>OU753556.1:22576408-25147816 GCA_916701695.1 Agrochola macilenta
GCTGTTCCACAAACGATGGGACGCTTAATATCATGTTCTGCGTGTCTTGTGAGCAGCACGTTACAGGAACTGCTGGACGCTAGTGATGGCGCCAAACACGTAGCCAGCGCCGAATTCTGAGCCGAATCCATTTAGATTGCCATCGATACGCTAAGAAGAAGATTCAGTTTTCTCTTTCAGGTGTCATCATACGACGAGTTTCTGTCAGCTGCAGCTGATTCTTCAACTAGGAGTCATGTGATATTTTACTTGAGTCTAAACCAGTCTTTTGGCAGCAGTTCTAAGTCATGAAAGTGATTACCGTCTGATTACAATGATGAGAATTCTGCATGCACTCTTAGGCTATTAAGAGTACCTACGACAATATACAACGGTTTCAATAAAAACAGCCGTTGATAGGCTTTAAATGGGGAAGGAATGACGTTAGTAACGATATATGGGCTACTAAAATTTCTACATTTCATATTCGTATCTGTAGTGTTTATGGTGGACATAATAAAAACTATTTTATTCGACTACTCCAGAGCATATACCACAAAACTACACAACCTACAAACAAACGGAATTCGCAACGAACCACTCTTCATATGTCCATGTATTGGCGGAGACAAATCTGCCTGGAGCTGGCCGCGACTTTAATTACTTTTTATTGGAGCCTGCACCGTACACTACGCTACGATATTAGATCGGTTAACGTTCGATGTGGTTCTGCTACAGGATGTATTTATTTCTATTGATTCAGGGTTTTGAAAGATGTTCGCTGCAGTGTAGCAGTTAACTTCAGGGTTTTTGGAGGCTTATTACTGTATAACGCATATATGAGTATTAATTTAGTTTGTTGTTATATTTCATGTCTGCTAATATAATTGCATTTTGAGCTACCAATCGACAAATAAACTATTTAAATTGGTATTTCTGAAACTTAGGATAGGCAAGAAAGAAACAATACAAGAAATTAAATCCACTATCGAACTTGAGCTAATTACAACTACTTCAGTGGAAAATAAAATTGCACAAAGGAAGGTGTAGTAACGGATAGTTTATTTTTGTGCCATCTTCTTGACGCAATTTCTTAATTAATTTTATAACAATAACAAAAGTTAGGGGTACTGGGTAGTACACTCTTAAGCTTATCATAATAAAACACAGCTTAAACTCACAAGTTACTATTCTAAGTGGTTTCCATTTGTTATACATTCCGCGCAGCTCCACGCCAGCTACGCCAACTTCTTTGATTACACTTTAAACAACATCGCCTTCAAAACTTAACTACTTAGTATCTAACAGAATTCTAAAACTATTCCAACTTGAATACATCTCCAATTAACAATGACAATGTCGGTTTAAGGAATTTGTGTAACTTAATACTTACATGGCCTTATGTACAAAATGACTTTAAGTTACACAAGCTCTTTGTTAAAGAGTTTGTCTGGGTACTCGTTACCACTAAGCCAAGCAGCCTTGATGGATTTTGGTTTGGAGACCTTTGTTACAGTTTCATCGTATGATGACGGACGTAATAATACGTCTGGCATATCCAAGATAGAGACGACCCACGAGATAGCTTCGTCTGTGCTGTTGTTAAGCTTCTCATACATAGATTGAGCCAGTTATGAACACCAAGCTCACTCAGAAATTCATAATTTTTCGCTTATCCTAGGATAGTTAATGACCTTGAAAAAACTATTTTTGTTTAAACCTAATAAATAGCCTTAGCCCTGCAGTGGAAATTTATAGGCTAGTAAGATTAAACCTAAATGCTTATAAACTTAGTCCCTAATCTTTAGGTTTCGCCACTAAAACAATCTTGAATTCCTAATAAGAAAACATACCCCTTAGTTGGACCAAAAGTCCTACCCAACATGCTAAGACAATACTAAAGAATTGAAAACACAGTTAACCCAACAGGATAAAATAATGACATGAATCGGACGACTAATTACAATTGTTTAGATCAGATGGCAGAGTTACCGACTTATGAGACTCCAATGTCGACATTATTAAACGAGGCTTAGTGTTGCGCGCGGCGCCGGCGGCACTACCAGTCTTGTGTTGGGGCCATACGGATAAATGGGATAGCTAACTATTGTTTGCAGCATGCATTTTGATTCTAGGAAGTGACACACGGCGTAAGGCATCGACGCGCTAACTGTTACCAGGTATTCAGTACGTGATTCTAGACCCCCCAGCGTAGAAATATTTCGTCAGATATAAAAAAATCTGCTGTTTCTTACAAAAGTGCAATAATACATCTACAGGGTCAAATTATCTGGAGCAGCTGAAAAATATCAACGCTAGTGGGTCTAGTATCATGTTATGCATTTATGGTGGGTAACAGTTTGCGTGTACGTTTATACCCTGAATGGTAGCAAAAAGGTAGGTAACCTGTAGAACATGTGAAAGTTAAAAGTAAATGTAATCATTGGTGAATCATTCAAAAACAAGTTACACAACTCCAATAAAGGCATATCAAAAACCGGCTAAGTGCGTATCGGACCACGCACAATGAAGGGTTCCGGGTTCCGTAGTCGGAATGAATTTGTCGCAAGAACTTAACTTTTTAGTTGAAAAACATGTTCTCCCATACAGAATGTATGGCAGAACATGTTTTTGCAACCGCAAATGTAACTGGGTCGATTATTATTTAACTTGTGAAACCTTCTTAGCTGTGATAGTTTTCCTTTCAATTTTGTTATACAATATATTATTACAGCTGTAAATTTTCTGACATATCCAAAATCAACCATTTAGTTGGCAGGGGGACACTTGACTCTATCAAAAATTGGCAGCTTAATATTTCGCAAACGGTTCCCTGAATCCAAAAATGGTTCACAAACTCCGAATGTTTTTATTTTTTGAACGACCTTTCTAACGACACCCACACAAAAACATCCCCACTTTACACGTATTTTTTTTTTCATTTTTTTCTTTTACCTCGTTGTCGGTGTGATTAATATGTTTACCCACGCCAAATTACAGCTTTCTAGTACACAGAGTCTCTGAGCTAAGCCACAGACTAGTCGTATCGAAATGAAACCGCATTTATATGTAGTTTGGATACCAATACCTACTATAATTTGGAATCTTGGAGCTGATCTGATGATGGAGCCAGGAGGTGGATAGTGGAACTCTTCAGTGGCTACTAGTAAACCCCTCGAGTTTGGGCTCATGTGATTCGTTTTAATAAGTCCAATATATTGTACTTTTAATTTTCGCATCGAAATGAAACTTTGCATTTATATGTAGTTTGGCTATCAATACTATAATTTGGAATCTTGGACTTGATCTGATGATGGCGCCAGGAGGTTGATAGTGGAATTTTTAAGTGGCTACTAGTAAACCGCTCGAGTTTGGGACAGACAGACGGACAGACGGACGGACATGGCAAAACTATAAGGGTTCCTTGTTTACTACAAAACCCTAAAAATAACAAGACGATTTTCATTTACAAAAAATCATCCGCAGATTTTTCGCAGTTCTCCTGCATCCTCTAACTCTGTATGCCCCAGCACATAGCTCAGAAACTCGCTGACGGGCAACATGCCCCTTTGTTCTACATACTCTACACAACTTATATAGCCCACTCTATTAAACTTTACCATGGACCCGAATATTTTTAGATAAAAATATTATAAATATTAATAAGTTTCAATTGAGATGTGGGTAGTTGTGTGGGAGAGAATGATCAAGGGACCGGGGACACAGCGTGGTTTCAATGTCAGCATTAAGAAAAAAAAAAGGGAAAATCCAAAAGTGCACGCCTCTTAACGCTCATTCAAAAATTTTACGCATCAATATGGGTGACGGAACGCGCAGACTCTGTGTCGAGTGGACGTGTTTTTTGTACTCGCGAACATTTTATTTCGGAAAAATTGTCTAAAGTGCAGTAATCTGTTCTAAAGTTACACTAATACTTGCTCAAAAAAACTTATAAAAAACAGTGGAAAGAACTGAATCTGTGTACAAACTATTACCGGAGATACAAGCAGAAAAATTTCTAAGTTTTTAAAAGTGAACGTTAAAAAATTTCTTTGGCTCGGTGTCGAAGTGGATTGACCTTCGAACGGGTCAATCTCACACGTCTGGGTTCCTTATAATATTAGCAACAGAGCGTCTAATTTCGCAGTGTTCACCATAGCTTCGGTGGTCCAAAGGCGTAGGCCGCCCGTCACCCGACAGCGCGTAAAGTCGCGAGTTCGAGCCCTGCCTGCCTAGTAGCACTTTTTGGAAGTTTGAATTCTTTAAATTTTAACCGTACCGTTTCAACCGTAAACAAAGATAATAATATATAATTGACTAGTATTGATCCTCACTGAACCGACTAATTGAATGAATGAATAGTGAAGTAACTATATATCCAGCATTAGAGTTGCCATACAAACTAAACGAACTGATTCTGGGAATTAAATACAATTTATGACCAAGAAAGATACTTATCATGACTTTGAAAATGAAGTGCACCAACAGTGGCCGAAAAGAGAAGCCACTAGTCATTTGTAATAAATGCAAGAAACATGCGGAACTCAGAAATACGCTAATTTTCACTTCTTGTAAAACTATTTTGAATTTATTTGTGCTGGTTAACCGGAGAAAGTGTATCGCTTCAAGAACTCAGAGGAGAGAAAAACATTTAGTTGGGTGTGCAAATTATGCTGAAACGGTTAAAAAATATGGGTCAAGTACAAAAATTGTTATTGCCGGTGATTATAAACACTTCAAAATAAGGAAAAGTCACCAACTACTTAAAGGATCTATATAATAACCTTAACTTGCAGATGCACGTTCAAGTTCCCACACGTAAAGACTCTTGTATAGGCGTGTTATCCCTATACTTATCAGACCGACAGCACAACTCTTAGATTTCTCAGTAAAATATGCCTTGCAAGATTAACATGGTCAGAGGTACATCTCGAAACTAATTTAAATAATGCATTCAATAAGTTTATTGTATAAATTATGCTTCCCAAAGATTAAGATTAAAATAAACAACTGTAATGCAAATAAACAAAAATGGATAAGCAAGGGTCTCAGAAATAGTTGCAAAACTAAACTATGTTTACGGTATCTCGATTATAAATAAAACCCTAACGTACCTTAACTATAACTTAGAAATAAATAATATTCATCAATACTGAAAAATTATCTTTAAATCCAAAATAAATTAATTCAAACATTAATTACATAAATACCAGACAAAACAAAGGTAGAGCAGCGTGGTCAGTCATTAACCGTGAAATTGGGAATACAAAATGTTACAATAATATTTCTCAACTAGAATTAGATAAGAGACTAATCCCTCTGACATAGCAAATGCTTTTAATAATTACTTTATTGATTCGACTAGCACTATGACATTAAATAATTTAAATGATAATGACGAGCCTAATAAAACCATGACAATACTCAATTCCATGTTTCTTAGCTCTATGACTGAAGACGAGATAAAAAAAAGAATTAAAAGCTTTAAATAACACTAACTCAGAAGGTTATGATGGAATTAGTACAAAAGTAATAAAAACTTGCAGTACAGAATTAATTCCTATATTGACTTATTTAATTAATCTTTTATTTTCATCTGGAACTTTTCCTGATACCCTAAAATTATCAGTCGTTAAACCACTGTATATAAAAAAAACGATATAAAATATGTTGAATATTATCGCTCGTTTTAACCCTTAGAGACCCATATTATCATTGTAATTTGAAAAATGTATGCACAAGATACTTTCCGGCTATTGTAGCAAATACAATACCATAACAAAATAAAAGTTTGGATTTCAAAAGCACAAGTCAACAACACTAGCAATTACTAGTATTTTAAGACATATTCACAATTTCCTTAATAAAAAATATTTAACGACAGGACTATTCTTCTACCTGTCACTAGCATTTGATTTTGTAGCACTTGATAGGTACCTGGCTGAGAAAATTGGAAAAAAGTGGAATAAGAGGTTTAGCACTGCAGTGGATCGTGTTTTATATAAGCAACTGAAAACAATACGTTATTATTAATAAAGTTAATGAAAATGTATTAACCTCGTATTCATCTGACTATAGAGTTAATAATAGTGGCGTCCCCCAAGGGAGTGTATCCTCCTCATTGTTTATATTATACATAAACGACTTACCGCTAGTGGGTTGCAGCTGAAAATCAGCGTCAGGTGGTACACTTTGTATTGCCATCTGACATTTATGCTGAGCTGAGGCCCTATTGGCATTATAATCATTGTTTTCTGTTTTTTTTTAGTTATATGGTGTATTTTTCTGCTGTAATGCCAATAAACGCATTTTTCTTTCTTTCTTTCTTCTAATCATAAATGTGTATTACTTGCAGATGACATTTCGATTAATGTGACATCTGACAAAAAGTATAAAACTAAATCTGATTTATGAGATGGAAATTAATAACACTATTGATGGCATTATCAAATGGTTACTGACAAATATATTAAAAATGTATTTAGATTAATCTAATTATATATAGTTTAATAAATCAAAAGATACTGAATACAATTTCAAACTTAATATTGACTGGTTAAAAGAAGTTTCATAAACAAAATTCTTAGGTGTACACTTAGATCAAGATCTGAATTGGAAAGTGCATCTGGATAATTTGTGCAGTAGGATTAATAAGTATCTTTATGCTCTCAGACAAATAAAGAATATAACCAACAAAAAAACAGTAATTACAACATATCACGCCTATAAAGAATCCATTTTACGATACGGGCTTATTTTTTGCGCAAAAGAAATGCATCAGAGCCATTTGTGGTATCCGCCCTGACGAGTCATATAAACTGTTCTTTAAAAAGCTAGGTATATTACCACTTCCGTCACTCTACATTTACGAAATCTGTAATTATGTTTATAATAATAAGGGATTGTTCAAAAAAGCCGAGAGTTCATTTGATAAAATGAACTCTCGAAATAGAGATCCATGCAGACTTGTATTGCAGGAAACTCCAAATCGGCCAAATATGCGAAAAGTTTCCTAGTACTCGTAATGTGTATATTTATAACAAAATTCCAAAAGATATAAAATTGTTGTATAATTTTAACTCAATTAAAAACAGATTATTGAAATGGCTGAAAGAACATATGTTGTATGACATTAAAGATTTGTTTTAACAACAAACTATACATTTCTGGACTTTTGTCAATCAATCAATCAATCAATCTTTATTCGTGAACACAGGTATTACAATAACTGGGCACGCCACAATTGCGGCGATAAGTCCCCTCTTTGAGGAGTGGCTAGAAAGGCGCCACAGCGTTCTCACCTTCCGCCTGACGCAGGTCCTCACCGGACACGGTTATTTCGGGAGGTTCCTGTTCAGGATCAAGCGGGAGGAAACGCCCGGGTGTCACCATTGTGAGGATCGCCCGGAGGACACGGTGGAGCATACGGTGGAGGTCTGGCCGGCTTGGGCGGAGCACCGCCGTGTCCTCATCGATCGGCGGCGGCGATCTCTCGCGTCCGGCCTTGGTTCAGGCCATGGTCCGGAGCGAGAGTGCATGGGTGGCCGTCACCTCCTTCTGCGAAGCAGTTATGCTCGCGAAGGAGGAGGCGGAGCGCGCGAGGGAGATTCAAGCTGCACGCCCTCGCGCCCCTAGTCGCCGCAGGAGACGCCCCGGGCGTCGGGAGTCACGAGCTGACTTCCGGCCACCGTAGCGGGCCTGCGGACGGTGAGCGATGGGCAGCTCGCCGTCCAATAAGGACCAGGCCCGGGTCGACGGCGCGTTGTGTTCCACGCGCGCCTCAAAGGGATGTCAGCACCAACTGACGGGGTCCGGAAGGCCCAATGCCTGCTGGGGTTGCGGGTTTGTCTGAAAGGGATATCGCGGCCCCAGCACACAGGCAACGGAAGGAACACGGCTGGGTTTTAGTCAGTAAAAGTCTGACACTCCCTCTCGCTCCGCCCAGAGCGGGAGGAGTAATTTGATGATTTCCCACCCAAAAAAATCTGTGAAATTGAACAACAATTAACTAATTATTATTATTTTGCATGCAATTGATACATATCCTGTATAGCTAAATATGTGGACTTTAGATTAATACCTGACTGTAACTAAATCTAAAATTTCTTACTTCGCAATCTTTACGTACTGTCAAAGACTATTTAGGTTTGCTTTGTTGGTTGCTAGGCAACGGAAGAGAGTCGAAGTTGGAAAAATACAGGTTTATAGTTATAGATAATTAGTTAGTTTTTTATTAATTATAATTAAACTACTTTGAATAAAATAACCATTTTCAATAGGGTTACTCCTATGGCTGAAATGATAGATTCGGTTTAAAATAAAATTGACTCAATTAATTGATTTTTCGCCAGCTATTTCAGGTTTCATAGTTGATTGACGGAAAAAAAATTAAAACTATTTTAATGTTTTTTTTTCCTTTCTGCTGCATTAAATCAATTTATGAAAAGTACATTATTAAATTCCATTAAATTATCTATACAATGGTATATAAATTAAGTAGGTTCTGTGTTCTAGTAGGAGTG
Organism: Agrochola macilenta; assembly: GCA_916701695.1. NCBI lineage: Eukaryota > Metazoa > Arthropoda > Insecta > Lepidoptera > Noctuidae > Agrochola > Agrochola macilenta. Next base: position 22,584,910 of record OU753556.1, read on the forward strand.
TAACAATAAAAACAATTGCAGAAAGGAGGCGAAACAATTTTTTCGATCGCAAAGCACACTAATGCTTCGCATTATCTGTCGTGCAATTAGATACATAGTTATGCTTGGTTACCTATCTCTATTTTTACGGGATAGAATGTTTTCTAATTTGGTTATCCTATAATAATTTTAATAGGATCGTCAAAATGATGAGCTTCCTAATTACAGGCATAGAGCACTAATAATGGTAAATATTATTGAAAATACCAGTATCATTAATTCTGCACAACGGTGCGCCCAATCACATGTACCACGTCCAGACCATAACCACACCACATCGATAACACGTGAACGGGCGCTAATTTACGAGTATATGGCGACTCCAACCCCATCAATGCCACGTCGCAGCCACAACGCAACCACCAGCGAGACCACGCACTAGTGGCCGGCCTCATCACAAACACAACGATCTGTCTGCAAAGCCAATACGTAACCACATCGCAACTGCAAGAAGTTGCAGCGACAATATTCACACGTACGTAACCACTGCTTGCCCAAATTTTGTCGCTGAGATGTGGTGTGGCTGTGGTACGTGTGAACGGGCCCTTAATATCACCATCGTTATAACATTGAAACCCTCGGTGAATCTGTCACAACGCATTGAGTTAAAACACTTTACAATTCATAAATATGGTAAAAGTCACGTCCCGATATTAGAGTAACCCCTTTCTTTCAATCGAGTCTCAGGACTTTTGTGAAAATATAAATAATTCATATTCGATTACCCAAGTCGCTCCGATCAATGTATGTATGTGGAACCAAATCTTTTTCGTTTTCCCCGAAACGTTTTCTCGGCTTATTTTTCAAGTTCGTTTTTCGTGTTTTTGTTCTCATTAGTCACTCACGTGGCCATTAGGTACCTTTTTCTTTTTAGTGCAACTCCTACCTACAATTTCTATTGTCTACATAGGTATTCTGCTTAGAACCCATTCTCACATTGTTTCACTCTTCGTCTCTAGGTACTCTAACCCTGCGTCCTTACCGAAAGCGACTGTCGCGAGAATATGCGATTACGCGATCGTTTACCTGAATAATGACGTTCATGCGCAACTAGATCAATCGCAAGAGTATGACACATTCATATAAACGAGCGCGACGATCTCGTACTCGCGCGACAGTCGCTTTCGGTTAGGACGCGGTCTTAGATTGTCGATGTTTGACACCGATGCATCAGATTAAGCGAGGACCTAGTCGGATAAAATTTATTTCACTCGACTATTGTATCCAGCACCCTAATTGCGTAACACACTTTCAATCACAATCCGAGAGTTTTGAAGGATATTGCTAATCCATTGCTTCATAGTTTTGAAAAATTCGTCTGCTCTACAACGTACATAACGCATTGAACGAGGCTGAACTGTCAAAAAAATTTAACGCGTTGCGATCAATTGTTATTTTATGTGTGTTACGCAATTATCCCGCAGCAACCTAATATAATAGAATAGCCCGCGTAATTACCCCGCAGCAACCTAATAGGCTCCTCAAAAATGTCCTATTTCTATCAACCTGCAAACAAAAAACACTACGTGTTACCGATCTTTAACAATTAGGTTTAGGTAACCTCACTTTGTTTTTCTTTTTGAAAAGTTGTGCTAAGTAATGATGTTTAATTTCTTAGGTACCTATTTATTATTTGATTTCTAAAATATTCTATCAACAAAGCGTCTTACAAACATCGTCCATCACTTCTAATTCCATTACAACTTGTTCAACAAACTTGTTAACAATTCAAGTGGAATCTAATTTAATTCCGCAGATTACGATGCTGCTTGCAATTGTTTTACATCTTTAGAGAATAAACAAAATCTACTCGCCTCGTACAATCCATCGCATTTTCTTTTACATAGCGCTGTGGACATGACATTCAAGTGACAGCTTGTCATGAAAAGTTAACTTAATTTATTTAATGTCTGTTTATGTAAGTTTATCGATTTCTCACTATTTTAGGGGTGGCGTTCGTGGGAACCATGTGGAGCGTTCAGATGTAGGGAATAAATTGGACAAGTGCGAGTTGAACTGGCGTGGTGAGGGTTCCGTACGATAAATATTAATACCATGTTTTTTATCCCAAGATAATGTATCTCAAGAACTAACTTAACATTTTAGTTGATAATTCTCCCATACATTACAACTGCAAATGTAAATTAGTAATATAAAAGTAAAAAGTTTTATTTTTATTTTGTTCTTGTTCTACAGCACAATTGAGGCAGCCCCGGTAAGTTATAAAGATACTTGTGATGGGGTTACCTCGCAACTTACTATTGGTACGCACAATATTGAGAGATTTAGCTTGTTTGAAGACCATAGACTTTTTATAGGTTTTCCTGTATAAGTAACGAATCACGCAAAGCATAAAAAAAAAATGGCTCAGTAGTTTCGGAGATATATCCTTATCTTCGAAACTACTGTTTTTTTGTGTCCGTGACCGTCTTTCTTCCAAGTCATAGATCTCGAATTCGAACCCAAGGGATGCACCTCTGACTTTTCGAATTCATATGCGTATTGTATAATTATCACTTGCTTCAAAAATGGTGAAGGAAAACATCGTGAGGAAACTGGCATGGCATAAAAACCTTATCCCTCTTTATCCAATATTAACAAGCTCATACCTCATTAAAAATATTAGCCAGCCAGACAGGTTAGTAGCTCAGCTGCTAACGTTCTTAACAAAATATCATCGCTTTATCCCCAACAAAAGCTAAACGCTGTTCAGCCTGAGTTTAAAGCGATCTTTTCTGAGATGCCAGTCACTATCTCCGCTTTTGTACGGAGGCTATTCAACGTCGGCGGGTGAAGCGCGGAATTGGACAGCAAAACCCAATTACCGTGGAACGTCCGCGCTAGAGTTTTTATTTATCCACTGGTCCTTTTGAAAGACGTGCCTCTTGCTAATACAATAGCTTCTAGTTTGTTCGTATTTCTAGTAGGAAGGACGTAGATGATAGATCAGAAAGAAAAGAAACTTTCCTGATGTCAATTTAACCTTTATTCCGAGACGTTCTGCGGATGACTAAGAGACTTTGATCATGCACTTGATTCGGGATATTTTCCCAAGTATGCACCCAAACTAAAAATTGGCAGTAGTCTCTTGAAGAGAACTGATGCTTGCTGAAAGACTCAACCTAAAAAAAATCACTACGAAGTGATCCCAACAACAAACAATGAGAATCTATAATTCTATGCACATGTACATAATTAATTATATTATTTATTTATGAAACATAGTATGTACAAAAAATGTAGGCATAAACACACACACACACATGTCACGCACACACACTCAAACAGACTTGCACTTAGAGACACCATCAACCACTCGCAATTGTACCACGTTGACAATCTCTACTATGTGTTACAATGGAGTTCTAAAATACAGGCCTAGGCTTAGTTTAGACTTCAGATCTCCCACAAATTACAACATTTTGTCAAAATATCTGTCAACTTTATAATGTTTAACTAGTATAAGAATGTAATTTGTGGAGATAAATAAACATAATTTATTTATTTTATAATGTAATGTGAGATTCATTCTAATCCTACAACTAGAGCTTTTATAAAATGATGAACTCGATACAAAAATAAAATCTACTGTAACCTTCAATATGTTTTATCTTTCCGCTACATAATAGCAGCATAGCTAAAGTGCCTAGATTCAATGCATTGAATATGACTGAATGAGACCCGATTCATTCGTTCGCGAGTGAAGTAAGAACTGCGACTACACACGGTCACGTAGCTTGTCGAGCCAGCGATGAGCTTGTAAAAGCGCTCGTGCGTCACAGATCATACAGATTGCTGGCAGCGTTCCATTTTCGAATATGATTCGTTTTTAAATTATCTGTGAACGTTTTGTCGTGACTTAGGAATTTTCTTGTTCACTGAATCAGAAGAATGGCAACCAACCGCCATAATGGTAGAATCAAATTGTGATTACGATTTTTCGTCTCTCTTGCAGTCTTGTGCGCTCACATGAAGTCTTATTTTAAAACATTTTTATTGCGACAAGTCAACACCTAGCTGCAATCAATACAGATCTGTTTTGATTGCACCGAGGTTTATTTATCAACGTAAAGAAATGTGATGAAGATTGTACTATGATGCCCTCAGCAGTGATCAGAAAAACTACTATTATATTTTGTCATCAAACTACAATCTTAAAACACTTCTAAGAATTTCTCAGAAGTGACTAAAGCAATATATTTACGGTACATTTTACAGGTATGTACGTCTTAGCATACCTCACGGACAGATATAACCAAACCAGAGCCAAAAAGAGCCAGTCAATAAAACACTCGATTTAAAACACAACATTTCTGCACAAACTTTTGCCTACAAATTTTGTTTTTGGCAAGCAGTCTTGGCTGAAATGGATGTACAACTTTGAAAGTTGTACATCTATTTCAGCCGTGGATCGCAGCTGGTCCAACTTGAAACCCACGGGTGCTTGATCCAGCCTCTCTTTTTTAATTAATACCACTTCGAACAGAGAACCGAAAGAATGCTTCAAGTCATTAAAAGTTTTAATAGCATTTGACTTCGAGTTGCAAGGATGGTAACAAATTTCAGTCGAAAACTTTTTTGGTTTTTGAAACTGTAAGAAATAGTTTGCGTGGCTCAAGTTTTTTAGAATGGAAAAGTGTTGGCTTGCAAAGGGTTGGAGTTAGAGTTTGGGGAAATATGGTGATTGTGTGTTTGAGCCGCCGTACGAATAGGCTGGTAAAGCTTTCTCGTTACTTTGTGGTTTCAAAAGTTATACCTATCAGACTTTAAGTAGGTAATGTTTATGGTCGGATAGGTGAAAGACAAAACATAAGGACTACGCGTCCCATCCAAAAAAAAAACAATGTTATTCATACAATAATTAAAAAAAGGGTAAGAAAGATCCTATCAACCGATTATGACCAAACACGCGACGTGCTGAAAAAACTCGAAAAAGGTCCTTCTCGATACTCACTTCCCAGACAGTAAAATCCTGGAGGAAAGGACGTGGGAGGCTGAACCAGAATGGACCCCAATTGACCAAGAATGGTCAAGAGCCGGCAATATAGTAACAGAAAACCGGATAAAGTGGGCTAACAACACCTTGCAGCAATACAAGTCGGCAGAGCTGGATGGCATATTCCCAGCTCTGATGCAGTGGGGGGTAGATCATCTGACACCATGGCTGTTTGAAATCTATCGATTCTGCATAGCACTTAGACACATACCTCTCGCATGGCGCGAGTTGAAAGACATCTTCATACCCAAACCTGGCAAAACTAATTACACACAACCCAAGGCTTATAGACCTATAAGCCTCACATCCATTTTTACTGAAAACCCTCGAGTGACTCTGTGACAGGAACATCCAAGATAGACCTCTCCGGGTAAAAAAACTGCACAAACAACAGCATGCGTAGTCTCAGGCAAATCAACAGAAACCGCGCAGCACAGCGTGATTTCTAAAATTGAATACGCAGTGGATCACAAATGCTCAGCACTGGCTGCCTTCATCGACATCGACAAGACTATGTTCAACAGTATAAACATGGCCCTCGACCGACACAGCATAGACTCGACCCTGAGTGGCTGGATCACCAACATGATCAAACTGAGAGCTGTACAAGTCACAGTAATGACACTACGAAGGCCTAACTGATTCTCTTCATAAAAAAAGATAAAATTGACAACACTACAACTACCAAGATTGGAATAACCCTAAGCGTATCGGTAAAAATCACCAACTTATTCATTGCTGAACCACGTTGCTTTTCAACTTACCCAATGTGCCTGGCCTATTTGCACGCGACTGAGACGTACGATATCGGGATGGCGCCATTTTCACCCTTTTCACCCATTCCTTCACCAAGACGTTTGCAGTGGGCGAACCTCTGTGTGGTTTGTAATTTGTCATCTATGGCTGTAGAAAGGAAACGGACAATAAAAATAAAAAATAAATTGGGGTAGATACTTTCACGTTATAAGGAACAATATTATTGACTAGCGCTCACCTTTTCATCCTTATCTTCTTCGTTTGTCTACGCATATTTTTACTTCCACCTCCACTTTCGCCAAAAATGTTTGGCTGACTTATTTAACTATGTAAATACCATCGTATTGTATCAATGTCAATGCAACCCATTCGATAAAATTATTTATATGTAAGGCAAGTTTAAAGCATAATAAGTTGCAAAACTGTCCGTAAATAGTCCGTCGCGATCGGCTAGTTGCAGCGTATTGTGCGATGAAGTGCACGGATTAATAAATTATGTGTTTTGAACGTGGAAGTATGGCAACGTTCAAAACAGGTTTTGTTCATTTCGTGTGAGTTCTGGATATATCATGCGTCCGTCTCATTTATTTGACAGTTTGGTTTCTGTTTCTGTTTTTGTTGTCTTGCAATTTAATTTAATTTATTAACTATTGACTTATTTATTCATTATTATTATAATCTTACACAAATTTATTATATTTAAGTATACATATAAGTACACATTGCAGTATAAAACTGATTTACATCTGTCACCTCACACTTCAGGTCTAGTTGAAAACCAGCGTCAGGCACCAGTTGTCTGGCATTTTTGCTGAACTAGGCCTATTTGGCGCAGCCGCGAGGCACACTTTCCTGCTAATATGTTAGAACGCACTTTTACACTTTTTATTTGTTTTCTTTCTTTTTTAATTAGGTTTTTATTTGTAGTAAAATAATTATGTTGTGTTGTGTGCCTCTTAGTCTGTGCTAAATAAATGTATTTTCTTCTTCTTCTTCTTCTTCTATCAACTAAACCTTGGCATCTTTTTGGATAAACAGCTGAACTGGGGAAAACACACCAACTACATCACTATAAAAGCCAGCATATCCCTGTGGAAGTGCAAGCGACTGCTTGGCAGGAACTGGGAGATTAGCCCCAAGGTCACCTACTGGTTATACACAACAATCATTAGACCAATTATCACATACGGCTCACTGGTTTGGTGGCCCAGGACAGACCTGAGCACAGCTCAAAGACATCTCGAAAAACTACAGCAGTTTGCTTGTGTTGCAATCACTAACAGTATGAGAACTACACCCACTGCTGTCCTACAGGCAATGCTTGGTCTGCAACCTATGCACCTCATCGTGCGAGAGGAGGTGGCCCTGGCCGCCTTTAGGCTCCATTTATCAGGAACCCTAAGAAAAGACTCCAGAGTTAAGCATACTCGCATAAAACAAGATGCGATCAAACGACGGCCAATGATGGCATTACCCTGCGACAAAGCGCCGAAGACACATCACTTTCAAAGGCACTACAGCATAATACTTACAGAAGAACAGTGTGACTACTCAGGCCCGAAATAGATGACAGTATAAACCGAGTGTGAGAAAAACGAATCCAGTACAGGGGTATGAGTCTTCTCACACGACCTTAACATAAATATATCCAGCCCGCTAGGAATATTCAACACCGCCTATCAGGCGGAATATGTGGGCATCATACAAGCGGTCTATGCCATAGAATCCAGGAGAACTACGGACACCCACATAAATGTATACTCTCCGATAGCGCCTCAGTTCTCCAATCCTTAGACAAAAAATATATTACCTCAAAGCTAACACTAGAATGTCACAATGCACTAGAACGAGTAACGGTATCTAGCCGCAACACGGTGACACTGCAATGGATAAAAAGACACAGTGGATCGCTAGGTAACGACGCAGCTGACGCACTTGCTAGACGAGCATCCAGCAAGTCAGTCTGCGGACCCGAGCCTATTGTACCCATCCCCTTTAACTAACTACACAGGTGGCTACAGAAGTTCACCCGCAACTGGTGGAACTCGATACCAGGCTGCAGGCAATCCAGGGAAGCTATGCCATCATTGGATAACAGACTGACAAAGCGCTTATTACGCCTGTACAGGAACGGCCTGCGCCTGGTGACGGGGACCATCACGGGACCCTGCTCGGTAAATAAACACTTCCACGCAATAGGCATAACGGACAGTCCTCTATACCGGGCACGTATGTAGGCAGAGGAAACATGGCGCACGTGGACTTTTAATGCACAGGCGTCACACAGATTAGAACAGATACTCTCGGGTCACCCAGATCTTTCACAGACGTTCTTAACAGACCAAACGTTCGTAACTTCTGGAGGGAGGTGGGCTTGTTGGAATAACCATCGACCGCCGCCATGGCCTACGCACAATAATAGAATAAATAAAAATCTTTTATTTACAGACTACACAGGCTCACATTATGTTAGTGTCTAAATTATCTTATAAACTATGTTAGTATACACTAAGAACAAAGGTGATAAATTGATAATATATAGATCACAGATAGTTTCACCAAGCCCCAAGCAATACATGAAGCTTGATAAACCTACCCATGGTAGGCCCATACAGCCTTTCAGCAAACACCCTCAAGATACTGTTGGTGCTTCCTCCCACTCTACGTGTCACCGACGCCACCTTCTTACGCATTATTGCAAAATAGTCGTCAGTATGCGCATCAGCGAACATACCTGACGCACTACAATAGGGTGGAAGCCTCAACAGCACCCTAAAGGTATTATTATATTGTATTCGCAGGGCATTGTTTGCTTTTTGGGTATGATTAGCCCAAAGTCTGCTGGTGTAAAATGTTTGGCAGAAAGCCTTGAATAGTGTAATTTTTACCGGTACTGAGCAACCAGCAAACCTTCGAGCCACCATATTTCCCCTCACAGCCAATGCCCTGCGCTGCCTTTCCATATCTGTGTCGTCTTTCAGGTCTTCGGTAACAATGTGACCCAGATATTTAAATTGGGTTACTCTCTATAAAAGTGAACCGCACAGCGTTATAGGAGGGACATATGATGGACTTTTATTTGTACCTCTAAACACCAACAGCTCACTTTTCTTAGGGTTGTACTTTAGCCCATACTGGTCGGCATACCCCTCACAAATAGAAAGAAGCTTTCTCATTCCACAGATAGATAGGCTCAGCAACACCGTGTCGTCTGCGTAGCTCAAGTTATTTAAACTAACTCCATCTATGTTGCGTCCGACAGGTGTGTTGCTGAGCTCAACCAGTAATTTATTAACATAAATGTTAAAAAGTCTTGGGGACGTAAGACCTCCCTGTCTAACACCACACTCTAGTTTATAGGGGTCAGACAGCTCATTTGACCATTTTACAAAATTTATTTGCTTATCATACCACATAGATAACGTGGACACCAACGTCGCAGGCACGCCCGCCTCTCGAAGCTTTCCCCACATGGCATCATAGGAAACCAGGTCGAATGCTTTTGACAGGTCCAGGAAACATGCATACACTGGTGTTTTTCTATCTGTATAGTACTTGACAGTATGCTTCAACGCAAAAATGGAACTCTCAGTAGACAAACCAGCACGAAAACCAAATTGTGAGTCGTGTAACTGGGTATATTTACCGAGGTGGGCGTCAAGCACACCGTCAAGTACTTTGGCTATAACGGTTGCTAGTGAGATAGGCCTGTAGTTACCCTTGTCTGCTATGTCCCCTGTCCTGTCCTTTACAATAGGTATGACTATTGTATCCAGTAGCTCTTGTGGTAAGTGAGAATGTCCCAAGCATAGATTTACCCCTCTTCATACATTTAATAATAGATTTTATTTCTTTACATGAAAATCGAAGGGGTGATCCTTAACAACAGTGCTCAACATCGTTCCTCCTCGACACTTTCTCGAGAGGTGAACTCATTTTGAAGTGTTCTTTGAAGATATTCGCTATCTTAGTGCAGTCATTCCTTCCCTCCACGCTAGCCGAAACACTTGGGGTATTATTATTTCGTTTTTTAGTACCTTTCCAAAATGACGTGAAACTTTTTCTTAAATGTAATGAGGCTAGAATGTCCATTTCAATTTTGTCTTGGTTTTTAATACACCATTTTATTTATTTTATTATTAATGTACACACAGTAAAATTGATACAGATACGACATAAACATAATTACGAGTACAAAGGTACTGCTTATTTCTTAAGAAATTTCTTCCAGCAGACCTGCGAAAGGAGAAATGAGAAAGAATTGTAGACAGTAGTGTGTGAGAGTAAAATATAAATATGCGAAGTCTTAAACTAAAATATCAAAATATACCTACACGTATAACGTAATAAATTAACATATACTTAAATAAATACATGAAGCTTAAATATATAAACATACATACTACAGGTATATACATACTCACAGTTGAGAGGAAAGGTAATGCTCTTTTTTTTTTTTTTTTGATTTTATATTTTCCGCGTTAAAAAATTTAAAATTAATAAATTAAATAATTAATAATATTATAATTATCTCTTTATTACATTTTTATACATACAAATTACATTTTTAAATATTTTTATGAAAAAGAAAAAAAAAAAAAAAAACATTTAAAAATATAAAAAGTAGTGGTCCATCGGCATCAGGAACAGGGTCCAAGGTGCCGGTGGTCAGGGCTCTAGAGAGAGGAACCTCCTCACGATGCGTGCCGTGTCTAGGAGTACTGCTTTCTGAATCAAGCCCTTGACCCAGCCGCGCAATGAGAGCCTCCTGAGGTGTTGGTCGAGGCTCTCCGCTATTAGGCCATTAACTGTTACGATTATCGGTACAATGATTGCAGAGTCCACGTCCCACATGTCGACAACCTCGTGTGCTAAGTCGAGATACTTGATTTTTTTATCTTTCTCAGCTTTCACGAGATTCTCGTCATGAGGGACAGCGATATCAACAATCATTGCACGGCGCTCTCCTCGATCTATCACCACAATATCAGGCTTATTGGCTACAATAGTCCTGTCAGTGATGATAGATCGATCCCAATACAATGTGGCATGACCATTCTCGAGAACTGGGTCGGGCACATACCTGTAGTATGGTACTTCTGACTCAACAAGGTTGTATTGCAAGGCAAGTTGCTGGTGGATAATCCTAGCCACTAGATTGTGTCTATGCAAGTACTCGCCGTTAGCAAGACGAGAACAACCGGAAACAATATGTCTGATTGATTCACCGGGACGGTGGCATGCCCGACAGATGTCAACCGTACCGTCCTTGACAATGTATTTCCGGTAATTATTCGTCATGATAACTTCATCCATAATCGCACAGACAAAACCTTCGGTTTCCCCGAAGAGATCGCCGAAACGCAGCCAGGATACAGATGCCAAAAAGTCTACATCAGGCCCATGGAGGGCCCGGAAAAACCGTCCGTGAAGCTCTTTGCCTTGCCAGACTTCCTTACGATCGTTAGTATCAAGTACTGCAGGTTTGCGCCAGTTCTCTTTCGCCAAGGAGAGTGGGGTGAGGCCCTTGTCCACTGCGACCACATCTCGGTGCATCCCCACGTCAGTTTGAAGGAAATATTCCCTGAGACTGCAAATCTCGCGGTTGTGGAGGGTTTTAGCATTTAAGAAACCTCGACCCCCACACTTCCGCGGGATGTACAGTCTCATCACTGATGATCGTGGGTGATGCATCCGATAAGCTGTCAACAATGTACGGACCTTCCTATCCAGAGCGTCAAGTTCCGTCTGAGTCCATTTGAGTATGCCGAAGGAATACATCAAAACCGGCATGACCCAACCGTTGAAGGCGCGCACCTTGTTTCCGCCTGATAAAAGACTATTTAACACTTTATTCAGGCGGCCAAAGAAACGCTCCCTCAACGATTGTTTCATGTCGGTAACCTTGATGCCTAATGCTTCCGACATACCCAAATACTTGTAGGTTTCGGTTGAGGAGAGAGATCTAAGGTGTATGGAATCCGAGAGTTGGGTTCCTACGGATTCCATAATCCCCCCTCGCTTTACATGCATAACTGCACATTTGTCCACACCAAATTCCATCCTGATGGCGCTACTGAACGTTTCTGTTACCTTCAGTAGCTCCATCAGTCGCAAATTGTTGGGGGCAAAGAGTTTCAGGTCATCCATGTAAAGGAGGTGAGATATAACCTGACCACCTCTTGTCAACCGATAGCCTAGACCTGAATTCTCTAGCAGTGTGCTTAGAGGATTCAAGGCTAAGCAGAACCAAAGCGGACTCAAACTATCGCCCTGGAATATTCCCCGCTCAATCCTGATCGGTTCATCGATCCCCCGGATCTGTCGACATCCTGGATAGAGAAGGACCGTCCTCCACTGCCCCATACATGACATCAAGAAGGTGCGTAGAGTTGCGTCTATTTTGTACAACTCCAGCACCCTAGTGAGCCATGTATGTGGCACCGAATCATAGGCCTTCTTATAATCTATCCAACATGTCGACAAATCCTTCCTGGATCTACGGACCTGTTGGCTTATGGCCATGTCTATAAGGAGTAGCTCCTTAGTACCGCGGGACCCATTCTTACATCCATTCTGAGACACAGACATAATTGAGTTTTTAAAGATATGTTGTGCAATTTTTGCTCTCAGAATGGATGTAAGAACTTTATAGACCGTCGGCAAACATGTAATTGGTCTATAGTTTTTAGGTTCCGCAGTACTACCCGATTTATGGAGCAGGTGGGTAACTACTGTCGTAAAGAACAGTGGTAGGGACCCAGTCTCTAAAGATGACTGGAATTGCGAGGCTAAGCAGGCGTGTGACTTTTGTAGCCATTTAATCCAGAAATTGTGCAGTCCGTCTGGTCCTGGAGATTTCCAGTTAGGCAGCGGACGGACTGCACGGGCCACATCCAGAGGGCTGATGGTTATTGCCTCCATATCTGGTATCGAATCACACGCCCGCTCAACAACACGCATCCAATCACCTTCAGTGTGACTGACGGACACCGACCAAATGTTTCGCCAAAAAGTACTCATGGCATCATTTTCCGGTGGATGCGCGTCAGTCACACCTTGAGTGGGAATGGGTCGCTCCCATGCTCTGTATACCCACCTTTCATCGCTCTGGAACATGCGGTTCTGAGTGTACCGATCCACTCTTCGTCTATACCGCCGGATACGGTTTGCCCATGCATAAACTTTCTGCTTCAGGAAGTCGATGCGCTCTGTGACACAGGAGCCATATTCTCGAGGACAAATATTAGTTCCCGAGAACGCCCGCCTCACAAAGCGCATCACCCTTGGGCGAGTATTGCCCTCCCTGAAGCAGATGAGCTTCCCGATGAGTACCCTGGCCTCATTAATACGACGCTCAATCCTGCACTGCCAGGCTGGCACAGCAGGTTTCGGTCGTACAGCTCGGTCAGTGTTTGGAAATTTGACACGAGCTATTCGACATGCCGCAACAGCCGAGCAATACAAGATTGAGTGTGTATCGCAAAGGTCTGCACTGCTTTCAATAAAATTTGGTAACAGCGCATCCAGGGCACACACCAGTGCTCTGTTTCTTTTATTCATGGGCAAACGTGGTAGCCGTGGTCTAAGGTCATGTGATATGAACCGGTACTCACGGATCGCATCCTCCAGTGCGCTCCTTAATTCCACATTGCATAGGTTTTCTGCAGATATAGCCCTGGCGTCCTCCTCCTCATCATGCTGGTTTGCCCGCAGTGAGACTTCGGCGGGCGCATGTATGACATTCTGTGGTGGGGGAGGGTTACTAGCAGAGCTATTCTGCATTTCCGAGCGTAGCCGATCAAGTGTGGCGTTATCTAATCGGTGATTGTTCTGAATAACACGCACTTGATCCGACAATCGTTGAGCCGAGACGTTGACGGCAGGTTCAAGCACCTGAAACAGAGAGAGCATCCGACCTCGGTACGCTGTAAGGTTAATTCCTCCCTCGGTAGCCCCATAATATGCGCGCATCACATTTTCATTTGTGGACTGGGTCCAACGCATGCGCGACACAATTCCACCGGCAGCGGGGACCCTGTTCGGGGCCTGTTGGCCTCGTGGTCCCAAGCCCGCTGGTGGCCGGCCTCTCCCCTGCCGACGTACAGGTGTTGGCGACGTCGGCGGGGAAAAATACTCGTCGCTCGAGCTCGACGCAACTACCGCGGCCGTTGTCGTCACAGCGCCCACGGTGGTGGGGCTGGGTATCGGTGGCGGTGAGGCGGAGCTGAGCGACGAGGCTGGAGGTGGTAGGCGTGCTCGTCTCGTTGCTGATCTAGTCAACATAGCTATTTGGGTTTCATCATAGTTTCATATCATTATTATTGTTGCATGTCGAATTTGACAGCCGTCATTCTTTCATCATGATTTGGATAATTCTTTGTTTTTCTTTCATTTTGTGGTTGCTTGTATTTTGAATGTTGTGCTGTTATTTTTGGAGGTTTTATTATGTTTTTCGTACTTTCTGAAACTAAATACGGCTGAATGAATACATAATTACGGAAAATAAATGATATGAAAAATCTGACGTTCCTTGTCTTGCCAGTGTTGCCAGATTATTAATAATTATTATTATAATTATTAATTAATTAATTAATATTATTATTAATTTTATTTAATTAATTAATTATTATATATTATATTTTTGTTATTTTAATTTCATATCTTCAAAATAGGCCCTAAATAGGCTACTGGGTTGACCGTGCCACATCCAAATTTTAAATTTAATATTTGCTTGGGTGTGAATTTCTTTTACATGTTTGTTCCAGCCCTTTATACATTTATTTTTTCCTATAATGTCCCTAGAGGTCCTACAACTACTGGCAGCCTCACTTAATACATATACAATTTTGCTATACATTTCATCCAACAGAATTTTATGGTCGAGCTTATCAAAATATTTATCCGCACACAGTTTAAAGTTTTCAGGAAAGTCTAAGCTCTTCAATTTATTATTACACTGCAACAAGTACATATTTATTTATTTATTTTGAGCTTCTTTCACCCCAACGTATGCTATTACATAAGTCCTTCACAATGGTCCATGTGAAGGACTAAGTGCGGAAACCAAACCCAATAACATAGAACATAATTTCCATTCGTCAAGAGATTTTGTTATAGTTTACAGTTTAATAAGTGATCGTAACTTTATACAAAGAAACAGTCAACCAACTCAGCAAATATTACAGAATCCCCAATTTAAACCGTAGTTACACTCGGACACCTGTAAAAACATAATTCTGTGTAAGGCCTCACATAGCCACCCTCTGCCTTTAAATCGAAAACCAATTACGGAAAAACTGTACATAAATACAGCCGAGCATTGTCCGGACGTGTGTATGTATACGCATATAGCAACGGTAAATGCGACAACAGAGAACTGTAGCGACTGGAATTGGTAGACTGTGGCTGAATTTGAAGGGAAATATATATTTTTTTACCAATATTCTATTCATTAAGTTAGTCTATTCCAGGCTTAATTAAGTAATTGTATCTTGGAAACTTGTAAGTTTCGATGGGAGATAAAGTCCACAGTTTTATCAAATACGGAAAACGGTAAAGCATGCTTGCTTGGCAGATTTTGGCTCCACGCTAGGATGAAGCATGCAAGAGTTGAAGAACGATACTTTTTTTTCTAAAAGGTTCTGGTTAGAGTTCTACGTACTTATTTTATCAGCTGATCTACAGCAGAACGATATCACAAATCAGCAAGTAGGTTAGGACTCAGATCAGATAGGATAACGATGGCCAGAAACTAGATGAGAGTAGCCGAGGGCGGCGTGAAACGGCATGTGACTCCAGATGCCTATTTCCTACAGTGGACTTAATAGCAGAAAATAATGCAACTATACCTACTTGTGTTTCAAAATCTTCCCAAGTCTACTACCCCATCCATAGACTTCTATACCAACAGATAGCACGTTTAATTAACACAAGTGACAGGGCGATGTGAGCCGACGCACCGACTGGCACATATAGTGAAATAACAATACTCCGCTATGTAGTGTGGATTATAAATGGGTTTGATTTAAACACGTTGGTTTGGAATGAAGAGAGATCTTTGTTTGTTTTGTTTGGATGAGGACACGACCCGTGTTAATCTTTGAGGAGCTTGACATTGGGAGCTATGGAAAGGTGAAGTAAGGGTAGTTATTATAATAAAGATAGGGATGTTGACTGAGGAAAAAAAATACTATTTAGTCCGTCAGTGAGATAATAAAAAATATAAGACACGTATTTTTGCTATATCAAATTAATAAAAAACCGGCCAAGTGCGTGTTGGACCAGGCACAATGAAGGGTTCCGTAGATGGGATCAATTTATCGCAAGAATAAACTTAACTTTGTAGTTGAAAAACAAGTTTTTGCAACCGCAAATTTAAGTTGATCGAGTATACTCGTTAACTTGTAAAACCTACTTAGCTGTGATAGTTTTCCTTTTAATTTCGTTATATATACTACTGCTGTGAATTGTTTCACATATCCAAAACTATACATTTAGATGGCAGGGGGAGGGACATTTGACTCCAACCAAAATTAGCACTTTAAAGCTTAATATTTCGCGAACGGATTCCTGAATCCAAAAATGGTTTCGCAATATTTTTAAACATTAACTCGCTGCTCGCAATATTTTTGAACGAACTTTCCAACAATACCCCACACTATGGGATAGATGAGGAAAAAAAAACATCCCCTCTTTACGTGTAAGGGAGGTAACCTAAAAAAGTATACGTTTCTTATTTTTGTTTTACCACTTTGTCAGCGTGATTAATATGTATACCCATGCCAAATTACAGCTGTCTAGTACTCAACGTCTCTGAGCTAAGCCGCGGACAGACAGACAGATGGACATGGCGAAACTATAAGGGTTCCTTGTTTACTACGGAACCCTAAAAATGGTTTAGATAGAACACATTAAAGTTGGGGAGTGGGGTTTACTACGTCACAAGCCAGTATAAAATCTACCGGCCAGTGACGTCATGCCACACTAACGTATTGCCTACTCAATGTATCGACGTAATCTTCTGATTACGTAAAAACAGAAAAAATTGATGTCCAATATTTTTAATAATCTACCTGACGCACAAAAATTTTTTTTTGTCTACATCCCTATTAAGGTAACTTTTAAAACTGTTTAAGAAATATTGTTAAAAATGACGAAATTAATTATTTTTAATTATTATTATTTTAAAATACACCATTAAAAAAAAAGTATTTTAAAAATAAGAATGAAACATTGAAACCACACATTGCACACATTGTTCACCCAGGAAAAAATAAAAAGGCAAAATGTAAGTAATAGAATGACATGGACAACACTATCCTGTGATAGTAGTAGGTACCTACCTCTCTATCCATTTTGTGAAATGTAGATTCCAGTAAGGAGTACTTCACCTTAATATTATCAATGCACAACTAAGTGGCTGCGGCCACCGATCCTAATCGGCTGCGCGCTGGAATAGTGCGCGCAGCCTTTGAATAAAAATCAAAAGTCATTTATTCAAACTAGGCTGAGAATCAGCGCTTTTTTAACATCAAAATCACATGAAACAGTCCCCCAAAACGCCCGCCATTCACCGCTTCCTAGTGCCAATGTGTGTGTAATGTCATTGTGGTACTTCCTAGTACCACAACGACAGTTGTCTAGAAACAATGATGTTGATGCTGATAAAAAATATATAACTTTCTGTTTTCAAAGGTTACCATGCCTAATAAGATGCATAGAGCGCTAGCGAGTTCTCTGAATGTTAGTTTCGATATTGAACTCTACAAGATCAGGTATGTAAATAAAAAACCGCTATATAGGCAACAAAAGAGGTGCTTCAAGAGTTAATTATCGTTGTTGTTCTATTGTTTATATTCATATATAATTACACTGCGAACACGCTACCACATTATTATAAAACTTTCTTATTAATATGCAGATGTAGTGCCCCACATAATGATTTACAAGCTAAGAAAAACATTAATTCATTCCGAAACAAATTAACATAAAATAACAAGAACGGAAAAATACCTAAAATATAGAATAATATAAAATACAGACGGCCATCCATATTCACTAACAAGGGAACGTGTATTACCATAATTTCCGACCTACCTATACAGATACAAATCCATTTAACCTGTTTTATATTCCGCAAAAGTGCCCAGAAAAGACCAGAGGACTTAACGAGTGAATTAGAATTTTACATTGTAATGGTTGTTGCCCGCAGAGAAGGGTGAAATAGGGGTAAAAAGTGGGGGATGAAAAACGCGAATGTCGAGTGGCATCTCACCTAGGCGCGGCGCACACTTCAGCGCTTTGAACTAATTATCCGGTGCTGTGTACGCCTCGCAAGCGGCAATTTCACTAATTATTACATTCATTGAGAAACTGTGAAAATTAAACCGTATTTTTTGGTAGCGAGTAGTGATTTAAATGTTTTGTCACGAGTGTGAAACAGGAGTAAATTGGTTTTATACTTCTTTATTACATGTGTGCTGTGTAATTGTGTATGCGTTTTCCTCGTTGACTTGTGTACAGGACCTGCGCTGTTGTACCGACAGCGATGCTAGTTGCCTCTGTATTTTCACTTGAAACTAAATGCTTTTCGCTTACTGCAATTGCACTCACGGCGTTAAATGGCTCAGCAGAATTAAATTTCTGTTTTGTTTTACGAATTCTGATATACACTTTGATTTGACTAATCTACTGAAACATTGTTTAGACAATCTTGTCGAAAATTGTCACAATCATAATCATCTGGACAAATTCAAATTAATTTCAACTAAAGCAGATATACAAATCTTGTGAATTGAAATATACTTGACAAGAATTTCATTCTTGATACAAGCGACGAATAATATTGTTTTGATAACAGATATAGTATACTTTTACTTCCATTCCTTTTACTTTCAAGCCAAAATCTTCCAACAAAAGATAACTTGACAATATTTATGAGCTAGATCAATTTAACTTCTTTCCAACTTATACATATTAAAAGAATGACAGCGAACTTGAACACAATTGTGAGTCGTGACAATTCACAATGAAACTTTATTTGAATTTAAATAGTTTGGAGTCGTCAGGCGGGATAAACGCGTAGATCTGAAGCTGCCAGGGGACTGACGGTTGAAAAGCAGCCAAGAAACTTAATACGTTTAAATAAGATTCTTTGCTCTATTATTATTTAATGTTTTTTTGGAGGATAGTGCATTGGGAATAGAAATGTGTGTTTCTAAGTTTATATGGCAAGTAAGGTAGTAGCTGGAGTTGGACGATTTGGAATTTTTTGGTTCAATCCCAACATGTCGTACAAATGTATAAACTTTTGTAGTTGCAATGTGTCTTGTTATGATAAATAAAATAATTCCAATAATTACTGAAGCATACGTTTAATGAAGCAGCCAAGCACCCAAACAGAAACAAAAAACTTAAAAGGAAAATCTCGAAACAAACCATCTCATTTAATTTTAAAGTCCCAAAATTCGTTTTAAATGAAAAATATTAATCCAAATTAAAACGCGGAATCGGAACACATCAGCCGTAACCGAGTTTACCGGCTTCCGATGAGTAATATACCACGCTCGATGGCTGCAGATTACGGACTATAAATTATTATGAAGCAATCAGTGTATGGCAAAAGTTTGGGCTTTGTTTTGTATCAGCGATGCGGGGACGATACGATGTGTGATGTTTCGTAGGAAAATCATTAAATATCATGCTGTAAAGCCTCATAATTATTCTGGAATAACTAGAAAAAAATTATAATAAAAATTATAATTTTTATTATAATATAACATAATTAAAAATTATAATTTTTATTATAATATAATATAATTTAAAATTATAATTTTTATTATAATATAATATAATTAAAAATTATAATTAAATTAACTCAAGACAATGTTTATGTTCTTTCTCCAGCTTACGTAGTGACAAGTTATATGAGTTTATATAATGGTTTATTTTATTTGACTTTTTAAGTCAAGTTATTTTAATTTATTGTTGACAAAATCTACTCATCACACTGTTTTTTTTTATGAGTTGTATTGCAATATGTGGTTAGCTAGTGACCTCGACAATTGATCATATTATTTACTGTTATTAGTAATTAACTTTTTGTTTATTTATTTTACATCGATGGTCCTAGTTTATCATTTATAACTTCCAGTTACAACTATATGTAAGCGGGCACGCCCTTTATGCCTGGAGGCTTTTTTATTTAGATATTAAATTCTGTTTACGTTTAGTTTTTTTATTTAGGCCTGAGTATAGTTCTCGATGATTTTGTTTGGTATATTGGCGTGTGCTAGCTAACATATGGCTAATAATTTGAATTATGTTTTGTGTTGCGTAATGTAAATTATTTTGAATACTATATAGAATCTTTTTTTTTGTTCTTCTAACTGAACAGACAGCTGTACTGCTGGGGAGTTTGTTGCACCACTTCTTCTTCCCAGCTAATGCACTAGGAAGTGGTGAAGGGTGGGCGTTTTGGGGGACTGTCTTATGTAATTTTGACGTTCGTAAAGTGCTGATTCTCAGCCTAGTTTGAATAAATGACTTTTGAATTTGAATTTGAATTTTGAATTTGAATTAAGCTGAAATCGATATTTTGGTATAACCATAAAACCGCAGATAAAATTAATTAATTTGATCATTGTTACACAGGCCAGTTTCTTCCATAACATCTTCAGTATAAAGCCAGCCAACTATGCCTTTCACTAAACCACAGTTTTAGATTCTAATATTTTTTTCGTCTGTTCCAGAATATTTTTCATATACTCCTGATATTATCATTTAAAAAGGCAGAAAAAAATCTCACATATAACGACTCGACAACGATACAAGATCGCCATTCATAAAGGCTCTTGCTCACGAACCGTGAGCCACCGTAGATTTATTGGTAATATAATTTTGATTGATCGAAGCGATTTCAGCCACCAACTTGAGGTTTAAAGGGACGCACCGAGAGCTTAGCCATAATCAATCTTAAACGGGTAAACTAATAGGTTTAGCAGGTGACATAATATGTGTAAGAGTTTAGTGCAGTTATGTTGCACGTGGAAACTTTGCTAATAAATTTGCAAAATTTTGATAAATTGAAAATTGCTAAAATGGCACTTTAGTTAAATATGGACACTTGCGTCACTTTACAATAACGAGTAAAGTTGCAATTTAGCATGAACGTTTAAAATGACTGACGATGTGTTATTATCAATTCGGGGGTTTATTAAATTAATTATTCTTAACTTATCATAACATCATGCGTGTATTACCCGAAGGGTTGGGCAGAGAGAGAGATGTAGGTTCCCATAGTAAACCTACATTTCGCCAGTTATGTTTAAGTCCCATTCAATAGCGGACGAGGCAAGTGGTTGTTAATTGTTTAGATAGGCATTTATTTCAATTAAACCAATTACAGGCACTTTTGAATTGTCAAGTTGGATTATACTAGTCTAGGTAACAAAACAAGCCATTGTGGGCTCGTGTTTTAAACTAGTTTAGGTATATCCAAGCAATTTTCTTTCATAGATAAGCATTCAATTATCTCTCAATCAACCAAAACTTCACCCTTTAATAGAGCCTACAAATTCAATGAAATTCTAATCCAATTGTCTTGTATCAATGTAACAGCTGTGAGATATGAAGAAAACCTTCATTTTTCATCCTTAATATAGTAATGCTGTAATAAAGGTGACAGGTGACACTGATTCCCTTGTGCCGGCCGGGTAAGCTTAAGGTGGAAGCGGAAATTAACTCTGATGTTAAAAGACTGGTTACTTTAATACGTTAATTTTCTTTTAGGTATTAAAATACCTTAATACTGAAAAATATTGTCAAACTCAAACTCAAACTCAAAGCATTTATTTCAATTAAACCATTTACAGGCACTTTTGAATTGTCAAATAGTCGCGTCAGTTAGTCAGAAAGTTGAAGCTAGTTGCCCATTCCAAAACGTAGATCTTTATGGAGAAGAACAGGCAAGAAACTCCAAGGACACTCTTTTAAATATAGAAAATTACAAAATCCTGGGTACATTATTCTTGTTGCTTCTATATGTGAGAACAATGTACAAAAAATAATCAAAACAATTCAAAATATAAGATTAAAAATAAGCCATGGCAGATAAGAGATGACCAGTCACAACTGACGACGCCCGTTCACGAACATGACGCGTGGATCAGCACCATCCAGCTCAACCATTTTGTAGGGAACCGAATGATCTAACACACTCGCCACCATCAGCGAGACATTTAAGTGAGCATGACATACTCTCAACTGCCATGCTCTTTCAAGTCAACATACATCTTAATAACATTAAAACGGCTCCATGGTACTCACATTTACAAAAATTGAAAAAATGCTTCTAAATTATACAAAACTAATTTGTAATTTATAAAAAATAAAAATAAATCGAAATATCAAAAAAAAATACTATTAGAAATACAAAATGATTTAGAGATAAGTCAGAGTTTATTTTTGTTGTTCTGAACAGGTTCCCCTATTTCACTTTTCTTCTTCATTATTTTCAGTCTGTGCAAGTTCTAAGCTAATATTACCTTTAAAAATACTACAAATATCCACGTAAATTCGCTGTTACTGGTAAATATCCACGTAAGCTCATTACTGAATTATTTGAATTAATTAGGGAAACATTGAATTCAATGGACAAAATAATTTGCAAAACACAATTTCAAAACAAAAAAGTTTTCAAGCAAAGCCATTGACAACTCCGCTACCCAGTTAGCCAAATAACCTAAAAAACATAATTTGTCACCCATTCAGGTGCACGTTGTATGTACAAAACAGCACGTCAGCGGCAGAACGCCAGTTTTTAATTGCCAAACAGCGTGCCTAGTGCCATTTCATTCAATTACTGGCATGCCAACGGTCTCGCATAACACCGTCGAGTTTTGCAGATAATTCCATAATGTATGTTTAAACTTTGTTTTAATTCTGTTTCTGGGAGTAAGGTGCGCTGCAGGTTGTACGTTGACAATTGTGCTTTTGTCACATCAACATTGTTGAAACCTTTAAATAAAGCTATTACTGTTGAATCCAATGCAGGAAATTACACTGTCGACTGAAAATTCAGTGCTTGTATGAATACGAGCAAATTATTTTCATTATTCTGCACATAACGAAACATACAGAAGAAACTGCGATGGAGGAAGTGAAATTAGAATCTGAATAATCTCTACCCTCTTAAAGTCAAAGTCAATTTCCGGAAGGTCAAAAGGAATTATTTACATCAAAATTAACAAGAAGTTGATGCTAGTTGCGCCTTCCAAAAGGTAGATTCGTATGGAGAAGAATGGGTAACAAACTCCATAGTTTAGTGGATTTAGTTTATAATTGTTGTAACTTTTGCATGCCTACTGGTAAAATATGGCTGAACCAATTCCTTATAACACCGTGTATTATACCCATATTTGCAAAATAAAATATCTTTATCTTTATCTCTTTTAAAATATTTTATCACCTAGAATAAATACTATACTACAATACTAAAATAGCAAAGATAGATAAATTATTTATTTATCTTATAGGTGCTCACATCTCAATGACAAGAATTGCAAGTAGACGGTTTTTCCTGACTTAAGTATTTTTGACGCTCCATGGGTAGTCAAACCCGCTTCTAGTGTCGCTGACTAGCCAGCATGTTTACTAAGTTTGATATGAGCTATTCTAGCAAACCCCATAGTTCACATCGACATTTCCAAAGACGAAACTAAAAAATTAGAGAATAAGCAGAATTTAAAAGCTATCAATTAAAAAAACAAGAATTATTCATCATTAACAATGAACACAGTACGTCTCAAAATCCGCCACACACATACATTCATACAAGCACATTTCCCGTCGCCGCTCTTCTGCTCACCAATTCGCAGCGCCTGACTAGGCGTTTACATAACTTGCATTTTTGGACATAATTAAAATTTCCACGCCTGGGAATTCTATTATGGAATTTAACACATCCCGCGCCGCGCTCCGTGCGGATTTCGGCTGAAATCATTGTATTTTCCGCAGAACGAATCCTATGAATTTTTGAGGACTAAATTTCTGAAAATTTTTGTTGGAAATTATGTTGTTTGAATATTTAGAGGAGTTTATATTATGAAATTATTATTTTACTGTTCGTAGGATTATTATGTTTTATTTATTCTAGAAATAGTTAGCTTATATTTGTACTATATTGTGCTTCAAAATAGTTTAATCATACAGCGTACCGCTTTCATGGCGACATTCATTTAACACACGTAGACGGGTTCGCCTTTCATTTTATGAAGATATTATAATTTCATTAAACTTCTTTTTTTTAATATAAATTTTTCTAAAATAGCATCTTGGAGCAACCTGTACTTAAAGAACGTAGCGGAGAGGTCATTTGCCGGGTCACAGGTCATAATATCGCATCAATGAAATTAAAACGAATAACGTGCAAAGAGTAGGCGATTTGAAGGAAAGAGAGACCTTCATTATTTACTTCGTAACAAAAAATATACGAGTATTATATTATTATAATTTTTTTGATTACTGACCAATAGCCCTACCCGTGTGTAAAATAATTTCGCCAGTGTAGTGGCACGTTGTATAGCTAGGCACGTATCCTGTTTATTTCCTGCTGCAGATAATTAAATTACCCATCTAAGCATAAAAATAAACTACTCATTCAACTAACAACGTTAAAACGTGCAGCCAGAACATTGAAGTAAAACACAAGTTCAAACAAAAGAAAGTTTCTATCGGTTCGCTCGGTACAAGTGTTTCCGCCAACCAATTATGTATGAAAGTGTTGTTAACCAACTTATTTTATTAGCAGAACTAAGGGAATGCCTAGTCATTGTTTGTATAGGTTTGAAAGTAAAAGAAAGAAAAACTGCCTTGTGATTTGATGGTTTCCATCATCATATTCATTTTGGTATAGCACTACCGATGATTAACAAACGATGATGGAAATATAATCTGCAATATGATATTTATGTGGTTAAAGGAAAAAAGCCGTAATAGTGTTGATGGGAAATGAAATTCGGAAATAAACGAGAAAATACTAAAAGCAAAAAGAATCCATAGGATGGCCATCAAGCACAATCAGTAAAGTAATCTGTTATTTTTGCCTTATTTCTCTAATTCATCTTTGGTAGAAGTAAAAACGTTGGTTTCATTTCAATTAATCATTTGTCCCCTCGGGACCATTCCGAAACGTCCGCCACTTCCAAACTTATTAGAGAGAATATAAAAGAACGAATAGAAACAATAAGTAGCGTCCAACGAATGAATATATGAATAAAATCTTTGTCAACTTTTGTAATCAATCTGAAGCGAGTTTCAACAGTCGCTAACGATCTCATTCATAACAAACTTCTAATAGAAGGCAAGCCTTAATTAAATCGCCGATTCATATTCCCCTGTCCCGATACCCAATCAAAGGCAGATGGGAATCGAAAAAAAGTCGAAAACGTTGAAGACTTTTGTAATTAGCCGACTGTGGGAGCGCACAAAAAATATATGTCTCTCGTCCTATGAATATGCAGGGGTGGTGTTTGTCGCGGCCCGCGACCACCGCTGAATTATTAATGTTTACCTAAAGCAAACGAGTCTCACTCTAGATATAATGTGGGTAAGCAGGGATTACGTTGGCAGAAAGACGAACCGCCTTTGCTTTATTACAATGAATTGTTGACGTCAAAGCTTAAGGACTAAGTCAGGGCACAATAGAATTGTATAAGTTTCATAATTATTATGATGAATTAGCTCAATGGATAAACGACTTGAGGATTTAATATGCATGGGAATTACTGTTGAGGAAGCTTTAGATATTGTGACTATTGTTTCACATTAATACCTATTTTGTATACTTTAAAAATAAAATTAAATGTTTATTTGTACACTTTCACTTTGAAAAGCATACTTAGGTACACAAGGATTACAGCTTTATTGTAAAATAGAGTAACATTAAAGAGAGAACTGATGGCTCCTAAGCTAGGCCAAAAGCCTGTGTTTTATAAGCAAGTTCCTCTACTACGTTATTTTCTGCAGCCAATTTGTAATTTTGATTTTAACTTCGTGTTTAGTCAGGGAGTACCTATATGGGTATAAGTTTATGTATTCTATTATACAAGCGAGAGCTAGTTGCCGCATACTGACGGCTAACAAACTTAGAACGGCATTGGACTAAATCGCAAACACGGGAGTGCCTTTGCATTTTTTTAGCTTATTTGATCCAGATGTAACGTGTGTGTGTGTGTGTATGCAGCACGAAAAGCTGTCTCACAGTCAATACTACAGCATCTGAATAAACTTGATTGGTCGAAAAGTGCAAGACTTTTAAGATCGCTCTTTAAAATTTAAGTAGGAGGTTTTGTAGGTTCCGCCCCAATACAATATAAACTGATTGACTGGCAAAGACTCTGGGAAACTATCAAAGCTTGATCAGGATCAGCAGAGTGCCTAAGTTCCTTAAAGATTTAAATAAATTTTCTGATCCTGGAACAAAGAGCTTCGTTAATGGAGTTACCAGCTAAGTTTGTGATCGATATGGACTCCGAAATATTTTATGTCTGGGGCCAAGGACAGAGATGGGCAGCTGCAATTGGCGGCCTCACCTGAGAAAATCTGGGCTTTAATTTGACCTGATTCCATTGGATGAGTTATAGTGTTAGATAGCGAAAATCTAATGACCTTTGTCTTTGCTACGTTTAGGAGAAATACATTTTCTTAATACTTTAATATTAATTGAGTGATCTTAACATTAGAAAGGAATTTAGAATATTTTTATAACAATCATAATGGATATTAGATAAACAAACGGATATTAGACATCAGTTTTCAATTATTAATGTGTACTTATAATAATAATATAGTGTCGTGATGGCCCAGTGGTTAAGGCCTCGCCTCTCATGCACGAGGTTGTGGGTTCAAATCCGGGCAAGTACCAATGTGACTTTTTCAATTCATATGTACTTTCTGAGTTTATCTTGGACATTACTGACATCGGTGAAGTAAAACATCGTGAGGAAACCTGGACTTGTAGTTAATATAAGTCTGAAATCACCAACCCGTCTTGAGCAAGCGTGGTGATCTATGCTCGTGCCTTCTCTGTGTGAGAAGAGGCCTTTGCCCTGCAGTGGGACAGTAACAGGCTGGTATTTTTTTTATTTTTTTATTATTTACTTATAATACACATGTATCAAACTTAATATCTAAACGACAGTTAATGAAAACCAGTAAAATCCTACTCTACAGACTTGCAACACACTCATAAAACTGCGACCACAGTCCCGAGACTTAGCAGCACAATCAACAGTCCATTGGCTTTGTAATTAAAATGTAATAGCCAAATGAATGAGGACGCTATTGACATAAGAGAGACAAAGTTCCGAAAACCCAGTCTGCAAGACCTCGTACGTAACGAAACTTAATACTGAAAACAGAATTGAATAGGCAAATAGATATTTATGTAGAAGTAAAGGAAACCAATGTCATTAATATAATTATTGTGCCTCGGCAATGTTTGCAGACGCACGCACTAGCTTTGATGCACTGTGGCGTTAGAAATCTGCCTCGCTACTTCGCAGGCTGCGTGGCAGTCCCAACACTATCCTGCAATCAATAGCCACCCGGGCAGACAGCCCGCTAGTGTGGGCGCTTGCAAACCGGACCCGTTCTGTTTTAGTTATTAAGTACTAACATCGGCTAAGCCATTTTGTTACTAACACTATATACCATTGTAGTCTGAATAAATAAAGATAAATAAATAAATAACTAATATGATTGCCTCTATTTATACATGGGACTTAAATATAACTAGCGTAGCTAAATGTAGGTGTACTATAATACACCTCTGCCTAACCCTTCGGGGAAAACAGGCGTGATGTTACAACAAGTTAATAACTACGAGATTATATTCAAATTCTTTGTCCAAGAAGGTCTGAATCACCAAGTTTTTTTTGCAGTGTTCAGTTTTAGAGTGGTCCTGATATAAAACGCACATCAGGCTTCCTTTGTCTGTGTTGTAATGTTAGCAACGCATCCATTCCATCCAACATTCCACATCTTTCTCTTAAACGAGCCGCCTCGGTTAAGGTTATACCTAACCATCACCATTTCAATGTTAGTCTTTAACACGTGTTATAGTAGTCGGTATTAGTAGAACTTCTGCATGTTCTTTTGTTTTTCATTCGTTAAGGATATTGACAATGACCTTCATTATTGTCGCGTGTATTTCGTTTATTTCTATTGTGATTACATTGTTTATCTTCGTCGCTCAGTCGGTCCTTATAACGAGTCTCTTTGACATGTGATCTGTAGTGAGGCATTCCAATTATAATAAAATTAATATCGTTGCAATATTTTTTTGTTCTTTTATTTAGAAAATAATTGTCTTGTTATGGGACCATGTAAGAAATTGTTTTACTTGGATGGAATGGGTATATTGCAAACGGTAAAAGAAAATAATGATTTGAATTTCGGAAAGAAAACTCTTTTTGCCACGAATGACTGTATCTTATGACATGAATTTACGGAATCAAATGAATAGATAATCATTTTATAAAGAACCAACCTAGTCTAGAGTTAAGACTGGAAACTAAAATCTTGCAGTCAGTTCTTGCATCTTTATTTATTATTTATCTTTATTGATCTTTATTTTTGACAAACGTAAAGTAATTAATACATAACTTAGACTCGGTTCTAAAGTCAGTTTTGGTATAAAGAACCTTGAGATTTTCGGAATAAAGTTCAAAATATAATAACTGACTGGAAGTTTTCAATTCCCTGTGAACTGTCTTAAAGGTTCTAGTTTGGACTACAGTAAGAACTCGTTTTGTAATAAGACGGAATAAGTCGAGAATGATAAGATCCCAAACAAAACTAATTCTAGACATGTTAACACAATAACATTGCTACAATTAGCATCCCACGCTCAGTTGACGATGACTGGGCTAGCTGGGGTACGTCTTACAAATGCTACCTAAGTTCTACCAAGTTGTTTGGCTAACTTGCGCCTGACGATGTCCAGTTACTAGGGAGTACAGTCGTTAATTGCAGCGAGAAATTAGTGATTTTCTAGTGTGTGTGTGTCGTGTTGTGTTTTGAACAACCTTTGTTAATTTTGTAACTACCCATGTGTCTATCCAAACGTAATTTAGCCTTGAAAATCATCTAGCCCGCATTTAAAATTCAATAATGTTCATGTCATTTGTTGTAAATTTTTACTCGCAGGTATTTAATTTTGTTCTAGACTTATCAAAAATCGACACGAATCTAATACAACAAAAATCGAAACCGTTTGTGATCATGGTACAAAGCATCACACCATAATATTGTTCCTATTCGACCACTCACTGTTCCGATACAATAACTTATGATGACAATAACTTCTAATCTTCACAAATTCAGGAGTTTAATATTTCAAACTAAATATTGCCTGAACCACATACTCAGAAACTTAGAATTCCAAGCTACACAGCCGAGATAAGACGCGTAAATACAAAATATCAATATCACAAGCAAATGGTAAGGCTTGCGGTTTTTGGAACGCAGCACGCTCCGAATTTAACAGTATTAAATTATTTCGATAGCATACAACCGCCGAGTTATGTTGGCTTGCGGATACAACTTTAAACTGAATCATTCAGACTATGTTGTTTGTTTGTAAATACGCGTCATTGATCGTGTTACATTTTGTGTTTGAATAGATGGATGACGAACTTTATTTAATGACTTTTGGTACTGTCGCATTAAGTTTTTTTTACCGACACTGCCGTTTAAGTAGGATTCTTTGCAGATTTCTCAAATGTTTTTAGACGTGCTAATTTCGATGTTGATACTAATGAATTAGTACTACAATACTGATGAACCTATGTTTTGATATATTGGTCACAATATCAAACATTAAAATCTAAATGGAACAAATTTATCTGTAATTTTACTTAAATTTTCATAACTCTGTTGTTTTAATACCTATCAAGACTGTAGATACTATTTTCGGTAGAAACTATACCGAAAGCAAAACTCAACATATTACTAACGAATAAACTTTAAAAATATCTAAAATTCCATCCAATCTTCAACCCGAAAGAACCTTGAACAAAAATATAGCAATCAATATCGAAGTGCCACCTCGAATATTCACACTAGTACTGAAATAAAAATGTATTCCTGAAAGACCTAGGTATTCCGACCAACTGAGGCACGGAGCTAACTTTTTATCAAACTTTGAACGCTAACTTTTATTCCGCGAATGATCCCAAAAGGCTATTTTACGAGACTCGACCCCTTGCGAGTCTGAAGGGGTGAAATATGTTTATTTCAC
This sequence comes from Agrochola macilenta, assembly GCA_916701695.1. Classification (NCBI taxonomy): domain Eukaryota; kingdom Metazoa; phylum Arthropoda; class Insecta; order Lepidoptera; family Noctuidae; genus Agrochola; species Agrochola macilenta. The sequence continues at coordinate 22,615,005 of OU753556.1, forward strand.
TTAAAATGTAAGCAGTTTCTTTTGAAGTGCTGTTAGGGCTAGTGAACTAGTGAAGGTCTAGGGAGGTGGTGGAAAATTTCATGGCCTCTCACAGGCCTCCCATCTGTGAGAGGGAGTGGGCTGTAATCTACCACATGGGCCTAGTGCGGGTTGGTAGATGTCACATGTCTTCAAATTTTTGCTTCCAGGATATGCCGGTTTGCTCACGATGTTTTCTTTAACCGTTTTGGGAGCAGAAATTATTTACACAAAGTAATGCGCCTGCCTGCTTTCGAACTCACGACTAACAACTGGTAAGTCGGGGCCGTTAATACTGGGCCACTACTGCTGCAGATATCCAGAGGTGGTAACCACGAAGGGTGGGCCGTTTGTTTGCTTGCCATCCAATAACTTAAGAAAAAACTTTAGTACTTCGAAATTGAAAACCAAAATTGAAAAGAAAAAAAAAAACTGAATTGAATTTTCTTTGGAATGCGCTCCCTCTGAACATCAGGATGGCAACCAGTCGGTTTTCTTTCAAAGTAGGCACGTGAACATATTCGTCAAAAGTTGGCAGAATCATTGCAGCGCTGATTTGTTGGATTTGTTCTCTAGAGGAGAGAACAAATCCAACAAATCAGCGCTGCAATGATTCTGCCAACTATCGTTATTTCTCCTGACAAAGTTTATTTGGTTTATATGTATGTATCTATTTATTACTATGTATTAATTTTCAAGTTATCTATCCCTTATGTTGCACCTGCCATGTTTTGTCTCTGCACCACCCTAAGGTTGACTGGTAGAAAATGCCTCAGGCATTAAGTCCGCCTTTGTACAGTATTTTTTACTTGTGCATGAAGTTTTAATAAATAAATAAAACCCTGTAATAACATGCGCAAACAAAATTCATATATGTTACCATAATTTCTACCCCTTACAGCTCTGTCTACCCAGACAGTTGTTGCTGTTGTTGTTGTTGTCTGTCTGATACAGTGGGTACACAATACATTGACAGCAGCGGATCGACCCTCGTCACCACAGATAATGTCAAATCAAACACTGCCGCCGACGTCGACGTAACTGGGGTACGTCACTACGTCACAAAGTTCTCATTAATGGAATAAAAAAAATGTTTTTTTAAATTTTGGACGCTTTCTCTGGTAAAAAGAACAACGTGACGAAATCAGGGTTTAAAATGTTCTGACATCAGTAGCTAACCTCCACTAAGCAAGGGTAGTGGTCAATATTCATTCCTTTTCTGTATGAGAAGAGGAGTTTGTCTTTCAATGTTAAAGGCTGATAGTATAGGAAAGCCATTTCCTAGTAGTGAAGGGTGGGCGTTTTTGGGGGACTGTCTTATGTAATTTTGACGTTCGAAAAGTGCTGATTCTCAGCCTAGTTTGAATAAATGACTTTCGATTTTAGAATTCCAAAAATTTCAAGAATCCAACGACAAAATAGGTGGTAGAGACAGGTAAGGAAGAAACAGGGGAAACTTTTGTATGAATGATTATAGTGTTGTATGATTACAGTTGAACGGGTCAACTCCTTCATTTGACATACAAACAATGGGTCATTTAATATCATGTCCAGCGTGTTCTATAGCCTGCATGGTGCAGGAGTTGATGGACGCTACTGAAGGTGCCAAACTCCTAGCCTAATTCTGGGCTGACTCTATATAAATTGCCATAGACACGCTAAGAAGAACACCCATGACTTTATGTTTTCGTTCCTATTATTATATTGATAGACTACACTACTTATGGCGTGTCAGATATTTATTGTATTATTTATGATATTATTGTACATTCAGGGAAATTATATTTAGAAAAAAAGGACACCCTACCTCAATTTGCCGTGTTATAGCACTTTCATACAATTTTCAAAGAATGACAGTTGCAATTTCAATAAACGGACAATATAAGTTGGTAGTCAACTTGCTAAACAACTACTTTCCCTAACTATATAATATTATGTTGTAATACGTAACATCTAGTCCCAACGATATAATAACACGAGATTGTAGTCTATTATCTTTGCTCAACAATTATAACAAGCCTCATTAGCTGTCTGTTCATTGGCTTTAAACTATACGTTCATCCAGCCACGTCATTGGTGGTATAAATCTATTTTGTGTGTACAGCACGAATTATTAAGGCGTCAGCTAAAGTCACAAGTGCATGAAATGGCTATATCACGGCAAATTGACGTAGTGTGTCAGTTTGATAGAGAATTAATTTCCCAAACTGTATTTCAGGGTCTCCTATTGATTAATCTTCTTATCAGTTTCCATTCAATAAGTATCAAAAATCAATATCAATTTTGTTGCTTTTATAAGCAAATTTTTTAACACAATATTCTTTCTTTAGCTATTTGCAGATTGCCAGAATTTTTCATTGTGTATGTTTCCCACAAACAAATGAAACGAAAAACTTCAAGCAGATAAGCCGTTTACGCGAAATTCATTACATTGCATCCCCAATATAATAACAAATGAAATAAAGTGTTTACTCGCAAATGTACAGCGAATATCATTTTATATAAAAGCTCTTAGTTAAATCCTGAATCGAATTCCATTTGTAGTAACTTGTGTTAGGGTTACATTCGTTAGATTAAGCCTCGCCGGGTTCTCAGCGATAGGAGTCCACAGGGACTGGCAGAGAACGCTTGCGTCTAGCGATATGTTCTGAGGTATAAGCGGTAGCGGACAGTGCAGTGCAGTGTCACAGCCAACATTACCAGAGTGGCGTTGCTGGTAAACATTTGATAAATTGTCACAGAAATTGTATTGAAACAACAAGATTGATAAAACAAGAGTGTTAGTTCCGATTTTGGCCACGCGCCAAAAGTTCCTTGTAGCGTTGTAAGTAAATTCTCGTGACGGTATACCCACTGACAAACGATAATACCCGCTACATCTCATCACTTACAACTTCTACCGAGACGAAATTGGACTCGAAATGATTGAATGCAGTTGTAAAAGCGAGTAGTTTGAAATATACGGAACCCTTTGTTTTAGATGTATTTATTACGGGCTCGCCGAAATAATGTGTAACTTTCATTTATTGCTCTCATGCAGTTTGTACGGAATGTGCATTTTGTGTGCACAGTCTCGCACTACATTGTTGCCAGATGCGAAGATTTGGTGTTGTTACGAAAATGTAAAGATTTTCTTGCTTTCTCCTTAGTGTAGGATGAGTGACTTGTGTTGTCGTTGTGCGGATACAAATTCGCACAACAACAACAGAAGTCACTCAGGGAACGTTTTTGATGTCTGTGCTGTTGGTATTCTTTCGTAGTTTCAAAATTAAAGAAATGGAATTGGTTGGGGTTTTTCTATAAGCTTGCTCAGTTAATATTTGAGTCTTATAGAAGCAAAAGCAGCAACATTCACTTTTACTGAAAAGGCAGTAGACGTCTTTTTTTGTTTACGTTGCATGTACCACTTTTTAGTTACATTATGTTACAAGAATAGATAACTAATGATGATAGAATCAGATATTGTAAAACAGAATTCCCTAAGAAACACTACATTTACCAAAATAAAGTAATACATTTAGGATGTTGCTGTTTTTGCATCCAATGTGTGGATAATGCTGCTTTTGAGCCATTCTTAATTGGATGTTGCTGGTTTTGCACCAGTAGTGTTGTGGTAATACACCGAACCACCGATTTTCCGTTGGTTCGAATAGTGACACCTGATTCGTCAAAGAAGGATGTTGCTGTCTATGCCGCAACTACGTGGCTATGTTGCTGGTTTTGCTACCAATCTCAATTTAGAACCTCTATTTTGTATAGGATGATGATGGTTTTGAAACGATTTTAATATTCGGTCCAGTAAAGTTGATGGAATACTACCATACTGCATTAAAAGTTGCCAAAATGAAAAAATGGGATGTTGTTGTCTTTGCTTTTATATGACTCATTTTCTTTATTCCTCTGGGAACAACTCAAGTTTTGAATTTCGTAAAATTGGATTAGTAGGTGCCACGTTAAATCACTTTTGAAAACACTTACTTATAAGAATTTTAATAAAATCTGGTCAATTAACCCGTTTTTTTATTCCCTTGTGCATAAGTACCAGGCTCATTGCCATATAAACTATCCGATTACCAAATTGTATGATGGTTGGATCCTTAAAGTGTTGTGAACGATAAACAAACTCTATTTCGCATTTTATAATAATATTCAGTGAAGAAAAGATTTATACTCCATCTTGAAAGCCTCATGTACCTCGTCTCCTCATTGATTATTTCCATGTTTTAAAATAAACTCTTTGTGCCTTTGTCTCAGTTTTCTAAGCCGCAGAAGATTATTCTTGCCGCTTTATTAAAAGCTGGTATTTTTCCGTGTTCCTGACTCGACGGATTTTCAAGTAAAATGTAAGATGCTTTAGTTTGTAAATACACATGTAAGTCTTTTGAATAGTGGTTCGGGTGAATAGATTTTAAGTAGATATGGTGTATTGTAGGGAAACTACATAGATAATTCCTAGTAATCACGGAAAACCGAAGTACATACATGAAAAAAAATCCGCCTAATGCTTTACCTCCTTCTTTATTTTAATCGGTTGAAAACACATGCGATCACAAATGCGAAAGTTTAGATATTTGATTGCGGCTCAAATACGCTGAAAAGGCTGTATGTATTTCAATTTTTGGCACACATTCAGACTATTCTACGTTTCTACCTAGTTAAAAGTTTTCGGGGATCTCTATGTTCATACAGACAAAGTTAGCACATTTTTGCTGAATCTATACTCTCATATTTCCTAGCAATTACAAACCCAAACTAATTTCCTAGGAATGCCTTAATTGGTATCCGAATCACTTTCCTCTAGCATTATTGCAATTATAATTCTATCACAATAGCTCGGCTGTATATCTAATTGGCGAACGGCGCTAATGAAAAATACGCACGCCTCGGCATTCGGCATCGATCCGTCGACGCGTTCGACGTTACGTGACTGAAGAGCTGCCTGTTACACCGAAGTGTAATGCGTGTTTACTCCGTTACCAACTGAAAGTTAAATGAGACATTCAAAGACGCACTAACCTTATTGGTGATTTCATTCAATAATGATTTGGTGCATTGTCCCTACTCCCAACCGGCGCACGTATATGGTCACGTGTATGAAGGTGGATGGAGCAAAACGAGTAGATAATACTTATAACTATATGCGTGAATCGTAACAGGTTGTGTAGATTCTGCCTATACCCATGGGAAAGAAGTGGGAGTCTATGGTTGTATGTTATGCATGCTATCAAAAAGACTCAGAAACATAGTAGATACGTATCTCATATACATCGTGCACATATGAGACGAACAGATGTTTAGCATGGGAATTTGTGTACGTTTTCAAAAACAAACCCATGCCTAGATGCACTAATGCGTAGGTAGAATACTGCAGTTGCGTAGATTACACCATCATAACCATGTGATATTAACGTATTAACTGGAACCAGTATTTATAAACCGTAAACAATAAAAAGAAAATTAGCGCAACAATTAAATAAAAACAAGCCACGAGCCTCTTATGCCCCTCTGCACGCTCGCACCGGTGTACCAACCGTCCTACTTAAGCTTAACATGCCGTTGGCGTCGTAGAATATTGGAACAATTTATGAGAAGACCTTTGTAATTTAGAAGAGCACTCAAATTGAAGGTATGGAGACTGACACCTTGGCCCCTCCACGGAATTTAGATGACTCATTTTGAAAGGCCTGAACCTTTAAGCCTCGTCAGTTATAATATGATCAGTCTTTGTAACCGTTATGACTTTTATTGGGACTATTGGATTTTTAGGGAAGTGTAAATCTAATTTTATGTAATACGTGTACAGATTTCGGTTATGTTAAACTTTTTACGTATTCTAGAGTGTACCTTTTCAATCCAATGTTTTCTGGTTTTGAGCAAATATTGTTGATAGAACGAAAACTTCCGAACACAGTTGACATACAGACACAAAACTTCCGAACACAGTTGACATACAGACACAAAACTTCCGAACACAGTTGACATACAGACACAAAACTTCCGAACACAGTTGACATACAGACACAAAACTTCCGAACACAGTTGACATACAGACACAAAACTTCCGAACACAGTTGACATACAGACACAAAACCCAACTACTACAAAACTATCTTCAAAAGATTAGTCTTAGTTTAAGGGTTGTTTTAATTACCACAATCTCCGCTTGGGCTATACGAAAGTAGCTTATGCTTGAAAAACACTAAGCCAGTTAAGATAGCAAAGATAACAGCAGAACTGACCACTCTGGATGAAAACGACGTAAATATGACACTAGAAAGTAAAATTTTCACTGAAGTTAGAGATACCTAAGATAAGATATATTTATTTGCTCAAACGTGGACACATACAGAAATAAAAACGTGCATGCAGTATAACATTTAAAAAAAAAACAGGTTCAGACATGTTTGCCACTTAATATTAATAATTATGATTGTTAATAATTTAGGTAGTCAAGTCAATATCATTAATTTACCTTGAATTTTATAATTATAAAATTCAACAATAAACAAAAAAAAACAAATAAAAATAATAATAACAAAAATATGTCAAAATAAATGGTTCTGTCAGAAATTTCGTTAATGTTATAATATGTTTTGTCGGTTAGAAATAACTTTAGTTGTTTCTTCAATTGTAATTGTAATTGTATTCAGCTCCCTCCAATTTTTCGGTAACTTTTTATAAATAAGTATTACTACTTTTTACTATAACTATAAGTGCAGTCGCAATCTCCTGTTTCTGGGAAATTTGTCTGTCATTCGCAAAAATAAATTACTATTATTTCTAACAAACATTACTGATTCCAGAATATAAAGATATTCATTAAAAAACCTTTCAAAATCCTGTCATTTGCCTTCAAAGATCTCCTTACAATTCACAGCCTACAAATACCAGTCTACCAAAGAGCCAGTGTTAGTCCGGGCATCCCGAAACACCGTGATAACACCGCAACAAGCCACAATCGGACAATAGCCTGAATTATCTATACAGATCCGATAGGCCAACTACCCGGTTTGCGTTGATACAAGGCAGTATTAGCTGTCACATATGGTGTGACGATTAGTACGTACTGAGTAAAATCTTTTTGGCATGTGGCGTGTTAATTTGTATTTAGAATAAGTAAACTTATTGCTAAAGGCGACGAATTTTGTATTTGTCTTTAATTTTTTTTGAGTTATGAAGATCTTAAAAAATATTTTTTGTTCCAAAATCTATTGTTTCGATAAAGTTATCTTATCTTTTATAACAAAGTGTCTCGTATAATTAACGTTTATAGCGCAATGACTCACGATATCAAACTGATGGATTTATTCCCGGTAAAAATACCCTAGAAACGCAGAAAATATCAAACCAAAGCTTGGATTATTATTTTAATACCGGAAAACGAAACTGACTCTAGTCATATTGGATAACACGATTTACACGTTTCGTGTTTTTACAGTATAGTTAAAAATACAGCATTAAAAAATACACGGAAAACTGTCCGTTATACTGCCTGAAACTCTTGCTACAGCATGCGTCATTTTTTTGGCTATGATTTTCATCGGCAAATAAATAATTGATATTGAAGCCTGGATATTGAAATAAATTGGATCGTAAAAAAATATAGACAGCTCGGTGAAGTAATGAAAAGGCTTATTTTTCACTTATTTTGTGGCGATGAAATATAAATATTTATTATGTTGCGAAAAATCTGTTCTTATTAGTGAGAATTTTGTAATTTGCGCAGCTTATTCAAAAACTCGAAAATAGCTCGACGGATTAAAATTTTTTTTTTGTTTAGTTGGCCTCAATATTGGTTTAGGAAAAAACCAAAGGAACAGCCGAAAATAAAAAAATAAACGATTTTTTAAATGATGATAACTGTCCACGTGGTACGAAGTTCACCGGTTCATCTAATCAGATATAAAAATAATCTGTCTAAGTATCTTCTATTCTAATTAGCACCACAATAATGATACTGCAAGACGGCAACATAAAATTGCTGTGATTGCCGTCCGACAGAAAGATACTCGTATAACGAACACAAGAAAACTAAAATGAATACTCTGTTTCCAACTACATCAGAAATGTTAATAAACCCACATTGTGGCGACAAACAAAGTCGAGAAAATTATATAGTTTATATAACCATTCCACTCCTTTCTCTTGCAAATCAGCAGCCAGTCATTTTAGTCTGAATTATTCATCGCGTTTCAAACTTACGACTTACTTTTCAAAGTATTTTATTAGGTAGTCAATATTCTCGATATTTAGTTGATTGTATTATGAAAGTTTCATCTGAAGGCTGAAGTAAATAATACAATATTAGCAATCCATATTGGTGACTCTCATTCGAATTTCGAATCAATCAAGTTTCTCCAAGTCAGGATAATTCAATAATCCTAATCCTAACTTATTCTGATTTATTATTATCTAATAAATTATTAATGCGAGAGTGAGTTTGTTTTTTACGCTTATACGCTAAACCGGCTGAACAAATTTGGATGAAATTTGGCAATTGGGTAGCCCATAACCTAGGTTAGGACATAGGACACTTTTTATCCCGATATTCCTACAGGATCAAAACTTATGCGGGTGAAACCGCGGGGCGGAGCTTGTATTCATATAAGGCTTGACTCGCAGATAATTAAAGAGACTATAGAGGTATGAGGAACAGGGTGTAAACTTCACTAATCCTCTAGAGCAGCAATTCCAAATCCAATAGCAAATCCTAAGAGCAGTGATAGCTTAGTGGTGTGACCGTCGGACTGCGAAGTCATAAGTCTCGAGTTCGAGCCCAAGGCACGCACCTCTGACTTTTCTGACATTTTTTTTTCGGATTCATGTGCGTAGTGTATAATTATCACTTGCTTCAAAAACGGTGAAAGAAAACATCGTGAGGAAACCGGCATGCCTGAGAGATATTTCTCAACGGCATGTGAAGCCAAGTCAGAGGCCCATGGGCGGCTTTAAAACTCTGACACCAGGTTAGTCACTAACCACACGAAAAGAAGAAGATCCTCTAGAGCAGTGGTTTCCAAACGATGGGTCTATTGATGGGAATATTTAGTGGGCCTTGAAGAAATGAATTTTAGGTATGAATAAAATTGTAACAAAATACTTAAATAAATTGGACGTAAACTCATTGCGATTAAAAGTAATGTGGTGAATCATCAATAAACATTTTGTATGTAGGTCAAATATTATAATAGTGAAATAAATAATTATACATTTTAGTTATGTACTAGCGCTCGCTGAAAACGGTTGTTTTATTTACATGACTCACAACACCTAATAAACACGTACTCAGTAGGTACACTTACATTGATGATGCACCACAGTAACTAGAATAATGAAGTTGATGCTAAAACTATACTTAATGACAAAATAGGAAACACATATATCCTTCTCATTGAAATAGCACTCCTTGTAATTTAATTAAGTATTAAAATTTTCGGTCGTAACTGTTTTTTTTTTTTCTTATTTGAACAGTACTTCATTCACATAGTTAAGTATGCCCCTTTTTTCACCATGAGAGCCAAGAGGTCTGTACCGAATTTTGAAGTTTTTGTTAGGTGGGTCGCGGTCCAGTCAACTGTGGGAACCACTGCTCTATAGAAAAGGGGGGATGCTCCGACCAGACGGTTGTCAGCTCTGGTGGGCAATTGCCCAACGATTGATGTCGGAAAGTAATATATATGCTGATCACGCATTAATGCTGATCACCCTGCTTGCGCGATGCAGGATTTGTGTGAAGTCAGGTTTTTGATGCGTAGTTCGCATGTGGCGTAGATGCCGATGCCGCCACAAAACTATGAAATGTTATCAAGCTCAGCAATGACGCCGTCATCTATGATGTGGAAGAATATAGAACTTTTGTTAGGGTGTGTTATACTCGTAAGTTCTATAGTAGATGAAATGAAATGTTCATTCAGTATAACACAATGAATTTAATAATGAAGTTACTATACTTCAACTGAATGAAACGAAATTTAAATCTTATATTAAACGCACACTATGCAGCCAAGCATATTATAAGTTGGGAGATTATATCGCTGATAAAAATGCTTGGCTCAACGCTAGTCTTGCTCCACAAGGGCGCATAAACGAATTGATTAGCATTTGAAAATACTTTTGGAGCTGCTGAAGTTTTTAAAAACTATATTTGTATTGTATAAATTCAATCTCTTAACATTGTATAATTGCATAGCACATGTGTGAGTACCATGTACTGACTATAAAGCTACCATTTAGGTACTGGGTACTGATGCCTTGGCGGCTGAGAGTATGTCATGCTCACTCTAATGTCTCGCTGACGGTGGCGCGTGTGTTGGATCATTTAGATCCCTTAAAAATGGTTGAGCTGAATGGTGCTAATCCATGCGTCATGTTCGTGAACGGGCGCCGTCAGTGGGGACTGGTCATTTCTTAGCTACCACGGCTTATTTTAATTTAATTTTTTAATTGTTATTTTTTTAATTTTTGTTACGGACGCTTTTAACGTTTTGCATCGTTCTCAGAATATCTTCAAACTCAAACTCAAAGCATTTATTTCAATGAAACCATTTACAGGCACTTTTGAATTGTCAAATAGTCGCGTCAGTTAGTCAGAAAGTTGAAGCTAGTTGCCCATGAATGGGCAAGAAACTCCAAGGACACTCTTTTAAATATAGAAAATTACAAAATCCTGGGTACATTATTCTTTCAACATGAGTGATGTAACCAATATGTTGTAACCATATCATGATTTAAAAGAGTGTCCGTGGAGTTTCTTCTCCAGAGGTACCTACTACGCTTTGGAATGGGTATCTAACTTCATCTTTCTGCCAGACCGACCCCTTGACATTTCAAAAGTGTCTGTAATTGGTTTATTTGAAATAAATGCTTTGAGTTTGAGTTGAGTTTGACTATAACTAAACACGGTCCATAAACAAGTAACTAATATTAGGATAATATAAAATAACGCAAATGATGCCAGACGCGGTTAGTAACCGATTGTCTGTGTCATGTGTGTCGTATTTGATCGCTATATTCAAACTGTCTACGGACTCACAGACGGGGATGTCTTAAGTACTTGAGTTCGCAGGTTGTATGCATGAGCGCGTTACATACCACTACACCTTCTTAATCACTCATTTTTGCCTCGTATTGAAGCCATTCACCAACGGAACAATGTCTATACCTGATGTACATATAGTGTAGCATTAGGTACCCATATCAGTCTTGCTCACCTCACCTGTCTTGTCAGGTGAGGTGAGCAAGACTGATTATTTGGTACGTCTTGGTAAGACTGGTTGTCAGACTTTCTGCCTTCTGACGACCCGTAACAACTGTCAATGACCCACTAATGACAGCCAGGACCAACAGCTTAACGTGCTTCCCGAGGCTCGGAGAGGTCTCGGTATGTAAAGATGGTCACCCATCCACGGACCGACCGCGGCAAGAGTAGCTTAACCTGCTCGATCAAGCCGTGTGGCTGTTATTACGAGTCCCTCCGAACAGCCCTGCTTACCTACCAACACAAAACAACAACAAAAAAAAATAACTACACAACACGGAACTAACACCAAATTTTTCACCCAACACCAATACCCCATCAAGATATATAGCCCATCTCCAGATGGATTCCTTCCATAAAATACACGACACTGCGATTTTTTTCACATGTGACCACATTTCGTACCCATTCGATACGAGAACCATAGCTTTGGACGATAAAATAACCTACCAAGTGCGCATACACACAAATTTCTCTGGGTTCCGTGTTGTGTTGTGGATCTAACGGATGCTAGAAAACTTATTACTCGTAACTGATCATGTCCAAAATCATTTTCGATGAATGTATTTAAAAAGTATTAGACGAAAAAAAACAATTCACCTCTTCGTTCTACATAATTATGTAGGATAGCTGCCCTTAATTAGGTATTTATCTTAATCTATACATATAAAATGCTTTGTCCTGAATGACTGACTGACGGATCAACGCACAGCCTAAACCGCTCATCGTAGAGACCTGAAACTTAGTGGGTGTGTTCTTTGTATGACGTAGGCATTCGATAAGAAAGGATTTTTCGAAATTCTACCCCTAAGGGGGTGAAAAAGGTGGGCAAAATTTGTATGGGACAACGTGATTCCTTGGTCCAATCTACCTACTTCAAATTTTGCATAAACAATCTTTAACAGGATTAATGGAAGACCTGTTTCGTATTTTATTAAAATTCATCCCTTAACGGGGTTAAATAGGGGTAGAAAGTTATTTTGGGAGTGATTTGCTTCGAAGTTGATATCAATACTCCTTAGTGCTTTTTGATTTAAATTATTTTATTTTGACACATGTTTGAAAAGTCAATCCGATTTTATTCAAAAAAGGTTGAACTCACATAAAGGCTTGGTGCTTGCAATGCAAATACTCTTTAAAATTGGAATGTTTCGAAAGTCACCGTACTATACATATTAGTACCGCATTTGAAGGTTTCTAAGCTTTACAGAGGTCTGTATTTATTCCTAGGATTCCCCTAACACCATCAAATTACCTCTTCGAATTCAAGAGAGTGCAGTTTCCCATCAAAGTATGCTTCGCAATGACTATAAACAAAGCTCAAGGTCAAACTCTTAAGGTAGCGGGAGTAGACTTAAGGGAAAGCTGCTTCTCCCACGGCCAGTTGTATGTGGCATGCTCCAGAGTAAGCGCACAGAGTAGCCTGGTGATTCTAGCACCTGAAGGAAAAACAAAAAATATTGTTTACAAAGAAATGCTGCGGGAGGTATTTCGATTTCGTTGTAAAAAGATATTACCCCCGTGTAACTTTCACCAGATCGAAGGCCGAGCTTCGTGTTCATAAAATACAGGGTGTTCGGCAGAAGGTTGAACATACGAAAATGGCGGATCCGTGGGGCCGTCTACTACGTGTTTAGGTCCAATAACAAGACTTAGGCCACAGGGATTTTTAAAATTTTTGTTATATATGTTTTGTTATACTTTATAAGTATTCAAACATTTTAACATAATAATTTATATGTTATAACAAAATTAATAACGTAAAAAACCAATAAAAAATCCTGTTAGAACCATTTTCGACTTCTACGCGGACGAAGTCGCGAGCAAAAGCTAGTTTTAATACATAATTGTGTGGTAGATCACTTGAGAAACATTGATCTACCTGTCAATTTCCTATGGATCAATGTAAAAATGTCAGAATTACGAGGTTGTGACATACAGATGGACATTAAATTAAATTTAATTGTTTATTCTGCAAATTGGATATCGGGATCACTTTTACACGCTATATTTAAAAAAAAACTTGAGAGGTGTCAAGGGACACCCGGATAGAACGAAGTTCAGAGAGAGAGAGAGAGACAGACAGAGAAACACGCGCACGCCGCACGGCTTACAACTATAGCAAAAAGTGTCGTTACAACTTTTGGTCTTAATTTTTTCCGTCTAGCCCCCTTTTGTAACGCGCGATAAGGAACTTCGTTCCCAAAAATAAGATGGAGTCAACATTTCCTATCTGACTACCCCTGAGAAGAAATGACGAAACAAACTCAGGGACTGAATGACGAAAAATCAATAAGGGTTTCACTTTCGCCATTTGAGCACGGTACCCAAAAAATACCATGGCAACCTCTCAGCGAAATTGAAACTATAAACAACAGCAGGTGAGGCGAAAAATCAATCCTGTTAATAGGAGTGTGCTAGGAGCGAAGTTATAGATTATTTTGGTTTAGTTTTAATTTTTTTTTTTTTTGTGAAAACTTTGGGCCTGTTTCGGTGACCATTTATGCACTATCTGCCAGTAAATACAAAATGGAATTTGTACCATATCTGCCAGATTACTTAGTGAGCACTTATCTGGGATGAGATTTTTCTAAATATCTATAACCCTTTTTTATTGGCACGTGTTTCTGTGAGGAAGAAACCAATTTGTCTTTCTTTGTATTTTTACAATTATTGTTAAAGTGAATCATTACAATTTCTATGTCTACTTGCAAAGTCAGTTTTTTATTTACATTTATTTGGGGAACACGGGAACGTACTACCGCGATAAAAAGTAGGTATTCAATATGTTAATCCAGGTTATAAACGATCTGTGTGGCAAATTTCATCCAAACCTGTTCCGCCGTTTTTTGCATGATTGAGTAAAAACATCTAAACAAACATCCAAACATAGAAACTTTCACATTTTAATATTAGTTGGATTCGATGACTATACCAGGAATATTTGTGCAAATAAAGAATCCATTCAGTAGTTTTTGCGCCAATCCGAAACATTGATCCAGACAAATGAATAAAAATTCTAAAAACTGTAAAATCGGCATCAATTACTTTTTCCAATTATATTCAATGTAGTTTACATTGAATATAATTGGAAAAAGTAATTTGACGTGGTTACTATTTTATTATATGTATAGATGTATAGATTTCATACGCTCTTCCACAATGAGTAAACCACTACTTAACTATTTGTACATTGCAAACTTAAGTATAAGTGCCCCATTACTTAAAGAAAAGGACACCATTCACTGCATTATGCGCTTAAAATAAATCAATTAATTAATTATCATAATACCTTCGTGTTTCCAATAATATTCAATAATAAGCGTTTATATTGAAAGCTTAGATAATGGAAACTCCTGTCAGTAACCGATTGCAAAAGCAATTACCTATAAATTTCCCAGTAAATGATATTAAAGGTACTTCCACCATATCATCAATTACCTGCCTATAAGTATTTTGATTGACGTTTTTAATTTCAAGAATTGCCATCCCATCAACATCCTCCCATTATGGTTTATAAACAAGACTATATATATCTGTTGTTTAATGTATCCGAAACATGTAGATAGATTATAAAATACATATCGATATATTATTATAACAGACAGACAGTATAATTTTGAGGGTTTATATGACCGATTATAGTTTAAAAAAATCAGTCCCCATAATGAGAGTCTAGTACGTAATAATATTTGCTATTTAACTGGAATACATTCCTCTCCTTATTTATAAAAAAAGCCTAATTGATTTTTAAAGTTTACTTCCATTATCGGACATCATATTTATCTATCTAACATCAAAACGTAAAAAAACACAGGTGATACACAGACGCGATTCCATAACCGTTCCGTATTGCCAATGTTCGCACGGAACAGTAAAAAGCAATTCACAATTTCCTGCCCCCAATAACGTACCGCTCAGCATCCAATCAGTGTTCCCTAATTACCGATTTGCATACGGTTATTCAAACAAGTAGGAACATGCAATCTGCAACATCAAAGTCAGCTAATAGAGCCTGCAGATAGGGCAACGTGCAAAATTGAATATGTCACAGGACAATCTCCGCGATAGATACAGAACGGTGGTCTAAGTTATAAGCGGGGCGAGTTTGAAAATTTTCGAAGATTTTTTTATGTGGTGCTTGTTGGTTGGCCATATCATTTAGTAATCAGAACAAGAATATCTGATGAGTCTGTCACGGTTCCCTATCCATTTGCATAAAAAATTTAGACATAATATAACATGGCATATTTTGGTTTATCCTAATTATATTTACATAACATTGTTTTCGCATAATAGCTTACGCATAATTTTTTTTTGCATAATTTCTCTAATCATAATAATGTTTAAGCATAACTTTCTAAAGCATAAATTTGTTTACGCATAATGATGTTTAAACATATTTTTTTAAGCATAAAAAATACGCTTAATAATTAATTTCTAAAATGTAACCATGCATGCAGCAAGCAAGCAGCATGCAAACAAGCATACACCATGCATGGAGTAAGCATGCAGCATGCAAACATGTAAACAAGCATACACCATGCATGGAGTAAGCATGCAGCATGCAAACATGTAAACAAGCATACACCATGCATGCAGTAGGCATGGTTTCTGTCACGGCTCCGGCGCTGCGGGGCTCCGGCGATCCCACGCGAGCTGCTCGTCGCAGATGTCTTTAACGCTCACCACCGCTCTCCGCGCCTACGGGTAGGTACTCTAGGGGTAGGGCAGACAAGACTACGTGGAGTCGGTTTTGCAGCGATTCGTTTCTGTCACAAACTTTTCTAGCAATTTAATTTTTAAGCAATAATAATTATTTAATTGTTACAGAAACCTTAATACTATTATGCTAATAGTCATTAAAGCTAGTACCATTATGCGAATTATTATGCCAACGTAAACTGTATGCCAAAAAAAAATATGGCAAAGAATTATTATGGCAAAACAAATTATGCCAAAACTGTTATGCTAAAGTATATTAGGAAAAATAACATTATGCGAAAAAAAGGGTCTGTCACAGATAAGCAGGCAAATATTAATCATCATTCACACAACACACAATCATCATTTCAGCCAATAGCCGTTTACTGTCTATTTGTTTTTATATCCTGTGCGTGTTCCAAATAAAATATTTAAATTATCATTTTTATAAAATATCTGCGGATTCCCTGACCATATCATTATGACAATGCCACATTTGTGTATTTAAGTCATTAGTTTGATTACCGGTACGTAAAACTAAAGATTTACAAGTGCCAGGTGGACAAAAGGTTAAACGAAAATAATGCATAAATTTATTTTCGATCACTACCTAAACCCCACAATATCTTAAACAAAAACTACTTACCTATCTTTTAGTAAAACAATAATAAGAAATTCAGAGCTGAAAAGTTGATAATAATCGCCATGACCTTTACAAGTTAAGAACTTTATGAGGTTACTTGAGTAAGATGGAAAGGTTCAGCCAAATTGAGACGCGACCTTAAAAGGCTAGTTTTATTTAATTGAATCTAGCTAGATATAGCTTTTTCTGAAAGTCCAACTACATTTTGGGGTTTTTAGGTTTTACTAGGTATAATACAAATATTTTAATTGAAGGTATTTTGTCATCTATTCTGTTCTAAGTATTTGTTAAGTTGATTATCTAAACTGAGGGTTACGATAGAACATAATATTTATTAGTTTTGATAAATACATAATTAAAATCTTCTTGCCTTTACCCAAATTAATCATTTTGTGTATATCTTTATCTATTTTCGTATAATTTAAAACAGAAATAAGACATGTAAGTCTAAAAAAGTTTAAAATAATAAGCTTTTAACTTGCACCAAATCAGTGAATGTAAACTGTAATAGTGAGCCACGGATTGGTCCGATAATATGTATTTCTAACCGGTAAAATGTGTTTGCTTTTTACGAACAAACGGACGGTAGCCCAGAATAATATTGAAAGAGTTACAACAATAACGTTTTCAACTTAAAATGGAAATTAGTTTCGTATTTTTTATTTGGTACGTTGAAATGGATACTGCCTCGAGATTTTAATTTTATTACACCGATTCAACCAGACAGAGTTTTGTATTTTTCCTTTTTTTCTTCATTAAGTACTTTCGTTCAGAAGATATTAAATCTTTATGATGCCACAGTTGTAGCGGCATCTACATCGCTACATGCGAACTACACATCAAAGACCTGACGTCACACAAATCCTGCATCGCGCAATTAGAGTTTACCGCGCGATAAACATATATAGAATCTCCCAACTTCAAACCTCTGGGCAGTTGCCCGCCAGACACGACACCCGTCTGGTTGGAGGATCCTCCCTTTTCTATGAGGGATGAGTGAACTTTACACCCTGTTCCTCATACCCCTAAACAGTCATTTAGGGTCAAAATGTCCAATTCTCAAAATGTCTAACGGTGTCAAATTTCAAATTCTCATTGACTCATGTCTTTATTAGAAGTTAGTTACAGGTTCCATGACATAAACACAGCAATACCGTCGAAACCTCTGCCAAGATGATACATCGTAATGACACATGCATTCAGTACCTACAAGTACTATCCAAGAGTTTTACTTTTTGTCACCCCTACATCTCCAATGTAGACATGCATACAAACACCTAATCAACAATCCATTCAATTCCTAATTCTAATCGCCATAAATTCGCACCTACCTACACGAGACACACTCCACATGAAGCATCATTGTACTCAAGCACGGAGGGAATGCGCTCAGAGGCATAAACATTTTTACTTCACCATTTTACGTTGACCTCCCTCACCTTTCCCCATTGAGCACATCAAGGTGACTCAGGGGTTGTGGAACCAACTTCACGGGTCAACTTAAATGGTTACACCGTTAATAGTATTGGCATCGAGGCGCCATGGTTCTTTATGGTGGAGACGAGCGTGCGTGCGGCGCCGATGACGTCATTGTCATGACGTCATGTAGTGCCCGTTAATTGTTTTGGGCCTCCAACGTTCAGTATGCAAATCGGGTAATGGACTCTTCAGACATTGAGTGGGTGAACGGGTAATGGGCTAACTATTTAGATGGATTCTTTAAATATCTATTTCAAACGTAGTTGTACTAGACTACTAATTGTTCCTACTTTTTAATTATTCGGGCATCAGATGGAAAGACAACCTGAAACCCCCTGTGAGTGCAGTTTGGATGCAAAATTGGGAGAAATTAGTGTTGTGATGCAGTTTAAAAGTAGCCAACATCCAACAGTGAACTTTGAAGGGCTAACTTGAAAAAGCTCTGTCATGTGTTGAAACTTTATGTCGACCTATATGGGTGAAATGTGTTTATAGATAAGAGTTGAAAATTTAACAAAAGAAAAGTTCACACACGGTGGGCCAGGATGACTTTAGGTAACGAGAAACAGTACATATAATAATTATTTATTATTATTTACAAGTTTTAACGAAATTGTCAATTGTGACATAAAAATAAATCCAAAGACAACAAACCGGCCAAAAGCGTGTCGTACAATGAAGGATACCGTAGTTGAGATGAATTTATCCCAAGGACAAACTTTACATAAAAACTTGTTCTCCCATACATTCCAATTGCTGCAAAAAGTAACTTTGTACGCACAATATTGGGAGATTTATATTTTAAGACCATAGACTTCTTATAGGTTTTCCTGTAATCCATAAGTATAGAACTATTTTCTGTATTTTTTTTTAATTTTAAATTTCTAAAATTTATTTTGGCCCTTTGGCCAATGGGCAATTTTCGTCTATTTTCTTAAATATCTTTAAAATTATTTATTTAAAAAAATATATTCGAGATCCTAAAAACAAGGTCTTTCGTTTGATATGTACAGATACAGTTTGCAAATCTTTTTTATATAATTTTTCAGTTTGACCGCGAAAAGTTACCCCTATATTCAAAATTCATTTATTTTCGTTAATCGTCTGTGTGCGGGTCATAGAAATTGATAAAATGTGTACCAAATTTCAACTTAATCGGTCTAGTAGGTTCCGAGAAAATTGGCTGTGACAGACGGACAGACAGACAGACACACGAATGATCCTAAGAGTTACATTTTTTCATTTTGAGGTAAGGAACCCTGAAAAGCCGTCGACATAGTTCACCGAACATCATACCCAATTAAAGTTGTGAACTTCAAAACGAGGTCGCGTCCATTAAACTTTAGAACAAAAATCAAAAGTTTTGCAAGCACCTGCTAAATTATTATCAGAAGCGAACGTGCCTTAATTAAAAATTCTTATCTTAAATGTCGTTTACTCTACAAAAAAAAAGATAATAAGTTTGTAATAAAGTGTTTGAGGTTAGGTAACATGACCTTTTCAATTTTATATAAAAACCTTGTTTAGGGAACTGATGGAGGTCGCGACAATTCACTAGATGCGAACAACGCAAGACCCGTTCGTTGTCGCGATGCTTGGGAAAGGCCTATGTCCAGCGGTGGACGTCATTCGGCTGTTATGATGGGGACCTCATCATCTGAAATTATCAACATCTGTTATAATCGGCTAGCGTGATGATCAATGGTCGATCCTTATCTATAAGTCGTATGTTTTTTTTTTTTAAACTACCATATAATGAGATGTGTACGGCTAATCCTACATATTTTTTAAGGTACTTTTCTTCAAAATATGTTACCTCACTAATTTTGTATAGGTGAGTCTATGCATAAAACAAAACTCCACTACTTTTCTTCTCATAGATTACCACACAATACCTTCCCTAACACAATACAACCTTTTGGCAGAAACATGTAAGAAAACTGCCAAAAGTTGCATACTGTTAGAATGTATGACACGCGCCTAGCACAAGTTTAGCTGAGTTTCATACAAGTTCATACAGTGCTCGCCGTGCAGCGCGACGGATTGTTACTTGTTCGGAGAATTATTCAAGATAGGTACGTGTTTCATTGGTTTAAGGAAAGTTTGAAGTAGTTAGTCTAGATTAGATGGAGGAACAAGGATGATTTAATATTAGGTGAATTTGCCTCATTAACTTTGATAGCTGAACATAGGCCTACCAACGAACAATTAAAAAGGAACTCGACATAATCAATAAGGCTGGCAAATTGTGGTTGAACTACTATAACTTAATAACCTTTGCTATCTTCTTCCTCCTGCGAGGAATATAGGGTTTATGTTGTGATGTGAGGTTATTGAGTTTTTTTATCAGGAATTTCTCAGTAGCAGCCCGGAGTCTGGATTTCGCCCAGTTGATGGCAATAAGCTCGCCCTCTATTATACGGGACTACAACTTAAGTGGCGAAATTTGGATGTGCTATAGGCACACCTCTGCCTAGCCTTTCGGGAATTACAGGCGCCATGGTATATTAAGTTATGTTATAATATATCATCAACGTTAAATTATTCTTTAGATTGCATCACCGCTATTGTGTGTGACATATTTATGCAAACCTACGCGTATTTTTTTTTGAGGCTGGGATATTATCAAATAACCTCTCCCGCTCTGGGTAGAGCGGGAGGGCGTGTCAGACTTTTACTGACTAAAACCCACCCGTGTTCCTTCCGTTGCCTGAGTGCCGGGGCCGCGATAACCCTTTCGGACAAACTCGCAACCTACGCGTATTTGGCACGTTAACATTGTAACTTGGTAAGATACGAACTCTAGAAACAAATACAATAAAAGCCTTGATGTTTTTCAATCACATCGAGACATGTCTAGAAACCATTTTAGGTCAAAAGCGGCCTCGATTAAAATGTCTAGGTATGGAAAACTTTTATTTATAACCGAGCGGAATCCATGCAATATAACATTCTGACAATAGATGAATCTGAATTGGACGGGCGTATTTTATACATGTACCTACTAGCCTTTCGTGCTCCTCGTCGCGGTCGCCTGGGTGTATTGCCTACTTTTACGGTGGATTTTCTAAAATTTCCTTTCATGCAAACCATATCTAGACAATATATGTTATGAACCAAGTGATTATTAGGACATTATAAAAAATGCCCGGGCAGTTTGAAATATGCCCAATATGAGAGGGCAGTGTGATAACAAATAATCAAATCGACCGGGCATTTTTTATAATGCTAGTCACCTATGGGGCAGCATAATTAAAACCAGGTTTTATTACTATTATTTTTATTAAGGTAGTAATAAAAATTTAAATATGGGCATACTCAAAATATGAAATTTACTGCTTTAAATACAAATTATCCGACATTTTATATGCAAATGCAAATAAAGAAACGAACGAATAAAATACTGAAAATTCCGACCAATAATGCATTTGTTTACGTAAGATTTGTCTACCAGCTTAAATTGCGTTTTAACTAAAACTATAGATAGTCATTTTCATCCCAAAACCCGGATTAGAAAAAACTGCGAGCAACTTGGAAGTAGCGCTCGTTCGGCTCGCGCGCGGTTTGTCACAGTTCTAACCTAACCTAACCTATTTTACCCACTTTTTCACCTCTGCACCCGAACGCAACTACCGGTAGGTAGTTATTTTCATTAAAATTTAGAGTTAAAAAGTTATTCTTTATCCAATAGTAGAAATTAAGCTGGTTTCTATAAAGCTTAAGAAAACTATTATTTTAGCAGAACATATGTTTTTAAAAACTTAGTATTTTTTTCGGAACTGGTATTTTTTTCGGTAATTCATTTTAATACAGCTTAGACAGTATTACAGTCAACCACAGATCGCTGGAAGTTAATTTGTTTTTTGGAAGCTTTATTATTTCCCTTTTTATTTCAAAAGTAGAATCAATATTTAAAATCAAATAAAAATCTTTCCATTCATAGACACTCTGCTGACCTATGATGACGTTACCATAATTAAATGTTAAAATTAAACTTAAAAAATCTATAGATAACAAAAAACAAAAATATATATAATCAGAAAATAATATAAAACCTATTTTTCTTTTTATAAATCTATGACTCACAGAAGTATAATCTTAAAACTTAAAAAGAACTGTACCATAAACAATATTAAATAATCAGACTCATAATTTAGAAGAAAACTTAAATACCTGTGAATTATCAGATTGCCCAAAGACCACACGGCAATATTTATAAAGACGAGGTATATATAAGGAACGGACGTATATAAGGACGAGGGACGATGTAATAAATAAGGAAGTTCAAATTATAATTAATTATTTCGCCATAAGTAGCTTGTCATTATTCATAATGCGCGGGCATTATGAATAATGCCCCTATTTATTACTTGGTCTATAACATATACATATAATAAAATTGTAGCGAAGTCAAAACTGTACATTGAATATTTTTGAAAAAAAGTAATTGCTACGAGGTCTGGAATCGATTCTTATGCCGAAAATATAGTTGTTTTAATTTTTTGTCTGTTTTTCTGAATGTACGAGTATGTACCAGAATGACGCAAATACTACCGGCCAGATTCTGTTAAAGTCGTAAATCTAAAATTAAATCGTAATCGTAGTCTTAAATTATGAAGTATTCTACAGTAATGTTTTGCCATGGGAAACGTTCTTGTTCGTTAATGTATTGATTGTATTGTTGATTACTTTATTATTTATATAATCATATGTATAATGTTGAAATAAATAATCTTAATATAATTATAGTAGTAAATAAATAAACGAAATTCCATTCTGCTCCAAATGAATATCTGTCTACTTGTGAAAACTACATAAAAATCCATTCAGTAGTTACGGAGATGTGCGCGAACAAACAAATAGACAGACACCGGATTCTACTGTTTTATTATATCTAGGTATAAAAATCATTAGAAAGCATTCTAATACACCTGTTTACTGTAATATTACTTTTACCTAATTTCTATATTAGAAATAAATTAAGTATATGAATATAATTAAGTAACTGTGTGGTTCTTTCCTCAAAACACCATCTCAGACATTAATCTATATGGTCCTCACATGATCTGACCAAGATATGTCTGGACTTTAAAAAATACTGTGACCTCTGAGTTGGTTTCGGTGTTTCTTTTCAGACTAGGTGGACAGAAAACACAAACCTTATCTAGTTTATTTTGTTGTATGTGTAAGTGTTTGTATGAACCTAGTTTCAAAAATAAATATAATTTACCCTCATCATCATTTATCATAATTAAATGAATTTATTTTGTTTTCTATTTTGTATACATCTCAACTTTAAATCTATCTACATTTTTTTAATTCCACTACGTTAAATGAATTCCACTTGTCCTCTTACCCCTTTTAAATTACATTGCTTTTTATCTGGCTCTGCGCCATTCGTAACTTAGTAATCAATGCTACTGACCTTCACTTAAACGAAATTGTACCTTTAAAGACAGGCTTAGGTCAAGGCTGACCTAAGGGCAAGCTTTTACGTAAGTCTCAGTTGTTACACGTGGGCTAAATAGATTGATGTGAATTTAGCAACAACGTATCAATGAAGTAAGCTTAGCAACGCAATGAGAAGCTTGACCATGAAAACAAAAGACGTCACTTTTTCATAACAAAACAAAACACTGTAGCAAAGACCAAGCGGCGACTTAGGACCAAACGTTTTCTACAATTTGCTTCTACACCAAGAAATTGTGTTCCACAAAAATGGCTAAAATACTTACACAGTTACACACACTATATTTCAATAACTCCAACATACTTAAAAAAAGAACATAATTTTCGAACCCGCAAAAAAAGGACAGTCCAAAACTAAAACCTGTGCCATAAAACTAACTTTTGAACACTTTTATATGGCTTTACGGTGTACAGTGGGCTAATACGTTCAGGTTGTCTTCCGTGCCAGCAAGTTTCGATATAAATCGTTGGTTGGAGTGTGGTGTAGAAGATAGCAAGCAGAAATTTTGGCAGGCGGCCCCACAGCTACCAGTAAGGGAGTAGGTTGGCTAGCACAGTCGCCTTGTACTTGTGTTTAACAGTTACAGCCGTGTAAGTGAGCGAATTGAATTTTTGTTTTTATGCTAATTTTGGCAGCCATTTCGGCGTTAAACGGTCGTGTGAAAGCCGGGGCTGGATATTGTCTTTTTGCCAATTCTCAGGCAATCTTGTATGACATTATAGAATCTTAAGCTTTGGTTTCCTACGAAAGCAGTCAACGGTCACAAAATAACGGTTGTCCAAATACATAGTACTTTTTGATAACTTAATGTCAAATATGATAATGAAAATGACAGATTTTCATGACGGCCGTTATAATGTGTTGGATCCGGTTTCCTTTTTTTTTTTCACCATCAAATGACTCCTCCCGCTCTGGGCGGAGCGAGAGGGAGTGTCAGACTTTTACTGACTAAAACCCACCCGTGTTTCTTCCGTTGCCTGTGTGCCGGGGCCGCGATATCCCTTTCAGACAAACCCGTAACCCCAGCAGGCGTTGGTCCTTCCGGACCCCGTCAGTTGGTGCTGACATCCCTTTGAGGCGCGCGTGGAACACAACGCGCCGTCGACCCCGGCCTGGTCCTTATCGGACGGTGAGCTACCCATCGCTCACCGTCCGCAAGCCCGCGCCTACGGTGGATGGAAGTCAGCTCGTGACTCCCGACGCCCGGGGCGTCTCCTGCTGGATCCGCTTTCCTAGGAAACCGTAGCTTTAGGCCGATCGCCCACGACGCTACTCAAAAGCAACATGTAACACGACGCAACTTATAATAATCAGCCTATAAATTTTCCCACTGCTGGGAAACCACCTCCTCTCTTCGAGAGGGAGTGGGCTGTAATCTACTACGCGTGTCCAGTGCGTGTTGGGAGATGTCACAAATCTTCAAATTTTTCATGCTAAGATATGCCGATTTCGTCACGATGTTTTCCTTCACTGTTTTGAGAGCAGTGATGAAATTATTTATATAAAGTAAACCACCTGGCTGGGCTCGTCCCACGACCACTCGTAAGTCGCGGCCGTCACCACTTAAATTGACATGCTCTTTTATATATTAATTTATGAAATGTAATAAAGATTTTGATAATGATGTTTGTATTGAATATTTTGTACCTACATAAAAAACATGTGTTTATATATTTTTTTTATTATGTTTTTATTTTTAATAATTGAATATTTGACAATTTTAGATGTAACTCCTATCTATTTCTATATGAAATCATTATGTTATCAATCAATTTAATTTAATTTATTTACTTATGCCAGCATTGTCAATGTTAATAAATGTTGTTATTATTTTGTTTAAATTCTAATTTTATTAATATTTGCACACCATGACAATAAGGTAAATATGCAGGCACAACTCCATGTACTTAATATAACACTTTGCATGCACTGTATTGTATATACATACATGTTTGAGCAAATAAAGTTATCTGAATCTGAATCTGAACCACTGGGCCACTACTCGTAGTTAATTAGTTTGTAATTGGTTACGTCATACGGACCGCCATTGAAATACTAGTGCTGTGACATTCTGGCTACTCATTGTTGATTAGAATTTGTAACACGGTACTTTTGAGTAGCGTCGTGAACGATGGGCCTTAAACTAACTACAATAATGGTAATAGGACATGAAAAATGTATAAATACCGATACGTTTTGTGGAGTAAAATGAGGCATATTTTCGTCCAGGAAAATTAAAACCGCTATGCATGAACGGTAAACCAGAATACATGAAATGGGATGTTCCAGCGATTCTTCAACTCTTTTTGTGACGTTTAAAAGTACTGTTCAATTTATTTTCATAAATGAGTTCTGTACCCTACTTGCGTAATACACGATCAATCAGAATCTGAATAGTTTTGAAACAGATTGCTAATCCATTGCTTCACAACTTCGAAAAAAAATCTGCTCAACAACGTAAACAACGCAATTAATGTTATTGAACTGTCAAAATGAAACAAATTAGTCGTAATCGTTTATAAAAACATGTTACGTAATTAGATAGCAGATTTATATTTAGACTCAATTCAATTCACCGAAATTCATTATGTAGCATATTTGTTCATTGATAAGCATGACCTAAACATTACAATAGCGATGTTTGCAAATTAATTTGTCAAAATACCAATGAACATTTGGATTAATATTTATTTGAATTGTGCAATGAAATGATAAATTAGCATAGGTGACCTGTTGAACGGCAGGTAATTAATTATTTTGAATGAATGTAATGTATATACGAATAAATAATTCGTAATTATAGTGTAATGACCTATTAGGTGTTGTTTCACTTGTTTATAATAAAATTATTTGTCTATTTTAAATGGCAAAAACTATTAGTTGATTTAATCAATGGCTCGCTACTTAGAAGGCACTGTGCCTTCTAAGTAGCGAGCCATTGATTAAATCAACTAATAGTTTTTGCCATTTATATAGTCGATATATTTGGTCGATAGCCCCGCAGTCACCACTGTTCTCATAAGCTTGACCTGAGCAGAGGCCCCGTCGCCCTCAGGAATAGCCTAGCTAAGAGGGAAAGGGATAGGATAGCCCCGCAGTCCATCCCTAGGACCACTCATAGGTTTAACCTCAGTCTAACTTTGTTTGCTAAAGTCTGTCAAATGTTTGAAGTAAAGTGAATAAACACCTATCTGTCATCCAACGTTGGTTTTATTCCACCGCCACCATTATATTGACTTAATCTAGTAGGTGCCTGCATATTAATTAAAATACTCATAATTATGGAGTAGTTCACCCAACAGTAGGATGATACTTCTTCTTCCCAGCTAACACACTAGGAAGTGATGAAGGGTGGGCGTTTTGGGGGACTGTCTTATGTAATTTTGACGTTCAAAAAGTGCTGATTCTCAGCCTAGTTTGAATAAATGACTTTTGAATACTAAGTACATTGACATGATTAACAATATAAATATTGTTAATATAATAAAAAATATTTTTCTAATACGATTTTTTTACGAAATATATCTAATCTGCATTTTATTGTATTACTATAGACTCGCTTCTCCTTCGCACGGTTTTTACGACTTAAAACAACATCGGTTAGTTTTATTATACGTTGCACTGAAAATAATAAAAACGCGATCACACAGATAGACACGAAAAGCGACTTTAATTTATAATATGTATGTATACATAGATATAGATTATTAACAACACTAGCTAAGCTAAAGACGAATAATTCAGTTTACCTTTAAGATTATTCGTCACCGTAGCGCATCTGCTACCCGAGCGCTACGAGTGCTACGAAGCTACGCCGTAGCAACGCAATATAATATGTGCTTTGTCATTCACGCCTCGTTTTCATCACAATCGGATGCAGTTTAATTTGAAATGAAATTCATGTTGTCTGTTTATTGTATTGTATTGTTTAAATAAAGTATCAATATACTAATACGATAATTTAATTAAACCAAATATTTGTGCTTTAATGAAAGGATAGTGTTTTACTACATTAAGTTTTCTTAAACACTACCCAGTAACATTTCCGTGTTATTTATTTTCTTTTCACTATTAAGTATTGTCTCACGAAGACCTCCACAACCCAGTTATTACCACTGGGTAACCCTTAAAAAGACATAATTTAATTAATTTAAACACCACAAAACATAACTATACCAGTCTAAACACCAAAACCAAACAACTAAAGCCATGCAACAATCGCATCATTACGTGCAAGTGGCTGGACCCTGCCCCCCCCCCCCCCACCCAGCCGCCATTACCGCGAGATAAAGATATGATCCAAGATGCTGGTCATGAATAATTCTACAGCCATTACCGATGCCAACTGGGCAGCTACCATTCATTGGGTGATGATCGGGGTTATTGAACGTTTTGAGACTAAAAGGTTAACTTAGTTTGGGGGATAAGGCTGGGTTGATGCAGTCCTTTTTTGAAAGCTTTACATTTAGACTATTCGAGTTCTTCCTCACAGGACCGATGGTGGCGCAGTACTAACGGCCCCGACTTACGAGTTGTAGCTAGTAGGTTCTATCCCTGGCAGGCCCTTTACTTTGTGTAAATTTTTTCCTCACTCCTCTCAAAACAGTGAAGGAAAACATCGACAGGAAACCGACATGTCCTAGAACCAAAAATTCGAAGACATGTGACATCTACCAATGTACCCACTCCCCTCGAAGAGACGAGGCCTGTTTCCCATCAGTGCGACCATTCAATCTGCCTAGCCTTTTCCCAACTATGTTGGGGTCGGCTTCCAGTCTAACCGGATGCAGCTGAATACCAGTATTTTACATGGAGCGACTGCCTATCTGACCTCCACAACCCAGTAACTGGGTAATACGATACCCCTTGGTAAGACTGGTGTCAGACTTTTGGGCTTCTGACGACTCGTAACGACTGTCAAAGATCCACGAATGACAGCCGGGACCAAATACTTAACGTGCTTTCCGAGGCACGGAGGATTCTCGGTATGTAAAGATGGTCACCCATCCACTGACCAACCCCGGCAAGCGTAGCTTAACCTGATGGATCGACCAGTGCGGCTGTTGTTATTTAGCCACGAGCTCCTCCCATCAATGCGACCATTATAGGCTATATGCTAAGTTCTTCTTCTGTCTTGGAGGGAGATTATTAGCCTTTAGATTAGATCAATAATACTTCATTTTACAAATAAGGATAGATTGTTTTTTTTTATCTGTGACAATCATCATCTGTGAGCAGCACAGGATGTGGTCGATGTGGAGACGCTTGCGGAGGGCCTATAGAATAGAATAGAATTATCTTTATTCAAGTATCATGACTCAAAAATTATTAGAAGGACTTATAACTACATTAGTAAAAAACGACTACGACACTTAAAAACAAACAAATAGTAGCGAATCACCGTTGTGGCAACCCATGTGAGAGGGCACAACAGCGACCCACGAAAACTGTGTCTACCATCTGTCTACCATCTGTCTGTGGTCTAGGCGACTGGAAATCATGCTTAGGATACTGTTGGAGCTGCTCCACACCCTGCGCACCATGGAAGCGCACCTTTTGCGCATGGTTGTGTAGAAACACAGGTTTGAGATAAAATACTTATTGTTTTTAAAATCATGCATCACCAATCAAGACACATATGTAAGTCTGATTTACGCGGTGCTATTTATTTGCCTATGATAATGGCATACCATAAGTTTAAGCAACAATAAAAGTTGCACCGTTTTAACAGGGTTTAGGCGATGTAAGTCTTTTTGTTGCTTCAATTTTATTGTATGAGAAACTTGCACCTTGTAAATGCAGTTTCAACATGAACATTTTATTCTCCAATAATGACCCAAATTGAGCCTTTGATTTATCTATAACTATGAAAAATAAGAAAAAAACACTTCCAAAATGGCACTTGAACCCACAAACTTAACAGCAATCGTCTAACAAATCCAATAAATGTTCATACACAATTCCGTAATGTAATCCAGTTTGAATAATTCCGAGGCCCGGAGGCCTGAGGCCTGAGGTAATACGAAGTGTCGGCTGGAGATAGTGTTTTGGGCCGATTTCTTGGCACGAAGCCTTCAATAACTGCTGCCTGGACTTCAGCCTACCCTATTCTATAGACAATTGCGAACGAGAAGCGATCCAACGATAGTGATTGGTTTGACAAATTCTTAGTAATACGAGTTGTTTTATTCGTTTATTTGTACTGCTTTAACGCGTCAGTTAGTCGAGGAATTGTCATGAGATTTTGGCAAGAGACTGGCTTAGTAGTAGGCGTATATTTATGCGCGGCACGTGTAAGGACGCCAATCAAAGCCATTGCTATAAGTTAACTTAAAAATATTTCAACAAACTAACACAAATTATTATATTTTCACTAAGAAAAGTTGGCCTGGTGCAGAATATATTAGGCAAGGAATCTTAAAATCTTATTTCTAAGCTAACGGCAGTTCATTTGAATTTAAATGTTGCAATAAAATCTTAAGGTTCCTAAAGA
The DNA here is from genome assembly GCA_916701695.1 of Agrochola macilenta. Taxonomy (NCBI): domain Eukaryota; kingdom Metazoa; phylum Arthropoda; class Insecta; order Lepidoptera; family Noctuidae; genus Agrochola; species Agrochola macilenta. The sequence goes on from OU753556.1 coordinate 22,645,069, forward strand.
GTTAACTACTTATTCGGCCTTGGATTGTATTTAACAATAATACAACATTTTTGTTAAATACAGTACTAGTCTACAAGATCTTTTAATTAGCATTCCGTTTTCTGTGAACACCACCATATCTACCTACAATAGACCATATTATTATTATTACGCTAAAAACTGATCAACCAATAACAATTTCCGCACACAAACTTTTTTCAATTCCCCGGTATTCGCAAGTCAATATCCAAGAAAAAAAACGGGGCACAGATAAAACTCAGTTCGAACTATCAAAATCAAAATATTTTATTTCACATAAACCTACATGGGCACTTATGAAACGACAGAAGCTAGGTTGGTCGTTTCCTATGGAGAAGAGCTGGCATAAAACTCCACTGTTACTCTATTTAAAAAAAGCTTGTAATAAATGGCTTTTACAATGATTACAAATTACAGGGTTAACAGGTATGGGAGGACAGTGTAGGCCTGTGAACAAGTACCAGGTACTTAACAAAATAGAAAATGGTCTACAAATCTAGTCTTTTAAGCCTACAACGCTCTCACATTCACGAAATATAAAAAAATCTCTGTATAAAATTAATAAAATAATAAAAATTAAAACCTATTTAAACCAAATGAAATGATTGCCATTACAACGGTACCAAATCTGAAATCTGGTAATATCCTGTCCATAAAAGCCACTAAGAAGTAGTTGAAATTAGCATTGTAGGAATATAATGTCGTATCAAATTTTATAGACCACCTACAAACGATTTGTTTCCCCTAAATCGGTTATCCGTATAGACACTGTGGTCCCAAAATTGCGTTCTGGCTGTGAGCAAAAAATGTATGTTATGAAATTTTGCTGCCGGCCATAACATAAAGTTTTGGAAGTTTTGGTACACAACAAAAAGGCACACACGGAGGTCAAGTTATAGTAGTTTATAAGTTTCGGGATGTGAGGTGTTGTGTGGAATTGAGGTTGAATTTTGTCACCAAATTTTTGAGAAAATCCGGTTTTCTAAGCACACAGTCGCATGATGCTGGGTGCTATAAATTATCATGATTTATCAACTGATTGAACAAGAAGGACTAGACACGTGAAAATCGCTTCTTGCACTTCGATTTCTACAACGACTTGCAACAGGATTGATGTACATAAGCTTTTTTGGTAGCTTATCTCAGTCTCATACATTTTTGACGTTTCCATCATTGTTATCGCTTATAGAATGTCACTCTGTGTAACCCTCTGGTATTCAATTTTCTGTATACAAAGTCAGCTTAATGGGCAGAGACAATGGTATCATGTATCTCAGTAGGTACGGATACAGTGCTGTCACCTATTCTTCTTCAGCATTGTAACTATCACTTTTTCCCTTGTCTGTCTCAGAAACACAGAGGATCCTTCAGAGGATTAACTATTAACATTACCAAAACTCGTTCATTAAGACCCTTTTACTCAACACACAGGTACAATAAAACTACCCAAAACATCCACTACATATCTTCATCCAGCCCCAAACTTACTGGAAACTCAACAAAACTCATTTGGCAAGTTAAAGAAGTGTTCACGGATGATAGGCATATCAAATTATCCGAGTGTGTAGCGGTAATTAATTAAAACCCTGGAGCGTCTTAGCGAGGTCTTGAGATTCCCGAACTATCGGCTTACTCGACTTGCTGCGACCTGGAATGTTCGGGATATTAACCTCTTAGGGGATGGTGTAACAGATAGGCTTGTAAGAGAAATTCAAGCAGATTTTTTTAAGCTATTGCATAGCTTCTATCGCGGGCCTTGAGCTTGGAGACCGAATCCAGAAATTTCGTAACGAAAATAACCTAACACCCCCATAGAGTGAAATTTTAAGATGCGCGCGCATCACTGTGACACAAATTGCATAAGTTGATAAAAAATGCTATGCAATACGAGTAGCTTTACCGCGGCAGTCTCCGAGTGCCACACGTATTTTTTATGATAAGATGAATATGAATATTTCTCTATTTTTCACACCCAGCATGCTGTAGCATTTCGGATTAATAAAATAAGTATATTTTTAAGGTGAATACTCTTCCTCTCAATATTACCTTAGTTACTTTTGAAAATGCGTACGTGTGAAGGTGCGATCATTGTTGATGAATTGCATTTGTTTTGATCCAATAATTATATTCATAATTATTGCTGACCAATATCTTACTACTCGTTTTCTGATAAGAATTGTTCAATGTAAACGCATCACAGGCACTTCAACTTTAAATATTTTAGTTTTAAAGATTGATTACAGAATAAATTAGTTTTATTTAAATAAAAATATTGATTTGTAACCAAAGTAGAGTTATTATTTCAGCAAATAATAGATAACCTTTAATAAGAAACATACTTTGCGTTCAGACCAAGTTATTTCTAATACCAGTCATTCCGCTCTCCGCTTGAACATTGGATGGAAACTTAATAATTCCATAACTAACGCTAGGTGACTATACTCTATTAAAACACGATAAATTGTTGATCAGCGTGCCAAATATAACTATGGTAATCCAATTAGATTGTCTATGGAGGGTACTTTGATAACGTATTAAGACGTTATGTAGCCAAAAACTTTTGCCTGACAACTACTTATTTATTTAAGTTTTCATACACAGTATTACAGAATATAATCCCAAAGCGTTGTATAAAGCAATTTACAAACTAAAAAGTGATATGCTACATACATACTTACGTAAGTAGGTTAGGTAAAATAGAATTCACAATATATATATATATTAAAGTTTGCTATGCCATGCTACGGCAAGTCTAAATAGTGTATTTTGTAGTTGGCTTGGTGACTATTGACTTTGTCATAATACCTTCGCATAATACCCTTAACCTATCAAACCTCTATCGCATATTAAAACAACAACAAAAAACAAAACACGCCCGATAAGTTATCGCGAAAAACGGGAATATTTTAATAACACAGAACGAAAGTTAAGAACGGTACTTACTGGGCATAATTGCCGTAAAAACACATACTATAATCTTATAAAGTAAATGGCGAATGAAACATGCTTTTATCACGGCAGGGAACTTGCATTTTTATAGCAATGACGTGTATTCATGGTGCTTTCGACTTTGGTTTGATGCGTATTATATTAACGATTTCGAGGACGGAAAACGCCCATAGACGTCATAACAATAATAAAATTTCTATTATGTCTCGTTGTGTCGTCGTGTCAGTGTCCGCGAAAACGTCAAGGTAATATAACAATAATATAATTTATAAAAACTTAATTATCTGACATTACAAAGAAGAAAATAATGTTGTGCAATGATTGCACTTTCAAGTTTTTCTTGGACATTACTAATATCGGTGACGAAAAACATCGGGGGGAATCCAGGACTTGTAATTAATATAAGTCTGAAATCGCCAATCCAGCCACTATCAATGCTCATGCCTTCTCTGTATGAGAAGAGGCCGTAGCCCTGCAGTGGGACAATAATACCCTGGGGACCCGGATCTTTGGAAGGTATACGAGGGGCCGAGGCCAACTGAGGCCCGTTAGCCGCATTTAATGAAATGAGGCACCAACCGACGATTATCCCTGAAACAAGCATATCTAGCGGTAAAACTTTCCTAAACAACAAACTTTTATATAACTATAAACTGGTATAGTTAGATTTTGTGGTGTTTAAATTAAGTAAATTATGTCTTTTTATGGTTATCTCGCTACCAGGGTTGTGGAGTACTGGTATTCAACTGCATCCGGTTAGACTGGAAGCCGACCCCAACATAGTTGGGAAAGACTACGCAGATTTATTGACGAGTAACCGATAGCGAAGTTGCCATACAAGCCAAACAAAAGTTAACGTTCTATAATGTATTTCATTTCAAAATTTCAAAGAATATACATTTACAATAACTCGTCTGTCTTCGTACCACTAAATTATTTCTCGCATTGCCGTCTGGCGACAATCGATATCTAAAATTGTCTGCCTGTCATTCATGTCCTGTCCGGTCAGTTAATATTTTAGAAGTATTCGTTTTGTGTAGACTGTGATATCTTTGTATTGAAGTCTAGGTGGAAATTTTTTCTAAGGGTGTCAATACCTAGCACATATTTGTTCTATTAAACATCAAGTGTATACGTGAATATAATCTTTATTTTAGATCTTTTTATGTTTTTAATACTCGCGTCTTAACTTTAGAGTACCTGCCTATTCAATAAAATAATGTTTTCGTATACTATGACCACAATAAAATGGTAGAACCAATGTAAACGTCTATGGCAAAAATCAATAATGGTCGAACACCATTTTTTTTTTTACGCTTCAGTAAAGATATTGACTACACTCACTCTCTCGTACATCTCGTTCTTAAAATCACAGTGCGATACAGGTCTTCCCTCTGTGAGACGGAGTGGGCCGTATTCCATCACGCGGACCCCTTGTGGTTTGGTAGATGTCACATGTCTTCGAATTTTTTGCTTCTAGAACAGGCCGGTTTCCTCACGATGTTTTCCTTCACCGATTTTAGAACAGTGGTGATGAAATAAAGTACACAAAGTAAAGCGCCTGTCAGGGTTCGAATCTACGACCTACAAACTCGTAAGTCGCGAGCTTTACCACTTGGCGACCACTGCACTCCTTGTTCTTATTATCAACATAATTAAACACTCGTGACTTTCCCAAAATTAAAGATATGTCAGCTAAAAATACAAAGCTATTTCAGACAAATTAATTAACCGAACTTAATCGTTTCTAGTTCAACTGCTCACAGGGGATCGTGTATTTAGGCACTAACGAAACGACTCGTCAATACCGTCTCACGGTTCAATTAGCAACTGAATTCCAAAATGTAGTGCTCAATTAAACGTGTTACTTATTTAGAACTATTGATTTTATTAGTTACAATTTTATAACAAACTGAAAAGTGTTAATTTAATTAGTTTAGACGGATAGTACGTATTTACTGTTTGCAGTCTTTAAAAAAAATCGGCTTTGTAGAGTTTTCTAGCTTTTCGTCAAGCTGTGTGCTTTGTGTGTTTTTATCTAAAATCCGATAAGCTATACTCGTATTAACACGTTTGTTATTTTTGAACTTCATCAAAACTTTAGTTTTACAGCAAATTCTTCTAATAAAAATGTAACTTTGTTTACCTAGTCTTGCCATTCTTAATTCAGGAAAAATAGAAATTGGTATTTATCATAATTATTTAGAAAGAAAATCAATCAATATAATATTGATACGCACATGATATCATTAACAGTTTCAAAACGTAAATAACCTATTTCTCCCTGAAATAAATCACACATTTATTTGAGCAGCGTTTTTTATTATTCGTGTAATCTTTTTACTTTTCACGAATGTTTTAATCCTGCACTCCGCAATGAAAGGCTTCACACACACATGGTCTCTTTATTTATGCAGCAATTAAGTAAAAGAGATATTTAATTACACTAGTTTGCGACAAGCTTTACAACTCCACTAACAATATTTAAACACGATATTATTTCAATTAACAACCGTTAAAAGTAGAGACTTGTATTTCTTTGAAAGAGTAAACTGTAATTTAATGAATAAATAAATATTTGATAGTTTCAATTAAGAAAATTAACTGGAGCTTTATAAGGTTTTTCATTGCTGCCCTTTTTTATGCCTTATTTTGTTTATTTCTCTTTGACATAGCCTTTAATGAGCAGTGCAACAACAATACCTTAAGCAGACTATATCATAAATATAACATTATGCCTGAATCCCTCAAAGGTCAGGTATAGAGAAAAAACTAGCGTACCCTAAAAAACTAATTCACAAGTAAACAAATATCACTTTGAAACGCGAAAAAAGCCGTTTTATCTTGTTATCAGTACTCTGTCAACAATATTTTAACCGATGCCTGCCCTCAGCGTAATCTGGTCTAAGTTAAACAGAACTAACCTTGGGTAAATAAACACGAGTTACGTTTGATCTTGAATAGGTGAGTACGCAAAAGATAAAGAAGATAAAGCATTTAATTTGAGTATAGAAAAGTTATAGAGCGCCTAGTGGTGAGTCCTTATGCGAAAGAAAACTTTACAACGAGATAATCTTCCTCACAAAAGATACAAATTGTGTATCATTGATCTGAAAACGAACGAAATTTTAGTTAAATGAGACGAGGTGTTATTTAACCAATATTTCGTTCGATGGTTTGATTCCCATTGTATGCAGGCATGATGGACAGGAGCGTGGGGATTGACACTAGAAAAAATAATAGGCCTCTCAAGCCTATCAGTGGTGAAGTCGGGTGTGGATGATGATGATGATGAAGATTGACTTTCCGGGTTGCGTGTTACTGTGTATGTAAGTGAGATTCATATGTATATGTCGCATTAAGATGGTTATAGCCGTAATATAGTTATATCCCTAGGGATATAGTTATACAGGGTGTTTGGTGCATCGTGTGCCAAATTGTAATGGTCGACTGAAGGGGTCACCTGCTAGCCTTTCAGACCCCTTAACAACCCCCATCGCCCTGTAGACTCGACTAAAAAAATACGGCTGTGCGTGATTTGTTCAAACCGATTTAAGGTATGCAAGAAAGAGATAGAAGATAGATTTCACTGCGCAAGAGTGAGAAAACAAATGTTACCTCTTTCTCAAGTAACAGTTACGCAATAAAAAAAAATCATTAGAATTTGGAATGTAGTCTTATGTGACTTGATTCACGATTCTAGCGAATTCACAAAGTTGTTAAAAGATTTTTATGGCATGTGGCACATCATTAGCAAGAGGATAGACTGGAGAATTAACGAGGGAGTTGGAAGATCCCGGTCGCTTTTGGTTTTTTTTTTGTAGCCATATAAACAGCTGTAACATGTACAGCTTTAATTTAAGTTTTACCTTTGTGAGTGAACTAAAAAAAAACTAGGTGACTAATGTCACTAATTTTGTATTTAAAAGTACTCTTAAACAATACACATCGAAATAAAATTTTATTCAGAGTCTATGCCTTATTTTTTTTTTTTTATTTGTATTTGAATGTAAAATTTGGGTCTTTTTTTAGTAAAACAATAAAAAGTCGATAAAAAAATCTACAGGGCATGAGGGGTGTTAAGGGGTCTGAAAGGCTAGCAGGTGACCCCTTCAGTCAACCATTTCAATTTGGCACACGATGCACCAAACACCCTGTATACCGTAATATAGTTATATCCCTAGGGATATAGTTATATACCATAATATAGTTATATCCCTAGGGATATTGTTATATATCGTAATATAGTTATAAGAAACTACATTCCTAGGAATATAACTATGATACGAACACGATCTAGTAATATATAACTATAAGAGCACCCCGACCAAATAGGTTAGGTTAGGTTAGAACTGTGACCAACTACGACAGCGCCCGGCGAGCGCTACGTTGAAATCGGTCGCAGTAACAAAATTAGGGCACTCCGACAGTTATGAACTGCTCTCATATAACTATATTACTGTATATAGCTATATCCCTATAGAGATATATCTATATAACGGCTTTAACCATCTTCCTACGACATATCTCGAATAAAAATAAGAGGACGTGATTCACGATTTGGCATTATTTTCATTCTCGGTGGAGACTGTGAGTACGTAACGATACTGCGTAGGTACATCTTTTCTACTTAAGGTCCATGCAATCATACTACAGTGCATGCACTCTATAGAATTTTCAACCTCCTAAGCTTTATGCATCCCAAGCAGAATTAGGTTTTAGAGGCATGATGAACAGTGTGTAAAGTTCTGTCATTCTCTATTGAGGAGAAAGGAAAGGGAGGATCCTCCAACCAGATGGGTGTTGTGTCTGGCGGGCAACTGGCCGATGGTTGATGTCGGATAGTCTTATATATGTATGTCGTTCGCGCGGTAAACTCTTATTGCGCGATTCAGGATTTATGTGACGTCAGGATTTTGTGTGACGTCAGTTCTTTGATGCGAAGTTTGCATGTGGCGATGTAGGTGCCGCCACAAGGTCGTGCTACCCGCCTAATATAATTCCCTAGTCGCCGGAGACACTTTTAGGGGAAGAGATTGGGTGGCTTATTCCATGCAATTTCTTCCTGTAATTGGTTCGTATGAAATGGTTTGATCTAGCTAGATGTATGCAACAGGGAAGAAAGAGCCTTATCGCGATAAAGAGCGAAATTTATCATGCAACTGAGTTTCATTAAAAACTAAAGTCCGCTCACTCGAAAAATACTCAAGCTTTAATCACAGAACACACATAGTGTGATACCTAAAGAATAAATTTACTCGTTAATTTTAACTTCCCAAAAATAACACAGGCTCACTAGGAAATACCTAAACATTCCAATACGACACTGTCACATTGAAGCGCATCTCGAGACAAAACTTACTTACAACATACACATAAAACATGGAAGCGTTCACTCCGTCACGACAGCCCGCCGCAACACCACATTTGCATTTTATTAAAATCACAATTTTATTTTCAACGTCAGCTTTCAAAATCCACACTTTTACGGAGGATTTGGGATGTCTGTCTCTCTTAATTAATTCTTCGCCTGTTTTGGATTTTAATCATGCGGTCTTTTGATTAGGACTGGCAATAAAGACGGGGAATCTGATTAGATGTACCAGGGCGCCATAAAACGGTCGCTTTGTGAAAGACAAGACTGTGCGGTTTAATTTTTCCGGATTATTGTGGATCGGATTGGATGTTGCAGTAAACACATTTTAGTAGGTTCTTTGTTTAAAAGTGAAAGTAAATATTCTAACCGGTTATGCAATACCTTCATAAGTTTGAGGCCTAGTTTTTCCGTAATACAAACTGACATTGTTATAGTCCAGGGTTGAAATGGTGGCCGATAAATTGAGATAAGGTTACCCCTAATATTAAAGGGACCTTTATTGTCATCAGAGAATTGCGGATGTAAGTTAGTGCACTACCTTCGCTATTGCCTTTCACATTTTGGTGACTTTAGGCGCAATAAACAAAAAATATAGGTACTTAGCTATTAAAGAATGGAACAGGCTCGGTTATAGCTAAATATGTTTTTTTTTCACTGTTGAAACAGTGAATCAATAACAGTCATCTGAAATCGTCGAAACGCAGTGAATAGGCATCGTGAACAAAGTTGATTCATTCTCCATGAAAAGAAGCATTTTCTCTGCAGTTGAACTATGATTTATTACCATCTGACATTATACCTACGTACACGAGTCAGTAAATAAGTCAATACATTTTATTCCCAACCCACATAAAACTTTAAACTCGCAAACAAACACGAACGCAAACAACCACACATCAAATAACATCGAAAAATGTTGTCTACATAAAAATTCAAAACTATAAAAATCCGTCACGAATTTTACGATTCGCTACGAGAATTTTTTAATGTGAAAACAGGGGTCCATTAGCGAGTAAAGTTCTTTGAAGCGGCGACGTAGTTTCATAGCCAAAACAAACCATGCATCACTGCCAAAATTCTCGTGACGGCGAGCCGCATTAGCAGGGACTACCTATCTTTGTGCTACATTTTATAGGCACTTGCAGACTTGCTAACGAAATTTTGGTAAGTTGAAAATGAACTGGAGTGTATTATGTGTCGAGGATTTGTCAGTTTGTGTTGGCAATCTGGCTGTATTATAATTGATTTAGTATTAGCTTGTTGTAAAGAGATTCAGCACAACTACCGAATCATCACACCTATTTCAAACACTGAGCAGTTATGCTGTAATCATGTTCAAGCAATCGATCGGCCTAGCCTTTTCCCAACCATTTTGGAGTCGGCTTCCAGTTTAACCGGATGCAGCTGAATACCAGTATTTTACATGGAGCGACTGTCTATCTGACCTCCACAACCTAGTTACTGGGTAACACGATACACCTTGGTAAGACTGGTTGTTAGACTTTTGTGCTTCTAACTACCCGTAACGACTGTAATCACGTTCAAATAGGCTCAAGATTTATAATTAATTATTGTTTTAAAAGTTTAATCCTAATAATATAATAACCCATATCATGGAATATTTTTTATTTGTTCACATTCATCCTCTTTTTTTATTACTATCGTAAGCGACGAAGTTGTCGACAATGTTATTGCTTGCTTAAAGTAATTTATTCACTTGAGACTAGATGAGACTTGAAGACACTAGGTAACTAGTGTCTTCAAGTCTCATATAGTTTTAAAACATAATACCTAAATTGTTGACGTGTAAAAGTGTTTTTTACGATCTGTTCTCAGAAATAAATCAGTTATCATTATAGCAAACTCCTTATTTCCACGATCAAAACTCATCATTTTTCGCTTTTCTAAACACACCCTCGACTTGCCAACCACGTTTAATCGTCAATAAATTAAAAGAAAATAATGATAAAAAATGTAACCGCGTCCCAAGCAATTTGTATTTGAAATATTGGCCTGTCCATAGAAATATAAATAACAGGTCCCATCTTATTTGAATGTTCCTTACTTTCTATGTAAAAGCTGTTTTTTCTTACTTTTTCCTTGAAGCACAGAATATTTTGAAAATGTATAAGAAATTCTAGAGAATGGAAGAAAAACATGAGTTTCGTAATGAGACAAACGCCATTGTTACTTTTACTGAGAATTTTGAGTAGATTGTAGGATTTACAAAATAATACATAATGGACCTAGAATCTGAACACAGCATCTCTGAAATGCACAACCTATCCATCTAATCGTAGAATTAGTAAGTAGCCAAAATACCACAAAACTTAACAAGTCTACAAGTTTACAAAATGTTTAAATTGTAGAAAAAATAACGTATCACAGAAATTACAAATATTATTGTTTAGATACAATTTACAATCTACAAGTCACTATAATTTACATATTTGTAAGGTTTTTCCGTTACAATTATTAGAGTTTTGTGGTACTGACACTTGTAAGATTTATATATTTGTAAATTGTAATTGTAAACTGATATTATATACATTACGGTAGTACTTCTTATCTATGATAATTTTATTAGACAGCACAAAAAAAACATAACTATGCAAAGGACACATGCTTGACATGAACGCAGTCCTTAACTCAATGGTGTCACAATAAAAAGGGCGTGTCAATCGAACCTCTAGTAATTCTCATTTTTACCCAACTACGGCGAAGCAAAAAGGAGGGTTATGTTTTTAACCTGTATGTATGTTTATTCATCTGTTCCCTCATAACTTAGAAACTACTTATCATAATTTGAACAAATGAGGTATCGTTGGAAGCGTCTTAATCGTTCGCTAGATATAGGCTTCGTGACGTCACATTAAATTGAATGTGGCGCTGCGCCGCCCAGAGTACATAAAGTCATGAAGTAATTGATGATGCCATGCTGTGTATCAAATGAAAGGGCTTAATTTTATTAACAAATAAAAATATTATAACCCCAAAATAATTTAAATAAAAATAAAATTCAATCTGCCTAACCTTTTCCCAACTATGTTGGGGTCGGCTTTCAGTCTAACCAGATGCAGCTGAATACCAGTATTTTACATGGAGCGACTGCCTATCTGACCTCCACAACCCAGTAACTGGGTAAATACGATACCCCTTGGTACGACTGGTTATCAGACTTTCGGGCTTCTGATGACAGGTAACGACTGTCTAAGATCCACGAATGACAGCCGGGACCAACGGCTTAACGTAATTTCCGAAGCCAGAGAAGTCTCGCTATGTAAAGATGGTCGCCCATCCACGGACCAACCCCGGCAAGCGTAGCTTAACCTAATGGATCGACCCGTGCGGCTGTTATCACTTAGCTACAACCGGCCAGCTAGCTGTACGATTTATGTGCACACGACGTGTCACACGTCGTGTGCAATTAAAATCCAGAGCCACTCTGGATTTTTAATTTGTCTGTCTGTGATGTCTTGTTTATACCTTTTTAGTTGGCGTGTTTGTTGTAGTTGGGTTTTAGTTTTTATAACTTTTATTTTTGCGCTTCTTAAATTATTATTGAACACTCTATTATAATGATTGCATCTCCTTTTGTGAAACTCAAATAATTCCAATTTTGACGTAAGCAACTTGGATGTAGCGCTCGCTGGCCACGGTACCGCTTGCTTCGCTCACTCGGCTCGCGCGGAGTTTGTCAAAGTTCTAACATAACCTAACCCGTTTCGTCGGGGTAGCTAAGTAACTGCGACCAACTGTGAAAAGTTCATTAATTTAAAGAACCGTCCATCATAAGAAGGTCAGTTTAATATTTTTCAATAACAAGCAACGTAGCATATAAATATATGGCCGATATTATTATCATTTGATTGGTTGCAATGGTCGTATCTGATAGCGATAGAAGAACAATATTGTATTATCAGAGGGGCAATTCCTCTAATTTTTAAGAACGTTCGCATTCGCATCTCATTCGCAATCTGTCAAAAATACAACCAATTTACCAACATTTTTGACAAGTTTGACAGATTGCGACTTGAATGTGAACGTTTTTTAAGTACTAGAATTGGCCTTCTGTTACTTTAACACAGTCTATATCGAGTAGTATCACGCAGAGAGCGACATTGAACAACCTTACGCTGAGAATAGATGACTCATAGTAAAGCTGCGTGTTCACTAGGCGACAAAATTTTGAAATTTAAGTTACCTAATACCTTAGTTGCTTTTACTTTATTTTCATTACAACGAATGGCCTGACCATGTCCCACTGGAGTGGCTGGAGTGTCCTTAGTGCCCGTTCACTTGAACCTTTGATTATCTAAAGAATGCCAGTGATGCTGCAATGTGGCCACCTACTGGGCTCAAACCATTTAATAATAATCAATCAAAGTACCGTTTACACGAAAAGAAGTAAACTACAGCTACTTCACTGTTAACAATGGAAACAAGTGATCAATATGTCATTGCGAATGTCTTATCCTGCTCGGTACAGTTTTGCGAACTTAAACCTAAAAATGTATCCAAGTAAAGTCAAGAGTAAATTAATATTTATTAAATAACCGAATCGCTTTAGCGTGGCAATAGCGGTCATCACCTTTTCCCTAATATCTCGCCGTAGGAACCCAAACAATAAACTATATATGGTTTTTAGTTATTGGAACATGTTGAAGAACACGATAGATCCTGGACGTTAACGAACTTTATTTCAGTTTTTGAAATAAAGAATACTAGAAAATGTAAGTGGGTCAATGACCGCTATTGCCACGCTAAAGCGATTCGGGTGTAGACTCACGCTTCTGACGTACCCTGGGCCGACAGCCCCTTTACCACCTTGCTGAATGCGTAATATTTATACCACAACCTGAGCTATTCCAACATAGAAAAAGATATCTGGTTTCGCACAGCTAGCGTCACTGACTCATCTATCCACAGCCTTAGAGACTAAACACATTGGTTCGGTGAGGACTGTTTTATTGATGGAATGTGAAAAAGTTCTGCTGCATAGTTCGTTGCACTGTTTCTGTCTTTTGTAAAGTTCAGCACTCGCTAATAATATTTTCATGGAATTTTATGTCGAAACTAGATTTTGATTTGACAATCAAAAACTAGTTTCGACTGAGAGAGTTCATACCAAAACGATAGACGAAATATGACAATTCATCAAGTGTCGTTTTGTTCAGTTGTAGTGATACAATTTTATAAAAAAAAAAACGCGTATATTTTTTCAGCTCCAAAACCAGAAAACGTTTCAAAATCGCGTATTCATTTTCTGGTGAAAAACAATATTTTAATTTTATTTTTTGTTTATAATAATCCTGGATTTCAATTATTATGGAGCAGAGACAATTGACCTACTGTCATGTTTCTTTTTATGTGGTATTGACTTTGCCAGACATTCTATCCGTAATATACAATGAAAAGTTGTTGCTTTTCATTGCATAATTAGAGGGCAGATAGAAACTTGACACCAAAATCGAATATTTTCACCTCTGATCATTCATTCCCATAAAAAACACACTTCGAACGACCTATAACGTTGCGCGGATAAACAGACCCTAACCAAAACGTCTCGATACATTTACGTACCCATTTTAACGGTACCAATAATGTATTGTCACTTTATGTGACAGTGTGGCAAAAATGTGTAAGATAATGTACCGATACCTCGTGCCATAGAATAATAAATCCGATATAGAAGAGGCACTCTTGTAGAGGCCGCACAACGAGGCACGAGCTCTACTTTTGTGCGAGAGAAACAACAACTGAAAGGAGTGAGTTTTAAGCTGTATGTACTCGTATATCACAATCCAGTACAAATCTGTTTATGTACAAAACACAAAACGCAAACCTCATGTTTTGCTGTCGAGGCTGTACAGTGTACATTCCTTTGTTCGTGTGCCGATACCGCTGAAATGATTACCTACAATTCCCAACCAGGCGCTCGCCCAAAGCAAAACAGAGTTGTCAATTTTGGCGATAGTCAAGGCAAGAGCAGCAAAACACGTAATGATGACCGCAAGCGGCGATACAATTCTGGCTGTGTTCAACGTTTTTAAACGCCTCGAACTGTAGGCATAGCACATTCTGAGTGTCGCTTCCATGTCGCTTCTATACATTCTTATTCTATGCTCGAATCGAATGGGGGACGGATTTTGTAAGGTACCGAGGGGAACGTGCGAATAAATTCTGTATTTTATGAATGATGAGAGTTGTGACTCGATATATGGAATAGTAGTTTGGTTCGGTTTTTTGTGTTGGTAGGTTTTCAGTGAATTTCAGTTTTGTTTTTATGCATGGTGTAGGTATGTTTATTTATTGAATTTTGGTATTGTATTGTTTTTACTACAGGTTGATGATAGTTTCAGTTTATTAAAATGAAACGTGTTCAACTGGCGGACTGGCCGCCGCCTCAAAGTACGCGCCCACACCGGTACACCGTAAAGGGCCGAGGGATTGGGCAGGAGCCGCTTCAAGACGGCCCCGGGCCGTTCCAGTCTGGAAGCCAAACGCTCCATGAAGTTCCACTGGCTATCGAGGACGAGTCCCAAATACTTCATCGTCGACTCGACGCCGATGTAAACCCCTCCTACCGTTATTTGGGAACTCGACGGTGGCGCGTTCCGAGGACTATGAAAACACATGGCGTCGGACTTGTGCAGGGCTACCTCCGGATCCTTGCCGGATCCTGTCGACGATTGTTGAAACCCCGCGTGTCGCTAGTCCGGCCGCCTCCGGGTGCGATGTCCCCTGCGCCAGGACCAACGTGGAGGTTCGGCGCGCAGCACCCAGTCGTATCTGATATCCCGCAAATGCGTCCCCAGGACCGATCGCTGTGGAACACCACACGACATCTCTCGCCGGTTCCGTTCTTCCTGGTGACCGGGATTGATGACGGCCCTGTCCGTCAAATAGGCCTCGACCACACGACAGAGGTAGGTCGGTAGATACGTGCCGTAGCATTCGGTTAATAAGGATTTGCTCAAGTGCAGTACCGAGCGAAAAAGCGTTAATAGATGCATGGAAAAGTCACTCTCTCTATCTCTTTTATTCGTATAGGTCTCTCTCGCTCGTTTTGCTCCGACGCACCGCCGACGAACAGCAAGCCATTCCTCCTAACTCGAGGTCAGTGCAAGTAGTTCCAGATAAGGCGGGGGGAAACGCCCGGGTGTCACCACTGTGTGGATCGCCCGGAAGACACGGTGGAGGTCTGCCCGGCTTGGGCGGGCCATCGCCGTGTCCTTGTAGAGGCGATCGGCAGCAGTGATCTCTCACGTCCAGCCCTAGTCCAGGCCATGGTACGGAGCGAGAGGGAATGGGAAGCCGTCACCTCCTTCTGCGAAGCAGTAATTCTCGCGAAGGAGGAGGCAGAACGCGTGAGGGAGAGGCAAATTTCGCGCCCCCACGCCCGTAGCCGCCGCAGAAGACACCCTGGGCGTCGGGAATCGCAGGTCGATTCCCGGCCACCATAGGCGCGGGCTTGCGGACCGTGAGCAATGCGTAGCTCGCCGTCCGATAAGGACCAGGCCGGGGTCGTCGGCGCGTTGTGTTCCACGCGCGCCTCAAAGAGATGTCAGCACAACAGAAGGGGTCTGCTAGGACCGATGTCTGCCGGGGTCGTGGGAAAGTCCGAAAGGGATACCGTGGCCCCTGGCCACGTACAGGCAACTGAAGGAATACGGGTGGGTTTGACACGCCCTCCTGCTCCGTTCAGAGCGGGAGAAGTTATTTGATAAATCCCCAAAGAAAAAAAAAAAAAAGGTCATTTAAAGTACATGCTTGGTAAAGTGAAAAAAGTAATTATGTGGCAGTTTTGGTTTTTACAATCAGTAATAAAAGTTGAATTGTGCATAGAACGCCTTATTTTATAATATTTAAGAAAACTCCATATGGTTGTAAGATTTTTTTGTTAATAACAAAATCTGTGATTACAATTTTCTTAGTAATTTTTTATTCGTTTGATTTTATAGGTTTTTTTGAATATTCTGCCAAATGCTGGGGAAAATAATGTGATTGTTGTTATTTTATTTTGTTCAAGATTTTATTGCTTTTTCAGTTAAACTAACAAATGGATTTAGTCTATGTTTGAACTGTTTATTATCTGTGATTTTTATACATTCTAAGGGTAATGACTTTTTTTTTATTATAAGTAATGCCAATTCAATCAATGTGGCTATTATCGAGATAAAAAATACCTCGACAACAGACACATTGATTGATATGTTTTGTGTGATTATATTGTAGATTAATATAAACCAAAATTAACAAGATATTAATTTTTATACTAAATATGCTTTTTGAATGATTTTTGTTTTTTGTTTAAACATGTATATAATATAGTCTAACGCGCTGACTTACAGTGAAACAAGTCCACAAAGCAATTTATTACCAAAAGATGATGCCTTAAAGCCACCCTAAAATAGTTTTGACAACACTTTTATTCCACATATTACATTTTAAAACTTTTTATCTGACTGTACTAAACAGCTTCAAAAATTTGATGGTGTCTGAATTGTCAGTGAAAAAAAGATTGAAATTAAAATGTGTCAATTCGGACACTGTGTCAGAATATACTATGTCTGAGTCGTCAGCAAGTGCGACAGTCGAAGTAGGCTTAAGTTATTAAGTACCCAATTTCAACGTTTGAGTACGGAACCTAAAACTAAACTCCCACCAAATCTAGCACAAAAAAAACCGTAAACAAAATTCAACAAAAACGAACACTTCACTGCGACAAGCACACCGGACACAAAATACAAGTAATCCAATTGTTTCAAACGACCAATCGGCAATACGAGACATGGAAAAAAATGTAAATTCGTTAGAACTAGCAATCAGTCGGTCGCTAGTTTGTGGGCAACAGATTTACATACTGCATTATGCATCGATGCATAGCAACGTCGTGGATTGATGCTCGCACTTCAATTCTGATGTTGAATAGGGATGTCGAATGACGGGTGTTTGTTCAGGCTTAGGTACTGTGAATAGGACTCGTTAGATTTTTGGGCTACTTTCTGTGTCATTCATGGATAGCTACAGTTAGCAAGACAAAATATCAATTGAAAAAGATCAATACAACCGCTTACAAACATGTACCTATACAGATTCATTATCATAAATCTTCCATTCTAGAAAATCATTCTACGAAGAATCCTGATCCAAAAACAGATTTCAGCAGAGGTTAGCGTGAAATCTGTCGGATTTAAACCTAGTTTCAAGCCTGAACACTGCTCACATGGGCTTTTAAATGCACTACCATCTAATCTCATACATAGCAACATAAGTAACGTGTCACGCCATACAATACATAATCACACGTAATCACTGAACCCGTCTCCTCGTCCAATTAGCCGGGCTCCTAATCCTGACAGAGCGGCAACAACGTGCAGCGCCATCTAGCGACGCAATTACACATTATATTTACACACATATTTGTGCAGCTGCGTACGTTGATTCATTGTAAACAAACTGCAATTTGCATATAACTCGGTGTGTCCCTGTCTTTAGGCGCGGATATTATTTTAGTTTAATTAGTAGTTTCGTGAAGGATGTTGCCTTTGGAAAGGTTGTTGTAGTTTACTTTAGGATGCTAGAATAACTTAACGTAGGCTATCTTGCTGACTTTTCCATTGTCTCACCCACAGGACACGGAATCGCCGCACCGGCCGCGTCCATGGACTGCAGTATAAATTAAATTCGTGCATTGAGTGCACCACTTGTGTCACCTTCGGGCATCCATTCAAAGGAACCACAAACACAGCACACAACACACCATTCTTTCAGTTTCTAGAATCGCATCGGAACGTCAACTTTAAGGAGTTCGTCGTGCGTGTACCGAACTGTTTTCTACCCCTCGTCATGGAAGAAGACTTTTGGCCGCAGAACGTGGTGTTTCGTCGCTTCCGCGAACAAATTCCACAGGACAGCACAAAGTTAAGCTAGTGCAAAGTGAAGTGCTACTAACATAGTCTTAAGCCTTATTTTATTAACACAAGTTTTGATTAAAATAAAATATGTATGTTTAGGTTAAGGTATTTTTCTATGGGCCCGTGTCGCCTGAAATAAATGGTATTATTTTTTTATTACATTTTATACATACAAATTACATTTTTAAATATTGTTATGAAAAAGAAATAAAATAAAATAAACATTTAAAAATATAAAAAGTAGTGGTCCATCGGCATCAGGAACAGGGTCTCAGGTGCCGGTGGTCAGGGCTCTAGAGAGAGGAACCTCCTCACGATGCGTGCTGTGTCTAGGAGTACTGCTTTCTGAATCAAGCCCTTGACCCAGCCGCGCAATGAGAGCCTCCTGAGGTGTTGGTCGAGGCTCTCCGCTATTAGGCCAGTAACTGTTATGATTATCGGTACAATGATTGCAGAGTCCACGTCGCACATGTCAACAACCTCGTGTGCTAAGTCGACATACTTGATTTTTTTATCTTTCTCAGCTTTCACGACATTCTCGTCATGCGGGACAGCGATGTCAACAATCATTGCACGGCGCTCTCGTCGATCTATCACCACAATATCAGGTTTATTGGCAACAATAGTCCTGTCAGTGATGATGGATCGATCCCAGTACAACGTGATATTTCCATTTTCGAGAACTGGGTCGGGCACATACCTGTAGTACGGCACTTCCGATTCCACAAGATTGTATTTCAGAGAAAGTTGCTGATGGATAATCCTGGCTACAAGGTTGTGTCTATGCAAGTACTCTTCGTTAGCTAGACGAGAACAGCCGGAGATAATGTGTCGGATTGATTCTCCTGGACGGTGGCATGCCCGACAGATGTCAACCGTGCCGTCTTTCACAATAAATCTACGGTAGTTGTTCGTCATGATAACTTCGTCCATAATTGCACAGACAAATGGTATTATTATTATTATCTTCTTTATTTCATTTTATACATAAAAATTATATTTTTAAATATTGGAATAAAAGTATATAATTTTTATTATTATTGTTATTTTGTGTTATGTATCTCGGGATCATGCTGTCCCGGTCCTTTGGAATGCGTACGACGGGCCGAAGCCAACTCGCAGAGGCCCCTTAGACAATTTTAAATGGAATGAGGCACCAACCGACGATTATCCCTGTATGCACTGTGCAAGTGCACCCAAGGACTACCCAATTGGTGCAGGAATATTGCAGAGCATGGATACAAAAATATTGGGCTACGGGTTTGGGTCGCTATAGTGGTTGGGTTACCTAAAACTATGGAAGGCCTATGTCCCCTGCCTGATCAATGTTATGGTATACACGGATAAAATGGCAGGGGGTGACTTGCACACTCAATAATGGGCCCCCGAAAACTGTCGCTAGCACATAGTGACGTAGTGACAAGGGGGCAACATGTCCTGAAGTGCTTGAGGAGTGGAGAGGTATTCCACGGCTTTCAGAACAATCCCAGAGCCCGGAAGATGGCCAAGATCCCTACGAGCACTTACTGGAATACTTCCTTCCTCCGAGCACGTTTGCTCTTGCAAATCTCCACTCAAGCCGGCCAATTAAGGCAAGAATGAGGTGGGAGGTCTGTTTCTCGTCAGTTTCCACTCCAGCCGGCCAATGAAGGCAAGCCAGAGATGAGGAACAAGATTTCTCCCGAGAGATAGGGTTCGTGGGGTCGCTACTGCCCAACAGCTCGCCACATGCTGCCCTGCGGGTTTCTGTATCTCTCTTGGTCTGGCTCCTTATCCTAGACCTGTTCCGGCAAACTAAACTTTACCGACACAGACCGAGCGCGCAAGCCCCACCACGACGTCAACGTAGAGACACGGCGGTGGGGTTATTATTATTAAAGGCGTTACTAAGGTACGAAACGTCATTTGTATCGTAGTACGAATAAACGGTGACACGATTGGTTTGTCTGGAAAGTGTTTGACAATGCCGCCTCTAGCAGCGGCCACCGAGTCACCTCCATGTCCCTGTGATCTCACCCGATGGTGAGTTATGATACTGTTGACGATGGTGTAGGCTAGCCAGGCAGTAACCAATTCACTCTTGAGAATGGAATCCTACCAGATTATAGCTGTGGTGAAGCACGGACTCCTGTAAGGAGTGTACTTAGGTAACGTAGGTACGTATTCTTTCTTTTATAAGTATTCAGTTAATTTAATCTTGTCCCCATTTATCTTTCTGTTGAATGCATATCACCACGCCTGTATTGGCAGCGACGTTGGCAGTTGCCATGTGAAAGTGGGTTAGATTTACATACAGACATAATTCTATACGTGGAATAACATCTCTGTTTCCCGATTATGTAGGTAGATAATTATGTATTAAATGTGACCAGTTATGTTTGCGTCCCATGTTATAGGCGGAGAGGTTATTATATTACCATTACTCTGTACACTCACATACCAACCGATTTTGAAGAAAATTGCTAATCCATTGCATTGCATTGCATTGCATGTTTGACAACGTAAATTACGCAATAAATGTTGTAGAATTTTTTAAATTAAACGCGTTGCATTTGTGTGTTACGCTATTGCCCCGCAGGACTGCTACTGAGATATTACAAATAGAATAACTAAATAAGGGCGTTTGTCCACCGCAGCCATCACCGAGAACTAGATGACGGCCCCAAGTAGCGATACATACATTTGCTATGGCCGCATGTACTAATACTTTTTCTTTATTTGTAAGATCCGGTCTGATCAACGACATAGTATTGTTTATTCCAGTGACATTACATTTATTAAATTTATTTTGTATTTTTTAATATTCTTTCGTGTGGTTCGTGACTAACTTATTTTTTATTTTTTTTGGTGCAGAAGTAGGGCGTATCCATAGATATAAGAAAGAAGGAGATATGCCCGGTAGTTGAAAATGTATCGAAACCCAATGTCTTCTATCTATCCCTACTCTCTAGCCTGCGATCACACATGCGATCAGTAAACCCAATAAATACGAGGCCCCGCTCACACTTGCAATTTACAAATCAGAACGTACTACATAATCAATTATAAACCTTATCCCATCAAACACAGCGTGCATTTACCATGCACCGTACAACTCACCCACACGAAAACATCGTTCGCTATCGTTGTGCTGTGCAAAAGCCATTTATTTTACATATACGCTAGTGATTGACTAAATCGGAAACTTATCGATTCTCCCATTTATTATTGTATTAAAATTATTGGAAGTTGCTGAAAAAATTATAAATAAAAAACGATATACATATAATAAGATGATATAAATAAACAATAAGTAAGTAAAAAAAAGAAATATTAAGTAAACCAAAAAAATAACAACATTATGAGAAAATCTAAATGAGTATAAAACAAGATTTCACATCGGTCTTCCAATCAGGCTATAACTGTTGACAAATTGAAGAATAAACTTTAATAGTAATATAAATTCATACGACAATCGACATTATTGTCGATAGCCTACGTTAGTGGATCTGCACAACCACATCACTAATCCGTCACAAGACGCTGCGGCCGTACTAACGATGCAACCGCTTAAAGTAAATATCGTTTTGTAATTTTTACATTGCTTGTCCAGTTACTTAGCGACATACTTTGGTAGTGGTAAAGAAGCAATGTATTTACTACAATAAAAGTACAGTCGCTGTGATATATGAAAACAATAATAACGTAGTAAAGGCAAGAAATATTTTACGATTTGTTGTTTTTCATGATTTTCAACACAAATATAGCAAAATACTTGTGCTGATTTATGAAAAGTGGTTCTACGATTTATAAAGTTTATAGTTTAGCTTCGATTTTTACAAGAAACCACTGAACAACACGGTATTCTTAAATGTTATCACGATCGCGCTCGAAAGCGCACTAGTTAGCGGAGACGGCCATTTGCCTGAGGCATGAGCATTGTGATCAAGACGCGCGGACACAGACACGCCCCCATACCACTTCTCCTGTTATTTATATTTCTATGGGCGTATCAGACTTTTACCCAGCAGGCATTGGTCCTTACGGACCCCGTCTGTTGGTGCTGACATCTCTGTGAGGCGCGCGACGGCGCATTGTGTTCCACGCGCGCCTCAAAGAGATGTCAGCACCAACTGACGGGGTCCATTAGGGCCAATGCCTGCCAGGGTTGCGAGTTTGTCCGAAAGGGATATCGTGGCCCAGGCACACAGGCAACGGAAGGAACACGGGTGGGTTTTAGTCAGTAAAAGTCTGACACGCCCTTCTCGCTCTGTCCAGAGCGGGAGAAGTCATTTGATGATTTCCCAAGCTCAAAAAAAACAAAAGAAAAAAAAAAGCATGCCTGTTTCCTCACGATGTTTTCCTTCACCGTTTTTGAAGCAAGTGATAAATAAACAATACGCACATAAATCCGAAAAGTCAGAGGTGCCTTGGGTTCGAACTCGAGACCTATAACTTGGCAGTCTGACGGTCACACCACTAGGCTATCACTGCTCGCCTATTGTACTCGTATAATGACATAATATGTATAATTCAATTTTGTTAGGTACTAACAATAACTTGACATAACGTCATTTATCTTATTTTTTTTTACTACCTACCTACCAATATCATCTGACTTAAATCCCGCTCTATGTGTGTTATTGAAATTGTAAATATAGTTAAAAAGAAATCTAGACATTTTTTATTTTCTCAAATTAATTGTATTGTGTTTGGATAAGTTTTGACTCAATTTATGTTAATTTTGTTCACTAACTCAACAGCAAACCAACATTATGTTTTGCAGTGGCCTGACAGGGTTCATGTACAAAAACCAACAATAATAATGTATTCTTCTTAGCGTGACGAAGGCAAAAATAACACGAAAAATATATGTTTTTTAAATTTATTTGGCCCTAAACTCAGCAACGCGAATACCGTTCGATGACGCAACCATTCTGTCCTCACATATGCAGGTGACAGGGCATGCGGCGCGGATGGGAAGTGAGCCATTGTCTGTGGAGAGACGCCGCATACACACCGGAGATCTAAGTCGTCCATGAACCCCCACTTGTGGAGGTTGTCCTTGCTGCGACCTACTTGGGTACGAAGTCTATTTAAGGTTTTCCAAGTAGGCCACGGTAACTTGTTCTGTGATGGGAGGCTCTTTGATGGTTCGGTGAAGAAATCAGCAGTTCTTGCCCGAGTTCATCTTTCTGTGGAAGGGTTACCATCGGCTGGACTCACGCACCCAATAAAAAAATTGCGGCTTTTAAGCCTTTGTGGTACTGGGTTAAAATTGTGCATTGATATAACTAATAAACTAATTGATAAACTTCAGTGGGGCCCACATATATCGAGCCTAGCGGGAAGGCTCAGTTCAGCCGCCTACGCCGTCAGGAAAGTAAGACAATACACTGACGTCGATACAGCTCGGTTAGTCTATTTTAGTTATTTTCATAGCGTTATGTCCTACGGTCTTCTGCTGTGGGGCAAAGCTGCTGATATTCAAAATATATTTTTTCTTCAAAAACGAGCTGTTCGCGCTATTTACCAGCTTGGTGCCAGAGTTTCTCTGAGAGATTTTTTCAAAGATATTGGTATCCTCACGGTGGCATCTCAATTCATCTTCGCCAATATCTTATATATTAGGCAAAATATACACTTATACACTAAAAACAGTGATTTTCACAATGTTAACACTAGAAATAAGGACAAACTACGAGCTCCCTTTCACCGGCTTCATAAGGTTCATAACTCATTTGTTGGGCTTGGTATAACCTTTTATAACAAGCTACCCTCTTCTTTGCTAGATTTACCTTTTAATGCGATTAAAACGAAAGTAAAATCTAATCTTTGTTCAAAGGCATACTATTCTATCAATGATAAGAATAGTTGGTCACTGTGATTAACTCAAGACAATGTTTATGTTCTTTCTCCAGCTTACGTACTGACAAGTTATATGAGTTTATATAATTGTTTATTTTATTTGACTTTTTAAGTCAAGTTATTTTAATTTAACTTTAATTTATTTTTGACAAAATCTACTCATCACACTGTTTTTTTTATGAGTTGTATTGCAATATGTGGTTAGCTAGTGACCTCGACAATTGATCATATTATTTACTGTTATTAGTAATTAACTCTTTGTTTATTTATTTTACATCGTTGGTCCTAGTTTATCATTTATAACTTCCAGTTACAACTATATGTAAGCGGGCACGCCCTTTATGCCTGGAGGATTTTTTATTTAGATATTAAATTCTGTTTACGTTTAGTTTTTTTATTTCGGCCTGAGTATCGATGATTGATTGGTTGAGTTCTCGATGATTTTGTTTGGTATATTGGCGTGTGCTAGCTAACATATGGCTAATAATTTGAATTATGTTTTGTGTTGCGAAATGTAAATTATTTTGAATACTATTATATAGAATCTTTTTTTTTGTTCTTCTAACTGAACAGACAGCTGTGCTGCTGGGGAGTTTGTTGCGCCACTTCTTCTTCCCAGCTAATGCACTAGGAAGTGGTGAAGGGTGGGCGTTTTGGGGGACTGTCTTATGTAATTTTGACGTTCGAAAAGTGCTGATTCTCAGCCTAGTTTGAATAAATGACTTTTGAATTTTGAATTTTGAATATGTATAGTAAAATAATGATAATGTATTGTAAAATGTGTAATGAGCATGAGAGCAAATATATTTTTTTATAGAACTCGTCCGAAACACCTCAACCTCAAAAAAAATTGTAGGCTCCTAATTTGTTTCCTACCTACTTTTGATTTCGTTTTGTTGGTTAATTTCGTGTAGATATAAAAATATTATTTTATCATTTTGAGTTAATTTATTTCTAAGCCGGTTTAAATTTTTTTTGATTACATTTTTATTTCGGATTTTTTAGTTTTAAGTAAAAACTGGAGTATTTGTTTGTAATAATAAGTAGTTGATATTTTTTTTTAAAGATTTCATTGATACATTTTTTAAGTCAAAAAAACTGGTATAGTTTGTTTTAAATATGCTTGCCCAATTTAAAAAACGGCTCTATATGTTTATAATAAGTTTTAAGTTTGTTTATGTAAGGCTACAGACGAGTCAAGAGAAGCAGCTACATATGGCAAAACGCCACCAGAAAACGTAATTTCAACCGACCCAAACAAATGTGTTGCTGAGAAGAAATGTTTCGGTGTCTGACGGCTTGATCAATGGCAGCATGGGTGTTGTAAAAGGATTTCGATGGCCTGCACTAAAGCGTGATCAACTAGAAGAAGGAGAGTTGCCTGGTGCAGTGCTAATTCTATTCGATGACGCTTCAATCAGTGAGAAATCAAAAGATGCAGATAGTTATGTGCCAATATCTCCAATCACGGTAACGTTTCAAGCTAAACGTAGTTAAGGTGACGTGGAAGGACGCATTTTACCGCTGATACTTAGTTCGGCTGTAACTGTATATACTCGTAAGTTACAGGGCACAACACTTGAAATTGCAGTCGTAAATTTAGGCAAAAGGTTATTTGCAAAGGGTCAAGCTTATGTTGCTTTGAGTAGGGTTTAATTCGCTTGATGGCTTTGCTATAGATGAGTTAGATCCCAACAAACTTTTAAAACAACAATTTTTTTTGCGATTACAAACTTGTATTTGCAGTTGGAAAATTGACCGTGACGTATATCAATGTATGGGAGAACATGTTTCGCAACTACTAAGTTAAGTTTGTTATTGGGATAAATTCATCCCAACTAAGGAACCCTTCATTGCGTGGTCCGACACGCACGTGACCGGTTTTTTTTTTCTAACACACGCTAGAATTTACCAAGGTTTTGAGATGTTTCCCTATGTTTTCCTATGCTACACCCGTAGCTCGTGTCAATAAGCCAGGCCGTCGCACTTACACGTATTAGTCCATATCTTGAAAACGACTGAACCGATTTTGATGAAACTTGCACTGTACCCTAAGTTGAAGTAAATGTAAGCCAATAAAAAAAAATAGTCACAATCCGATTAATAGTTTCGGAGATATGCGTGGACAAACATACATACACCCTTAAAATTTTGTTTATTTGTTTGGAAGCACTAACAGATTATCATATTATGTGAATATCTTGCAGTTCCTTCCTTTTCTTGAAGTCGGTAAAAAAAACTGCCAAATCCATCGAATTGCTCTCAAGTGATGATCTTTCATACATGCGGCAATTGATTTTCATTTATATAGATGACTAGCTTTTGCCCGCGGCTTCGCCCGCGTGGATGTCGGAAAATATCCGACGGGAACGTACTACCTGGATTAAAAAATAACTTATAGGTTAATCCAGGTTATAAACTCTCTGTGTGCCAATTATCATCCAAATCCGTCCATCCGTTTTTGTGCAAACCGGAACATACTCGTACATTCAAACAAACAGACCAAAATTCTAAAAACTATGTTTTCGGCATCAGACTCGAATATTCAATGTAAGATTTGACTTCGTTACTATTTTATTTTACTTCGTCTGCGTAGAGTATAAATTCTTTTTTCTAGATATTTATGAATTATTATAACAACTACAATATAGAGCTTTGTTCATGGCTAATTGTCCTCCACTATCTGTGATATTTGAGGAATACTGTCAAGAAATACCTACTGTAAAGGACCGGTATCTACCTAAATCCTTTACAGTATTTCTCTATATACAATGTTTTTCACTAATTCGGAAGCGGACACTAAAACAACCAGGCTAGTTGGAGAGCTAATACGTGAGTGAGCCACATAAAATTAGCCGACGAAGAAACAGTCTTGCCGCAAATCAACTCCAGCAAATTTCAGAGTTCGTCCCTGTGACTTATTAATAGTCAACTGCAATCTTTTAAATTCAAACGGAAGGTCATTATTTGGTATCAGTGGTATACGCGGCACGAAGACTGTTTCTCCTCTGGCAGATCCAGTTAGTACTTTGGCCTCAATAACATTGCATAGGTGTTCCCTATATGTGTGGTCAGTCTGTAGGGTACAAATTATCACGCTATTTGCTATGAGGGATGAGCAGTATCGCATTCTGTTCGTATCCTTACTATCCTAATCTATATCTATATCGATTCTCCCGGAGAAGGGGAAGGGGGGGGGGGGTTCTCCGGGGGAGGGGCCCGTGGCTAAATAATAACAGCCGCACAGGTCAATCGATCAGGTTAAGCTACACTTGCCGCAGTTGGTCTGTAGATGGGTGACCATACAAAGACCCGTCCGTTGCTCGGAAAGCACGTTAAGCCGTTGGTCCCGGCTGTCATTCGTGGATCTTTGACAGTCGTTGCGGGAAGTCAGAAGCCCGAAAGTCTGACAACCATACTTACCAAGGGGTATCGTATTGCCCAGTAACTGCGTTGTGGAGGTTAGATAGGCAGTCGCTCTATGTAAAATACTGTAAAGTTAGAAGCAGTACACGTGCACTTATATTATTTTTACTTGAATACAAAATTCAGCGAATGAACAACTTCAATACAAAACTTCATGGCCCTTTTCAGACCCTTTTTTTTTTTTAGGGTGGGAAATGATCAAATAACTTCTCCCGCTCTGGACGGAGCGGGAGGGCGTGTTAGACTCTTACTGACTAAAACCCACCCGTGTGTCTTCAATTACCTGTACGTTGCCAGGGGCCACGGTATCCCTTTCGGACTTTCCCGCGACCCCGGCAGGCATCGGTCCTAGCGGACCCCTTCCGTTGTGCCGACATCTGCCTCTCCCTCACGCGCTCCGTCTTCTCCTTTGCGAGCATTACTGCTTCGCAGAAGGAGCTGACTGCTTGCCACGCCCTCTCCCGATCACTGTCACCGATCGCCTCCACAAGGACAAGGTGGTGCCCCGCCCAAGCCAGGCGGACCTTCACCGTATGTTCCACCATGTCCTCCGGGTGATCCACACAGTGGTGACACCTGGGCGTTTCCTCCCGCCTTATGCGAAACAGGAACCTCCCGAAACAACCGTGTCCGGTGAGGACCTGCGTCAGGTGGAAGGTGAGGACGCCGCGGCGCCTTTCTAGTCACTCCTCAAAGAGAGGACTTATTGCCTCAAATGTGGCGAGCCCAGCAGTGGGTTGCGAATATAATAGAATAATAAGCCGATATATTTGTGATTTTAACTTAAAAAATAAAGAACTTTAATTACAAACAAAATTTCATCCCCCTTTTCACCCCCTTAAGGGTTGAAATTCTAACAACACCGTTGCGTTATCTTCCAACCATAAGCCTAGATAAAAAAATTGTGATTTTTCTTAGAAAATTATGGACTTTTCAACTTCATCCCCCTTTTTAACCCTTCGGGGTGGAATTATCAAAAACGCTGATACACATATAAATTAATTTTCAATCATCAGCCTAAACACAAAATTTGAAGATCCTAACTTCAAAGCTGACGGACTTTCATACAAACTTCCATCCCCTATTTTACCCCTTTAGGGGTGGAATTCCCAAAAATCCTTTCTTAGTGGATACTTACTCTTCACAAAGAATACACCCTCCAAGTTTCATGTCTCTAGGACCAGCGGTTTGGGCTGTGCGTTGATATATCACCCAGTCAGTCAGTCAGCTTATCATTTTATATATATAGAAGCACTGACAATCGCCAGAGCGAGAAGTTGGTCGTCGCACTCCATAACGCTTCGCGTGTTCGCGGTAATTTGTCGGAATCAGGGGGTCTACTCCCTAAGCGAAGTCCGTCGTTTCGGACGAAGTTACGGGCGCTGCGTTCTCCGTCTCACTTTTGGGCATACCGTAAGTGAGACGGAGTTTGAAGCGCCCGTAACATCAGCCGGAACTACGGATTTCGCTTAGTGAATAGACCCCCAAATGCGTGGAGCAGGTTCGTAGTAAATGCTAGGCTTGTGTAGTACATGTACTATGTACTATTAAGAATTCATTCGCGACACTGTACTAGAATGAACTATTCCGTAAGCTTAATAGTACTTCGGTCATTTAGTACTTCGTTTCGATCACGTTCCGTCCGATCGGTCGCTCGGACTTGGATCCGCAGAGATCACGCATTTCTCGATTCATGGATCGCGCAGGAAACAGACCGGTTGCGAGGGAGCGAGGATCTAGACGCACTCTTGACTCCTGTTTCACTCTGACTTCTCAAACTTACAACTTCATAACTCCGATTTGCCAAGGTGTTTAGATGTTTATTACGAAAATAGTTTAAGTATTTTGCTTTATTTCTTTCGAAACTTATAGGCATGCGAGGTAACCGATTTAAAAAAGATATTTTCTGTTTTCTTAGAATAATAAGTACCTACGTTCTAGTTAGTTTCCATTTTAAATTTAGTTTAGATACGATTTAATTGTTAAGTTCGATGTAAACACATAAGAGCCTGTGATACCATCCAAGCACTCGTAATACTCTTCATTCAGTTAGTGTACTAATAGTACTAGAAGACCGAACTAGTACGTTTCACAGATTGTACTAGATCGGAGCGATCCGTTCAATGACCGAGCAAGAACAAGTCTAGTAAATGCGCGGTTTGTGCGTGCGTCGCGTCCTAACTTATGCAATGTAACATACGACGAATTGAAATATTTCATTTCATATTACGTTTCACCAGTGTGTACGCGGCTTAACATACTGAACCGTTAATGTCGTTTCTCGCTGACGATAGTGACGGCTACGGTGGATAAATGTCCTAACACTTTACTTATCCTGAGAACCCGAAATTCTACGCTCAGCAGTCAACTTGTAACTACTAGACCAACGAGGCAGAGAAGTCAACTTTATCTCAAAAACAAAACATTTTAAATAATACTTTCTTCATAACATGCATGATTAAGTTTCTACCTAACAGAACCAAATAACTAAACATGCCATAATTTAGATTCCATACAAAGTTAAGGCATTCAGGAAACGATTAACTAAAGCAGGCTGAGCCTAAAAACAGCTTGTTTGTGGCAAATAACTCAATTAGTTAAGACATGTAGCGGTTTATTGTTGTACACGTTTATTTGGCAATTTTTTCGCTTTTGATTAGTTTTTTGAGGTTATTGAATGCGATGGTAAGGTTAGCGGTTTTTGTCTAGAAGTTTGGGCCTATGTTAAGCTTTTCTTTTTGAAACTAAGTTATCTTGCAAATATTATAGTTTAGTATATAGATTCTGCCCCTCTTTCAAATTCATCCTATGGACAGGTAGTACGTATGGGCTACCTTGATAGGTGAAAAAACCTGTACCTACAAGCTGGTCTCTTATTCTGTTGATACTCCGTACTACGCTAGGCCAGCTCAATGTCAAAGTGTTACCACTGAAGTGCGGTTTACTGTACCTACTAGAGGTTTTTCGTACCTATCAAGGTAACAAATACGACATCATAAAAAAACTAAAGAAAATTTGTTTATTCTGCACAAACAAAACACACATTTAAAAAAAAAAAATATACATATAATACACACCAAAAGCCAAAAGGCTCGTATTCAAACAATAAATAAAAGTCTGACAATCATAATATAAAAAACCGGCCATGTGCGTGTCGGACCACGCACAATGAAAGGTTCCGTAGTTGGGACGAGTTTATCCCAAGAACAAACTTAACCTTGTAGTTGAAAAATATGTTCTCCCATACGGAATGTATGGGAGATCATGTTTTTCAAACCGCAAATTTAAGTTGGTTGATTATTACTCGTTAACCTGTACTTTTAATTTCGTTATATATACTACTGCTGTGATTTTTTTTCACAAGTCCAAGTACCACCATTTAGCTAGAAGGGGCGGGGGGTGGGGGGGGGGCACTTGACTCTAACATCAAATTGCAGTTAAAAGCTTAATATTTCTCAAAGGGATTCCTGAATCCAAAAATGATTTTCACAAACTCTCAATATTTTTGAACGACCTTTCTAACGATACCCCACAACATGGGATAGACGAGGAAAAAAAATAATTTCCAGTTTACGTGAAGAGCCCCAATATTTTTTTTTTTACCACTTTGTATGATTATTTGTATTTCTATGATTGATATGTATATATACGAGTATATGCCAAATTACAGCTTTCTAGTACTAACCGTCTCTGAGCTAAGCCGCGGACCGACAGACGGATAGACAGACATACAGACAGACATGGGAAAACTATAAGGGTTCCTTGTTTACTACGGACCCCTAAAAACCGAGCATGATATCAAATATCGAGTACAAGAGCATTACCTCCTCCTACTCCTCTCTACTGTGAATATTTATATACCTATAATATGTATGTTTATTTATGTCTTTATTTAAGCATATGTTAATTTATTACGTTATACGTGTAGGTATATTTTGATTTTTTTTTAGTTTAAGACTTTTTTTTTATTCATATTTTTCTCTTGTTGTTGTTGTCTACATTTCTTTCTCATTTCTCCTTTCGCAGGTCTGCTGGAAGAAATTTCTTAAGTAATAAGCAGTAGTACCTTTGTACTCAAATTATATAATTATGTCGTATCTCTATGTATTTTACTGTGTGTACATAAATGATAAAATAAATAAATATAATTATATAACCATTCATCATTTCTATTGAAGGACTTTTATTCGTTAGACATATCATACACTGCATCTCCTCTCGTGCCTAGCTTACGACCCGGTAAAAAGATTTGCCGGTGAGCAAAGTTGTTAGCAGGGCTAACAACCACGATTGGAACTACCGTCAATCGTAGAGGTCCAATCAGAAAATCTATCAGCTGGTTGGTGCAGAGGCTGAGTGTCTTCTAAGCTATGGATCGCAGGGTTGTTTCAACACGGAACAAAGTAATTGGATAACCTTCAGGTAGTTGTTCCGGACTTGTATGAACATGTGACATTTGTGTTTAAGCACACCTCCACAAGAGATATCCCAGCGAGGAGCATAACAACATATATGTATATTAAAAACGAGTTTGTACTTAAACTCTAAACGGCAATTCTCCCACTTATATTGTTAATCTAACTTCAAAATAATCTTAGTAACTATCTGTCCTAACTTTAATTAGTTCAAGTGTTCACAAAGTTATCGTTACAGGTCCTTTGTACGTGTTTATACAATCATATCATAACGACACCTCCCCTGTAAGATAACAGGCACAATAGTACAAGTTTTAAATACCTAAATAAACGAACCAATAATCTAAAACAATATTCATCGATTTTATTTTATGAGGACGGATTTTTAATTAATGTCAAAAATGGCTCACCCACCTTCCTATTAATGCTCTACATAGAATTGCATGTCTTGTTGTAGTGCCGTTCATCTCACCATCCGCAGCTTTATCTGTTGAATTGTAGTACCTACATGCAAAACATTTTCACAAGGATAAATACTAGCCTAGTATACCTAGATGCTTATAAAATGTTTATCCTAATATCACTAGGGCAAACTATGCAAGACCATTGCCAGCATATCTTATCTTAATCCAAACTAACACGTAGGTTATAAGGATGCTGGATGTTTTTTTTTTTATTGTTTCATCAATTAAAGGCTTTCACTGATAAACAGCCACATCGCCGCGAGCCATAGGTTATGTTTTATGTTACAACAAGATGCTTCAGAATGCTGCGCGGAGAAGGCCGCGGGCTAAAGCTATCATCAAAATATAGAACTGTGCTTTCCCTTCTTTCCCAATCCTTACCTTGCACCTATGCACTTGACCTTTAGAAACACTAACTATGAATGTGTACCTAATATATCTTTCTTAATGCAGATTATTGATTCCAATCAAATGGAACCATGCATTTATTCGTTGTTAGTACTAACATGCTTTTATCTCTCAACTTCGTTGACAACATCTTGCAATGCTGAAATAATTATGTAGAATTAATGAATTATCCACAGTATACATAGAATACATAAAATCAGATAAAGCATGTGCAGTTTAAAAAGTAATCTTCATATCGTATCATCGTACAGTAAAACCCGCTTTCAACTTCATCAGCTAAATCAATTAATTAATTAATTATAAGCTCTCCCATAATTTATTACAGAGATCAGTATACGACCATTGTTTACATAACATAACCTCACTTTCCTGAAAACACAAAACATCATTCTAAACATTGCATCTTCAAATCTACTTACCGTGTACATCCAAAACAAACGCACGGGAACTAAAAATAAAGCAGTCGGTTTACGCGCCGCATGTGTCCGTGACGTCACCGCCACGCGTGGCGCGTGCGTGGCGGCTGTGGAGTCACGCGGTACTGACAACGGACTCGCGAACGCCCGCCCGCCCTCTATCGAACTACAATCTCGTGTCGAATGTCGAATATTCGGGTTTTCGTTGCTTTGTAGTTTTAGTGCCAAGGTTAAGGTTTAAGTTTTTTTAGTCTGAAGTTATGTCTATAAAGGACTTTAGTGCATTATCGGTTGGTGTGGGACTTTGTTAATATGTGACGTACGTACTGTTTCTTGTGGGTATACTTCGCGGAAAAGTCTTAAACTGTTTGTTCTTGCTAAGCATCTGTATAATATAAGACAATTGAAAATATGTTTTCTTTTTGTCGGTTATTGAGCTGCTTAAATATTTATGAATTAAACCATTTCCAAAATAAGCACGATTGTGCTGTATCCAGCAATTTTCAAGTAGAAACTATTGAAGCAATTTTTCGCCATTTCTTTCTAGGTACAGCGAGGAAATTCGTTAATTAAATGCTATAAAAGGCTTGCCAAATGCAAGCCTTTTATAGCTTACAGTTTACTTATAGTTTACCTTTTTCTTTTGAATCAATAAAGGGCGGACCCTCAAGCGCGCTGGAGCTGAACGAATTAGATGCATTGACTCTCGAGAGCGAAGTCGTTGCATAATAGACTTTTTTATCCCTATCAATATAAATAGTAACTTTCAGCACAGAATTAAGGCCCAATTGCACCACATATCAACAAATATGTTCAGCTCCAAACAAATTTAAAACATCATTCTGTTTCTGTCAATCGTTTGAAGATGACAGAGACAAATCAATATGTTTAACGCTAAACACATTTTGTGATTTGTGGTGCAAGCATAAATGTACCTATTATTAAAACTTATATCAATGGGCTGCAAGTGGGGCTAAATGAGGTGATATAAATAGAGTTACACTTACATTTTCTTTTTTTTTTTTGCACAACCCTTATGTCCACTGAAAGTCAAATACAGTGTTCTAGTGACAATTTAGTGACTTGGTCTAATAATTAATATTTAACCATATTTATGCTGATGTATTCCAATATTCTTTAGTACTAACGGTCAGCATCTTTTAAATCTTAATTACTGTGCAAAATATCCATAAAAATTCTGATCTGATATAAAATTTTAAGGTAAACTCTTAGATAATATATGAATTAATTCTGAATTGCAATGTTTCGAATGTTTAGTATTAACTTAAATGTAAAAGTAACAGAATTAATAAAACTTTGTTGTTGAATGTACCACTGCAAATCCAGTACAATTACAAGTGTGAAAACTACTACAATTACACCTCTTTTACATACGAAATCGCACTAAAATCCGTTTTTCAACATATTACAACCTCTATCAAAAACTTACTCCATTACAAACTACCCACTAAAGGCTATAAAACGCTCCCACAAAGTGTTCATATGAAATTTTGAAGTACAATTATAATTCTGTCTCCTGGCAGACTATTATGTACTAACTAAAGTGCCTAGTCACGTGGTCTCGATAAATTACAATAAAAATTACCGCAAAACGTGAAGATAGTCGGAACCGAAGTGGGGAGAAAATGTTGAAGTGTGGGTGAGTGCTGGGAGCAGGAGTTCCGTACTGTTTTCGTGAGATTTTCTATGTTAAAGGTGCTTCTCCACTACTATGATCTTACACCGGTCCATTACCGGTCCGATGCCGCGATGTACAAATTCATTATTTATTTTATTTATTACTAGCTTCGGCCAGCGGCTTCGCCCGCGTGATATCTTTATATATTATAGCCTATGTTACTTAGTGATAATATAGCATTCTACTGGTGAAATATTTTTTTAATCAGTCCAGTAGTTTTTGAGTTTATTAATTACAAATAAACATACAAAAAATCAAATGTCTTTTTTGATTTGGCGGCAAATTGAAAATTGTCTGTGTCACGTCAACATGAATTAAACGCGAGAAAATTTTCGTATAATGATTTTTTATGACTTTCGATATAATTTCCTTTACGACCTTTTGGCCTTTCACGCCCCATCTCGTGCCACTTTTTACAAGTATTTAATGAGTTTAAACGTGGTCGCACTAATCTCACCGATAATCTGCGTGAGGGACGGCCTTCTACGGCGACGACTGAAGATAACATCAGTGTTGTGCGGCGTATGATAGAGACTGACAAAAGAGTGACTTATCAGCAGATTTGGACAAGCTTAGGCATCGGTATGAGTCAAGTGCACAAAATCCTCTATGAACATTTAGTGGTCAGGAAGCTTTGTGCCCGGTGGATACCTCATAATTTGACAGAGGCCCAAAAACTCCGTCATGTTGATTGGAGTCGTGAAATGGTTCAAAGATTTAACGGAGGTGACTCAAATGCTGTGTTCGACATACTTACGGGTGACGAAAGCTGGATTTATTGTTATGATCCTGAAACTAACTGACAGTCTGCTGTCTGGGTATTTCCTTCCGAGGAGCTGCCAACTAAAGTGAAGAGACGTCAAAGTGTGGGAAAAAGATGGTGGCCTCGTTCTTCGGAAAGACAAGTCATTACACAACAATTGTTTTAGAGGATCGAAAAACAGTTACTGCAGAGTGGTACACTAACAATTGTTTGCCACTTGTCTTGGAAAAAGTTTGGGAGAAACGACCTCGCAATAGGATCCTCCTTCACCAGGACAACGCCTCGCCGCACACCGCCAAGCAAACAATCGACTACTTGGCGACGTCAGACGTGGAATTACTGGGTCATCCGCCCTATAGCCCCGACCTCGCACCTTGCGATTTTCATTTATTTCCGAAAATAAAACAAAAACTTCAAGGAAAACGTTTTATGGACGCCGAGAAAGCAGTGGCTGCGTTTCAAAATGCCGTCGAAGAGACCCCTAGACACTATTTTGAAAAGATATAATAAAACTATAATAACTTGCTAGTTTGTTCAGTTTTTGATTTTCTAAGAACTTTCAATGTCACCCTTGTATAACCAAGATTATGTCTGGAGTTTTTTTCGGCGTTTCTTCTCAGAGTAGTCAGATACGAAACACCGATCTCATCTAGTTCTTCAAATCGTATTGACGTGTAAAAGTGTCTTTACCTTCTTACAGAAACTAATCTACGCTACACTTGACAAACAGCCGAACTAAAACCGGCCGAATTAAAACCCGATAACCTATTTTCAATAAAAGACAGATCGCAATTGATGGTAGACAGAATAATTCTGTCTGTCATTGAATGTCATTCCGTATGATTCCGTATCTGACAGATTATTGGGACGTTAAAACCATAGATAGATAGGTTTTTCTATCTCCAGTATGCCAAAATTGGTGATGGATAGCTTATTGGGTTCGGCCGTTAGTGTAGCATAGATAAGTGTTGTTGAAAAAACTATGAGTCCTTAAAAAGATAAAGTTTTGGATCCGATAGGATTCTATCTGATCCAAAACGCTTTCGCTAAGGACATACAAACTATAACGAAGACGAACATTTTATAATCAAAACATAACAGTGCCTACGAGGGAAAAAAAACATTATTACTATTGTCTACATTTCTTTCTCATTTCTCCTTTCGCAGGTCTGCTGGAAGAAATTTCTTAAGAAATAAGCAGTACCTTTGTACTCGTAATTATGTTTATGTCGTATCTGTATCAATTTTACTGTGTGTACATAAATAATAAAATAAATATTATGTGAATTGTATTTTCCTTACCCCACAGGTGCTGTTATATTTCAAAAGTAATTTATTAATTACGACAACGTTAAACACCTTTTTTTTTATGTGTGATATGATCAAATAACTTCTCCCACTCTGGGCGGAGCGGGAGGGCGTGTCAGACACTTACTGACTAAAACCCACCCGTGCCCGTACCCGTTTCCAGAGGCCATGGTATCACTTTCGGACTTTCCCGCGACCCCGGTGGGCATCGACCCTAGCGGACCCCGTCAGTTGTGCTGACATCTCTTTGAGGCGCGCGTGGAACATAACGCGCCGTCGACCCGGACCCTTATCGGCCGGCGAGCTACCCATTGCTCACCGTCCGCAAGCCCGCGCCTGCGGTGCAGCGGTGGCCGGGAATCGGTCTGCGATTCCCGACGACGCCCAGGACGTCTCCTGCGGCGGCTAGGGGCGTGAGGGAGAGAAATTTGCCGCGCACTCACGCGTACCGCCTCCTCCTTCGTGAGCATTACTGCTTCGCAGAATGAGGTGACGGCCTCCTCACCGGAGACCGTGCGGTATCCCTGGACCAGCCGGAAGGCCAAGTCCCTCTGGGACGCGTTCAACCGGCGGGCTGGTCGCCGCTTCAAGGAACGCGCCCACACCGGTGCCCCCCGTAAAGGGCCATGGACCGCACGACCACCGCGTAGAGCCTCCGGCAGGAGGCGTTTGGACCCCCTAGATTGGGCAGGAGCCACTTCAAGGCAGCCCCGGCCCGCTCCAGTCTGGGAGGTAAACGTCGGAAATGCTCCACGAAGTTCCACCGGCTGTCGAGGACGAGTCCCAAATATTTCATAGTTGACTCGACACCAATCTGAACCCCTACCGTCAACGTTAAACACCTAACGCACAAAACCAAAAGTCTTGAAATTCGCTATAGAAAATGAACAAAGACGTTTTCTGCAAAATCAGGTTAATTCCCCTTCCCCTTTTTCTACGGAACCCAAAAAATTAACAGGTGAATGCGACTGTAATGAGGAAAGTTGGGAATACCGAAGGATTGCCAATTTAGATATTCAAATCGTGTTCGGTTTATTTTGCGGATACTTTGTATACGTAAGGATGTTTTTCTAAATAGAGTGGATTGGGGATGTGGGGGAAATTGTCGAAGAAACTCCGGTCTTTTTTTCCTGTAGGTATACCGAATTTTGTATGGAGTAAATTATCGTAGAGATTAATGGGATCCTTTCAGATGCTGGGTTAGGTTGTTTTATCGCGATATTGAAAAGCGAAGTAATTTATGTTTGTGGGTATGGAAACAGATGAGTTGAAGTGATAAAGAAACTCCAACCCATTTATCAAAGGATTGAATAATAAATAATTAGAATATTTGAAAATTAAGAAAATTAATGAAAATTTATCACTTATCTCCGAAATTATTGAGCCTAAAATTTTGGAAAGAATACAGATAATGGTTCTTTACTTATAGATAACAGGAAAACCTATAAGAAGTCTATAGTATTAAAATAACATGGTAAATCTCTCAATATTGTGCGTACAAACTTACATTTGCAGTTGGAATGTATGAGAGAACATGTTTTTCAACTACAATTATTATTTTTGTATTTGGGATAAATTCATCCCAACTACGGAACCCTTCATTGTACGTGATCCGTCACGCACTTGGCTCATTTTTTATATAATTGTACATATTATAATAAATATTATGTTAATTACAATTATTAATTACCTACACGTATTACATAATTATGTTGTGTTTTAGTAATTCATAGATCACTAGTTGCATAACCCGGGAATTGAACCCAAGATGCTTCACTTCAAAGCTACACAAACAAGCACTATATCAGAGGGCCATTCCGCGTCTTACCTTAAACCAAAAACCGTAAGTAATTTTCAATTCATTTCAGAATAAAAACCGAAAAACGGCGAAGACGTGTCTAATTTGATTGTCAACATGTACGGTAAGAAACTCAATTTAACTCGCTAGTACTAATGTCGCAGACGTCGTCAGTAACGAACTGCGAAATTGCTGTAACTCAAACATTTCGGGAGAGAGTTAACTTGTCACAAAAACTTAGACTCGCAACTTGAGTTGCGCGGCAATGGCTCAAAGCGCCTTTATTCTTGTAGCACTAGATATTGTTCCTTTAATAGTGCTAGATAGGTACTATGTCTAAAGACTGGAATAGCCAAGAAAGCTTTTCCAAACAAATTAAACATTTCGGGAGAGAGTTAGCTTGTGACAAAAACTTAGGCCTGTATGAACCTGACTCAAAACTCAAGCATTACTTAAAACTCGTTTAAAGCCTTTTGATTGGTTGAAACTAGTTTTAAGTAATGCTTGAGTCTTGAGTGAGGTTCTGTAATACGGGCCTTGGATTCGCAACTTGAATTGCGCGGCAATGGCCAAAAGCGGTTTTATTCTTGTAGCACTACATATTATTTCGCTTTTCATCAGACGAAATCGAGGTCAAGGTTCATTAATTAAGCGAAAATTTTCTAGTAGCTTAAAAAACCACGAATTTTGATAAATAAATAACAAACTTAACTTTTTTAGGGGTATGAGGAACAGGGTGTAAAGTTCACTCATCCCCCATAGAAAAGGGAGGATCCTCCGACCAGACGGTTGTGATGTCTGGAGGGCAACTGCCCAGAGGTTTGAAGTTGGGAGATTCTATATATGTTTATCGCGCGGTAAACTCTAATTGCGCGATGCAGGATTTGTGTGACGTCAGGATGTTGTGTGACGTCAGGTCTTTGATGCGTAGTTCGCATGTAGCGATGTAGATGCCGCTACACTTTTACAGAACCGTAACGAAAACACGTTCAAATCCTACAAAAAAAAATTTGCACGTTCACACAAATGTAGGAGAATCCTGTAGGTAACTCAATTTACACCTTTAGCCAAAGTCTTTGTACACATTTCTGCAAAAGTAAAAAGGGTACGTGTTGAAACATTTTGTAAAAATAAATATAACATTCATTTTAGTAGCAACGATAGTCTGAGAATATTTTGTTTCATCAGTTTTTTAAATGTACTGAATAGCACACACTTAGTGTTACTCACTAATCATGTACGAGTAGCTACCTACTCTTACTTATGAATGTCACAGTATTTTACATGACACTAATGAAACCATTTTTACTTGATTTCAGATCAGCTGACAATTTAAACCGCTCGCTTTGACCATTTATCGTGCGCTCACACAATCAGCCTGCTTCATACAAATCTAATGCAACAAACTACTTCTCTTCCCGCTGACTATTAGTTGAATGGATCTGACGTTCATTTTTACCAGTACACAAGAGTTCACACTTTTGAACACAGTTTTATTTTGTGAGTACATTTCAGACGTTCTTGGTGAGGTCAGCAAAATGTTGTGTTGTGAACAGTTTTGAAAGGTTTGTACGGGATAGAATAAAATTTCAGTTAGACTGTGGAACTGTTAAGAGTAGGTTCCAGTTTGATGATGCCACTGTAAAATATTTTCACATACCTAAATAAAATGCATCTTCCACTCTTTAGATATCTATTTGTTATTCACTGGGAAATGTAATGGGGTCGTGCGGTTCTAACATTACAAGATGGGAAGCAGTCAAAGCACACCATGACTTCAGCTGTCAAATGATCAGCTTTTTCTTTTTTGCATACTGTACACTTATCCAATATGTTATAAAAAGCCGTCACTAAATCCACGTCTCACATAAAAATAAACTACAAATAAGTTTATCCATAAAAATGTAGTAACATTAGCGACAGACACCCGCGGTAAGACATGATATACCGTCGGAAACACTCCTTGGCAAGGCCTACGTCCATTATGCATGTTGCTGGCAATCTTGGCAAAATTGTGTCATTATG
This sequence comes from Agrochola macilenta, assembly GCA_916701695.1. Lineage (NCBI taxonomy): Eukaryota > Metazoa > Arthropoda > Insecta > Lepidoptera > Noctuidae > Agrochola > Agrochola macilenta. The sequence goes on from OU753556.1 coordinate 22,685,902, forward strand.
CCAAATACCCTGTACACTGAGAATTTAAAGTTGGGAATATTTTTAGTTGGCAACTGCCGAGATATTGTTTTTAATTTTGTAACATATGGCGTGTAGTTCCTGGTGAAAAATTGGCAGAGATACCTTTCCTGTGGATGTTTTTGACATAGTTTCAGCGTCGGTTATTCGCGTAGGTGAGAGCAATAAAGACTAATGTACCGAATTACCGATAGACAATAGATCTATTTTTAGTGAATTTGAATTTGCAGATGTATTGGAGAGGCTCTAAGATGGTTTAACATCTCAAATAAAGGAGTAGTTCGTTGCGCCACTTCTTCTTTCCGCTGATTTTCTGGTTAATTTGAATAAATTACTTTTGATTTTGAAAGAACTCTTGAATCTAGAGGAAAATGTGTCTTCTTGAACCTATTTAAAAATACTCAATAAACCAATTTCTACCTTTTCCTAAACTCTTAAGTTTAAAAATCCTGCAATAAATAAACACAAATCTCTATAATTTATTGCTTGACTCACAACATTAACTACATAAGACAGAGTATTAAAACAATGTTGATTAAGATGTGTTTAATTAAAGTTTATTTTTTGCGGTTCATTAAGTTTTAACGAAGCCGTGGTGAAACATGAGTCCTATTAAAATGAACGCTTCTTCGTACTAAGTTTATTATCAAGTTGGGGGATTAGAAAATAATTTTGGAGTAATTTTTCTTCGAAATAATGTTCAGCGAGATTATTTAGCTACTAAAATATGCAGTATCTATATGGATGATTAGTGTGAATTTAAATTATGTTTAAGTTCCGTACTCAAAGGGTGCCAACGGGACCCTTATACTAAGGATCCGCTATCCTTCCGTCCATTTGTCACAGGGCTGTATTTTTTTAATCGTAATAGGTAGACACTTGAAATTTTCACAGAGTGTGTACTATTACGGCCACTATAAAAACCATAAGAATAAAATGAAGTTATAAATCAAAGGGCGTCCCCATACATGAATCGTGTTGTTTTCGGCGTTTTTAGAAAGGTAGTACAGACCACCTTTCGTGTGCGACTCCGACTCACTTTTGGCCGCTTTTTTTAAAACCTTTCAAAATCTCTGGGAAGTATTTTAAAATTTTGACTATTAAGATTTTTTGACATCTATCATTTTTATCCTCATGGATTTATCAGTATTTTTTTTATTTCAATCTTTTTCTCTCAAACTGAACAACTTCCTCAGCAAGTGCTATAAGTAAGCAGCAAAGCAGCAACGATTTTGTCAAACTTTCACACGCGGTAGGAAAATAAAGTAAACTTCAAGTTTTAAAAACCTACATTTCATAATACAACCATATTGAAGTACTCTTAAATCACAGTTACCGGAAAGTGGCTCAGTTATAACATAATCGCATCAGAGACGGCGGCGCTATAAACAACGATACCTTGCCCGCCGTGCGTAAATTTTCATTTGTTGCCCGTGCCCGCACAGCGCAACACTATATCATAATTCTACCATTCTACCATCCTACCATTGAACTCTAAAATATTTTCAAAGCTCACGTGAATTACCGGGTTCTGTAAAAGTGCCGTATTTCACGGCGTAACGTTATTTAATGATAAAGTTTTCGATGCAATATGTATGAGGCTTTTGTTTTTGGGCTATGATGGCCCGGTGATGGGCCTGAAGTGTATTAAAGCCTATTTGGGTATAGATAGATTTTTTGAGCGGGCAATTTATTTTGTTTGGAAAACCTGTGCTACATAAATCTAATTGCTACAGTGACCGGTCAAAGAGAAAAATACACAGGCTTGCCATTTGTATCAATAAATTATTCAATCAATCTGCTTAGCCTTTTCCCAACTATGTTGGGGTCGGCTTCCAGTCTAACCGGATGCAGCTGAATACCAGTATTTTACATGGAGCGACTGCCTATCTGACCTCCACAACCCAGTAACTGGATAATACGATACCCCTTGGTAAGACTGGTGTCAGACTTTCGGGATCAATAAATTATTGATGGCCTTTAAGTTTGTTAATGCTGCCTTACATTCTAATTTAGGACGAGAATTCGAAAAATTCTTCTAGCATTTGTTTACAAACAAATACACGCTATTCTAAATTTAAACACAAATCTTTCTATTCAACAGACTCAACATCAACCACACAACATAAATTCATCCGATCTCCTTGCCACGCGAGGTACCATAAATTCTTATCAGCCAGAATAACACAGCTATACATTTCACAGTAAGTAACCGATTAAAACCTCTTTTATCGTCTGGTCATAAACACACATACGATATCACTTTCTAGTCACTAGAAGAGCCTAGATTTTCAATAAATAAAGTAATATAATTATAGTATTTTTTTTTATAGATTTTTAGACTAAAACTCAATCAAAAGTATTTATTATGAACCCAGTACTCGTAAAATACTTTGAACTAAAAATACCTGTAGCTTGACTAAATTTAATAGTGCATGACTGCATGCACTCTTTTAATTTAGTTATTGCTAAAAAGAGGGAGATAAAGGCTGCCTAAAGCTGGCCTTAGCAGCTTTATGCTGGCCTTATCTTGCTGGCTCTCTCTCGATAGTGTCTCATTTATTTAAATTATTTTAAAGAGTCCAATACATTCATAGATAAACTTACTCCTTTTTCCCATGGTTACGTACATACGTCATCTGCCTCGTTTACGGTCATACATCTGGTCATTCACGCACGCGGTTACAAGGACTAGGCATCTGACCTTTCTGAGGTTACTGTAATATGTCCTTCTAGGGCGTTTCCACGAACACTACACAGCCTTGTAAATAGCTTTTATTAGTGTTCTGTAGTCCATGTATCGACAACGGTTAACGTGGAAACAAAGTAACTCGCAGAGACAAAGATGAAGTATTTATTTTGCTTTCACCGGCACACCCCTTGAAACCACAACACAGAAATGCTTCTTGGCGGTAATGTTTAGTACGGTGTTAATACTTCTCCGGGCGAGAACTATCACATAAACCTACATAATAATTAAAAATTGCTTATTAAAATTGTATAGGTATACAGGGTGTCAGGGACATCGACGCGAAGCCGGCTACCATGGATTTAGTACATGATTCTGAACCCCCCTGCGTTGAAATTTTTCGTCGGTTATTAAAAAAAAAAACAGCTGCTCTTTACATTTTGACCGCGTAGGTATTGTACTTTTCTATGAACAGCAGATTTTTTTTTTAAGAACCAACGAAAATTTTCAACGCAGTGGGGTTCAGAATCATTTACTGAATCCATGGTAGCCGGCTTCGCGTCGACGTTCCTGCCAGCCTGTATAAAAATGGATTTTGGTTTATATGAGATTTATGAACTCTAACAACGTTGGAACGATAACCATGAAAGCCACATTTATCTATGTTTTAATAGTGAAGGTGTTTAAAGGTTTTTTTTCGACTACCACGTGGGCAAAGCCGAGTGTATAAGCTAGTATTTTATAAACTTGATCTTTTCAGTATTTATTTTAATATTCTAGCACAATCACATTGTCATTAATTCTTACTCAATAAACCCCAACAAGAACTAAAACATTTTCTTCGTAAAAAGCATTTCCTTCCCAACCATAAGAGTTGATGACAACCTAAAGTATTGACCAGTACTCACCATATTTTCCTTCCTATCGTCAATCGTAAAGCTGACCCTAGCACTAACATAACTTATAGGGGACGTGGATACTTCATGATCGGTCAAATAAAAACAAATTGCCTACGTAAACGATGAGGTCAGTATTACCTGGGTAGGCAAAATACCTACGATCATCGACAAATAGACGGAAAAACTACCTTTGACATTATGATTTGCAATGATTACATGACAATGTACGAGAATGTACGAATCATTGAGTATTGAGTAAATGAATTTTGCAGAGATGAATGGCATATTTTTAGCATTATATAGCCTAAAATGAAATCAGATTATAAAAAAAAACCTCCTTCTTGACTTGCTGACTTTATATTTTTTCCACCACAGTACGAGTTAATCTCTTGCACCTCGAGAAACGATAAAGAAACTGAGTTATATTACCTTGTTTACTACCAACATAACAGTCATGATATATCCTGCCATGATAGTATCAACTTCTATAACTTTTTATTTCAAGTATAATTTTTACAGCGCACTTCCCTTTCGTAATTCAGGACTGTGAATTGACCTCACTTCGCTTTGAATTACTTCAACCGGAACATGTCTTTGACATAAATTTGGTAATTCGCAAACTGTATACGGGGGAACAAACAATTTTATTAGCTTAGATAGCACAAAATACACAACAGACAGGGCCTACAGTAGGTTCACTTTATCCGGGGGCAAGGTAATTGAAGCACAAGAGCAGGGTTATTTACTGATGGCACATTTAACATGGGACTTAAACATAACTGGCGAAATGATGGTGTTCTGCGGAAGAAGTCGTTCAATAAAATATATTTTTTAATTTAGATTAATAATTTATTATTCCTAGAATCGGTTCTACGTTGATAAACATGATCAAACACATTGTCAGCCCTATTGTTTTTTTCAAATATTCTTTAAACGAATCGCCATCAACTTATAACAAACTCGCGGAGGTTGCATGGAAACTCCAAGTAGTCTTTAATCGCTACACACACAGCTCTGCCAATCCCTTCTGGATTACAGGCGTGTTGTTATGGTATGATATGATACCTATGACACTTATGTGAATTTCTGATTTTAATAGTGTATAAAATATTCTTTCATGGAAGTATTGTATCAGGATTGACACGAAAAGTATCAAGAACATATCTATGCAGGTATAAAATATTTTTAGAAGTTACTATTTGTTTGGTCTTTAATACAATACCGTCCTCACACATTATCCAATTTACAAATCGAAGTTAGTTATTCTTTTCAGCGTCTATTTTCAGTTACTACTTTCAGGATCTTAGACTTTATATTAGGAGGTACAATGTGGGTATCGGACAGGATCTTTTGGAAGGTGCCTTTTTCTGGCCTAATTAAAATAAATGATTTGACTTTGACTTTAAACGCCGGTGCGTCGTCATCCGTTCGATGATAGCCATTCGAATTTTCTTGCAAAACGCAAAGTTACCCTTCTGATTTATTTCTTTTACATGACTAACATGTAAGTTAGGCGTTGTAAAATGAGGGGCTGTTGTCGGCTCGCAAGTAGCTTTTTACAGCCAATAACAACGCTAATAACTTTGTCAGTAAAATGGTTTTACGTTATACGAACCATCCTCCGTATAACGATCCGTACGGATGAATTTGATGGGGATCAGTCAGTAGGTATAGACGTAGGTACAGGTTTTATTTGTTACTCTAATTCAATGGTAGGTACTTTTTCTATTTATTTGTTTCTATACTTGTAAATAATGTTGATCGTAAAAGATATCGTTTGCTCTTGATGTTTCCTTAATTTGCCTTTATTTCTTTGTGTCGTTTTGTCTATGTGAAATCAACAAAAGATATACAACGTATGTCAGAAATGCGTGGACTTATTTAAGGTACATACAGACCAGGGATGTTGCGGATGCAGATTTTTTTACATCTGCGGATGCGGATACGGATTTTTGGTCGCTGACATCTGTCGATGTGGATGCGGATCTCAAGTATTTTGGGATCCATCAAGGCGGCAAGGCATAAAATCAAAATTTCTCACGTTTTTTGCAAAACGCTGTTGCAGCTGTTTCGTTGTATGTTGATCATAATTCAAATAATTACTAAATTATAACCATTTAAAAATCTATATAGCTCTCGAAATATTATTTTTGATGGATATAAGACTATTTCGTGAGGTTTAGAGCTATATTGATGATTTAAATGATTGTAATTTCCATTTGGTTGATTACGATTTTACTTATATTCACTATCAAAATACTCTGTGTTCATCAGTGTTCAGTGTATATGTAAATATTTGTAATCGAAAATGCAACCATCCGTAAAAAAAAACAAGATTAACATTATCTTGTGTTGAATTCGCTTATTTGTTTACAGTTTTTTTTTCTTTTTTCAACCACATGGCGTACAAAATAATTATAACTAAGTGCCCGAACACACGTACCACAATTACACCACAACGAAAACACGTGGACGGGCTCTAATTTGTATGTAAATGAATAGTTTATTTACACGGACCACATTTGACCGCCAAAAGTCGTATGGGTGATACCAGCCACATCGCAAACTCAACGATCTACATATATTCTGTCTGTAAACACTAGCCACAACGTAACCAATTTGCAACTACTAGCGACAACGCAACTGCAAAAAGTTGCAGCGACACTATTCACATGTAACCTCTGCTTGCCCACATTTTGCCGCGGTGTCGTATGGTTGTGGTACGTGTAACTACAAATTTTCTTTAGAAATGTACTATGATAAATTACGGGATGTGTTAATGAAAGGGAGGAGCCCATACCTTCCCACGAGTGTCGTAATAAGTGGCCAAAGGTACGGAGATTATGGAAACACCATACATTCAGAGTTCTATGTTTAAATAAATATATTATATGCTTTCACACAGAACTATTGGTTTTAGGAGTTTTGAAAAGTTTGCCCTTGTATTCTATTTTTGATTATGATTATGATGACTTTCCTCGACAACAACTTTTGCAAGAAGTTATTGCGGCCAATAGGGAAATGTTCAGCAATGTTCGGCAATTTCTGAAAGTATGGCAGGTAACTTTCCATAATAAAATAATGATTTTCAGATAACAGATTTCTTTCAATTTTGTTGCTACTTACTAAGTTATGAGATCTAGAAACATCGCCAAGAAAATTAATCATCATATCTCTGGAAATTTTAAGCAAGCATTATACGTTTCCCGGTAATAAAAACCACCAGCAAAACAACCTACCATTTTCCCAGACTATCCCTACACAATTTAACACAAAAACAGCTGAATCGATGCATTTAAGACCACAAAACTCTAAAAGGAAATAGCGTTCAAAACTTTGATCAGCGGCCAAATGTAATCCGTACCTGAAAGGTCCCGGCTACACGAATCTTGGCACGAATTCTTAAACTGTCCCAAGCTATGTTAAAATGAATACTTAGCTGAGGAGAGTTAACGTGAGAACTCGAGGCAAATTGTTTGGGAAGTAGAGGGGTTATCACGCGTTGATATGCCTGTTTTTCATCGATGATGAAACTGTACCGGCAGAACCAACGTCCACCCATTAGTCGATCTCAAAGTATGTAATGACAATAGTCAAACCTTTATGAAAACTGACGCTAAAGCTACGCTGCATTGTAAAACCAGGTGTCGCAAGTCCAGTTCAGAAGATCTGGTGCATATAAGCTGGATCATGAACATTAGTAATAAACTCACCAACTTCTAAGCGAAACTGACATGATTGCAAACCAACACTCGTCACCAAAAGCATCCACAGATTTTTATGGACTGATGCATAGTCTACATGGCTCATGTAGTAAACAGCACCATCCACCGTCAGAAGCAAAGGTATACGTGCGCTTGATTTAATCTAAGTGATAATTTATCGTCAACCCATAGTATAACAAACTTTCTCACTATAATGTAGTGTAGAAATTTTGCCTACACCTCCGCGTGGGACAGGTAGGCGCTGCGAAATTACTTAACGACAGTCCCGAAGTAGTGCGGAGAACTAGTAGCTACGTCTTATCTGTTAGAGCTATATACTTGTGCGGGTGTTGTGCTATTATTTTAAATGTATTATTATTGTCATCTTTCTTTGGGTAAATGAACGCTGTAGCTATACGAATTTAAGAGAAAAAAGATCATAGCGCAATGATTAATTTGTAATACGCTGATGAAAGCTCAAAACAGCGCCTTGTCAATAATTTGATAAAATAATATAGTATGTTTCGTTGCTTCAAAGAAAATATCAATGGAAAAGAAGAAGAAAAAAGAAAAGAAGAAGGAAAATATCGAAAGAAAACGAAGCAGATGTGAGAAAAAGCCTTTTAGAATGTACTGGATAAGCAGTAGTCAATGAGGCATTAGGTAGCGATAATGATAATAAAATTTCCTCTGGTGCCAAGAGCCTATGACTACTTTTAAATCCATTCTTAATTCCATCCGAGTAAACCATTGTTCAGTCCACAACCTTTATCAAGAAAACACAACATTATTTACAACCGTATCATCTTACAAATGTTACCGGAAGTTTTCCTTAAAAAAATATTCTCATTAGCAATTTATTGCTATGACGCAACGATGTCTCGGCAAACTTACTAATTAAATATAGTCATTAAAAATATTTATAACACCCGACGGTAAGTCTTGCATTTTTATGAGTTTTTAAAAGATACGTTAGATAGTAAGAACGGCAGCGCCGATAAATAAGGCCTGTGTTGCTAATTAAGACTGCACGTGTATAATTTTATGCAGGAAAAGTCTTTTTGGAAAATTAAGTCGCTTTTCTACCTTTTTAGGTAGGAGTGGTGGAGGTTGGAGGAGTGTCTGTTTAGAGTAAAGAAGAAATAGATAAAGTCAAAAGATCGTTATTCGGCATTGATTCTGGAATTTATAATTAATTTACTTACTTTGAATTTCCGAGCATTATTTGAGAAAAGTACTATACAAGCCTTGATGGGCATTGATGGGCTCACATATCTGTGCCTCGGCTTCGCCTCGGCCCACATTTTCACGATCATCCATCAATGCCCCGTGGCAATTCGCAACAGTAAATATACTTACAGCAAGTGACTCTGAAAAACACTCGTCAAGTTTTTGACATTGATTGTCGTTGATATAAGATTTCGACAAAATTTTGAACGTTTTTAAGTTTGGGAATTGACTTTCAGTCGTTGTGTTTCCATATCAAACCTAGGTATAAATACATTAGGTAATAGGTACCATAACTGCAATATACACGCTTTACACCGCATCGTAAACTGACAATGTAACGGATTTGAGCAGCCAATGTGACGTCACACCGATATTGTTTTATGACGCCAATGGTGGCGTTCTCAGCCATTTGCAGGTGATGTTGAAAGCTTTTAGATGTATATCAGTCTTGTGTTATGTCCTTTATAGTTTGTGCTTTGTCTTGGTTATTTTCTAGACAAAGATAATGCATACAATGATTTATCGAAGGAAAGGTACCATCGGGGGAAGGTTGGTCAAATTTTCGAAGAAGACTTTAAAGATATGCATGTTCAATCCTAAAAAACTACTAAAATGTTCCAGATTTTTCCAAAATGATAAGGGTGCAAAGTTTAGTTTGCACGTTTTAATATTGTCAACTTTGGCGAGTTTGACAAATGGCGAGGGAATACAAATTAAACACCACGTGTTAAAACTTAGAAGAATGTTGCGTGGCTGCCTTTCCAAGGTGTTAAAAGTAAGAAAAAAAATGCAAATTGAGATGCACTAGTGGAGGCATCTTGAACGCGACCTATGTAGACGATGATTGGGGATAATTAAAACCGTGTCAGAACGCCTGTCAATTCACACAAATCAACCTCTCCACAATAAAACAAACGACAACACGAACCGAACATTTAACAGCTAATCCAACGCTTATCTAACACGACCAGTATTTGTCCGAACACTGCAACACATCACTCGTTGGTTGCAGCAACCATTATATCGCCCGACACACGATTAATCCCGGAAACCATCTACATCGGTGACTGAGCGGCAACCGATTGTGTGCGCAACCAACTATTTATCGTGGAGTATAATGAGACCGAAGGGACATCGGCTATTAATATGTGTTTAGAACAAGCTTGATTGGGGAACATTAAGTTCCTGTTTTTGGTGGAACAGAGCATGTAACGTCTAGTGTAGCTGTGTTCTGTGATAAGTAATTGGCGAGTTCGTTGAACAGAGTGTTCGGAAAGTAAGATAAATGTAAATACTTAGTACTTTCCGTTGTCAATATTCTATGTTTCATCCGCCATTAAGGTTGGAAAAGGCGGGTATTATTTCAAAGTTGATCTTGACGGACTTCAGACCTGATGAATGAATCTGATAGCTACCAGCGGCTCATAACGAATCGTTGCTGACGTTTGTAATAGGTGATCATAATTGGGATAAACCGGTTAACGTAAACTGAGGTATTTCTTCATATTTACAAATTTCCTCAATTAGGCAGGTATACCTTTTGATTTGATTGAGGAAATCTGTCGTTCCATAGTGAATTTAACATAACTGTCACTTATATTAAAGTGGAAAACTATAAGTGTAAAAGCAACAAAATCTTCATGAAAATTTATTCTTAAAATAGTACAATTAGCTTGATATATAAATCAAAGAAACGATCACCAAAACCACTTAATCCATTCCGCCATTTGAATGCAAGTGGTGCTCATAAAACGGCTGCCAATAAAACAATCGTTGCAGACAGCAACAGTTGCACTGCCGATTGTACAGGAGACAATCGTTGTATACATTACAGAGCATGAAAACATTCGCGACTGCGTTTTGGTTGTGCCAGGAAAGTAGGTGGTTGCACGGGAGTTTATTGCGAGCGGTGACGACGCGGGTAAATGGTATATTTTTTTATGTTATTGTATGGCAAGTAGCAGGAGGAGCTCGTGGCTAAGTAACAACAGTCGCACTGGTCGATCCATCAGGTTAAGCTACGCTTGCCGGGGTTGGTCAGTGGATGGGTGACCATCTTTACATACCGAGAATCCTCCGTGCTTCGGAAAGCACGTTAAGCTGTTGGTTTGACAGTCGTTACGTGTCGTCAGAAGCCCGAAAGTCTGACACCAGTCTTACCAAGGGGTTTCTTATTACCCAGTCACTGGGTTATGGAGGTCAGATAAGCAGTCGCTCCATGTAAAATACTGGTATTCAGCTGCATCCGGTTAGACTGGAAGCCGACCCCAACATAGTTGGGAAAAGGCTAGGCAGATTGATTTTGTATGGCAAGCATCAGACGCTCATCTGGTAACTGACCACCGACGCCTGACACTTTTGTTACTCTGAGGGCACCGCAAAAACTTTAACATACCAGAACCAGAAACGACTCTGGAATATCTCATGTGCCTGTAATCACACAGGCTATTCATACCCTTCAAACTGGAACATAGCAACACTGCATGGTGGCAGGAGTATACACACTTAAATACAAAAAAAAAGTAAATACTTCTCTGGACGAGCTCCGTCTATAATCACACAGGTTCTGTTAATATTAAACTACCACGGATCATCTTTCACAACGTTTATTGAAAAAATTCGCTGTTGAACGTAGGATCTAGTAAATTTCGACTGTCGTTATTAATGTTTAGGGTTTCATAGTAGACAAGGAACCCTTATAGTTTCGCCATGTCCGTCTGTCTGTATGTCTGTCCGCGGCTTAGCTCAGAGATGGTTAGTTCTAGAAAGCTGTAATCCGTGTTCCTTCCGTTGCCTGTGTGCTGGGGCCGCGATATCCCTTTCGGACAAACTCGCAACCCTGGCAGGCATTGGCCCTTACGGACCCCGTCAGTTGGTGCTGACATCTCTTTGAGACGCGCGTGGAACACAACGCGCCGTCGATCCGGGCCTCATCCTTATCGGACGGCGAGCTACCCATTGCTCACCGTCCGCAAGCCCGCGCTTACGTTGGCTGAAGTCGGCTCGCGACTCCAGACGCCCGGGGCATCTCCTGCGGCGACTAGGGCCGCGAGGGCGCGAATCTTGCCCTCGCGCACTCCGGCTCCTTCTTTGCGAGCATTACTGCTTCGCAGAAGGAAGTGACGGCCTCCCATGCACTCTCGCTCCGGACCATGGCCTGAACCAGGGCCGGACGCGAGAGGTCGCCGCCGCCGATCGCCTCCAGAAGTGTGTGTCCCCCCCCATGGTTGTACTTGGATTTGTTGAAAAAAATCACAGCAGTAGTATATATAACGAAGTTATAAGGAAAACTATCACAGTTAAGTAGGCTTTACAGGTTAACGAGTAAAAATCGACTAACTTAAATTTTCAGTTTGAAAAACAAGATCTCCCATACATTCCGTATGATGATTTTCAACTACAATGTAAAGTTTGTTCTTGGGATCAATTCATCCCAACTACGGGACCCTTCATTGTGCGTGGTCCGACTCGCACTTAGCAGGTTTTTATTTTATGCACAGAAAGATATACGCAAAATAAAAACAGCGTTTCGTAACACAATAGACTCCCATACTACCCACAAGTTTGGCTCCGGCTTGGAACCGGCAGCCTGTAAAAAGTGGTCAATAATTAAATTGGTGTGCGCCAAGAAACTGTCAATATCTGTGCAATGCCTGTAGGCTCATAACGGTAAACTTGGCAGGTGACAGCGAGCCATTGTTTCATTTTGTTCGAATGAAAGAATATTCTGATAATAGAGGAAAATTATTGTTTAAGAAAAATGGTTTGGTAGATTTTGTTTGACCATTAACAAAATACTACAGGATTTTTGCAGCAGTAGGGATCATTCGTGGTCAAGCATTATTCGGTATACATTATTTTTTGTTGCAAGTATAAGAAGTTAACACTAAACTAACAGCCAAATAAATTGATAACAAAAATACTTTGATTAACTTGAGAAGGTACTCCCTCCGCCCAAGCCCTCAGATACAGCACGTAAAAGTCGAAAAAATACTTTTAAACCTTCTACATGACTTCTCATGCCAGCAATCCATAACAAAATCATTGAAACTTTCTCATCGTCCTAATCTTTTAGCGTTAAGGCTCGTGCAGACCAGCGCGACGCGACGGCGCGACGCGACTTAAACAATGCAATTTCTAAGAAAACCGTATAACAATAAACGGTGTCGCGCTGGTCTGCACAAGCCTTTACTTTATTAGCTCCCTGAGATGCCACGTGTTTATCGCGTCGCGTTGACAGAGCCAGAGAGTTGAGCGTTGAGCAAGATACGGTTTTATGACGAGCGCGGTTAAACATTTTGTATTCCTAAGTTTGGTGACATATAGATTGTGGAAAAATTTAAGCATGAGAGTGAAGCGCATTTTATACATGGCACATAGAAACAGGACATCACACATTTAATCCTCGTAGGGTTAGGCAGAGGCACATAGGAAAAGCATTTATATATGAAATAGTAAATAATTAAATAAATTAATAAGTACCGTATTAGTAATTCATGCGTTTGCAAAATACTTATATTCATAATCATGCAACTTCTTTACACATCAGAGAGGCCACACGGGTTAAAATAAGTGGACCACGGGACCTTTTAATATCTAAATAAATAAAAAATCCTTTTATTTCCAGCAAGTTGTTTACAGAACAGAAATTAATTATTATTGTGATATAAGTTTTTAGTTCGAATTTCTTTGTGTACACTTTCCACTTGCAAGAACCCCTCCACAAGTAAAGGCCTCTTCCAACGCTAACCAATCTTTTTATACAAGGTATCTTAATAATTTGTAAACGACTGTCCAAAAAAAATCGTGTTATTTTGTTCTATTTTACTTAGACAACCGTATACTCAGTTGCTCAAACCACCGTAGCTGTATTTTGGGAAACTTAGTTTATTTGTCCACCATACTTCAAACACACATCAAATCCCCTTAACGGTCCACCAGTATGTCCCACACCTTTATAGCCAGACTTCGCGACATATACAGCTTACAAAGTCACTTTTATCTACCAACATAATACATTAACGCATCGCTTAGCCGCACTCCGTCGGCCGCTGGTCGTAAACGACAATGTAACGCGCGCCGTACGAAAGGATTTTAACTGCGCTGTTGATGGATTGTCTGTTCACGACGATACTCAATAGAATGATAAAATAAACGATGTGTTTATGTATTGGAGACGTTGCCAAGATGGTGGATATTGTATGGATGAATTAGTAATATCGTTTGATACTAGTGTCAGTCTCTGGACTGGACCATTATCGTCATCATTATATCCCAAGTTCTTTGGGGGTCAGGGCAGCATGGAAGACATACTGCCCTGACCCCCAGAGTACTTCCATGTCTCTATTAGTCGTTATCTCAGTAGTCAACCCTTTTCTAGCCAAATCATCTTATTCACAATATATCCGTCGTTTTTTCTACCTATTCTTATAGCCACCGACATTCATACTCAAAGCTTTCTTCAGGACATTTTCCTCATTCTCACTGCATCATATACCCATAGCATGAAACCGATACCGAACTGATTTGACTCTGGACTGGAGCATACTAGGAAAATTCGCTTACATTATTTTCAAAGTTCGTGACATAGGTATTATGCTGATTATAATCTTAATGACGTCAGGAAAGTCCTTTGCAAAAGCTGTTTTTTCATATTTCGCCACACAGCGATGAATTAATATCTGAATCATTAGATTTCAAAAAAATTATGAACCCTGTTGATAAATGCTTGACTTTATTTCGATATCAAAGGTTTTGTGGCAGAACTATTTAGGGCAAAGTACGAAAATAATGCATAGTTTTGAACTCTCTTACCTCTCTATGACAAAGTATCAATATTCCAAGAATCTTAACTAAATACCTCTCGATCTAAACTCAAAAATCAACATCAAAACATTTTAATACTGTCGCTTCTTATTCTTCTTCAAACTGTTTTAAAAGTAAATTGCTTTTCCAACTTACATATAGAGTGAAGCGTCGAAATTTACAAGTCGTAATGTTTCAATTTATTTGTAAATCAGTTTAAGTTGCACAAACACAAGACGGTGCGGAAAAATCCAGAGAGTGTTGCGTCTGTAGCGAACGATCCCTAATATGTTAAGGATGATAGGGATGGGACATGTCGAGGTAAACATAAATGAAAGAAGAAAAGGGAATTAATGTTTATTTTTATTTTTTATTAAAGTGAGTTATGAAATCACTTATTTGTGTACTTGTTCTTAGCTCGTACGTCTTCTACTACTTTACTAACCAAAGAGTCTAAAAAAAACAATAATTTAATTTAATAGACAAAACAATCGCTGTCTCTGAAATTTTAAATATTTCGTCAGTACATTGGTCCCGTCGTCGGGTAACCCGATACAAATACATTATGTTAGGGCTGATAACCAATATCTACCCTTTTTTGCATAAAGAAATTGACTTCAAGGGACGCAACGCGGAAATCCAAACGATTAGCCAGTACTCGTCAATTCTTCAACAGACGATTCATTTTACCTATGTTTACAAATAAAGCTCATTGGATGATCAAGCTGTCAACAACGAACATAGGTATTGTTTACCCCATATACTTTATAATCCAGCTCACTGTCTCATGTCACATCACTAGCGACGCCTTCTCAAGGCGACGCGTACTTTGCATGTTGAGTGCGCTCGCTGATACCAGCACAGCAACGCCTTTTGCACTTCACCCAGAATGCATTTTAGTTATCCAATTCAATTCCAAGTTTATGGTGCGGACTTAGACTTAGAACATGCTTGAATTATCGCTGGTGATTTTTATAGCCTGCAAATATGTACATAAAAACTAAATATAGCTTTGAATACTAAAATACAAATTTATTTTTATTTTAGTCTAATTTATAATGTAATTTTAATATCAATTATCATTCAATCTGTATCTTGTCTACTCGTTTATGATCTAATTTATTAATTTAATTTTAATTCTTATTTAGTAATTAATGGTTTTACCACTGTTTTCTGTGCTGGCGGTGTTAACCTATAATTAATTGTTGCACCCGAATCTGTATCCTATTATAAAAAATACTCTGCTAATGTACTGGTGTGAGCAATTGTTGGTTAACCTTAATAAATAAATAAATAATACTGCGTTAAAATAGATTCATATTCATATTCATTTATTTATTGCTCTCACAGGTAAAAAGAGTTCTTAAATAAGCATTGTTGTATCACTGTAACTAACCCATGGGGTGTACAATATTTATATGTATGTCAATGTTATTGGCTATGTTAAAAAAAAAAAATACAATTACAGTCTTAATGATGCATCGCCAAGCAAAATATACACATCATGTACAGTCACGAGCACTAATTGGTGTACACTAAGCAACTTTTAAAAGTGATTTTCTCCTACTGTATTGATTGCAAGTTATTGTTGTTTCTTACTTAGTATTTTGGAACCCATTCTACTTATTATGAAATAGATCTTATCTTGAAGTTGCAATTGTTATTCTACAAGAAAATTGCTTTAGAATTTTGCACAGTATGCATATGTGCTGTACATCTAACTAAATAACATTGATCAGAAATAATTTCTGGGAATGGAAACGACTTTTAGTTTTGTGAAACCGCTGCTAACCAAAAAGGACCTATTCATTAGTTTTTTCCAATACCAGCAACCTAATACCCACCATTTTGCTCTCAAAACAGCGCACAAAACACAGTTTCGGCCACTGCCGTTCAAAACTAACATGCACACACGCGACATCCAAATGAAGGCTCTTAATCAGCGAACAAAATATAAAATTCATAAAAGTACGATTTACTCGCGAGTACACATGACGGCAGTACGTGAGCTGTCTCTCCTTAACTATGTACAAATTTACGAAACCAAGACTTATAGCCGGGAAAATCCTATTCAAAAACTAGCTTTGGTAAACGATAATGAACTGTAAGTAGTAAAGGTAGAGTAGGTTTTGCGTTGTCCGTTGATAATTCAGTTTTGAAAGGCGCCTCCGTCTTGCATCAGTCTGTTGTTGATTATTATAATTTTGAATTAATGAACGTTGTTTTATAGGCTTAGTTCCAAGTTTGAGCTTTATGCTTTGGTTTTGTGTCGTATACTTTCAATTCCAATAATCATACAACCAGTTTATAATGCGCCGTAAATATAAAAAGCTACGACGTAGCTGATGCTACGCAAGCTCTACGGTCGGTCGTAGCAATAACCTCTACAGAAGCTACGCTGTCGTAGCAAGTGACCCATCATCGAATAAATTTTGTTGGACCATTGGACTAGCTTTTTGTCTGAATAATATCGATCATTTTATGCATTAAAAGAAGATTTTAATCAAAGGGGCAATTCCCATATTTTAAAGAACATTAATTTACCTACATTTCCGACAAGTTATTGACATTGAGGCTAAGCGTGTGATGAAACGCAGGTGACGCAGCACGGCACAGACATAGGCCGCGAGCGTATGCTGCGACGCAACTACACAGACACGTTCGCGTCCTAGCTAGTACAAAAAATAGACGGCTGTGCTGCGTTACCTGCGTCTCAGCAAAAAATAATTGAAGACCTGCACGTGTCGCGCAGAATACTGTGTCGGCTCTACAACAAGACGCAGAGCAGAACAGACTCATGTCGTACGTGCCAACGCCGCAGCGTACGCATCTGTCAGTACGTTCATGCAATACAAAAACTGCTCCACCCTGCTTTTCATGGATCTGCGTCACCTGCGTCTCAGCATACGTTGTCGCTAAGATGAGATTGTGGCTAGATTTTGAATGTTTTTACAAGCTTTATATTAATTAGCTTGCTCTGTTCGTATGTGTTTCTAGTTACTCCAATTGTCATCCATTTTTCAAGCACTTCCTGGCATCCGATTGAGCTGAAACTTGGCAGACTTATATAACTACAGAGACATTTTGAAAATATGATACCATGGTGCTGGTCTGATGATCAAACAAGATAGCAGCATCGTGTTTGAAATCATTGGTTATTTATTAACAAGTGCTTTGACACTAGGTGGTGTTTAGGTTCCGATGATGGAGCCGGAAGGTGGCCATAGGAACTCCTCAATCAAACAAAACAGCACAGGATGCTAAAGCCGATCGTGAGGTCAAAATGTAAATCCAACATGGCGGCTGCGAAAATTTTCTAATTTTTAATTAATTTAACTTAATTTACACTTTCTCTCTGTCTGTCTCTCTCTCTCTCTCTCTATCGAATTAGAAGAAGACAGACGCAAGTATGAAGCCGCGTTAAAGAACTTCGTTCCAAAAACCTGTTTACTATCTCACACTTAGAATTCACAACAAGAAAAACATGTCGTGCTCTTGCCTCTAGATTATGTCACATGGTTGACCCGTGCTAGCATTTAAGACACACATTTATCACAGTTTGGGCGGTTTTATCGCCGAAACTGTGATAAAATGTGTGAGTCAAGCCATGTCGCAATAGGCCGTGCTCGCTCCGCTGGTGAACAACAAAGAATACGTCACGAAAATAATCGCAAACGAACAGCACAAGGAAGATTGAATGAGACATCTGAACGACTTCAATCAAAACCTGAAAATTTACCAAATTCTAATGCTAAAAAGTAAATAATACAATATAAGTAAAAATCTTTTTAAAAACAAGTTTTTAATTAACTAAAAAGTACTAAATAAAAGTTACGTAAACATAGATCTTTAATATTTTCTTAAAGTTTTAAGAAAATATTAAAGTTTTATGTTTACGTAAGCTTGTTTTTAAAAAGATTTTTACTTATATTTTATTATTTACGGAAATCAATTTCCGTAAATATACACCCTACGAAAACGACACCATATCCTTATGACATACCTTTTTTCGCTTGAGTATACATTTCGATGTTTATTGTTGTTTTATTGGCGTGTGCTAGCTGACATATAGCAAATAATTTAATTTAGCGTTTTCTGTTGCGTAATTTTAAATCTATTTTGCATAAGTACTATTGTATACAATTAAGTTTTTCTAACTGAACAGACAGCTGTGCTGCTGGGGAGTTTGTTGCGCCACTTTTTCTTCCCAGCTAAAGCACTAGGAAGTCGTGAACGGCGGGGGACTGTCTTATGTAATTTTGAGGTTCGAAAACTGCTGATTCTCAGCCTAGTTTGAATAAATGACTTTTGAATTCTGAATTTTGTATTTCTTCAAAGATCCTCATAGAACATAGAATTCTCTTCCTATACCCACCTCCTTTTATCTAAAACCTGACCAACATAACAAGGCGCACTTCCATCCCAACATTCGGCGTTCATCTTGCCAATTCATCCCACTAAAAAGGCTAAGACCACAAAACGTTCCATTCACAAATTCACATCGCAATTACGGGGACAATTTTACGCTTTTTTTTTCGGCCATGCGGTTGCCAAGTGTCCTATATGTCCAGGATGTTTGTGGTCCCGAGTGGCCGGCCAGATTGTAATTAAAGCCTCTCGTGCCAAGAAACTGTCGCCCAACAACATGTCGACCGCACATGTCCCAGGTTTTTTTACCAAGTTTTACAAAGCTGATGCTTTATGATTTTTTGGTAAGTTTATGATTATATTAGGTTGGGAGGAGGCGTGAGTACATGTTCATGTGGCAGTATCAAAGAGTCGTTTGTATAAATCTAGCTCAATCCTTTCGCTAGACGTGTTTGAGGGATGGCGCGACTTATTTACTTACATAAGCTTACCAAAATTCTTCAATCTAAACTCGAGTACCGTAACACAGAAAGAATGTGCAAGCTCTGCCAGTAATTAAAAGGAACATATACAATGTCGCCCATGGGCATGTGACCACCCGTATTTTTCTGAATATTCATGAAAAACTATGGAAAATAAACTTTAAAAGGGGGGGTCTATCTTTAATATTTTTTATGTTATTTTTTTTTATTTTTTTGTGGCGTTTGTCATATCTCCGATGTTATTGGCTCGATTTGGATTCTGTTTATTATTTCTAAAAGCTTATGAGTTATTTTATCGGATTACTTATTTTTTTTTGTAAAATTTGTCGACTATGAAAAAAAAAACGGAGGTGAAGACATTTTTCTAAAAAAAAACAGTATTTATTTAAAAAAAACAAGTGTAAGTCCATAAAATCATAGCGAGATATTGAAAAAAAAAAAAAAAAGAAAGAAAATGAAAAAAAAAGTAAAGATAGACCCCCCCTTTTTAAGTTTATTTTCCATAATTTGTCATGAATATTCAGAAAAATACGGGCGGTCACATGCCCATGGGCGACATTGTATTTCGATATTTGTTTTTGTTACGTGTCTACAAGAATAGTTTAAGTCTGTAATAAAATGGTTACCTGTGCAATACTTATACGTGTCAATCTGTATTTGAAATTAGCAGCTCCGCAAGCACAAAAGGCCGTAGCAACGCCACAATAACACGCAATGAAGATAATATGTTACCGCCACGTACGTGGCATAAAAATAAAAACATTCCCAGGAAAAACTAAAGTAAATCACACTTGGGCGATATATCGTAATTTTAAAGACAATGACGAGTATCGGATTTGGATCGACGCCACACGCGCGCCACAGTGAGGCGATTTAGGCGCGCGCCGTGACGAGAAACGCAAGTGTGCGCCGTCACTCATATCTCCTTGTTATGGCTCATAATTGTTGGATGGTGGACGTCCCATGGTATCGTAGGAAGAATTTAGAAGTTTCGATCAAATAATTAAAATAATCTTTTAAAACGCTCTCATAGAAGAAAAAATAATTGAACTGATAGCTGATGGATAGTCGGGGTAGATTAGGAAGGGAAAAAGATCTTGGCATGCCATGACATGCCTGTGTCACCAGCAGTTCGCTAAAGTATCTTACAGTAGCAGAGACATAGGCCGATACAATACCTAGGTAATGACAATTATAACATAAGAATCAGATATTGTCTGCGCTTCATTCTTCGAAAACAAGTTCTGACTTTATTTTCAGAGATAAACTATGTTTCAAAATACAAGAGAAAACTTAGAAGTTACCTATACTAAGTAGGACGACAAATACGAGTACTAGTAGGAGTAGGTGTAAAATCTGCAACTAACACGAAAAAATACAACTTCAACCCACAAAAATCCATCCAACATTTGTATAAAAATAAAAAATCCTCGTATAATGTTGAGATTCGTTACCTGTCGCATAACGCATTATGGCGCTTCTGTATTCAGAATCGGCGCCAAAGTACAATGGCGACGATGTTCCGTCATAGGTGGCCAGTGATTAATGAGCCCCGACTATGCACCCACTTTGTGGTTACATTGACTGATTGCCACGACTCTGGCTGGCACCGTGTTTTACAAATCGGTGTGGGCTTTTTGGCAGTTAGGTTTGAAGAGTGTGGAAAGTGGCTGTTTTTAAAGTTTTTTGTTACTTTTTTCAGGCCATGCCAAGGTCCTATCGGGTGAAACACGATACGCAACACGATATTTATACTCTAGTTTTACCCAGGCTACTAAGCTAAGTACATAGGTAATCTGTGGGAGATTCCCAACCTATATAAGTTTTCCTACGCAAAAAACAACTAATGTCATTAATCACCACGCTTGTCAATTCTTACATCAAATCCTTAATTACCATCCCCACTCTCTTGGAACTCAAAACAGATACCTAACATACGGCCGTTCAACATAATTTACAAGTCTAACAAAGTATAATTTTAATTAGAGAGACTTTGAGCACGCACTAGACGGAAAGAGATTGTGTATGTTGCCGTACCTATTTGTTTTATAAACGGCTGGAACATACGGCTCTGCTTGGTATATCTAACATTTAAGATAGATAGCTATTTAATTAGGGAATTAATGCGTGGAGGGAGGCATGCAATATATTGGGTATGGTATTGCGCACGCTCGGTGTTTTTTTCCGTCCTTTGCTGCCTCAAATGTCCTCGACTCGATGGCGCTGCTGTGCCATCCACGGCGCCTACGTGCCGTCGCAGTTGTGAGACCTGTTGGAAACATAAACGGACACATTACTTCTTTTTTTTTTTTTGTTTTTTTCACCACCATCTGGTACACTATTCTATATCTTATTATATCTTAACGCGTTGTTTTTGTACTTACCCACCGTGCCTGGCCTACTTGCGACTGTGAAGCACAGCCGACATCGAGATCGCATCATACACACACATATTTTTGTTTTTTGTAATTTATATTTGATTTCTAGTTTATTTATTTAGTTATAAGTATACAAATTATGTATTAGGTATGTTGAGACTGTTTTGTACTCGCCGTCACTTGTCCCTACATAAAGGTTCATTAGAAAACCAGCGTCAGACAGCATCTGTCTGGCATTAATGCTGAAATGAACCTTTTTGGCGCAGCCGTGAGGCACACACTACTCGTATTATTGTCACTTTTTTATTTTGTTATTTGTGTTTCACGAACTGTGTCCAAATAAACATTTTTCTTTCTTTCTTTCTTTCTTTCAGTAGAAGGCGACAGAAAAAAAAGGAAAGATAAACTTGTTAATGACATTAAAAATTAACAAACAAAAATAAAAAGGCAATAATTTAAAATCAAAAACCCGTACGGAGCCAGTACAGAATCGTAGCTCCAGGATAGTTATAGGATTATAGGAGACAATGACACCGACGCTGCTGGCAAGAGTTGGTATATTAATAAATAATATTATTTATTAACTCATCATCACTGTCATTACCTGTTACAATAGTGTGGCCATAATTACAGTTTTATTATTTACCATAACATATTATGTACATCGTGGATTTTGTGAACTCACTCAGAGAACGAGAAAGTAAAAAGATCTACGCTGTCTGCTACGTCATTAAGTACACGCAAGGTACGCGTTATAGGGCTTTACTCAGTAGATTGGTCCGTAACTGGGCACCGCCAATAGACGTGGCCGTCGCCTTCGCAATACATAATTGTTTGAAGTCTTGCCACGCAATTATTTTAAAATATAGGTACCCGGCAAGAGCGATGTTCTTTCTTGTTTCCAATTTATTATTTCCCACCATGCCTATAACAAACAAAGTTGAACACATCAATGGATAAAATGGATATACACCATACCAACTTTTTGTTTTTATTTTTTTGAGGGTGGGAAATCATCAAATTTAACGACTCTCCCGCTCTGGGCGGAGCGAGAGGGCGTGTCAGACTTTTACTGACTAAAACCCACCCGTGTTTTTTCCGTTGCCTGTGTGCCGGGGCCGCGATATCCCTTTCGGACAAACCCGCAACCCCAGCAGGCGTTGGACTTACGGACCCCGTCAGTTACACCATACCACATTAGGAACATAACGCTAGTAAATTTATTTTGTAGACGCTCCAGCATGAGACTGTATTTAGCTTCATGCAGAGCCCATATGACTGCGCTACATTCGAGCTGACTTCTCAATGCATTGTACAAAGAAGTTAGCGCAGGGATGCTTGTAAAACCATTATCTAGATTTATATTATTCTGTAATTTATATGGTGTATGTACATGATAAGGATTATTCTATCTATCTATTGTTTATTTTAAACATTTCACGTGGGTGAGCTAGTAGGTAAAGCCGGCCACATATTACGAACAGAACTTTAATAATTTCTATGTTATGATAAAATAATAAAAGTGTCGCGGACAGACAGACAATTTTATTACTTACGATGTCACTTTTATCTCAGACGTCTAGATTTCGGCACAAAGCGCGAGACGGGAAGCTTACATTCAAGGTGATTTTATGTTTGGTTTTCATTCAAGTTGGTATTCTTAGTAGTGAGGTACTGCGAAGAATAAAGAATGAACGAACGAGAATAAACGAAAGAAGGTAAAATAATTTATAAAGTATTATACATATTAGCTAATATGGATATTACTTTATACATTATCAGGAAAATCACATAACACTGCTCATTTCCTGAGAAATAAAAATACAGAATAAAATATACATTACATAAAAACTAAAAACCCGTCGTTTCTTTAATCAAATCTCAACAGTCCAGAGAGTAACAGAGGAAGTAACCTCCTGAACGGAAAATACATTTTTGTGCCGCCTGGATAGGCACGGACCCGGGGGATGCTGGAATACTTCCCCGCCTGTTACGTAGGGAAATGGATTGATCATATTTCATTAGAAGTTTATATTTTTCATGAAGTAATAATAAAACCTCTAGGTGTAGAGGTCGCAAGTGCTACTGCTGAGCCTGGGTGCGATACCCGGGTTGAGCAAGGTGCTGGATGTGTGCCCGTTCGAGGGCAATAGGCTCGCCTCCTATTACAGGGGACTTAAACATAACTGGCGAAATATGATGCCCTACCCTTCCAGGAAAGAAGGTGTGATGATAGGGTATGTTATGTTAAAATAATGGACCGTCTTGCACCGTTGTGGACCAAGTTCAGTCTTGTGCATATTTTTTTTTTTTTTTTTTAAAACGTTGCCCCACACTAAGAATTTCTTCTTGTATCGTGGGTGCGTTTACACACATAGAAACTCACATACACTAACACCCAGACCCGAAACAACTACTTGCAGATTATACAAATATTTGTTCCGTGCGGGGATCGAACCCGCGACACGTTGCGCAGCAGTCGATCGCTCAGCCACTGCGCCAACCGTGTCGTCATTGTATTGGACCGTGGTGGACCAAGATCAGTCTTGTGCATCATCGTCGTGGACCTTAGTGGACCGAGGTCAGTCTTGTGCATCATCGTCTTTGACCATGGTAGGCCAAGGTCAGTCTTGTGCATCATTGTATTGGACCGTGGTGGGCCAAGATCAGTCTTGTGCATCATCGTCGTGCACCTTCGTGGACCGAGGTCAGTCTTGTGCATCATCGTCTTTGACCGTGGTGGGCCAAGGTCAGTCTTGTGTATCATCGTCTTGGACTGTCATGGACCAAGGTCAGTCTTGTGCATCATCGATCTTTTACTGATTTGCCTACCTATTTAAAATTGTATTTGGCTGTGGTTGTACCCACCCCTGTTTGAACTGGAATTAACCAAGGTAAAAATAAGAATGAACTTAATACTAAACCGCTACAAAAGTAATTATTTTAAGTAGGTAAAAAAAAAAGAAATTATAATCGGGAAATATTTTAACTGATCCTCTATAAACTTATTCTAGACCTACTAAGTACGGATTTTTTTAAAAATAAATTAGCCTTTAACTTTCTGGCTTTTTTTCACAGTTAGTCTCCTTACTTGGCTATTTTGTATTTTAGGTCCCCAGAATAGGAATTAGGTACTTATTAAAAGTTAACAAAAAGAGGTGCAATCGTTATATTAGAATGTTCAATAATATTTTTAGGAGCGCAAAATGGCAAATAAAGGCATGTAATTAAAGCTCTAAAGCTTTAATTACATGCCTCTATTATTCATCACAAAAGTTTTAAGCAATAATTGCTTTAGGGAATACAACTTACTGTCTCATAACAAATAAATAAACAAGTTGTATGCGGATGAGTGTCTTCGTCAAGGTAGGATTAGGCTCTAGTATGACTCTAAGAAAAGCCTGGTCTTTCTACAGGATTATCCGGAAAACCCAACACAAAGAGCAAATCTTCGCCGCAACTGAATAATAAAGTTAGCCAGAAAGGTAGGTTTGTACTGAACCCTGGAAGGTTTCTTGAAAACCTAAGCTTTTTCATTGGTATGTTGGTATGAATAGCACTAAAAATTAAAACTATTTTCAGCAAAAAAAAAATATTGCTGTATGGTATATTAAGCGTTACAGTTATTTATTCTGAAGTAACGGAAGTACTCCATTTACCTAAATAATTATATTGGTTTTGGTAAGTTCTTGTGGAAGGTACCTAATGGTAATAGATATAAAGGTACCTCCTAGTCCTCCTCCCGAAAAAAAGTTCGTAAAAATTCCACCGAACGAAGTAGGTAGGTACCTACTAATTAAAGAACAAAAGGAGTACGTAGCAGTGTATTAATCAAGTCGCCAAGTCCATTAGCAAATGTTCGTGGGACAAAAGAGTTGGAAGACAATCGATATAATCGCGCGGTACCGCAAAACGCTTCGTGTTTCCTAGGGAGACCATGAGCACCGGTTTTTGTAGACATCTGTACTAATATAATAAAGCTGAATTGTTAGTTTTTTGTTTGAAGGCGCTAATCTCTGACCGAAACCGCTGTACTGCGCCTTAGGTATGTGCGCGGCGAGACGGGGGGCAGTGCAAGCCGCTCATTCGTCAACGCTCACGGCATCCCGCCCCCCGCCTCGGCGCGCATTCCTATGGCGCGGTATTTTTTTGGATTTGATAACCCAATTCTTGACTTTTTCCATTTTGCTCGGCTCCTCAGGGATTCCCCGAGGAGCCAAGCAAAATGAAAAAAGTCGGAAAGAACCCTAAGCGAAAACGAAGTTATAACGATGCGATGCGACGCGATGGGTCGGGGGCCGAAATTCCACGTGGACGAAGTCGTGGGCAGAAACCAGTTACAGATAATTAGGGTTCTTAACTATAACACAGTCCTTTCACAGCTATTTTTATCTTAGATTTTGCATCACTGTCAAATTGCGCATCAATGTGTATCGTTTCGGGTTTAATCTATTTTCAAAAACCGGCCAAGTGTGTGTCGAACCACGCACAATGAAGGCTTCCAGGCATAAAATAGAATGTAAAATAAAAATAAAAGAATGGTTACTAAATCGAAGCTACGCTGAAACGGAACAAGTCCTTGCAATAATAAAGTAACAAGGTATATTTGTTATAACTGTTCATATTATTTATTAAATTCCTTATACGTATTTGTATTCTTTTCTATCTACATAAAATGTAATATTTATATTTAATTTTCTATGCACATATACCTACATAATTAATTATATATTTATGAAAAATTGTATTTACAAAAAAAAAAATAGGCATAAACACACACACACACACACACACATACACGCACCCCCACTCAAACAGACTTGCACTTAGAGACACCATAAACCACTCGCAATTGTACCGCGTTGACAATCTCTACTATGTGTTTCAATGGCCTGGAGTTCTAAAATACAGGCCTACGCTTAGTTTAGACTTCAGGTCTCCCACAAATAACAAAATTTTGTCAAAATATCTTATGTTTAACTAGTAAAACATAATTTTTATTTTTATTTTTTATTCCGTAGTAAGTATGAATTTATCCCAAGAACAAATCTAACATTGTAGTTGAAAAACATGTTCCCCATACATTCCAACTGCAAATGTAAGTTTGTACGCACAATATTGAGTGATTTGCCTACCATGTTATTTTAAGACCATAGACTTCTTACAGGTTTTTCTGTAATGTTTATAAGTATAGATCTATGCTGTGCTTTTTTTCATAATTTTAGGCTCAGCAGTTTAGGAGATAAATAGGGTGTTAGGGTAAAGAGGGTGGTAAATATTCATATATTTTCTTAAATATCTTTAAATAGGTAATTTATTTTAAATTTACCTCACAACAAGTCCCTTTTTATTCTATTTCCCCCGAAAAATGCCCCATAATCAAAATTCATTTATATAAATTTCAACTAAATAGGTCCAGTAGATTTGGCTGCAAATTGCAGCAAATTGGCTGTGACAGACGGACAGACCGACACACATCCAGCCAGCAAGCCAGCCACACGAGCAATCCTATAATAAGGGGTCCGTTTTTTTATTCGGATGTACGGAACCCTAAAAACTATGAAAGAAGCCGATTTCAAGTATAGCTTATTATTATATATATTATATATATTGGTACTCTAACCAAAAAAATCGGGTGAGGTGGGTGGGTACTCTGTCGGACGAGTACGGGCTGGAATGCGGAGTCAGACAAGGGGGGTTAAGCTCGCCTCTGCTATTTAACCTCTATATCAACCGGCTCATCGAGCGACTGAGCGGTACACATGTCGGCTGCCACATTGACGGAACGTGTGTCAACAATATAAGCTATGCAGACGACATGGTGCTTCTCAGTCCCTCGGTGGGTGGGTTGAAGAAGTTGTTATCCACCTGCGAGACCTATGCGGAGGAGCATGGCTTAATATACAACTCGAAGAAGAGTGAGCTTCTTGTATTTAAGGCACCTAAGCAGCAGCCGCGCAGTGTTCCGCCCATAAGTCTCAACGGAGTAGCACTGAAAATTGTTAATAGTTTTAGGTACCTTGGCCACATTGTTACGAGCGACCTAAGAGATGACGTAGATATAGAGAGGGAGCGCAGGGCGTTGTCTGTGAGGAGCAATATGCTTGCCCGTAGGTTCGCTCGTTGTACTACAGACGTCAAAGTAACCCTGTTTAAGGCGTTCTGTCAGTCCTTTTACGCGAGTGGCCTGTGGGTATCATACACGCGCCGAGCATACAACGTCTTGCGTGTTCAATTTAATAATGCTTTTAGGATGCTGTTGGGACTGCCATGGCGTTGTAGCGCCTCGGGAATGTTCGCGGAGGCTCGCACAGATGGTTTCCATGCCATCATGCGAAAGAAAGCGGCCTCCTTACTACAGCGCCTGCATGGTAGTGACAACAGCATTCTAAAAATGATCGCTGCCAGACCGGACTGTCCCTTTCAGGGACACTGGGTGGAGACAGTCATAGGTCTATATAAATGAATTTAGTTCGTGTAAACTAACAATACTAACCTACTTTAAGCACCATTGTTACTAAAACCAAAATACTAACAAAAATATGGACCTTAGTCTGAAATAAAGTTTTTATTATTATTATTATTATAGCACTGTTGGTCGCTGAAGGAAACTTCCCACCTAAAGCCATTCTACGAGTATATAAAATAAATCTGAAACAGTAGAAATTAAATACTTATCCGGTATTTTACACCGATTTGCTGGATAATAATTCCGTCACTCTAACTACCATGGTCGCCCTACATAGATGTCACCTACAAAAGAGCGATGATGGATGAGCGGTTATCGTCTGAGACGCGTCTACCTACACAGAGAACTCTGTTCTCAAATACTTTTTAATGAAATGTTTGTTTGTGTGGTTTCGTTCAGAGGCATTGAAGAAGATTAGGTAGACAGTAACTACCTATCTAGTCTAGTTAATAAAGTCACTTTTCTTTTCGGTCTGTGTGACCCGTAGTTCTTCTAAACTACGCAACGGATTTTATTTAAACAATGGACTCAATAGGTTAGTAACAATATTTCTTAACAAATGTTAGTAAACCTGCCCTATAATTATGAGAATACCTGCTACAAGGTCAAAACCGATGTGGAAAGCTTGCAGCAGCGATTCATACACAAGCAGTCCAGTTTGCTCGCGATTCACTGCGGCACGATTCACGGTACAATGATGGGTCTGGCCCGCACCCGGCGCACCAGAGAGGCGCATCTTTTTCGCATCATCAGCAAACATCCCTGATGCGCTACAGAAGCGGAACAGATCCCATTAACACCCGGAACGCATTTCTATTAAATTGAATGCAAAGGACACTGTACGATTTTTTTGTGCAATCCCACAGGCTACACCTACACGTGTAAAATGAGGTGCAAAGGTTCTTTTAACTACTCTAAAACAACTTGCAAACCTGCGAACGATCATAATTAGGTCTCACCGTGGCGAGTTTCACTTTCAATATCCTCATCATCTCTGAGGTCAGCGGTCAAAAGATGTCTCAAGTACTTCACCTTAGGTATACCCCTACAAGCGATATTCCGTTCAACTTGACCGGAGAAAGATCAGAATATCGACCGCTGACACCAAAGACAGTGACTTCACTTTCTGTGACATTGTACACCAATCCACGAAGTAAAGCATAGGTACTCTTCACAGATATTCAAGAAAATTGATAAAATTGACCAATAGGTATCTCCGAAACTACTGAGCCTAATATTTTGAAAAATTAAGTACAGAAACTGTTTGTTTACTCGTAGATTACGGGAAAACCTCTATGAAGACTATGGTCTGAAAATAACATGGTTAATCTCTCAATGTTGTGCGTTACAAACTTAAATTTTCAGTTGGAATGTAAGAGAACATGTTTTTCAACTACAATGTTAAGTTTGTATTTGGAATAAATTGATCCTAACTACGGAACCCTTCATTGTGCGTGGTCCGACACGCACTTGACCGGTTTTTCTCTTATTTGTCCCCCAAAAGTGACCCCTATATTAAGTGGTCACGGAACATATGTGTACGAAATTTAAACTTAATCGGTCCATTAGATTCGGAGCTAATTGGCTGTGACAGACGGACAGACAGACACACGAGTGATCCTTTAAGGCAGTGTTTTTCAACCTGTGGGTCGCGACTCCCTGGGGGGTCGCGAAGCCTCAGTAAAAGAAAAAAAAAAGGATAAAAATATATTTTAGAACAAAATGCTTAAAAATATTTTTTTTAAACTTTATATTGTTGCTTTAGATAATTCCAATAGATTTGCTTTTAGGTTGGTTCCCAAATATGCCTCATCTATAGCTGCATTTTAAAACGTAATTACTCTACTGGGAAATCCCTCGTAGCCATGATCCTCATAAATCTATCAATATAAGACATAAAATTTACTTAGGATTTAATTAGGATGCGAGTGGGATACGCTGTCCCCACAAATTCATCGTATTGCTTTTCCGTGGAGCGTGGAGACGTTTGGCGATGTAATATGTCTGTTAATTATTTAATTAGCCGATACGTCACTATAAAAAATACAATAAAAAGTTGTACGTATTTGATATTTGTATTATAATAAAATACAGATTATAAACAGTGAAGGGAAGGGGGTCGCGAAAAAATGTTTCGTGCTTAGGGGGTCGCGTCATGAAAAAGGTTGAAAAACACTGCTTTCCTTGGTTCCATTGTTTCCTTTTGAAGTATGGAACCCTAAAAATTATTGCTAATAAACACGTTTGCCAATTGTCGTAACATATGTAGCTTACTGTGTGTACCTACCAATTTGCGATAGCTTCATCTCATTTGATATTTTGCCAATTTTACATACATGCATCCTTAGGCAATATTCGTCAACTTTCAGCCTTACCTACACATTACTGAAAGTGGGTCCGAACAGGGATCTATATTGCAGGATACAGAAATATTCAAGCGATTGGTCTGATCGCTAAGTGCGATCGTAAAAACATGAGGGTGTCTGTATGTTAGGCTCATAATATAGGTATAGGCAGCTTTACAGCTTGAGTAAAGATACCGTGACAAGACTGGCCAATTGTAAATAAAGTCGGTACTAGGTAGTTGGTATCTAGTAGATACATACCTAACAAAATAAGTATGGAAAAGTAGAACAGAATATTTATATTTTATAATCATTGAGATATGGTACAATAATGGTCTAGGGTTATGTTCTACATGTCTCGCCATGGACTGGCATACAAATATTTTGAAGAAAGTAAGTTAAAACTTATGTCCAAACATTCATTAAAAATACTAGTACCGACAATACGTTTACAACACTATTACAAAATTGTAATTCTAACATTTGTATATGTCTACCTATTAAATTTATATCACTTACCTACTTACTTATCGAAAAGATCTTTAAAAATGATTGCCTTCCTAAAGATACCCCATAGAAAGATGAACCCGGATTTACAATCATTATTAAAATTTACAATCAAATGGTAAATTACAATTTGTAGAACCTCCAGACGAATGAGTATAAACCTCCTTATTTTAAACGCCATCTCTGTATTTAAATTTTATCTTTTATAAACTCTGCACACATGACTGCCAAAACTTAAGTTAGTTGAGAATTTTGAAGCTTGTAACATAGACGGCGCTCGTAGCAACAGTTCTGTTTTGAATTGTTTCCAGAAGAGTCTGCTTCTGTGCTTCTCCTTTTTTTACCGGACTGCAGCGAAGGCAAAAAGGAGGGTTATGTGGTTGTCATGTAGGTATGGTGCTACAAAGTTCTTTTGGCGCCTGAATGTCATTTACAAGGGGGCGTTGTTGGTAAAAAATTGTGAATATTGCCACAAAAAATCAAGATAGCGGCGTTAGTTCCGATTTTGGTCACGCCCCAAAAGATCCTTGCACCATTGTAGTAAAGCTCCGTACTCACATTCGGTATTACTCGAAAAAAAATTAAACATTTAGATTTTTCTTCACGGTCCACACGTTGGTGTGGACCGCACAACTCACAACTCGAAGGCTCGCATCGAACCGGCTCGATAGAATTAAATAAATGTAATTTGCTTCGCACCTACTCGATGCGAGCCATCGAGCTTTACTCAAGCGTATGTATACGTCCTTCGAATCGAGCGCCTTTTTTTATTATTAATTAATGGGGACCTAATAAACATTTTTTCGTTTCTGAATTAAGTTTTTTTAAACTCTAATCAAGATTTGAGTAATGTAACATCATTTACTCAAATTTGACAGAGAGCATGCTTAACTCATGCTTAAGGTTGTCAGTTGCGTTTCAGAATTTAAAAAAACGTGTTTGACAATGAAGTTGACAATACTCACAGCATTAAGCTGGGAACAAATTATCGGACGCGTCCGTAAGCCGCGGCTGAGATTCGCGGATTATTTGTATGTGGATAGTACCTACATTTAGCACTACACTGTGCAAACTATCGGTCGTAAGTCGCGGACGTGCCCTTGAGTGTTCGGACGTCTGTTGGTCGCAACTGTCAGTCGCGGCTTACGGACGCGTCCGATAATTTGTTCCCAGCTTTATCAATGTCAAGTTACGCAGTTGAAAGTTGACATACCAATTTCAGCTACTCAAACTGTAATCAGCTATATTGTATAGCTAGTGATTTTGATCATGAGTGACGACGATACTTCCCTGTCGTCTTTGGAGACAGAGGCCTCAACGCAGACAACCACGCAGAAAAATAGCAGGACATCGGCCTAACTTGTTCATCACGCTAACCGACGAACAATTTAAGAGTCGATTTCGCTTTACGAAGGAGTCGGTTAGGTTTATTTTTAACAAAATAAAGCCTAAACTCATTGATGTAAATCCTAAACTAACCTGTCGTATTCAACGGCGGGACTGCATTTCTCCCATGTTGCAGCTACTAATAGCTCTTAGGTTTTACGTGACTGGTAGCTTTCAAGCTGTTGTGGCCTTGTGGGGGACACCGTGAATGTGAGCCAGGCGACGGTGTGCCGCGTGGTAGAGGGTGACTAGTACGATAGCATTATTGAGACGGCAATATGTTCGTATGCCCACTGCACAGGAGATACCATCAGTGGCGGCACGATTTTTTGACATAGATGGATTCCCTAGAGTCGTTGATGCTGTAGCCTGCACACATGTAAAAATAAATCCAGCAGGAGGGAGCAGAGCTGAGCTGTATAGGAACAGAAAAGGTTATTTCTATAAATGTTCAAACCATCTGTGATGCCAATTTACAAATAACTAGTGCCACTGCACGTTGGCCAGGCTCCGTGCACGACACTACTATTTGGAATGACTCACCAGTTGCAGCTCAATTTGAAGCTGGCAGATTTGGGTCATACCTTATTCTCGGGGATAGTGGTTACCCATGCCTAAGGTATCTCATGACACCGTTTTTGAACCCTGCCTCTCCATCCCGAGAAGCCTATAACAGAGCCCAGATAGCATCACGAAACACAATCGAAAGGTGTTTTGGTGTTCTTAAAAGAAGATTACCAAACTTCCACAAGTATTGAAGGCTATTGTGCTCTTTGTGCTACATTGTTCTCACATGTTTAATTTCAACATGAATGATGTAACAAATACTTTGTAACAATTTATTTAAAAGAGTGTCCGTGGAGTTTCTTGCCCGTTCTTCTCCATAGGTACCTACCTGCTACGCTTTGGAATGGGCAACTAGCTTCATATTTCTGACTGACCGATTCCTTGACAATTCAAAAGTGCCTGTAAATGGTTTAATTGAAATAAATGCTTTGAGTTTGAGTTTGAGTTTAGTAATGGAATCTGAAGCAATAATAATCACAGACATCTAAATAACTAATGTGGTGAAACGTAAAATTATATTATGGTAAACATAAATTATTATGTACTTACTTTGTTATTATTGAAAGAAGATTTTCTTTCTCCTCTAGAGTACAATTAGGCGATCTCTTTTTTATGTACCTATTTGAGAATAATCAGTTGAGATTTGCTTCTTTTCTCAAATCAGAAATCGGGTCATAATCTACGAGACACTGATCTTCACCTGGCTGTAGGTACTGTAATCAGAGCGGCGATCTAACCAATCTTTTACCCAATACCTCGTTTTATGTTTGTTCATTTTCTTTTATAATTGAGAATTGCGAGACTTGCTAAATGCAGCCTCTGCCTTCTTTGTTTAACAAACATGTTGTGGCTCGAACGGTTCGGTAATTACTGAACCAGTATTATATATTACTGAACGTCGCGCGTCGCTCGATAGATCAATGCTGAACGTGTGCAAGAAAGCCCCTGCCGTGATTTTTACTCTTAGAGTATATAATACTGGAGAAGCCGTATGCGCATTATTCCGAACAAAAAAGTCTGTCACTTTTGGCGGGAGACGCGGTAGCTACAACAAAAAAAAAAACAAAAGCCGCTCGCCCGGAAAGAGAAGCCCGTACCTACCATTTATTTTTTTATCGATATCGATATTAATTCGGAGTTTTGCTTGAATCCATGAAATAAAACAGCTGTTGCATAAAATAGTTAAGTTTTAATAAGAAAAGAAAATAACTACAATTATACCGTCGACAATCTAAGAAGCCCGATTTGACGTTTCTCATTATACATGCCGCGATAGCTTTGTATGAACGTCTACGTAAGAAATCGAAATATCAAATTCATTATCCTAATGAATTACTATGTTATCCATACACTGTATCAATGAGTATCATTCGTAAGCACCAAGTTTCACTTTATATTGGAAAAACGCACTCAAAAACACGAATTATTCGTTGATTAATAATCCGACAAAACGTTATTACAATGTCATGTCTTTGGGTTCGTTGCTGTAGTGTTGTGACCTTTTTAAGTCGTTTTTTGACCGAATGAAATCGATATACTGAAAAATCAATAGGTACTTTTACAAACATTACATTATGAAAAGAGAAAAACGTATAATTAGTGTATGATTAATGTTAAAACATATAAAAACAAAATCGATCGAAAGAAAATTATAACGGAAGACTTTAGAAGAGATGCATTCTGACAATATGATGGAAAATGAATG
This sequence comes from Agrochola macilenta, assembly GCA_916701695.1. NCBI lineage: Eukaryota > Metazoa > Arthropoda > Insecta > Lepidoptera > Noctuidae > Agrochola > Agrochola macilenta. The sequence continues at coordinate 22,720,454 of OU753556.1, forward strand.
TATTATTATGGTAACCGACGAACACAGTTCAACTGATGATATATAATTTTTCTGGATCATCCGAAGTGGCGAGTGTTTTTTTTTTTTTTACAAACGTGAATTTGTTTATATACACGTCGTGATCATAATGATGACGTGTAATAAAAAGATATGCCTCGAGAATCAGTTTTAAGCAATGTAGGTAAATTATCGATTACAAACTCTAAGTATGATAAATCGATATGTCTCAAGAATCGGTCATTAAAGCAACCGTTATTTTTTTTCCCGTCACTACCTACACAAAATATTTTGATAGGTGTCAAATCGGGCTTCTTAGATTGTCGCACGTATAAATAAAATGTAACTAAATTTGTAATTATCTCAATAATAAAACAAAAAACGTTAAAAAATAAAAAAAAACAAATTATAAAACCATTTCAATGGACATAATTATGAAACACTGAAAAAGCAAAAAATAAATAATAATATATATAAAACAAAAAAAATTACTAAGTAATAATTATTAAGAAATTATCGACATGTTAATTTTGGTTTCAAAGATAACCTCACCCCGGTAGTCTCGCTATTATTTATACTAAAGGATAGAATCGCATGTCAAGTGCGTGTAATAATTTGCTGTTTTGACGTATATTTTCGTAATACACAATAAAAGTATTTTGATCTTTATGAACATACAAACGATGTAGTGTGACTCGGTGACGTCACAGAAGCAGTGTGACGAAAGACTCGATTCATGCCATAATTTATGTTCAATCATGGTTGAATCGAATGAAAAATCGAAATGTATTATGAGGTTAGGATTTTGAATTTCAATAAAAACATGACTTAATATTATAATAAAATATTACCATACGGAAGGTTATTCAGTTCTTTAGGTTAGTTGGACGTATTTGGACGGTTTTTACAGAATTTAACAGTACAGCTTGACATTTTCACGGAGCTCCGCGTGCCATTAGAACGATTTATGCGTTAGAATCGATTTGAAAGTAGTTTTTATGAACGTACTAGAACATTAATGTTCAATGTTCTTGTACTTTTTTTATGTCATTAGTGTCCAATGTTATATACTCCTAAGTTTTTATTCGACGCGTTCGCGCGATCGAGTTAAAGAGCACTACTACACTCTTTTAATGACACATGTATGATAAATAGCAAGCAGTGGATTGGCATATTAACTTTATCAAAGGAGGTAATGAAATAAATCAACAATTTGTTATTTACTGTAATTTTATAAAGTTTATTTAATTTATTATAAATAGACAACAGTAATGTTAGCGTGTTCATAGAGGAGGGCCCATTCCAATTAAAAAACAAAATAAAATACAAACCAAAACTGTATCTCTATCAACATCAAGCATTTTACAGACCTAATTTGCGTGGGTGATAGTTCCTATGTATGGTAATGGCTGGCAGGGAAAATTTTACTACGTCGCTACCTAGATCTATGTTGTTCGTGATAAGGTATACTTAAAGGTATCTGCCCCTTTAACATGACAACAAAGAGGAAATCCGTAAATTACGTCACACGAATTTTATGATTTTTGAAAATTATGCTGCGCCGCTTGTGCCGTCGCGAAATAATGTCTTCTTTGAGTTCGAGTGATGAAGATACTTTAGCTACCTTTTGACTGCGGCTTCGCCCGCGTGGATGTCGGAAAATATCCTATGGGAACGTACTACCGGTATTAAAAGTACCTACCCTATGTGTTAATCCAGGTAAACAATGTATTAATCCCGTAATTGTTTTCATATAACTCTATTGATTTACGCGGCGCACGCCAGTAAAGCTCCCGGCATGACTTTTTTCCGAAATCTTCAACGGTGTTGGGTTCGATTCCCAACAATCGTCATATTTCAACCGATTTACACAAAACCTTAATTAATTATACACCCAAACCTTCTTCATGAATCACTTCGTCCATTGGTGAAACCGTATGAAAATCCGTTCGGTAGTTTTTGAGTCTATCGCGTTCAGACAGACAGACGCGGCGGCGGGGGGACTTTGTTTTATATTATGTAGTGATGTTATAGTAGGACAGTACGCGGTCGTAAATATGACATATTGGAATTTAGAGAAAGTCGGCTTTGTAGACAATCCATTCCATTTCTGCTTACATCGCACTTTACACTTTTTATTTGTTTTTGATTTTTTATCTGCTGTGTAAATTATATTGTGTGTGTTTTTAGTCTGTGCTAAATAAATGTATTTTCTTTCTTTCTTTCTTTCTTCTTTCTATTCATGTCACGCATACCAGTCAGCATGACAATCTATATCTATAAAAATCAAAGCCACTTTTCGTTGTAATTTTATAACTCAAGAACGGCTGGGCCGATTTATCTGATTTTGGTTTTGAAATGTTTGTCATAGTCCAGGAAAGGTGGGTAGGTAGGGTAGCTAGAGTACGTAGGGTAGGTAGGGTAGGTAGGATAGGTAGGGTTTAAAGCTACCCGTGCGAAGTCGGGGTGGGTAAAGCTAGTCTCTTTATAACGCTCAATGTTATAAACAATGTGTAAAAAGTCCCATCACATAGCCATTGTCTTTGCGTCCTATTTAAAAGCTACCGTCGTGCGAGTAAGCGATCGTCGCGCTCATGTCACTTTTTTTCCTAGACACAACCTGAACGCGTGGTTGCGCCGACAGAGGGCGTTTTCATAAAATCTATTCAGTAACTAATAATTTAATAAAAAAAACTTGGAAAACATATATATATTTTTAAGCAATCAAGTTTAAAAAAGTCACCGAAGGAACAAACTAAATGATTTTGGTAATTGGAATAATCGCGTTTACTTTTAAGACCCGGAACCTTTACAACATTGTTTGGAAGCACATCCATATCTCCGAGAATATGCGAACAAAATGTTAAATCATAATCACATATTCTATAGGTTAGTTGATACCAAATTCTTTTCGTTTGTAGTGAAGTGTAGTACAGCCGCTATAGCGTTTAACATGTGTTTTCTTCCTGCGTAGTCCGTTGACATTAGGTAAGCCATTACAACGTTCTTCAAATATTCTAGATTCGCTCCTTCGCGGGATTGGATGCGGCGTAACCTGGAACGTTTGATGAGGAATTAATTAGATAACAAAGAAAATCAGGACTGCCAGTAGAGCCGGTTTATATTATACCACTGGCACCCAATATAAGGTTTCAGTAGTTTTAAGCGGGACAGTATCCCACAGAAATTTACAAATTCTTGAGCAACTTCTTTGCTATCGCAAATATGCTAATCAGAACTATACTTTTTGTTCCTGTTTGTTTAATTACAGATAATATTCCAAACGGCTGATTTAACCTTTTTGCTAATGAATAAGGCTTTAGCTGCCTTACAAGTGTTTTTAAAAATCTAGTAAGAACTTGTTAAAAGTTTTCGTCTTAATAAGAGGTCAGTGTCAGGTGTTATCTTGATCAAAATATGATGCGCGACATAATATACAGGGTGTCAGGGACATCGACGCGAAGCCGGCTACCATGGATTCAGTACATGATTCTGAACCCCATTGCGTTGAAATTTTTCGTCGGTTATTTTTTTTAAATCAGCTGTTTCATAGAAAAGTGCAATACCTACGCGAACAAAATGTATGGAGCAGCTGTTTTTTTTTTAATAACCGACGAAAAATTTTAGCGCAGGGGGGGGCAGAATCATGTACTGAATCCATGGTAACCGGCTTCGCGTCGATGTCCCTGACACCCCGTATAAGTATTTAAAACAATATAATCATTGGAATCGTTAATACATCCCTCTAAGTATTTTTTTTTTCCATAAGAACAAATAGTCACCTGACCTGCAAATTGCAAAAAAACGTAAGAAAATTTGAATTTCACGGCTACAACTGCGGATCCACTATACAGCTCGAAGTCTTCCCCTACTTATCCTGTTATTCTTTTTAACTGTTGAACTGGTCTTATTTTTACATTTATAACTGAACGAGAAACAAAACAAAATATTAGCACTATTAACAAGTATGAAGTAAAACAACGAGACACGTATGACATAACGTAAGTACAGTATTGTAGTTGTAAAATAACAGTCTTCTTCTTTTCGTGTCGTTAGTGACTACCCTGGTGTCAGAGTTAAAAAGCCGCCCATGGGTCTCTGACTTGGCTTCACATGTCATCGAGTAATATCTTTCACGCCTCTGACTTCTGACTTTTCGAATTCATGTGCGTATTGTATAATTATCACTTGCTTAAAAAACGGTGAAGGAAAACATCGTGAGGAAAATAACGGTCCAGCAGCTGGTAAATAACGCAAAGTTTACTTTATGTTAGAATTCGTCTACTTGTATGCAATTAGTTATTAGACTAGGTAGGTAAGCTTCTCATCATCATCGTCGGCGCAGCATGTCCCTTTCTCCCACACTTCTCTATTAGTCGACATCTCGGTAGTCACCCCCTTTCTAGTCATATCATCTTTCTCACAGTCCGTCCACCGTTTGTCTGGTCTTCCCCTACTCGTATAGCCAACTAAATAAGTAATCTAGTATACAAATAGGATACATAACTTTCCCAAATTTTACAGATTTTGTACCCAATCTGGCAACCCTGAAGAAAATGATTTATTTGAATTAACTTGGTCATAGTTGTCAACACGATGAGTAGCAGAGAGGTCTTATGTGCTAAAAATAAAAACAAACAGCAGTCACCACGCTAGGTGCCTTATTGGAGTCATTGGTGTTTATCCTAATTTCTTCTTCAAGAAATCAATAATAAAAATTAAGTTTTTTTTTTTCTCGAGGCAACTGTACACTTGGTATGAACACAATTGAAACGGGTTTTGTCGACGAAAGAATAAACAAAATGGTTGTCATGCATACTGGTCGCTTTAACCTGAGCATGCAGGTCATTAGGATGAACCAGAATCATCAGGTATTGTCTGATGTAGAGCTACAAATCAGGGTAAAAGTATAGTTACCAGACCAAATTGGAAGTTATGAAACGTTATCACAATACACACTATCTATAAGGAAGTTTTATTACATAAGTTGACATTCGCAACCCAATTATTCTGTTAAAATATTCAAAGTAGCAAGGTTTACCAAAACTGCTATCGACTTGTGCAAATATCTCACTTGCGGTCATGTATAACGTATTATTAACACAATTCTCTTCGATCAATAATGATTGATATAATAAGACAATTTATCTTCGATCAATAATGATTGATATATAAGACAATAGGGATGATGATAAAAAAAACATTTTTAGTCCGTCTTTGAGATTATAAAAAAATATTGGACCCGTATTTTTTATTTTTTTACGTAATCATAAGATGACATCACGAGTGTAGATTTTATACATACTAGTGACGTAGCGACCCCCACTCCCCAACTTAAAATGCGTTTTATCGAAGTAATTTTTATTAGTATGATAAAGCAAAAAATACGTGTCTAATATTTTTTTTATTATCTATCTGACGGACTAATTAGTTTTTTTTTTTTTTACCCAAGCATTGCCCTATTACGCCTAAAAATGTTACCTGTCAATCTCTTCTTTCAGTGTCCTTATAACTTCTTTGAAGCGTTCTTTTTCTATTGTAGCCTCACGCTGACAATCTCTGTAAAACATAAGAGCAATATTTTTCATGAAAACAACTAAAATGAAACTCTTTTTCGTTGTGTCACGGTAGAGATCGTCTAATTTAAAAGTGCATGGTTTTTTATGCGTAGCTCGTGTGGCGTTGTAGATGCCGCCACAGCTGTTTTTATAAACACAGTACCTGTTAATAATAAAAACAGCTATTATGTAGTATGCAGGTGACAATATCGATTGATGCGGCCGAAGAGAGGCTTGTATGTTCGATGACACTGACAAAACTATTATCTTCATTTTCTCATGAAAGGCACAGGAATAGTTTTGTAGATTACCTATAGTCAGTTCCAAAAGTATACAATGAACCAAATGGGTCAGAAAAAGTACATGTGGATTGCAACATACAAATTGTGTGCTTTGATTTGATTATTTGAAAGCTTGAGGTCGAAATTTTAAGTTTAAATCACACAAATTGAGGTTAATTATATAACATTTCCGACGTTTGGCTCCCAGACTGGAGCGGGCCGGGGCTGTCTTGAAGCGGCTCCTGCCCAACCTACGGGTCCGCGCGCCTCCTGCCGGCTACGTGCTCGTGCGCTCCGCGGCCTTACCGGGGCGCCGCAGTGGGCCACCCGCCTGGCGGGGATACCGCACGGTCTGCGGGCAGGCGGCGGCCAGCCCGCCGGTTGAACGCGTCCCAAAGGGTCATGGCCACCCGCCTGGCGGGGATACCGCACGGTCTGCGGGCAGGCGGCGGCCAGCCCGCCGGTTGAACGCGTCCCAAAGGGTCATGGCCACCCGCCTGGCGGGGATACCGCACGGTCTGCGGGCAGGCGGCGGCCAGCCCGCCGGTTGAACGCGTCCCAAAGGGTCATGGCCACCCGCCTGGCGGGGATACCGCACGGTCTGCGGGCAGGCGGCGGCCAGCCCGCCGGTTGAACGCGTCCCAAAGGGTCATGGCCACCCGCCTGGCGGGGATACCGCACGGTCTGCGGGCAGGCGGCGGCCAGCCCGCCGGTTGAACGCGTCCCAAAGGGTCATGGCCACCCGCCTGGCGGGGATACCGCACGGTCTGCGGGCAGGCGGCGGCCAGCCCGCCGGTTGAACGCGTCCCAAAGGGTCATGGCCACCCGCCTGGCGGGGATACCGCACGGTCTGCGGGCAGGCGGCGGCCAGCCCGCCGGTTGAACGCGTCCCAAAGGGTCATGGCCACCCGCCTGGCGGGGATACCGCACGGTCTGCGGGCAGGCGGCGGCCAGCCCGCCGGTTGAACGCGTCCCAAAGGGTCATGGCCACCCGCCTGGCGGGGATACCGCACGGTCTGCGGGCAGGCGGCGGCCAGCCCGCCGGTTGAACGCGTCCCAAAGGGTCATGGCCACCCGCCTGGCGGGGATACCGCACGGTCTGCGGGCAGGCGGCGGCCAGCCCGCCGGTTGAACGCGTCCCAAAGGGTCATGGCCACCCGCCTGGCGGGGATACCGCACGGTCTGCGGGCAGGCGGCGGCCAGCCCGCCGGTTGAACGCGTCCCAAAGGGTCATGGCCACCCGCCTGGCGGGGATACCGCACGGTCTGGGGGCAGGCGGCGGCCAGCCCGCCGGTTGAACGCGTCCCAAAGGGTCATGGCCACCCGCCTGGCGGGGATACCGCACGGTCTGCGGGCAGGCGGCGGCCAGCCCGCCGGTTGAACGCGTCCCAAAGGGTCATGGCCACCCGCCTGGCGGGGATACCGCACGGTCTGCGGGCAGGCGGCGGCCAGCCCGCCGGTTGAACGCGTCCCAAAGGGTCATGGCCACCCGCCTGGCGGGGATACCGCACGGTCTGCGGGCAGGCGGCGGCCAGCCCGCCGGTTGAACGCGTCCCAAAGGGTCATGGCCACCCGCCTGGCGGGGATACCGCACGGTCTGCGGGCAGGCGGCGGCCAGCCCGCCGGTTGAACGCGTCCCAAAGGGTCATGGCCACCCGCCTGGCGGGGATACCGCACGGTCTGCGGGCAGGCGGCGGCCAGCCCGCCGGTTGAACGCGTCCCAAAGGGTCATGGCCACCCGCCTGGCGGGGATACCGCACGGTCTGCGGGCAGGCGGCGGCCAGCCCGCCGGTTGAACGCGTCCCAAAGGGTCATGGCCACCCGCCTGGCGGGGATACCGCACGGTCTGCGGGCAGGCGGCGGCCAGCCCGCCGGTTGAACGCGTCCCAAAGGGTCATGGCCACCCGCCTGGCGGGGATACCGCACGGTCTGCGGGCAGGCGGCGGCCAGCCCGCCGGTTGAACGCGTCCCAAAGGGTCATGGCCACCCGCCTGGCGGGGATACCGCACGGTCTGCGGGCAGGCGGCGGCCAGCCCGCCGGTTGAACGCGTCCCAAAGGGTCATGGCCACCCGCCTGGCGGGGATACCGCACGGTCTGCGGGCAGGCGGCGGCCAGCCCGCCGGTTGAACGCGTCCCAAAGGGTCATGGCCACCCGCCTGGCGGGGATACCGCACGGTCTGCGGGCAGGCGGCGGCCAGCCCGCCGGTTGAACGCGTCCCAAAGGGTCATGGCCACCCGCCTGGCGGGGATACCGCACGGTCTGCGGGCAGGCGGCGGCCAGCCCGCCGGTTGAACGCGTCCCAAAGGGTCATGGCCACCCGCCTGGCGGGGATACCGCACGGTCTGCGGGCAGGCGGCGGCCAGCCCGCCGGTTGAACGCGTCCCAAAGGGTCATGGCCACCCGCCTGGCGGGGATACCGCACGGTCTGCGGGCAGGCGGCGGCCAGCCCGCCGGTTGAACGCGTCCCAAAGGGTCATGGCCACCCGCCTGGCGGGGATACCGCACGGTCTGCGGGCAGGCGGCGGCCAGCCCGCCGGTTGAACGCGTCCCAAAGGGTCATGGCCACCCGCCTGGCGGGGATACCGCACGGTCTGCGGGCAGGCGGCGGCCAGCCCGCCGGTTGAACGCGTCCCAAAGGGTCATGGCCACCCGCCTGGCGGGGATACCGCACGGTCTGCGGGCAGGCGGCGGCCAGCCCGCCGGTTGAACGCGTCCCAAAGGGTCATGGCCACCCGCCTGGCGGGGATACCGCACGGTCTGCGGGCAGGCGGCGGCCAGCCCGCCGGTTGAACGCGTCCCAAAGGGTCATGGCCACCCGCCTGGCGGGGATACCGCACGGTCTGCGGGCAGGCGGCGGCCAGCCCGCCGGTTGAACGCGTCCCAAAGGGTCATGGCCACCCGCCTGGCGGGGATACCGCACGGTCTGCGGGCAGGCGGCGGCCAGCCCGCCGGTTGAACGCGTCCCAAAGGGTCATGGCCACCCGCCTGGCGGGGATACCGCACGGTCTGCGGGCAGGCGGCGGCCAGCCCGCCGGTTGAACGCGTCCCAAAGGGTCATGGCCACCCGCCTGGCGGGGATACCGCACGGTCTGCGGGCAGGCGGCGGCCAGCCCGCCGGTTGAACGCGTCCCAAAGGGTCATGGCCACCCGCCTGGCGGGGATACCGCACGGTCTGCGGGCAGGCGGCGGCCAGCCCGCCGGTTGAACGCGTCCCAAAGGGTCATGGCCACCCGCCTGGCGGGGATACCGCACGGTCTGCGGGCAGGCGGCGGCCAGCCCGCCGGTTGAACGCGTCCCAAAGGGTCATGGCCACCCGCCTGGCGGGGATACCGCACGGTCTGCGGGCAGGCGGCGGCCAGCCCGCCGGTTGAACGCGTCCCAAAGGGTCATGGCCACCCGCCTGGCGGGGATACCGCACGGTCTGCGGGCAGGCGGCGGCCAGCCCGCCGGTTGAACGCGTCCCAAAGGGTCATGGCCACCCGCCTGGCGGGGATACCGCACGGTCTGCGGGCAGGCGGCGGCCAGCCCGCCGGTTGAACGCGTCCCAAAGGGTCATGGCCACCCGCCTGGCGGGGATACCGCCCGGTCTGCGGGCAGGCGGCGGCCAGCCCGCCGGTTGAACGCGTCCCAAAGGGTCATGGCCACCCGCCTGGCGGGGATACCGCACGGTCTGCGGGCAGGCGGCGGCCAGCCCGCCGGTTGAACGCGTCCCAAAGGGTCATGGCCACCCGCCTGGCGGGGATACCGCACGGTCTGCGGGCAGGCGGCGGCCAGCCCGCCGGTTGAACGCGTCCCAAAGGGTCATGGCCACCCGCCTGGCGGGGATACCGCACGGTCTGCGGGCAGGCGGCGGCCAGCCCGCCGGTTGAACGCGTCCCAAAGGGTCATGGCCACCCGCCTGGCGGGGATACCGCACGGTCTGCGGGCAGGCGGCGGCCAGCCCGCCGGTTGAACGCGTCCCAAAGGGTCATGGCCACCCGCCTGGCGGGGATACCGCACGGTCTGCGGGCAGGCGGCGGCCAGCCCGCCGGTTGAACGCGTCCCAAAGGGTCATGGCCACCCGCCTGGCGGGGATACCGCACGGTCTGCGGGCAGGCGGCGGCCAGCCCGCCGGTTGAACGCGTCCCAAAGGGTCATGGCCACCCGCCTGGCGGGGATACCGCACGGTCTGCGGGCAGGCGGCGGCCAGCCCGCCGGTTGAACGCGTCCCAAAGGGTCATGGCCACCCGCCTGGCGGGGATACCGCACGGTCTGCGGGCAGGCGGCGGCCAGCCCGCCGGTTGAACGCGTCCCAAAGGGTCATGGCCACCCGCCTGGCGGGGTTACCGCACGGTCTGCGGGCAGGCGGCGGCCAGCCCGCCGGTTGAACGCGTCCCAAAGGGTCATGGCCACCCGCCTGGCGGGGATACCGCACGGTCTGCGGGCAGGCGGCGGCCAGCCCGCCGGTTGAACGCGTCCCAAAGGGTCATGGCCACCCGCCTGGCGGGGATACCGCACGGTCTGCGGGCAGGCGGCGGCCAGCCCGCCGGTTGAACGCGTCCCAAAGGGTCATGGCCACCCGCCTGGCGGGGATACCGCACGGTCTGCGGGCAGGCGGCGGCCAGCCCGCCGGTTGAACGCGTCCCAAAGGGTCATGGCCACCCGCCTGGCGGGGATACCGCACGGTCTGCGGGCAGGCGGCGGCCAGCCCGCCGGTTGAACGCGTCCCAAAGGGTCATGGCCACCCGCCTGGCGGGGATACCGCACGGTCTGCGGGCAGGCGGCGGCCAGCCCGCCGGTTGAACGCGTCCCAAAGGGTCATGGCCACCCGCCTGGCGGGGATACCGCACGGTCTGCGGGCAGGCGGCGGCCAGCCCGCCGGTTGAACGCGTCCCAAAGGGTCATGGCCACCCGCCTGGCGGGGATACCGCACGGTCTGCGGGCAGGCGGCGGCCAGCCCGCCGGTTGAACGCGTCCCAAAGGGTCATGGCCACCCGCCTGGCGGGGATACCGCACGGTCTGCGGGCAGGCGGCGGCCAGCCCGCCGGTTGAACGCGTCCCAAAGGGTCATGGCCACCCGCCTGGCGGGGATACCGCACGGTCTGCGGGCAGGCGGCGGCCAGCCCGCCGGTTGAACGCGTCCCAAAGGGTCATGGCCACCCGCCTGGCGGGGATACCGCACGGTCTGCGGGCAGGCGGCGAGCCTCCTTGCCGGATTACCGCCATGAGATCTGGAGGCGAAAGTCCTCGCGCACATGTGGGAGTGTCGCGAGGAGGCGAAACGCCGAGGCGTAACTCCGCTGTCGCGAGAAATCACGCCACAGCGGACAGAGCTCCGGCGCCCGGCGGGATCTAATGGCGTCATCGACATGGGATTGTCGCAACCCAGTGCTGGGCACGCCACAATTGCCGTGTTACATCCCCTCTTTGAGGAGTGACTAGAGAGGCGCCACGGCGTCCTCACCTTCCGCCTGACGCAAGTCCTCATCGGACACAGTTGTTTCGGAAGGCTCTTGTTCCGGATAAGGCGGGAGGAAACGTGTATCACCATTGTGTGGATCGCCCGGAGGACACGGTGGAGGTCTGTAGCTCGCCGTCCGCTAAGGACCAGGCCCGGGTCGACGGCGCGTTGTGTTCCACGCGCGCCTCAAAAAGATGTCAGCACCAACTGACGGGGTCCACAATACTGTGGCCCCTAGCAACACACAGGCAACTGAAGGAACACGGGTGGGTTTTAGTCAGTAAGAGCGTGACACACCCACCCGCTCTGCCCAGACCGGGAGAAGTTATTAGATAATTTCACAATAAATTAAAAAAAAATATTATGTTATTCATACAATAATTATTGGAAAAACTGGTGAGATATAAAGTTAAAACCTTCCAAATGCAGATGAACGTGTTATTAATTGCCTTAAGTCAGTGATTGCGTAAGAATTTATCCCGAATGAAAAAAGAAAAGTGTAAACAAACCTGTTTACACTTTTATCGGATACTTTTGGGAACAGACCATAGTCTGATTCAGTCATAGACCCTAGTCAAATTATGTCTGTAATCAATAAATGTTATGCTCCATACCTAAACTGTCCCTCCATGATATGTTTCTCCTTCCGGAGCTGCGATATGTCGAGGTCCTTCCTAGCCAACTCGTGCGCATAGTGTAGCATATGCGGCGGTGCTGTCACGTCCTAAAACATATTTACAACACTCAATATTTAAGTTCGTACTCGTAATAGAATCCGGTTGGATCGATTGGAATGTGCACAAAGTATACTCGTATTTTTTACAATATTAGACCCGCAAAATAATAACTAAAATATTTTTTGTGGGCTGTAATAATTTATTATGAAAATAATTTTAGAGTACACATCAGTCTTTTTTTTACAACGCATAAAGCGAAACGGGGCTCAGCGCGGAGAAGAAACGCATTCCAGCGGGGTGCCTAGTTAATTCGCACGGGTTGTATGATTGCGGCTAACTAGAAGTTTTCTAATTAAAATAAATTGTTTGACTTTACCGTTAACATCCCATCTTTAAAATGCGTGTGTTCCTCAGCGCTGACCCGGCGCGAGCGGTCGTTGCGAGCTCGGATGTAGTTGTCGGTCTCGTCCAGCAGAGCCGAGTAGCGGTCGCGTTGAGTTTGTACTTGTTTCTCTAGGCTCAGGATACGGGTCTTGAGGTCTGACACAATTTCCTTTTGATAGTCTTGTTCGTTTTTTATTTTCTGAAACATAGATTCGCAGATGATAGAAATAATGGGGATTGAACATACTCGTTATGATGTTTAAAAGTAAACATTAATTCATTAACAAGACAAGCTGTGCCGACTCCAAATAAATTGGGATAACCGCAAGACAATAAGAATGATGATTCATTCTTCAAATGTTGCTTTTCAACACAAATATTAATTTCTTTCTGTGACTTTTTAAACGTAGCTTGGATAAAAAAAAGTTGCCTAGTTCATACAAGGTACATACAATTATGCCAATTATCATGCACACAATCATGTGAAAGCAGGACAAACTAAGTTTTCAGCGAGTAACATGGGATGTAATTATTTTTTTAAGAAAATTTGATATCCCAATGAAAATTGCAATAATGTAACCCAAGTTATCAAAAACTTTGTTTATAAAAGTAATTATTTGACGTGCGCTGTGAAAACTATTGATGATAAATAAAATAATGTAATACATGTTTGTAGTACTCGTCATTATCCACAAAAAAGTTCGCGAGGCTATAAAATATGTCTAAGATCTATTCAAATACTGGTTTTCAATTGATGTTATTTCCACTTAAACAAACATCAACTTTATGAAAGTGTTAATAAAGTTGATTTTAGACTAACTACTTCACTAGTTTTGATGAAAAAGTCATAAAAATATAAAGTTGTAGCGCAAACTGAACCATATGTGCAGGTATTACAGTTGTTTTTCCTAAAAACTCGTGTTTGTGTACATGTTTGGCAAATAAATAGCGAACGCAGATTAACCATATTATTAATCACAATAACCTATTTTTGTTCAAATTAGTCAATCAGAACACTGGTAGAGTCGAAAGATAATGAAATTCGTATTATATTAATCTTTATAATATATATAATACTAGCCTGTTACTGTCCCACTGCAGGACAAAGGCCTCTTCTCATACAGAGAAGGCACGAGCATTGATCACCACGCTTGCTCAAGACGGGTTGGCGATTACAGATTTATATTAACTACTAGCTGCCCGCCCCGGCTTCGCACGGGTAACAAGTACTTATCTACACGGCGCACCTACCTCCTATCTACACTACCTACCCTACCATACCTACCTACCTACAGTACTAATATCGCTATAAAAAAATAGAGGTTGGTGGTAGAAGGGTGAAAATTTAACCTTGTATGTATTTTTTAATGCCAAATCATAAAAAATAAAAAATAAAAAATTGGTAATTTTTTTTTTTTTTTTTGTGTTTGAGTACCTTATCACTTACGGGTATGAAAAATAGTTTACGTCCTATTCTCAGACCTACTGAATATACACACAGAATTTCATAAGAATCGGTCAAGGCGTTTCGGAGGAGTTTTGTTACAAACACTGTGACACGAGAATTTTATATATATTAGAAGATAATGTCCAGGTTTCCTCACGGTGTTTTCCTTCACCGATGTCAGTAATGTCCAAGATAAAATCAGAAAGTACATATGAATTGTAAAAGATTAATCTTTATCCAACTAAATAGATTAATATGCTTAACCCAGGTTGGGTTAACACGGGGGATCCCCCACAGCGCATACTTCCTCGCAGTATCCCCTGGGCAACGCCGTGTCTGACCACCGTAACGGAGTGGCAGACCGGTGGCTAAAGTGCGCTGTGACTCGTAGGCATCACGCAGTCGTCTATGAACAAGTCGAATTTTAACCTTAACAACATGTCGAATTTTAAAAACTTGTCGAGCAAGCCAGCGCGTGACGCGTCTGGCCGTTTTATCCCGTATTTTAACCCTAATCGTTCCTCCCAGGGCGATTCAAACGGCCCTTCTCAGGGCCAACCAAACGGCCCTTCTCAGGGCCAATCCAACGGCCCTTCTCAGGGCCAATCCAACGGCCCTTCTCAGGGCCAAACCAACGGCCCTTCTCAGGGCCACGCCGGTGGCACTTTGGCGTCAGAAGCTGACCGCATACCATCTGCGGCCGGCTTGTTTCGAAGACCGGATGAGGTGTCGGATTCCGACGACTCCGTCATGGACACGTCGGCGTCTGAGAGCGACCGCTTCAAGCGGAAGAGGTCGGAGGGCTCCTCGGAGTCCGTTACGGCGAAGAAGAAGTCGAAGCCTAAAAAGGCCTCAACTTCTACTGCGCCTTCTTCCCACAGTGTGGGCTTGGTGGACGCCGAGCGCCAGTTGAATCTGGCGAAGAGGGCGCAGCTGCAGCTAGACCTGGAGGAGAGGGTCGCTGCCAAGGAGCAGCAGGCGCAAGCTGCCAGGGCGAAGGCTGGCTACGGTGCATCTAATGTGCTGTATGCTGACCACTCCCTGGCAGAATTGGAGCGCATGGCGCAGGAGGATAGGGAGGAGGTCCTGGAGGTCGCCTCAAAGTCCTCCAATTTGAAGGGGACCTTCCAGAAGGCCCTCAAATGCCGGGCCGCCAGCATGCACGGCATCGTCATGGAGCTAATGAAGCGCACGGCCACGGACGAGACGCGGCAGCTGCAGGCGAAGGTGGATCGCCTGCAGGCGGAGGTCAGCCAGCTGCACCAGAAGCTGGCTGAGGCCACGGCAAGGCCTGCCCAATCCGCCCCAGGTCCAGTGGTAGGAGGCTCCCCCTCCTCAACTGCCAGCCTTGAGGCCACAATTCGCGGGGTGGTGATGGAGGAGAGGGCCTTCATCCGAGCCTGCTTTGCAGGCATCGAGGACCGGCTCCTGCCGGAAAAGCGGCTCCGCCCGCCGCTAGCGGCGGACAAGCGTCCGCCGCCGAGGGAGCCGGAACCTGCGCCTGTAGCAGGCCCAGCATCGGATGCCCAGCCCGCCAAGGGCAAAGGCAAGGGCAAGAGGACCAAGGCGGCTCCTCATGCCCCCACCACAAGCGCGGAGGGAGCGTCTGGGTCGTCTGCCACTCCAGCAGCCCCCCAGAACTCGCAGGAGGAAGACGCCCTTCTTCCCTCCACCACCCCGTCCAACCAGCCGTGGACGGAAGTGGTCAAAAAAGGGAAAAAGGGCAAAAAGTCGGCTCCCAAGCCCGCTGCGACTGGGCCTGCAGCGAAAAAGGCCGGCGGGAGGAAGCTGGTTCCTCCCAAAACCGCGGCCGTCGTGGTGACCATCACCCCGGAGGCCGCGGAGCGTGGGGAGACGTATGAGTCCGTCCTAAGACGGGCTCGTACTAATGCTGATCCCTCCCAGCTGGGGATCAGCAACATCAAGTGCCGCCGAACTCTAACCGGGGCTCGAATTTTCGAGTTCTCGGGGGAGCAGCGCGGCACAAATGCGGACCTCTTCGCAACAAAGTTGCAAGAGGTCATAGCGGATGTGGCAAAGGTCGCCAGACCTGTTAAGACCGCAGCCTTGGAGGTGGCCGATCTGGACGACTCGGTCACCAAAGAGGATGTGGTGGAGGCCGTCGCGGCGGCTGGAGGCTGCGAAGCTGGCGCAGTGAAGAGTGGAGCCATCAGGCCCGGCCGCCGCGGCATGGGCGTCATCCGCGTCGAGTGCCCAGTCGCCGCGGCTGGGGCCGTCCTTGCTACAAGAAAAGGACGGATCCTTGTTGGGTTCGGCTCGGCTGTGGTCCGGGCACTTGAAGACCAGCCTGTCCGCTGCTTCAAGTGCTTCGCGGTCGGCCACACCCGAGCCACGTGTCCCTCCAAGTCCGACTGGGGAGACACGTGCTTCCAATGCGGGCAGGAGGGACACGGGTGGGCCGCTTGCACCGCCGCCAAGCCACACTGCGCGGCGTGCGCCGCCAGTGGCCGCCCCGCGGACCACAGGATGACGGGCAGGAGCTGCAAGCCCCCCGTGAGGAAGGGCGTGGTGCCGGCGCAGGTTCGCCCTGTTGCCACCGCCGTCGCAGTCGTCGCCGCTGTAGCACCAGTGGCGGTGGTAAATGAGGTGGGGGGTGCGATGTCGGAATAACAATTTCCGACTACCGCATCCTCCAGACGAACACCAACCACTGCAGAGCGGCCCAGGACCTGGTAGTGCAGGTCATGGCCGAGTGGTTGGTGAACGTAGCGGTGGTCGCCGAGCCCTACTCGATCCCCGGCAGCTGGCTGGGTGACGAGGACGACTCGGTGGCACTAGCGGCGCGGTCTTCCACAGACTCCCCTCCCCTCTCGCTATTAGAGAAGGGACCGGGATACGTGGCCGCCGCGTGGGGAGACTTCGCCCTTGTGGGCGTTTATTTCTCCCCAAACCGCCCTCTTCAGGACTTCGAGAACTTTCTCGGAGTCCTGGCCGCCGTGGTCGGCAGGGCGGCGCCGCGTCAGGTCTCCGTACTGGGAGACCTGAACGCCAAGTCGGTGACCTGGGGCTCCCCGGCCACCGACGCACGCGGGCGGGCAGTAGAGATGTGGGCGGCCTCCTCTGGACTCTCCCTCTTGAACAGAGGGAGCGTCCAGACATGCGTGCGGCGGCAGGGTGGCTCAATAGTGGACGTCACTTTCGCCACCCCTGCGTTAGCCGCGCGCGTGCTGAACTGGCGGGTGGACCTGGTGGAGACTTTGTCAGACCACCGCTACGTGCGTTTCGACATCTCCACCAGTGGCCCCGGAAGGACAAGGCCCCGCTCGGGGCCGTCACCGTTCCCACGGTGGGCTCTCACCCGCCTGGACAGGGAGGCAGCGCGGGAGGCGGCGTTCGTCCAGGACTGGCTTTCGCCGCCTTCCGCCGGCCTGGACGTGGACACCGTGGCGGGGCTGATGAGGGAGTCTCTGACCGAGGTATGCAACTCCAGCATGCCTCGGTCTCGCCGACCACAACCCAAACGCGCCGTGTACTGGTGGTCGGCGGAGCTGGCGGGGCTTCGAGCGGCGTGTGTGGAGGCGAGGAGGGCCTACACGCGGAGCCGGCGGCGGCGTCGACGGGATGTGGCTGTCGGGGACCACCTCTATGAGGTGTACTTGGAGGCGAAAATGGTCCTCGATAGAGCCATCGCCGCCGCCAGAGACTCGGGGAGAGCGGAGATGCTGGAGGGTCTGGACAACGACCCCTTCGGGAGACCGTACAAGGCGGCGCGCAACAAATTGCGCCCCTTTGGTCCCCCCGTTGCCGAGACCCTCGAGCCCTCGTTTCTGGATGGGGTGGTTCGGTCCCTGTTTCCGTGCAGGGACAACTTCACCCCACCAGTGATGGACCCCCCGCTTGGGACAGCTCCGCCAGCTGAGGAGGAAGAGGAGGCCCCTCCTGTCACAGAGTCGGAACTTGGCGCGGCGATTCTCCGCATCCGCGCCAAGAAGACAGCTCCGGGCCCCGACGGTGTCCCGGCAAGAGTGGTGGCGATCGCCGCCACTCAAATGGAGGAGAGGTTTCGGGACATCTTCAGCGCTTGCCTTGCGTCTGGGAGGTTCCCGAAACCGTGGAAGGAGGGGCAGCTGTGCCTCCTCCGCAAGGAGGGCCGCCCAGCAGACTCCCCCTCGGCATACCGGCCCATCGTTCTGCTCGATGAGGTCGGAAAAATGTTCGAGGGGATAATCGCTGCCCGCCTAAAGGGCCATCTGCGGCGTATCGGGCCGGACTTGTCGGACGCTCAGTTCGGGTTTCGGGCTGAGCGGTCCACGGTGGACGCGCTGGCCTGCCTTAAGGGGCAGGTGAAGGAGGCGATGGATGCGGGGGACGGATTGTTGGCTGTGTCATTCGACATTGCCAACGCCTTCAACTCCGTTCCCCACTGCACCATCCTCGAGGCGCTCCGATTCCACGGAGTGCCTCGGTACATGCGCAGTCTGCTGGCCAGCTACCTGGAGGATCGGGCGATCCTCCTGGTAAACAAGACTGGCCGAGTCCGGCGGTACGCCGTTGAAGCCGGTGTTCCACAGGGGTCTGTCTTAGGACCTCTCCTCTGGAACGTCGGCTATGATTGGCTCCTGCGGGGAACTCTCCTCCGAGGCACGAGTGTCGTCTGCTACGCGGATGACACTCTCCTCACCGCCCGGGGGGAGAGTTTCAGAGAGGCGGCCAACCTGGCCTCGGCGGGCGGATCCTTGGTCGCGGGGCGGATCCGCCGCCTCGGTTTAACGGTGGCGCTGCACAAGACCGAGGCCGTGTTCTTCCACGGCCCCCGGCAGCGCCACCCACCACCTGACGCCCACATCTTCGTGGAGGGCGTCAGGATTGAGGTGAAGGCCCAGATGAAATATCTGGGCCTTGTACTCGACAGCAGGTGGCGCTTCGGCCCGCATTTCAGCGGGCTGTCGTCGCGCCTGCTGAAGGCCGCGGGCGCTCTCTCGTGGCTGCTTCCCAACTTGGGGGGGCCCAGCGCGCGATGCCGGCAACTTTACGCCGGCATCTTGAGGAGCATGGCCCTCTACGGGGCTCCTATCTGGGAGGAGTCCCTCCACAGACGAGAGAACGCCGCGGCCTTGCGGGCACCTCAAAGGGCCATAGCCCAGCGGGCGGCGCGGGCCTACCGCACGGTGGGCTATGCGGCAGCATGCGCTCTGGCCAGCACCCCTCCTTGGGAACTCGAGGCGTGGGTGCTCGCCAGAGTGTATGAATGGACGGCGGAGCGGAAAGCGAGGGGCGTTCGCTCAGCCCCGGAAGAGCGGGAGGCCGTCCGGCGGGAGGCGAGGGACGCCATCGTCGTCCATTGGACGGGGGACCTCGCCACCGCAGCCTTCGGCCGCCGAACCCTCGACGCGATTGGGCCAGTGCTGCGAGACTGGCTCGAGCGTCCGCACGGGTTTCTCTCCTTCCGTCTCGTGCAGGTGCTGTCCGGACACGGTTGCTTCGGATCGTACCTGCACCGTATCGGACGGGAGGAGACGCCGTCGTGCCGCGACTGTGGCGCGGCGGAGGACGTGGCACAGCACACACTCGAGGTGTGCCCGTCGTGGTCAGAGCCGCGCCGCAGCCTCGTCGCGGCGATCGGACCGGACCTCTCGCTCCCCGGCTTGGTCAACGCCATGCTGAGGGACGAGGGGACCTGGGCGGCAGTCGCCTCCTTCTGCGAACACGTCATGTCCCAGAAGGAGGCGGCGGAGCGCGCTCGGGAGGACGATCCTGCCGAGGCGCCGCTCCGAAGGCGGAGGAGGGGTCGAAGAAGACGTCAGTACGATAGTCATCTTCGACTCCTCCCAGGTGGAGGCCAGCAGGCAACGGGTGCGGGGGCACCCTTGCCTGTATCGCACAGGCCTCCACCAGTGCCGGACGGGAATGGCCAGGTGTTCCCGGCCATTCCCGTAGCCCCCCAACCCGGGGGGCATGCGGGGCCCGCCAGCTAGGCGGGCATGCGCCGGGAGGGTCGTGGATGTAAAGGCTGAGCCGGTTTCCCATGACCCTCCCATCACGGCGATGCGGGAACACCGCTGAGTTTTAGTGGGTATACTGTCACTAGGACAGGGAGTCCCACATACCCCGACTCGTCCCCCACGAGCCGGGGATGCATAAAGCATTTCTCAGCGACAAAAAAAAAAAAAAAAAAAAAAAAAAAAAAAGGTTGGGTTAACACAGATTTACTAATTTTATTCCCGGTAGTA
Organism: Agrochola macilenta; assembly: GCA_916701695.1. Classification (NCBI taxonomy): domain Eukaryota; kingdom Metazoa; phylum Arthropoda; class Insecta; order Lepidoptera; family Noctuidae; genus Agrochola; species Agrochola macilenta. The sequence goes on from OU753556.1 coordinate 22,740,431, forward strand.
CGTTCACGTGGGATATTTTCCGACCTCCACGCGGGCGAAGCCGCGGGTAAAAGCTAGTTTGTTTATATTTTCATCAAATACTTACTTTTGGATAGCTAGATAGATTGGCAAAGACACACTAAGGTGACTATTACCTACAATACAATCTGTCACACCAACGAGGATATTTTGGAAGACTGACGAGTTATTGTTAATGTATATTCTTTGAAATTTTGAAATGAAATACATTGTAGAACGTTAACTTTTGTTTGGCTAGTATGGCAACTTCGCTATCGGTTACTCGTCAATAAATCTGCATAGTCTTTCCCAACTATGTTGGGGTCGGCTTCCAGTCTAACCGGATGCAGCTGAATACCAGTATTTTACATGGAGCGACTGCTTATCTGACCTCCACAACCCAATAACTGGGTAATACGATACCCCTTAGTAAGACTGGTGTCAGATTCGGGCTTCTGACGACTCGTAACGACCGTCAAAGATCCACGAATGACAGCCGGGACCAACGGCTTAACGTGCTTTCCGAGGCACGGAGGATTCTCGGTATGTAAAGATGATCACCCATCCACTGACCAACCCCGGCAAGCGTAGCTTAACCTGATGGATCGACCAGTGCGGCTGTTGTTACTTAGCCACGAGCTCCTCCTTGTTAAAAAAATATTAAATTCAATAATTACCTCTTCATACAACTTCAAAGTATCCAATTTATCTTGCTTCTCTTCCTCCAATACCATCTTATAAGTCTCTACCTTCTCTTTTAACAGTGCTATCTCATTCTTCAAGTCCCCTACATCATCCATCTCACTCCCTGCATCTCTTACTTTCATCTGCTGCTTGTAGAGATCAAATTCAACTTTTAAACCTTCATATTCTTCTCTACACCTCAAATGAACATTTTCATAGCCTTGTACTTTGAAAACGGTTGATATGTCTATGGGACTGCCTAATTTGTCATTTTCGGCGATAAGTTCTTTTTTCAGAATGTGTATCTTGTCTATGAGTGTTTGTAGGTATTCGCTGTCGGCTAGCTTTTCGTTGTCCGTCTCGCTTTTTTGTGTTGTTTCTTTTATTTCTTCTGGAATTCAATTAAACAAATGTTATTAAAATGATAAGTTTCTTCTAGCTGTTATACTGCCCGGCGGTGGCCGCATACAGGGCAAAGTACTTCGGTAACCCAGGTACCCTACGTGAGATAGTCAGCGACAACAAGGCGTTGCTGGCCTTCTTTGAGGACCTGGGATGGATCGAATAACCGATTTTCCCACCCGTACGCAAAATACGCGCTTAGACGTGGAGTTGCGGATACCAGCCCGTATTACCTATTAAGTTTCTTCTAAAGATATTGTACGTTATGAAGAACTCTTTAAGGTATGAACTTATTTTGAAGCTCTGTAGTTCTACATATAAATCTGAACGTCATGCCACAAGGTGTGTTAAAACGACGTGCGGCGATGGAACGCGTGCGCAGTATTCACGGAACGCAAACTTAAAACAAAAAAAAAACAGCCTACACCGACGCTGCGACGTCGGGATAAGTTGCGTTGCGTTCCGACATCGCAGCGCTCGTGTGGCACTCACTGCGTCGAACGCATTGCGCTGAGACGACGCAATGCATTGAAAACGCCCGTGTGGCATCGCTCTCATGGTAAAGTAGTCACCGCTCCGTATAAAAAGGATATAGGATGCATTGCCAACCCAGAGACAAATGAAAAATGTCTTATGTTCATGTCATTATTCCTGCACCCTTACATTTTCACCCGGAACACAGCGATGCTAGGCGGCAGAGATAGGTATGGTGGCAGTACTTCCCCGGACTAGCGCGTTCACAAAGAGCTCCACTATTGCTAAAATACGTAAATATCCCGCACCATGAAACTAATAAAAAATGGCTGACAAACAAAGCTCATCCATCATGCACTTTCACTCGCACAACTGCAATTTTTAATCCGTTTCTATGGCACGGTTATTCATATTTTATGCTCACCAAAATCAGTATTAGCAGCGATTTTATCCATCAGCCTGCCGTTGACAGAATCTTTCAGCTGCTGTATAAGTAGCTGGTCGTGTCTTCGTCTCAAGTCGTACTGCCCCACAGTTTCCGACAGCTCGGCTATCTTACTCTCTAGGAGGGCCACCCTTTCTTCCTGACGGGCGCATATCTTGCGAGCGGATTCTTCGGCGCGTTTCGCTTTTATTTGCTCCTGGGATTAAAAATATAATGTTTCAAAGTCAAAATCATTTATTTGGTCTAAATGTGGTAGGTACAAAAGATAATTCAAAATGTATTAGTGCAAAGACACGTTTTGGCGGCCTTGGCATACATTAACAAGATGCTAATTTCAATAAGCAATTCACATACAAAAAAAACATCTAATTGGCATTATTTATTTACAGTTACAAAGGTACACATTTGTACAATACATCTTTCTAAGGTTTCATGGTCATATTGATCTGCATGACGACGGAAGGTGGAAATCTACACTCTCACAAATGACAATAATCGTTTGATTGACATTCCATTATCAGCTGCCACCTCTAGATATTACGCTCTGAGACACGCAAATAATTCATAGTAACTCAACACAAACTGTGTGAAGATGGCTGTGTTGTTACCTCTAATATCATAATTATGATTGTGAATTTGACTATATAAGACCACCTTGACAAAGCGCCAACTTCTGCTGCAGCCTCACTAGATGCGCCGGCGTCTCCACGGCCCTCGCCTCCGCTCTCACCTCTCGTATAGCAACAGAATGCGACTGCTCGAACAGCGCCAACTTCTGCTGCAGCCTCACTAGATGCGCCGGCGTCTCCACGGCCCTCGCCTCCGCTCTCACCTCTCGTATAGCAACAGAATGCGACTGCTCCAACAGCGCCAACTTCTGCTGCAGCCTCACTAGATGCGCCGGCGTCTCCACGGCCCTCGCCTCCGCTCTCACCTCTCGTATAGCAACAGAATGCGACTGCTCCAACAGCGCCAACTTCTGCTGCAGCCTCACTAGATGCGCCGGCGTCTCCACGGCCCTCGCCTCCGCTCTCACCTCTCGTATAGCAACAGAATGCGACTGCTCCAACAGCGCCAACTTCTGCTGCAGCCTCACTAGATGCGCCGGCGTCTCCACGGTCCTCGCCTCCGCTCTCACCTCTCGTATAGCAACAGAATGCGACTGCTCCAACAGCGCCAACTTCTGCTGCAGCCTCACTAGATGCGCCGGCGTCTCCACGGTCCTCGCCTCCGCTCTCACCTCTCGTATAGCAACAGAATGCGACTGCTCCAACAGCGCCAACTTCTGCTGCAGCCTCACTAGATGCGCCGGCGTCTCCACGGCCCTCGCCTCCGCTCTCACCTCTCGTATAGCAACAGAATGCGACTGCTCCAACAGCGCCAACTTCTGCTGCAGCCTCACTAGATGCGCCGGCGTCTCCACGGCCCTCGCCTCCGCTCTCACCTCTCGTATAGCAACAGAATGCGACTGCTCCAACAGCGCCAACTTCTGCTGCAGCCTCACTAGATGCGCCGGCGTCTCCACGGCCCTCGCCTCCGCTCTCACCTCTCGTATAGCAACAGAATGCGACTGCTCCAACAGCGCCAACTTCTGCTGCAGCCTCACTAGATGCGCCGGCGTCTCCACGGTCCTCGCCTCCGCTCTCACCTCTCGTATAGCAACAGAATGCGACTGCTCCAACAGCGCCAACTTCTGCTGCAGCCTCACTAGATGCGCCGGCGTCTCCACGGCCCTCGCCTCCGCTCTCACCTCTCGTATAGCAACAGAATGCGACTGTTCCAACAGCGCCAACTTCTGCTGCAGCCTCACTAGATGCGCCGGCGTCTCCACGGCCCTCGCCTCCGCTCTCACCTCTCGTATAGCAACAGAATGCGACTGCTCCAACAGCGCCAACTTCTGCTGCAGCCTCACTAGATGCGCCGGCGTCTCCACGGTCCTCGCCTCCGCTCTCACCTCTCGTATAGCAACAGAATGCGACTGCTCCAACAGCGCCAACTTCTGCTGCAGCCTCACTAGATGCGCCGGCGTCTCCACGGTCCTCGCCTCCGCTCTCACCTCTCGTATAGCAACAGAATGCGACTGCTCCAACAGCGCCAACTTCTGCTGCAGCCTCACTAGATGCGCCGGCGTCTCCACGGTCCTCGCCTCCGCTCTCACCTCTCGTATAGCAACAGAATGCGACTGCTCCAACAGCGCCAACTTCTGCTGCAGCCTCACTAGATGCGCCGGCGTCTCCACGGTCCTCGCCTCCGCTCTCACCTCTCGTATAGCAACAGAATGCGACTGCTCCAACAGCGCCAACTTCTGCTGCAGCCTCACTAGATGCGCCGGCGTCTCCACGGTCCTCGCCTCCGCTCTCACCTCTCGTATAGCAACAGAATGCGACTGCTCCAACAGCGCCAACTTCTGCTGCAGCCTCACTAGATGCGCCGGCGTCTCCACGGTCCTCGCCTCCGCTCTCACCTCTCGTATAGCAACAGAATGCGACTGCTCCAACAGCGCCAACTTCTGCTGCAGCCTCACTAGATGCGCCGGCGTCTCCACGGTCCTCGCCTCCGCTCTCACCTCTCGTATAGCAACAGAATGCGACTGCTCCAACAGCGCCAACTTCTGCTGCAGCCTCACTAGATGCGCCGGCGTCTCCACGGTCCTCGCCTCCGCTCTCACCTCTCGTATAGCAACAGAATGCGACTGCTCCAACAGCGCCAACTTCTGCTGCAGCCTCACTAGATGCGCCGGCGTCTCCACGGTCCTCGCCTCCGCTCTCACCTCTCGTATAGCAACAGAATGCGACTGCTCCAACAGCGCCAACTTCTGCTGCAGCCTCACTAGATGCGCCGGCGTCTCCACGGTCCTCGCCTCCGCTCTCACCTCTCGTATAGCAACAGAATGCGACTGCTCCAACAGCGCCAACTTCTGCTGCAGCCTCACTAGATGCGCCGGCGTCTCCACGGTCCTCGCCTCCGCTCTCACCTCTCGTATAGCAACAGAATGCGACTGCTCCAACAGCGCCAACTTCTGCTGCAGCCTCACTAGATGCGCCGGCGTCTCCACGGTCCTCGCCTCCGCTCTCACCTCTCGTATAGCAACAGAATGCGACTGCTCCAACAGCGCCAACTTCTGCTGCAGCCTCACTAGATGCGCCGGCGTCTCCACGGTCCTCGCCTCCGCGCGCTGCAGGCGACGCTGCGCCGCTTCAAGCGAACTGCTCAGGTCACGGACACGCTTTTCTAGCTCTGCTTGTGATGCTGAACGGTATAAAGTTGTTTTAATCAATAATACCAAACTATTACTGTCCTTCTGCAGAGCAAAGGCCTCTTCTCATATAGAGATATTAATCAATACAATACATAGTCACTTTTCGTCTGTCCGCCGTAAGCCGCCGTAAGTCTGACTGCGACCGATTTGTTCTTCTAAGGTATTCACCATCTTTTTTAAATTATTCTGGATAATATTCATGAATTATACACATAACCTTCCTCGTGAATAGAGATTGGATATTCGGATGCATAGTTATCACAAAGTATGGAAGCGGCTTCTTAAAATATATTTTTTTGCCGGGATCACGGGGTTTCATAAATAACTGGGTATAATTTTTTTTATTAATAAGCATAACAAATATTTCTTATATCTACTTATGTAAAACTAGGCAAGAATTTTATGGAAAATATAACACGTAAAAAATTACTATACAAAGTACAACGTTATCGTTTTTCTAAATTTTTAATCATTTTTTCTTCATACCTTATAAATCTAAAATAAAATATATTTATTCGCCCGCATACACAGTACAAAAGAGTATTTCTTAATAATTCGTCGGTCCTGGAAACCGACACTTTTTCCGTACCGAAGCGCACTCCATAATAGTCAACTCTCAAGCTTTAGGTAAATATAATGCATCCGAATATCCGATTTCTACTCATGAATCACTCCGTCCATTGGTGAAAACCGTTTGAAAATCCTGTTCGGTTGTTTTTGAATGTATCACATTCAGACAGACGCGGCGTTGGACTGTTTTATAATATGTAAGGATGGGTTTATCAAACAAGTTGGACAGCTTGGATCATTGTTACAATTAAATCTTGAAAGTAAATACTACTTCTAATATAAGTTTTCTCCTATCTATACTATGGGTATTTTTACAGAAGCTAAAAGATATAAGCACAAACTACTGGGATAAGTATCTTATTTATAGAGCTTAAAAATATTTGTTCCTTGTAAACCTAGGTCTTACCTTGCGCCTCACTAGAATGCACAACCTTGTCTTCTAACTTCTCTTTTGTCTTTCTCTCACTATTCAATTTCAGGTGCAATTCTCTGCAAATTAAACAATCATTATTTTAGATTTCAAATAAACCTGATGTTTTAAAGAATTCGATAAAGAAAGAATTGCATTGTAAACTTTGGCTGTCGGGACTTGTAATGATAAGATTTGCAACAAGATTATATGCAAGATTATTTGGCACTATTCTAGAACACTATGTTGAACTCAACAGTGTTTTAGATTATTGTCTGAATGTTCCACTAATCTTCTAACTTTATGTCTTTGTCATAAAATCAGACGTCCTACTCTAATACCTACTTCATCATAGCCTGATGGTCAGCCCTCTCATTCTCTCTCTCCTGTATCTCGTACGCCACTTTAGCCTTCAAGTTGTTTATCTCAGCCAAGTGTTGCTGCACTAATGTTCTGGTCTCTTCTCTCATTGCAGCTATCTGGTTTTCATACTGCGGATGAAAAGTGTATTAGGATAACTATCATGTCCTGTTATAAGTGGATCATGGTATAGTTACTGCAATCATAATCAGCTATAATGTTCCCCCCGCTGGGCCACAAGCCTCCTCTCTGTGAGAGGGAGTGGCCATAATCCACCACGCGAGCCCAGTGCGGGTTGGTGGATTCGATTCGGTTTTCGAATTTTTCGTTCTAGGACATGCCGGTTCCCTCACGGTGTTTTCCTTCACCGTTTTTAGAGCAGTGGTGGTGGGGGTGATGAAGAATTTACACAAAGTTAACTGCCTGCTTGGGGTCGAACCCACGACCTACAGCTCGTAAGTCGCGGCCGTTACCACTGGGCCACCACTGCTCTCAGTTACTGCAATACAAGGTGATAATAATGCCGCTGTAAAAAAAATATAAAAAATAAGCCGTATTACTAGAAGCAACTCTTTTATTTACAAACATAACATCACGCCTTGTTTCCCCGAAGGGTTAGGCAGAGGTGTACCCATAGTATAGGTACCGTCGAAAAAGTTCATGTCTAACCACCTTAAGGACTATTCTTGCTTGCAGCGCTCAGCGGCTATAGCACCGGCCGGTAACAGATGTGGTCATCGTGTTCACGGGATTTTGTTTTGAAACTGGTTAGATATGAACTTCTTTGATGGTACACCCACATTTCGCCAGCTATGTTTAAGTCCCATATAATAGGGGGCGAGCCTATGCTACCTCTTTTATTTACTTTATTTATTTTCCGATGCGCCACTTTTGCTTACAGCGGCATAATAGCGGTCACTGTCCCAGCTACATTTATTTACAGATTCTTGTATAAAGAAGAAGTAAAGTCCGTTCGTATCCAGAATCTAGTTCTTCTTCGTGTCGATGGCACGACATTTTATTAAATTTAGTTGGCCACTTCCACGTCGATGGTGGCAACGGAGAATTCACTTTGGCTGCATTTTTGTGGCACAGAGGGCAGGATATGAGGTGGAGCATCGTTTGCGACGCAGCTCTACATCCACACCCTGCATCAACATTTATCGCAAACTTGACGCAATCATTATATTATTTTTGGATTTTACGGCTGTTCCTTTGGGTTTTCCAAATTTTCTTTTTTCCTAAACAACACCAGTATAGAAACGGAAAAAAACAACCACAAATCGGTCGAGCCATTTTCGAGTTTTGGGAGACCAACGCACGGCAATTAATGGTTAAATATGTATATACCTAGATGAAAAAGTTTATTTATTTATTTATTTAATACTTCAAGCACACAAATGTACAGAGGTGGACTTAATGCCATAGGCATTTTCTACCAGTCAAGCTTTTGGTGATGCAGAGACAAACAGTGGCAAGTTTATTGCTCAGGTTCCTATGAAGAGTGACCTAGAGAAAGTGCAATGACCCGAATGATCGCTGTTGCAAACCTAACAGCACCAGCACGCGTAGCACGACCACCATAGAAACGGGTTTTGTCGACGGAAGAATAGACAAAATGAAAAGAAAAGAAAGAAAGAAAATACATTTATTTAGCACAGACTAAGAGGCACACAACACAACATAATTATTTTACTACAAATAAAAACCTAATTAAAAAAGAAAGAAACAAATAAAAAGTGTAAAAGTGCGTTCTAACATATTAGCAGGAAAGTGTGCCTCGCGGCTGCGCCAAATAGGCCTAGTTCAGCAAAAATGCCAGACAAACAAAGTCAAAGTCAACAATGTCAGACAGATTCACTCACAATCTGTCATTTTGTCTACTCTTCTGTCGACAAAACTTGTTTCTATGGTGATCATGCTACGCGGGCATATATAGGAAGATGTTTATTTTTAGTTGTGTAAAATGTTTAAAGAATTAATCTTGTTAAAATCAAATTACTAAAAACCCAAACCACAATCTCACTTTAATCATTTTGTTTTACACTGTAACCCATTTAAATAAATGTATTCTATTAATATAGTTTGATAACAATCTTGTTATGATTGAAACAAGTTCCTGATGTGTATTTAAATGTCCTGGCCAGATCTTAAAATTGATCATTTCATAAAGTGTTCGTCCATTTCATGATATAGAACATCGACCACTGGCCACATCATGATGTGGTATGGCCAGATCGTTGAATACTCAACGTTTGACGATATGAACAGTTAAACACACGACTAGGTACTTCATGATGTGGCCAAACATTTGTGGTCATATCGTTAAATAGTTAGATTTTCCACCGGTAGAGGCGTTGATGTCGCTTTGTTTTTGTTGTGCCTCATGGCGGCGGCATACAACAAATCAAACAAAGTAGGTGTATTGTTTTTGTTAGTTAAATGAAACAGTTGTATTTTAATTTTATATTATTTATAATAATATTTTTACAAGTTCCTATCTCAATCCGTCTTAGTCTAATGAGTCATTTCAATGACAGCGATAGCTGTCAAGTATAGTTTCAGTTCTTTTATTTTTAATTTTATTCTTACATTTTCTTCTTTCTCTTTGTAAACAAATAACAGCAATCCTTATTACAATGTTTTACTTAATAATATTAGTACACCACAGTTACGCATTCAACCAGTGACCGCCCGCACAACAAAGTCTATGCTGGTCAAATGTAAAAAGAGGTTCTAGTATAATTAACATTATTTATGTCTCTTACATGATGTCACTGTGTTCAATAAATATGTTTAAATAGTGTAATTGGCTTCAGCCGTTCTATCTAAATAAATAAATGATCTGTTTCCATTAATACCAACAATTCTACCTTCTAACCACACATTCTTTTGTACTATCGAAGAATTTCATATCTAAGCAATTTGAAAACAAAATCCCGTGGACACGATGACTACATCTGTTACCAGCCCGGTTCTATAGCCGCCGAGCGCTGCAAGCTAGAATAGTCCTTACGGTGGTTAGTTATGAACTTCTTTGATGGTACATCTTTCTTAAACCATATATTTTGACCTATTACCAATTCTGTTTTTATTCTACTTGTTCTATTATAATTTTTAATATTTCTATCAACCTGTTTACTTGATTGATACTGCACATTATTATTTAACTTTGGTTTCAAAAAGGTTTGTAAAGTTATTAATTTTGTTTATAGATTTCCATTCATTAATAATTCACTAGAGAATAAATTGTTCCAGTTACTGGTGAAACTCTATACCTACTTTAAAATCTGTGTTGTCATCATTACATTTATACATTATTTTCTATGCAATCCGAACTCCTCTCTCAGCCATCCCATTCGACTGTGGATATCTAGGACTAGTATATGTATATTTGAATCCCCATTCCTGAAATTCTTTGTCGGTTATTTAAAAAACAATCTGCTGTTTCATAGAAAAGTGCAATACCTACGCTGTCAAAATGTCTGGAATAGCAGATTTTTTTTAAATAACCGACGAAAAACTTCAACTCAGGGGGGTTCAGAAGCATTCACGGGGATGCGAGCCGTAACGGTGAGCTGCCCCGTGTCGGCGGCCAGAAAAATCGCCGGGGAGGGCCAAAGGTTATTGGTGGGCTGGGTATCCGCGCAGGTCAAACTGCTCGAACCCAGACCTCTGAGGTGCTTCCGCTGCCATGTGGGCAACCACGTGGGAGCTAAATGCACCTCGGAGGTGGACCGCAGCGATCACTGCTATCGCTGCGGTCAGCCCGGTCACAAGGCCGGCTCGTGCGAAGCCACGCCGCACTGCGCCGTATGTGCAGCGGCTGGCAAGCCGGCCGAGCACCGGATTGGGAGCAAGGCCTGCGCCCAACCCGCCAAAGCCAGGAGCAAGTCCTCCGCCACCGCCGTCACTGCCGCAGCCGCCGCTACTATTGCCGCCGCCGCTGCCGCCACCACCGTCGTCACCGCCGCGGCCGTTGCCGCCGTGGCGGGGCCCTCACGCGGGGCTCGGGGGGGGGCTAAAATGGACTGCCAATAGGTCCATTACGCCTCCTCCAGGCGAACATCAACCACTGCGCCGCAGCTCAGGATCTGTTGCTCCAGAGCATGGCGCAGTGGTCGATTAACATCGCCGTGGTCGCTGAGCCGTACTTTGTCCCGCCCAGGGATCACTGGGTGGAGGACCTGAGCGGCTCAGTGGCCATTATTTCGTCGGCCGCCGCCGGTACCCCGTCCCTCGAGACCGTCAAGAAGGGACGGGGTTGCGTAGCAGCACGGTTCGGGGAGATTGTCGTGGTAGGAGCGTATTTTTCCCCGAACCGAACTCTCGCCGAGTTCCACAACTCCCTTGGGGAGTTGAGAGTCGTCGTCGTCGGGTACCATCCCCTCCCCGTGATCGTCCTCGGGGACTTCAATGCCAAGAACGTGGCTTGGGGTTCCCGGTTAACGGACACACGGGGCAGGATGGTGGAGGACTGGGCTCTGGAGTCGGGCCTGGTCGTCCTAAACCGGGGTTCTGTCCCCACGTGCGTGCGGATGCGGGGCGAGTCAGTGGTGGACATTTCGTTCGCCAGCCCCGCTCTGTCACCACGTGTCATCGGCTGGCGCGTCATGGAGGGGGTGGAGACCTATTCCGATCACCGGTACATCCGGTTTGACGTCTCCGCCCAGACCTCGGGCACGCCGGTCAGACAGACCCCGAGTGGTCCGCGGTGGGCGCTGAAGCAGCTGGACCGGGAGCTCCTCCTGGAGGCCTCGATCGTGCAGGCCTGGGTGTCATCACCGGACAGGCCTGCCGACATCAACGACGAGGCGGAGTGGTTCCGGGAGGCCATGTCCGAAATATGTGACGTGGCAATGCCCCGGGTCCAGCCCAGACGTGCTCAGCGCCAGGTGTACTGGTGGTCGCGTGAGCTGACCGCTTTACGCGCGGCGTGCGTTGCTGCGCGCCACTTGTACGCCAGGCACCGCAGGCTCCGTATCCGCCCGCCGGATACGGAAGCCATTGAGGCGGAGCTGTACGCCGGGTACAGAGCGGCGAAGACCGCACTCCGAGCGGAGATCGAGCGGGCCAGAGGAGAGGGCCGTAAAGAGTCGCTGGAGACTCTGAACAGAGACCCGTGGGGGCGCCCATACAAATGGGTGAGAGATCAACTCCGCCCATGGGCTCCCCCGCTGACGCAGAGTCTCCGGCCCCAGCTCGTGGAGGACGTGGTGAGCGCTCTGTTCCCTTCGCGAGGGGAACATACTCCCCCGCCCATGGCTCCGCCTCCTGCGGTGCCCGATGCGGACCACACAGGTGACGACGACGACGACGAATCTCCGGAGGTGACCGGGGTAGATTTGAGAGTGGCGGTACGTAGGCTGAATGCCAAAAATACCGCCCCAGGACCCGACGGCTTACCTGGAAAAGCCTGGGTTCTGGCCTTAGAGGCTCTCGGGCCTCGACTTCGAGGGCTCTTTAGCGCATGCTTGGAGAGGGGCCAGTTCCCACTTCGTTGGAAGACGGGGAAACTGGTCCTCATCAAGAAGCCGGGGCGCCCGGCGGACTCTCCGTCCGCTTACCGGCCCATCGTGCTGCTCGACGAGGTGGGCAAGCTCTTTGAAAGAGTAATTGCAGACCGCCTTGTCGGGCAGCTGGTGCGAGTGGGGCCGGATTTGGCGGACAGCCAGTTTGGTTTCCGCAAGGGGCGCTCTACGGTGGATGCCATCATGCGCGTTCGAGCCCTCACGACGGGGGATGCTGTTGCCCGGGGTGGGGTGGTCTTGGCGGTGTCTCTTGACATCGCCAATGCGTTCAATACCCTGCCCTGGAGTTGCATTAGGGAGGCACTCCGGTATCACCGGATGCCGACCTACCTCTGTCGAGTGGTCGAGGCCTATTTGACGGACAGGGCCGTCATCTACCCCGGTCACCACGGAGAGTGGAACCGGCGAGAGATGTCGTGCGGTGTCCCGCAGGGATCGGTCCTGGGGCCGCATCTGTGGGACATCGGCTACGACTGGGTGCTGCGCGCCGACCTCCCTAGCGGCGTCAGCGTAGTCTGCTACGCTGACGACACGCTGGTCCTGGTGCAGGGGAGGTCGCATGAGGCGGCGGCCGAACTAGCGACACGTTGGGTTGCGACAATCGTCGTTAGGATCCGGCAACTGGGACTCGAGGTGGCCTTGCACAAGTCCGAGGCCATGTGTTTCTATGGTCCTCGGAACGCGCCACTGTCGGGTTCCCAGATGACGGCGGGAGGGGTTCACATCGGTGTCGAGTCGACGATGAAGTACCTGGGACTCGTCCTCGACAGCCGGTGGAACTTCGTCGAGCACTTCCGACGTTTGGCTCCCAAACTGCAGAGGGCTGGGGCTGCTTTGAAGCGGCTTCTGCCCAATCTAGGGGGTCCAAACGCCTCCTGCCGGAGGCTCTACGCGGGGATCGTTCGGTCCATGGCCCTTTACGGGGCACCGGTGTGGGCGCGTTCATTAAGGCTGCGACCAGCCCAGCGATTGAACGCGTCCCAAAGGGTCATGGCCATTAGGCTGGTCAGAGGATACCGCACGGTCTCCCGTGAGGCGGCGAGCCTCCTTGCCGGACTTCCGCCATGGGATCTGGAGGCAAAAGTCCTCGCGCACATGTGGGAGTTGCGCGAGGAGGCGAAACGCCGGGGCGTAACTCCGCTGCCGCGAGAAATCACGGCACAGCGGACAGAGCTCCGGCGGGATCTCATGGCGGCATGGAGAGTGCGATTGTCGCAACCCAGCGCTGGGCACGCCACAATTGCGGCGGTAAGGCCCCTCTTTGAGGAGTGGCTAGAGAGGCGCCACGGCGTCCTCACCTTCCGCCTGACGCAGGTCCTCACCGGACACGGTTGTTTCGGGAGGTTCCTGTTCAGGATAAAGCGGGAGGAAACGCCCGGGTGTTACCATTGTGTGGATCGCCCGGAGGACACGGTGGAGCATACGGTGGAGGTCTGCCCGGCTTGGGCGGGGCACCGCCGTGTCCTCACGGAGGCGATCGGCAGCGGCGATCTCTCGCGTCCGGCCCTGGTTCAGGCCATGGTCCGGAGCGAGAGTGCATGGGAAGCCGTCACTTCCTTCTGCGAAGCAGTAATGCTCGCGAAGGAGGAGGCGGAGCGCGCGAGGGAAATGCAAGATGCGCGCCCTCGCGCCCCTAGCCGCCGCAGGAGACGCCCCGGGCGTCGGGAGTCGCGAGCCGACTTCCGGCCACCGTAGGCGCGGGCTGGCGGACGGTGGGCAATGGGTAGCTCGCCGTCCGATTAGGACCAGGCCCGGGTCGACGGCGCGTTGTGTTCCACGCGCGCCTCAAAGAGATGTCAGCACCAACTGACGGGGTCCGTAAGGGCCAATGCCTGCCAGGGTTGCGAGTTTGTCCGAAAGGGATATCGCGGCCCCGGCACACAGGCAACGGAAGGAACACGGGTGGGTTTTAGTCAGTAAAAGTCTGACACTCCCTCTCGCTCCGCCCAGAGCGGGAGGAGTCATTTGATGATTTCCCACCCAAAAAAAAAAAAAAAAAAAAAGGGGTGTTCAGAAGCATGTACTTAATCCATGGTAAGTAACAGTGTTCGCGTCGATGTCCCTGCCTTTTATAGTTTTCGTGCTAATTGTTACATTTAGACATCCCTATGTGTCTTTTTGTTTTCAGCTTTCTCCGTTTTTATTGTTGTTCTTGTGTGAATATTGTGTGCCTTAACCTATTTCAAATAAATTTATTTTCTTTCTTTTCTTTATGTAATATTTCCTTTTTTTTTCCTTTGGTACAATTAATCTATCTTTATAAAATACTAAATTTTCATCAAATGACAGATCATTCTTCATAATTATAACTCTGTAAATAATCTGGAATACTATTAGACCAACCCTTCTTAATATATTCTATTAATTCTATCAACTCAGTATCCTTAGAGCTTTCAGTAATTGTATTTTTTGTTTATTTGTACTTTCTGAATTCTGAGCCAGGCCTACACAGTGTGAATGACTTCATACATATATGATTCATCAACATCACTACATTCCTGGTATGATCTTGATAATAAGTCTGCTATATACATTAATCTACCCTGTAGGTATTTAAATTCTATATTATATTTTAGTAATTTTAATCTTTGCAATCTTGGTGATGGTATCTCATGTAAGTACAAGTTTCTTTAATAAAGATTCCAATGGTTTGTGATCATTAACACTTTGAGGGACAGTAAAGGCCCATAGGCGTTATAACAATAAAACTTCTATTGTGTCTCGTTCAGTGTCCTTGAATGCGTTAATAATTGTTTTTTTAGTCCATAAATGTAGTAATCAAATTTTTTACTGACCCACACAACACTTTACAATTCATTCTCTATTTGAGAAAAATTTCGCTCTAACTGTGTTAACTACGAGATGCAAAGCAAACTGGCGTATTATTTTGTAATAAGCAACAACCAATGCCATTTGGATGCATCACATTGTACTACAATATGTAATTTAATATTGAGATTCTCTGATATTGGTGCTTCTGTAATTTTTTTCTTAATAATATACATGACCAAAATACTACTACTTCCTTTAATTTATATTGAAATGTATTCTTATTAAATCTTACATTATGTTCAAAAGCTTGTTGAAACACTGTATTCAATATTGCATCATGCTCCTGTTCGGTTTTTCCACATATGAATAAGTCATCACAGTAAACAATGACACCTGGTATGGTGTGGTATGTCTCCAAAAGCAATTTCACTATATCTTTGGAATATTTATGGAGCCACTGACAAACCAAATGGCATTCTTAAAAAAAATTAACAACCATATGGGCTG
Source organism: Agrochola macilenta (assembly GCA_916701695.1). Classification (NCBI taxonomy): domain Eukaryota; kingdom Metazoa; phylum Arthropoda; class Insecta; order Lepidoptera; family Noctuidae; genus Agrochola; species Agrochola macilenta. The sequence goes on from OU753556.1 coordinate 22,755,841, forward strand.
TTAAAAGTACATAAGTCATTGGAATCCTCACTTAGTTTAATATTATAAAAGCCAACTGTTAAATCTATTACTGAGAAACACTTTTTATTGCACAATTTAGAGACTTTTCGTCTATAGTTATAGGTATCAAATGATGCTCTCTAACTAATACCTTAATAACTTTAAGATCTAAACAAATTCTTAATGAACCATCTTTTTTATCAATAATGACCAAATTGCTTACAAAACTTTTCGGGTGCTCAACTTTCGCAATGACTTTCCTCTTCACCAGTGCTTCCAGCTTGTCAGCTAGTCGCTTCTTAAGTGCATTAGGCACTCTCCGTGGCGGTCTCACAACAGGCTCTGCACCAGTTTGAATGAGCAGCTGCAGTGGACTCTTAAATTCTCCAACACCCTGAAACAGTTTGTTATTCTTATTAATAATTATTTATTTTCCTTAATATTATTGTGACTGACACTATGTTACACACTGTTAATATTTATATTATTAATTAACTTTAATTTTATTAATGTGTCCAAACCCAAAATTGGTTTAACATGTTGTTTAATTATTATGAACTCAATGTTAATATTATTTTGGCTATTGGCTTAATTTTTTCACCCTCAAATGCCTTTATGATATTAGTCTCAGACCACTGAGGATTTTCATCATCGACTATTCTTATCAATTCCCCCAGAGATATGACATTTACCTGCGACCCTGTTTCACACTTAAAATTTACCATGTTGTTCTCAACTTTTAATATTAATAACCAGTCCTGTTTATTTATTTTATTATTATTCCTGGAATGACAAACTTTCCTGAGTCATAATTATAGCCTTACCCCCATTATTTTCAACATAATTAATTTTCTTATTTTTCAATCTCATGCACCTTTTTATTTTTACATCCTGAAGCAAAATTATTTAATTTTAAGCAATTTGCACTACTTTTCCCGAAAGCTGGGCGATGTCTGAAAACATGTTCACAACTACATTTTAAACAATGATAAAAGTTTTTATTAAATTTTTTGTTATACTTAGCTCCCTTATTGTTGGGGCCTTTGCCCTGTTCATTAGTTATTTTATCTACACTCAATATGAGTTTAGCTTGCTTTTGGATGTTCTTCATATGCTCCTTTGACAACTCCGCAGCTCTGCACCTGTTCACTGCTCTGTCAAGGGAGAGGTCATTGAACTCTTGAGTTTTTGTTGTAGATTCTTATCGCTTATGCCCATCACAATCCTGTCTCGTAGCATCCTGTCTTCCATATCTTTTATAGTTCCAATTTTTTACAAATTTCTTGATGTTTGTGTACAAATTGTCAAAGCTTTCACCTTCTTGTTTTCCATTATTAAAAATGAATGCATTGATCATTTCATTCTGTTTTGGAGTGAAGTAATCGTCAAACGCTCCTTTTTCCTCATCTTTATTTAGTATTCTAGTGCTTCTGCTCCCACGCTGTTTATTATTATGGCCGCCTTTCTGGTCTCCGACCAAATATCAAAATCAGCCTCAATTTCTTCCACCTTGGTAGCAAATCTTAATTCAATGTTGGCCTTTTCAATGTTTGCCATGAATTTTAATTACCTGTAGGTAATCTACTCTAATCTTCTTAATATTTACTCCCTTCGTTGTAATCTTGTTTCGGCATATGCTTAAACCAGCTGCGCCATGTATTGTTTCGTTTTATTAAATAAAACAGTTGTATTTTAACTTTAAGTATATTCTTTTGATTAATTATTACAAGTTCGTGAGAAAAAATTTCATTATTACAAAGATGTATTTATCAAAACTACACGTGTAAATTACGAGTTATATGTGTCGTTATTTATTATTATTTCACAAATATATTTTTCCATTTGTATTTGTGATTCTGTTCATCAAAAATCCATTGTAAGTTACAATTTCTAAAAAATCATAGCAAATCCTGAGAGTGTCCGGCGACTCTCCATTCCATCTTACAAGTTTATGAGTGTCGTGCTTAGTACCTCAATCAATTTTTAAATAGGGTTTTCTTTTTTTTTATGTGTTCGAGTAATATATGTAATTTATGTGTGTTGAGTATAAGTAGTCTGACACCAGTCTTACCAAGGGGTATCGTATTACCCAGTAACTGGGTTGTGGAGGTCAGATAGGCAGTCGCTCCATGTAAAATACCGGTATTCAGCTGCATCCGGTTAGACTGGAAGCCGACCCCAACATAGTTGGGAAAAGGCTAGGCAGATTGATTGTGTTCGAGTAATTCAAGCGATGAAGGAAATGGTACTTATTAAAATAACGGAACCAGGAACATAATACAAAAGAAGGACTTCTATTATTCATAGCTACAGTCATAAGGCATCTCCATATGACTGTATCTATGAATTTAACGATAAATTAACATTTTGGGTAGCCATTTAGAAAGATTCAAACAGAAACAACGACCTGTCAACTTAATGTCTGTCAAATTAATTTTATACTGCGACATGTCTATCGCATTCTATTGAAGTGTGGCTTAAAATATAGGTACCTATGTAAAATCTTGTTTCGTAAGTACTGTAAAGTAAAGTTTATTTATTTGCATAGATTGTAGGTAGGTACATGACATATTATGTAGTAGGCAGGTACTAGTATATAATTAAACATAACAAAAACGTATTTAACTTAAGTAAGTACGGGGTTTTTTTTTTCAATCATTACCTGCAGTTCCTATTTACAGATAACGAACGTTTAAAACATACAAGACTTATCAAAAAGGGTCTACACATCCTTTTAAATTTGAGTAAAATGTATCTCGGACATATTATGTAATCTTTATCCAGACCAAGTGAATGACATGTAGGTAGGTACCTACTTAGTTAAAATGTTCTTCCACTCTTGTATTTTTTTATCTTTGGACAACCTGCTGTTAAATGCACCAAACAAAATGTCTTTTTTGTCACGAATCAGTTGTAAAATCGTTATTTTATTATCATTTCCAAACATTTTAACCTTGCCGTAAATATTCTTCAAAATAATAATTTAAAAAGGCGGCAATACTCTGTCGCTACTGTTTTTTTTTATTGTCCCGTCCATATTAGGCACAGACAATATGCCTACAGCACAGCGTTTAAGGGCGCGTTTGCAAATCGGACAAAATTATGCTGTTTTTCGGTAGATTTTGTGACAAAACTAAACCGAATCAAATATAACTAATAACTACCACATATAGGTTGGTTCTTCATCTTCAAATGATAGGAACTTTTTTGTTCAAAATTATAGTTTTTTATATTGTAAAAACGATCTTCCGTTGCCATTTTCCACAAAATTAACGTTATCGGGTTGAGTTTAGGTACATTTTTTGTTCTATTATCAATATATTTTAAGATTTCTAAAAATACTATTAGTAGGCAGACATGTTCAATTTTAAACCTTAGGAAAAAAATGTTTCAAAATGTCACAAACAGCAGCAAAAAAAAAAAAAAAAGAAACTAACTTTTTCACATATTTTGCTATTACGGATGAATCGTAATCGATTGTATTAAGGGTTATTTTATTTTTGGTCTGTTTTGATTTATTTCACAAATATTTCGAAAGAAACCTCAGTCCGCGCTTGGCCGCTGTCGGTGGTGGACCTTGTGTTGCCTTTTTGCAGCGGCTCGTGTGGAAAAAAATCGTTGTACAAATACAAAATATTCGATAAACCAAATTTGATATTTGCTATGGTAAGATAATTTTGCATTCACAGATTTTGAGATTTTTATAATCATAATTATTTTATTTCGGTAAAAGTAAGTACGGTTTATAAATGCCTATTCGACTGGGACTTGATGGAGTGACCTGTGTACTTCGGTGACTGCTACTGGAACTCCGCGACGAGTAGAACTAGGTGTACCGAGTCTGGGCTCGTTTTGTTAGTTATGATGAGACCTTACCTCCAGACTTTATGGAGTGACCTGAAGGTGTACTTCGGTGACTGCTACTGGAACTCCTGGATGAGTAGAACTAGGTGTGCCGAGTTTGGGCTCATTTTGTTAGTTATGATGAGATCTTACCTCCGGACTTGATGGAGTGACCTGAAGGTGTACTTCGTTCTAGTTCTACTCATCCAGGAGTTCCAGTAGCAGTCACCGAACTACACCTTCAGGTCACTCCATCAAATCCGGAGGTAAGATCTCATTATAACTAACAAGACGAGCCCAAACTCGGCAAACCTAGTTCTACTCGTCGAGGAGTTCCAGTAGCAGTCACCAAAGTACACCTTCAGGTCACTCCATCAAGTCCGGAGGTAAAATCTCATCATAACTAACAAAACGAGCCCAAACTCGGCACAGCTAGTTCTACTCGTCGAGGAGTTCCAGTAGCAGTCACCGAAGTACACCTTTAGGTCACTCCATCAAAACCGGAGGTAAGATCTCATTATAACTAACAAAACGAGCTCAAACTCGGCACACCTAGTTCTACTGGTCGAGGAGTTCTAGTAGCAGTCACCGAAGTACACCTTCAGGTCACTCCATCTAGTCCGGAGGTAAGATCTCATCATAACTAACAAAACGAGCCCAAACTCGGCACACCTAGTTCTACTCGTCGAGGAGTTCCAGCAGCAGTCACCGAAGTACACCTTCAGGTCATTCCATCTAGTCCGGAGGTAAGGTCTCATCATAACTAACAAAACGAGCCCAAACTCGGCACACCTAGTTCTACTCATCGAGGAGTTCCAGTAGCAGTCACCGAAGTACACCTTTAGGTCACTCCATCAAAACCGGAGGTAAGATCTCATTATAACTAACAAAACGAGCTCAAACTCGGCACACCTAGTTCTACTGGTCGAGGAGTTCTAGTAGCAGTCACCGAAGTACACCTTCAGGTCACTCCATCAAGTCCGGAGGTAAGATCTCATCATAACTAACAAAACGAGCCCAAACTCGGCACACCTAGTTCTACTCGTCGAGGAGTTCCAGCAGCAGTCACCGAAGTACACCTTCAGGTCATTCCATCTAGTCCGGAGGTAAGGTCTCATCATAACTAACAAAACGAGCCCAAACTCGGCACACCTAGTTCTACTCGTCGAGGAGTTCCAGTAGCAGTCACCGAAGTACACCTTCAGGTCACTCCATCAAGTCCAGAGGTAAGATCTCATCATAACTAACAAAGCAAGCCCAAACTCGGCACACCTAGTTCTACTCGTCGAGGAGTTCTAGTAGCAGTCACCAAATTACACCTTCAGGTCACTCCATCAAGTCCAGAGGTAAGATCTCATCATAACTAACAAAGCAAGCCCAAACTCGGCACACCTAGTTCTACTCGTCGAGGAGTTCCAGTAGCAGTCACCGACGTACACCTTCAGGTCATTCCATCTAGTCCGGAGGTAAGGTCTCATCATAACTAACAAAACGAGCCCAAACTCGGCACACCTAGTTCTACTCATCGAGGAGTTCCAGTAGCAGTCACCGAAGTACACCTTCAGGTCACTTCATCTAGTCCGGAGGTAAGATCTCATCATAACTAATAAAACGAGCTCAAACTCGGCACACCTAGTTCTACTCATCGAGGAGTTCCAGTAGCAGTCACCGAAGTACACCTTCAGGTCACTGCATCAAGTCCGGAGGTTAGCAAAAATATAAAGAACAGTACTAAAATGTTTTTTGTAGGTACCAAGTAATATAAAGACATTAGATAAAAAAACAATTTTCCAAAGTATCAAAATTAGTTCACTTCGGTACTATTCCCGCAGCTAACCGAGCGTACACTTGTGTGTGTGACCCGTGTCGACGTAGTAGTTCGATTCTATACCTATCAATTTTGCAAACGCGTCCTTAAGTAGAGTATATTCAATACAAAAACATACAAAAAATGGCGGGAAAAGAATATGGCATGCGACATACTTTTTTGATTATAGAACTTACAAGTAGAATCTACAAGCATTCAATTTCACAAACCCAGTAGATTATTTTTGATAAACGTAATTTACACGAACTTGTAAAAATTTCCTTGTAAAGTGTAACTTATGAACGTGTGACTTTTTATCAATGTGAATGACAGTTGACCAGTCTGATAATGTTCCGTTACCTACTACACTGTGTACCCTATGGCAAAGGCCTCCTCTCCTTGTCCTCCATAATCAATCATTACAAAAAAGATTAGTGCAATCTATGTACTTAATGGGCAAATACATTAAAGCCTGATTGACTCGGTGCGATTTAATTGGTGGCATACCATAAGTTGAAGTAACAATAAATGTAAGTTAAAAATTGCACTGTCTTAACATTTTTTTGACGATGCAAGCCATTTGTGGCCTCAATGTTATGGTATGCCACAGGCGTGAAGCTTGTATTGTAATGGGCTTTAAGATATGAAGCTTTTACTTATGAAGGCTGGATACGTTTTATGGGTTAAAAAAAAGCCAGTCTCCTGGAAATTTTTACGAACGACAGCTTTTTAGATTTCTTCAACATCTTCTTTCCTTGTTAAACATACCTTATCTCTAGTCAGTTTCTTGTCTGCTTGAAAAGCTTCTTCCATCCGTGACTTCTCTGCTGTCAAGGTGGATAGTGACAGCATGAGCGCTGACACTGACTCATCTCTGCTTTCCTCTGAAAAGGAGAGACAAATAGTCTTAATTTTTGCAGGGAAAAACAAGCAGACACAATCAGCAAATAATAGAGACTACCTCTATTTAAAGGGATGTTGAATAAGTGGATAAGGAATTACTGAAGCAATAAGCTAAATATTTTTGGTGGTTAGAGAATAATTTTCTACTGTTTATGAGATTTTTGGTTGTCTGTTTCTCCACCTCTAGGAGTACTGGTCTGCTTATCTAGCAGATAATTTCATACCAAACCTTATTCCAATTTATCTGGTAGATAGTACCTGTGTGTCCCAATCATCATTCAATTTCGTAAGTAAGTACTTATTTATTCCTCTAAAAGTCAAAATATATATATTTGAAATCTGTTTTAGGGCTCTGATAGTGGCAGGAGAAGTCAAAATCAAAGCATTTATTGTAAATAAACCATTTACAAGCACTTTTGAATTATCAAAGATTTGGTCTGTTAGTCAGAAAGTTGAAGCTAGTTGCCTATTCCAAAACATAGATCTCTATGGAGAAGAATGGGTTAGAAACTCAAAGACTTTTAAATAGAGATATTACATGTCCTCCCCTAAAAGTAACATGCTTACCTCCTTCAGCAGGGTTTTCAGTTTTATTGAGGGCTTTCAAACTGATCTCCAATGCTTCCTTTTCTTTGATAAGTCCTTTGTAAGCAGCAACAACATCTGAAAATTATTACAGTCATGTATGAAAAAATAATTTTAAGATAAGAGATAATGCTAAACAAGTTATAAAAAACTGATGCAAAAAATTAGAAAATAGTTTATTGTCCAGGTAAGCAGGTTCATAGGTTAACTTAAAATAAGTTAGGACAACATGAGTAACTTAAAATATAACCTAAGTACAGCTTGGTTAAAATGCTATCATGTTCTATGTTCTACATAATATGATAGAGGGTTTGGTATCCGCAAATCCTTCAGGAGGATCATTGTGCGTGGGCCATGGCGGCCGTCGATGGTTATTCCAACTAGCCCATCTCCGGAAGTTGATTAAATCTCCTGGTCTGTTAAACATTATTCTTTCTTTCTTTCTTTTCTATCTTTATTCAGAACATCTGTGAAAGTGAAACAATCTACATGATCTTCACATGATCTGACCAAGATTATGTCTGGACTTTAAAAGAGACTGTGACCTCTGAGTTTGTTTCGGCCTTTCTTCTCGGAGTAGTCAGATAGGCAACGCCGACCTCATCTAGTTTAAAAAATATGATTGACGTGTAAAAGTGTTTTGTCTCTGGTAAGGAAAGGAACCAGGGACCAACATCACAAACTATGGTTGGATCACGGTGAGTGCAGGCAGGCTAAGGAGGCATTCCCTACAATTGATGGCCGCCTCACGAAAAAGTTTCTCCGACTAACGAAACAACAGCTGCGTATCATTTAATAAACACCTCTTTGTAATAGGAGTCACAGACAGTCCGCTGTGCAGAGCCTGCATGGAGGACGACGAGACAGCAGCTCATGTGCTGTTACACTGCCCGGCGGTCGACGCATACAGGGCAAAGTACTTCGGTAACCCAGGTACCCTACGTGAGATTGTCAGTGACACCAAGGCGTTGCTGGCGTTCTTTGAGGAGCTGGGGTGGATCGAATAACCGATTTTCCCACCCGTACGCAAAATACGCGTTTAGACGTGGAGTTGCGGATACCAGCCCGTATTACCTATTACCTAAGTGTTTTGTCCAAACCCACTTACAGAAATAAAATCATTTATCAAAGATCTTGGTGACCCGAGGGTTTCTGTTCTAATCTAGGCATGATGTCTAGGTGACGCCTGTGCATTCAAGAGTTGATATCGTGTTATATGCTATCAAATATCATGTTACTTTAAATTTTAATTAAAACTAGCTTTTTAGGTTGGAAAATATCCTAACCCAGGTCATGAACTACCTGTGTGGAAATATTCATCAACATCTGTTCAGCCATTAAGGCGTGAAATGGTAAGAGACAGTGCTAAATGTGTATGTATGCATTTAAAATATTATTATTATATTATTAGTATGTGCATATGGAGTTTGAATTTATGTCAAGTCTGATAATAACAAATAAAAACCACTTTGGTTTCCAGTTATAATTTTTAAGTTTGAGATTATCTTAATTAAAAATCTAATAGACATACATAGCAAATTGTTACCAAATAAAATTGCAGGTTTACTTTACAACATTGTGGTAAAAGTATAATAAGAACTTGGACAGGTCAAGGGCAGAATCCCAGAATTGTTCGCAAGAATTGTTAAAGCTTAGGTTACAACAATATTGATGATACCTATTTTATAATAAAAACTAGCTTCTGCCTGTGACTTTCGTCTGTGTGGACTTCACATTTATCAGGATAAAAAGTGTCCTGTGCTAATCCAGGTTATACACTATATGTGCCAAATTTCATCCAAATCCGTTCAGCCGTTTTAGCGTGATTGAGTACAAACATACAAACTTTCACAAATAAAATAAGCAGGATTATCAAGTTGTTCTAATGGAATAAACATTTCCTCATTGAGCATAGTAAAAATAAATCCCGTGTATTAGAGTTAATCACCAATTTCGAATGTAGCATTTAAAAACTACGCTTATTAACGGGAACATAGAAACTTAAAAAATTACAAAACGGTTTTGTGTTCGTATTTCAATTAAATCCACTTACCTCTTAAACGACCTTCATATCGCTTGATTTGATCAGCTTGTTTGGTAATAGTTGATATCAATTCTTGTTTGGATAATGATTCCATGATTTTTCACCACTGCTGTTTGCGTTTGATCGACACACTGAACTCGAGTTACTAATTGTTTAGGACTTTAATATGATAAACGTTATGGAATCTTGATACAATTTAATTATTATTTTATTAAGTACGCAAGTTTGCTCACACTCATTGTTTTTCTCTCAACTGCTTGATTAATTTTCGTGCAATTCAATAATATTTTCTTTGACTGACATAAGCTCTGTGACTGACGTAACATGATGTGACACTTGAAGGACATTTAGAGACGTGACAATCTGGTATCACAGTTACTGTTAGGCGGTTCACACACGGCACCGCGCACCGCCGCGGTGCCGCGTTCGGCTTGCTGACCGGCTTCGCCGGCTATCCTCAGCTCGCGGGCCGCCCACCCCTCCGCGCCTACGCGGGCTTAAATTATAATCTAGGGGTAGGGCAGACAAGACTGCGTGAAGTCGGTTTTGCAGCGATTCGTTTCTGTCACTAAATTATGTAGCACATCACATGACACATGATATTCTACTTCATTCATCATTTTGAACTGGAAGAAATAGGTTAGGTTAGGTTAAAACTGTGACCAACCTACGTCCAAGTTGCTCGCAGATTTTATTTCACCATTTTCTAACTATCCGGGTTTTCGCAAAATCCGAATGATCAATTAATTACCCTCTGACATACATAATAAATAAATATCGATATTTAGGACATTCGATACTCTGTACTTTCGATATTTAGGTATTTCGATGTCACTTTTGTAGATAATTAGATTTTAAATATAATGGACGTAGGTTATCTAACTATTCGACATTATAAACTTACATTATTTTAATTTTCGGTTACATAGTCATTCGATAAATAAGTTTTCGATGTTTTGATCATTGACATTTTACCCGTAGGTATTTTAATTTTTGACGTTCAAATATGTACCCAGAATAATTTTACGTTTGGCTACATTTTTATTGATTCTTGTCTTAATACGTTTGGCAACATTACATTTTTGGTAGGTCGAATCCGTCGAATCGATGACCACGTGGGATGACGAATTGATGATACCAAAATCACAACCGGGAACTTTGTAGCATTCGAAAAACTACAAAGGCACAGGGCAAGAATAAATATTTATATGAATAAATATAACCTTACTTACCCAGAACTCATTTTTATTAAGAATGAACCATGAGTAAACTTTGATTATTTAATTTTTGGTTCTGTCATCAAGCTGTGATTGATTACAAACGATCGAACGATGAGAATTAAAAGCAACAAAAATAGTCATTGTATGTTTCTAAAAAATGTTTTGTAGGAATGAATCCCGTGTGACGTGTTTATAGGCACGGCAACCATTTTGCAAATCGCAGCGTACACATAGTTGCTATACGAATAATAGCAGGCGCTATCGACGTGTTCATTCGTAGTATCCTTCTGCGGGGTCATTGACCCTCCGATTTAAAAATGGGGTAACATTCACCCCCTGGTTTAATTAATGCACATGTTGTTATAAACGCAATGTCCAAATGTAGCACGTAATTATTGTTTTGAGTTATCCAGTCATTGGCCATAAGTTGGTCATCCACATCATTTTGTATGATGGTTGTTGAACAAAATCACAAACATGAAAGAGTGCTGAAATTGTTTTATGTCAAAGAAACATGATTGGTATGGGTATACGTTAAGTATGTAGTTAGATATACTTCGTGAATAAACCTAATACCGGGTGAGAAGATAATTATTAGATTAGTAGGTAGGTACCTACCTACTTACATCCAATTCCCTTTCGAGATTTCGCAAGCAAGACTATTCAAGGATAAGTACTTAATTAATTAGTTAGGTGCCTATTTAATTAAGTGAATGCTTGATCGTTGATACTTGTAGGTACCTATTACCTGCGCTCTGAAACATGTAAGTAGTATGATAGTATCGCGTAGTCGTAGGTCAGGATATCAGGACCTACTGCGTTCATATTATGAAAGCATTCATTTCTGATTTCATTTAAGTTTCAAGATGTCCACCGTCGAAAACGGACCCATCCAAAAACTCACAAGCCCGGGGGGATTACCGCATGAGAAATTTAATTTCGGCTAAAGCACATGCCATGCTCATAGAGCCTAGTGCTTTACACTTACTAGCCACTGAATGAGTCTTCAAAGCATTGTTGGCAATCCAATTCGCGAGTATCCAGCTAAATAAAACGGGCGTGGCGCCTCGCTGTCTGTAGTTTGGATCGATGCATGCGTACTGCGTAGGTACATACACCCCCGGCTTACATTAGGTAGGTACCTACCAATTTTGGAGTCTTCCGCTTTCCCGAGGATAAATCTAGCCAAGTAGAAATGGATTTTTTGTGAGTGAAACAAAATCAGGCTTATTTTAATTTCCAGGGGGTGCCACGAGTCGACGATAATCGTAAGTTCGTAGGTAACCCACATCTCAGGCAAATCACCCTTGTAAATGGCGTAATCCGACCGATACGGCGCGAATTAGGTACCTCAAAAAGAGCAAATGCTTTGGATTTAAATACCTACTTTAAAGATTTGGTTGAAGTTAAAGCGAATTTTGGGAAATAAAAAATAATCTTTGAAATAAAACATTATTTATATGTATTATTGCTAAGGTCAATATTTAATTTCTATCAATATCCCCTACGTCAGATTACATTCGTTGACATTATTTCAAAAATTAAACGTAAGTAAGCCAAACACTTTTTCATACATTATCGGCGATTTGTACTCTGTCTTATAATTCTAGCTACATTCTAGGCCAAACCCTACAATACCCAAACCTGCCCAAAGTAAATACAAACGAAAAAAACTAAACCAAATCATTAAACATGGGATAAATAAACACTAAATAGAAAGATGTTAGTTTTATATAAATTAAACAGAAACTATTCTAAATAAATAAAATACCACAACTCAGAACACAAAATACTAAAGTTGAACAAAACGAATAAGTGGACAGGTGTGTACTGGTATTATTTTCGGTGGAGAAAGCAAGCGTATTTGTTTTTACCTTTCAGGGACGACACAACATAGACTATCAGTAATTGTAAAATGGATTCTTGCTTATTTTATACGCGAGTGTTTGCATGTTAGCACTGTTAGCACGGGAAGCCCAAAGCGGCAATAAAATTCAAGTTATAAATTGGGTTTGATAAACTTTGGCCATTTCCTTCCTGCCGAATTTCGACTCTGTATCAACCCCTTTCTAATTTATCTTCAATTAAAAGTTAGACGCTTGTAATTGCCACTCGCAGAGTTGGCGTGTACAATCGCGCACAAGTACAGCACATCCACATCATAGCAATATAACTCAGAGGTACATCTACCTTTGACTAGTTTGATACACACCATTTAGTATTTTAATGTATTGTGTGCTTTAAATGGGTATATTACTTATATTAAACCAAACACCACACCAACATAATTTTAAACCAAAATCCTAATCTACATTTTAAATTAGAGAACACAGTTTTCTTTAAATACTTAAGTATACATACTTAAAGATTTAAATGTTGCGCAAAATTATAACTGACTAGTTTCGCGTATTTTAAGTACTTTAAATAAATAATTAATATTAATGAAACATTTATCCTTACCATAGAAATTAAAGAAAATACTTAATCAAAATGCATTATACAAGCCCATCTACATGTGTCTGTGAATATCTCGCCACGGTTTTTATTCCACTTTAATTATGATATGCATTTGACTATCAATAATTTAACTATTACAGAAATTACTATAATGAATATCAGAAACGATACAAACAGTTGGATAAGGTATAGTACTGAGTAGATTACCCAACTAATTTTGAACTTACACTACATTCAATATATTAATATAAACACCGAAATGAAATCTATAATTTCTATTACGATTATGACAATAAATTATGTTTACAATGAATTTTTAAGTTACTTAAATTTAATAATAAATAGTGATGATTATACAATCAAATTAGAGAGACAATATCATGATGTGAAAGTCAAACATCATGGATTTTGCTTTGTGCAATATATGCAAACTTTCTGGGGAAAATTGCATTGAAGTTTTCAAATTTAGATTTTAAATGCACATGAAAATTTTCCAATTAATAATTATCAATTTGACTTTCACTATTATACAATCACTATAATAATTATGTGCCCAACGTGATACATGGAGGTATCCAAGTCATAATAAAATGTTGATCAATAACTAATTTAGTTGTAATGTCATGGTCCTTATACATAATTTCAATCGAGATTTTCTTGTCAGATTTCAAGTAGATTTTATGAATGGAATCAAATTAAACATAAGTAAATAATAATTATGATCCTAATTATAATTGTTCTATAAAATGTATCCACCTTACTTATGACTTTGTGCACAATTCAAGCTCCAGAATTATATATTATTATTATCCAATATTATTATAATAATGGGGCCATCCTTATTTAATCAAAATGAATGGAAGTATAGTTTTTAGTAAAAGTTTTACTTATAAACATCATTTTATATATCAGTCAATGCATTTCTGACATCTTTGGTAATAATTATACAATGAACATTTTGTTTACATATACTATGTTTTATTATTGCAACTATTTTTCAAAAGAAAAAATAATAATAGTTGTAGGTACAATAAAAATTGCACAGCATTTCAATATACATATTATAATAAAATATTTTTTTTATTTTTTACTTACAGTAAAAAAAGTTTAATATTGCACTGTCAATCGTTAAACATATTATAATTATTGCCTGAATTACTGTTAAATATTAGAATCTTGTTGGCATCATATCCTTTACAATACCAGAACTCTACAGGTAAAGCCGAATTTATAATATTGTGTTGTGTCGTGTCGTGGCGCCTTCTGACACAGTGTTAGCCAATCAAAACTCGTATTATTTTGACATAGGTAGTCCTGAACACATTCGTTTGGGTGGTGTATCCTGCGTCACAGCTCAACACGACACAGTAATGTGTTGGTGGCTTTAGTCTTAGAAAAAAAGACTCCTACACCAATGGATATAAAGTTAATAAATACATAAAAATTGGGTTAGCAAAAAGTATGCAGTTAATTATTTATATGTATGTATGTCATTGTTCTCAATTTATATAAGTATGACTAAGCTACTGACTCCATCTGATTTATAATTCAGTTAGTCAGGTAAGCCATTAAAATATTACACAAAGTTTATCCATCTAAGTACTGCATTACTTGTTACTAACTTTATTATCTTAGGACATATTATATCAGGTATTTCACTAGACAGGTATTTCATGGACTCCGTAAATTAAAATTAGGTCAATTTTGTAGAATACTTGGTGTATAATGTCAGTCATTTATAATTTTTTTATAGATATTATTGTGATGATTTTTTTTTGTACTTATAATGTATGAATATCGGTTCAAACTGACATCATGTCATGATTTGAATCACATTTATTCCGTATTTCACTCAGTAATTAGTCAAACTTCAAACCATGACAAAGTAATGATCAACATTTTTGCATTAGCTACAATTTATTGACTAGAATCTGGCTCATTTAAGATTTACTCTTGTTCGTTTTGAAGCTGACCTGGAGTACCTGGCCATTTAGCGAGTATCCATTCAAGGATTGGATGGCAACAACAGCCTCATCATAATTGGTCATGGTGACAAAACCATAGCCCTTGCATTTGTTGGTTGTGGGATCTCTAATTATTTTAACACTCTGGACGGCACCAAACGGGCCAAAGAGCTGCCAAAGTACACTCTCTTCGGTATCAGCTCCAATGTTATAGACAAAGATGCACCAACCTGAGCCGCCAATGGCATTTCCTTGTATGAGCGGGTCGGCTAAAGGAGAAAATCTTTGAAGACCTTTGTTGATAGCCAGCAGAGCCTTTCCTGCAGGACCTACGAAGCGGCGAGCAGCAGCAGGCGCGAGGTACGCTGCTAGTGGAGCAAGTGCCTTGTTCTGGTTACTTGGGTTGTTGGCACATTTGACTGTGATGGGACCTGTACCACCTGGAGGTATTGTACCATTCAACTCACGTATTGCGTTCTCGGCCTCGTGTCTCTGGTCGTAGCGGATGAATGCGACGCCCCTCGAAGGCCCGACAATGGTCGGCTCGTCGCCGCCCACTTGCAGTAAATGGCCGACATTCACATTCTCATGTAGTATGCGCGAGCTGATGATGGTTCCGTACGGACTGAAGAGCTTCTCCAATTCTTGCTGAGTCATGTGCTTCGGCAAACCCGACACGTAAAGATTGGCGCCTTTAATCGCGTCGGAACTAGGGCGGGCGTACGATACCTTTATGATCTTGTTCTGCAGTCTCAGGCCGTTGAGCGTGTTCACAGCCTTCTCCGCGTCCTCCGCCTTGTGGTAATTCACGAATGCGTACCCCAAACTCTGTCCGTTCAGAATGTGGTCGGGGAATACTGTCACTTTGTCTCTAATAAGCTTGCAACTTTCTACTTCGCCGACACTCGAGAATAAAGATCTTATCTCCTCCTGGGTCATCGTTTGCGGCAAATAGTTGATTATTAGATTGGTCTTAGACTCATTATTGCAAGGTTGGACCTTGCTACCATTTTGCGTGGGCTGGTTCGCGTTTACGCTGTCGAGTGTATTTGCCATCATTTTTCCTATTTCTATGTTTACACCAAATTAGGTGAAATGTCACAGGATCTGTGACTTTTTACAAAATATATATAACGGATGAGTTAAAACATAGATCCACGTTCTTCGCTAGTTATAACAAACACCACAACTTCGCGTTGGTTGAAAGCATATGCAAGGGAAGAAAATCAATAAGATGCTGTTCACTTTTGTACTTATCCTGTTTTAGGTGGTACGGCGCCGAGTCCGTTGAATCAAAATATAACGAGGAACACAAATAAGCTCTAGTTTATTAGATCTTATGGAGAATACGAAAGAAAAGTGAAAAGGAAATCAACCAAAAATCTATGCGACTTGCGACCTATTCTCGTAAATTCATTTCTTTCACTTCACTTTCTTTTTAAAATGTTGCCAGACTGTGAACTGAACTACCTAAGCTACCTCCATTCCATTTATGACCAAAATATTTCCCCGAATTTCAAATATTGCATCCCCTATAAAATAAATAAGCAATGAACCGTTTTTAAAATAAGGCTAACAAATTATTGTACTACTAATTTCCCGATTAAAATTGTGATCGCAGATTGACTAACAGATTTTTTTTAAGTATCTTTTCTGAAAAAATAACATGTAAAAAAAAAAAAAAAAAAACTAAAAGAACACACTCTCCGCAAGCATTCGCTTTACGAATTTCTTTTGCAAAACATCAATTAAGTGAGCTTTTGTTACGCAATGAACATTCATTCATGAAATGCTCATGGTGAGCACCGTCCATAATAAAAATCTTTGTAGCTTAGCCTACAAAGGTTACGGAGGCTGAAGACTTCACCCGTGCCATCCGTATTAAAATGAAATTTAATAGTTTAGTTCTAATTATGTCCGAATTTGAATATTCCGATTATTTAGTTTCTTTATTATTGTATACCCTAAGGGTTTGTTACAGAGACATTTTTTTAAAACTTTAACCAGCTTTGTTTGCAAACTACCTATAGACAACATTTAAATCTGTTTTTTATTTTTATACTAAAATATATTTTATATTCCTTACGAACAAATCTCTTATAGAAAAGTTAATAAGGAACAAAACTAACTTAGAAATATGTATTAATGATTCTAATGATTATAATTCTGTAAATACATAGATATGTATATATGATAGATATGTATGAGGTTGTATCTTGATCAAAATATGATTCGCAACTTTAACAGATGTTAAAGTTGCGAATCATATTTTGATCAAGATACAACCTGACACTGACTTGCAAATTGTAAAAAACGTAAGAAAATTTTAATTTCGCTTGCTACAACTGCGGATCCACCATAATATCCAAACGTAGGCTGAGTTAGATCTTTCTTATTTTTGCTGAAACGGATTATTTTGCGTTTGTTATTATAAATCTTTTGATAGAGCCAGCGACTCAGCATAGTAAAATCGCGCCAATAATGGTATTAACAAGTGCCTATAATCGCAGATTAATTTTATTGTTGTTATACTGTATGATTTCATCTCGAAACTTGGGTAATATTTTACTTCTTGCCACACCAAAACAGCAGTGCCAACCTAAACGCCATTCAATTTAGCCAATACAAAAACCAATAGGAAAAAGCGTTCATGGAAGTAGCTAAAACTAAATAATATAATTACATAATTTCAATTGAATAACAGTTAACTAATTTTATCATATTGAGTGATTACTAAAAACGCACTTAATATTTAGTTTAGATCACAACACATCTTCTTGTTTAGTTCACTTTGTTTTACTTGTGCGAATTGCAACGATGCTAGCGCCATCTCTTTTTTTCCTATAGGAAACTATAAAAGGGGTCAAAAAAATCTAGCAAAGCATGACGTCAATGGCCATGAAGGGCAGTGGCAGTGGCCACGGGTTGGTTCTACTTTCTGTTTAATTATTTAGTAACGTTGCGTTGATATCACTGTAAGTACAATTACTAGTAGAATAGAACTCTACATAGTTTAGTCTATAAAAGTTACGTATTTTTCGGAGTTTTAAATAAAAAACTGACCCTATGTTTCAAATCACATTATAAAATGACTAATGAGTCTATCTGGAATGAATGGTTCTATAACAGAAATAAATATTATTTTGTGACCTGTCCACTAGAACAACAATATGAGTACAGCGCGCCCAGTATATTTTGGCAGGCGGCGATATTAGGAACTATTTATTAACTGTGGTACAGCTATAACTGGCCGTAAATACGGCCTATGTCCAGGAGTGGCAGCAGTGGACTGTTTGAGGTTACTGATGAAGAAGCATCCTATTGTGCATTATCAGGTCTGGATAGGTACTACATATAAGTAGTCGTGCAGTCGAGTCTTCTATCCGTCCATCTATTACCTACTATAGGTAGGTACTCTATGCCGGCCACCCATCTGATCTTACCAAATCTAAACCGTCTGTGGCTGGCTACTGGCTATGACGGACTTTCCTGAATACGGAGAACGTGGACGCCCCCGCGCCAACAGCCATCGAGGCGTTTCCGTGCTCAGTCTGGAAACAAGCAAATAGTTAAAACAAACATTATATTTGTATGCAGCCGGCCAGAGGTCTATCAGTGTCAGTATCATACGGCACTAACCCATAATAATTATGTAATGGACGCATACATTAATGGATTAGCCCCTTTTTCTAAGGCATTTAATTCCCGACGGAGCACCGAATTATGCAGCAGCTGTCTGTGCATTACTTTTGATAGAGGAACAAAATACCGAGTTTTATGTACCTTCCATCCTTCATGAGTTAGTAGATTCTTTCGCCTAGTTTTTTACGTCCAGGCTCTACTACTTATGAGTTAAACCACTTGTTAAATCGTAAGCTGTTGAGTGCTTTTCTTTCCAGGAAATGAAGCAGAGAAGCTTCATTTTCCTCGGTATAAAAGTCAAGTACGAAAAACGACAGCTCACTAAACCTAATTCAGTGGCTTCAGAGGTCATTATTAGATCCCCTTCAGTACAAAGATGGTCTTATAGCGTCCGTATGTCCTATCAGAGATCCTAATATGCAAAACAAAGGCATGTATCACAGACGGATGTTCACAATGGATCCGAACTGACTCACCGTTGCCGGGTGACGAGTTTGTACATATTGATTTGGTCCAAGTTACGGGTTATAGCGGGTGGGTTTACAGATTTCGTTTTATGAGTTCAGAATAGTATATCATAACGTCGGATCACAGTGGTTCTTGATTAGTGGTGGTTGCTTAGCATAGAGTGAATGGAAGGCTTGTTAAAATTCATTATTAAAAAATATCGGCCAAGTGCGTGTCGGACTACGCACAATGAACGGTTCCGTAGTGAGCATGACTATATCCCAAGAAGAAACTTAACATTGTAGTTGAAAAACATATTCTCCCATAAGGAATGTATGAGAGATCATGTTTTTCAAACTGCAAATTTAAGTTGGTCGATTATTACTCGTTAACTTGCACAGCTAAGTATAGCTGTGATAGTTTTCCTTTTAACTTCGGTATATACAGGGTGACAGGGACATAGCTGCGAAAACTGTTAGGTACCATAGATTCAGTACATGATTCTGAAACCTCTGCGTCGAAATTGTTCGTAGGTTTAAAAAAAAAAAAACTGTTGTTCCATAATACATTTTGACCGCGAAGGTATTGCACTTTTCTATGAAATAACTGATTGAAACAAAAATAACCGACGAAAAGTTTCAACGCAGGGGGTTTCAGAATCATGTATTGAATCCATGGTAATTGTTTTCGCGTCGATGTCCCTGACACCCTGTATACTACTGCTGTGATGTTTTTTACAAATCCAAGTACCATTTAGCTGTGAATATTTTTGTACGACCTTTCCAGCGACACCCCCACGCCATGGGAAATACGAGAAAAAATAACCATCCCCACTTTACGTGTAGGGATTTTTTTTTCTTGATTTTGTTTTACCACTTTGTCGGCGTGATTAATATGTATACCCATGCCAAATTACAGCTTTCTAGTACTAACCGTCCCTGAGCTAACCCGCGGACATGATGAAACTATAAGGGTTCCTTGTTTACTACGGAACCCTAAAAAGATTAAACTAACCCATTAAAAGATGGTGTCCATATTATGCGGATAAAAAGTGATTGCTGCTGGTTCAGTGTAGTGCTCTGCGTGGAAGGACTTACTAATAGGATAAGCAGCATCGTCCTCTTGGCAGATAATAGCCACAAACTGCGATCACCAATCTATATTCAAACAGCGGGGACTCGGAACTGGGATGATACAGCTGAGTATTGACATGGTCTCTTCGTATCACTTGCAATAGGTGGTTGATGCGGAAGAACACCACATAGGCACATACGCAACAGTGATTAGGTTAGTTTTCGTCAGCAGCTTCGCCCGCGTGATATCTTTACCTCTCTATCTTTTACTACTTACCTTTAATTTATTCTGTTAATTTATTAAAACGGACACACACTTCCCTGTCTTTATTATTCTAGCGTACGGCACTCGTGGGTTGCAGCTGAAAATCAGCGTCAGGTGGTACACTGTGTGTTGCCATCAGACATTTATCCTGAGCTGAGGCCCTATTGGCATTATAATCATTGTTTTCTGTTTTTTTTTAGTTATAAGGTGTATTTTTCTGCTGTAATGCCAATAAACGCATTTTTCTTTCATTCTTTCTTTCTTTATAAATTATTAGCCTTTGCCCGCGGGTTTGCCCTCGTGGGTCGGAAAATATTCCACGTGAACGTACTACCGGTATTAAAAGTACCCTACGCGTTAATCCAAGTTATAAACTGTGTTTTTATATAACTCTATTGGTTTACGCGGCGGATGGTAAAGCATTCCAGTCGGCATGATTTTTTCCTACATCTTCAACAATCATCGTCATATTTCAGCCAATTTACACAAAACCTAAATGAATTATACGCTTAAGCCTTCCTCATGAATCACCCCGTCCATAGGAGAAAACCGTATGATAATCCGTTCAGTAGTTTTGAGTTTATCGCATACAGACAGACCGATGCATCGCGGGGGCTATTTTTTATAATATGTAGTGATAGCCTATGTTACTCAGTTATAGTACCCATGGCATTCTATTGCTGAAGTAGGTTTTGATTTTATTAATTACTTACAAACAAAAAAACAAATTCTATCTATTCTTCTATTCCATCTTTTCTCTTTATAATATTAGTGTAGAAAAATAAACTAATTAATGAACAAACCGTTTTATCGTATATCGTTTGTTCCACACAAAATTGGAAATACTTACAGTAAGGAAATGACATTGGACATGCAACATTGTAGCGAAGAATGAAAATAACTTTATTTTATTCTATTTATCAAGAGTTATAGATTAGTTAGTGATAAACACTACATTGTATTGATACCGTCACAACATGTCGCATCTATATCAAGTAAAATTGCATAAATTTGAAATTATTCAGTTGGTAGAAAAATGCACCTGCATCTAGATAATGCTATCTTGAAACCAAGTGTGACTCAAAACTTCTGGCTTATTGGCGTCTTAAGAATATTTAGAATTTAGTGAATAATCATTGTAATAAAATTTGTTATCTGGAAGAAAAAGTTCTCAAATAGGTAGGTACTGCAGTGTTATGTCTGGAATCATTTTGTGGTGAAACACGTGAATTTTATTTCAGAGATATAATAAATTATGAACGTTCATCCAGCAAAGCGGAATATTTCACGGGATTGAGAATCTAACATCTTTATTGGTAATTGCAAATTCCTTTAGACAAACGTTGCATGTCATTTTAGAATTTCGTCTATTTATTTGTTGTCGACACCAGTAACACAAGAACGTAGCCAAGCTAAGATTAGGTATGCGTTGTGAAAATATTCGCTAAAAGTTAAAAAGCTTTTGTAAGTACTAGCTGCAGCCCGCGACTTCGCCCGCGTGGACCCCAAAATTCTTTATTCTTTATAAAATCAGCTATCTGCCCGTGAAAGTCCCTTCAAAATCGGTCCAGCCGTTTCGGAGATTATCCGAAACAAACAGACGCACAGAAAAACTTTTTTTTTTTTAATAAGTACCGTATATACTTTCATAATATGCATTTAGTAAAATACTGTTATTTTGAAATTTCAAACAGACACTTCAATTTTATTTATTTGTATTGTAATTATGTATATAGTATAAATATGTATATATCGGAAATACGTTACTGAGTTGACTAAGTGTTATGTTACAGCATAACGCTCGGACCGGCCGCCGGCCGGGGCTCAGCAGAGCAGACTTTATGGGCGGCGGTTGGCGGTCAAACAGTGATTATGTTCAGAAACTGTCGCGCGTTTCGAATAGTTGTGTCGTGTACCTACAGTGTGTAAATTGTGATTAATTTGATAGTAAATTATAATGTGATCTGAACTGCGAACGGTTTTTTTATTGCGCAATAACCAGCACGGTAACGCCCACAATAGTTAAAATATGGCTGATAATAACAAAAGAGACACATACCCTCGTTAAGATATGGCTGATAATAATGAAAGAGACACATACCCTCCTCCGTTATATAGATATAGATTCAATTCAGAATCGGCACACTTTGAAGAATATAATATATCTTTACCTATATTCTATGTATCAGATTAGTAAAATACATTATATCTAGTAGCTATGCACACTTTTATGGTAGGTAATACATTATTGACACAATTTTTCTTTATTTACTTACTCAATCAAAATTAAAACATTCCGTAATTACCTACATTAAAAAACTTCGCCTATAACCCAAACAAAAGTTCGATAAAATAACATAAATTACGCTTATCACTTGCACCAAATTCAGACGTTATTCTGGGGCGTGGGGCGGTTTGAGTGCGTTCGGTACGCGTGCACCGGTGACCGGCTAGTTGCTGAACATACGGCTGGTTTCCTTTACTGGCAACGGTTGGTTAGTTATAGCGTCTACACTGTGAACTCGGACCATTATTAGTTAATACGTAATTTGCAATCTTTATTGAAGAGATGTTGTTTAGGGAAAATTTTAGCGCAGTTTTGTATGGTGATTGTTTATATTTTGAGAATGGTTTAATGTAGAAATTATTTTCAGCTTCTGTAAATGTTTAGACAAAAAATTTAGAAAATCAAGATGGTGGCGTGCATTCCGATTTTGGCCGCGCGCCAAAAGAGCCTTGTAGCGTAGCGTTATAAATGTTGTAATGTGTCCCCTCCTCTCCCCCACTATAAAGTTGTTGTGGTTTATAAAGGTCAGGCAGGCCGAAATTACTGTTAATTATGTAAAATAAATAAGTAGCATCTGGTCGATTAGCAACCACCCCAAAATTAAAGGAGCTTTTATAATTTCGCTGTGCCTCAATTTATATGATAAACATCTTTATCGCTCTCACGGTTCATAGCACGTTTGGTTATCACTTATCCCTGTCCCGTGAACTCTAATCCAAACTTGAACTGAGTTTAATCCTAATCCTAACATAAAACGAATCTGAGATTTCTTTTTATTGTTGTTTTATTGCTGTCCTGGGGTTCTTCATAAATTACATTATAATCGATGGACCTTGCAACTTGAATTTAAGTCCTCGAGGTTAGGCGATTTTTAATAGCTTCTGGTAACGTGATTTTTCAGCTATCCATGCGTATCCTTGATAATAGGTCAATTGGAATGTCAATGACATGGTTAGGTTACAATATCTTGATTTAAAAGAGTGTCCATGGAGTGTCTTGCCTCTCCTGCTCTTCTCTCTCTTCTTCTTCTCCATAGAGATCTACATTTTGGAACGGGCAACTTGCTTAAAATTTCTGACTAACTGACCGACTCTTTGACAATTCAAAAGTGCCCTAAAGGTTTCCGCAGACAGGCGCGCTGCAACAGCTCGACGCGACTGTAGTATAACAATTTCTATGAAAACTTTATGGAAATTGTTCTTTCAGAATCAAAGTACTAACTCTTCAGGCACCAGAGGTAAATACCTCTGGTGCCTGAAGAGTAAGTACTTTTAAATCAAATCCCTAACAAGAAAAAAATAGGTTATCAGTAAGTAAAAGGCAGTTTGTTGAGTTGGAAAACAAAAAATCGCCGAGTTGACATTCGGTGCCAGTCGGCGGACCTCTTAGATTAAAAGGTGTTCCATACAGCGACACAGCGGGCGACAGCAATGACAATTTTATTTATCTGTTTAGTTTATCTAATGCAACTTGCTTTTTATTACTTTTAATTCGTTTTTTGACAGCGCAGTTGTGTTTTTTATTTTTTTTGTTGTAACAATTTTCAAAAGAAAATTTGTCCTATCCGAAACGGGGTGCAAACACATTCGAGCTCGCCACGCTCGCTCTTTGATCCTGCATAAGTCGACAAAATATCTCATATTTTTGTATAGATGGACAAAAAGAAACTTAACCCTTACGAGGCGGAGTGCAAAAAATTTTCGCCCGTCTCTACTCTAAGAGTGGAGGGGCGCCGCAGAAATCTTGCCCAGGGCGCCTGTAATGCTAAAGCCGGCACTGGCATACCTAATTATGGTCTGTGCACCCTTTGCACCCCTGTGTAGTTAAAGACACGCAAGTTTCCTTTGAGAGCAGTGGTGGCCCAGTGGTAGCGGCTCCGCCTTACGAAACTCAGTCAGGCGGTGTACCCCAGTCGTGAACCTATGTATAAATAATTTCATCACCACTGCTCTCAAAAACGGTGAAGGAAAACATTGTGAGGAAAGCAGCATGTCCTAGAACCAAAAATTCGAAGACATGTGACATCTACCAACCCGCACTGGGCCCTCGAAGAGAGGACGCCGGTATCCCAGCAGTGGGAATATTATTGGCTGATTATGCAAAGTTTCCTTTTAACTTTGTTTGCCGCTTTTCATCAGGTGTGCCATATCGCGATAATTTAGCCGAGTGGGTAATGATCAATGCACACGCGTTTCATACGACGTTTTTCAACAAACTTGCGAGGAAAAACACAAACTTGTTGTAAGAACTTATGCTGGAATAACGTAACTATACAGATGATAATTTAGATTTATAAAGCTCAACTGACCTTTGTTGCCTGGTACTGTCAATCGGAGCTTCTTTTAAAAACTGTTATACGTCGGTTGGTGACAATACTTTAGATTTTCGTATTTTTTTTATCAACAAAACAAAAACGATAACTCTGGAGTCACCAAATGTTATAATTCAGTGTTAAAGCAGTATAATACTCTAAAATTTTAGGGGTCCCCATAATACATATAGACCTACGACATTATTCAATAAGGAAATAGGACCGCATCTTTAAACGCGGGCTAGCTCCAACAGCATCTTGAAAATCCTAGCCGAAAAACACTGTTGTTGTCAGTATAATAATTATAAATACATTACTTACATTATTAGTATAATAATTACTTTTACATTTTCAACAGCATTTTTATTTCCAATTTACTGTTTAAAACTAACAAAATAATTTAATACGTTAATTTACATGTCAAAAATGTTTGGTTACAGTCGCTTATCATTACTTAACTTTAAGCAACGTCAATAACCCCAATATGTAGGTATGTCTGCACAAATATAATGTTTGCAAGATTAGTAAGTAACTACATAATTAAATAAATTCCATTGTTGAGGACAAAATATCATAATAAATGTTAGCTGAAGTATGTAATTAACACGCTTATTAATTTAAGGTTGGCCTTACAAACCCACATTAATTGAACAAATAAATACCTGTTATAAAACTGAAACAATCGTGGACCCTGTCGGGCACAGCAAAAGAAGATAGTAGGTAGAGATGAGGACTTGTCGTATAACTTATAATCTAAGTTATTAAAAATATTTTTTTTTTGTACATTTTAAATGAGTTTCAGGGTAGCCCGTGTCCAATACTCCAAACTAGTTTTGTAAAGTATATCCAGCCTCCATTATTTCGCTAAACTTGTTAATTTTTTACTTCGAGTTTCTTAGTTCTTTTAGTGAATGTCTTACATAATTTGAACCACATTAAAGCACGATTCGTCTTATTCCAAAACCGAGTTAGGTATGAGTTCTGAAAAAAGTACGGTCAACTGCAAGTCGGCCTCGCACACGGAGGGTTCCGTACCGTATGAAAAAAAAGACATGTTGCCGACCCCAAATAAATTGAGATAAGAGCAGGAGACTGGTGATATTTCTTTAACACGTTTCTTGTACCCTCTTTAATTTTTAACTTCATTTTTTTTATTATTTATTGTTATAGCGGTCATAGTAGTAAACACTCTGTGAAAACTTCAACTGTCTACATACCTTTTACGGATGCACGGACGGGTAGCGGAGCCTTATTGCCTCACCCGTAGTCGTTGACACCCAAAAAAAGTACAGAACCCTAAAAAACCGAACCTTGTGATTGCGAAGAGTCATCATTGAATATTCAATTAAATTCAAATATAAAGGGACTGAAACATCTGTCTGTTGTTGAATGTTAACATTATCTTTTCAGTCGGGTAGGTAAGTAGGTACTAAATATTTTTTGTTCGTTTTCTTTGTTCGTGGTTGTGGTTATAAAAAAAACCGCAAAACTGTTTCAGTTGTGTGACCTAATTTTCTGTATCAATCGTTGTGAGTAGGTATTATGTAATAGTGAGTGCCTCGTTTGTCTGGTAGTCGCGAGGGCTACTGCTGAGCATGAGGGAGGTCCTTTCTGGGTTCTATTCCCAGGTCGACCAAAGTGTTATTGGGTTTTTCAGTCTGGAATTTCTCCGAAGCACCCTATTATATGGGACTTATACCTAACTGGCGAAATGTGGGTACTCCTCTGCCTAACCCTTCGGGGATAAGAGGTTTGACTACAAACTGCTACTGAGAAATTGCTGATGGAAGAATCCGATATGATAACACTTTGCCTGCCCTAGGAATCGAACTCAGGACCTCATGCTCAGCAGTAACAGCGCTTGCGACCACTAGCACAGGCAGTTAATAAATAATTATTATAAAACAATAAATTATTTATTTGTTAAGTATTATTATTAAATAGTAAATTACATAATAATTTGTTTGATTCTATAATTTCACATCTCGTCTGAATTAAATTCAGTCTTACGAAACAGCCAAATAACACTAATTTATGACAACAGTAACTCGAAGCATTTTAGTAGATAAGTAGGTAGTTTTCCTGCTCCATTTATCTGTCGCAACCGTCGCGTCGCCTAGTTACAGCGACCTACCCAGCAAGTTGCACTACACCAGTCGAACTGTAATAAAAGTGAAAGTATTGGACTTATTACTATTTTTATGTTCCCTTTTGTGGCACTCCTCTCTAATACGAATAGGAACAGGAAGTATTTTCGTACGTAAAATAGGTACCTACCTACTAAGTTTTCACTTCACACATCAGTGTCATCTTTTAGCATCGAAAGAAAGAAAATATGTTTATTGGCATACAACAGAAAAATCAGGGGTTGAAAGCGGTAAAGGTATAAGGGTATGGTACCGGTATAGAATTACGATACAGCTTCGATTTAAAGGTGGTTTTTGGAGCTGGAGAGGGCACAGAGAGCTTTACTAAAAGTCATGTACTTCAAACCGATTAGATTTCCCACGGAAAGTTTATACTTAACCTCAAACCTTTTGTCTGTTAGGAAACTCTATGTCCTGCAGATTACATTAAAAAAACACAAATCTCTTCTCTACATTACTTCCAAGACACATTCTAGGAGAAAGAATAAAGTAGCTAAAGATTGTCCAGTGAATACTACATTTGCTACAAGGCAATTTATTAAACAATCCCCCCGTATATATAACGCTCTCAATTAACAATGTGCCATCTACTCTATGACATACCACGACTGCAAAAAAACTAACTGAATGGCTCAAGAGCAAAAGTTACGAAGAAATCGAAGATATCCTACACAAGATCACATAACTAAGAAACACATATAATTTGTACACATATACACACCACACACCCCCACGGTACACAAACCACATTTATCTTACACACATCCCCACTACATCCCGACACCCACACACGGTACAAAGAAAACCTTTATTTTATAATTTAGATACTTGAAAAACAAATGATACCGCAATATTACAATATTCAAATTATACAGGTACAGTTACTATACCTAGTATAGTAATTTAAAGGTAACTTTATTTTAAGGTATAGTAATTTAAAGGTCTGACGTCATACCGCTTACCGTTTTAACCATATTTTTTTCGGTTATTCAATCCCTGAGAAAAATACACCTTAAAACTATAAAAACAGAAAACAATTTATTAAAATGTCAAAAGGTCCTCAACTCAGCATGTCAGATGACAACACAAAGGTTACCTAACGCTGATTTTCAGCGAGTGCCATACGCTAGAATAATTAATAAACATAGGGAAGTGTCTGTCCGTTTTAATACTTAAATAAAAAGCTCATACAAAATCAAATTAAATGTTGAGACATCATGAAATGGAACAGAAAAGTAGAGAATCATGTGGATCTAAATAGGTATGTGGCCAGATGGTTACCACCACTGTTTATTCCTCAATATTTATTTTTTTATTGCCAAACTGGTCATATAAATAGACTCGTAAGCAAATTTGACCTGTGATAGCTACTTCCATAAGGAAGGGTCTACTATGCAAAGCTATGATGGTCTTTGCTTCATTATTAATAAAGATATAGAGGGTCTTAATTTTAACCAATAACGATCCGGAGATTGTAGGAATCGGCCATAAGCAAAAGTCAATATGCTTTGATGAGGAGTAGATTCAAGTCATTAGTGCAACGACTGGATATCGACCTAAACGACCACTCGTTCACCGCAGTCCTTCGCTAAAACATTGCCATTTTTTATACCTAGCCAAGACTTTAATACCCATCTCCTTAACAAAATCCCTAACGGACCCTCTGAAACCTAATGAGCCATTATAGTTAATTGACATGTCCCAGTACATATATTACTTGTTTACGACACCCTCGCTCATAATATTCTTGTTAAAACCTCCATACATACTTAGTAATAATTGCAATAAATAGTACCTATTAGGTATTGATACTTGAAGTATTTATTTCCTTAGAAAAAACTATTCAAGGTTCTTAGTTATCTAGTCTTTGTTGTTTAGTGCTAATACCTATAACGACTTGTGGCTATTGTATATATGTAGTTATAGTGTTGTTAGCACAGAAATATAAATAACAGGAGAAGGGCGTGTCTGTGTCCGCGCATCTTGACCACAATGGTCATGCCTCAGGCAAATGGCCGTTTCCGCTAACTAGTGCGCTTTCGAACGCGATCGTGATAACATTTAAGAAAACCGTGTTGTTCAGTGGTTTCTTGTAAAAATCGAAGATAAACTATAAACTTTATAAATCGTAGAACCACTTTTCATAAATCAGCACAAGTATTTTGCTATATTTGTGTTGAAAATCATGAAAAACAACAAATCGTAAAATATTTCTTGCCTTTACTACGTTATTTTTGTTTTCATATATCACAGCGACTGTACTTTTATTGTAGTAAATACATTGCTTCTATACCACTACCAAAGTATGTCGCTAAGTAACTGGACAAGCAATGTAAAAATTACAAAACGACATTTGCTTTAAGCGGTTGCATCGTTAGTACGGCCGCAGCGTCTTGCGACGGATTAGTGATGTGGTTGTGCAGATCCACTAACGTAGGCTATCGACAATAATGTCGATTGTCGTATGAATTTATATTACTATTAAAGTTTATTCTTCAATTTGTCAACAGTTATAGCCTGATTGGAAGACCGATGTGAAATCTTGTTTTATACTCATTTAGATTTTCTCATAATGTTTTTTTTTTGGTTTACTTAATATTTCTTTTTTTTACTTACTTATTGTTTATTTATATCATCTTATTATATGTATATCGTTTTTTATTTATAATTTTTTCAGCAACTTCCAAAAATTTTAATACAATAATAAATGGGAGAATCGATAAGTTTCCGATTTAGTCAATCACTAGCGTTTATGTAAAATAAATGGCTTTTGCACAGCACAACGATAGCGAACGATGTTTTCGTGTGGGTGAGTTGTATGGTGCATGGTAAATGCACGCTGTGTTTGATGGGATAAGGTTTATAATTGATTGTGTAGTACGTTCTGATATGTAAATTGCAAGTGTGAGCGGGACCTCGTATTTATTGGGTTTACTGATCGCATGTGTGATCGCAGGCTAGAGAGTAGGGATAGATTGAAGACATTGGGTTTCGATACATTTTCAACTACCGGGCATATCTCCTTCTTTCTTATATCTATGGTTGTTAGCAATGGTACGTTTTGTTTGATGAATTTTTGTGACAACAACCCAGAAGTAGGTATTATGTGGGTCGTATAGGTAAATCCTAGATGCAATTTTTTTTGTATTAAGAGTTACCTATGTTTAAGAAAAATAATTACGCCGGTGCTGCTGTGCAGTGGACACCCCCACAGAACGGATATATTGTTCTGTGGGGCACCCCCTAGCACAGTGTATGTCAGTTAAGGACAATCAATAAGACATTCTGTCTGAACCGCGCAATATAAAAAGGATTTAAAAAAAAAAGTTGTCCTACTTTCTTAACTTATATTTGATGTCTCTCTCTCCGTCCGAGACTACCAGAATCAACATAAAATATTGGAACAAGTAAAATAACAAGATTCAAAACAATAAAAATTGTTTAAAATCGATGCCAAAGATAACCAAAACACATTTCAATTTTCACTACTTACATACACAAATGGGGAAACCGCAAGGTGCCAAGTTATTAAACAAAAGTTGCGTCGTAGAGTGCGTTAGGTGCACGCTAACTGAGGCCACTCACCTTTGTACCTACTCACTACATTATTGAGGAGTACCGTACTAAAGTACGAAAGCTCGGAACGTTTAGCCTTCCGAGCCTTTAGTTTGAATGCTAATAGAGTTATCTTATTTTTTTTTTTAGCATTTCGTGACTGACTGAACCACAGACAAAGGAAAGTTTGAAACTTACTAAACATACGGGAATTGGAACCGCGAAGCATAGAGCTTTATTTGTTTACTTTATCATCATCTGGCTAGCCATGTCCCGGGTCTGCTTCCAGTCTAACGGGATGCAGCTGAATACCAGTATTTTAAATGGAGTGATTACCTATCTGACCTCAAACCCAGTTATGAAACCGATACCCCTTGGTAAGACTGGTTTTCAGACTTTCGGGCTTCGACTACCCGTGACATTTCCTATAATTTTCTATAATACCTTTACAATATCCAATGATTGGCGAACGCTATTTCAGGCTATTGTTTTCAGGGAAAACGTTCATCAGGAAGATAGGTACTAAAGGGCCGAAAAAAAAACGGGCTGGGATAGCTTATTTTCCAAACTGTAGAGTTATTTAGGATAGCGTTCAGAGATTCGGGGTTCAGCTTGTATTTATCTTCTATAAGAGTTACGCCTCCATCATATAACATCATTCTTTTCCCCTAAATTGTTACGAGTATTTTCGTGTTTTCTTTCATTCTTTCTTTTCTGTCTTTTACCCATCCAACCAAGGTATTTCCAACAAATTCATTACAATCAAAATCTACTTATTTTACCGGAATGTTAAGTTCAGATGATAAACGTGCCCGCGTTATTATAATTAGCATTCTTGTATTTGCCCATGGGCATACTCAGCATTTTTTTATGGGTGGGGCAGAAGTAAATAATCTCGATAAAACTCTATAACTAGGCATTCGCGCTCAATTCATCGATACTACATTGTTTCGCGCGGTAATTTTGAATTTTACCAAATGAATGATTAATTTTGTTACTTAAACCAACATTCTTTGAAGACTCATGAGGGACTGGGTGGGGCAGATAATAATAAACAATAATAATAATAAAAAGTTTATTTCGGAACAATAACACAAGACTAAGTACCTACAACAAGTAAAACGATGATAGCTGCAAAAAATCTGAAAATAATCAAATAATAATAATCTGAATCTGATGATAGATGCCTTGCCCCACCGTGGGTACGCCATTATATTTGCCCTTATTACTTTAGATCTTTCCTAGACATGCAGTACAATCAAACCCATCTTATTTTGCTACTACACAGTCAAATGGTAACACAACCGCAAAATTATATTTATAGTCATGTATTTGCCCACATCTACCTACGTATAGTACAGTTGAATATAAACAAACTACGCACTCATATACAAACCAAACTGATGATGAATACAGCTATCCAAACAATGTCGGACGTGAAACACAAGCTTAGTTATTAAACAAGAGAGTTGTTGCGACCACGTCCAGTGCATTTAGTGCAAACGCACTCGGGCAATCACCTTTGTCATTTGTATTTATTTTTATTGAGGATAACGACTTATTGTTCGTTTTAGTTTTTCCCACG
This sequence comes from Agrochola macilenta, assembly GCA_916701695.1. Taxonomy (NCBI): domain Eukaryota; kingdom Metazoa; phylum Arthropoda; class Insecta; order Lepidoptera; family Noctuidae; genus Agrochola; species Agrochola macilenta. The sequence goes on from OU753556.1 coordinate 22,787,976, forward strand.
TAAATCTTGGGAAATTATGCTTATCCCGCAACAAGTTTCTCAGTGTAGAGAACCTTTGCCAGTATATGACCGTGTTCCCACCGTATTGAGGTGCTTTGCTGCAGGAGATCTGGATACCCCTCCGTCCTCCTCTGGTGCTAAAGACGGCTGCCTTTCCAGTTTTAGCCAGTGAGAATCCATGGTCATCGGCTCATCCCCCGGAATGTTTCCAGAGTTCGAGGCAACCTGAGCCCGAATAAATTCTGGAGCGCCCGCCGCTCCGTATGCTGTAATGGACCGTCAATATTTGGTTTAATTTGATAAGTGTCGGACAAACTCGACCGTCTTCCCCAAACGGATGATAAAAAGGTTTGGTGAAAAAATTGTGACATCAGAATTCGAAGCAGCGCCCGCTACCAAACGCGTCTATCATAAGTGTTTTACTCAGACTGACTATCGCCAGACATGACGTAACTATGTAGTTTGGAAACCGTTAAAACAGCTACCTCCATCCAACCAGTACTAAAATTTTACAGCTTCAGTCCTTTCGAGTTTCACACCAAAAGAGATGAGGTTTCATTGTCCGTCGGTCGCGGATATTATGAAATAACATAAAACGCTGTAATCGCCATCGCCACAGAGTGTTTGTCGTTAAACAAGTCGGTCGCTTCGAGCTGAGTGCGTTCGGTGCGAGTGCACTAAGGTGTACCGAGTCGAACGATTACCTTTATACCTAGATGTACAGTTGCGTAATAGGTGTTGAGGTTGAGGCTAGCTATTACATGGCTGTTGAAGGACAATATTTTAGATTTACATAGGTATTTAAAGACGTTTACTTAAACATGCTTGGAAATTCGAGCATTATTTTGACACCCTTCTTCAACAGAGCCGAAAATGCAGTACTGGTCGTGTACATGCGAGCGCGGGCGGCCGGCAATGTTTGTATGAAAAACCAACACCACCACCAACCACCAACCAACCAACCGACCTGTCGTATTTAGCGGCCGAATAAATGCTACTATGAAAACTCATCCGTCGTTTTATTTAAAAATGGTACTAGGTAAAAAAACTTTGTACTTCACCACATGGCAACCAAGGAGGTAACTTATCAAAGATTTAATTAAAATTTCGATTTGGCTTGCAAATAGAGCTGTTTAAAATAAAAAAGACACAATTGAACATATTGACGCGTGATTGATTATGGAATTTATAGTTAATTTACTTAGTTTGAATTTCCGCGCATTACCTATTTGAAAAAAGTATTATACAACCGCCTCGGCCCATATTTTCTCGATCGTCCATCAATGACCATGTTGCAGACTGTGACAGAAATGTTCCTACTATATGTGTGAAAAGATCTTCAAGTAAGTTTTTTTTTTTAAGGATTTCGTTTGTTTTATCGAAAAGGGTGCTGAAATTTAACAGATTAAATTAGGAGTATTAGTAAACGCAAATTGTGCAAGGAGTTACACTCGTTAGCAATATGTATACAATTGTCAGCGAATGTCATAAAACAAAAAACTTTTAATGATAGGAAGTACCTTTTAAGCAAAAAGTTGCTTGTATTAGGTATTCCGCTCTTCCGGTTTGTATTAAATTAATAATACATACTAAGTGAAAATTTCAAAACAAAATAAAATCAGATTAAAATTAAAATCAGAAAATGTAGGCAATAATCATCATTCAAATTCAAAACAAAACTGAGTTTATATTATGTTAGTTAAATGTAATGCTAATTTTGACAGTTTCAAAACGACATTTATGTCGGAGCACCGATGTTTTAAAATGCAAAATAAAAGAGTGGAAGGAAGCATCCGAAGGACTTATATGCGTGTATTCTGCCCTTCGATCAATTTCTGCCTGTTGACATTCTTGGTTATAATTAACATACCGGAAAAATACTCAAATTATTTGAAAATGTTACTATGTCAATCTGAGTGCATTTTGAGTGCACGAGCACTGAACTGTCTGACCGCTATGATAATATTTTAATTCATTCATTCTTGGAATCAACTAATCAGTTGGAATGACTAACCGCATCCTGTGATACTGTAGTTAGAAAAACCCTAGACCATTTCAATCAAGGGCATTAATCACGATTGTCATCTGTTTAAATTAGAGATAACCTGGAACTGAGTTCATAAAGTTTTCCATAGAAGTTCTACCAATACCTACTAACAATATAACTTCGTGGTAGTCATTTTCAAGTCTTGGTAGATTTCTCGGAAAATTCTGAGATACTTTCCCGGAAGAGTAGCAGCTACTGCAAGTACACTTTAGTCATTACTATTAGAAAAAAAGATTTACTGTAGCATTAGAGAGGGTGGAAAGGATTGGAAGATAACAAGCTAAAATAAATATTACGAGTATGATTGTATAAAAAATAATATATTAATATCTTTGTTTCAAATTACTTATTATTGAAAATAAAAAGTTATTTCTATTTAAAAATTCACATAATTAAAAAATGCAATCCAATCTTATGCATTTTTTTTTTTTTGTAGACATCGTTAAGCGATGGCCGCCTGCGCGTTAAATAACCCATTGAAAAAAAATGCGGCATAATTATTGTTTTCTTTTTTCCTGAAAATTTCCACATAAGTATGTACTGTCAGTACGAAACTTTAACAACACCTTCACGGACCGGACAGGGTTTTTTTACATGTTGTATATGTTCTAGCTATACCTAAGTTAATATTTAATTATAAATATTTATTGTAAATATACCTACTTGCTGCGCCCTAACAGGGTCATGTACTCTTAAGTTATAGCCCAGTCATAACCTGTAACTGTGTGTACATTATGAAAAAAAATAAAGTTATAAAAACTAAAACCCAACTACCATAAAAACGCCGAATAAAAAGATATAAACAAGACATCACAGACAGATAAATTAAAAATCAGGTGTCTCACGTCGTGTTATGGCATAAATCGTACACACAGTACACTGCACTGCACTGCACTGCACGGGTAACTCCGGATTTTTAACTGATCCTATATCTTTTTAGTTGACAGATTTGTCATAGTTGGGTTTTAGTTTTTATAACTTTTATTTTTATTTCAAACTAGATCCGGGATTACATAAAAAAGAAAAGGTCATTGATTCCTATATACCGCTGCGCCCGCGTAACCGTCAACCTTAATTATTTTGTTACGCGTAATTTTGAATCTGTGATATCTTTTAAACTGTTTATTTAAATGATATGATGTCAAGACACATTTAATCTAAATTAAATGGTCAATTTAAATAACATAATATCTAAATTAAATGGTCAATTTAAATAACATATTTTATTGGATAAGGATCGATATAATACCGGTCAAAATAGCTTCGGAAATAACAATGAAAAGAGATTGACCAGACCTGGTATCGCTATTTGTTCTGTGGTGACTTAAGTTTATGATGTTGATAAATCTTGTTTTTAAATATAATAATTTTATCTAGTATTGCGGATCCTTAATTCTCCGCATAAAAAACACCATAAAAGTATTAGTTTTTATTTCTATTTCCTATTTTACCTGTACATTGTTTTTTTTCACGCAAGTAATGTAACATGTCGTTGGCTTCAAAGAGTATGTAAACAATGAAACGTTCTTGACTTACGCAAAATAATTAATTTAAGCATCCAATTTATTTAAATTAGAGGTGAATAATTAGTAACAACAGATATTAATAACAACTAATTATTATTATTACATTGTAATAATAATCTGTTAAGATGTTAAAAGTAAACCTTTTGGTTATGCGAAAGGCAGAATGTTTTAGAGACCTTTGCCTGTTTCATTCATCTCTATTGATGACTCTCTGAAAACAACTCTTTGAAAACAGAACAAACGATTCAATGCGATTCGAATATAGGATTCTATGCGATTCTATGACAGAATGGTGGGCTTTCTCTTTCTAGCATATATGCACGTCCCATTCGTTTAGTTTTAAGTAGGTACAGTCTCGACCGGTAGGTATTTACTTTTAATAATAGTTTATTATTATTGTATAATTAATTGAACGGTTTCATTTATGTTTAGTTTTAATCTCTATTACTAGGCCATTATTATTTTGCAATTTGGATTTAATTTAATTAGCTATGTTTATAAGTTCATATGTCACATAGATTACTGAAAAATATTCAGCACTTTGATCTTATGGTTGTAACCATGGTGTAACGTATAGGTACCATTAACGTGAACGTTTTATGATTATATAAACATTGTCGGAATTGACGAGCATTGAAAATTCTCAAATGTCATTTTGACTAATTCGTATTTTGAATTTAACAGCATACATTGTGACAAAAAATCTAGAGATTCGATTCTAAACCTAGATTTTGAGACCTAATTACCGTGTAATGCCGAGAATTATGGTTAAATGGTTTATTACATTTGAAAGCCCTAAAATTATCCTTTTAATGAAACCATAAATCTTTGAGTCACTGCATGTTTCATACCGATACTAGGTTCCTTAGTCACTTGGTCATTGTCCTTTTTATCAAATTTTGAAAAATAATAATGTTTACTGTGGGTCATCCTTAGAAGATAGACATATGACATCGCGGACTTTTTTGTTGAACTTTTTAAGATGAACCATTCTGTATAACATAATTTTTATGTATGTTTTACGGTTTTTGCGGCGCACGCCAGTAAAGGTTGGCAAGATTTTTTCCGACATCGTCAACAATATAATCGTCATATTTCAGCCAATTTACACAACACGTTAATCAACTAATACTAAAACCTTCCGCATGAACCACTCCGTCCATTGGTGAAAACCGTTTGAAAACCCAATCGGTAGTTTTTGAGTTTATCGCGTTCAGAAAGGCAGTGTTTTATAATATATAAGGATATGGATATTTTGAGGTTATACATTTTTTTTTTAATGTGCTAAGTAAGCAATTATTTCATTTGATACCCAACATGGCTACATTTTTTTTCTTAAGTAATTACTTTATGTCCTCTAGAGGACGCTTTATTCAATGTGAAAAATGTTATGTGACGTCACATAGCGTATAATCAGCGGACGACCAAGACGCTTTCAACGATACATAATTAATTGTCACATTACATACCTACCCACATACCATACCAGGTCAAAATCATAACCCTCCTTTTTGCTTCGCCGTAGTCGGGTAATAAATAAATTAAGACTTGCCTCCAAAGTCGTCAACACTGTCATTGGTAGAGTGATCTACTTCTCTAGTTCCAAGTACTTGGGCGGTCAGCTAGTCAGACAATGTATTGCCACTTCACACCATTATATTTGCATCGAATAGCTAAGAGTTCTGACGTAGGTAACATACATATATATATTATAAATTAAAGTCGATTTACGTATCCAGCTGTGACCGCGATGTTCTTCCAAATTACGCAACGGATTTTGAAGCGGTTTTCACCATCATTTGGAATACTTATTCCAGAAGCTTCGATGTTTTCTCAAGTCGTAAAAACCGTGCGAAGCAGGCTAGGTTGGATCGCTAGTACTTATTATATAAATTCTAATGAACGCAGCTAAGTAAATATCAAGCAAAAAAGAAAACTGGTAACATAAAGTTGTTGAATCAAGTGCATTTTAAGTGCAAATGTACTGAGTTGGATTCAACACTACTAAATGTGCAAATGGCATTATAATTAATTTGCATCGTTCAGTAAATTATGTCAATTAATAACGGAGGATTGTGTGCAAATCCCAAGCCGGACTAATACAGATTCTAGACTTTGAAAGAAGCTCAAGCATGGATCTCGATTTATTATTAGTTTGAGTTAAGATTATTATTATGAAATCTGTCCTTTTTGAAGAACATGTCGCCTTAGTCGATATTTTTATAAGTAGTTTATTCACGACCCTAGCAACGTGAAGGGGGAAAATAATATAAAACGTAAGATACGACTGTTCGTCATCCATTCTTAAGATATCGATTAGCTAAACAGTCAGATGTTAGAGAGGTTGAAGGTCAAAAATTTAAAATTTAGCGATAAAGGTGAGCTTTGTCGCTGCAGCCTTCTCACGCAGTCCGTTCTCGTCGAACAGGTTTATGTTTTATTCTTATTCCGAGTTGAGCTCAGTCAATTAAAAAGGTAAGGTTCCAATCGCTAAAATATTATTATTATTAACTAATTAATCAAGCATTTCCATAAAGTCTGCATTCGTATTCATAATCACTAGCATCGAACGTGTTACATTACATTGGCATTCAATCTATGTATTAAATTAAACAGTTTTATAGTTTTATCGCAATTTGTTATCAAATGACTAACACCGCTTCTTGCGATTTTTTTGTTACTCATTAAAGGAAGTATTGTGAGTAACAAAAAAAACTCATGATTTTGTTCGAGAGAGTTCAATTGTCAATGGACAAAAGTCGTCTCGTTTAGCCGAGTGCATTTTAAGTGCATGTGCACTGGACCGGCCGATTACCTTTGCACTCAATTCAAGTGCGTAACGGTAGATGCAATGATCACTCGGAGCGCTGTTGTGCAAATCATTATATGTGGTACTTTAATGTTGATTAGCTACAGTATAATAATAATATTCATTTAATTCGGATTTTCAAATACATCCATATAGTTGTTAGTAACACAGAAATGCTTATAAGAAACTAATGTTAGTAATGACAAGACAATACACTTAAAAACTAAATACAAGGCATAACACAACCGGAAACTCCGATACCCGTGCGCGTGTTTACTTGACTGCGTGCAGTCGTATCCAGCGCTCAAGCATCGGACAATCCCACCGGTCCGACAAAACACTCAGGATGCTGTTGGTACACGCATGCGCGTTAGGACAGTTGTTGTATAATGGTACAACTATTGCATTTATGATTGACATACGAGTATTAACTAAAGTAACAGTTGCCTTGCCTATTAGGTATATTTCATTACCACTGAAAATCAGCGCTGTGCTGTAGGTCCTAGCACAACATCATGATGAGTAGGAAGCTTCTTGTCACAGCCACGACGCGCAGTTGCCGACTACTTTTTTCATGGTTTTTAATTATAAATATTTGTCTTGTTTTACTAAGTAGGTATTCGAGCTAACTTGTAATGTTTTACCGACTTCCAATAAGGAGTAGGTCCTATGTTCGTAGCGTATGTAAGTATTTTTTTTTTTAATATACTGTCCATCGATTTCTCCGTCAACTATGGACCGATTTTAAAAAAATATTTATTTTTTCAAAAGGGTTTACTCTCCAGGTGGTCCCATATAAATTTTATTAACTTTGCTTAGATAGTTTTTGAGTTAGCTTCAATGATAAATTCAAAATATTTTATTTCACATGGGCACTTATGAAACGTCAGAAGCTAGGTGCACGGTTCCAATTGGTCGTTTCCTATGGAGAAGAGCCGGCAAGAAACTCCACGGTTACTCTTTTAAAATAATAGTTTGAAAAAAATAAGAGTATTAATAGCTATGGGAGGACAGTGTAGGTCTTTCAACAAGTACCAGGTACTTAAAAAAATAGAAGATGTTCAATAAATCCACAGTCCACTAAGCCTACAGCGTTCTCACATTCACAAAATAGAAAAAGAAATCTAAGTATATAAATTAAGAATAAATTAATAAAAATAAAAACCTATTTTAAACGAAATGACAATCCCACTTAGTATGTTGATGAAAATGATGATAAGTTCCTGTCACTGTTATTTACATAGCACGTAGTGGTATTCGAATTTGTGTCGGGTAGGTACCACAACTAAAAAGTGAAAAAAAAACTTTTTCCAAAAAAAAATTGAACGGACTTGAAAAAAAAAGGGCAATATAACATTAATTTCGGAAGTCGGTGTCTTTGGTTCTGTATTTTCGTTTTTTGCCATACGACACGTACTACGTAGGTACGATGCGTACTGTTTGATTACTATAGGACTTATTAGCTCGATGCCTATTGTTGCAGAACTGCTGTGCAAATGATAAATATCGGAGAACGTTATTCCACATTTCCACATGGATCAACTACAATATACCAGCTGACCTCAGTGACCTTAACAGGACCGGGACCGCAACTGTAACACAACCCAATTAGTGGGGAATACTGAAACGTTCGAGACCATCCGGCTGACCTTGAATTTTCTGGCTACCGATAACAACTGTTTTGTGGTAACACATAGTAGCACCTAGGTACACTTGGGTACTCTTTTAGCCAGGGAGGGCCTTCAAAGCCTGCAAAGCCACGGAATAGAGGGCAGTTAGCTCAATATGGTAAAAAAAAACTAAGCGGAACGGTGACAATTTTTAACACATTTATCTACCGGAATATAGTCTCCCATCCATGTCTTTGAGATGATCTCGCTGATCGATCAATGTAAGTTTTCCTGATCAAATACTTTACCGTATTTATTTATTAAGAATCAAACTGTAATAAAAATATGATATCCTTCCCGTTAGGTTAGAAACACCTTCCACTTTTGTATTGTGTTTTTTCTACTAGTACCGAAATACCGAACAAATTATTTATCTATATCATAAATTCTTTCCAAGAGGAGCTCGTGGCTAAGTCACAACAGCCGCACTGGTCGATCCATCAGGTTAAGCTACGCTTGCCGGGGTTGGTCAGTGGATGGGTGACCATCTTTACATGCCGAGAATCCTCCGTGCCTCGGAGAGCACGTTAAGCCGTTGGTCCCGGCTGTCATTCGTGGATCTTTGACAGTCGTTACGAGTCGTCAGAAGCCCGAAAGTCTGACACCAGTCTTACCAAGGGGTATCGTATTACCCAGTTACTGGGTTGTGGAGGTCAGATAGGCAGTCGCTCCATGGAAAATACTGGTATTCAGCTGCATCCGGTTAGACTGGAAGCCGACCCCAACGTAGTTGGGAAAAGGCTAGGCAGATTGATAAATTCTTTCCAATAAAACTGCAACACCTCAAAATATAAATCAGCAACAAACTCTTCTTCATTCTAAGTGCACTTGACTAGGTACACGTGTACTTAAAGTACGCTGACCTTTGTACTGAATATCGCGTCACGGTATAGTGACCATGATTGCTTTAGACTTGACAACACGGTCCCTTTATGTTAGTTTATTTTAGTCCTCTCGTTAAAAGTTAAGGCGTAAAATTGTCGATAATCAGTTGTTTTGCCCTTTTTGGGATTGCGTTTGAGTGTGAATTTATTGACCACATCTTTGTATTTATCAGTATGTACTTGTGTATTCAATAATCATGCACGTGAGACATTTTCATCCAGGATGTCCATAGGTGGAAGGTTAGAAGCCCGCTAGTTGGCCAACTTATAATACAGAATAAGAAAATAATAAAACGGTAAGATAGATTGTTACATTATTCGATAGCTTAGAGTTCTATAAATATGTAATTTCCCACAAGTACCTAAGTTTCCAAAACCCGATTGCCATTGCGGTTTCTCTATAAGTATGTATATCTTTTTCATTCTGGCTTATCTTAGTTGGGTCCAGGGTAATGCTGTAGGTATACCCTGGACCCAGGTCACCCAGGAAACACTTCATTACAGATACTGTTGTTGTACACTCAACAGGGGACCGCCCCAGTGTATTCCGCTCGATACAGCAGGTTTCAGGCAGACATGGGTCAATTTCCGCCACACTTCCGCAGCCCTAGTGGCATTTAGGCTTTCATGGAGTGTTGTTTGTCTTAATGAGGTATTTCCTGGAAGATGAATGTTTATTCGTTAACGATAGGTAAGAACTTAGAAATAAGATTTTAGTGAGCAATTGAGCATTATTTCTAAGTTCTTATCACACTAATAGAAGCTTTGTCAATAGTTTACTGTTTTCTAGTTTTATTTGTGAAAGTGCATGATGTCCCGGGTTCGGTTTCCGGGTCGGGCAAGTGTTATTGGCTTTTCCATTTGGAGTCCCCCTATTACATGGGACTTAAAAATACTTAACTGGTGCATGGGGGTGTACTACAGGTACACCTCTGCTTAATCCTTCACGGATTTAAAATTTTAAGCTATCTGCGACTTTTGTATTAATCTAACTTATTTTTGTTGTGTAACCGTCGCGTCGCCTAATGTACATATACTAATTAGAAATAAGTTTTTTCTCTTAAAAGTGAATGTAATTCTTTTTGGAAAATAAAGTTCTTAAACCATAATTAAAACTATAAATACAGGCGTGAAGTTCTTCTTTTCGTGTGGTTAGTGACTAACCTGGTGTCCGAGTTATAAAGCCGCCCATGGGCCTCTGACATGACTTCACATGCCGTCGAGAAATATCTCTCAGGCATGCCGGTTTCCTCACGGTGTTTTGATTCACCGTTTTTGAAGCAAGTGATAATTATAAAATACGCAAATGAATCCGAAAAGTCAGAGGTGCGTGCGTTGGTTCGAACTCGAGACCTTTGACTTGGCAGTCCGACCGTCACACCACTAGGCTATCACTGCTGCTATAGGCGTGATATTATAATTATTATGTTATTTGTGAAAGAATACTTAAAACGGATTTATTTTTAATTGTAAAGTAATGAATACGTGAATGACTCTATTTCACACAAACTAATTAAATTATTTAGTTTGTTTTATTCTACTGATTACCAGAATAGTAACAAAACCATTTCATTCGGAATTTATAATATTTTTATTTAGTTACCTGGTCTTTACCACATTTGTTGTTTCTGAAAACATCAGTAGTGCGTCATTCTCGTAAATGTGATAGAGTTATTAATTCTAGTACATATACTCGTACTAGAATTACTACAACTCAACCACCATGCCCCTACAGGTGAAGATAACAGACGCATATCTAAATCCATAGGAAAACTTATGATGGAGAGATATTAATAGCTAGAGTAGAATTAAGTATTGAACTTATTACGAGTATAAATTTCTTATTCATGTAACGCTAAAATAAGGATACATTATTTTTATAAAAACCTAAGTAAGTACATAATATTAAATCCCGAACCAAGCCACGCATACTCGTATTTTAGGTACCTACTAGTTATTGTTTTTATAAGAAGTGAATATTGGTCCAAAAAATCACAAACATCATGGCATCACTAACGACACCTAGTCATTATTTCTAGATTATTACTAGCTCATACTAAGAACTCAGTAATTTCTTCCTTGCCAGCAGAATGTTACGCAAAAACCAGTCATTTGTGGTGTTATTGCATGATAATGAGTTTAATGATATATACCTACATTGTTTAGTTTAGCGTCATTATTCTTTGTAAGTGGAAAAATCTGTCCGTTCATCAGATATGATTCATACAAACTATGGGTTGTTACTTGGTATAGAGATTGTTAGTCGATAGATTAACAAGAGTATCGAAACATATTTTTACGATTTAGAATAAATTGTAGGATAATAGTTCCATACCTCCCTGGACAAGTTACTTGAGTGAAAGCCCAATCAGTAGTCATTGTCTTGTAAGTTTTCTTTCACTAAAAGCCTTTGATACGAGTAACTTACTAAATCTTCAATTAACAAGCAATATTATACTACTGAAACTAAAAACCTTTTTAAACTTTATACATGGACTTCAAAATCTGGGGTCCTTCAAACCCGAAATTTTAATAGCGACACCTAGTTCGGCGTCTAACAAGTGCCTATAAAATTTTGTCGATTCGTAATCATAAACCGGGTATTATAATATGATTACGACCAAAACTCCCCGACTTGTATAGTCGGGGAGCACACATCTATTAATGTAGTCGGGGAGCTTAAGAGAGAAGTGAAAATAATAAAATGAAGATATCGAATCTCTATCTATTGGAGCCCATCCGGTGTCCAGTCTATACTAAATAATACAAACAACCGTTTTTTTATCAATGGTGTACCTAATATATTCATAATTTATGTATAAGTTTTTATTTTTCACTTTTTAGTTGTCACCCCACACAAATTCGAATACCACTACCTGCTATGCAATTATCAGTGACGGGAAGTTATCATCATATCATCCACATATACTAAGTCGGAAAAATACGTATTATTGAAGCTTACTCAAAAACTATCCAAACAAAGTTAATAAAATTTATATGGGACCAATTTGGGAGTATACCCTTTCATACAAAAAAATAACTTTCAAAATCGGTCCACAATTGACGGAGAAATCGGCGGATATACATAATAAAAATAAAAAATAAACATACATTCGCGACGAACATATAACCTCCTCCTTTTTGGAAGTAGGTTAAAAATAACACAAAAAGATAAAAATAATAATAAAAGGTGTATATAGGTACTTGTATAAGCAAAGGGGGAAGGGCTTATAGGGCATCATCTTTATGAAAGGTAAATAGGCTGGAGTAAGTAAAGTAAAGTAAGTACTTAAGAAGCAGATATATCCCAGTGACCTTGACTGTTTAGCTTGCGTGTACTGAGCTCACGCAAAGCGTCGTCCGTCCAGCCAGTAATAGCACTTGCCAGGAGCGCTGTCCCAAATAAGACACGTTATTAATTTATTAAACATAAAACAAAAGGTATGTTAATATAACACGTATACTAAAAAATCAATAATTAAATTATCTCTAAAATGGTGAAGGTTTCAGAAAAATACGCTTGATAGATTTTACGGGATTCTCAGTTTTTCATCCGTCTTAGACATAACTTTACAAATTCATTTCACTATTTAATATAAACATAATCTAAAATACATATTTATATATTAAGTTTTTCAGAAAATGCTCTTATTTAACTTATATTTTTTTCCAAATCATTAACACTACTCGTTTAGACGTGATCTTCAGTATAAAGTTATTAAAAGTCGGTTATTGTCGCCTTAAGTGACCAGAGGGCTGGCCTATTTTAAGGCCAAATAATATTCCATCGAGGCAATGCTGCCAGACTTTTGGGCACTTTTCCCGTTGACGGCGATACGGACGAATTTTTTTTTATGCCCAATGAGCTCTTACCTTTTTCATGTACTTGTATGTATTTTAATATTAGCTAGTAAATTGTATTCAACATTTAAAACTAGTAGAATATTCCATGAACAAAATAAAACACGATACAATCATAAAACAAGTACTTAAATAGGACTATTATCATTTACATGAGAAGTTTGTTTTGAATCAGATTTTTGTTTTTAAAACAAACAGATCCGTAATACATTGTTCATAATATTATAATGTTAGGCTTTCATTCTTATAGATTTTGGATACATTTGCATCTATCTTCTTTGTTACAGCTTCGTCAGTAACAATGCTCATTGTGGCTCCAAAGTACTGTATATTAATGCAAACTGTGTATGTTTTAAACAATCCTTTGTGATTATTATTTATACAGACATGATTTTTGTTGTACCTCTGTTCTCTGATAATTATCATCTCTATTATTATGGTGTAGAGCTGGAAAAATCTTTCAATTTCGTGTGTTTCTTCTGTGTTGTGTATTTCTTCTATGTATTGTTTTGGACATTAAACTATTTTTTAAGAAACATATTTGACTACCTCGTTGGTGTAGTGGTCGCAAGCGCTACTAGTTAGTACTAGTTAGGCATGATGTCCTTGGTTTGATTTCCAGGTCGGGCATAATGTTATTGGGTTTTTCCATCAGGAATTTCTCAGTAGCAGCCTGAAGTCTGGATTTGTGCCCGGTTAATAGAAATAGACTCGCCTCCTATTACATAGGACTTAAACATAATTGGTGAAATGTGGGTTTACTATAGGTACACCTCTGCCTATCCCTTCGGGGATAACTGGCGTGATGCAATGTTATTTTATATTTTAATAAATCAATGAAATGGAACCATCGATTAATTATCGCTCACTTAAATTAGGTACTTAGTAAACTAATAATTATCTGCCTAGGATGTTTGCAACTTGAGGTTGCTCAGTCAAACTATGTAGATACAGCTGAATACCAATATTTTATATGGAGTGACTAATAAGCTGCCTATCTAACCTCCACAACCCAATTTCTGGGTAACATGAAGCTCTGGTGAAGACCTTAGAGTTCTGATTACCCCTAAGTGTCAAAGATTTACGAATGACAGCCGGGACCAACGACTTAACGTGCTTTCCGAACCACAGAAGGTCGGTATGTCTCGGTATGTTATAAATGGTCACCCATCCGACCTCGGAAAGCGTAGCTAGTCCTTCGATCGACCCGTGTGGCTGTTATTATTTAGCCATGAGCCACGTAAGATAGTCGACAATATAAGATATATATGTAAGTTACAATATCACGTAATTATCTGTAACTGAATCCAAAGTCAAAGTTAAAGTAAAATGATAGAATTCAAATAGGCCCTTGTAAGGCACTTCTAAACGTCAAAAATTTACAAAAATAAATAGAATTGAGTCTAGTCCCCCTTCCAAAAGGTAGTTTTTGTATCCAGGAGTTGAATAGGCAAGAAACTCCACAGTTACTCTTTTAAACTGTTTTACAATATTTTGTATAGGATAATTATATGTGAAGACGATGCACCTAGAATAAAACTACTATACCCACAGTAGGTAAAAAGAATAAAAAATGAAGCAATTACAGATAAATTAGTTATACATATGATAGATATATGCGGTGCTCACATATTTACAAACATTGTAATACTACATAATAAAAATTTTTTTTTTTTTTTTTATACAATTTTGCAACCAGTTTGATTTTGTCTGGATTCTAGATTATCCTATGGAGTAGGACCAGCATGTTTCCAAGCATTCTTATCTTTTCAAAGTGTACCTACTTTTAATATGAGTTTTCTTTCATTTAATTGCAATATATCACAAGGTATTTTGTTGTAACATTTAACACAGTACACCATAAAATATGTATGTATACGTAGGTACAATCTGAAATACTAGGTACTTAGGTTTAATCTGAAAAATGGTTGATCTATTTTATCTTTATTTCTAGTACTGAAATTATGTCTATGACTTATTTTATTTAAAAATGTAGATTTTTTCATACATACATAATATTTTCATAAATGAATTGGCAAGGTACCGTCATAATGGTAATCCTGAGAGATTCGCGACGATGTAGATTATAAATGGCTCTGATAGCTCTCTTTTGCAAAATAAAGATGGATTCAATGTCAGCAGCCCGAGCACACAGTAAAATGCCATGCCACTTAATGACGGGACCTGAATAAGCTGAATTACTAGCTTCAGCCATTGTGTGACCATTTGATATAACTATCTACCAAAGTACCAAGTACCAACAAGTTAGCGACAAAGTATGAAAGAATAATCACTACACTCCAACTTTACCTAATGGTTTAAAGTTCATTCCTTTGTTGTGGTAGTGACAAGGTTTTCCATTGTCTGTTTCCTCTTTCTTTCCTATAGAAGTCGAACATTATCGAGCAGTCGAGCACCAATCGTTTTGAATGTCGACTGTCTTTGAATTAGAAGTTGGAATGGTGAAATGAATGTTTGGGCTGTTGATGCCGTGGTAGGTTGCTAAACGAAAATAGGTACCTACGATAAGTTACGTTATGGAACGTAGGGGAGATTTATACAATGCAGGGACTTCAAACAAAGGATCTTTTGAAATCCCTTTCAAGTTTTCTGTAAGTTGTTTTCAGTAAAGGTGCTTATTTAGAATTAGAATTCCTTTGTTTTGCATAAAATATGGTACATAATAGATACAACAGCAAGTTTGTCAGTATGAGCTATATAATTTTAGCTTGTGTTGTGGTTTAACTAGACAGGACGGGCCGTAAGGTCAAAAGCAGTTTAAACTATCGTTAACGGAATCTACGATAAAATATAAACGATGGTTTAATCTACTGTCCTAATGAAAAATAAGAACAGATTAGTTAAACTTCGATTAATCTTTTATGCATGGCTACATTCTCTGGTTTATTCGAAGTTCGTTCATCCGTTCATTAAAATAATGGCAACAAATAGATTCACTTGACATTGACACTGAAATATTTGACCTCTGTGAGTCTGTGAGGCTTTATTATGCAATAGAGCAACAAAGAGACCATTTTTTATGTGAGCGTGGCTCGGCTAAATGACGTCATGTTATCGTCATTTTAATCACACGTGCCGATATCACTCGGGTAGCCCAGAAGTCCCGACATAAACGCAAAAATTCGCGAATAATGACCGCCACCGTTGGAGGGTTATTTTCATGTATTCATGTGGTTTTTAAAATTTCTTCTAAAACTACATTTGCTTGTATGAGTTTACTTCAATGATTCCAACGATTGTATCTTGATAAAATTTTGAATCACGATTAATAATATAATTTTTCATTTTAATAACTAGAAAACAAGGCTTTAATGAACTGATACGCAGAAATGTTTGAAGCAGGCAGGTAGAAATGTGTTGCTTTTGTATTTTGAAAGATCGTCATGTCAAATTATGCCATCTGGTCAGTTTACGGTCACTTTAATCCATACAAAGGAGTTTAACCGTCCCTTTGGGCTAGTTTAAACTAATCGATTGTTTAATTTAAACTACCAATAGGAAGTACATCAACTACCATTGATCTTATGAAAAAATCGATGCCCAGAGATTAAACTCAACTTCCGTGGCTTAAACTACGATTGATCTTACGGCCCGAAGGTTTGTAACATTGATGGTGGCGCAGGGAGCACAGGCAGGACGGACATATTTATTGCACACTGCTATCCACACCATTCATCATCATCAACTAACAGCAGTCCACTGCTGGTTAAAGGCCTTTCCAATTGCATGCCATTCAGCTTGATTCTCGGCAACTCTGATCCAACCGCTACCAGCCACCCTTTTTTTTTTTTTTTGAGGGTGGGAGATTATCAAATAACTTCTCCAGCTCTGGGCGGAGCGGGAGGGTGTGTCAGACTTTTACTGACTAAAACCCACCCGTGTTTCTTCCGTTGCCTTTGTGCCCGGGCCGCGATATCCCTTTTGGACAAACTCGCAACCCTGCCAGGCATTGGCCCTTACGGACCCCGTCGGTTGGTGCTGACATCTCTTTGAGGCGCGCGTGGAACACAACGCGCCGTCGACCCGGGCCTGGTCCTTATCGGACGGCGAGCTACCCATTGCTCACCGTCCGCAAGCCCGCGCCTACGGTGGCCGGAAGTCGGCTCGCGACTCCCAACGCCCGGGGCGTCTCCTGCGGCGACTAGGGGCGCGAGGGCGCGAGTCTTGCCTCTCCCTCGCGCGCTCCGCCTCCTCCTTCGTCGCTCCACCTAGCCCGAGGGCGTCCTACCTTACGGTTACGAGCTCTACTCAAGAACACGTCTTACACGTCTACCCCAATGGTCATCGGTTTTAAAGCTAATATGGCCGGGCCGTTGGTAAATTTGCTACATCAGCTTGCTTATCCACACCATTGCCTGTAACATATTACGTGGATTCAAAAAATAATATGTCAACGATCGAAAGTTGGTTATGGTCAGAGTTCATATTAATATACCTACAAATAGACCATGGCCATATAATTAATCTTAATCGAATGAGCAAAGTTCAATTAACAAAGCGTAACCTACTCATAATCAGCGACTAGTATTCGTTAGCTCAAAGTTGACCAACAGCTGCGCTGCGTACGCGCAAATTGATCTGATTGCCGCTAAGATGTAGTAATTGTATTAACTAATACCAATTGACAAGCAATTGGTATTCGTTTTGTAGCAATTACTTTGTCTTCTCAATTAATGTTTGACGTATCGGCTGAAGTTTAGTTTTAATTAGTTGTTGAATTGTTGATGTTGCTGTCAATTAGGTATCTATTACCTACTACTAGTTTTTTTTTCATTTTCGAATATTTCATTGAAACAAAAACAGGTTCAAATTTTTTTTAGTGTTCGTTAACAGCTACATTAGTTTAAAAAACTGTGTTGCAGCCATTAGCGCCCTGCACCTCCGAGACAGACGTCTGCGTTCCAACATTTATAAGATTTATAATACAAAAAAAAAATACAAAAATAGTTTTAATAGAACCTAAAGTAAAAGTAGGTACCTACTTATATTAACAATTTAACTAAAATATTATTAATGATTATTAATAATTGACAGCAACTATAGAGCTGTCGACATCAAGTACTTGTACTACCTATATATGATGCCGACAGCTCTATCATACCTAGTTCATAGTCCGAAATATATTACTATTTTAAAGAATATCTGAAGTGACTACCCTGACCAATTGGGTGTGATCCCAGAAACGTTCATGTCCGTTCCGCTGTCACGCCAGTGGTGCTTTTAAAGATCAATCTTTAAATATTCTTTTCTTTTTTATATTTAATTTTCCTCGATTGTAATTAATCTAAATCATAATTTTACTTTATACTTGAATAAAATTTATTATTATTATTATTTTAAATGTCTTTGACATATCTCGGGACCCTAGGGTCCCGGACCTTTGGAAGGCGTACGAGGGGCCGAAGCCAACTCGCAGAGGCCCCTTAGACATTTTTATGTATTGAGGCACCAACCGACGGTTATCCCTGTATGCACTACGCAAGTGCACCCAAGGACAACCCCCGGTTGGTGCAGAACTATTGCAGAACATGGAAACAAAATAAATTGGGCTATGGGTTTGGGTGGCTAAAGTTGACTGGTGACCTGGAACTATGGAAGGACTATGGCCCCTGCTTGATCAATGTTTTATATGTACACGGAAAAATGGCAGGGGGTGACTTGCACACTCAATAATGGGCCCTCGAAAACTGTCGCTAGCACGTAGTGACGTAGCTACAAGGGGGCAACATGTCCTGAGGTGCTTGAGGAGTGGAGAGGTATTCCACGGCTTTCAGAATAATCCCAGAAACCCGGAAGATGGTCAAGATCCCTACGAGCACTTACTGGAATACTTCCTTCCTCCGAGCACGTTTGCTCTTGCGAATCTCCACTCAAGCCGGCCAATTAAGGCAAGAATGAGGTGGGAGCTCTGTTCCTCGTCAGTGTTCACTCCAGCCGGCCAATAAAGGCAAGCCAGAGATGAGGAACAAGATTTCTCCCAGGAGATAGGGTCCGTGGGGTCGCTACTGCCCAACACCTCGCCACATGCTGCCTTGCGGGTTTCTGTATCTCTCTTGGTCTGGCTCCTCATCCTAGACCTGTTCCTGCAAAGTAAACTCTACCGGCACAGACCCAGAGTTCGGAGCGCGCAAGCCCCACCACGACGTCAACGTAGAGATACGGCGGTGGGGTTATTATTATTATTATTATTAATCTTTAATAGATTGATCTTTAAAAGCACCATTGGCATTGCATGACTTTGCAAAATATTAATATATGTCGGCGCCAGGCCACGGCGTGAAACACCGACGCCTAAATATTAATATATGTCGGCGCCAGGCCACGGCGTGAAACACCGACGCCTAAATATTAATATATGTCGGCGCCAGGCCACGGCGTGAAACACCGACGCCTAAACAACGCTTGCAGTACATTTTCTAAGCATGATTACGAGTATTACTTACATGCTATCAACTTTGTAAAAGTCACCGATATTAGATTTGGAGTAAACCTGTCATCATAAATCTCAATAAATCTCATATTGTTATCTTGGTTAAGTTTTGTCAATTTGTTAAAATTGTAAAACGATAATTTGTTATTTTCCGACAGCACCCTAAATCTAGCATCTTTATTACCTCTTATGTCGTTTTTGTAAACTTTAATTTCTAGAAACACTTAGGCAAGAAGCGGGCGTGCATTTTTTTCCGCTGAACGTGGTCACGGAGTCAGGGCGGGTGGTATAGAGCCCTAGGCCCAAACGCGGAGGGTTTGGACAATTCGCAACCGTTCGCCTTTTGGGCCTAGGGCTCTAGTTAATGTCTCAATAGACATTCCATGTTTGGGAAGCGGATGATACAGTCGCAAGATATTTTATTTTTGGCACGTGAACCATACGGTCGCGAGACGAACTATTAGGTGACAAGAGTCTGACTTCCGATTGCCCGAGCCTCGTGAACGACTCTTGACCTGTTCTCACATTAACGTAACTTATTTGTTAATTCATGTAAGACTTTAAGACTGTAAATTACAATTTTCCATCTTACTGGTGCGTGTTACTTTTGCCTACACAAGTGTTGACCCTGACAATGAAAACTCATAGAAAACCGCTCAAGCCATTCTCATTACGACATAAAAAAGCTAAAAAAAAAAAAAGCTCTGAAGTTTTATAGATTCTAATGAATCTGCCAAAATTCTGAGCTTTTTAAAAGCATGCACTATCTCAGCGTTTTTCTGTGCTTTTGCAATTCAAGCAATACATTATGTGTTTCTCTATACGGCCAGCAACAAGACAGAAAAATACAACAAAGACGAGACCTCGAAAAACGTAAAAAAGGAAACATTATGCATACACACAATGCCGCATAAAGAAATCACCTATCAATATAAATATATTAAAAACCTAGCAGAACTGAATAAATTTAAACAAGATTTATTAATGAAACACAAAATTCGTATATATTTAGTGCTACTATGTATATGAAGGGCACAGGGAAAAAAGGGGCTCATCGACAATTTATACGAAATCAAACAAATGATCGCACTTGATAGATTTTGACATTTTGATTTAGACATATTCAAAATAAACTAAAAAGGGCAAATTGCTTTGTAATCCTCAACATTAAAAAACACGTCAAGGAATAAAAAGAGCTCATTTCGTATCGAACTAGCTTAAAAGGTGCTCATTGCATCCCAATCAGAGTTAAAAGGAGCACATATTACGTTTACAAAACAAGAACGCGCCCATACCCCCGCCATCTTGAAATAAATGACATAATGTGACAGATAAAAGTTAATAAATTAGCGTTTAATTCTATTTGTGTTAATTGTTGATGAGCCCCTTCTTTCCCTGTGCCCTTCATATCCGTTTGGTTACACAATACCTAGAACATCTGTAGTCTAGATACGAGTATGTCAGATATCTAGACTTTCACTTTATCTCCGACCGTAACACAGTGAAGCGATGTGTATTCGAGTGCACTTTGTCAGTTTATTGAGACAAATCTAATACCTATTTACTCTGATCGATCTGTGCTTGGTTCTGATTCCTAAGGTATCCTGCACGGCTGCACCCCAAACACACTTTCCGTCACGATCCGAAGGATTTTGAAGGAATTTAAAAATGATTGAAAAATTCGTCTGCTCAACAACGTAAATAACGCAATGCATAGTGTTTAATTGTCAAAATTAACGGCATTGGGATTGTGAGTCTGTTAAGCAATCCACCGCGACGCAGCGGGCTTTAAGGCTTACAAAACACAAATCATGTAAACATGAAATAAGCTCTCTATTTTCCATCATGGATAAGCGCAAATGAGGGATGCTTGTAGTTCCACGCATCCCTGATTTGCGCTCCAAAGCGCAAGGACCAATACGGCTTCTTAAAACCAAAAATATTATGAGCATGATAATGACAACCAAAGTTCTTCTAGGAGTAAATACAGGCATACTATAAATTAATGTAAAGTGTTGCATCCGTATTAAGATAGCTGTACTTTAAACTGCTTTGCACACCTTTAATGCTCTCCCAAACACGTGTTTGTTTTGAATTATCTAAGGTAATCACTCTATAAATAACATAATATTAAAACTATCTTATGTCACAGTGGTCAAGTTACAGTGGTAGTAAAAACAATGTTTTCATTATAATTATCTGTAATTTAACCTACATACTCGTAGTGTCCGAGTTATGTAAACATAAATTGATATGAATTATGTTTTTTTTCTCTCGTATCGACTCAGCTATATTTAAGTATCATGATATCAACGAATCTCGTCATAAGAATAATATGGTCAGAAAGGTTGTATGTACGCAGACTAGGCTTCAGAGAAGATGAGAGAAGAATAATGGATGACATCTTTGTGAAAATCCAATTTTTTTAATTTCAGTTTCTTGTTTCTAATAGATTTTGAATAATGTAGCTCTACATAATTATTTACGTAGTAAATAAGTTTAATTAAGATTCTGTTAGTATAAGTAAGGAACTACGGGACTGACATGTTTTATGAAAGAATAAATGGCCCTCAAAAATTAAAACTCCCTTTCTAATGGTACTCTAGAAATGATTATGGGGTTACTATAGACATGTCAGCCATGGTCAGCATTCATCTCCGGGGACATCAATCAATGTGTTTCTAAATAGCTAACAATGTTTATATGGCAAAGTTTTCCAGCATTGTAGGTGATCGTTCAATATGCTACTAGAGCATTACCTGGTTCATTGCCATAATAAATTTTCAGGCTTTCCCTTTTCCACATGTTTGGAAAACTTCAAACTGAAGTTAGACTTTGACACGCTGTTTTTCATAGTAACTAAACTCTAAGCAAAACTATGTCATTTTATTTTTTAAAAATGTCATATTTTCGAGTAAGTTCGTACTATTGTTTACAGATTCCGTTTTGCGCTTACTTTTACTAGTACAATGAGCGTTCTCTTCTTGATTTCCAAAACAAAACTAGAACTAACCCTAACTTTTGATTAATAAAATAACATTCAATATTCAACCTTATCAATTAAGCTAATAAGGCTGTGTTCCAAAATTTCTGCTGCATAGACATTTTTGGTAAAATTTGTACGAGATATAGTCGATGCGGGTAGTGGTCAGCATCCTAATTGCGTAACACACGATCAATCACAATCTGAATCATTTTTGAAGGATATTACTAATCCATTACTTCATATGTTCGAACAATTTGTCTACTCATAAACGTAAATAACACAATGAATGTTATTGAATTGTCAAAATGAAACCCATTGCTGTGTGTTACGCAGTTATCCCGCTGTTTTGGGTGAATTTGTATTGGGTACGATGAGTCGTTTTAGTTTATTCCGTAGTAGGTACATTCATTAATTAATTAAAATTTATATCGTTCGAACTTTGTACATCACAAACCAGAGATCCACAAGCAAATTTCTGAAGGCAGAATGTCAATAATAATCATTTCACCTGTTCATTTTCACTAACTATGCAAATGTTATAATAATAAAAGTATAATTAATTAGACACTGATATTATGTAGTTCATTCTATGTAATTGATAACGTTGCAATGTAATATAGGTCACACGTGGTCAGATACATTGCTCACTATTCACGATGCGTGTAAATAAACAGACTATTTTGTATGTGTCAGCAGTCAATTGGCACTTTGTGCCAGTACCTAGTGCTACTAGCCTCTACACGCTTTAAGGTTATTTTAACGCGTGGTCAAAATCGGAACTAACGCCGCCATCTTGATATGTTGAGTGATATGTCAATACCATAGAAATATAATATATCTATGGTCAATACACAATGACAGTGACAATTTCACAAATACTTACCAACAACGCCCCCCTGTCAATGTAATTCAGGCGGCAAAAGTTTTTTGTACCACTCTTTAGTTTGAGATGTATACCTTATTACATTATAGACCGAAGTAGGTACTGTGCACTAAGTATCAGCATAAGTACGTGCGAACTTGATTGTTGTAATTGAGATAGGGGGGTCATGGTGCACTCATTATTTTACAATAACTTTGATAGCCGTTTGTTATTAGTATGATTGATTCTGAGGTAAAATAATTGTTATTGATAGGTAAAATAGGTGTTCAATATTAAATGTATTGAACGATATTGATTGTGTTAAATGAGGTAGACAAAGGTAATCAAAAACTCTCGACTGTTTCAATGGAAGTTCACTCCAGAAAGTTCTCTGCAAATCCGTAGGTAGGTACGTAGGTAGGTAGGTAGGTAGATATGTATGTATGTAGGTAGGTAGGTAGGTAGGTAGGTAGGTTAGGTAAGGGTCCGGGATCTTGAGTCTTAATTACGTAAGATTTAAATACGTTTGTACATATTGACCTAACTTTACATCTACGCTGTAAGAATTCATGAGGTAATAATTTAATCACACTTTTACTGTGAACACATCCTTATTGCACCAGTTTTTAAACAACTCGTAACATAAGCATCATTTTAGTATAAATATAAACTCAAGTACACGCGCACTTGCGATAAGCGTTCCGCTAAAAATATTTACATTAGTGCAGACTTTATATTTAGTCGGCTATTTAGTTTATAGATACGTAGCTACACGTCAAACAAGAAACAAATTATCGAAAAAGCAAGATATCATTATCAATCTCTATTGCTTCGCTCCCCAACTCATTCGTTACACCTGCTGAAAATCTCCTGGACATGAGTTGCCTTGGCTTACCTAGAAGTCTTTAAATAGACTCCGGACCAAGGTAGACTGAAGCAAGGAAAAGCTGCTCAGGTGGAGATTCACAGATGACTCCGCACTGGAGTGTAAATGTGGTGCTGTACCACAAACAATGGGACACTTAATATCGTGTCCAGCGTGTCCTGTTGCCTGCACGTTGCAGAAGCTGATGGACGCAGTTACTGAAGGTACCAAACTCGTAGTCGAATTCTGGGCTAACTCCATTTAGATTGACACCCTAAGAAGAAGCCATAGAAGATCGTCTAGTTTTTATTTTGAGTAGTAATGCGGACCTCCTTTTTGGCAGTAGTTGCAAATGTATACTAATCTTAGAAAGTTTTAAAGTTGTTTGTATAAGGTAATCTTTGGGAATATTTAACATAACATATCATCAAACCTGTAATCCCCGATGGATTAGGCAGAGGTGTATAAGTAGAACACCCACATTTCGCCAGTTATGTTTAAGTCCCATGTAATAGGGGTGAGCCTATTGCCATCAACCGTGTACAAATCCTGACTCCGGGCTGCTACTGAGAAATCACAGACCGAAAAACCCAATAACACTTTGCTCGACCCGGGGATCGAACCCAGAACCTCATGCTCAGCAGTAGCGCTTGCGACCACTAGACCCGAGGCAGTAAACGAGGCTGGGAATATTTAACATACTGCAAACATTCTTTCACTGAAATGAAGCTACACTATTCCCAAATGACAAGTGATGGATTCATGCTAGAAAAATAGAGAGAGTTTTCGTAGTAATCTACGTACAGATGAAACTGTGGGGCACTTCTAGTCGTTAATATTTATAGAATGGCATCTAATCTGGGTTGCAAAGAACGGTACTGAAAAGTGATGTTTCCAGGTTTTACATCTTCATGATTAACAAGCAAGTCCCCTAACCTCTAAACCATCACTTGTGCTTGGCTACGACTAATTGGTTTTGCGTTGATTGATAACATAACTTTGATCACTACATGGTGAGTTCATTGGCCAAACGGCTTCATAAAACTTATTTCATGCAATGACTGTTGATTGATCTTTATAAATCTAAATATTCGGTTTCTATGCTGAAACACGCAGAGTTTTAAATAGTATAGTATTCAGTAATGTAAGTTTTGTTTGTACGGTTTTTGGACAGTTTATTTATTACTTCAAGCACAGAAATGTACACTTCCCAGCTAAAGCACTAGGAAGTGGTGAAGGGAGGGCGTTTTGGGGACTGTCTTACGTAATTTTGACGTTCGAAAAGTGCTGATTCTCAGCCTAGTTTGAATTTTTCAGAGGCGGACTTACAGCCTCCGGCATTTTCTAGAAGTCAACTTTTGGGTGATGCAGACACAAAGAGTGGTAGATGGTAAAGGTTTAAAAGTCAAAAATGGTGCTAAGTAATCTGAAGACTTCGATATAGACAAAGAAACGAGAGTTTCATCACCAGAAATACAAATCAGCCCGGTCTATCTTTTGAATTTTCAACCTCGACTTCACATGCAAGAATAACAACTAAAATCCCTAGATACCGGAATAACGAAGTATATCCGTCACATAAGCCTCTTATGCCTCAAAGGCCGATGCGTAGTGGACTTGTGCCTATGATGTTTACATAGCCTTTATGCGGCGCCATCTTAGCATCCTCTCAAAGCGAAATAGGTTGACCTCTTTAGAGTGACCTGTTTCATGATGACGCTTTTCATTGGTTCTTCAGGTGTATGAATGTTGGGATATGTTTTGGACAATGAAGATAACATTTTAAACAAATAGTATGAAGAAAGAGATAGAAGAGTAATCCTGTCAGTGGTCAACAGTAATCTCGGCCCTGGTACTTTCGTTTTGGAAGGAATCCTATTTCTTAAATTTGAGGTTGTAAATACGTTTTGATATGCATTGTGTTTTGAAAAGCTCACTAAATGCATTGATCCTATATGAGATTTGCGCTCTCTGGTTTCCTATTTTTTTTTTGTTGCTGCTTGTGTTTTATGTAGCTGTAAAAGCTCGATTAGCTCGAATTGTGAAAATTCCTAAGAATGTACAGAAAACAGTTTTTTTAATGGAATTTATCGACAGCAATGACTTGGCAATATAATATTGACGTAAATCTATATTAATAACTACCTACGGTACTTCTCGAACAAGTTTTTTTTTATACTAAAGTTAAATGCAAATAGTAAGTAGGTACACAAAATGACATGTGAGTAAATGATTTATCAAATGGACTCTGGAATTAAGATAAAAAATATGTTGTTGTTCCCAGCAATATTTAAATAACTATTAATATATAACAAAGTTGTATTCTTCAAGTGACCTTGAATCTGCGAGCATACAATGTTAATGATAAACATCAACATGAATTAGGTTGATCAAACAAAATGATTGAATTTATTTATATTTTAAATAGATTCTTTTTCCTATTTTGTGAATGTGAGAACGCTGTAGGCTTAGTGGACTGTAGATTTATTGACCATCTTCTATTTTGTTAGGTACCTGGTACTTGTTGATCTACACTGTCCTCTCATACCTATTAATACTGTTATTTGAAAATATTGTAAAGGCCAATTATTTTTAAAAGAGTTACCGTGGAGTTTCTTGCCGGCTCTTCTTCATAGGAAACGACCAATTGGAACCGTGCACCTAGCTTCTGACGTTTCATACATAAGTGCCCAAGTAGGTATAGGTGAAATACTTTTTTTTTTTTTTCAATTTTTATTAGGTACATACTTCAAATTGTTGCTCAGTCCGAAATGTGTTTAACAAAAAGCGACGGCCAAGTGTCAGTCGCACTCGCACACAAAGGGTGCCTTACCAAGTCACCACCAAACAATATTTAACACTCTATATATATTTTTTAACTTTTGTAAAAAAATACGTTTCTTGTATGGAGACTGACCCTTTAATTTTTAAATTTATTATTCTTTCTTGTAGCTTGTAATTTTAAGTGTCTACTTATTAAGGTTCAAAAGATACAACCCTGTGACGGTCGGACAGCGGAGCCTTAGTAATAGGGTCCCGTTAGCATCTTTTGGGTACAGAACTCTAAAAATTAATGAAAGTAAACTTTTCGTTGACTATTGCTACATTTTACAGTGTTGAAGCCTTCCCTGTGGTCAAAGTGGTCATCACCAAAATTGCCATAGATATTGCATGTAGCAGGAGGTCAAATAATCCTTAGCTAGTAAGTAATGAAAAATACGTTATAGGTAAGTGTTAACCATTGAAAAGTTTATTAGGAAATATGTCACTGTTGCACACTCACTCTGCCTCGTTGGTCTAGCGGTGGCAAACGCTACTGCTGAGCATGAGGCCTGGGTTCGATTCCCAAGTAGCGCAAAGTGTTATTGGGCCTTTGCCATCAGGAATTGCTCAGTAGCAGTCCGGAGTTTGGATTTGTGCTCGGTTGATGGCAATACCATCGTCCCGGTATTCCATGGGACTTAACTGGCGAAATGTGGGTGTACAGCAACTTTTGAACGCATGGATTTTAAGTATTTTTATCTTGGACACGTTATCAGGATGAGAGGTGGAGCAACCTGCATCGTTTTAGATGGAATACTATCTATTTCTAAGTCGGCTGACGTTATATACGTACAGTAATAAAAATGCTTTGTTACATAATATGTAATTTTTTATTTCAAGAAACGTTCAAAACACTATATCTATTTCTTACTATTTATTACTGAACAGCGCACTATTTTACTAGATTATAATACCGTTGAGGCCAACCTACTCACTAAACAATAGCTCTATTAGTGATTTTTTAGGTTTGACCGCATTTCTCAGTATTCCCGTTAGCTACCACTGTAATCTAGAGAGAGAGAGATCATAAGGAACAAACCAACATGTGTTTCATTAATAGAAGCCACAATTTTGGTGGGCCTAATCGCCGACCAAAAAAACCTATTTCCTTTGTAACAGATTTTCTTACGGTAGGAATGCAATAAACATATTTTTTTGTAATTCGTTGTAAATGTTAAATAATATCGTTAAAGAAATTTGTTACCTACTATTTCACCTCACGTTTTCACGAAACTGCGGCGCGGGCTCGAACTGTGCCTAACTCATTTTCTTTTTAACAGACTTCCAAAAAGGAGGAGGTTATATGTTCGACGCGTATGTATGTTTTTTTTTGTAAAAAGTTTTTATTTGGAAATTGGTTTATAAACAAGCCGGCAATCAATATGTTGATCCTAATATTGCGATGACGATTATTTTCGCTGCTAGACGTAACATCCGATAATGTTCTGTGTTAGTAAATATTGATGTTATATATAATTAATACGATATGCTATATTAAACGGCTTTGTTTACTGTTAAACATAATAGGTTTGATGATTATGTAATTGATGTCATGTCTTGTATAAATTGCATGTTTCTCTTGGAATTTTGTTAAACTAAGTATTTAATTGACTATTAACTTATTAAGTACTTAACTGATATGTTTGCTCAAGACTTGTTCGATATTATTAAGAGGTGACACATCTTTTTGAAAACGATGCAAAGTCAAAGTCAAATAATTTATTTCAATTAGGCACATAAAAGTCACAAATGAACGTCAATTTTACAAAAATAGAATTGATTCTAGTCTCCTACTCTTTTAAAATGTTTTTACAATATTTTGTATACATTAATCTTATAATTATATATGAAGACGATGCATCTAGAATAAGATTACTATACCACGATAGGTAAAAATAATGAAAAATAAAGCAATGACAGATCAATTAATTATGTGATAGATACATAGTGCTCACATATTTACAAACATTGTACAATAAAATTATACGATATTCCTAACATATTAACAAGTAATACTAATAAGTCAGTGTGTGAGTTCAAGTAATCACAGAATGTAAAATCAGTGTTATAAAAAAATTATATAATTAAATTGGCAACCAGTTTGATTTTGTCTAGACTCTAAATTGTCTTGGAGCAGGACCAGCGTGTTTCCAAGCATTCTTATCTTGGATATAATCCTCTAATTTGTAATATGCTTGTTTACAAAGTGTACTTTTAATATGAGTTTTAAAATTTTCTGTCATTTAGCATTTCTACTATACATTTTTCACTATAGTCATGAAACAGTTTCTTCTAGGATTTCCAATGTGTGTCTTCATGCCTAGTGATTATGTCTCAAACTCTCGATTCTTCAGTCTTAGCGATTTCTGGGAGGTTTATTTTCAGCAGTGGACATATTTATTTAAAAATGTAAAAAAATAATAAATATGTCCCGCCTGCCCTAGCTAAAAGCTAAACAATTAATTTAAATGTACAGATGCTGAAAATATTATACAAAAAACGAGAATCTCTTCAACTTCATTTCAGCAGACGCCATTAATACAGCCTCACGCAATAATTCAATGAACAGACTGATATAGACAGGTCTAGAATGAATCCCAGGAAGTTTGTTTGGTTCAATGTCAGCCATTCACGCGTAGTCTGTGACTATAAAGTCTGTAGTGCGCAGGTAAATCGATTCATCTGCGTTTCTCGTCCCCTACGATGTAAATTGAAGCGTAGGGGTCGTTGCACTGCCTGAAAGCAGGCTTGTTCAATGTAGACGGTACGGGGACGATTCGAATAGGATGGGATATACATATAAAGTTCGAGGAAAATATACGTAAAGCGACCATTAAGCTGAAAATGGATATTTTAGTGTTCTGATTAATAATATAGTATATTTTCACGTTTCCACAGATAAAACTCCGGAATGAATTTGATAAACACAGTTAGAAATTCACAAGAAGGACGAGCTACTGCTGCTCAAAAACGATTGCATAAAAATACTGAAAGTTTTGTAGTTTTGTGAAAAAAAGAAAGCAAAGACTTATACACGCCGTTGACCGTCAGCGATGGTTTTAGCGCAAACGTAATGCTGGCAACCCTCCCGGAGGGTTCACTTCCAATATATATGGCAAAATGGCGTATGAGTTCTATGTAAAGCGGGTGGAGTCGAAAGTGTTAATCGACTTGAAAAAAGGAGGTTTTAAGTCCGTCTGTATGTTTTTTTAAAAAATCGACTTCATTATGTTTGCTCAGCGATATTTTCGTCAATTGTGGACGGATTTTTATATTTTTTTTATTTGGTACAGGAAGCTTGCGCGGTGGTCCCTTAGAAATTAACTTTAGCTTCGACAATTGGTTTATCTTGATGATGATATAAATTTATAATACGTCCTGTCACTGTTGTTTACATAGTAAGTAGAACGAATTGTTTGGTAGGTAAGATAACTAAAAGCTGAAAAATAAAAAACATGGGATAGTTTAGTATAGTAATTTTTTTATTCAAAATCATTTAAATTTACGTACATTTTTCGGGGCCTTCCACTGGTGCAGAATAATAAGGCCCTTTGTACACGGCACGGTTTCACTACGGTACGGCGTATAAACCGTGCCGCAGAAAAACGTGTCTGTCAATAAGCTTCCATAGTGATCCATACAACACCGACGACCTACGCACGGCGAATAAACCGTAGTTTTACACGGCTAAAAACACGTGTGCACAAAGGGCCTAAGGCTTGCAATATTAGATGGATGAAGCTTTTAACTTGGCCTAATAAAGTTTCTGTGGTCTGTGGTCTCCGACAAGATATAACGTCACGTCATCGCATCTTCCTCCGACAGGCCACGTCACACGTCATGTGGTCATCGTGTCGTCGGTATCTCGTAACCACCTCGTACCTTATAAATGGTGGTGAGATTATGGCGTGGTATCGGCGCGTTGTCTGCAAGTCTATGGTAATAAATACGTCCTTGTATTTCAGGCAAACTGGTATTGATAAAGTAAGTAATGTACTTGTTTATCATATTTGTGAGCCAATAAATTAGGACTCGTCAGGTTTATGGCATTTAAAAGGTTTAGACAGAGTTGTAATTAGTAAAATTTTGAGAAAGTGACTTGCTAGAAAATTCAACCAGACATTCACTGCTGGATATAGGCCTCCCCAAAGACCGCCTTTTCAACCAGTTCTGTGCTTCCCGCATCCAGCGGATTCCTGCTAGCAAAGTTACTATCACAAATTATAATACCAGCTTATTGTAACTGTCCTACGGTCTTTGCAGCAGTGGAACAAATTAATGACTGATCCATTAAATATGTACAAAGATATATCATAAGTGGTAGTTGGTGACTTCAGAAAAAATAACTAGTTACGTTGTCTTGTTTCCTCATTTGTTAGTTAAAAGAACCATATTTGTATTCATGAGTACATTCCATTATATCAGGAAAGGGGTGAATAGATTCATGAATAGTTTTCAGGTGGATTGATGTTGACAACGTATGAAAATGAGCGTTTTACTTGAGCGACAAAAATTGGCACCAAACTTATAAACACAGGTTTATTGAACTTTGTGTCTCTTGACATTGCCAATCGATCGCGTTCAATACCCTGCCCTGGAGTTGCATTAGGGAGGCACTCCGGTATCACCGGATGCCGACCTACATCTGTCTAGTGGTCGAGGCCTATTTGACGGACAGGGCCGTCATCTACCCCGGTCACCACGGAGAGTGGAACCGGCGAGAGATGTCGTGCGGTGTCCCGCAGGGATCGGTCCTGGGGCCGCATCTGTGGGACATCGGCTACGACTGGGTTCTGCGCGCCGACCTCCCTAGCGGCGTCAGCGTATTCTGCTACGCTGACGACACGCTGGTCCTGGTGCAGGGGAGGTCGCATGAGGCGGCGGCCGAACTAGCGACACGTTGGGTTGCGACAATCGTCGATAGGATCCGGCAACTGGGACTCGAGGTGGCCTTGCACAAGTCTGAGGCCATGTGTTTCTATGGTCCTCGGAACGCGCCACTGTCGGGTTCCCAGATAACGGCGGGAGGAGTTCACATCGGTGTCGAGTCGACGATGAAGTACCTGGGACTCGTCCTCGACAGCCGGTGGAACTTCGTGGAGCACTTCCGACGTTTGGCTCCCAAACTGCAGAGGGCTGGGGCTGCTTTGAAGCGGCTTCTGCCCAATCTAGGGGGTCCAAACGCCTCCTGCCGGAGGCTCTAGGCGGGGATCGTGCGGTCCATGGCCCTTTACGGGGCACCGGTGTGGGCGCGTTCACTAAGGCTGCGACCAGCCCAGCGATTGAACGCGTCCCAAAGGGTCATGGCCATTAGGCTGGTCAGAGGATACCGCACGGTCTCCCGTGAGGCGACGAGCCTTCTTGCCGGACTACCGCCATGGGATCTCGAGGCAAAAGTCCTCGCGCACATGTGGGAGTTGCGCGAGGAGGCGAAACGCCGGGGTGTAACTCCGCTGCCGCGAGAAATCACGGCACAGCGGACAGAGCTCCGGCGGGATCTCATGGCGGCATGGAGAGTGCGATTGTCGCAACCCAGCGCTGGGCACGTCACAATTGCGGCGGTAAGGCCCCTCTTTGAGGAGTGGCTAGAGAGGCGCCACGGCGTCCTCACCTTCCGCCTGACGCAGGTCCTCACAGGACACGGTTGTTTCGGGAGGTTCCTGTTCAGGATAAAGCGGGAGGAAACGCCCGGGTGTTACCATTGTGTGGATCGCCCGGAGGACACGGTGGAGCATACGGTGGAGGTCTGCCCGGCTTGGGCGGGGCACCGCCGTGTCCTCACGGAGGCGATCGGCAGCGGCGATCTCTAGCGTCCGGCCCTGGTTCAGGCCATGGTCCGGAGCGAGAGTGCATGGGAAGCCGTCACTTCCTTCTGCGAAGCAGTAATGCTCGCGAAGGAGGAGGCGGAGCGCGCGAGGGAAATGCAAGATGCGCGCCCTCGCGCCCCTAGTCGACGCAGGAGACGCCCCGCGCGTCGGGAGTCGCGAGCCGACTTCCGGCCACCGTAGGCGCGGGCTTGCGTACGGTGGGCAATGGGTAGCTCGCCGTCCGATTAGGACCAGGTCCGGATCGACGGCGCGTTGTGTTCCACGCGCGAATCAAAGAGATGTCAGCACCAACTGACGGGGTCCGTAAGGGCCAATGCCTGCCAGGGTTGCGAGTTTGTCCGAAAGGGATATCGCGGCCCCGGCACACAGGCAACGGAAGGAACACGGGTGGGTTTTAGTCAGTAAAAGTCTGACACTCCCTCTCGCTCCGCCCAGAGCGGGAGGAGTCATTTGATGATTTCCCACCCCAAAAAAAAATCAGAAGGTTTATTGAACTTCGTTATAATGATAAAAAACTGGTTGGTTTTTTTCATGAAGAATGTGTAATGATTTTTTTTTTCTGTTAGACGGTTTGGTCTAAGCTTCACAACCCTATTCCTTAGCGACCGTCATGCAGCTTGCATGAGCAGTGGCGGCCCAGTGGTAAAGGCCCCGACCTACCAGTTGTAGGTCTTGAGTTCGAACCCATGCAGGCGCTTTACTTTGTTTAAATTATTTCATCACCACTACTCTCAAAACGGTGAAGGAACTTCGTGAAGAAACTTAATATCTTAATCTTAATATCTTAGAACCAAAAATTTTAAGACATGTGACATCTACCAACCCGCACTGGGCCCGCGTAGTGGATTACGGCCCACTCCCTCTCATCGAGAGGAGGCCAGATTCCCAGTAGTGGGAACATTACCGGCTGATTATGTATGCAGTCTGTCAACGCTGAGCATGGACCTCGTATAACCCGGATTCTGACATAATCACCATGATTGCCAGACGAGTGGTGTCATATTTCAGTTTATTGTTTTCAAATGTCACCAGACAAGCAAACGTTAATATTCTTTTGGGGTCTGGGGCTTTTAATGTAAATGTCTCTATACTTCTTTGACTATTTTTCTTTTCTTTTAATTGTGATGACTTATGTTCTCCAGTTTTTATCTCCATACAGGTATATACCTGTGATATGTTACGGAAGCAGCAGGTGTGGCGCTAAGTAACTCTTATTACCTCAGCCCTACGCTAAACTTAATTAGAATATAATTATAATAGGGTAATTTCCTCTGTTCTAGCGATTCCTCGGCTTTATGCCAAGAACCGCTTTGAATTAACTTACTCATTAATTACTAATTAGCAAGTTCTTGTGGTTTTGTCTTCATAATAATAGTGCTGATTAAATTTACATTCTGATTGATGTTTCTACGAAGATACTAACTTTTTGATAGATTGCCGTTGAAATAAAAAAGGTTTTTTTATATAAGTTATTACCTCTTGAAGAACTCTTGAAGACCGTGCCTCGGAAAGCACGTTAAGCCGTTGGTTCCGGCTGTCATTCCTGGATCTTTGACAGTCGTTACGAGTCGTCAGAAGCCCGAAAGTCTGACACCAGTCTTACCAAGGGGTATCGTATTACCCAGTTACTGGGTTATGGAGGTCAGATAGGCAGTCGCTCCATGTAAAATACTGGTATTCAGCTGCATCCGGTTAGACTGGAAGCCGACCCCAACATAGTTGGGAAAAGGCTAGGCAGATTGATTTTGACCTCTTGAAGAACTCTGTAGCCATACTCAAGGGTTCGTGTTCAGCAAAACACTCTCTGTTAATGTAACAGTGAAATAAACACAACCATGATCCTTACTTATTAATATTATAAATGCGAAAGTTACTTTATCCGTCTGTCTGTTACCATTTACTGCCATAACTGCTGAACGAATTTCGATAAAAGGAGAATGCTCGAAAAAAACCCAGAGCGAACAGATACAGAATGAAGTTCAGAATTTTAGTGATATTTAGTGAAATCATTCTGTTAATATTTCACTATAAAATTCGATCTAAATGCCTGCTCCTATGGGATTATGGGCGAGAGTATACAGGGTGGCAGGGACATCGACGCGAAGCCGGCTACCATGGATTCAGAACATGATTCTGAACCGTTAAAAAAAAAACCGCTGTTTCATAGAAAAGTGCAATACCTACGCGGTCAAAATGTATGAAGCAGCTGTTTTTTTTTAAATAACCGACGAAAAATTTCAACGGTTCGTTTTTTTTCCATTTAATACTAAATTATTAGCAGTGAACCAACTTTGGACCTGCAGTAGGGCGTTATTTACGTCGTCAAAATTTGTTACACGTCTATCTACCTTAAAAATTAAGGAAGTATCGTCAGCATATAACACCATTAGTGGTTGATTTTTTAATAAATGGAGTAGATCATTGATATAAACTAAAATAAAGGACAAAAAGTAACAACAGGAATAACCCGATGTTATGTTATATTTTGAACTTCGTTAATAGTAGTGTTGTTTTTCTCCATATCATGGAAATCCTCGCAAAGTAGTACCTCCTTTCAAGTTATTCAATTCCAAGAATTTGTAACTACGTGAGGTAAATCGACAAAGTCGGTTTTGAAGCCAAAATAATGCTCCTTAAACCTTCCTTCAGCTTAATGTAGGACCGAAGAATAATGGTTTTTATTTGTAAACTGTTGTTAATTTTATATGGGTTGGTCATGAATTAAAAATTATTAGAATTTGAATTTTTAATGAAGTATGTTATTAAACCGTTGGCCAATAGGCATTTGTTGTGATGGCCCAGTGGTTAAGGCCTCGCCTCTAATGCACGACGCTGTGGTTGGTTCAATCCGGGCAAGTACTAATATGACTTTTTAATATGTAATTTCTGTGATTATCTTGGACATTACTGACATGGGTAAAGGAAAATATCGTGAATAAACTTGCGACTTATAGTTAATAGTTAAGTCTGAAATGGACATCTATGCTTGTGCCTGCTCTACATGAGAATAGGCCTTGCCCTGCAGGGACAATAATAGGCTGATTTATTATTTTTATTTTTCGTAAATAGGGCAAAAGAAACTTCAAAAGGAAAAAAATTGCCACTATATATAAAAAAATATTATGTCTATGTACTACAGTGAGATGTTACAGGAAGACATTTGATTATAACTACATCCTGAGGTAGGAAAATACGAAGATTGTGTTTCATACTTATCTGTTCGTGCAATATTGAAATAGGTATGAAAGTCAACTTGGGAATATCTGTAGCATAGAGCTCACCTTACCAGCCGGCTTGGGAAAATCGTCTACTTTTACAATAATTTTGTAAATATGTGAGCCTGAGCACCATGTATCTATCACATAATTAATTTATTGTAATTGCTTCATTTCTAGATCTTTGAACTTCTTTGTACTTATTGTGGTATAGTCGTTTTATTCTAACTACATATAATAAATATCGTCTTCACATATAATTATATAATTAATGTGTACAAAATATTGTAAAACGTTTTAAAAGAGTAACTATGGAGTTTCTTGCCCATCCTCCATACGCAACTACCTTTAGGAAGGGGCAACTAGACTCAATTCAATTTTGTTGTAAATGACGTACAAAAGGTGCCTTTTATATGCTTATTTCGAAATAAATCATTTGACTTTGACTTTGATCGTAGATTGTTTTTATGATCAGACAGGAGGACGCTCTACTACCGTAACTTGTAGGCACATGCCTGTGAGACTGCCGAAGGACTGATGGACATTGGAGCGGGGCTTTGAGGGACTGGATGCAAAAGTTGTGGCACAACTTGGGAGAGACTTATGTCCAGAAACATGGAGATCAGGTAGGTATAGTCGCACCAAGTAAAAAAAAGAAAACATTTATTTTGGATCAAACATTTTATAAACCTGCCAAACTGCATGACAGTTTGTCGGCAATACTGGTATTCAGCTGCATCCGGTTAGACTGGAAGCCGACCGGCTAGGCAGATGATGATGATGAGAAGACTTCACTAGTGTAGTTCATTGGGACAGTAGCTGGAAGGGACTACATAACCAGGTTGTAGTTGTTTTCATGTCATGTCTTTGTATGTACTTTGTGTGTACTTAAGTCAATGATATAATCGTGCCACAGTTGCGTTGCGGTTGCCCCTGTAAGCACCGATATTGGTTTACAGAACAATTGGAGTAAAATGCACACTCAAATTTTATAGGTCTTAGCAGCTGTGTCTGTGAAATATCGATCGCCGTTATGACCAGAAAACAATTGCAAGTAATTGGAGTATTTCATTGTGTTACTTATAAAATGTTAAACGTGATTAATATAACATTTTTCTCTTTTGATTGATAGTTGAGAAGCCAATGTTCAGCAATAGGTAGGTGTTAATAACCATAATGATGTGTATTATAAACAATATTACGGCAGCCTTCACACCATGGAAACTTCGAGTGTCTGACAATCAATTCATTCAGTACTTTTCCTACACGCGGCAATGACAGTCACTTTTTTAAATTGCATAACATTAAAATCGTAATTGTTGTTCAGACGATGATGCGTTATGCAACTGGCAACCAGTTGTTAGTTGCTTGTATAATAAATATATGAAGTTGATATTTTTAGACGTGCATTGTTGAGTTGGACCTAAATTCACGTGCCAGCCAGTAATATAGGTATAAATTTAGATCGCCTACGACATTTTAGTCCGTAAACAATGTGTCTACTCTAAGCCAATCAATAGTCAATAGGTACCTACATGATTGTGATTTGCATTGTTAAGAGTTTTGTCAATGAGTTAAATTGTTTAGCTGTGGAGTTAAATAGCTTTATTGGATTGTAAAGTCATATGAAAAAAGTAATTAATTATTGTTTTGGAATTGTTTCTTCAAAATTCAACTTTGGTTAAAGAAGATTGATGTTTTCAGTTCATACAGAATAGTTGATTCCTTTATGATTTTTAGGTTGCTTCCAGACTGAAAGTTGTTTGATTCATGAATATTTTAGTCTACTAAGTCACTACTTTCCCTTTGTCAACTCCAAACTAAAAAAAAAACTCAAAGCATTTATTTCAATTAAACCATTTAAGGCACTTTTGAATTGTCAAATAGTCGGTCAGTTAGTCAGAAAGTTGAAGCTAGTTGCCCATTCCAAAAACGTAGATCTTTATGGAGAAGAACGGGCAAGAAAATCCAAGGACACTCTTTTAAAATACAGATATTACAAAATTCTGGGTACAATATTCTTGTTGCTTCTATAAGTGAGAACAATGTACAAAAAATAACCAAAACAATTCAAAATATAAAATAAAAAATAAGCCCTGGCAGATAAGAGATGACCAGTCTCAACTGACGGCGCCCGTTCACGAACATGACGCGCGGATCAGCACCATCCAGCTCAACCATTTTGTAGGGACCCGAATGAACCAACACTCGCCACCAACAGCGAAACATTTAAGTGTGCACTGTATGTTGCTAACCTAACCATCACCCATATAGTGGCTTCCTTCTGATCCTCGGAGCGTGACAGAGGTGTGATATCATATTACAGTTCACTGCTCGTCGATATTAGTTCGAAGGGTCCAATGCACTCGTACTATTCAAAGCGAATAATGAACAATAACAATCGAATTGGTATTTCTCAGTGGCAGCCCGGAGTCCTTCGATTTGTGCCCTAATAGGATTATTACTTAAACATAACTGGCGAAATGTAGGTGTTCTTTAGGTGCACCTATGCCTAACCCTTCAGGGATTACAGGCGTGATGTTTGTGAGTAGTAACTGGATATCGAGATAGAAATGAAAAGTAATTTCAAACATCCTCATTGGATATTCTAATCTTATATAAAATCTACGCGCAGTGACTGCCAAGTTGCCAACTCAGTCATTCCGATACACATTTTCTGCGTACAGATGGTGTATAATTTGAAACTTTTTATTACCTATCCTTTTAGCTTGTAAATGTAGAGCCAAAGATCTTTTGGCTGATCTTGTGGAAATGTTATTTTTTTGTCATAATCGCCACGCCTGGCAAACGTGTTGATGATGTTGATGACATAGACTGGTGCTGCTACCTACCCCCTCGACTTTGTCATACTTGATGACCTACGGTAATACCTAACCCTGTGTGAGTGTAAGAATCTCTTATTAACTTAGTACGAGCGGCGCTTACGAAAATACGAGTAAATAAGATTTGTTATTACCCTCGGGTTGTTTTTTCATAAGTTTACATAATAATTATACCCCTGTTTTTATGCCTTTACGGTGGAAATTTACTCCTGATTATAATCAGCGTTTACGATATTTTTTATTATAAAATTGTTGTCCTAGTTTAGGAGCTCAACCTAGATTACTTTTAATCATCTTTATTAAACTAACACTACATGTTAGTTAATAGATAATAAGTATAAATTCAAATAAGTTTACATTTTGCAAAGAAGATATCGATTCCTTTATTTAAATTTTTCTCTCTTCATAAAAATAACCACAAACTTGCCATTTCAGTACAATATGATTAGCTAACAAATAATGTATGAATTATTTTATTTAAATAATCGTGTTATTAACTCTACTGAGAACGTATAACAAGACACATCCAAATTGGCGATTGAATATATTTTATTCATGTGTATTAAATAAAAATGGTTCAGAATATCGAATACAGTAAAATTACATTTAAAAAAAAGCAGGTTGAGCCGTAAATTGTGAATAAATGAAAACATTTGCCTTCTCATTTCTAGTATGCAGGGCGCACAAAATGAGAAATTCAAATAAGAATTCTACTCAAGAACAAAATTAACTGCAAAAAAATCTATTAAAACAAGTCCATAAATATTTAAAAATCGAAACAGGCAGTACCTACTGATTAATTCTAAAATAAATTCTTTAAAAATAGAATGAACCGATTTTTCTATGGAGCTTTACGATATTACTAGCATTATTTTTAACATGAACTGAGGGGGTTAGAGAATGCATTCAGACCTTTATCCCAAAATAGGGCAGTTATTTCCCGAGCTGCTACATCCGCAGTGCGCGGCCACTCCGCCAGAAAGAGGGGCACATTGCGCCAGAAAAGGACGGGCACAATGACCGAAATCGATGTTAGAAAGAGCGAGTGTTATATACTACTGTCTCGCTCGCCGCCGGTACACCCGCACTAAGAATGCACCCGCGCGCCGAGCGACAGTGCGTGGTGTACTTGATTCGCACTCATTCTGATGTAACCAAAACGTACTGGAAACGATAAATTGAAATGAAATCAGCGTTGCGAATCACACATTTTTTTTTTTGTTTTGTGACTTATGTACTGGATCGATATTACACAGAAAAGAAAATACGAATTGATTAAAAGAAAAAGAAAATAAATTCGTTAAAATTCGTCGAAACCAAAGAACTGTAGGGCCCAAATCAAAATTATTATACCAAATGCGTTGCCTTACGTCACAAGATTTTAGAATTGACAATCGATTGGCGATGTGTCCGGTTCACAAACATTAAACAGCTGTAGAGCTTCGGCCACCATCGCCTTTGTTCGGTACCAGGGACACACAAGTACATTCAGTACGTATAGACCAAGCGCCGTGTTGAGTTCGTTGTCGTGATGAATCAGTAGCACATGAGCGTTAGTAGTGAGAGAGCGCGTTGCCGCGAGCTGCCGCACACAACAATAAAATATTAACCAAATCCTTTGTAGTGCGTAGACATTCCGTTTTAATTTCAATGTGTGTGACAGGCGTGTGCATATTGTGACAGAAGATTGTTTATGATCCCTGGATTTGGATAGCCATTTTGAGAATCAGGTAAGAAATGTTTATTTATTTTGTCAAATATTTCGCTCATGCTGAATGGTAAAATGTCCGCTTTTGTGTAAAACAGGTCGTATGAATATTCATTATTTTATTTGTTGCTGTGAAAATTTTGTCTGAAAAGTAGTTGGCGCCATTCGAGTGAGAGAAAATTATTGTGATGTTTTTGTTTTGTTTTTGACCCTCCGTTTAATAGTCGCAACAGAACCAATGCAAATCAACCTATCTACAGAAGAAATTACTGTAGAAAAAATATAAAATAAATGATCCAATGTGCTGTGAAAATTGCGTGCTTTGTAGTAATTAGTCAGATTATAATGAGCTAAGTTGGGTGGGTATTAGCGGAATTATTTTTACTTTCAGTTCACTTTTTCTCGCAATGAAATTGAAAGCAAATGAATAAAATTGACATTCGAGCAAAACAAATGAGTTTTTATATTATCTTTGTCATTTTGACCTACTTATATCAAAACACGTTTGTCCAAATAGATCGTAATCTGGAGCCATTTAGCAGAATCTGTGAAAAACAAGTGTACAGAAATTATTTATTCTGTCTGAATACACATGAATTAATAACACTTACAGATGGAGGTTAAGAAACTATGAGTTTATAGTCAGAGATGTACTCTTTTGGGACAAGATTGTCGCATTCATAAATGAAAAGTGTCCCCAAATGGGTACTTAATTTGACATCGTGACTTCACATCGTAGTCATAACTTGGTAGGAACGTAACAACTGTTGTTTCCAGTCATTGAATATTCTGAATCCAGGAGAAAGTTATACTTTTGTATTATGTTTTCACGATACAGAGTGGAAAATATAAATTGTTTGAGAGCCAGCAAGTTTAATTTCTATTCATCTGATTTCTGCTAATCTCTTCAAACTACTCATCAAGCTACGTATATTGGACTCGACCATATTTTTTTTTTCTATTATCATTTCGAGGCCATGAGGAGGGGCGTCTCTCGGCGGACCCAAAAAATGTTTTTTTATACACCAAATAGGTTGTTAGGTATGTGAAATGTTTGTACGTCTATAGGTACCTATTGGTTATTTCGTAATTACTCATTAATTAAACCACAAACCAACAAGATTAATGTTTGTGTGAATAAGACAGAATTGTTATTTATAAGCATAGTAAATATAAAAAAAAGTAATAAAAAATAAAAAATGCAAAAAAATATGTATAATATAGAAATAAATATGTGTAATGTATTGGTAAACTATAAATTTAAAAAATATTTCATCGCAGTTATTTTCTTGCACCATAATTACATTTAAATATTCATTTAATACGTCTTTCAGTTAATTATGGTACAAGCTCTTAAAAAGATATCAAGTGCAAATATAATTAATGACCTGTGTTAAAGTTCACGAGCAATTTGAAGCACTTAAGAGTGACGATGACTTTAAAGGCATAGATGCTGTTAAGTGCATAAGAGGGAGCTCTTAGACTACACTGTTCGGAACGTCGCAAATTGCACAATAAATAACGTTGCCACGGTGGTAATTGTAAATATTTTCTTGATGTGTGTGCTACAAAGTAAACATTAAAGTAATTATGGCAACAACTGCTGTAAACCTGCACACTGCACAGTTTTGCCAAGTTGATAAGAAAAATAAAAACCCTAAATACACGTTCCATTTCCAAACACACTGACTGTACTTTATTAAAAACATAAATGGAATATTGTGTTCTCAAAATTTTGGCTTAACTCCTAAATTATAACTTTATTTTTAATTAAATAAAAGTCCTTTAAATTAAGGTTTTTTATAATTTCATTTGTCATCGTCTAAATTGCTTTTTGTACTAACTGTACAATAAACAAAATAACCAGTCATCAAATTATTTAAAAGAGAGCAATACTGTTATAATTTTGAATAATATCCAGCGATTCCTCGTGAAGAATAATATCCAGCGATTCCTCGTGAAGAATAATATCCAGCGATTCCTCGTGAAGAATAATATCCAGCGATTCCTCGTGAAGAATAATATCCAGCGATTCCTCGTGAAGAATAATATCCAGCGATTCCTCGTGAAGAATAATATCCAGCGATTCCTCGTGAAGAATAATATCCAGCGATTCCTCGTGAAGAATAATATCCAGCGATTCCTCGTGAAGAATAATATCCAGCGATTCCTCGTGAAGAACATCGAGATACGAGTAAATAACACTGAATGATATAGTTGATATTATTCTGTTTAAAGAATTCAGCTCAATATCATTGGAATTCTTCAAATAACTCATTGTAGGTATTTCCCGTTTATTGAATAACACTCGACATCACAACAAAAATATTGTGAGTTAAGGGATTCCATACCATTTCTACTTACATACGTATAATTGTAGAAATAAATACAGATAAAACAGTACCTCTTTACACATTAATACAAAATTATTTAAAATTAAATTTTATAAGTGGTTACTCGAGTGTAGTTTTTATAGTTTAAAGGACTTTATAGATAAAAGATGTTGATGTTTTTATTTTTTATTTTAACGATTGTTGTTGCTTAACTTGTCTTTAAAATTTTGCATGCTATGTTTTATCCTAGCTAAACATGCTTGTGCCTCAACTTGTATTTAACACCCTTGTATACCATGTTTTACGCAAATAAATAAATTCTAATTCTAATTCTCATTCTAATTAAAATATTTAAAAAAAGCTTGAAAGATTTCAGTAGTGATCTGATATAAAGGCAAAGATATCCTGGCTTTGTATCTCAAAACCGGTCAAATCTCATTGTATTTCGGAGAATCCCTTTTGTTTGCAGCTCCTAACAGCGATAGCTCCGAAGCCTTGTATTCCTCAAAATAAGGGTCACGTATTGGATTATTTACGAAATAAGAAAACAACTACAAACATTTTAAAAGCAACGCTGATTATTTTTAATCGCTGCTGTATTGTGCTTTTCATAATAACAATTAAAAAGTGGTCCTTTGGATAAAATTCAATCCCAGGTATGGTTAATCTCGCAATTCCTGTAAAAACATCTACCTATGTACTCATATAATAAAACAGGAAAGAAGACGATATTCTTGATATCATATTCATGTAAATTACGGGTTTTGTGCGTATATTTATATATTTTTTCAGTTTTCTCCCTAATTTTATATACCCTGTATGTTTCAAAATCAGGACCCCTGCTCAATGTTTCTCAATTCAGAAAAAAGATCCGGCAAATCAAACATCTTTGGACCAATCATAGATATAAGAAAGAAGTTAGCTGTTATTTATATTTCTATGGGACCAATGTTTTTGGGATAACCGACAAGGTGCTGTGCCAAAATAATTATACTAAGTAATTTAACATCAACCGAAGTATCTCGTCGTGTAACATTCGAGGGCTAAAGGATCATCCCTAAAATACGCCCTTCTGTGCCCTTGACCTCAAAAGGATACACGTTTGACTCGAAAAAGGAAATTTTCCGATAATTGTACGTTGCTCGTAGATCAGTTGGGTCCTTAGAGGTATTAGAATGTATACGTACGTATGTGTAGGTTTACGTATCATACTGGAATTTTCAGGTATTTGATCAATATGATCCCACATGAAGCAGAATTTATGTTAGTGGAGGAATGTCAGTAAAAGATGGGCTTTTTGAGGGACTGTATAAACATTTACGATTGAAACGAGCTGATTCTCGGCTTTAAAAG
This sequence comes from Agrochola macilenta, assembly GCA_916701695.1. Classification (NCBI taxonomy): domain Eukaryota; kingdom Metazoa; phylum Arthropoda; class Insecta; order Lepidoptera; family Noctuidae; genus Agrochola; species Agrochola macilenta. The sequence goes on from OU753556.1 coordinate 22,832,040, forward strand.
AATGCGATTTGATCGTACCATATCTTGAATATAGTTTAAAAGAACATAGACGTGCGTTTTTAGCGCTTGCTTGGTTTCATCTGTCAGATAATGGAATCCTATTAGATCACTACCAGATCATAGCATTGCATCTCCTCTAAGTTACTTACAGTCATTTGAATACTTTTGATTGATCGTAAGATATTTACAAGAAAACAATACCATATTGCTAGTAACGCTGTCTGTAGATATTCTCGGTTGTTATTAGCACTAAACAAAGGGAAGGCATAAAATAGAAGCTTTGCATAACCTGTTTAGAATAACGATTAGGAGCAGCAGTTGAAACTAAGCAATCGATACGAGATTTTATCGGAGATCGGAAACGCGCACGTAACAGCGAGAATCTTAATTGTGGAACATTAAATGTTCCACATGCATTTCATTGGCACTCGAATGTTTCACGTAAGTTTGTTCCTAAAATAATCCACTTCGCATGGCAAGAAAAAGCCACAAAAATGTTTTTTTATTTGGTTAGTCCAAATTTTATTTGCATCTGAACTCTGCTTCGTATTCATCCATAAAACGGATAAACGTAGCATTCATCTCTTCGTTACTAATGCCTTTAATACGGTTGTCCTATACTAGAGCAGCAATGTACTTGTCTGGACTGTAACCCCGCGTTATTCAACAAGGAGCGAGGGAGTGATAAACCTAATTAATTCTAGTGTGGTAATAAAAGATTCTGGTTTTGTTTAAACTAGATTTATTTGCTCTTAAACCACTAAATACGAAAATATATATATTGGACGTGTCTTTAAACGATGAGTCAGAATCGAAAGTGACACCAGACGGAAAAATAGAATGTCGAATCTCCCGCTGAGTCTGTACGCCAAAAATCATTTAACAAAATGTTTCCTAAAGTCGTTATTTTAAGGTCTTCATTGCTATGGCATGTTAGCTAAGTAGACTTGGAGGGATAGGTTTTTCTTCAGTGGGGTAAGCTAAGCCAACAATGGTGCCAAAGTTTTGGGCACTCTGCGCAATTCGCGTCTGATGAGAAAATTTTAAGATCTCTTTTTAATTGGATTTCTCGTAACTTCTATGATATTTTTTTTCGAAAATAACTACATAGCCATTACAACATTCTCTAAGAAGACGAAGGCAGTAATATATATTAGTCCGACCTTTATAATAAACGGACACTCCGTTTTTTATTAAGGTCGGACTAATCGGTAAGTAACAAGTTTCATAATAGGCAGCATCTTTTGCGTTACATGAAATTCCAGTCTCATAACGTATGTACTGGTGCTTTACTAGACAGTGAGTAGGTACTTTAGGTACAGAATTCGTAGTACAATGCACCTAAATTGCCTTGAAACCTTGGCACCGTTCCATAATCGCACAATTTCTCTTGCCTGGCTCTGAAGATGATTATCACAATGTTATGCTTACATAATAAGGGTCAAACTTACCGAAACAGTTCTTATAATCCCTCAAACTGGGTTAGGAAGCCGCTAAATGCTATTACGTAAACTACATAGAAGTAGTAGGTACAGTACCAGCGCATAGACGATGAGACCCAACTCCACATAAGTAGGGTACGAACTGGAACTTGGTAAAGTAATCAATCACGGTAAACTAGGTTAGCTTCCGAGCTTTTGGAGAGAGTCTGCTGTTCACAATTGCTGTATGGATTATCACTGGAATTTGATGAGCTATTAATGAGTTTTGTCTTATGAACCACTAGGGACCGGTCCTTGAAGATTGTGGCCAGTAAATAACATTGCCTTTTAAATAAGGTCTAAAACCTGTGATTCTCTAGAAAGTGCCACACTTAGCACTTTAATAGAGCTCTGCAAGCTCTTAGAAAATTAATATAAAAAAATCCTAATAAAAGTGAAGTTTTATCTGTTTACTAGTTTCCTGCGCAAACATCCAAAGTCAATAGAATCGGGAAATCTATACTCATAGATTCCGGACTAACAACGCGATATTACTTGCGAAAGCAAAATAAAACAGACAACATGGTAAATTACGACATCTTGCTATATAACACACGAGTAAGGACTTTAATATTCTTTGTAAAGAGTTCTCATTTGACCCATTTACCACCAAAATCTATTTAGTCTGCGCGCTCGGCTGAGCGTTGACTTTTTTCAAAGTGCATAGTGCTTATTGTACCTTATAAATATATATTCTTTTCTATCGTGTTTGTTATTGATCCTAAGATTTCTACTATTTTTTACCCGTGAGAACCTGTAATTGGCTCTATGTTTCATATACAATTGTTATCCATCTGATACAGCTGTTGGTTCTCCTATTAATTAATAAATAAATAACACGAATATTAATTTATTAACTGTTAGACCCTAGTTATAACAGGCGCCTGAGGCTAGCGTCTCGTTTTGGGCGGTCAATAAAGTTTTGTGAATTTCTATGTAGCGAATAACATCAAGCACTGGCGTCCAAAGGCGCCCGCCCGTAATATGGTCGAACGCGCGTATTATGCACGCTTCTCCCGGGCGAACACTATATCTTCGTAGTTGTTTCCTTTTTACTATTTTTCCTTATCGTTTTCTATGCATCAGTAATAAACTTAAAAGAAACATAGTCATACTGAGCACGTTGAGGGTTCAAAAGTTACAGCAAAATGTAGACATCTTGTTGCATTTGACGAGCGTCCAAAGCGCCGAGAACGCACAGTCGGTGCGCGCCCAAAACGCAGCGTACTGAGCGTGTGCCTCGGGCGCCTGTTAAAGCTAGGGCTTCAGAATATTTCGAAAGATAATGTGACAAAGACAATGAAACCTTGACAAAACACTGAAGGATAGAAAATCAAGTCCTAACAACTAGTTTCTTCATGTAGAAATCTCAACGAAAAAGAACATTACACTATAAAGAGGTTGCTTGGAAAACATAGTTAATATGACAGATACTCAAATCAAACACTATTTAGCATACCGACAATGTTGTTTGAACCTTGAACCCCCAATGGATTCAAACATTTAAATAAAACGGAATGCAGACGTTCCAATAATCAAAGTAATTTAGACCGTTAATTTCCAACTGAAGTTTATTGTCACGCGTCTGCCGGTAACTAGCACAATTGTTCGTTACATACTTCAAATTGAAAAAATGTATATTTGAAGGAACTACAGCCACACGAACTCTTGCTCAAGGTGATTCAGAAATACCTACGTATATTTCATACCATTGAATTTTGCCCTAGCATTTATTTTGTAATCATTAATGAAATTGTTCCATCGCAACAGGATTCTCAGCTTTCATCTTTTATCGATAAACAGTAACAGTTGCGTGTGTTCCTCGGGTAAGCAAGGATCGGTAATCCGATATAAAATTAAAGCTATTCGAACTTGTACGAAGGTCACAATTTTTATATGAGAATTTGCGTGTAAGGGTCGCGTGCTCTGGAACAGTCAAAAGCGTATCGATCGCCGACATTGTTACAGTGACTTTAGTAGTGTTTCTGTTACGTCAGCTACAAAGAGAATTATTATACAAACTTGTGGTGAGGTAGAGTTCATCAATACTTTTGAAGAAAGTAAAACGTTATAAGGTTCTCTGGCTGAATATCTCCAGGTGATCGAGCCTAGCTTTATCAGAAACATAACGGAAAATGTTCATAGAAAATGCTCAATAAAACTTGGAATCGTGTCAAGCATTCTCATATTTGTTACTGGAAGGAATGCATCAAATTCTATAGAAATTTTTGATATTATTTCTAATTTTACTCGTGCCCAAGAAAATGAGATGGTACGAGGACAAGAATAGTGTAAGTATGTATTATAAAATAATAGTGTTATGTCATTACGATACTGGATCTTGAAAACGTGTGGCTTCCTCTATACTTATAACAAGACTCTCGCCTACAGTGGCCGATGCCGGTTACATTTTAACGTTCAATCATGGATTATATACAAAAGCTAAGCTAAATTAAGTTCCACAACATAATCATTTTGGACAGTCACTTCATTTTATTCAGCTCCAACTTCATATAGTTTGACTGTTACCGAAAAACCTTTAACGTGGACCTCAGTTCCAAAAGGCCCATTATTCAACCAACGCAATATACGGATGGTCTTTGCGATAGACATAGAAGTACGATCCTTTGTGCTCAGAAGTTACATAAGGTTTTTCATGATGGTACTAATAAATCAAATCTATTCATTATTCAAGCAATAAACTAGTTGGCATAGCAACGTGGTTGAAACATGCCGGTAAACTGTAGCTCAGTTAAGTCGTTAAGCTGCCTACCTTCCGTAGCATAACCTATTTTTGAATTATTAATTGTCTTATCCAAGTCCGAGGAACCCCAATAACTCTAATACTAATAATATGAACACTTCTTTTTATATTTTCATGAATTATGTTTATGATGCTCTGATAGTTTGTATTTAAGCTGGACATCATTTATTATGGCATGACTGCCTCATTGGTCTATCGGTCGCAAGTGCTACTGCTGAGCATGAGGTCCCGGGTTCAATTCCCTGGTCGGGCAAAGTGTTATTGGGTTTTCCATTTGGAATTTCTCAGTAGGAGCCCGGAGGCTGGATTTGTGCCCGATTGATGGATGGCAATAGGCTTGCCCCCTAATACATGGGACTTAAACATAACTGGCGAAATGTGGGTACAACGGTAGCAACTTTAAAAAGTGATTTTCTTCTACTGTAGTGATTGTAATTTTATGTTGTTAGGAACATAGTATTTTGGAATCCACACTAATATGAAATAGGTCTTATCTCAAAGTTGCAGTCGTTTCGGCATGGAAATGCGAAAATATTAAAAAAAAAAAAAAAAAAAAAACGAAAAATTTAAATTTTGCTAAGTGGTCCTCTGCATAACCCTTTTGGGGAAATACAGGCGTGATGTTATGTTATAATTTATTATCAATTCCGTACTTGACCCGACCAGAATTTCATGATTTCCAGCAATCGCTTCACCGAACAGTCAGCCTGAAACTAATCATACGAGTATACTGCCTAGGTAATAAACCGTACATGGAATATGTTTAAATTCCGACTTTTGTGTTCAGTCGACTGTTCAGACACGACTACTCTGCCCTCATTTGCATTTACTGCTTTGAATTTCATCTTGTTTAAGCGAGAATCGAGGTTTACTGTTTTATCATGGAATTTGATTGGATCTTTAGAATAAACCGATTAGTGCTATGGGATTATGTGTGGGATGACTATAAAAATTCGTAATTTAACTGACATAGAGACAGCCCGTTTAGTGTACTTTAGCTATTTTCATAGTGTAATGTCGTACGGTATTTTGTTGTGGGGAAATGCCGCCGACATTCAAACTATCTTTGTTTTGCAGAAAAGAGCCGTTCGATCAATTTATAAATTAAGCCCGAGACACTCTCTCAGAGAGAAATTTAAGGAAATTAATGTAATGACTGTGCCTTCTCAGTATATTTTTGAAAATCTTTTATATACCCATAAAAATATAAGATTGTATAAAAAATACAGTGATATCCATAAGATAAACACTAGGAACAAACACAAATTTGTAGTACCTACAACAAGGCTCAAGAAAATAGGTAGCTCGTTCAGATGTCAATGTATACGCTTTTACAATAAACTCCCAAGCCACGTACAAGATCTAAGCCTTAATAAATTCAAATCATTCATTAAACGTAAGTTGTGCCAGAAAGCGTTTTATACCATTAAAGATTACGTTGAGGACAAAAAGGCCTGGGATTAAGCTGCTCCAATTTTTATTTTTTTTACAGTCAGAAATTTGGTTTATAATATTTTTTTTTTTTTTTTTTTTCTCATTCATTTGTACCACTATATGAATATTTACTTTGTGAAGTATAATATATACATATTTTTTTAAATATATTATTGTGAACGTGAGGACTATGTGGATCATATATTTTTTATTTTTTTTTCTCAGTAATTATTAATGATAATCTGGCAATTTGAGTACTTTATGTGGCCTACCCAAATGTCCTTTCTTTGGTATTGTTCGTCGAGTCGTTGAACTCCTTAAGTTCTGAGTTGAGCTACACGATTACTGACAAATGCGTGCACTGACTGGACAGGTCCACTCAAATCTGTATAATACTTTCCTCAAAAGACCATTCGAGACACAAATCTACATGGTCCTTCAATGATCTGACCAAGACTATTTCTGGGTTTTATATACACATTGACATTAATGAATTTTATATATACAATGACATGAGTATTTACTTTTTAAAGTATTATATTGTTTTAATAATTGTGAATGTGAAGACTATGTGGGTCATTCCTTTTATTTTATTATTTAGTTTTTATCACGGTCTGGCAGCTTGAGTAATTTATGCGGCCTACCCAAACGTCCTTTCTTTGGTATTGTTCGTCGAATCGTTGAGCTCCTTAAACCCTGAGTTGAGCTGCACGGTCACTGACAAATGCGTGCACTGACTGGACAGGTCCTCTCAATCTGTGTGGTTCTTTCCTCAAAAGACCATCTCAGACACCAATCTACATGATCTTCACATGATCTGACCAAGATTATGTCTGGACTTTAAAAGAGACTGTGACCTCTGAGTTTGTTTCGGCCTTTCTTCTCGGAGTAGTCAGATAGGAAACGCCGACCTCATCTAGTTTAAAAAATATGATTGACGTGTAAAAGTGTTTTGTCCAAACCCACTTACAGAAATAAAATCATTTATCATTTATCATTTATAACCATTAGCCATTCCCTTTTAGTGTCGCATTTCGTTATTTTCCAAATTGCGTTGAGTTCGTGGTACTTGTTATATTACCTGTTTTATATCCATTTCTCAAGTTTTAGGAATCTTCCCATCGTGTTATCAGTTCGAAATCACGTTATAGTGCAACAATTAATAATAGTTTCTTATTTTAGTTCAACAGTAGAATGTCTGGTAATAATAATAGAGCCACAGTGTCGCCGCGGCTATCATTTAATATCCTATTCTTCTATTTCTAGACACATGCGAAACCAACTGTCTATTTATCCGACTGCTCCAGAAGGAGGATAATGATATTCGAGAGTATGTATGTATACCTTTATCTATTTCTTTGGCACGCTCTGTAGCGTAAACGGCTTGATGGATTTTAACATATGAGATGTCGATAGATTCAGCTTAATTGTGGGAGTGACATAGGCTATAATAATATTTATATATTGCATCTGCAAATTAACACAGAAAGTGCTGGCTGGGTTTAAAAAATAATACATATTGGTATCAAATAAAAGCTAGTAATTAGTCAACTCCAAATATATAATATATTATTATTAGGAAAAGTTGAATGCTTGAAATAAAGCAATTATTAAAAAAGAAAAAAAAACCCGACTGCAAAAACGCATAACTGAAAAGAGAAAAACAAATATTTTACTTTAGAAATAACCTGAAATATGGTGTAATTTTTTTGTTTTCCGTTATGTGTTGCTGCAGTCGGGTTTCTTTACATTTCTACTCAAAGTATCCTGCAAAGTAAAGATATCAAGAATATTTTATCTACTTACTAAGCTTCGTTTCTACAAATTAAGCAAGATCCTTGCCCGGGTGAGGATCCTTCTAAATAAAGGGTTCGTGCCAACGACCAATTAAAACCGACAAGGTTCTTACTTATAATCTAAATATTTTGATCGGTATGATTCGAAGGAATTTCATTTACGTCATGAGCGTATTTTTAATTCTAAGGATTTCAAATATTGCTTTATTTCTTCAACCTGAATAGTTGAGGTACGAATTGTTTATTTTAGTTCACCTACGAACAGTTTTCTTGGGACCAATTATGGCAATTATGAGTTTATTTTTGTAGAAGAATTGTCTTTGTTATTGGTTGGTATGAAATGATTGATTATTAACATTTTCAAGTAAAGTTAAGGCCTGTGCAGACCAGCGCGACTTGTCGCGCGACGCGACACGAACAAAACAATTTCTAAGAAAACTTCACAGTATAACAATAACCGGTGTCGCGTCGCGCGACAAGTCGCGCTGGTCTGCACAAGCCTTTAATCTTTGTATTAAAAAGAAAAACAATAATATATAAGAAGTTTGATGCCATTAAATACAAAAAAAACAGATAATCTTTCTCTTGTCACAAAACATTGGAACATTGGACAAGAGCGTCAAAAAAAAAATTCAACATTCAAGTCTTTTATTCAAGCTAGGCTGAGAATCAGCACTTTTCGAGCATCCGAATTACATAAGACAGTCATAAAACGCCCGCGTTTCACCACTTCCTAGTGCTATCGCTGGGAAGAAGGAGTGGCGCAACGAACTGCCCAGCAGCACAGCTGTCCGTTGAGTTGGAAAAAAGTTGATTCTATACAATAGTATGCAAAATAATTTACTTTACAACACAAAACATTAAATTAAATTATTTGCTATATCTCAACTAGCACACGCCAATATACAAACAAAAACATAAAGAATTATACTCAAGCAGAAAAAAAAACTAAGCGTAAACAGAACTTAATATCTAAATAAAAGCCTCCAGGCACAAAGAGCTTGACCGCTTACATATATGTATATAGCTGTAACTGGAAGTTATAAATGATAAACTAGGACCATCGAGGTAAAATAAACAGTTAATTACTAATAACAATTACAAAACCATGATCAGCTAGACGACCAGTCATGAACGCAAAGATCAGCCATTTCCCCCTCTTCATATTTGAGGGCCGTTGACCGTCGACGGCTTATGAGCAGCAAACAAACAAAGAGTAGCAAACTCGCCTCTTTTTGAATCTAAACATTTAAATCAATGATTCACCCATCAACAATGATCATTAGTTCATTGCATTCATCTCATTTGCTTTACAAATAGTAAGAAAATGGTTACACCTGTAAACATGGATCTTTGTAATCCTTTCATTGTTAAGTTCACTAACACTTCGCAATCTCATTATCTTATCGCTGTACATACCTACATTGTAGCTGAAACAAAACTACTGAAGCTATTTCCTTATCTTCAACTCTCACTATAATTATGCTCTGAATTGTTATTTTCATCAACAGTGACTATACAGTAACTATCAATAGTAACGTGAACCTCTTTGATATTATCAAGAATAGTTATTTTTCCTGCTTCGATTTTTGTGTAATCATAGAATAATTTATAATTCTAAATACATCATTAATATTGTTATTTTCTTATCAATGACGTTATTTGACGATTTCTTGTTATCAAATGAGAGAAATCTGATTACCACTAATTTATAGCCCATAAGTCTGAGATACTGTAAGTACCTATCTACATGAAGAGATAAACCAGATTTTACAGATAAAGCCAACAATGTTATAAGTAATAAATCTGATTTGATGCGCTGGCAATAATTGTATGATAAGACGTTATCCAATGTACAACCGTCGACATTATTTGAAATATAATTTTGAGATAATTTTAATAAAATGTGTCCAACTAATATTATATCTAGTGCTGTTTTATCTGTACTATTCAAGGAGTAATCCAAGAGGTCTTTTGGTTTCTACAAGACTACAAGACTTTTAATGCTAGAGTAATATTTGAGCACGCAAAAGATGGATCATATTTATAACAATTTTAAGGCAAGATATAATTTGCCACATCGCGAGGGCAGGCGCATGCGAGCGACCCTATATTTTTCACTATTATGTCGAAATTCCAAATCGTTTAGTGCAAAAATGTGTTCAGCTAGAACGGTGATTCTGGTGTCGTTCCCAAGAGTTGACCAAGAACTATCAAGACCCAAAGATATACAACAAAAATAGGCATAAAAATGCATATGAAGTTGACAATAGCAAAATTATTTCCATATAAAGATCGGTCGTAAGTCAGAAGTCTGCTCAGAAGTTTAAAAATCCCAATCGAAGAAAGCTTGCATAATAAGGAATACAATGATCCTAAAAAAAATTGTGCCGAGACAGCAGTATTAGAAACCGTAAGAAAATCTGTTGCAAAAAGATGTCGTCTCATCTCATATCGGCCGTAAATCTGCTCAGTACTAACGAATATCCCAATCGATGAAAGCTTGCTTCATTAGGAATGCAATACTTACACATTTTCTTGTAATTTGATGTAAATATTAAATAACATCGTTAAAGAAATTTGTTACCAATTCACCACACGTTTTCACTCAACTTTTTTGTTCCTTCCTTATCTGTTTCGTCGTGATAGTGTTACTTACGTACTTGTTATACGACTTATTCATGAGTCATAAATGTACTAAATAGTTCATCAGCTGTGTCATTCGATAAATCTGACCCAGATTTTACAAAAGCAGTTTTTAATAATAACGCAAACAGGGACTATAAATCTTACAGGCGGACTAAGCTGGTTGGTCCGCTGTTTACGCCATAATATTTATGCGAGACCTAATAGATTGGACCTTGGCACAGCCGGTAACTTCCTGGCCGATGCTAAAACTATCGCTTCATCTAACGAACAAAGAAGCAACAATTAATAGCTTACCATGTTAATTTATTGACTGGTTTTATCATATTTCCGTGTATAATGCAAAAATTTAAAACTTTTCTTTTCAAGTATTACAAAGAAAATTGTTCCGAGAAAGATTTAGGGAGAATTCAATCCGATCCAACGTTGTGTTGGACTTGTCGGTCACAATTGAAAATATTTTTATTCAGAATAAATTCTAAATTCTATTTAACCGTCGTTAAAACTGACACTGCTGCTTTTATTTTTAACAGTTTATGTATACTAACAGATAAAAAAAGGAACAGAAAAATTCGTACTAAAGTGATGCAGACTTTCCTAGGAGCCCTTTATGTATTTTTAATAGCGTCAAATTAAAGGTCATTTGAAAGCGGTTCTTTTTATAAAAGTATTAAGTAATTGTAGTATTAGTCAGGGTGTTCATAAAAACCAATTTATTTCGATCTATTGAATATTTTTCTATTATATAAATTCGATAGATAACACCTGGTGATATTACAGGTAAAATATTGGCATAACCTTTGAAGGTTGGCCATTATCATATGAAATAAATTGATGAGCAATCTCACTTCGGGTGAGGTAAGACTAAAGGTGAGGTGAGGTAAGGTAAAACGATGATTAAAAAAATGTTGGTATTGGTTTTGCTCCTGCTCTACGTATATTTAGAATTTTGTGGTTGATTGATAAAGTTATGGTTATGATAAAGCTGAAATGGGTGAATTAATTTCTAAACTATTTCAGTTACTGGCGTCCTCCAAAATGTTACTGCGGTTAGCAATCTATGTGGGAGATTTTCCGTGGGGTATATACATTTCATAATATAATTCCCAAAGGTGTGGTTTAAAAATCTCGCCTAGACCTTTGTTACCCAAATTAAGCTTCCATGCTTTATGGAGTAACATAAAACAAATATAATGAAAAAATATATTTTATTACATAAAGCGTAAAAATCCTGTAGATATACCTAAACACGACCTTGCTCTTACAAAAAAAATACCCAAGTTCCTTAGTTATGGAAATTGTGATCCGTTTCATTCTGTTGCTTCGACCTTACCTCCATCTTTCTTTTTATGATGCTAAGACCACTCATATTATGTAAGGGCCTTATATTAAGTTTTTGGTTTAGGTCATAATATTTAGTTATTTAGCAGTCGTGGTTTTGTTGCTACGTATTTAGAATTCCCAACTGTTTCAACATTGTTTCGATAAATAAAAATTATTTATTCTCTGGTATTTTTCCATTGGCAGTTCTCTCAGTAGAAATAGTTTAATTATGTTATTGCGATGATCTAGTTAAAGAAACAAAAACCCTTAAGAAAACTACGTTTTGCTAAACAACTTTATAAAGCCACACGCCAACGCTACGGTAGGTACTTCCAAATGCCCCATATGTCACATACTCGTACGTGATGAAATAGGGTACCTAGTTTATTCTTAGAACTGTATAAATTTGCTGGCTTAGCAGCAATATACGGTGGGCATGCTAATAAAATAAAGTCGAAACAAAATTCGGAACAGCACTGGAGAATATAAAAAATTCTTGATGCTAATTCCAATAATAGTAGAGTAAGTTTTAAGATAAATTGCTAGCTACGATTAAACAAGAGATTAACAGAGTTTTAGTAGGTCGTTACTTCGATAAGCTATCCTGGAAAATTAGGCTGAAAAAACATCGAGCGCAAAGGTTACCTTAAACTTTGATTTTCTTAAACCAAAATCTATCGAAACACCAAATGGATTTGAATTTACTCATTGATTCTCGATTTTGATATTTTCATTCATAACGTCTTATCAACATGATCAAACAACATATTTAATCTAATCTACCTTGTTAACCTGACCTTTATCAAATCAATCATCACCTATTGTCATGGCAAATGATTGTTATCACCGCTGTTAAAATATAGTTATCAACTGAAGCAGATAAATCGTTTATCTTAGAGCTTGGGAAGAAAGTAATTGAAATGCTAATGTCGTTTCAACTCTTATTATCTCATCATTGTTAATCGAATCGACATTTAATAGATAGAAAAGGTGTCTGATATTCATTATTAATTGTGTTGATTTTTTAGAGGTATGAGGAACAGGGTGTAAAGTTCACTAATCATCTATAGAAAAGGGAGCATCCTCCGACCAGACGGGTGTAGTGTCTGGCGGGGAACTGCCCAACGATTGAAGTCGGGGAAGTTATATATATGCTGTTCGCGCGGTAAACTCTAATTGCGCGATGCAGGATTTACGTGACGTCAAATTTTGTGTGACGTCAGGTCTTTGATGCATAGTTCGCATGTGGCGATGTAGATGCCGCTACAATGACTGTACCTACTTCTGTAGATAATTGATTAGGTATCTAGTTGTGTGAATTATTGCTGCTTGTTATTAACTTTGTATTCTTTATTTTATTTTTAACTGCAAGAATATGTGTTAATTTTCTTTCAACTTCTTTGATTTAAAACCTTTAAACTATACATTATTTGATTTAATCTTTGTCTATAAAAATACTGATCGCATAATTGCATTGTTAGCTTGTGTCTATCTACTGCTTTATCGTTATCCATTTGCATAATTTTCTAGATTAATTTCAGTATTCGGCCTTGGCTAATAACAAATTTTTCCACGTTTGCTTAAGTAATTACATTTTGAATTCTAGCTTCCACAATCTCATAACATACTAAATTTATTTTACGATTGCCAATAGTTGTAATCAATGCTTGGCACTGGATGTTGAGCCAGGTGTTACCGTCGCCCTCAATTCCACCCTACTCGAGGTATATAGGGCTTATAAACATATAGCTACGCCTATGCTCCCAGGCGGGACAACAATAGTAGTAGTGTAATAGTTACAGATAGTGCCAAAGCACTACTCGAAATCAAATTTGGCATGAATGTGGTGGACATAAAGAAGATTATGTTGGAATATCTTGCCACCGTTTACCAAGCCGTCGTTGTCTGTCTTCTCATCACATTTTTTTGGCTGGTGGAAATCATAGCATTAGCCTTTCTGCTCTATTTTAAATATTATATGTATATATATAAATTTTTTGTTTTGTTTTCATTTATTTTTTTATTTAGTGTTGTCAACCTTCTTTTTTTTAAATTTATGTTTTCATGTTTTTATTTTGTATATTTTAATGTGTTATAATTGACTCCTTAAATTTTTTAATTTTAGTTACTGTAATTGGCTGTAGCACAGCCGTTGTAGCTAAATAAATAAATAAATTTAATTATGTTTGTTCGTGATGCTCTTTGGGATGCTCAACGGCTCATTTATCTCACGTTTATTCACACATTTATTCCACAAGATGGTTAGGATTCTCTACTGAAGTCGGCTATTGAGTCACTCGAATTTTGCAAAATATAATCTTCAGAATTTCAAGGTCTCTCAATCAATCTGCCTAGCCTTTTCCCAACTATGTTGGGGTCGGCTTCCAGTCTAACCGAATGCAGCTGAATACCAGTATTTTACATGGAGCGACTGCCTATCTGACCTCCACAACCCAGTAACTGGGTAATACGATACCCCTTGGTAAGACTGGTGTCAGACTTTCGGGCTTCTTACGACCCGTAACGACTGTCAAAGATCCACGAATGACAGCCGAGACCAACGGCTTAACGTGCTCTCCGAGGCACGGAGGATTCTCGGTATGTAAAGATGGTCACCCATCCACTGACCAACCCCGGCAAGCGTAGCTTAACCTGATGGATCGACCAGTGCGGCTGTTGTTACTTAGCCACGAGCTCCTCTAGTCAAGGTCAATTTCAAGGTATTTCATGTACTGTTAATCCTTAATCCCCAATGGTCAATACGCATTTCCCTATCCATTATCCAGTCTGACGTGAATTGTTATCAAAAGATTTCGGATAGTTGCTAAGTGGGCACGCGAGTATCGGTAATTAATTCAGACTAATCGATATGTAATCAATTGTCATAATTAGTGCCGATGTCCCGCAAGTGTTGGACGTGGTTGTGGTTCGAAATTGTGTAATGTTTAATTTAAGCGCAACTTGGGTGCAGGTAGGTCTTTATTATTAATTATTAACCGACGTTTGTTTTGATTTTGGAGTGTAACGTGACTTGCCCTTACCAATTTTGAACGAACTAAGTGGACTATAAATCCAAACTATACTGCGTGTATGTACCTTTGCAATTAGTTCTGTCACGTTTGTGTAGTAAGTCGCTTTCTTCTCTTCAATTAGGGCGGATTTCTCCAAAGCAATTGATCGTGATCAATTCATGCTGAACTCAGTTAAAGCGTTTAACTGAGTTCATATCTCCACTTTTGATTTCACCAACATAAAGTGATCGCAGTTAAGCATAAACCAGTTTATATTCTGAACTCCCGATTTTTGGCGTTCAAGCCTCTAAACGAGTTCAAGAGCTGACAACACGCTGTCAGTGTCGTGTTGTTTATATTGATTTTGGTGATATTTGGCTAATTAAAATGAAAAGATTGTTAATACTATGTTATGACGAAAGTTGGGATGAGGATGAGTTCATTGTTCGTCGTCCAAAATGGATACGCGAGAGAGAAGAACATTTCGACCCCCTGGATGACCAATGCTTTTTGAAAAGATTTCATCTTACAAAACCAACAGTATTGGATTCCATTGAAGATCAAATAGAGTTAAAGTACACAAAGCCAGGAAGTACACACGACTCGTATATATTTAATAACTGCTATAGCAGAGCAATGTTCGAATTTTGCTTTCTTGTAAAATTCTGTGTTTGGTGGTTAACGTTTGGTGACTCGGGAAAGTAAATGTGGCGTGGTCGGAGTGAGGCAATAGCAGCACTGACTTTGTGCACAATTCTCTGCAGTTGAAGTGCTAAATCCACATAGATCCGCAGCAGTCATCTGGTAGCACCCAGATGCGTAGAAACATAGAGCGTGATTTGAATTTCTAAATATATGTATTTAAATGAATAAGATGTATGTAATAAACAATAATAAAACAATATTTAAACGATTTATTTATTTAAACAATAAGTTACATTCACAACAAAAAAAATTTTAGCTCTTTTTTTATATTTGTAAGACATCCATCGTCCGTCCCCAAACGTCCGTGAGAACACAGCAATAATCAATCTTCCATTAAAATCAGATTTGCGTGCTGAGGAGGAGCATGATGTAGACATCGAAATTTTCTTCCACTCTTCTGTTTTTTGTTATACACTCACGGCATGTATTTTTTTGCTTCCAACACCTCAAAATGTTGACCCACCAACTGAATTAGGGCTTCCTTTTCACAGGCTACGAAGGTCAGATCCCTTTTTCGTTTCAGAGACATAATAATGTGAAATATACAGAAATCCACACAACAATAAAATTTAATTATTACCGTGACACGAAATACGAAATTGTCAATGTCAATCAAGATGTCAATTGACGCAACCAAAGACACGGGAACAGTTTTGACCAAAAAAAAACTAAACACTCTTTGGTTTTGACAACTTGGTACCCGCGTTTAGTAGTTTACTGATAAATTTGATATTTTAAGCGCAGGTGATCGCTATCGCATGTTGCAAATGCTAAACGCATTGCGTTCATGTGACAACATTTACATTCTATGCCATGAAAATTTGGTTTTCGTGAATGCAATCAAAATCTAGCTGGTGAAATCGGATGGACGTAAATCGAGATCAATATCAACACATGAACTCGTTTATGAAGAACTTAGATTCCATAAACGCGTTTTGTGATAGGAACGGAGAAATCCGCCCTTAGTCATGTGTTGACAAATTCGAAATTGTGATTTTTCGTAACTGCGTGCGCCATGAAGTTTTGCGTCATAGCTCTGTTTTATGACTTTCGTAACGGGAGTAACAGCTTTTTGATGTCTCTCTGAACAAAATGGCCTAAATCATGCATTTCGAAGTTGAAAGTACAGCTGCTGCTGTAAAGCCACACTGAGTTTTCAAATTTTACTTTCTCCAATATTGGATGTGTTTTCAAAAACGGTTGTATTGTGGCTCTTCTCGAAAGAAAGCTTTAATTAAATTAATAAATATAATTAAAAAAAAAAGAATTAAAGAAAAAAATACCGTTGCACAAGATATCTGTTCGTTACGGATCCTTCTCTTTCCCTTTTAACCATTTATCGGCTTATCTGTATTTCAAATATTTTTCTTCTTAACTATATAAAAGCAAAACACATAGGAGTAGTTAATTCTCCCGCGCCAATGTATGAAAGTAGGCTAATAAAACGCTTCCAGGGGGAGTAGCTACTTGCTAAGCATACTCTTCATAAGTATATAATAGGTGTGGTATAAATTTAAATTATTTATAATCATGTAGTCTTCTACAAACACTGCTGAAATATCATTATTCTTCAATTTATTCTTGTCAATTTGTCATATTTATGACAAATTGCTTGGGAGAAGAAACTGATTAGTTTTGATTTAATATGTAGTTTATATACCTATACGTTCTTTATATGTAACTTTCTCATCAGGAAGGTTGACATTGTCTCCGCCCACAAAAGTTCAACAATACGAATATTTGTTTTTGGTTGTTTCGAAATTATACTACGGAACTTTGTCTGTCTTTGTCTTTGTCTCTGATTACTCGGTAATAATTTTATTAAAATCAACAAAACCTAATCACGAAGTGGTAAACCCTAAAGAATTTCAAACTCATTATGTTTTCGATTCTTATTATAAAAATCTCTTTACCTTCATCTGAACGGATACTTTCCGTATAGGCGCTTCGTTATCTGAATAATCACAGGCACACACACTATTATCAACCTTTACAGGCTCGACCATTTCAATTGGCACCTTTCTGGTTGCATGTCCTGTTTGTCCAGGTAAAACTGGAAACCTATTACTTTTCAATTCGAAACATTGTTCCAAACTGCTTGAAAGTCATGAAAACAATGAGTGCTCTAAAACTAATGTGTAAAACTTGATTACAAGACTAATTTCAGTTTCTAACTACAAGAGCTATTATGGCGAAAGCGAAACTTGTATTCAAAAAACTTGAATAATCTTCAAACTCAGCTGAAATTGTTAAACGCGTGTTTTAAATTTATATTTTGTTCAAAGACGAAAAAAATGAATAAGTCTTAACCGAAATCTTTGAAGCGTCAGGTTCAACGTACAATAAAGAGACAAATTAATAATGCGATTTGGGGCAGTGTGACAACCACTTGTTAGCAGTACAAAAGTTTAGCTTAGTCAAAGAGCATTAAAATCTAAACAATCCACTATTTCGTGCCTCGGCCATAAGCCTCACTCGTAGACCCAATATTATCTTCGTTCAATGAACTGAAAATGCCTCGGGAGTCGATCTTTAATATAATTTTCGTACACGAACCTCAATAGAAGACACAGAAATTATTAGATCAATCGAATTTAGTTAAGATGAAACGAATTTCTGGTAGCGTTAATGGAGACGTGGGTTCAATGTCTGCTGGCCTAAATTGTTTTGTTTTTTATCTTGGAGGCGTATTAACCTTTTAAGCTTTTGTCATAGTTGATTCTTTGCTATGGTCCAAACAAGAGGGTTACAAATTATATGATGTTAAAATAGAAGTAGGTATTTGAACAAACTGTAAAAGATATTCTTCTTGATTCAATAATGGTAGTTTGTCGTGTGAATGGAATAAAAATCAAAGTAATTGATAAAGGAAAAAATCCCTCTGATATTTAAGTTAGAATAGCGTAGATAGCATAAAGCACCTATAATACAAATGTTAGAATCCATGAATTGAGAGAGAGATATCCTTTAGAGCTCAAAGATGGAGTTTGGTTCAGCATCCGATTTGAATCGTTAGGTGTTCCCCTTTGTTTTTTGTCAGTCTGCAAAATTTGCTGTATCTACTCGTACCATTGATTTACGATCAGAGTATTCCGTATAAGAATGTGCAGGTCCGTGTGGCTAGTATTTTTTTTATCTTGTATAGTATTTTTGTTGGTGGTTATGTTTGGAAAGGAAACTCAAAAAATGTTGTTTCATTGGTTAATTCAGAATTGCCGTGTCTACTGTTGTTATTTTTTTTATCTGAAACCTTGTAAGTTGAACTGAACAATATAAGGCAAATTGCATCCATTCTATTTCTTTTGGTTCACGTCAAAAAAGCTAACGGCAAAGTGAAGAAATCCTACATTTTGAGTATTTAACTGTTTATTTAGCTACTTAGCAACGTGCTCTCTTGTTCAGTTAGGAGCAATGACACGCAGAGTTCCTACTTTGCAGGTTTCATTTGATTACGTCCTGATGAATTAGGATTATTTCAATAGAACTCCTTTCGAAATAAATTTTCGCTCGCCAGGCGAACGATATAGGCACCAAAAGTTGGCTTAGTTAAGTTTTGTTTAGATCTATTGGAAAATTCAAATACCATTGACGAGACTGGTTTAAATTACTTTGAAATATCCAATGCTTATATTTTGTAAAATGCTTTTATTTTATCGTATGCAAATACGAAATAGTGACCGACTTATCATATCACCTATCAACATGGGTTGGAATGGGGATTATTTTGATTACTGACACTTTGTAATGATGATAATTAAAACAATCAGGACTTGGTTTTCTGTTTCAGTGTTTTGAAAATATGTAAGTTATTAATCTGTTACATTTTTAAATAATTTTCAAATTGGTTAACAAGAAATCAAGTGACCTGTCTTTCAAAAATTAAAGCTCTTACATAAATAAAATTGTATCATAGACAAATTATGTCCTAATGATTGCAACAAAAAAGGCCAAGTGAACGACGGGCTACTTTCAAGCCAGTGAATATTTCGACGAAAAATATGGATAACGTAGTACTCGACGGCATAATCCAATAAGTTTTGTTTCACGTACTTCGTTTAAAATAGGTAATCCTATTTTACCTTTGCTTACTAAATCACGGGTGAAACGTGCGCAATATAATTCTGGTATATTCATGTGGGTTAAGTTACAAGATTCTTAGGAAACTAACTCTGTGCAGAACCCGAGGCTTATTATACTTTTGGGGATTAAGATCGTATTACTGTTCTTAGTATTATGACTAGAGATCGGATATTCGGATGCATATTAATCTATAGTTGAGGTGTTGGCTATTATGGAAAGCACTTTTGTATCGAATAAAATCCGGGATTCTGGGATCGACTAATTTAGAGTTCCGATTATAGAATCGAATGTATATTTACTTACTTTACGGTATTGGCTTTTAAGGAATGCACTTTTAATCTATCGGAAAAAGCTCGCGATTCCGGAATTGATAAATTTACTTTTTGACAATAGAAATGCTAGCTAATATTGTAAAGTAGGTTGGCAAATAGGCATAGTACATAGCGACAAACAACTCGGTGCCTTGAGTTTCGTTAAAAATATTTACAGTATGTATTTAAGTTTTTCTGTTAACACCCCAAAAGTAACCTTCATAAGAGGGCTGATAAGTCGTTTCCATACCAAGTATCCGATTAGTTGTGCATTCCCGGATTTTATTGAATTCCGGGATTTATATAAGAAAAAATATAATTAAGAGGCCATTTCCATAATTTCTTAGCCAAAAATTGACTTTAATTAATATGCATCCGAATATCCGTTAACTAATTATGACGTACGTTTATTGGTAAATTTGAACTCTTGTAGGGTTGATTTAATTATATTTGTAAATGGTAAAAGTGTTTTTTTTTTCAGAACATGCCCACATAGATGAATTCACGCAAGACTTGCGCCATTTTTGGGTAAAATTATATTAATTTGGGCTTATTCAGGTCTCGCACGCAAAATTAGATACAATTTGTAAGAATTTACTCATTTTATGTCAGCTCTTGGAATATAAGAAGCTTTATACAGAAAATTAATTTAATTCAAATTGCTGACTCTATTTGGTTCAAAATTGTCTGGTAGCATTGTTTTTATACTAAACCATTTATTGGCTTGATTCTAAAGGTTCCTATTAATCTAGCCTAAAATGTATTATTTTCTTTACAATTATAATAATAATATTTTTCCCGTTTCTGCTTTTCATGTTGTTTCCTCCGATGCAGTGGGAAAACACAGGGAGTGTCCGAGCAATATTTTAGAAATATGGGTCACTATGTCAGTGGAAAATTAATAGTGGTTTGATATTTAACATTTATAGATTTTTTTTTAATACTCTAGGAACTCTTTTTACACTATATAGGAGGATTGGCAAAAATGTATGGAAGCTGGCACCCGTAAGCAAGCAACTAATAAAATTAAAAAAAAACAGTTTTAAAGGTCTAATTATGTAGAACAGTAGTCGTTAAAGGGGATAGTTATAGATTTTTCTGTAAAGCATAGGTATGGATGTTAAAAAAAATCAATATTGGACAATACTAAATCTTTGAATATTTAACGTATAGGTACTTTGTTACCAGTTAGGGAACTGCTATTATATGTACCTACAAATGCATTATAAATAGAAAATAACTGTCTTAAAAAACATGTAAAATTTTAAAGATGATAAAGGTTGTATAATAACTCTGAATAAACAGTGAACTGACACTTTATCACTATAAAACTTATTTTAGTTAATATAATTAATTTATTAGTAACTCAAAACTGTATAATTACACTCTATAGCAAATAATATGATTCATACAAAAATGTTAATGTTATAGGTTTTATATCTCTGAACGGACAGCAAACTTCGCCTATACCCCTGATTAACGATTGTTCTACATAAGATCTTTAAAACTGTATTCTATATAATAAAAATGAATTGCTGTTCGTTAGTCTCACTAAAACTCGACAACGGCTGGACCGATTTAGCTAATTTTGGTTTTGAATTATTTGTGGAAGTCCAGGGTAGGTTTAAACGGTAAGAACATATGGAACAACTGCGGGTCAAATTGTAAAAACGACAATTTTATTTTCCCATTCAAACTGTTCCTAGCTGACGTTGCCATAAATCCTAACAAAAAGTACTAGGCTTGCATGAATTCACGATAGTACCTATTTAAATAGGTAGGTAGGTAGGTATGTGCGTAGGTAGGTAGGTACTGTATGTAGGTAGGTAGGTATGTACGTAGGTAGGTAGGTAGGTACTGTATGTAAGTAGGTTGGTATGTAGGTAGGCAGGTAGGGTAGGGTAGGTATGTAGATAGGGTAGGTTGGTAGTTAGGTAGGTAGGTATGTAGGTAGGTAGGTATGTAGGTAGGTATGTAGTTCGGTAGAGGTTTAAGCGATACAAGCTCTTCTATTGAGTTTGAGACATTTAAATGTATATTTTTATTAAGTTATCAGCTGAATTAAATTATTTTATCTTCTTTTTCTACGTTTATCTACTTACTGAAATCTTACAAACATAATAATATGATGGATGCTAATAGAAATTGCTGGAACATTATAAATAGTACCTTTCATAAGTGTTTGCAGGACCGGTTCTGAGAAGAAAAGCGATCAATCAAATGTAATTATTGCCTTATGCTAAAAATAGACTCTTTAACTTGGTAATATTCTTAAATAAAATAATGGATTTTATAGCCTTCAAATTTGTCAACATTATCATTCTTTAAAATACAGATCCCGATCTGATAACTGTGTCATATGTTCTTTTAATAGATAGGTACCTATAACGGTTTTTACAAAAATATTCGATGTAAAAATACTATGAAGGTCGCCAAGCAACAATATTTGTCTCCGGGAGATATTGCCATAGCCAACAAGCTTGGCAGACTGTTGGAGAATAGAATAGAATAGAATATATTTATTTGCTTTAAAACATGGTACATTAAGGTCTTATAATATAGTAATGATCTTACATGTTTCGCCATGGACTGGCATACAAATATTTAAACATGTTATTTATAAATTTTATACAACACATTATTATTATTTTTTACACTTTTCTAATAACATTGGTTATAAGGGTTTCGTATCTATTTGAACACTTAACAATAATAAATAGGTACATAAACTAATTTAATTAAAACTCATTATCTTATTTTATATTTATCTGTTACTTTTTTATCAAAAAATTCTTTTACACTATAAAAACTATTTCCAATAAGCCATGTGTGTAGTTTGGATTTAAAGTGTTTTAGAGGGAGTTCCCTTATTTCTTTTGGAATATTATTGAAGATTTTAATTGCTGTGATAAAGCTATTTCTATGACATAATGTGCTTTGATGTGAAGGAATTCTTAGGCGTGTTGGGTCTCGACGGGTATATTTTGAATGCAAGTCGTACGTTATAAACAATTTAGAGTGTTCTTTCACAAATACACCAGCTTGCATTATAAGAAGACCTGTTAGGGTTAAAAGTTTAAATTTTTTATAGAGAGGTCTGCAGGATGTTAAAGGACTGATACCATAGATTGCTCTTAGGCATTTTTTCTGCACTAGGAAGGCATTATTTATATTCGTCGAGTTCCCCCAGAGTAGTAGCCCATACCTGAGTAAAGAGGAAACATACCCGTGGTAAGCAGTAAGTGCAACAGCTACACTCGCGGTACGTCTTAAACGTTTAAGAGCAAATATAAATTGGTTTAGTTTCTTGCAGACGTGCTCTATGTGTAATTTCCAGTTACAATGCTGGTCTAGAATAAGTCCAAGAAATTTGTATTCACTAACTTCGTTAATTTGTTGTCCTTGACAATTAACTTTAAATGCTTTTTGTTTAGAATTGTAGTTTTGAAAATGTATGTATTTGGTTTTATTTAGATTTGCACAGAGATAATTATTTTCGAGCCATTTTAAAACTTGGTTTAATGTTTCATTAAGGTTTTTTTCATGACTTGTTCCTGATTTACTATCATTAGTTACAATTACCGATATGTCGTCAGCAAAAAGTATGCATTGTTGTTGTAAAGCTGTAGGTAAATCGTTGATGTAAATGAGGAAAAGCAATGGGCCAAGTATGCTTCCTTGGGGTACTCCTGATTTAATTTGACTATATTCAGAACTATATGAAGTGGACTCGTTATTTTCGTTTATTGTGCTTATTTCTACTTTTTGTTGGCGGTTAATTAAATAGCTACTAATCCAATCAATAACTATTCCTCTAATTCCGTAGTTATTGCATTTTTGTATGAGTAAATTGTGGTTAACAAAGTCGAAAGCTTTGCTCATATCAAAGAAGATGACAGATACTGGAATGCGTTTATCTAAATTTTCAATTACATTTTTTATCAGTTTAAATCCTGCTAAAGTAGTCGACTTTCCCCTTTGAAAGCCGTTTTGTTCCTCTTTTATAATCTGAAATTTTTCTAAATAATTTGTGAGTCTACGATGCATGACTTTTTCAAAGATTTTTGATAAGTTAGATATTAGTGTTATAGGGCGGTAATTAGATAAGTCTTTTTTGTCACCTTTTTTAAATAAAGGTTTAACAATGGAGTGTTTGAGTTTATCTGGAAAAATACCTTGCCAGAATGAGAGATTTATCAAATGTTCAATGATTGGGGATATTATGGTGACACAGGATTTGAGAATGTGAGTTGCTATACCGTCAAATCCAACTGATTTTGTGTTGTTAAGGGACATGATAGTATTTTTTACTTCATTTTCATCACATGGGTATAAAAACATGGTTTGTGACATATTCGATAAATTTAAATGTTTTTTGTCTGATGAAGTTTTATTTTTGTTATAGAATCCTTTGGCAATATTTATGAAAAAATCATTGAAAGTTTCAGCAATTTGTTTAGGGTTGTTTATATGATTATTGCCGATATTAATAGTATCAATATTCGTTTTAGTGTTTACGTGATCAGTTATGTTTTTGATAATCTGCCATGTAGCTTTGCCTTTATTTTTTGCCGATGACATTATTTTAGAATTTATGAGGTGTTTTGAACTGCTAACGCATTTTTTGAAGATAGTACTGTATTTTGTATAGTTTGCTGTATCGTGTTCAGATTTGGACATGTATTGGCGATACCTTAGTTTCCTTTTTTCTTTACTTGACTTTCTGATTCCCATTGTTATCCATCTTGGTGACTTACAGTTTGAATTAATTCTAACTTTGCTAATTGGAAAGCAAAGGTTATAAAATAAAAAAATGGATGATAGGATAGCTGTACAATTTCATATAAATATTGTCTGATGTACTTATCCTCGGAATAGTAACTAATACGATCTCCATCCTACAAATTTCTTTAAAAGAAATATTTAATGTAGCTCATAGAAAATGCAAAGGACTAATTTTGTATCAAGATCAAAGACAAAACAAGTAAAAAAAATTTTTAAACTAAATATTAAAATTTTTGTAATTTCAGTAGGAGAAATAGATCTGAGTTTACTTTTGAAACTGTCTAAAACCAGGGTAAGCGTAAAGTTATTGTACTAACATCCAACTATTCGCGAAATGCTTACGGTATTTTAGTTCCGGAAGCGAGTCATCTGAATCGTTTTGAATAGTGAATGGAATCGTTTTAAAGTTAACTTTTATTGCAATTTCGGATCCAACTTCTACCTTGATGTTGTTAGTTTCTTTAATATATCGTTATTATTAATGTTAATGAAGGTTTCTTTTGCTACTATTTTGTTGTCTAGTAATGGCCACAGTTCGGTTTTGCCGATGGTACTCGTATTTCATTTATTTAGTTTATCTTCCACTTGACTATGTTATTCATTATCAACATTATGCAAACTGTTAGATCACACAGATGTATTATCTAACACATCCTTACGTAATACATTATTATGTGCAGCATACTCAGTTGATTGTTTGATATTCTTTTCTCATCGTCTATTAATAAACATATTAACTTTATCTTAGTTAACAAGCATGACAATCTGTTAAAATTTAAAACGTCTTTGAATTTTTTAATTTATGATTTTGAAGGACATCATTATTGGAAAGGTAATCTTATCATTGATCATTATGATAGATAGATCTCTGGGAGAAATATTATTGAAATAGTTCATATAGAAGCTTTTATCTTTCCCCCTAATAATCTCGTTTTCTGTAATTTAGTTCTCAGCGTTTCCTTTCATTGAATTTCCATAAAGAAGAACGCTTTCAAGAATCTAAAATCAGGTTAATCATCGTCGACCTTTGGTAATTAGTGTCTTTATCAGATTTTAAACAAAGAAAGGCTGTGTACGATAAAGTTATCTTTCTACCTACTGACACAGTCGTTCATTTATTTCTTATCGATTCTTGTAAACATGATTCTCATCAAGCTACCGTTAATGTTCCTACTGATGAATGTTACCTCGGTTTGATTCGATCGTTTATAATGATGATGATTTTAGTTATATTGGTGAAATCAATGATGATTACTATTTAATTATGTGATTAAAAAAATAAAAGATCTCTTGAGTTAAACTTTTGTCATTCTGGCTGAGGCTACATCAAGTCTGCTTTTTTCAGGTTTTCGCCGATATTAAAACATTGGTTTCAATTTCAACTTAGATTATATAACATAATGAATATCAGTAAACCCGAATTCCCATTTTATTTAACTACTTTCTTTTTCCAATCGCTATCCAAAAAGGCTAACACTAATCTGCGATAAAATATTAAATATAATCATGATACTACTCACAAAATATTTCATAACATGAGTTTATTAAAACCCGTCTACGTCGTCGTAGTGACATAAAGAATGCTTTCTACGCCTCTCTTACAAGCCTCCCTTAGTCCTCATGACTATGACGCTGACGCGACAAGTCTACAATACAAAGAATGAGCGTCATTCACTAGAGTAAAGTGTTTCCATGCCTAATTGGAAGTACATTTGAACTTTCATGACGTTATTAGTTTTCCAAATATTATCATGCCTATGTGGCGTTGCAATGGTACTTAGTTCTCTTTTTTCATTGGTTGATTGGTCTTTACAATAACAAAATTCTTCCAAACGGTACTATTAACAAAGCGGACGTATAAAAACGGTGTGGTATTGGGTAGCGCAATCGAATTAACTGCATCGGTGGAGTTGTTGACCAATCAGTTGAATTGACCATCAGTATCGTTGTATCCACAAGTTCATTGATATCGCATTTAGAAACATTTTGTAGCCCTTAATTTTGTCTAGTTTTCATTTGTGTTCTCATTCATTTTGTCTATCATTTTGTTTCTGTCATTGAGATGTTTACAATCATAGCAAATTATCTAAACTTTATCATCATAGATTATACAATTTATCAGTCTAATCCCTTGAATCTACACAGGTGTACACCTACGCTTTTCTTTGTATATATAGCACAGGTGTTCAATACTAATTTAGTATAGGAAGTGATTACTATCTAATAATTTTTATTAACTAAGTCCTAAAGGCTAATGATCTCTAGAATAGTTCCTATGTGAACATGAATTCTGTGTATGTTTTTATAGGAAAACGATAAAGAGATTCAGACATTATTTATGCACAAAACCAATTTCGTTTGTTCGGGCAGTCAGGCAAACCTGAATGTTAGGCACGATTTATATGAAAAGGAAGGAACATGGCACCGCGTGCCTTTCTATGTAGGTATTGGCCAAAGGCCAATTTTTCAATAACAAGATTGATTTAACAACTTTCAGAGACCGACACTCAATAAAAAAATCGTGAAAATATGTTACTGTTAAAAGTTATCTACTGATTGAACTAAATCAAAAGAGCAGTGATTTTGCTTGATTTACTATTACTTCGGTCATTGTCGGCTCAATAGGTAAGTAGTGGCGTGTGCATCAGTATGACTTGCACCTGAAAGATTTCTCATCGAAACATCAAACAGGTTCAAGGACGACCTTCTGATAACCGGTCAATGAATCAAAAACTGTTGTTGGTATTACTAGTATTGGAAACCAGTTATATCACGTAAATAAACATTATGGCAAAGCGACGAATAACTTGATTAATAAGGATTGATTTTTATCCATCGAATTGACGTGTCAGTTTGACATTCGTTGTGGTAGTCATCATAGACTCTCACTCCAGCCAGTGTTCCGCCTGTTGTGCAGGTCGGATATGTGCTCGCTGAATGCGTTGTCCCACAGGCCTACCGGAAAACTAAAGTGCCACATCACTGTTAAACCCGCGATGGTTTGTGTGGTGTGTTTAACCATATGTCTGTTTTTTTGTATTTGTTTTGAATAATAAAAAAAAAAAAAAAAAAAATTGAATCCAGAAGTACATAGGTACATACAATTGAATGCGCTAACCCAGATAGAAGATATCACTCTCGTAAACACTGATAAAACTACTAGGCCGGGGAAATTAGGTTTGAACCCTGCACTAAATCCTAACAGCGATTTTTTTCTATAATCGTGTTTTTGAACTTAGCTCTTCAAATTATACGATTTTTTTTAATTATACTTCAAGCAAGAATGTTAACAGCGGTTTTTTTGCATTAAATTACCTAGATAAATATTTTAATACTCTATCCAGGAAATTTAAACACAGCGCAAATATTATTAAAAGTTTTTTTTTGCAATAGCGGTTCAGGCAAAAATGTAACTGAATTAGATTTAGTTCAACTTTTGTCTAAAGGCTCTATCTGACCTAGTTACAAGAAAATTAAAATTATCCTTTGTTGGAATCTATTCTGTTTCAGCAATATAAAAATGGAATTGCCACTCTAATCCATAACAATAAATCAACAAGCTCTATGTTTGTCCGATCCATTTTGTTGTTCAAGTCAGTTAGTATGACGTCATGCGAAAGAAAGTCGATAGTCTTCCTACGCCTGACAAAGTCGCGGTCAATGTTTATTCCATACGGATTGCGTCACAGTTCCTATTAATTTTTGATCCATTATAGGAACGTAAGTGGCGTTACAGTTTTAAGTGTGTTCGAAAAAGATGTGGTTGGTAGAATCAATCAATAGTGATTATTGGTGTCAGAGTATTCTCGAATACTTACTGCAGATGAAAATAATTTCTTTCGGTTCTGGCTTATCACGATCCTCTCTGAGAAGTACCTAATTGACGATGATGTCTAAAGAAAAAAATATGCAGATTAAACATTTCGCATATGATCATCCAACGTTAAAATAAAGAGGGGTTTGCACACTGGCAAAGGTCTGTTACTAAAATGCCTGCTTCATCATCTTTTAACAACACCTGTGCCACATGAACGCGGTTTCAACTGAGGCTTTTGGCTCTAATTGTAATTGATTAACCCAATGGGAGTTATAGACGGATAGACCTTGGCACTTTAACGGCCACAGCCAGGTGGAAACGTAGGAACCTGTGACTTGATATGTTACCGTGTGTACATTTGTATCATTGTAAGCTGAAAAACGGAACCCTATTACTAAGCCTCCGCTGTCCAACTGTCTGTCAGCGGGCTCTATCTCATGAACCATAATAGGTAGACAGTTGAAATTTTCACAGATTGTGTATTTCTTTACCCGCTATAACAGTAAATAATATACATACTCGTACCATACCATTCAAGAAACGTATTTTTTTGGCGTTTTTTGTTAAATATTGTACCCTTCGTGTGCGAGTCTGTTTGTTTTCAAAATGATATATGTACGCACATCTTTTTTCTCCATTTGAGTTGTTGTTAGGGTTGCCAAAACGCTGTTTCACTTTATTGCGAATGTTAGAAGATTTTGTGACGTCTAGCGTCTGAATGGAATCAATCTTCTTCCCTTTGATTAGCAGTCGATATCCACCCGGTTGACGATCTAAGCCTCCACTCAAGTTATTACTTTCTACTTTCCTTATGCAGTTAAAAAGACTGGTTGATTTATTTTGTTTCTCAGACTATTTACTTACAGCTTCCATTTATCAATTTATATCTAGATTTTTTTTAGTTTTGTTTACTTCATATGATCAGTTTATTTCTTTGGGGCGCAATAATGATTTAGCTTATTTATATTACACTGTTTTAACTTGAATAAGGAAAATGTGTACCTTTAATTAAACCCCAGCACTGGTATATATTTTACTTGAAAGGAGGTCCCAATGTAAGATTTAGGTACTGTAAAAGTTGTACAAGTTTCTGCAATAACATTTTATTTATTTTGTTATTTTAGCCTGATTTTAAATTGTCGATTCGATAATATTATAATTTAAGCTTAAAATCATCTACTAAAATTTTGAATTTGCAGTACTTGTCGTTGTAATAATCTCAGGCATTTAATTTTGAATGCAAAGTTTTAAAACAGTTTGCAATATAAATTAATTTGCTTGTTTTATAGTGAATAAATTGTAAACAGTTCAAAGGGTGTATCTCATTCCTAAGACCCGAAGAGTTATCAAGTTTATATTGCATTTAGAAAATGCTTTACAACCTTGCTTATTTTAACTTATGTATGTTTAACCTGTACATAATGCAAATAAATAAGTATTATCAATCAAAATGTCGTTTTGGGGTTGATCATTTGCATTTTTATGTCTTAAACTGTCGCATCATCATTAGTTAGATGTTTGAATGGTAAAACATGCTAATTAATAATAATTAAAAAAGCATGGTTTTATTTTATAGGTAGGTACTGTTGCCATGTGACATTTTAATAACTTAGTTTTCGCATTATTATTAAAATACTAGTTAGTGGTTGGCTGTTAAGGTGATAAGTTGAGTTAATAAGATGACAGTTAATAGAGATGTTTGAACGCAGAAGACATGCAGTACCGACTCTGAATAAATTGTGATACTAATAACTGATGATAATGACTTTCAAATACATGGTTGATCAATAGCTCCTGTTATTTTCTTCATTAGCTTAACCCTTTACCAGGCCTAGGACAAATCCTGCAGTAATAATGTTTTTTTCGTAGATTTAGATGAGTGATAACGTTTGGTATGAGATTTTATGAATTATATTTAGAAAATAAGCTGAAAACCTGAAAAAAACCATGTGGGAAAACATAATCCCATTGCCTGTCTAGACGACGACTTTTATATCTATATATAAAATAAAAAACGATTGTCATTTTGATAGCATTTTTTATTGTTGTTGTTTCACTTATCCTTATAAATACACAATAAACAAATGAAAAAGGATTAAGAATGTTGCGTTGAATGGTTTTGGGACATAGTCTAAATATGGGTCATCTTCATCTTCTTCTTCTGAAGAAAATATTTTATTTAGTAAATCTTCTAGTTGACGATCGTTTATTACCTGAATAACAAAAATACACTAAAGTAGACTGACAAATAATGACGACAAAAGTATACCACTACCCACATTTTATATTTCAATAAATCCTAAATAAAACCCGCGGCAAAAACCTAGTATAAAATAAAGATTTCAATTCACCGGGCAATGGACATAATAACTCCCGCAATAATTAGGCAATCACAGGCTTAGGTCATATGGTTCCCCACATGTTTTATTTCGTTATATCATAATAGTTTAGAAGTTTTTACCTATCATTTATGCACACATCACTAGAAAAACTCAAATGCTACAACATATAAAAAAATTGTACGACTTACCTTTCTCCGATTCGCCACAGCGAATAAAAATACGGTGCACTTGTCACAAAAACGTTGGTATACCGGCCGACCACAGATGAAATGGCTCTAAAAGTGACATTTACGTTCCGTTCCACTTTTTTTTTTTGTGTTACCATAGGT
Organism: Agrochola macilenta; assembly: GCA_916701695.1. NCBI lineage: Eukaryota > Metazoa > Arthropoda > Insecta > Lepidoptera > Noctuidae > Agrochola > Agrochola macilenta. The sequence continues at coordinate 22,862,864 of OU753556.1, forward strand.
AATATTTCTATGTTGACTTTTTTGACAGATTGTGGGAGATTCTTTACCAAAACTCGGTAAAAGCTCCTAAAAATCAATGTGGGAAATGCTCAACCCATAGCCTGGTTAAGGGTTAACAACCTTCAAAGATTCTCACCATCACCGAAAACCTTCCATGATATTAAACCTGCTGTCTCCCTCTTTCCAGGGCCCCAAATCACACGATGTCAATGCAGCGATGACGTCTGGCCTAAAGATGGAGTCGAAAGGCACCCAGATTCACCTGCCGCTGATGGGTCGCGGCAGCCGAGGAGAGCTGAACGACAAGGTGACATTCGCCCAGGTCAAGTCACCGCCGTACACAGAGCCGCTCAATAATGGACAGCTGTTGGGGTAAATATCTTTCTTATTTTTCGGTGATATTTTTTGGATAGGATTATGTGGTGTTTGTGACGGTCTGGTTGGTAAGTCCAATCAAGTTTGTGATGCGATAGACGAAATCGAAATATATCGACAAAATTTTGGTGTAAGGTTTAAATTATAAATATGTTAAATGATGTTTATTTCCGTAACCAAAACATCAGAGATGATAAGAGTAATTAAAATCCAAGATGCTACGTATGAAGCAAGGATTTTTAAAGAGCAAAAGTCACAAGACATGATGCCATCATTATTTCCATAGCAAGCCAAAAGCCAATAAAAGTATGACACCACATTAATTCCGATCATTAATAACAGTCAGAACGAGAATAACCTGTGATGAAAAAACCCAAAGACCAAGATAGAAATGATTAAACACTAGCGATTACCCGCGATTTCGTCTGTGATCCAGGATAAAAACCCAGGTCAGGGTCTACCCATGTGCCAAATTTCATCCAAATCCGTTCAGTCGTTTTAGCGTGAAAGCGTAACATACAAAAAAACAAATTTACTTTCGCATTTTATAATATTATATTAAAGTGCAGAATTTCAGAATCCCCAGTAAGATACGGACAGAGAATAATAAATCCTTGGTAGTCTGAGAAATGCCGAAACCAATTTCAGTTTACATATAACTTTCTGATTAAAATGCAAATGCGACGGTCAATGTTTTGGTGATGTATAAAGTTAAATAACGGTTTAGCACCAGACAAAATATGTCAGGAAGCAGAATAATTTTGGACCTCTTAAGACTTAAGTAGGTAATTGTACATCTCCAATAATTATACCAGAAAGGTCTAATTGGAGATGTACCAAATCTCCAATTAGACCTTTCTGGTATAATTATTGGAGATGTACAATTACCTACTTAAGTTTAAACTTTATTGTCATTAAGATGATAGCTATTACCTATTCTTTTAGAAAAGGTTATGGTAGGAACACTCAATATGTACATAAAATAATTTTCTTGTCAAATATCAATATAACAGTAAAAGAAAAAATATAGAAAGCTGGAAAAGTGTGCAGACATCTGAATCGTAGGCACTTGGCTCACTTCTTAGTCGGAAAGGGTGGCGTGAACTCACATACATCATACATACCTACAATAACTAGAAATTAGACATCCTGAATTCAATACAAGATCTGCTAAAAAAGGGGTCTTCAAACTTTGTACTCTTTGTTTTATTCTCAGTGCGAATGTACCCAAAAGTTTTTGCTGCTAACAAAAAGTTGGAAAACGTACTTAGCCGTTTCTTCGCCATGTTACGGCCGTCATTCGCTCATCTGATGTATGTTATTAGCTAGTACCAAACAAGTATACATAATAGATTGTTCGTTGGTTACGTTGCTATGCGCGCTCATGTTTTTTAGGTCGAACTTCGGGTTCAAGGCAATTAGGAATTATTTAAAGTTGAAAGACACTGAAATATTTTATCGTTTATGTAGAGACATCTAGGTTTATCTGAGTGTAGTTATTGTTGTAGTAGGAATTAAGAATGATATTGAAAGATCTAAAATGCAACTTAATAACTTATTTGTATAACAAAGCAGTCGTATCACTTAACAAACAGAAACATCTAATTAATATTCTAACAGTAACGTCATGACGGGTTTTCCTAATTACTTAAGATTAATTACTCAGGTAAATAAAACAAGCTACACAAAACTTAAAACAGATTTTATCTCAAGAGTAGCTATAATATGTACATTTTAGTGCAGACGTAAAATTTTAAACCAACATCCTGGTGTAGAATTTTAATTAAGACAAACACATTTTGTGTAAAAGTGTGTCTTATCTAGGGAAAAGGGTAGGAAGATTTCCACCCAACGCTATAAACGTGATGGTGCACAACATGCCTGTTACCACAGACTTGGCTGCGGTCATGTTTGAAAAACAATCAAAAAAATTTTTTTTAAATTTAGTACAACAGTCCTTTCATTAAATCAAATCAAATCAAATCAAATCAAAAGTCATTTATTCAAACTAGGCTGAGAATCAGCACTTTTCGAACGTCAAAATTACATAAGACAGTCCCCCAAAACGCCCACCCTTCACCACTTCCTAGTGCGTTAGCTGGGAAGAAGAAGTGGCGCAACAAACTCCCCAGCTGCACAGCTGTCTGTTCAGTTAAAAGAACAAAAAGAAGATTCTATATAATAGTATTCAAAATAATTTACATTAAGCAACACAAAACATAATTTAAATTATTAGCCATATATAAGCTAGCACACGCCAATATACCAAACAAAATCATCGAGAACTATACTCAGGCAGAAATAAAAAACAAAACGTAAACAGAACTTAATATCTTAATAAAAGCCACCAGGCATAAAGGGCGTGCCCGCTTACATATAGTTGTAACTGGAAGTTATAAATGATAAACTAGGACCATCGAGGTAAAATAAATAAACAAACAGTTAATTACTAATAGTAATAAATAATATGATCAATTGTCGAGGTCACTAGCTAACCACATATTGCAATACAACTCATAAAAAAACAGTGTGATGAGTAGATTTTGTCAAAAATAAATTAAAATAACTTGACTTAAAATGTCAACAATAATTAAATTTAAATAATTTGACTTTTATAGTCAAATAAATTAAACAATTACTTATATAAACTCATATAACTTGTCAGTGGGTAAGCTGGAGAAAGAACATAAACATTGTCTTGAGTTAACTACAGCGACCAACTATTCTTATCATTTAAGTAGTCGTTGATAGAATAGTATGCCTTTGAACAAAGCTTGGATTTTACTTTCGTTTTAAACGCATTAAAAGGCAAATCTACCAAAGAAGAGGGTAGCTTGTTATAAAAAGTTATACCAAGCCCAACAAATGAGTTATGAACTTTATGAAGCCGGTGAAAGGGAGCTCGTAGTTTGTCCTTATTTCTAGTGTTAACATTGTGAAAATCACTGTTTTTAGTGTATAAGTGTATATTTTGCCTAATATATAAGATATTGGCGAAGATGAATTGAGATGCCACCGTGAGGATACCAATATCTTTGAAAAAATCTCTTAGAGAAACTCTGGCACCTAGCTGGTAAATAGCTCGAACAGCTCGTTTTTGAAGGACAAATATATTTTGAATATCAGCAGCTTTGCCCCACAGCAGAAGACCGTAGGACATAACGCTATGAAAATAACTAAAATAGACTAAACGAGCTGTATCGACGTCAGTGTATTGTCTTACTTTCCTGACGGCGTAGGCGGCGGAACTGAGCCTTCCCGCTAGGCTCGATATATGTGGGCCCCACTGAAGTTTGGCGTCTACTGTTATGCCCAGAAAAACTGCCGAATTTACGGATTCAAGCACCTCTTTATCTAAGACGATGTTGGGACCTAGATTTCTAACATTAGGTAGGGCGAACTTTACACATTTCGTTTTCTTAGCATTGAGAACTAGGTTATTTGTCGTAAACCAATCTGTAACCATTGAGAGTGCACTGTTTACATCGTCAAAATCTTGTCTATTCCTGTCTACTTTAAAAATAAGAGAGGTATCATCTGCAAACAGTACAACTTTACAGATACCCTTTAAATAGAATGGTAAGTCATTGATATACACTAAGAACAAGAATGGACCCAGTATTGAGCCTTGAGGTACACCTAACTGAACTGGTAGCCCGGAAGATTTCACACCATCAACATCTACACATTGGGACCTATTATGTAAATACGAATTTATAACGTTGAGAGCTTCGTTTAGCACACCATAATGACGTAGTTTACGCAAAAGCGTGTCATGGTGCACGCAATCAAAGGCTTTGGAGAGATCACAGAAAACCCCAATAGCATTTTGCGAGTTCTCCCATGCGTTAAATATGTGTTTCAGCAGAGCAACACCCGCATCTGTAGTCGAACGACCTTTTGTAAAGCCATATTGTTCATTATGAAGGAGGCTATTTAAATTAAAATGTTTTAGCAACTGCTTGAGTATTAACTTTTCAAATATTTTGCTAAATGCTGGTAAAATAGAAATAGGCCTGAAATTGCCAACGTCATTTTTATTACCTGATTTAAATAATGGTATGATTTTACTATTTTTCATGAGGTCAGGAAAAGTTCCTAAATCAACACATTTATTAAAAGTAACAGCTAGATAGGGGGCTACGATGTCTATTATATTACTTAAAAGTTTAATGGAGATGCCCCAGTAATCACCCGTGTTTTTTGACTTGAGTGTGTTAAAAACATTAACTACATCACGAGGCGTTACATGTTCGAAGCTAAATAAGGTACTACATTGAGGCACACTACTATGCAAAATGTTTTCAGCTTTAGACGGGGACGAATTCAAGGAGCGAGTCGTAGTTATAGGTATGTTGGCAAAAAACTCATTAAATGCCTCGGCTACGTCGGCTGCTGTATTAACTAATTTATCGTCTACCATAATCTCAAGTTGTTTTTCATGTCTAACCGACTTACCCGTTTCATTGTTAATAATTTTCCAAGTGGTTTTTACTTTATTATTAGATTTTTTAATTGTATCGCTTAAAAATTTAGATTTAGCAAAAGCACAAATATTTTTGAATAATTTTGAATACTTTTTGACATACTCTAGGAAAGGAGTATCAAACCTGTATTTTTTCAAACCATATAACTCGTATAGTGTCGCTCTACTTTTATAAATACCTGGAGTAGCCCATTGATTAAAGCCAACGGAGGTGCCATTAATGTTAATGGTTTTGGTCTTAAAAATAGATTGGTACTCTTTTTGCACAACATCAAAAAGGGCTCCATAAATTTCATTAGGATTCTGGTGTTCTACTATAGATGGTGTAATTCTATGAGCTATATTGTTTTTAAACTTGATGCAACGAGTAGCTGTATAAGGCCTGCATTCTATTTTATGAGGCTTTTTATTTAATGGCATAGGGAAGCTAGCCAATAAACCACAGTGGTCAGACGTTAAGTCACTTAAAACTATTTTATTTTTGGCATCATAATCACTAAAAATATTATCGAGACAAGTCGACGAAGATGCCGTGATCCTAGTAGGTTCAAAAAACAAGTTAATTAAATTATAAGACCTGAACAGATTGAGAAGTCTAATACTCAATGGTGTAACCTCTAAAATATTAATGTTGAAATCGCCACATAAAATTATGCTTTTATTACTTGATTTTAGCCTATTGAGTGAATCCTCCATTACCGATTCGAAACGAATAAAATCCCCAGATGGGGGTCGATAAACGCAAATTATAACGTATCGCTCTAGTTCAACACAAGACAACTCAATAGTGCGCTCAATAGAAAGATTAACTAAATCTAGACGTTGTTTACATTTCAACTTGTTTGAAACAAGAACTAAAGACCCACCGCGAATAGCATGTTTTCTTACAAATGCACTTTGTACAGTAAACAAATCATCATTGATAAACACTACTTCATGTTCTTTCAACCAGTGTTCAGTCAAACATAACACCTGAACATCATAGTTTTCCATAAATAAACTTAACTCTAGTTCTTTGCCAGACAGACCCTGCATATTTTGATGTACAACATTGAACATATGCGGCTTATCCGTTGTCGCACCTAATAGTTTAAACTACAAGGCGTATCAAAAGTAGTGTTAGTACCACTACTAACAGTAATCGATGGTACACTACAAGTACCAGTGTCATTGTGTATATTGTATGCTAAAAGATTAGCAATTTGTCTCCTACAACTAGGTGGCAAATACATAGTATAATTTGTCAGTTTGTAATCAGCAATAAATTGATTACAATCAAAGTATAAAATAGCTTCATTGTGACGACAAGTCCTATTATAAATTAACATATTTAATTTATGAATGTGCCTATTTTTCTCATTAGACAAATATTTAGAATAAGGCAAGGCACAGAAAATAAATTTACAATTATTGGTCTCATTGAGATGTAACATCAAATGGACACATTCAATTATGTCTTTTTTCCTGACAGTTAAACTAAACTATCCCCGTATAATAATATAACAGTGGAACCGGGGTTAATTTTTGTCAATTTAATATTATTAATTAATTGGCTAATACTGGCACCGGGTGAACAATTATTAATTACATATTGTTGCGAACACTGATTAAATACACTACCAAAACCTTGACCAAATTTGTCAGAGAATACATAAGTTGTCTTAATAAAATTATGAATTCTATTGTCATCCAAACAGCTACGTACAGGCTGAGCCACAGATGGTGTAGGTGGAACCAGTTGAGGTTGGGGCTCATGGGAGCAGGCACAGCTAAAAGAGAGGTTATTTGTCAGAGACTCATACCTCTCCGCATTGTACTTGACCAGGTCTGCCAACTCATTAGCCTCCTGCAAGCGCTTACTCAGGTCTTGTTGAGAAGCCTCATATTTACTAAAGATATCCTTTAGAGCATATTCCCTAACAAACAATTCATCCTGTAGGTGCTGAGTGTCAGTATCATACATAGTATTACATAATTGTAATTCACTATTACAGTTCTTTAATTCTTGAATTAAATTTAGATTTTTTTGCCTAAGTTTTGTATTTAATTTGTTAACTTTATGGCGTATTAATGATTTTTTAATTTTTCTAATCAATCTATTAATTTTAATATATTTTTTTAACTTATTATGGCTAGTAAACAAATTGCACTTAGTGATAGTATCATTAGTTAAGTCTATTGTTACAATTGGCTCAACACATGTGGGTCCAGACCCGCTACCAACCAACTCATCATAAAGACTGCAGGTGATCGCAGACTCTTCCGTGGCTTTGAGAGATTCCAAACGGGTTATTGTGTTGTGGGCCCTGCTTAATTCCAGTTCCAATTCAGATATCCGTCTCAAAGCCAGTTCGTGGGTGTCACTACATTGTTGGAAATTTGACACAAGTTGACGGAGGTGTTGATGCTGGTCAAGTATGTCCATATGCTGAGTATGTAGTTCGGCCAACTGATTCTTAAGCTCAGTGTTCTTTTTATTAATATATTGCACTTCCACCTCGCTGTCTTCCCTTTCCTGTAGCAGCTGGTCGCACTGGTTTTTACTGGATTCTAACTCCTTCAATGAAGCCTTCAGTTTTTCCTCGAAGGATGCAGCTCTACGGGTCAACATTAAGACAAGCCAACCCTAGGGGCACCCTGGAATGCGACAAGAGAAAGCTCAGTGAGTAAAAGGAATAAGAGAGAGGGATAAGATGTGGATAGTAAGTACTAAGATGAAGGGACTATTGGGAGTCTAAAATTATATATTATTTAGAATTTTTTAAGAAGGGAAACAAAGGAATAAAAGTTATGAAGAGTGTGTACTGTCAATCATGGGATGATGATTTAATTATTCACAGGTATGTCTTATTTGAGATATTAATATAGATTATTAAAAATAAAAGGGAAAAAACAACAAAATTTTGTTTGCAAAATGGTTGGGGGTAGGTACTACCTACTATTTTTAAGTGATTGTCAATTCAGTAATTAACATTAATTACAAGAATTGCACAATTTCAGTAATTTAACATAACAGAGGTAATGTATGTGTAGTAATATGTAGTAATAATGATGTGCAGTGATGTCTAATGGTACACAAAAGTGAAGTTACAAAGATTATGTACCTACACTGCTTTAATTAAAAAAAACTTGATTGACAATACAAGTATAGGACACTTTACAGGTTTAAATAGATATTAAACAATAAGGCCTAATGCGCCTATTTTTGTGTAGTAAATTATGTAGTGTTTACTGTCTGGGCGAATGTTTTAGTCTTCGATTTTGCTTCCACTGGTTGTCAAGCAAAAGGAGTCATAAACCGTGCCAGTGTGTGATGGACGTCGCTCAGAAACCTGAGCAGTATTTTGTGATGTTCTGCGTTAACTATATAAATAATAAGTAGAATAAGTTAAATAAAACAAAATACTCCCCGGGATTGACGAAATTTTGAAATCCGTCACCGTTGGGTTGGTTGAGTTGACAGCCGGTTTATCGTTTTTGTGCGAAGTTCTCGCGACAAAAAACACTGTATAATCACTGATTACACTTATTAATAACTAGGTACGACTATAATACACTAATTTAACATAAATAAACCACTATTTACTAATTTTCTAAATTAATTAACCTAGGGGTCGTTTTTATAACGACCGGCTACCAGTGTTGCCAGTCCAAATGAAAAAATTATTGCTTTAGGATTCATGAAAGAATAATAACTGTAATAAGTCACGGAAATTATGAACTGTATGACAACAAAATGATAAAATATATCAACTGAAATTGGATATACATATACTCGTACAACAATAAATAATTGGGCATTAGTATCCGTAGCTCTATTTTTATACAAAATGCCTATTTTCTTTTGATAAAGTTAATCAAATCTAAAAGTAAAATCTGCTATGATAAAGCAAGCTTTCCACATCGGTGTTGAGCTTGTAGCATCTCATTACTATAGGGCAATGTTAGGTTAAGTGTGTAGGTTAGGTTGTGTGTAGGTTTTTAGTTTGGTGTAGGTTAGGTTACAGTTGTTAAGAAATGATTGTTAATTAAATGTAAATAGAGATAGATAAAAAGTTTATTCAGTGCATACAAAAGACACACAAAAGGACAATAAATGATAACAAATACATAATCCAAGTTATCTAACGATTAGAAGGTCTGTGTAAATTCATTTGAACTTAGGTTTATTGCTTAATCATCAGGATAGTTGCGTGCCCTTTACATCTTAGTTAAGCCTCATTTAAAGGTCATAACGTCCACTCTATCTACATTATTATCTATCGATAGATTCAGAGTAAATATGGCTACTCAAGTCTAATCTTATAATTAAGTTCTAAGTGCGCTCCACGTTACCATTAGAGCACTCACGTGAAGCACTTTATGATTGGCTTTTAATTACTGCAATTAGCACCGTAAAAGGTGAATGATAGAAGTATTTTTAGAAGCGTGAATAAAATAATTTTTGCTCTTCTCTGGTAACAGAATTTCTTGGTTTGATACCTACTGCGTCTTTGACGTCATTTGTTGAAACAGTAAATTCTGCGATCTTTTGAGCGATAATTTGGAATTTATTTAACTTTTGTCTTGATAACAAATTGGAATGGTTTGAAAGTGGTTAAATGATAAATAATTTTATTTCTGTAAGTAGTATTTTACAAACACTTTTACACGTCAATCATATTTAAAAAACTTGAGGTCCTGACTTGGCTCCACAAGCCATCGAGAAATATCTCTCAGGCATGCCGGTTTCCTCACGATGTTTTCCTTCAAGTGATAATTATACAATACGCACATGAAACCGAAAACTCAGAGGTGCATGCCTTGGGTTCGAACTGGAGACCTATGACTTGGCAGTCTGTCGGTCACACCACTAGGCTATCACTGCCTTACTATTTCTTATTATCCCTGCTTATACAGTTACGTGCACACTTACATAATAGTTATATACATAAATCTGTTTTGTTACATGTTGTTCTTCTAATCTTGTTGAAGAGGCACTTATCGAAGGTTGGGTACAATACCATTTGATATCATGTCTGAAGAGTACTTAAGGGTTATTACTATTATTTTGGTCAAATACATTTGTAGTTCTTGCCTCAATATTGATAAACCAATCTTTTTCCTGGGGCAACATTCTTATAGGCAAAAGCATTACGCAGGTATGCTGGCACAACAAAAAAAAATGCAAATTATCCTAAAAGGTTGTGCTGTAAAGGTCGGACGGTCATTGTTTAAATTAAACCAGAATATAAATGTACTGCTGAACCCAGGTCTCCCATATTAATGAATGTGTAAGCAGTAAATAAATTGGCTCCGACAGTTTGCAGCGATTCTTTTTGATGTGAAACATCTATAGCCGCACGTAAAACCGATTTCTGGCGTGGCGACGCATGCCGTGGCGACGCGTCACCACGCTATATGATGGTATATATATACAGCCTATATGCAGTAGTGTGTACGGTGTGGCGACGCGTCGCCATGCGCAATCGACTGTGCGATTAGTTAATTATTATTGTTATTAACGATTATATATACATATTATATTATAATAATTATTATTAACGATGTTTTTTATGACATATTTAGTTCCTATCACAATATGTTCTTTTCTGCATATTACTTTTACAAAATAATGTTTCACATCTGCCAGGCGTCCCGTGACGGCTCACATTTTTTTTTTTTAAGTTCAGCATTGTAGAATGTCGCCAAAGGAGGAAGTAACTTACATAAATGTAACACCTAAATGTACACATGAATGCAATAAAGAGTTTGAGTTTGAGTTTGAACTTTAAAGTGCTCTCATTTAAAAACCCTAAAAAGCTTTCTGTAGTTTTTAAACTGCTAACACAATCGGACTAAGAGCGCAATTATCTTTTATTTCTGCACCAGGTTGTTGAGAATCTTTATATAATAACGTTTCCTTTCAGATATTCTGGTTCTACCCTACAGGCACGTTTATATTTTCATGAACAAGATTCGAGGTAAACATTATTAAGGGGGTCGGCTCGGTTTGTTGGAATGACGCTTTTGTCCTTCCCATTGCTTAGTTCGTTAATTTTGTATGATGCTCCAGTATTATATGTTTCAAGGCTGAACATTATAATATCCGTTGTTACATTAAGAGGGTATAATTATTACTCAAATGGTACGAAACTTCGTTTAATAATTATGGCTAATGGTTTTCTTCGTTAATAAGTTACCATTTTCTTCATAATCTGCTGTGAGATGCATTGTGGGCATATTATTCCATTTATAAAAGTAATTTGGACCATTTCTTTCCAATAGCTTCTGTTACCTTCTTGATCATTAGTTTATCTATCATACCTAAACGCTTAGGTTGTGGTTTTAGTCATGGATGTCTAAATCTAGAACAATTTGCTTGTTTTCTGTTTTTATTGGAAACATCCAAGTTTTTTGTAATAACAGTAAAAAAACAGCCCAAATCTTTTTCCTTTTTATAAACACAGACATTATTAATAGGGTGTCAGTCGGTTTATAGAATATTCGGCATTCCACAAAGCGTCAGTATTACACACGCTATTTGAATAGGGTTTTTGAAAAGTTGTGTGACCTTAATCACCATCAGTACTATTATAGAATTTTCTTTACGGATTTTTTATGTATGATGTAATAGTGAAAAAGAAATATCATTAGGAAAGTTCAACATAATTAAGTAATTTATAAGTGGTGGTACAGAATGATGTCAGGCATAAATTGAAGTGTAAATTGAGCTTGAAAATGAATATCACATGACTTTTATTATAAATTGCTTTGATATTATATCACTATCATTAAAATATGACTAATGTTGGTTCAAATAGATGCTATTAGTACCAAGATAGGTATAAAGGAGTATTTGTACGTTTCGTATCCTTCCTCAGATTTGTTTTACAAACTAAGTTTTACGTAATATCATAGTATCTTTTAGTTCAGAGATATTCATTGAAAAGAATATCAAAATGCAAAAGTATCTAACCGTAATAAAATCCTATCATTAAGCAAGGATAAAACTTGACAACAGTTTAGGGAACACTGAAAAAAGTCATGCATGACGCACTGAAATACATACATAATATTATAACGTTCTATCTAAACGTTCTATCTAACGTTCTATCTAAATAAATAAATAAATAAATAAATAACGAAAGCAACAAGAAGAATCCGGATACAAGTAACAGTAAAACGGGCATTTATTACTATTCCTATTCCTAAAACATACGGTAACTTTTATTGTTTTTCGCTTCGAAATCTCTTGTTACAAACAAAATGACGAGTCCAGATTATAACGGGATCTCTCCGGATGCAATATTCAGATGTAACTGGTGAATTTAATACAGCTCTGACGTCAATGGCTCATTAATATGATAACTGTGCAATCGTAGGCATTTATGAATATTGGATTTTTTTGGGTTCCGTAGGTCCGTATGAAAAAACGGAACCCATATAGGATCACCCGTGTGTCTGTTTGTCTGGCTCGCTGGCTGGCTGGCTGGCTAGCTGTCTGGCCGTCTGTCTCAGCCAATTTGCTCCAAATCAACTGGACCAATTTAGTTAACATTTGGTAAATAAATTTTTAATATGGGGGTCACTTTTCGGGGGCAAATTGGAAAATTAAAAACAAAGTGTACCGTGTGACTTATGAAATGGGGCTTGTTGTGAGGATCTCAAACATTTATTTTTTATAATTTTTAAATTATGACTTAAAGATATATAAGAAAATAGATGAAAATTGACGAAACAAATACAATTCAAAATTTAGAAAAAAATAAGAGAATGGTTCTTTACGAGATTTTAGATTAAAAGAAAACCTATAATAAGTCTATTGGTCTTAAAAAGAAAACCTATAATAAGTCTATTGGTCTTAAAATAATATAGTAAATCTCTCAATATTGTGCGTACAAACTTACATTTTGCAGTTGGAATGTATGAGAGAACATGTTTTTCAACTACAATGTTAAGTTTGTTTTGGGATAAATTCGTTCTAACTACGGAACCCTTCATTGTGTTTGGCCGGTTTTTTTCTCACTCAAATGTGCCGAACATGATCTGCCAAATAAATAAAACATCGGTAGGTTAGGTTTTACCTGATTTAAAAAAGATCATGCAATATAATCTAGGGAGTACTCTTGGGATACTTTCAGTTCGATTCGCGATCTCGATGCGGGATAAGCTCTTTAAAGAACTCCATAAGGTTTCAAAAGTTATCGGAAAAACTCGAAATGGATACGTGATTAAAAACTGAACCAAATTTAATACTCCTTAAAGTTTCTGGGTTCGAAATATTTAGAACAATACTGAAATCGAAATCGCGGCCCGAAACACAGGCGTTTATATTTATTTACCAACACTTTTATATATTTCGCTGTAAGTTGATTGCCAAGTACGCTCGAGTTTAGTAGTGCTATTAGAAGTCCCATACGGTCAGTTGGTTCATCACTTGGAACATGCAACGGTGCATTAGCGGTAATTACTTGTAATTCATTAAGCTCTAGTACGTAGTCAGTCCTTTTATCTTACTTTTTACAAAGGAGGGTATAAAGGGCAAGCTGACTCATAATATGGAATGCTGATTATAATACTGGCTTTTACTGACGTTTTACAAGAACATTTCAAAACAAAGTTAAAAGTAGATAATAATTATATTTACATTGTTGACCTTTCTTCAAAATAAATATTATGCTTCTGTGTCATGATGTCAGAATATAATTGAATGGAACTCATCCATTACGCGAATTGCGATATTGCCCTTGGTTCGGTTTCCGCAAACAATGATATCGCGTATTATAGTGACCTATTAGTAATATTATCGTTTTTGCTAAGAGTTTCATGTCAAGTAAAAATTATTATTTTAAAATTGGCTATATTTGTCATCGGTTATAATAAAGTTTTGCTCTCTGTATATCTTTGCTTTATAGGTATTTTATGGCAGTAGCAGTAGTAAGAGCGTTTTAATCAGTGTCAGTCCAAGTTAAGCAGTGATCTTTCAGACCAAGTTATCCTGTAAATAACATTTCCATTCAGGTATTTTTTTACACTTACGTTAAACTGATACTCCAACTCCATCTTCAGAAAAGAATTAAAAAATTCAGGAATGCAACTGGATTCCGTTGAACTGTTTCGCGAAACCAACAATGCCAGTTGGCAACAGTCCAACGCTTTGTAAATGACTGAATAACTGACATGACAGCACTTTATGCTCAAAATTCTGTAATGGCCGTCGGGCAATTATTTATTTATATATATTATTTATTATTAATATATAAATATTATACATACATAATATTTTTTTTTTTTTTTTTATTTATTTATTATTATATATTATTATTTTTGGTCTTGGACATTTCTCGGGACCCTGGGGCCCCGACCTTTGGAAGGCGTACGAGGGGCCGAAGCCAACTCGCAGAGGCCCGTTAGGCGTTTTAATGAAATGAGGCACCAACCGACGATTATCCCTATTATTATTATTTCGTTTATTCATATTTTTTCATATAAATTTACATTTTTAAATATTTTTTACAAAAGATATTAAAAAAAACATTTAAAAATATAAAAAAATAGTGGTCCGCCGGTGTCGGGAGCAGGGTCCAAGCTATTATTATTATAATTTTTTTTTTTAATTTTTTTTTTTTATTTTTTTTAGTATTATTATGAAAAAAAATATACCTGTCTGGGGAACGTGAGGGACGTTAATAGAATTACGCAAATTTTGAATGAAAATAATGTGGTCGGTTTGGTAACAAAAAGCTGCATTCAAGTATATTACTTCATAAAAATCGTCTAAAAACATTAAACGAGTCATAAGAATACCTTGTTCTACCTTTGTGTAATCTCTAATGGCGGTAAAGAAAATAAATGTTAGCGCTATAGTACCAGAGATCCCATAAAAATAAGGTCTGAATCTAATAAAGTAGCAGTTCAAGGTTTTATCATGCCTATAATGAATACAGCAGTGATAGCAATAATGATGTCGTCTATATAAACGAAACTCTAGCATCTAGTATGGTCTAGACTCTAGACGGTCTTAATTTATGCAAACGTTTTATTTTGGATCCATGTATAATAATTTTGGCTGTATTGAACGTGTATGCACCTTAAAAAACATACTGTTATTGACAAAATAAACCTGTAAAAACCTCCTTCGTAGATCTAAAATTTTATCACTATCACTATAACACTCACACTATCACTATATCACTCAAGTGTCGTGATGGCCCAGTGGTTAAGGCCTCGCCTCTCATGCACGAGGTTGTGGGTTCAAATCCGGGCAAGTACCAATGTGACTTTTTCAATTCATATGTACTTTCTGAGTTTATCTTGGACATTACTGACATCGGTGAAGGAAAACATCGTGAGGAAACCTGGACTTTAAGTCTGAAATCACCAACCCGTCTTGAGCAAGCGTGGTGATCAATGCTCGTACCTTCTCTGTATGAGAAGAGGCCTTTGCCCTGCAGTGGGACAGTAACAGGCTGATATTATTATTATTACTATAACACTCGTATTATAAAATAAATTCCCCCCGCCGCGTCTGTATGTATGAACGTGATAAACTCAAAAACTACCGAAAGGATTTTCATAAGGTTTTCACGATTGAACGCAGTGATTCATGGGGAAGGTTAAAGGCTATTTAACATGACCCTTTGGAGCCAAGCAAAAAGACAAAAAGTCAACGCACGCGGGCTAAGCGACGCGGTAGGTCGGGGGCCGAGAGACTTTTATAAACATGTGACTGTTATTTCAGAATATTGTGTATCTTACGACTTCCACGCGAACGAAGTCGTGGGCAGAAGCTAGCTAGAAATAAAATTATAACTTCGAACACGTCTATTTCAGTAACAAGAGTATTACAGCCCGTGCTAGGCAATATTGCTTATTAGTTTTTGCAAGAGAAAAAACCGTATACCAATGCAGGTAGCGAGAATGAAAGACGTCATTTGTAGCAAAATTTTAATGGTTATCTCACTTTATTGATTAATTTCCAATTATACAAAACTGTAATCAACAACTGACCATGATATGTTACGATAATGCATAATGAAATATTATTACCTAAGTATTATATTAATCTTCCCTTTAATTTTGTTGCAGAGGCTCACAGATTAACCTATGCAACGGTGGTGCCGGCACAACAGCCATGACAGGCCTTCCGAAAATACCCAACGGGTATGGAGACCAGAAGAAACCCATGGCCACACTCACACACTTGCCTAAACGCCCTCCGGTAGACATCGAGTTCTCAGACTTATCATACTCAGTCAGTGAGGGACGAAAACGGGGCTATAAAGCTTTGCTCAAATGCATAAACGGCACATTTAGATCTGGTGAACTTACGGCCATAATGGGACCTTCTGGGGCTGGGAAAAGTACGCTTATGAATATCTTAGCGGGATACAAGTAAGTAAATCATTAACCCTCTATAAATAAGTAGCTTTTTATTTATTACATTATCAGTTTTTGTATAGCGATCGTTAATTTATTCTGGGTTTGATATTGATGTAAGATGAAATTAAGGTCATCTTTAGTACGTAGACACGGACATAGTTATCCTTCCTTCAGTTTGTGGCTTTAAAAGTGATGAATTACGTGCGGAATGCTACTATTGGAGTATTGCCAAAAATGTTCCAAGTTGTTTTTGCGTTTACGATACACTTTTTGCTTCCAGAACGTCCAATGTCAGCGGATCGATACTCATAAACGGCAAGGAGAGGAACTTGAGACGGTTCAGAAAGTTGTCATGTTACATAATGCAGGACGACTGTTTGCTACCACACCTCACCGTGAAAGAAGCTATGCACGTCGCGGCGAATCTAAAGTTAGGGAAAGATATGACAGTCACTGCCAAGAAGATCGTTATAGACGAAATTTTGGAAATGTTGGGGCTCGTAGAGGCGAAAGATACGAGGACTATAAATTTATCAGGCGGCCAGAAGAAACGGCTGTCCATAGCTTTAGAGTTAGTTAACAACCCACCTGTGATGTTCTTCGATGAGCCTACATCAGGACTGGACAGCTCATCGTGTTTCCAATGTATATCACTTCTGAAGTCACTAGCGCGAGGCGGTAGAACTATCATATGCACTATACATCAACCGTCCGCAAGGCTCTTTGAGATGTTTGACTTTTTGTACACTTTGGCCGACGGGCAGTGTATATATCAAGGAAGAGTTAGTGGTTTAGTGCCGTTTTTGTCATCAATGGGTCTTCACTGTCCGAGTTACCACAATCCTGCTGATTACGGTAAGTGTTACTAAATACAAAAAAATTACAGTACGTTATGTTGATTATAAATTAAAGGTAAACGGTGGTAGAGCAGTGATATTGAATCAATCATTCTTTAGTGGTACTTTTATGGGATTAAATACCAATCTATCAATATTTAGCCATTTCTAATAATATTTCATGTTAAAATGTACAGTTTAAGATATTCCTTGATTTGCTCTACTTATTCAACCAAATTGATTTAATCAGTTATCGAATTAACATTACTACCGTTAAACATGGAAGGACTCGATAAAACTATAAGGTCAGTTGAAGGATATTCAATACCCGATTCTCAAACAAAGGCTTGTTAATTAAATGAGTTTATATGGAAATATTATTATATTAACACGTTTCTCTATTTGAACAAAAAAGTGTGTTCATTTGAAAGTTTTAGTTGTTCGTTTAAAAGAAAATATTTTGATTGTTGGATTTTCGTGATCGTGTGTTTGGTTTGCTGTCTAAGAACCGTCAAATTTTCTACAGATAAGAAATTTAAAAAAAGTGTTCTTGTTGTCCGTTCTTTTGCTAACATCCTGTTATACACCTATCTTACATTTCCAGTAGTAAAGCTAAATTCAGTTGCAAGAATTTTCTTTACCTTTCATCTTCAAATTATGCGTATATGTCTGGTGTTCTGTGAGAGAAAGAGTGTCGACTGTTCCATGTTAGTTTTATCAAATTATATAACTAAATTTTGTTGTATCTTTTTAAGTAACTATGAATAAATAAATGAAATAGTTATCATATTGACAGACATTCAGATCGAAACAGTTTTTACATCTAAAAATATTTCGTGTCTAGTTCACATAATTATAGATCAGTTGGTGTCGAAATAGTATACGGAGCTGAAAGCAAATGAAGTTTGTTTTCATTAATGCAAGTAGTTCAGTCTCATTTATTATAGCCCAATTTATTCGAGTAGTAAACAAAATGATCAACTATTGAGATCACCTGCATCTGTCTTTATACTTCTTTGTTCCAGTTTTCACTGGTCAATACCAACTAAAAGTGAAATGAAATTGTCCGAAACTTGTTACAGATATTATTTTACGAAAAAGAATTAGGTAAAGGTGTCCTCAGTTTTGGTCTTTATCTTGTTTGGTGTTAGTTTCGATGCAAAAGTTAGATACGGTTAGAAATATGAATAATATTTACATACCAAAGCCGTGGGTGTAAAGAATAACATTTATTACCAGCTCTAATATGGCATACTAAATATCTAAATTCACTCTTTTGTATATTTCAAGAAGATTTATATTGCCAAACAAACGCAATAAACAATATACCTAACTAGAAGTAGAAATACAAGAAAATATAACGTAACCTGTTTCGTAATTGTACGAGTATACCATAGGATGGCCTCGCTTTGATGTAATATGATGAAGGTTGAATTGGTTAAGGTTTATTTTTAAACATACAGCAGACTGCTTGACGAAATGAAGACAAAAACCGTCAATCGTAGTTATCGTGTGGGTAATTAAATATAATGTGTCGTCTACAATATTGTGTCGCTACACAATTTACAAGGCTGCTTACACATTTTTTGTCTACCCCCGAAAGACTCACTGTGTAGGTAGCATCTTTTAAGACTTTGACCTTAGAGAATCCTCTCTCAATATGTAAGGAAACCTTTTTGATCAATCAACATTTGTATCTGTTTACCGACTGACCCAAATTCAACCTTAAATAAAGTGCGACCATCAAACCCTTCGTTTTCTAAATGTAGTTCTAAAAATAAGCCTTTTTTATACACCCAGCGGCAGTAAATGTGGGCCACAACCTAAACGCCAATTTGTGAACAAACTTAAAACTATGGGAGTTTTTAATGAGAAAAGATACCAAGTAGCTTCTCTAGTTGGGTAAAGCGAACAATTTCACAATTGGTTAGTTCCAATTTAATTTGTGTAAAAAAATTGCCATAGCTGCTTTAAAGTTTTAAAGAAATGTAATTTAAACCAATTTTTTTACTCAAATCATTTAAAAACTAACCAAATGTGGAAAATTCACTTAAACTAACTAGAGAAGCTACCCATCATGATCTCTTGAAATAGGCTAAGTTTGTTCACAAATTCGCATTTAGAGCTTGGGCCACTATTACTGTCGCTGAATGTAATATGAGTATTACTCCAAAAATACTTATTCAGATCAGAGAACGAAAGGGGAATATGGCAAAACAATAACTTTTTACCACTGCAATATAACCTGTTTACGTCTACATACACTGTTTGTCTTTACTTTTGAATCAGTAGCACTGAAAGTGAAAACATTTGTTCAGCATCAATTCATTTCAACATTATAGAAATGTTTATTTATGACATGCGATCTTAAGAATCATATATCTATGATGCAATGAAAATAACTTGTGATCTTATAACGAATACTATTACTACTTACTTACTTATTACTCACAATGGGACACCCTTTCCAAATATGTAGTTCCTCATTATAAAACAAAAGTCGTATTAAGACTATCCATGATCCTCCTGCCCTTATCCCAATACATTCGTGGTCGGCGCAACATATCTTTTTCTTCCACAGTTCTCTATTAGTCGTCATCTCGATAGTCACTCCCTTTCTAGCCACTAGCCATATCATCTTTCAGTGTATCAATCGTTTCTTTAGTCTTACACACAGACTACAATTATATATGTCTTACCCTACTCATATAGCCATCCAAATACATATTCAAAACTTTCCCTTAGAATTTTATTAAGAGGGTTTATCCTAAAAGTTGGCAACGACGTCGCAAATAACTGTCAAATATTTACCTGTTTTGATTCTTATAGCAATATTACTGAATGGAAATAAGAAATGTGGCTAACTAGCGAACTAGAAGATTAATAATGAATTGCAATTATAACATTCAATTTGATGTTGTACCCATTTTAGGTGTAAAAACGCATTTGGAAAGTTTCCAAATAGTTTTTTTACATCTAAAACTAAATATTCGGTGTTACGATATTAATTATTGCATTTCATAATCAATATTCTAGTTCGCTAGTTAGCCACATTTTTATCTCCACACAGTAATATTGCCAAATTAATCAAAACAGTGAAATATTTGACATCTATTTGCGACGTTGCCCACTTTCAGAATAAACGCTCTTAAGACTATCTATCCCTGACGCATTATTTAAGTGACTAGGAATAAGTTTTGTTAAACCACAATTATCTCTTATTACTAAAGTAATATACAAGATAGATATTTTGACAAGACCGTCTTTATAAGGAAGTTCTGTCCTTTGATGATAAAATGAAATCCTTTAATCCGTTACACCTTCTATGTGTTATCTATTCCAGTGATGGAAGTAGCAACAGGCGAGCACGGTGACTGGGTACACAAGCTGGTGATGGCAGTCAACAAAGGTAACTGCGGCCGAGGCCAGTCGTCATCGTCATCATCATCGTCCTCTGTACCTCAGAACTTGAACTACAATAACCAGACTAGCAAGAACAACGCTCAGAAGGCGGAACAACAGGCACTTGCCATTGTGATAGGTAAGCAAGAATTTTATTTATGCAAGTTGATACAAAGAATAAGATAAAAGAGTTTCCTGTAAAATTGGCGGTTGCAAATGATTTTCAGCAACACTCGTTTATAGAGACTTTCAGATGTAGCATAAATTCATAAGAGATTTAGTTGCAGACGATAAATTACGTACGATAGACTTATAGAAATTCATGCAACACCCTACTCTAGATAGCTAAGTAAAAAATGTAGTTTATGCCAGATAGAGAAATCCAGGAATTGCCAAGGTTTCTTACTGCATTGCAAGAGATACTTAAAATTCATTACATTTCAAGACAGTGATACTCATTTTATTTTTCTCGATTCCAGACAAACCAACCTGCACTGTGATAGACATGTCCGAACCAGTCCTTAACTCAGAAAAGCAAATCGCTTTACCCAACTCCACAAACCTCGCACCGGTTACCTGCACCACATCACTCCTCGACTCCAGCGAAAGCTTCACGAAGAAACCCATCAAGACCGGCTTCCCCACATCAGGGTGGAAGCAATTCTGGATCTTATTGAAACGTACCTTTAGAAGCATTTTGCGGGATCAGATGTTGACGCACTTAAGGCTCTGTTCTCATACGGTGGTTGGGCTGCTGATTGGTTTCCTGTATTACGATATTGGAAGAGATGCTGCGAAAGTGATGAGCAATGCTGGCTGTATATTCTTTACTGTGATGTTCACTATGTTTACTGCTATGATGCCTACTATTCTTACATGTGAGTATTTTACCATGCATTCATATTTGATTATTTGATATTCAATAGACTTAATAAGTCTATTGTCTTAATAGACTTAATAAGTCTATTGTCAGTGGTACAATGATGCAAGTAAATACTGTTTGTTGTTTACTGTTTGCTCGTTGCGAGAGACAATAAAAACATCATGTTTTTCATGAGTATAGTGAGACTGTTGTTTTACCCTGGACAAATATGATTCTACCTTCTTAAAACTATGTAATTGCTGCAAAGCGTATATGGACTTAATTCAATCCCTTAGTGAACTCCTACAACAAGTTTGAGATAAGATGCCATCATTAGATGAATTACAATTTGAAGACAATCATTTTATGTGTAACATTGTAATAACGATTGTGTTTTGTTCTTTGTTACAGTCCCTACTGAGATGAGCGTGTTTGTGAGAGAGCATTTGAACTACTGGTACTCGCTGAAAGCTTTCTACTTCGCTAAAACTATGGCAGATTTACCGTTCCAGGTAATTACAACTAAACCTAAGTATACTAACTAATCATAAAGTTTCATGAATGTTCTTGAATGTAGTGACATATCATTATTGCCAAGTAACTCTAGCTCGGTTAACTTTCTAATAAAATAGGATCATAATATGGTTATCGTTGACGTTATAAAGTTAGATTTGTAGTAGGCACACAACTTCGTCCACGTAAAATTTGTTGTTTGAACATAAAAACATAATTTTTTTCGGACCACTACATATACATACACTCGACATATACATACGACACATGCACTCGACACATACTTACCAAATTCACACTGGAGAGGCTATACATTTTTTAATTTTGAAGTTTATTTTTGTTGTCCTGTTTCTTTATTTTCTTTTTGTACTCAACGATAGCTTCTTACCCATTGTAACTCCGTACTAGTTTGTATAAATTGGAAAATGTATTAATAGAGAGAGCCCTGGCATCCATAACACAAGTTTAATCTTAGCTTGGGTGTCAGTGGAGATAGTCAGTGATTTATGCAATTTAAAAACCTTATTGTCATATTATAACCTATCTTAAGTAAATTGAAAATTTGGAATTAAAGTTATCATTTATTTTAAATATACAGAATAAAATATACTCTTTTTTATGTACCCCATACGAATTACAGATATAAATTATCAATTTTACATTGGTTGACACAATGAGCGGTCTTATCGCTAAAACCGATCTTTTCAAGACAACCTTTGGATGGATATCAATATATCCTATGACTCTCGCCAATAGTGCAGCTGTCTTCAAAATTAAAAAAGAAACAAAATATTTTATTTCACATAAACCTACATGGGCACTTATGAAACATCCGAAGCTAAGTGCACGGTTCCAATTGGTAGTTTCCTATGGAGAAGAGCTGGCAAGAAACACAACGGTTACTCTTTTAAAAATAATTGGCTTTAAAATATTTTCAAATAACAGTGTTATTAGGTATGGGAGGACAGTGTAGGTCTTTCAACAAGTACCAGGTACTTAACAAGATAGAAGATGGTCAACAAATCTACAGTCCACTAAGCCTACAGCGTTCTCACATTCACAAAGTAGAAAAGAATCTATAAGAAAGATAAATATATTATAGTCTATCAGTGAAAGAATTTTTGTAATACGATCAGTACTTTCAGACATGACCTTTTACAAACATATCAACAAATAATTTTACCTCTTTATAATATTAGCTTAGAAGATTTAAATAGAGATATAAACATTGATTGTAGTCGGTGAACTTGAAATGTTTTATGACCAATAATATTTGTCCGTTCGATACTGACATGGTCTCAATTGCTCATAAAGACACCGCTACTGTATTTATTAAGTACTTGACTACAATCAAGCAACAATTGGAAGTTAAACATTGACACGAGCTGGTCAATATCAAATACCGAGTCAATAATGAAATAGACGCAATTTACATGGAAACACCTATTTCCTTCTTTGTTGATAAAGTAAAGAACGTGTATAAAGTAAAACCGAACGTATGCTGCGCAATGATAAAGAAATAAACAAAAGACATACGAGTATTAATGCAGTGTTTATCACCTTCAACAACAACAAATCATAAAAGATGTCTTGTCATGAGAAATAGGACTTTTTAAAAATCTTGACTAAATTATTACACTGTTGAGTATTTCGTGTTTTATTTCGTTTAGGTATATTTTCTTGCACAATATCTTTATGATAATATAATTGTCTAGGTTAACCATAACATAAAACCTGTTTTCCCCGAAAGGTTAGCCAGAGGTATACCTATATTATACACTTCGCCAGTTATGTTTTCGTCTCATGTAGTATGGGGCGAGCCGAGAGTCCGTTTATTTGTACATAAAGGTTTACGTCCATTTTATATCTGCCATTTAAAACGTAACTCACAAAAACTTTTTCTTCCTTTTCCAGATCGTCTTCAGCGGCGTGTACGTGATGATAGTCTATTTCATGACAGGCCAGCCAATGCAGACGGACCGGGTGCTCATGTTCACGACCATTAACATCCTGACGGCCCTGGTGGCGCAATCCCTCGGGTTGCTCATCGGGGCCGCGATGAAGATCGAGACCGGAGTCTACCTGGGACCAGTCACTACCATCCCTGTAGTACTCTTCTCAGGCTTCTTTGTTAACTTCAACGCAATACCCAGCTACCTGCAATGGCTTACTTACCTCAGCTACGTTCGATACGGATTCGAAGGAGCTATGCTCTCAGTTTACGGCTTTGGAAGAGAAAAACTTCACTGCTCCGAAGCCTACTGCCACTTCAGGAATCCGAACTTGTTCCTGAAGGAAATGACTATGGATAAGGCTAATTTCTGGATCGATGTCGGCGCACTAAGCGCACTCTTTGTCTTCATTAGGGTAATCTCTTATTTAGTCTTAAGGTTTAAATTGAAGATGATGCAGTAGGCGCATGCACAAAACGATCAGGACGATCAGCTTCGTTGGCGATGACAATTTCTTTAAATTGGTCGATTTTGATGGAATCGGAGTTAAGTGAATCTTTGCGTGATTCCGTAGGGTGTATGTGTACCAAAAGGATATTAATCAATCATTCCTAAGGATAAATTATTATGTTTTAAGTTGGTTTGAGCTTCGTGTGTTTGCTGATGAGGTGTTCGGGCTCGTAGAGTTAATGGGAGTTTGTTTTTTAATATAAACGTGTTGTCACAGCTAGCTATGCTTTAATATTAGGGATGTACTTAATGGGGTATGCCCCATATAGCTCAACGGTCTTAAGTCCGATTCTATTCCAAAATTCTTTGATCATCACGGATTCTGATAGCAAGTTTGTAGTTATAATAATAAAAAATAGTTTTCGAAATACTTTAGCTTTTTAGTACGCAGATAAATTATAGATTGTTTATACGTACCCATAGGGGATAGTCGTTAAGGTTTTATAGGAAATCGGGCCCATGACTTAATTTTTAAGTTCCTTTTCATACGTTTGTTTATGATTCATTTATAACATCACGCGTAGGCGATATCAACTTGTATGTACTCAACATTCTTAGGTATTTAATTAGTATTTTAAAGTACCTTTCATTACGCTAAAGATTTTTTCGTAAATCTCTATGTCTATCCTAATTACCAGTATTTATTATTAAATAAACGACTGTGATTTTTATAAAGTTGTTGTTTTATTCATTATTGAAACTTCACACATCTATGAATCCTACAGAAAGTAACATCTTCATTCAGTTTACTACCAGAATGCAGTAATCAGCTGGATAGACTGAATGCAAAAGCCATTAGCATTTTAGGGATTGTGTGATAGAGCTCTTTATTCAATGTCCATACAACTCTGATAGATTGATTATGATTTGAAAAAATATACTGGATAACATGTCAACTGTTTGACGACGGACTTGTGACTACTTGTGAGAGATTTCATTTGCCTAGCCTTTTGCCAATTTTGTTGGAATCAGCTTCCAGTCTAACAGGATGCCTACATACCACTGAATTGGTAGGTACTAGTATTTTACATGGGGCGCCTGAGAAATTTATAACCCCTATTTAGACACCCATTATCACTTAATAAATTTCTCAGGCGCTCCATGTAAAATACTAGTACCTACCAATTCAGTGGTTACAACTTCTGACAATTCAATATCAATGGTTAATCGCTGAAATGCTGTAATAATTGTACGTGGGTAGTAATGTTCATGGTTGAACCCGCCGCAAAAGGATATAATCTATTGCTACATAGGTTTTAAGAATTCGTCTGCACACCAAAGTTAAAAACGTAATGGATGTTATTGAACTGGCATTGCTATTATAAGTGTGTTACACAATTACCCCACTAGATGCCACTTGTCCTTCCTAAGCGCCGACCTAGCATACACTACTCTGACCTGACTAGTTGACTACTTAGTATGTTAGGTACTCTGTTCATGTTATTGGATGTCAAACAAGCCCACGAACCACAAGCACATTATTATTTTCTGTTAACGAACTTCAAAAAGGACGAGGTTATTTTGTATGTAGTTCAGCAATATCTTCGCCAATTTGTTCGAGTATTCGTAGATTTTGCCGAATAGGCCGAATGCCGAATAGTAGCCAAATATTCGAGGTATCTTTAATTCGTATATTTGAAGAGTAAGTTTACTCCCGACGTGGTCGCGTTTACAATTGGTAAAGAGCTGATGAAGACTTTCGGAGAAAGAAAATGGAACTCCTCAATAATGAACAGTACCTACACATATTGTAATTTGATTACTGGACCTACTGAAGATCAAAGAAATTGTTGGTTAGTTACGTATCTGTGGGCAACTGATCATGCCCTTCGAAGATACCCCATGAAACTCCTCATCGAGGGGTTACAGTAGGTAAACATTTTGTGAATGGGTAATCGTACAAAAATAATCATGAAGTTACTGAGCATGTACCATCAAAGAACTATTCTTGCTTGCAGCGCTCGGCGGCTATAGCACCGGCCGGTAACAGATTTGGTCATCGTGTCACGGGAATTTGTTTTGAAACTGCCTAGATATGAATTTCTTTGATGGTACCTAACGGTACACGAATTTGTAGATGTTGTCCAGAATGAACATAACATCACGCCTGTAATCCCCGAAGGGTTAGGCAAAGGTGTATATGGTACACCCACATTTCGCCAGTAATGTTTGAGTTCCACGTAATAGGAGGACGGGCCAGAAATAAGAACAATTGCGAAATAACTTTGGTTATGGAACGGTGTCGGTGTTATATTTTTAACTGTCTACTAGATAAATTCACAGGAAAAGATAACATAATATCTAAAAGAGTTACATGTTTGACGCATAAAATGTCGGGTTGGGAAGCAAGTCGATCAAAAAGAACTTCCGACCAAACCCCCTTACTATTCTTGGCACCGCGCACCGTATTGATTTAAGTTCAGTGCCAAAAAAAATTAATGCAACGCCATCTATTGTTATCTATGTGAACTTACAAAACGAATCTATGAATGACGTTGGTTGGATTGTCGTTACGCTTCACGGTTTTGCACACAGATGTTTCTTATTGAAATGATTTGGGGACTATAAAATGGAATAACAATAACATATCATATAATAATAAATCATAACAACATAACATAGTTATAATATTTCTGTCTAAAGTGCTCGAGGCCAGTGTTCATAAACAATTCTCCCACTTTATTCACCACAACTGCCTCATCAGTCCCTTTCAATCCGGTTTCAGGCCTGGGCACAGCACCGTTTCAGCTCTTCTTAAAGTGACTAACGATATAAGGCGGGGAATGGAAGACACTAAAGTTACTGTCTTAGTGTTAATTGACTTCTCTAATGCTTTTAATGCCGTCAGTCACGAAATCCTTTTATCCATCCTTTCCTATCTTATGGTCTCCCCGGAGGTACTGGAATGGTTTTCTTCTTATCTTCGGGAGCGTCAGCAGTCTGTTCATGCTGCATAATTGACTATGGTGATGTGTGTTACTATGACCTGAATGCAGATCTCCTCAATAAACTTGACCGCCTTCTCAATAATTGCATTCGATTCGTTTTCAATCTTCGTAAGTATGACCATGTATCCGCGCACCGATTGCTTTTAAAGTGGTTACCCATTCGACAGCGCAGAGAGGTGAGGGCTCTGTCTATGTTGTTCTCTATTCTCGACAAACCCACCTCTCCTTCTTACCTGACTTCCCATATTCACTTTCCCTATACTTATGCTCTGCCCATAGCAAACATCTTCGTTCCACCAACAATCGTCTTCTACGATGTCCTTCTCACCGCTCTGGTTTCATTCACTCTTCTTTCTTTGTCCAGGCGGTCTTTCTTTGGAATTCGTAATACCTTTGAATATCAGGACGGCAACCAGTCGGTTGTCTTTTAAAGTGAAGGTACGTGAGCATATACGCAAGAAGTTGGCTGAAACATCCCAGCGGTGATTTGCTGGATTCGTTTTCTCCTCTACTGATCGTTATTTCTCCTCTACCGATCGTCATTTCTCCTGTATATGTATGTATTTATTCTTGTATTTTATAGTTAATTTCGTGTTATCAATCCCTTTTGTTGCACCCGCCATGTTTTGTCTCTGCACCACCCTAAGGTTGACTGGTAGAAAATGCCTCAGGCATTAAGTCCGCCTTTGTACGGTATATTTTTACTTGTGCATGAAGTTTTAATAAATAAATAAATAAACATATTATTATTTTGTTACAAAATCGGATTTAACCATAGAATTGTAAATTACACGTCATTTACAATTCTATGGTTTTGTGATCTTAGTAGACAAAAGAAACTCATCGTTGATGAACATTAAATTAATCTAAATGTTTAATTAAAAAACTATGTATACGACGTGTTACGAGAAAGCCTTCGATTCGATCGAGACATGGGCTGTTCTGCAGTCTCTTCAACGGTGCCAGATGTACCGATAATCGTATCGGTACATCGAGGTGCTAAAGTGTCTGTACGAAAACGCCACTATGTCAGTCCGACTCCACGACCATACCTCGAAACCTATCCTTCTGCAGCGCGGTGTGAGACAAAGAGACGTTATCTCTCCGAAACTGTTCACCTCTGCACTGGAGGATGTCTTCAAGGTTCTGGACTGGAAAGGGCTAGGCATCAACATCACTGGCGAGTATATCACTAACTTTCGGTTTGCACACGACAAAGTTGTCATGGCTGAGACCATGGAGGACCTCAGTACAATGCTCGACGACCTCAGTAGAGCTTCCGAAAGAGTGAGTAAAATAAACATGAACAAGACAAAGGTCATCTCAAATGCCCATGTAACACCCACTCTCATGAAGATCGGAGACCAAGTTGTGGACGATTGTGTTTACCTAGAACAAACTGTCCAGCTAGATACGTCAAACTTCGAGAATGAGGTCAATCGTCGAATCCGACTCGGCTGCGCCGCGTTCAGGAAGCTACGCAATATCTTCTTGTCCCACATACCGCAGTGTCTCAAGAAGAAAGTCTTTGACCAGTGCGTGTTGCCAGTGATGACCTATGGCACTGAAACGTGGTCGCTACAATGGGCCTTATCAGATGATTAAAAGTCACCCAAAGTCACACAATGGAGAGGGCTATGCTTGGAGTTTCCCTATGTGATCGAATCAGAAATGAAGAGATCCGCAGGCGAACCAAGGTAACCGACATTGCCCGAAGAATTGTCAAACTTAAGTGGCAATAGGCAAGGCACATTGCTGGTAGAACAGATGGCCGATGAAGCCGAAAGGTTCTGGAGTGGCGACCGCGTACCGGAAGATGTAGCGTTGGAAGGCCTCCAAGATGGACCGATGACCTTGTAAAGGCCGTAGGTATCTGCTGGATATGGGAGGCACTGAATCGGTCGAAGTGGCGGTGCTTGGGGGAGGACTATGTCCAGCGGTGGACGTCTTTCGGCTGAAATGATGATGATGTATACGTAGTAAGAAAACACATACCTACGGTTCGGTAACTAATTAATTAATGACAATTTTTTTTCAACATCACAATAATAATACTCTCAGAAGAAGACGGGGTTAACTTCGAACTGATACTTGATTCATCTGTGAACACAGTGTCGACATAACACCTAATTGAATGCACTAGGTACCTATCAAGAAACACATTGATTGCGCCGTGCAAACGGCAATAGCGGGTATAATATATGCATATTGTGTACCCTGCTTAATATTATTAATAATCTAGAGAGGGATGGGAGACACTGAAATATCTATTAAATAGAGTCAGCAAGATGGTTATGATGTGGACATAGTTTGTAGTAGCTAAAATATTACATATTTTTAATAAAATAAGTGATAGACATAAATTTTAATACTAGAAATAAAGATAAATAGATAAACCATTTTTCAGATTATCTAAAGTACAAACATCTTTTATGGGGTACCGTGTTAAATGTTACAATAAAATTCCTTGTGATATATTACAATTAAATGAAACAAAATTTAAAACTCATATTAAAAGTAGACTCTGTAAACAAGCATATTATTACAAATTAGAGGATTATATCCAAGATAAAAATGCTTGGAAACATGCTGGTCCTGCTCCATAGGACAATTTAGAGTCTAGACAAAATCAAACTGGTTGCTAATTTAATTATATAATTTGTTATTTTTTATAACACTGATTTTACATTCTGTGATTTCTTGAAGAACTCAAGAAATCAAACTTAAGAACTCACACACTAACGAGTGTGAGTTCTTAGTATTACTTGTTAAAATGTTAGGAATATCGTATAATTTTACAATGTTTGTAAATATGTGAGCACCATGTATCTATCACATAATTAATTTATCTGTAATTGATTCATTTTTCATTCTTTTTTACCTATCGTGGTATAGTAATCTTATTCTAGATGCATCGTCTTCACATAATTATATAATTAATGTATACAAAATATTGTAAAAACACGGTGGAGTTTCTGGGGTGTGTAACGTTTGATATAATAACAAAAGTTCTAATGATCATAAGACTAATTTAATTTAATATAATTCTTTTTTAATATAACGATCAAATGATATAATGAATTATTGATATAATTTCATTTTACCTAATTTCATATGGTATAATGAACAGTTTATATAATGCACATTTGAAATAATATTCAATTAATATAATATTCAGTTGCTATAATATTCAAAATCTATAAGTAACGTTTAATACAATTAAAGTTAAAACAAAAAAAAAAAAAATATGATACGATTTTCTTAATTTCTACGATATTGCGACAACATAATTATACACCGGCTTGTAGTTAATAGGTTAAATCTGTTCAAAAACCGAATCGGGGCACCCCGACTTTACGTAGTCTTTTGGCTCCTACCCTAGAGTGTATAATAAAAACCGGAGGCGCGGAGGGAGAGCAATCCCCGCCCGGAGACGATGCAGAACTAACTTTAATGTTTTGAGGATAGGTTACAATATAATTTGCTTTTCTCAAGAACGATGCGTTACCTAAGAAAATAAGTTAATATGAAAGTTAGGTCAAATAAACATTATATGAAAAGAGCATTATACATTTTGAAAATTATATGAAATGAACGATATACTAAATGAAATTAGAGAAAATGAAAATTATATCAAATATAACATTAGGTCATATGAAATTAGATTAAATATTTTTATAGCATATGAAAATTATATCATATGAAAGTTATGTCAAAAAAAATTAGACTACCTGTGATTATACATAACACACCCGAGTTTCTGGCCCATTCTTCTCCATACGAAAACTACCTCTTGGAAGGGGCGACTAGAATCAATTATAATATTTTTTGTAAAATTGACGTTCATAAGTGCCTTTTATGTGCCTAATTGAAATAAATTGTTTGACTTTGACTTGCGGGCTCGGGGATTGTTCTGAAAGCCGTGAAATACCTCTCCACTCCTCAAGGACCTCAGGACATGTTGTTTGCTACGTCACTATGTGACGTCACCCCCTGCCATTTTATCCGTATATACCATAACATTGATCAGGCAGGGTATGCCCCTACCTGATCCATAGTTCTAGGTAACCAATCTACTAAAGCCACCTAAACCCATAGCTCATTATGTTTTGTTTCCAGTTCTGCAATAGTCCTGCACCAACCGGTGTTGTCCTTGGGTGCACTTGCATAGTGCATACAGGGATAATCCTCGGTTGATGCCTCATTCAATTTAAAATTGTCTAAGGGGCCTCTGCGAGTTGGCTTTGGCCGTACGTACGTAACACACAACATAATAACAGCCGGACGGTTCGATCGAAGGCTAAGCGAATTGCCACGGTCATCACGGACCATCCGTGCTTTGGAAAGCAATGAGAGAAAATGTTGAACGGAGAACTACTGTACGTGTGTGATGGATGATTTTGTATGGATTTGCTGTCTTCGAAATTCCGAATCGAAGAAACTGTTTTTTTTCGGAATTCTGTTTCTGTATGTAACCGGCCTTGGCGTTGGTCCCGGCTGTCATTCGTAGATCTTTGACAGTCGTTACGGGAAGTCATAAACCCAAAAGTGATAAGGGGTCATTGTACTCATGTACAATGACAAGGATGAGGTTGAAAGTTGTTCATAATGACGACAGTATGAACAACTTTCTCTACGGGACCAACGTTGAAATCGCGAAAAAAAAATCTGCTGTTCCCTACATTTATGTTCACATATCTCGTCGAAATGTAGGGAACAGCAGATTTTTTTTTCGCGGTTGTATACTATATATACTTTTGGACCGGTCTGTCAAAACCATCACTTTTAGCGTTACTGTTTTTAAATTTTTAATTTAAGTCATCATCACCATGCTAAAAAAGTTTTTTCCCAACTAAAATTACGCAAACTACCCCAAACAGTCCGTTAATGATGTGTTATATTAAACGCCCATACATTCGCAAATTCACACTCGCTCGCTCGGGACTCGATTAATTTGTAATCGAGGAAATTTCCGACACGCGAGTCCGATTAGATACCTCTGCTTTAACTGAATCGATAAATTATTTATCGATGGGACCTTTGCCCTAACCGAATCGATTAATGAGGGTGCGATGAGTTGCTTATTGACCCTTGATTTGTTTAACGTTGCGGTTGTAAATTGATATCATGACGTCACGTTTGCTAATTAGTAAGGAGGGTACAAGTCCCGTCACGTAAAAAGAATTTTGGCCGTTTACCTGCACATTGAGCGATTTATCGATTCCAGCCTATTCCATAGTACTAAGTAGCTAATAAAGTACCTATTATGATTCTACAATAAAACAGTTACACTTATATTATAAAACAATAGCCTAGTACTTTAGGATGCGACTGTACCTGTGCGCAGATACATCCCCTGCACTGTCGCTCAGCGTTCTTTTTACGTGACGACATCTGTATCTGAGGTGAATCATAGTGAACCTACGGTTGCTTGTTAACCCATTTATCATGTTATTGTGTCTAATGCAATTGGATGCACATGATAATATGTTAGAGGCGTTTTACATTTTTCTTTCAAAATAATTTGACAATGACACGATTATTTATGTAAAAAACCCTTAGGTGAAATATAAAAAACATTTAATTAAAGAAGAAATTATGACAACGTCACATTTTCTTAGCTTTAAAAATATGAATAATTGGTTTGAATGAGATGACTTTGCAGAATTAATTTGTGAAAAAATAAATATTAATAAAAATAAACATATGCCAGTTGATTCGTTGATATGGTCTCATTCATACCCTAGAGTTATGAGATATAAAAAAACACACCTTGTCTATGTATCCTATCTATATATTCCAAATAAACATCTATGTGTTTTTTTTTTACGACTGTACAAATAAAAATGGTTAAGAGACTTTATTCAACGATTCGACTAGGTGGGAATAAAAGCGGGTTTTCAAAGTAGACGCGGTGGCAACTCAACGTGGCGGGACTCGACGTCAAGATAATAAATCGTTAGTGCGACTGATTGTTTTCTCGACTATGACAGGACGAGGGAACTTTTGATCGACGAAAGAAAGCGCGACACAACTTTCTCTCGACAAACGCTTCTATAGCGTAAGCGCGTATTTTGCGTACCCACCGCAAAGTAGTAACAAAATACAGGGTGGCAGGGATATCGACGCGAAGCCGGCTACCATGGATTCAGTACATGATACCTACTGAACACCCCTGCGTTGAAATTTTACGTCGGTAATATTTTTTTTAATCTGCTGTTTCATAGAAAAGTGCAATACCTACGCGGTCAAAATGTATGGAGCAGCTGTATTTTTTTTTTAATATCCGACGAAAAATTTCAACGCAGGGGCGTTCAAAATCATGTACTGAATCCATGGTAACCGACTTCGCGTCGATGTCCCTGACACCCTGTATTTTGTTACTACTTTGCGGTGGGTACGCAAAATACGCGCTTAGACGTGGAGTTGCGGATACCAGCCCGTATTATCTACCTATTACCTACTACTTTGCGGAGCCTCTGCTGACAGACCACTACGTCTGCCACGTCCTACCAATGATGGTACTATTTATCCTAAGTGTATGCGAGTGCTCAGAACAGACTGTGATTTTTACACGCCACCTAGCCGTGCTACTTTACATATTTAATTATAAGTAACCTAACCTGTTAGTTTCAGTTAACTCTCCGCACAACCTAACTCAAACTCAAAGCATTTATTTAAAATAAACCAATTACAGGCACTTTTGAATTGTCAAGGGGTCGGTCAGTCAGAAAGATGAAGCTAGTTGCCCATTCCAAAGCGTAGTAGGTACCTATGGAGAAGAACGGGCAAGAAACTCCACAGACACTCTTTTAAATCAAAATATTCTTACAAAATATTGGTAACATCATTCATGTTGAAATTATACGTGTGAGAACAATGTAGAAGGACGTGCACGTAATGAAAAGATAAAAACAATAAAAAAAATAAAATAAGCCATGGCAGCTAAGAGATGACCAGTCCCTACTGACGGCGCCCGTTCACGAACATGACGCATGGATCAGCACCATTCAGCTCAACCATTTTGAAGGGAACTTAATGATCCAACACACACGCCACCGCCAGCGAGACATTTGAGTGAGCATAACATACTCTCAGCCGCCAGGGCACATTCAAGTCAATGAAAGACATACTCAGTAAATGGTAGTTTTGTAGAAGGTAATGGTCACAGTGCTCACACATGTGCTATCAGTATCACATCCTGTGCAGTCTACCTGCAAAGTCCCAGCCGTTACAGTGGCTAATAGACTCCGTAGGCCATCAACTGTTAGGTAGTGTAGAGAGATAATTTCAACCAGCAGCCCAAGAGGTATACCTGTTTTTTTTTTTCTTATCGGCTAGGTTGTAGGTAAGTCACTGACTGTCTGAGCACCCGCACTCACCAGGGTAGGATTAGAAAAGTACCACCCTTGGCAGCACGTGGCAGACGTGGTGGCCTATCTACACAGGCTCCACAGAGTAGCAAGGTCTTGTAGATCGCTGGTAGCATGCGGATTCTTAGAACAATTATAAAATATTCTTTAAAAAAAATCTGCCCTAAAATATAAAAGATTGACTCGCTTTAGATTGTCGAGCGAAATTTGTGTCGCGATTTCTATAGTCGATCAAAATCCCGTCGTCCTGTCATTTGTCGAGAAAACAATCAGTCGCACTAACGTAGGTCGAGCTGATGGGTTGTCGCACCACTGATGGTTGACATGTCGTACTGACGCCTAACATTTGTCGCGTATTTGTTTGTCGCAACTATGATCCGGAGTCGAAAAATTATAATTCGTCGAGAACATGTCTGGTTAATTTTACTACATTATTAACAATTACTGATTTGCTTCTGTTAGTTTCGTTCATAAAGGCTTGTGCAGACCAGCGCGACTTGTCGCGCGACGCGACACCGGTTATTGTTATACTGTGAAGTTTTCTTAGAAATTGTATTGTTCGTGTCGCGTCGCGCGACAAGTCGCGCTGGTCTGCACAAGCCTTAATGCGGTGAGTGTATAACACCCAAGGATAAACCTTACTTAACCACATTACGTTCAAATAACACGTGTAGACGTGTATACTGTATAGTGTCTTCTAAGTAAGTGTTGGGGTTAAACCCACAATATTTGCGTTAACTTTAATGACGAGTTGCTAAGCAACGGGGTATGGCAGTGATATTGCGATGGTAGGAAAGGACGCCGTCGACATAGGGTGATTATTTGAAGGTGCCATAGTAGGATAGGGGTTACCAAGAGATGTTTTATCTCATCACATAAAATTGTAATCAGCGTCCGCTACTTACTACTAAGCATGGCGGGATGTGGTTACTACCAACGCCAATGCAGTACTTTTGTGGTCGAAGCTCTCAACAACGCAATTTGCCACTGCATCACAAAGACCAGAAACGTCCTTTAAATCACCTTTTTCATAAAACTGTTTATGGACTGGTTACAGACAGTTTATAGATAACCTTTGTTATTTTTACCCAACTACGGCGAAGCAAAAAGGTGGGTTATGATTTTGAAGGGTATGTATGTATGTATTTAAGTATGTATGAATGTTCATCTGTTCCCTCATAACTTCTAAACTATTCATCGTAATTTGACAAATAAAGGATTGTTGGAAGCATCTTGATCGTCCGCTAGTTAATGGCTGTGTGAAGTCACATTAAATTGAATATGGCGCCCTCTAGAGGGCATAAAATAATGAACAAAAAAAAATTAAAGGGCTTAATTTGCACATTTAAAATATGTTGGAAATATGTTACTGAGTTGACTAATCGGGACGCCAGCGGCGCTCGTCGGGGACTACAACATAACGCTCAGACCGACCGCCGGCCGGGGGCTCAGCAGAGCAGAAGCGAACTTCATGGGTGGCTGTCAAGCGGTGGATACGTATAGAAACTGTCGCGCGTTTCGAATAGTTGTGTCGTGTACATAGTGTGTGAAATTGACGATTGATTGGATTTGACGACACGGTTGGCGCAGTGGCTGAGCGATCGACTGCTGCGCAACGTGTCGCGGGTTCGATCCCCACACGGAACAAATATTTGTATGATCTGCAAGTAGTTGTTCCGGGTCTGGGTGTTAGTGTATGTGAGTTTCTATGTTTGTAAACGCACCCACGATACAGGAAGAAATTCTTAGTGCGGGGCAAAGTTTAAAAAAAAGAAAATGCTAGTGTGATTAATGTTATCGTAAATTATATTTTGATCTGAACTGCAACGTTTTTTCTATTGCGCAATAACCAACACTAGCCATAAGTACGTCCACAGTTATTGAAATATGCCTGATAAAGAGAGAGACATATATCCTCCAACATATATTATAACTCCAAAATAATTTAAATACAAATAAAAGTTATGAAACTAACTACGATTTTCGATAATAGGTAGTATGTACCATTATCTAACAAATGTTTTAATACTATACAGTACTAGCTTTTGCCCGCGGCTTCGCCCGCGTGGATGTCGGAAAATATCCGACGGGAACGTACTACCTGGATTAAAAAATAACCTATAGGTTAATCCAGGTTATAAACTCTGTGTGCCAAATATCATCCAAATCCGTTCATCCGTTTTTGTGCAAACCGGAACATACATTCAAACAAACATACCAAAATTCTAAAAACTATGTTTTCGGCATCAGACTCGAATATTCAATGTAAGATTTGACTTCGTTACTATTTTATTTTACTTCGTCTGCGTAGAGTATAAATTCTTTTTCCTAGATATTTATGAATTATTATAAAAATTATAAATGGCTTTAGGGTGTTAGTGTATGTGAGTTTCTATGTTTGTAAACGCACCCACGATACAAGAAGAAATTCTTAGTGTGGGGTGTGATATTTGAGGAATACTGTCAAGAAATAGCTACAGTAAAGGACCGGTATCTACCTAAATCCTATACAGTATTTCTCTATATACAATGTTTTTCACTAATTCGGAAGCGGGCACTAAAACAACCAGGCTAGTTGGAGAGCTAATACGTGAGTGAGCCACATAAAATTGGCCGACGAAGAAACAGTCTTGCCGCAAATCAACTCCAGCAAATTTCAGAGTTTGTCCCTGTGACTTATTAATAGTTAACTGCAATCTTTTAAATTCAAACGGAAGGTCATTATTTGGTATCAATGGTATACGCGGCACGAAGACTGTTTCTCCTCTGGCAGATCCAGTTAGTACTTTGGCCTCAATAACATTGCATAGATGTTCCCTATATGTGTGGTCAGTCTGTAGGTTACAAATTATCGCGCTATTTGCTATGAGGGATGAGCAGTATCGCATTCTGTTCGTATCCTTACTATCCTAATCTATATCGATTCTCCCGGAGAAGGGGAAGGGGGGGGTTCTCCAGGGGAGGGGCCCGTGGCTAAATAATAACATCCGCACAGGTCAATCGATCAGGTTAAGCTATACTTGCCGCAGTTGGTCTGTAGATGGGTGACCATACAAAGACCCGTCTGTTGCTCGGAAAGCACGTTAAGCCGTTGGTCCCGGCTGTCATTCGTGGATCTTTGACAGTCGTTGCGGGAAGTCAGAAGCCCGAAAGTCTGACAGCCATTCTTACCAAGGGGTATCGTATTACCCAGTAACTGCGTTGTGGAGGTTAGATATGCAGTCGCTCTATGTAAAATACTGTAAAGTTAGAAGCAGTACACGTGCACTTATATTATTTTTAATTGAATACAAAATTCAGCGAATGAACAACTTCAATACAAAACTTCATGGCCCTTTTCAGAACCTTTTTTTTTTTTTTTTTAGTGTGTGAAGTGATCAAATAACTTCTCCCGCTCTGGGCGGAGCGGGAAGGCGTGTCAGACTCTTACTGACTAAAACCCACCCGTGTGTCTTCAATTACCTGTACGTTGCCAGGGGCCACGGTATCCCTTTCGGACTTTCCCGCGACCCCGGCAGGCATCGGTCCTAGCGGACCCCTTCCGTTGTGCCGACATCTCTTTGAGGCGCGTACCACCGTCCGCAAGCACACGCTTACGGTGGCCGGGAATCGGCCTGCGATTCCTGACGCCCAGGGCGTCTCCTGCGGCAGCTAGGGGGCGTATGGGCGCGACATTTGCCTCTTTCTCACGCGCTCCGTCTTCTCCTTTGCGAGCATTACTGCTTCGCAGAAGGAGCTGACGGCTTGCCACGCCCTCTCTCTCCGTACCATGGCCTGGACCAGGGCCGGACGCGAGAGATCACTGTCACCGATCACCTCCACAAGGACAAGGCGGTGCCCCGCCCAAGCCGGGCGGACCTTCACCGTATGCTCCACCATGTCCTCCGGGAGATCCACACAGTGGTGACACCTGGGCATTTCCTCCCGCCTTATGCGAAACAGGAACTTCCCGAAACAGCCGTGTCTGGTGAGGACCTGCGTCAGGCGGAAGGTGAGGACGCTGTGGCGCCTTCTAGTCACTTCTCAAAGAGAGGACTTATCGCCTCAAATGTGGCGAGCCCAGCAGTGGGTTGCGAATATAATAGAATAATATGCCGAAATATCAGTGATTTTAACTTAAAAAATAACGAACTTTAATTACAAACAAAATTTCATCCCCCTTTTCACCCCTTTAAGGGTTGAAATTCTAACAACACTGTTGCGTTAGCTTCCAACCATAAGCCTAGATAGAAAATTTTGTGATGTTTTTTAGAAAATTAAGGACTTTTCAACTTTATCCCCTTTTTAACCCCTCGGGGGTGGATATATCAAAAACGCTGAGACACGTATAAATTAATTTTCAATCTTCAGCCTAATCACAAAATTTGAAGATCCTAACTTCAAAACTGACGGACTTTCATATAAACTTCCATCCCCTATTTTACCCCTTTAGGGGTGGAATTCCCAAAAATCCTTTCTTAGTGGATACTTACTCTTCACAAAGAACACACCCTCCAAGTTTCATGTCTCTAGGACCAGCGGTTTGGGCTGTGCGTTGATATATCACCCAGTCAGTCAGTCAGTCAGTCAGTTTATCATTTTATATATATAGATTAAACCCGCTTCATACGATATCTTAATAACACACCTTAAACACCCATGAAAATAAATAAAATTTTCACTCGGGGTCAAAACCACACATCCCTACCACACGCATTATCTCACAAGTTCCCGTGCCTTCCCACCGCATATTAACAAGGGTGCTGTTCCCTCCACTTTTTAACCACATTAAAACGAAGATAAAACTTTAAAAAGTAAGGAGCGCTTTTATACGTACCAGGAGTGCAGACGTTCAAAGATAAATAGATAAATGTTGTGGTTGAAGCTCTCGGGAATAGCCACTGTTTACTGACAACTACAAAGTTTGTTGCATTAGCACTGAAGATTACATTGTTGGGGCTTTCGAAGAAATGGTGTTATGAGGAAGCAGTTCTTCGCTGCGATAAAGAAAATGGCTTAGTTTTATGTTTTTCCTGGTGAAGAATAAGGCAGGCTGATACCAGGAAAGAATGTCTTCAAAGGTGTCTAATGAAAAACGTATTTAGATGGTCAGCAGCGTTACATTCTGTGACAAAATCAACAAACTCTTTATACAAGTAGACTAATAGTCTGATAATCATCTTTTGTATAAAAAGACCACAATATTCCATCTGACACAACATCAATTGATTCCTATTCATCTCAATTTTAGGCTCGTGTTCAGTACAAAGTAGAATAAAAAATCCTCTTGTCAAATACCACAGGAATCCTTAAAAGTTTTAAAACTTTTTTCCCCGTTGTGAAATTAGCATGGAAATAAAACATTTACATAAGAAACTTCGTTTTATCTTGTAATTTCTATGGTAATCAGTTTCGTTTGACCTTTGACCTTTGAAATGTTCGGAACAGAAAACAACTCTACTAAAATGAAATTGATTTTGTTCATTATTGGAGTTTCACATTCTGTGAGAGATATTTGGGCTTGTACAAAATTAACTTTATTATTAAAATTTAGTTACTTCACTAATCTGTTCAGGCCATCATTGCCCGAATACAGTTTTCACACAATTTGCGATAAATTAACGAATTTATAATTTTATTAGGGTGCTTTTGGGTGAAGGATGTTGAAACTGTTTTAAATTCGGCTAGCATAATATCAGGTTGAAATAAAATGACAAAAAATTGGCTGTAACTGCATAAAAGGAGGTTCAGCTCACCCTGGACGATCAACCCCCTAGAAGTAACGTTACTCCATCTGTTTTATCTTATCTTATCTATTCATCTTCTAAAACCGGGCAACTGTCCATTCCAAGGTTGCCTGGAAGAGATCGCAGTAAGCGATAAGGCCGCCCATTGTATATTTTGTAGTGTATTACTTTTTCTTTATGTAATGTATAATCTGGTGTACAATAAAGTATATTTAAAATATAAAATGTCGCCCATCGGCATGTGACCGCCCGTATTTTTCTGAATATTCATGACAAATTATCCAAAATAAACTTAAAAAGGGGGGGTCTATCTTATTTTTTTTTATTGTTTTTAATTTTTTCTTATAATTTTTTTTCAATATCCCGCTATTATTTTTTGGACAACACTTGTGTTTTTTTTTATAAATACGTTTCTTTTTTTAATTTCTTCACCTGCGTTTTTTTTTCATTGTCGACAAATTTTAATAAAAAATATTAGATAATCTGATAAAATAAGTCATAAGCTTTTAGAAATAATAAACAGAAGCCAAATCAAGCCAATAACATAGGAGATATGGCAAACGTTAAAAAAATAAATAATTGAATAACAAGAAACATATTAAAGATAGCCCCCCCCTTTAAAAGTAAATTT
This sequence comes from Agrochola macilenta, assembly GCA_916701695.1. Taxonomy (NCBI): domain Eukaryota; kingdom Metazoa; phylum Arthropoda; class Insecta; order Lepidoptera; family Noctuidae; genus Agrochola; species Agrochola macilenta. The sequence goes on from OU753556.1 coordinate 22,903,842, forward strand.
TCGATAATTTTTCATGACTATGCCGAAAAATACGGGCGGTCACATGCCCATGGGCAACATTGTATAAATAAATAAATAAGTGTGAGTCGGATTCGCACGCGAAGGGTTCCGTACCGTATTAAGATCGAGCAATAAACGCCGAAAAAATAACTTTTGTTATAAACGCGTACAATAAACGTGTTTTTTTCGGCGTTTTTTCTCCATACGAATTCCCTTTAATTATTAACTTTATTAAATTATTATTATTTATTGTTATAGCGACAATACAAATATACAACCTGTGAAAATTTCAACTATCTACCTATTACGGATCATGAGATACAGCCCGCTGACAGACAGACAGACGGACAGTGGAGGGATAATAATAGAGTTCCGTTTGGAACCTTTCGGGTACGGGACCCTAAAAATGAAATGCTGTCAAAATTCAAAAATTCAAAATTCAGTAGTCATATATTCAAACTAGGCTGAAAATCGGCACTTTTCGAACGTCAAAATTTATTTATTTTATTTATTTATTTATAACATCTTAAACTATCATTACAGGGTTTACCCTAATGCGACAGCTAAGAACCTAAACTAATATTACTTACAACCAAATTAGAAAAAAATTAAAACTAACAACATTATTAAAATTAAATAAAAATAAAAATAAAATTAAACACAAAAACAGCATTACATAATTACTATCAAAACATAGTAAAAAAAAAAAAAAAAAAAAGAAGTTAAAATTAAGTATTATTTTGCTTGTAGCATAATATAAATAGCAATACCCTTGCGAATTCACTAAAACAACATGTAAACACATCAATCTGAGTTTGAAGGTCGTTAATGGTACGGATAGCTCTGGTAAGGGGTGCCTTGGCAAGCAGGTTAGTTCTGGCTGTGTAGGTACCAGTAGCAGTGGCGGGCTGCGCCGCCTCCACACGAAGCGGCCCGGCACACACAGACTCAAGCGCTGCAATACTCCCGGTTGACTCACCACTCCACGAAGCACCTTCACCAAGTAGGCGACCAGTGTAAACTCCCGTCGGACATACAGTTGATTATAGCCAACCATGCCCAGGACAAACAGAGTGGGATACATCAGTGGGTAAAACGGATATACCCTATATAATTTCCTGTACAAATGGCGCGTGAATTTGTTCTGAATACGCTCCAACATTACAGAGTACTTAGCTTCATGCGGAGCCCATATGACCGCACTATGTTCCAGATGACTCCTGACTAGTGCATCATACAGGACCCTAACTGCTGTGATGTTTGTGAAGCTTTGTGTCTGTCTCAGAACAAATCCTAAGTTTCTGTACGCCTTACAGATCTTGGTTACATGCTCACGGAATGTCAGATCGGAAGTCATGAAAACACCCAAGTCTCGCACCTCCGTGACTCGTTGCAGTGGAACCGCGTCCACCACGTACTCATAGAGCAGTGGTGCACGAGCACGGGTGTAACTCATCAACGAGCACTTGGATACGTTGAAGTACAGTTTGTTTTCATGGCTCCATTGTACTATTCGATCGATGTCTTCCTGAAGGCGCCTGCAATCAGACTTGGACCTAATCTCAAGCAGCAACTTGAGGTCATCAGCAAATAATAAACAAGCGCATGTCTTACGACTTCCGGCAAATTGTTTATCATAATAATGAATTCTAGAGGCCCCAAGTTGGTGCCACACTGACTTACACCCGACCAAGTGAAATATAAGTCAGATTCACATCCGTTGCAGTCCACATACTGCTGTCTTCCTTGCATGTAACTGGCGAAAAACCGCAATAGATGCTGGGTGCATCCGACCTCTGCTAGCTTCCGCAGTAAGACATCATTATCGACTGTGTCAAAAGCTTTTCGAAAGTCAAAATAAGCTGCGTCCACCTGCACCCTAGCATCTACTGCCGGCACCACGCATCCCATGAAATCAAGAAGATTGGTAGCAGTGCTGCGGCCCTGCCGGAATCCGTGCTGCGCATCCGATAACTGTCCGCGCACTTGCTCTTGCATACAGCGCTGAATGGCAGACTCGAACACCTTTGCAGGCGTCGACAACACCGCCACCGGCCTATACCCACCGATGTCAGCTCCCGCCCTGCCTTTGGGCACTGGAATGACTCGCGTAATCTTCCACCGAGCTGGGAACTTCGCAGATTGAAGACAGGCGTTAAAAATATAAAGTAACGGCTCCGCGAGTACCCTACCACAATCTTTAAAAAGAAACGCAGGCATACCATCCGGGCCCGCGGATCGCTTAGGCTTGAGGCGGTCGAGTGCACTTCTAACGTCCCTAAGACTAAGATTATTAATTTTTACGCATGCACTACCAGTGTTCCCTGCTTCCGCTGCCGCCGCTTCTGAGTCTAGTCGAGGCGGCGCATTACTATATACCGACTCAAAATAAGTCGCGAACTGCTCAGCACACTCCTCGTCTGTCAGATACTGACCGTCCTTAATAATGTCCTGTCTACTCGTTGTACTTTTCTGCGATCGTATTCCTCAGTATAAGACTTAAATGCGTCTTTATTTACTTCAAGACATGCTATATCATAATGTTTCTTACACTTTCCATTAGAACATTCCATAAAGTAGTGATCCGTTATTATTGAGCCGCAAGCACCGCAGCTAGGCATTATTTTGGTTAAATATCCAAATTGCAAATAACTGCCGCGCACTCCGCGTCCGCTGTGGTGCAACAAGGATGAAATATGTTTTTTTCGCAGCCCGTCTCTTTCCCCCAAGGCGAGGAGGAGCGTACCTCGGCTGACGCGATCTCCGCGATGTTGCACTCACAAATCAACTGTTTCACTGCACTTTAGTCTTAGTTGTACTTATTGTTGCTTCACATTAAGAGTCATTATAGCGTACATTATTACTCCAAAAAGAAATTGGGTAAAATAAATTAACAAAAAACACGTCCACACTGACCGCGCGCGCGAATTATGTAAATTACATAAGACAGTCCCCCAAAACGCCCACCCTTCACCACTTCCTAGTGCATTAGCTGGGAAGAAGAAGTGGCGCAACAAACTCCCCAGCAGATTCTGCTGTTCGTTGGTAAGCGCATCATTTGAGAACGGCTGGACCGATTTGGATATTTTTCATTTTAAAGTGTTCATAATATTCGAAATAAGGTTTTTAGGGAAAGAAAAATTTGAAAAGATGCCCGGAAAATTGGAAAATTCGGGAAAACCTGAAAGTGGTTTTTCTATGGGATTATTGTTTGGACAGGACACCGTCTGTCGGGTCATTTAGTTACTAATAAATCCCCCTAAAACATACATACATAACAATACGTCTGTATTCCCCGAAGAGTTGGAGAGAGGTGTCTCTACCAAATAGTACACCCACATTTTGGCCAGTTATGTTTAAGTCCCATATAATAGGGGGCGAGCCTATTGCTACCAACTGGGCAAAAATCCAGACTCCAGGCTGCTAAAGAGGCGGGGATCGTGCGGTCCATTACGGGGCACCGGTGTGGGCGCGTTCATTAAGGTTGCGACCAGCCCAGCGATTGAACGCGTCCGAAAGGGTCATGGCCATTAGGCTGGTCAGAGGATACCGCACGGTCTCCCGTGAGGCGGCGAGCCTTTTTGCTGGACTACCGCCATGGGATCTGGAGGCAAAAGTCCTCGCGCACATGTGGGAGTGTCACGAGGGAGCGTAACTCCGCTGCCGCGAGAAATCACGGCACAGCGGACAGAGCTCCGGCGGGATCTCATGGCGGCATGGAGAGTGCGATTGTCGCAACCCAGCGCTGGGCACGCCACAATTGCGGCAATAAGTCCCCTCTTTGAGGAGTGGATAGAGAGGCGTCACGGCGTCCTCACCTTCCGCCTGACGCAGGTCCTCACCGGACACGGTTGTTTCGGGAGGCTCCTGTTCAGGATAAAGCGGGAGGAAACGCCCGCGTGTCACCATTGTGTGGATCGCCCGGAAGACATGGTGGAGCATACGGTGGAGGTCTGCCCGGCTTGGGCGAAGCACCGCCGTGTCCTCACGGAGGCGATCGGCGGCGGTGATCTCTCGCGTCCGGCCCTGGTTCAGGCCATGGTCCGGAGCGAGAGTGCATGGGAGGCCGTCACGTCCTTCTGCGAAGCAGTTATACTCGCGAAGGAGGAAGCGGAGCGCGCGAGGGAGATACAAGGTGCACGCCCTCGCACCCCTAGTCGCCGCCCCGGGCGTCGGGAGTCACGATCCGACTTCCGGCCACCGTAGGCGCGGGCTTGCGGACAGTGAGCAATGGGCAGCTCCTCCGATAAGGACCAGGCCCGGGTCGACGGCGCGTTGTGTTCCACGCGCGCCTCAAAGATATGTCAGCACCGTCGTCGACGGGGTCCGTAAGGAACAATGCCTGCTGGGGTTGCGGGTTTGTCCGAAAGGGATATCGCGGCCCCGGCACACAGGCAACTGAAGGAACACGGGTGGGTTTTAGTCAGTAAAAGTCTGACACGCCCTCTCGCTCTGTCCAGAGCGGGAGAAGTCATTTGATGATTTCCCACCCCAATAACACTTTGCTCGACCCGGGAATCGAACCCAGGACCTCATGCTCAACAGTAGTGCTTGCGACCACTAGACCAACGAGGCAGTCCCCCTAAAAATAACTATACATACCTATTATTAAATAATCAGACACGATAACCATAATAAACTAGTCTGAAAACTCTTTAAATCACCACCAAAATTCAGAAAGTACACAACAAATAAACACTACAATAACCTCTCAGTTACAACACTAACCCGAACTCTGCGCAACATTTGACAGTTTAATAAACGTCAACAACAAAGTTGTCACATTCGAGTTACAGCTACCATTGAGTTCGTTTATGTTTGTACAGTTACATTTTATGGCCACGTGCTACAGATTTTATTGTAGTTTTGATCCTTTTGAGATGTTTGCCAACTTAGCACTGAATACATTTTGAGGTTTTTGATTGTTCATGTTGTTATCATGAATATAAACGGTGGTTGTTTGTTTGCATGATTGTATGAATAGCGTTTTTTTTTTTAAATCAGAGTTTGGTTCAAGCTAACTTGAACCGTGACATTGACGCCGGTATCATACCTCCGCTGCGAAACCCCAGTAGTTCAATTCAACTGGCTTGCGTCATGTTCCGCTACGAGAAATTCGAGTAGCTGAACTTGAGTACCTAGCGGAAGATGACGCGAGCCAGTTGAATTGAACTACTGCAGTTTCGCATCGGTGGTGTGCTACTGGCGTAAATACCTACTTTCATGCGTCCTGTAATTAGTCCCATTGTATTACAGTATCCATTTTCTTTTTTTGAGAGTTCGATTCTCGGGGCGGGTTAAATGGTATTCGGATTTTCCACCAGCAATTCCTCAGTATAATATGATCGCCCCCTATATTACATTGGATTTAAACATAATTGGCGAAATGTGGATGTACCTACTTGGTATAGTTACAACTCTGCCTAATGCTTCGGACAATACATGTGTGATGTTATGTTATACGCTATCCATTTTTTGCCAATTTCCCTTTTAGATCACAAGCGAAAAAAAAAAAAAAACCGCGTAGCTTCTTCTTTGCTAACAAACCTCTGAAATAGAACAGTTTATTGATGAGAAACACATTTCTATAAATGACTAACTAACCCCACTACACTAGTCTATTCAAATAAACGAAACGATTGACATGATATAATTCCATCAAAGTGTGTTTCAGAAATAGGGCTACACCTGCAGTCACAGGATGTATGCGGTCTAAAGATTATCAATATTGTTCAATGCGTGTAATAGGGAAACACTAACCGTGTCTCTCTCTCATCAAAAGATGTAAAGGACCACATACATACTGTATGTACTTAATTATGTCAAAACCTTTGAAGCAAAATCCACAAACGCTAAGCCATTTCCGGGGCCATCTTCGATAAATGTATGTGCGTATAAGCTGGGTCGAAAAGTTCAAATGTTTCTCCTTGCAGTTGTCTTAATATTACTAGAAATAAACTACTATAGAATGATCACGTACCTTTGTGGGCCGTGCTTTTATAGTAAAGTTAGTAATTATTTTAGGTATATCCATGAAAAATAATGTAGGATCTACCTATAACAAATTCACTTAATTTATGCACAGTATCCTTCTTGAATGGTAAATTGTAGTCAATATATTCTGCCTTGCAATCTCTAAGTCTGAGAAAAGACCATTTTCTCAAGCCGGAAACCACACAACATAAAGAAGAATTAACAGAATAGAGCGTATTGTGTAAGGCATTAATTTATTTCATCACTTTTTCCATTGTGGAACAAGAATTGCTTACCAAACGGGACCAATGCATGTAATGCGAACCCCACGTAAGCAATAACGTATAAAAGGTCGCCATAAAATAAAGTAAAATTGTTTTTATTGAGCAGTTAAATAAAGTTAAGTTATTTATTGGACTCGAGTTGTTGTTTGAGTGCTATTTGCATTGATTCTAATAATTGCCTGAGCTTTCAAGTTATCCTCACTATTTTTTTCCTATTTCGTGTTCTTGCTTTTTGGAGATAAACCCTAATAAGATTAATTATAACCATGTATTGGAACAAAAGACTAGAAGAAACATTCTATCAACAAATACAAAAAATTCTAGGCTATGTTAACACTAAATACCCTACGCTTAATGTTATTACGAGTATTGGAGGTGATATTAATATAAACATCCTGTCTGATAACTTAAAATCGAATCAATTTTTAAATCTTATGCAGGAATTTAGATTCACACATACAAAAACATGTTTAGATCTCATATTCACAAACTTCAAATACAAAGATATGTACACAACGGTAGAAGAGATGGGTTTTTCAGATCACAATAGTATAATTTTACATTTGAAATTACCCAAGCAAACAAAGAAAATAACTTGGTACACAAAAAAAAGGCGATTCAACAATACAAATATGCTAAAATTTAAGTAATGTGATACTTATAGAAACTAATGATTATAACACATGTTATTATGGAAACTTATTTTATGGCAAATATAAGTTATGATTAATAAGTTGATATGACACGCGTTATTAGTATAATTGATAATAGTGCAAGTAAATATTATGAGGGGGCGATTATGGAAAACAATAACAGTACAAATAATTTTATGGAAATCAAGACAATACCCCTGCGGAGACGGTATTTACAGCACAGGAAGTCGGTTGCACAAAGTTTCAATTAATTAAATAAAAAATTTACAAAATAATCTGCACCCTATCAACAAGATCTAGTTACACTAAAACCAAATGCCAGGGTTGATAAAAATCATGATTTTTATAAAAAAATCAAAATAATCGGATTTATTTGATTTAAATCGGATTAATTTGATTTAAATCGGATTTTTTTGATTATTTCTGTCACACATGTCTCTAAATGTTTTTTCATTCTCGCTACTAAGCCCATTAATTCCTTCTTACAACGTTCACACACCGCTTTGTTAAACTTGCCGCAAGTGGACTTTTTTTCATCGAAATAAACCCATTCACCATCTTTTTTTCCTTCCAGACATCTTGTTGTATTCACTTTCATTAATCAATCACGAATGACCGCGCCAAAGACTAATCGAACGATTTCACGAGTGTAAATTTCGGAGAACCTCCGAGCGGTGTAGTTAAACAGCATTGGACACGCGTGTGCGCGCCGTAGTTTATGTCGGGGGAAGTCCCTTGACACATTTTGGCTGATTTGGTCGAAGTAAAAAAATATTGATTTAAATCATTGATTTTTATAAAAAAATCACTTGATTTTAATCGCGATTTAAATCACTGATTTAAATCAAGTGATTTAAATCATATCAACCCTGCCAAATGCTATAATTGTTCTGCCTTCCTGACATCAAGTTTGTCCTCAAACTATAAATAACACAACAAACGTTATGTTGCTTGCTTTTTCAATCAATATTATATAGAAAACCTGAACATTTACCGTGAATTATTACAGTATCTAATTATATCATCGGCTAACACCATTTTTAGAAACTATGAAAAAGTCAGTGAAAATGTACTCCAAAAATATAGGAACCGTTTAAAAGGTAAGATATTACATAATCGTACTTTTTTTTGTTAAATTCTCATTTTCATTAGCTCATTCATACTTTTCAATATTAATTTACATCCGTCACTCATTGCACCGTAAGCTTCACTGATCAAGCACTCTCATCTGTCAGCCATCGTACGACTTCCAATGAATGGCCTATGCTTTGCTTGAGAGATGCAACCGCGGAACTTCGCTGGCGGTTGACCACTCACCGTGAGCTTCATCAACACTTATCTATCAAGCCAACCAGCCCACGACTTCCATCTACCAATCATCTATATTTCTGGTAAGTATGTATTTTAATTTTAGCGTAATACCGATATTTTCCCTTAATAAATTCAGTTTCATATAAATCATTACATTTATCTCTAATATTTCTACCACAGAATAACTTTTAATTAAACAACTTCATATTTAATTCACATTTTCTCTTCACTTTCAAGCAATAACTTAATCATAAAATTCATAGATTAGTTATTCTTTCAATATTATATTTTATTTTAATTCTTTCAGGTCAACCGTATCATAAATGAAGAAATGTAAATCATAAACTTCTGTCGATTTTCTTAATGATGTAACACAATTTTCCGTTTGTATAAACTATGATCAATTACATACTCCACAATTAAGGTGGGTTTCATTTATCACCTGCCTTATCAACTTAATAATTAGTTTTCACATAACTGTCTTGTGTCTAAAAATATCTCATATATAATTATTATCACTACTATGGATTCAATTTCGACCAAACAGAGCTTCTGTTGGGTTTAAAATCTGATTTTAAACTAAAACAATTGAATTCCTTGACATTATTATCATAACTGTCTTTATAACTTCTAACCAGAAGCATTTCTTTTTTTTATACTTTTAAATTATTCATAATGATCGTTTTCATATGTAACTTGTGAACCCTTCTTACTAACCATAATTTTGTGAACCTTCCTTCTCACAAACAATAAATATAATTATTAAGTCACGATGCTAGCGAAACCTCATACTAGCCATGGTGACATAACTAGTGAGCCTTGCTTCTCACAAGTAGTAAATACATTATAAAGTCACGATGATAGCGAACCCTCTCACTGACCATGGTGACATAACCTGTGAACCTTCCGTCACAAGCATAAATTCATAAATATAATTATAAAGTCACAGTGGTAGCGAAACTTCATACTAACCATGGTGACATAACTTGTGAACCTTCCGTCACAAGCATACAGTCATAAATATAATTATAAAGTCACAGTGGCAGCGAAACTCCATACTAACCATGGTGACATAACTTGTGAACTTTCCGTCACAAGCATAAATACATAAATAGATACTGATTGTTCGAAATTATAATTTTGATATTCACAGAAGTTTCACAAAACAATACTCAGTTATTCATATTCTTAACCTTATCTTTTAGTTATTATTAATCACATGTATCTCAAACCAGTCAATTGACACATTATAATTAAGTAGAAATACAAATTTTAGACACAATACAATTGTACAAAAACTTATCCGAATTACTTCTCATATTATCTACTCATTAACACTTAATTCGTTTACCTGCCTGACATCTGGGAAGTACTATTAAGTCAAATGTAACCAACTAACAAAAGAGCACTACTGCATTTAGTGACAAGTACAACTTTACAATCGTAACTACTATTGTAGCAAGTTAGCAATAAGATTCTTCTTCAGCAGGCAACAGGCTACTACGCCCCTTGATCTCATAATGCTGACAAGTTATATCAACTCAAGACGAATCTCATACCCATACTCATTCAACAACAGCTGTATCATGAGCATCAAATTGTTTAACAGAATCCCGAGTACAGTAAGTTGCAAGTAGTGAATAGTAGTATTTAATGTAATTTATGATTAAGGATTGAATTAGATTTAATATACTAATCGCATGTATTATGTAGGGCCATTATATAATTTCCTAAAATAATAATTAAGACTCCGACATAAAGGCATAATATAAGATAGATGTCATTATTTTAAGACCTGTCTGTACCATATTAGCAAATAAATGATTTTGAATAAAAATACATAACTAAAATTATATAATGAAAAGATATTGATATCGATTACCATTACCAGGTGCAGTGCACTGGCGTCCAGCTGCACAGACATCCAGCTACACTGGCGTCCAGCTGCATAGAAATCCAGCTGCACTGGCGTCCAGCTGCACTGGCGTCTGGCTGTACCGGTGCCTGTACCGACGCGACGTCCAGTTGCACCGACTCTCGCTCACGTATCCCGTGGTTTGCTCACGTCGGGCGCTGCGCATGAGACTCCAACCACGGTGGTTGCGACCCCCATGGCGTTGCCTATGACCGCGACCAGCTCCCGGTTCTACCCCTGACTGGGTACTATCTCGGGCCGGGTCGTCAACCGGCGCCGTGAGGACGCTTCACTGTTGCGAAACATTATCTGAAACTCGTAACAACGGGTTTGACTCCTTTCCGAACAATCCGTTTAAAATATTGAATATCTTCTTAACGGTAGGCCATAGCTCAAATATAACAAGATTTTACTTCCCCTTGCACTCCAGGGCGTATACAGGAGATAAACTTAGGAAAAGAAAAATGTTACAGGACCTCCATTTCGACAATTAGTACTATACCTATCACAATCTTAATTTAAGGTTCAACAAATGATTCAAATACACCAAAAGAATACGAGATGTGATGTAGATATGTCCATAATTCAATTTTAACCGTTAAAACATGTTTAAAATTAATTCTGATATAATGCGAAAGAAATATGCGGGCCACATCCCACTTCTGAAATATAATAAAAAGTACCCTAGATCTAAAACAACTAATACCTCAAAATAGGTACTAATTATAATATTTACTTATTTAAGATATTTCAGGGATAAGGGAAATAATATGAAACACCAAGATATTTTGTCATTCATTTATATTTATTTGCCAACATCAAATCCAATATTCTACACCATACACATCACATCTCTTATTCCCAACATAATATATCTATTTATTTAATACTCGAATATTTACAATAAAACTAATAGGTTACCTTAATTTACAGTAGATCTCCAACAACTCTATGCCAATCTAACTTTTAACAGACACAGCCACTAGAAACATCCTACCGCCACGCACGCCCGAACAAGAAGGCCGTTGGTGCGCCATTTTGACATCTCGAACCTTTCGGTGTTGCCAGTACAAAACCCAACAATTAGGTATTAATAAATTGAAACCTAACATAAGGTTAAAACAATGTGGGGTATAATAAATGAAAGTACCTACAAACAAAAAAATGAGACGCGAAAAACAGAATATAACTATACAAACAAACAATAATAATATGACTTCAGAGCCCAAAGAGGTAGCTAACATCTTTAATAACTTCTTTGCATCTACTGCGAAAACTAGTACGAGACCATCTGGCTGTAACCCAAAAGAAACACCCATAATGTCTACAATAGAGAATTCGATCTTTCTGAGTCCAGCAGATTCTTACGAAATGAATGCATTAATTAAAAACTTAAAAAATAAGTCGAGCTATGGCGTTGATGAACTTCCACCTACATTACTGAGACAATGTGCGGATGACTTAACTCTTCCATTCTATGAACTGATAAACCAATCTTTCGAGGAAGGTGTTTTTCCCAACCTCTTGAAAAAGGCTCTTGGAAAGCCAATTCTATATGGGGTAATAGTGTAGACTCACCCACACTATTCACCCTACAAAAAAAACTTATTAGAATTATTGTCAATATTGAACAAACGGATAGCTGTAAGCCTCACTTCCAGGAACAGAAAATTCTAACCCTACCGTGCCTCTACATCTTTGAAATCTGTAAATTTGTACGTTACGAATACTTGAATGAAAGACTATAATTACAATGAATACATTCTTAAATATACGTATACATGTATATTACAAAAAGATTATTTAATTAAACTTAGAATTACTACTAAATACACAATGATTCAATTATAAAATGCTTCCCTACTGAATCTATAAATTGTCTCAAACTTTGTAACCATAAAATATGATGTCACATTAAATGTTTGTGGTGGTATTGCCTAAGTAAATAGCTATATTTACTTATGTAATATTACTACTTAGGTTAAATTTATTTATCTAAATGTAATAATAGTATTTTAAGAAAATGGATACCTACTTATTGATAATTGAATTATTTATATTATTGTTGTTGACTTATAAACGAATGTAATTACTTATTTAGTTTTCATGTATTATATATTTAATATATAATATATAATTATATATTTTATGTTTATTTTTAACTTTCTACGACTTAGATTTTTAACTAGTAAGTAATGTACCTAAAAATATTTTTGTTGTGCCCTAACAGGGTCTACAATGGCTCTTAGCTTTAAGCCTTTTGTTAACATCTTGTTTTACCTTGTGGAACGCAAATAAATGAATATGAATATGAATAGATTCATAGATGACACCGCCTTGGAGCATAAATGTTCCAAAAACGATGGGACACTTAGTACCGTGTCCTGCGTGTTCTGTCGTTTGCACATTACATAAACTGATGGACGCTACAGTTGGCGCCAAACACGTAGCCGATTTCTGGGCCATTTAGACTGCCATCGGGTCGCTAGGAGTAAGAGTAACCACCAAACAAGGTTTACTTGACCATGCTTTTCATGACCATAAAATAATCTCCATTATTAAAATTGGCTGCCTCGAAACGTAGCTTGGGTAAGATTGTAAACATCACATTGATAAATAACTCAGTAATAACCGGTAGAAGTCTGAAACATGTACCTACCGTTATCTTTTATTCGTAGTGGGGTTGATATTAGGTACGTATTTTCTAGGAAGTTCAATCACCCTATCAATGAAATAATACCGAGTGAATGGACATTCAACTGGTTAAAATACCGGCTGCATTGCTACAAATTCGTTTACTATACTCGTAATTGAATATAAAGGAAACATCTTGAAACTTTTCACGTTGCTTGATATAGTTTTGAAGAACATCAAGCGACTAATTTATTTATATTCAACTTATCGATGTGGAGGTTTTGATCAATGATGGTTCAGTCAGGCGACAGTGGGCAGTGGCAGTTGGGCGCCATCCTAAGATGGTTGGGCTCTATATAAAGATAGTTGGGCGCCATTATAAACTAGGTTGGGCGCCATTCAGCGTCAAATGGGTGCAGCTACATAACCTGACAGAAAACATTAAAAAAAGTGTGAGGTCAGGGGACCCCGTCAGAAACGAAATTCCTGACGCGATACTTGTACGCACATACACACACTCGAATGAAATAAAAATACCCGGCCTCAAAGACCACAAAGTCCCGAGATAAAGACCCAAAGACCATGATGTCTCTTTATTCCAAACAACTGTAACACACAAAATTGTTATGCTCCAGAAAGCTGATGACTAATAAAAATGTTGCACTACACATTGATCAACTAGCACAAGAGCAAACGCATTGGTCCTGCAACATTATGATTTTTCAAAATAGACCTTATTTACAAGGTACAACAAGAAAACCTTGTCATTCATTAATCCTTAAATTTTCATATCCCTACATCTCTGCAGGCTCTGATAACATGCGCCTTTGACTGCACGGTACGGAACCCAATTTGTCGCCGGAGTTCAACCCGGCTGCGCAGTGATTGGGTTGAAATTGAAAATCGAATGAACCACTCAAACGGGCTGTACCTTAAAAGGGACGGGGATGTGGCATACATTTATTTTGTTTATAATAAGGTTATTTTTATTTTGTCGTTGGTAAGCCGGTTGTGGGTTGTTTAGCTTGTTCGGTATTAAGTAATTTTTTGAATTGCAAAAGTGGGACCAATCACGTTAAATAAATATTCATTTATTCGATATACTGACACCTACGATACAGAAACTCAAGACTTTTAAATATTGTGGCGTCATCTACATCGCTATGCGAACTACGAATCAAAGACCTGACGTCACACAAAATCCCGACGTCACACAAATCCTGCATCGCGCAATTAGAGTTTACCGCTAGACACCATATACATATATAACTTCCCCGATATCAATCATCGGGCAGTTGCCCGCCAGACACAACACCCTCTCGGTCTGGTTGGGGGATCCTCCCTTTTCTAATGAGGATGAGTGAACTTTACACCCTATTCCTCATGCCCCTAAAACATCAAAGAAGAGACAATAAAAATAAACTTCCAACAATTTCATAAGGAACCAGATTTGAAACAGTCTTGAAGAAACAAAACATCACGTCGCTACAAAAGTAAAGCACAGTTACTGCGCAAACACTCGATTTCACCCACACCACCCACGATCCAAAATTAAATTAAATCAATCCAATTACCTACATCAATTATTACACGCAGGCGGATCAATAAAATATTAATTAACATAAATGTCCAAACCAAGCCACGGGCAAGCGCCTGTCTGCAGGTAAATTGAAATCTGTAAACATACGGACATACTTACTTATACACCAGAACATACCTATGAGAAAATAAAATAACTCAGAAGGATCACTTCTAAGAAGCGATATTTCCCCTTCTATGTCAGCTCGGGAAAAGTGTTTACGATAAGTTTATCGTGTGAAGAGATTTATTTTGTTAGTTACCAAGCGTGCAGGAATGTGGCTATGTGAAACCCTCTTACAAACTATAAAGTTATACCAGACTCAAATGCGAATGTACACCATTGCTCTTTTGGAACGCCCGTAATTTTGTTTATGTAGGTACTGGTTCTTTAAAAAAGAGATGTTTAGATGACAGGTAACAAATGCACTCCGACAGCGTCCTAGAGGAAATTTGCTGACATGGTTGATGATCATGGCACAGTGCATTTATTAAAATTCTTCTTTAGGTTTGGAAAAACTTTTTATCACTATGTTGTACGGAAAGAGACTTCTACATTTCTTTATCTCATGGCGCAAGGTACGTGGAAAACGACGCATCCCACTTGAAAATGAGACGAACTGATTGCATTCAGGAGTGTTTAATTCCTGATCAGGTGAACCCTGATTGATTTTTTGGTACGTTTATTTGTTTAGATAACGTTATTTTATTTAAAGCACGTGAATATTTAAGCAGAAAAACAGATCAACACACTTTTATTATTTTATGTTACACAGAATTGGATCTCAGTAAAATCTACGTTTGGTTGTACCGCTTGTGATCATGAAAACGAAAAGTTACTACGTGATGCAATTTCGCGATGTTGCTGCGAAATGCAGCAAAGAACATAACCACACCCTCCCCAGCTGTAAAATGAATAGTGTCAATAGAAAAGGTGGCAGTATCATTATGTTTGTCATAGGTATCTAATTCGTCTGACGCCGTCCGACGGTACTGGTCATAATATACGATTAAGTATGCTTTGGTCGTCATTAATTCGCGAGGTGCGCCTTTAAGCACCTCTCGGGGAACGTATAGTAGTGCATTTACTTTATTATTGAACAAAAAATCTCCTTTTTAAAGTTAGTTAAAAATATTCTTACTTTTCATATCCTCGACACCTAAGTTCCACGACTAACTTTATCTAAAATTGTATGAGTTTTGACGATAACCCTCCAACAAAATAACGATGAAGAGAAGCCGTATGTACTCGTATGTGTACATTATATGAAATAAACACTTCTTGCATAATATCATGAGCACAAGGCTTTGCTGCCTCGGTTTCTAGGTCAACACGAGAATGTTTGAAACTGAAAGGATTATCACTTTCTTGGCACATTACATAACATCACGCCTACTATTTTCCGAAGGGTTAGGCAGAGGTATATATCTCATCATCAGCCACATATTGCCAGTTATGTTTAAGAGCGTTCATTCCAAAAGTTGAAAACATCGCAAATAGTCGAACTAGAATATTAATAATGAATTGCAATTATGATACTGATGATGTTCTAACCATTTTAGGAGTAAAAAAGGCGTATGGAAAGATCTAAAACTAAATATTCGGTGTTATGATTCTAATTATTGCATTTCATAACCAATACTTTAGTTCACTAGTTAGCCACATTTCATACATAATATTTCCATTCCACTCCCGGGTCGGGCAAGGTGTTATTGAGTTCTTGCATCTGGAATATCTCAGTAGCAGCCTGAAGTTCTTGCATCTGGAATATCTCAGTAGAAGCCTGAAGTTCTTGCATCTGGAATATCTCAGTAGAAGCCTGAAGTTCTTGCATCTGGAATATCTCAGTAGCAGCCTGGAGTCTGGACTTGTGGTTGATGAAAATAGACTCGCCCTTATTACATAGGATTTATAATACAATAAGTATATACTCGTACAGGCTCACACAGCTTTGTCTTAGCGGAGCGTAAGCCACTGCTGAGTACTTAGTAATCATTATATTGTAATGTAATAGGATTCTGTACACAAACTAACTATTGCTCACATTATGTAATCTTCTGGTAGTCCTATATATTTTCATAATTGTTGTTACAAGTATACAGTTCAAAATTCAGCGGAGCAAAGGTAAAAATGCCCTCATCAAAAATGCTTTTACGTGGCTCGACTGCGAATTTAAGCGTCCACAAATCATGTGAGGAAATTAGATTTTCAATCAAGATCTACCCAACCAAATTCAGATAGATGTTCATATGTGTGTTTCCACCCTAATTCCCGTTCCTTAAGGAGGGATGATATTATTTAATTCCCCTGAGTGAAACCACGGCAATGAGCTGTTTACATAACAGATTCCTCGTATTTGTAAGTGCATAATATCTGGATTCTAGCAAAGTGTAATCAACTAATCATCTGCAGTGGTTCAATGGGAGTATTTTCGCATAGCAATCTTTGGGAATAAGTGGGTGGAATATAAGTCCCATCCAACCATACTGTAGTTCGGGAAATAAGTTTGTACAATGTAATCGTGCTAGGAAATAGAAAATTTACAAAAAAATATACATTTCTCAGGTCCTGTCAAATGTTTGCGTGTTGAACCACTGTTAGTAAATACACTGTGATCCTAGACTGCGTTTGCTTCTGAGTAACTAGTGCGAGCAACTTCGTATTGAACTTCGGAGTTAAGACTTGAGGGCTACTCATCTTCATTTGAAATTGTGGGGGGGGGGGGGGGGGGTAAGTAGTTGTCTAATATCGTATGACGTCCGACGTCGCGAAGTTGTCGGCTTGCATCCAACTTTGTAGTGGACTTCAGTCGTGATGATATGGTATTTAATTTTGATGGTATTTAGTGAATGTTTTGGATAGGACAAGTTTTTGGGAAAAATTTACATTGCAAGGAATAAGGTTTCCTGAAAATCTATGTACCTAAGTACTTACGTACTAGCTTCTTGTGAAAGGGCCCGTCTGGGATAGCAAGATTTTTTTTGTTTTACTTTGAAGAGCACACGAGGTATTTCGCTATAATGATAAACCATTTTGTGTCTATCGATACCCAGTAACCAGTACTTTCTATTGCCTGCCCGCAAACGCATTAGATAAAAAAAACACACGCAACTTTATCCAGTCCTATTACACAGCAGAAAAAAGGAGCCTTTTACGTTCTTAAATCTCCAAGGAAACAGCCTCGCAACATTACACATCCGTATTCCTCAGATCTCACAACGCATCCAATAAAGAAATCTGTGACTCATACATCTTAAATGTGTCTCCACAGATTTCTTAGACAGCTGGTCTCGTCACGCATGTTGGCTGCAATAAAAGAAATTGGGGTAACTGACCCGCAAGCAAAGCAGTCGTGTCCTTGTAAGTTTAGCACTGCCTAGGGACCTCCCGGAGTTAACTGGATTTGGAAAAGCATCAGATGGTTTTGGAAAAGTTGAGGGAATTGTAGTAAAATGTTGTCTTTAATTTCTAATTCGGTTAGCGTTTTATTAGTTACAAGTCGTGTAATCGATGAAATTTTCCATCGGCACCAATGACGAATTTCCATACAAACTTTCATCCCCTATTTAACTAATCCCTTTAGGGGACGCGTTTTCAATAGTCCTTCTTTAATGCTCACCTTGTCTATTTAAGGAACTCTCGTATTTATGGTTCTAGAGCCAGCAGTTTAGGCTTTGCGATGTCTGTCAGTGAATTTGAGCTTTTATTATTATTATTAAGAGGCCCTTCCCGGTCCGTCTGTCGTCAACGCGAGCATGGTCGAAAAGCTTGTTGTTTCATCGACTGCAAGTGAGAACTGCTAACAAACAAGCGGGAACGCGATATCATTGTACGAAAAATAGTGTGTAAAAATTTGTATCAGGAAATACGTGTTTTTGAGTAAACCTTACCAGTTTGTGAATATTTTTTTTTGATATTTAGAATTTCCATTACATGTGCGAGGTTTCTATGCAGATGTTTTCTTTACTTTTACCAATTATGAGTATATTATGACCGGCCAAAGTTCGGGTAAAATTTGTGCAAAAAAGCAGATTTTTGGAGGCTGAATTTGTTTCTAATTTTTTTTATTTTTTGCTTACATAGAAACCTAGATATCGTGCACAAGATACATATTAGTTTAAACATTTCAAAGAAAGATGTGTTGCAACACCATAATCACGTATGAGCGTTTGTATGAAAAGTATGACGGGTTGGCCGCTCTTAAGTAGATGTTGAGATCAACTTCCGGAATAAGTATTAGTTTTTACTTAAAGCCACTCTGTTATTCGACTTCGCGATATTCTAAAGACACACTAGTAGCTGAATTTAGGGTTGCGTATGTGGTAATTGGAAGTAACGGTTAAACATTCGATTCGAGCCATGGAATCATACCCTATGGAGTAATTAGTTATCGATTATAGGCAAAACGTCCGAGATAAAGCAGGCTTCCGAATAAATAAACAAAATTTTCCGTTTTGCGTGATACGATGATTATTATTAAGCATTAAATTTGAAACTCTGATACAAATTTCCTCTAATTACTAAAATTAAACATTGAGGGTATTCTGTAGTCATCATTTTGAGTTGTATGTTCAGTTACGGTTTTCTCTTGACACATTGTTTTAGTAGGGCCATGTTATTTCTGGGAGAGAAGGTAAAAATACATATCGTTAAATCAATATACCCCTAGGAATAGCAAGTCTATTTTCGTGGCATTCAGAATATTTGTTTTTACTTTATTTGGCACTCGTGCAGTCATGTGACTTCCTGAAATTATTAATGTACTAGCTTTACCCGCCCCGACTTCGCACGGGTAGCACTAAATCCTACCTACCCTACCTATACTACCTACCCTACCTACCCTACATACCCTACCTACCCTACCTACCCTACCTACCCTACCTACCCTACCTACCCTACCTACCCTACCTACTCTAGACTCTTCTCTGGACTATGACAAACATTTCAAAACCAAAATCAGCTAAATCGGCCTAGCCGTTCTCGAGTTTTAGCGAGACAAACGAACAGCAATTGATTTTTATACATAGATTTTCACATGACTGTCGATATCAGTACAAAAGAGATCACTGGCCCTGATGACTGTCAATCTACAATATCGATAAAGTATGAAAGTCCGAAATCATAGTAGGTAATGAATGAGGTTCCCGACATGTTCGCTTAGTATGTAAGCCATGAAACCACGAAGCGTTCAATATTATTTATTCCCAGCCAGTAAATTGTAGTCTGTACCACGGTTGGACCAGAGAGATTACACAATCATTATTTTACGATCCTTTTTAAAAGATTGCCTGTATGTAATGTTTCTTCTAAAGGCATCCCTTTGCGGAATTTGTTCGGAGTAATTACGAAAAGTATGCCAGACCGTTTATGTATTTCCTCTTTTTTTATTAAACTGACGTAGGTATGACTTGGTTGAAATGAAAATATGAATACAAAGGAAAACATATTTTTTTGTGTTATAAGAAACATTTTACGACTAAATTGCCCTAATACTCTTATTAATTTAGTATCTCGAGTGTTTTAAAATGCGCTATTTACTTCACACTCTGTACATTTAAAGTTATTCATTTAATGTTTTTAACACCACTAGGTGTGACCGTCAAACTACCAAGTCATAGTTCTCGATATCGAACCCAAGGCACGTGCCTCTGATTTTTCGGATTCATGTGCGTATTGTATATAATTATCATTGCTTCAAAAACGATGAGGGAAAACATCGTGAGGAAACCCGCATGCCTGAGAGATATTCCTCGACGGCATGTGAAGCCAAGTCAGAGGTCCATGGGCGGCTTTAAAACTCTGACACCAGGTTAGTCACAAACCACACGAAAAGAAGAAGAAGACTGACGTATGACCCTACAGCTATTCAGCAGAAACCTAGAAAACATACAGTCTGCGTATATAAAGCTTGCGAGTGTGGCAAGCTTAAAAATTTTGCACAGAGATTTTTCAACCTCTTATGTGGAAATTTGTACAACAAAATCAATCATTTCTTAAAAATATATCCTTTAGCTAAACAGCAATGTAAAATAGTGGTCACCAAATGGGTCTTAAGCCTATCGTGAATCTGGGAACTGTTTAAGAAAATTAACATCATGACGGTACCTTGTCAGTATATATATGAAAACATTATGTATTCAGATCGAAAAAATCTACATCTTTTTAGTAAGATAAGTGACAGGCATAATTTTAACACTAGAAATAGGAACAAATTTGATCAACCACGTTTCAGATTGTCTAAAGTGCACACTTCTTATATGGGGTACTGTGTAAAATGTTATAATAAAATACCACTCGATATTCTTCAACTGAATGAGAAGAAATTTAAAACACACAAAAATGCTTGGCTTAATGCTGGTCCTGCTCCACAGCCACTTGGGCTCACTAGTTAAAAAATTTAATGTTTGGAAGAGTTGCTTCCCCTTGAAATTTTTTCTGACATAACGAAGTTAATGTTTATTTTTTATTTCAACAAGTTTTAATTGTTGAATACTCCAATGGATAATGATTTTCTTTCTTTTTGGTAGTAACATTCTATTAATCTCTCAAATACATTGCAAATTAGTTTTGTATAATTTAGAAGCATTTTTTAATTTTTGTAAATGTGAGTACCATGGAACTGTTTTTTTTATGTTATTAAGATGTACGAGTATGTTGACTTGAAAGAGCATGGCAGCTGAGAGTATGTCATGCTCACTTAACTGTCTCGCTGATGGTGGCGAGCGTATTGAATCATTCGGTTCCCTACAAAATGGTTGAGCTGGATGGACCTGATCCACGCGTCACGTTCGCGAACGGGCGCCACCGTCAGTTGTGACTGGTCATCTCGTATCTGCCAGGGCTTATTTTTAATCTTATATTTTGATTATTTTTTGTACATTGTTCTCACATATAGAAGCACCCAAGATTTTTTATTTTCTATATTTAAAAGAGTGTCCTTGGAGTTTCTTGCCCGTTCTTCTCCATAAAGATCTACGTTTTGGAATGGGTAACTAGCTCCAACATTCTGACTAACTGACCGACTATTTGACAATAAATTCAAAAGTGCCTCTATATGGTTTAATTGAAATAAATGCTTTGAGTTTGAGTTTGACCATATCAATACGGAAAATACCGAAAGCGAGAGAGGCGCCACGGCGTCCTCACGAAAGGGAGTGGGAAGCCGTCACCTCCTTCTGCGAAGGATGAGGCGGAACGCGTGAGGGAGAGGCAAATTTCGAGCCCTCACGCCCCTAGCCGCCGCAGGAGGACGCCCTGGCCGTCGGCGATCGCAGGCCGATTCGCGGCCACCGTAAGCGCGGGCTTGCGGACGGCGAGCAATGGGTAGCTCGCCGTCTGATAAGGACCAGGCCCGGGTCGCCGGCGCGTTGTGTTCCACGCGCGCCTCAAAGAGGTGGTCTCAGTAATACCGTAAAGTTATGGGATGTCATAAGGAACATATTGTTTAAGGAGGTTGTATGTGGCGTTATCTCTGGAAGTAGGTTCTGATTCGATTACAAAAATTATTTCTCTGATAGAAAGCTAGACTATTGTTGAGTCCCTTAAGACATGTTTTTGTTTTCAACGAGAAACTTCGCGCGTACGAAGTCGCGGGCAGAAATTATTATTGTATACTTTAACGTTTAAAAGTATTTGTAAAAACCTACTTACAAACAAATATTAATATTTAAGCATTTATAATATTGATATTTTATTCTAATTTTCATCATAATATTAGCAATCAGGCATTACCTAGCAATACCTCATAGCAATACCTAGCAGTTAACCTACTTGATTAAATGCTTACAGCCATTAATGTGCCTTAAAAGCTCGGTTAATCCATCCGATGAAAGCTTTAGATTACGTCCGGAATAGACTAACACTTTTTATTAATTCAATTGATGTACTGCGGTCATCCATTTTAACGATTATATTTTATGGAAAGAACCAGCTTTTTTAGCGCACAATGGGATATATTTAAGAGTATGTATTGATTGTGTATTGCTATATGAAACAAGGTTTTATTAATTCACTAGCAGCGCCCCGCCGTTTCACCCGCATAAGTCCCGATGCCGTAGGAATATCGGGATGAAAAGTATCCTATGTGTTAATTCAGGTTATAAGCTATCTGTGTGCCGAATTTCTTTCAAATCCTTTCAGCAGTTTTTGTGTGAAGGAGTAACAAATATTCATCCATGTATCCTCACAAACTTTCGCATTTACAATATTTTATTATTATTTATTTATTTAAAGACAACAATGATCCATTTATGTTAGTTAGTTAGTTAGTTACAAAATTAAAAGCTATGTTAGTGTGTTATTATATGTAGGTACTACGCTCACATAAGATAACAAATATTTACATACATAGAATGTGAATGTATCACATTTCACCGGTGGTAATGAATCACTTCTGCCTAACCAACACCTGCATGAAGTGATTCATTATCGGTGAGTCAAATTTGTCCACTATCATCTTCAGAATGCTATTGGGGCTTGACCGCGTTCTCTCCAATAGCGACGCCGTCTTTATATTATTAGGATATTATTTATAATAATAAATATTTTATTTCACAAAAACCTACATGAGCAATTATAAAATGTCAGAAGCTGGTGCACGGTTCAGATTGGTCGTTTCCTATAGAGAAAGCCGGCAAGAAACTCCACGGAATGCTAGTCTTTAAAAAATAATTGGCTTTTACAATAATTAGTTTCAAATTACAATATTTAATAGTTATGGGAGGTTAGTGTAAGCCTTTCAACAAATATCAGGTAGGTACTTAACAAAATAGAAAATAAACTGTGAAGTGTTATGTATTCTTGGATAGTGCCAATGCAGACGAAATAGAGTCCTTTTAAAAATTTGTTATGCCGGTCCACACATACATTCTGACAAGTAATTTATTCCGTAAGAAAATTTATATTCTGAACCGAAAAAAGCCTTCAGTAGGTACCTATCGACATCTGAGCTGATATTTTTATGTGAAATCCCTTGACATAGCCGGTGGATTAGGTATCGACTGCCAAATACTAAATCAAATATTTTTCTCAGCCCAAATAAGAGCTTAGGTCTATCCGAAAAAGGGTACTTTCTGACCTAAATCATCTCTTTCAATTTGCCGGGGAAAAATCTAAGGGAAAATATAAAGATATTTCCGTAAGTACAAATACATACTTATGTTTGCTCGGTTGGATTCAATACAGTTTAATAATAATCAAGACCCTTCAGTCAATGCTCTGTCGATTCGTAAAGAAGTCTTCAATTCCAGATGAATTATAAGATTGATATGTACGTTTTTTGAAAGCATTGATGGCTTAATTCCTTTTGGAACTTCAATTCCTGGTAGACATTTCAATCTCATTATGGGTATCAGGACTCAGGAGTTTTCGTATTGATGTTAGTCTAAACTTTTGGTACCTACTTAATTATAACCTACCGTAATTAGTACTAACTTAATTAATAGTATTTCGATTGAATACATTAGTGTTGAAGCCAATAATTATGTAGGTACGAACCAAAAGTTTGTTGCTAGGTTACCTTTTCAACTCCTTGTAACCCTCCTTCATAATCATCATCATTTCAGCCGAAAGACGTCCACTGCTGGTCATAGCCCCCCCCCCCCCCCCTAGCACCGCCACTTCGAACGGTTCTGTGCTTACCGCATCCAGCAGAAATTATTAAGGTAGGTAATGGTGTTCCATTACTGAAATAATTTTCAGGAAGAATGTTATAGCGATAAACTACGATCACCAATCCATTTGACAAGCGTGGAGTTCATGACTTTTTTTTGACTCGTCAATGGCCTGCCAGGTCAGCATTAAACCCGCTGATAAATAAAAGGGAATTCATTTCATTGAAAGCGCCTGATAAAATGTAGCGTAAAAAGAGATAAGTTATCAATAGCATTTAGTATCAATAAAATTTTCGATAGGTAGTCTAAAGTGTCGAATCGTACAAATACAATAAATTATTGATGTGATAGAAACGAGAGACAACTAGACAAATAACATCAATCGGACGACGCTGAGATTATTTATTGCTAGTTGTAGGAGAGGAGAAAAACACCCTGACAGACGATGATATTAAACATATCATAATATTCAGAGCACGGTAGGTACTAAAGTTGCTGAATGGCAAATTCGTTAAATGAGTTTTAGAGTGCACTCATCGAAAAACCATAATTTGGAATTAGATAAATTTTTATTAGAGACATAGGTAGTATTTCATAATCTAGCCTTTTCCCAACTATGTTGGGCTCGCCATCCAGTCTAACCGGATACAGCTGAATACCAGTATGTTACATGGAGCCACTGCCTATCGGACCTCTACAACCCAGTTACTGGGTAACACGATACACATTGGTAAGCCCGGTGGTGTGACTTTCGGGCTTCTGACTAACCGTAACAACTTCAAAGATTTAAAAATGATAGCAGGGACCAAATGGCTTAATGCACTTTCTGAGGAACGGCTCGGTATGTAATGGATGGTCAGCCATCCGCGGACCGACTCCGGCAAGCGTTGTTTAACCTTGAAGATCCACCCATGTGCTGTTATTATTTAGGCACGCAGCATTTAACAAATTAAAATGCTTAAAGCTTTCATCGCAAGGTAAATAATAATAGATTTATATTGCTTACAGCATTCAGTTTATAAAGTACCAAGTAAACATCTTTTCAACACCAAATTAAACAATTCACAGCTTTTAGACTCTCTGTCAAATAATGTTAGTCCTCTCAGCCCCTTGTTTTACAAATCGAATTAATCACCATTCTTCCCTAATATCTGTTTTTGACAAATCCTCCAACTCCTTATTATCCTCCAAATTACTTAGCCATCAAGTTTTATTCTCGTCATGACAACAAAAGTCTACTGAAGTCTTACTTACCTACAAACAAAATGCTTTCGAACTGTCCCCAGCCAATCGAAATATCCATTATTTTCGGTGGGAACAGAAAAAATGGTGCTAATGCATCTATTGTTCGTATTTATGGCACGGCCGGACCGCAGCCATTTTGTGGGCCAGATGAAACAAGCCCTGAATAGTGTTGTGTGAATATGTGATTGGACAATTTTGGGACATTCGGTTTTGGCGGGACGAATTTATATCAATTTTAGGATGGAAATAGGAACTCAGATATATCTTGAATAAATATGTCAGCTGATCAACGCTGTCTTCTTCCTATTTTAACGGCTTTTGTGCTTACGTTACATAACGACGCGTTACGCAGGGATTTCGAAAGGAAAAAATACCAAACATGCGATTGTAAAATACAGTCAGTCACATTTACGTCATTAGACACTTAAGTCGAGATGAAGTTTAACTACTTACTTACCTTAAAAGCCTAGCTCTTCAGGCAAAAAATGCAATAAATATCATAAATTTGTTAACTTACACCTACTTTAGGAACTCTATTAGGTGTTTTGAGAATTTCAGGCCAGCGACAAGTCTTAATTTAAGGTACTGACAAGAAGAGACTTTTGTCGTCAGTGTTGTTGAGTATTACACGTCCCTAAATTAATTAATACTTTGCGAAAATCTATTTACAATGCATTTGCTCGAAAAGAGCCTTTTCCAAGCAGTAAATTAGTGCGGAAAGTGCCAGTTTTTATTATTTGATAAAAGATTTACAAATCAGAAGATGATGATAACGATGACGATGGCGATGGCGATGACGATGGCGATGACGATGGCGATGACGATGGCGATGACGATGGCGATGGCAATGGCGGAGTCAAAGTCAAAGTCGAAGTCGAAGCCGAAATCAAAGTCAAAGTCAAAGTCAAAGTCAAAGTCAAAGTCGAAGTCGAAGTCGAAGTCGAAGTCGAGGTCGAAGTCGAAGTCGAAGTCGAAGTCGAAGTCGAAGTCGCAGTCGCAGTCGAAGTCGAAGTCGAAGTCGAAGTCGAAGTCGAAGTCGATGTCGATGTCGATGTCGATGTCGATGTCGAAGTCGAAGTCATGAATGTTGTTTTTATCATTTATACCTCATAACATGTACGTAGATGGTAGGTAGTCGCCTATGATGTGGACATCATATGCGACTACCGTAAGGCTCGCTCGTTTTTTTTTTAATTTCCTCGCATAATGCATAGTAAAACGTTGTGATGAGTGTATAAGTCGACACGAGTCCACCTACCTTCCGCACTTATAGCATAAATAACTATTTTAATGTAGTTAAACCAAAAATCTATCAACTATGTTGGGGTCGGCTTAACCGGATGCAGCTGAATATTTTGCAGCTGAGTATATTAAATGGAGTGACTGCCTATCTGACCTCTGCTACCCAGTAACTGGGTAACACGATACTCCTTGGTAAGATTGTTCGTTAAACTTTGGGCTTCTTACTACCCGTAACGACTGTCTAAGATCTACGAATGATAGCAGGAACCAAATGCTTAAAGTGCTTTCAGAGGCTCGGAGGGTCTCGATATGTAATAGATGGTCACCCATCCACGGACCGACCGCGGCAAGCGTAGCTTAACCTTCGATCGACCCGTGCGGCTGTTATTAATTAGCTACGAGCAATGTAGGTAAATTATATCTTAATATTAGATAGTTTTAGAAACTGACTTACTCTTAATTCTACTTTAGAGGTATGAGGAAGAGGGTGTAAAGTTTACTCCCTTCTATAGAAAGGGAGGATCCTCCAACCAGACGGGTGTCGTGTCTGGTGGGCAACAGAACTGCTCAACGATTCATGGCAGGGAAGTTATATTTATGCTGATCGCGCGGTAAACCATGTTGCGCGGCATGGTTGCCCCGGTCGGGAGTCACGAGCTGACTTCCGGCCACCGTAGGCGCGGGCCTGCGGACGGTGAGCGATGGGCAGCTCGCCGTCCGATAAGGACCAGGCCCGGGTCGACGGCGCGTTGTGTTCCACGCGCGCCTCAAAGGGATGTCAGCACCAACTGACGGGGTCCGGAAGGACCAATGCCTGCTGGGGTTGCGGGTTTGTCTGAAAGGGATATCGCGGCCCCGGCACACCGGCAACGGAAGGAACACGGGTGGGTTTTAGTCAGTAAAAGTCTGACACTCCCTCTCGCTCCGCCCAGAGCGGGAGGAGTCATTTGATGATTTCCCACCCAAAAAAAAAAAAAAAGGTCTTTGATGCGTAGTTCGCATGTGGCGATGTAGATGCCGCCACAATGAACGTTTCCTTATTCTTTGTTTTTACCTGTATTTTGGATTCGAAAGACCTATAACATTAATTTGTACGCAATGCACATACCTAGTTCGTTCAGTAATCAGTAAGACTTTCAACCGTGTCGTCGAATTAGATGAAAGTCTCAACTTTTAAGCGACAACACTGTAGCTGAGCTCTCAAACCTTCAAAGCGTTGTGGTTAGATTATTTAAATATGCACCCTCTGTACCCGACCTCCTTCTGTTTGACAACAACGACATTGTATAATCGAGAGGCGAAAATGTCGGTCAAGGCCAAGATCTTGAGAGGTTGTTTTAAGTTATGCATCAACGTATACAGCCTACTTATAATATAAGCACGCTTGAGTTAAACCGACACGGCGGGTTGGCGACACGGTTGGCGCAGTGGCTGAGCGATCGACTGCTACGCAACGTGTCGCGGGTTCGATCCCCGCACGGAACAAATATTTGTATGATCTGCCAGTAGTTTGTATGTGAGTTTCTATGTTTGTAAACACACCCACGATACAAGAAGAAATTCTTAGTGTGGGGCAACATTTTAACAAAAAAAAAAACGTAGGTACACATAGTCCAAGATGATAATAATATAGCATTATAAACCAGTATGAAAACGAATACCGATTTTTTTTTGTGGTTGGTAGAAATGGGTTTTTTGTTTCGTAGGATTTGATCATTCGCGAAAACCCTAGCGATATTGCAAAAGCACGGATAATTAGAAAAGGGTGAAAACATTTCTTTTCTGCGAGCAACTTGGAAGTAGCGCTCGCAGGCCTCTGACCTTTTTTTTTTTTTTTTTTTGTCGCTGAGAAATGCTTTATGCATCCCCGGCTCGTGGGGGACGAGTCGGGGTATGTGGGACTCCCTGTCCTAGTGACAGTATACCCACTAAAACTCAGCGGTGTTCCCGCATCGCCGTGATGGGAGGGTCATGGGAAACCGGCTCAGCCTTTACATCCACGACCCTCCCGGCGCATGCCCGCCTAGCTGGCGGGCCCCGCATGCCCCCCGGGTTGGGGGGCTACGGGAATGGCCGGGAACACCTGGCCATTCCCGTCCGGCACTGGTGGAGGCCTGTGCGATACAGGCAAGGGTGCCCCCGCACCCGTTGCCTGCTGGCCTCCACCTGGGAGGAGTCGAAGATGACTATCGTACTGACGTCTTCTTCGACCCCTCCTCCGCCTTCGGAGCGGCGCCTCGGCAGGGTCGTCCTCCCGAGCGCGCTCCGCCGCCTCCTTCTGGGACATGACGTGTTCACAGAAGGAGGCGACTGCCGCCCAGGACCCCTCGTCTCTCAGCATGGCGTTAACCAGGCCGGGGAGCGAGAGGTCCGGTCCGATCGCCGCGACGAGACTGCGGCGCGGCTCTGACCACGACGGGCACACCTCGAGTGTGTGCTGTGCCACGTCCTCCGCCGCGCCACAGTCGCGGCACGACGGCGTCTCCTCCCGTCCGATTCGGTGCAGGTACGATCCGAAGCAACCGTGTCCGGACAGCACCTGCACGAGACGGAAGGAGAGAAACCCGTGCGGACGCTCGAGCCAGTCTCGCAGCACTGGCCCAATCGCGTCGAGGGTTCGGCGGCCGAAGGCTGCGGTGGCGAGGTCCCCCGTCCAATGGACGACGATGGCGTCCCTCGCCTCCCGCCTGACGGCCTCCCGCTCTTCCGGGGCCGAGCGAACGCCCCTCGCCCTCCGCTCTGCCGTCCATTCATACACTCTGGCGAGCACCCACGCCTCGAGTTCCCAAGGCTGGCCAGAGCGCATGCTGCCGCATAGCCCACCGTGCGGTAGGCCCGCGCCGCCCGCTGGGCTATGGCCCTTTGAGGTGCCCGCAAGGCCGCGGCGTTCTCTCGTCTGTGGAGGGACTCCTCCCAGATAGGAGCCCCATAGAGGGCCATGCTCCTCAAGATGCCGGCGTAAAGCTGCCGGCATCGCGCGCTGGGCCCCCCCAAGTTGGGAAGCAGCCACGAGAACCTAACCTATTTCAACCAAGTTCAAGTAAGGGTTTTTTTTTAATTCGAATTATCAAATCATCCTGCGACATATGCAAAAGGTTTAAGCGGGCCCTAGTGAAAGCCTGGATAAATGACACCAAGCAGGAACTGAAAAGGCTCCCTGGGAAGCAGTTTATTCAAAAACATCAACAAGGCAGTAGAAATTTGTATGTTTCTACCACAGATAACTATATATTAGTTGGAGAGTTTCTACTACCAAGAAACGTTGGTGTTTTTCAGGTTGGTAGGTAGTGGTGATTTTTTTTTTATCGTCGTTTGTTTTAAATCTGTTCCCTCCCTCTGAGATGATGACGATGTTCCATAATCGCCGTTTACGATGGCTCAGAAAGGCCGATGATATCATGGTAATTAGCTACACAAATTTAATTAGTTCTATTTGGAAAAATTGTGGTTAATATTGCTAGTAACGCATTGTGGTATTGGCATTGCGTAAATGACCTTAATTGATGTATGTCGACGCATTAGCGTCGTCGTTGCCAGAGTCACACATATTGGTTTGCACCAATATATCACACAAATACACAGCAATAGGAAATATCAGGAAAATATTTAATAAAGTACAAAGAAAATACCTTACTTCAACTCAGGGTGTGTATTCCACGATCAGCTCACAAATAATGTCTTTCCATTCGTATTACAACAGTATTTATACACAAAATTACCGCCAAACTTTACCGCCAGAAACAATTTACATAAATCAAGCGGATATATGAGTCAAATTATGTCCTTAATAATATAAAATCTAAAGGGAATTACATTTTAGGCACGCCACGATTGTGGCGATAAGTCCCCTCTTTGAGGAGTGGATAGAGAGGCGTCACGGCATCCTCACCTTCCGCCTGACGCAGGTCCTCACCGGACACGGTTGTTTCGGGAGGTTCCTGTTCAGGATAAAGCGGGAGGAAACGCCCGGGTGTCACCATTGTGTGGATCGCCCGGAGGACACGGTGGAGCATATGGTGGAGGTCTGCCCGGCTTGGGCGGGGCACCGCCGTGTCCTCACGGAGGCGATCAGCGGCGGCGATCTCTCGCGTCCGGCCCTGGTTCAGGCCATGGTCCAGAGCGAGAGTGCATGGGAGGCCGTCACCCCCTTCTGCGAAGCAGTTATGTTCGCGAAGGAGGAGGCGGAGCGCGCGAGGGAGATGCAAGCTGCACGCCCTCGCGCCCCTATTCACCGCAAGAGACGCCCCGGGCGTTGGGAGTCACGAGCCGACTTCCGGCCACCGTAGGCGCGGGCTTGCGGACGGTGAGCAATGGGCAGCTCGCCGTCCGATAAGGACCAGGCCCGGGTCAACGGCGCGTTGTGTTCCACGCGCGCCTCAAAGAAACGTCAGCACCAACTGCTGGGGTTGCGGGTTTGTCCGAAAGGGACATCGCGGCCCCGGCACACAGGCAACGGAAGGAACACGGGTGGGTTTTAGTCAGTAAAAGTCTGCCACGCCCTCTCGCTCTGCCCAGAGCGGGAGAAGTCATTTGATGATTTCCCACGCTCAAAAAAAAAAAAGGGAATTACATTTTAAATAATTCAAGCGGATATCAAGATAAATCCTTAATAATATTAACTCTACACATTTTAAATAATACAAGCGGATGTCAAGATAAATACTTAATACCAACATAGAAACTTAATATAAAGTCAACCGGAAACACAATATTTTAAATAAATCAAAAGGAAGCAGGTAACATAATAGAAACTTATAAATTCGACCGGAAACCACAATATTTTAAATAAATCTAAAGGAAGTAGGTAACATAATATAAACTTTTATCAATTCGACCGGAAATACAAGTATTAATTTAATAAACATCATGGAAGTCAGATTAAGTACAAAATAATCAAAACAAGCTTAAAATTAATATCAAATAATGGTTTGGCGCCCATAACATGTACATGTACTAGCTCAGTTAATTTTTAGTGCTGTACCGCTATCACTCCTGAACATGTTTAGTTTATATCCTGTCTAAATCTTAAGCAGCGTTATTGAATGATGTTGGAATGATAAGTAGGTAGCTCTTAAATTAGACCTTGCGAAGTAAGAGTTCCGTTGCACGGTTTTAACCTGTTGGCGCTGGTACAACAAGAAAAATGACATTTAATAACTACGTTAGTTGGGGGTTGGGGACCAGACTTTTAACGAGCAACTTGGCATGGGTAATTGCTTCACAGTAGCACACTTTAACTACCGTTGTGTCAATCTTTCAAACAAAAATTTGAAATGTAATGTCCCACAAAAATCATGACATTGGTACTACACTAGTGCAAAAATTGTGACGATCTACATCCGTGTGTATTTTTCATTGTCTTTAGCTTTCCAATTCACGGGCTATTTTAGTATCGGCCTGTTTTTACAGTCACTTGCTGTTTGATATGTGAGAGAATAGAATGAACATGTTTTACCAACTATGAATCTGTTTTCGATACGTGCATTTAGGGGTTTACATATTTGGGGTGCGTGCAGAAAACCTCCCCGTATGCCTGATGCCCGCTGGTCCCTTATGGATACGTTCGAGGGGAAGAGCAGTCGTCGGGCCGGTGCATCCTGGGCATGGACAATACTCTCTTCGAAAAAGGTAGCGGAGTTTTTCGGAGAGCGTAATGCTCCTCCTGGGTGGCTGGTGGGAGGATAGTGGCCTACTCCCCCCTCTGCTTATAGAGAGAAGGTCGAGTGGGCGCAGGTTAGGACCTGAAAGTCCGTGGAGGAAGGGCCCTATATGGGCCAAGGAGGATGTTTCTCCATGTTGTGGAGAAGCAGGGGCGGCGCTCGTTGTGCACTCACCCTGCTTACGAGCTGGCAGTGGGAGAACTGATTCTCCTGACTGCACCCGTCGAAATTGTAATCCGGAAAGAGGTCACGGTAATGTTTTGTGAATCGGAACGGGAGTCGAAGGTTAGTCGCCCGGATCGCGAGGATGTAAACCTCTATAAAAAAAATCCTCTAATACTAAGTTTTGGTGCGTGGCGAGGGTATGAATGGCTGAGGAGTAGTGCCATCTGTAACTTTGTAGTTGTAGGTGGCGCATCAGTCGTTAGCGCACCCCCAGCCAAG
Organism: Agrochola macilenta; assembly: GCA_916701695.1. Classification (NCBI taxonomy): domain Eukaryota; kingdom Metazoa; phylum Arthropoda; class Insecta; order Lepidoptera; family Noctuidae; genus Agrochola; species Agrochola macilenta. The sequence continues at coordinate 22,936,393 of OU753556.1, forward strand.
GACCAGTGGAATCCTTGGGTTGGGAAACAAATGTCAGGCACAGGGGGTAACCCAAGGAATGACTGGGACTGACATGGGAGGCCGTCACTTCCTTCTGCGAAGCAGTAATGTTCGCGAAGGAGGAAGCGGAACGCGTGAGGGAGAGGCAAGATTCGCGCCCTCGCGCCCCTAGTCGCCGCAGGAGACGCCCCGGGTGTCGGGAGTTGCAAGCCAAAAAAAGGGTTTTACATACTCGTATTTCGATTATTCGCATAATTTGTCATTTATTTAATACTAGCTCCCCGGCTTCGCAAGGGTGTAATTTACATTGTGAAGACGGTATTCTGTTCACGACACGTTATCAAAAAGTACGAGAGGGTTTCATGAATTCAAGATAGTATTTCATGACTTTTATTAAGTATTTCTTTTTGTATTAATTTACATAATATATAGCCTATATCCATCTGGATTAATGTACCTTTTAATTGGTGAAATAATTTTTCAAATACAAACTGAGGTTACGGAGCCCTCCACATATAAACTCTCTTAAATATTAAAATAAGTAGGTATCGATTTTGCCTTTCGTATATAGACTTAAATAAAATCCTAACCCAGGACCTTATGCTTAGCATAAGCACTTGCGACCACTAGATCAACGAGGCAATCAAAAAAACACTATCTGAAAACACTTTCATTAATTAAAATACTGATTCAAGTATTATTACTGAATTAAAAAAAAAGACGTGTGGCACTCGGAGACTGCCGCGGTAAAGCTATTGCATAGCATTTTTTAACAACTTATGAAATTATAATTATTTATTTATTTTATTTATGCAGTATTTTTGTCTTTGATATTAATTCAAGTTACACTTTTTGAGCATGGTGACCGATAAGAAAACAATTTTTTTTCTTTTATTAAGTAAATGAGAAGTTGATATTGTTCAAAATATTTTTATTATCTTACAATACATGTAGGTTCTTCAGGAATATTTATCATTGAAACTATAGAAAGACCGTAAAATCACGAACAAAATGGTATATAATCTTACTTATAAAACAAATTACAAACTTACGTACGAAGTATTTATCAAAACGTCCGCTAACACAAAGCACGCACTGTTCACGGCACAGATATACAAGTGATTTCACCCACCGCTACAATATTTATTATGCTTCTAACAACGTAACGCCATCTAACGAAAATATCAGGAATTTATGTGGCTTTCTGTCAGTATAAGAACGAAAACTGAAGCTCCGTTCAAAAAATTTCAAAAAATAAAAACAGAGTGCGCTGACAAGAGTGTTAGGTTTTTTTGTTACGGAATTTCTGGATTCGGTCTCCACACTCAAGGCCCGCGATAGAAGCTATGCAATAGCTTAAAAATGACACAGGCTGCCGGGTAAGCAAGGGCTTTCCAGACATACAACCATAAATGTAATAATAATGAGAATCCAACATCCCAGTAATAAAGGTGACCTCATTATTGCGATACATTATTTAGTTATGAAATATTCTTTAATTTTGTTTTGCTTTGACAGGGATACAAAAATAATTAACGGCCGGAATTAGACCTCGAGTGCCTCTTTCCTTATCTTGGCGGCAACTGATGGGGCAAGGCCTCCAAAGGAAAATGTACTCTACTGTTCTTTAGCTAAGGTTCTGTTTAGCTTGTTTGTATGTAAGTTACAGCCCCCAACATCGCCTTATTTAATTTAATTGAATGTTCATTTTCTTTATTTGATAGCTAATATTTCACACTTATAATGAAGACAATAAAGCTCTTGGATAGTTACGACACTAGTGTAATAAGGCCCAGCTGGGCTCTCTACTTTATTATAAAAAGTTTTTAATAGTTTTTCTTGAATAAAATTATATTATAAGAGCTAACTTGGGAGTTGTGTTTAGTTTTAAATTTTGGTTGGTTGGTTCGTTGCCGAACAAATAGTTGTTACATGTTTCTACATTTGTGATTTGTGTCCATGAATGTACTGGAGATAAGTAAAGTCGATTTCATTGGGAAATACTGTGTGGCAAGGAACAACTTCCATGGTCACAGAATGATGTGTTGTATGTCCTTAGCCGAATTGGAGAAGGAAGGTTTTGCAAAATAAATACAGAACCTATTATAAAAATGCAAAGCTGTCTGCTGGTCCTGCTCGACAACCACAACTACTTAATTGATTAACATTTGAAAATACTGTTGGATCTGCTGAAGATTGTAAGACAAGACGGTCTTACAATCTTCAGCATTGTATCAAAAGAGTGTCCATAGAGTTTCTTGCCCATTCTTTTCCATAGATACCTACTACGCTTTGGAATGGGTAACTAGCTTCATAGCTGCTAGTAAATGGTTTAATTTAAATAAATGCTTTGAATTTGAGTTTCTGTTTCAAGAATCTACCATAGGACTACATATTTAAATATTTTCAAAAGTTTTCAAATCGATCCGTTATTGATTTTGTAATGGAATATTTTCATCTTGGATAATTAAATAAAATGAAAGCTTAGTAGAGGTAATATTTTTCTGGAAGCCTAAGATTCTACCCTTCATGGAACTTAGCTAGAACTTAGTTAGAACTAGCCACTTGTAGTCAAAAAATACTTTTATTAATTTCGTCGGGATGTTATGTTTTGAGTTCTTCGCATTTTTGCGAAAGTAAACAAGTTGAAGTGTCCTTGTCGAGTTCGTGTTTCGAGTTTCGAGTTGTCGAGTTTCGAACACAATTCTGCTAAAATTCATACGAACGTAGAATTTACGACCCCTTTCACAAATACTACTATAACTAAACTTGTCAAACTTATATCATATCAAAATCAGCAGCCACACACAAGTTTCACATAACAGCCACACCATCAAATAACCATAAGTAAAAACTGTTCAAACACTCAAAATTCTCGTATAACATTGAGTCGGGTCCAGACGTTCCTCAGATAAATTAGCAACTCGGAACTTGCCAGCAAGTTACAAACCCTCATCAAAAAGTACGGAACCACTTAATTCCGACGTCAGTTTTATGAAAAATTTATACTCCGCCCATAGTTCCGTGAAATGAACTTGGCTAATACAAGTTTGGAACGGCTCGGGTAAATTTGGGCCGGTCTAAGGCGGATTGAACCGGTTATCGCGGATATTGTAAGTTTTTAGTTCGATGGCGGACGGAGTTTGCAAGAATATTTATTGTAGGTTCCCCAAAAGCTTGTTTTGTAATTTCGCAAAGTTACTTCGGATCGGAGTTTAGGGTTTCCGTTCTGAAATTAAATTTAATTTCAGAACGGAAAACCTATTTATATAGGAGATAATAACCTACTTAATTTTCCACAAAGTTGATTGACTCGTTATTGCTGTTAAAACATGTTTAAATAGGTTCTTAATGGAGTGGTTTGATTGGAATTCGGAGGGTAGCATAAAATTTTCTTCTAGGGTTTCCGAAGAGTTCAATTTAAATAATTTTGATCGCTTTTCTTCCTTTAAGTGATGTCTTAAATTAACCACAAATTATAATGAAAGAAAAGATCACTTCATTGCTAAATAATTATGGCATTTAGAATCTTGACTGATTTATACATCTACAACATCATTCTCAGGACAAAATTTCATTTATTCAAATGAGGCTGTGATAATTTCTGACAAAATGGCAAGGCTCAAACGCGAAAGCGACAAGATTTGCAAGATTAATCTCTCGTTTACCTGAAATTCTTCCTGAAACACTCAGGAGCGCTTTGTTTCGGAAGGATTACATTTAAACCTTTTAACTGCGTTATCAGTATCTTTTGGTGTGAATATTCGTGATTTACATCTTAACTAGCTTTTTGTGACTTGGTTTCGGCGAATATTTTTTTTTTCGGGGTATAAAATTTAAAATCTCCTCCTATAATACACAGTATGCCGGCGGCACGGCCGCCTGCTTTTGCCGCGCGGCACGTACCCCCGGCTTTTGCGCCTTCATTTCCTTTGCGATCCATAGTAGTGTACATAGTGTGTAGGTGCTATAAGGCGAATAGACTGCTAGCTGTTCCAGGTTTTAAATCTACGAGATAAAGAGGTTCATTACAGGATTCCCTGTTTTTATTTCAGCAGACATAGCCAGTTCACTCCATTTCAACTGGCAAATAATTAATCAATCACATCAGCCTTGGTTATAGATAAGCTATACAATGTTCCTTTTCACCAGGAAGTTCTAATTCTATCCTTAAATTCCAAATTTCAAGCACTTGTATGACAATCGAAATTGCCGTTCCAAAATTCTGGTTTTCCGAAAAGAACAGACAAGAAACACGTGTAATAAATCAAAGTTATTTAATATTTACAGCGGTTTCATATACTAAACAATTTATTAAGCTAGAATTACAAAAACCCTTTTAGTCCTCTAAAGCCTGCTAAATTGCGACATGACTGAACGCGGTGAAGTGAGGGACACTTTACAAATGCTTAGGTTTGACACTAGATTTCTTTGGCAGCCAAAAAGGCGGGTGACTAATGAGGATGGATGCTGAGATACGAGAGTGGTGGGTAGCAACTAATTAAGTAATGATGCGGTGACGCAATGATTGATGAAATTTTAGACGTGTTTGTTTCGTAGTTTCTAGACAAGCTAATCTTCCATAACAGTAAAAAATGACTTTTATAAATATTAAGGTTGTCGTTTATCTTTAACCAGGTTAACAATTCGGTAATATCTACTATTAAACATGAATTTCCCACTCAAGATGCTATATTCAATACCAAAATAAGCAGTAACGCCAAGCTGATAATGGATTTAATTCTGCCTATATCAACATAAAGTAGGTTAGTAAAAAAAGGTTCCCAAATCGAGTTACAAATTCCATAAGTCAATAGAATGTAAAACGGAACCTAGTTTTTACACTATTCTTTCTTTATCATCTCGTTTCAAATTACAAGCCTTGCTGGGTTCAACCAGAGTTTATGAACAGGGTGTATACACGAAGGGACTTGATTAGAAAAAGACTTGTGGTATGAGGGGTAGGTTGTAAAGTATTTAGTATTTATTTATTTGACGTAAAAAGTACACATACAGGGTGACACATAAACTCAGCACACCTAAACAGTTCCTGTCGTGAAATGTGTATGTAAAAAAAATCTGCCACATTGTTAGTTATAGGGCCCTGCTTCAGGTACGCTGGACGTCATCACGTCAGTAAAAAATTAGGGCGCTGGCAAATTGTCACCGTGGTCGAACTGTCGACTGTACTATAGTGACGCCATGTCTAATGAACTTTTTATTTTCACAATACGTAGAACTTCATTACTTAAGTAAATATGTAATAAATTTCGACACCCCTCGCTTGATAATGTCAAATCATTATGTCATGCAAACCTAACCTAAAGTAAGTTATTATAGTATTATAACCCATTGGCCAATAATGTAATTTGAATTTGGAACCACAACGAAAAAGAATTCTTAAGAAAACTTTTAGAAAAACAATATCCAAAATCGATTTGCTTTTTATTAAGTACCTAACAGCAGGTGTGAAAAGTAGTGTATTCTCCTCGGGGTTAAAGTTGTCTTCGTCTTGGGTTAGCTTGAATCCCTCGCTGCACTCAGGATTCTAGTCTTCCAAGACATAAAGCACTGCTTAATCCCCTCAGTGAATAATCTACTATTTCGTGGATAAGCAGTACCATAATAAAAGGTCAATCATTATCATCCTCCTGCCGTTCCCTAATTTATTCGGGGTCCGTGCAACATGTTTTTGTCTTCCATACTTCTGTATTAGTCGTTATCTCGGTAGCCACCCCATATCATGTTTCACACAGTCCATCAATCATTTCTTTAATCTCCCTCTACTCTTATCATCAACATCATTATAATCATAATAAAAATAAGCAACATCAACTCAAGCATAATAAAATATATTCATTTAAAAATCCTCTATTCCGTGACACTAACTTGCACATGATCGGAATACTTTCAGCAATGTAAATATTTGACACAAAATAACTCCCTTAAATCAGTATCTAAACGCTAATCCTTCATAATCAACTCTACTCATTCCTGCGTCGTTGTCGCGATCCATCCATTCATTATTTATAATTAGCTACTCGGCCGCACGCATCCGAGAGAGACATTAATCATTTCAATTACCAAGTCGCCGGCAGACGGAAGGGCGACAGAAAACTCCCTTGTTTTTTAGTAGGGAAACGCTTTTCTGATTAAAGTTTTAAGCTGATAATGGTAAGTTGTATATAGGCTATTTCTCTGTCAACATTTTCGTTGGTAGATGTTCAACTGTTTTGCGATTAATAGTTTGACTAACCAACAAATTCTTAGACGACAGTCAACATAATAACTTTGTAAGTATTTTTGTTGCTGTAATACACTTCAGAATGAAAGGGACGGCAAAGGTGAAGATTTAAAATTGAGACAACCGACGCAACCAATCGCAAACAAATTAATAAGTCGCGTCGTTTACGAACCGCCATTATACTAGTCAAATTAAATCAAATAATTTATTTGTATAATACATGTTAAAAAGGTGTTACAGGTATATAAGGTACATTGTATTATAACCTAATGAGGTGTGCAAATTTATATATTAGGTATTAATCGCAACATTAATTAAACAGAATACATTTTAAATTAGATACATTAAATAAAGAAATGTCAAAATAAAAAGTAAATTCAAAATTTCAATAATCATTATACTTGTGATGCCATTACAGATAAAATCAGTCATCTTTCATTTAAATAATCATTAATTGAATAGTAACATTTTGCAACTAGGAATTCGCGCAAATCTAATTTGAATTGGTCCATTTTGGGTAGGTCTGTGATACTTTTTGGCAACTTATTGTATATTTTCGGTGCCATGCCCAAAATATTTTTATTAAATACTGCTTTTTTATGACGTATTACGCATATTTTATTTTTGTGTCGTGTGCTTCTTGGATGTGTATTAAGCTGTAGATTCGCTTTGACCAAGATCGCCTCTTCATATATATAAACACAGTGCTGTGACAACTAGTGAAATGATTAGAGTACACAAGTAAACAACTTGTAAAGACTAGTTGAATACGAAACTTTACAATGCATGACTGTTATGGTAATAACATAACCGCCTTTCAGTATTTACAAAGGCGTAGGCAGTGTTTAGTGCACCCATATTCCACCAGTTTTGTTATAAATTCCATGTAATATTTAGTGCTATGATAATTTTTTGTTATTAAATAATAAACTCAGTTGCAACGAAATCAAAAGTATATAATAATTATAATTACAAAATAGCTGACGTGCTCGTGCCTCAATCATAACAGCCGCACGGGTCGATGACCATCCATTACATATCGAGACCCGACCCGAGAATACTAGGCAGACGATTACGAAAAAATAGCTGGAGACCGAATATAATGCAAGTGTTTTTCAAGATCTACCTGAAATCTTTTTAATTCAGTATTGTGAACAATTAAAGTTTTTATTTAGTTAGGCAGAAAGAGCTTGTAACATCATTGTGTTTCAACAAAACAAATTGATTTAAAGTACAATTCACGTGATTGCTTGTAAATTGGTTGTTATTCGGAAATCCGATTAACTACCTATCAAAATAATGCGTTCGTGCGCGAAGAAATAATCTGGTTTGTTTTTTTTCCAGGTGAAACAGTTAATACATCATATTTTATTTGAATGGTAATCTTTGAATTTAACTTCATACAACCGACTTCCAAAAAAAACACTACACACTGAAATATAACTTGCCACCGACTTCCGAAATTAAAGTTATATTTTTCGCTTGGTTTGGAAGGCGGTTTTTTTTTGTAAACATGTTTTTTTTTTACTTTGAAGTTCTGGTACCTACCCCACACAAATTCGCATACCACTACTTGCCATGTAAATATCAGTGAGAGGAAGTTATTATAACATCATCAACATACACTAAATGGATAAATGCGTATTATTGAAGTTAACTCAAAAACGACGCAAGCAAAGTTGATAAAAATGTATAAGGGACCACCGCGCAAGCTTTCTCTACAATATTAAAAAGATTTTTCAAAATCGGTCCATTATTGTCGAAAATATCGATGAACAAATATTTAAAATAAACTGACGAATTGGAAACCTCCTCCTTTTTTAAGAAGTCGGGTAAAAAAAGACTTCCATGCTTCTGTGAGCCCAGAAATTACACAAAATATATACTTTGTTTTAAGACATTATTCATATTTGATACTAGTTGTGCTAACGACTGTTTGATTTAAAAAGTCGTTCATATTCACGTTACGTTTACGCGCGTCAGCAAGGGCCTCTGGTTATCTACAGCGAGTGTTATAGCTAAATATAAAGCAGGGCAATGGTTAAATACTCTTTCCAAGACACAGAGAGATCTCTATGAAAAACCTAAAAACTGCAAAGAAGAAATCATTTGTATAAGAACAGTCACCCATCAATCGCCAAATTCAGAGTCGACTGTATTTAGATTGCCATCGATACGCTAAGACGAAGAACTCACCCATCCACTCATTGTATTATATCAATAAAACTCGCTGCTGAACCTCAAAACGATCGATCCAACCCATTATGTTTACCCATAAACCCCTTTTTAAAAGCTTAATTTTCGAAAGTAAATAGATACTGAAATCGTTACGAAACATCGTTAATTATGATCTTGAATAAATATAACTCCTAGCCTACGAGTATTCATTGGGGCGGATCTTCCCACATTTTTCCCTTTTTCATTTCATTTTGGTGCTAAATTATTTCTCCTTCAAGATGTTTTTATTCCTTTAGATTTTTAATTACCTACCCATTTTTATGCGATTGTATTTTTTGAAGAACGTTTTGCATTAAATAAATTACGTTTTGAGGCGTTTTTTTAAGGGTCTTTTTAGGGTCATTTGCGAAAAGTGACTTCATCATAATATTGCTAATGATGATTTATTTATAAAGTAAGAAGAGATGAAGTGACAGTGCTGACAGTCTATCTGATGATAAACGGTAAATTCTGTCTATTAGGTACAGTCAGCCTCAAAAAAATGTATACATCGACATGAATTCATTTGATTATCTACCTACAACAAAAATCATTTTACATATCGGGTAGGTACATAGTTGTAGACATTGATACTGTATTTTGGAATACAAATTGTAGGTAGACAATCAAATGAATTCAAGGCGATGTATAATTTTTTTGAGGCTGACTGTGCATCTAAAACCTCTACGGTCACTAAGACATTGCTAATAAAAGTTTCTAGAGTTACCAGAAAGTCTCATTAATTGCACATAAACACTGGCGCATAAAAATGTTATCCCGAAAAACAACAATGAGGTTTTATCAGCAATTTTATTTAGCTCGGTTTTGCGTTGATGGTTAATCGATATTTAGTTAATTACGAGTGATGGACAATAATGGACATACAAACTGACCTACATAGAATTACAAACTAATTTATTGCCTGCTAACGCCATTTCATCAATCAAACTGGTTTTGTGTGTCGAAATTCTGTTTGGAGAATAAACCACATTTGGTGAGTTAATTATTTTATTTTAAGGCAAGGCACCATTATTATAATCCATAAAGTATGTACGTTTTTATACATACTATACTTAATATTATAAATACGAAAGTACCTCTCCTGTCTGTTACCTTAATACCTTAACTTGCTGGACGGATGAAATTTGCACACCGGCAGACCATAACCTGGGTTAGCACATTGCTTTAAGGCTTGTGCAGACCAGCGCGACTTGTCGCGCGACGCGACACCGGTTATTGTTATACTGTGAAGTTTTCTTAGAAATTGTAATGTTCGTGTCGCGTCGCGCGACAAGTCGCGCTGGTCTGCACAAGCCTTTAGTCTAGATTAAGACAAATGTAGCAAATGCGCTACGACGTAGCTTGTTCTGAACCAAATCAAGGACATCGAAAACCAATTGTAGTAACTTACTACTACAATCGGTTTTCGACGTCCGATTCGAATTCGATTCGATTCGTTCGATTTGGTTCAAAACAAGCTACGTCGTAGTGCATTTGCTACGCGGCTACGCGACTACGCCGTAACGTAGCGCTATGAAACACTATGGTATGGCTACGATGCAGATGATAGCAACTATTATCCTGAATAGTTGAAGTCTTGCGTTAACCCTCCCGTTCCAAATGAAATAGAAGTTAACCCTTTGTAACCCCCTTTGCAGAACCGTAATAATATGTGTTGGGGTCACAAGTGCATAAGTGCACAAGTCGTAAACAACGGTTCTAAACATTTTATTTATATCGCGCTACGTGTTATGCATGCTCTGAATTTGTTAGTGTTGCTACATTGTGGGAAGACTATGCTTGTTATCTTTTCGCCTTACTTGGAAGAAATAAATGGTGGCTCATTAGTAAGTTTAAAAACTATTCCCAAAGAACAAACCTTAGTTTTAGTAAAAAAAGAACCGGCCAAGTGCGGGTCGGACCACGCACAATGAAAGGTTCCGTAGTTGGGATGAATTTATCCCAAAACAAACTTAACTTTGTTGTTGAAAAAAATGTTCATTTAAAAAAATATGTGCTCTCATACATTCCGTATGGGAGCACATATTTTTTAAACTGTAAATTTAAGTTGGTCGATTATTACTCGTTAACCTGTAAAGCGTACTTAGCTGTGATAGTTTTCCTTTTAACTTCGTTTTAAATACTACTGCTTTGAATTTTTTCATAAATCGAAGTACAACCATTTAGCTGTACTCTAACAAAAATGTGCATTTTAAAGCTTAATATTTCGCAAACGGATCCCTTAATTTGGTTGGGACGAGCGACATTATCAATCGATGCTGCTATTCTCAAAGCGTTTGATGCACAGGGTCTTACCACTAGGGCAATTGTAGATAATTTTGCGATCGGATTTCACAGAGCCGTAAAAAATATAGTTCCAAACTGTAGTATTAAAATATTGGACCCCAAAACCTATTGTAAACCAATGAATTCTAGTTTAAACTTTAAGAAAGCATCAGGAGACAAAATACTTAAAATAATAAATAATTTGAATTCTAATAAGGCTCCCGGACTAGATGACGTTAAAGTTGCGGATATAAAAATGATATGTTCTGATGTATCAAAAGCTATTGCGGACTTAATTAACTGCAGTTTAAAAAGTGGTTTATACCCTGATGAATTAAAGTTAGGCTGTGTTAGACCAGTTTATAAAAAGGGTAAGCGAGATGAGTATGCTAACTATCGTCCTATTACATTGCTTTCTTCTATTGATAAAATCGTAGAAAAATACGTGTGTCAACAAATACACTCATTTTATAGAAAACACGAAGTAATTTATCCGAACCAATTTGGATTCCATACGGGCAAAGGTACATCAGATCTATTGTCCAAGTTTGCTGATGAAGTTAACGAGCACCTTAATCAAAGAAAGATTACATACTCACTTTTCATTGACTTTTCCCGTGCTTTTGACACACTTGATCACAAGCAACTAATTAGTAAACTGGACCATAGTGGAATTCGTGGCCCTCTGCTCAACTGGTGCGGGAATTACCTCCAAAACCGAAAATTTGCTGTCAAAATTGGTAATTCATTAAGTGAAGCCACTCATGTTACAGAGGGTACGGCTCAAGGGTCAGTTTTGGGGCCCCTTCATTTTCTATCTTATGTAAATGACATGCGTAACTGCATCAACCACTGTACATGCTTTCAGTTTGCAGACGATACATGTCTTGTAATAGCTGATAGGGACCCTCAAAAAGCTTGTAATCTTTTGCAATCTAACCTGAACTCTTTGTTAAAATGGTGCCATGATGTTGGGTTGGTGCTCAATTCTAATAAAACCAAATTGCTAGTCGTAAAATCACCACACTTAAAATGTATTCCTCCCAATAATTTAGTTGCACACGACCACAGCTGCTTTCATAACTTAAATAATACCAAGTGTAGCTGTCCTTGTATAGAAGAAGTAGATTCTCAAAAGTATCTGGGACTAGACATCGATAACAAATTCAACTGGAGAAAACATATAGAGCATGTTTGTAATAAGTTAAGACAATTTTTAGCTAATATTATAATCCTGAAGAACCGCATTCCTTTCAAAGCAAAACTTATGTTATACAACTCATTAGCAGAATCATACATTCAGTATGGACTCGGTAGTTACGGTCGAACATTCAAATCTTATCTCAGTAAAATTTATAAACTCCAACTAAGAATACTAAAGAATATCGTATCTAAAAAAATTAAATACCAATTTCAAAACAATGAGCATGGACTATTTCATCACTGTAAAACATTACCTGTACATACACAATTTAAATATACTTTGCTAAATGAACAATATTTCAATGGCTACTTAGAGCAAAAAGTTCAACATCCTGTATTCAAGCGGGCCGTCGCTCGTAACCAGCTATGCACGGTTCGGGCAAACAACACCTACGGTGAGCGGACATCTTCTTACCTAGTTCCTCGGTTAATTAACAAACTACCTTCCGATTTGCGCAGTGACTTAACGCCAAGAAATATTAAATCAAAACGTAAGTCCCACTACCTACAACACATTGAATGCTCAATGTGAAATGCGGTTTTACGTAATAACTAGCATATCACCTGAGATGAAGTTACCAAATTTCGAAATTAGGTATTATGTTATATTTATTGTTTACCTTGATTTTGTTTTTACTATGATGTAGAATTTACATGTAGCATTAAGCACAAACCTTAGTGGTTTAAAAATGCTATTCTGCTGAAACATTTTGTATTTTTTTTTTTTATGGTAAATATATATAAAAAAATATAAAAAATAAAAATTGAAAAATGGCGTTTACACACCCACAATATTTTTGAACGACCTTTCCAACGACAACCAAAAAAAAACATCCCCACTTTACGTGTAGGGGAGGTACCTACCCAAAAAAACGGTGTGATTTATATGTATACCCATGCCAAATTACAGGTCTCTAGGACTAACAGTCTCTGCGCTAAGCCGCGGACAGACAGACAGACGGACATGACGAAACTATGAGGGTTCCTTGTTTACTACGGAACTAACTACTGGGCTGATCTTCGCAGTTGCCGTTAGCATACTATCGAGCGGCATCTGTATAGAAATCGGTATGACGAATCTTGTTATAGTATATCGAGCTTGTCAAAACCTAGTTATGGACTAAGCTAGCCATATTTCTGTTACTACCAACACAAACATTCAATCTGAAAATAAATCCTCCCAAAGTCACTTCGCCAGTCCGCTACCGATACAGTTTACATAATTATTTCTCTTAATATGAACATTAATTAACCGACGGGTGTCGCTGACAGCGAGAACGCCTCGTTCACTGAATATTGAGAAATGGTGAGAAGTATCTAGTTCAGTGGTGCTCAAAGTTCATTTATGGGGGTCAGATAGACGGTCGCTCCATGTAAAATACTGGTATTCAGCTGCTTCCAGTTTTATTCGAAGCCGACCCCAACATACAAAAGGTTGGTTTTGTAAAGGTCGTTTATGTTTTTGCGCATATCTACATAATGCATGTTTGTGGTGCCCTCGGAACATAGCACCAGACGGTTGGATATATTATTTGATACATCTTAGACTAACTCAGTCTAAGTTTCCACAGACTTATAAAAACCTGATACCAACTAATTCAAAATTATGTGATTATTGTTGGTATTTTGACCAACCAATGAGGAATGGTAATATTTCATCTAATTAAATAGGTCCCTGGTTAAAGCCCTTATTCATCTGTAGAAAGTAAATGTTTATATAGTTTAGACAGAATTTCAACAGCAAGCTGACCTACGACTATTTAGTTTATTATGATAGCACCTAGAGAGGTTTCTAAAATTAAATGTTTAATAGAATTAATAGAAAATAGATACGATAATAATTTATTGTTCTAAAAACAGTGTGACAGTTATTCCACCAGTTATGGATAAGCAAAAACTGTGCAATACAATACAGTACTTAACTTTAGTGGAAGCAAAAGTAACAAACAGTGTAGGATACAGATGATCTGCAAATGTCGCAGAAAGGCAGAACAGATAAACCCAATCACACGGATCACATTTCATCTCAGATTGAGCACCGCTGATCCGATGTTGTTAGTGAAAGTGAAATAGTATGTATGCGAAGTTGTTTAATGTGTTGTATGTAGCCGAGGGGGCAGGGGGCGACTGTATTGATTTCTGTTCAGCAGGGGCTGTAGTAATACATGATATGTGACTTATGATTAATTAAAATAATAACGGTATTTATTTGCGAATCACGGTTTGAATTTTGATTACCCATGCCAAGGTTCCTTTCTGTTAAATGATATTTTAACACAACGTAAGTGAGCTCCAGGTTTATTTTTGCCATGTACCTACTTTCCAAGTTCTCCTTCTTTTCGTGTGGTTAGTGACTAACCTGGTGTCAGAGTTTTAAAACCGCCCATGGGCCTCTGATATGGCTTCTCATGCCGTCGAGAAATATCTCCCAGGCATGCCGGTTTCCTCACGATGTTTTCCTTCACCGTTTTTGAAGCAAGTGATAATTATACAATACGCACATGAATCCGAAAAGTCTGAGGTGCGTGCCTTGGGTTCGAAATCGAGATCTATGACTTGGCAGTCCGACGGTCACACCACTAGGCTATCACTGCTCCTCCAAGTTCATTTCAACGGTTTGATTGGACACAATATGCATTTAAAAGAGCCTACTATTTTCGAATCAACATGACAGTCACTCAGAAATAACGTCGAATAAAAACTCTAGCAGAAAATTTTATGTAAAATAAATGTTTTTGCCTGTATCTAGGGGTTCGGAATTGCGACGTTGGTTTTTTTAAACAAGTATTAATTACAAAATTGTCAAGCAACGTCCTAAGAATATATCACTACACTTAAGCTCTGACACAACGAATAAACAAAAAAAATAAAAAAACAAACAAGCAAAGACCACAGTATGTCTGTTCGCTCCGTGCAACGTGCACTCGTAAATTTTCTTTTTTTACCGCATACAGCAATTCATAACCTAGTTGCAATAGTTCGAGAGCTTACTCCTTAAATATTACAGTTACATAAATATGAAATGTAAAAAGTTGCATCGTATAAATACGAAAAATGGGTTCTTGCTTGTGCCGATAGATTTTTATGTTTTTTTTTATGTTTTTAATTGCCAATAGAGGCTTGTTGAACGTTAAAAATTTTCGTTTATCAAGTATTTCTAAAAATATTGTACATTATTATTTGAACACAAATAAGTACCTGGTTTAAGAAAAGTCTTGTCAGCGTGACCGCGTATATATTAGGATAAGCAGGAGGATGAGATAAAATATTTCAATACAACTAACTATCATCATTGTTTTCATGAATTGTTATGTGGAAGTTGACTTGGGTTGCCCGGCTCTTGAACTACTACTAGTTTCATACTATTTCAAAAACTACAGGGCGGGTAGAAATGGTTGTCATAAATCTCAAGCCTGAACTTTCTGCTTATCTTATAAAATGCAACGATAGATATATGTTAAAAAGTTGCAGGTAACCCCAACGAATAATATATCGGATAAAGCTACCACTTATTTTACGCGATCAACCTAACTTTTTACTAAAATTTGATTAAAGTTTACGAATGTAATAATGATCGGCATAAAATTTTATTAAGCTTTTTATTTTAATAACGCTTTTCCGTTGTATTGGGAAGTTGGGTAGTAATGCTTTTTATATTGATTTTTAATTACTTTTAAACGAGAATATTTTTTGTTGAAAGTGTGTAAATCGGTTACTTTTATGGGGTAATTAAGATAAGGGAGTCGGTGCCCTTTAAGCTAGGTAGGTGATAAAGCGATCGCTTTAATTGCCTTATGGAGGAAAATATTAGGCAGATATGTACTTATCGTTTTTATCAACGTGCCACAGTTAATGTAAGGTGGGGCATATTTTCTCGGTATCGTAACGAGTGGGGGCGTTTTGGTGGAGCATCATTCCGGTATGTGTATAATGTGATAATATCTGTGATCATTTAGCAATCCTTTACTATGCCGAGATAAGTTTTTTAAAGGATTACATCCAACTGGTTGCAAGACTGCATTTCTGATCTCTGATCTGGTCTGTCAAAGAGATTGACTCAAGAATATAAAATTAAATGGATATTATTACTTATTTTACTAATACATAATAAATAATCAAATATCTCACACGTCATGGCAATTTTGCCAGAAAACTGTTATCAAACATGAAACCAATTTGAGATTTATTCAAACATGCATACACATACAAACAATAATGAGGAATCTATCAACAGCAATCCCTATTATTTTTCCTTCAAACTCCACTATGAATCACAAATACGACCATTGTATAGTATATTTGTATCACATTGTATAAACAGTCTGTTTGAATGAACTAGGTTTTACTACCGAACGTGTAACGTAACATTCAATAGCGAACATAACTTAGCGTGTAAGCAGTTGTGGTACGCGTAAAATACACACTGCCTTTATCTTACAAGTAAAACTTCAGCCTTAACGTAGTACGTTGGATATTTTATACAAACGAACGGTTATGTAACCCTCCTTGTATATTGTAGTTTGTAAGACTGCCTGTGACTCGCCGAGATAAAACTTTGCATTGGAAGAACAACAGAATCTCGAATGAAGTAGGAACCTCAATATTCAAAGGTTGTCTCTACTTTTGGCCCGTTTTCAATTATTCGGGTCGAAGATTTTTCCGAAGGGTTGGTGTTTGCCAAGATTAGGATATTGAAAATAGTGGCGAAATTCTAGCCTTCGGGTATTTTCGCCATATGTCGAATATAGTCCTAAGCGTTAAGCGGTTTTCCTGTCCCTTCACATAAATACGTTTTTTAAGTGTATGAAAATAGGATTTTCCAAAGTTAGACGTTAGTTAAGACTGTCGTCCATTTTTGCCGCATATTCAAAATGTAGCTACTTTTTATAATCGTACCGTTGTACACATACCTACACACATATATGAATGACATTAATTACTTACCCATTTTCTGAGGCATTTTAATCATGAATAAATATTACTTACCAAAGTACAAACGTCACGTAAGTACAGACGTACGACGACGCATACCCAATAAGGTAAGGTACATAGGTATAGTAAAAACATGTTAAATTGCCTTTATACGTAGTCTGCTTGGGTTAGACCAATTTATAGGCATTATAACATCAAAGATAAGCCTGAAAAAGTTGAGCTACTCCCACAATACAATACTAACGAACCAGAAAAGGGGAGACATTTGTAACGCACAGACAATGGCAACAAAAAGGTTACCTACTCGTAAAATATAATTTTATATTCTAAGCTCTAGTACCTAAGCCGCTCATTTAGTATATAAACAAGAGAATGAACGAGAATTTCCGTGAAACATAATATATACAGATTCCTCAAGGCTACAAGAGAGACATAACAGCATTTTATCGTGAATAAATATGTAGAGCCCCTGGGATCGGGAGGAAATACTTCAAGCGGGCGAAGCTAAACCACTTAGGCAGTCATCATTCAAGTCTGTGTTTATCGGTAGATGTTTTTGCTTTCACGAAATTATTTATAAGTTGTAATTACATATAAGGTAAGCAAGGTATAGCAAGGGAAATTTTTCAGCAGATTGACACCGTGTTATAACCATTTCATACAACTGTCAGAAAGTGACAGTTAGGTTTGAATATATGAATAATCTAAGCCTGTAGTCAATTTGCTTAGCAAATAATTACACTGACTTATACTTATTAATAGAATTGGTGAATATTATAATAACTGCTAGAAGTTTTTGCTACTGAAAAGGCGTCATCTCATATTAAACAAGGAATGATTTGATAACGATGCTTGCTTACTGAGTGTTGGTGATTACAAAGTATCATGATTTATTGCGATGTTTAGCTGCATCAGTGTATATGAGAGAACTTTGAAAATAGACAAATAACATAGAATAACTTTTAATTTAATTAATATTTGCCAGGTTTTAACAGCACTACACAATTCTTTAGAATCAGGTCCACGAACTACTAGGTCACTAAAACATGAAGTAACGTATCTACGATACTGAACTAATATCAAACCATTATTTTATTTCAACAGATTGGATACCAAAAAATAGACGCCCTCACTGCCCGAAACCAAGACAAAAACTGGTTCACACATAAATTTATTTGGAACAAAACTGTAGACCGTACGAAATTGTTCGATAAAGATTTTTTTACGCGTCATAAAAATGGGTTTCCCTTTCGATTTATGTTTGAACCTGTTTTTGTCCGTGGAGCCGCTTGCGTGTATGAATTATTTTTAAGTTTTATAATAAAAATTGTGATAAATAAACGTACATTTTGTTTATTGTTGTCACTTTTAGTTTATATGTCGCCATTATTATAGCTAAGTTTCAATAATAACAATAATAATTGCTCCCGACACCGGCGGAACACAATTTTTTATATTTTTAGGGTTTCGTACCTCAATAGGAAAAAACGGAACCCTTATAGGATCACTCGTGTGTCTGTCTGTCCGTCTGTCACAGCCAATTTGCTCCGAATTTAATGTACCGATTTAGTTGAAATTTGGTACACATATATATTTATGTGACCCAAACACGGAAGTGTAACGTAAATAAATGAATTTTGAATTTTGGGGTTACTTTTGGGGGCCAAATTAGATAATAAAATTTTTTTTTTTTGCAAACTGAACCGTGTGGCATATCAAATGAAAGGACTTGTTGCGAGGATCTCAAATATATATTTTTTATAATTTTAATCTAAATGCTTTTAAAGATAAATAAGAAAATTGATGAAAATTGGTAAATTTTCATTAATTTTCTTTGCTCAATAATTTTAATTGCTCAATAGTTTAGAAAAAAATGCAGAGAGTGGTTCTTTACTCATAGATTACAGGAAAACCTATAAGAAGTCTATGGTCTTAAAAAAACAAAGTAAATCTCTCAATATTGTTGTTGTACTGTTAAGTTTGTTCTTGGGATTAAGGACGCGTTTGCAAAATTGATAGGTATTGAATTGAAATACTACGTTACATTGACACGGGCCAGCTTCGGGAATAGTGGTCAAGTGAACAAATTTTGATACTTTTTTTTTTTTTTTTTTCTTATATCTTTATAATACATTGGTACCTCCAAAAAATATTTCGTACTGTTCTTTAAATTTTTACTAACCTCCGGACTTGATGGAGTGACCTGAAGGTGTGTGTTCGGTGACTGCCACTGGAACTTCTCGACGAGTAAAACTAGGTGTGCCGAGTTTGGACTCGTTTTGTTAGTTATGATGAGACCTTACCTCCGGACTTGATGGAGTGACTTGAAGGTGTGCTTCGCCAAATGCTTCTATTAGTAAGTATGAATACTACTCGGTTATTGTATGCTGACAATTTGTGTTGTATGTATTGTACTCATATTTGAGCAAATAAATGATTATCTTATCTTATCTTGTTTATTATAAAGTGTATATTGTGTAACTTTCAAAACTGAATTGTTGTTTTAGATGCCGAGATATAAGGCATTTGGGAAAAGCTCTCGTAAAATAATTCGTGCCTGTAGACATAACTTTAAGTCAGGTCTAATTGTCTCCTCCTAGAATTGATTGAACCAAGACAGGTGAGAAATATGGAGCTAAGAGCACATTCGTGACATACTCACACAAATATTTTGGTCTCATCATATCTAACAAAACGAGCCCAAACTTGGCACACCTAGTTCTACTCGTCGGGGAGTTCCAGTAGCAGTCACCGAAGTACACCTCCAGGTCACTCCATCAAGTCCCAGTCGAATAGGCATTTATAAACTGTAAAAATCTGTGAGGATAAAGTTATAATGGTAATTAAAATCTGTGAATACAAAATTATCTTACCATAGCAAGTATCAAATTTGATTTATCAACTATTTAGTATTTGTACAGCGATCTTTTTCCACACGAGCCACTGCAAACACTCAAAACACAGGGTCAACTCAGGGGACAGCGGCCCAGGGCGGACTGAGGTTTCTTTCGAAATATTTAGAATCAAAACAGACCAAAAATAAAATAACCCTTAATGCAATCGATTAAGATTCATCCGTAATAGCAAAATATTTGAAAAAGTTAGTTTCGGTTTTTATTTTGTTTTGCGGCTATTTGTGACATTTTAAAACATTTTTTTCCAAAGTTTTACAATTGAATATGTCTGCCTACTAATAGTATTTTTAGAAATGTTTAAATATATTGATAATAAAACAAAACATGTACCTAAACTCAACCCTGTATCGTTAATTTTGTGGAAAATGGCAACGGAAGATCGTTTTTATTTTGAACAAAAAAGTTGCAATCATTTGAAGATGAAGAACCAACCTTTAAGTGGTAGTTATGAGTTATATTTGATTCGGTTTAGTTTTGTCACAAAATGTACTGAAAAACAGCATAATTTTTTCCGATTTGCAAACGCGCCCTAACTACGGAACCCTTCATTGTGCGTGGTCCGACACGCACTTGGCCAGTTTAAAAAAAAAATGCTTTTTTAATGATTTTTATAAACATATTTAAAAATGTATTCAATAAGTTTATAGATGAATAAACGAACATAATAATAATATAACTGAAACATTCAGTAGCGCCATCAGGATGGAATTGGGTGTGGACAAATGTGCAGTCATGCATGTAAAGCGAGGGGAGATTATGGAATCCGAGGGAACTCAACTCTCGGAATCCATACACCTTAGATCCGAAAGCTCAGTATTTGGGTATATCGGAAACGATAGGTATCAACGTTACTAACACGAAGCAATCGTTGAAGGAGCGCTTCTTTGGTCGCCTGAAGAAGGTATTAATTAGTCATCTTTCAGGCGGAAACTTCCAGGCCTTCAACGGTTGGGTCATGTCGGTTTTGATGTACTCTTTTGGCATACTCAAATGGGTCAGACCGAACTCGACGCCCTGGATAGGAGGGTCCGTACACTGCTGACCGCAAACCGGATGCATCACCCACGATCATCAGTGATGAGATTGTACATCCCGTGGAAGTGCGGGGGTCGACGCTTCTTAAATGCGAAGACCCTCCACAACCGCGAGGTGTGCAATCTCAGAGAATATTTTTTTTAAACCGAAGTGGGTATGCACCGTGATGTGGTGGACAATGAACAATGGACAATGGACGCACCCCACTCTCCATGGCTAAAGAGAACTGGCAAAAGCTTGTGGTACTTACTACAGATGACCGCAAAGAGGTATGGCAAAGCAAGGAGCTCCACGGGCGCTTCTATCGGGCTCTTCATGAGCCCGGTGTAGATTTCCTAGCGTCCGTATCCTGGCTACGTTTTGGTGAAATTTTCGGGGAAACTGAAATTTTCGTCTGTGCAATTATGGACGAAGTTATCTTGATGAATAACTACCGGAGACATATTATGAAGGACGGGACGGTTGACGTGTGTCGGGCATGCCATCGTCCGGGTGAGTCCATCAGACATATTATCTCTGGTTGTTCGCGTCTGGCTAACTGGGAGTACTTACACAGGCATAACCAAGTGGCCAGGATTATTCACCAGCAACTTGCTTTGAAATACAAACTTGTGGATTCTGAAGTACCGTATTACAAGTATGTGCCCGACCCAGTTCTCGAAAATGACCATGTCACATTGTACTGGGATCGATCTATAATTACTGACAAGACTATTGTTGCCAATAAGCCTGATATAGTGGTGATAGACCAATTAGCGCGCCGCACAATGATAGTTAATGTTACCATCCCACATGACGGGAACCTCGTGAAAGCTGAGAAAGAGAAACAAATAAAATATCTCCACTTAACACACGAGGTTGTCGACATGTGGAATGTGAGTTCAGCTATCATTGTGCCGATTATTGTAACGGCCAATGGCCAGATAGCCGAAAGCCTCGACCAACATCTCTCGAGGCTCTCGTTAGGCGGTTGGATCAAGGGCCTGATCCAGAAGGCAGTACTCCTCGATACAGCTCGCATTGTGAGGAGGGAGGTACAATGTTTTAACTTTTGGAGTTTCTTGCACATCTACCTACCTTACCTGCCTACCTTCTACGCTTTGGAACGGGCAACTAGCTTCATCTTTTTGACCGACTGACCCCTTGACAATTCAAAATTGCTTATAATTGATTTGTTTAAAATTGTATGTTTTGCTTTGAGTTATTAACTGAAAGTTAAAAACTCAAAGCAAAGAATCTATAGAGTGTAACTATCCATGGCGCAATCACAATTTCCTGTCGTCATTCCTCAGAATCTCAAGCTCTTAAACGCTTTCAACTAATCTCGAGCTCGTAAAGCAAGGAAATTAGTGTGCCTAATTAATCACAGGGAATTACTTGAGCGTGTCTGTGTCAGTACGTGTCAATTCCTTAACTTTGAGCGGTAGGATCAACAGCGACTGACACTTTAGTCAGCAAACAGTCTTCAGCTTTCTAATTTACTATTCGTCACTCATAAGACTAATTTAGTTAAACTTAATTGCTTAATTCTGCCTACCTTTTAAGCTGAAAGTTTAAGGAAAATGTTAATTATTTTGACGTTTAAGTGTAATCAGAATTAGAAAGCACTAACTTACTTCAAACGGCTCGCCTTTTGAGATTTAATGAGTTGGTCTGTCTGTGATGACTGTCTTTGATCATTCTTGGATCTTCTTTTACAATGGTGTAATCTTTTAATCCCGTTTTGTATTATACGACTTTGAAGACAGAAGTAAAATTAATTAAATTCAGCAATAACTTTTCAACCATAATCATAAGTCATGGTGAAAGATTTATTGATAAAATGAAAGAATCCAATATATTCATGTTTGGCAATCAAAGCTAATAAAATATTTACCCACTCTTCAATCCATCGAGTAAAGAAGAAAATTTATATCCATTTTATATATTTTGTCTTGAATGTAAACAAATGTGCCCTGCATAAATTAATCCTCCTCAAAACATACCGAAAAAATAAACCGTCAAAAATTATGGCCGATTTGGGTTAAATAGAATATTATTTATTTATTCTTATGAAAGCTTACAGTCTAATATCTATTTAGTATGTATAATAGCGCTTAAGATTGCCGAAGAAAGAAAGGAAGTTACAAAAATAAAAATGAAAAACTAAATGAAAAACAAAAACAATTAGGTATATTTTATTTAAAGTATTCCACTGGCGTAGAATGTATTTCTAGATAGATTTTAGTTATTGTTTAGCAAGACCTATCTAAATTGGAAAATGGGTGGTATTTAATATGTAATCGTTATAATTGTTAGAAGTCAACACGTAAAAAGTAATTGAAAATAAAAATCTATCTCCTCAAAGAAAGAGCGAGAAAAACATCTCAGTAGGCACTCCAACCTGATCCTATAAACGAAAAGCAGCGTCAGGCCACAGATACGATAATATTCCGGTGACAGATCGTCGGCTTATCTCGCCGTAACCCTCTCGTCCCCAATTTTACGACTCACACGTGATGATAAACTGCCGACACATGTTTATTCATCCCCCGATCAACATACAATTTTGGGTGAAAGACAAAAGTCTGCTCTAATAGTTTCTGAGAAAGGAAATGCTGGCTAGCAAATTGTTTGTCCGTAAGGTCGGGACGTTAGATTAAATGGTTATTTTTTTATGTCAATTTGGTATTATATAATGTCTTTTTTATGTGGAATGTATTCAATAAAATGTGGAAGTGGCTGATGTTCAACAATGATAAGTAAGTGGTGACCATTGCCTATTACACCTTGAGATCATATTCACCATTGTTTGAGCCATACAGAACATTGACCCCGTGAGCTAGAGTGAATAATTAAAAGTCATAACGAAACTACACTCTTCTTTCGTTTTCGTGTGGTTAGTAACTAACCTGGTGTCAGAGTTTTTCTGCCACCCATGGGCCTCAGACTTGGCTTCACATGCCGTCGAGAAATATCTCTCAACTATGTGGTTTCCACACTATGTTCTCTTTGACCGTTTTTGAAGCAAGTGATAATTATACAATATCCAAGGCATGCACGCCTTGGGTTCGAACTCGAGACCTGACTTGGCAGTCCGACGCCGAAGATCACACGACTAGGCTATCACTGAAACTATAGTTTTGATCACAAAATTACATAAAAGATTAGAATACTTAACTGCCCTCTGTAACCAACGTTTCGTGCTATGACCACGCTGCTGTATCAGACTCAGTAGGTAATCGTAACAGTAACAAGCAGTCCTCTATGCAGTATTCCCACGAATTTAGGTCAACACTCAGCATACTATAAACATTAAGTCCTTCACGAAAAGGTCAAGTTTCCCCAATCAATCCCGCCCAAACGGTTCGCCTACAAAATTAATTAAACTTTTCACTCCAAGGTTCGCAAATTATTTTTATCTCGTCATTGGATGGTGTTATCGAAAAACAAACGGTGCTCAGATAAGCTTGGTGACAGTAACAAGTGGCCCTAATTTAACTTTAGCGGATCTTTACGAGTTCCCGACAATCGGGGAGGAATCCCAATGAGGGACCTCTGAGGGTTATATTACGAAAGCGAAATATTTTTACTGGTAGGTGCTATCATATTTACTGAAGGGGTCGGTTCATACAATTGTAATTTAGAAGAGCGAGACGGAGCGAAAGGGCATGGGAAGCTGTCACCTGCTTCTACGAAGCAGTAGTGCTCGCGAAGGAAGAGGCGGAACGCGTGAGGGAGAGGAAAATTTCGCGCCCTCACGCCCCTAGCCGGCCGAGATTCCCGACGCCCTGGGCGTCGGGAATCGCAGGCCGATTCCCGGCCACCGTAGGCGCGGGCTTGCGGATGGTGAGCGATGGGTTGCTCGCCATCCGATAAGGACCAGACCCGGGTTGACGGCGTGTGTTTTCCACGCGCGCCTTAAAGATATGTCAGCACAACTGACGGGGTCCGCTAGATCGATGCCTGCCGGAGACGCGGGAAGGTCCGAAAGGGATACTGTGGCCCCTGGCAACGTACAGGCAACTGAAGGAACACGGGTGGGTTTTAGTCAGTAAGAGTCTGACACGCCCTCCCGCTCCGTCCAGAGTGGGACAAGTGGTTTGATAATTTCCCAAACACAAAAAAAAAGAGAAGTTTGCTCTACCAAAGGAATTATATCAAAGCACCTTCCGTGTAACTTGGAGGCTTACCTTTTGTTGTTCGAGTAGCTCTATTTGAAACGGAATTTGCGAAATAGGAAATATGTATTGTACGGATATTTAAAGGTTTTGTAATTTTCCCTTTGAACATGAGGTTCTGGTAATGGTATTAAAGGATTTTTTTGGAAATTCTTTGTTTAGCCTGAGAACAGTAACCGGCTGTTAATATGGCACATTGAGCATAAGAAAAGGGTAGGACATTTAACTGGATTTCGTTTATTTGATTTGTCGAAGCCTTGAAAAAATTAAGGCACAGTAATAAAAATTGTTTAAATATCTCAAAAAATGGTGAAGTTGCTGCGATCTGACGTCACAACACAGGAACGCCATAATTAGTTTGTGCGATTCAGTACAATGATCGTTTTAGGATAGAAGAATACCTTATGAAGCGTGTAACTTCTCTATTTTTACACCGTGTTTTGGCAACATCTTTAAAATAAGTATCAATCCTGCTATATCCTACTAATATTATAAATGTAACAGTTTCTATGTTTGTTATACAATCACCCAGAAACGGCTAAACGGATTTGCATGAAATTTGGCACACATCATAGTTTATTGATACGATTTATTCCGATAGTACGTTCCCGTACGTTTCCCGTTCTCGTGGCTAAGTAACAACAGCCGCACTGGTCGATCCATCAGGTTAAGCTACGCTTGCCGGGGTTGGTCAGTGGATAGGTGACCATCTTTACATGCCGATAATCCTCCGTGCCTCGGAGAGCACATTAAGCCGTTGGTCCCGGCTGTCATTCGTGGATCTTTGACAGTCGTTACGAGTCGTCAGAAGCCCGAAAGTCTGACACCAGTCTTACCAAGAGGTATCGTATTACCCAGTTACTGGGTTGTGGAGGTCAGATAGGCATTCGCTTCATGGAAAATACTGGTATTCAGCTGCATCCGGTTAGACTAGAAGCCAACCCCAACGTAGTTGGGAAAAGGCCTAGGCAGATTGAGTACGTTCCCGTGGGATAATTTCCGACCTCCACCCAGGTGAAGCCGCGGGCAAAAGCTAGCTAATGGAGTACCTAGTCAAATACCTTATTGTCACACTAGTATGAGTGACAGAGAGGTCGCTTTATAAAGCCCCGTGGCCGCGTGCAGACTTACGTGACGCGACTCTAACAAAACAATTTCTAAGAAAACTTCACGGTAGAACAATTACCGGTGTCGCGTCGCGCCGTCATGTCGCGCGTATCTGCACGAGGTTTAAAACCTAACTTTGTCTAAAACTCGGTGTGCGTATGTTTTCATTACAATTTTTTACGCAAGTAATCCATCAAAACTATATAATATTATAAAGAGAAAACATTTGATTTTTTGTATGTTTTTTTGTTATGCTTTCACGCTAAGACGGCTGAACGGTTTTGATGAAATTTGACATTGGCACACAGATGGGCCATATAAATTTTATAGAAATTAGTAATACACATCCAAGAAGCACACGACACAAAAATAAAATATGCGTAATACGTCATAAAAAAGCAGTATTTAATAAAAACATTTTGGGCATGGCACCGAAAATATACAATAAGTTGCCAAAAAGTATCATAGACCTACCCAAAATGGACCAATTCAAATTAGATTTGCGCAAATTTCTAGTTGCAAAATGTTACTATTCAATTAATGATTATTTAAATGAAAGATGACTGATTTTATCTGTAATGGCATCACAAGCATAATGATTATTGAAATTTTGATTTGACTTTTTATTTTGACATTTCTATATTTAATGTATTTAATTAAAAATTTATTCTGTTTATTTAATGTTGCGATTAGTACCTAAGATATAAATTTGCACACCTCATTAGGTTATATTACAATGTACATTTTATACCTGTAACACCAAATAAATTATTTGATTTGATTTGATTTGAGTAAGTATCTATTCTATGTCCTAAACCATAGAATACACGTAGCTAGAACATAGGTTAGGTACTTTTTTTATCTCAGTAGTACCTTCACATGGTATAACCAACCTCTACGCGGGTGAAGCCGCGGGAAAAAGCTAGTCTTGATATAAAACCATTCCTCTGTATTACCACCAAAAACTTCCTTTCAAAATAGTTTCGCTGAAACCATTAGCAGGATTCCTAATAAAAACTAGTTATTTATTAAGAAAACTGTATTATGTAGCATCATGTATCTTATTTATAGGCGAAAGTCCATTGTTTCGGAGAATGGGAGTCATATCGAGCGAAAACTGCGGAAACATGGACGGATAGACGGAGGAGTTTATGTTAAGGCTCTTACAGAGTTGTGGGTGTGTTAAGGGTAGTGTTGCAACGTAGGTACGTTGGAAGGTTATGATATGTTGAAGATTGAGATAAGGTGTTTTAAAAATTGTAACATGTACAATGTAAAAACAAACCAACACTACACTAAATGTAAAATGTAATACCAAAAGCAATTGACAATAAAGACATATTTACAGAACCGTTTAAAACCCCCACAATGGTCTGTAAAATGAAACCAGAGATACAGATTTTAATGTGGAATTTCAAACCTAATGTCCTTTTATTACTGTAATCAAAAGTCAGTGTAACGATTATCGCCACAATTGGCGATTATCGCTACAAATCCAAGTTACAAGTTAAAATTGCGTGGAACAGAGATACGATTCATATTGCCTCAATTGCTCGTGGCTAAATGATAACAGCCGCACGGGTCGATCGAAGGTTAAGCTACACTTGCCACGGTCGGCTCGTGGATAGGTGACCATCCATTATATATAAAGTAACTCCCTCTGTGCCTCGGAAAGCACGTCTCTCTTTGACAGTCGTTACTGGTAGTAAGATGCCCAAAAGTCTGACAACCAGTCTTACCGAGGGTATTGTGTTACCCAGTAACTGGGTTGTGGAGCTCAGATAGGAAGTCACTCCATTTTAAATACTGGTATTCAGCTACATCTGGTTAGACTGAAAACCGACCCCAACATAATTGGGAATAGGCTAGGCATATTGAATTGGTTTATTGAAATACACGCATTTAATTAGTCGATACGTTGCCTTTAAACGGTACGAGTCTTCGGTCAGCTGGACCCACTCGCAACTGGACCCGCGGGTCCACTTGACGTAACGGATGCGTCAGTACCTATCTCAGT
The DNA here is from genome assembly GCA_916701695.1 of Agrochola macilenta. Lineage (NCBI taxonomy): Eukaryota > Metazoa > Arthropoda > Insecta > Lepidoptera > Noctuidae > Agrochola > Agrochola macilenta. The sequence continues at coordinate 22,964,509 of OU753556.1, forward strand.
AGACCATATCAATTTCGACTCTTATGAAAGTGAAGTTATATTTAGTGTTTTTTAAAGAATTGGCCTCTTATAAATTGGAATAGGCTTGAAATTACTGTTTAGTTTAACCCCAACATTATTCTCAGCTTAGTCTCAAAAACAGATCTAGTAAGTCTATAACGTACCAACCGCTTGTTTGTCCTACTCTCAAAAACAACAGTTATACCTAAATTGTTTCACACAAGCATGTTTGATACTTTCTTTTAACGGCAATAAATTAGTTTTATGTGAGGTTTATGTAAAAACATTGCAATAAAACCGTTTTCCTTTGAATGGAGACGTCGGAGTATGTTTTTGTGAAATTGACTCGTTTGTAAAAGAGTATTCGAGATTAATATTATAAAGATGTTGTCGGTATGGCTTTCTATGCGTTGTGGCGTTTTTGGGAAAACGGTGTTTGTATTGTTTATTTATTTACTTAATACTTCAAGCACAGAGATGTAACTATTACATATAAATATAATATAATATACCTATATAAGCCCACCACCTACCCCACCTGTCCCTATTTTTATATGTATAAGCACAAATAAATATACATAAATACAAGAATATAATAAAATAAATAAGACAAACATTGGGAAAACATTGATGTTGTGATGATACTGTCAGCTTCTTATGAATGTGCTCACGAACTTTTACATATAGGACAAGTGGTTGGTTGCCATCCTAATTTCCAAAGGAGAGCGCATTCCACAGAGAGATAGATTGAAAGAAGAAGGAAGAGTGAATAAAGTCTGTGCAGTGAGTGGGACATTGAAGAAGGCGATTATTTGATGAACGTAGATCTTTTGTGGTTGGAACAAATGTACTGAAAGTGGGGGCCTAGATAATTCGGGGAAGTGCGAGAGTCAAGAAATGAAAACAAGATTATCAACGCCCTTTGCTCTCTGCACTGGCGTATGGGGCAACCATTTTAGAAGTGACCGGTACGCAGAGACATGGTCATATTAACGTAGATTGAAAACGAATAGAATTGAGTAATTGAGAAGACGGTCTGACAGTCAAGTTTGACGAGGAGATCTGCATTCAGGTCATACTAGCACACATCACCAGGGAAAATTAAGGACTGCACATCACAAGCATTGTCTTCGTACTCGTTGGTAATACATTTTTGAATCGGTACAAAGCCCGCAGAGTTAGAGTTTCTGGCTGACCCTAGCGACTTGAGTACACCAGCTTAGGGCACTATCAATATGCAAGCCTAGGTCCTTCACATCAGTACTAAATAGAACTATGGTTCCATTGAAGAGAACTGGTGGCAACTGTGGCAAGGGTGTACTATCCACCTTAATCATACTCCGAGAACAAAGATGTTGATCGCCTGACACTGTTAGGGTTTACTGCTATACCAAATCTATCAGATCACGTTTTTATGGCTCCAGGTCCCTATATAATTTTTTAATAGCTTCAGGTATTTCTTCAACCCCCCTCGACAGTTCAACTGCAAGTCATCTGCATACAGATGATACGCACACTGTAGTTCGGAAGTTATAAAATTAATAAAAATAGAAAACAGAAGAGGAGAAAGAATACCGCCTTGAGGAAGGCCAGTTTCCAAATCACACCTGATTTGGAAACTGGCGTTCCTTGTTTTTGTTTATTTATTCAGTACATAGTGTCATATCCGTCCATGACATTTATGGATCTCTTTTGTTGTAATTGTTTTGTCATGAAGCCATGAATCCTACTAATATGGACTAAGTTGTCTGAAATAAAAGTTATATTATTATTATAACTGAATATTTTCTTGAACAACACAAAAGCAAACTTAACGTAACAAAATAAAAAGGTCCCAAATCGAATAGCGCAGCAGTAACTGTTCGCTAACTATCATAAAAACTCTTGCTATTTATTATTCACACGCTTTTTCATACCTTGTGTTATAAATGGCTTTTCAAACAAACAAATAAACCTACACAATGCATTTTTGTTTCACCTGTTGAACTGAATCTGTGATAATAATAAATTTGAAATTGTATATCCTTTTCATTCATTTTATTACATGACGCACTAGGTGACATAGACGCTTACTACAAACCGATACTAACATAAATTTTTCTGTGTATATTTTTTTGGTCTTCATTAATTTACGTCTTTTTAGGGAAAAAAATTTTTAACCTACTCGGGTAGGAATTATGTGACGTCTCTAATTTGATATTTCAACGGTGGGTTATATCGCTACGACGAAGTAAAATAAGTCATCTAGTTCTGCAGTAAAATAACCGCCACAGTTTATTTGTCCAGCGCATCATCTTGATCTTTATTTCTCCTTTTTATGTTAATATTGTATTCAATAAGAATCAGAAATGTTGTAAAAATAGATTAAAAATTTGTGGTACTCGACTTGGAAAAGCCATTATGCCATTCTTATCACGAAGAATTCTCAAAGGCCGGCCATAACCATCTTAATATTTTGCAATCGCCTAACATCTATCATGCGGAATGTAGCAGAATCCAAGACCGCTCACGTAAGTTAGTACGTATTGCCAATTTATGAGACGAATTTCTATGTCCTCTGCATCGCTTTATAAGTATAAGAAAACGTAACACAGGTCCTTCAGGCATCCTAAATCTAAAAGGGGACCGAGTTTCCTCAGAAATTCTTATCCTATACATACAAATGGTTCTAATGTTCTTAGCAACAGATTAGAAAACAAATGGAGCAATAGGTTGACACGGTTAAAGGTAACTTTTAAGTTGGTTGTATGAATTGACACCAGCTGAAGTATCTGCAGAATAGCCTGTCTTTGTTACAGACCATGACTATCATTAATGTTAATTTACTAGGAATAAAACTCTTATTGTGATATAATGTAATTTTTACGTCTTTATGTTAAACCAGTTTTATTAACAATTTTTCAGACCTTTAATTCTTGTTTATCTTCTAGCATATAAGCGATTTGGTGTAACTGTACTGTAAGCTTATAATGCATTTGAACAAATGACATTCGCTGACTGGACTTACTCGCGGGGTATGTGGTAGTACTCTGAAAGGTTGATGAAACTCATACATACATAGCATACATAAACTCACACCTTCATCTCATGGGGGTAAGCAGAAACTACAGAATTTCACCTGCGACCATCCTTACATATCATATTGTTGCTTCGTTTACGTTCAAACATGCATGCTAGTTGCTAGTACTACGCACCTGACCTTTCTGAAGAAGATCATTATTATGTCTTTCTAGAGGGGAGCATATCTGCCTTGCTTTGTAAATACTTTTTGTTAGTCGCCTTTCACTCATCCTCTCAACATGTCCAAACCATCGAATACTCTTGAAAATAAACTCAGGAATATTCGTGTGAGAATTTATTTTAAACTCCTCTGTGGTTCTCAAAGCGGATCGCGTTTTAGGTGACGCAAGCCAAGCCGTGTTACGTAATTGGAGGCGGAATCAGTCTAGACGTAAGACATGTCTGGCACACAATTATGGCCGGGAAAGCAGCTGAGATTATATGGGTTTCAGTTCTCTCGCGATCGCTTAACGGTGATTTGCTTTTATAGGCGAATAAGTTTCATAGAATATTCAATGTTTTGCAGCGCGATTACAGGGGTGAAACTATTAAAATAAAAAAGGGGTGGATGTATTATTTGGTAACTCATGATAAATGATAAATTAATGACTGTTGTTTTTGGTTTTCCAACAAAGTGGGTAGTATTTAGTTCAAAGCGATTGGTAGTCGTTTTACTGAGTAAAAATTATTTTCAATAAGTACCTACATAATATCATTTAACCAAGATTACATAAATCTGAAATCTGGACTGCAGTAGTTCAAAAACATATTTTATTTTCCTTTGTAAAGACAAGAAAGACAGAAAAAATATGAAGAAAAATTTTTGGTTGGTTGGTTTGACTGAATGCAGTATCATACTACCGACGCGGCTACATTCTTACCGGTGTTATCCGTATTCAAATAACAACTTCCTTAAATACAGTTGGAAAATCTGGACTAGAACGCATTCCCAGCTGATATAATGACGAACTAAGGTACAAAGCTGACTGCAAATGCAACCCGCAATCAGGACAGTCAGACTGCAAAATCAAGCGTGATTGCATTGCAGACTATTTTAGCTCTATTTCGTACGTGATCGTACGAGATCGCTCGTCATCGGCCGTGGTAGTGTGGTTACGTTTGGGGTAGACGCCATTTTAAGCCTGTTAGGGATGTTTATTTGTTATTTTGGTATTGGAATGAATTATTTTAGGGTAACTATGTATTTTTAGGTTTTGACCATAACTGGTTTTAAATGGGAAGAACCTGTGAATACTTTAGAAAGTAAAGCTTTTACAATTATCAGAAAGTGGAATTCGCTTTATCTATTTTCAATAATCCTTCATATTTTTTTTTTTTGGGTTTAATAAATATAACTCTAAATTAATACAGGTGAGTGTACCAGATGGTGTGGAATGTAGCTGACTAAGTGACTGAGTCTGACACTCCTCGGCATTCTGTTAATATTTTTCTCGTTACAAAATAAAGCAAAGTTTATTTTGTAACAAAATACCAGCAACGTTTTAACAACTGGACAGTCAATGAAGTAAAACACAATTTATTGTGCGACACACAATAAAATTGCATTTCACATTTTTGTTATTTGACACAATAGGTACGTTTTAAGAGAAGTTTTCCTAACGTCTTACGAGAAAAGCAAATGCAACCGTGCTACTTGATGCGATGGAAAATATTGTCAAATTATGCTCCAATAGCTAATAATTAGACAACTTTCATTGAGATGTTAGACCTACGCAAAATGATGTTCATCTTGTTGATAACATTATAGTTTAAGTCAGCACAAAGATGCCACTGTCAGTCTGTCACAAATAAATATACAAGACTATAGTTTACGAACAATATTAAAGTTCATGCTGCTACTTTACTAAATATTTCTCAAAGATTTAAACCGTTAGATTTGTCCTCATCGTACTTAGATCTCGCAAAAAACTGTTAATGAAATTTTTTCGATAATGATAACAGTGAGCTCACCTCATCATCCTGCATGGAACGATAGATACAATTTCAGTATGAGTGAGCGAGACAATACTATTGAGTGTCAGTGTCAACGAAACAGGCACGTGACCACTGACCATCCTTTGACGCGGTCGGTGGAATCTAAGAATCTAACGATTTAAATCTTTGTAAAAATCTTTACCAAAAATTCACCAGAGACAGTTGCGACATTCAAAGATTTTGCACAATAGTCATTAATTTTTGCACAACATATGAGTATATATAATTTTTTTACATTGCGCAATCACTTCATTCCTTCACCTAGGACAAATATTTATGTCTGCTGTAGGTATAGTTAACTTATATACGAGTAGTATACTGATGAACCGAACATAATGTGAGGACGGCTGAGGGTGCTGCAGTGAAGAGGAGCAGCACAATGCAAAGAATTGGCGTAGAGAAGTAGGGAGTATTGAGCTTCAATGCGATGCAATTTCATGGAGTATGTAAAATTATTGTGGAAATAAGTATGAAGATAAATGATAATAGTTTGAGAAGGGACTGTGTTACTGGAACTTAAGGACTTAACCTAAAATAGAACATTATCATAATCTACGTGTACTATGTAAATTAAATAATTATTTACTATATTTTTGTTCGGTGTAAGTAATTGTGCTCTCTAACGCTTGTAACGAGTATATTAGATGAGATATTTCAACTGTAACTCTAAAATCGGTTACAAAAGTTCAAAAGCAGGTGTTTCATTAATCGGCAAGACAAATAAAAAACTATTGCGAGCACTCGAAAAAGACTATTTACAATCCAACCCAAAATTAAAGCACTTACTTTTAACATAAATAATTAAACATTTTAAATCCAGATTTACCTTCAACTGCCATCATCTGCCTAACTTTTTCCCAACTATGTTGGGAAAAAGTCCACCAGTCTAACTGGATGCAATTGAATACCAGTATTTTACATGGAGCGACTGCCTATCTGACCTCCACAACCTAGTTACTGGGTAATACAATACCCCTTGGTAAGATAGGTTGTCAGACTTTCGGGCTTGACGTTATTACCCGTAACGACTGTCGAAGATCTACCGGGAGTAATGGCTTAACGTGGTGGCTCAATGTCTTGGTATGTAAAAATTGACACTCATCCACGGCCCAACAGCGGCAAGCGAAGCTTAACCTGAACGATCGACCCGTGAGGCTGTTATTGCTTAGCCACAAGTCCTTCTACCTTCAATTGTAAAACATATATATTATAAACATAACAAGCACAGGCAAAGCACATCGTTCAAACCACATTACTTTTAAATCGCCTCTTAACTTACGCGAGCAGAGTTAATGGCCGCCATTTTTCTTTAGTGCAAGCGAACAATGTATTTAACAGATTAATCACTGCTGCCCCTAGAGCATTCAAGGGGTGGCTAGCTTGTACTAACAGACGGACTGCAGTCTTTTAAAATATGACTAGAAACGTGTTAGTATTCTGGGCAATCCCTATAACTTCTTTTTAGCGTGTCGATAGCAAAAAGAACCCAAAATATGCATAACATTTTTTTATTTTATTTGTTAGGCCCAAAATTCAGCATCGCGAATGCTGTTTGCTGACACCGCCATTACGTCCTCACGTGTGCAGGTAATCCCTATGATAAAGCTGAATATTCTTTAGATTGATGTGAGCACAGCAAATAGTGCAGATGTCCGTACGTACATGTCAAGTTTGCGTCAGTTTAATAACCGAAGTCGTTATCATGATTTCGCTACAATCATGACAGCAAGGTGTATGGCAACTGCATAAACGCTTTTACGGACAAACAGAATTCCCGAATATCGGCTCTAGTAAGTATCAAAATTACAATGGCAGCTACGGTTTTCAGTGGTTATTTTCTATGCATTTTGCAGTACAATCAACTCAGCCTATCACAGCCCACTGCTCGACATAGGCATCTCCCAGGTTGCGCCACAACAGCCTGTAGTCCAAGTTACGCAACCAGTCTGTCCCAGCCATTTAAGGTCGACCTTTTTAAGGCCGTACAATACTGGCATTCAATAAGAACCCTGAAGAAAAGATTTTGCAGGTCACACCTTATACGATGCAGTAATGCAGTAGTTCTCAAGACACAATACATCACTCACTACGAGTATTTACAACTGTATTCTATTTTCCATTCAAAATGTTGTTCTTTTACACAATTTAAAATGTTGGTTCTTAGGAAAGATACAGAAATAGTAGTCAATACTAAGCGTTGAAAGTGTAGTAATTGAATCTTTCAGCAGACAGTTCGATATAAAATGCGGACTCTAATGATTCTTTATAGGCAGGGAGCCGGCGACAAAACGCTTTACTCAATGTTTATTGAACAGGGAATTTTCTTAAACGTTTCCTGTAACTTTATGCTGATTTACAACTTTTCGTGTATTGTGTGGTTCCGTTTAGTGTGAGAATAAATCAAACCTTCTTTACTCAAGGGTGTTTTAATAGGTGACTAAGGAGGTTATGGCGAAAGGATTTGCAAATATCAACAATTGCTTTCATCAAAGTTTGCCATGTGTGGGGATTGTGATATACCTACAAAGGTTTACAGGCTTTATATTAGTGATAATAAGCTTAGGTTCTGTCTAGGTGAGGATGTATTCGTAGGGACTCTCTGACTGTCAAATGTAATTGGGATAATACCGTTTAGTTAGAATGGTTTTGTCAGTAAAAGGTTGGTAACCGTCCAAAAGAAAAAGAACGTCCGTCCACTTCAGGGAAAGAATTAAGGGAAGAGAATTTTCACAAGTTCGTACCTAAAACAAAAGGAGGCCTGTATTTCTAGCATATCAAAAATCAAAAGCACAGCAAAAACAAAAAGATTGTTCCCAGGTCTTAACTTAGTGGATTTTCCCTCAAACAAGGATGTATAGTATGACATTTTTTTTTTCAGGACTTTAAAATTGATTCTAAAACAGGCAATTTCGGAGAACCCCCCGTTAAGTAACTTAAAGTTACCTCGTGGCCACGAGCTACACACTCAAGCGACACGCGTCTTGCAACATCGACTGGAGAAAATACATGACAGAAGTTGCTTAGATCATGCCACGAGTCACCGTGACGCGACTTGCCGCGTCACGGTGGCTGATGGACCTGATGACCGACGGATGGAAACAGGTGATGCCCGCGAGTGTCACTTGACCCTGCGTCCTAACCAAAGGCGATCGTCGCGCGAGTACGCGGCCGATGTGATAGTTTGTATGAAATTTGACGTATGCGTACGCGAATTGATCGATCGCGCGAGTATGTCATATTCATATAAAAGAGCGCGACTATCTCATACTCGCTTTTGGATAGGACGCCGCTTGACGCAAATCGCGTAGCAAGTCGCATCACTCAAGGCCGTGAACGGGCCTTAGTAGAATCGCATATGGAGTTGTAAGTCAGGTCATTGATTAAGTAGATAAATGAGATATCTTGTGGACCTAAAATAAATAAAGACGGAAAAAATGATCGTATTGACGTTAGGGGTTATTTATTTGAAACTGTAAGTAATGGGATACTTACCTATTTATTTATTAATTATCTTTGAGATATGAAATTGAAGAGGAAGGAGGAAAAGAGCTTGAAGTAATGATGTAGGTATTTATTAAGAAGTAAGCTTTTGAGTATTTCGGGACCTGTTTGTGATACGGGTTCAACAAAAATTTGAAAAAAATTGTTTATAGAAGACATTAATTGGCTCTTCTGATTTTAATACTTATGGCCGTCTTATTTATTATTATTATTTATTTTTAGCCTGTGTTGTCCCACTGCAGGGCAAAGGCCTCCCTTTCTTCTTTCCACTCTTCTCTGTCTTGAGCTAGTGTGGACCAATCCTGTTTGTAGGCGTCAAGCTCGTCTCGCCATCTTCTCTTGGGTCTACCTCGATGTCGACGGACGTTTTTTGGGACCCACATCGTGGTAGTTTTGGCCCATGACTCATTCGACATGCGGCAGACGTGTCCGGCCCAGTCCCACTTAAGCTTGGCTGCTTTATAGGTGACGTCGGCGATTTGTGTTTTGGAGCGCAGCACTGTGTTCCTAACACGGTCCGTTAGTCTGACTCCAAGAATGCTTGGCCGATGGCCTATGGCCTATGGCCGTCTTACCAAAGGAAATCGTATTACAAATCGTCAGATAGGCAGCCGCACCTTGAAAAAATGAATGAATACTGGTATTTAGCTGCGTACGGTTAGACCGGGTAGATCAGCCGACCCCAACAAATTCGGGAAAAGGCTTCGCATAAGATGATGACATATGGCCGACTTAAATATCTAGTCTTGATTAGACCCTATCGAAACAACTCAGTCTTTCTCCCTTTCTTTTTGGTACTTTTCATGTGGTTAGTGACTAACCTGGTGTCAGGGTTTTTATGCTACCCATGGACTTCTGACTTGGATTCACAGCGAGAAATATCTCTCAGGCATTTCATCGGTTTTCAGCGGTTTCCTCACGATGTTTTCCTGCAGCGTTTTTTAAACAAGTAATAAATACAATACGCACATGAATCCGAAAAGTCAGAGGTGCGTGCCTTGGGTTCGAACTCGAGACCTGTGACTTCGCAGGCCTACGATCACACCACTAGGCTATCACTGCTTATTCTGCAATAACATAGCTAGTTAAAATTACAGTTTGTTTTTTACATAAATCTTGGCTAACAATATCGCAAAGAGATTTCGTCATGAAGCACTGCTGCTAAATTGTATTATTAAGATGAACAAAACCCAGAATAAATACGTCCTGCCCTCGGCCGAATTATATTGTCTCTCTTGTACGTACACCCCTCTTTATTTCAGAGCTGCCAATGACAGCCTCCTTAAAATCTCCAAAACATATTTCCGTCAAAACTTTATGCTGCAAGACAATCCTTCCTTACTGGCACAGTAAACAATATCTAAACTGCAGTATAACCACTGCAAACTTCAAGCGGCACTACACGTTGGTCCTAACGTTAGCCCCAACTTGTGGACCGAGAAAATGGCATTGGCCCCAACGCTAAATATATTTTTTTCGAATGGCTTTGGCTCCAACAGTGGGACAAAAGTATGGAGCCGGCGTAACAAAATAAAATGGCGGATTATTTCCACGTTTTATACCCTGCCTTGAATAAACTAGGGGATATACTTGTGTTTTACCGTTTATAAGCGGTTTATAAATGGTTGGCGGTGTAAGCACCGTCTGGGGAGGTGTCTGTCAGTTTATGCAGCTTGGGAGTTTCAACTTTTAAAAGGAATATTGTAGGAAAGAAATGAATGTTTTGTAAAAAAGCAGGCACTTGCGCTGCAACACACTTACAATGGTAATGCCTTTCATTTTTACAATTCAACAACATTCATTGCGCCATCTACATTGCTGAGCATTCGAATTTAAAAAATATTAAGAAGCAATGGATTAGCAATTTCCTTCAAAATACTTTAGGATTTAAATTGTGATTAAATAAAAGTGTGTTACCCAATTAGGGTGCTCTATGAATGCGTTTTTTCCGCTGAGGTTTGGTGTTTCTAAATCTAAAATGGACAAACGACTTTTGAAATGTTCCTGGAGTTCACTGGACGAATAGTGACTAAGCAAGATGCTGTGTGAAAAACTACACTTAAATTACAGTACAGTTAAATTGCGCAAATTAGCATTTGTACAGCATAGTAATCAATGTCCTTCATTATCTGTATAACAAGAGGTCTTCCCCTGCCAAATTATTACTTCAATTTCAGGCTGAAAATGTTATAACACCAAAACTGTTTAAGTTACATTCTCACTTTGTGTTCAATCGTATGCTCTAAAATAGTACAGAAAAACAAATAAAATGAATCCAATAACAAATAAATAACACATCAAGCCCGGATAAAGAGCTGTCCTTTCATAAAAGTTGGTAAGTGCGTAATTCCCTCCGTGCGTCAAGTTTCATCGCTCGCTTCTTCTTTAAGCTGTTCTGTAATACGGGTTTCTTTATCTACGATAATACTATTCAGGGTATACAGTACCTGCCAGGGTTGCGAGTTTGTCCGAAGGGGATATCGCGGCCCCGGCACACAGGCAACGGAAGGAACACGGGTGGGTTTTAGTCAGTAAAAGTCTGACACACCCTCCCGCTCCGCCCAGACCGGGAGAAGTTATTTGTAAATTTTCCACCCAAAAAAAAAAAATGTTATAAAAAAATGATATAGGTAGTACAAAGAGAGTTACTCATTCACAGAACAAAGATTGAAATTTTACTGCCTGTGTACTAGAAAATTCTAAATATATTTACTTTAATTTAGTTCTATTGAATTGTAAATGAGTTATTATATCTACCTACATCGCCACATGCGAACTACGGATCAAAAACCTGACTCACACAACATCCTGACGTCGCACAAATCCTGCATCGCGCAATTAGAGTTTACCGCGCGATGGACATTATAGAAGCTCCCAACCTCTGGGCAGTTGCCCGCCAGACACGACACCCGTCTGGTCGGAGGATACTCCCTTTTCTATGATGGATGAGTGAACTTTACACCCTCTTCCTCATGCCTCTAAATAAAAATAATTAACACTGCACTGTATTGTATTGTAACTTATCCAAAACAATGAAAACAGTATTGCATGGAGTTTATAAAATGATTCAGCTAGAAACGTATTATATACACCTAGCGCGGTACTCCCTTTCTTCTCCGAAAATTGTTTGTCCGAAAATCATTATCCATAACACGTTTGCTATAAACTTCAGTAACCATAATGTTCCAAAATTTGAAATTTTGTTTTACATAATTATCTTTACTTCTAAAACTATTCTGTCCTAGTATCGAGTACTATAATAATTGAAACTCCTAATTTTGCATGAAATAAAGTCATATGTCCTAAGTATTGTATTATATAATGTGATGTGTATAATGTGTATCCGAATCTTCATTTATAATAAAATTGTTAGTCCTAAAAAAAAATGGTTTTAGTGACAGAAACGAATCGCTGTAAATCCGACTCCACGCAGTCTTGTTTACCCTACCCCTAGAGTGTAATTTAAAATCGCGTGGGCGCGGAGGGGCTAGGCGGCCCGCGAGTTGAGGAGCAGGTGGTGAGCGTTAAACCATCTGCGACTGTAAGCTCGCGTGGGACCGCCGGAGCCCTGCAGCGCCGGAGCCGTGACAGAAACCATGCCTGCTGCATGTTGCATGCTCGCTTGCATGCTGCATTCTTGCTTGGATGCTCGCTTGCATGCTCGCTTGCATGCGGCATGCTTGCTTGCTCGTTGCATGCTGCATGCTTGCTGCAAGCTTGCTGCATGCATGGTGTATGCTTGTGTGCATGCTTACAGGGAAATAAAAAATATTAATGTTAATATTGTTTAATGTACTACAAATTTGTTTAAGAAATATTATTAAGATAATTATATGAACATTCAATCATTTGAATTCAGAACTTTAAACTTTTATTGTAAGGCGTTTTATGTCTTTTGTATATTATTGATTGATAACGCGTCAGTTGCCATAATCGTGAAATTACATAAAATCATTATCACTAATTTCATTGGTCATAATCGATCAAGTGTCATAATCATTTTAATCCATAAATTTATTTGCAATATTTTTCATTTTCACTAATTTCATTTTCCATTACATTTATTCACCATAATATTCATTTGCCCATACTAGCACAACAATGCTAGTTCAGTTGATTAATATATGAATAGACGATACAGATTTTTTTTATTCACAAGGACACCTAAAAATAAACCTAATCTACTTGCATGCTTGCTTTGCAAAAGAGGAAATCTAGCACGTTGTGTGGTCACAGTTCTAAACTAACCTAACCTAACCGTTTCAAATTTGACAAACTGTTTATTTTCTAAAGATTGTTTGCTGTAATAAATCTTTTGATTACAGAACAAATGCCTTAGTGACATTATTTTTTGTACAAAACAATAAACGTTTCTAAATTATATTAAATGTTGCTTATGTCAAGTATCGATTATGTAATGTGTTACTTATAGAAACTAATGATTATAACACATGTTATTATGGAAACTTATTTTATGGCAACTAAAAGTTATGACTAATAAGTTGATATGACAAGCGTTATTAGCATAAATGATAATAGTGCAAGTAAATATTATGAGGGGGGACGATTATGGAAAACAATAATAGTACAAATAATTTTATGGAAAACAAGACAATACCCTTTCTAGTGCTATAACTGGGAAGAAGAAGTGGCGAAACAAACTCCCTAGCAGCACAGCTGCTGCTGTCTGTTAGAAAAACTTGATTCTATTAATTAAAGATGTTTTTGTTTTTTGTTTGTTTTAATTAAGCAAATAAGTAATTAAAACAGGCACAGCAAAAGCAGATTGTGAAAAATAACAAAAAGACTGGCATAACGAAAAACAACTGAAAATTTTTGTTTTATTCTAAACTCATCATATAATAAATTCAAACAAAAAGGTAATTTTAAAACTGATATCAAAAATATGTCCTGTAGTAAGGCACCTTGTAATTGTAGGTATAGCAATTAGACTTGTACTTAATAAAGTGCGACATGCGCTTAATTATCGGAATTAAGGGGTTTCCCGAAGATCTGGCTATCAACACAGCTCGTAAAAACTTTGAGGTTAAAGACACACGCATTTTTTATGTGCTATGGTGCAAAGATATAAAAGTTATATTCCTTATACGTCAGTTACTTTGACATCATCGTAAATATTAAATTAATAGGATTTACGCGTTCTCTTGTTTGTTGTGTGTACCTACTGGCTAAGAGAGAATGCTGGTGTTGTTGTCCTTTCGTAGTGTGCAACCACAGTCGTGATACACAATCTAATTACAATAATAGAAATAGTGAATTACTAACTAATTAAGATTTATGTTTTTCCAATTTTGTTCAAATCTATTTTTGAACAAGGATAAATTAGAAAAATAGTAACTCAATGAAAATTAATAGTCACAACCATGGTGATTTAGTTAAAGTAATCAAGTATTCTACCCAAGCCATTCCTCCATAGTCATTTAAAACAACACAACACACAGTCACCCCACTCATAACGTCACGTCTACACAGTTGTGACGCGGAAATATTTATCCCACAGCCATTGTGAGCACTTATCCTTATTCCTCCTTGAATTTTGTACGCAACTCGAATAAGCTCTATTCGTTGGCACACGATAAGCCATGTATGGTAATGTAGTTTCCTCAAAAGCCTCCCAAGAACCCACTTTTCAGGATCACCGGGATTTTTCTAGATACAACGTTTTTAGATTCAAATTGTGTCAGTAAAGTGGCACTCCTGTCAAATTGTATGAATTATTCAGAAGGGGACTTAATTTGAATGAGAGCTTTTTTACAAACGTATTCATGACCTCTTTACCCTGTCTGTGATGTGTCGCGTAGACTACGGCTTCGACCTGTTTTTTGTCTGGTTGAAACTTTGATTTCGTGGAATTGGTTTTTGATGAGAATGCGCTACGGAGATAGGTATATTTATTCAACGATCTAATGACAACTGCAGGGAAAAGAAACAAAAACGCATAACATACCTAATTATGACCTATGTATGATAAAAGTTACTTATAACCTACCTAGCTAAAATTAAAGCTGACCATCGAAAATTGCGTTTCAGAGCACATCAAAGTTTTGAGCATAAACTCAGGAAATTGCCGAACTATGCTAGTAACTAGCAGGCTAGCGGCAAGTAAATACTAACCCCTCATGTTACTAAGTCAATGTAAATCTTTCCTTTATTTTGGAAGCGGTAACGTTTTGGTTCTGCGTGGATAATCGGGCTATGTTGGTGAATTTGTGCTGGAGATTAGAATGCATAGGAAAATTGTGTTTGTTGACAACCCACTATGGATAAGTTATACGTACTTTAAGTATTATAGCGCTTATTTAAAGTGTAACGATGATGATGATGTGTGTGTTGTGATTTATTTAGCATAAGTATAATAGCATAATTATTCCCACTCCTGGCACACAGGCATCAGCTCTCGGTGAGAGGGAGTGGGCATCCACCACGCGGGCCCAGTGCTGGTTGGTAGATGTCAAAATGTCTTCGAATTTTTGGTTCTAGGACATGCCGGTTTCCTCATGAGGTTTTTCTTTACCGTTTTGAGAGCAGTGGTGATGATATAATTTACACAAAGTAAAGCGCTTGTCTGAATTTAAAACTATAACCTACAACTTGGAAGTCGCGGACATTACCACTGGGCCACCTCTGCTTATTGTGTATATGTCGTAGGATGATTTGATAATTCAAATTTTCGCGAAAACCCTAGGGATGTTGCGAAAACACAGATAATCAGAAAATGGTGAAAACATTTCTGCGAGCAACTTGGTTGAAATAGGTTATGTTAAGTTAGAACTGCGACCAAACGCGCTACTTCCAAGTTGCTCGCATAAATGTTTTCACCATTTTCTAATTATCAGTGTTTTCGCAATATCCCTATTATACGGGGTGTCAGGAACATCGACGCGAAGCCGGTTACCATGGATTCAGTACATGATTCTGAACCCCCTGCGTTGAAATTTTTCGTCGGTTATTTTAAAAAAAATCAGCTGCTCCATACATTTTGACCGCGTAGGTATTGCACTTTTCTATGAAACAGCTGATTTTTTTTAAAATAACCGACGAATACTTTCAACGCAGGAGGTTCAGAATCATGTACTGAATCCATGGTAGCCAGCTTCGCGTCGATGTCCCTGACACCCTGTATAGGGTTTTCGCGACAATTCAAATTATCAACCCATCCTACGACATATACTCGTATATACTCGTAATAAATAAAATTCACTCATGTTAAAACTGAATTTAGAGAATCTACCCGAACGCACTGCACTTTACAGCCAGCTGGCCAAGCGCTGCATCACTAGAACATGAGTAGAATAGTTCACTTTAGAGCTTGTTCTAAAATATTCGTCTGGAGCTAAGTTATAAACTCAGACTGTGAGATTTATCTGAGGTACCATAAACATTGAAATATTTTACAATTTCTTTTTTATATCGGAATCAATTACCTTTTAGGTGTTACAAGTTTTATTTCACGGAAGATTTTAGACAATCGCCAGTACTTGGTAGTGCCCATTGCATTTGCTTATGATTCATTGTAGGTGCTCCAGTAAGTAATAGGCACAATTTGAATAAACCCCTGGCTGTGATACTATCACTGGATTGATGACATCCTATAAAAACGTTACTATTGGAATGATCCATCCTATGTTCAAAAGTACACTTCTGTCCGTCGTTTTTGCAATCACATCTTACCACTAAAATCATGGTGAGCGCTATAACAATTTTTATAAAAATGAAAGTCACCATAGCAACAGATTCATAGCAATTTTCATAAAAATAATATAGTCCTCGGGTTGTTGAACGAAATTGCGCAATGTTGCAGACAGAAAGTAATATCCGTTGTGAGAACAAAACTCGATCGTTCACCGCTATTGTCTCTTTGTGCTCTCTTGTGCAGATAAAATGCAAATCTTAAATAGACTGACAATGAAATGCAAGGTTTTTTAATAAGGATTTGGAATGGGATGGTAAGTGCTTATTTGGTTCTAGTTCTTTTGCAGTCCACTGGCGGGCATCAACATATTTTTTTCAGGGCTTCTTTAAAAAAAACATTGATCTCTTCAGGAATGGACAGCTTACAAACTGCGGGTCTGAAAACTTGCACAGGACGTGAAAATGGCTGGTGGAAACAATAGGAAGAAGGAACAGTAGATGGAATGCCCACGTAAATGATAAGGTAAACCAATTTTTTTATTAAGAAACGGAGCATGCCAAAACACACTTTCAATCACAATCCGAAGGATATTAAAGGTACCTGCTAATCGATTGGTCGCATGTTACGGTATTCTGTTGTGCAAAACTACTTACCTATTGAAATCCTATGACACTCATGTAACAAACTTTTTATATATTCTTTAACACTGTTACCTCTAAAAAGTATACTTTTAATTATCTTTGATTGTTTTACACACTTCTAAGCAAGAGAGGCCTTCGAAGTCAAGCGGTGTGACGCCTGTCGACGCCCTCTAAGAGAGGCCTCCCCCGTCACAGCACGGCGCGGCGGCGTAGCGTGTGACGCTGACGCGGTCCTCCCGCTAGCGTGAGGCACCACGAAGCGCCTCCGCTACCTCCGAACTCTTAAACCCTTCTCTTCGCTCGACAGGGTGTATAAATCTGCCCAGCTCCTCCACGCTGTCTCCTGCCTGCCTGCCTGCCTGCCTGCCTGCCTACCTACCTATCTGACTGCCTGCCTGCTCGCTTGCCTGTGAAGCCGGCTCTTAACGTCCTTACCTTTATCTTTTTTTTTTTTTTTTGCATGTGTTAGATAAACCCTCTGTTAGATAACATACTGTATATTTAAATTAGCAGACGTGTGTGCATTTTTCTACCGACTGTACTTTGACTGACGAATTGAATAAAACTGACGAATGGACGAAAACTGGCAAACAGTGGAAACTGTCGAGTTAACGAAACTGTCTAATCGATAAAACTGACGAATCAGTGAAACTGACGAATCAACGAAACTGGCGAATTAAATAAACTGACGACTGAGGGAAACTGACCAGTGATACGCGGACTCAATGAAACGTAAAAAAAAATCTAAAGTAAAATAATCCAAAATTCAGCAACCGTTCAATATCGTACATTGGGGTTTAAGTCAGTGACATTCGGCTAAGATTACCTTTGTTCGACTTTGTAAAGAGCGTTTTCTCCTACTCACATTCCACTGTCACTCCGATAATCAATGACGATACGAAGACGATTTTAATGTCAAATTACACGTTATCAACTGACTGCACCAACCCACAGAACATAGATTTTCACTAAAATTCTGTGACTCTGTACATCACAGTATTTTGGCGGTTTAGTACATGAAATATATCTACATATTGGAATAGTGTGGCAGTGCTGCACGCGTAGCATGACCACCGTTTTATCGACGGAAGAGTAGACAAAAATGACGTTCCGTGTAGACAGTACGACGGCAGCGAAGTAGAAAGAGTCAACTGCACTTTTTACGAAATTCACTCTTTGACATAATTCGACTCAGAATTCTTTGTTTTGTCAAGGACTTTTTTCTGTTTTATTCTCTATTTTTACTGATATTAAGTCACATATATAAAGACAACTACAACAATAATTATTCTTAAAATGACGAAGTAAGTACCGTGTTTTGGAACAAAAACTATTACAGTAATATTGGCCTTAACTATTTCCTTGGTAATGTCCTATTAACTAAATGATGTAAAATAGGAGAAGATAGCTTTGTTCTTCTATTAATTATTACAATTTTGCATTCAAACCGTTCTTCTGTAAAATCATGATATTGTAGATAACCGTGTACTTTGTGGCCGTCGAGTAGAAAGTTTTCTACTGTCTTTAGCATGGCGATTACAAAATCAAATTGTCTTCATTACCTTAGACAACTGTCAGTTGTCAGTGTGATTTTGACAGTTTGGGATAGAAAACTTTCTTCTGAAATAGTCTACATGTTTACGGACCTAGACAAATATTGTTACAAACGTAAGACAAAATGACAGATTGTAGAAAGATTTCTACGGTGCGATGTCAAAAATGGAGAAACGAAATGTCACTTTGTGTAGAAACAGCTGTGTCTATTCTTTGTAGAAATAGAAAGGGTCATGCTACGCGTGTAGATGATATTTGACTAAACGCGACTGCATCGAGTGGCACTTCGAAAATGGACCTAACTCGTTACTCGAGAAAAATAAATAACATTTTATTTACTTGAGTAAAAAGTTAAATAAAATCGAACCGCATCACTATCTGACACTGTGAGAAAAACAAGTGTCAAGTGACAACAACACTTCGTTCATTTATTTTTTTCCGTTTCTTTCGAATCGCATGAAATTGATATTTCTGTTTTCCTGTGTGAATGGATTATAATGAATATAGAATCTTTGCGTTTCTACAGCATTTACTCCAGAAGGATTTTGTGTTATTGTTCAGTAAGATTTCAACGCAATGTGCGAAGACAATGGTGCCGATTCTCTTATCACAAATGCCTCTAAACTAGACTAAAAATCACTAAAATTAAGTTTAATCCTGTCAAACGACGATTTCCCATTCTGAAATAGACTAAAGTGACACAATTAAACTATATTTTAGTTTGACAGCACTAAGATAGTACTGAGTTTTTAGTTTAGTGAAAATGGCAATTTTGCTATTCTGAATATGACATTTTTCACCTAAAATTTTGATTGTAAAATACCAAACCAGACTAATTCTGACAATTTTTAATCGCGATTAAAAAGGTGTGGTGTAAAATAAGTTGTCATGAACTAAAATTCACACCAACATCTCGACTTCACGTGCAAAAACAGTACTGTATTTATTTTTTCTTTTGCTTATATCTCGAAAATGGTGCGTCCTATCGCAAAAATAATGAAAATTTCGACCCCCTTTATGTAACCCTTAAACCTGAACATTTGGGTAATATTTTTACATGTACTCCATACAAAAAGTGAAAAATTCCATATAAAACACGTCGAGGCGGCACCCCCTACGCGCCTCCGGCTCTAAAAAAAATCACGGGTGAGGGCAAACCACGGGTACCACGTGGTTTCGCGATTGACAAATTCTATTTTAGTTGTGTCAAAATATTTTTTTAGTTTAGAGAATTTTATTTACAGAATAGCTCTAAGATTCTCATAGTCTAAAGTAAGGAATTTTAGTGATAGTTTAGTTAGTTTAGTTCGTTGTACAAGAGAATCGGCACCATTGTCACCAAAGAAAACAATACTAATATTTGTTAGAATACAACACAAATCTCCAATTTCTAACACAAGAGCTATTCTTGCTGGATACTGTTGCAACTGTTTCGTAGGCAGACGTTGGTGCTGTTGGTTGTGCAATGTTAAGCGTGCGGTATTTAAGGCGAAATACAATCGTGTTAGCGTTCCGGGAGCGGCGGTATGACCCGGCCCGCGCGAAATTCTATTGCACTATGTTTACAAATATTGAATTTAAACATTTTACGCGTGTTGATATAGAAAAATAAGTCCATAATTCCTTAAAGTATTGAATAGTGAACACGTAGACAAAATTTTAATACAATTGCTTTGATAACGATCGAATGGAATAGGTTTTTCTCTTAGTGGTTGTAACAAATAAAGCAGATTTTAAGGTAACTTTGCCGTTTTTTTCTATCGAGGACACTCTTCAATTTTCGCAATTATAAAAAAAAATATGCAAATTCGTTGTTTTTTTAATAGAAACATTTATTTTGCGCGAAGTCGAAACATCTGCTTTGGAACCCACTTCACCTTAAGTATTTTCATCTTGGACACGGTATCAAGATGAGAGGTGAACCGACTTGCATCTTTTTAGATGAAATATAATTTATTTCAAGTCATCTGACGTTGAAAATGATATACGTACTTACTGTAATAAAAATGATTTGTTACTTATGTGATTTTTTATTTCATGAACCGTTCAAAACACCTATTACTACTATTTTCTATTATACAGTGCACTATTTTACTAAATTATAATACCTGTGAAGCCAACCTACTCACTAAATAACAATAGCTCTTTTAGTGAACATTTGGGTTATGAACCTATTTCTCAGTATTCCCGTTAGATAAACTATAATTATTACTACCACTGTAATCTAGAAATCATAAGGAATAAATCAACATGCGTTTCATTAATAGACGCGACAATCTTTGGGGGGGCCTAATCGCCGAACAAAAAAAACGATCTCCTTTAACAGTATTTAATTTCATCATAGTACTCGCTTGATTTTCCCGTTCACCTGACTATACTCCTAATTGTACCACCGTTATTATGTTGTGACATTAGAGGTTGTTAGAACAATGCTGTATAATAGTCAATTAACGGTCTTCAAGTCAAACGACCGGTTTAATGGAGACTTGAAGAGCTTATAATTGTCAACCTTTACACTCAGATTGTGGAACGGTTGAAAGGTAAATGAAGATGGAGGTAATAATCATTATTTTTGTCATATTACTATTTTATTTGGTGGTGTTAAATCGAAGCGGTAGCAGCAGAGCTACTAATGCTTGATTAGTCACTAGAGTTGTTTACTTATTTTTACTGATGGTCATCCATTTCACTGATGGTATGTTTGTTCCGGTTTTAATTGGAGAGAAAAAAAAAAAATCTTCGAACTTTCCAGTTTGATAAAATCTGCCTAGATATAAAATAGAGATAGAGATAAAAGCGGGCCTAGAGCGTGCTAGTGAATGTAAAGCCTGGAACCGACGGTGCGCAATATCGCGCACGCACGCGCACCAGCCCGCACGACGCACCGTGGGAAGGGTAACGTGCGTGGTAGCGCAGACGCGTGCGTGGCGGTGCGTCCGAGTTTGGGTACATTCCCTTTGAAGTTACCGACTCGCCGCGGATAAGCCCGCACGGACACGCACCATGGGAATGGTAGCGTGCGTGGTAGCGCAGACGCGTGCGTGGCGGTGCGCCCGATCCGCGGAGAGTCGGTAACTTCAAAGGTGCCCGACGTATGCTCGGTTCCTATAAACGAAAATGAATCGTTTAGCTTACCAATGGTAGCTTTTATATTGCTCAACTTGGCGTATAACTACTTAAATAGATTTGTAAGCAAATTTTTAAACATGGGCGTTTTTGGATTTCTATGCAAACGGTTAAATATTCGATTTCAGATAGTGAAATCGTTTTTATCATCCGTTTTTAGAAATCGAATTCTGGAGCGGCTCTGGCGCTTCCGGCTCGCAGTTTCGATCGTCTCTAGTAATATTACGAGTATAATTCGATTGTAAATGCATCGATCAAAACTATCCAAACATAAACAAATACTTGCTTACGCAAATCTACTCTTGCTGTGGTTTTGTGAAATCGGTTTGTCTAGTTCGGATTATCGATACGATACGATTTGTGACTGAAATCGGATTTTAGATACGTTTTGATATATCTGACGCATATCTACTAATTTTACCTGTGATAGCTACTTCTATATGGGAGGGTCTACTATGCAAAGATATGGTCTTTGCTTCATTATTGGTAAAGAAACAAAAAAGTCTTAATTTTAAATAAATAACGGTCCGTAAATTACAGGAATCGGCTTTCAGTCGGCAGTCAATCAGACGCCGACTTTTAACTCATTTGACTAACGCCGCATGTGCGTCGAAGGAGACGGCTCCGCTCGTTTAATAGCTCTAGATATGAAAATTCTGAACCTACGTTGCACGCAGCGACATGCATGTCATTTCGTCAAAACAACCGAAAAAGTAATAAGTACTAAGTACTGTTTGTTTTTATTATGACTTTACGAAACAACAATCAAAATAAAACAATGCATTTCCTTTTGATAATGTGCAAAAGTATTTTCTACTTTAACTTACTAACAATAAAGGCGTATGTCGTATGATAAGTTTACAATGACGTATTGAGTCGGAGAGCTATTCGGACAGCCGAATAACTCTCCGGCACAATACGTCATACGACTTAAAACAAAATTTTGGAACAACCTCATTGACAAAATTCTAGTAACTTTAAAGGGTATGTAAATAAAACAATGATTAATTGAATACAAAAGTTTATTAATTCATAAAAACTGGCCAAGTGCGTGTCGGACCACGCACAATGAAGGTTTCCGTAGTTGGAATGAATTTATACCAAGAACAAATATATCATTGTAGTTGAAAAACATGTTCTCCCATACGGAATGTATAGGAGATCATGTTTTTCAAACTGCAAATTTAAGTTGGTCCATTATTACTCGGTAACCTGTAAAGCCTATTTAGCTGTGATAGTTTTCCTTTTAAATTCGTAATAAATACTACTGCTGTGATTTTTTTCACAAATCTAAGTACAATCATTTAGCTGGCAGGGAGGGGCGGGGGTCTATACTTGACTCTAACAAAAATTGGCACTTTAAAGCTTAATATTTCGCAAAAAGATTCCTGAATCGAAAAATTATTTTCATACACTCGCAATATTTTTGAACGACCTTTCCAACGATACCCCACACTAAACGATAGGCGAGAAAAAAAAAACATCCCCACTTTATGTGTTGGAGAGGTACCTACCCTAAAAAAAAATATAGTTGTTTATTTTATTTTACCACTTTGTCGGCGTTATTAATATGTATACCCATACCAAATTACAGCTTTCTAGTACTAACTATCTCTGAGCTAAGTGTGCTGACCATAAATATAAGAAAGAAGTATTTATATTTCTATGGTGCTGACGAACCTGAATGGTCCTTTTATAACTTAATGTCTACTTTTTTGGACGATGTTTATAACCAAAAACAACGAAGAGTTCTGAGGTATTTTAGATATTTATTTTAATTCAACCATTACATTATCCATACGCCATAAAATAACCATAAATTATCACATTATAATTTGTTTGTAAAACAAATTTGCCAGTAACAATTTTTTTTTTTACATTTATCAAAATAAGGATTGGGGGATTAAGTATAATAAAACAAAGCCTTGGGCAGACTGGTGCGACGTGACTCCGATAATTATTGTTCCACCGTAAACTTTGCTTAGAAATTGTTTTGTTAGCGTCGCGTCGCGCCAGTCTGCATGGGGCTTGATCAATGCTTAAGGGCTCATGTAGAAGGCAGTGCAGCCGCGCCGATACCGCTTCGCGTAACCATGTAGACTGAACGGTGAAGCGCTGCTACCGCATCGCCGCACCAAAACCAGCGTCAGACAGCATTTGTCTGGCATTAATGCTGAAATGAACCTTTTTGGCGCAGCCGTGAGGCACACACTTATTGTCAAAAGATTACTGTCAATTTTAGTTAGTTTGTATTTTGTGTTTCACGAACTGTGTCCAAATAAACGTTTTCTTTCTTTTCTTTACACCGTCGCGCGTCGCCGCGCCGTCTCCGCTTGATTTTGACATATCACTATATAATCTGCGGCGGCGGTGCGGCGCAGTAGCGGCACGGCACCGGTGTGGCAGCGGCACTGCACCGGTGCGGCAGCGGCGCGGCATTGGTGCGGCAGCGGGCTGGCAACGTTGCATATACACAGCTCAAAGGCGCGGCGACCGACGCACAGCGTTGTCGCCCAGAGCGTGTGCGCCCCTTACATTTAATAATGTAAACAAACTACGAGTATATTCCATTAGTTTAAGTAATTAACTAAAGGTACAAATCGTAAAAAGGGCTTTTATAGACGACTGATGATGATGATGACTTGTTTAAAAATACAATAAACTTAACCAAATTACGTATTATTTTTTTGATTTTTACCATTATTTCCTTTTTTATTAAGGTTCCGTGGTAAACAAGGAACACTTATAGTTTCGCCATGTCCATCTGTCTGTCTGTCTGTCTGTCCGCGGCTTAGCTCAGAGACGGTTAGTACTAGAAAACTGTAATTTGGCATATGTATACATATTAATTATGCCGACAAAGTGGTAAAATAAAATCAAGAAAAAACATTTTTTTAGGGTGACGTTTTCCGTGGGGGTTCGTTTCGTTTTTCGTTTTTTTAGGGGGTGGGGTTCCCTACACGTAAAGTTGGGATGATTTTTTTTTTCTCATTTGCCCCATATTGTGGGGTATCGTTAGAAAGGTCGTTCAAAAATATTGCGAGTTTGTGAAAACCATTTTTGGATTCAGGGATCCGCTTCGAATTATTAAGCTTTTAACTGTTTTTTTTTTAGAGTCAAGTGTCCTTCCCCCCTCTCAGCTCAATGGTTGTACTTGGATTTGTGAAAAAAATCACAGCAGTAGTATATTATATAACGAAATTAAAAGGAAAACTATTAGAGCTACGTAAGCTGTACAGGTTAACGAGTAATAATCAACCAACTTAAATTTGCAGTTTGAAAAACATGATCTCCCATATATTCCGTATTGGAGAACATGTTTTTCAACTACAATGATATATTTGTTCTTGAGATACATTCATTCCATCTACGGAACCCTTCATTGTGCGTGGTCCGACACGCACTTGGCCAGTTTTTATGAATTAATAAACTTTTGTATTCAATTAATCATTATTTTATTTACATACCCTTTAAAGTTACTAGAATTGAGTCAATGAGGTTGTTCCAAAATTTCGTTTTAAGTCGTATGACGTATTGTGCCGGAGAATCATTCGGCTGTCCGAATAGCTCTCCGGCTCAATACGTCATTGTACACTTATCATACGACATACGCCTTTATTGTTAGTAGGTTAAAGTAGAAAATACTTTGGAACATTATCAAAAGGAAATGCATTGTTTAATTTTGATTGTTGTTTCGTAAAGTCATAATAAAAACAAACAGTACTTAGTACTTATTACTTTTTCGGTTGTTTTGACGAAATGACATGCATGTCGCTGCGTGCAACGCAGGTACCTACCTATAGTTTTTCAACTACAATGTTAAGTTTGTTCTTGGAATAAATTCAACCCAACTACGGAACCCTTCATTGTGCGTGCTCCGACACGCACTTGGCCGGTTTTTAATGTATGTTAAACTTTATCATTCATTCATAAACTACTCATCGTAGCGTAGATGTAACTGCTTGAGCATTATTTTTTTTGTTAGGTTTAGGTATAATAAAAATATACTGTCTATTGTAAAGAGCCCAAAAATACTGATTCTATAAAAAAACCTCAACGTTGTTGAAAAGTACAACTGTGATGTGGCATGACAACTGAAGTGACAGGTATTACGTTTAGTCGGTTAACCAGACGCCTTTGACAGCTCTCTCGTCACATGCTTTTTAGGGTTTCATACCCGAAGGTTGCCAAACGGAACCCTATTACTAAGACTCCGCTGTCCGTCCATCCATCTCTCTGTCAGCGGGCTGTATCTTATGAACCATAATAGTTAGACAGTTGAAATTCTCACAGATTGTGTATTTCTATTCCCGTTATAACAGCAAATAATAAAACCGGCCAAGTGCGTGTCGGACCACTAACAATGAAGGGTTCAGTAGTTGGGTTTAATTTATCTAAAAAACAAACTTGTAATTGAAAAACATGTTCTCCATACATCGATATACCTACGCCACGATCAATTCTCCAACTGCAAATGTAAGTTTGTAATCGAAAAACAAAAGTGATATACTACAAATTAACACTTTTCGGACTTTTTTATTTGTTGAGCTCAAATCAAATTTCATGATTCTAGGTCAACGGGAAGTACCCTATAGGTTTTGATTTATTTGGAGTATCAAAATATGTCGCATAAGTGGCCGTATTTTTTTATTGCGTAGAGTAAAAAAGAAGCTTGATTTTTTTTTAGAGCTCCATGGTAGATCTGCGTATTTGATATAGATTTCAACTTAATTAATACTTCCATGCGTTCGTGAGAAGAAGGGTCTTGACAAACGGACGGACGGACAACGAAGTGATCCTTTATGGGTTCCGTTTTTTACTGTTGAGGTACGGAACCGAAATGAAAGGGCCATTCAACAAACATTCGATATTTTTTTTTTAATCATGCCCTGGAATGTGAGGTGTTATTGTGATAGCCTAGTGGTGTGACCGTCGGACTGCGAAGTCATAAGTCTCGAGTTCGAGCCCAAGGCACGTACCTCTGACTTTTCGGATTCATGTGCGTATTGTATAATTATCACTTGCTTCAAAAACGGTGAAGGAAAACATCGTGAGGAAACCGGCATGCCTGAGAGATATTTCTCAACGGCATGTGAAGCCAAATCAGAGGCCCATGGGCGGCTTTAAAACTCTGACAGCAGGTTAGTCACTAACCACACGAAAAGAAGAAGAATATAAATATAAGTAATTTTTTTCTTCATAAATTATGAAAAAGAAGCCGCTATAGTTGTCAGTTTTAGACCATATTTGTACGAGTTCTATCGCAACAACTAAATAAGTTAGGAATTTGAAACTTCTGTATATGTATCACTATATTATCACATAATATTATTATTTTTATACAAGCTTAGTTTTTGTTTACCCTAAACCACTTAAGGGGTCATTGTACTCATCATTATGAACAACTTTCACTATGGGCCCACCGCAGAAATCGCAAAAAATAATAAACTGTTCCCTACATTTATGTTCGCATAGTTCGTCGAAATGTAGGCAAAAACTGTTTTTTTTTTCGAGATTTCAGCGTTGCTCCCATAGTGAAAGTTGTTCATAATGATGAGTACAATGACCCCTAAAGAGATAAGCAAAAACTAAGGTTGTATATGTACTGTATTTTATCAACAAATAAAAAAACCCCGATTTTTATGGTATTTTATTCCAATAAGGGCGATTTTCCGCAACTGCAAAAAAAACTTTATAATTCACTGTATTATTATGATTAACAATTTATGCTTGCGATTTTTTAAATCTTAAGATTAAAAAAAACATCGTTTAGAATTTTCATCAGGCTAGGTGTGGGATGTGTAGCTGTCCGTGGTCGTCGGCCGTGTGGGCTGATGCGCGTGCGTCCGAAATATCGAAACCGTGGAAAGATGTCGTGCGTGGTCGTGCGCCATTCGGGCTGGTGCGCGTGCGTGCGCAATATAGCGCACCGTGGGAAGACCTCGGTGCGCGGTGCGTGGTCGTGCGCCGTGTGGGCTGGTGCGCGTGCGTGCGCAATATCGCGCACCGTGGGAACCCGCCTTTAACATGACATGAAACATGCCTGGAGTATTGTACATCTATTTAATAGTTATGTAATCACTATTTCATGCATGTCAGTCACTAATGTCAACTGTCAGTTCACCATGAATGGCTGAAACAGTGCAAACTGAAGCGTACCTGAACGGGATGTTTGATGTGGTGATGAGCCAGTCTAGTGATACAACCTAAATACAGGATCAACAGGATTCTACAAGTTGCTTCTACAACATTCCGGTTTTCTCATAGTAGTATCGTTAATCGATTTTAAAGTCTATTTTAAGGGCGCCCTTAAATATCAGTCTATTGATAGAAACACAAGAAGACACGTCACAGTTTTGTTGAGTTTCCAACTGTCGGTTACATTTGTTGGTTAATTTGTATAGTAACTTGTTTGTGTCAAATGGGTTAGTGGGGCAGGCAAGGGTAAAGACGTCGAGACAATGGGGTGTTACATAGGTGGTTTGTTTGTATGATGATATACGACAAAGGAAGTGAGAACTTAGGTGAGTACTTCAGTCTCTGTGTAGTCTTGTTTAGCTTGTGTACGCACGCAAGGACACTGAATGTGTTAATGCACAATAGAAGTTTTATTGTTCTAACGCCTATGGGTGTTTAGTGTCCCTCAAAGTGTTAACAAATAATTTGTTTTTTGTCTCTTCGTCCGGTGCTCGGCGTGGCGCGTGGCACGCCGGGTTCGCGACAAATCAAGCGTTATCCTGAGGATGTCTCGTTGATAGGTGAAAGACATGTCGATTTCTTACGGGGTTGTTTACTCGTATGACTCTTTAGGAATTGGTTACTAAATGTATCTACGTCTATTGTATTAAATAATAACTTTATGCAAGTTAATTGACTCAGGCGTGACTTTGCGGAAATCCATGATAAAATACAATAGACGACGTATATTTACTAACCTAATCCGCACACGGTTTCGTGTGCTGCCGGACGTAAAGAATAGTACCATCCCATTTCTTCCCGTGGGTGTCGAAAAAGGCGACTCATTAGAGAATGGGCAGCAGCGTTCTCTATGCATTTTTAACACCATACTGCGATCGTCAACCCGCCTGCCAAGCGTGGCGATTATGGCAAACCCCCCCCATTTGGGGGAGGCCTATGTCCAGCAGGGAACGTCTTTTGGCTGAAATGATGATGATGATGATGAATCCGCTACTAAATATACGTCGTGTATTGTATTTTATAATGGTTGTATTTTCTATACATATAATAAAATAGTAGTGAAGTAAAAACTGTACATTGAATATTTTTGAAAAAAAGTAATTGCTACGAGGTCTGGGATCGATTTTAATGCCGAAAATATAGTTTTTAGAATTTTTGTCTGTATGAACTTATGTTCCAACATCACGCAAATTGTATCGAACAGATTCTGTAAAAAAATTGCATAGATATATTTATTTATTTATTCATCTTTACGTCAGGTACATTACCCATAATTTGTTATTATTACGAGTACTTAAACTATGTTAGTCAAATTAATTAAGAAAAACATAAACAAATAACAATAATACAACACAATTTAAACAACCCTATATCTATTAAGCCATCTTCTGGGGACACCTGGCAACAATACATGTACTGCACACAGGTGCTCCATCAGGCGGCCTTCAGTCTTGCTAGCAACAACTAAAAGCGTTGTTGTATTGCACACGCAGGGCATTAAACGTTTTTTTGCGTGTACCTGGTCCACAGACTGCAAGTATAGTAAGCCTGGCAATATGCCCTGTGACTTAACAATGTGATCTTGACATTGTTGTCACACTTTGCAAATCTGCGGGCCAGCATGTTGCATCGTACGGCCAATGCCCTGCGCTCTCTCTCCATATCACAGTTATCAGTGCCATCCTCTGTAACCCAGTGCCCAAGGTATTTAAACTGCTTTACTCTGTTTAGAGTTGCACCACATAGCGAGACTGATGGTACTACCTCATAGGTCTTGTTTTGAGCCATAAAAACTAACAGCTCGCTTTTCTTGGCATTATACCTTAGTCCATATATGCAATAACTTCCTGAGAGCACTGATCGACGGACTCAGCAGCACCATATCATCAGCATAACTAATGTTGTTAAAATACACACCATCTATTGAGCAACCGATGCCAGTGCTGCTGAGTTCCTCGATCAGCTTATTCATATATATATTAAATAGCTTGGGCGAGGTCAGACCCCCTTGCCTCACCCCGCACTCTAACCTGTACACATCTGAATATGCACCTGCCCACAGTGTTATATTGGTTACCGTACCAGAACTTAAACATATTAACTAATTCTGGCGGCAGGTTAGCTTCATTCGGCAACTTTTCCCAAAGGATTTCATATGAGACAAGGTCAAAAGCCCTGGAAAGGTCCAAGAAGCATGCGTACACAGGTGTCCTCCTCCCAGTATAATATTGCACCGTACTCTTTAGAGTCATTATAGCAGTCTCGGTAGATATGCCTTATAGGTCTAGTCAAACTGTAGGGTATAAAATATCAAGCTATTTGCTATGGGGGATGAGCAATATTACATTATATTCGTATTCTTCGTTTCAACATCACGCAAATTCTACCGGATAGATTCTGTAAAAATGTTGCATAGAAATTCCCTATAAGTTTGGTCAAACTGTAGGGTATAACTATCACGCTATTTGCTATGAGGGATGAGCAATATGACATTATGTTCGTATTTTTCTCCGCAAATTGTAAAAGGACATGCTAAAAGGCCAACTATTATATTACTACACAACTATATAATTATTATATTTTTTAGCCAACTATCAAAAAAGCAAATAGCAAAATGGTTAGGCGATAGCTTCAAAACCCTGTGGTTGTAAGTTCGAGTCCCCAGTATTGTTTTTTTTTTTGTGTTTTTTAATACATTTCGTAATAAGATTTCTTTGTTTTTTTTTAAATTATGTATATTATACATAATTTAAAAAAAACAAAGAAATCTTGTTTCGTTCGTAGAATGTAGGTAATTAATTCACTGAAAAAGGAAAACTTCGTAAATATGGAAAACTGATACGTCACAAGCACGTTACAGTCACAAAACATTTAAAGTTGTGTTCTGATCATTTTAGAGCTAAAGACTATAAGAATAAAATGATTTTGTACAGGTCATGCAATAAACATAATGTAAAAAACACAATAATTTTAGTGCTATTTACTTTTAAAAGCATAATATTGTAAAGTAGTTCAATATCAAAAAAACAAAATATGCATGAAATACAAAATACTTGAATGGACGTTTTTAATCTTTGGTATCAAGGATGAAATTAAGCCGAAAAATATTGAATAAAGCCGAAAACCGTTCGATTTTTACAGTTTACTTAAACAATTTCACGTCCTGTTAGTTATTGCAATTTAAACCTTATAATTAACGTCCTAACGGCGACAAGACAGGACTTCTCGAAATAAATTAACTATAGCTGGCGTTTCTATAGTACATAGGTATTATGGCAAATAGGAAAGCAGTGGAAGCTGCAGAACATCCGTAGGAACCAAGACATGATGGGTGGTGTCATATTTCTGTATGACAAGGTGAATGCTTCATTGAAAGGTCAACTCTATGGTCGAGAGTTCATAGACTGCGCTTGACCATGAACATGCAAGCTCGGCTTGGCGGGAATTCACATGCTCAAGAATTCTCCGATGTTCTTCTAAAAGTTGGTGAAGGCACTCTACCAGAGGAAAACGGCCATGTGACTCTACCAGAGACTCTTGGTAGAGTAGTTCCCACTTTAGAAGATCTGATTCGTCTGGTGTACGGGGACATCAGTACACCAGACTAATTAATGGGCGTGTTTCCATTTTAACGCGGAAAATGATCAAGCTGCAGCGATGAACCACAGTATTCTCTCGCAAATTGAAGGGAGCGAAGTGATATACACCTCCATCAATACCGATGTGGAGGAAAATTATGCCACACATTATCCCGTAGAATTTCTGAATTCGCTAATGGCAAGTTGACTTTTGGCGCACACCATCCAACTGAAGGTCGGTGTCCCGATTATGCTCCTTCGGAACTTAACTCCGTCGAAGCTGTGTAACGGAATTCAGCTCAAAGTCGTGTCTTTGCAGAGAAACGTCATCCAAGCGGAAATTCTAACAGGTTGTGGCATTGGCGAGACCGTGTTTATACCGCGTATACCACTAATTCCTCACAGTTACCAGTTGAAGCGCGTGATTTCGTGATTATCAATAAGTCACAGGGGCCGACACTGAAGGCTGAAGACTGCGGGTGTCGACCTCAGGACAAGCTGCTTCTCACACGGACAACTGTACGTTGCTTGCTCGAGTCACCAGTCCTGATTCTCTGTATATTTTGGGCTGCTGAGAACAAAACTACAAACGTAGTATTCAGGGAAGTTTTATAAAAATGTGGATGTTATTGTAGTATATTGTGGTGTCTTACGCGAATGAAGTCACGGGCAGAAGCTCGTATTAAATATACCTCGTCTTTTTTTTTTATTTATGCAGTTAAAAAGTACACAGGTGGACTTATTCATTGTAAATCAAATCAAATCAAATCAAAAATATTTATTTGCTAGAAAATGGTACAACAGATATAGCCAATAGATGTAGTCACTAATTAATTTGAAAATGGTAATCTTTCATATAAATTATTTGAATAAACACTAAATATTATTTCAAGCACTTACTGTGGCACGATACAGAGATACTTACCCACAATATAATTTTATAAACATCTACCATGTACGTACCTGTGTGCATAAATAAACTTATTTGATTTTGACTTGATTTGCTCTGTTTGTTGTACTTTTGACGTTCTAAACCTCCCCCGGCCGCCCATTGTATATTTTGTAGTGTATTACTTTTTCTTTATGTAATGTATAATCTGGTGTACAATAAAGTATATATAAATAAATAAATAAATAAACCTCAGTATCTGAGCTAAACCTAAGCCGTGCAGCCACGTTTACAAATTTGTATGCAGTCAGTGGTACAATGATGTCAGTACTCGGTACAAACTGACACGGAGAACAAGAAGAATGGAACAGTAACATGTAAAAGACGAAAATTCAAAGTTGATTTTCTTATAAACTATGTATTGGTCGTCGGTGAAATTGTAAACGTATATCTGCAAGCCAATATCGTATTGGCTTCAAATGTGAATTGGTATTCAAATGTGAATCAAACGTTTTGGAGAACACATCACAATTTCAGTAGATGCTGTCGGAAATTGCTTTCGTATTTCACTACATAGGACACGTGATATCTACAAAAGTAATATAAAATGTGATTGTATACATAAAATGAATATAAGTTACAATTACTTAAATACAATACAATAAAACCAAGCATTAACTTGATAGTCAATCGTATTACGTCTGAATGAATTAATGTTTAGAAATTGTTAGAATGAAAAATAATAAAATAGTTTAAAATTGATGTAGGTACGAGTATATAAGAAATACAATTCAAAGTGGGATCCATATTCATTATTTGTTTGAATGTGCAGTCAATACTCGTACAGGGCATCTTCTATATAATACAAATGAATCGCTAAATGTGTTGCTAAGCGCAAAACTCAAGAACGGCTGGATCAATTTCGCTAATTCTTTTTTTGTTGTATTCGTTATTGTAAGGAGAAAGTTATTACGAAAAAAAAAAGTTAATTGCGCAGAAAATTGGAAAATTTCATAAACTTAACGACTATTTTAACTTCGCGCGTTGGACAGATAGCGCGTTTGATGAATGTGAATTTAGCAGAGTTGTTGAAATGGAACGCAACCAATAAGCAGCCTACAGCTGGCACCTGTCAATATCAACGGCTGTCTTATTGACTTTCTTCTATGTGTAATTCTCTGTACCTATTAATTAATGTTCATGCATTATACTGTTCTATTCCAAGTTCCATGTCCTTTATTTATATATCATAATCAGTTAGTTTCCTACATGGTAGCAGAGCGTGGTTACGCTATTATTTTGCAGGAAATAACCAGGATTATTAAAGTATATTTGGATAAAAATAAACCAGCCCGGCCGGCTCGAATTCCATGTGACGCATTACTAAACTTCAAATAGTTATTTATGCTATAAGTGCGGAAGGTAGGTGACGAGTCGGAAATCATCTTACGCACGTGTATCATACAACGTTTTACTATGCATTTTGAGAGAAAAAAAAAACTTCGACTTCGACTTCGACTTCGACTTCGACTTCCACTTCCACTTCCACTTCCACTTCCACTTCCACTTCCACTTCCACTTCCACTTCCACTTCCAATTCCACTTCCAATTCCACATCCACTTCCACTTCCACTTCAACTTCCACTTCCACTTCCACTTCCACTTCGACTTTGTCTTTAACTCCGCCATTGCCATCGCCATCGTCATCGATATCGTCATCGCCATCGGCATCGCCATCGCCATCGTCATCCCATCGCCGGCGCCATCGCCTTCGCCATCGTCATCGTTATCATCATCATCTGATTTGTAAAACTTTTCTCAAATAATAAAAACTCTTTGCAACGGGCTGACGACGGCCACCAAAATTAAAAAAAAACAGAAAAGTAAAAAGCACTAGTCAAAAAAAGTGACACTTTCCGCACTAATTTACTGCTTGGAAAAGGCTCTTTTCGAGCAAATGCATTGTAAAGAAAATTATATCATGGCTGCAAATTCAGCGCATACTTCATTTTACATTGACAAACTGTTGAATGGCTTGGTACACTGTTGTTAGCAGGACTGCCTGAGTCATACAGGCCTATGCTTATGGCACTGGAAAATTCAGGTGTTACCATATCAGCAGACTTGGTTAAAACTAAAATATTACAGGATGTAAAACCGGCAGACACAACTTCTGCATTCTTTACACCTAAATTTGGGAATAGTAATAAAGGCAAATCAAAGGGTCCACGCTGTTATAATTGTAATCGTTACGGTCATCTAGGTAAGTTCTGCAAAAATAAAAAACACAGCTCAGACAAAAATAGCTCAACCAAAAATAGCTCGGACAAAAATGCTAATACTGGTTTTGTAGTAGCTTTTTCAGCAGTTTCAGCCAATGATGAGTGCAACTGGTATATTGACTCCGGAGCATCAGTACACATGACCAGGAACAGGGAATGGTTATCCGAAGAATACAAACCATCACAAAGTCATGTCCGCATAGCTGATGACAAGATGCTCAAAGTTGAATCTTGTGAAAATGCACAGATAACAGTAAAGGGTAAAAATGGCGATTTAAACAAAATACAGGTAACCAATGTATTCTATGTTCCGGAATTAGCTACTAACTTATTGTCTGTCAGCAAGATAATAGAAAAAGGCTGTAAAGTTGAATTTTCCAACTATGGCTGCCGTGTCATAAATAATAAAGGTGAAGAAGTGACAACAGCTGTCTGCATAAATGGAACTTATAAACTTGATACATTTAGCAATCAAGCTTTATCAGTAGTTATTGATGAAGATAATTATCTCTGGCATCAAAGATTAGCTCATATTAATTTCAATGATTTGTACAAGTTGCAGAATTGTGCTCTTGGTATAAAGTTATCAGCAACTAAAGAGGATATGATATGTACGTCATGTTTACAAGGAAAACAGGCCAGGCAACCGTTCAAACATGTGAGTTCCCGAGCAAAGGATTTGCTAGAACTACATAATTCATAGCGATGTATGTGGACCCATGGAGACTACGTCGCTAGGAGGAGCCAGGTATTTTTTGAGTTTCATTGACGATTACTCAGGCAAGGCTTTTGTGTACCTTATGGCTCACAAAAGTGAGGCACTTCAAAGATTTCGTGAATTTAAGAATCTAGTTGAAAATAAAATGAGTAAAAGTATTAAGGTTCTACGTTCAGATAATGGCAAAGAATATATTAATAACAGTTTCGAAAAATATCTTAAGGAATCTGGCATTACACATCAGACTAGCAATCCCTATTGCCCGGAGCAAAATGATCGCGCTGAGCGCATGAATAGAACTCTTGTGGAGAGGGCAAAATGTATGATTTTTAATGCTTGTTTACATAAAGAATACTGGGCAGAAGCCATAGTGACAGCTGCATATCTTATTCACCGGTCCCCCTCTCGTGCACTTGCTGGAATCACTCCATATGAAAAATCTACAGGTTCAAAACCTGATTTAAGCCACCTCAAAGTTTTTGGCTGCAAAGCAATGGTGCATATTCCTAAACAAAGGAGGCGTAAATAGGATATGAAATCACGTGAGTTAATTTTTGTTGGTTATAGTGATACAACAAAAGGCTATAGATTTATTGTTCCTGGAACAAAAAAAGCAATAATGAGTCGAGATGTTGTCTTCATGGAAAGCACTGTTAAAAAAACACATGTACAAGTTAATTGTCCTGAGTACATGTCTTCAAGCTTAAAAAATACATGCATTTCATCAAAAAGTAATGTAGAAATCAATTTAAATAGTAATGATGTGCCTGCTCCAATGTCAAGTGATGAACAGTCAAATATAGATAGTAATGACATAGTTCCTGCTTCAATGTCAAGTGATGAAAGTGCATATGAAGATGTTGAAGATCCTAATGATACTGAATATTTGCTTGACAAGTCTTTACAGTTGTCACATGAAAATGTGACCATAAGGACTCAGAGTCAGAAAAGAAAAGAAGCAGTAGGTAATCCTGTATCGTTAATATGTTATAGCAATGAATTGGCAATGAGCCTATTAAACTGTGACCCACAGAGCACCAAACAGGCATTAGACAGTGATCTGGCCGCACAGTGGAAACATGCAATGGATGAAGAATATGAGTCTTTATTAAAAAAACCAAACATGGGTCTTATCCAATCTGCCAACAGGTAGGAAAGCTATACCTTGTAAGTGGGTGTATAAAACAAAAACTAATGAAAATGGGGAGATTGCAAGATTTAAAGCAAGGCTTGTAATCAAAGGATTTAAACAAAGGAAAAATATAGATTATCATGAAGTTTTTGCGCCAGTTTTTCGTTACACCTCTCTCAGATATTTAATTGGTTTAGCAGTAAAACATGACTTAAAAATACATCAAATGGACGCTGTTACTGCATTTTTACAAGGAAATATAGAGGAAGAAATATATATGGTTCAGCCACCGTTGTATGAGAAAGACAGTAATAAAGTCTGTCTGTTGAAAAATTCCCTCTATGGCCTGAAACAGTGGCCTGTTTCAGGCCATAGAGGGAATTTTTTGTACTGCCAGCAGGCAGTGGAATCTAAAGCTAAATAAAGCTCTATTGGAAATTGGATTATTGAGATGTAAAATAGATCCTTGTGTTTATTATTCTATCAAGAATGCATCAGATATTTTCTTTATAGCACTGTATGTCGATGATTTATTATGTTTCTACAACTGTAAAGAAACATTAATGTTAATGAAGAAGAATTTAATGAGTATTTTCGACATGAAAGACAGTGGAGAAGCTAAATACTGCATTGGAATGAAGATAACTAGAAGTAAAGGCAGTATTTCATTGGATCAGCGTTTGTACACAGAAAAAATCCTACAAAGATTTGGTATGTCAGACTGCAAAATAGTGCACACACCATGTGATGTAAGCATGAAACTCATACCAGCAAAAGATGATAATGAAGTTCTAACAGACATTCTTTATCATGAGGCAGTGGGATGTTTACTGTACTTATCTCAATGTACAAGACCAGATATTGCCTTTATAGAAAACAGTTTAAGTCGGTTTAATAACAAGCCCACTAAAGAACATTGGACTGCTCTTAAAAGAGTATTGAGATATTTAAAAGGTTCTTTAAATTCGAAGCTTATATTTAAAAAGAACGAAGAAAGCATAACTGGTTATTGTGATGCAGACTGGGCATCAAACATTGAAGACAGAAGGTCATGTTCGGGCCAAGTTTTTCTTTTTCAGGGAGCTGCCATTCGTTGGCATTCTAAAAGGCAACCAACAGTTGCATTGTCATCAACAGAAGCCGAATACATGTCACTAACATCGGCAATGCAAGAAGCACTGTGGCTTAAACAGTTGGATCATGACATATGGTCCAATAAGGTGATTTCACCTTTGATAATTTATTGTGATAATCAAAGTACGATTAGACTCTCAGGTACCGAGGGTTTCCACAATCGCAGTAAGCACATAGATGTGAGGTACCACTTTATTCGTGAGAAGGTGTCAAGAGGACAGATTGATGTGCGCTACTTGAGCACTGATGACATGGTCGCTGATGTGCTCACCAAGGGCCTCTACCGTAACAAGCACAACTTCTGTTCAAGAGCAATGGGTCTGCGTTCTGGAGAGGGTGTTGAAATGGAACGCAACCAATAAGCAGCCTATAGCTGGCATCTGTCAGTATCAACGGCTGTCTTATTGACTTTCTTCTATGTGTAATTCTCTGTACCTATTAATTAATGTTCATGCATTATACTGTTCTATTCCAAGTTCCATGTCCTTTATTTATATATCATAATCAGTTAGTTTCCTACAAGAGTAATAGATTCGTAGGTATGTAGGTAGGTAGGTAGGAAGGTAGGTAGGTAGGATAGGTAGGTAAGGTAGGTATGTAGGTAGGAAGAGTAGGTAGGTAGGTACGCAGGTAGGGTAAGTAGGGTAGGTAGGGTAGGTAGGTAGGTAGGTAGGTAGGTAGGTAAGCAGTAGATAAGTACATAGTGCTACCCGAGCGAAGCCGGAGCGGGGCAGCTAGTATTTTATAAAACCAATAGGCGACAGGCGACAATCTGACAATTTTACAAGTTTTTTGTTCATAGTTTTTATTATAATTTAACATTACATAACATCACGCCTATAATCTCCGAAAGGCTAGTCAGAGGTGTACCTATTGTGCAAGTCTGCACTCTTAAGTCTTATAGAATATTTTACCTTTTGTCTATGTTTTTGCTATTTATTGGTTTTTATTTTGATTGACTTAAATATACTTTTGTTTTACTACCAAGAACCAGCGCCTTTTCTTTACGGTAGTTAATATTTGATACAGCCCAGTGTGCGACACCGGGCATGAGAGCGTCGCACGGCCAAGAGGCTGTGGCGACTACGCATGCTCTCAACTAACATCGTAATGAAGACGGAAGAGTGACGCGCTTAATAGCCTCGCTCGGAACATTAATAAACAGAGTTACTAAGAAAACTGCTACGAAGACAGACTTGCTACGTTCGACGGCAAGTCCTATTTAGATTGGCTAGCTTTAAAACGTGCGTACGAAAATACAGCTCAAAGTTTTTCGGCATCCGATAATTTTGCGAGGCTATCGTGCACCCTGCGCGGAGCGGTGCGCGACGCAGTAGCGGGCCTACTGGCGGCGGCGTGCGCCTCTGGTGTGGTGCTAGATGCGCTCGACGCGCGCTACGGCCGCCCCGAGCTCGTAGTGATGCATGAAGTGTCTGTGATACGTGCGCTGCCCAAGGTACACTACGATAGCAAAGACCTCGTATTTTTTTCCAATAGGGTGAACGTATTAGCTAAAATGGATCATCAAAATCGTAACGTTTCAACAGAAACGATATCTACTATTCTGAAGTGTTGAGATTTTGAATCGTTGGTCTTACGGTGTTGATGTTTTAACTGCTGATATTATGGCTGTTGATCTTAAGTATCAAACCCACTACAAGTATTATTTGTTCGTTGTGTCCACAAAAACATGAATTGAAGTTTTGTGATAGGTTTGTCAAAATGACAATAAATGATCGTTGGCAATATAATAAGAAAAATAAAATATGTCATAGATGTTTAAAGAAAGGTTGGCACAAAAATAAAACTTCTTGTTAAAATTAAAACAGTGTGTACCGTTGAAGTTTGTGACATGCGTCATCATGCTTTGTTGCACGGGTCGAAAATCGAGCGTGCAGTCACAGCACACGTCGACGTGGAAGACGACGCTGACCCCAAGCCATCGTCATTCAGTGTGGCCACACCCCTGACGTGCAGCGCGCTGTTGCCGTTCGGCGCGCCCGCTGCCTGCGACGGTGTGCCATCGTTTGAGGTACTCAGAACTCTGCTAGCTGAAGCTGAAACCTTGGTAAATTCGCGGACACTAACTATGATCTCACTCGATGCTAATGCCGAAGAAGCACTAACGCCAGCTCACTTTCTCCTAAACGGATCACCAGGGCGTCCCATCCCAGCCACGCTTCAACAGTCGGACCTCTCGAGCAGAAGTCATTGGCGGAGGGCACTCAGACTAGCCGATCATTTCTGGCAGCGATGGGTTCGAGAAAACCTGCCTTCGTTGTCACCCAGAAGGGGTGGAGGCACCGCGCCCTCAATTGCGGAAGGAGATGTGGTCATAATATGCGATTCAAATTTACCGCGTGGTTCATGGCCCAAAGGCCCGGTTGCGAGGTTGTTCCCCGGCAGAGATGGAGTAGTGCGGGTGGCCGATGTTACCACTGTGGCCGGCGGTGTGATCAGGAGGCCTCTCCGAAAGCTGATTAAGCAGCCAGTTTCATAAAAAAAGGGGAGAATGTGCAAGTCTGCACTAAGTCTTTTAGAATATTTTACCTTTTGTCTATGTTTTTGCTACCTATTGGTTTTTATTTTGATTGACTTAAATATACTTTTGTTTTACTACCAAGAACCAGCGCCTTTTCTTTACGGTAGTTAATACCTATAATGAGCAGCAACTGTCGAGAAACTTGTCAATTTTGTAATTTTTTGACAAATCTGTCGCATT
Source organism: Agrochola macilenta (assembly GCA_916701695.1). Classification (NCBI taxonomy): domain Eukaryota; kingdom Metazoa; phylum Arthropoda; class Insecta; order Lepidoptera; family Noctuidae; genus Agrochola; species Agrochola macilenta. The sequence continues at coordinate 23,004,693 of OU753556.1, forward strand.
GTCAACAGACATTAATATTAAATAGGCACGTGGGTATTAGCGCGTAACTCTTTATTTCTCAACAATTAATGATAACTAAAGTGGTGTTCCAATATATTGTTCTCTCACTTCATTGCAAACAAAATGACAAAGGCAAACAGATATACAGACCTGAGGACCTAGACAAAGTGACTTTTATCAGCGATAACGATGATTGAAAAGTCTAAAATTGAAATAATCTACCGAAAAGCTGATTTCAAACTCAAAGCTAAACTAAACTAAAACGCAAAAATACCGCCCCAGGACCCGACGGCGACGGCTTACCTGGAAAAGCCTGGGTTCTGGCCTTAGAGGCTCTCGGGCCTCGACTTCAAGGGCTCCTAAGCGCATGCTTGGAGAGGGGCCAGTTCCCACTTCGTTGGAAGACGGGGAAACTGGTCAACAAACCCCTTTTGTACATTCCTTTGATTTAAAATAAGCGGGTTATAGTTATTATTCACACTCTTTATAGGTAATTACGGGATAAAATGGAACGTCAAAAACATTTTTAGTACTTTTAACCGTTAAAAATGGCGAGGCGGAAGCTATAAATGCGCAATGTTTTTTTGAGAATTATGTTGCGCAACATATTTTGATTTAATTTATCCATAATAAATTAAATCTTACAGTAAAACCTTAAATCATGAACATTTATCGATTCAGAACACGACCAGAGGGCAGAAACTGGACATGTCCTTTGGATTAAAATTATTATGACACTTGATCGATTATGACCAACGAAATTAGTGAAAATGATTTTATGTAATTTCACGATTATGGCAACTGAAGCGTTATTTCTAATGTAATTATGGCAAATACAAGTATGGTTTAAAAAATTATTGCATTTTAAATTATGGCAAACATTAGTAAACTGTATTCATGGTTATGAGTTCACAAATCCACTATTACACCCCCAACTACTTGCTACCGCTGCCGCGCTGCCGGCAACAACTGGCCCGTCTCGGCTCGCCATCGGTGAACGACACACGGTTTTACTCGACTCGTGGCGCGAAAAATCAAACATGCTTGACGAACCAGTATTTAATGGCGGTATTTAAAACCGCGGTTATGCAGTGATACACGGACGAGCTTTACCAGCGAGAATTACTCGCTTATCGATCAGGGCCTTTAAAGAAAAAACACATCATAAAAATATCTTACACCTATACAACTGTGTATGTATTAACATTGTATGAAATAAAACTATATGACTATCAGATAATAGAAATCTTATTGAATGAGCTGGGATTTTTGCCAACAGTTCCGACATCCATCAACTTGGTATGCTATGTATGTGTGAGGTTATGGCGAAATATTCTGCACATGACTGTAATTTGGCCACGGTCAAGGTTATAGGGCGATATGTTTTGGGTTATACTTTTACCTCTTTGATTGTAGAGAGAGATATTGAAACATGAATCTGATGAGCTTGTCATACCTACTGGCACTAGATACAGTAGTCCTGAGCATATTAAATTTTCACGTATCGGTAAAGCCAGCCTATTAAAATCTCGACCATGCTTAGACCCTTGTTTCATTGGTATTTAAAATAACTTCAATGCCAATGATGATGACAAAAAGCAGTAGCGTCAACAACCTAATACACAGCTATATGTTTACATCGACGTTAGCAAGAGTTATGTAGGTACTGTACAGATCTTAACTTATTTAGTTAATATACAAGCTTTTCTAGCTATTATAATAACTATGGTATAAAATTATAAGATAAACGTTAATACGAATAGAATAGAAGAAGAGTTTTGACAGTCGTCCCACCGGGCTGACAAGCGCATGTCATGATATTATCGTATATAATATAATAATGTAAAAACTTTAAGATTCTAAATAATGTATTCGAGTTATATCACAAACAAGTGTTTTATTCATCCCGCACCCTGATTGCGTAACACACAATCAATCATAATCTGAATAATTTTGAACGATATTGCTAATTCATTGCTTCACATGTTCGAAAAAAAAATCTGCTCAACAACGTACCCTAATAACGCAATGAATTTTGTTGAACTGACAAAATGAAACAGATTCATTGGTCGTGTGTTGCGCAATTAGGGTGCTGGTAAGTTCCTACCTAATTGTTAAAAAGCCCCGTAAGGGGATAACAAAATTGGGCACGCCACAATTGCGGCAATAAGTCTCCTCTTTGAGGTCCGCCTGACGTAGGTCCTCACCGGACACGGTTGTTTCGGGAGGGTCCTGTTCCGGATAAGGCAAGAGGAAACGTCCGGGTGTCACCATTGTGTGGATTGCCAGGAGGATACGGTGGAGCATACGGTGGAGGTGTGCCCGGCTTGGAGCACCACCGTGTTCTCGTGGAGGCGATCGGCGGCGGTGATCTCTCGCGTCCGGCCCTGGTCCAGACCATGGTACGGAGCGTGAGGGCGTGGGAAGCCGTCGCCGTAATGCTCGCGAAGGAGGAGGCGGAACGCGTGAGGGAGAGGCAAATTTCGCGCTCCTAGCCGCCGCAGGAGACGCCCTGGGCGCCACCGTAGGCGCGGGCTTGCGGACGGTGAGCAATGCGAGCTAAGTGTATAATGCTGTTGGCCACTGGCAACGAACAGGCAACTGAAAGAACACGGGTGGCTTTTAGTCATTAAGAATCTGACACGCCCTCCCGCTCCGGCCAGAGCGGGAGAAGTTGTTTGATAATTTCACAAAAAAAAAATAAAAAAATAATGGGATAACAAAATCAATATGCAATGTTACAGATATTCCATGCAAAATAAAAGCAATTTGTTGCGACGACGTGCAATTAGAATTGATTTTACGATTCCCTTTTGACTCTTTACTACACACAGTCCGCTCGGCGGTCCTAAATCTGTCACAGAATCCTAGTTTTAATGTCATTACCAGAAACGGTCCACAAGTCTGTTTGGGTCCTTTTAGAATCCTGTTTGATGATTTCCCATGACAATATCATAATAGACATTGATGAAGGAAAAACTGTTTCTAAAAATCAACGTCCATAAAAGTCAAGAAACGATATTATTCCAAGTTGGTGGAAATGAAAAATGGCAGGGTTTGTAAATTTATTCAAAGACTATCGTACTCCCGCGGCCTCGTTCGTGCCGGGTCGGTAATTGGGCGAATATTCGCTTTTTGGACTCGTTGCACGTGTGAGGTTATTCATATTTATCGGAGAATATCTAATTGTATTGATCACTTTAATTGATTGTTTACAACAATAAATCACAGTATGAACGTCAGCTGTCAGAATGATAGATGACATTGACGTATAGAAACGTTCCATTTCAACAATATTTTAATAAACGTAATTAATGTTTAGTGAATAATATAAAGGTAGTAATATTTGATTTGCATTTCTATAATTGATATTTCATAAGCAGATGTATTATATAAATAGTTTTAATGTGACTCAAAAGTCACTGCTCAAAAGGCTGTTTCATAAACAACGATTGTAGACTTTTCGAACAAAGAATGAAATGAAATTTCGTTTTATGAAGATCAATATAAATGTTTATTAACATATCAGTACAATAAATAATTAATATTGAATAAGTAATAATTAATATGATACTAATAATATTTATCACGATTTTATAATGCAGTTTTAAAGTAACATGGTGTTTCAAACGATTTTCAGAACATCCAGTTGATGTTATTATTTTATGACATTTTATATAAAGATTACAAATAAACATATAGTATATTGCTAAATAATGTTATTAAGTTTTAAGATAGTTCCACTACATAAGATTTGTTAATTATTACTTTGGTTAGAAGATATTTAACATTTATGTATGACCATCTATGATTCGTCTAAAATGGCGGGAGAATGGGCGGCAATATTTGAGGGACCGGTAAGGTTGATAGGCTGGTAAGATTGCCTGGAAGAGATCACAGTAAGCGATAAGGCCGCCCATTGTATATTTTGTAGTGTATTACTTTTTCTTTATGTAATGTATAATCTGGTGTACAATAAAGTATATATATATAAGATGGTGTGACCGCCAATCTTGAAAAGGAACTTGAGTTATACGGTTGGACGTTATAGGACCTCCGACTTTTACAGGACAGACCCTGAGAGGTGTCCATGTCCGTAATATAAAGTTGCTAAAAGCCAATGTAAGAATAAATCATGTAGCATAGCGGAAGCTCTGCCATTATTGTAAAAAGGATTGATGATCAGATCACTTCTTGTGAAAGATCGACAGACTACCTACAATGTTCATGTAAGTTAATTGATAATTATAATACCTTGATTATTGCTGATAACTATGTTGTTCTGTATGTGTTTTAATATGCCTAATATTGCTAGCTTGGAGAAATGGTCCAAGAGATTAATTTGATATTATAAGGATTTATCCTAATGTAACAATGTGTTGATCCAATAATATAAAAGAAGCTGCCACGGAGTTTCTTGTACTTCTTCTCCGTGATGACCTAGATTAGGAACGGACAACTAGCTTTCTTATTAACGGTACCTAAGTACCTATGTATCGACAAGCCTAATTGTAAATAAATGCCTGGTCTTGTCTTTCTGTGCTTTTCTTCATAAAATCCTTTCCCTACACCATATTCATAGAAAGTACCTACATACAAAGTAAATAACTAGTAGGTATTTAACCATCCTGACACTCAAAACTTGATAATTAAGTGGATATCTATAATACCTATAAATCTAGTGTTAAATCCACTTTCTAACACACGCGTCACAGGATAAGGAAAGTTTTAAATATCAGTAGTTGTTTCATAATCATACGTATGAGGTATGCAGAATAATTCAGGGTTTGTGTTGTGAATGAATCTGATTTTGATATAGGTAGGTACAGTGTGTTGAAAGTTGGTAATATACGAGTACCATTATTGCCATTAACTAGCTTTAACCCGCGATTATTTATTTTTAAAATTTTTATACCATGAGCTATCCGAATAACAAAAAATATTTGGCCTTCGCTGTTTTTTTTTACAATTTAATTTCATTTTTCATCAATTTAATTTAATTCTTCACAATTTATAATAGAATTGAACAAGTTAAAAAAGTCGGATCAGGAAGTCAGATTCAGTCAAATATTACACCAAAATTACTTACACTAATAATAAGCATACTAGCTCATTTTTATAGAATAAAAACTTGAGAGGTGTCGAGGGACAACCGGATGGAACGAAGTTCAGAGAGAGAGAGACATACAGAGAAACACGCGCACGCCGCACGGCTTACAACTATAGCCAAAAGTGTCGTTACAACTTTTGGTCTTAATTTTTTCCGTGTAGCCCCCTTTCGTAACGCGCGATAAGGAACTTCGTTCCAATACCCTCTTAGACTAACAGTAAAGGACCGTGATTATTTTACGTAATCTTAGTTTTAAACGTCATAAACTGTTTAAATGATTCACTTCCACACAAAACAAACTAGAAAACTGTGTCAAAAGGTTTAAGCATCAGCTTGATACCGCACAAGAGGACCTTTACGGGATTCTCAGCTCAAAGGCCAGAGTCGGAGCTTAGAAATTAATTAAATGACACAACGCATTGTTGCTTGGCAATCCAAGAGGACATAGAAAGGACCCGGTGTAATTGCTTTGCATTTATCAAGAACAGGTAAGTCGTATTTATTAATTTTCTCTTATGGAAGGAAAGAAAATGTTAGTAAATTTTCAAACACATTCCTTTCCCAACATTTTAAATGAAAAGGTGACATGCGCCCAACATGTCACCTTTTCATTTAAAATGTTGGCAAAACGTAGTCGGAATAATAATAAAGTTTTCATTCCTTGGCAACGTCCACTGCTGGACAAAGGCATCCCCCAAGCACCGCCACTTCGACAGCTTCTGTGCTTCCCGCATCCAGCGGACTCCTGCGGCCTTCACAAGGTCATCGGTCCATCTTGTGGGAGAGCTTCCAACGCTACGTCTTCCGGTACACGATCGCCACTCCAGAACCTTTTGGCCTTTTGGCCCATCGGCCATCTGTTCTGCGAGCAATGTGCCCTGCCCACTGCCACTTAAGTTTGGCAATTCTTCGGGCTATGTCGGTTACCTTGGTTCTCCTGCGGATCTCTTCAATTCTAACTCGATCACGTAGGGAAACTCGTTCTCCATTGCCTTTGGGGACTTTTAGCCTTCTGATAAGGCCCATCGTGAGCGACCACGTTTCAGTGCCATAAGTCATTTGGCAACACGCACTGGTCAATGACTTTCGTCTTGAGACACTGCGGTATGTGGGACGAGAAGATATTGCGAAGCTTCCAGAACGCTGCTCAGCCGAGTCGGATTAGACGATTGACCTCTTGCTCGTAGTTGGACCTACCTAGCTGGACAGTTTGTCCTAGGTTAACATACTCGTCCACAACCTTGAGCATAGCGTCTTCGACTGTGTAAGCAAGGCGTTGTCGCCCTTTTTGAAGAAGAGCACCAACACACCTCTGTTCCAAGCCTATGGCGTTTGACCCTCGATTATGACGGAATCAAACAGATTCTGGAGGACCTTAAGAACGGATTTTCCACCGGCCTTCAAGAGTTCGGCCGTAATTCCGTCATCACCCAGCTCCTTGTTATTTTTAAGCTGCTTCAGAGCCATCCTAACTTCGTACAAGCTGACGTCCGGGATGTTTTCGGTATAGTGTCGGCTCAATTTAGCTCTTGGGTCGTTTGCCAGATTCGGGGTTATTGGTTGACCGCACTAGCGGCCATTTCTTTTTGGTGCTTAAAATTTGGGGGGTGGGGGGTATGCCATATTCGCAACGCTTGGCAGGCGGTTTGGCGATCGCAGTACGGTGTTAAAAATGTATAGAGAACGCTTCTGCTTCTTCTCTAGTAAGTCCCTAAGTAGCCTTTTATGGTTACCTTTTTGATGATTTCCCACCCAAAAAAAAAAAAAGTATCCTTTTACGACACCCTTGGGAAGAAATAGGGTAGTGCTATTCGTTAAGTCTGACACCACACGGACTAACATGGCTGTACATGACATAAAAATAATTTAAAATTCAACAGTTTTATAAAATTGCCTACAGAAACTGGTTTTATCTCTTCCTGTGGTCTTACAGATAACATTAAGAATTGAATACACATAAAAGCTAAGTATAGCTACCCAAGTTTATATTTTGACTCCTGAATTTCATTTAAAAGATTTGGCACAGCATTCGTCTAGAACATAAATAAACAGCAACTGCAGTATTACAGCCAAACACAAAATAAAATCGTAGAGCAATTTGTGTTGCTACGTGACATATATTAGAGGCAACATGTCACAATGCGACGTTACTGACAGAGTAAAAAAAATAAAAAATAAAGAATTACGACTGTTGGTTTATATGGGAACAAGGAATGGAAAGGTAGGGTTTTGTTTCCCCATGCATAGCATTGGGGAAAAACATCGTGAGGAAGTAGAAACAATCGAATTCCTAGTTTATATTCTTTTAATTTAAGGTGATTGATAAGACAAATAAATTGCTAAAAATTTTTTTTTTAAATAACCAATCATTTCTCACATTATCCACATAGAAATAAAATAAAGCAGTTAGTATGACATTTTGTCTTGTTAATCATCGAAAAATATCTAACTAAACGAAGTATAAGTAAGACACTTTAGCGAAAAAAAAAATCTACATCAGTCTAAGTGACTTTGTCAAAGTTTATTTCAATGCCAGTAGTTATTTCAGAGAAACGACTTGGGACACTGGTAGCATAGATGTAAATCAATCGATGATTGGTGATCTTTCGGGAATCAACTATTCTCATCAGGTATTTTATAGATAGTTGTAAGGCATCATCATCTGCCTAGCCTTTTCCCAATCCTATGTTGGGGTCGACTTCCAGTCTAACCGGATGCAGCTAAATACCAGTATTTTACATGGAGTGAATGTCTATCTGACCTCAACAACCCAATTTCTGGGTAATACGATTCCCCTTGGTAAGACTGGTTGTCACATAACCTTAGGTACCACAACAAAATTAATTATCATGGCTGGTTTTAAAACTGCTATAAATAAAAAGACTGTCACCTAAAGCTCAAACTATCCTTACCATCCGTACCTATAATAAAAACAAAACAGTTAAGCTAGCCTTGCGCATAACCTTCAACATTATTCCCGTACAAGACGACTTTTGTGACCCATCCACTTTATATAAGCCTTTAATCGCATCTTACGGTTCCATGTGGACGGACTTATGTACCTTCCGACCTATATACTGAACATACAGTTATTACTACGGTCTCTTCATATTAAAACAGGGTTCGTACTAAATGTTGGAGGACCGAATTGTGACAAAATAGTTGTCAGAAATTATTGGATCAGTGGAACTTAGAAGCATTGTATTATTTAGAAATCCAATGCAAAACCCCCCAATCTTTGATCTATGAAATAGAAAATGTGAGACAATTAACTAGGTTTAAATGTTATCTTCATTTTAATCCAAACGAGTTACATACGTACATCCAGCTAAGTTGAAAACTTACAACGAATTATCTTTCTCACAGAAGTAAAATAAAAAAGTATTTAAAAAAATTAAACCGACATCGAAAGAAATATTTTTTTTAGGGCACCTCCCCTACACGTAAAGTGGGGATGTTTTTTTTTTCTCGTCTACACCATGTTGTGGGGTATCGTTAGAAAGGTCGTTCAAAAATATTGGGAGTTTGTAAGGCCATTTTTGGATTCAGGGATCCGTTTGCGAAATATTAAGCTTTAAACAGATTTTTTTGTTAGAGTCAAGTGTGCCCTCTGCCAGCTAAATGGTTGTACTTGGATTTGTGAAAAAATTAACAGCAGTAGTATATACTCGTATAACGAAATCAAAAGGAAAACTATCAGAGCTAAGTAGGCTGTACAGGTTAACGAGTAATAATCAACCAACTTAAATTTACGGTTTGAAAAACAAGATCTCCCTTACATTACGTATGGGAGAATAAGTTTTTCAATTCAACTACAATGTTAAATTCATCCCAACTACGGAACCCTTCATTGTGCGTGGTCCGACACGCACTTGGCCGGTTTTTTTATAATAGTCGTACTTATATCACATTAATATTATACTAGCTTTTAACTCGCGTGGAAGTCGGAAATTATCCCATGGAAACGTACCACGGGGATAAAATGTATCCTATGTGTTAATCCAGGTTTAAGCTGCTTCATACAAATAATATTAGTAGCATAACATAATGATTGAATACTAACGTGAATTCATGCATGCCAGTACTTTTTGTGCCAAGTTTCATTAACTCAAGGAATAAGATTTTTCATACAAACGAAATCCCGCCCTTTTCGCCCCCTTAAAGGTGGAATTTTGCCCTTCTAGTGCTCCTGAACATAATAAAAGTGCAAAATGTCACGTTCATAGGCCCAGTAGTTTTGCCTTACGTCGATATACGAGTAGGTATGTCAATCAGTGAGTGCCTCCTTAAATAGATAAGAAGGTGTTTTCTTAAGTGTTGGCATCGATCTCAAAAAAAAAATAGGCCCTAATTTGTTTCGTACCTACTTTTGATTTCGTTTTGTTGGTTAATTTTGTGTAGATATAAAAATATAATTTAATAATTTTGAGTTAATTTCTTTCGAAGTCGGTTTAATTTTTTTAAATTACTTTTTATTTCGTTATTTTTAGTTTTAAGTAAAAACTGGAGTATTTCTTTGCATAAGTTTTTTTTTTTTTTTTTTTTTTTTATTTAAAGATTTCATTGTAAGCATTGGTAGATTTTTTAAGTAAAAAAAACTAGTATAGTTTGTTTTAAATATGCTTGCCCAATGTAAAAAAACGGGTCTATCAGCCTTACTAATAAACTTTTACGCACGACGCACGCTTTTAACATTATCGTTACCAATAAACGATATTTGACGTTTCAGTTGGTGATGTCTTTAAATAATGAGATTTTGGACGGCCGTTATTCAGACCTCGGACCTTGTGTAGCGATCGTATAACTTAAAACAACTAGTTACCTTTGTCGTATTGAGTTTGAAAACCATGGATTATTTACAATATTTCGATATATTTGATGAAATTGGCAATGAAGAACTACCAAGAAAAAGAAAATGTTACAAAAATCGTTATGATCCTTTCTGTTAGCAAGAAAATGAGTTTCAGTTGAAATATAGGCTCAGCAAAGTATATGCAAGAAAATGTGTTGAATTTGTTAAATATCATTCGTTTCAGCCATTTCATATTGTAGAAAAAAAATATCTTCATTATTTTATCATTTCAATCACGCGTACTGAATTGGCTTTGAGATATTTTGACGTTCAAGATTCACTATAACAGCCTTTAGTGTTGCGTTCTTAACCTTATGCATGCTTCATTAGTGAATTAACAATAAATATTTATTTTATTCGTAAAAGAACGCAAAATCAGTAGTTTTGGAAATAAAATTAACGTAATTATTTAAATTTACATTTTTCAAACTTATAAGTACAAAGTTATGAATATTTTCCCAAGTTAAATAATCTCACTGATTACGCAGTACCAATTTCAGAACGCACCTTCTAATGTTGCCAGGGCCTTTTGACATAAGCAGTGGATTACTACTCATTATTTAAAGACTGATTATTAGTAAGGGTAGTGTGTAACGCCTATTAACAGCTTATACGCGTACATTGGATAAAAATACAACCGTTAAACAGATGTTTAACTTATTTTTATTAGTAAGGCTGTATATGATTAAGTAAGGCTACAGACAAGTCAAGAGAAGCAGCTACTTACAATACTACTAGACTTTTAACTCAACCTCAAGTGGCAGTGGGATCAAAAGTTCAAAAGTGATGTTGAGAAGAAATGTTTCGGTGTCTGACGTCTTGGTCAATGGCAGCATGGGTGCTGTAAAAGGATTCCGATGGCCTGCACTAAGGCGTGATCAACTAGAAGAAGGAGAGTTGCCTGATGCAGTGCTAATTCTATTTGATGACGCTTCAATTAGCATGAAATCAAAAGATGCAGATAGTTATGTGCCAATATCTCCAATCACGGTAATGTTTCAAGGTAAACGTAGTTAAGGTAACGTGGAACGACGCATTTTACCGCTGATACTTAGTTCGGTTGTAACTGAATATAAGTCACAGAGCCACAACACTTGAAACTGCAGTCGTCAATTTAGGCAAAAGGTTATTTGCAAAGGATCAAGCTTAAGTTGCTTTGAGTAGGGTTTAATTCGCTTGATGGCCTTACTATAGATGAGTTAGATCCCAAAACAAACTTTTGAAACAATGATGTATATCAATGTATGAGAGAACATGTTTCACAAATACTAAGTTAAGTTTTTTATTGGGATAAATTAATTAATCTCTCTAAAATCATCAATTCATGAGATATTTCCCTATGACACCACACCCGTAGCTCGTGTCAATAAGCCAGGCCGTCGCACTTACACGTATTAGTTCATATCTTGAAAACGACTGAACCGATTTTGATGAAACTTGCACTGTACCCTAAGTTGAAGTACATGCAAGCCAGTAAAAAAACAATGGTCACAATCCGATTAAAAGTTTCGGAGATATGCGAGGACAAACATACATACAAACATACAAACAAACATACACCTATACAATTTTGTATATTTGTTTGGAAGCCCTAACAGATTATCATATGTGAATATCTTGCAGTTCCAATAATATTACATACATACATGTCGAATTGATAACCTTCCTTTTTTTGAAGTCGGTAAAAAAAACTACTCAAAATATTCAGTTGTTTTGGGTCACTAGGATACCTCTTATATCATGAGTGGGTTCATAGACACAAATCTCACATGCATAAATATCCCAACCCGGAAGCATCTTTAGGCCATACAAATATTAATTTGTTCCGATCGGGAATCCATCTCCCGTCGTATTGGACCATAAACGATGATGCATCAACATTTCCCGTATTAAGCTTTGTGAAGGAAGCCTGCGATGTTTATTGAGTTTAGTTTCAACTACGGGGTGCAACTAAAACTAATCACTTAATAACCTAATTGCTCTTTGCTGAGCTGAGAATTTAATTGGGTATCGGATTCGCAATTGCTTTGGTTGTTAGAACGGCACTGGGCGCCTACTCCCTGGGGGCGTTTCATTCCCCGTCTTACTTACGGCCATACCGTAAGTGAGACGGAGCGCGAATCGCTCGTAACTTTGGCCGAAACTACGGATTACGCTTCGAGAGTAGGCCCCTAGATTCACTCTGTTCCCCATACTAGTATTAACTGTACTACGGTGGAGCAGTTTTCCTCGTTCTCTGTAAGCCCACGTACGCACGGACGTAAAAATATCGTGGCGGGATTTTATCCCGCACTGGATTTTCAACTCTCGATGTTGAACCGAGCGTTAAGAATCCAACGCACTGGGACGCACTCTCGTCCCAGCGTTGAAAAACGCACTGTTTGATTTTCAACTCTCGGTGCTTAGCAGAGCGTTGAAAATCCAATAGCGTGCAATAAAAAAAAATTGCCGCGGAAAATAGTCGCCTGTGCTTACCTGCATAGCTAACATGACAAGCGCGAGAACGCTCTTTTTCTCGTTTTGTCGAAATTTGTCGACGATTCTGAAGTCATTCTAATCCCTAACATGACCGTAAACGACGAGTAAACTGGAAAAAGGCACTTTGACACTTCTATATCTCGCGACGAGAAACCGATGTTGCAAATTATTAAAAACAAATTATTTTTATTATAGCAACATCGGCTTGAGATTCCGTTTCATTCATTCAATGGTGCCCATTCTCTTGTCACAAATGCTTCTAAACTAGACTAAAAATCACCAAAATTTTGTTTATTCCTGTCAAACGACGTTTCGCCACTATTATGGCACTGAACTATTAATTTTGTGAATACGGAAATTTTGCTATTCTGAATTTGGCGTTTTTCACCTAAAATTTTGATTTTTAATCTAAATCTGACTATTTTTAATCGCGATTAAAAAGATGTGGATTAAAATGAGTTGTCATGAACCAAAATGCACACCAACACTTCGACGGTGCATAAACAGTACTGTATCTTTTTTTTTTCTTTTCTTTTTCTTATATCTCGAAAATGGTGTGTCCTATCTCAAAAATAATGAAAATTTCGACACCCTATATGAAACCCCTAGAGCTCAACATGTAGGTATTTTTTTTTCCATACAAAACGCGAAAAATTCCATATAAAACATGTCGTTCCAATATAAATAGTAGTTTAAAACTAAGTGTTTTCATTATTAATATATGTATTGTAAAAAATAAATATGACTAAAATAAGTACAATTGTGAAACTGCCATGCTATTTTGGAGTTTTTTTTTTGTATCATTATTTTGTCTACTCTTCTCGTCGTCAAAATCGAGGACGAGTAAATGACAGAAAAATGGCAGATATCTCGTGTTGAATTGTCAAAAATCGAGATAACTAAGGTGTCATGTTAGAGTTTGTCGAAAAAATATCAAGTTTGACAGAACGTGTCGACTATTTTGTATGGCGGCGCTGTCAGAAAACGAGAAAAGTGACAGAAATAGACGACAATTACTCACGCGAGAGTGAGTAATTGTCGCGGGCGTCAAGTTAGCCCTACTGGGCTAAATGTACTAGAAGCAGATTTGTGACAAAATAATTATTTAAGTAGCAAAAAAGCATTTAGTTATTAGTAACAAAGCAAAGTTTATCAGAAGTTAAATTCGAACTTAAAGTCAAAAGATAGTCTCCCTTTTGACTTTAAGAAAACATTTAAAAAAACATAATAAATTTGTTCGATTTTTGTATTTGAGGCTCTATGGAGTATATCCTTTTTACCCACTTAAGTATCCAACCTTGTTTATATTAGGCATGGTTGGATACAATGAGCTGAGAGTTAGGCGTAAGTTCGCACTTGTCTCATATTTATTTAAATTAATCAGAAGCATGATACATAACGCGAACATACCTATATGACAAATTTTAATTTACAAGTTTTATAAAATAATTACAATAAATAGGTAGGTACTCGTACTAACTAAGTAAACAAAATGAAAAGCCCTCTTCTTCTCTCCTACTTTTGCTGTGCCCGACAGGGTCCACAATGATCATATTATTTTGTTAAACCTACCACCTAAGTTCACATGTGGAAGCAATAAATATATTGAGTATTGAGTATATTAGAGTTGGTGTGTTTGAGTGTGCCAAACAGATGTGTGGCGGCGAAGGCGGCCTCAGTGGCTTGCCGTTCCTCGTGGCCGCACCTATCTGGTAAATGAGGCGCCCCTGACGCAGGCGCTTCACACCCTTAACCTTGTAGCAGAGGAGATATACATTTTTGCTTGAACACGGAGTGAATTCACAAGGATAACATTGTATATATGTAATAAGTTTTAGAAAATAAGTTGTTATTATTAAGTTTGCTTTACTATTGCATTGGGTTGTACCTGTAATATTAGTTGTAAGTGTTTTTATAAATAAATAAATAATATAGTGAACTTGATTTTTGTAACACTATATTGACGAAGCAAACTGAATAATACAGATTTCAAGGATATGAAAATTTCAATTAATTAACTCAGCTTATCGCAGTCCACTACTGAAGCTGCATCACAACACCCTGTCCTCCGCCGTCCTTTTAAGGTCATCAATCCATCTAGCTGGGGGGGTCCCAGTCTACGCTTGGCGTTAAGCGGTCTCCACCATCTATTTTTTTTGACATGCATATTTTTGATTCAGTGATATTACGTAGATTTATAATGTCCATGCGCGGCTAGATAGATAAATCAACACGACAAATATATTCCGTAGTCAACCGAAATGCAGTAACCATTATTAAATTATTATTTGAACAAAAAATCAACCCGTTATCTTGAAAGGCGATGAACCGACGAGTGACTCAAAGACTGCTGACTGCTACTACGGTGAACAATCATAATTTCATTTAGAAGACGGATTGGTGAACACAGTTCGACAGCTCGACCATCATTATAATAATAGACTGATAGCAAAAATTCATTCAAAAAAAAGTTTCCAGTTTTATAATTCTCGGTCCTTTCTCCCGGGATTAGTGTCAGGGGGATATGTCTCAAACTTTTCCCGCAAACAGGGAAACTTTTGGTCCTTTTGATCCGAAGTGACGTAAGGGAAGACAAATAGACGTGTCTTGTTTCTGTAGAAGTTCTGAGTTAGCAGATGATGAAGCGATCGGTTTTCGTAAATGGCTTTTTGAGATGTGGAATATCCGGCTATTGGGAAGGTTTCATCTTGTCGTTCTAGTTTATCATGTGGGATCATCTGCAAAGATGATGTTATGAATGTGAGATTATTATATAGGTAAATTATACAGAATTAATCCTGTTCAAACTTTTTAGGTTTTTTTTTTGTTTCCATAATCCTTTTCTCGGTTTTTTTTTTTGCATTTTAGAATTGTAACGTCCATAATACCTCAGCTTAAATTCAATCTTTATCGCGCTCGCACACTACTCCTCGTTGAACGAGTGCGAGCGAGATTGAGCGGCGGGCAGAAGGCTCCAAGACGCCGATAGTTTAGGTAATTTCTTATCTCTCTACGGTGAAAATAATGTTAATTGAAAAAAAAGAAGAAAATTTTAGGGAATCGTGCTTTCGTCAAATATGGTCGTTAACATTAATTCTCAACTTTACCATATATTTATTTCAAAACTTGATCCGGTGAACTTCTGGTGCCAACGAGATTCATAAATTCAAAAGAAAAATAATTTCGTTACAAACAACAAACCAATGGAGAAAACAATAATTAAAACTCTAATGAAGAACAATTAAGAAAATATCCCGAGAATAATATAACAATAATTGGACCAAAGAACGGGGAACAATTCAATCGTCGCGGTGCTTTATGCACTTTCCTTTTCTTCTCGTTTCTCAGCGATAACATTGCCCCAACATTTTATTAGTTCCAAGGGAGAAATATATTATTTTTCAACGAGTTTTTTTACGATTTAGGTACGCAGATTATATATTAAAAAATACTGGAAGACGTATTTTTTAATATATAATCTGCGTACCTATGTACGTTTACGTAAGAATTCGTCACTATTTATGTGGTTGAGTTTCTGAAACCTGTTATACCGAAATTCTTTGAATCAACTCAACGTCCGTCAAAGCGACGTTCTCAATTTATTTCTCGATTCAAGCAGGTTTTCAGTGAAAGTTCTTAGAATATGGATATTGGTCCTTCGAGAATAAACTATTTCTCGATGGTATATTCAGACCATCACACATCGTTAGGATAAATTTGGAGACTTTTATGAACTCGGAATCTATTATATTGTAGGGTAAATAATAGAAAAAGTGAATAATAGAACCGAAAGCGAAATTACCGTTGTTTTTTTTAATAACCTAAATACCTATTCTAGTCCTGAGATAAATGCCTTTTTCACCTAATACAGCACAAGTTAAAATACCTGTTCTATGACCCTTTAACATGCAACAAATACGATAAGTCAAAGTCAAATAATTTATTTCAATTAGGCACATAAAAGCCACCTGTAAAAGAAAAAAATTACAAAAAAAACAGTATACCCTTCCAAACGATAGTTTTCGTATGGAGAACAATGGGCAAGAAACTCCACCGTTAATCTTTTAAAATATTTTACAATATTTTGTATACATTAATTATATAATTATACTAGCTCTTACCCGCGGCTTCGCCCGCGTGGATGTCGGAAAATATCCTACAGGAACGTGCTACCGGGATTCAGAGTATTCTATGCTCTAACCCAGGTCATGGCCTATTCGTATGCCTTTCTTCTAAATCCGTTCAGCCGTTACGGCATGCAATGGTAACAGGCAGATAATAAATCTGTTTTAGGGTTCCGTACCTCAAAATAAAAAATTTAAACCCTTAAAGGATGACTTGGTTTTCTGTCAAGACCCTTTTTCTCAGGAACGCGTGGAGGCATCAACTTGAAATATATATCTAAAACTTTGATCTACGGTCTCTTGGAGTTGTAACGAAAATCAAACTTCTAAGTCAATAATCAAAAAGACGACCTTTTATGCCGTATTGTTTGACACTCGCAATAAAGCAGTCAATTTGGTACTTCCCATTGGCCCAGCAGTATGAAGTTTGGTGAGAAGCAAGGTCAAGTAAAGAGGAAAATCCGAAAATTGGTCATTTATAGTTATATATGAACTGTAAATTTAAGTTTTTCTCCAATTTGGGATCAAACATTCATAGGCCGTCTCTTGAAGTAACATTTAGGGCTGATTTCACCAACGAAACTGAACGCGATCAGCATTTCTAAAACGCATTCAAGAGTCAAAAGTCAGTGTCAAAATTGTTATGGGTTATTGTACACTAACAGCTCTTGAACGCGCTTAGATGTGCTGAACGAGTTCAATTTCATTATGTATGTATATATTTCATTACTCTATTAAAATTTCTTTGTCAATTGAAAAGTTTAGTTTGTCCTTCAATCCAAAATAAGAAATTCGGACAGCCGAGCAAGCACAGCTTTGAGACGACGAAACCCTCAGGGCGCAAATCCTACTCACACTTGACCGGTTTTTTTAAATAAATAAAACAGGTTTATATGATTCTAAAAATGCCTTGCCTGAAACACTAATTATTCATTTTACTATTATTATCACTATTGATTTGTAATACCTACTCTTGCCGCCATTGAACACATAATACCTACATGTTAGAAAGGTTATTTTATAAATTTAAATTGTAATAAGTTTTGACCGAGTCCGGCAGGTTTTAATGAAATAAAGATACGGACTATGACTATATTTCCAATTCCTTAAATTTCTTGCAAAGAAGACACAAAAAATAGCAATATTACATGTGAATTTTAAAATCATCCCCTATTTTACCCCCGTACGGGATACTTTTTGAAAACCACTGAAATACGTAATTCTTTATTTGTTACCAACAGCATAAATTTAAAATTTCATAGCCCTAACTTAAGAAACGATAGGTTTCCCATACAAACCTTCATCCCCTATATGCCTCCCTTGGGGTTACTAGCGGCCCGCTCCTGCTTTGCACGGTTTTTACGACTTGACAATACATCGAGATTTCTTAGGTAAACGTAACTTTAATATTAGCGCGATTTAATAGAACGCGGACATCGGCATGTCCGCGTTCCGACAAACACGAAAAGTGAGCTTTGTTTTATATGTATAGATTAGCCATTTGTAAGCTAGTACACGCCAATATACCAACCAAAAACATCGAGAACTATAACTCAGGCAGAAATAAAACATAATGAAAACTAAACGTAAACAGAACTTCATTTCTAAATAAAATCCTCCAGGTTTATTGGGCGTGCCCGCTTACTCCTTCTTCTAGTTGATCACGCCTTCGTGCAGGCCATCGGAATCTTTTTACAGCACCCATGCTGCCAGTGACCAAGCCGTCAGACACCGAAACACTTCTTCACAGCATCAATTTTGAACTTTTGATCCCACTGCCACTTGAAGTTGAGTTAAAAGTCCAACACATTTGTTTGGGTCGGTTGAAATTACGTTTTCTGGTGGCGTTTTGCCATAAGTAGCTGCTTCTCTTGAATTTGTAACTGTTCGAAAGGGATAGATTTATGTTAGTCATTTTCAATGTAGTCATAAGTTTTCCAGAAAACGGTTCAGGTTCAGGTAATAATTCTTAATTCGGTCGTATTGCAATTCTTCTTTAACACTCAAATTGACATTTACTTGAAAGTATATTCCAAATAAAAACTGCATGGTTAATTATTTAAAAACAAAAATCTTGCTGTGTTTACTCAATTCTGTCTACACAAGATCTTTTAAAATAATATTCAAAATCTACAATAAGTTCAATAATTTGATCCATTACAATAATTTGATAAAATGCCTGCACGGCTCACCGCTCACCTCATCGGAATTTTAAAAGAAATGGGGGTAAGTTGCCGAAATTTCGACAACTAAATATTTGTGCACGTAAGTTTTACACCAAATTTTATTATTTG
The DNA here is from genome assembly GCA_916701695.1 of Agrochola macilenta. NCBI lineage: Eukaryota > Metazoa > Arthropoda > Insecta > Lepidoptera > Noctuidae > Agrochola > Agrochola macilenta. The sequence continues at coordinate 23,023,551 of OU753556.1, forward strand.
AGTTTTTCGATGTTTGTATACGTAAGATTAAGTTTGGTTGAGGTTTTCTTAACAGCACTTATTTTGTTTTTAGAAACGGTCGATATACACGTGGCTATGACGTCACGAGGAAGGCGGCGATGAAGCCCTACGCGACCGTCCTCGTAGTGCTCGAGGACGTGACTCAACAGAAGCTGAAGACGCCATAGTCACTAGACACTCGCAGGATCCTTTCCATCCCACTCGTGATACTGCCCCCCCCCTCCCCCCTACTGTGTAATGGCTCCTACACACTACGCCGGCGGCACCCCGACTTTTACCGCGCGGCACGTACACACCCGGCTTTTGCACCTTCATTTTTCTTTGCGATCCTTTGTGCGGCTTTGTGCGGCAGGGCCGGCGGCATAGTGTGTAGGAGCTATTTGTTATTATGATACAAATATTTAGCTGTTGGAATTGTTACTTCACTGAAAGTTATACTAAGTCTTAATGCTTGTTACAGATTTCTATGCAAACAGTGCGTCGTCTTCTTAATAAAGGGGGTCCGCAGCGACATACTCGTATCCAACCAACCCGAAAAAAATTACTTACACAAGCGCACAAAGACGACAGAATAGCTTTTTGCCTTCAGTACTATAATTTTGACTGGATTAATAATATAGTTATATTTGTAGACGAAAAGGCTTTCAAATCAGATAAGCATTGTCGGAAAATACTATACAGGGGGAAAAACGAACGTTATGTAGAAGCTAATACTTTGCCTAATAGGTTAAGTTGAAGAATAAGCCTAGGTTTTTGGGGTTGGATGAGTTCCATGGGTCCGGGGGAAGTTGTTGAAGTACCTGTTAGTGGCCGGATGAATGGACATCAATATATGGAACTCCTTAGAGATGTTTTTTACCGACCGTTCGTTTGGCTTACCCTGAAGGCACTATTTATCTTGCCCAGGACAATAGTGCAATTCATAGATCTCAAGTTGTGCAAGAATGGTTGGCAAGTCATCCAGATATCGAAGTCATACAATGGCTGGCAAAAAGTCCCGATCTAAATCCCATTGAGAATCTTTGGGCACAAGTGATTTTTTGAATTCTCAATTGGGATCCCACTGAGGTGCGTAATCAGACCAATCTACCAGATCTTGTATTCCACTTCGGAATCGTTAAGAGGCAGCGAAATATGCTGGAACATGGTGGAGGATATGCGAGTCAGGATGGCTTGTATACTGGAAAACGGTGGAGTTCACATTCCATACTTTAGGCCTCTCCCGAAAAAGTGGAGTTTTTGCCATAAAGTCCACGCTTGGCAGGTGGATTCGATTTCAATACTAAAGGGCCGCGTCCATGTCATGCAAATTGGTCCTGCTATTTATGCGTGATTAAAATATAATAGAAAATAATATTTATTATTTTATTTTTAGCCTGTGTTGTCCCACTGCAGGGCAAAGGCCTCCCTTTCTTCTTTCCACTCTTCTCTGTCTTGAGCTAGTGTGGACCAATCCTGTTTGTAGGCGTCAAGCTCGTCTCGCCATCTTCTCTTGGGTCTACCTCGATGTCGACGGACGTTTTTTGGGACCCACATCGTGGTAGTTTTGGCCCATGACTCATTCGACATGCGGCAGACGTGTCCGGCCCAGTCCCACTTAAGCTTGGCTGCTTTATAGGTGACGTCGGCGATTTGTGTTTTGGAGCGCAGCACTGTGTTCCTAACACGGTCCGTTAGTCTGACTCCAAGAATGCTGCGCTCCATTGCTCGCTGGCAAATCTCAAGCTTGGACCTCTGCTGAACCGTCAAAGACCAGGTTTGAGCGCCGTATGTGAGGATAGGGAGTATACACATGTCCATTAATTTGCGTTTGTGGCAAATTGGTAGGTCGCCTTTCATGAGGTTTTTCATCGACCAATAGCTCTTCCAGGCGTTTTCGGTGCGTCTAGCAACTTCTTTTTCTTGTCTCGCCTGGAATGAGACTATTTGGCCGAGGTAGATGTATTCTGGAACATATGCAACCTCCACACCTTCTACATACAGTTTATGTTGGACGCTGTTTGTCATGAGTTTGGTCTTTGACATGTTCATACGAAGTCCAATCTCGAGGCTCGCCTTATTTAGGTCACTTAGCATTTCGCTTAAATCTGCTGCCGAAGATGAAAAAAGAACGATATCGTCGGCGAAACGCAGGTTTGTCAACCTTTTTTCGCCGACGCCTATGCCTTTATCTGCCCAGGTGTTAGAAAGACTTTTAAAAACCTCTTCAAGGGTGGCAGTGAATAGCTTAGGGGACAGCGGGTCTCCTTGCTTGACACCTCTTTCAATAGAGAAGGATGGTCCTGTGGTGTTAATTTTTAAAGCTGCTGTACTATTGCGGTATATGGTTTTTATAAGATTTACATATGAGGTTTGTATATTTTGATTCAGAAGTGCCTTAAATAACGAATCATGGTGAATGCTGTCAAACGCTTTGGCGTAGTCAACGAATGCTAGATACAGAGGGATTTTGAATTCTGTGCACTTCTCTATTATTTGGTTGAGGGATTGTAAGTGGTCAGTAGTCGAGAGACCTCGTCGGAATCCTGCTTGTTCAGGTGGCTGTTGGGAATCAAGTTGATTTGATATACGGTTTTCAATAACTTTAATAAACGTTTTATACAAATGTGACACCAAACTAATGGGGCGATAGTTGCCAATTTCAGATTTAGAACCTTTTTTGTGTAGCAGTATTATTGTGGAATGGCAAAATTGAGAAGGAAATGAACCAGTTTGTAGAATTGAGTTGAATAAATTTGTGATGTGCGGAAGTAATACGGGCTCTCCGATTTTAAGAGCTTCAGTGGAAATACAATCTTCTCCAGGGCTTCTACAATATTTTAGGCTGCGCAAAGCGCAATGGACTTCATAACCTGAAACGTGAGGTATAATCTGAGGTGATTCTTGTAAAAGGGTAATGTCATTGTGTGGTTGGGGAGACGGAGGAACTGCTTCTTCAGAATATAGAGTTTTATAGAAATCTGTGCAGATACTTAGAACTTTGTCTTTTTCGGTATGTATGATACCTGCATGGTCTTTGACTTTGGTGATGGTGGATCGACCTTTCTCTGTACCTCTTAGAGCCAATTTCAAAGAGCTGTTGGTTTCTAGAGCAACTTGCACCAGTTTGTTGTTGAATTTTCGCACGTCTGTTCGAATGCACCTTTTAACCTGTCTATCCATTTGTCTGAACTCTGGGGTACTAAAAACAAGATTTTGTCTGTCTTCTATTAATTTTAGTGTTTTTTCGCTTAGTTTGAGAAACTTTTTCTTTATAGGTTTAACTTTTGAACTTGCATTTTTGATACTTGTTTTGATATTTCTGTACTGGTGTTCAATGTCATCTACATTTGTTATTTTGAGTAAATTAAAGCTGTTTTTAAGTTCCAAATTGAATTTTTCACTGTTAATTATTAATGAGGTTTTATCTAGTTTTTTGATGCTATTTTTAATTGTTTGTATTCTATGAATTTTGTGATCAAAGTTTGCCACCACCCGTAGTGGACGGTGGTCAGAAGTATAACGAATTCTGTTCAAAATTTGGAATTTAGTTATAAATTGTTTATTGGAGGATAGACAAAAATCGATTTCATTCTTCGTTAACCTATCGGAAGAGAACCAGGTCCAGCGGCGCTGGGGTTTCTTGTAAAAGAAGCTATTACTAATGCTGAAATTTTGCCCGAAAGCAAATTGCAGTAGACGCTCGCCGCGTTTATTCCTTGTTCCCAAACCGTGAGGCCCTAAAATGCTTTTGTTATCGCTATAATCTCCACTACCCAGTTTGGCATTAAAGTCTCCGAGGATCATGGTCCAAGTTCCTCGATGGTCCTCACACGCTTTATTCAGGAGATCATAAAACTCTTCCACTTCCTCGTCTGGGTGGGCTGACGTAGGAGCATAAACTTGTACAATGGTCAGAGTTTTCTTGCCCACGATCCGGAACTTCAATAGGGCTATTCTATCGGAATATGCAACGAATTCTATGATATTATATTTCCAACGCTTGGCTACCAAAAATCCCACCCCCGACTGACCTCCACTACTACCGTTATAGTAAAAAATGTTATCATTACGTTCTAGGGTGTCTTCGCCTTCTCTTCTTACCTCTGATAGGCCCATGATATCCCAGTTAATATAGTTTAGGGCATTCTCGAGTTCGATTAACCGCTCCTCGGTTCTTAAAGTACGGACATTGTATGTTAATATATTTAGTTTATCGGAGTAATTTTGGCCAGCCTTGTTCGTTTGACAGTTAAAGGCACTCACCCGGAGATTATCACCCCTGACTCCAGGAGGTTCTGGCATACTGTCAATAGCTTCCCCCCGGGAGCCGCCGGGCACTTGGGGATCGTTTGTTGTGTAGTTCATGAAGAAAGGGGTTTAGACAAGAAAGCCCACCACGCTTGTCTAATGCGGGTTGGTGAGCGTGCAGTAAGCCTACTAACTTGGCTTGTGGGTGCCGCCGTTGATACATGAAGTACTCATCCGCCGCCATCCTGAGTCAACATCCTGCGCTGATGCCAACTAACCTACTAAAAACCTCCTATGAACGTCCACGTTCTTGAGCTTTCTAGTTTTGTTTATTAAATGGATATCCCACCATTGGTCGGTCGTCAGAGCCTCGTTGGTAAACAGCAGGGTGCACCACGTGCAGGTGAGGTTGACGTTTGGGAGTCTGGTTGTTGTGCGCTCCCCCTTACACATGAAATAGAAAATAATACTCATTTATATCTCACCACAAATGAAATAAAAATATTTATACATACTAAATTCAGTAGAACTAAAAACAATTTTCACCTGTGGGAGACTGGTGCCTGTAGAGTCGAACTTATAGGTATAGGGTCGCACTATTCGGAAAAGTGTGTGCTGTGCAACCGTATCTCATTTTGTCGCTTATATAATATTTTCCGACCATAATTATCTGTAGGTCATTTTGCTAGTCAAATAACACTATATTTATAAGAGTCGGGAAGAATCGAGATACGCTTCGCTCCGCTTAATAATGACGATTTTCAGATGATACCAATGTTTTACGAAACTAAAGTTATTTATGAGTTCAAGTTTTATATGTACTCACCAAGCAAGTTAAAATAAGTGCGCAGAATGAAAAATGTAAATAAAATAATAATTACAAATAATTGTTTTATTTAAATGTGTTTATGGATAGTCGATAAAATCCTTTAGACCCGTAATGTTGAATTCGTAAAATGTTGAACAGTAACAAATTATTAATATCACTTGCTTCTGCGCGCGGCTTCGTCTACGTTAAATTTCTCGTTCCCCCATCGCATCGCATCGTCCGCGCTATTTCTTCGTTGTTTCTGACTTTTTTTCTTTTTGCTCGGCTCCTAAGTGTCGTAGCGTGATGGTTAATAGTATAGCCTTCCGCAAAAATAGGGCTATCTAAGGCAAAAATATTTTTTTAAATCCGACTGGTAGTTTCAGAGATTAGCGCGTTAAAAACAAACAAACTCTTCAGCTTTATTATTAGTACAGATTATAATAGTAAGAAAGAAAAATTGTTTATTCTGCACAAACAAAACGCACATATAAAAGCAAAAAGACATAAAATATACACATACAAAAGTGGCCAAAGGCAATTTTATTTATTGGTTGAATGCAGATTCAACCAATAAATAAAAAATGAAAATAAAAAAAAAAAGTTGTTCATTGGTTGAGTAAGAAATATGATTTCTAAATGTATTAAGGTAAAATGAAAAGAAACGACTCTAGCCGATCTTGCCCGATTTGTTAATTATCCGACGAAATTAAGTTATGTTACTCAGCCACTGGCTAGGGTTCATAATTGTCAACATCAAACTTAAGTCTCTTTCTTGCGATATGTCAGATAAAATGGTGTATAATTAGGGGGCAGTTAAGTGTGTTGTTGTTTGTACATCTGAATCACCTGAAGTTACGGTTAATTGAAACCAGCGTCCATCACGAATCTATATGTATTATTCAACAAATCAGATTATCCAAACTCCTAAATCCATTAACAGTGTCGAATCCAATTTGTTGCGCACAAGTGCAGTTTTTGAATAAGTTAGTATTAACCTGATAGTTGGTTAGGTTTGATTCTAGGACCCTTTTTAATTTTTGTTTGTTTGTTTTTAGGTAAGGTTACAGTCTGCCTTTGGTCTTGTGCTATTTTTGAAGTATCGCCGATTTATTTCGCCCTGTTTGTAAGTGTGGAGTAAAATTATCAGTAATCTTATTTAGGACTTACCTATGCGACTGTTAAGGCAGAATTCTGATTGTAAGCCGACATTCATCCTTATCTATATTTTTAATCTGTTCCTTAGGCTAATTTGATATTGGGCACGCCACAATTGTGGCGATAAGTCCCTGTGTGTGTGTCCCTGGGCTGTTTTTGGGGGTTCCTGTTCCGTATAAGGCGGAAGGAAACGCCTGGGTGTCACCACTGTGTGGATCGCCCGGAGGATATGGTGGAGCATACGGTGGAGGTCTGCTCTGCTTGGGCGGAGCACCGCCGTGTCCTCACGGAGGCGATCGGCGGTGGCAATCTCTCGCGTCCGGCCCTGGTTCAGGCCATGGTCCGGAGCGAGAGTGCATGGGAGGCCATCACTTCCTTCTGCGAAGCAGTAATGCTCGCGAAGGAGGAGGCGGAGCGCGTGAGGGAGAGGCAAGATTCGCGCCCTCGCGCCCCTAGTCGCCGCAGGAGACGCCCTGGGCGTCGGGAGTCGCGAGCCGACTTCCGGCCACCGTAGGCGCGGGCTTGCGGACGGTGAGCAATGGGTAGCTCGCCGTCCGATAAGGACTAGGCCCGGGTCGACGGCGCGTTGTGTTCCACGCGCGCCTCAAAGAGATGTCAGCACCAACTGACGGGGTCCGTAAGGGCCAATGCCTGCCAGGGTTGCGAGTTCGTTCGAAAAGGATATCGCGGCCTCGGCACACAGGCAACGGAAGTTACACGGGTGGGTTTTAGTCAATAAAAGTTTGACACGCCCTTTCGCTCTCGCGGGAGAAGTTATGTATTTGATAATTGCCAAACCTCAAAAAAAAAAAAGGGCTAATTTGATATATTCCCCAAAATCTATTATTCCTATTTCTAAATCCATAATCGGATATCAGTATGGCAATCAATATCGTATCCAATCTATGGTCACCCTCGTAATTGCGATATAACGCTAAGGTTGGAGGTTTCTTGTAGGACGTCATAAAACGACAAGGTCTAATGATCTATGTGACAGTTAGATAATTTCAACCATAGTGTATTTACTTGGAATTATTGTCTTATGTCATCATCTGCCTAGCCTTTTTCTAACTATGTTGGGGTCGGCTTCTAGTCTAACCAGATACAGCTGAATACCATTATTTTACATGAAGCGACTGGCTATCTGACCTTTACAACCCAGTTACTGGGTAATGTGATACCCTTTGGTAAGACTGGTTGTCAGAGTTACGGGCTTCTGACGACCCGCCACGACTGTCAAAGATCCAGGAATGACAGCTGGAAAAAGCCGGCCAAAGGATTAACGTGCTTTCCAAGGCACGGAAGTGTCTTGGTATGTAAAGATGGTCACCCATCTATGGACCAACCGCGGCAAGTGTTGCATAACCTGATCGATCGACCCGTGTTATTACTTAGCCACAAGTCCCTACGAATTGTTGCCAAAAGCGCTAACGCAACTACATACGAGGTCAACTAAACTACTCGTATCACCTACGTTCACTAGTTCTAGTTTTGCAATGAGATTGTCCTAACCACGTTAAAGCGGAGCGTGTCGCTGTAACATGTTTATCTACTGGATACGTTAGTGAGTGATCTGTGACGAGTCATGGTTTACACTAGCAACTTTGTTTAGTTTTGATTTTTGAGTGTTGACACAATTGTTGCTTGTTTTACTTTTTTAACGCGTTATGTTGGTATCCACTTGTAGTTGCTGTCATTAAACTAAAAGCTTGTAGTCGCATTCTGAAATATGTACTATTGGAAATAGAAAAGTAAGCTGTTATGTCTCTGAAGTTTCCACTTTATTTAGTATATTAAAATAACAATAACAGAAAATATTATTATGTTCTTCCATAACACCGAGTCTCTAGTCGTAGCTTTAATCCTCTGAAAGCAGAAAATCAGAAGAAATCCGTGAAATAATTATTTACACACACCAATACGTCAATAACTCATATTAAAATTTTATTCGCGAACATTTTATCACAAGAACATTTCAAAAGCAAAGAACTGTTGACACTCTAGCGCAATTGCCACGTAAACCGAAAGACCTTCAAGAAAATAGAATATAAAATCTTCATGTAAAAGTCTTAGAACAGTTGGAATAAAACGCAGAAGACTATTCGCTATAATATTTTTTTTATTGACGTCTCGTAGACACAGTATTATGCTGGAGTCGTAAAAGAGAAAACAATCTGCGAACGACGTAGATTATATTAACGATTTAGATACGTTTGTAGGTATGAATACTTGAATAGATCAAAATACTTGAGCACTTTATATCTGCTTAAGTTAAAAGTAAATATATAAAGTTAAGAAAGGCTATGTGCTTTTGTTTTAAGAAAAATACTGATTTTATTTAGTTAAAAGGTGTTGAATGTTTGATCTGAGAAGATTGCAGTAGCTGAGGGGTTTTTGGAACGAAGTTGTTTAACGTGGCTTTTAAACTTTCAGAAATCGTCACGCTAAAATGTATTAATACTGGCGATTGTCTTCTTCTAATTCAAAGAGAAAGAAAGAGAGAGAACCCCGGCAGTAAAATAGAAAAGAGAAGAGTAAAGTGATGTGAGTGAGTGAAATTTTACACATCGGCCCGAGTACACTGTACGAGAAAGTGAGAGAGAAAGTATGAACATACCAACTATGGAACCCTTCATTGTGCGTAGTTCGACACGCACAAGGCCGGCTTTTTGTTCTTAAAGTGCTTCTCCAATTTTTGAAGATTAGTAGCATTAAGCTTTGCATGAGGTTTAGTGTCAATTACTAATACAAATACTCGTAGTATTGAAGTACCTACTCGCATGTCAGTCTGTCTAGTCGCTGATTTGACTCAGCCCTTTTTTTTTTGGTGGCCATTGTCAAATAACCTCTCCCGCTCTGGGCAGAGCAGGAGGGCCGTGTTCGTTCAGTTGCCTGTGCGTTGTAAGGGGCTACGGTATCCCTTTCGGACTTTCCCGCGATCCCGGCAGGCATCAGTCAGTTGTGCTGACATCTATTTGCGGCGCGCGTGGAGCAAAACGCGCCGTCGACCCGGGCCTGGTCCTTATCGGACGGCGAGCTACCCATTGCTCCCCGTCCGCAAGCCCGCGCCTACGCTGGCCGGAAATCAGCCTGCGATTCCCGACGCCGACGGCATCTCCTGCGGCGGCTAGGGCCGTGAGGGCGCGAAATTTGCCTCTCCCTCAATCGTTTCGTCTCCTCCTTCGCGAGCATTACTGCTTCGCCGAAGGAGGTGACGGCCTCCCATGCCCTCTCGCTCTGTACCATGGCCTGGACCAGGACCAGACGCGAGAGATCACCGCCACCGATCGCCTCCACGAGAACACGGCGATGCTCCGTCCAAGCCGGGCAGACCTCCACTGTATTCTCCACCATGTTCTCCGGGTGATCCACACAATGATGACACCCGGGCGTTTCCTCCCGCCTTATCCGGAACAGGAACCTCCCGAAACAATCATTACCGGTGAGGACCTGCGTCAGGCGGAAGGTGAGGACGCCGTAGCGTCTCTCTAGCCACTCCTCAAAGAGGGAACTTATCACCGCAATTGTGGCGTGCCCAGCACTGGGTTGCGATAATCGCACTCTCCATGACATTTGACCTTGTGTCCTTTTCAAGCGGGCAGTAGTTACGTCTTTTTCTTGCAAAAGTATGATAAAATACATATATTATGGTATATTATGATTATTCTGTCATAAATCTGACATACTTTCTCGTCATTAAGAATGATCGTAAAATTGATATTGTTACACTAAAGATTCTGAGTTATATTTATTTATTCTAACATCGACACATCAAATACTAAGTCCTAACAGGAAAGTAACAGGATGGGAGAAAGTTATAATTTTGTTACTAATTTAAAATATTAATAACATACCCATATAAAAAAAAAAAATTGTTATTTGATTCCTAACCCTACCCTACCTTCCTACCCTATTTAAAAAAAATATTTTATACTTTTTGCTTTGCCCTCCAGGGTCCGTAAATGTACTTTAGCTTTAAGCCATTGTAAGATCTATAAAAATATGGAATGCAAATAAAGATATGAACATGAATAAGTATTTTTATTTGTGAATATATTTTTGTGATTACAGTCTGCCAGTTTTGGGTTACTGGTATCTTTTTCTTTCATACCAGTCCTGACGTCGTCATAATTATAGAGAATGCTTATGCAAGGTAGTAAAGAATATTATCCATGAGTGTATGCTAACAACTCAGAGTTACGACACACTCTTCAAATTGTTTCGGCGACCCTTCCTTGTATCGCGCTTGCGATTTTGCGACAATACGCGGAATAAGTCTATTTTAATATTTGTGCTTTATGCGGCCCTCGAATACGCAATCCTAAGTATACAGCAGAATGGTAGTCCACTGCTATATTTAGCTCATTATGACCTGAATTTTTGGTAGACTTTTTCAGGTTTTAAGTTAGATAATTGGGTTTATACAAAAAGCAAGTAAAATAGTCTTCGACATTCTTTACAAAGCTTTGTTTTTGTCATAATTATTTATTGAAATCGAACCTATAGCTCAGCCATGAAAACAAAACACACAGACACAACAAACTCAATAGACTAAACAAAATTGATATGGATACTCTCCAGGTTTCTAAATAAAGAAAATACCTACATCGTTGACAGCCACATCACTCTATAAGTTGCAAAACAATTTGAACTCGCACAAATTCAAAAACTACTCCCAACATTTTTCAAAGCAACTACAACCACAATTTCCTTCAAAACAAACATACTTACCTCCCTTAATGAGCCGCCGTGCATCCGACATTAAACGGCAGACACAGTCAACTGACTATAAATCAACTCGGTTGCTTTGCATAACAACCAGAGACAATAGCAGTTTGTGCCGTGTGCCGTGTTGTCGTAAGTGCTGACTTGCGGGGAAAAATTGCATCTGTTTATCTGGATTGAAGTGGGTATTCTGTGAAAGGTTAGATTGTGGATATTGGGTATGGGGTAATTATGATTTGAGTGTGGTTTGATGCTGTCTGATGTTTGTATTATTACGAATTTTAGGGTAACGACCTTTTATGAGTGCCGATACAAGAACATCCAGTCCTAGGCTGTCAGTAGTCACTGTCACTGTCAGTTACGTCAGCGAGACTAGTAAATAAGACTGGCAGTCTTGGCCACCAAACTTGCTGACACTAATCAGCTCTTTTCGGGCGACTATTCTCGCAGAAGCCTAGACGATAAGAAAACTTGGTTAAAGCATGACCAAATGTTAAAATACCTGTAAGCTGTAATATAACTAGTATAAGAATGTAATTTGTGGAGATAATAATAATAATAATAATAGTCTAATATCTTTGTTTCCATATCCTGCAATAGTCCTACACCAACCGGGGGTTGTCCTTGGGTGCACTTGCTTGCATAGTGCACACAGGGGTAATCGTCGGTTGGTGCCTCATTTCATTAAAACGCCAAACGGGCCTCTGCGAGTTGGCTTCGGCCCCTCGTACGCCTTCCAAAGGTCCGGGACCCAAGGGTCTCGAGAAATGTCAAAAACACAAATAATAATAATAATAATAATTTATTTAGCAAAAAGAAGAAAGATAAATAAACATAATTAATAATATATACACTGACGACCAATATAAAAAGCCACTAACTTATCGTGAAATATTTCCGAAACCACGCAAGAAAGCTTCTTTAAGTGAAAAGCAACAATTAAGTGTATTTTATTAGCGTATAAAAAAACATTTTAAACTGTTTTTAAGATTTTTTTAATTCATGTAGCTAACTTGTGTGGTTTAGGAGATATTTAGATTTTTAGGCACTTTTCAAGTGGGTTTCTTATATTGCTCGTCAGTGTAGTATATATTTTTTTTAAATAGTATTTTTCCGTGTTTTCTGTAGACGAACGTCGAGAGTTGAAAAATGCACATATTTTAGCGGGTCATTATTATGTCTTATTTGTGATCGTCAGCAAACATAGGTATTTTCTTAGTAAGTACTTTCTTTATCGTCTTTTCTTTTCAAAATAATCTCTTCAAAGTTCAACCTCTTTACATAAATCTGTTTTTAATTAAGTCTGTGTTATAGTGAATCGGCGCCATTGACTCACCATCCCGCTTTCAACGAGGAACGATAAATCAACTCCCTCGCTCGCTTTACATAACAAACAAGGACAATAGTATTTTGTGGCGCATTTACTCTGCTTTACCTGACATCCCCCTCGATGAGAAATTGCATCTGTTTTATGTTCTAGAAGTCAATATGTCCCTGGTTATTTGATTTTGTCGTCTCGTCTGAAAGTAGGTTTGGTTTTCATTTGTAGTAACCCCATTGCCTCTGCACTGGGTTAATTCGGGATTCCTATCTTTATAATTAAGCAAATGCTATTGGTAATTAGTAAAATTGCTAGATATTTTTGAAGTTATGACGCAACAGAAGGCTATGTCCTGACTGTAATTTGACCATCTCTTGACTAAATTGACAGAATTAAGCTACTACTTAGTTATAATACTGCAGGTCTACAGTTACGTGTCTGTCAAATATAAAACAGAGTTTGACTAATAAGTACCTATGAGTACTTATTAATCAAACTGTGCACCCACGCTTTTCCGTCAGTAGTTTAGTTTGAAGTAACTAACTACATGGTACATATTTAATAAAGTGTCATTTTCCGTCAAGTAACATCGTCGAGCCTATGTAAATAAAGCCTTACAGCGTAGTTTGAAGTGAAGTGTACTATACTGCCTATACATACATAATATATATACATAGGTACCTTCTTAGTATTATAACGAAACTTCTCGGTTCTTGACAACTCTGTATACACATAGGTGTATACAGAGTTGTCAAGAACCGAGAAGTTTGATACACTTATATTCACAAGGTCACCGCTGGCGAAGATTTTGACACCCTGTATACTCGTAATTGCAGGAATATCTACATAATATCATTACGTATCTATATAGCCTAAAACGGGTAAGTGAAGCTTTAATTATGTAGATAGCTAAAGACAGCCTTTAATGGGCAAGTGTAACGAAGATGTTATGATTTTGAAGACTATGTAGAGCTTATCACAAGTTAGAATTCCGTTGAGGTTTGCTTTAATTAAAGCCTGTTGCATCGGGTTACTGTAACTGATACGTTGCGTTAAACAAGGCGCTTACGCAGTAATATACGTTTTGGAAAACATACTTTGTAAGACCACAAATATGGAAATGGCAGTCGCCAATAGAAATAGGCTTTGTCAGAAAAAATGCATTGGGATAAATAATAATAGGTACATGTGAATCGTGACTGTCACAACTTCCTTTACAACCTAATTCTTATGTTAATACTTTAAAAACGTGGATTACTGTTTACTAAGCGCCTATGTGCGAAGTGTTATTCAAGACTTGTTCAAACTTAAGGGTAACGCTTACTTCGATACTACCTACAACTTCGCTATGTACTTGTTTAGAATTTAGGTCGATGCTCTCTATCTAGTTCTTAGTTAGTTTATTATATTGTCTACTGCAGTGCTGATTCCTTAGAATAATAATTTAATTATTATCGAAATCATCACGCTTGGCAGACTTTAAAAAACATTTATTTTAATTAGATTATAAGTTATATTAGAACATTTAATTCAGAACAGTTCATTTCTCATTATACATAAAAACCGACCAAGTGCGTGTCGGACCACGCACAATGAAGGGTTTCGTAGTTGGGATGAATTTATCCCAAGAACAAACTTAACATTGTAGTTGAATTGAAAAACTTATTCTCCCATACGGAATGTAAGGGAGATCTTGTTTTTCAAACCGTAAATTTAAGTTTAGCTGCAAGGACCCCGACACTATACTCTAACAAAAATTAGCACTTTAAAGCTTAATATTTCGCAAACGGATCCCTAAATTGAAAAATGGCTTTGATACACCCACAATATTTGAACGACCTTTCCAACGACATCCCACCACAAACTTTAATTGGCTAGGAATAAAGTTCAAAACACAAAACTGTCTAGAGACAGTTTAGTGTCTTTTTGTGTTTACTAGCCTAGAGCCTAAAATTAGATCTAGTTTAGTAATAAGATGGAGTATGATCGGTCAGCTTCATGCAACTCTTAGATCCGTATTACAGAAGGAAACTCAAGCATTGATCTCTGTTTAAAACTAGTTTTGAGTCGAGTTTTAATTTTAGAACGTTCCTCAAGCAAATATTCATTGATCATAGTTCAATTGAGTTTGGCTTTATTTTAGATCGTTACTCAGTTCGCGAATCGAACCCAAGCAGTTATTTGATCTATATTCACCCAAGTGTGGTCGAGACCTCGCTTGAGCATAGATTTTCATGACAAATTGTCAATTTTTGTTCTGTTCATGCGTTGTCGAGTTTTTATATTGTTGTTTTTTTTAATTATTGTTATCAAAATAGATTTAGTTAAAAAGGTAGATCATTATAATAATTTATTCAACGATCATTCAAATACAAGGCTGAACTTTCGTTCCTCTCAGATTTTTAAGAGGACCCATATAAACTTTAAAAAGAGGTACAGATGTTCACAAGATGTGGTGTAATATTACATTCTACATTATGATGTACCACGATTTAAGTCAATCACACAACCGTGGGCATCCCATAGCCCCAGGAGGCAGTCAGCGCAAAAGCGGCCTAACCCACATTCTCTGACCGTCGCAAAGATGAAATTTGAAATAAAAAATGGCCTAACCATGTTTTTTTTTTTCATAATAGATGGCGTTACTAACTTTGTTTTTGCATTATAATTTTTTCATCCCTCCAAAATGCAAAACTGGCCTAAGGAATGTTTAATATCTCCATAATGATTGTCTCATGGTTAAGCCACTTTTGCGCTGACGGCCTCTTGCAAATTTTTGTGTATTTTCGTATACAGGCAACGGCTTCATTTAAAATGTCAGTATGTCAAGTATGTGAAAACATTTTCACATACTTGACATACTGACATTTTAAATAAAATACCTATTTATGGCCATAGATACAAGTATTTTTAGTTTGACAATTTTGCTTACAAAATTACTAAACTTTACTTCAAAGAGCTTTACTTCAATAAATGGGGGATTGTACTATTCGGGACCGAAATAATAACGCTGATTTCCTTAAATAATTGGGCTTATATGGTCTACTTTAATCAGAACCAAGTTGGTAAATTAAATTAAATCGTAAACGAAAACAGGCTGATGCACATCTCTGCTTGAGGCTCGATTTGAGTCTCGATTCAGCTGAGTATAGATTGATTACCGTTCTGGAATAAGACCGATGCTCAAGTACTGATTCTATACTTAAAAAGTGATCAACTGATTGTAGATCAAACTGGACATGAGGAACTTTCTGTAATACGGACCTAAGTTGCTTATATGACATGGTATTCAATGCCATTTCAATGCAATTAACCTTGCTACCTATTTGAGATCTACCCCTGAATTTAATATAACGTTGTCTGTGTTTTTTTTTAATGAACTTAGTTAAAGTTGCAGTTTTGAATGTGAATGAACTTAGTTAAACGTGGTGGTCGGGGTTCCTGTGGACCAAATCCCGACCCTGATGGAGGCCGGACGCCGTCTCTCAATAGGTTTGGGGACGGTGTACGTGAAGTTTCAGGGTCGGAACGGCAGGTTCACCGACGTCCCCGACGGATGGGACCCCGCCACGGGTTCCATTTGCGAGGCGCTGACGCAGCTGCCGCAGACACCAACAGGGGCGTCTACACCCCCACTACACAACCCGGAGGCATCCGCGGCTGAATCTGCTGTAGCAGAGCCGGCCGCCTCTGCTGCCGCCACCGTGGGCGCCGTCCCTATATCGGGCGAGGAGCTGGACGACATGCTCCTGTCTCCGGCTTCGGGCCCGGGAGGAGACGGCTTCGACGAGGGCGACCTGTTTGCCGGGCTTAGACTTGAGGGGGACGAGGAGGGTTCGACCTGCGATGGCGTCCCTTTCGTCGGCCTGTAGAGTCGTCCAGGCAAACCTCCACCACAGCCAGACCGCGACGGCTCAGCTTCGCAAGTGGCTGGAGGCTCAACACACGGCCATTGCCTTGATCCAAGAGCCGTGGATCAGGGCGGGACGCATACAAGGACTCTCCAATCTTGGCGGTAAGCTCCTGGTCACCACAGACCACGATCACCCCAGATCGTGCATCTACGTCACAGGTAACCTTAAAACACAGCTCTTAACTGACTTCTGTTGCAGAGATGTCTCTGCAGCAAAGCTGATTATACAGCGCGACAACACCATGGAGATGGTGATAGTTTTCGCCTCGGCCTACATGCCTGAGGCGGAGGCGCCGCCTCCCCACGAACTCGCCCGACACGTGAGCCATTGCGAGAGTTGCGGGTTTGAGGTCGTTCTCGGCGCCGACGCAAATGCTCACCACCAACTGTGGGGCATGGACACGCAAAATGAGAGGGGTAAGGCCTTGGTTGACTACCTATTCTCGACTAAACACTGGCTCCGAACCAACATTCGTAACCAGGCGAAGCCGCACAATCATAGATCTCACTCTGGCAACAGAGGGCGCGGCGGAAATGACCACTGGGTGGCAAGTCTCTGAGGAGGCCTCTTGCTCCGATCATAGGTGGATCCGCTTCGACATCCAGGTCTGTGTTCCACCGATAACACCACGGCGTTATCCGCGGAAAACTAAACGGAAAAGTACTGGCGCAACAACATAAAGCTATGCCTGCCAGCCTCCGCAAACCTGATAACACACTCACATCGTCACCTGAAGAAACTAGACGTGTCCTAATCGAAACCCACTTCCCTGGATGCGTCTTCGCGCAGGTAATTGACTGGCAAGATGTAACCCAAACACCATCAGACAATGATTGGAGTTACGCAAGTAGGGTGATCACGTTGGAGAAACTCCAATGGGCCATCCGGAGCTTCCATCCTTTTAAGGCAGCTGGTCCTGATGAAGTGTTCCCCGCTTTACTACAGTGGGGGGGTGCTTCTGTCGCAATAAGACTGGTGCCTTTAATGAGAGCGTGCCTGGCCTTTAGATACGTTCCTAAAGGATGGAGGGAGGTGAAAGTTATATTCATTCCCAAGCCAGGTAAGAATCCAACTTCATGAGGATCGCAAATGCGAGGGGCTGCGCCCCGCAGAACTGCGAATCTTCACTGATGGATCCAAAACAGGTAGTGGCACAGGTGCTGGGATCTTCTCTGAGGACTTCAACATACATATAGCCACACCGTTGAAAGTCCACAATACAGTATTCCAGGCCGAATGCATGGGTATATCCCTTGCCGCTTTAGCCATCATGGCCAGGAAAGTTAAGGACTACTCGATACGTATACTCTCAGACAGCATGGTTGTTCTGCAAGCGCTAAACAGCTACACTGTTGACTCTGGGCTGATATACGAGTGCCACCAGCGCCTTAACCAGGTGGGTAGCCTCAATAATATTACCATTCAATGGATCAAAGGACACAGCGGTTCGCGGGGTAATGACGCTGCCGACGAACTTGCCAGAAGGGGATCGAGCATGGCACCAGTGGGGCCTGAACCCATTGCGCCACTCCCCTTCGGGTACCTACGCACTCTGGTAAGGAAACGAACCAGGGACCAACATCACAAACTATGGTCGGACCACGGTGAGTGTAGGCAGGCCAAGGAGGCACTATCTACAATTGATGGCCGCCTCACGAAACAGTTTCTTCGACTATCGAAACAACAGCTACGTACAGTTACAGCAGCTGTAACTGGCCATGGGTCATTTAATAAACACCTCTTTGTCATAGGAGTCACAGACAGTCCGCTGTGCAGAGCCTGCATGGAGGACGACGAGACAGCAGCCCATGTGCTGTTATACTGCCCGGTGGTCGCCACATACAGGGCAAAGTACTTCGGTAACCCAGGTACCCTACGTGAGATTGTCAGCGACACCAAGGCGTTGCTGGCCTTCTTTGTGGAGCTGGGGTGGATCGAATAACCAATTTTCCCACCCGTACGCAAAATACGCGCTTAGTCGTGGAGTTGCGGATACACGCCCGTATTACCTATTACCTATTACCAAGTTGCAGTTTTCTAAGATTTAATACTGTTAAAAAGTATGCGAATATACTTTGAAGACGTGTCGGAGCTCACTGTCTATACTTTCTTCCAAATTCACAACCAATTAATTAAGAGCACCACAATTACACTGCTGATCAATTATAATGCTTTTCCCAGGTTTACCTGCTTCACGCAACCTCTTTTTACGAAAACTAAGTCGCCAAACTACTGAGATTTCTGATCATGAAACAGAAATTTGTATGGTTGTTGGAATCTCAGTATTGGCAAAAATCAAGAAGATACGCATATTAAAATGGAAAAATAAAATACCAATACCTTTAGTGAGATATATCCTAGACACAGATACCACAAAAACATTCAAACACTACAACAAAACAAATACTAATCAAAGCTTAAAACTAGAGCCACCAGACTATAACAAACTCCCGAACTTCGTTAAAAACGAATCACCATATTATATTCTAGCTCGACTTTGGCAATTCATTTATAATCGATTATGTTTTAAGGGTAAACACTCCATTGTGCTTGCCACAAAATATCAAGAACTCTACTCCAGCAAAGAAATGAAGCCTAGATCCATACTAATATTGTAAAAATGCGAAAGTAACTCTGTCTGTTACGTTTCCACGCTTAAACGTTTTGGAATAGAAAAAACAGAATTTGTTACCAAGTAGAAACTATTTACCCAAATGAAGTACTCGTACATTTCTAATTTGATTCTAATAGCTCCTATCCCTGCCGCCGGGCGAGCCGCGGCGCGTTCAGCCCTGCCGCACAAAGGATCGCAAAGAAAATGAAGGCACAAAAACCGGGGAAACGTGCCGCGCGGCAAAAGCCGGCTTCCGTGCCGCCGGCATAGTTTGTAGGAGCCATAAAACAGGTAAAATACTTGACAACCGTCTTAAAAATATATTTTTTTCTAATCAGAACGCAGGATAATATTATCTTATTTCTGCAAAGTATTTGTAATTTTTTCGTTCCTTTAGATATCCATACTTTTCTAAAATCGAATTCGATTTTATTTATAAATCTATATTAAGGTATAATTCCGATCCCCGCTACACGCGGCAGTACTGCCGCGTCACTACATCATTACATTTTCTATAGGATTACATTATGAGATTGTATTCCGAGCACGGCAGCAATTCCGCGGCAGTAAATGTATGGTTCCAAACCGTAGCAGCACTGCTGCGACAACACTGCCTCGTGCAGTAGGGTTCGGAATGATACCTTAATATAGATTTATTAGTATACCTCTCATTATCCGTAAAGTCTCTACGAGGTTAGCTTTTATTGGAAATGTATAGCTTGATATTGGAACTCAAATCCAGTCTCCAATTCGATACTCTGGATATAGTTTCGATTTTAATTGCATGTTGTTTAATTATAATAACTGCTCCTTCTGCATGTGCAGTACTTTGCGAGCGGGAGGTGTTACATACTGTATCTAAGTTTGTTAAACTAATAGTTGGCGAAGCATTATACCTAAATTTCACATTAAATGAACTTGTCAAACTTCAGAAACGTCACGAATTACACTACACCACACACTCGATACCACATACCACACACAAACATGCGATACCAGTTCTATGAAGTTTCGCTTATTCATTTAATTTGACCTTGTATATTGTAATTGAAATGTTTGTAAATCAATACTCTATACATTTAAAAAATTTACTCTATACATATTACAAATTAAAGTCGCTTTTCGTGGCTTTCTGTGTGTAGCGTTGTTTTTCTAAACTACGCAACGGATTGATGCGGTTTTCACCATCATTTTGAGAAACCGGAGTCATAGAAACCGCCCTATGATTGTTCCCCCCCCACCCCTTTCTTATATACTTGTACATATTATTATTATTATTTTAAGTCTGTTAGTTTTTAAATTGTTTAACAGTAAACTCAATAATATATGTGTATCTAAAATCTCTTGTATCATATAATTTGCCATCTTTTATTTACACTTTGCCTTTTTCTTCGGTTGATGAGTACTCGTGTTCGAATTGGATCTTCTTCTCTTTTCTTTCACATTGTGCCCTAACGGTCCGAGGCGAGAGAATTGCAATTAAAATCCAGTCTACCGCCTGCAATTAACAGTAATTGTTATGTGCATAATATGGCGATATTAATTTTACGATGGCAAACGTTATTTATTTATCAGGGAATTCCTCCGAGCGTTGAAATAAAGGCGATATTATGTTATGCTCCATATACGGCTATTTGGAACTCGGTAAGTTAGTCAGACTGGCACTAATGCCGGTGATCTCAGTGTGTTAATAGAACTCAAACGTTTTAACTGACCCCGACCTTATAGCGCCAATCTTATGTACAATACAACTTGTTTTGCAATTAATTATTTTTGTTTATTAACTATATTAAAAACAATTTATAATAATTAAAGATTATTATATTTATTGTTATATAACCTCTACGGAATTTCCGTTTAATGTGTATGTGTACATACACATTAAACGGAAATTCCGTAGAGGTTGCAAAATGCATTATCAACAATGTAACGCCTGAATTAGCAATTATTTTTAATAAATGTATTGACTGTGGTATAATTCCTGACTTAATGAAGAGTAGTAAAAATAATACCTTTGTAGCGGGTACAATTGAAACGTAAGGTCAATATAAACAATGAGTATATTCCAGTTCACAATGTGTACTTATGTAGGTACGACGGTAAATAAAACTACACGGTACGTTCCCAACCAGTTCGTGACACGTGGTGCGTCGCGAAACAAGTAGGATGCGTCACCGCGGGGCGCGAGGGTAGGGGGGCGTCTATACTAGGCGAGCTCTTCCAATGCGTGGAAACAGCAGCGCGCTAGCGGAGACTGACTGCTCGACACCGCGTCGGCTTCTTATATACGCGAGGTGGCCTAACGTTGTGTGCGTGAGTGCCGTCCCGACACAGCACTGTTGTGTGGCGCGCTGCTGTAGACGTTCGGTGGTGCTACAGGCTCCCCCTCTGGATGCGAAGTCGCCCCGACGAGTAGCCAGTCAAGATGACTGTTCCACCGGCACAGCTAGGCGAGACGCTTGTCGCCGTGGTCGTCCTCGTCCACGGGAGGGCGGTGAGGCGCCTTCAGGGTTAGGCCTAGGTTTAGGCGGACGCCCGCGTTTCTTCAGTGGACGCACCGGCGGAGGAAGTGGACTTGCTGCATGGCCTTGGAACGGAGTCAAGGCGGATGTATGATACACTCCAAGGGGTTTATCTGGAGCAGTGGGATCTGAAATCAGATAAGATGAAGCACCATGGCGTGCTAGGATTAGGTAAGGACCATCCCTGCGAGGACAGAATTTAGCACTTATTCCTCGAGCAGCATTACTGATTGGATGGGTAGTTGCTAATACCAAGTCACCGGGAGTGTAACCGGGATCTTCTCTACGTCCTTGGTCTACCATCTTCTTCCTGCGTTCTTCTAGATTCTCTCTGACATCTCTAGCCTTATTCAGCGTATTGGCGAGAAGTAGTAACTTCGGCGTAATTTCAGGCACAAAGTTTTCAGACAGTAAAATCTGACGAAAATCGTGAGTATTGTCATCCGGAGTACGCAGTTCTCGTGCAAATGTTAAATAGGCTGGCGTATGTCCTGTAGTCAGGCAAGTGGCGGTATTCATCGCAAACCGTATGCTGGGTAACTTATCACTCCAATTCCCATGTTCATCTCCTACTAAAATGGCCAGTTGTGTCTTTAAGTCTCTGTTCTTCCTTTCCACTGGATTTGCTGCTGGATGATACACTGGTGTGAACGTGTGCTTAATTCGCAGACAATAGGTTAATTGTTGCATCACAGCACTCACAAATTGTGGTCCATTATCGCTTATCAGGCGTCTGGGCACACCGTATCGCAGGAAAATCTCGTTCATCAAAACTGTCGCACAATTTTCAGCGCTGGCAGTTTCCAAAGCAAATAATTCTATCCAACCAGTAGCAATATCTTCAGCTATCAGTATCCATGTCTTACCGCTGTTCGTTGACGGCAAAGGTCCAAACAAGTCAAAGGCGAGGGTTTCGAAACGTTGGTTGACGGGCGTAGTTTGGAGCAAACCAGCTGGTTTCAGGTTGGACGGCTTAAACCTCTGGCATGCAACACAGTTCTTAACATATGCTTCAATATATTTTCGCATACCCTTCCAATGATATCGCTTCGAGATGCGTTGATGTGTCTTATCAGCGCCGTAAGGTCCCGCCAAAGGGTCATCGTGGTATACTGATAGAACGTTTGCCCATTCATGTTGAGGAACTACGAGTTGAGCCTCATCTGAGTCATCCGACGGGTGATATCGGTACAATAACCCGTTGTTCATGACGTACCCTTTGTTGCTCCAGTACACGGCATTATCTTTACGATCTGCATCTTCTAAGGCTGTTACGATGCTGGCGATATTTTCATCCTTTAGCTGTTCTGCCCTAATTTCAGATGACGGTCTCTGCGGCATATCCACGGCTACGCTACACACTCCACAGGTGTTTTCAGTGCTTTCATCGCAAATAGGCCTGGACAGCGTGTCTGCAACTACATTCGTCCTACCAGGTGCATACTTGATGATAATATCATACGCCTGTATCTGCAAAGCCCATCTAGCTAATCGACCAGTTGGAGACCGTAACGACATCAACCACTTCAGGGCTTGATGGTCCGTAACCACTGTTGCTGGGAGGCCTTCAATGTATCCACGGAATTTTTTAATCGCCCAAACTACTGCGAGAGCCTCCCTCTCGGTTGTAGAATAATTGCGTTCTGCAGGGGTCATAAGCCTGCTGGCATATTCGACGGGATGCTCATCTTCTCCCTCCCCCTGCACTAGAACTGCTCCAAGTGCATAGTTGCTAGCATCACTTTTGATGATATAACTTCTCGTCTCGTCGGCTTGTCGTAGCACTGGGGTGGATGTAAGACGTATTTTGAGCTCTTGATAAGCCTGCTCCTGTTCCGCTGACCAAGTCCATGCCGAGTTTTTCCTAGTTAAGCGGGAGAGTGGTTCACTGATTCCGGCAAAGTTTGGTATGAATCGCCTATACCAGGAACAGGTCTGCAGGAACGTCATCAGATGCTTCAGGTTCTTGGGTGCTGGATAGGCTGATATGGCTGCTACCTTCTCGGGATCAGCCTTCAGACCCTCTGGAGTAATAATGTGCCCTAAATACTTAATTGTTGAGCAACAAAATCGGCACTTACTAAAGTTTACATGAAGGTTGCTTTCTTTCAGCCTAATTAGGACCTTACCCAAATCTGATAGGTGTGCTTGATAGGTAGCCGAAAAAATTATTAGATCGTCTAAGTACGCTAACATCTTTACATTCTCCAGGCTAACTCGAATCCTGTCTATCAGACGTTGGAACGTAGAGGGTGCATTGCGAAGTCCAAATGGCATCCTCTTAAAACGGTACATACCGAATGGAGTTATGAATGCCGTCTTGTCCTGATCCTCAAATTTTACTTTAACTTGCCAGTAACCAGCGCGTAAATCCAGGGTCGACATGAAAGGCGTTGGCTTCGCAGCATGAAGCAGATCATCAATGCGTGGGATAGGATACTTATCCGGGACCGTTATGGCATTAAGTCTGCGGTAGTCAACGCAAACTCGTACTGAACCGTCTTTCTTTGGTACCATTACAACGGGTGCGGACCAGGGTGATGAGCATGCTTCAATTACTCCACCGTCCAACATCTTCTTTACCTCTTTCTTTAACACAGCCATGCGTGGCGGTGAGAGGCGGTATGGAGGTACAGATATGGGGTTATGCTCACCCGTGTCGATGCAGTGTTCAGTGAGGGTAGTCGGTTCTCCACCTTCAGCAAAAACTTCTTGGTAATCCCATAGTACTTCCATCAACTGTGACTTTTGAGTTGCGTCTAGAGTGTCCGATGAGACCTCTTCCACTTCCAAAGATCCAATTTCGACATCATTGCTGCTATTACTATGGTCGCTGGGGAAGAGCGCCTTGGAGTGTGGAGATAGTTCACAGGGGGCATCATGAAGCTGCTTTTGGGCATCGCGGACCATAAAGTCCACGAACCTTGGAGAATACCCATCGAATAATGGTCGGGATCGCTTCCTTGGAATAGGGGACAGCTCAATTGGCACTACGCGGTATGGCATCATGTTTGTGGTGCAGGCACTCGTTTCCGGGAGTGCTGGTTCTCCGCTGGATAACGGACTGCACGTTACTGGAGTGCATGCACTGGATTGTGGCAGCGCCGGTTCCAGTACACCTTCATCTCGTGGAGTTAACGAAAAAGGAGAAATAAATTCAGGCAGCTCGACATCTTTTAGCATAGACCGTAACCGAGGATTAAAATAAACGGGCGTAGCCTCTACCTTGGCCATTGATATCTCCTCAGCGTCTTCGTCTTGAAGATCGAAGATGTCTTCAGGGGAATCCTCGAAATACCATGTCTTCTGCGGAACGTTAAGTACCATCTTAGCATCCTGGATAAAGCCAACCCCCAACAGTGTGCGAGATTCTCGTGCTTCCGGGAATACGATAAAACACGTTTGTACAACACGGTAACAGACACTGACGGGTGCTTCTACGGTCAAAACCTCTCTTGTCGTCTTCGTGCCATCAGCTAGTTTCACGACAAACTGTTGTGTATGGAATGCAAATCCAAGTCTTCGTAGGCATTTGTATAACGTGTATGATGCAACGCTCGTTTTTGCACAAGTATCTACGTAGGCGCTACCAGCTATTTTACCTATGGCAATACCAATAACCGGTCTAGGACGTATATCTGCTTGAGTATTAATAGAACAAAAACTTACTTCAGCCTTTCCCGGCGTTGGCACAACCTTGGCACAGGTTGTGCATTTTGATCGAACCACTCCCGGTGCACCACATCCATAACATACAAACTTTGGTGTAGAAGGTGATGGCGCTTGGGTGCTCATAGCGGCATTTGTAGGCGCAGGTTTCGCGGCAGAAGTACCACTACCAGAAGCGAGGTCCTTCTTCTCCTTCTTCCGACATGTCTCAATTGAATGTCCAGGCAATCGACAGTACGTGCAACGCTTCTTTTTAAATGAAACCTTTTCTGTCTCTTTTCCCTTCTCTGTCCCTTCTTCTGGCATTTCCTTTTCAACCAGGAGCTCTTCCACTCCTCTGGCTGCCTTCACTAGGGCGTCAAAAGTATTGACAGTCTCGCGTGCCATTTTTACCCTTATCTTGTACTTCAATTGCCCATAGATCATATCTATTTGTTGGGTCTCTGTGTGTGGCTCTGGCATTTGTGCAATAAGAGCCCTCTTCTTAGCCACAAACACTTCCGTTAATTCATTCTCACCTTGTTTAATGTTCACAACATTCTGGTACAGCTGGTAGGCAGGTCTTTTAGGAGCAAAGGCGTGGCGTACTCTCGACTCAAACTCTTTCCATGTTGTTACCTGGTCCTTTATCCCGTTCCACCAGGTGGCTGCCTCTTCCCTCAAAATCAAGGGGACGCTCATGATGGCATCTTCGTCGGAGATGTGTTCTACGGACTTGAATACTGAAGCCGTGGCAAGAAAAGATTCTACCGATTCAGTGTCTCTGGCACCATTAAAAGTAAACTTGCAAGTGGCGAAAGAGCCTCGTCGCTGTTGGTGACCGATCGCTGACAGTAACTTCTCGAATTGCTCAGTTGTCAAATTCATGGTAGTTAGCGGTTCCTCTTTCATTTTCCTTCGTAATCTTGATACTGGGCTAGCCTGCTTCCGGGCCTTTACGTTGAGCGCCAGATTGTAGCGGGTACAATTGAAACGTAAGGTCAATATAAACAATGAGTATATTCCAGTTCACAATGTGTACTTATGTAGGTACGACGGTAAACAAAACTACACGGTACGTTCCCAACCAGTTCGTGACACGTGGTGCGTCGCGAAACAAGTAGGATGCGTCACCGCGGGGCGCGAGGGTAGGGGGGCGTCTATACTAGGCGAGCTCTTCCAATGCGTGGAAACAGCGGCGCGCTAGCGGAGACTGACTGCTCGACTTTTTTTTTTTTTTTTTTTTTTTTAGTAGGGCATCTCGTAGCTGACTACTGAGGTCATGACTACTCAACCGGACAGGACTGCTCGACACCGCGTCGGCTTCTTATATACGCGAGGTGGCCTAACGTTGTGTGCGTGAGTGCCGTCCCGACACAGCACTGTTGTGTGGCGCGCTGCTGTAGACGTTCGGTGGTGCTACACCTTTGTTTAAATCGGACAGCACATTCGACCCCACGAACTTTAGACCTATTTCTGTACTTCCTACTTTTTGTAAAATATTTGAAAAATTGATTCTAGATCAATTGCAAAGACATTTTAATAAACATAAGTTATTAAACAGTAAGCTTAGGCTAGAGCTTAGGCTAGCTTAGCTTAGATTAGGTTGCACAAGGGGTCACTCGACTTCCGACGCTGGTGTTGAGCTTTTATCACATATTTTTTAGGCCTGGGAGAAGTCACATGATGCCCTAGGCATTTTTTGTTACTTATCTAAGGCTTTCGATTGTGTTTCTCATGATAAATTGGTCAGGAAATTGCATCACTATGGTGTTAGAAACACTGCCTTGGATCTTCCATCCAAAGAGTGGACGTTAACGGCAAGCGATCCCCGGGTTCTATTGTCACTATGGGAGTTCCGCAGGGCTCAATTCTTGGCCCTTTTTTATTTCTCGTTTATAGCAATGACCTACCTTGCCTTATAAAGAACAGTCTTGAAATAGTGTTATTTGCAGATGACACGTCACTTATATTTAAGCTTAAGCGACAACAGACAGTTATTGACGATGTGAATAATGGTCTCTCTAAAATAGGGCATTGGTTTACTATACTTTATTACTTACGCAATAATTTACTTTTAAACAAGAAAAATACTAAATGTATTAGATTTCTGACACCTAACGTTAAGCAGGTGAAAACCAATGTACTAGTAAATGGGACAGAATTGGATCTTGTGGACACCACTGTGTTCTTAGGTATTACTTTGGATTCGAAACTTCAGTGGGGCCCAGATATAAACAAATTGTCGAAGCGGCTAAGCTCTGCAGCCTACGCGGTGTATAAAATCCGTCATTTGACTTATATTTGTGCTGCAGAAACGTGCCATTCGAGCAATTTATAACCTAAGTTGTAGGCATTCACTGAGGGATAAATTTAAGGAAATAAACATAATGACAGTCACGTCTCAATATGTATATGAGAACCTGATTTATGTAAAAAAGAATATAAATCTATATTCTAAACACAGCGACATTCACAGCTTAAATACAAGAAACAAAGATTTATTTATTGTGCCGAGAACTAGGCTCCAAAAAATTAGTACTAACTCCCAAGCCATGACAAAGAACTGAGCCTCAATAAATTTAAATCATTTATTAAACAGAAACTATGTCAAAAAGGTTTATTTAAAGTTAAAGATTACTTAGACGACAAAAAGGCTTGGGACTAATTAAGCTACTCCAACGTATTCCCCCCCAAGCAACAAACAAGTATTTTAGACTACATGATACTATATATGAGCTCATATAATTTGTTTGGATTATTTTATTTGACTGTAAGTCAATTTATTTTAATTTTGTTTTTATTTATTGTTGACATAATCTACTCTTTAAAATGTTTTTATTTTATGAGTTGTATTGCAATTTGTGGTAATGTAAATTATTTTAGCATAAACACTATTATACCTATAGAATCAAGTTTTTCCAACTGAACAGACAGCTGTACTGCTGGGGAGTTTGTTGCGTCACTTCTTCTTCTTCTTCTTGGAAGTGGTGAAGGGTTGGCGTTTTTGGGGGACTGTCTTATGTAATTTTGTTCGACGTTCGAAAAGTGCTGATTCTCAGCCTAGTTTGAATAAATGACTTGAATTTTGAATTTAGAACTTAGTATTTACTTCTGACATGTCAATAAAATCTTCGTCCATTCATCCGCGAACAGATAGTTTGTTGGATTAGAATCCCCCGTATCCCCTTTTTTTTTTTTTTTGGATGGGAAATCATCAAATGACTCCTCCCGCTCTGGGCGGAGCGAGAGGGAGTGTTAGACTTTTACTGACTAAAACCCACCCGTGTTCCTTCCGTTGCCTGTGTGCCGGGGCCGCGATATCCCTTTCGGACAAACTCGCAACCCTGGCAGGCATTGGCCCTTACGGACCCCGTCACTTGGTGCTGAAATCTCTTTGAGGCGCGCGTGGAACACAACGCGCCGTCGACCCGGGCCTGGTCCTAATCGGACGGCGAGCTACCCATTGCCCACCGTCCGCAAGCCCGCGCCTACGGTGGCCAGAAGTCGGCTCGCGACTCCCGACGCCCGGGGCGTCTCCTGCGGCGACTAGGGGCGCGAGGGCGCGCATCTTGCATTTCCCTCGCGCGCTCCGCCTCCTCCTTCGCGAGCATTACTGCTTCGCAGATGGAAGTGACGGCTTCCCATGCACTCTCGCTCCGGACCATGGCCTGAACCAGGGCCGGACGCGAGAGATCGCCGCTGCCGATCGCCTCCGTGAGGACACGGCGGTGCCCCGCCCAAGCCGGGCACACCTCCACCGTATGCTCCACCGTGTCCTCCGGGCGATCCACACAATGGTAACACCCGGGCGTTTCCTCCCGCTTTATCCTGAACAGGAACCTCCCGAAACAACCGTGTCCGGTGAGGACCTGCGTCAGGCGGAAGGTGAGGACGCCGTGGCGCCTCTCTAGCCACTCCTCAAAGAGGGGACTTATCGCCGCAATTGTGGCGTGCCCAGCGCTGGGTTGCGACAATCGCACTCTCCATGCCGCCATGAGATCCCGCCTGAGCTCTGTCCGCTGTGCCGTGATTTCTCGCGGCAGCGGAGTTACACCCCGGCGTTTCGCCTCCTCGCGCAACTCCCACATGTGCGCGAGGACTTTTGCCTCCAGATCCCATGGCGGTAGTCCGGCAAGGAGGCTCGCCGCCTCACGGGAGACCGTGCGGTATCCTCTGACCAGCCTAATGGCCATGACCCTTTGGGACGCCTTCAATCGCTGGGCTGGTCGCAGCCTTAATGAACGCGCCCACACCGGTGCCCCGTAAAGGGCCATGGACCGCACGATCCCCGCGTAGAGCCTCCGGTAGGAGGCGTTTGGACCCCCTAGATTGGGCAGAAGCCGCTTCAAAGCAGCCCCAGCCCTCTGCAGTTTGGGAGCCAAACGTCAGAAGTGCTCCACGAAGTTCCACCGGCTGTCGAGGACGAGTCCCAGGTACTTCATCGTCGACTCGACACCGATGTGAACCCCTCCCGCCGTTATCTGGGAACCCGACAGTGGCGCGTTCCGAGGAACATATAAACACATGGCCTTGGACTTGTGCAAGGCCACCTCGAGTCCCAGTTGCCGGATCCTATCGACGATTGTCGCAACCCAACGTGTCGCTAGTTCAGCCGCCGCCTCATGCGACCTCCCCTGCACTAGGACCAGCGTGTCGTCAGCGTAGCAGACTACGCTGACGCCGCTAGGGAGGTCGGCGCGCAGCACCCAGTCGTAGCCGATGTCCCACAGATGCGGCCCCAGGACCGATCCCTGCGGGACACCGCACGACATCTCTCGCCGGTTCCACTCTCCGTGGTGACCGGGGTAGATGACGGCCCTGTCCGTCAGATAGGCCTCGACCACTCGACAGAGGTAGGTCGGCATCCGGTGATACCGGAGTGCCTCCCTAATGCAACTCCAGGGAAGGGTATTGAACGCATTGGCGATGTTAAGAGACACCGCCAAGACCACCCCACCCCGGGCAACAGCATCCCCCGTCGTGAGGGCTCGAACGCGCATGATGGCATCCACCGTAGAGCGCCCCTTGCGGAAACCAAACTGGCTGTCCGCCAAATCCAGCCCCACTCGCACCAGCTGCCCGACAACGCGGTCTGCAATTACTCTTTCAAAGAGCTTGCCCACCTTCTCGTCTCCACCCCCTCCATGACGCGCCAGTCGATGACACGTGGCGACAGAGCGGGGCTGGCGAACGAAATGTCCACCACTGACTCGCCCCGCATCCGCACGCACGTGGGGACAGAACCCCGGTTTAGGACGACCAGGCCCGACTCCAGAGCCCAGTCCTCCACCATCCCGCCCCGTGTGTCCGTTAACCGGGAACCCCAAGCCACGTTCTTGGCATTGAAGTCCCCGAGGACGATCACGGGGAGGGGATGGTACCCGACGACGACGACTCTCAACTCCCAAAGGGAGTTGTGGAACTCGGCGAGAGTTCGGTTCGGGGAAAAGTACGCTCCTACCACGACAATCTCCCCGAACCGTGCTGCTACGCAGCCCCGTCCCTTCTTGACGGCCTCGAGGGATGGGGTACCGGCGGCGGCCAACGAAATAATGGCCACTGAGCCGGTCAGGTCCTCCACCCAGTGATCCCTGGGCGGGACAAAGTACGGCTCAGCGACCACGGCGATGTTAATCGACCACTGCGCCATGCTTTGGAGCAACAGATCCTGAGCTGCGGCGCAGTGGTTGATGTTCGCCTGGAGGAGGCGTAATGGACCTATTGGCAGTCCATTTTAGCCCCCCCCTGAGCCCCGCGTGAGGGCCTGGCCACGGCGGCAACGGCCGCGGCGGCGACGACGGTGGTGGCGGCAGTGACGGCGGCAGTAGTAGCGGCGGCTGCGGCGGTGACGGCGGTGGCGGAGGACTTGCTCCTGGTTTTGGCGGGTTGGGCGCAGGCCTTACTCCCAATCCGTTGCTCGGCCGGCTTGCCAGCCGCCGCACATACGGCGCAATGCGGCGTGGCTTGACACGAGCCGGCCTTGTGACCGGGCTGACCGCAGCGATAGCAGTGATCGCTGCGGTCCACCTCCGAGGTGCATTTAGCTTCCACGTGGTTGCCCACATCGCAGCGGAAGCACCTCAGAGGTCTGGGTTCGAGCAGTTTGACCTGCGTGGATACCCAGCCCACCAATAGCCTTTGGCCCTTCCCGGCGATTTTCCTGGCCGCCGACAAGGGGCAGCTCACCGTTACGGCTCGCATCCCCGTGAAGCCAGGACGGATGGTGCCCGCCCTAAACTGCTCGGCAGAGCACCCCCCAGTCCTGACGACAGCGGCCACCACCTGTTCCTCCGCCACTGAGACGTCCAGGCCCGAGATGCGCATGTCCACGCACTTGGTGGGCCTGGACACTCGGGCCTCGTCCGCATTTAAGGACGCCCTGAGCTTTTCAGCCAGGGCGTCACCGGCCGGGCCACTGGCCACTCCGGGGAGCTCTAGCATCCGGGCGCCAGTCGCAGTGACCCTAACCCGGATGCCCTGAGTGGCGCCGATCTCTTCTAGATCCACCGCCGCCCCAACCTTGGAGAGCACGTCGCGATAGGACACGCCCTTCTTTTCCGCTTCCGGCTGTAGTGTAATCACTACAGCTGCGCACTTCGGAGCGCGGAGCCTAGCCGCGACGCTTTGCTCCTTGCGCCGCTGCCGCCTGGCCTTCTTTTTGGCCGCCCTTTTGGCCTTGCCCGCCTTCTTCTTCTCACCGGCTATTTGCCACTCGGCGTCAGCCTGGGGAGATTCAGGAAGCGGGGGCGGCCGTTTCGCCGCCGGGGGCGGAGCTCCCGCTGCCAGGGCCGGGGCCGAGGCCGGGGCCGAGGCCGGGGCCGAGGCCGGGGCCGAGGCCGGGGCCCCCACCCCCTTGGCCGGGGCCCTCGCTGCCTGTGTAGCAGCCCCACCCCTGGTCTGCCCTGACGGGCCTGGTTTAGCCGCCGCGGCAGCTGCGGTGGCGGCGGCGGCATACGATGCCGCCTTCCGCTGGCCCGAGGCCGGCTGGCTCGCCGCTAACGCAGGGCGCAGGACCACGGCCTCCAGTAAGGAGAACCGGCTGTTAAAGGCAGCCAGCTCCTTCCGCACCAGGGCCAAAACCCGGTCCTCCGCCGGCAAGGGCGAGCCCTGCCCTTGCACCACTCCGCGCTGCAACACAACGCGGGGGCCGGCTCCACTAAGCCTGGCCAGGTCTGCTCGGAGCTCCACGTTCTCCTTTCGGAGAAGCTCCATAGCGGCCGTTAAGCGGCCGACCTCCACCCGCATGTCGGACAGTACGTCCGACGGAGGCCCGACCTGAAGGGCCCTGGCTGCCGCCATAATGGAGGCCGTGGTCGCGGGTATGGCCTTGTCCTTTCCCCCGTATCCCCTGGCACCACGCCCATGAAAAGGTAACGCACCGTTCTTGAGAAAAACAAATAATTGTAACTTAAGGCTGCAGGTTGCCTATTAAGGTTGGAGAAGATCACGTGGCGAGTGTAAATTGGTTTCCAATCATTAATAGCGACGGCGTTGTTGACGGAGCCCCGTATCACGGGGCTCCTACTTGTCATGCTGGGGCTACATTGTCACGTTATCGCGACCTAAACTTCACGCGCTCTCTCTCGCACACCACTCGACGTCTCGCTGAGCAACAGAGAGCGCACGAAGTAAAGTTTGCGATAACGCGACAATGTAGCCCCAGCCTTAATGGTTTCAAAAAAATAACGAGGAAGGAGATAGCGGGGTCTTTGTTCGCTTGCTTCGCTCGCTCACAAGATCCGGCATCCTCTTCGAACCTAACCTGTACGAGTTGGGGTGCCCCAAGTCCCGAGCTCACTTCGCTCGCTCTTGCTCTTAGTTCTCCTAATAGTAACACTAACATTGTAGTACCTAACCTCCGAAGCTTTCTAGGTTGTTATAAAAATTGTGACGGCTCTGTGCAGGGTAGGCTGCGCAGGGCGATAACGGATAGGTAGGCAGAGGTAGAAGATAATTGAAACAGCCGGATAGTAATACATATATTTTAGGTAGGTAGTGGTAGGTCGTGGGTAAAGACACTGAACACTTGAGCACTCGCACATATAGGTAGTTTAGGGAGGGTACAGTCCTTGGCAGCACGTGGCAGACGTGGGGGTCTGCTCAGCAGAGGCTCGGCAATAGGCCAGACGGCCTTCCAGGACCGTTGGACCGCTGGTGGACCGCTGTCGGTATTACGCGGAGGGCCTGTCAGCTCAGGCTCCTCAGGTAGCTTGCGGCCAGCCCGTACGAAGAGCCCTGGAAGGCGCGTTAGAGAGCGTATATTAGATGCGGTGCGAGTAGTAGCAGGCCGCATGCGATGTGCCAGCTTATGTCCCTTTTCAGCTACCAAGGTACGGAATCGGAAGCAGAGTAGGCGGTAGCTTAACACATCGCAGCGGCTTACAGGCAGAGAGGGAGAGTGCGAAGATAGCGTGGCACCATGACAGATATAAAATGAAGCTAAGTATGTGACACGCGAGCATAAAACACAAGATAACAATGATCATAGCAGGTGGTAAACTAAATAGCTTATAGCACACAGTATAATATAATGCTGAACTCACATTGGATTCGGGGCACATAGTATAAATTAGAGGATTGTCTGCTAGAATAGCTGGTTGCAGATGAAATGACCGACTATCTATCTATAGAAATGCAGTGTTATACCACGGTCGTAATGATGTGGTAAGGAACTTACTAATTGTGATATTTTAGCATCACTCGATTATTTACAGTTGAAACTACTCACAACGCTACAAAAGCCACAACAAAAACACCACGATGCATGCACATTGAATACATTCACGCAACTCGGGGAGAAACGAAATGAACGAAAACGAATGATGATGAAAAGCAATTGTTTTTTTTTTAATTGTACCCTCCGTTTCATCGATCGGGCACGACATTTTACACCACGGACACATTTGGTTGTCAATTGCCCATTTTACGTTTCGTTTTCGCTTTTTATCTGATTTGAGGTTAGAAACGATTTTTAATAATTTCTCAAAAAATATGCATTGCCTTTTAATAAGAGAGTGGATACGTTATAATCTGGGACAAGGGTACAATAAAGCGTAGGGGTTGGCCCTACGCTTTAACCTCTTTTACCGCCATGCAACTGCCAAACGATACTAGATCCAACCCGCTATATATGCAGTGTCAGGGCAAAAGTCGCGCGTGTTTATTGTGCGTGTTCGATACAACAAGTAATTGCTTTTTGTGATGTTATGTCGATGGCTTATAGAATGTGGGCCTGTTTGTGTTGCTAGACTCATTTTAGTACCAATTTTGCGTGTTTGGATAAGACAAAAGTGTGTTTGTTCTGTGTGTTTCCAGGATTTGTTTATCTATTTTGGTTTGATTGGCATGTTAGTGTGTTTGTTTTAAGTGAGTAGAATAATGATTGGCTTTGAATATTTAGTTGATTTCAATTTCAGTTTGGGAGTGATATAATAGAAGCAAAATATGCCGAAAATATTTTTTACTTAGACAGACTTACTGCAACACTATGTAACTCCTCAAGTTTTAAAATATTATACAGGTTTAATATTGAATTTGTTCCAACTATCCCACGGAAAACTTTCAAAAAGAGAACGGATTTACGTGGTTTCGAACCAACGCATCGCCCAACGGGGTACCTAGTTGATGAAACTGTGTGTTCTTATCTATATGGTGGAAAACGGAAAGAGTGAAAAACATCTACAATTATGTAGGTATACACAGGAACTTAAAGAGTTTCAGCATGAGCTGCTTGGAT
The DNA here is from genome assembly GCA_916701695.1 of Agrochola macilenta. Lineage (NCBI taxonomy): Eukaryota > Metazoa > Arthropoda > Insecta > Lepidoptera > Noctuidae > Agrochola > Agrochola macilenta. The sequence goes on from OU753556.1 coordinate 23,058,251, forward strand.
TTGATATCCACCTAGCAGTAAATCTCGTGCATTTTGCCGGGTTTGATCTTTTGAATCTTTGTGTCCATTTCAATCAAACAAGACTCTATTACGAACGACCGAAGAACACTTAATATTACTATTCGAAATATTCTTGAAACGAAAATACAACTATCCTATAGAATTTTGGTTTAGCTCGATAATTATTAGTAGGTATCACCCGTAGATATGCATAAAGTCTTATAACTAAATAATATTATGTGCGAATCGAGTATTATAATTTTTTTTATGGTTCTAATTGAAGTTACCTACGTTTACTACTCCATGCGTTCATGCTATTCATATAATCCAGATAGGTATTGCATTCACTTAGATGTGGGTCATCACCATCATCAGCCTAGCGACAGTAGCGACATAGGCCTCTCCAATTGCACGCTATTCAGGTCGAAATCTCGGCAACTCTCATCCAGCCGCTACCTGTGAAGATCGTCACTCCACCTAGCCTGAGGGCGTCCTACCTTACGTGAGCCAATTCGCGGTCTCCACTCAAGAACACGTCTACCCCAACGGTTATTAGTTCTACGGCTAATTTGACCGGCCCATTCCACTTCAGCTTTTATTCTGTGAGCTATATCGAGAACTTTGGTTCTCTGCCGGATCATCTCGTTCCGGATTCGAGATTCTTAGATGAGGGGTACTTATGTAGAATGTTTCGCATGTTTTGTTTGTAGACCAACAAGGTATTTTAACCAAATTACTTTAGTACACATACCATCACGCCTGTATTCCCCGAAGGTTTATGCAGAGGTGTACCTATAATACACCCACGTTTCGCCAGTTATGTTTAAGTCCCATGTAATAGGGGGCGAGCCTATTGCCATCAACCGGGCACGAATTTAGACTCCGGGCTGCTACTGAGAAATTCGAGATGGAAAAACCCAATAACACTTTGCCAGACCTGGGAATCGAACTCAGGACCTCATGCTCCGCAGTAGCGCTTGCGACTACTAGACCAACGAGGCAGCCAGCATTACTTTAGTAATACTACGTAAACCATCATTTAATCAACCTTTCAAATCCCAAGAATATTCCAACATTCATATAGAAATAACCAGGGAAGTTTTAATACAGTTGTAAAGCTGCATAAACGTAGGAATAATATTAATCCTGCAGCGGCCACGCTGGGGAATGCAAAGCTTACGTAGTGAATGTAAGTGGACTACGACTGACGACGTTAATATTTCGTGCAGTGGACCCCGTTTATCATTCTGTATGTAGTATTATCTGGTCGGAAGTGTGAGGTTTTTTGGTTAATTTCCTTGGCGAACGACAGTTGGTTTTGTTATTGTAGAAATGTTACAATTTCATCTTCTATTATTCTAACAATAGCGACTCGCCCCTGCATGGTTTTAAGGACTTGACATCAAGATTTATTATTATATATTATACTATACTATATTTTATATAGAAATGATAACGGTTAGACCGATTTGAATATTTTGTGTTTGAAAATATTCGTAATAGTCCGAATCAGGTTCTTACGGGAAGAAAAGTTGTCTGAAAAATAGGAAAATTCGGGAAAACTGAAAGTGCTTTTCAATGGGAATTTTGTATGAATTATTATCGACAGGACAACGTCAGTTGGATCAGCTAGTAAATGTACAAATTTTCTAAATGACGGTGAAAACCGCATCAAAAGCCGTTGCGGAGTTTAGAAGATCAACGGCACGCAGACACACGCGAAAAAGCGGCTTTAATTTATAATTATTCTAACATGACTTTCTCTTCATCACCAGCATGATTTCAGTAAAAAGACGTCCTCTGGTGGGCACAGATCTCCCCCCGAGTGTCGCCACATCTGTCCTGTGGTTGTCGCATCCAGCAGATTTTCGCTGCCTTGACCAGATTCTGACTTTATCTTACTAGTACAATAATAGTAGTCCTCCAGATCCAATTTCAGTCATGGTGACCAATCTCAACGGAGACTAACCTTCGGTGCGCAAGAGTGTGGATAGACACAGGTGCACTCTCTCTTCCTTCACACTCACGCACGCATGCCAGCACGTTAAGCCGTTGCCGTTAGTCCTGTGCCTGATCTCTCTCCGGTCGTGTCGGATTGTAGTCCCATCGGACTAGTAACAATACTGTTAGCCTAAATCATCCCACTGTTGGGCTAAGTCTTCCCTACATAATTTACAGTTATTTCGGTCCAACCATGTTTTGAACTTTCTCTTTGTGGAAAAAATCATTTGAATACAAGATTGGAATTGGGATTAAAAATAATTTATTTTGTAAAAAAAATAAGCTTCTGCATTAGAACGCTTTTCTTAACTTCATCATCATTCTCCTGCTCTTATACCAATTTATTTGGGGTCGGCGCAACGTGTAGCTTTCTATCATATTTGGGGTCGGCGCAAAGTGTCGCTTTCTATCATATTTGGGGTCGGCACAACGTGTCGCTTTCTATCATATTTGGGGTCGGCGCAACGTGTCGCTTTTTATCATATTTGGGGTCGGCGCAACGTGTCGCTTTCTATCATATTTGGGGTCGGCGCAACGTGTCGCTTTTTATCATATTTGGGGTCGGCACAACGTGTCGCTTTCTATCATATTTGGGGTCGGCGCAACGTGTCGCTTTTTATCATATTTGGGGTCGGCGCAACGTGTCGCTTTCTATCATATTTGGGGTCGGCGCAACGTGTCGCTTTTTATCATATTTGGGGTCGGCGCAACGTGTCGCTTTCTATCATATTTGGGGTCGGCGCAACGTGTCGCTTTTTATCATATTTGGGGTCGGCGCAACGTGTCGCTTACTATCATATTTGGGGTCGGCGCAACGTGTCGCTTTCTATCATATTTGGGGTCGGCGCAACGTGTCGCTTTCTATCATATTTGGGGTCGGCGCAACGTGTCGCTTTCTATCATATTTGGGGTCGGCGCAACGTGTCGCTTTCTATCATATTTGGTGTCGGCGCAACGTGTCGCTGTCTATCATATTACTTTATCCCCGTCCACACCCTTCCTAGCCATATTATCATCTTTCACACAGTCCATCCATCGTTTCTTTAGTTTTCCCTACTCTTATATAAAGGGCACTGATTTAAAGAGGCAGTTGTAAATAGCGGTTTTGGTAAGTTAAAAATTATAAATGGCACGTTTAATAACTAGTTCAGCACTTAAAACTAAGCAGTAAATTAAACAAAAATGAGTAATAAACAATAATGAAATGTATCAGTGAATATATAATTGAGCAGGAAAATAATTAAATGGGCGGTAAAATTTTTTGAACGAGCGGTTACGTGTGGGCAGTATTAAATCGGAATTTGTCGGTAAGAAATCTCATACTAAGCAATTCTATAAACAATGAGGTGGTAAAGTATTTTCCGAGATATAGCGGTGTGACGGATGGAACCCAAATGATTCACCAACAATAGAGTAGATCTGGCGCTCGGCGGCCGCTACCGCGGCACGCTTGCTGCACTCGCTCGCCTTCACGCGTTAAGAATGCGGCGACGGATGAATTGTCCATACAAACGTAATACCAAAATCATTTGCAATTTGAGCATATTTCCACCATATTATGTTGATATTCGGATTGAGACAGTATTTATCTAGTCCTGTACGTCTTTTTTTTTCCAAAAAACGTACCTGAAATGAAATTAAAGCGAATTAAATTTCATACATTTTTACAGCGTAAATTAGGTACATGTTTTCGTATTGTTTTTTCTGTATTATAAACAACAATTTTTGTAATATTGTTTCCGCAGCAGCATAGCTTATATTATCAAGTTACAAGTTATCGAAAAACATTTAGTTTTAATTCATCATTTTTGGTATTACGGAACACATCCAATTTATCATAAATTTTCGATAGCTAGTAGTGCTATCGCGTCAAGAAATAATATTGTCAATGTGTGCGTGGTCGTACAGTATCTATCCGCTCACACACACACGCGTGTCTGACCTCGCCTTGTCAAACAGAGATAGCAATATTCCAAACGAATTTTGAACACATCTCGATTTGCAGTTGCGAGCTATGTTCGCCGGCCCCTTAATGGTCACTGTTCTAACCTAACCTAACCCAAATGATTCACTAACAATAGACCATCATTTTTACCGTTCATTCAGTTATTGGACTGCTCAATTATTTTTAGAAGTGACATTGTATGATAAAATAACCGACAAATTGTTTTTTTTTATTACTGTCCATGTTTTACTGTCGCAATAATTAATCAACCGCCATTAAATTAAATAACTGCTCAATATGTTTTTCAACTGATCATAATAATATCTCAAATATTTAAATAACAGCTCAAAAATATTTGTTCCCTATATAAAGCCATCGACATTCATACTCAAAACTTTTCTCACGACATTTTCCTCATTCCTCCGCATCACATGCCCACACTATGACAACCGATTGCCGCACAACTCTTCTAAATTCATCTAATATCATATAATCTCTATACAGGGTGTCAGGGACATCGACGCGAACCCCCGCTGCGAACCCCAGCGGGGTTCAAAATCATGTGCTGAATCCATGGTAGCCGGCTTCGCGTCGATGTCCCTACTCTTGTAAATTCATCTAATATCATATAATCTCTATACAGGGTGTCAGGGACATCGACGCGAACCCCCCCTGTGAACCCCAGCGGGGTTCAAAATCATGTGCTGAATCCATGGTAGCCGGCTTCGCGTCGATGTCCCTGCCATCCTGTATAGTATGCATATACAACATGTATCAGAAAGGTGTGGTAAAATTTTAGAGTCAAGTAAACGCGCGAAAAAATAGTCAGTTGTTCCATACAAAACTTAATACCTACTCGACCCAAATGTATGGGACAGCTGATATTTTTTTCACGATTATGAAGACTATGATTATGATGATGATTATGATATTGGCCCCACGGAGAAAGTGGTTCAGTATGATGGTCTGTACCACACCCTTACATATGACGACACATTTCTGATACACGCTGAATACCTATTTATACTGTTCAATCACAGTACATTGAACTTTCTGGATTTTTCTTTAAAATGAAATCGCGAGCCGCCTTTATGATAAAACGTAGGCTGAACCACTGAACCATGAAATAGATTAGGTTTTATCAATTCAAATACTGAGTCTTGAGAATAAAAACCTAGGTTTTCACTTCATTAAACGTGAAAATGCCGATAATTTTAAGATTTTTTTAGACCAATCAATGTATCTTCAATTAGGCTTTTATTACTTGAAGGTTCATTGACCTGTTTCTTTTGCTGCATTGCAAAATGATATTGTCAACGCTAATTTGGTATACAATGCATAGGTTACTGTTCCAAAATATGAATAAAATCACAATAACATCTCATAAACACAATCCTCTAATCCACACACTAGTTTAATTTTAATTAACAGCTTCAATTAACTGGCTTCATTACCAAAACGTTTCGATTTCCTATATGTACCACATACATTATGTATTTGCCATATCGGTACTTGAGCCAAGCAAGCAGAATGGGGTCACAGAATAGATGGGTACAGAAGGTCGGTTCCATACAGCGAGCGAAATTCAAATTCAAATTCGAAAGTCATTTATTCAAAATAGGCTGAGAATCAGCACTTTTCAAACGTCAAAATTACATAAGACAGTCCCCCAAAAACGCCCACCCTTCACCACTTCCTAGTGCTTAGCTGGGAAGAAGAAGTGGCGCAGCAAACTCACCAGCAGCACAGCTGTCTGTTCAGTTAGAAAACTTGATTCAATACAATAGTAGTTATGCAAAATAATGTACATTATGCAACGTAAAACATTAAATTAAATTATTTGCTTTATGCCAGCTAGCACACGCCAATATACCAACTAAATAATCATCGAAATCTATACTCAAGCGTAAATAAAAAGTAAACAGAACTTAATACCCGAATGAAAGCCACAAGGCATAAAGGACGTGCCCGCTTACATATAGCTATTAAAGCTGTAACTCGAAGTCACAAATGATAAACTAGGACCATCGAAATCAAAATAAATAATACAAATATACAGTTACTAATAACAAAACCATGGTCAGCAAGACGACCAGTCACCACAAGCAGCACCCATTCACGAGCATAATGCAAAGATCAGCCATTACCCCCATCGCCATATTTAAAAACGCACGCATACCATAATTATGCCTTAATTGCACGTACCGACATGCAGGAGTGAAATAGTATCAGACAAAGTGAAAGAACACTGTCTTGACACTGTCTCGATCAAAATATACAGCTCCCCAATTTCATGACATATTTTCACATTCCGAAGTATTTTGAAGGAAGTTGCTTCATACGAGTATGTTTAGAAAAAAATTGTCTGCTCGATAACGTAAATGACGCAATGTATGTCGTTAAATGTCAAAATGAAAGGCATTGGCATTGTCTTACGCATTCACACCATAGCTCGCGGCCCTCACAACAGTACCTGGTACATGTAATCACGGCAAACACTCCCGACGAGCATTCGTTTGGGATCGCCGTGCATCTATAATTATTATGTAGGTATGCGGCTGCAGGTGTTTACGCTGGTTGTATGAAGCCGGCCTTCTGTACCTATCTATTCTGTGGCGGAGTCGTAAGAACAAACTTGGCGAACAAATATTGGAGTGTGGAATAGATTACATAAAATATTGCATTAAGGGATTACTTGGTTCGTTCAATAATAGTATTGTATATCTAGATAATAGTGACTCTAGCTACTACGAGATACTATTGAGCTTGGGTATTTGTTTTAGTTTTGTAGCCAGACAAAGAATTCTTATTGTGAAAGAGTTTCTTTACAAAATTACCACTACACTAGCCCATTTTTTTTCACAAATATTTTCGATCTTGTTAATATTCTATGTATATAGGTATTTTTCTGGAAAGATGCTCTTTTTGTTGACTGCTTCTTCATAATTTTATTTTATATGCGTGTTCGATTTATGAATAATAAATTATCATTCTAATTGAAGAGCAGTGGTGGCCCAGTGGTAACAACGGGGGGACTTACGTGTCGTAAGGTCGTGGGTCACATTAATTTGTGTAATTTATTCCATCACCACTGCCCTCAAAACAGTGAAGGAAAACATCGTGAGGAAACCGGCATTTCTAGTGGACACATACAGACGGAATTCCGTTCCGAAGTATCGATTCAGAATTTTGAAGTCAACAAATCCATACAAAGGCGGCTACATACAGATGGAATTCTGTGTCAGAATTTCGATTAGGAGAAAATTTCAAAAGGATGCTTGATTTTGTATGGAGTTGCTGCCTTCGAAATTCCGAATCGATATTTAGAAACGGAATTCCGTCTATATGTGGGCGGCCTTAGTAACCAAAATTTTAAGATTTGTGAAACACATCACACACACACTGGGCCCGCGTGGTGGATAATGGCCCACTCCCTCTCACAGAGAGAAGGTCTGTGTACCAGCAGTGGAAAAATTAAGGCTGGTTAATTGATTATTTATTTTAAATATACGTTCACGTAACTTGCATCACACAATCTACTATAGTTTGTCTCGACAAAGCAATTTCGGATATAGTCCACAACTGCGTTAATTCGAGAAATAATTACTTCGGTATTAACTTACTCTAGAATTAATTACATTTGGTACGTGCATTCTAGGTAAAACAAAGGCAACATGTTGTAGGTTGCACGCTACTGAGAGACGTAATGGTGGATGTTTAAATATTTAAGCACAGGAAAGCTTTCACTACGTAACGGAGTTAGTGAAAAAGTATACGCGTTCTGTTTCATAGATTTCAACTATGGTGTTTGTATTAAACATGTAAAAACAATTTAAAATGTTACTTAATATTTCATTATTACCATAACGTCACGCCAGTTATGTTACAGTCACATGTAATAGGTGGCGAGCCTATTGTCATCAACTGGTCACAAATCCAGACTTCGGGCTACTGAGAAATTCCTGATGGAAAACCCAATAACACTGTCAGACCTGGGGATCGAGCCCAGGCCCTCATGCTCGCCAGTATCGCTTGCTATCACTAGGCCAACGAAGCAGCAGAAACAAAAACTCCGTTTCCAATGGGAACAATTTCACACCTTGTTTCTCCATTCCCCAAAAGTCTGTTCAGAGCAGTCCAGTCAGACAGACGTTTTATTGCACGCTACTGAGCTTAATTCTTGGCCACAGTCATCCATCCACAATCAAAACCTAGCATTATAATTCATAGACAGATGTATTCTAAATAAATGGTTTTAATGTGACTTAAAAGGCTGTGCTTGTTCGATTCTAGAGTTTTCGAATAAGTCATGTTTGTGGTTTTATGAAGATCAAAATAAATGTGTAATTAACTTAGCAGTACAATAAATGATTAGACAAATACAAGTCATGGCCCGTCAGACTTTTTTATTTAGTGTGATCCGCTGCCACGGGTTTTGATACTTTGATAACTCAATTTTTATCGCCATTACTCAATGATGATAACGAGTTGTCAATTAACAGCAAACCTGAAGAACAAAATGAGTTGGGAAAAAGAAGGTCACAAATTACTATACTTTACGTGTTATCTTAGCGGTACAAATCGTGGTCCATTCCAGATAAACTCAATAACAGTCCTGCTATAACAAAGCTGGTCATCAGCATGACAGTAGGGTCAGGACATATAAACGTTAAGCACGCTGCCCAATCCAGCTAATGAATGTGAACCGGATCGAATGTACAGAGGGTGCTAAATCAGCGGAGGAATTGAATGAGCGTTTTGGAATAAGCTTGATGAAAATGTGGCGGCATCTTTGTAGATGCGTCACATGCGAATTATGCATCACACTGACGTCACGAAAATTCCGCATACAGCATCCTACATCCCGAAATCAACCGTCGGGCAGTAGGCCACCAGACACAACACCCGTTGGGTCGGAGGATCCTCGCTTTTCTTTGGGGGATGAGAAACTTTCCACCCTATTCCTTGTACCTCTATAAAAGTAATAACATTTTTTTTTTTTTTGATATTGTTTCTATCGACGAGATCCGTAAGGAGCTTTTTCAACTGCTTGTCTTGTTCTCAACTATGTTGAGGTGTATATTGGTTTAACTAGATGTAACGTAACGTTTTCCTCCGTGGAAGGAAACGTAGGTCACAAATTAAATTAAAATAAAAAGGTATTAAAATTAAAAGTTAAATTAGCAAAAGTAAAGGTAAGTTTAGGACACAGGACAGGCTCGGGTTAGGCAGGAACAGGCACAAGACAGGCTCAGGTTAGGCAGGAACAGGCAGGCAGGCAGTGGAACAGGTGGGCAGGCAGGCAGGCCGCAGGCAGCGTGCAGGAGGCTGGGCTGAGGATTATCCACCCTTGAAATACACTCCAGCCTGTGGAATAGAGAGGAGGTTGTGTGAGTTTGTAGATCTCGGAGGCGCTTTGAGGCGCCTCACCTAGCGGGAGGACCGCGCTAGAGTCACAGGTGACGGCGGAGGTCTCTCTCGGAGAGTAACGTTATCTAGCGTCCGAGGCCTTTGTGTGCGTGTACTCGCGGCGCCTCACGCCGCGTGATTAGAGTTCTTTTGTAGTGAGAACCTTATACAGGGCTAGGCAGGAGTGCCGAGCGAATTAAACACAGGTATTACACAGTATTAAAATGTTTATTGTTATAATACACTCAGGGTCGATAGTTCAAGTTACACAGTATGATTAGAACACCCGCGCACGCTAGTTATGCTAGTTACATGAGACTAATATTCGAGTAGCTAACTGTTAAACAGAAAATAAGACTTAAGGGCAGAAAAACAGCGACTGTCCCAAGTTAAAAATACGACTCTCCGAAGCTAAGACAAGACTAGACTGTAAAAATATGAAGACCGTTTTTATCGTTCTGTGTCATATTTTAAACGTTTTAAAAACATATTCAAGTGAATTCTTAATTTAGATATGACCAGTACTAATAAAAACGGCTTACAGAGGAGAAATCTTAGATCTACGCTTATTGCGAAGGTTCAGTGTGTACACCCACTTTATGAGAGAAGATAGAGTGTACTTATCTATGATATGTTCTGTCTATGTTTTAGAAAAGTAAATTACGACAGATGACAGTTTAAGATGAAAACGTCAGAATATAAATATTCTAAAGTTTTTTACAAAAGGGAAAGATAAATACTATAAAATCGATTTGGATGCTAAGACAAGAGATAATTAAAAGTATGCTTTACAGAGGTAAACAGTGCTACAGAATATAAAAGTGAGTTAAATATATGTGTCATAGAATATCAATAGGTAAATATATCAAAAGGTGGTTTGTTTAATATAATAACATAAAGAAAGAGTAACGTGTTTATACGTAAATAAACTAAAAGATGTGGTTCCAAATAATGGAATACCACATAGAAAAGGCTGAAAATCATAATTTTTTTAACTGCCATCTTAACTATGCAGCCTAGTCATTGAGTGTTAGCGAGGCCAATTGTTCAATCCCGTCTGATCCACAGCGATATTTGAACTGTATTATAGTAAGCCTCAAAACGAGGACGTCAACTCGTTTTTTTCCTGGCCACACGTTTAGGGTTTTAGGCCATTACACACGACATTTGTGAGGAAGCAAGACACTGAAACTGGATAATAAGCTTAAATCGTCACGCGTTGCGACCTTTGACTGCAGTTTGACCCTTTACCTGAACAATTGACAATGAAGGGTTACCTACCTGCAATTAAAAAGTTCGTCTTTAACGTGCAATTTTGAAAACCAAATTGTAGATTTGTCTGAAGAAGAATAATCATCAATCATCAACTTGTTATATCTCTGAATAAATTGTAATCGTGTCAGAACATACGCTTAGGAACAATTAAATGCAGGCATTTAATTGTTTACTACTGTTAAATAATCAAAACTCCACTATATTTTCACCTAACTTTCTAGAACTTTTTGGAATCCACACGAATATTAATTATCTGTTTAACTACAGTTCAATATAATATCAAATTTATGTTAAATCCAAAAGTAGTTTATCCCAGACAAAGCTTATGAAATCAAAATCGAAATGGTATAGACAGAAATATTAGAGAGAGAGTAAATTTATTCTATTTACTCGTACATAGTTAAGAGTAACCCAATTCTAAAGTTTTTTTTAGGCTGTGGCTTGGTAAGCCAAAGGTAATCAAAAAAATAAAATATTCTTTATAATTTGAGAAGAAATTATATTAGTATTCGTATAGTTTCTAGTTTCAAAAAACATATGGTCAAGTGCCGTAACGAACATCTGGTCCGTACATAAAAATTCTTTATTATAAAAACTGAAGTTAAATCTATAAATTCTCTCTAGTGGTGACACAATGTAGTGAATGGTGAAGTAAATCTAAAAAAACACTCGAAATGAACACACTGAACGCCAAAACATTAGTGAAAAAAAAAGACGATGTCAACAAAGTGGCATTGATTACAAAAGCCATCTGCCTGGGACTAATAACTTACTGTGCTCAAGTGCGCTCTGGAAAAGTGAAAAGCACCCATATAACGGCCATACAGTGATAAAACAACAAGTTACGAACAATATAAACTTTATAACCTTGAAAACTTATAATTGTAATGCGGTCCCTAGACGATCATGCGGCATGACATGCGTTACGTGCTGTCATGCATGCCGTTTAGCTTTATTGCAACAATGCATGTATTGAACTATTGGTAGTAAATAATAATTATTGACGATAATAATTTTGTATTTACAGGCAATGACAGACTTTTTATAAAATAATATCATAGGTATATTATTATTAAGAATGAAAATGACTTAATATATTTGTACATGTGTGCAGTACGGCAATTGCATATCATGCCGCATGATGGACCCACAAGGTCCTTCATGCAGCATTATAAATTAAAATCTGATAAAAGCCCTAGACCAGATAATCTATCAAACGAAATGCTGGATCTATCCAAATATGTACTTGCATCACCACTGACACAGCTGTTCAACAAAATCTTTAGAGAAGAAATAGTCCCGAAATCATGGGTACTTTCAGACATAATACTCTTGTATAAGAAAAGATATCCAGCCGACGCCAACGTAGGAAATTACCGACCAATTAGCCTAATGACAAATTTATATAAGCTGCTCGCCTTATGTCTGGAAAATAGAATGAAAGAAGACATAGATAAACATCAACCAACAGAACAAGCAGGCTTTCGCAAAGGATTTAGCACAGTGGACCATACAGATGCCATAGAGCAAATAAAAGAGATATACGAAGAATTTAATGCACCTCTATACTTGGGGTTTGTCGACTACAAAAAGGCATTTGATTCGATTTTACATCAAAGCATATGGGACTCGCTTTCAGCAATAGAACTCCCGCAAACTTACACTAACATAATCAAAGAAATTAACAGTAAAAGCAGAAGTAGAGTCAAACTGGATAGAATTGGGGATACGGCATAAGCATCCAAAGCATTGGACACAAGACACTAAGACACAAATAACGAAAAACATCAAACAGAAAAAAGACACAAGTGATAGATGCCCTACGACACGCTCAAGCACTGAAGTGGAGATGGGCGGGCCATCTGGCGCGATCAGAAGACGACAGGTGGACCCTTAGAACAACCGTTTGGAAAGGCCCACACGGAAAGAGAAGAAGAGGCAGACCAGCAGAACGTTGGCACGACGATGTAGTTGAATAGATTGGCAAATCACGGCTTAAGAAAGCAAAAAACAGAAAAACTGGAAATTACTGGAGGAGGTCCTATACCCATCGAGGGGTCCTTAATTAGTTAATTAATAAATATAAAGAACTTTATTTATTTTTTAATTAAGGAATAATAAAGGCTTTTTTATTTTATTTTATTTTTATTTTATAGTTTCCAGAAACCTAATAAAGTCCCTGAAAAGTAAATCTCCTGTCAAATGGTTGTACGAAAAAAACACTAGCCAATCATTTAAGGCGACAAGGTATTGTTAACTACGGATTTAATTGAATTTTTTCTGAATCTGTATTTCCGAAACCGGGGACCAATTTGAAATTATTAATCCAGCACCCGAATCGCGTAACACACTTTCTATCAAAATTCAATCCGAATGATTTTTAAGGAAGTTTGTCTAGTAAATTCTTCTGCTCCACAAAGGAAATAACGCAATGAATGTTGTCGGATAGACAAAATGAAAGGCATTGCCATTGTAAGTGTGTTACGCAATTACCTCGTTGTTCTCATTTCTATTCATTTTTTAAATCGTCTTCTAAGTTATTTACCGACGTTAAAATCTTGTACCAAAAATATTACTTTAAATTGGATGAAACATTTTAATGGCTCAACTATCTTTCTAAATTAACTTTAAATTATTCAAAAAAGCCAAAATCATTATATACTTCACTACGTCAAAATTTCTATCCAATCCGCTTCAAAACTAAAATATTATTGCCACTTTCAAAATAATTAGCATGAATAAAATAATATTTAGAAGAAGCGTCGTAATTACTTATTGCAACGAAGGTCAAAAACCCAAGGAGTTGCAATTTCAATTTCGTAGTGTTTGCAGGCGCCCCAGCCTCTGGATTAGAGATGGCAAACCTTTTAGTGTTGACTTTTGAATTTTTGGAGAAATATTGTTTGTGTTTGTGATCTTTTGACGGATGGAATTTAATATTAATTTACTTCTAAGCAAACAGTTTTTTTCTTTTCCCAATTATTTCTGGATCATTTTAGGATTTCAACGGAAAAAAACATTATTATTTATTTATTTACTAAATCAATTCAAAAAGTACAGCTCAGATCCTTTTGGTGATAACACATTCTGAAGGGCGTTCACTTTTTTATGTTTCAGAAGAACCCTACATGCCTTCGTGTAACTCGCTATATCCAACAGAGATCTATGTACGTAATACTTTCATTGTTTTCATGTAACAATAATTTTATAGGATAGCTTGAACAACATGTATTGTGAAAGATTTAGTTAGTTAGTTAGACCGCAGTTATAATTGGTATCTAGGTAATACCAATTAAAACTGCAGTGCTCTTTCAAAAAAAATAAAAACTACGTCTAAGAAATTATTGTTTCTTTAAGGTTTCGTACCCGGAGGGTACCAAATGGAACCCTATTACTAAGCCGCTGTCCATCCGTCTGTCTGTCAGCGGGCTGTATCTCATGAACCGTAATAGGTAGACAGTTGAAATTTTTACAGATTGTGTATTTCTACTGCCACTAAAACACCAAAAAAGAAAATTACATAAAGTCACACAAGAAAGGCTTTTTTCCGGCGTTTTTTGCTCGCGGTACGGAACCAGGTGTGTAAGTCCAACTCACACTTGTCCGGTTTTTTTTATAGCTTACTAAATGATCGATAAATAAATTAAGATAATTCTACGGAAAGTGTGTCACATGTTTGCTGCCCCTGCTCCAAAATAATACCGCCTCCCTGAACAAAGGTTATTAAAAGTTCTGATTATTTTCACTCGGTTTCAGCTGTACATAATAATAAAACGACTTACAAACGATCCTGATGCGCCGTTTGTTGATTGTTTTATGCGCTTTATTTGTAATTAGAGTTTGTAGCCGGCCTTAGGATTCTCGAGAAGGTTTGATATCGTTCGGATATTGGAATTATTAAATAAATTATTCGATTGAATGAAAATCTTTAACTTTGGTCGCTTTAGTTAATCTGAATTTTTAATTAGTATTGGTTGATATTTATAAAAGTTTTATTTTATAATTAAATATTCTAATTAACAGTAGATGGCTTCTGCAACGACAAAGTAAACTTATGAACTTATTTAAAATCTAAATCTTATAAGCTAAGGTTGCCACTTCTTTTGAATATCCCAGGCAAAGTTAATTAATGAGCAAAAGTTGAATTCCAAATGAATGTTTGAGAATTACTTTTATTTAATTACCCATCAATCTTTCTAGCCAGTAATATCTAAGCACAGTGTTTGCGCGCTTCAGTAATTTACCACTGAAGCAAAAAAAAGGACCCAATGTGACCTCCGCAGCACTATTAACCGGACAATTTATTCAAATTTTTTATCTGTGGCTAGGGAGGCCGTCAAACGACACCTTTTGTTTAACTTTCATTTAGGCACCCTAATCTTTATTGTTAATCCAAGGCTCGCCATTTTTATTTTAACAAGAATCCCTCCGCCGAAAAGAAATTAATTTGTAAAAAAAAGCGGCCAAATGCAAGTCGGACTCGTACACGAATGGTTCTGTACCACCGTACAATATTTAACACTAAACACGTTTCTTTTATGTGGGTTAGTTATTTATTTTATTTTTATTATTTGTTGTTTTAGCGGCCATAGTAGACATGTACTCGTATTTTATTTTTATTATTTGTTGTTATAGCGGCCACAGTAGACATACTCTGTGAAAATTTCATGTGTCAATACAACCCTGTGACAGACGGACGGACAGCGGAGCCTTAGTATAGGGTCTCATTTGCACCCTTTGGGTGCCTACCTAATCCTAAAAATAGCAGCCATGTTGTATTTCATTTTCGTGAATCGACGTTCAGAGTATCGTTTTAATTTGTGAACGCCAGGTCCAATGGACACATTAATGAGATGGGAGGTCTGCTAGTGACGGGTACATAAGGTGCAATAAAGTGGGATCGGACGTAAATATGGGAAGGTCTGTTTTCGGGTCCGTACAAAGACAATGGATTGTGATTATTATTTATTATATTTTTTTTTTTTTTTTTGTTTAAACTTTGCCCTACACTAAGAATTTCTTCTTGTATCGTGGGTGCGTTTACAAACATAGAAACTCACATACACTAACACCCAGACCCGAAACAACTACTTGCAGATCATACAAATATTTGTTCCGTGCGGGGATCGAACCCGCGATGCGTTGCGCAGCAGTCGATCGCTCAACCACTGCGCCAACCGTGTCGTCAGCTACCAATTGTATTGGCTAGTATTTTGATTGGTTTCTATTGATTTATATTTAGGTACCGCATTACTCACGTGGTGTCAAACTCTGACCTTATTCAATTGGCTTACATTTTTCTCTATTTCTGTAGTATTATTATGTCACTATTTCTGTAGTATTATTATGTCACTTTTCAGTTAAGGCATTCTGTGTTCTGTTTTGTTCTGTGTGTGAAAGGTCATTAAATCAACAATTTAACCAACTCAAGATCAAAATTACCGAAGATCTGTGGGGTATGTCTACTAAAGTTTGTCAATCAATTATTGAGACAATTGCACCCTATTTAGCTTTAATATTTAATTTGTGTGTGGATCAAGGGGTATTCCCGGATCTAATGAAGTACAGTAAAGTTATTCCATTATTCAAATCCGGGGACAGCAAAGATACTAATAATTATAGACCCGTATCGGTTTTGCCGGTTTTCAGCAAGGTGTTTGAAAAAGTAATGTTAAATCAAATGCTCTAGCATTTTAATCGTAATAATATCCTACACGATCAACAGTATGGTTTCACCAAAGGACGTTGCACAACCGAAGCCGGTGTCACCTTATTAAAACACATCTTTAACGCATGGGAAGAGGCACAAGATGCAATAGGCATCTTCTGCAACCTATCCAAGGCATTTGATTGCGTGAATCACGAAACACTGCTCTTGAAACTGGAGCATTACGGACTGGATAAACTTGCGCTTAGCTTAGTAAAATCATATTTGAATGATAGATTGCAGCAAGTTCAAATAAACGGTGTAAATTCATTGGGTTTAAAAGTCAAAATGGGTGTACCACAGGGCTCGACTTTGGGTCCCTTCCTCTTTTTAGTATATATAAATGATTTACCTCATTTACTGAAAAACCGACCACAAATGGTGTTATTTGCTGATGACACATCACTGATTTTTAAGATAAATAGACATGCACAGGAGCTTGACGAAGTAAATAACGCTATGCTTAAGGTCCATAATTGGTTTACTGTAAATAATTTGGTATTAAATGAGAAGAAAACTAAATGCATAAGATTCACGTTACCAAATGTTAGAAGTAGTGAATGTGATGTTGTACTGAATAGGGAGACACTAGAATTCGTCGATAAAACGGTTTTCCTGGGGATCACGCTTGACTCAAAACTACAGTGGGGTCCTCACTTAACATCACTTGCAGGGCGGCTAAGTTCAGCCGCTTACGCTGTTTGGAAAATTCGCCAACTAACAGACGTGGATACCGCGAGACTGGTCTCTTTAAGTTACTTTCATATCATCATGTCTTACGGTATTTTGCTGTGGGGACGGGCTGCAGATATTAATTCTATCTTTATTCTGCAAAAGAGGGCTGTCAGAGCCATATATAACCTCCGCAGACGCGAATCTCTAAGGGAACTGTTTAAGAAAATTAACATCATGACGGTACCTTGTCAGTATATATATGAAAACATTATGTATGTTCGGAAAAATCGACATCTTTTTAGTAAGATAAGTGACAGGCATAATTTTAACACTAGAAATAGGAAAAAATTAGATCAACCACGTTTCAGATTGTCTAAAGTGCACACTACTTTTATGGGGTACTGCGTAAAATGTTATAATAAAATACCACTCGATATTCTTCAACTGAATGAGAAGAAATTTAAAACATGCATTAAACGCACACTATGTAGACAAGCATATTATAAGTTGGATGATTATATCATAGATAAAAATGCTTGGCTTAATGCTGGTCCTGCTCCACAGCCACTTGGGCTCACTAGTTAAAAAAAAAATATGTTAGGAAGAGTTGCTTCCCCTTTTTATTTTTCTGACATTACAAACTTAATGTTTATTTTTTATTTAAAACAAGTTTTAATTGTTGAAAACTCCAATGGATAATGATTTTCTTTCTTTTTGGTAGTAACATTCTATTAATCTCTCAAATACATTGCAAATTAGTTTTGTATAATTTAGAAGCATTTTTTCAATTTTTGTAAATGTGAGTACCATGGAGCCGTTTTAATGTTATTAAGATGTATGTTGACTTGAAAGAGCATGGCAGTTGAGAGTATGTCATGCTCACTTAAATGTCTCGCTGATGGTGGCGAGTGTGTTAGATCATTCGGTTCCCTACAAAATGGTTGAGCTGGATGGTACTGATCCACGCGTCATGTCCGTGAACGGGCGCCGTCAGTTGTGACTGGTCATCTCTTATCTGCCATGGCTTATTTTTAATCTTATATTTTGAATTGTTTTGATTATTTTTTGTACATTGTTCTCACATATAGAAGCAACAAGAATAATGTACCCAGGATTTTGTAATTTTCTATATTTAAAAGAGTGTCCTTGGAGTCTCGCCCGTTCTTCTCCATAAAGATCTACGTTTTTGGAATGGGCAACTAGCTTCAACTTTCTGACTAACTGAAGCGACTATTTGACAATTCAAAAGTGCCTGTAAATGGTTTAATTGAAATAAATGCTTTGAGTTTGAGTTTGAGTTTGAATCATCCTAAATTACTGCCAATTTCTCAAAAATGTTAGAAAATACTCAAAAATATATTTTGTAACAATATTTTGATTTAAAAGTGGTGTTTCTTGCCCGTTCTTCTCCACAGGAACCTACTCCGCTTTGGAATGGGCAACTAGTTTCATCTTGACTGACCGACCTTGACAATTCAAAAGTGCCTGTAATTGGTTGATTTGAAATAAATAATTTGAGTTTGAGTTTGAAAAATATATCGTTTGTAAATAATAAGGGTTCATATGTATAAGTTTGAACCTCAGTCTATAACAAAACTTACTATGTATTGCTCCGCCTTTGATGGCTCCGAGACATGCGGTTCTAAGCATATCGACCTACTAGTCGCTATACCGTTGGCTACGATTTGCCCATGCATAAACTTTGTGCTTCAGGAATCAGTTAGTTGGTAACACATTTGGATTCTCCAATAGATACGTAATAATAATTTAAAAATATAAAATAAAATATAAATATCAAAATATTGTTGAAATGTAAATGAAACCAGTTTAACACGCAGTTATCATCGCATTTTGTTTGGATCTGCGTGAAACTGAAAATCATAATTATGTTTTAACACTTATGCTGTGCTGCAATTTATAACCTTTACTAATATTATATTTAAATCGTGGGCGTGGCAAATAAATTCCAAACAATTTAACGTAACATTTTCCGAACATATTCAGTCTCATTTTATAATAAACTAGAGTAATCTCGATTGCAGTGGTTTGCCGAAATTCAGCTGATAGTTTACTGTAATAATTTCGGTTAGTATTTGAAATTTGAAAAGTGAATTAGCATCCTAAAACAATGGGTGCAATCAACTTTTATTTTTTATTTTAAGAGGCTTATTGGGAACGTCGTAACTGAATAATTTATCGAGTTAATTAGAATGTATGCTCACTAGGCATGCTGGAAAAACACGCATTCAGTATCGTATTTTGTCAACCCGTAAATATCCACCTGGATGAGACTCGTACAGATCAGGGAAGCATGGCACAAAAGGGAGATGGCCTACACTCAGGAGTGGGTGGAACAAGGCTGCAAATGATAATGAAATATTCACCGCTAAACTCCAATCGCCGCACGATCAAAGGGATTTAATTAAGATGAATGAAGCCATTTTGTAGGACACGCTTGGAAACCCAATCGACTGAATAAAAATCTATACCTCTACAGTAAAGTTCGAAGTTCCGGTCGAGACTTGGGGGAGCAGTAGGCACCACCATCTTCAGTATTTCGTCCGAAATGATGATGATTATGATAGTAATAATAGTATGCTTCCATTTTGAAATTCTACTAAGTATTTTTACCAATGCAGAAACTTCATAAACATCATGAAGTTTAAAATGCTTTACTTTATTTTCAGAAAAATACATGACAGCCCCTAGATTCTCTTTACGGTGTTAACAAGAGAATTTTTGTTCACGGCCCGGATGAGCTTATTATTTTATTCCGACGCTTGTTTTATTTACTTTATTTCGCTTTTTCTCATTATAATCCTTCCGCTCTTCACTTTATGCTTTTAATGCATTTTACGTTTGACGGAAGGCATGTTCGGGGTAAATGTTGTTGTATGTGAGATATTACTTTAATTTTTTTACATATTTACGGATCTTTTGAGTTTGAGCACTGTCTGCAAACTGCAAACTGTGGTGGAAACGATGGATGAACAAGGATGAGGTCCTGAATGAAAGGAATTTTATTTTTAATGAAGCTATTATTTAGTATTAACCAACTTATATTTACAGTTTGCACCACACATTCAAGTTATCATCATTAGTTCATTACAAGTAGGTACACATCAAATCATAAAATTAGATTATTTTATGCAATGCATGGGCATATGACCGTATTTTTCTGAAATCTTTAATATTTTTCGTGATATAATTTCTTTTATTTGTTGTTTTTTGGACTTACACTTGTGTTATTTAAATAGTTACTGTTTTTTTTTCTTTACCTCTTTTTTTTTACATACGTCGATAAATTTTAATAAAAAATGTCAGTTAATCCAATTAACTTCAATAAAGTAATTCATAAGCTTTTAGAAATGATAAACAGAATTCAAATCAAGCTAATAACATCGGAGATATGGCAAAAAATGTAAAGCAAGGTCACAAACGCTATTAAAAAAAAAAAAATAACATGAAAAATATTAAAGATACTCCCCCTCTTAAAGTTAATTTTTGATAATTTTTCACGAATATTCAGAAAAATACAGGTGGTCACATGCCCATGGGCGGCATTGTATAAAACGAGTCGGAATAAGATCAAGATCCTTTCTATTTTAGGACACAACAGGAAGAATGCATTGAAGTGTTTTAATGTCCCTAAATAAATCAATTTCAAAAGTGTAGCCTGCTTCTGAAATGCCTTCTGTATATACCTAATTCAAAATCTACAATCTCTCGGGAATACACGAGCAGCTAAAATATTTCTAAGCTAAATATACACCTTGTAGACGTGCTAAGTATTCGGTTACCAATATAGTCAGTATGCAAATCAAGCTATCGATTGAGGGTAAGAATACCCTCCTCAATTGTGTCGGTGTTGCCAGACTCCAGTCAAGTGTGGATGCAGATCTAGACTGATTAAGACTGATGCTACTACTGTTAATTCAGGCCGAGGTCGGAAATAACTGGTTGTTTAAGATATACTATTCTTCGGGCAATGATGAATAGCTATAGTTAAATATGCACTAGGCTGAAATTAGTAGTCCATTTCTGAGAATAACCTAATAAATAAATACATTAATTATTTCAGGTTAAAAAATTAGAGATTAATGTAGGTTCGGTCACCATGAGCATTTTATTCGTTCATTTTCTTCGTAAATTACCTCTACACTCGTCACTAGAGGAGTGCAGTCAGCTATCTAAAATTTTCCTGATTCATGTTTTAAGAGTTGGCATGAACAGCCAACCATGAGCAGAACGTAAATTTTTATTGTTTCCTTTTCTTCAAAAATGAACTCTCCACTAAATAAAGGTGTTTTAGCCAGCTTTGTAAATATTTCCTGATTTATCTTTCGTCAGTTAATTATGATAAGCGAAAATATTGTATTGAAATTGTAAAAGCTCGTTGTTCCTAAATTAAACACGTTCCCAATCTCTGCCACAAATTCAACCAAACTCCTGATAATACGAACCAGTTGACAAATAAAATAATGTCCCACAAATTACAACATTCACATCAGCGTCCCCTCGTCAATTCACTGAATAGGGCGTTATCTGATTTGTCAATTTGAGCAACAAACAATAGCGGTAATGTACAGAATAAGCGACGCGTAATTTCAAATGAATTTGTTATAGGTACTCGTACATTGAATGATGTCTATAAAGTTCCATTAGCACGGTTTGTTATTAAATCGTGAATGTAGTGTTTGTATTTAATTACGCACATTTAACGTTAATAATCCCTAATGAGTCAGTGTCAATTTGCTTTAAAACCAATTTGTTGAAAATAGTAATAGTGAGCTGTAAGGTGGAAATTTGAAAATATATTACCAGGTATTTACTGTTTGTTTAATTTCCAGTATCAAGTTAATAATCCGTCGGTAATTTACTCGTGTATTAGTGCTGCAAATCCATATTATGCAGTCGGAAAATGAAAATAACATTGTTATCATTAGCATAAAATTTTAATATAACACATAAAATCACGCCTTGTTTCTCTGAAAGGTTTAGGCAGAGGTACACCTATGGTACCCCCGCATTCCACCAGTTATGTTTATGTCCCATGAATCCCATTTTCAAAGGAAGTAATGTTTGATCTTACAAAATTCATAATTTCATAAATGTATATGCACGGAAGTGTCAAAGAAGCCAATTTAAAAATAAATCTCCGATAATTCCTAAAAGCGAAATATATTTCGACTAAAACTCATTTAAGATTCTACATAATTCTGGTAACCAGATCAACTTAAAACATATCATAAAAATTTAAAATAAGCCTGTTTTTTTATATAACTGAGAAGGACACAAACTTTTCCCCAAATGTACAATTTTTGGCGGCCATACTCACAAATGTACAATTTTTGGCGGCCATACTCAAATATGCTTTTAATGGGGAAAAAGGTGTAGGTACATGTACGGATAAGGTTAACTGGCGATCTATTCTCTCTGCTATTTGATAGATAACTTTTGTTTAGCAAGGAAAAATACTTTATTATTATGGTACTTTTCTCATTTTTTGTACTAAGTGAAAAAATACCAAAAAAATAAAGATATTAAATTAATCGAATCGGGGGCGTCGGCCACAGGTGCCTCGACCACTGGGGGCCTAAGCCACGGACCCGGCCAAACTCGGGTGATCGAACCAAAGATAATTATGTAAAAAAATTGTCTGTATACTACTCCAACCGACATCGTCCGATGACGTCCGATAACTAGGTATATTATGCCCTCACTTTGTTATACATTTGATTTGACTGCCTCGTTGCTCTAGTGGTCGCAAGCACTAAACTGCTGAGCATGACATTTTGGGAAAAAGTGTAACATTTTGACCATCACGACACTTTTGCTATATTATGTGTGTTTGTGTGTTCACAAGCGTATGACTGTGTATAGGTATAATAGTATAGTACGACGTGCGGGATGCGCGTCAGCTGTATTCGTTTATGCGTTCGTGTGTTCGTATATAATCACTTATTTCATTCGGTCCATTATTTTTTTAGTGAGAAGTTGGGCCGGCCCCCAAATGCTCGTCTGTGCGAGACCGGGGTGAGATTCATCCCGGTCCCACCGAAGACGAGTATAGGCTGGTCCAACGCTACCTAACTGGCGTGGAATAGAACAGTGGCGTCTCCTGATTTGCGTATTCGCTACCAGCGGACAAAAATATGAAGATCGTCATAAGGGGCCTGCCGGCGGACACGGCCCCGAAGGAGATCGAGGAGGAACTCCGGATGCTGGGATACTAGCCGGAGTACGTGCGCCATATTAAGGGTGCACAAGGACGACCCAGATGCGTATTCCACGCAATCTTAAAGAGGATCCCGGACGTCCGAACAATCTTTGACACCACCGTGTTCATGTTTATGCGGGGTATCAAAATTTAGGCTTGGCGAGGAAAACGTGGGCCCGCACAGTGCCACCGGTGCCAAAGCTTCAGACACATCTCGCACCAGTGTCACCACCCGCTCGCTTGTGTGCGATGCTGAGGCGAGCATACGGCAAGGGTTTGCCAACGCCCGCTGGAAGAACCGGCTACCTTCGTCAACTGCGGTGGCCAGCACCCAGTGAGCAACATGAAGTGCCCCGTATTCGAGCGAGATATCCGAAACAAGCCGACTGGTACTGTCGGCATCACGGCCACTAGCCGTGCAACGGCCAGGCCATAAGCAGTGGCCACTATTGAGGCACAAAAGGCCGACGCTGATGGCGGCGGCCAATGACCCTACCGAGGGGGACCAAGCCTCCTTCTCTAGGCGGAGGAAGAAGAAACGCGGGGGAAGGGGAGGAAAAATTCCTCCCCCCGACGACCCAGGAAGAGTTCCCTACGGCCGCCCCTGCCTTAAATATTGCGCAGGTTGCGCCAATGGAGGCAAACAGGATACTAGCGGGCGAACCTACTAGTAGCGCCAACACGGCGCAGCGGAAGAACGAGGAAGCTCGTAGGTACACCCAGAAGCCGCATGGCGCCGCCACAGTCTACCGGAAGCATGAAAAGTCAGCTCTACGCATCCGATACCGTGGTCTGGCGGTACTTGTGTGGCGAAGAGTCGTACATCAAGAGCTCCCTTTGCCGTCAATCAGCACATTTTACGCGCTAGGTGTGCAGCTACATGTTGCCGGCGAGGACACACATCTATGCGTGTTACAAGCCGCCCGCGACTAACCTAAACTTGGTAGAGCTGTGGGCGCTAATTAACGCGTCTAGCAATGCGACTGTCCTCGCCGGTGACCTTAACTGCAAGCACCCACCTTAGAACTCCACGAAACAAACTACCGGGGGGAGACGGCTCTTCGCGGACGCGGAAGCCTTCGGGTACTCGGTGTCCAGCCCAGAGTTGCCTACCCACTACCCAAGCGCAGCTCAGCACATGCTAGACATTCTGGACATCGTGGTCCACAGAAGGCTACGCTGCCAAACAATATAGCAAGTGATAGACGACGAGTTACAGTCGGACCACCAACTTTGTACTCGTCGTCTTATCGGGAATGCCGACCCGACTGAAGCCCATAGTGCCACGTCGATTAACTGATTGGATAGCGTTTACAGAAAAGATGGAGACCACCACGCCGACTTGGCCTATTGTTTCCTCCGCGGAAGAAGAGCAAGTGGCGGATGATGTCACTCCTTGCATACAGAGCGCCCTAGAAGCAGCAACGATGACGCAGCCGCAAGGGAGAGGGCTATTGACGCCCTCGCCAGCGATGACTGCGTGAAAAAGCGCCTTCGCAAGCAGTGGCAACAGTTAAAATACCCTACTATGAAAATGCAGTTGAACCGTCTCGCGGAGAGGGTGAAGGCCGAGTTATTGGCTCATACCACCGCGGGCTAAGAAGGAAGAATAGATGCCGCTACAGATAGTTGGCTGTCTGTCCACCGACTCTGCAGCCAACTGACGAGCACCCCAGCCCCGGTGCACCCACTGCTCAACAGCGACAGGGCGCGTAAATATGTAGCGGAGGACCGGACGGAGGCCTTCGCCAAGCACCAGGAACGTCAGTTCCACCCATACCTGACCAGCGACATCGAGCATGTCGCAGCAGTCGTGAAACACCTAGGAGAACTCAAACTCAAAGCATTTATTTCAAGGGTCGTTTAGTCAGAAAGATGAAGCTAGTTGCCCATTCCAAAGCGTAGTAGGTTCCTATGGAGAAGAACGGGCAAGAAACTCCACGGACACTCTTTTAAATCAAAGTATTCTTACAAAATATTGGTTACATCATTAATGTTTACATTATACATGTGAGAACAATGTAGATAGACGTGCACGTTAAAAGCGTCCGTAATGAAAAGATAAAAATAATTTTAAAAAATAAAATAAGCCATGGCAGCTAAGAGATGACCAGTCCCTACTGACGGCGCGCCCGTTCACGAACATGACGCATGGATCACCACCATTCAGCTCAACAATTTTGAAGGGAACTTAATGATCCAACACACACGCCACCACCAGCGAGACATTTGAGTGAGCATGACATACTCTCAGCCGCCAGGGCTCATTCAAGTCAATAAAAGACATACCCAGTAAATGGTAGTTTTGTAGAAGGTAATGGTCACAGTGCTCACACATGTGTTATGCAATTATACAGATAGATAGATAGATAGAATATTCTTTATTATGCACACCATACAAATTACAGAAATAAATTTAGAAATGTTACATAGGGTGACACAATGGGCGGTCTTATCGCTAAAAGCGATCTTTTACAGACAACCTTTGGATGGATTAAAGGGAGAAGGAGAGAAAATACTGCAGGTAGTCAGTGGTGTACCATTTACATACACAATAAATACGTAACGCATAAACTTAACCACATAAATATATACATAGATATATATAAAATAATAAACATGAAACAAGAATATGGAACTATATGTAATGATGACGTTTAAGGAAAGAGGAAGTGTTTTTTCACCAGAGTTTTAAAAATGGACAAAGATTGAGCACGCCTTATCGACACGGGTAAGGCATTCCATAACCGTACTGCTTGAACTGTAAAAGATTTGTCATAAAAGCTGGTGGAATGCATCGGCATCTCTAGTCTCAAGTTTTCTGATGACCTCAGATATCTATTATGTGTGTCATGAAGGAACTGGAAACGTTCTTTAAGATAAGAGGGGGTTGCAGGATTAAACAGAATACTGTAGAGCTGAAATAAGATATGTGAATTCCGGCGAAGACGTATGGGAAGCCACTTGAGCTTTGTACGAAATTCAGAAATGTGATCATATTTGCGCAGGCCAAATATAAATCTTATGCAAAAGTTTTGAAGTCGCTCAAGTTTATCTAGTTGTGCTTCAGTGAGATCGAGATAACTGACATCAGCGTAGTCAAAGATGGGAAGTAAAAGGGATTGTGCAAGCGCAGTTTTAGTGGCAGTTGGAAGAAAGTTCCGCAAACGTCTCAGGGACATACCAGATGCAAAAATTTTGCGACTTACGGTCTGTAGCTGGGGACCCCAAGAAAGATGTTTGTCGATCCAGACTCCAAGGTTCTTAACCTTTTCGCTTACTGGAATAGCAGTTCCGTTAAATTGAACTTGGGGAAGCTGCGACCAGTTTATCTTGGGGGTCATCCTTGAGCTGCCAACAACAATGACCTGAGTCTTAGATGTATTAACCTGCAGCCCATGTGCCTCACTCCACTCGCAAATTGAACCCAAATCTTTGTTTATAATATTGATTGAATCAGCCAAACCCGAAATCGCAGCTTGTTTATATATTTGCAAATCGTCTGCATAAAGGTGGTAGGAAGAAATAAGTTTTTTGGAAATAGAGTTTATAAACATTGCGAAGAGTAAAGGAGATAAAACGCCACCCTGAGGTACACCGGCAGAAGTATAACACCAAGAAGAGCAAGACTCTTCTATGCATATACGTTGTCGGCGGCCATACAGGTAACTACGAAACCAGTCAATCGCCGTTGGAGATATGTTAAGCGAGCGCAGCATGCCAAGCAGGATATCGAAATCGACATTATTAAATGCGTTACTAAAATCCAGTAAGCAAAGAACCGTCAGATTTCCTTCTTCCATGCCTAACCGTATGTCATCAGTGACGTTAACTAAGGCAGTAGCGGTGCTGTGACCAGGACGAAAACCGGATTGGAAAGGATTCAGCAGACTATTCTTACAAAGAAAAGCACTAAGCTGATTGTGGACAAGGCGCTCTAGGACTTTGGAGAGGAAAGGCAAGATAGAGATAGGACGGTATTCGGAAAAGGAAGTAGGATTCGATTTTTTGGGTAAAGGAGTAATTTTTGCCTCTTTCCACGTCAATCACATACAATACTAGGATTGAATTTATACAATGCAAAGATAGTTCTTACAATCTTCAGCAGCTCCAACAATATTTTCAATGCTAATCAACTAGTTTATGCGCCCTTGTGGAGCTGGATCAGCGTTGAGCCAAGCATTTTTGTCAGCGATGTAATCCTCCAACTTATACTGCGTGTCGCCGGCGTGTTGCTCACGGTACACCGACGATATCTCCACCAATCCAGCGGTGACGCTGGCGCTGTATGACGACGACGCCGCGTACTTTACTACCTCGCTTAATGCGAAGTACGCGGCGGTCAAAATGCAGTGCACCCTCGACCTTCTTCCCGACTTGGTTTCGGAGAGGCGGCTATCGGTGAACGTGAGTCAAACGCAGGCGATGGTCACCGGATCCGCGCTTCTCCCACCACCTTTGAAGTTACAAGGAGTCGACGTCGATTGGTCGCCCGGGGTCAAATACCTGGGTGTGACCATCAACCCGGCGCCTCACGATGGGGCCTCATGTCCGCAAGGTCGCCGCACAGGGTAGGGTAGCCCGCAACCTCCGCAGGCCCGTGCTCTCATCCCGCACCCCGACGCGCGTCATGGTGGGCGTGTACAAAACGTGCCTGCGCTGAATCTTGACGTACGCCGCACCAGCGTGGATCGCCGTCACGAAGGGGTCGCTGCTCCACGCGCAACAAAACCTTGCACTGCGGACCATTGTTGACGCTCCTCGCTTTGTGAGGAATGATGTACTCCAGCGAGATCTCGGTATTGAGAGCCTGGATGGAACTTATATCCAGATTTTTTTTCGATTATAAATTAAATCATTTAATTCAGGCAACGCCCATAAAATTTCACAATTTTTCACAATAAAATTTCACAATACTGCAACACTGTAGAATAAAATGTCAATGCAATTAAAATAGATGCAAATTATAAAGGTCACAGAATTAAAATTAAAATAAAATGTCAAATTTTATGCAATTAAAATAAACCAATGAGTGAAATTATCACACACAAAATGTCACAGAATCTAAATCAAAATTAATGTCAAATTAAACGGGTCACGGGACTAAAATTAAATTCAATAATAAAATAATTTCTTCATTAATCAGATTAACTGCCCTGGCTATACATGTCTGTTACAGAATTGTCGTATGTAGGGGCAGTCAAATCACTCAGCGATCATTTTCAGGACAGTATTGGAGCTGGCCCGCACCCTGCGCACTAAGGACGCGCACCGCTTGCGCATGGTTATATCCGAATGTGCGGCGAAACTATTGTTATATTGTTATGAATATACAACCACAACTGGAGAGAAAGGTCAATGCAGATAGGATAGCTGGCCTAGCAATATCAGCAAAAAAACAAGCAGTAGGTTCTCATTATTTCGCGGCGAATACAACTAAGTTTGATTTCTGTACTATTCGCCGCATCTGCAGCTCGACACCGTGGCACGCGCCGTATTGATTCATACATTTGTTTCTGTCGCCTGCCGCACCACCAGACGCTCGTGGGTTTCGCTCGGCGATTTTCGCCGGTCGCGCTGCCGTTCGCCGCTACGCGTGGCATGACTAGTACATTTCTATACATTTGTTTTAGTCGCTAGGAGGTTCGCCGTTCGCACCGCGCGAAAATTCACTGTACTGAATGTCCCGTGGCCAGGCGGTAAGCTAGAAACGTATCCAAAATGCTCAGTCAAATATGTAAACCAAATACTTCCGACCAAAAAGTACACAAGCAAGCAAATTAAACAGCATTAAATTAATACAAGCGCTTATCCCGTAATATAAACCATAGTTTATTGTTTGCCAGGAAGTAATAAAATATTATTTGTACTAAAATAATTTCGCCGCGTCCGCTGCAGCTTTGCTGTATTATTCCTAGGCTAATGTCCGCGTGTACTGCTTTCCCAGTATTCTCATAAAAGTGCAAGGCGTGAGTAATATTAAAATTTTGTTTTGTATTACTTATTTTATATAAAAGCTTGTTGTCTGTTTTATCCAAGGCTAGCTTTTGCCCCCGGCTTCGTGGATGTGGGAAAATATCTCTCAGGAAGGTACTACCACCGGCATTAAAAGTACCCTAAGTTAACACATGGTTATCCAGGTTATAAACTATCTGTGAGCCAAATTTCACACAAATCCGTTCAGCCGTTTTTGAGCGAATCCGGAACATACATCCAGACTAACGCACAAAAATTCTTCGTTACTATTTTAATATTTATTATTGTTCCGGATGCCACCGCCATCTTCGGGTTATGCGGTAGGGCGCCATGTAATGTAGGCGTCCATATCCCAATTTAAAATTTCTGTAGTTTATTATTTTACTCACATGTGCAAGTATTCGATCTAACACCAAAGTTATGGCTGATAGCATGTCATAACATGAGACGTTTCACTATATTATATTCGTGTCTTGAACTACAACTTCCTAACCCCTTTTTATGTTTTCCTTCATACGCTTGTACATAATATACCTACCTATATATTTTAGTGTTAGATTGATAAATAAAAGATAGATAGATTATTATAGATTGTTGATAAATAAAAGATTTGTCAATAAAATTTGTATGTTAACACAATAAATAAAAACTCCATAACTAGGAAATGCACATTCCATTAAACATGTAACCGTATTATACCTATCTACAGCATTCACGAGGCATGAAAAGTAAAAAAAAAAAGGTATTATGTTATATTTATTGTTTACCTTGATTTTGTTTTTACTATGATGTAGAATTTACATGTAGCATTAAGTACAAACCTAAGTGGTTTAAAAATGCTATTCTGCTGAAACACTTTGTAATTTTTTTTTTAATGGTAAATAAATTAAAAAAAAAAGAAAAAAAAAATCTTGTACAAGCAAAATGTTCCTCTCCATATAAGCATAAACCACAAAACTTTTTATTAGTAGTCAGCAAATATAACGTGGTACAGTAAACAATTCGGGCCACAAGAGTCACAGCCGCATACACAATATCACCATCCAATCTGCGCCGAGAGCAAACAGCGTAGTTTTCGATAAATAAATATTATAGGGACGGGGAATCGTTGGTGGTTGTGAATTTAAAACAAATAAATATTTACGATTGTTTTTTTTATGCGACGTGGTCAATTGGTAAATAAAATGGATACAATTGGACAATATATTGTCATTCTCATATAGCCAATATGTCAAATGGTGGTTAAAAAAATGTTCATTTATATAACCAATTACTCGTACCTACAAAGCAAAAGGTTCTGGAGTGGCCACCGCATACCGAAACACGTACCGTCGGAAGGCCTCCCAAAAGGTGCGATGACCTTGTGAAGGCCGCAGAAATCCGCTGGATACGACAACCACAGAACCGGTCGAAGTGGAGGTACTTGGGGGAGGCCTATGGCCAGCAGTGGACGTCTTACGGCTAAAATTATGATGATGATGATGACAAGGGAAAATAAAAAGCAGAAAGAGGATAATGGTTATGGCTTCAGAAAGCCTACCGCTCTACGGGGTCATTGTTTATTGGTGTAACGTTCAAAGTGAAAATGTCTTTATCATCAACCAGCAATATATACTACGAGTATACATAGTGCCATCCACGAAGACGCGACTCACTAGCCTTCCTAATCGCTTACAGTGCAGTAGGTACCTAATCGCGTGCAGGAAGAAAAGTTTGGCGCGTCATCGTGGATGGAACTATATGATAGGACAAACAAAGAAGAAGGTCTGAAGGCAATTTTGCGATAGGTTTGGTATTGCCATGCCCCAATAAATAAATAAATTAAAGTCACTTTTCGTGTCTGTCTGTGTGACCGATTTTGACAACTGATTTTGATGCAGTTTTCACCATAATTTAGAGAATGAATTCCAGAAGGGTTGTGTGTACCTCAATACATAAACTTAAATATAATACAGAAATCACGATGTTTTGTCAAGTTGTAAAAACCATGCGAAGCAGGGGCGGGTCGCTATGCAGGGATCAATCGACCCTTTAGGAAATATTGCTTAGCAAAAACTCAGGTGGCCTTTGCTAAGCAATGCGCAAAGCAAGTTTTTGCTAAGCAATAGATTGAGTGAACTAAAGTAAATTAGAAATAATAAGAATTGATATTGATCACACGAAAACTTTTAATAGGCAACTTACTTGAATTAAATAAACTTTAATTTTATTACTAAGACAGTATTACGTTTTTTCAAGTTTATTTTAGAAAGTACATATTAAACTAAATTTTGTGAACAATAATTACTGCGGGCAAAGTTAATATTTGGCAACTTTATTCAAAACAATTTTGAGTGTTGCTAGAAAAATAAAAGGCTAACTTGATTGACTTGGCACACAAAAAGTACTTGATATCGAGGTGCTTCAGTTTGAGCTTACTGAAGCACCTCGATATCAAGTACTTTTTGTGTAAGAAAATAATTATAACTAATATTATAAATGCAAAAGTGAGTTTGTTAGTTTGTTACGCTTTCACGCTAAAACGGCTGAACGATGACCTTGGTTAGCATACAAGACATTTTCAACCGTGGCGAACAGCTATTATAATAATTATGAACTCATTAAACTTAAAAGTGCGCCAACAATTTATAAGAGTCACCTTTATAACAATGTGAAGTTCTGAGAAATCGTTCTAATTAACGCTTTAATATTAAAATATATTCTACCAATTCCAGATAATTCATTAATTTGAACCAGTAGGTACACTCTGTCTCTGCCATTCTACTTATTTTAATAAAATAACTGTTTTCACGCTGTTAGATCAGATTATTATTTATCTTGTATTCACGTTAATATTTAATGTAAAAACATTAAAAGACTTAAGTTTAAGATTACACATTTAACATAAAATCCGTAGCTCTTCACATATTTTACCAAAAGTATATCTAAAATAATACCAAGCCGCTGTTACTGACAACAGTCCGGCTCACCCTATCAAAATGTGCAACACAAAAATGCATCGAGGCGTTTCCCCGCAGCAATATCAAGCGAGGCAGACATCGAGGCAGGTGGGCATGGGGCATCACTGCAATACATTTTTATCTCCTTTCAATTTCCGTAAGAGATACCTACATAGATTAAACGCCCGCCGTATCGAACTATCTCGAACTTCGATTAAAATCGCTAGGTCGGAAAACGGACAAACTTCTCCCTGTAAATATATTTTTGCAGACTTGCCTCTGGACGTAGTTTCGACTTAGTGATATTACATCTTTTTCGAGACGTTTGAGATGCATCTCTGAGAAGACTGAATTCTTGGAGATTCGATGCGATTTTTCAGCAGCCAGCGCAGTGTTATTTATATTTTCTGGCCGTAGTCGACATAGTTTTGCATTATGCTGAGCGATGGCCGTTTTGCGTAGATATGACACTTATTTTCCCTCAACTTATTCTTTTTTGTTTTGTGTTTTTCCTTTGCGGCATGTTTACCGCAAATAAACGTTTTTTCTTCTTAAATAAACGTTTTTTCTTCTTTCTTATTGGTCAAGCCATAGTTGAAACCACAGATTTGTTGCTAAGCCTGAAACGTTTCTATTTTGACTGATGATTTATAAATGTTATGCCTATCAGCGTCGATGGAGTAGTAGGTTTTTGTGTATTTGTTGCCAACTATTACTTTACGACTTGTACGATTTGTTATTAGTGTGGATAGTGACTGACAAGCCAGAAAGTCATACGATTGCCATAAACTCTCTGATTATTGATTCAACACACTGAAACATAACAGCCAACGTATAAATCCAACAAAATAGCCAAGAAAAATATTACATGCTTTTCCAGAAAATCCCCAACATTCCAACTCGAAACATCTTCAAAATATAAAGCACAGGATTGTATCAAATAGATCGTCAGTGAGCACCGTTGGATTTTATCAAGGATCTCATCACATACCATATAATTTTATTATACCTTCGCTGAGCGTGTTAAGTCCTGAGAATATCTTGATTTTCTTAATGGTTTTTTAAATGCTACACATTATCCTCACTTATCTTTATTTACTTTTAACTTTGTAGCAACATTGTTTTTATTTAGGAGTATGTTGTATGTTCATCTCATTACTAAAATGGGTCATGAAGTTACTATCAGCATAAAACTACATTGCTTACGTTGCTTCATTACTGATGACAGCGGAATATCGTGTTTAAACCTATGCATAGCAGTGATAGCCTAGTGGTGAGACCATCAGACAGCCAAGTCGAGTTCGAACCCAAGGCATGTCCATGTCAAGGCATGACCCTATGACTTTTCGGATTCATACATGTGCGTATTGTATAATTATAACTTGCTTCAAAAACGGTGAAGGAAAACATCGTGAGGAAACGCCGCATGCCTGAGAGATATTTCTCGACGGCATGTGAAGCCAAGTCAGAGGCCGATGGGCGGCTTTAAAAACTCTGACACCAGGTTAGTCACTAACCAC
The DNA here is from genome assembly GCA_916701695.1 of Agrochola macilenta. Lineage (NCBI taxonomy): Eukaryota > Metazoa > Arthropoda > Insecta > Lepidoptera > Noctuidae > Agrochola > Agrochola macilenta. The sequence goes on from OU753556.1 coordinate 23,091,918, forward strand.
ACGAAAAGAAGACTTATGCATTGCTTAGAGTTTTTGGTTTCTGCAGTACCTTTTGAGGTAGTTAAAATAGGACGAGATCCAAATGTTTCGATTAAATTCATAGTACCAAATTATTGTTTATACAAATATACGAAGATTTATTAGTATGCACTTTATGACCTACGTTTTACCAATTACTCCACAAAGAGGATATGGGTCGAAGTTACCTCCGGTTTTAGACACCGTTGGGGTTAATCAGACGAATCATCGCATTACTATCACTACCTAAATACATCCCAAGTTGAACTTGTGTCTCCTTAATCAAGCCAGAAATCACCATGCCAGTAGCCTGCATCATGGCATGCACCCTTCTCACTTCCATTGTGCAAGCAACTGGCGTTATAAATTGTGTATTCCGGCTTACACCAACAAGAGGTAATTATGTCCATAATAACCACTCCTGCCAAACGCACTGGCGATTGCAATATATCCTCATTAGGTACCCCAGGTATAATTTAATAGTTTAACACCAAAATAATCACATAATTAATTGAATGAATATGTCACAAGATTATATCTCGACCATTCAATTAGGTTCATCCAAGTCTAGTGTATAGTCGTAACCTATTTAACACAGTATTGTAAGCGAGTTGGTAGTGTTGCTCAATCTAATTAATGAGTGCAGTGCTGAATATGAATAGAGTTAGCCACTAAATAGTTTATGGTCGAAATTGTAGTTATTGTTTATGGAAGTGGATTAGGAGGGATGTGATTAAGGAGTTTCTGCACTGTTTGTTAAATTGTCAGGAGGTGCAAATAGAAATTTGGTTTTGTAGTCGCAAAGCCCAAATGTGAATTACTTATAAGTTACTCTAGCCTCGTGTTACAAGGGAATTATAGGTAACATAACTGGCGCCATGTGTAATGCCTTTTTCTACCTATCCCTTCGGAGAATACAAGCGTGATATTATGCAATGCTCAGTTATTTAGATTGCCACATAAGTCACAGAATAAGCCTTATCACATTTGCAGCCCCAAATGGCTAGGTGGTTTTTTATTAAGGTAACTAATGGAACTGGCAGATTGCCCACCTCATGTTATGTCCAGCACCTCGTTACCTAAATCTATTACAACTGCATTGCTAGTTCTAGGTTCAGTATATCTAGGTCTAGAACATGCTCAATCCTCGTTCAGAGATAAAGCCACCAAGCAATATTGATATATTCCATTTTGTAGGATATAGGTGCTTTCTTCTGGTGTACATATAGAAAACGAGACATGGACATGGACAACCTTGCAGCACGCGTAGCCTGACCACAGCTACCTCTACTTTACGAAGATTCTTATCTTCTTCTTCACGCTGAAAAAATCTTTCAAGAATCTGTATTTTTGTCTTTCGTTTCATTCGTTTCTATGGTGGTCATGCAATCTATAGATGGCAGTTATTGTTTTTCAACAAACGAGCTGTAATAGGAACATTAGGAAACGATAAAATTGCACGTATCAGCAATCAATACAAAGTGTACCAGCCAGCAACACATAAGACAATAACAAACTCGTAAGCAGTTAACTAATAAGGACATAAAGAGGAAGGAAGGCCATCCGAAAGTTCTATATTATCTCCGTCCAGGGTACTTGGAAATTGAATTCAGATATTATTATGTTTATTCGACTATGGGTCCCGTTATTTTATTGAGCGGAATGGTTAACGCGATTTGGAGGCAGAATAACGCGAATTTCTTTTTCAATTGTTTTTGGTGGTTCCTGAAGAAAATTGAAAAGGTTTTCGCGAAATAATTGATAGATTTATCTATGAGTGAAACGAGGTCTTGTACCTTATTCAGAGAAGCGAAATGCTGGATGTAAAAAGTGTGGTTACCTTCGATGTACAAATCTCGCTATTTATTTTATTTCTTTTCGTTTCTGATATTTATTTATTTGCTCTGATGTATAACACACATTTGTACATGGAGCCTGTCAGGGCACTGCAAAATACAATGTTGGTATGCTGTCGAGTTTGTGAACATTAAATTATCATAAATTGTCAACACACAATACAATACATTTCTGAAAATTATGTCTAGATAAAATACAATAGATGACGTATATTTAGTAATCTTAAATAGTAAAATAATCCACTTAACTATTCCTAAAGAGTCATAAAGAACCCTGTAAGAAATCGACACGTGTTAGAGAGGTGAAAGACGTGGCATCCTCAGGATGACGATTGACGTGTTGCCACGTAGCCAAACGCACTGTGAGCCACACCGCCCGATATACTGCCCCACTTATATAGGATTACTGCGCGGTCCACCTCGGCTAGGATCGTTATTAGCGCGATAAGGGGCTGCGAACAATCGCAGCAAAGGTGACCTTGGAATACCGTAATAGTGTAACGTTACACTATTGAACTAATTACTTACTAACCTGTCTTATTTTTTGCAATTTCTAAACTCTCTAGTACTGACATTCTGAAACCTTTATCACATGTGTGCCTTATTACTATCTTATATCTAGATGTCGTTGTATATTATGTCCACTTAGTCAAAAAAGACTTAACAGTAATATTCCGCAAACGTGGTTAGCTGTTTATTTACAGCAGCAGGCATACTACGTTTCATGCTTTTTTACTAGGTACTTAATTTTGTCTTTGACGTGTGGTGTAGTGCACTTCTTGATCATATTTTTAAAGCAAAATGATGCGTTATTTTGCTTCTGTGTCTGCTCCTTTCATACTTACAAACGACTTAGAAACATTGAATCAATCCCTCAAATTGATTGTAAAAGTTACTGAACGAGCTGACAGATTCAATTTCCGTAAATTCCCCCTCGGGAGCCAAACTCATAACGACCTGAATACCAAAATTAATAATTTATAGAATAGACTCGCAATCAATTGTAATGAGTGAAAATAAGCGATTATCCCTCATTAGTTGTCCGTGTGAGTTCCATGATCACTTCATTTGATAAATTAAAACTACAATTAACTCGGTTTGGCACCATTTCGTATCGTCGACCTCGTAATTGCGTTATCATCCTAAGGTTGAATGTCACTTGCACGTCTATAAATCAAAATCAAAATAATTTATTCAAACTAGACTGACAATCAGCACTTTTTGAACGTCAAAATTACATGAGCCAGTCCCGCTAAACGCCCGCCCTTCACCACTTTAGCTGGGGAAGCAGAGATCAGCTAGCAGCACACGCCAGTATACCAAGAAAAACATTGAAAACCAAGCAGAAATAAAAATGAAACCGTAGACATAATTAAATATCTAAATAAAAGCCTCCAGGCATAAACAACAATGTTTATTTGTTTTATGTAACAGATAGTTTCCACATTAGTGACGTTTCAATTAACTGAGAGTTGTTGTCAAAAGTGCTGGTCAAGCAATGTCGAGGTTGACTATATATTACTGTGTCATTATTACCGCGCTGACTAACATGTACCTATTGGGGTGGGGTGGTTCGTTTTGAATATTAGTAATATGTCATGAGGTAGCATAATAATTGTTATTTTAGAGTCATTGCATTTGTGACTCCCTAAGCGCGTTTTAGGCCAGTAGTAATAACCTCCCAGTACAATAATATAACTCTGTTTACCTTTGTTGGTTGATTAATATAATCTAGAACAGAAATAAAACAGTGCCCTATGCTAGTTTGGTGCTTTCCTCTTTTACTAGTAACCTAAGTACGATGTTGCAATTTTTTTTATGAAGGGCATCTCTCACGTCTACCTTGGAGTTTGTCGGCTCCTGGGTTATCCTGTGGATGCCTATAAATAAGACCTGTCTCAAGGGTTAAAGTATGGAGTGCTCTTGATCGACAACAACAAAAAATTGCCACCTCCAAATAATCGTTGCGGATGAAAAGTTTACAACTTTGAAACTAATCTAGCTTTATTGATAACACGTCTACATCCCAAAGACAGACAAATTGGTTAGTTTAACCAAACACACATCCATATAACGTTTCCATTCCCCGCTACTTCTAACAAAGGAAACTTCGCTGTAAGACTAGTCAAACATATTTTGGAACGATATTATTCAAGCGTCTTTGCGTCAATATTGATTTATTTTGAGGCGGAGGCGCAATCTCTGGATAAATGACCTTTCCCAATACGTGAGCGCTGAACGGAATATCAAGGAGTTTTAGTGGGTTAGGTTGGGACAAGTATTTGTAATGAAATAGGGTAGATAATGTCCGGTTTCACATAACATAACATAACATCACGCCTGTTTTTACCGAAGGGTTAGGCAGAGGTATACCTATAGTACACCCACATTTCGCCAAATCTGTTTGGCCAGTTTCAATGATTTTAAAACATTACGAGATATCTCGAAGCTGCGGTTGTTACTTACTATGGGCAAAACATTCAATAATTAGTCTTCAAAACAATGACTGATTTTAAGTCGGTAAATATCGAGTTTGTATGGCTTATTGGTGATTCGCCCGAATTTAATTTATTTGTAGGCGAATCGTATTCCATAAACACAAGGAGAACTAATGTGATTATATCTGAGCCTGTACAAAAACGCCCATCCTGCTTACCATAAGTTCATACTTAATAAATATTATAAATTCGGAAGTAACTCTGTCTGTCTGTCTGTCTGCTACCTTTTAACGCCTAAACCACTCAACCGATCGTTATGAAATGACAGACAGGTAGCCTTGGGACCTGGAGAAAGAAAAGAAAGAAAGAAAGGAAGAAAAATTGTTTATTCTGCACAAACAAAACGCACATATAAAGGCAAAAACACATAAACGACGAGACGGACATCGGCTGCTTTTTATACTGAATATTTGTATTAAAAATGATGAAATACAGAATACACGCGGATGAAGACGCGTGTAAAGCATTAACCATCACCACACACCCTTCCACTCCTCTGCTCCAACTGTCTAACATCTGACTTACCTCCTATTCCACGATACTTTTGTCTTCCCTACCCAGTACTGTGGAGATGTGCATACAAAACGGAGAGACAAAGCGCACGAAATACTATTTGTTCGACGCCATCTTAGTTATGTGTTCTCTTGCCATCTGTCATGGCGCGATGGATCCTATTTGTGCTGGAGATATTATGGCTCTTGCGAAGATATAGGGGCAGTTAGGAGGAGCATAGGGGTTTATATGGTTTGAGATAAAGTGCAGTGATGATTTAGCAGACAAATTAGATATCTGAACCATTGAACAGTATGTCGTAACAGCCGTTACCAAAGTTAAACTAGTCTAGAATCAGCACCTACCAAATATTTTTGTTATATTAATACGTGTGACTCTTGCAAAGAATTCATCATTCAAATGTGTTGAAAATTATTACAATTATATTGTCAGGAGGATACAGGAGGCTCAGTTGTCTGCGTGTATGTTCTTAACAACGTGCGATAACCTGTGATTAGTGTTTATTAAATCTGAAGATTATGGCAACCTGATGATAGTGGTGAAATAAACGGCCATGTAGTCATGACCGTTTATTTGGCCTGTTGTTGGGTATATACTTAGCATCTTTCTCTGACAGCCACAAACAGTGTACTCTAAACAGTGTACAGTGTACCTATTTTTGTAAATAAAAAACGTTTGAATCCAAAATACAATTAATAAAAATGTTATTAGTTCTGGGCAAATGTGGATGACACAAAAATAAATGGCAAACTGTTTAAAAACGATAGAAAATTGCCGGTGGGCATTATTTTTACCCTTGTTCACATTATCTAAACACGTATGCAATTTTTATGTAATACGAAATATTTTGACTATACTTATTTAACAAACTTAACGATCTAACGGCTGGTTTGAAAAAATAGTACCTTAAAGGTCTTTATCAAAGTTGCAAAATGAAATCAACATTTTTAAATGTTAAAAGCAAAACTAGTATTTTACTTCTTCAACGTTCTATGTATATACGTAGATGAGAAAGTTAGAGACAGACGAACTACGTTCTATAACAAAAACCGTTAGATTAACTTTGTTACAATTGTTTCCATTTTGTCGGAAAACTTGAATCATGTCGCGTCAGCCAATCATTTATTGAACGCAGCACAGAACAAACAGTTAGCTTAGTATTTTCTAGAAAACACCGAGGATTGCCGAAGACAAATCGCAGGTATTTTTCCACGTCCAGATTTGCATAACAATGCCCTTTAAAGGAGTCAGGCCATTTGCGAAAAGCAGAAGGACTGACATATTTTTTACCATTTTCTAATGTTAATTGTACTGGATTTTTACCGCTGACATTAGTTGGTGACGTTCACAAGAATTGTACTTTGAAACGAGTAGCCAATACATTTCACTTTCGTTGGGATCAGCACAGAATTATGCGTTATGTGAGAGGAATAAACAAAGATATACGCGGACGAAACAAACTGAAATAGGGGAGTGTTGTCTCACACAGACTGGTTTCGACTGTACAATTTGTAGACGGCCTAGAGTTCCTAAAAACATGTCTCAGCATAATAGCATAATAATCAGCCTAATAATGTCTCCCTTGCTGGGTCATAGGCCGCCTCTCGGTGAGAGGAAGTGGGTGGTTATCCCACACGAGGGCCCAGTGCGGGTGGGTATATGTCAGATGTCATCGAAGTTTGTGGTTCTCGGACATGCCGATTTCCTCACAGTGATTTCCTTTCCCTTTTTGAGAGCGGTGGTGATGAAATAATTTACACAAAGTAATGCGCCTGTCGCCTGCCAAAGTAATACGTCGTGATGGCCTAGTGGTTCAGGCCTCGACTCTCATGTATGAGGTTGTGTGTTCAAATCCGGGCAAGTACCAATGTGACTTTTTCAATTCATATGTACTTTCTGAGTTTATCTTGGACATTACTGACATCCGTGAAGGAAAACACCGCGAGGGAACCTGGACTAATAGTTGATATAAGTCTGAAATCACCAACCCGTCTTGAGCAAGCGTGGTGATCAATGCTCGTGCCTTCTCTGTATGAGAAGAGGCCTTTGCCCTGCAGTGGGACAATACTAGGCTGGTATTATAATACGCCTGTCAGGGTTTGAACCTACGACCTGCAAGTCGTAAGTCACGGCCGTTACCACTGGGCTACCACCGCTCAAGGCTCAGAGTCTCAACGGGGCCTTATCTTCATACCTATTTCTGGCGCTAAGCAAGATGTAGTTAAATAATTCGCAGATGAGGTTTCACTATTACTCTTAATTTGGCAACGCATTGACTAAGTTTTCCACTTTTCATCAGAATTATAGAACGTTGACATCAATGGCAATCAGTTTATTTATAAAGATACTTAGATTACTAATTGGGCTCTTAATTTTAATCTTCTCTTACTTTTAATTTTATGCTAAATTTATTAATATTAATGTACCTACCATGTACTGCGAAATTAATTATATCTTATCTTATCTTAGTGCTTTCATCAAGAGCCCAATTATTTACTACTATGAACTTTCGGGTTTACGGTTCTTGGAAAAACGGTCTTTTGACTACACACAATGTAGTCATGGAATTGTAACAATAAACTTTGGGTTTCCGGGAAAAACCTGCAAAAATACCTTGTTTTGCCAGCACTTTACTTCCCCGTCTTGCGTTTGAACTTTGTTGTTCAAAACAAGCGAGATATAAAATAAGCTAGCTTATTTTAATAATTAAAACTATTTATCACATCAGAATAATTAATGACGCGTCAGTTTTTGATGGACGGTTGGCATGCAAAATAATTTATTTTGCTTACCTTCTTAAGTAGTACTTATAATCATAATAATTATATATTGAATCAATCAAGTTAACTGACAGAAAACAATCTTGAGTGCATTGTACTTAAATGAAGTTTATTAATTACTATGTTAAATATTAGCAATTTAGTAAAGTGTTTGATAATTTATTATCGGCGCAATGTGGATCTCGTTCGAGTCATAATGTGTTCTTGAGTAATGAACGCAAAGTCAGGTGTCAGAAAACTCATATCTTGTGTCCATAAAAACGTATTACTTTAGTATCAAAATAATCAAATTGTAACTGAATTGATGTTCGCACAGATTTCATTTTAGGACCTGGAATATGTAGTCATATCAGCCAACAACCTAAGTAGGTGTGGACAGCTGAGAAGAGTGTGGCAGACGTTAAAAGTACACACTATTCTTCTCTTTTCACTATTTTTCTTGTAAAAAGCAAACAAAAAGCCTCCGATTTTTAACCAAAATAGATTGGGAAATGCAAACGACAAGGTCACACGGTTTTGAACCCGCATGGCGTACACGTAACTAACTAACTTTTTCTTTTATCCTATGTTTTCCAACAGCTGGGCAGAGTTGTCCCCCTATAGTTGCCCAATGTCTTTATAGTTTGCTTTCTAAAAGAAGCTTAAACATTTCTAGAAAGTAGGTATACATTTTGCTAGATTGCGGTGTAACCCACACAACACACCAAAAGGGAGTTGACCAAAGGTGACCAAGTTGCTTAAAAACCCCGGTTGCCATGTGCACTGCCTAAAAAGTGTCCGTGTGAGTTCTCCGACACATTAAGTCGAAAAACGCGAACGTTCTTGGCGTGACGGCTGAGCTCTAAACAATGTCGTTACGGCCAGCGTTCACAGTAAACTGACATTTATGGCCCATTGCCCCTATTAAATGGGCCGAACACAATGACACAACTTATATAGAAATTATCGGTGTGTTATTATTTTCTAGCGTTGGATGCTGATGGATGTTCTGTTTATGGATGTGTGGATGTTTCAATTAGTTGTAGGGATTTTGTGCGTTATGTCTTTTAGGTTAAGGTTAGGGTAACGTGTCAGTTTTGTTTTTACCCGACTACGGTGCAAGAAGGGAAGAGTTTAATATTTCTACTAATTTTTCATGTGAAAATGTAGTTATAAATTACAATAAAATGGATAAAGCTCAGTAATATAAATTATGCATTGCACATATAAAAGGTATAAATGTTTTTTTTATGTCAAGCCAGGAATCCTGTTGCGATACTCATAATAATGGTTTCAGTAACAAAATTAAAATAATCATGAAAATAACGAATGTTTTCACATAATCTGTTGAAAATAACAACTGAAAAGGCGATAAGCTGTTGATAAAATGAGTTCATACTGATTAATAGCTCCTGATTTGCAAATTAATATTCATTATTTACAATGGGACATAATTAACAATAAACATTATTTTTATTATTTTTATTAAAGTGAATGGAATTGGCAGCTTTATTATTTTCATTTATTTTAGCTTCATTTGTTATTATCCCTCTACTCGTATTTTATTTTTACCTGACGACTTAATGAAGGTTGTTAAACTCTGCTGGAAGCGAGTAGTGCAGGAGAGATTATTGTGGACGTGATTGTGGAAGCGAGCAGTGCAGGAGAGATTATTGTGGACGTGATTGTGGAAGCGAGCAGTGCAGGAGAGATTATTGTGGACGTGATTGTGGAAGCGAGCAGTGCAGGAGAGGTTATTATGGACATGGTTGTGGAAGCGAGCAGTGCAGGAGAGTTTATTGTGGACATGGTTGTAGAAGCGAGCAGTGCAGGAGAAGTTATTATGGACATGGTTGTGGAAGCGAGCAATGCAGGAGAGTTTATTGTGGACATGGTTGTGGAAGCGAGCAGTGCAGGAGAGGTTATTATGGACATGGTTGTGGAAGCGAGCAGTGCAGGAGAGTTTATTGTGGACATCGTTGTGGAAGCCTTATGTCCTTATAAGAAACTCATAAGACTGAAATGATGAGAGATATAAATTACTAGTCGTTATTTTGGCGCTTGTAAAGTGACCCATCTTATCTCAAGGAGAATTTCAAAAGAAATAGAACGTGAGACCAACCTCTGCTAGTAAGTACAGAGAGGTTTTTAAAACAGACAAAAATATTTAAGGTTCTGCGTGCTCGATTCAGAGAAAAGACTGCATAATTGTTTTTCTTTCAAATTAAATCTGTTTTTATAAATTCGTTTTTCTGAAAACTCAAACTGTGTAAATATTAAAGGTCACTCAAAAAGCTATTCAAATACGAGGTTGTTAGGCTGTTTATACGTATATAATGATGACATTTAAAAATAAATTGCCAATAAATTCACCTAAAAAAATAGTATTATAGGATTCGAATTAAGATCGATCTTCACCCATCTGTTTACCGGATGAAAATTATTTTTATCGAATATATTAATTACAAATAGATTGCACATGGGCTACATCCTTAAATATGTTCATGGCTATTGTTAATAAAAAAATATACTATAAAGTAAAATAGCGTTGTTTACCAAACGAATAAGATTCCAATTGAAAGTATAAAGTATTCAAAACATATAATAGGCAACCTAACTTACTTGTTTTACATGGCAACCCGTTATTAGGCACCACAGGTTACATTTATGTTTTCTCTATGCGTTATTTTGATTTTTATACTTTCAATTGGAATCTAATTTGTTGGTTATTTGAAATCAAATAACTGGATAGCTTGGCATTACGTAGATACTAAAGGAATAAAAGCTATTGCCAAATAGTATAAAATTGACATGATAACTGAAATAAGACCTAAATGAAATTTTATAAATGGCCGCTCAAATCTGGGAGTTTGATTTTAATTTAATAGTTGAGTTTCTCATAACTGGGGGGGCTTGTGGCTAAATAATAACAGCCGCACGGTTCGATCGATCAGGTTAAGCTACGCTTGCCGCGGTCGGTTCGTGGATGGGTCACCATCCATTACATAACGAGACCACTCCGTGAGGTCAAAAAGCACGTTAAGCCAGTCCCTGCTCTCATTTGTATATCTTTGACGGTCGTTACGAGTAGAAGCCCTAAAGTCTAACAACCAGTCTTGTCAAGGGGTATCGTGTTACCCAGTAACTATTTTGTGGAGGTCAGATAAGCAGTCGCTCCATGTAAAATACTGGTATTCAGCTGCGGTTAGACTGGAAGCCTGGATATGAAAATTGTCGGCCGCAGCCCAGTCTGCGTCTAGTCGCCGAGCTTTCGCAGTCGTATGTCGCATAGTGTGCAAATGTTAATCAGCCCTTACAAGGGCCATTATTCGGACATTTCGGAGTAGGTTCGTACAGTACTTGAGTAAAGTGAAAAACAGTCATAAACAAACGCTTTACCTAAAAATTAATATTTAACCCCAGAATATGAATATAATTCCACGCCGTCTGTCTTCCATTCAACCCTTATATATGATAATGTATGTCGTATTTAATTCAAGGAGCATAAGTAATATTTCACGCTTAAGCATTAGGTACAGACCTAATCTCGCAAATCTAGGCCGTAGGCACAACCACTTGATTTAGTACTTTCAGCCTTTGTGTGAGTTGATATAAAATGTTATTTCTACCTTTAAGAGGCTTTGTTTGAATATTAATTTAGAAGAGAAAAGGTTAAATGTTTTTAGATGTTCTTATTTTTGTTATTGTTGTCTATTCTCAGTAGGTCTGAAAGTGGTCCATCTTTGTGGATGGTTCGCAAAATTAAGAGCGTTTATTCTGTGAGAACTTTGCAAAAACCTGTTAAATATTTCGCTGGTTTGATTAATTTGGCAATAGTACTGTGTGGAAATATGAAATATGGCTAACTAGGGTACTAAAATATTGATTATGAAATGCAATAATTAATATCATAACATCATAGTTTTAGATGTAAAAAAAGTTATATGAAACTTTCGAAGTGCCTTTTTTACACCTAAAACGGTTACAACATCAAAAAAAATAAAAGAAAAAAAAAAAAAAAGTTCACTAATTAGTGACATATTTCCATACAGTAATATTGCGAAATTAATCAAAACAGGTAAATATTTGACAGCTATTTGCGACGTATCCAACTTTTAGAATGAACGCTCTCAAACGCAATATAATTGTGATTCATTTAGAGGTACTTTTTTGTCCATGGATCTTTTGCCAGATAAAGCGTAAGTAGTGATAATTTGTCATGGTATTTTTGTTCAGTATAGTTTGACATATCATCATGGAAATACTTAGGCCGGGCACAACGCCTACAAAATTCTTCTTATTTTTAACCGACTTCCAAAAAGGAGGAGGTTGTATGTTCGACGCGTATGTATGTTTTTTTTTTTTTAAATAGCAGTGGTATTCTAATTTGTGTGGGGTAGGTACCACAACTAAAAACTGTAAAATAAAAACTTTTTACAAAAAAAAACAACTGACTTCCGAAAAAAAACATTACAAAGTGAAAAATAACTTTAATTTCTGAAGTACCGACTTCAGAAATTAAAGTTATTTTTCACTTTGTAATGTTTTTTTTTGGAAGCCGGTTGTTTTTTTATTTCTTCAAAACCGAGACCAGCGAGAACGTAACTGTCAATGGCGACCGTTATCGTACCATGATAACTGACTATTTGTTGCCTGAAATTGAAGTCCGTGATCTCCAGGACATTTGGTACCTACAAGTCGGCGCTACTTGCCACACAGCCTGTGAAACCATGGCTTTATTAAGAGAACAATTTGGTGAACAGTTAATTTCGCACTTCGGATCGGTGAGTTGGCCGCCTACATCCTGTGACATCACACCCCTAGACTTTTTCCTTTGGGGCTGTTAAGCTTAAAGTCTATATGGATAAGCCCCATATGATTGAGCAATTGGAAACCAACATTACTCGCGTTATACGACAAATACCACTTGAAACGCTCGGACGGGTCATTGAAAATTGGAACTGCAGTATGGACCATGTTAACCGCAGTTACGGACAAAATTTGAAAGAAATAATCTTTAAAAAATAAATGCAAGGAATGGTCGTTTTGTATTATAATAAAGATAACTCGCTAATTTGTTAAAAAAATATTTATTTTTGTTTTGAAAAAAGTACCTCCAAATGAATCACCCGTTACGTATAGTGCTACTAGGACCTTATGGTACTTGACTGACATTGCCAGGGAGCGTTGTTGGTAAGCATTTATGAAATTGTTGTGTACAAGATGGCGGCGTTAGTTCCGATTTTGGCCGCGCGCCAAAAGATCCAAGTACCGTTGTACATTTGTAAAGACAGTTGAGAGTTGTCAATAAGTACCTAGTGACCCTTAAAAGACAGCCGGGACAGACTTAATGTAGAAGGTGGGGGAAAAGAGTGTAGAGGCGCAACTTGAGAGTATCCTATATCCAGCAGTGCTTTCGTATACATTCGTTATAGAATATACAGTATTGATACACAGTATATTATTATAACAGTCACACAGCATTATCAGAATCTGAAGGGCGGGATCCGACACCGGAATAAAACTCAGTCCCTCAGCAAAGCCGAAGATATAAATTTTATTAACTCCAGCTAAGCTCGGATCACTGCGACTATGCCTGATTTATTGAGTAACTAACCATATTTAGAATTCCATCTTAGAATTTCTGCAGTGCATAACAAGATTTTATTTTTATTTATTTCTGTTGTACGAGTGATTATTTTTGTTTTTATTTGTAGCTCTACGTTTGCTAATAGTCGTGCCATGGAGTAGTGTACCTATCTCTGTGTGATAATAATCTCCATTGGATTTAACTTGTGATGAAAACAAAGTTAATTATACAACTTGCACCAACAACGGTCAGTTATCTCTAAGTCATCACCACACCTGTATTTAATGCTAAATTAACGCCCATTAGTATAAATATATTTATTTTATTTTCACAAATGTGCAGTGGAAGTACTTACTTCGTTTGAACGAAAACGGGCGATTCCTTACACTAGTGTAACTCAGCAGAGATCAGAAAACGCTTTCCTTTTTACTGTCAAAGCTTTACCTAAGATTTAGAACCTACAAATGGGTTTACGAATCAGGTATACATAAACCAAGCAAAGTGTGTCAGTTGTCGAGGCAGTTGACAGTCGCCGCCGTGACAAATCGTACCGGCTGCTCCCTCACGAACACACGTTCGGAATATATTAACAAAAGCATGTTCGTATGTTTCCTGTTACAGGTGATTAAACTCATACGTGATGCGTGTTTCTTCATAATAATAATACTGGTAACGGAGTCTTTTCATACAGAAAAGGAGTGTACCTACCTTTGATCATGAAACGCTTGCTCCAGATCATTATTTTCAGGATTTTTCGTCGTGTTTTCCTCCAACATAAGTACCTGGTGCGTTAATTTAAATATAAAGTAATTTACATGGCATTTAAGAAGCTTAGTCGGAAATAGCTTCGAGTCATATAAAGTCGTCACACGACGTGGTTGTTCATAGAATCGTAACTGTAAATCAAAAAGTCCAGTAACGTAAGTCTGGATTTGTTCATATGGTTCCGTTCCTCAAAAGGAAAAAACGGAACTCTTATAGGATCACTTCGTTATCCGTCTGTCTGTCTGTCGAGACCCATTTTCTCAGGAAGACGTGCAGGTATCAAGTTGACATTAATATCAAATACGTAGATCTATGGTGCCTTCAAACTTATAAGTCAACACAATAAAAAAATACGGCCATTTATGTGACATATTTTGATATTCACAAATAAATTTAAACCTACAGGGTACTTCCCATTGACCAAGAATCATGAAATTTGGCAGGAAGCAAGGTCTCACAGCACAAGTAAAGGAAAAAGCAGTTGTAGAATTGACCGTGACGTACTCGTATATCGATGTATGAACATGTTTTTCCACTACTACAAAGTTAAGTTTTTTTATATAATATTAATATTATTAATATTGTTAGGTACTTAACCTATTTGTATTCCCGTTTAACCCCCCGGGGTATAGTAGCAATATATAAGTATTAATAGTGTTGCGTTAGTCAAGGCCGGGTAGGTAAAAAAAAAAGAAAAGTGTCCATAACTCAAAACCACATTACAACACTTCAGAGATATACCTAGTGGGGATTCTGTTCCTGAAATAATGAATGAGGGCATGCAAAATCGGATTAATTCCCTCAATTCTTCCGAACTTTGGTGGAATGTGACAGGAATCTTCAAGAGAGGCTTCAAAAACTTCCCAATCAAAAAAAGTTATCAAAAAAACTTGTTTTTATTTTCGTTGTGTATGCTTATGTTAAATGGCTTATAGAACTTCAATAAATTAAATGAAAAATTGGTATATCGCAAAAACATGGATTAGTCGTTGTAATTGACGTGACAATAGCCAACTTTGCTTGCACTCGGCAAAAACTGCCCTCATGGGGAAAAGCTTTTTTTGTATGGCCCCGAAAATATACAACAAAATACCACAGGCCTTTAGAGCTATGACAGAAAATCAATTTAAAAACAAGATTCGAAATATATTAACAGACAAGTGCTATTATAATATAAATGACTTTTTGACAGATGCCTCTTAACATACTTAACTTTATAATATTATTTCTGTATGATTATTCTCATAAAATTTCATAATGAATGTTAGTAAACCAGTCTTTAGTCTTTGGTTCACTGAATGAATTAATTATTTGTTATATTAAAAAAAAAAAAAAAAATTGTACGCCTCGCCAGGCAAAACATGTACGGACTTTTTACCTATATTTAAGATCTTGCATGCTCGATTTGTATGTAAACACATGTTTGACAAATAAATTATCTTTTATCTTTTTAATTTTCATTCCTGAACTTTTTTCGTCGTGACATTTTGGTATTATCGGTTTCTATGTTGTAAATTACTGTAACTCCCAGCTTTTTTAATTTCTAGAATAGTTTAGTAACAATTTATTGTTCTTTATATTATAAACATCGACGTAAGTACCTACCTATTAAACAGCAGGATTTTCGATCTTCAACAGTAAATCAAAATGCATATTTCTTGATTATGAAACTGTAAAATGCAATGTCTAATTTTATTAAATAACATAAGATATTGGACTAACTACTTACAAATTTTGTAAGTAGCTCAGTCTACATAAAATAACTTTTGATACCAAAGTCAAGTTAGTGAGATACCTATCTTACAGATAGAAACCTGCTAAGCACTGAGAACTTACTCACAAGCACTTAACTATTACTATATCCGCCAAGTTACGAAGGATAAGCAGCAAGTTACAACTATTGATGCTTGGATATGGAAGTGATGAATATGGCGATATACTATACGTAAAATATGTAACTAAGGTGCTTACGTTGGTGCTGGTCCAGGTATTAAGGTTTTGACTGTCCCGTTGGTATCGTAATTGCAAGCGCTTCTGCAGACCGTCGATAACTGGGTTCGATTCCCAGGTTGGGCAAAAGTGTTATTGGGTTTTTCCATTGGGAATTTCATTTAGCCCAGAGTTAGGAAGTTGGTGGTATGAAACCCCCGTGCCTCGGAAAGCAAGTATAGCCGTTGGTCCTGCGCCTGATCTCTCCCCGGTCTTGTCGGATTGCCGTCCTATCGGACTATAGGAAAGTAAAGGAACAGAGAGTGCACCTTTGTTTGCACACAAACTGTCTTGTGCACCATAATATCTCCTGCGTAGTTGGCTGATCTCCGTTGAGATTGGCCATCATGACTAAATCGGTCGGGAGGATTATTAAAGTTTTTTAATGGAATGATTTTAATTAAAAGGATAAATTATGAAAAATGTGCCGCAAGTTACTTCTGAAGTTTGGATAAGGAAGTGATGATAATAGCAATATTTAAATAAACCTGTACCTATGATGAGTGATGACATGGTTGATGGTGTAATCCTTTTGAAATATTAAGAAATTGGTGTCAAGGTTTTTCAATAACCAATTACATTAACAAATGGAATGGTTAATTACAAAGACAATATCAAATATTAGAAATTAAAGCGCTTAATTGTTTACACATTAATTTGATATAGCCTATTCCCCGATTTTCCCTATTCTAATATTTTTGGATTTTGATAATTGCCCAAAAGCCCAAAGCAAAGTGGTAAAAAGCCAGCCAGCAAGGTAGTTTGTGGGGCTGTAGAGAAAAAATAATTAAGAACAATAATTTCATCAACCAGGCGGAGGCACCCATTGTGCCTCCGCCACTTACTGCCAAAATGTCCTATTTTCTTTACAATGAAGCAACTTATAATACCTACCATTTTTCAATCTCCGGTTAGCTTACAAATGGCTTTTAGATGTACCTGA
Source organism: Agrochola macilenta (assembly GCA_916701695.1). Classification (NCBI taxonomy): domain Eukaryota; kingdom Metazoa; phylum Arthropoda; class Insecta; order Lepidoptera; family Noctuidae; genus Agrochola; species Agrochola macilenta. The sequence continues at coordinate 23,108,849 of OU753556.1, forward strand.
AGTATTAAGTTGTCACATGTCGGATCGATTTGGATGCAAGCCAAAAAATTGATACGGTTCCAATCCAATTGGCAGTCACTTTAGTTTTTTTTTATTATCCTTTTTTGTTACGAAAAGAATAATTTATGAGTGTAGAAAATGCATTAGAGCCGTAGATGTAATTTTATTTGTCTCGTGATAGGAGGGTACATAGAAAAAAAAAACATTTTTAGCATTAAGAGCGCTTATCCTAAAAGATGGCAACGTCGCAAATAGCTGTCAAATATTTACCTGTTTTGATTAATTTAGCAATATTACTCTATGGAAATATGAAATGTGGCTAACTGACTAAAATATTGGTTATGAAATGCAATCATTATCGTAAAACCGAATATTTAGTTTTAGATATAAAAGAAGCAGTGATAGCCTAGTGGTGTGCGTCAGACTGCCAAGTCAAAGGTCTCGAGTTCGAATCAATGTTATATCTTATTTTCGTAGATGTAATTAATTAATTAATACACTTGAGATTATTCAGATTAACACCCGTTTATTTTGGAACCATAAAGAATACAACCATCGACAAAATAGCATTTTTCACCCAACACTTCCGGGGAGTCAGTGTTGCCCTCTCGCTGAATATAATATACAACACTCTTCCCCACTTAGTCAATCTGTCTAGCCTTTTCCCAACTATGTTGGGGTCGGCTTCTAGTCTAACCGGATGCAGCTAAATACCAGTATTTTACATGGAGCGACTGCCTATCTGACCTCCACAACCCAGTAACTGGGTAATACGATACCCCATGGTAAGACTGGTGTCAGACTTTCGGGCTTCTGACGACTCCTAACGACTGTCAAAGATCCACGAATGACAGCCGGGACCAACGGCTTAACGTGCTTTCCGAGGCACAGAGGATTATCGGTATGTAAGATGGTCTTGGTCACCCATCCACTGACCAACCCCGGCAAGCGTAGCTTAACCTGATGGATCGACCAGTGCGGCTGTTGTTACTGAGCCACGAGCTCCTCACTCCCCACTTAGTATGAAAGAATAAAAACTTAACTAAAACATTAATTTATCTATTACTAAAGAAAAACATAGGTATTATGTACTTCATTAAATGACATCTTATCTTACTCTAAACTTTGGCTACCTTCCAGAAGTTGATTGGCATGTCGTTTCCACTGAAGACCATCCACGTCTACCTCGTAGGTAACACCTGGTACTAAAATCTTATTAATTTTACCTAATGATCAATTATTTTTATTTTTTCTTAAGTCTTTTATCATCACCTTTTCTCCCACTGAAAAATGTTTATAATTGTCTTTACTGTTTATAGTTAATTTCACTTGTTCATAGTCTATTTTATCCGTTACTGGATTTGGTCTTAGTAATGAGAAACGACATCTCAACTCTCTTCCTAGCATCAATTTTGGTGGACTATAGCCTGTGGTTTTGTGTACAGTACATCTATAATCAAATAGAAACAAATTACATGCATACTCCAATTTTTTCCCACTCTCTACAATTTTTTTTACATGTGACTTGAATGATTCTACAAAACGTTCTGCTAGCCCATTTGTTGCTGGATAGTATGGTGGGCTGAATGTTTGTTTAATTCCCACTATTTTACAAAAACTCTTAAACTCCTCACTAGTCCATGTAGGTCCATTGTCAGTGACCAAGTGTAAAGGATACCCATAACGTACAAATATACTTTTAAATATCTCAATTGTTTTTTGTGCTGATATATTAGTCATTATCCACACCTGGCCACCAAAAATATGATCTCGATATTTATTTCATGCGTGTTATACCTAAATGACTAGAATGTAACTCACACATTATATTGTCTCTAAGATTCATTGGTATGATAACTCTGTAACTCCATAACATACATTCCTTTTCTGCACTAATTTAATTTTTTCTTCTAAAATAAGGTTCATAATTTTCACCCAAATCATTTTTAACTGGCCAGCCATCTCTACAATAACGTAAGACGTTACATAATATTTTATCTTTTTTAGTTTCATTTTGAACATTTTGCCAATTTAATGTTTTTAAAACTGATTTAATTATATAGTTAATAGTATTACATTCAAAACTTTTTTCAGTCATCTCATAATTATTTAACTTGTCTTGACAATTGATGGCTGCTCGTTATAAATAATCTGCTGGATTATTTTTTGACTTTATGTGATCAATTTCATAAATAAATCCATTTAAAAAAAATTACCAATATTGTAATCGTCTTGCTCAGACTTTTCGGACTCATGTGCGTATTGTAATTATCACTTGTTTAAAAAACGGTAAAGGAAAACATCGTGAGGAAACCGCCATGCCTGAGAGATATTTCTCGATGGCATGTGAACTATGACAGAGGCCCATGGGCGGCTTTAAAACTCTGACTCCAGGTTAGTCATTAACAACACGAAAAGAAGAAGATGTAAAAAAAGTATTTGGTAACTTTCCAAATGCCTTATACACACCTAAAACGGTTACAACATCAAATTCAGTGTTGTAATTGCAATTCATTATTAATATTCTAGTTCGCAATTTAGCCACATTTCATATTTCCATACAGTAATATTGCCAAATTAATCAAAACAGCGAAATATTTGACATCTATTTGCAACGTTGCCACCTTTTAGAATAAACGTTTTTAAAGAAGTTTATGAAGAAATGATTTTGTTTGCATCTGACTCTACCAATTAAATTATAATTAAACATTGTACATCCTCTTGTATTCTTAACTAGCTTCGACCCGCGATTTCGTTCGCGTGGAAGTCGTAAGATACTACAATACACTACAATAAAAGCCACATTTTTATAAAACTTCCCTGTATAGGGTAAAAGTGGTAGAGTTGCCCCACATTTCGAAATTATTTGTTTTTTCTAGAAAATAAATGATATTTAAACAGATTTTTCGATTTAATGGTACATTGGTCTATTATTTACTATATTAAATATAAATTCAATGCAGCTTATGCTTACATTAAAAAAAAATAAGAAAGGGTACAGCACTAGGTCTGAGTATACGTAGATGCCTCTTATAGGGGCTAGATGCCCCAATGCTGTAATCACTATGAGGATAGTTGCCCTTAATCAAAGCATATTTATAATTATCAAGTTTTATTTTAATATTTAGCAATGAAACATTACACTTTGGTTTTCATTTTCAAATTCTTAGTTCTTACATTAATCTGTTGTTAGTTTTATGGGTCAAATCTTGCAAGCTGAATTAAAACCACTTTCTTTTACCTTACGGAGTTGAAATTTTACATGTTGGTTCAGGTTCGAAGACAATGCATTTTTATGATGCATGCATCATAAAGATGCATTGTCTCCATCCCATGGAGCCATCCTGAGAGTAGAATCAGATCATGACCTGATTCTACTCTCAGGATGGCTCCAGACTGGGCACGCCACAATTGCGGCGATAAGTCCCCTCTTTGAGGAGTGGATAGAGAGGCGTCACGGCGTCCTCACCTTCCGCCTGACGCAGGTCCTCACCGGACACGGTTGTTTCGAGAGGTTTCTGTTCAGGATAAAGCGAGAGGAAACGCCCGGGTGTCACCATTGTGTGGATCGCCCGGAGTACACGATGGAGCATACGGTGGAGGTCTGCCCGGCTTGGGCGGAGCACCACCGCGTGCCGTGTCCTCACGGAGGCGATCGGCGGCGGCGATCTCTCGCGTCCGGCCCTGGTTCAGACCATGGTCCGGAGCGAGAGTGCATGGGAGGCCTTCACCTCCTTCTGCGAAGCAGTTATGCTCGCGAAGGAGGAGGCGGAGCGCGCGAGGGAGATGCAAGCTGCACGCCCTCGCGCCCCTAGTCGCCGCAGGAGATGCCCCGGGCGTCGGGAGTCACGAGCCGACTTCCGGCCACCGTAGACGCGGGCTTGCGGACAGTGAGCAATGGGCAGCTCGCCGTCCGATAATGACCAGGCCCGGGTCGACGGCGCGTTGTGTTCCACGCGCGCCTCAAAGAGATGTCAGCACCAACTGACGGGTCCGTAAAGACCAATGCCTGCTGGGGTTGCGGGTTTGTCCGAAAGGGATATCGAGGCCCCGGCACACAGGCAACGGAAGGAACACGGGTGGGTTTTAGTCAGTAAAAGTCTGACACTCCCTCTCGCTCCGCCCAGAGCGGGAGGAGTCATTTGATGATTTCCCACCCAAAAAACAACAGTCAACAGTACAGACAAGAGATTTTATATAGGCATTTAATTATGATAGTCCGTTCTAAAGTTCACATTGACCTGGCTGCTGCTGTTTTCTTCTTACAGTATTTTATTTTCTCATTTTATCCTTTTTTTTTTTAAGAATTTTGGTCATACAACTTTATTACCTAATGTCTGGTTTTCAATATTTTGTTTGCGAATCTTCTCCTTAATATTCTCGATGGAATCCCATAACTACGATGTTTCGTTGATACCAAGAATGCTTTTCGAAATTTCATCCATTGTAGAAATAATGCCTTTTGGTCATAGAAATGGAACATGATTATGCAAACATAAACTTAAGACATAGAGGATAGATGCCCCTAAGGGCATCTATACTCACAAAAAATGAGGCATCTATCCTTTTCAATAGGGATAGATGCACAAATTTTTTAAACAAAATCTCGTAAAAAAAATGTTTTTTTTTTATTACTCGCGGTAATATTCAAACTATACACTTGCAAATAACAATAAAATAATATAATTTGTCTTTGGAAATCAAAAGTTACATGCATTGGTAAAACGATTGAATCCGTAATCCGCGATCTTTGTGAGCGAGCCCGTCGAACTTTCTCCATGAACACACGACACTTCGGATCAGAGAGGTTGTCGCTCGCACACTAGCGGGGTGCGGGGTGTTCTTCGTTTATAAGTATTAACTGCTATAATAATACGTTTACAAGTCACAATATGGGTTGCAGCTGAAAATCAGCGTCAGGTGGTACACTTTGTGTTGTCATCTGACATAGGTATATTGAGCTGAGGCCCTTTTGGCATTATAATAATTTGTTTTCTGTTTTTTTAGTTTTAAGGTGTATTTTTTGTAATGCCAATAAACAATTTTTTCTTTATTTTCTTTCTTTCTTTCTTTTTAGTTTATACCCTACAGTTTGACCAGACTTAAAGGAAATATCTATGCAAAATTTTAACAGAATCTAACCGGTAGAATTTTCGTGATGCTGGAACGAAGAATACGAACATATTGTAATATTGCTCATCCCCCATTTCAAATAGCGTGATAGTTTATACCCTACAGTTTGACTAGACTTATAGGGAATATAATTATATGACAAAAAATCACAGAATCTTTCCAGTAGAATTTGCGTGATACTGTAACATACATACAGACAAACAGACAAAAATTCTAAAAACTATATTTTCGGACCAACAGACATAATATTATTAATCTATTTTAAAATACTTTACTTCAAAATTGTGGTCTAATCCGTACTTTAAGTACCTACCTACTCTATGCCTTCTCAAAATATCTAGTACACGGCTTGTGTCAGTAAGTAAGTTATAATACCTTTCCATGTTATTACACCTAGCGTAAAAAGAATTACTATGACCACTAATTGGACATCGATACGCCTAAGTGCTCGCACCAGCAATTTTTATTTCACAAAAAATCGGATGAAAGCCTTCTAAAAATTTCATTCGGTTGAAATGAAAGATGAAAAATATTTCGTACATTTTACGACGATAGAAGGCACTATACCATCATAAATAGAAGTCTAGACTAGATCATGCTTACCCGTAAACAAACACTGATGCTTTCCAAATTACGACATCTTATTATTTGTCTAAAATAACAAGATAAATCTCTGTAAAAATTATGATGATATTGTTTTCTGTTACTTGTGCACTATCTCATGTCTCTCGTGTGTGTGGCTAGTCTCTGTTGAGGTTGAATTGGCCGCCCCTGCGCCGTGACCAAAATTCGATCTGGCGATTATTATTTGTAAAGTTTCGGTATTACATCGGCTCTGAGTTCTTGTAAATGGGTTTGAGTTTTTCAGTGATAGCACAGGTACCTTAAGGTAATAAACATCGAAATATTAGCCTGTAAAAGTTCAGATTTTAATGCACAGCACCCTAATTGCTTATCACGTGTGCTATCACAGTCACTTTAGTATTGCATATTCAACCGAAGAATGATAAAGTTAATTATGGTTAGTTATGGTTACAGGTAAGTACCTACCTGTGGCAAGTAAGTTATGGAACTGGCGTGGAAGTGTGTTATCTAGAAGTGGGTTTCGAACACCATCTTTCTACCTAATATGTTAAGCTAAACATTATTTTCATCCATAAATCTGAGAAACCTTCACATCTCACATAAATAGTGGAAATCCGACACAAAAATAGCACACGTTCAGAATGTATTATTACCTCAGGTTTCCGTGATGTTTTCCCTAACCGTTTGATGCCGTGATAAATTCTTTAACATGTGTATGTATATTTATAAGTACGCGAAGGTAGAGGAGTGAATTAATTACTGCCTTGTAAAGGAAGTGGTAAACTTTATTATGTTACCATTATGTAGGAATCTGGTGAGATTACAGTGCATGGAAAGCATGTGGGTATAACGCTTAGTAGCAAGTCACCAGATTCTCAACTCACCAGATTCTCAACTAACCAGATTCGCAACTCACCAGATTCGCAACTCATCAGATAATGTACTATCGAACAAAGAAATTATATAACTTTCAAATTAATATAATAGCCTGGGGAAGTTACGCCGAATTTTAGGCTAACTTTGCATTAGCGATTTTTTTCATTTAACGTGTAGGGTATGGACAAGGGAGTATGTTAAACTGTATACCGCGAAAAGTTTACACCCGCGTGTACGTTTTTTTTTTAAGAAAACATCTAACTTCAATTTTACGTGGTAGGTAAAAATATTAACAGACATGTTTGTATGGAGTATTTGTCGAAGAGATTAGGTATCACAAGTAGGTAAAAAAAATACATTTTCATCCACAGATATTAACGTAAAAATAAAATTAAGTTTTTTTTTTTTGTACTTCAAGTAAAAATATTAACAGCAGTTTTTTTGCATTAAATTACTTAATTAAATATTTTAATACGCTATTTAACAAAATTAAACATATTGTACTAGCGCAAGATATTAATAAAAGTTTTTTTGCAATAACGGTTCAGGCAAAAATGTAACAGAGTTAAATTTGGTCTAACTTTTATTTATAGGCTCTATCTGCTGTTAATATTTTTGCTTGAAGTACAATTAAATAAAATCGTAATTTTATTTTTATTTAAATTTCCGTGGAGGTAAATGTTAAATTCTGAAATAATATATTAATTTTACGAATTGTTTACATAATATAACCAAAATTTTCCTGTAAACTATTTTGCCTCAATTTTCATTCACAAAAATGCGTTTTTGTTTTGTTTACCTTGATGCGGTGCTGGAAAACGTTATTTTTTTAAATATTATTTGAAAAGCTAAGTTCAAAAACACGATTCAGGAAAAAAATCGCTGTTACGATTTTGTGCAGGGTTCAAACCTAATTTCCCCGGTCTATACGACTATTTTACTGATAGACAACCTAATTACATAAATTTGAAAAATCCATTCAAATGCACAAGAGGTCGGATTACATTGCTGATAGACAACCTCATTTCATAAACATGTTTATTTTCTTCCTGTAGATTTATTAAGAAGTATTGTGACACTGACGTATTATATTTTCTAAAAGTTTAGTTTGTGAGTGGTTTGCGATCTTTGCTTAAATAGTTATCGATATTTGCGATTCAAAATTAACATGGCTGAGATCGGTGTAAAATTTATAAAGAGTCAAAGAGGTAACATGGTTTTATTGTATGAGGGCTATAAGTATAATTTCAATGTAAAAAACAAATCGGGAACCACTAATTGGAGATGTTGCAATCAAAAAGAATGCAATACCTCAATTACCTTGAACGCTAATAATACCATTGTAAGAGAAGGAAGACATTTGTGTACCCCAGACCAGATCCGAAATTTAGTTGATGCTACAATGGACGAATGCAAGAATGCAGTATGTGTCAATTTAAATACTGTGCCAAAAATATTCGAAGAACATTTTTATAACAATGTGGCTAATAATGAAATGGCTGTGCATGAGATTCCTCCGTTTCTTTCTAAGAAGGATACTTTATATAGGGCACGAGCAAAATATTTGAAAGTAGGTCGTGGTGTGATATCTAATACTAAGGATGTAAAATTACCGGAGCACATTGTTAAAGATTTCTTTTTATTTGACGACGGCGATGAAAATAAAATAATTATTTTTGGTACTCAATTGGCAAAACAAAAGTTGAAAACTGTTACTACATGCTACGGGGATGGCACTTTCCTAGCGGCACCTAAGCCGTTCTATCAAATTTATACAGTACATGCGGACTTATCACACAATGAAAATGCAGTTGGTTTTGTGCCTCTAGTTTACGCATTTCTTCCTGACAAATGCCAAAATACATACTATCGTTTTTTTCGGGTACTAAAGGAACAATTTGGCATGAACATAAAAACATACAAATGTGATTATGAAATTGCAGCGATGCAAGCGGTGAAAGAGGTGTTTTCTGATGCATTAGTAAAAGGATGCTATTATCATTTTCAGAATGCCAATTGGAGAATGAGCAAAAAAATTGGTTTGAGCGATACTCGCGAAGGTAAAAAAATTACGCATCTTTGCACTTTATTACCTTTACTACCACCAATAATAATTCCTGAAGCATATTTAGGCATTTGTGAAATAGCACCACAAACTGAATCTTTTATGAAATTCAAGAACTATTTTGATAATCAATGGATCATAAAAGTAACCAGTGAAGTTTTTAGTTGTTATGGAGAAAAGAATAGGACCACTAACGCCATCGAAGGGTGGCATAGACGCTTAAACACAAAAATAACAACTAAACCATCATTGTTTAAATGTATTTTAATTTTGAAAAAAGAAGCAAATGTCCAAGATATCAAAATTAAAAAAACCGCTTTGCATTTTAAGGAAAACCAAAGAAGTATTAAATTATTACAAAAAGATGAAAGAATTAAGAACATTATTTCGGATTGCTTAAATAGTAAAATTAGTGTAAGTGATTGTATGACGCATATAGCTACTTTGAGTTACCATACCTTCTGAATCATTATTATTATAGTTATAAAATCCGAGACCCTTCATGTTGGTGGTCGAACTAAAGGTATCCAATTGACGTCGCGAATATCCGTATTATTTTGGTTTTGTTTCGTTTTTTTTTTGTGAATAAAGTATTCTTTTATTTCTGGCAGCTCTGTTTCTGGCATTTTGTGGCAGAATAATTCAGTGTAGTTAACTTATTTCACCTGGGTTAAAAATAACTTAGTGCATTAATCCAGGTTTACTTTTAGTATAGGTACTTAATGCACCTAGGTGAATAATATTTACGAAAAGTATTGTTAATGCACCTAGGTGAAAGAAGTTTAAGAATTCCGTATTATTTCGGTTTTGTTTCGGATTACCTACAAAATTTTTTTTTTTTTGGTCAATAAGGTACCTATTCTGTTATTTTATGTGATTTTGTGTTTCATTGTACATTTGGTGAGTTGCGAATCTGGTGAGTTGTGAATCTGGTTAGTTGAGAATCTGGTGAGTTGAGAATCTGGTGACTTGCTACTAAGCGGGGTATAAGTTACCTATTAGTCCAGTGAACCCCATGCCTGGTAGTATTTTTTTCACTAGGACATGTGACTATGATATGTAGGTATGTAGGGTTATGATTTTGAAAGGCTATCTACATAGCATAGTATTTTTGTATGTATGTTCATCTGTTCCCTCATAATTCCTAAACGACTCGTCGTATGTTGACAAATGAGGTATGACGTCACTTACAGCGGATGAAAACGGTTACTGATTAAAAAAAAAAAAAAAATAGGCCGGGATTAGTATCTAATGACAATATATTTGGTTATCTATAATTATTCATACATAAACTCCAAATATAAATAAAAACAATGATATTTCACTCTGACATTTTCAACAACATGAATTATGAGATGCTAATTAATTATAAACATTATAATGTGGGCAGTTGTTTTAACCGAAAGTCTATGCTGCGTGGGGATTCACTAATCTTAGATAAAAAGTCTATAAAATCTAAGACTCAAGATATAGTTGATCTGTCCGTTAAACATTGAATTGTCCTGTGTTGAGCTAGATAAGCACGTTATAGTGTGCGTTTACAGACCCCCAAATTATCAAAACTACTCCCTGATTGAGTCAGTAATGGAAGATGTTCTAACAAAACTTACAACGGGTAAAAAACACTAATTATCTGTGGTGACTTCAATATATCTTAGAAAATAGTTCAAATAGCAGTCAATTATTGAGTCTCCTTAAATCGTTCAATTTGGCAAATGTGTTTTCAGAACCAACTCGTATAACTACAAATACTGCTACATGTATTGATAATGTTTTTTGTTGCTGCGACTACTTAGACAAAGCCATAGGAAATTTTCTCCCTTCTTATCACAGCGGCCAAACAGTTGCTTTCAAGTCCAACACACCATTACAAAGAATTCAGATACAATCTAGACAAATAACAACCAGAAACTAAGTAGATTTTGAATTTTTGTAGTATACCATATTATAAAAAATGTAAATGAGAAAATATTTTCGGTAGTGCACACCGAGTTCAATAATACTTTAAAAATTAAAACTAAAACGATTTGCCCAGATTTTTTGTTCAGTAGTCACTGAACAAAAAATTTGGGCAACTAAGGGTATTAGGAAAAGTAGGGAAAAATTGTTTGAGCTGTATGGCCTTAAGCCTTATATCAACTCTGAAACTTTTAATAAATACGTTGCTACTTACTCTAAAACTTTTAAAAATACCTGCAAGGTAGCTAAAGCCTTGTACATTAGCAACAAGATCAAATCAGCATCATTATTGATGTATTAAGAGCAAACGTTTCATCCTGCCCGATTGAATTTAAATTCAAGCATATAAACCTCATAAAAGTAATAAAAGCTTTTAAGCAAATCAAGATCAAATTAACGGAAGATCTATGGGGAATGTCAATCAAAGTTTGTACCTCCATTATTGAGAGCTATATAGCACCGTACTTAGCCTTTATATTTATTTTGTGTGTAAATCAAGGAGTCTTCCCTGATCTAATGAAATACAGTAACGTAATACCACTTTTCAAATCCGGGGACAGTAAAGACACCAATAATTTTATTATAGACCCGTATCCGTGTTGCCGGTTTTAAGCAATGTGTTTGAAAAGGTAATGCTTAATCAATTGCTCAATCATTTTAACACCAATAAAATCTTACATGATCAACTGTATGGTTTCACCAAGGGAAGTTGTACTACTGACGCCGGTGTCACCTTATTAAAAGACATATTTACGGCGTGGGAAGAGGCCCAAGACGCCATAGGATTTTTTTGTGACCTCTATAAGGCATTTGACTGCGTCGACCACAAAACCTTAATCGTGGAACTTGAGCATTACGGACTTGGAAAACTTGCGCTCAGTTTAGTAAAATCTTATTTGCCACAGGTAGGTCGTGGTTATTCGTCACCCTCTGTTTAGCTATTATGGCCATTTTGATCTGATATTGCTTTTTCTGGCACCATTTAAGGCGCCCCTTAAATATTTTACGTGTCTCATTCATTTGTTCATAAATTATTCCAGAACTTGGGCGGTTATTCAATACCCATACATCAAATTTAAGCCTGGCCTCTCGGTAAGAATCGTGCACATGTTTATTCCAGCCACATAGCACTTTCCCTCTCTTTGGCCTATGCCTACCCTTTCGGTTAGTTTATTCTGCAGCGGTATTTAATATGTTAAAAACTTTGCTATACTCGTATAAACCATCTAAAATAATTCTGTGCTCTATTAGATTACATGTACCATACGCGCACCTGGAGAACCCTTGAGGAAAGTCAATGTCAAAGTGTATACACAGTCTACGATATTCTACAACTTGAGATTCATCCCTCTCTCCCCAGATTACTCCAGAGCGCGGACTGTTACGTGATGCCAACTTTGGCCTTACCATGTTAAGATCACGTTAATGATCAGATCAGATTAATGATCTACCCCATTTGTTAAAAACTAAACTACAATTGGTGTTATTTGCTTACGATACTTCCTTAATTTTTTTAACTAATAGACGTGCATCAAATCGTGACGTAAATAACGCCCGACAGCAGGTCCAAAATTGGTTCACTGCTAATAATTTAGTAGTAAATGGGAAAAAACTAAGTGCATCAGATTTTCTTTACCAAATGTCAAAAGTAGTAATTGTGAGATAGTATTGAATCAAGAGAAGCTAGAATTCGTCGATAAAACTATTTTTCTGGGGATCACGCTTGACTCAAGGCTTCCATGGGGTCCTCATTTAACATCCCTTTCAGGACGGTTAAGTTCAGCAACTTAAGCTGTGAGAAAAATCCCTCAATTTACTGATTTAGATACCGCGAGGCTAGTCTATTAACTTTCATAGTATTATGTCGTACGGTATTCTACCATGGGGACGGGTTGCAGACACCAAGTCTATTTTTATTCTGCAGAAAAGAGCCATCAGAGCCATATATGGCCTCCACAGGCGCGACTCTCTAAGGGAACTGTTTAAAGATATTAACATCATGGCGGTACCTTGTCAAAATACCTATGAAAACATTATGTACGTAAAGAAAAATCTACATCTTTTTGTAAGAGAGATGCGAGAAGCAATTATTTCACTAGAAATAGGGACCTAATAGGTCAACCGGGTTTCAGGCTGGCTAAAGTGGACTCGTCTTTCATGGGGTACTGTTTAAAATGTTACAATAAAATACCTCTCCACATACTTCAACTGAATGAAACGAAATTTAAATCTTATATTAAACGCACACTATGCAGCCAAGCATATTATAAGTTGGGGGATTATATCGCCGATAAAAATGCTTGGCTCAACGCTGGTCTGGCTCCACAAGGGCACATAAACTAATTGATTAGCATCTGAAAATACTGTTGGAGCTGCTGAAGATTTTACAAACTATATTTGCATTATACATATTCAAACTCTTAGCATTATATAATTGCATAGCACATAATGTGAGTAGTATGTACCGACTATAAAGCTACCATTTAGGTACTGGGTATGTCTTTCATTGATTTGAATGTGCCCTGGCGGCTGAGAGTATGTCATGCTCACTGACGGTGGCGTGTGTGTTGGATCATTTAGTTCCCTTCCAAATGGTTGAGTTGAATGGTGCTAATCCATGCGTCATGTTCGTGAACGGGCGCCGTCAGTAGGGCGCCGTCATCTCTTAGTTGCAGAGGCCGCAATAGACGCGATAATAGTGTGGTATGTCTGTAGTCAGCCAAGACAGCACTTATGCGCAAAAGTGTCTACTGCATGGCACCAGTCATTTATAACAAATTGCCAAAGACATGGAAAGAGCTTACACTTTCATTATTTAAAAAGAGACTCCGAAGCTTTTTAGTGGCGAAAGCATATTACAATATTAAGGAGTTCCTAATTGAGAAATAATTTTTAAGCTAGTGTGTATATATTATTTTTTGTATTTAGTTCATTGCGTAATATTTTAGAATTGTATTGAATTATTTAGTTATAATTTAATTGCTTTGCATGCCTATGTGGTAAAATATGGCTGAACTTTATATTTTTTGTCATCAATTGCTGTTACCCACAATAAAAATATCTTTATCTTTATAGGTAGGTTATTTTAATTTAATTTAATTATTTATTGTTTTTTTAATTTTTTTCTATTACTGACGCTTTTAACGTTTTGCATTGTTCTCACATGTATAACTTCAACATGAATGATGTAACCAATTTTTTGTAACTATATCTGGATTTAATTAAAAGAGTGTCCGTGGAGTTTCTTGCCCGTTCTTCTCCATAGGTACCTTCTACGCTTTGGATTGGGCATCTAGCTTCATCTCTCTGACTGACCGACCCCTTGACAATTCAAAAGTGCCTGTAATTGGTTTATTTGAAATAAATGCTTTGAGTTTGAGTTTGAATCTTTAATGCAAACCTTGCGAAATAAACTTTTTATGGATAGAAATATTATTATAAATTAAATTCGCTTTTGGATTCTGTCTGTGTGACCGCGTTTTTCTTCTAAGCTACGAAACGGGTTTTGATGCGGTTTTACCATCATTTACAGAATTGGTTGCGGAAGGTTTATATTTGTGTGAATTGAAGGTAAATTTCCGATACCCACGCGGGCGAAGCCGTGGGCTAAAGCTAGTCAGGAATAAAGAAAATAAATGACACAGCAGGAAAAGTAAACCGCATAGAGAAATCGAAACTTTATCCCTGGAAAAATAACAGAAAAATATTTTCCTGGTGTGCAATCGGAAGTGTGAAAAATCGGAGGAATTGTGTTCGGATTTAAGAATGGGAGAATCTACATGTTGTGTTCGCTTTGGTGGGAGCTTACGATCTGTGGCGACAATCTGCGATTCTGAATAATCTCAATCGTAGCGCGCCGATAGCAGACTATAGAAATAGACGTTGCAAATAAAGTTCGTTTTTTTTTTTTGTTATTTGAGCATTGGACCGTTTTAGCTTTTGCAAACGCTAATTTCTCCAGTGAGTTCCATCTACACTAATAATCTTCTTCTATATTATTATACATATAAAATGCTTTGTCCTGAATGACTGACTGACTGACGGATCAACGCACAGCCTAAACCGCTGATTGAAGAGACCTGAAACTTGGAGGGTGTGTTCTTTATATGACGTAAGCATCCGATAAGAAAGGATTTTTCGAAATTCTACCCTTAAAGAGGTGAAAAAGGGGGGCAACGTTTGTATGGGACAACGTGATTCCTTGGTCCAATCTACTTCAAATTTTGCATACACATTTTTTTACAGAACTGATGGAAGACGTGTTTCGTATTTTGTTGAAATGCATCCCCTAACGGGGTTAAAAAGGGGTAGAAAGTTATTTTGGGGGTGATTTGTTTTGAAGTTGATATCAATACTCCTTAGTGCTTTTGATTTAAATTACATTTTATTTTGACACATCGCCTTTTCGCATTAAAGGTGTACAATTTCCAAAAATATCCGAAATTGAGTTAATACGCGGTAACGTTTGGTATCACCAGTATTTTTCTCTTAAATATTGACAAAAGAGCGTAGTTCAACAAACACTCGCTCGATGGCGCATTGGTTAGTTTTAAATTTCAGTTTTTAATTGGCCGAAGTGAGAACTTCTATCGCGCGAACACTATTTAACTTTTAGTTACGTTCAAACGACCGAGCAGTGTACTCGTTTTGTCTCATCAAAAGTATCAAAAGTATTACACCTTTAAAACGCTCTCCTGTAAAATTAGTTAGTTTTGAAATTATACATTAATGCGACCTGCGACGATCATGTTTGAAAACTCAATTCAATTTTATTCAAAAAGGGTTGAACTCACATAAAAGCTTGGTGCAATGCATACTCTTTAAAATTGGAATGTCTCGAAAGTCACCGTACAATATTAGTACTGCATTTGAAGGTTTCTTAGCTTGCGGAGTACTTCTGCCATATTACTTTGTTTGGGTATATTGGAGAGTGGGGTTTGGGTTTGTATCAAATCGAGGGGAAGTTTAAACGCGAAGTGTGCAGTTTTAACTCCTTCCAGCAGCGTGGCAGCAATTCCGGACGATGCGACCGCGAGCTGACGAAGTTAAAGCGTGCGTGAAGCGGTCTCATTTGTGGCCTTCAGTGACAAAACTGAAGCACAAGGTCAAACTCTTAAGGTATCGGGAATAGACTTGAGGGAAAGCTGCTTCTCCCACGGCCAGTTGTATGTGGCATACTCCAGAGTAAGCGCACAGAGTAGCCTGGTGATTCTAGCACGCGAAGGAATAACAAAAAATATTGTTTACAAAGAAATACTGCGGTAGGTGTAGTATTTTGATTTCGTTGTAAAAAGATAATACCCCGTGTAACTTTCACCAGATCAGAGGCCGAGCTTCGTGTTCATAAAATACTAGCTGCCCGCCTCGGTTTCGCACGGGTAGCACTATGTACTTATCTACGGTGCACCTACCTACCTAGCTACCTACCTACCCTACTTACCCTACTTACTTATTTACCCTACCTAGCCTACCCTGCCTACCCACCCTACCCTTCCTACCTACCTACCCTACCTACTTACCCTACCTACCTATCTACCCTACCCTACCCACTTACTCTACCTACCTACCTACTCTACCTACTTACCTACCTACCCTACCTACCTACCTACCTACCCTAACCAACTACCTACCTACCTACATACTTACCTGCCCTACCTATCTACATACCTACGTATCTACATACCTACCTACATACCCTACTTACTTAGCCTACCTACCTATCCTACCTACCTACCTCTACATACCTACGAACCTACCCTACTCTGCTAAATTCACATTCATCAAACGCACTACTGTCCAACGCGCCAAATTAAAATAGTCGTTACGTTTTCTGACATTTTCTAATTTGCTGCGCAATTTTTTTTAATTATCTCTCCGTAAGAACCTTCTCCTTACAATAACAAACACAACAAAAAAAGAATTAGCGAAATTGGTCCAGCCGTTCACGCGTGATGCCGCGACCAAGGGAAATAGGGGTCCATTTTTATATAAATAGATAAAAAAAAAATTTTTTGTTCATGTTTATTTAACCTTTAAATCCCTACACTATAATAAAGATTGTTATATTTTATAAGTATTCAAATATTTTAACATGATAATTAATATGTTATAACAAAATTAATAACGTAAAAATCCAATTAGAACCATACTCGACTTCTACGTGGACGAAGTCGCGGGCAAAAACTAGTAATATTATAAAGAGGTAAAGTGTGTATGTCCTATCTCCGAAACTTCTCTTCCGATTGCAAGAATTCTTTCACTGATAGAAATCTACATTAGTGCCGAGTGTCATACGATATGTTTTATGTTAAAGTTGACTTCCACGCGGACGAAGTTACGGGCAGAAGCTAGTAAAAATAATCCAAAGAAACCTTTCAGCTGTACTTCTCTTATTTTCTTTAGCTAATTTAAACTCCACGCACCTTCGTTACAAGCAAACGTTCCACGAAAATGATTTAATTCTTGAAACACTCGTTAATAAAGCAAGGTACACACAGTCGAAACGCCACGCCAAAAGTGCACAAACGAAGTATTTCGTATGCGTATCACGTCGTCTCGTGGAAGACTCCACTTTCTGTAAGTATATTATTATGTAGACGAGGTTTGGAGGCTTCATTGAAAGGGGAAGATTTCCTGTCACGTGAAAGGGTGTTTAAAGTACCTACGGAAGTACGTGTGTTAGTACAAAAAAACGAAAATCGGTCCAGTGCCTCCGCAAAGAAAAGGAAGACAGTCATCGTATGAGAAATAAAACACTTAGTGTGGAGATAAAATTTTATAGAACAACGATTTTGTTGTTATTGATATTGGTTAGAGAAACTAAAGGGTGTAGGGTAACGATCTAAAAGAAAGCGTTGAATATAAATGGAAGTTTAATTTTACGCTTAACTTTTTAGGAAGAACGTGTTATCGGTAAATAAATATAATAATGTGTTGGAGAACGATCACAACAGTTTTTACTAGAATTTTCCGCTATGACTTTTGATAATGCATCGAATTATTTATGCATAAATATAATGAGCCTATTATATTCCCCCCACTGCTGGCACACGGACCTGAGGGGGCTGAGGAGCTCGTGGCTAAGTAACAACAGCCGCACTGGTCGATCCATCAGGTTAAGCTACGCTTGCCGGGGTAGGTCAGTGGATGGGTGACCATCTCTACATACCGAGACTCCTCCGTGCCTCGGAAAGCACGTTAAGCCGTTGGTCCCGGCTGTCATTCGTGGATCTTTGACAGTCGTTACGAGTCGTCAGAAGCACGAAAGTCTGACACCACTCTTACCAAAGGGTATCGTATTACCCAGTTACTGGGTTGTGGAGGTCAGACAGCCATGTAAAATACTGGTATTCAGCTGCATCCGGTTAGACTGGAAGCCGACCCCAACATAGTTGGGAAAAGGCTAGGCAGATTTGATTTGATTTGCTGGCACACGGACCTCCTATTTCTGACCTCCTATTGACTGAGAATCGCTGTTACTCCTTGATTTTTTGGATTTGGTTTATATTTCGCATAATATGCTTGGATTAATATCGCTTTGTATAGAATTGAATGTATGTCCTGTGGATGTTGAAGGCGTTTATATAGGTGGGCTTTTAGGAAAATTACTAGAGTTATATTATTTTGTTACTACCTGTCATGTCATCTATAAAGTTAGGTCATTTTAATTATAAAATTTTAGGTCAAAATAGTTTGTATAATAACTGTGAGAGATAGAGTAAGTTCACAACAACGAACACGCTAGGTGACATGAAATTAAATTGAATTGAATAACCTCTCAGCAGTTGAGGGGTTTCTTCGAACACCAGTCAAACTTTCATCTATTCAATATTGACATGGCTCTCGCGCATGGCCTATTTTCACCTGCCACTTAATCCGATGCTTTCCATCCTCTTCCATCTTTCGGAGATAGGTGGGTACTTCTCCAAAGGTGAGACGGTGATAAATATTTATTACTCATTAGGAGGTAGTAAGGGGTTGTAAGGTGGTCATAATATTCTAGATTGTGGTGTAAATGTATTTATAAGGAACCTTTCAACGAAACCCTAATCGGATCAAATGGCTTCGAGCGATTTAATGGATTTCTAATTTATTCATAAAAATCTGTGAAAGTGTTTGAATTTTAAATAAGTTTTAAGTGTCAAAGACATTGAGGAGAGTGGTAAGAGTTAGTGTTTTACGTGAAATAACATTTTAGAAGCGAATAAAGATGAAGACGATTTTTAAAAAGTCGTTATTTAAAAAGACGTCGTTGTTTCATCTTGAATTATGATCATTAGGCATCGTAATATTTTCTAAACCTAAAACGCCAATACATTGAAGAGATGTCCACCATTATTATTTAACATACCTAAGGTGCATTTTTGATCCTTATAAGAAACATCATCGGTTAGCACCTAAAAAAGTTTTTTTGAAAACTGTCCATTAATTTATTAAAACGTTATGCACAAGTAAAAAAATACTGTACAAAGTAGGACTGAGGCATTTTCTACCAGCCAAACTTAGGATGATGCAGAGACAAAACATGGCAGGTGCAACATAATTGATATATAACTCGAAAAAGAATAAATAATAATAAATAGATACATTACATATAAACAAAATAAACTTAGTCAGGAGAATTTCTTGCTGACTGTATTTTTTTTTCCAAAAACTGTAAGAGCAGATCAAAATTTCTCAAAAAAGTTAAGGATAGTCTCGAGCCGTTTTCCTGTAACTACAACGGTTAAGTTACCTAGTCTTACTGCCCCATCTAAAAAATCTAGCCTTTAAAGGCATTTAAGCATAAATTATTGCCACACATTGCACCTCGGAGGTGGACTGCAGCAAGGAATGCTTCCACTATGGTCGGCCCGGTCACAAGGCCGGCTCGTGCAATGCCACGCCGCACTGTTAAGCATGTGCTGCGGCTGGCAAGCCGGCTGATCACCTGGCTGGGAGCAAGGCCTGCGCTCCACCCGCCAAACCCAGGGGCAGGGCCCTCGGCCACCGCCGTCACCACCGCAGCCGCCACCATTGCCACCGCCGTTGCCACCTCTACCGTCGTCGTCACCGCTAACACCGCGGCAGGGCCATCACAGGGGGCCCGGGAGGAGGCTAACATAGATTGCCAATAAGTGGCCCCATTACGCCTCCTCCAGGCGAACATCAACCACTGCGCCACCGCTCAGGATCTGTTGCTCCAGAGCATGGCGCAGCGGTCGATTAACATCGCGGTCGTCGCTGAGCCGTACTTTGTCTCAAAATGCAAGTCTCGCAATGCAGTTCTTCTACCGCAAAAAGTTGTGAGATCTAATGTAAAACCAAGTCGGTTAGGTTATTCAGTACCTATCTATGGGAGCATCTATCTAACACCTTTGTCATAAATTGTTACCTTATTAGTAACAACATAGGTAATATAGTGACCGTATCAATATAAGACATCTTTATTTCTATAAATAAGTATAATAATGACTTAAACATGGGATCAGGAGGCAAAAGTCCTCGCGCACATCTGGGAGTGGTGCGATCAGGCGAAAAGCAGGGGCGTTACTCCGCTGCCGTGAAAAATCACGGCACAGTGGACTGAGCTCCGGCGGGATCTCATGGCGAATGGGGAGTGCGATTGTCACAACCCAGCGCTGGGCACGCCACAAATGTAGCGATAAGTCCCCTCTTTGAGGAGTGGCTAGAGAGGAGCCACGGCATCTTCACCTTCCGCCTGACGCAGGTCCTCACTGAACATGGTTGTTTCGGGAGGTTCCTGTTCAGGATAAAGCGGGAGGAAATGCCCGATTGTCACCACTGTGTGAATTGCCCAGAGGACACGGTGGAGCATACGGTGGAGGTCTGCCCGGCTTGGGCGGAGCATCGCCGTGTCCTCACGGAAACGATTGACGGTGGCGATCTCTCACGTCCAGACTTGGTTCAGGCCATGGTTCGGTGCGAGAGTGCATAGGAGGCCGTCACTTCCTTCTGCGAAGCAGTAATGCTCGCGAAGGAGGAGGCGGAATGCGTGAGGGAGAGGCAAAATTCGCGCCCTCGCTCCCCTAGTCACCGCAGGAGACGCCCCGGGCATCGAGAGTCGCAAGCCTACTTGCGGCCACCGTAGGCGGGTGGGTAGGTCGCCGTCCGATAAGGACCAGGCCCGGGTCGATGGCGCGTTGTGTTCCACGCGCGCCTCAAAGAGATGTCAGGGCCAACTGACGGGGTCCATTAGGGCCAATGCCTGCCAGGGTTGCGAGTTTGTCTGAAAGGGATATCGCGGCCCTGGCACACAGGCAACGGAAGGAATACGGTTGGGTTTTATTCAGTAAAAGTCTGACACGCCGTCCCGCTCCGCCCAGAGCTCAGAGTTATTTGATAATTTCCAACCCAAAAAAAAAAAACCCATGCCGGTTTCCTCACGATGATTTTCTTCACCGTTTTTTAAGCAAGTGATAATTATACAATACGCACATGAATGCGAAAAGTTAGGGGTAGAGAAATTTAGAGATTGCTTAGAGGCCAGAGGGACACGTTTGAAGAAAAGACAAGATTCTTTACGAAGACTTCTTTGACCTACATACACTTTAGTTAAAACTTTTACAGATTCACAGAAATTTAATAAACTATCGTTTTAGGAGTCAAAAGTTTTTGTGACTTGTGGATAAAGTTAAACTTTAATGGCTTCAATACCCGGATTCTGGCTGAAAATGAAAGGAAAAGAGACCTATAAAAATTGTAATGGCCCGACGACCTGTGACGAGAATATTCTCTTACAATGGATGAAAAAAAAATGCTTGTTAGACCGACGATATATATGGGTAGTTTCAATGAAAATTCTATCTTTTAATACATACCTCAACCTATATTTATAACACTGCTTTGTAGATATATAAAACAAATTTTTATTGGCGTTGTTTATGAAATATGAATATTGTTTTAGTTAACGAATTATCCAACTGCTCTATTGGCACAACTACAACAAATAATATCAGTTTCAATTTCAGCTCTAAGCCAGACAGAATTAGAACAAAGAATTCTAGAAGCTTCTGAAACAAAAGCAAATCTAGTAACAAATACCTATCGCTGTATGACTGTTCCCTAATCAAGACAAGAAATTGCTTCAAGGAAGCAATTTCGATCTTACAAGCCCAGACTGCAAATGAGGTCGATCAAACGCAATCAATTGCCTATTAAGGCAAATTAACATTCAAAATTACAGAGATCTGTTTCCAAATCACGTCTAAATCATTCCATTGGAGTTGTATCTAACAGCTGACTTAGAAGGCCTCGTTTAATCAGCATGCCGTAAGGGCTGATAGATAAGGTTGCTTTTAATAAAAACCACGAATTGTTTTTAAAAGTAAAAGTATCAAAATAAATATAACTTACTTAGTTATGTAAAGTTTGATAAGATCTACATTATCTATGGGGAGCGACTGGAAACAGACGTTAATCAATAATTTTGTATTTAGGTATGTACAGTCGTGGAAATTAATTGTTTTTTAGCAAATTGACACCCTCCGTCAATTTGCCGTGTTATAGCCATTTCATACAACAGGCAAAAAATGACATTTGTGATTTGAATATACGGACAATTTAAATTGGTACCACTAAATACTTACTTGATACCTGTTACGAAAATGAGATGTTTAAATTTTATTTTGTCTTGTTTTAAGACTATCTTTAACAATTTTTGTTGTTCGTATAAACTATTCCAGAAAATATTATTCTAATCAGAGAATAAAAGGGAAAATTCTTGCACCAACGATTTTGGTTTTCAATATCCATTAGATATATTTTCATGTGGGTCTTCATTTCAATTCGCAATATTCAACATAATAGTAAGGTAATCTCTCGAGAGTATTACTCGATTCATCTGTTAAATTGATTGATTGGCTTGGTATACATAGCTAGGTAATACGTACAGACTCGCACAGAGTCGCCATTATAAAGCAGTTCCTGAAACGGAATAATATCCTTATCTTGTTTGAAAATTCCTGAGTGTGAAATGATGGAAAGTTGTTGTTTATATAATTGGCATAAAACAAAAATTCTCCGACCCGAAAAATCCTTGTTTGAAGAGTGAAATAAGGATCTTTTGGGCCTTCAGTGACATTGACAGAGCCTGTTAACTTAAACACAAAAACTATCACAGAAATAGTATTGAAAAACAAGATGGCGATGTGAGCTCCGATTGAGGCCACGCGCCAAAAGATCCTTGTACTGTTGTTTATACAAATAACAACTATCATTATTTGACAGTTGTAAAAAATGGCTATAACACGGCAAATCGACGTAGTGTGTCTATGTTGAACGTTTCGTTGAATGTTTGCAAAGGTTTTTAAATTTTTCCATGTCTTAAGAAACTGTGGTGGTAATAAATAGTTGTTATACTCCTGCAGATGTTCGTAGCAGCCCTGTTCGATCTCTCGTTCTGTTCTGACGCTTTTGTATCCCTGGTGATTTGCATAATAACAACCTCGACATCGCATTGCTGATCACAGAATGTTGTTATTAACGTGCAAGCTATTGTCAGTTGTGTTGTTCATTCATAAATAAATTCGTTATTTTTTACTACTTGAAAATATGGTGGTCAGATCTCTGAGTTTGAAACAACACCGAAATCTGACATCGGTATTTATACCTCTCGAAAATGGTCTACATTAATAGTAAGATGAATTATTGACTACACTTTCGATCCGGAGTCCGTACCGTACGAAAGTCATAGTTACACCGCACAAGGTTCAAAATCGTTTGACACTGGACAATGGTTTAAGGTTCTTTTAGTAGAATAGAACAGTACCTACAGTAAAAAGTAATCCAATTTCAACCAGTTCCACGACATAGTACCAACAACTTTATGTCCCGACCAAGGATTTTCTATACCTCCACATCAAAAGAAAGTGTCCCCAATACATAGTCGAACACTCGAGAAGATAGCAGCCCTGCTCAATCTGCGGGTTGGGCCGTCGCCGATAGATTTGCATAATAACACCCCCGACCTCCATCGAAGTCGCATTGGGTACAAGTGATGAATGAACGGGGTTTATACGATTGATTTACCACGATTTACGATTAAAATGTTTTCGGGTTACGTAATTGAAGGAATTGTTTGGGAAGACGATTTAAGCTGAGAGAACTGAATATATTGTCAGATGATTATTTAAAATTTTTGAAATATTAGGTAAATCGAAGGATTTAGGACTAAGTAATTAGTTTGTCACCGTAAATTAACATAACTGTTTTTGGTAGTATTATTATTTTTTCAAACAAAAATACAGCTAAAGGCTTGTGCAGACCAGCGCGACTTGTCGCGCGACACGACACGAACAATACAATTTCTAAGAAAACTTCACAGTATAACAATAACCGGTGTCGCGTCGCGCGACAAGTCGCGCTGGTCTGCACAAGCCTTAACAAAAACTGATTTTCGCAATTATATTATTAGAAAAGTTTTATTATAAAATAAATATTTTAGATATTTAGCTAACCTCATTTCCAAATAAAAAATAGAAGCAAATGAAAACATTTACATCGTTCAACAATTTTTACACAAACAAAAACAACAGTTATTTTCTAAAAGAAAAATGGTGACACCATTATAATTAAAAGTAAGGATATAAGAGGAGGCAGTGTCGGAAACGTTAATTTAATCAGAAATATTAAAAGGTGGGCACGAACCGTAGGCTCGAGATTTTAAATAGGCCTCTCCTTAAGTACCTGGTGAGGGGAATGGCCCTTCATTGTTCATAGCCGATGGGCTAATAAATTGACACTACTTGAGAGATGAGAACAAGGTTTAAAAGGTCCCCGGTTAGAAATAATGAGTTGGTCTGTTTTTGTGTGTTATTTAATGGTTATTTATGACTAGTTGCATCGATTTCACCCGCATAAGTCTCGATGTCGTGGGAATATCGGGATAAAGAGTATCTTATGTTCTAACCCAGATCATGGTCTACCCACGCACCAAATTTCATCCAAATCCGTTCAGCTGTTTTAGCGTGAAAGAGCAATGCTGGGGCCGCATCTGCGTCTATCATGACGAAGAATTGCGTACCGAAGCTTTGTATATTTTTCTTGCTAAAAAGTTATCGCGCTAGTGCAGTAGTTACATTAGCCGCTTCATAATTTTAAAGAATTATCGTAAAATATAGAAGGCTCTCCATTATTTCAACAGAGCGTCTACGCAGTCCGGAGACAACACTCAAAATTTGTGTAAATTAAATATGATTTGCATGCCCATGACGGTAGAACATGGAGGACTTTCATAATAAAACATCAATATAATAATTACCCATGTTTGCAAAGTAATAAATGATTTGATTTGATTTGAAAATTAACCACGGTAGTCCGACCACGCGCTACGCTAATTAGCGCGCTAAAGCCCTTTGATATACTCGGGCGATAAGTGCTACGCAGCTCGAACTATCGCGACGATAGCCGATAATGGTTGGCCACATCTGCGTGTATCCTATCACTGTGTGAAGCTTCATCACGATAGACGCAGATGCGGCCCCAGCATAACAAACCAACATACAAAAAAAAACAAATCTTTTCTATTTATAATATTAGTTTAGATGAAATCCATAGGAATAGCTTTTTGTGGGATGATATAAATCAGTACGATAATATTGCGAAAATTATTGTTAGAAGACAGTGATTGTAACTACATTAAATTAGATATCTTTACTTAAGTCCTTTACTATTCAAGTATGTATTATCTACTAAGCAGAATGCCTACGTCTGGTTTTGGAGAGGTTTATTTGACTCCGTCAACTTTACATCGCAGTTTATTCAGTTCCATCTTCCTCGATAAATAAGATTTAGAAAAGTTAAGATTTCAAATCGAGATTATGTTTGGTACAGGTACTTATAGTATAAGCTATGTATTTCCTTTACCTTTTCCAGCATAAAGGAAAAATCTACTAAGCTTTGTTTAGAATATAAAATTTTACACGAGTTAAAGAAAACAGTCGGCTGCAGGCAGCTGTGCTGCGTGCAGGTTCCGCTGGTTTTACCGCGTCAAGTTCTTTTTTGTTTATTTTAATATTCTGCTTTCTCCTCACTGTTTATAACTTTAAAATGCTTTGAATACCAAGCTACAATCTGGGAGGTATTTGCATGTTTTAAATTCCTAATATTTTATTGAAATAGAGGTTTGTAACAGGCATACAGCGTAGGTTTATGTATACAGGGTGGCCTCCGTGAAACAAGGTCCAAAACAAAATTTTTGAAGCCTCTCCCCAACGGATTCCCGAAACACCCCCATGTATGTTCACTATTATTTATAGTTTAGGAGCTGGACGGTTTTTAATATTGTTAGAGAAATTTTTAATACTATGTAGGTACTTTGGGGTCATTACCACCCAATTCCTTTTTTTTTTAAAGACTGTAGATCTAGAACGAATCTTGTCGAGCAAAAATTTTCCCTATTGGCAAAATTTTAGTCACTTCGGGTGATGTTTACACATTTAGTATTTTTTATCGAACGTAGACCACAATTTATAATAAAAAAACTTGAGAAGTGTCAAGGGACACCCGGATGGAACGAAGTTCAGAGAAAGAGAGAGAGACAGACAGAGAAACACGCGCACGCCGCACGGCTTACAATTATAGCAAAAAGTGTCGTTACAACTTTTGGTCTTAATTTTTTCCGTCTAGCCCCCTTTTGTAACGCGCGATAAGGAACTTCGTCCAAAAATGCGACATATTATTGCCCATATAATAATGTTTTATGACCTTTATGATAATATTCACCGTCAACGCTTCATCTTTTCCCTCAGACCTAAATACCTACAATTTACAACATAATATAAATTGTGATTCTCATAATGAAAGCTGTAACTTTATTATCAGAGATTTTATTACGTGCAGAAAGATGTTCAGTCCCTGTTAAATGTGGGAATTGAATTCGCACGCCAAGGAATCTGTATGTTTAATGATGGTGCAGTGTTTCAGTTTAAAGGGATTAGCTTTCAGGGTTGATGTGGGATTTAAGACTCATTGATTTGAATAAGAGCCTTTGTTTGAAAGGAAAAAGGCTGCTGCAGTTGAGTTTTTATTACATAATATTTTTTTATGCGAAAAATAAAAAGAAATCGTGATGGCGGGACGAACTGGATAGGACCCGACGAAACTGGAATAAAGACGCGCGGACTAGCGAAAGATGAAAAGATTGGAGGGACACCTTTGGCACTGGAGTGGGACAGGGAAGAACAAAAAAAAAAATATGAATTCATCGCAAAAATACTCGAGTAGCGTTTCTATTTTTTATTGAAGGATCGCTTAAGTCTTCATAGCCTACATATTTTTTTTGCAGAAGCATGTTATACACATGATTTTAACTTATACAAAAGTATCAGGAGGTGCGGGCATGGTAGTGATGCTGCCAAGTCGATCAAGAACAAACAAACAAATTCTATTTAAATTAGTAGATTATTCTTATGTGGTTATGTTGCCGTGCGATGGTTTTTTTTAAATATCTTCTCCCGCGCCGCTCTGGGCGGAGCGGAAGGGCGTGTCAGACTTTTATTGAATAAAACCCACCCGTGTTCCTTCCGTTGCCTGTGTGCCGGAGCCGCGATATCCCTTTCAGACAAACTCGCAACACTGGCATGCATTAGCCCTTAAAGACCCCGTCAGTTGGTGCTGACATCTCTTTGAGGCGCGCATGGAACACAACGCGCCGTCGACCCGGGCCTGGTCCTTATCGGACGGCCAGCTACCATCGCTCACCATCCGCAAGCCCGCGCCTACAGTGGCCGGAAATCGGCTTGCGACTCCCAACGCCCGGGGCGTCTCCTGCGGCGACTAGGGGCGCGAGGGCGTGTATCTTGCCTCTCCCCCACGCATTCCGCATCCTCCTTCGCGAGCAATACTGCTTCGCAGAAGGAAGAGACGCCCTCCCATGCACTCTCGCTCCGAACCATGGCCTGAACCAGGTCCGGACGCGAGATATCGCCGCCGTCAATCGCTTCCGAGAGGACACGGCGGTGCTTCGCCCAAGCCGGGCAGACCTCCACCGTATGTTCCATAGTGTCCTCCGGGCAATCCACACAGTGGTGACACCCCGGTGTTTCCTTCCACTTTATCCTGAACAGGAACCTCCAGAAACAACCATGTCCGGTGAGGACCTGCGTCAGAGGATGCCGTGGCGCCACCTTAGCCACTCCTCAAAGACCCCACTTATCGCCTTAATTGTGGCGTGCCCAGCGCTGGGTTGCGACAATCGCACTCTCCATTCGCCATGAGATCCCACCGGAGCTCTGTCCACTGTGCCGTGATTTCCCGCGGCAGCGGAGTTACGCCCTGGCGTTTCGCCTCTTTCTTCATAGGAATTCACTTCGCTCTCGCTAGCTCTCTACCAGTCGAAGCATCACTTTGACGGTACAATAAACTTCAACAGACTACGCTGAACATTTTGGGAATAAAAAAAGCGATGGACAGGCAGTTATACTGAGACTGAAGTGTAAGCGATCCGCTTTCCAATTAAGAATCGAACTTCTAAACAAGCATCCAACTTTGACTTGTGTTACAAAAGAAATACCTACGAAGTTGGTTCCTATTACCGGTAATTACACTCGGGTGTTCTACTTTTTTTTGCGCTTTTAACTTGCATTTGAGGAATGCGATATAAATGTCTTGCGTAGGTGTAATTGTAAAAGCCAATTATTTTTAAAGGATAAACGAGGAGTTTCTTGTCGGCTCTCTTCCATAGGAAACAACCAATTGGAACCGTGCACCTAGCTTCTGACGTTTCATAAGTGCCCATGTAGGTATATGTGAAATAAAACATTTTGTTTTTTAATTAGCCGATTCGCGCTATCAGTACATATGTTACCGGTAATCCGTATAATTCAGGTATTCTATACAATACCTAGGCAATGTATAGAATACCTGAGGCGTCCAGGCAATGTATGAAATATTATGAATATTATTGTCCGTTACATACTTTGCCTAGGTAATGTATACATTTCCCAGGGATTGTATAAAATACCTGCTGGTTCACCGGCAATGTGTAAAGTAAATAGATTTGGTCTATATTTATGAATATTATGTAAGTACCATGGGAGAAACGAACATCTATACACCGTAAGGACTACCTTGCTTGCAACACACGGCCGCTATACTCGTAGGAATACTTGGTAACAGATGTGTACATCGTGTACACGTGATTTTTAACCGACAAAAATAAAGGGGGAGGTTCTTAATTCGACACGTATATTTGGTTTCCAAGATGGTCAGATGTAAGTTTCCTCTATAGTACTTACCTATAAAACGTATGGTAACGTAAACGTAATGGTATAATACGATTAATAGACGTTACAATACAGGGGGGCCAAAAATACTATCTCCTGTGTCAGTAATTCACCAGAACAACACAGTTTTCGTCCTATTTTGATCGGCACAGAACACTTGATTTTTACAGTATATGTATAACTTATTAAACCGTGTATGTATAGTCACTAGATAACAATGTCACTTATTAATTTATTATAGTCAACTTTCATTAAATTATCTATCCAAAACATGTAATTGCTGCTATAAATTTTAAAGATTTAAATACAACGGAACTATTGATAGAACGTTTGATACACAGAAAAAAGGTGAACATCTATCTACAAAAAGCGGACATCCATTCATCATCATAATCTGCAGAAATACCTCCACCTACTCGACATAGACCTCCCAAAAACATCATTACTGTTCTCCGTCGACGCGACTTGCGTACGCGTCACTTGTTTTCTTCGCGTGAGTACCGTCGCTCCGCAAGTCGCCTCGCTTCCTTCGCAGTTGTTGTCACAAGAGTCGGTTCGCTTGAGCGTTCAGTGTTCGTTCGCAGGTCGTGCCCAAGAGGTTAGCGACCGGTTCTAGGCAGTAGGTCACCCATCATGATGATGATTCGAACGTAGTAACGCAGCGATATGCGAAACAGTTCTGCGAGTATATTAGTTCCTGCTTTAATAATAATTAGTAATACCCTAATCCTACATCGGTGCTATTACTGTCCTCTTACCTATAATAACTTGGTTTTGTTCATCTGCTCACTTATATTTAATAAGAAAAAAACATCATAAACATAATAATCAGACGATCCCTCATCCACAAAATACAATAACAACCCTAACTCAGGTGACTTATATACAAAAAAAATGATAATCATGTAATACATTTCATCCTTTCTTCGTGGAAATGAGCGGTATGCCGTTAAACACGATCCTTATACACACTTCGCAGAATCTTTAAGGGGTAAGTCACATGTGATACATTCATATTATCAAGGAAAATATTTTGTACGATTTCTATACGCTTCTCTATTAACTTGCAAATACTCATACTAATGTCGCTTAATTTTTCTTTAAATTCTGTCGTCAGGATCTCGTCAGTTTGAGACAAAATGGGGGGTGAAATTTAGACTTTGGAGAAACTTGACAGTACAGCAGGTCTTCAGGTGCTAATATGTATACTTTGGAGAAACTTGACAGTAAAGCAGGTCTTCAGGTGCTAATATGTATACTCCCGCAATTTGGTATCTTCCAATGTACAAATATTCTTAAACGTCATCATTAGTGTATCAACTCTGAATTTATAGCAGTGTATCAATCTATTTATAAGCCACACCTACGATGCACATCAGCTTAAAGTTTACCGTGCACAACAGACCTTAGCGACGAAGGGTCCCAATGTTCCTCAAAACACGGTGACACATTACACCATTTCCGCGAAGTTGGTTCAGCTTGACTTATTCCTGGCTGGAGAAGGACTATTATTCACAGTAAGTATTTATATTCACAGTACATACTCTGTATATAAATACTTAGCAATTTATCACCTTGTTCCCCTTAACATTCTCAGAAGACAGAGATATTTTTTTAAGACATTCTTCCCAATATTAATTTTGTTGGAAATTGAATTCGTTGTTTTTAAATTTATTGTTGCCCTTTATGATGTATTTCAGATTTGGCAGCGGTGAGAATAATAGAAGAGATTATTTGTTTCAATTGAGTGGTTTATTTTTCTGGGGGCTTCAGAAGTAATGAAAACCTTTATTTAACCGTGGTCGAAGATAAAGTTCCCAATAAAATCTCCAATAATTATAACAGTAGAAATATAAGACAATATTATTCAAATTAATATGCAAATAATGACAGCTTCGTTGGTCTAGTGGTTGCAAACGCTACTTCTGAGCATGAGGTCCTGGGTTCGATTCCCGGGTCGGGCAGAGTATTATCTGGATTTTCTCAGTAGCAGCCCGGAGTTTGGATTTGTGCCCGGTTGATGGCAATAGGCTCGCCCCCTATTACATGGGACTTAAACATAACTGGCGTAAATGTGGGTGTACTGTATGTACACCTCTGTCTAACCCTTTGGAGAATACACGCATGATGTAATGTTTATGGATCAAAACTAATATTAAAAAGATAAAAGATTTGATTTTTTTGTATGTTTGATTGTAATGAATAAACTCAAAAACTACTGGACGGATAAAAAAAAAATCTGAATGCTATATTATCGTTGAGTAACATAGGCTATAATTTACAAAGATATCACGCGGGCGAAGCCGCTGGCTGAAGCTCGTATATTTATATAATGAATATTTTATAGAAAATCAAAGTTGTGAAAAACGATACACTAGCACATTCAGGTTTACATATTTCAGGGATGATTTCCTTTGTCTTCAAACTCACTCATGAAAGCGCTCGTAATTAAAAAAATATCAATATTTACATTCCTCTGTACAAATAATATTGTACTCATAATAATATTATTTGTAAAGGTGGATAGCCGATATTGCTATTGATATTGCGGGACACAATTGAATAAAAAGTCTATTGTGTCTCGTTAGAGACAGTTGAACTCATAGTAGACATTTTATTTATGTATAAATTACACGTAATCACAAAAAAACCTTTCAAGAAATTGTCGTCAACAAATGTCCAGATATTGCCACAAAAATCTAATTCTAGCTAATAAAAATGTAGATAGCTAAAGCTTTTATTCAAATTCAATATTTTATTTTACATAAACCTACATAGGCATTTATGAACCCTCAGAATCTAGGTGCATATTTCCAATTGGTCGTTTTCCATGGAGAACAGTCGGCATAAATCTGCACTGTTACGAAGTCCAATAAAAGACGCAATAATTAAAATTTAACATAATGTAACATACGAGTATCAACACGCACGGTATGCTCGGAGTATAAGCAGAGGGTGTTTAAATTGCAAATTCAGGAAAGATAGTTTTTAAATAAATAAATTGACTACCAACATTAATGGTCCGTATATTTAAATCACAACAGCTGTAATTCTTTGAGAATTGTATGTAGGGTGTCAATTATTTGCTTAACAATTAATTAAACCTAACTGTATATCCTGTTAAAAAACGCAGAGGCCATCAATCAGGCAAAACTCTAGACTCCATGGTTACCTATCATAAGTTCGAAAAAGATTTGACCGAATTTCATTTCACCTAAAACTTTTCAACTATTATCGTTTCGTTTTTTTTTACTTCATCGAAGTCACGTCTGCCACTGTATGAGTTGACCTATTATCAATTCGATTTTTTTCGTTACTCCAAAAATTAAAAACCGAAGTTACACTTAGCCGAAATAACATTTGTTCGAAGTATTATGTTTCCGAACATTTATTATACCACGAGGTATGGATGGGTGAAAGAAGGTATGCTTGCTTCAAGCATGCAAGCAGACATGCAGCGTGCAAGCAGGCATGCAGAAGGCAAGCAGGCATGTAGCATGCAAGCAGGCATCCAGCATGCCAGCAAGCATGCAACATGCACGCAGGCGTGCAACATGCAGCAAGCATTGTTTCTGTCACGGCTCCGGCGCTGCGGGGTTTGGGCGGCCCCACGCGAGCTTATCGTTGCAGATGGTTTTAACGCTCACCACCGCAGCTTCGGCTTGCTCGTCTCAGCCGTGGCGGCGGCCCTTCTAACCACCTGCTCCTCAGCTCGCGGGCCGCCCCACCCCTCCGCGCCTACGCGGGCTTAAATTACTTTCTAGGGGTAGGGCATACAAGACTACGTGGAGTCGGTTTTGCAGCGATTCGTTTCTGTCACTAAATTTTGTAGCACAACATAGGTATTGACTTTTTATGACACTATTTTAATTTAATTTAATTAAAAAAAAAAATTGTTTCGGTGTGGTGAAAATATGGTAAAAAATTCATTAGGCAAATGAAAAAAGTTCAAAAGGGGCTTCGGCCAATAGCAAAAAGTTATTTTGTAAATCGACCAAATATAGTTCGGTAAAATAATACCAATGACACATGGTATTTCGATTATCTAAAAATATGTCAAATATTGCAAAAAAGACGTCGGTCAATAGTTTTCGGTAAAATGAAATTCGAACAAAATCAATTCGGAAAAGTGATCGGTTCCCAGACTCCATGCAAAAATACAACAAGCAATAATATTTAATTGATTGAAAAATATATGTCATATTTAGTATTCCATCGTCCTTTAGGTCAAAGGACATATAAAACAAACATCAACCCATCCTACGCCGAATCTCCGTGAATGCTCGTAAGTTTTCGTGCACGTACCGAGATAACGCTCGGTAGCTCATATCGGGCCAAG
The DNA here is from genome assembly GCA_916701695.1 of Agrochola macilenta. Classification (NCBI taxonomy): domain Eukaryota; kingdom Metazoa; phylum Arthropoda; class Insecta; order Lepidoptera; family Noctuidae; genus Agrochola; species Agrochola macilenta. The sequence goes on from OU753556.1 coordinate 23,142,030, forward strand.
TTTGAGGATTGCAGGAACAAGCTGACTGTAAAGTTGTCCAAACTTTTTACGGAGCTTGTATGAGATGTTAAGTTTTGATCAATATTTATTTGGAAGTTGCTTGTAGTTAGTATGAGTTTTATAAAGTGACCACGAGGTTGGGCTGCCAAATTTAGCATGTTCAATAAAGTTAAGATAGTTTCCAGTGTCCTAGGTAATTTTGGACAATATTGATAAAAAATTGTGGAAAGTATTGTAAGAATTGTCCAATATCTTTCTGCCGACACTTAGTTCAGTGCTTCTCTGTGTAAAAAAAGACAGTTACAGTTACAGTGGTACAGTAAACCAGCTTGTGTTAAAATTAAATCACGTTACGCTTTCGCGGTTCAAAACTCCGATCTTTGTTGCTTTGTATCAATGTTTCTTTTATATAAATGACCTACATAGACTTCTAGCTAATTAACACACTCTTTATAAAACATATCCACCGCTATTTAAATAGGCATTTAAATCCTAATTTAGATAAAATCCGTACCCACAAAAACCATTAAGTCCTACCTTCTCCAAAGCTACAGTCAACTAACTTACATGTAGCTTTGCTTAGTCCAGCGGTATTTGCATTGGAAAACTGGAGACGGCCTGTAGCCGGCTGTAGCGTTCCGAATCTGTAATCCAAATTGTTTGCTCCCAGTTGGCCAATTAATAGTTTACCAGTTTGCGGGTTTGTCGAGCCAACTGGAACATTTCCACTGCATAATACACGGATAGTCATTTACATAAATAAAAGAAACGAAGCTCTGCCCAGTGATCACTGGAAAGGGTAAATTGAAGTTCTGGATGGACAAGATTGGGTCATCACTGGAGGTCTCCTTGGAGAAATTGTGGTGGAAATTCGTACTTTAGGTTAATAACTCTTTGACTGTTTCGTTTAATGTTAAACACATTTTTTTTGTGAAGATCGTATGTTAGACACGAAACATATTGCTATGTGCTATTTTGATATACAATTTTAATAGGAATGCTAGCTATTGGTTAAGTGCAGTTTCCCTAACCATCACTTGACACATTATAAAGTCTTTCCGATAATCGATATGCACTTTGCACAAGCTCGGCATTATTGGGACTTCGAAGGCTGAATAACTAACGGCTTCGGATCTAATAGCAATACTCTTCAACTTCAAGTCGAACCAATCTAAGATTACGAACAGTTTGTATTTACCTACAGTTCATGGTTCTTAACCGCAAATTCACCCTCTTTATCCCTTCCATCGAATTCCAAAACATACTCTATTACTTGGTTTTATAGTTGCTATTACAAGTTCTACTTCGCCATAATAAAACCAATTGGCTATGCCTTCGGCGTTTTTCTGGTATTTGTAAAGCCTTCAAGTTTTATTTCGGATATCTTTTATGCAAATCAATACAAATGATTCCTTTTGCCTGTATCTACAAATTGTGGTTTCGAAAAATACCGATCAGTTTGCTCAAGAAAACGTTTTGGTGTTATATATTACTTTTTTGTTATGTACCTACTCGTACAGATGGTCACTTATAAGTATTATTACTATAGTCCTTAGTACCAAACATTTTAGAAAAGTGCACGCTGCCTTAGGTTCTACCGAAGCTGAGGAGCTGCCTGGGGTTGCGTGTGTTTGTTGTAAAATTTCTCAATAACCAAAAAAGCAGACGATAATTAAATTTAGGGCTGATTTTTCAATCTAATAAAGAATCGAATAGCGTTTATTCCATAGATAGCGTGATTCTGTATTTTTCAACAGTTAGAGTCAGTATCGGACGGTTAAAGCCCATAACTGAGGAATTAAGTTAACTGTCCCTCCAAGCCTCAGTTAGTACGTTATTGTAGGGAATAAATAATGTTTTGTCATTTTTTTGTTTGGAGTTTTAATGCGCTTTGCGTCTGCGTGTTTTCGTGCCCTTGTGTTGATGAAAAAATTTATGTTTTAGATTCAATTGACGATAGTTTTTTTTTCCATATCTTCAAATATCTCTTTTCTTACATTTTCGGGGCGAAATTATTTTAACAATTTAAAACCACTAGGCTCAACTTTTAGTACCAAGTCAAAAACACCGTAAACACACAGAAAATTTGTTTGTAACTGATCCTTTTTAACTAAACACATACCCACTTCTATCACGATAGCCGCGAAAAACAAAAAAAAAAAAGGTTGCTGATCAAAATGTCAGACGTTTTGTTTCTATTCTTGTCTAACACGTTAAATACTGGAGCTGTGCATCTCGCTTGCACATCATAGTGAGAAGTTAGCTAACAAAGATCACAGATATACTATTCTACAGATTCTCAGAACTATTCTTCAGTTTAGTATTATGCGATTGAAAAATTTAAAATATTTATTCGCCTGATAAACAGCCAGACAATTTTATACGCTAGATAACTATTCAACGATTTAACTGAGGATTGAAAAATCGGCCATAAGGCACATCATTTTTCAAACATAACGTTTTTGTAGTCAAAAATATCCGTGAACTCTAAAATAACAAGACTGACCTTAAAATAAAAGGTCATTCCAATCAGTTGGCAGCGAAGCATCGGTGTTGCAAAATGAAAAAAAAGGTTATAAAAACGCGCGCGTTGACATCGTTCCGTTCAATTTTTTTTTATAAAGTACCCCAACTAGCTTCCCGCCTAGATACGATAAAAACAAACGGGTGAATTGAGATTTTTTGTGAAAAAGAATTTAGGAGCGGACTGGATTTTTGGCGGCCTGTCAGATAGAAACCAAAATTTCTCGGTATATGAACAATTATTTCTATGCACTATACCTATTCCAAAAGGAACTGAAAAACGTCTAGTTTTTATTTAACTTTCAGCGGTGTATAGTGATTTAGTGAACGAAACATAGGCAGGATATTGCACACTAAAACGAATTGCGCAATGTTTTTGATCATTTAGGATAAATGTTGAAGATTGCGCAATGATTGAACAAAAGTTTGAGCGAGTTTCAGTTTTTATTGCACCATATTTTAATTGCACCGTGTAGGATAAGTATTGCGAAGGTCTTGCTCGCGCGAAAACATTGAAGCTTGTTGGCCGGCCAATGTTATCGCGTGAAAATAATGGATTGTTTGAGCGCAAGGACCAATTCAATCATAATTATTGCGCAATATAAATATAGCGCAAACTTATTGTAGGTAGGTAAAGTCAAGATTTAAGAGCAAATTCAAGCATTATTTGAGTGAAAGTATAGGGACATGAGGAACAGGGTGTAAAGTTCATTCATCCACCATAGAAAAGAGAGGATCCTCCGACCAAACGTGTGGAGTCTGGCGGGCAACAGCCCAGAGGTTGAAGTTGGGAGATTGTATAGATGTCCATCACGCGGTAAACTCTAATTGCGCGATGCAGGATTTGGCGATTGTAGATGCGGCCCACATCACTCCCCTTCGGAGACCGGAGGTCGATAGTGGGCTGAGTCTTGTATCTTGCGATGCTTCTCAGTGCCAGCTGAGGTTCCAGTGAGTCGGAACCGGGTGCCGCATAGTTCGCGGTGAGTCGGAACAGTCTGCGGTGATTCCCCAGTGAGTCGGGGTGGCGCTGTGTTTGGGTCGGATGTGGTACGGCGATCGGTTGTGGCTGAGGGTGATGACCAGGAATGCGCGTTCGTTGCATGCTGGTAGTCAGGATACCCGTTGAAGCCGTGGGTGCTGACTGGCTGTGTGACTCGCCTAACGAAAGCTTGGGGGAGTGATGATGATGATGACGTCACGCTGAAGTAGTTGCACGATGGCTGCGTTGACCTTCATACTCGGGATCACCAATTTAGGGGCATGAGGAACAGGGTGTAAAGTTCACTCATCCCCCATAGAAAAGGGAGGATCCCCCGACCAGACGGTTGTCGTGTCTGGCGGGCAACTGTCCAGAGGTTTAAGTTGGGAGATTGTATAGATGTCCATTACGCGGTAAACTCTAATTACGCGATGCAGGATTTGTGTGACGTCAGGATGTTATGTGACGTCAGGTCTTTGATGCGTAGTTCGCATGTGGCGATTGTAGATACCGCCACAAAAGCATCAAGGTTCAAGCATGTCATACTTGAACTCTATCACATTGTTCTCTACATTATACATATTTACATTATAGTAGTAAGTATACATATTTCTCACTCTTTATCGAGTCGAATGTCTGGCAAAAATGTAGTATCGTGGATTTAAGTACAATAGGCCGCACGTCAGTAGCAACAAACCCAGTATAAGCCTTATCATATTAAAACACCAATTCTCAATTCTTTATTGCATACCATAATGTATAAAGCTGGTAGGGAAATAATTACCCATACCAATAATTGCCCGACAGGGTCACAACATAGATCAAGTAGGAGAGAGTAGGAAGAGCACTGGGTATTTAATGTGATAAATTAGTAAGTTATACTCTGTTATTAAAACAAAATTGAATTGTAGAATTACGATATAATTATTTCTCCATACTACGCTAAGCCAGCTTACGGTCAAAGTGAGCATGACATACTCTCAACTGTCATGCTTTTTTAAGTCAACATACATCTTAATAACATAAAAAACGGCTCCATGGTATGTGGTATGATTCTCCTGACTGCACCCGTCGAAATCGTAATCCGGAAAAAGATAACGGTTTGTGACTCGGAACGGGACGAGGATCTTGGCTTAGTCGTCCGGATCGCGAGGATGTAAACCTCTATAAAAAATCCTCTAATACCAAATTTTGGTGCGTGGCGATGGTATGAATGGCTAGGCACAGGAGGTAACCCTAGGAATTACCTTTTAAATCCCCCATACTTGTGGGATCTAACATGTTTTTTTTTTTTTTTTTACTCCACAGCCGTAGAGGAGGAAAGTGCATCCGGCGCGAAGGGCTCTTTTAAGAGCCCGGCGCGCGTTGATGTGGGGATGCAGGGAAGATCAAGGTTTTCAAGCGGTCCAAACCAGGGGATGGCCGGGGGTCGTCTTCTGATGACGGGTTGAGCTCGAAGCAAGGCCTGCGCTCCACCCACCAAATTCAGAGGCAAGGGCAAGCCCTCCGCCACCACCGTCACTGCCGCAGCCGCCACCATTGCCGCCACCGTTGCTGCCTCTGTCGGCGTCGTAGTCACTAACACCGTGGCAGGGCATCACAGGGGCCCGGGAGGAGGCTAAAATGGATTGCCAATAAATGGCCCCATTACACCTCCAGGCGAACATCAACCACTGCACCACCGCTCAGGCTCTGTTACTCCAGAGCATGGCGCAGTGGTCGATTAACATCGCCGTGGTCGCTGAGCCGTGCTTTGTCCCGCCCAGGGATGACTGGGTGGAGGACTTGAGCGGCTCAGTGACCATTATTTTGTCGGCCGCCGCCGGTACCCCGGCGACCCGGTCCCCTCTCAACGGCCTTGAGGGACGCCGTTGAGAGGGGACCGGGTTGCGTGGCACCACGGTTCAGGGAGATTGTCGTGGTAGGAGCGTACTTTTCCCCGAACCGAACTCTCGCCGAGTTCCACAACTCCCTTGGGGAGTTGAGAAACGTCGTCGTCGGGTACCTTCCCCTCCCCGTGATCGACCTCGGGGACTTCAATGCCAAGGACGTGGCTTGCGGTTCCCGGATGTACTTACGGGATGGTGGAGGATTGGGCACTGGAGACAGGCCTGGTCGTCCTAAACCAGGTTTTGTCCCTACGTGTGTGCGGATGCGGGGTGAATCAGTGGTGGACATCTCGTTCACCAGCCCCACTCTGTCACCGCGTGTCATCGACTGGTGCGTCATGGAAGCCTCGATCGTGCAGACCTGGGTGTCATCACCGGACAGGCCTGCCGACATCAATGACGAAGCGGAGTGGTTCATTTCCGACTCATCATCTGTTTTACCTTTTTCCAACTGTGTTGGGGACGTCTTCCAGTATTCACGTGTGTCGAGAACCGGAGGCAGCAGCGACACACACATGGAGCGACTGCCTATTGTGACAGTACCTGAAATACCCTAGGCTGATAAAATTTTTGTTTTTCCTAATTGTGTTAATATTAGTGTTTGGATCGGTTCCCCGTAGGGGGAAGAACTGTGCCCCTCCTTTCCGCACAGTTCTGTAGGGCTCGTCCCAGACTGGTCACCCTCCCACCGATATAAGAAAGAGAAGAATTTTGATAAACTAAACTGCCTTGTCCCGACTTAGAAAAACTTGGGAACAAGGAGGGAACAAGGAAGTTAATATTGGGAATTCACAGTTAGTAAACATGAGTATTATAATATGAAGCTAAGAAGACAAGAGGGTATGCAAAAGAATATAATATAATATTATGTTTTAGTATTATAAATGTTGGAACGCCAACGTCTCTTCCTCTCGCAGTTGAGCCCCAATATCTGCAATACAGACTTGGTAAGGTGGAAGGGGTAAAGGAATCGTTACGCTTGTACTTCAAATACGATTACGTAATACTACGTTAATTTGTCTGTTTACAATATACCCACTTCACTGAGACCGGGAACCGTATAACAACGTTTGCCTCATTGTACGTGTCCTGCTAGACCTAACGCATAGAACCTCTGAGGAACTAATACGATTCTAACGGAACACGCTCCCTAAGCACTAAATAAATGTTTTACTCAATCCTAAGACAGAGTACTGCGAAGTCCAACTGTCATTGAGGAAAACAAGTTTAATATTGAATAGTTCTAATCGCGTACTAATATAAAAGACCCTTACGATAGCCTAGCCCATTTTTACAAAGTTAACACAAAACTAGCACAAGTGCACCGTAGACTCAGTCTCTAGCAGAATACACTACGATCGTACCTGGTGAACGCCGAAGTGGTAGCTTGTCACTTCATATTTCCTTAATCTGCCCCATTAAGAGGATGCGGTGCGGCTGTTAGCGGCGTTGCGTCCCAATAGCGTGTCTCGATAAAAAGTGTCGATTTAGTAATAGTCCTACAGAACGAAAAATACCCCGTGTATTTTTATCGAGACACGTTCCCTAGCGTTCATCGAACGTCTAACAATTCAGTTTAGGATACTTAGTGAAGCCTACCCCAACTCCATGGAAATATGCGTCAACATGCAAGGTATTCTGTGGCAAGACCTTTTCGGAAACAGAAATCGTCACTAACGTTTGGTTGTTTTGTAATGCAATTACAGATTGGCTTTATAGCCTAGATCATTTCCAAATGACCTGTGAGTATTTATGGCTCTGCCTTCCAAATGTCCAGTGACCAAATGTCATCTCAAAGTCAACAGTCGGAGCATTACTGCCCAGTCAAGTATGGTGGAAGGCCTTCGCCATTTCCCTATAGCCTACTGCTAGTGACAATAATCTGCCAAGGTACGGATTAGGATATGGACACGTAATACACGAGAATGTCACATTAGTTATAAAACAAGATACGAAATAAGTGTTGAGTTACAAGAACTTATGATACCTGAATTATATTACCAGCCTAGGATAATTATTATAATGAAATACTGACTCAGTCGCACTCACAAGTACACACTCACCCAATCGCACATGAAACACGCACACATACTCGTACTTCGTTAAATACTACATTAATCTAGTCTGGGCGACAACCCAACTATATTTAACTAAATAAATAATACTCGCTAAGTTGCGACAGCCCACTTGGACAATCATGGCCTCTGGCATTCAACAAGCCTGCTAATATAACTAGCCTAATAATACGTCCACACCCTACCGTGGTCTAAAACCAACTCTCTCAACTTAACTCGCCTGGCTACGGACTCTCGTATCCTATCGTGGTCTCCAACCAACCCCCGGACTTCATTCCTCAGTCCCCTAAATTCTTAAAAAATATCACGTTGACGGTTTGGTCCCACAGTTTCGCAGAATAGATTTATGACTGTTTTTACAATTTCTCGATTGTTTTAAAAGGGTTCGTCTGAATCGCCTCAGCCCGTCTAAAATCGTTTCCAGATGCTTAACCTGGTATTGTGACTTGAGATTAGAAATTGGATATTTTTCTAGTTTCTTTAGAATTCGTAACATCCGTACATTCGTATCATTGCATCCGACCTTTTTTGCGGTACGTGTCAGTAGTTTGTTTCCCATAAAATATAAATGAAATGGGTTTGTAAGAGGTTCAATATTGTTTTACAATTTTAAAGAAAATAGGATATTTTGTTATTAATTAGGGTAACGTGTCGAGCTGTCAAACCATAAATTTGAGATTTAATGTGTTCCTAAGGACCCGGAATCGGTCCAAATGTGACGTGACGGTTTTAAAATAAATATAAAAGTTAGAGTAAATGACACACAGTCACACTATCTGACTTCCATTACCAAGTAACTGGGTACCCCTTGGTGAGACTACACTAAGGGGTACCATGTCCAGTCTGAAAACCAGTTGGTTGTTAGACTTTCGGGCATCATTTTTGACTACAACACCTTAACCGTTAAGGCTCGGTGTCTCCGAATCGGAGACAGTTTGCCAATTCCGTCAAGCCCCGCTGTCGCCGAATCGGCCACGTTGAGTCACGCGGCTTAGATCCATACTTGACTTTTGGAGCGTTTTCTCTTATGTACTTATGGGGTATCATGTTTATTTAAGGATTTGCCGATCGATAACTATTTTTACCAATGCCAGATTACTTACCTTCAGAAAACCTTAACAAAGCCGCTTCTTCATTCATGAAATTTATTTTATTGGATCAGTCTACAAAAAAATTACCACAAATCACAGGTAAGGTATTCAAATATTCCTTTCATAAACCGCATAGCATTTCAGAGAAAATCAAGATAGCTTTATTTCGTGTTTTCAGCGATAGAAGGTCACGGACGAGGCCGACGTAGTAAACACTCGTCAGTTGCTTGAATGTGTAATTCAAGGGGTTCCGTGCCACGCTAGATTTTGGTTATATTTTACTTAAATTGGCACTGCGACGACTCACCTGTTTGATAGTTTTGTTTCAAGTAAAACACTTAATTTTAAATATTTAATAGTTTTCCCGATTTCAAAATACAACTTAGGTCCACAGTCCAAGACGCTACTCAAAAGTAATCACTAGTTACAAACTCAAATCACAAATGAGTAGTCTGAGCCTGGCCCGTTTGAGTTTTTCCACAAAAATACACAATTTGCAAAAAAAATATTACTGGCTAGCTTTATATGATAAGGGCCTTGCGTGATGCGATGTACAGACAGCTCAACTCAGTGCTTGGATGATTTCGATTATTTGAAAGCTGATCCCTAAAAATGTGGCTCAAAAACAAATATTTAAGTCTCAAACTAAGTAGAAATAAATATTAATGTAGCCCAAGTTGAAAGACAGCCCGTCGACGGATCGGCACCTATCTGACGGGTGAAGCAGACGTAAGTGGCAAAGTTTGGCTCGGGGTCCTATGACAGAGATGCTCAATCTTGTCATACCGCCCCAGAGAGAGCAATCTGAATTTAATTTTAAAGTTTCTGAATAAATCATTTTGTGTAGCGAATTGTTAAGTTTCTGATTTTATTTTCTCGTAATTCGAAATAGTGTTTTGGGGAGAATATCATTATAATTGGAGAGTTTGTTCGTTTTTTATTGGAGGAGAGAAGGTTACTGTAAATAATCGTATAAGGTCCCGTAGGTAGGTTACCGATATCTCTAAAAGAGAGAATGATCTAAGTTAGATCATTCTGATGAAACTAATTATTTTATTTAAATACAAAGACAACGATCTGCCTAACCTTTTCCCAACTATTTTCGGGTCGGTATCCCAGCACACTGAAATGTACGTCTAAAATAGAATGCAGTGTTTTTAAGAGATGATTACCTATTTTTTTTTTTATATTTCACTGTTTCAACAATTGGTATCAAAGCATACTCAAAATCAGAACCGCAAAATTCCACAATAGACCCGCTCTCCTCCAAAACCTTTAACAGTTCCAAAAAAAAGAAGGAATCCTTTTCAAAATTACACTTACAATCGCAACTACATTAAGTTAGAAATTCTCGCCACATGCGACTATGCGTATCCTATGACAGCGGCCCTTAACATTTCCATCCCTCCCTGGGGAGTCTTTAGAATCCATTACGCGACATACAAGGGACGTTTCCGATGGAAGCCGACGAATCATAAATCATTTCGTATCTAAAACGAATCTACAATTACGTCTCGTATTAATAAGGCTGGTTTACATATTGGTTTTTGTGGTTTTGGTACTGTTTTCAATTTGGTTGGGTATAATGGAGTGGTGTTAATTGGTATTTTAAATTACCAAATATTTTTATATATTGCGAAACTGAGTTAAGAGGAAGGGTTTAGTGATAAGTAGTATAGGTACCATAGTAATTAAATGGTTATTTACTACGTTATTTACCTACATGTAATAGGTTGGCAAACATGCTGCCGGCTTACCTGATTACAAGTGGTAACAGCCATCTATGTAGGTAAAGACCGCTGCTACATCCAAAGGGGTTTGCCTGAATCGTTTTAAGAGATTAAGATGTTCGCCCCCTTCTTTAATGTATTCCCAAATTTAGTATACACATAATTAATTTACTTAGAAGGGTTAACAAAAATACCAGTATTAGCAGCCCGTATTGCTATAAATCATTTTTCATCACAAAAAATTGGGACATCCAGCCAATTCTTATACCAAATAAAGGACCCAGACAGCCATAAAATAGCTCATTTTTTTCTCTCAACTTTGGCAACCACGGTCCACATCAATGAACGACACATTTATCTTCCGATTGGCGCGGGAGTCTCATAAGTCACTGACAGACGAATAATTCCGTATAGTCCTGCTCTGAATTGGCTGAATTCGTGGTAGATATGTTTTTTTGCTATTTTATTGCCTTACCATTTATTGAAGGCTTGTGTAGTTTTGTTATGGGTCGAAAAAGTGATGGCGGTGAAAGTTATTCTTATCTTTAGATGTTTATTGTCATTACCTATTCGGATGCAAGACTTCATATGTGAAAGAGATGAGGTGTACCATCAAGTTGCGTTTAAAATCTAGCCACGTTCTAGATTGATCTGCATCATCTGCCTAGTCTTTTCTCAACTGTCTTGAGGTCAGCTTCCAGTTTAACCGAGGCATCTGAATACCAGTATTTTACATGGAACGACTGCCTATCTTAATATTTATAGCAGCATCATCTTTCGTCCTTGAGAAATTTATTTATTGCGATAATGTTTTCATAATTGAATATAAATCAAGGTTTACACACAAACGATACACAACCCAAACATACACAAGCAAGTACATCAAACATTACACTTGAGGACAAACAAAGTTGCTTACAATCGAGATGTAGGTACAAGTCAGAGCAATAAAATGGACCACATAAACTGTAACCGAAACGATCACAACTTTCACTAATCAGTTTGGGTGTCATAAAACATCAAAACAAGATATACTATCGAAGGGTGATGTTGGATTTAGCCGGGACACGCGCGGTCCGAACGCGATTCTCGAAACGGAAGGGAAAGAGACGAATATAAAGATTGTCATCTTTACTAATTTCTGGTCTCTTCAAAACCTAAGAGTTAATTAGGTAGGTACTCAATATTAAACGCAGCTCCTTTATCCGTGTTATTGAGAATAGATTCTTGCAGTTGGTGCAGTCCGATATTGGTTGACGTTTGGAAAATATTGTGAATTGAATTGGTTAAGCAAATAGATTCCATAAACCAGATAAAATCTAATCAAAAAGGCCTTATTCACCATCCATCTTGCTGTACATCCTGCAAAGACCATGCACGATGCACGACGAAAAACGACAGTGAATAGTCTCGACGTACGTTTATTATTATTAATTGCTTGCTGGATTTGCACGACCAATTTTGCATCCAGCAAGCGCCCCCTACACCGCGAGTGTCGTGCATCGTGCGTGCTGGATCGTGTAAATGCTTGCTGTAGGTACAGTAGATTCAGCTAGGGAATCCACTTTTTGGGATTTCTCCTTTTGTTAGGGTAAAATGCTTAATATTATTCATGGCTTAGGGTTGTTTTATTTTGAGAGGGATTTTGGGAATTTTGGGATAAAATCACGAAAAAAGCCCCCAATCTGGCAACATTAACCGCGGCCTTGAGCGGACGTACAGCACGCTCGATGTTCGCACGATAGTGAGCTACGTCCAGCACCGCAGATTTGGCGGGACGTACAGTCAGCATCAAAAGTTCATGAACACATTTAGATTTTCAAAATCGCTGTACACCGTATTCACTATGAAGTGCTAATAGTGAATACGGTGTACAGCAAGACGGATGGTGAATATGGCACTTTACAATATTGTATCTTATGCCTTGTTGTATTATACAGGGTGGCAGGGAAATCGACGTGCTACCTGTTACCATGGATTCAGTACATGATTCTGGACCACGTTTAAATTTTGCGTCGGTTATATTTAAACAAATTGCCTGTTCCATACATTTTGACCAGTTTTATAGGAAACAGCAGATTTTTTATTATAATCAGATTCATGTAGGTCCTGAATCTAAAGTAAAGGTTTTCCACTCAGAAATGACGCCCGCCACTACCGCATTTACGTACACAGTAATACGGTATTTCTATGGGTAATGCGGTAGTGGGGTGCGTCATTTCAGAGTGAACAAGCAATAACAGGCTGTGCGTCGATGTACCTGCCATCTTACAGGAATGTTATTACATCATGTAATAACATCATTTTTATGCATATTAAAACTGCTAAATGATCTATTGATTATGTAGTTTTCAATTAACGTGAACATTAAATGAATACAAAGTGAAAATAAACTTATCTTTCTCTTGAGACGTTAGATACGATTTACAACAAGTTTATGAGTTCAAGAGCAACTTAAAAGAAAATTATGAGACCAGAAAACCAAATATTGACCATTTTCATCGTAATAAAAATATCTAACACTAGAAGTTTTTCTAACTAAAAGAACCACAAGCTGAGAAAACTGAAAGACAAAGAATAAAACTGCATTACGGAGGGATTGCAACTGCCAACCGCTGAATACATCCAACTCCTTAAGCATACAGAAGTTTGTGTAACCACTCGGCTGTGAAGCTCCTTATAATGAATAAGACTTGAGAGGACAGGCCGAGATGAATCTGAATTAGTTTGGAAATTAATCCAATATTGTTTTCGTGTTACCCGGCCAGGGTCACTGGTCGAGAAATTAATCTTAAACAAATAAAGCTATGGATACGGATTAATTGTGATTTTGAGGATAGTTTAATTAAATTGATATAGCAGTAAAGGCTTTCGTTCATCAAGTTACCAGACCAGTTACATTGACCAATTTCTCAATGAGGAATCAATTAAAGCAATTAGTTTGCGAAGTGTTAAAGAGGGTTGTAGAACGTCGATGTGACAACAAATATGTACAACAAAGTTGGTCTGTGCTTACTGAACAGAGTTGGTACTACGAGTAACACTATTTTGACAAACTAGTTTAACCTAGGCTAAACCGGTTTATCCGAAAATCGGGTTTGGAGGGTGACCGATAAGGGTCCTTAATAAATGAGATGTATTGTGAAACGCATTGGATAATGAAAGGTAACTGAAAAATGTGAATCAACAATATTTGTAGTTAGGCCAGCACACTCATTACGTAACAACTTTCAATGACAATCCGAGGGTTTTTTAGGCAATTGCTAATCCATTGTTTCATAGATTTGAAAAATCCGTGTGCTCAACAACGTAAATAACGCAATGAATGTTGTTGAAGTGTCAAAATGAAAGGCATTGCTATTGTAAGTGTATTACGCAATTACCCCGCGCTGGTTTAATTTTCCCTGTTTTAAAGGTTTTTTTGACCCCTGAGTGCGCCAGAAATTTTGCGCAGAAGGCGTCACAGGAAACCAAATGATTGCCGAGTTGAACTACAAGTACTAAAACATTGAAACACAGGGCAATATAATTTTAAGCCGTACAGTTTTATGATGAACTATATAAAAATCATGGTGATATATCAAAATACTGGGACGTAAATCTTGTTATGTGATTTTATTGTTTAGTAACTATGACATTAAAATATAAAAGTGGACCCAAAGGATACGAGTACTAGCGAAGTTTAATATAAGCTACAGTAGGTACTGTAGAGGATCTAACCTAGAGGGCGATCTAATCCTCCGAGAATGTTTGGCATACAGGGTCAAATCGATTGTTTGGCATACAGGTTCGAATCGAATGTTTGGCATACAGGGTCAAATCGAATGTTTGGCATACAGGGTCAAATCGAATGTTTGGCATACAGGGTCGAATAGAATGTTTGGCATACAAGGTCAAATCGAATGTTTGGCATACAGTGTCAAATCAATCGGTGGCGAAACTTTACACACGTGATGGTTATCGATATCTCTAAATGTTGTATTCTAATTTCTTTTATGTTCTTAATTCTTTTTTTTTTCCAAATATTAACCTATTATTTATTAATGTTTTAACTTTGTTAGCTTAGTTTTTAACTTTATTGTGCATACTGTGCTCTTATAAGTGAAGAAGTACACCTACCTAATACGCGATGTTGCCCCTTATTTATATGTATTGTGTACATATTTTGTTGGATATCATAAATAAATATATAAAATAAAATATCTTTATACAAAACTAACAGATTTTTTAAACTGACATTTCAAGTGTCTATGCTAACAGCGGTCAATGACCACACAAAAAATGTAATTTTAATATTTTTTTTGTTTGATCAATTCATCACATGTCATCTGCGGAGTTTCTCTGGCTAATTTAATATGACCCTGACTTTTAAGAAATAAACACACATTTCATATTTAGAACAATAAAAAACAGAGAAGGAAGTCAGCTCCTAGAGCTGACAGCGGCCAACATAGTGTAGAATATTATTATGTAGTTTTATGATAGAAATAAATAATCCAAAGTTAATATTCAAACTACGCCTTTTATTGATCCCGGTACTTAGTGTAAGAGCACGAAGCTTTTAGAGTAACTTACACTAAAATTAAGCTCCCGCAGATAGGCACGAGGCTACAGCGATTCTAGTGAGACAAATTCTATGAAAACTTCATGGAAATTGGTCTACCATAATCACGTCGTAACGTCGTGTTGAGCTTGTCTGCGCGAGTCTTAATGGTTTTTCCAGCAATTAGAGTATAGTCGACCGCACTTAAAAGTTACAACTTTGACCTTGAGCTGGTCTAGTGTTATAGTACCGAGTTTTATTACAATTCGATACCAGCCTACTAGTTTTGTTACTTTGACGTGCGGCTCACTGTACAAGACAATGTTTGGAGTTTTAATAAATAGTTTATTGGCAGCCTGCAGAAGTACTGTTTTCCAGAATGAAAGCCACCGACGAAAAGCTGTGACATCCCCCGCAGGAGTGAGAACGTGAAATGCACACGTTTTTTGTAAAATACCTGGAACAATACATACTGCCATGACTGGTACGAACACTGTACGTACTGTATGTTTATACTGTAATTGTTAAGCAAATTGACGCTCTACGTCAATTTACCGTGTTATAGCCATTTTGTACAACTGTCAAAGAATGACAGTTGGATTGGAACAATTTAAGTTGGTAGTCAATTAACTTATCAATCAATATCCCTGACTTAAATTTATAAAACTGTGTCTAAATATGTAACATAACTGTTTCGTACATTCAACGGTTTTCTATATAAAATCAAATCGTTTTTCATAATTATTGAGCTTTCGAGCAAGTTTCCAAACCGAACCGGTCGAATTCTCGAACGAAAGGGCGTATAAAACTTTAATATTATCATCACCCGAGCTCAGACCAAAAAAAAAACCAAGACATAGCGCTGTCAACAGTGAAGTGAAGCACTTAGTGAGGTGTAGTTTGATTGTAGTTTTATTGTAAGTGGTTGTAAATGTGTGCGTGTGAGCGTGTATGCACAGAGCGGCGGTGTAGTTTTGGCATGCTTCACTGTATTGTTCGCAGCGCTCTGTCTGTGTTTTTTATTTGGTCTGAGCACCCAAGGCGGCAGAGGGTGACCATATATAGTGCACTCACATATTAACGGTAATTGTAGGTTGTAGGAAATTCCTACAAGTATTTCTGTCCTTAGACCTCGTGGTCGCAAACGCTACTGCTGAGCATGAGGTCCTGTGTTCGATTCCTAGGTGGGGCAAATTGTTATTGGGTTTTTCCGTCAGGGATTTCTCAGTAGCAGCCCAAAGTTTGTGGCCAGATGATGGAAATAGGCTCGTATTACATGGGACTAAAACGAAACTGGCTAAATGTGGGTGGTATTACAGGCATTATGTTATGTATGCATTTCTGTTCCATAAATCACCGTAAAGTGATAGCACAGAACCTAAACAAAATTCAGAAAGATTAAAAAATTTGGCCATTACCTACTCAAGTAAATTAAAAGAAGTAATCCTCCCACTTGTTTAACAAGGCAGTGTTCCTAAACAGAGCTGTTACTGTTACAATAGAATAGTGACCCAAATACGAAGAAAAAGAAATTGAGTTAGGCGCAGTTCGAGCCCGCACCACAGAGTTTCGTGAAAACGGGTGGTAAAATAATAACAAATTTCTTTAACGATGTTATTTAATATTTACAATGAATTTATGTTCATTGCATTCTTAATGATGCCAGCTTTCATCGATTGTGATATTTTTCAGTTGTGAACAGATTTACGGCTGGTATGAGACGACATCTAAAATTAGCAACAAATTTTCTTACGGTTTATAATCCTGCCGTTTTGTATTTGCTCGGTCCTAGATTTTTTGGCTCATTGCATTACTTATGATGCAAGCTTTCTTCAATTGCGATTTTTTTAATTTCTGAGCAGATTTACGGGTGATATGAGTATTATGAAATTATTTTGCTATTGTCAACTTCATACGCATTTCTACCCATCATTTATGATACATTTTTGTTATGTCTCTTTAGGCTCTGGTAGTCCTTTGTCAACTCTTGGGTACGATACCAGAATCACCGTTCAACCTGAACACGTTTTTGCGTTATACTAATTTGAATTTCGACATATAGTGAAAAATAGAGGGTCTCGCGCATGCGACTGGAATCGCGATGTGACGTCATAGGCTAATTATGTTCTGCCTCAAAATTTGTATAAATATGACCTATCTTTTGTGGGTTCAAAAATTACTCTAGTTTTAAAAGTCTTGTACTTATTAGCGATTTAAATATAACATGTTTTTGACGGTCAGAAATATTGAACTTACCACCAGTACTCCGAAAGAAGAAACGTTTTCACGTTAATATTCGCATATTTGTGAAATTGCTTTCCGAACATGCGACGATGCTTGCAGGTCGCCGCCACTTTCCGGGTTGCACACCAATTCGCGTCGTCTGGGAGATAATGTCGTAGTATTTTGTGGTTGTGATTATGTAAATGACTGCGGAAGAAGCATCTGCGCTATCTGCCGTAATTTGTTAGGTTTTTCTTGCATTAAGAGTCGCAAAATAGGTCCTATTATCGTTAAGATATTGGTATAGCTAGCCAGATCTCGTGTTATTGAATCCGAATTCTTTGATGTGAAGCCTCTTCTATAAAAAATAAAAAGTTTTATTTGAAGGTTTTTTTTCGTTACAGGCTGTTTATTATTATTATTATTGTGTCTTTGACATCTCTCGGAATCCTGGGGTCCCGGACCTTTGGAAGGCGTACGAGGGGCCGAAGCCAACTCGCAGAGGCCCGTTAGGCGTTTTAATGAAATGAAGCACCAACAGACGATTATCCCTGTATGCACTATGCATGTGCACCCAAGGACAACCCCCGGTTGGTGTAGGACTATTGCAAGATATGGAAACAATGATATTAGACTATGGGTTTGGATGGCTTAAGTTGACTGGTGACCTGGAACTATGGAAGGACTACGGCCCCTGCCTGATCAATGATTTAAATGTACACGGAAAAATGGCAGGGGGTGACTTGCACACTCAATAATGGGCCCCCGAAAACTGTCGCTAGCACATAGTGACGTTGCGACAAGCAGGCAACATGTCCTGAGGTGCTTGAGGAGTGGAGAGGTATTCCACGGCTTTCAGAACAATCCCGGAGCCCGGAAGATGGTCAAGATCCCTACGAGAACTTACTGGTATACTTCCTTCCTCCGAGCACGTTTGCTCTTGCGAATCTCCACTCAAGTCGGCCAATTAAGGCAAGAATGAGGTGGGAGCTCTGTTCCTTGTCAGTTTTCACTCCAGCCGGCCAATAAAGGCAAGCCAGAGATGAGGAACAACAATATTTCTTCCGGGAGATAGGGTCCGTGGGGTTGCTACTGCCCAACAGCTCGCCACATAGTGCCCTGCGGGTTTCTGTATCTCTCTTGGTGTGGCTCCTCATTCTAGATCTGTTAAACTCTACCAGCACAGACCTAGAGTTCGGAGCGCGCAAGCTCTACCACGACGTCAACGTAGAGATACGGCGGTGGGGTTATTATTATTATTTATTTATTTCAATCAACTTTGGATCATACAATTAAACTAAATTAAAAATTATCAATCAAATTAAATTAAACATTTACATTAAAATTGTGAATTATACATTATACATTTAATACTTCTGAATTATATTATGTATGAAATGAAGAGATAATAAGACTACGTCATTGGTCTAGTGGTCGCAAGCTTTACTGCTGAGCGTGAGGTCCTTGGTTCGATTCCCAGGTTGGGTAAAGTGTTTTGGGCATTGTCATCAGGAATTTCTCAGTAGCAGCCCGGAGTTTGAAATTGTGCCCGGTTGATGGCAATAGGCTGGCACCCTATTACATGGGACTTAAATACAGCTGGCGAAATGTTGGTGTACTAATGTACACCTTTACACTTACACTTTATACTTCGAGGATTACAGGTGTGATACTATGTTATTTGAAGAGATTATTAACTTTTTATTATTTATCCTTAAAATGATGCAGAGTGCTAACTCTCCAAATAAATAAGTGAATACTATTTGAAGAAGCACTTACAGTAAACTAACCGTAATACACAGTATATATACAGTAATGGGGAAAGGACATAAATATTTCATGAAGCAAGCAAAACAGTTCTATATTTTTATTTCAGTGTTTTCGATAGAGCGCACGTTTGCAGTTTGCGTGCTGTGCCCATTTGATTTTAAACGAGGTTCCTTTTCCTCAGTGTGATGAGGTCTCAGAGAAGTTAAAGCAGTTGTCCAACTAAAATTACAATAATATTCATCTAGTGCGCAAATTACAAGTACGTAGGCAATAGGTTTTCAATATAAATTTACTTTAGGACTAAAATAGTATTATTAACACCTACCAGCTTTGGACCAAAATAGTTGTCTCTTTAACCCTAAAAAAGACAATTATTTTGGTCCAAAGCTGGTAGGTGTATTAAAATTTTATGTACATATGTAAATTGTCATCGTATTAATATTATTTTATTCGTTTTATTATAAAATCTATCTTAACTAAATGCACCTTGAATATGAATTCAAGGTTTTTACCCCAATAAACAAACAATACAAGATTACTCGTTATTATTCCAAAAATAACGACTATGATTCATCTTTTTCAAGTCGCCTATAAACGTCTAAAAAACCTTTAAGATAGATTTTCTGATGGTTTTGCACATAAGCACCAACGTGGTAGAAAAAATATACCTATAAGTTCTGCTATACAGGTTTATGTGACGATACTAAACGCTTGCCTGTATTATCCTAACTTAGACCATTGTTTTCACTGCACTACACAACCATCGTTTGCATCCAATATACGAGACAGTTCATACAAAGTTTTGAATTTAAGTGGGAAGTATCGCGAAATAGGTCAACTGCGCTTGTTTTTATTTTTGTAGAACCTTCGTATGTCCTCTATATTTATGTTTAAAATAAATAAAACATTACTTTCCGCAGAATACCGTGGCTGTGAAAACCGGAGACATGATTAGCCATGCAGTCAGCAAGATTTCTAGTAAGAAGCACTATTAACTGCTGTATGACTGCTGATCAAGCATTCCTGGATTCTAACCTGTGTGGAGCTGCCCGGAGTCTGGTTTTGTATCCGATAAATGGCCTTATGCTCGCCCTCTATCGCCTATTACTTGGACTTCTAACATAACTGGCTAATTGTGTGTGAACGTGATGTTACGTGTTATTTGATGTATTTTTTATTAATAATTATATCCTAAATAAAGGCTAAGTTCAGCGTACTGACCGTGACAGATACACTACATCTGAATTTACTCTGAAACTTCACATACTACTAACTGTCTCGTCGCTCCAAAATATAGTTTTTCCAAGCCATATAAACCTGTCTGATAACCAAGCTTAGTGTCGCATTAAGGGCCACAGTGGGCCATTGTGTACGGTATATTGTCCATGCTCGTCCACTGTACATCCTGCTGGCTGTGACTTCATTGTGATAGAAGGGTATCGTGACCGTTGTGTACATGAATGTGAACTGTGAACTAGTAGAGCGTGTATGAAATTGACGAGTTTTTGTCGTAAGTGTTGAAAATAACGCTTTTGAAATGGAATAGGAATCTGAAGATCTAATAATTATTTGACATATATATGGCTCAGACCAAATAAAAAACCAAGATATAGCGCTGCGAACAATACAGTGAAGCATGCCAAAACTACACCTCCCCTCTGTGCATGCCCGCTCATACGTACACATGTACAACCATTTACAATCAAACTACACCTCAGTAAGTACACACATGTTTACGAAACCGGCCTCACGTCACTGTTGACAGCGCTATGGCTTGGTTTTTTATTTGGTCTGAGATATACGGTTAATAAATGGGAAATAAAATCAATACTCAATACTTTATTTGCATTCCACAATGTGTACTTAGGTGGTAAATTAAAATTATATGTGATCATTATGAACCCCGTCGGGCACAGCAAAATTAAAGTATTATATAAGTAAAGTTAAGTAGTATTAGTACGAGTATATTTAAATCGTGATTGTAATCTTTATATAATATGATAATGAAGTGAGATACATTGTTACACAGTTGCAATAGTACCTGTGATGTTCGTAAAAAGTTGAAAGTTAATGGGATTATACATTATTTGTTTTCCGTAAATTTTTCGCTCCCAACGGCCACAGAGTACTCCACAGCTGGTGCAGTGTGGTCTATATGCATTTATTTTTCCCCTCCACGAATTTTTCATGCCTTTGATTTTTTTTATCCATTTTTATGCAATTCAGTGCATGAAACCAAACAAAAGAACAACAACCATAGCGCATCGATTTCAACCATCCTTCGTGAGTTCTCTTTTGGCAGATGGTATGATTTGTCTCGAATCCCTTTCACACGTCAGTTGCTAACTGCCCTACCCTTTGCTGTTTGCTGCCATGCATGGAATCGTACTTACGGAGTAGTGTATCTGAATATACTACTACTTACAAAGGTGCATCTACAGAGTGGGCATTCGTTTGCGAGTAGATACACACAGCGACATATTATCAAGCTCATTTAAAGCATGAGCTGACCTCGCATTTTGCAGACTTTTCCGTACAATGAGAGATACGTTTATAGTTACTGGAAATGCATATCATGATATATGTCACCTATTGAGGTATAGTAATTTTATTCTAGATTAATCAATTTCATGTAATATAATTATACTTATAACGAATGTATTCAAAATATTATAATAGTAGTTTATGAAACTGTTACATAAAGAGGGGTATTAAAATACGAGTGCGTGTTGTGATATTAACTTCTTGGATTTGCCCTGTATCGTAATAGAAAAAAAATTGTTTAGTAGTATTATTTTGTAAGAGAAAAAGTGTTTATTTTTAAAAGTTCGGTATTGTGTTTATAAAGTATGAAAAAAACTTCATAAATTCGTTTTGAAGTTTGTAAATTGAATATTAATAATAATAATAATAATAATAATATTTATTGACATAAAAGTATGTTACATTTATATATGGAAACCCTGACTCCTGCGCTAGGTTGTGACCTGTGTTACAGGAATCAGTGTCTTCTCCCAGTAGTTTTACTTATATAATATGCAATAAAATTTAAACAATTTTAGATTATACAATATCTGCTTGAGGCGTGTGTGTGAGGGTGGGTGTGAATACATGTGTGTGTATGTGTGAGCGTATGTGAGTGAGTGTGTGTGTGTATGTGGGGGTTTATGTTATTAATTTTTCAGTCTGTATGTAGTCTAATGCTTGTAGCCAGGTGTTTATTTTCTTTTTAATTTCATTTTTAGAGAATGGGTTAATCAGTAAGGCCTTGTTTATCTTATTATAGATATGCGTAGCAAGAAATAGATGTTGCCGTCTAGCTGAGGCAGTCCTACATTTGACGTATTTACAAACATTAGTGATTGTGCGTTTACTTTTGTAACTGTTGTTTATGGGTGTTATTAGGTGCTGTTTCAATGTGATATTGAGAAGATATAGCTGTCTCACTGTGAGCAGTTTACAGTTTTGGTACAGAGTTATGGTCGGGAACCGATAAGGTTTGAAGGTCAGGACTTTGAGCAATGATCTTTGAGCTCTTTCGAGCTGGATCATAATTGTTTTACAGGCTCCTCCCCACACCGTGATACAGTAACCAATTATCGACTGGGCTAGAGAAAAATATATTGTGCGAAGAAGATTAACATCAGCTACATGTCGAAGTTTCTTAAAAATCCAAATAAGTTTCCTAACTCTAGAGGCAGTTAGTTCGACTTGGGCCCGCCAACTTAGTTTTTCATCCAATAATACACCTAAGTATTTTATATTTGTTTTTTGGGATATTGTAAGACATGAGCACTGGAGCCTATTTTCAGGGAAATTGCAAGAGTGTACCTTAAGGGTTACTGCTATAGGTTTGGTTTTGGCGAACCTGAACTGCAAGTATGAAGTTTTTGCAATGTTAAGGGTAAGTAAATTTTCTTCCAGCCAGTTACTGACTTTACAAAGTCCCAGCTCAGCCATATGCTGCGCCTCTTCCCAAGTCTCTCCATGAAATATAAGCGCGGTGTCATCAGCGTAGCTAAATATTCTACCCTTAATATGTTGTTGCTGACACAAATCATTTACATATATCAGGAAGAGGCTCGGGGATAGGGCACTACCTTGCGGCACACCACAGGTGACGTTGGCTTCGCTACTGATGATTCCACCTATCTTTACCCTTTGTGTCCGATCACTCAAAAAATCACTAAATATACTGAGAGCTTCTCCCCGAATTCCTATGTGGTCTAGTTTCGTCACAAGAGTGGAAATAGAGACGGTGTCAAATGCCTTCGCGAGGTCGAGAAACACTCCTATACATTTCTGTTTAGCATCAACCTTCTCAGCAACGTGATCAACGAGTTGACCAACTGCCTCTTCTGTGCTTTTCCCAGACCGAAAACCGAATTGACATTCAGATAGGATTTTGTTTTTTTCTAAATAACTAATGAGTCTAGTATTCAAAAGCTTTTCTAGTATTTTTGACAGTGCCGGTAAAACTGATATTGGTCTGTAGTTTTTAACTTCATCCCGATTCCCGCTCTTGTGAACTGGCGTGATAAGAGATTTTTTAAAGACTCGGGGAAAAACTCCCTGATCAAAACAAATCCCAATGAGTTTTGTGATCGGGGGAATAAAAATTGCCTTGCCAGTTTTAAGTAGTTTTGCCGAGATAGTGTCCCATCCTGTGGCGCAGTCTGTTTTTAGATTGTTAACTACAGCTTCGACTTCTGTCTCATCAGGGGATAGTAGAACAATAGAATTTAGTGCTGGCGGTGAGTTAAAATTATATGATCCAGGTTGGGATCTTCGGTTTTGTCTAATAGTATCTGCAAGTTGTTTGCCTATATCAGCAAAATACTCATTTATGGTCTCAATTTCTTTCGATGCACCCTTTGTAGCAGGTAATAGCTCCATCGCGACTGTTTTTTTTTCGACTTGGTTAGTAATGGATTTCACTATGCTCCATGTTTCTTTGCTGTTTTGTGAGGATTTTAGAGCAGATTTTTCATGATTTATTCTTAACTTTCTAAGTAGTAAATTGCAGTAGTTGCGGTATCTTTTATAAGAAATCTCCATAATGGTATTTTTTGGGTTTTTTAAAACGTCTTTATGAAGATTATCCCTGTGTCTAATGCACCGTAATAGGCCTGGAGTTAGCCACGGTTTTATAATTAACTTACGGTTGGTCACAGTGATAACTTTTGTGTTTAGTGAGATTGCATTCATCAAACAATCTACAAAGAGTGTAGCCGCCTCATTTGCATCGGAGTCGTTTGTTATAAATGAGAAATCAGCATTTTTTAAGTGTTCAATAGTGGCTTCAATATTTACCTTTGTAGTACATCTATTCTTATTGGTTTTACTAGGTTCATTATTTAAACATAATATTACAGAGGCGTGGTCACTTACAGTGGAATCCATTACTACAATTGTCGAACCAGTTGAGGCATTTATCATGAGGTGATCAAGGCAGTTGTGCAGTCTTGTTGGGTATGTGTGACCTGGTAGGAGACCCAGTTCAGCGGTAAGGTTGAGGTAGGATGCACTATTTCTGTCTGAGTTGTTCGGTTTTATGTCTATATTTATGTCTCCTGTAAGAATAATGGTTTTAATTTTTAAACCACCAATTATGTTTTCGAGGGAGTTAAGGAAGCTATCAGTACGGTACATCGAAGGGGACCTATAGGCTGCTAGTATACCTATATTGGTGCCTACTTTTAATAAAAGAAAATTAGCACCCTCTGTATCTGGCTCTTCAACCGTACATTGAATGTGGTCCTTTGTGTATATTACAATACCATCATTTTGATTGAGACATTTTTTTGTAGAGTGAGTGACGTAATTTTCTATGGTGGGAATTGGTTTGTCATTACTAAGCCAACACTCCGTCAGAATTATAATATCTATTTCGAATGCTAGCCTAGCTAGTTGGGCCTGAAAGCCATCTAAGTTTTTATAGATGCTCCGAATATTCTGTGTTATTATTTTAAGGGACGCATTAGGATTTTTAATAACTGTGTTACAGGTGTCTGTATCACAATGATGAGATGTTGCCATTGTGATGTTATCTATATGTGTTAAGATATTGCTATTTGTATTAGCCATTGGTAGTTATTTCAATTTTACTGCTGCCACTAAATTTCTCTACTTTTAATCCATATCCCTTTAGATACTCGGGTAAAACTTTAGGTTTGAACAAAACCAGGCAGAACCCAAATGTATGGGGGCGAATGTAGGTTGTCGCTTGTACGATCAAGTGTAGTTGTAGTGTGTATTTGTATTCTGAGTTGTTTTGAGTGTAATGTGCTAACTGGTGTTTTATGCGTTTAATTGTGTTTTGTGTATACATTTTTAGAACAGAGAGTAACTGCAAATATAGAAATAATAAAATTAACAAAAAGCTATAAGAATAATATTCAGCTTTGCCTAGTCATTGTGCTAGGTTTATCTTAAGGTCGGCTTCACTTTTTACAAGTATGTGTTTCTTCCCTTCAATTTGACGCAGGAAAACTTTCCCATATGAAGTCCAGCAGAACTTAAAGCCGTTGTCGGTAGCAAATTTGCGGGCCAGGTAAAATAAACGCTGTGCATTCAAAGTCAGGCATTCAGATAGATATACTGGTTTTTTCTCACCTTTCAGTTTGATATGAGCGGTGTTCAACTTGTGTTGGTTATTGTTGCGATTGTACTGGCGAACTTTATCCAGCATATTTTCTTTTGTAGTGACTGAGGCGAAGTCAACGATAATAGACGGAGTTCCAACCTTTTTATGCACGCGGAAAATATCTTTAATATCCTGGCGCTCGAGTGAAACTTGGAGAACACTTGCTGTGTCCGCAATAATCTGACGAAGATCTTCTTTATTTTCTCCTTCCTTCTTTGGTACGTTTCTTACCTCCATTTTCGTTAGACAAAGCGTTCGCTCTAGGTTTTCTACTTTGTCTTCAAGCTGGTTTATATAACTTCTTTCGGCTTTACGTTTTATTTCAAGGTCATCCATTTTAACCTTTAACTCATCGTATTGCTGAGTGACGAAATTTAAAGAATTTTTTATTTCGGTGTTCTGTGCTATTATTTCTTTCATTGAGTTTTGTAGTGCCAGATACTTAGTTTCAGATTGAGCAGTAGACGACTGTAATAAATCTCTCATTTCTTGCATAAAGGAGGACAAGTCGTCCTCGCGTTTACGTTTACGCGTATTGACGTTTTCTGTCTCAACACGGCTTAGGTTAGGCGCAGACCCAGATAGCGTAATAGCTGAGACGACCACCCTGGGTGTGTTTGGTTCATCAGGTTCGCTGGCAGCAGGCGAATCCGGTATCTGCAGCCGCGGCGGCGTTCTTCTGAGAGGCATGCTATTTACTTATAGGTTGTTTAGTAGATTTAAGAATACCTTGCGTATCGCCGTGGTGTGTGCTGAGCTCTAAATACTAGGCGCGCAGGCAGCGAGTAGAGTAGTAGCGACGGCCCTCGTAACCGGCAGCAGTGCGTAGTGACGCAGCCGTGGCGTGACTGAGATAGCACGACAGCTTGATGTAGCAGGTACCGGGAGCGCAGGCAGTCAGCAACGTCGCGTGTTGCGTGAGTGAGTAGGCGGCTACGTAGGCGTACCAGGAGCGGCTCACTCGCAGACTCGTGAACCGTTTTTGTTTGGCGTTGGTGCGCGTACTACTTTGCGTTATGCACTCCTATTTTTAAGATCGATTTAATTTAGCTAAATCACTTCAAATTATATATTTAAAATAAAACTGTGTAAATTCCAAGGCACGTCTACTCGTGTTCGAGGTCCGGAGGGAATCCAGTATCCACAGCTGGTGCAGTGTGGTCTATATGCATTTATTTTTCCCCTCCACGAATTTTTCATGCCTTTGATTTTTTTTATCCATTTTTATGCAATTCAGTGCATGAAACCAAACAAAAGAACAACAACCATAGCGCATCGATTTCAACCATCCTTCGTGAGTTCTCTTTTGGCAGATGGTATGATTTGTCTCGAATCCCTTTCACACGTCAGTTGCTAACTGCCCTACCCTTTGCTGTTTGCTGCCATGCATGGAATCGTACTTACGGAGTAGTGTATCTGAATATACTACTACTTACAAAGGTGCATCTACAGAGTGGGCATTCGTTTGCGAGTAGATACACACAGCGACATATTATCAAGCTCATTTAAAGCATGAGCTGACCTCGCATTTTGCAGACTTTTCCGTACAATGAGAGATACGTTTATAGTTACTGGAAATGCATATCATGATATATGTCACCTATTGAGGTATAGTAATTTTATTCTAGATTAATCAATTTCATGTAATATAATTATACTTATAACGAATGTATTCAAAATATTATAATAGTAGTTTATGAAACTGTTACATAAAGAGGGGTATTAAAATACGAGTGCGTGTTGTGATATTAACTTCTTGGATTTGCCCTGTATCGTAATAGAAAAAAAATTGTTTAGTAGTATTATTTTGTAAGAGAAAAAGTGTTTATTTTTAAAAGTTCGGTATTGTGTTTATAAAGTATGAAAAAAACTTCATAAATTCGTTTTGAAGTTTGTAAATTGAATATTACACTATGAGAGTAGATAAAACATTTTAAAAGAGTAACTGCGGAGTTTCTTGCCCATTCTTCTCCATACAAAACTACCTTTTGGAATGGGCAACTACAATCCATTTTCTAGTCAATTTTACGTTTAATAGTTCCATAAATGTGCCTATTTGAAATAAATGATTTGACTTTGACTCTGTGGGCATCTACTCTTTCAAAAACGAACGTTTGCGGTATAAATACACTTTCAGGCTTGCATTCTGGACAAGCACGATAAACAGGCATCATTGTAGCCTCAATGTCATCATTTCTCCGGAAACAAGCAAAGTAAATTGGGATCCTAGATCATAAACAAAAGCGGTTTGTGATCGCATATCACTATGGTGCGGTGATATTTGGCGCCTCGCCGTCTGCCAGTGACATTTATTGTTACATATAATAGTGAGTCACTAGCCAAGATTAGTTTTGCTCAACAAGGGGTTGCTCTCGTAAGGAAAGTGTTATTTGTATTTACCATCAAGAGAAGCAGCACTCTTGGTTTGTGACCAAATAAATAAAAAGGAATAACCGCAAGCAGTGGGTGCCTGAAGACGGTCGTCGTCACCGAGTCAGGCGCAAGAAACGCAGGCGATTTGGAAGATAAAGACAATTGGAAGAATATGGGGGAGACCTTTACCCAGCAGTGAGAAAAAATTGGTTAATCGCAAAAGGCCAGTCCTCATGAATAGGATTAATAAATATGCAATAATTATTGTCGAAATGTGGACAAAATATTACATCTCTGTCAATCAATGTGGGTGAGGAGGAGAGGTTCTGATTTTATGTCTCCATGCACTAAAGTTTTTACCCAGCCTTGGACTTACTACCGATAGCGCAGCTCAACATTGGAAATCATTATCGGGCCACGAGCCGCTTGACCAGCCAAATCTGTTTTCTTTCTTTTTGAAACCACTACTTAATCGTGTTTCCATAACGTCAAGTACCGACTACGAGTAGTAGATAGTAAATACGCAGTAGTTTGCGGACGCATATCACAGCGACCATAATTCGAGTCTCTCTCTCTGCCGGTGACTTTTATAGTAACAGTGAATGGTGACGCACTAGGCAGGATTATTGTTATGGATAGCCCTGGCGCGATTTCGCGTTTTAGAAATTGGGATTTTTTGGTGGCTGGTTCCTTAAATAAGTGTTTCAGTGGCAAAAAAAAATTTTAAATTGTGATTGTAGTTTTTTGGCTGTGACGTGAATAAAAGTTAGACTGTAGATATGATAAAATACCGGCTAAGTGCGAGTTGGACTCGAAGGGTTCCGTATCACCGTACAGTAGTTAGCAAATAAATTTAAATACTAAACGAAGAATAAGTATTTTTCATCGTAAATTTAAAAAATCGCAAAGGTTTTGTATTTTCTAATGATATTGTGAATTTCAAAGCTTTTTTTCAGTTGCAGAAAATCACCCATATTAAAAAAAAAAAACATATTAATCGGCGTTTTTAATATTTGTTGATACAGTTTATGGTACATGATATAAAGAAGTTCCAAATTCTTAACTTGTTTAGTTGTTGCGATATAGCTCTAAAAATTTATAATGGTCTAAAATTGACAACTTTTACGGCCGAATATTTCTTAATTTTTGAAGATAAGAAAAATAAAAAATATTTGTACTCTACTTGATGAGCTCTAGACAAGAAGACCCCACATGAAAGGGTAAGTAAAATATGATCAAAATAAAAAGTTTATAGTATGATAATAAACATTAAAAATTAAAGTATGTAAAATTATTATAGTATAATAAAATTATAGTATAAATTAAATATTGTTTAAAATTAAAGGGGGACCCCTTTAATTTTAAACTTTATTACATTTTTAATATTTGTTGTTAAAGCGGCAACAGAAATACACAATCTTTGCAAACTTCAACTGTCGACCTATTCCGGTTCATGAGATACAGTCCACTGACAGACGGACGGACGGACTGACCGACAGACAGAGGAGGCTTAGTAATAGGGTTCCGTTTAGCACCCTTCGGGTACGGAACCCTAAAAAGAATGCATTGGAATTAACAATAATACAAATTGAAGTTTAGTAGAAAGTTTTAACAATTTTACGGCAAGTTTGAAATTATGGGGGACCGTATAAAATACAAATCACACGTGAGTTTTAAAGATAAATTCACGCAAAGAAAAACCTGAATAAAGAACGCCTAATTGCCGTCGAACTCCAAAGTATTGAAAGCCATAATACCGGTCCGACATATTATGCAGTTCATATAAAATGTTCAAAAGCAAGCCTACGATTTTAACGCTGAATTCACTTCGCTGGGTCCTAGCAATATTAATTTTAAAATCCAACGACAATTTCGGAAGCATAAACCCAATATCTGAAATGATTCAATTACATTTTCATTCATTCATAAGCCATTCCCGAAAATACATATTATTAGGATCCATTTAAAATTATATTTTTAACAGTTACCAGCCGTTCCTGAACTTAAAACCGTTACTAGTATTGTATTAAATTCCGAAGTTCCACGAAATAATTAACGAAGGTTAATTCTGAGTTTGTCTCGGCCTTTCTTCTCAGAGTAGTCAGATAGGTAATGCAGACCTCATCAAGTTTTTAGTTTTTTTTTGTTTTTCTTGACGTGTAAAGTGTTTGTACAAACCTACGTACCAGAAATAAAATAATAATCTTTTGTAAATTACTGAGAATAACAGGATTTACGTTGTTTTCGCGATTAATACCTTATTATTCCTCCCCCTTTTTGATACATAAAATTGTAGGACCATGCCATTTTGTTTTGCTTTAAATCTCATAGTGAGTATAGCTTTCGTTGTAATAAAAAAGGCCCATAAAGCCTACAATTCTCATCCCAAACAAAATCATATTTTTATCCAGTTTAATTTAGAAAGTGTTACGCTGCCAACGGAAATAGAAATAACAAAAACCGTTACACCCACAAAAAGCAAAGGATCACTGACCGGATTCCATTTCAATCCAACCAATCTTCGATTAGGGGTATAATTCATTACACTAAGAAAGGGGGACGGTGCAAAAATGAACGACAATCTTTCCACCATCAATCAAACTGATTCGCTTGATTAATGAATAGGTCACCGCCACCCCCGATTCGTTCGCGTGAACTTTCTATCCACACTGCCCTTAGAAATGGTATAACTTTCACAGTATTTCTTCGAGAGGTTACGCATTAAATTCTTAGGTCCGAATATTAAATTTGGTACTCAGTTTATCGGTTTTGTTCAAATTTCGCGACTGTTAGTCAACTTTGTGTACGCTGTTCGAGTGGTGAGAGTCTTCTATTGTTTTTCTTTGATTTTATGATGCTGGATTCTTTTGTTCTCGTTTTGTTAGCAAAAGTCGTTAATGCATGGACGTATTGGATCGAGTTTGAGAAGTTTAAGGAGTTTAATGTTGTCATTTATTACGGCTTTGTTTGGCATAAGTTCTCAGAGTTTGCTTTGTCAAAGTCCTTTTGGTCCGCTGGAAATATTTGTACTGTACTGTTTGACCATTGTTCGTTACATAAGGTCTAATTTCCATAAGAAATACGATTGAACATTATTTATTCCATTAAAATTATCCGCATTCATAGTCTTTTTAGTCTGATAAAAAAGCCCATCAGGAATCTTAAGCAACATAAGGACACCTTTCGTGTCTGTCTGTGTTACCGAATTGTTCTTCTAAACTATGCAAGGGATTTTGATGCAGTTTTCACAATCATTCAGAGAGTTCATTCTGGAAGGTTCATGTGTGTATTATATTAATGTTAAACTTACGTTTATAATATAGAAATCTTGATGGTTTATCATGCCCAAAAAATCGTGCGAAGCATGGGCTGGTCGTTAGTGTACTACTGTGTGTGTATATGTGTGTGTGTAGGATACTATTTGCAATAAATGATAAATGATTTTATTTCTGTAAGTGGGTTTGGACAAAACACTTTTACACGTCAATCATATTTTTTAAACTAGATGAGGTCGGCGTTTCCTATCTGACTACTCCGAGAAGAAAGGCCGAAATAAACTCAGAGGTCACAGTCTCTTTTAAAGTCCAGACATAATCTTGGTCAGATCATGTGAAGATCATGTAGATTGGTGTCTGAGATGGTCTTTTGAGGAAAGAACCACACAGATTGAGAGGACCTGTCCAGTCAGTGCACGCATTTGTCAGTGACCGTGCAGCTCAACTCAGGGTTTAAGGAGCTCAACGATTCGACGAACAATACCAAAGAAAGGACGTTTGGGTAGGCCGCATAAATTACTCAAGCTGCCAGACCGTGATAAAAACTAAATAATAAAATAAAAGGAATGACCCACATAGTCTTCACATTCACAATTATTAAAATAATATAATACAAAAAGTAAATATTCATGTCATTGTATATATAAAATTCATTAATGTCAATGTGTTTAAAAAACCCAGAAATAGTCTTGGTCAGATCATTGAAGGACCATGTAGATTTGTGTCTCGAATGGTCTTTTGAGGAAAGTATTATACAGATTTGAGTGGACCTGTCCAGTAAGTGCACGCATTTGTCAGTAATCGTGTAGCTCAACTCAGAACTTAAGGAGTTTAACGACTCGACGAACAATACCAAAGAAAGGACATTTGGGTAGGCCACATAAAGTACTCAAATTGCCAGATTATCATTAATAATTACTGAGAAAAAAAAAAAAAAATATATGATCCACATAGTCCTCACGTTCACAATAATATATATAAAAAAATAAAAAATATGTATATATTATACTTCACAAAGTAAATATTCATATAGTGGTACAAATGATTGAAATAAAAAAAAAAAAAATAAAAACCAAATTTCTGAAGGTAAAAAAAAAAAAAAAAAAAAATTGGAGCAGCTTAATCCCAGGCCTTTTTGTCCTCAACGTAATCTTTAATGGTATAAAACGCTTTCTGGCACAACTTACGTTTAATGAATGATTTGAATTTATTAAGGCTTAGATCTTGTACGTGGCTTGGGAGTTTATTGTAAAAGCGTATACATTGACATCTGAACGAGCTACCTATTTTCTTGAGCCTTGTTGTAGGTACTACAAATTTGTGTTTGTTCCTAGTGTTTATCTTATGGATATCACTGTACTTTTTATACAATCTTATATTTTTATGGGTATATAAAAGATTTTCAAAAATATACTGAGAAGGCACAGTCATTACATTAATTTCCTTAAATTTCTCTCTGAGAGAGTGTCTCGGGCTTAATTTATAAATTGATCGAACGGCTCTTTTCTGCAAAGCAAAGATAGTTTGAATGTCGGCGGCATTTCCCCACAACAAAATACCGTACGACATTACACTATGAAAATAGCTAAAGTACACTAAACGGGCTGTCTCTATGTCAGTTAAATTACGAATTTTTCTAACAGCATAAGCTGCGGAGCTTAGCTTTTTTGACAATTTATCTATATGTGGGCCCCACTGAAGCTTAGCATCCAAAGTTAAGCCTAAGAATACTGTGCTATCTACAGGATTCAATTCTTCGCCCCTTATCAACACCTTAGTTTTCACCTGCCTAACGTGTGGTAGGGTAAACTTAATACATTTGGTTTTTTTTTCATTAAGAAGTAAATTGTTAACATTGAACTAGTGAACTACTTTTGAGATCGCGCTATTTACGTCGTCAGTAACCAACTGCTGACGTTTAAGTTTAAACAATAGTGAAGTATCATCCGCAAACAACACTATATCATGGTTATCCTTTATGAGGTAAGGCAAGTCATTAATATAAATAAGAAACAAAAAAGGACCAAGAATCGAGCCCTGTGGGACTCCCATTATTACTATAGATCAACGAATAATTAAAACGACAAATTGTAACTTCTTAGATCAACATTTGAATCCTTTTCTAAAAGAATACTCATTTGCAAGTACGGAACCCAGGAACCTGTAATTCAAAAGCGCTTACCAAAGCCGCAAGACCAGCGAAGCGTCACCCATATAAGTGCTCGAGGCCTGTGTACACAAACAATTCTCCAATTTTGTTCATCATAACTCTCTAATTAGCCCTCTTCAATCTGGCTTCAGGCCTGGACACAGCACTGTTTCCGCCCTCCTTAAAGTGACTGGCGATATAAGGGCAGGACTAGAAGATACCAAAGTTACTGCTCTAGTGTTGGTTGATTTTTCGAATGCCTTTAATACCGTCAGTCACGACATCCTGTTAGCTATTCTGTCCTATGTTATGGTCTCTCCCGAAGCACTGGAATGGTTCTCCTCTTATCTTCAGGAGCGTCAGCAGTCCATTCATATTGGAGATTCTTCATCATGCTGGTGTGATTTGGAAGCTGGCGTTCCCCAAGGCGGTATTCTTTCTCCTCTTCTGTTCTCTATTTTTATTAATCTTATAACTTCCGAGCTTCAGTGTGCGTATCATCTGTATGCGGATGACTTGCAGTTGTACTGTCAAGGGAAGGTTGATGAAATACCTGACGCTATCGACAAGTTAAATAGAGACTTAGCTGCAATAAAAACCTGGGCTGATAGATTTGGTGTTGCAGTAAACCCTAATAAGTGTCAGGCAATCATAATTGGGAGTCCTCGTAGTATTAGCAAGGTGGATGAGTCAATCTTGCCACCAGTTCTCTTCAACGGTACGATCGTTCCATTTAGCACTGACGTGAAAAACCTAGGCTTACACATCGATGGGACCCTGAACTGGCGTACTCAAGTCGCTAGGGTCAGCCAGAAGGTTACTGGAACGCTGCGGGCTCTGTACCGGCTAAAAAATTTATTACCATCAAGTACCAAGACAATGCTTGTGCAGTCCTTAATTTTCCCTATCATCGATTATGGTGATGTGTGCTACTATGACCTGAATGCAGATCTCCTCGACAAACTAAACCGTCTTCTCAATAACTGCATTCGATTCGTTTTCAATCTTCGTAAATATGATCACGTCTCTGCGCATCGATCCCTTCTAAAGTGGTTGCCCATACGGCAGCGCAGAGAGCAAAGGGCGCTGACCACCTTGTTTTCATTTCTTGACTCTCCCTCTTCCCCTAGTTATCTAGCCCCCCACTTTCAGTACATTTGCGCAAACCACAATAGAACTCTACGTTCATCACACAATCGTCTTCTTCAATATCCCACTCACCGCACTGACTTCATTCACTCTTCCTTCTTCGTTCAATCTATCTCCTTGTGGAATGCGCTCCCCCAAGAAATCAGGATGGCAACCAACCGATTATCCTTTAAAGTTAAAGTCCGCGAGCACATTCGTAAGAAGCTGGCAGTATCATAACAACGGTAATGTTTTCCCATTATTTGTCTTATTTGTTTTAGTATATTCGTGTATTTATGTGTATTTATCTGTTCTTGTATTTACTTATATTTTATTATATATATAGGTTAATAGGTATATGTATATCCTTATATTTAAATAAATATTTATTCCACAATTTTCATATTGCACCTACCACTGTTTATCTCTGCATCACCCAAAGGTTGACTGGTAGAAAATGCCTATGGCATTAAGTCCGCCTCTGTACATTTATGTGCTTAAAGTATTAAATAAATAAATAAATATAAGCCCAAATAAACGATCCCTTTCTTCCATCCTTAGAGTCGAGTGAGGTGACAGTTATCTCACAGAGTTGCCAACCAATAGTTACGGCTGTCAACCGGTCACAATACAAGTAAGTTGAAAACATAAGGACGGACGTTTTAGTGAGTGCAGAGCTAGAATTAAGTGTGCTGGTGAATTAGTTATGTGTTGTGCGTGCCTGTGGCTTGAAGTGGTTTTGTAAAAAGGACTAAGAATAGCTTTTGCCCGTGGCTTCAACCACGTGTAGGTCGGAAATTATCCCACAGGTCCCACAGGTCAGGTTACCTGTGGGATCATTTCCAGGAGTAATAGAGATACTTCTACCGGGAAAAAAGTATCCTTTGTACTCACCCAAGTCTTGGTCAACCTAAGTGCCATATTCTTCAAAATCCGTTCAGCCGTTAGGCGTGAGAAGGTAACAGATGGACAAACAGAGGTTACTTCCGCATTTATAATATTAGTATGGAAGTATTCATATGTTATGATACAGGTTTGATTCTAAATTCGTATAACCGGTGAATCTGAATTTTTCATCATTTAGACTATATTTATGTACTTTATTGTCCGTCAATAATGACTACCTACTAATTCGTTACTAGACTGAATGTAATGTTACGGAGTAGATATTGTACTAATACATCCCCAAGTTTTCTAAAGATCGGTTCTAGCCATAGTGTTAACATACTTTTGTAGATAGACTATAGTTATTCTAGAATAGAATAGAATAGAATAGAATAATTTTATTTTTGCAAATATGGGTAGATGATACATCAATAGGTGTTAGTAAAATACAAAGATCAGCCATATTTTGCCATTAAGCATGCAAATATTTACGTCAAATTATTATAATTTTATAGTATCATACAAATCAAATTATTATATTCTGGATCGCACCTGAAGATCTCAAACATTCCACATTAACAATACCAACAATCAACATCAACATAACATTTCCAACGCTTGCGCCCGCATCTTCCTCCCGTATACCCTTAAAGAACTGTATCTGCCTTCCTACAAACGAAGTACCTACCTACGAGTATATGCAGGGTGCCTCATTAGCCGCGGGAGTTTGATTCAGTCACCCACCGCGCCGGTGCCACCAATCAATACCCACCGGTTTAGCGGATGCGGGTTTTTACTCTGCCAACATTTGGTTTATGATTCTCCCTTTCTTGTTGTCAATTTGATCCGGTATTTGTGAAAGATTGATTTTTCTGTGTGAGATGTCAATCGAATATTGAGCAAATGTGCGATGTTTGAGTTGTTCATATTTGAGAATTGTCTATACAGTGTTTGAATTTTATTGTGTGATTTGGCAACAAATAATTTTATTGGTATTTTATCCAATGCGCTATAAATAAAGGTTGGTCTGTATCTGTATTGAAAAGATGGTCGATTTAATGAATTCAGGTTGTATTATATCTTTCGGAAAAAGTCCATCTGAATACGGTTAGAGTTTTAAGAAGAACTACTACAGTTTTTTCTTTCCTTTTTTCTAACTTAAAAAAAAAACCGTTCTCCCATCTTGTACTACAACGCCCACCAAATCCAACATCATTTCACGTCCCCAAACAGTCTTACACTAATATTTCTCCCCTCGAAGATCTTGAACGATAACTAATAAAGATAAGTTCTCCCCATAACGCGCACACACACATATTTCCATGCACACACACACAAACATACATCGCATTTCAAACCGTCAAATCAAAAACAAATCTAAAACTACGCATCTAACTCTCATTCCGATCGAATCGAGATGGGTTCCGAATTCGTAGTACAGCAGAATAATAGGGTTGGCATACGCGAGATTATCCGATTCGTTATTTTCGTGAATTGATCGCAGACTTTGAAGAATGTTGGGGTTAGTAGAGTTTCTTAACCCTTTCCCAGTCCAGGGTTATTGTGGCTGTTCTGTTTGCATCGCGTACACAGTGTTAATAAGTTGGTTTAATTTTTTTTGCTGATGTAAAAGTTCTTGCATCAGCCACAACAATAACTTACGGCTCTAATGACGAGTATAAACTGGCCATACATTAGTTTTAGCCTATTTTGAGGGAAATCAAAAAATCAAATCATTTGTTTTTGCACAGGATCGAAACATCCGAAAAGTGTCTTAGAGTTGCAAATGAAACATTGAAAAAGATTTTTTAGTTAAGTTTATTTTTACTCCTTACTCCCGATTCCGCGACTATAAAAACTCCCCCTCGTGTATACAGTTTGTACCAGAGAGGTGTGGTCAAATTTAAGGGTATGGTACAGACCATCAAACTGAACAACTTTGTCCATGTGACCAATATCATAATCGCGAAACTCAAATCGCGTCAGATACATTTGCGTTGAGTAGGTATTTAAGTTTTCTATGGGACAGCTGATAATTTTTTCTCGATGACGATATTAGTCCTATGGAGAAACTTGTTCGGTCTGTACCACACCCTTAAATTTGATCAAACCTTTCTGGTACACCCTGTATACAGATACAGTAGTAGTAGTAGTAGTATATTTTTATTTTTATTTATTAGTTCTTATAAGTCTGCATATTGACAACATCATCGCGAAATGATCCATCCATTCGATCCATCAGATGCGAGTAACGCGATAATTAAACGCCAGCTTCTTGAACTTAAAAAGCAGTGAACGAAGAATTAAATATTCATAAAGCCTTCACAGCACCTTTTTTTTTCTTATTACTATATTTGCGTAGATTTCCCTTCTTTATTCCGACTATTATGAGGATATGAATACCAAAAAGCTCTGCCCACATTAAAGTGCTCATTATTCAAATATTTTCAGTAATGTTCAGCTCAAATTGGGGTATTTAACTGCCGGCCGAGTAACAAACTTCAGTCATAAAGATATCTAAAATGGGCGATTCAATCAAAAAAGTTAAAGGGAATCGTAAAAATTTTAGTATTATATTTTTGTGGCCAACGATTTTAATATAAGACTGAAAAGGAGTTGATTACAGATGAATGCCATTGTCTCGAATTCAAATCAAGAGTTTTTTTTAAAGAAATGTTATTCGAATTTGAATGGATTCAGAATTTATTTAAAAATTTTCATTGTAACAAAATAATTTGATACTTTTACTTTTTTATTGGGAGTAAGCCGATTTGAGCGGTCACAATTAAGTTTTCGAAATAAATAAGCATTGTGAATTTATGTAAGTAGTAAGAACTTTTCAAATCGAATATTATTTTCTATTACTTTTGTAAACTTGTCCTGACTGAAGTCACTGACTGTTCTCATTGTCAAATGTTCTCTACAGTATTTTACAACATAATATCTAGACTACAGACTAAATTATTTTATCACTTTAGTGTGACAACCATAGAGACGACCTCCACACAGCCTCGATTAGGGAAGATGAATTAGGATGAATCACCGACTGGGGTCGCCCCACACATCTATTATCAAACAACCATAAAAGCTCTTACAACGCCATCTACCGACACGCCGTGTAACTTCATTATTAACCGATTAGCCGAGCACTCGTTACTCTAATGGAATTCAAAACTTCGATTCCCATGACACGAAAATATGGCAAAAATATTGGAAAATGTTGAAAGTAGGTCATGTTGTTTATAATCACAGGATAATTATGTTACACATGCAATGGGTTGAAAAACATCGTATTTTGTGGAGGCGAAATAAACACCTGCGTCTCTGAGGCAAGGGGGATCAAAATAATGAAGTTAGGTACGAAAATGTTTGCTTATATTTTGTGGGTATAAACACCGTGTTTTTATCGGAGACTAGAGCGTGTGCACCTACAAAGTTTTGGTTTAATATTTTACAGGAGATTTTAACGTAGTAGATGCGGATTTTTGGTAGTTTTATTATTTAATAAAATTGCACTTTACGGCAAAAATGATGATAACATTTTTGACCCACACATCTGGTATTCCAAAACCATACCACTAAAGTTATAATCATAAACCATCTAACAATACGATAACAACATCACCAAAGCATTAGATGCGTACAAAAGATTATTTTCGTAAGCTACTTAGCGTCACACAGCCTCACAAACTCACGAAGTTAGAACTTTAAATTCGTAAGGTCTGGATGTCAAGATCCACCTTCTGAAAGTTTGTTTAGAACTCCAAACTCGGCAGGACAATTAATTAAACAAGAAATCTTTTGAAGTACGACACGTTGAGTACGAACAGTTGAAGACTGAATTTGAATTGCGTTTCGTAGTTAGAGAGGCTTCAAGATTTTCTTATTACAGACTAAATAGAATTTCAGGTTGTTATAGAGCGGCGCTTGAAGTAGCCT
Source organism: Agrochola macilenta (assembly GCA_916701695.1). Taxonomy (NCBI): domain Eukaryota; kingdom Metazoa; phylum Arthropoda; class Insecta; order Lepidoptera; family Noctuidae; genus Agrochola; species Agrochola macilenta. The sequence goes on from OU753556.1 coordinate 23,181,251, forward strand.
CCTCTAGCGCGAAGTTACGGTTTCTTAGTAGAGCGGTTTTTTTCTTGGGAAACCAAGCCGTAAATTCTAATGAAAGCTTTATACATTATTTTCCCAGTAATAATAATCTCATGAACCTAAAAATGTAAGTAATCGTCAATTTATTTAGGAAGGTCACTCAAAAATATTCCAAGATTAAAAGAGTAACTTTTCTACTGATATTTCCTCATCGCGATGAGTTCCCGGTATAAACTCATTGAATATCTGTCAAAAATATAACCAGTTTCAAAAAACAATTTTCCTCACAAAAATATTCAGATATACGTAATGAAACTAGCTTTTTCTATCTAGCCTCAACGGATCCAATCAGTTAATTCAAAATATCCACAGGATAATAACTTACAAGAAACCTAATAGAATTGAAGCTCGAGTAAACATTCGGCAAAAAAATTGCTATCTACGTTGGTTTCTTATAATAATGCCATAATGGAGAAAAACAGCAACATAGCTGGTCATACGATAGTCCGCTGGCATTATAAGATAACTAGTTAGATCATATAAACGCTATTCGTTACGTTTCTGCGAAACGTACAGTTTCCGATCTTTTCACTTATACTCGTATTAATGCCAATATACTGTAGGTTCGCGACTTCTTACAATGGGACAAAAAGTTCGTCGTGTGTACTCGAGACAAAAGATTGTCTTTAGAATTTTGACGTCGATTGTGACATTGTGTTGGAGTGGAGGGTGGTTCTAAAGTGAGATCGTAGTAGTCTTGGATGTTACGAAGAAATTATACATACTTCGGTATTAATAAGTATTGCTGAAACTTCAACTGAAAAACATGTTAAATAAATGTTTCCATTTTTGTATAAGTACTGTATTTCAATCACAGTTAAATTCTTATTATAAAAACAGGCTCAATGGTTTAAATCATGTCAAAAGAAAAACCTTGATTTTTATTAAGGCCGTTAAGTTTAATATTTACCAGACCTTTCATACTCAACTTGTAATTGGCCACACGTACTCAATGTTACGGCATACTCAAATGTATTAGCTGTAAGTTTTCTTAAATTTATATAATAAAATAATATGAATACTCTGCAAGAAAAGATAAAAACCTTCGCTCTCAATAATAGCAAACATTCCCACGAATGTTTGCTATTATTGAGAGCGAAGGTTTTTATCTTTTGTATCTTTTGTTTTACGTTTGTACACGTTGTTTCATCAATAGGTGTGGACCTATTGATGAAACAACGTGTACAAACGTACAGATATCACCGCAACACTTGACCTATCGCGTAATCAATCAGTTGATTCAAGCGAGAATTGACTAATCAACGAAGTTACAATCGTCCATCTGTATAGATTTAATTGCTTCCCTGACCAATGATTGGTCGACCCTTTGGTATAACTTTACCATCTATAAAGTTGAGTAACTTAGGATAATTATGGTAGTGAAAACGATTAGCTTTGATAATTATATTTAATTTGCGATATGTGTGATGGCCAAGGTAACTCCATGGTCTTATTGTGACTGTGAAGAATGCATTAAATTTTTAACACCTAGACTAAATCTACATCATCGACTCCTCTCCAGACCGAATCTCGGCCATGGCGGATAATGTCAGCGGAGACCAGCCGTCGACGCGGGAGATAATATAGTGCACAAGTGTGTGCGCAAATACAGGTCACACACACATAGATCTTTGTCTACATATTAGGCAGTAGGTATAAACAACCGGCCAAGTGCGAGTTGGACTCGCACACCAAAGGTTCCGTACCACCGTACAATATTTAGCAAAAAACGCAGAAATCGCCGTTTCTTGTAAAGGGACCTTTAATTTTTTATTTTATAATTTTTTGTTATAGCGGCAATAGAAATACACAATCTGTGAAAATTTCAATTGTTGACCTATTACGGTTAATGAGATACAGCCCGCTGACGGACAGACGGACAGACGGACAGATAGCGGGGGCTTACTAATAGGGTTCCGTTTGGCGGTCCTTCCCCGTAGTCAAACTATTTTGTCCAACTGATTGGACCACAAGGAAATTTAACCATGGATCGTTCCCCGTGGTCAAACTACTCAAATGATCCTCCCTGTATATAAAGTTTGACTACTTTAGTGTACAGTTATGATTAAAATTAAAACCGTATTATAATTTTTTCGAAGTAATACGAGTATACTTTGTCTGTTCTTAAGTTGTAAGTCTGGTCATAAGTTTTGTCACATAAGGAAAGTTAAATAAATGACACAATGAGTTACGCACTACAACCATTTATATATCAAATAAAAGGGTATAAAATACAGATTTAAATCACATTAAAATTATTCGAAATGTTCTCCTCTTGCTTCGATGCAAGCCTTCAATCTGCAAGGCCAGTCATCAATCGAAGCACGCACGACATTCACGTCAATATTGGCGTCTGCTTTAATCAGGGATGCTTTAAGTGACTCCAAGTTGCGATGGGGTTTAGCGCAGACCTTCTCCTCTAAGTGCTGCCATATTTTGTAATCCAAGGGATTCAAGTCTGAACTGGATGAGGGCCAATCCTCATGCCTGATAAAGTCGATTCCACGGGTCGTGAACCAGTTTTGGATACTTTTCGCCTTATGAGCCGGCGCAGAATCCTGCTGGAATACCCAGTGCCTGTTTTCGAACATTGTTTGTGAAAGATGTTCCACAATGTTTGTTAGGACTGTGTTTTGATATACGAGGGCACTGGTTTTCACTCCTTTTTCACAAAAAACACCTCCGTTGGACCCAAATAGGACACCCCAAGCCAAACCATGAATGCCGAAGGGTGATGACCACGCTGAACACGTGGCACACGTTTTTTCGCTTCTTCACTAGAGTGTGCATATACTTTATCATTTTGTTTATTGAAACTCTCCTCAACATAAAAAATTTTTTCGTCCAAAAAAAGTATTTCGCGGTATTTTTTTCCCGCGTACCGCCTTAAGAAAACCCGGCTTCTTTCGAGCCTGATTTTCTTCAGCCGTGCGTTAAGAAGATGTGCTGTTTTTTTTTCTATAAGCACGCAGTCCTAGGTCTTCATTTAACACCCTTTTAATAGTAGTTCTGCTTAGTCGTGTCATTGACTCTGGCAGGGCCACCAACAGGGATTTTAATTTTGATTACACAAAAATTTAGTCGCTAATTTGTCGAAATTTGTCGCCAAATATCAGAATTTGTCGGTCACTGGTTCAAAAGATATAAGGGTTTATAGGTGGCCGATCTGGAGAGTCTCCCCAGCAGGGCCAAATTTATATCTCAAAAACTAAGGCACCTAGCGAAGATCTGTTTTCTCCCATTGTTTATTGTTTCACTTGACAAAGACTCTTAGCGTAGCTCGAATGTGTAGACCAATAGTCGACTTCTATTCATTGTTAATTTGTCGAAATTTGTCGAAATTTCTCAGATGACTACATGCCCAAAAAACGTTCCCATTTTTGTAGGTACGCCATCTGTAATACTGTCGCCCATCGTGGAGTAAAACTATACCACGTTTACGTTTCACATATTTCATTTCCATTTTAGATTATGAATAATTTGAAATTCAACAAAACAATTTCGCTTGAAATTTGACATTAATTTTATCTTTGACTGTACATACTTAATCTGCATGCATACAGCGTGCTAAAAAGTTCTAATATCAATAAAGTTTGACCACGGGGAAAATTATTCCTTGTGGTCAAATCAGTTGGACAAAATAGTTTGACTACGGGGAAGGACCGCCGTTTGGCACCATTCTGGTACAGAACGGTAAAAAAAAAAAAAAACTGTAAGAATATGGCATTAGTTTGTTTTGATAATAAAATCGTCCATATCCAATTTTCGTTTTATAACTGACGTAAGTCCCCTTGGTTTCTGACTAGCGTTTCGGTTCAGACACTAAAATTAATCTGTTGTCAGTCAAGTGATTGACAGCAGTCATATTTGAAATAACAACATCTTAGATGAGATGGAAAATACAGCATTTGTTTTGAAGCCAACCTTTCTCGGCAAAACAAGGTACAGTCAGGCTCAAAAGTGAATAGCCTTACATCGACAAGAACTCACTTGATTGCCAACAATTTGTGTTCCCTAATACTATCAATGTGTAGGTATAATGCTGTGAATATTTTGCAGCTACAATTAAGTACCCAGAATTTAATGTTTTGAGGCTACATAAAGATATAATCTGTACGATGACGATTTTTGTCGTACATAATTTTGAGGCTGACTGTACCTACACATGTGTGGTAGATAAAAGGCACACTATACATACAGGGATTATTATTTTGTAGAGAGAAAAAAACGATATTCTAACGATCGTTTGATTTGCCTAGCCCACGCTAATTATAAGCTCTTTGCCAGTTTACTGAAGCGATTAATGATATCCGCCTAGCCTTTCCGAAACTTTGTTTTATTTTCAAATTCAAATTCAAATTCAAAATATTTTATTTCACATAAACCTACATGGGCACTTATGAAACGTCAGAAGCTAGGTGCACGGGTACCAATTGGTCGTTTCCTATGGAGAAGAGCCGGCAAGAAACTCCACAAATTTTGACTTTTAGCCTTACCTGACAAATAAAGTCATAATTAAAGGAATATCAAAACAAAAATAATACTTTTCTACAAAATTAATGGCTGAACACTGAACGGCTCTGTCTACAAGTGTTTAGCTGCTAGTGAAGGGTGGTATTCGTGGAACTTATGCGATTCATGCAAGATAGTCATGGTTCCCAGAGGACCTCGCCTACTCCGGCGGAAGAGGCGGTCTGGTTCAGGGATAGGATGGCGTTAATTTGCGACGCTTCCATGGTAGTCGAAAGATATTGCGCAGTTGCGTGTTTTCTGTCTTAGATACCAACGCCAGTATCAGCGCACCAGATGCAGATGACAGCCGAGAGTTACGGAGCCGGAAATAGGCAGAGCCTAGAGAGTCTAGAGCCTAGATTGTATCGGGAGGTGACAATGAATCTCCAACACGCCATCGCGGATGCCAGGTCAAGATCCTTGCGGGAGCTTCCGGATGGGCTGGCCAGGGATCAATGGGGAAGACCTTATAAGTTGGTCATAGCCAAATTACGTCCATGGGTGCCCCCTATCACAGAAACTATGGACCCGGGTCTACTGGAGAGAGTAGTAAACACGCTCTTTTCAGTTGTTAGGGATATTCCTTCGCCACTCTTGTCTTCTTCAGATTGATCTGACGAGTTGGGGGTGACTGAAGGCGAGCTAGATCGAGCCGTGAGACGTTTGGGGGCTCATAACACCGCGCCAAGCCCGGACGGTATTCCTGTTCGGGCATGGGTTCTGGCTTTGGCTGCCCTGAGGGAGCGCCTAAGACGGTTGTTCAACAGCTGCCTCCGTGGGAGCGTGTTTCTCTCCGACTGGAAGGAGGCCGGAATGGTCTTGTTGAGGAAGGAAGGCCGGGACTCACAGACTCCCTCGAGCAGTTTGTCGAGCAGGCAAATGGGACAGTATGCACCGTCTCATTTGCCTGCTCGACGAGGTTTCCAAACTATTTGAAAGAATTATTGCCGAACGACTCGTCGGACATATATCACGGGTTGGTCCCAACCTCGCCGATTGCCAGTATGGTTTCCGGCAGCAGCGTTCAACTGTGTATGCTATCCTACGCGTCCGCTCGCTGTTGGAACAGGTGGTGTCCCGGGGTGGGGTGGTGCTGGCGGTAAGTTTGGATATCGTCAACGCCTTTAACTCTCTGCCCTGGGATGCAATCAGGGCGGCACTTAAATCACAGAGTGCTTCTTCATCCAGAGTGCATCGTCGGGGCTTACCTTTGCAACCAGCACATTCACTATGTGGATCGGGACGGTAGTTTTCATCTTAGGGAGATTAAGTGTGGGGTTCCGCAGGGGTCAGTTTTAGGTCCTTTCTTGTGGAATCTCGCTTACGATGTGGTCCTACGTGTCGACCTCTCCATTGGCGTTAATGTCGTTTGTTACGCGGATGACCCCTGTTGTTGGCTGGCGGGGAAATCTTCGAAGAAACTATCCAGTTTACCGAGCTCGGAGTAGCAAAAGTCATGGCAATGATCCGCAGGCTGAGCTTAGAGATAGCCTTTCATAAAACTGAGGCACTTTGGTTCCAAAAACTGCCGCGGAGGAGAGAATCACCCAGCTCGTTGGTCAGAGTTAGAAAGGCATACTTCCAGGTCGGTTGATGAGCGCTTGGTTCCCCGCGTCGGCATGGCAGTGGGTGCTTTGCACAGACTGTTGCCTAATCTTGGTATATCTCGAGAAGAAGTTCGTCGCCTCTGCGCGGGTGACGTGCGATCGATGGTCCTTTACGGGGCACCTGTTTGGTCAAATAGGTTGTCATCCGACGCTGCAGGACTAAAATTAACAATCTGCAGTGGAAAATGGCTATTCGTTTCGCACGAGGATACTGAACTGTATCCTTTGAGGCGGCAAATCTCTTGGCGCGCTTTCCACCGCTGGACATCTTTCTAGCTGAAAAGAGGGGAGCGAATTTTTATAGGCTCACTCAGGTTCTGACCGGGCATGGTTGCTTCGGTGAGTACCTGAACAAGATTGGGCGAGAGGCCACGGCTAATTGCCATCTTTGCGGAAGCGGCTTAGATTCTGCACAGCATACGGTCGAGGAGTGCCCTGCGTGGGCTGCTGAAGGACGGGTCCTGGTCGTCAGGATTGGGCGAGATTTGTCTCTGCCAGCAGTAGTTGGGTCTATGCTGGCGATGTCAGAGAACTGGAGAGAAATGGTCTCCTTCTGTGAGGCAGTAACGGTTCAGGAGGAGGCTGCCAAACGGGATCATGAGAGGGCAGATCCGGCTCTTAGGAGAAGGCGTCGAGAAGGCAACCGCCTCGACGCCTAAGACGCTGAAACCCCGCTTGCAACCTTTAAGGCGGGAATTACGGATCACGGGCGCTCAGAGTGGGGAATCTGTTTACCCACTGAGTGACCTCAGAGAAGACGGCGCAGTGGTCACGTGCTGCCTTGCACACTTGCAAGGTAGGTTTCGGGGAGACCACAATACAGGCTTTCCAGAGATGTGCCCTAATAGGCGCTGCACTGAGGGGTTCCATATTGGTTTTTTGAGAGGTAACAATGCCCCTTCCACGTGCAGATCGTGACCACTGGGGTGGTTTTAGTAAGGTAGAAATCTCACACTCCCCGGTCTTATCCCCAAAGCCCGGGCGCCTTTTGAAGGTTTCCACCTGAAAATAAAACAAAAAAAAAAGTATTCATGTGAGAATAATCTGCAATATTATTAACAACAACAACTGCCTCGTTGGTCTAGTGGTCGCAAGCGCTACTGCTGAGGTCCTGGGTTCTATGTCCAGGTCAAGCTAAGCCCGGTTAATAGCAATAGGCTCGCCCACTATTACGTGGGACTTCAATATAACTGGCGAAATGTGGGTGCACTATAGGTACACTTCTGCCTCTCCCTTCGAGGAATACAGGCGTGATGTTATTTTATGTTAAAAACAGGTTTGGTTTATTTTGTTTCTTTAATATAATTATCATAAAACTGATACCCCACACAATATTTCAAACACTACTGAACCACAAGCTATAAAATCGACTCAAAATCAGCTAGATACGCGCTCGCCTTGGTCGCCTGAGCAAATATTTGTCGCACATACATTGGTTGTCTCACTGACACTTTGATCATAGTATACTAGGTGTTTTCTTCGTAGGTTCATCGCCCTCTCATATTGACAGATTGAGGGATCATTGACTTTACACACAAGGTTGGCAAAGTATGATTGATTGTGCTTCTTCTTCCGGAAAAAAAAAATATAAGAATGGTTCAATCCATGGAACAAAATTAAGACAATCAGCAAGGTGGCAGAGTGTTTGTTTGCTTAGGATGCTTTACGTACCTAGGTAAACATAAATAAATAAAAAAAACTCAAGCGTGAAATAAATACATACCACCACTCAAGAATTCAATTTTAATCTTATCTAAACTGTACATAATGCATATAATTTAGTTACAGACGGACGAATTTATACTATCAAAGTAATCACAAAACTAACAACGAATATGATAACTACGCAATTAGCATTATTTATTATTATGCTTTACGTACCTAGGTAAACATAAATAAATTTAAAAAACTCAACCGTGAAATAAATACATACCACCACTCAAGAATCCAATTTTAATCGTATCTAAACTGTACATAATGCATGTCATTTAGTTACAGACGGACGAATTTATACTATCAAAGTAATCGCAAAACGAACAACGAATATGATAACTACGCAATTAGCATTATTGCAAACTGAATGATTTATTAGGTGTCTATGCGAGATTTTCAATCGCCCAATGATGATTCAACGAGCCATATTTGATGCATTATTTGTAACTGATATTCTAAAGCAGTGCCGAATCAAATTCGCAAGCCCTAAATTACCTATATCTTGTGTTGAACTGGACTCTGGAGTATGACATTTTGGCAGAGAATCCTTCTTCATTTACTTTTACCTAACCCCGCATCTTGTTGTACGATACCTACTAAAAATGACAGACTAATTATAGTCAACAGCCTATTTATATAAAATTGTGGTAGTCTTCAGGTAACATGGAAAATGGTTCAAAAGCTCATACCTATATCTTTATAAATTGATCGAGCCTCTTCATTCGCACCTGCCTTTGATTTCTTATTTGACGAATATAAATGGAGGATGTCAGATTTGAACGGTGACTAGCCGAGCCATTTTTGTATTAATTGCTCGGGAGGAGATAGACGATCCATCTTAAATATTATGTCTATAAATGTCAGGATTTGTAATGACAAAGTTGGATCACTTAATTTTCTTCATTATCGTGTACAACAGTAGACTCGCTGTGGGAATTAATAACCAGAAAAATGTTAATTTTAAGCAAAACTATCGAAATTTGGGCATTCTGGGCATGCAGGCGTAAAGTTTTAGAGTCTATGGAAACGAGATCAACTTAACATTGATCTCGTTTCTATAAACTCTAATGTGCATTATAAAAAGGCGCTTTCGTCATCGTTACTCAATCTCATCCACCGGAAATATTTAACCCCATGTCCAAAAAAAGCGCAAAGCACTTCACATTTTACCCAAAGAAATAAATACGTACCTAGTAATTTAATTTCATGCTGGATCCATTTTAGATCCAACAAAAAGAACAGAGCTACAATTTCATGAATTTTGCTTTTTACGTTCATCGCTCCTTTCTTGCGAGCATTTTATCTGAAAGTGAGACGTCTCAAGAATATTTGATACTGCAAAAAAGAGCACTTTAAAATCTTATTTCTGTTCCACCTATCCATAAAAAAGCTCTGGGGATGGGTTAGGTTCATTTCATTACCCATCCCGAACATAAACAAGCGCAGTTTGGTACGCTTTGCCCTATTGTACCACTCGACGTCGCTTGTTTAGCCAATACATTTGGATGGTACAGTAAATAAACTCGCGAATCGAAAATCGTAGACGTGTCAGCGGCCAGGATCCCACCTATAAAGTAATGTGGACCCGGGACCCTTAACCCTTCGCTATTGAATTTTATTCAACATCTCTATGTAAGGAGTTGCGTCCCTATTTTTACAATGCGTAGGGACATTAGGGACCGGCGACAATAGGAGGGTGCTATAATTTATTTGTTTTTATCTTTGCGATATTTTAAGCGTTTGGGGTTAGTGGCGGGGATTGTTGATGTATTGTGGGTATTATCTTAGAATACAAAAACGTAATTCACTGACCGTAATGTTAAACATTACATGATTCTCGTCATGAGTCAAAGAATTCAACGTCATTGTGACTGTTTCTAAATCACTATAATTATTCTATTTGAACCATTGAACAAAATATGCTTTAAACGAGCCTCCTCTTGTAACTTGCAGAACCACCTTATAGAAATTAACGTGAATGAAAACCTTTCGACACGTGCGACTCCCACAGTAAACACATGCCAAAGGAATGTGTTACTAGATACCTACATTTCTGTGAACGTTTGTAACTGCCGAGTCGGCATTAGAATGCTGGAGAGATTACAAGTGAGTCTGTGATTCGAGAGCGATAGTCACACAAGTGAATTTACAAGTAAAACTCTATTGGTTTTATTATAGAACGTATTATTAATGTTGTAGGAACAATTGGGCCGGATGGATGATGTCATGTTAGATTTTTAAGAATAGGATGAAAAATGGTGTAAAAAGAATAATAGCTCTGGATATGATGACGTTACAACAAATGTTATTAAATCTGTGTCAACCATTATAGCACCAGTGCTTAGTTATATTATAAATATATGTTTAGAATCGGGTGTGTTTCCGGATAGGTTAAAATTGGCTGTTATAAAACCGCTATATAAGAAAGGTAGCAAACAAGATCCAGCCAACTACCGGCCTTGCTACCCATATTCTCTAAAATAGTAGAAAAAGTGATATACAATACATTATACACATTTTTTTGAGCGTAATAATCTTTTTGCTGATGAACAATACGGTTTTAGAAGAAAAAAGAATATCAATATGGCAATTGTCAAGCTCTTTGAAAAAATTATAACTGGCATTGATAACAGAAGTCCGGTAGCTGCTTTGTTCATGGACATGAGCAAGGCGTTTGATTTTGTGGATAGAACAGTGCTATTGAAGAAGTTGGAAAGGTATGGAGTTAGGGGCAATGCCTTAAACCTTTTGAAATCATACTTATCCGACAGGAAACAAGTTACTAAAATGGATAAGGTCTGCATTACTTCAAAAACCGAGCGTACGTATGTATCGAGTCAGAGAGCTAATAACTACGGTGTACCCCAAGGAAGTATTGTAGGATCTTTATTATTTATTATTTACATTAATGACATGCCCAGAGAAACACATCATCCGATGGTTTTGTTTGCTGATGATAGCACGGTCGTTTTTAGTGGTAAGAATGATATGACGACACTTGAGGGAGAGATAAACCACTGTCTCCAAGTATTAGTAGAATGGATGGGCGCGAACAATTTAAAAATTAATATTGACAAAACTAAAATAATGACTTTTGAGCAAAGGACAAATCATAAAAGACCTGACATAAAATATGGAGACAAAACAATTTCAGAAACGACAACTACAAAATTTTTAGGGCTTGATCTGGATAGAGACATATCGTGGAAAACTCATACTGACAGTGTATGTAAACGCCTGAGTCAACACTCATATGCTTTACGTAATCTTGCAAAGGCGGTAAATCAAAAAGTTTTGGTTACGGCGTATCATGCATATGTTACGTCAGCATTACGATACGGGATCATATATTGGGGTAACTCCACCAACATGGATACAGTATTTAGAGCGCAAAAGAGGTGTGTAAGGGCGATATGCGGTATTCAAAGCACAGAAAGCTGCAAACCGTTCTTTGTGAATTTCCGTATATTAACAGTACCCTGCCTATACATATGTGAGGTGGCTGTATTTGTCAAAGCAAACATCCACCTATTTGAAAAACTGCACAGTTCGCGACATAGACATAAAATAAGCATTAGGCAACACAAAAAAGCAGTATTCCGGAAAAACTTCCTAGGAATGGCACCACATATTTATAATAAATTACCCAATGTTTTGTTAGGTATTAAAGAAATCAATGTATTTAAGAAGCAACTCAATAATCTACTGATAAGTAAGACATACTACACAATTAATGAATACCTGTCAGATATAAATTTATGTGTAGAATAATAGTATTTGAGTCCGATTTATTTTATTATTCTATTAAAATTATTTTAATTGTATTGTTAATTATGTGTTGACGGTTTTAGAATAGATAAAAATAATAGTTAAGATATTAATAATGATTTTATGACATTGTATAGAGTACTAAATTTAATTTATGACATTTTATAAGGTATTTATCCGAATTAATAACATTGTTTATGGTATTAATTGGAATTTATGAATTTGTAATAAGGTATTAATTGGAATTTATGACATAGTATAATTTTAACAATAATTTTGCATGCCTGAATTGGTGCAACACAGTGGACTGCGCATTCACTTGACATCTAGAAATGTATGATTATGTACTGTGTTGAGAATTTTTGAATTTGAAGAATGATAATCAGTTTATTTAAAGTTGAGAGAATAAATATGTAAATGTTTTGTGTTTTGTTTAACGAGTAATTTAAGTTAAATTAAGCTAAGTAACACAGCAATATTGTGGCAGCGACTATTGTTTTATTTTCCTTATTTTTTATATTTTTTTATCACTTGTCTTCAGCACTTCTTTTAACCTTTAGTTAAAACGTGGACAATGGTGTGGGTTACATGTTTGTTAAATCTTAGTTTAATTATTTCTCTGTATTTTGTAGCATGTACTTGTTTTTAGTCCCTAATAAATAAATAAATAAATAAATAAATAACTACATAAATTAGAATCTTTTCAAAGTTCGGTGTCACACTTTTGGGTTAAGCTGATTTTTCAAATAACACATTACATAACATCACGCCTTGGTTCCTAGAAGGGTTGGGCAGAGGTGTTCCTATAGTACACCCCCATTTCGCCAGTTATGTTTAAGTCCCATTTAATTTGGGGCAAGCCTATTGCCATCAACCGGGCACAAATCCAGACCCCGGCCTGCTACCGAGAAATTCTATAAAGACAAAACCCAATAACACTTAACCCCACCAATTTTTCAAATATGTAGGCAGATTCTCAAAATATTTGCATCGACAGGTTTTTATTCAACAGTGTTGTATTTTTAATTATGTGCTTGTGACTGAATACACGTGTATCAACATCATTTTTAACAAAACTTTTAATACGCCTTATTGTAAAGCCCGTAAAATTAAGCAGCTTTTCTCTCAAACCAATCATTCCTCGCACCTTCAAAGCCTTAATTCATGAGTAGGTAAGCGGTAACTTGAAAGGTATAACTTTTATAATTCAAAGTTCAATGAAAGTTTGAATAATGGTGGAGGTCTAACCTACTTTCGAGCACTTCAAACTTGGGACAGTAGTGGGGACAAAAATTTACGACGTTTTGAAATGATGTTTGGGAATGGGACTGTTTTCAAAAACGGATATTAAATAATAATATCCGTTTTTGAAATTTAACTAGGTGTATGTACTCGTATAGTGACCTCTTTGCATAATTTTAAACTAAGCGTAAACATTTGATTAAAGAAATGATTAGGTTTTTCTTTCCCTTTTTCAGGGTTCCGTACCCGAAGGGTGCCAAACGGAACCCTGTTACTAAGCCTCCGCATGTCGTCCATCCGTCCATCTGTCTGTCAGCGGGGTGTATCTCATGAACCGTAATAGGTAGACAGTTGAAATTTCCAGATTGTGTATTTCTATTACCGCTATATCAACAAATAATAAAAATGTAATAAAGTAAAAAATTAAAGGGGGTTCAGAAACGTAATTTCTTTGGCGTTTTTTGATAAAATTGTACGGAACGTACAATACAAGTACTTAACAAAAAATACGGAGTTCTGCGTGTGTGAGACCGACTAGCACTTGGCCGGTTTTCAGTTTACAACAATACCACACCTGTATTTCACAAAGGGTAAAGCAGAGATGTAAGTTTAGTTGATTCAACCTACATTTTGTTTTAAGCTAAACGTTCCATGTAGCAGGATTTATTATATTATTATAATATACATATTCTGCACATACTGCGTAGTAAAACATACAATTTAAACGATTTCAGACCGATCTTCAATTTCTGAATAAGAAAAGAATGGGTTACAACCGTTAGCCAGCCTAACACAATATTTTCTTAAATACGTGAATACGGTAGTCATTCTCGCGTTACAATGTTGAGTTGTTGATCCTTCGTGTTAGATTTAAGAAAAACATGTTCCAACCATTTCTGATGTTATTGAAACGTTTTACTAATTTGAATTGGCTTCTGTCTACTACCTACCTACAGTACAACTGTTACTGTTGTGTACAATTTGTGCTGTTTGTGTTTCATTAGTCGTCGGATTTCTATCAGTTGCCCTTAGCACTTGTTAATTATGGTTGGTGACAACGCGGGCGCAGCAGTAGGACTCAATACGTACAAGCAAGTGCAAAGGGCAACTGATAGAAATCCAACGACTGATGAAACACGAAGTTTGCCGAGGGACATTAAGAAATTAGTTGTACTGTACTCTATTTTGCCAACAAACCTAACTTTTTAATTAAAAAAAAAATATTTTAGTATTTTGATTTGAACGTAATGCATAACGTCACGCCTGTAATCTCCGAAGAATAAGACAGAGATGTACCTATAGTACACCCCATTTCGCCAGTTATGTTTAAGTCCCATGTAATAGGGGGCGAGCCTAATGCAATCAACCGGGCACCATCCAGAGTCCGGGATGCTACTGAGAAATTTCTAACGGAAAAAACCCAATAACACTTTACCCGACCTGGAAACCGAACCTAGGACCTCATGACCTTATCAACATTTACTACTTATACCTAAAAACTTTTTGATGTAATAGTGAACAATGTGAGAAGGATATGGTAACTGCAAATTTTCAGCAGTTTTACCATAATCATAGAATTAGAATTTATTTATTTCTCAGTATATGGTACATTGAGATTTTACATTAAACACTGTTTCACACATACTACCATTGCTGGTGTAGAAATATTAAATAATAAGCTAGGTACATGCAAATCAGAACTTACGAACGAACAGTTACATTATAAGAATATTATATAAAATTATGAACTTTGTATTAATTTAAGAATTTATAATATTAATGCCTTTAAGGATCAAATATCTTTAAGGACAAAAATACCAGTGATAAATTACACCTTCGACTTCACTAACTTAATATTAATTTTCCACGAAGAACCTCTTTATGTATAGGCAGGCGTCATTATAATCCTCTGGTACGAAATATCTTCAGTTTGAACTATTCAACAATGGAGAATATTCTCTTTATTTCTATTTTGATACGAAACCCGAGCGCCATTGTCATTCGTTCTATCTAAAACTGTTATTTTAAAATTATGAAGAAGTTTTTATTGCTCTTTTTTAATTAAAAGGATACTCGTATAGGTGCCATTTCAAGTGCTATTAATAAATCGTAACTTGAGCTATTTTTACTTGACGTGTTTTCGGGTAACTTAAAACACGTGAATAATAGTAGATTGTTTGCCAAGGGAGCAAACAACTATTTTAAAGGCGAGAGTGTTTCTTTGAATCCCTCGCTGTGCTCAGGATTATAAAGTAGAATCCTGAGCGCAGCGAGGGATTCAAAGTATGTCACTCGAACTTAAAATATTGTTGGTCCCGATATGGATACTCTACTTTTTATCACCCTCTATGATAAAATCAGTACCTAAGTGCAACATATGAATAAGAATAGTACGTTTCATTCTCACTATTTGAGGAAGAAACACTCATTTGTTATAAAACGAAGTAAAATCCGAATTTGAGTAAACAATTACAAAAGAAGGCGGAATGCATTTTGCGCGTTTTTATGTTTTTACTTTTTTATTTTATTTTTCGCTCTCACTGTTTACTTTATCATACAGCCTGTTACTTGTTCATACTATGTCGGTGTTGATTGGAACTTTTACTAACAGTATCTCATTCCAAATTCAAATCACTTTTAGTTCCTAGGGATTAAAGAGTTATTCATTTTGGTCCCTGTTTACGAAGAATAAACTAGGTCTTGGGCCTCACTGGGCCTATTTGGCGAAGCAACAATATTATTTTAAGTTATCTTTATTTTTCCTGTTTTTTTTACCTGAGTCAAATAAAATTATTTATTTATCTTTTTGGACAGATGTGATAAAATAGTAAATTGTTTGCCTAGGGAGCAATCAACTTGGGCACGCCACAATTGTGGCGATAAGTCCCCTCTTTGAGGAGTGGCTAGAGAGGCGCCACGGCGTCCTCACCTTCCGCCTGACGCAGGTCCTCACCGGACACGGCTGTTTCGGGAGGTTCCTGTTCCGAATAAGGCGGGAGGAAACGCCCTGGTGTCACCACTGTGTGGATCGCCCGGAGGACACGGTGGAGCATACGGTGGAGGTCTGCCCTGCTTGGGCGGAGCACCGCCGTGTCCTCACGGAGGCGATCGGCGGCGGCGGTCTCTCGCGCCCGGCCCTGGTTCAGGCCATGGTCCGGAGCGAGAGTGCATGGGAAGCCGTCACTTCCTTCTGCGAAGCAGTAATGCTCGAGAAGGAGGAGGCGGAGCGCGCGAGGGAAATGCAAGATTCGCGCCCTCGCGCCCCTAGTCGCCGCAGGAGACGCCCCGGGCGTCGGGAGACACGAGCCTACTTCCGGCCACCGTAGACGCGGGCTTGCGGACGGTGAGCAATGGGTAGCTCACCGTCCGATTAGGACCAGGCCCGGGTCGACGGCGCGTTGTGTTCCACGCGCGCCTCAAAGAGATGTCAGCACCAACTGACGGGGTCCGTAAGGGCCAATGCCTGCCAGGGTAGCGAGTTTGTCCGTAAGGGATATCGCGGCCCCGACACAAAGGCAACGGAAGGAACACGGGTGGGTTTTAGTCAGTAAAAGTCTGACGCGCCCTCTCGCTCCGCCCAGAGCGGGAGAAGTCATTTGATGATTTCCCATCCTCAAAAAAAAAAAAAAAATGGGATCAATCAACTATTTTTAAGACGAGAGTGTTTCTTCAAATCCTGAGCGCAGTGAGGGATTCAAAGTACGTCACTCGAGTTTAAAATAGTGTTGCTCCCGAGGTGAACACTCCACTTTTTATCGCCCTCTATGAGAAAAAAATGCGGTCCAAAAAAAAGCGGTCCACCCCCGTCAGGAACGAAGTTCCTTCTCACGTATGATTTAAAACAAAAACAATTTTTTTTAGCCGCCTTCTTGGATTTACATTTTGACCTCACTATCGGCTTTAGCACCTTCGAAAAGTATGAAAACGACACCCATGATGATAAATTTGAAAATGTTCATAGCCGCTATCTTGGATTTACATTTTGACCAAATTCACAATTTCTCTCTTGCCAGCCTGTTACTTGTTCATACAATGTTCGTGATTGATCTCTTTGGTGATTGGAACTTTTACTAACAATAACCACATTCCAAATTCAAATCACTATTATATAAATATGTAAAAAACTATATGTAACCAACGCATAACGTAACCAATTATTTTTTCTTTATTATTCAACGTAACGGCATTGGTAGGTGGCTGTTTTTATATTTTTTTGGGATCAATGTTGATTAAATAAAGTCGTTTTTCGTCGTTGGGATATCGAAACCCATCAAGTCTGCGTAGTTTCGCTAATTAAAATAGCTAGTTTTGCTAATTTAAATTGGCCTTGCATAATATTCAAGCGTACGAAGGGCCACTCTTTACGTAGTAACAACGTAAAGAGGACATGGGTACGTCGTGTTTCTGTATTAAAATGGGTAGGTACGGAAACATAGGACTAGTAACGATTAAAATCACAATTGTAATTAGAATTATATTTCCTCTAGGAGTCACAAAATCTTACTAAAAGGCAATTTATGAACTAGGCTGAAGCGTTTGGTTATAATTAATGGAGCGACGATGAGGTTTCTTTCACACCGTGGGCTCGCTGATGTGGATGTGGTATACGAACTGAGTTCTTTCTTACCATCACACCGCAGTGTATCATGAGGTGAGATTTATTTTCCTCGAGCATTGATCTTGATTATGGATACAAGGACCAAGGCCTAAGTTGATGTAACTAATTACCTACCTAAGTAATGTCATATATACAGATATCTATAACTCTACCGATTCGAGGATTTTATTTTCGTACTTGTACGTAACCGGAGTATATTATATATTTATTTAACAAAATAAATAAAATCCAAAGATTTCCTGTAGCTTTGATCTCGCGAATTTTCTTTCCCAGTAATTGCCTGTGATTTACCATTTTATGTGGAATCCTATGAAACTGCAGCATTACATTGAATTCCCTTTTCAGAAGTCAATTTACCAAACAGAATAAAATAAATATTTGCTATTAGCTTTCGATTTTAACCTTTGATGTTAATCAAAACGGTACCTATCTACTTCTTCTTATTTTCGTGTGGTTAGTGACTCACCTAAGGCCTCTGTCTTGGCTTCACATGCCGTTGAAAAATATCTATCAGGCATACCGGTTTCCTCGCGATGTTTTCCTTAACCTTTTTTAAAGCAAGTGATAATTATACAATACGCACATGCATCCGAAAAGTCATAGGTACGTACCTTGGGTTCGAACTCGAGACCTATGACTTGGCAGTTTGACGGTCACAGCACTAGGCTATCACTGCTCTACTTATCTACTAGAAACGGGTAACGAAGGTACTAAAAAGTGGCCTGAGCAGTAATGTTTTTTTCTTAAAAAAATTGGTCATTATAAAATTGTCGTTTGATTCATGAAAACGATAAAACGAAACATATTCATAAGCTGTCAGACGTTTTTTTAAAAACGTACGCACTTACAGTATGTAAATGCGACACGTGCAACTGAACTACCTAGTTCTATGTTACAATATTTCAATTTCACCCTGAGATTGTCCCAGAAGGTCTAGCCAAGTGTGCCGAATAGCCGGGGTCGCGGGAAAGTCCGAAAGGGTATCCCTTTTAACGTGGCCCGTTTACATCGTGGCCCCTGGTAACGTACAGGCAACTGAAGGAACATGGGTGGGTTTTAGTCAGTAAGAGTCTCACACGCCCTGCCGCTCCGCCAAGAGCGGGAGAAATTATTTGATAATTTGAATACACTGCACGCAAATGCGACTCACTTTTTGGTACTTCCACTCCGAGAGAATCGTACGAATACATTTTGGACGTTCAACGTTGGCAATCTATATATATAAAAATCAATTGCTGTTCGTTAGTCTCGCTAAAACTCGAGAACGGCTGGGCCGATTTAGCTGATTTTGGTTTTGAAATGTTTGTCATAGTCCAGGGAAGGTTTAAACGGTGAGAAAATTAAGGTAGAGTAGGTAGGGTAGGTAGGTAGGTAGAGTAGGTAGAGTAGGTAGGGCAGGTAGGGTAGGTAGGGTAGGTAGGGTAGGTAGGGTAGGTAGGGTAGGTAGGGTAGGTAGGGTAGGTAGGGTAGGTAGGGTAGTAGGTAGGGTAGGTAGGGTTTAGTGCTACCCGTGCGAAGTCGGGGCGGGTAAAGCTAGTGTTGAATAAAATCATCAAAATGTATACAGAAGTAGTAGGTACTTGTTCGAGTAGTATTTATAGTAAACTAGCGACCCGCCTCTGTAGCTACTCTACCTTCATACCCTACCTACCTATCTACCTACCTATTACCTACCCCTACCTACCTACCCTACCTACCTACCTACTACCTACCTACATACCTACCTACATACCTATCTACATACCTACCTACCTACCTACCTACATACCTACCTACATACCTTCCTACCTACATACCTACCTACCTACCTACCTACCTACCTACCCACCTACTCTACCTACATACATACCTACCTACATACCTACCCTACTTAGGGGTATGAAAAGTAGTTTACCGCGATTCAGAAAAATTACGTATTTGTAGAACGCCATCTATGGGTAAATGGATAAAACTTATAACGCGCACATTTTGCGTTTTAGTAATTTTGTATTATCTCCGAAACTATATGACCGATTGACATACTATAAATGGCAAATCTTATCTCTATGATGTCCTTGTGATCATGAAATAATTTATTTTGATAAGGATTAATATTTTGTTGTTTAAATAATCATCCAAACTTAAGTATGTCGAAAAAATACTTTTTTAAAACAATAAAAGAAGTATAAAATATTAAAGTTAGAAATATGGTGTCACGGACTTTTTTGTAGAAATAATTAAGACAAACCAGGTTGCCATACATTATTTTCAATTTTAAGCAACTGTTTAGGCAGCGCATGCAAATAATTCTGTTTTATGAGGCATTTCTTTCCGACTTGCTTGACAAAAGTTGTGATAGCTCGGTTAATATACATGTTATAAAAATAATTTATAGCCTATAGCACTCAGGAATAATGGAGCTTTCTATTAGTGAACTTGATGATTTTTTTGAATTAGATCATTAGTTCCAGAGATTACCCCCTACATACAAACTTACAAACTTTACCTCTTTATAATATTAGAATAGATAAGCTAGGTACATACAAATCAGAACTAGGTACATTATAAGAATATTATATAAAATTATGAAATTTTGTATTAATTTAAAAAATTATAATATTAATGCCTTTAAGGATCAAATGCCTTTAAGGACAAAAATACCAGTGATAAATTACACCTTCGACTTCACTAACTAAATATAAATTTTCCACGAAGAACCTCTTTATGTATAGGCAGGCGTCATTATAATCCTCTGGTACGAAATATCTTCAGTTTTAAATATTCAACAATAGAGAATATTCTCTTTATTTCTATTTTGATACGAAACCCGAGCGCCATTGTCATTCGTTCCATCAAAAACTGTTATTTTATTTTATGAAGAAGTTTTTATTGCTCTTTTTTAATTAAAAGGAGATAGGTGCCATTTCAAGTGCTATTAATAAATCGTAACTTGAGCTATTTTTACTTGACGTGTTTTCGGGTAACTTAAAACACGTGAATAATAGTAGATTGTTTGCCAAGGGAGCAAACAACTATTTTAAAGGCGAGAGTGTTTCTTTGAATCCCTCGCTGTGCTCAGGATTATAAAGTAGAATCCTGAGCGCAGCGAGGGATTCAAAGTATGTCACTCGAACTTAAAATATTGTTGGTCCCGATATGGATACTCTACTTTTTATCACCCTCTATGATAAAATCAGTACCTAAGTGCAACATATGAATAAGAATAGTACGTTTCATTCTCACTATTTGAGGAAGAAACACTCATTTGTTATCATATTGTGTGCCTTAACTTGAGTCAAATAAATTTATTTTATTTCTTTCTCTTTTTGAACAGATGAGATAAAATAGTAGATTGTTTGCCTAGGGAGCAATCAACTAGTTTTAAGACGAGAGTGTTTCTTCAAATCCTGGACGCAGCGAGGGATTCAAAGTACGTCACTCGAGCTTAAAATAGTGTTGCTCCCGAGGTGAACACTCCACTTATTATCGCCCTTTTTTTTTGCCGCCTTCTTGCATTTACATTTTGACCTCACTATCGGCTTTAGCACCTTCGAAAAGTATGAAAACGACACCCATGATGATAAGTTTGAAAATTTTCATAGCCGCTATCTTGGATTTACATTTTGACCAAATTCACAATTTCTCTCTTGCCAGCCTGTTACTTGTTCGTACAATGTTCGTGATTGATCTCTTTGGTGATTGGAACTTTTACTAACAATAACCACATTCCATATTCAAATCACTAATAAATAAATATGTAAAAAACTATATGTAACCAACGCATAACGTAAAGCTGCGTCCCCACTAGGGCCGCGCGGCCCGTGAGGCTCAGGCTGCGCGGCCGAGCCTCGTGAGTTTGTAAACGTACACACTCACGAGGCTCGGCCACGCGCCTTGGCCTCACGGGCCGCGCGGCCCTAGTGGGGACCCGGCTTAACCAAATATTTTTTCTTTATTATTCGACGTAACGGCATTGGTAGGTGGCTTTTTATATACCTATACTGAGCGAAACTCCGCAGACGACTCGGGTGACATAAACATGATAATAACAAAAAAAACTGACGATTTTTTGGGATCAATGTTGATTAAATAAAGTCGTTTTTCGTCGTTGGGATATCGAAACCCATCCAGTCTGCGTAGTTTCGCTAGCTAATTTAAATTGACCTTGTATAATATTTAAGCGTACTAAAGGCCACTCTTTACGTAGTAACAACGTAAAGAGGACATAGGTAAGTCGTAGAATTTTTAATCAGCTCGCGTTTCTGTATCAAAATGGGTAGGTACGGAAACATAGGAATAATAACGATCAAAATCACAATTGTAATTAGAACTATATTTCCGCTAGGAGTCACAAAATCTTACTAAAAGGCGATTTATGAACTAGGCTGAAGCGTTTGGTTATAATTAAAGGAGCGACGATGAGGTTTCTTTCACACCGTGGGCTCGCTGATGTGGATGTGGTATACGAACTGAGTTCTTTCTTACCATCACACCGCAGTGTATCATGAGGTGAGATTTCTTTTACTCGAGCATTGATCTTGATAATGGATTCAAGGACCAAGGCCCAAGTTGATGTAACTAATTACCTACTAAGTAATATCATATATACAGATATCTATAACTCTACTGATTCGAGGATTTTATTTTCGTACTTAAGTAACCGGAGTATATTGGTTAACAAAATCATGAAAGAAGGTCTAATTTAAATGGAAAATAAGAATAAAATCCAAAGATTTCTTGTAGCTTTGATCTCGCGAATTTTCTTTCCCAGTAATTGCCTGTGATTTACCATTTTATGTTGAATCCTATGGAACTGCAGCATTACATTGAATTCCCTTTTCAGAAGTCAATTTACCAAACAGAATAAAAAAAATATTTGCTATTAGCTTTCGATTTTAACCTTTGATGTTAATCAAAACGGTACTTATCTACTTCTTCTTATTTCCGTGTGGTTAATGACTAACCTGGTGTCAGAGTTTTAAAGCTGCCCAAAGGCCTCTGTCTTGGCTTCACATGTCGTTGAAAATATCTATCAGGCATACCAGTTTCCTCGCGATGTTTTCCTTAACCTTTTTTAAAGCAAGTGATAATTATACAATACGCACATGCATCAAAAAAGTCATAGGTGCGTACCTTGGGTTCGAACTCAAGACCTATGACTTGGCAGTTTGACGGTCACACCACTAGGCTATCAATGCTATCTACTAGAAACGGGTAACGAAGGTACTAAAAAGTGACCTGACCAGTGATGTTATTTTCTTTAAAAAAATTGTTTCATTAAAAAACACTCGTTTGCTTCATGAAAACGATAAAACGAAACATATATCCATAAGCTTTCTGGCGTTTTTTAATAACGTACGCACTTACAGTATGTAAATGCGACACGAGCAACTGAACTATCTAGTTCTATGTAACAATATTTCAATTTCACCCTGACATTGTCCCAAAAGGTTTAGCCACGTGTGCAGAATAACAGGGGTCGCGGGAAAGTCCGAAAGGGATACCGTGGCCCCTGGCAACGTACAGGCAACTGAAGGAACACGGGTGGGTTTTAGTCAGTAAGAGTCTCACACGCCCTGCCGCTCCGCCAAGAGCGGGAGAAATTATTTGATAATTTCCCAACCAAAATTAAAAATTAGGGCAACCGCTCACTACGGTGTAACAAAAGACGTTGCCTGTCACACAAGTATGCAGCTTTATGCACTGCACACAAATGCGACTCATTTATTGGTACTTCCACTCCGAGAGAATCGTACGAATACATTTTGAACGTTCAACGTTGACAATGTTGAATAAAATCATCAAATCATCAAATGTATAGAGAAGTAGTAGTTACTTGTTCGAGTAGTATTTATAGTAAACTAGCGACCCGCCCGTTTCGTACGATTTTATCGACATGACAAAACTGCTGATGAAATGATTTCTTTATTATATTATATTATTTATTCCGGAGGGCTTGTAGGTATAATACATACAAGCCCTCCGGAATAAATTCTCAAAATAATGGTGAAAACCGCATGAAAATCCGTTTCGTAGTTTAGAAGAACAACGCGGTCACACAGACAGACACGAAAAGCGATTTTATTTTATGATATGACTGTGTGTATGCTTATAGGGATAGAAGCGTATTTTTTTTAAACTAAGCTTGTAAACGTCACTGCCTTTGAATTTATTGGTTAGCCAAGTAATGTTTGTCATCCCTGATGACAGAGCTGGATGGCTAGGAAATTTGGTAACCTCCTTACTGACTTAGACTACGTGTTCCTTTTGATGTCCCTTATCTCTAAAGTCTTAAAGTAAAGCGAAAATAATACAAAAAGTCCTAGAACTAGTGGTCCACAAATAACATAACACTAGCCTCTCGTCTCGATTTGTGTATCTAATTATAATTGATAAGTACGAGTAAATCATTTTCATTCAAACCAATCATTCATAATTAAAGCTAAGAAAATGTGGCATTGTAATTTTTTTTTTATGGAGAAAATAGTCTGAACTTAATGTTTTAATTTTCTATATTTCACGTAAGTGTTCTAATATATATATAAATATATAATAATTAACAGTAATTCGTATGCCAGTAGATTCTTTGTCATGGTCTCAATAACCTAGAGATACTCGTATGGGATATCAAAAGGAATACGTTATAATATAGACTGATGTTGGCTCCACAATATTTTTTTACCATAAATCTAAGACTAAAGTTACTAGTAGTAAGTTTATTAGCGACATGCGCTACGTTAGTAATAATAATAACACATGAAATCATGGATCATTTATATGTTTATAATGTACTGATGTGTACCGAACTTAGTGTTCAGTTTCAACTCTATCCATGTAGGTATTGGACGTAGTTTTAATTAGTCTGCCCGATTATGGAAGCTACAGAAGTTTATTTGTACGTATCAATATTGCTCAAGATAATATTACTCTTAGCACACTGCGAGCATAATAATAATACGTGTGTTCAAGGTTATATTGTATTTATTATTTAAAAAAAATTGTGGTAGTTTATTTTGAGGAAATAAAAAGCATTGAATTTCTCTTCCTGATTTATTTATAAACCTATTCCATTTTCTCAACATATCGACATAACTTCACGCCTGTTTGCCCCCGAGAGTAAGGCAGAGGTGTACCTATAGTACACTCACGTTTCGCTAGTTATGTTTAAGTTCTATATCATAGGTAGGCGAGCCTATTGCCAACAACCGGGCTGCTACTGAGACATTCCTGATGGAAAATCTAATAACACTTTTGTCTGACCTGGGAATCGAACCCAGGACCTCATGATCAGCAGTAAGGCTTGCGACTACTTGGCCAACGAGGCAGTTTGCCTTCTATTTTGCATTTCTACATTGAATATGCATTTACCATAATTTTACTTTAAATATTGTACATTATTTTTCATTCGTTTTTGTTGTGATAAAAGTGACCATTCACTACGGTGTACCGCGCGACCTACTCAGCTCACAGACAATGGCACTTGTGAGGTTACGACTAGATTACCGCGCCATTGTGCCACTCTTACCACGAAATATAAATACAGCTTAACACATTTTAACATACGAGTAAGTAATATTTTTAGATACCTACTGTCGTGATTTCTTTGTTTTTTTTTAAATGTATTCCTTTAATATCGAATTATAATATCCACTGTGGCAACACTGTCAAAGTACAAATTATTGTTATAACAATGTTTTAAATGGTACTCCCTTTCTTCTCCGAAAACTGTTTGTCCGAAAATCATTATCCATAACACGTTTGCTATAAACTTCAGTAGGTAACAATAATGTTCAAAAATTCGAAATTTTGGTTTACATAAATTATCTTTACTTCTAAAACTATTCTGTCATAATATCGAGTACTATAATAATTGAATATCCTAATTTTGCATGAAATAAAATCATATGTCCTAAGTATTGTATTATATAATGTGATGTGTATAATGTGTATCCGAATGTTCATTTATAATAAAATTGTTAGTCCTAAAAAAAAATACGTTTTAGTGACAGAAACGAATCGCTGTAAATCCGACTCCATGCAGTCTTGTCTGCCCTACCCCTAGAGTGTAATTTAGAATCGTCCTTTGATTTTTCTATTAGGAATTTTTCAGTAGCAGCCTGGAGATTGGAAGTTTGAGGTGTGACACCCCGTGCCTCGGAAGCTCGTGAAGCCGTTGGTTCTGCGGCTGATCTCTACCCGGTCGTGTCGGGTTGCAGTACCGTCAGACTGTGGGAGTAGGAGAGCAGTGAGGCACCTGTTTGCGGCACGCATTTGTGCACTATGACTTCTGCGTGCTTGGCCGGTCTCCGTTGAGATTGGCCGCCCTATTGCGTGAAGTGCAGTGCAGTGCATACTCGTTTCTCTTTTCGTCAGGTACTTATTAGGTATGCATTGCCTGTCATGATTGTATAATGTTATGATCCAGTATCTTGATTTTGTTATTGTTTCTTTTTTGTTACTCGTTTTTCCTATTTAATGTATTGCCTCAGTGTGCGTGATTATTGCGTACTTCGGGGTTAGCGCGCCGTCGGATGGCCGAATGTCGTGATTTTTTGTATTTAATCCTTTATTATCGAATTATAATATCCACTGTGGCAACACTGTCAAAGTACAAACTATTATTATAACAATATTTTAAATGTATTTTCATTATGACAACTTAATGTATTATTTTACTTTGGCAATAGTCAGAAATAACCTGTTTTTTCTGTTCTGTGGAAATAACGGTTATCATATTATCCTTATTTCTGGATGGGGCAAAAGTCATTCTAAATTGTAAAATGTAATGCAGAGTCAGTCGTCATTGGATTGTTAAATAGTACATTTGTGTGGATTAAAAGTATTTGCAGGAAAAGATTGTTTTCTTTACACTACAGCAGACGAGTAAGTAATATTTTTTACGTAAATACTATAGAATGCGCTTAAGAAAAAATACGTTATACATTTTTCAATTAAGTTGACTTGTATTTAACTGACGATAGCATAAATACTAGAATCAAAGATTTATTTATTGTGCCCAGGACCAGGCTCCAAAAAATTTGTAATTCATTTAAGTGTAAAAGTTTACGCTTTTACAACAAACTCCCAAGCCATGATAAAGAATTGAGCCTCAATAAATTTAAATCATTTATTAAACAGAAACTATGTCGAAAAGGTTTCTATAAAGTTAAAGATTACTTAGACGACAAAAAGGCTTGGGACTAATTAAGCTACTCCCCAAGCAACAAATCAAATACTACTTACTTATACGCTAAGAATATACGTAGTTGGTCACTGTGATTACTCAAGACAATGTTTATGTTGTTTCTCCAGAACTACCTAGCTTACCTACTGACAGGTTATATGAGTTCATATAATTGTTTAGTTTATTTTATTTGACTGTATAAATCAATTTATTTTTAATTTTTTTTCATTTATTATTGACATAAATTCTACTCATTAATAGACCTCGAAAATTTGTCACATTATTCTTCCCATTGCAACCGGCAGCAAGTTCGTCATGCTCCCTAAGATGTCACAGCTTGCGGTAGCGTCGGGGGTCCGGTTGCCTCCTTCCCTCAAATATGGGGGTAATGGCTGATCTTTGCGTTATACTCGTGAACGGGTGCTACTTATGGTGACTGGTTTTCTTGCTGACCATGGTTTTGTTATTGTTATTACTAATTAACTGTTTATTTATATTATTTATTTTTACTTCGATGGTCCTAGTTTATCTTGTGTTGACTAATGTAAATTATTTTGCATACTATTGAATAGAATCCAGTTTTTTTTTCTAACTGAACAGACAGCAGTGGTACTGGGGAGTTTGGACTTCTTCTTCTTCCCAGAAGGGTGGGCGTTTTTCGGGGGACTATCTTATGTCATTTTGACGTTCGAAAAGTGCTGACTCTCATCCTCAATGACTTTTGAATTTGCTTTAGGCATTTCTCAGTAGCAGCCCGGAATTAGGATTAGTGCCCGGTTGATGGAAATAGCTCACCCCCTATTACATGGGACTTAAGCATAACAAGCGACATGTGAGTGTACTACAAAGTATACCCTCTGCCTAACCCTTCGGGTAATACAGGCGTGATATTATGTATGCGTGTCACCTACTGTGAGGAAAGTGAAAAGTAACTTAGTAAATCTATTATATTACAAAACAGTAAGTACGCTTTCAAAGTTGAAAGCAGGCCTCATAGCCCGAGGTGTGCTGGATATTTCCTTTGAATTTGTATCCTTATATATATATATATATATATATATATGATGTAGGTATATATTATAGTAAATATGTATGTACTTACTTACGTGTATCATAAGTCTATAAACTATATATGTACGTGTGTACCTATTTTATTTATAATTCATTGTCTTTTTAATATTTTTTATTATTATTATCTCCTGTGATTCGGAGCACCTGCCATCTTATCTCTTCACCACCCTTGGTTGACTAGTAGAGAATGCCTAAGGCATTAAGTCCGCCTTTGTACCTTATTGTGTGCGAGAAGTTTAAATAAATAAATAAACTTAATATCGTCAACGACTACCAATAGGGTCGTCGTTGACAGATGTGGAAAATGTAAATCTTTTACTCACACACAAGTGTGCTAAAAATACAAAATCAGATCCTAAACACTTTCATTCCCATGCAACACAATAACCTGCAATACAACGTTACATTCAATAACACGTTAATGTATTTCCTTTACTGACAACCGCTATGAATATCAATGAAAGAATTCTCACACATTCGCTGCAAACTGAAATAACAAACGACTATGTTCTGAATAAAATAAATGATGGAGTAACGTGGTAGTAGCGTCGCACATCGTAAAGAAATTTGTTAACGTTACTTCTTACTAGAGTAGAGCGTAACGTTCGCTGTGAAGAAGGATGACATTTCTAATAAAAATAGGTTTTAATTGAACTTTGCTACTTTAAAAAATATTTAATTTAGTTCTTAATTATATTATTATCGTCTTGCAATATTTAGAACTTTTAAATAAATATCAACCCAGCTTATTTACTATTATAATTATAATATTATTAAAACTTTGTTTCAATTTAAATAATAATAAAATTTAGTTTAATAAAAAAAAATTGTAGTTCATCATTCTTATTTTGAAAGGTTAGAGTGTGCTGAAGCATTTCGTATTCTATCAGTGGAAGATCGCAGAGATATTAGTAAAACAAAATAGTCTGTAATTTTTTTATTTTTATTATAAAAGTTTTAAAAATTTTAATCTAGTTTTTATGTTTACACTGCACTGCATTAAGAGTAGTACTGCAGTACTGTAACAGGTAAGATCATCTACGGGCTCTTGCAAACCGATTCAATTAATAAAAATCGGTCACTTGGAAGAATGATCACGCATACGCATTACACACAACGTCAATAGTCTAGCAGCTAGTGCTTCGATCATCTAGAGATCCATTAAAGT
Source organism: Agrochola macilenta (assembly GCA_916701695.1). Taxonomy (NCBI): domain Eukaryota; kingdom Metazoa; phylum Arthropoda; class Insecta; order Lepidoptera; family Noctuidae; genus Agrochola; species Agrochola macilenta. The sequence goes on from OU753556.1 coordinate 23,210,170, forward strand.
GATTTGTAGTCAGTCAATTGTCGATAAAGAGATCAACACTGATACTGGTATAGATTGACGTACTGGGCGGGAATAGCATCAAATTATTAACAACGCTACCTCTACCTCTTTACATTGCTATAACTTATCACCAAACAAGCAATTATCTTGTTGTTCTAGTGGTTGCAAAGGTAGTAACTGTCCTGCGTTTGATTTGGTTTAGGCAGTGCTTTTTCATCTAGAATTTTTCAGTAGTAAAAACCCAGACCCCTGGCGTCTGGGTTTTTGCCTGGTTGATGGCAATGGGCTAGCTCCCTATTACATCGGACTAAACCATAACTGGTGAAATGTGGATGTACTATATCCGTACACAGGCGTGATGGTATGCTAAGTAACAGAATAAATGTAAAGACATTTTTCAAACTTTGTTAAGCTACAATTGTTGTTGTTAATTGTTGTTTGTACGTATTTTTCTGTTCCTTTCTTCTTGTCTCTTTATATGTGTGTACATAAACTGTTAAATTAATAAATAATAAATTAATAATTATGACGTAGGTTTTGAAAAACCCGTTGCCTTTCATAACCTACGACAAATTAATATACGAGTAAGCCAGTCACTTGGTTGCAACGTTGGCTATCTAGTTTTGTCTTCCAGTTCGATAGCACCTAGTGCATATTTTTTGTGAAAATTAAAACACATAAATCATATTCATAAATAAATTACGTTACGAGAAACTGTCAAGCGAACGTCATAAAGAAGACGTATTCTTAATGCTACGAGTTTACTAAAGCGTAATTCAAAATGTCACCACCGTTTAGTTGCTTTATTCGGTAACAACAAAGTGAGAATATCTTTTACCAAAATTGCATGCTAGATAATCATAATTGGATACCTCGTTGTTGCAGAGAAATTAATTCATTTGTGAATTTAGGGGCTCAAAGGTCAGAAACGTAGGTTAAGGTTGCTGGCGAAAAGATACGTACGATTGACCACAAATAACTTGGGAAATACGATTCAAATGAATTTTAAAGCTCATATAATTTAGTTAGGCTCAAAAACAAGCCTTTAACATGAGAAGACACAATATTTCTTATGTTATAACAAAACGTGAATGTTCTCGTAGCATACGTCATAAAATAACGCTCTCTAAAGCCTTGAATTCACTGGAGCGTAACAGAATGACAGTTCTGCAGCCCTTTGTTTCCTACTAAAATATTCCGAGAATTTATTATTTCACAAAATGTTTTGTTAATTTCTGTAACAAAACAAAAGTTGCTAGAAATAACAGAAATGTATTTTAAGAGTTAATCTTGACTGTGATAGCAAAAGCTTTGTGGACTTGACTAGACATTGTTTAAGGGGGTTTCCGTGCACGAAATCGACTGATTTTTATCAATTTTGTCCATTGTTTGTGAGAAAAGATAAAAAAATTAAACAAAATTATTTGTGGAAGGGATTTTTTTAATAAATTAAGTATCATCTGCCTAGCCTTTTCCCAACTATGTTGGGGTCGGCTTCTAGTCTAACTGGATGCAGCTGAATACCAGTAGTTTACATGAAGCGACTGCCTTTCTGACGTCCACAACGTCAGATAGGCAGTCGCTCTATCGCTCCAGAAGCCCGAAAGTCTGACAAACTTACTATCCGTAACGACTGTCGAACGAACAAATGACAGCCGGGACCTAAGCTGATCGATCGACCCGTGCGGCTGTTATTATTTAGTCACAAGCATTTTAAAATAAATTACATATTCATAGAAAATCACAAAAAATCGCAACAAGTTTTCCAAAAAATTCGCGATTCTGATGTTTGATCATATTTGTACAAGAAACTACGTTTGATTTTGAACACTAAAAAACATAATCAATATCATTTACATATATGGTCTAATGTCACCTGGGTTTTTTCAACTTTTATACAAAATATATCAGAAAAATGATGTTGAAAATACCTATTTTTCGATCCTTAAAATCGAATCCAAATTTTATTTTATGATAATACATATCTTCATTAAGTAAATCAATGGCGAGATAAACTATATTTTTGAGAGTGCAAAAGTCATGAAACTATTAACAGCTGCTGTGACTGACACCAATGGTTTAGCACCACAAAAACTGTACTTTTATAGTTACACAGACTAATGTTTCAATTTTTTTCAAGCTTGCTCACAATTATTAGATAAGAATTTGACAAAAGAGCGTTTTTTAAGGATTATGTGAATTAAAAAAGTACCTATGAATGATAGTTCAAATTGTAATAATACTATTAGGAATTTAACTTACCCTTTTCGGCAACGATGGGAAATCCAAAATTCACTCCCCGTAAAGAAACAGCAGATTAAAAGGAAGAGAAGTAGTTTATTCTGCACAAATGAAAAGCACATTACAAAAGTTAAAGATAATGCTAGTACTGAAACCAAAAGATCAGTAGCTGAAAGAAAATAAATAAATATTAAGATTTCAATTTACAAAGTTTTATAGTCGTCTATGTCTTATGCCAGGTCACAAAAAAGGTTTTTTTAATAATCATTGTTGATATTTTTTTTACAATTGAATCAATCATTAATTCTCACAAGAATCTCTACAATATCGTGGGTTCATTTATAGACATAAGTCAGATTCAAATGCAAAAACCCTGAAACCAGGAAGAACTCATTCTCAAAACCAGGTATTATTTTAGTTTAATACAAACCAACTTTCATCTAACCCGTTTAAGAGATGAATTTTAAAAAGTCCTTCCTTAGTGCTCACCTACGTTACATAAGGAACTCTTAAGCATAATCATGGTTCTAACCAGCACTGGTTCAGGCACATCCGTAGTCTGTCAATGAATGAACTTACAGATTTTTATGTATCCTAAACGCACCTCAGTACCATACGCGCTCGGGAGTCACGAGCCGACTTCCGGCCACCGTAGGCGCGGGCTTGCGGACGGTGAGCAATGGGCCGCTCGCCGTCCGATAAGGACCAGGCCCGGGTCGACGGCGCGTTGTGTTCCACGCGCGCCTCAAAGAGATGTCAGCACTAACTGACGGGGTCCGTAAGGACCAATGCCTGCTGGGGTTGCGGGTTTGTTCGAAAGGGATATCGCGGCCCCGGCACACAGGCAACGGAAGGAACACGGGTAGGTTTTAGTCACTAAAAGTCTGACACGCCCTCTCGCTCTGCCCAGAGCGGGAGAAGTCATTTGATGATTTCCCACCCTCAAAAAAAAAAGTACCATACGCGCAGATAATGTAATCCACTGTTTCTCGGTAATGAAGTTACTACATACTATCCTATCTTCAGATAACCAGATAGACATATTGACATAATACAATTCCGCACAGCATGCAGACTGATATTGCAACAGTAACTCGGGTTATTGAATATTGGAACGCGTTTAGTGGAATTGAGCTCAATCACTTTCGGTGGCGGTAGGGTAGTAATCTGTTGGTTGACATTTGATGTATTGATCGTAATGAACATATAAATGGTTGTGGTCATTTGTTAATTAAGGACGTGTATGGTATATTTATGTGGAGATTAGAGAGTTTATATGTACATTGCGCGTAGTTGTGTATTTTTCTATATAGATTTATTTATTTTTATGAAACTTGTCATCATAAAGTTGGGATATAGAAAACTGCTTAGAAACATGTAACATTTTTAAGCATTTTTCATTATATTATAGGCAATAAGATTTTGCATTGAACAAAATGAAAAAACCAGCCAAGTGCAAGTCGGGCTCTCACACGAAGGGTTCCGTACCGTATTAACATCGAGCAAAACATGCCGAAAAACACGTTTCTTGTAGTGGGGTCCCCCACAAGAAACGTGTTTTTTCGCCATGTTTCCCTTTTTTTAAAGTATTAACTTTATTTTCTACTTGTTTTTATAACGGCAACAGGAGTACACAATCCGAAAATTTCAACTTTATACCTGTAACGGTTCATGAGATACAGCCCGCTGATACATGAAAATATTTAACAAAGAATATTATTCATCCCAAATTAAAAAAATCGCAAAGTTTTGTATTTCATAACGATACTGTGAATTACAAAGTTTTTTTTTCAGTTGCAGAAAATCGCACATATTTAACAAATATTAAAATACCGATTCGTATGGTCTACGAATCGGTATTTTAATATTTGTTGATTAAATACAGTATATGGTATACATAATATACAGAAGTTTTAGATTTCTAACTTGTTTGTTGCAATAGAGCTCATACAAAAATGGTCTAAAACTGACAGCTTTTCCGGCCCCCTATTAATTTCTTTGTTTTATTTGTATGTCTGCCTCGCCTTTTCCCAACTATGTTGGGGTCAGCTTCCAGTCTAACCGGATGCAGCTGAATACCAGTATTTTACATGGAGCGACTGCCTGTCTGACCTCCACAAGCCAGTAACTGGGTAATACGATACCCCTTGGTAAGACTGGTGTCAGACTTTCGGGCTTCTGACGACCCGTAACGACTGTCAAAGATCCACGAATGACAGCCGAGACCAACGGCTTAACGTGCTCTCCGAGGCACGGAGGATTCTCGGTATGTAAAGATGGTCACCCATCCACTGACCAACCCCGGCAAGCGTAGCTTAACCTGATGGATCGACCAGTGCGGCTGTTGTTACTTAGCCACGAGCTCCTCTTTGTTTTCTTTGTATACGAGTATAAAGATAAAATATAATTATATTTTTTATATTTATATTAATACTCTGCTCGATGAATTCTAGACAATAGAATAGAATAGAATTTTCTTTATTCGAGTTACCAAGACTCAACAACAAGATTAAAAAACAAAAACAAGGAAAACAATACAAAAAATAACAACAAATAACAAGAAATATCGGTTGGTCACCGTTGCGACATCCCATGAGAGACGGCACTACAGTGACTCACGTACACACAGTCCAGGCGACTCGCAACCATGCTTACTTAAGACACTTGGAGCTGCCCCGCACCCTGCGCACCAGAGAAGCTAACAACCTTTTTTTTTTTTCATTTTAAAGATTTTTTACCTAATTAAAAGTAGTAGATAAATTATTCCGTCCAAACACAAGAAGACTACAAGTTTTAACTAGCAAATTCTAAATCCCCAATATATAGGGTATTCATTCATCTAAGTGTAAAACACAACGTTATTTAAAATTATGATAATGATCTAGCTGGTGGGCGTGACTCTTTACCCAACATTTCGGATTCCGGACCCCTAACTATTCCAATTTCGACAAGTTCAGAATTCCCGATCGCCTTCACTTAGAATTTAAATAAACTAGTTCCAAAACCAATCGGGTTCAGTTAATGAGCGTAGTTTTATGTAATGGATTTTTTGCTGAAGGGTTAAATATTTTGGGCTTAAGTTAGGGATTAATTAAGGAAGTTAGAGGATGTTTTATTTATGATGTTTGGTAAAGGGTCGGACGGTGCCGCAAGTCAGCTTAAATTGTGGACGTCACTTAATTATAAATTGTTTTGTATTGAATTAATCACATATTTTTTGTTGTTATTTTGGCTATATCTTGTGATGTTTCTACCTGACTCCCATTAGACTTTGCAACGAATATGTGTTAATAGATCCCCAACTGATTTACAATAGGAAATATAATTACTTTGTAGATACTTTTTACCAAAGGTTATGGAAAAATATAAAACATAAGTTTTGCAGCTCATTTCAAAATTATAGTTTTATAAAGAATGAATAAATCGAATCTACTCAGTGCCGTACAATGTTCATTTAAACGAATAGGTATTCCTATCGATATCGGATAAAATGCACGGGATCTCTAAAGATAATATTGAACTAAGACGGTCGCTGTAATAATAAAATTCTGTAGTATGAATAGAATATCCACAACTAGTTAGTATATGATGAACAGAAATGGAAATTCTCTCTATTAAAAAGTCAAAAGCGACTTACTAACACGTTATTAACTAGTTTGTGTCCACCATTTGAAAGTAATTGTGAACCTTAGCTCGTGTATGCATTAAAACAGCCTTTAGAAATGACGACACATAAATAAAAGAGGGGCCCGCCTCGGGACGTAACGTCGCTGCCACCTTGCTGGTTAGCTAATATTTTTACAATGCATTTGCTCGAAAAGAGCCTTTACAATGCATTTGCTCGAAAAGAGCCTTTACAATGCATTTGCTCGAAAATATCCTTTTCCAAGCAGTAAATTAGTGCGGAAAGTGTCACTTTTTTTGACTAGTGCTTTTTACTTTTCTGTTTTTTATTAATTTTGATGGCCGTCGTCAGCCCGTTGCAAAGAGTTTTTATTATTGATCGCGATGGCGATGACGATATCGATGACGATGGTGATGGCAATGGCGGAGTCAAAGACAAAGTCGAAGTGGAAGTGGAAGTGGAAGTGGAAGTGGAAGTTGAAGTGGAAGTGGAATTGGAAGTGGAAGTTGAAGTGGAAGTGGAATTGGAAGTGGAAGTGGAAGTAGAAGTGGAAGTGGAAGTGGAAGTGGAAGTGGATGTGGAAGTGGAAGTGGAAGTGGAAGTGGAAGTTGAAGTCGAAGTCGAAGTCGAAGTCGAAGTCGAAGTCGAAATCGAAGTCGAAGTCGAAGTCGAAGTCGAAGTCGAAGTCGAAGTCGAAGTCGAAGTCGAAGTCGAAGTCATGATTGTTGTTTTTATCATTTATATACGTCGTCATATGTAAGATGGCATCATAGGCGACTACCGTGACGCTCGCTCGTATTTTTTTTTTCTCGCACAATGCATAGTAAAACGTTGTATGATACACCTGCGTAAGATGATTTTCGACTCGTGTCGACTATACATTCGTCGGAAATCACCTACCTTCCGCACTTGTAGCATAAATAACTATTATCCCAGCATGAACTATTAAAATTCATTTCAATACCTACAAGAGATTCGTTACAGAGAGATCGTTAGATTCGCCCTACTACGTCAAAAGATGGTCACGTTTGTGCATAAGTTGTAATCTGCGACACAATGACGTACCTAGTGAATAAATTGTACTCGTATTGTTAAATCCTAAGTATAATATTAAAACTGCGAAAGTCAGTTTGTTTGTTTGTCTTTTACGCTGTTACGCTGAAACGGCTGAACGGATTTGAATGAATTTTGACAAATGGGCAGACCATGACCTGCGTTAGGACATATAATAATTTTTATCCCGATATTCTTACGGGATCGACACTTATGCGGGTAAAACCGCGGGGCGCAGCTAGTGTACACATAAATAACCGAAACATTCTTACCGTACTAGATACAATTTCATTGCAATTGGAGCATCAAACGTAGTTGAAATGTATCCTAGGCTGAACTTCTAGATCAAATTTAGCTAGCTATCTTAAGAGGATAAAACAAAATATGTTTTTTTCTTAACTTTGAATATACAGCTGATGCCGGTGTCATCGATCACTGGTTTAAATAGTTAGTTACTTGAAATTAGGAGTTAAAGATTTATTTTTATACATAGCATCACGCCTTGTTTCGCCGAAGGGTTGGCCAGAGGTGTACTTGTAGCAGATACACCCAAATTTCGCCAATTATGTTTAAGTCCCATGGAATAGGGGGTGAGCCATTGCCATTAACCGGGCACAAATCCAGACTTCGGGCCGCTACTGAGAAATTCCAGATAGAAAAACCTTTTCATCTTCATAAGATATCCATAACCTGTCTGTGGTGTTTAGCCAGCTTAATATTAAATTTGAACCTGTACATCATAGATGGGGCGTTTAAGTAATTTTATCTTGAACACTGTATCAAGACGAGAGTGGTGGAGCGGTCTGCATCATTTTTAGATAAAATACTATCTACTTCTAAATCGTCTGACGTTGAAATTGATATACTACAACAGTAATAAAAATTATTTGTTAGATATTATGTTGATTTAATGAACCGTTCAAAACACCCTATATTCCTACTATTTATTACTGAACAGTGCACGATTTTACAAAATTACTCGTATAATACCGATGAAGCCAACCAACAACAAATAGATCTTTTAGATTTTTTTTAGTATTGCTTTCTCAGTATTCCTGTAGACGAAGTATAATTATTACTACCACTGTAATCTAGAGACCATAATGAACAAATCACCATGCGTTTCATTAATAGACGCCACGATTTTCGTTGGGCTTAGTCCCACCGATTTAGAATCTTATCTTTTTTTTACATTTTTTGTTTTAATTTAACAAAAAAAAAATCCTTCGGAACAGAATTCTTCATTAAATTGAATTTTGGATTGATTGTATAGTCACACATATAAAAGAAAAAGAAAGAAAGAATAATGTTTATTTGGACACAGTTCGTGAAACACAAGATACAAAATAAAAAAGGGAATATAATATTATATAAAAAAATATATAAATTTAATTAAATTAAATTGAATTTATTATATAAATTGTGTCACAATCAATAATATAAGGTAAATATTGCTTTTGTCTTTTATGCAGCTTCTGTTTAATTTTAAATTCTGTTGAACCCATATAAAACCTTATGCATTCATTTAGCAATGATTTGCATAATCAGCCTATAAAGTTCCCACTGCTGGGACACAGGCCTCGCCAGGCCAAGTGGACTGTAATCCACCACGCGGGCTCAGTGCGGGTTGGTAGAGGCCACATGTCTTCGAATTTTTGGTTCTAGGATATGTCGGTTTCCTCGCGATGTTTTCGTAAATTTAAAATTACGTAAATTGTCGAAATTCCAACTTTAAGTGGATAGAACACAATCGTATTTAAAATATACAAAAACTCAAGGCTCAGTTCCTGATTCTACGTAATTCGTAAAATCGTTCGATATGTTTGCATAACACCTTTACGCTATTATGAGTTTTCCCAAAACCTTTTAATGTATCACAACAACACACCTGTATTCCAAGAAGATTAGGTAGAGGTGAGGTAATAATACACCCTCAATTTAGCTATTTGTTTTGTTAAAATCTAAGGGGACCATCCGTCACTAACCGGGAACAAATCCAGGGCCTCATGCTTAGCAGTCACACTTAAAATAAAAAATATTAAAAATAAGCTAGATGAGGTCATCATTACCGGTATTTTTTTTTCTGACTACTATGAGAAGAAAGACCGAAACAAACTCAGAGGCCGCAGTCTCTTTTAAAGTCCAGACATAATCTTGGTCGAGCCTTAAGACGACCATGTAAATTAGTGTCTGAAATGGTCTTTTGAGGAAAGAACCACACAGATTTGAGGGGACCTGTCTAGTCAGTGCAAGCATTTGTCAGTAATCGTGCAGCTCAACTCAACGAACAATACCAAAGAAAGGATATTTGGGTAGGCCGCATCAACTACTCAAACTGCCAGACCATCATTATAACTAACTGAGAAAAAAAAAATGAATGAAAGAGAAAAAAATAATAAAAAAGTCCTCACATTCACAATAATTAAAATAATATAAAACTTTACAAAGTAATCGTGTCATTTTGAATATTATTTTCAATAATGTGAATGTGCAGGTATATAAAACTGGTTTATTGTAATGAATAATTAAAATGACAAGTTTTATGGTTTTTACGGTTTAAGACATTTATTTCTCAAAAGATTACATCAATCACTTACAGAAAAAATACAATAATACCCGAACAAAAATAACGAGAGCGAGCAGCTCAATCCCAAGCTTTTTTTATCTTCTAAATAATCAGAAATTTTATATTACCCTTTTTTACAAGGTTTTAATACAGCTTTACAGCTTGAATGGGAAAGTTTCGAATGTCAATGGGAAGTTTGTTGTAAAAGCATATACGTTGACCCATGAACAAGTTGCCTACTCTGTGGAGACGTGTGCAATATACAGCAAGGTTGTGTTTATTCCTGGTATTTAAACTATGAAAATCGGACATTTTCTTAAAATTTAATATTTTTTAGTACATACATAAGACATAAGGCTATGAAAATAACTAAAATAAACAATTCTGGCCATATCTACTTCAGTTATCTGTACTTATAATTTTTTTAACAGTATAGGCGGCTGAACTAAGCCTACCTGACAATTTTTCTATATGTCGGCCCCATTGTAATTTACCGTCAATAGGTATTCCAAGAAAAACTGTAGACTCTACAGGGTCCAACTCTATTCCATTAAATTGAGCATTGGTAGTTAGCTGCCTGACATTTGGCGTTGAAAATCATCTGCGAATAATACGATCTTGTGATTATCCCTTATGTGGTAAGGTAAGTCATTTATATAAATTAGAAATAAGAAAGGACCTAGAATTGAACCCTGCGGAACGCCCATGGTGACCGCAGATCCTGCAGATCTCTTGCCATTAACATCGACCCTCTGAATTTTGTTGTTGAGACTAAGACAACTAAACTTTAATAACGTATTATTAGAGAGTATTTCCACTGTTTCCCGACAGCAAATAGTCGTCCTATTCTACAGGTCGTGGCTAAGCTAATAAGTTTGTTCGCAATAGATATGATAATGATTTCTTGTCGTAAAGACCACGAAACAACTCGAAGCGACCAACTTCTTACGATAACTAAGTCGTCACGAAGTGTACCGACTTTTAACGATGATTAAATCGTCACGAAGTGTACCGACTTCTTACGATAACTAAGTCGTCACGAAGTGTACTGCCATAGTGGTTATACATAGGTGATGTGAAAGGCGCCTAACGCGTTTCTACGCCCACAATACACGCCAACGTGGGTAGATAGAATTTCTATTAAGTTTTGAGTACCTAAGCCTCCATGTCACTTGAAACTACTTCCTTATTATTATTAAACATGATGTAAGAGGGAACCTAACGAGGTGGGGGTGTGTGTTAATGTTTCAGTAGTCTTCCTCATTCCTTTGTTAGGTTATTTGAAAGGAAAATTAAATAAACTGCCTTTGCTAGAGCTGGATTCAGCATGTTTTTGAAGTCACTTCGATTTTCAGGACAGGCAATTTCCGTATATTTGAGAGATTTCTTTTTGATATAGGTAACATTAAATAAGTCTTAACACTTTAAGGGTCGGCAAAAGGTAATCTTGTTATGGGTTTTGGATTAGTTTATGTAGAAAAATTTAAGTAGTAGCCACTAAAAGAGGTTTACTAGTCAGTGAAAAAATCGGATTGAGTATAAACCTGGTAAATGATTGTTTAAAAAACATTAAATATCACTAAAACGTGCAAAAAGCACTGCCGTATTAAAAAAAAAAAAAAATATAATAACATTAAGAAGTCACCTAAACTTAAATAACGAAAACAAAGAACAGTGAACCCACCGATTTTTTCTATTGTCCATAACATTACTTCTATTTGGCGTAAAAACTTCGGAAATTTTCGGTATTTTCACGGTCACAAAAATGTGACGAAAATTTCCGAATTTTCAGTTATTTTCAATAAAAATCGGATTGAGAATACTCAATCTGATTTTTATTGACTAGTGAAAACTCTTCAGCAAGCCGAAAGTATTTTTTTCGTGGCGACTACTTTTCTATATTGGCTTAAAACCTATCAAAACCCATAACACGATTTCCTATAGCCGAGTGCTAATGAAGAAAAACCTATTTGTTATAACATGCTTAAAATTTTTGACAGAATTTAAATAGGGACCATAATCCAGACCCATAATTATATCACCATAACCGAACCTATTTCAGGCCACAAGGGAAAAAACAAAAGAAAAAGGCATGATTAAAATTCCCCAAGTAACTAACTTGTAAAAACATTAAAGAACTTTTTTTATGTTATCAGACAAAATAAAACCAAGGAAACGTTGCGTTCTGCCTATCTATGCTTTGATCGCGACACGCTATGTTTACGCATAGTTCTGAATAGCTCGGATTATTGCGGTGAACCTACCTGAGCCTACAACAAACACGAACCTACCTAGCATAGTTAATGCTCAAAATTATCTTAGCAGTTGGCCCGAATACCTAAACAAAGTTGTGAACAGAATAGTGTCTTCGTGAAACACATACGAGTACATACCTAAAAGATAAACATTAAAGCTGTAAAATAAAATCTAAAATCAGCAGATAAAACCGATAAAATAAACTGGCCAAGTGCGTGTCGGACTACGCACAATGAAGGGTTCCGTAGTTGGGATGAATTTATCCCAAGAACAGACTTAACATTGTAGTTGAAAACCATGTTCTCCCATACATTCTAACTGCAAATATAAGTGCGTACACACAATATTGAGAGATTGACCATGTTATTTTAAGACTATAGACTTCTTATAAGTTTTCTTGTAATCTATGAGTAAAAACTAGAGATGCGCCGAATAGTGGTTTCACCTAATAACCGAATACTGAATAATATTCGGTTAAGTTCTTACCGAACCGAATATACTGCCGGATAATTCGGTTCCCCGTTCTATAGTTTTGCCGCGACGCAAACAAGTTTATACACGCTAAATTTGCAAAGCGCGCGCGTACGGAGTGAGTGGTACCTCGCCTCCCGCTACCCACTGCACCCCGCCACGATTTAAATTCCATTCCAATTCCAAATTCGACAAGTTATTCTTTTAAATAAAAATCGACAACCCTAACAAGGCAAAGCCATTACCATTCTGCTAAAAGTTCGTAATCTCTTAAATTCATAATAGCGTGTCAGCGGTCAAAAGAAATGTCAATGGAGTGTCAGTGGCACGTGACCGAAAAATCATAATGACGCCTTACACATAGGAGATTCCAAAACTGTCAAATCTACGATACGGTTTCAGTGATTTGACCGCTGTCACGCTATTATGATTTTAAGAGATTACGAACTTTTAGCAGAATGGTAATGGCGTTGTCTTGATATGGTTGTCATAATGACTCATCATTGAAAATAGGAGAGTGGACCCCCTGAACTACACTTAAAGTCAGAATAATAGTCACGTAAAAATTAACTTATGTTAGAAACATAACCAAAATACCTAGCTCCAAAACAATACTCCGATCACAAAAAAAACAAAGAAAAGATTTTAAAAAAACTAAAGCGCGACGTAATTCGCGTACATTTATATGTCACCACCCTAAGCCCAGCCCGGGATCGTTCCCCACTTTCTGTCCCTCTTGGCAAATAAAAATTTGCATACAAACAGTGCTGTTACGTCTCTCACTGTGTTCCATTCGTTAGGACGCTTATATTAGCTTAAGTAGTTACGCTTTTCGTACTTAATTTTCTTTCTGTACTGTTTGGTTCTTACTACGTGATGAGCTTGGCTTTGATAGCTGTTTGCGATGGTAATAGAATTAGAATTGTAGTGCAGAAGGGAAATGCTTTTTCCTGCTGTTTTAATTGGATTTGGGAGTGAATAAAACATGCTTCTGTAAGGGAGACTCGCTACAAAGACACTTGAGTTCCTATCTTGATTAAACTGAGTATAAATCTATGAAACTGAGGCCTACCTCAATCTCATCGATTCACGGTATATGCGGAAATAAGAGACCCAGTTAAAGGGTAATAACAGCCATTTCATTATTTTTTATTTGTAGTCAAATTAACCCTGCATGTCTTGCTTTGAACTTTCGTTATAAACGATGGCAATGCATCATAATGAAATATTTCATGTGCAATCCTGTATCAATTTTATCTTTACTTCCACACAATCAATAATACCTACCAATCTGCTAATACAGTTAAATAATTTACTCTGCACCTTAGTGTAACCTGTATTGCGCGCACTTAGGAGATTAGCTCAATATTCGCGTACATGACCGCTCCGCTGAGCAGCTGAGCAGATGAGCTCAGCATTATCGTACGTCTGCTGCAGTTGCGTACTGATGCTGTAATTTAGGTTTATACGTTTTATCATAAGACTAGGTGCAAGCAAATTTTGGTACAGTCAGCCTCAAAAAGATGTTAACATCGACAAGAATTCATTTGATTGACTACAATTTGTTTTCTCTGTAGTACCTGCAAATATTTACGAAAAACACGAATGCCCTGGTGAAAATATAACCAGCTAGCAAGATAGCCCGGTTTTATGGTGTCAACTGTTTTATGTCAAACTACATTGGCTAAGAACAATATTTTGTTAAAATCATTTTCATTTTTGCAAGTTGAACACACAGGTAGTCAGTCAATCATTGTATCTTATATAAACGCCATTTACATGTCAGGTTTCGAACCTGCAACCTATAGGAAGAATCTCGATAAGAATTAAGCAAGAGCCCTCCCTGCTTCTACATTCAAACACAGTGGGCCTAGACAAAGTGACATACAACGGGATTGCCACTCGTCTGGCCCTCATGACTTTCGTTATAGGATTTAATATTGCTCCGAATAGTGTGTTACTATTGAAAGTCAATAAAGAATATGTATTTCCTCTAGGTCCAGGTGTTGTCAGTAATAACCAAGAATAAACGATTCAAAATGTTATTTAAACGTTCTCAAAGCAGTAGGCACAGTGTTTTCATTTATAAGACTACAAGCTGCTGCTTACGACTTCGTCTACTTGTAGGTATTTTGTATAATATCATGTTTTAATACAAATATTCAGAATAAAAAGTAGCATAATAATGTCCTTCTCACGGTCTCTGGCTACCTTTCGGGCAAATTTTTTAACGGTCGGTTCAGTGGTTTATACGTGAAAAAGTGACAGACAGATAGGATTACTTTCACATTTATCATAATCTGACTAGCCTTTTGCCAACTATGTTGGGGTCGGCTCCCAGTCTAATCGGATACAGCTGAATACCAGTATTTTACAGGGAGTGACTGCCTGTCTGACCTCCACAACCCAGTTACTATGCCAGCCAATAATAATAGTAATACGATGCCAGTTAGTAAGACTGCTTGTCAGACTTGGGACCAACGGCTTAACGTGCTTTCCGAGTCTCAGAGGGTCACGATGTGTAATGGATGGTCACCCATCCAAGGACCGACCTTGGCAAGCGTAGCTTAACCTTCGATCGACCCGTGCGGCGATATACTCGTATTATGGATTTAGTTAGGCTGAAAAAGAGTGTATTAAAATCGAAATAGAATTATTAATAAACGATACAGTTTATACGTAAATAACAGTGTCTCGTTAAAATTTGGGATTATTTTATTATATAATTACTGAGTATATCTTTCTTTGACTAATTACTTTGTCAAAGAAAGTTGTTGTAAATTTATTAGATTATCAGCTTTAAATCCTTGCTACGAAATGCTTTGATGAAAGCTACAGTTTTTTACTTCTTTCTAATTTAATTAATTAATAAGCTTACTAATACAAATTTATTTTATATATATTTTATTTTACGAAAAGAATTTGACTTAGGGTCGAGTATTGTAAATTTTTATATATTTTGAACTTTGAGTTTAATCACTTTCCGCAGTACTTAATTTATGTCCACAATAATGAATAGTCGTAGTTGAGATTAAAGTAAAACCAAGTGTATCGTTTCTAAGTGGGATAGGGATCTATAAAGACGCTTCTTGATTTTTAAACACAAAATGGTGCCAACATGTTGTAACTGAAAATTCTTCAAGGTTGTACTTATATCTTTTTGATAGAGTACTCCGCCCTTACTATAATAATACTGCCCTTTGTTAGATCGATCTTTGTTTTCTGTCGGACACGCACTTACCTTGGTCACTTCCTCAGCAACCACAGAAGAAAATAAGGATATCAAGGTTAAGACAATGACGTAGACGTACCTTTGTATATTGTTGATAAATTATAATGTAAGGTCAAAATAATTACGTACTTAGAACAAGAGATAAACTTTAGAAAAAACCGGCCAAGTGCGTGTCGGACCACGTACAATGAAGGGTTTGTTGGATGAATTTATCCCAAGAACAAATCTTACATTGTAGTTGAAAAACATGTTCTCCCATACATTCACAATATTGAGAGATTTACCATGTTATTTAAGACCATAGACTTTTTATAGTTTTTCCTGTAATATATGAGTAAAAAATCATTCTCTGTATTAAAAAAAACAAAATTGGCTCAGTAGTTTCGGAGATAAAGGAATGGTTAATTTTCTTATATTTTCTTAAATATTTAGAGATATAGATTTAAAAAAATTGAGATCCTCACAACAAGCCCTTTCATACACGGTACAGCTTGTAAAACTTTTTTCAGCGCTGGTGGGTCAAGAATCATGTGATGAATTCATGGTAACAGTCCCTTACACTCTGTATAACTCCTTACTTCAACATAACCTTATTCTTCGTCATACAACAAGCAATCCCATTAATACCAAAATAGACTACTAACTAGTGAGACACATGTACAATTGTACAGTAGTGTACACAGCGATATCTCACTAATTGGAATGAGCTTTGTGTACAATTGACGAATTATTAATCTACAGCCTATGGCGACGGCCGTCAATTTAATGGGAACGAACGGGAGGAAAGCGTAACGGTATATTCGAATTAGTGCAAATATCAGGCTAAATAATAAAAAAAAAAAAAATAAGCCTTTATTGGTGTAACTCATGCATAATATAACATTTTACTTAATTCTATTAAACAACTAGCTGGGGCGCCTTCGGCTTCGCAGGGGTAGCACTAAGTTCTTATCTACGGCGCACCTACCTATCTACCTACAGTACTAATATCGCTATTAAAAAATGGGGGTTGGTGGTAGAAGGGTGGAAATTTAGGCTTGTACTCGTATTTCTTTTTTAAGGAAACCGATCACTTTTCCGATTTTTTTTGTTCGAATTCCATTTTACCGACAACTATTGACCGCCGTCTTTTTTGCTATAAGTATTATTTGACAAATTTTTAGATCATCAAAGTATCGTCATTGGTATTATTTTACCGAACTTTATTTCGCCGATTTACAAAATAACTTTTTGCTATTGGCAGAAGCCTCTTTTGAACTTTTTTCATTTGCATTATTTTCACCACACCGAAACATTGTAATTTTACGGAACATTAATTATTAGGTTACAAATATATAGCCGGTTACTTGGTAGCATTTTCAATATTAAATTAAAATAGTGTCATAAAAAGTCAATATGTTGTGGTACTAAATTTTGTGACAGGAACGAATCGCTGTAAAACCGACTCCACGTAGTTCTGTCTGCCCTACCCCTAGAGTGTAATTTAAGCCCGCGTAGGCGCGGAGGGGTGGGGCGGAATGTAATTTAAGATCGCGTGGGCCGCCCAAACCTCGCAGCGCCGGAGCCGTGACAGAAACAATGTTTGCTGCATGTTGCATGCCTGCGTGCATGTTGCATGCTTGTTTGCACGCTGCATGCCCGCTTACATGCTGGATGCCTGCTTGTTTGCACGCTGTATGCTTGCTTGCATGCTGGATGTCTGCTTGCATGCTGCATGCCTGCTTGCATGCTGTATGCTTGAAGCAAGCATCCTTCCTTCACCGATCCATACCTCGTGGTATAATAAATGTTCGTAAACATAATACATCGAACAAATGTTATTTCGGCTAAGTGTAACTTCGGTAAAAAGTTTTTCGACGAAATGAAACGTCGTAGTAACGAAAAAAATCAAATTGATAACAGGTGAACTAATACAGTGGCAGACATGACTTCGATGAAGTAAAAAAATACGAAACGATAATAGTTGAAAAGTTTTAGGTGAAATGAAATTCGGTCAAATATTTTTCGAACTTATGATATTTAACCATTTTTTAATGCCAAATCTATACATATAAAATGCTTTGTCTCTGTCCTGAATGACTGACTGACTGACGGATCAACGCCCAGCCTAAACCGCTGATCGTAGTGACTTGAACTTGGAGGGTGTTTTATTTGTATGACGTAGGGATCCGATATGAAAGGATTTTCCCTAAGGGGGTGAAAAAGGGGGGCAAAGTTTGTATAGGACAACGTGATTCCTTGGTCCAATCTACTTCATTCTTTAAAAGAATTGATGGAAGAAATATTTCGTATTTTATTGAAATTCACCCCCTAGGGGTCAAATGGGGTAGAAAGTTATTTTGGCAGTGATTTGCTTCGAAGTTGATATCAATACTCCGTAGTGTTTTTTTTTTTTTTTGACCTTTTGATTTATATTACATTTTATTTTGACACATGTTTGAAAACTCAATCCGATTTTATTCAAAAAAGGTTGAACTCACATAAAAGCTTGGTGCAAAACAAATACTCTTTAAAATTGGAATGTCTTGAAAGTCACCGTACTGTATTAATACCATTAAATTACCCCTTCGAATTTAAGAGAGTGCAGTTTCCCATCAAATCCTGCTTCGCAATGACCATAAACAAAGCTCAAGGTCAAACTCTTAAGGTAGCGGGAGTAGACTTGAGGGAAAGCTACTTCTCCCACGACCAGTTGTATGTGCCATGCTCCCGAAGGAAAAACAAAAAATATTGTTTACAAAGAAACACTGCGGTAGGTGTAAAAAGATAATACCCCCGTGTAACTTTCAACAGATCAAAGGCCGAGCTTCGTGTTCATAAAATAACCATAATAAACCTTTAAATCCACTATTATAAAGATTGTTATATTTTATAAGTATTCAAACATTTTAACATATTAATTTATATGTTATAACAAAATTAATAACGTAAAAAACTAATAAAAAATCCTATTAGAACCATTTTCGAATTCTACGCGGACGAAGTCGCGGGCAAAAGCTAGTTAATATATAAAATTCTCGTGTCACAGTGTTTGTAACAAAACTCCTGCGAAACGGCTTGACCGATTCTTAAGAAATGTTGTGTGTATTTTCAGTAGGTTTGAGAATAGGACGTAAACTATTTTTCATAGCCCTAAGTGACAAGGTTTTTAGGATATGTAGGTGAAGGTAGGGTAGGTAGAAAGGTAGGTGTGTAGGTAGGGTAGGTGGGTAGGTAGGTAGGTAGTAGGTACTTAGGTAGGTATGTAGGTAGGTAGGTAGTAGGTACTTAGGTAGGGTAGGAAGTTATGTAGGTAGGTAGGTGGATAGATAGGTATGTAGGTAGGATACTTAGGTAGGTAGGTAGGTAGGGTAGGTAGGTGCGCCGTAGATAAGTACTTACTAGTTTTATATATAAGATTAAACTTTTATCTAATTATAACCGCAGCCGATTTTTCTTTTACAGCTAGTCCTTTGAAAAAGGCCTTTAAAAGAGACTGTGACTGTGTGTGTGTGTGTGAGTTTGTTTCGCCTTTCTTCTCAGAGTAGTTAGATAAGAAACGCCGACCTCATCTAGCTTATTTTAATATGTTTTAATAAGAAGTTTAAAAGAGATTCCGATATCCTACTTATAGAATAAACAATTTCATTCCATTCCTATAGTTATGGAAGCAATACGCATTAATAACTAGTTTCGTATTAGTTGTCAGCTTTACATGATCAGAACTGCATTTGTTCTAATGAAAACATTTAAAATTTTTTTTTTTAGTACTCAGTATATATTAACACTATTCTCAACTCTGCCAAAGCCCTGTGGGACTTAGCCTAAAGATAAATGTATAAGTACTAAGTACATCGAAAAGTTCTGAAATTGAGTTAAAACGAAGCATTGAATATTTAACACTTTCAGGCGACCTCGCGAGATTGAATATTGTGCGGGAAGCGATCACACCAAGTTGGTAGGTACCTATGTACTGTGTATCTTACTTATATTGCCGCTTTTTTTAAGTAGGTGAGAAGAGTTTGAAACTTTGTACCATACTTTGAAACAAGGCAATTCTTTTCTTGCGGGCTGTGGTATGCATCATATCTTCTACGCTGCGAAGAATCAAACAACGAACTTCATAGTATCGTAGGTGCATTTTACTATGTGTACGGTGTAAGTAGATACATGGTTTTGAAATATGTATTTTTGATGCAATAAGTTAGTTAGTTGCCTCGCGTATTTGCACTTTGATCGCGACCTACATTTGGAAGTGCATTGACATACGACGGAGCCTAGATAATGCATTTTTATACATAATATAATTAGTGTTCAATTAGACGTGATTTGAGTCGGCGACTTGCATTTCTATTTATGTTCATTCCCGTTGAGCATTCATTGACATTCCACACCACATTCCTTGAATTTTCTTGACATTTTCTGCATACTTGCATTTTGCATTTGCACAGACTTTAATGTTTGGCTCGTACACCGAACATTATGTAAAATTAAAGTAGGGCTAACATCCATATTTATGGCGCATTTTCATTAGTCGATAACTCGGTCGATAAACAGCATGAGTGGCCTTGTACTAACTACAATTGAACAAATAAAATATTTGTTCAATTGTAAACGTGCGGTGCAGGTTCTCCATAAGCTGCAATAGTTTCCTATTGACTAATACAAACGGTTCCTGAATGCGGGCCCTATGGCATCCGTTACAGACATCTCAACGGATAACAGAGACAACACGAATGTAGGTACAGAAGTTTGGTAATGATGATTAGTTATTTCCGAAGAACGTTTCTAATCAAAATTACCATGACGTCGATAAAACTGCCCACCAGGTTTATATTGATTTTAAGTAACTCAATACCAAAACGATTTCTTATTTAAAATATAAAGTGCACCAAGCAAGGTCAGATCAATGTTACTACAGCTCTTTATTCTTAAATGACCTGTCAGTCCGATTATTCGACTACTAACCATTCCTTATTATTTCTAAAAGACACTTAAACAACTAAATTTCAGCTATCTTGTACGAAATAAATAAGATAACGCACATTTTATTTAAGATATCTGCCATTGCCGGATCTCACCCATTAAAGTGTCTTTGAACTTGACCTTGAAGAGGCCCTGACCTCTCAATCGATACGTCAAATAATATTGTAAAGAATCTGTGAGTTGAATATTATGTAAATCCTGTGGTTTTTTCACGAAGACTTGTGGTTTAATATTCATTCGACGTGGTGACTTCAGTATATTTTGAGCTAAAACATGATATCCAAGGAGTTCTAAAAATAAGAATGCCCACAATGTTTATGTAAAATATTTATTAATTAATTATGTTATCTTTTAACATTTTATTTATTTATTTTATTATTTATGTACACACAGTAAAATTGATACAGATACGACATAAACATAATTATGAGTACAAAGGTACTGCTTATTTCTTAAGAAATTTCTTCCAGCAGACCTGCGAAAGGAGAAATGAGAAAGAAATGTAGACAATAGTGTGTGAGAACAAGAAGAGTAAAATATAAATATGCGAAGTCTTAAACTAAAATATCAAAATATACCTACACGTATAACGTAATAAATTAACATATACTTAAATAAATACATAAAGCTTAAATATATAAACATACATACTACAGGTATATAAATACTCACAGTTGAGAGGAAAGATAATGCTCTTTTACTCTATATTTAAATTGAGAAACAGTTTTTAAATCACGGATGCTAGGCGGAAGTGAGTTCCACAATCTTACTGCATGGACAGAGAATGAATAGGAATAGTAGCTTGTTTTATGAGGATGAGATTTAAGGAGAGATCTAAGGTGTGATCTACACGGTGCGTCGCTAGGGCGAGCGTAGGTAAAACGCTCACGCAGGTAAGTAGGATAAGACGGGTTGTATAAGACGTTGAAGAGGAGACATAAAATCCGAGTGTTCCTGCGAAGGCGGATTGGGAGCCACTTGAGTTCCTTGCGAAGATGAGAAACATGGTCATACTTTTGAAGACCGAAAACAAAGCGAATGCACAAGTTTTGCAAGCGCTCAAGCTTGTTTAATAGCTCCTCAGTAGCATCCAGGTAGCAGGCGTCGGCATAATCTATAATCGGCTGAATAAGTGTTTGTGCCAAAGAAATTTTAGTCTTCAGAGGCAGGAGACTTTGAAGGCTTTTCAACGAATGAAAGGAGAAATGTACCTTTCGACTGACCTCATTGACCTGAGCACGCCACGAAAGATTGGAGTCAATAATGACACCCAGATCTTTGGCGGTTTCGGTATAATCAATGCGAACACCATCGAGATATATAGGCATTAGAGATGCAATAACAGCCGCATTGCGAACGAATCTGCTGCCTATGACCATGGCCTGGGATTTAGTTGGATTAATTTGCAAACCGAATGACTTAGCCCAAACGCTGATGCAAGCCAGGTCATGATTCATAGCAGCAATTGTAGAACCTGCGTCAGCTACAGTAAAATGACGGTAGAGCTGCAGGTCATCTGCGTAGAGATGAAAACTAGAGGAGATTACTCTGGTAAGAAAGTTGATGAAAATTGAAAAAAGAAGAGGAGAAAGAAGGCTACCCTGAGGAACACCCTCAGTGAGGCTACACCAATCAGAGAAAGACTCCTCCAGGCGAACACACTGAGAGCGTCCCCAAAGATAAGAACTGAACCAAGCCAAACCGGAAGAAGATAAATTTATAGATTTGAGGATACCTAGTAAAATGTCGAAATCCACTGAGTTGAAGGCGCTACTAAAGTCAAGCAGTACAAGAACATTAAGGGACTTATTCTCCATTGCCCAACGGATGTCGTCAGTTACTTTCAATACTATAATTTCATTTTTTATTTTTTACTAGCTTTTGCCCGTGACTTTGTTCGAGTTTAAGTCGTAAGCAATTCAATAACAGCCACATTTTTATAAAACTTCCCTGTATACTACGTTTGTAGTTTTGTCCTCAGCAGCCCAAGACATGTATAAAGAGAGTCAGGACTGGTGACTCGAGCAAGCGACGTACAGTTGTCCGAGAAGCAGCTTGTCCTGGGGTCAACACCTGCAGTCTACAGCCTTCAGTGTCGGCCCCTGTGACTTAGTGATAATCATCGCAAAGCATACGCTCACAGGAAAATGCACGCGTTTAAACTGGTAACTGTGGGGAATTAGTGGTATACACGGTATAAACACTTTTTCGCCAATGCCACAACCTGTTAGAATTTTCGCCTGGATGACCTTCCTCTGCAAAGACACGACTTGGAGCTGAATTACAGTACATTTACAGACATTTGACATTACACAGCTTCGGCGGAGTTAAGTTCCGAAGGAGCATAATCGGGACACTGACGCCGCGTGTGCGCCGAAAGTCCACTTGCCATTAGTGAATTCAGAAATTCTACGGAGTAATGTGTGGCATCATCTTCCTCCACATCGGTATTGATGGAGGTGTATATCACTTCGCTCCCTTCAATTTGCGAGAGAATACTGTGGTTGATCGCTGCAGCATGATCATTTTCTACGCTAAAATTGAAACACACCCAAGAATTCTTTTGGTACGGTATTCGACTGATGTACCCGTACACCAGATGAATCAGATCTTCTAAAGTGGGAACTACTCTACCAAGAGTCTCTAGTAGGGCCACATGGCCGCTCTCCTCTGGTAGAGTGCCTTCACCAACTTTTAGAAAAACATCAGAGTATTCATGAGCATGTGAATTCCCGCCAAGCCGAGCTCGCATGTTCATGGTCAAGCGCAGTCTATGAACTCTCGACCATAGAGTTAACCTTTTCAATGAAGCATTAACCTCGTTAGACAGAAATTTGACACCACCCATCATGTCTTGGTTCCTGCGGATGTTCTGCAGCTTCCACTGCTTTCCTATTTGCCATAATACATTCATCCCATGCGATGAAGCGCAAACCCTAAACACGCATCCCTTGTTACTGTTGCGTGACACCCCACAAACAGCGTTTCTCGTTGCTCTTTAAATCGATGGGAATCTTAAACATGAATGGCGTGCGCTGTTTTGTGACCGGGAAGCAGTGTGACGGCGATTCCAGAAGATCCACACATTGATTTTAAAATCGCTAGGACAAATCTGCTGTCAATATGTGTGTGTAAAGTCTAAAATTAAGCTAGTTTTTTTGTGCTCCTCAAGGCCTCCCCAAGTCTTTCCAGGTAGGTACTCTTTTTACGTGGGCCGTCTCAATAGAGAATCTTACGCAACGCTGAGACAGCAGACCAAGCAAGGAATTAATACCTATGTACTATACTCGTGCACCAGGTATCATTTATTTATTTCGCGAAGTCCTGTCTTGTCGCCGTTATGACGTTAATCATAAGGTTTAAATTGCAATAACTAACAGAACTTTGTGAAATTGTTTAAGTAAACTGTTAAAGGCGAACGTTTTTCGGCTTTTTCAATATTTTTCGGCTTAGTTTCATCCTTGATACCAAAAAATTAAAAACGTGCATATAAGTATTAGGTTTATTGTATAACCTGTAAAAATCCTACTATTCTTATAGTCTTTAGCTCTAAAATGATCAGAACACATTTTCCTTTTTCAGCGAATTAATACATTCTACAAACTATTACAAACATACATAATAAAAAAAAAACAAAAAAAAAGAACCACAAAAACAGTCAATAGTTGGGATTCAAACTTACAACCACAGGTTTGCAAAGCTATCGCCTAACCACTTAGCTATTTGCTTCATTTAAATTGGATAAAAAAGGCGTTCCTTTATATTTCATGATTGACTGCTTAGTTCCCGTGATGATAATCATTTTAAAAGTTAAATCCATAACTATCTACAATATCCTAACCTTTTGGCATGTCCTTTTACAATATGCGGAGAAAAACACAAACATAATGTAATATCGCTCATCCCTCATAGCAAATAGCGTGATAGTTTATACCCTACAGTTTGACCAGACTTATAGGAAATATCTATGCAAAATTTTAACAGAATCTATCCGTTAGAATTTGCGTGATTTTTAGATGCTTTAACGAAGAATACGAACATAATGTAATATTGCTCATCCCCCATAGCAAATAGCGTTATATGTTATATATACCTTACAGTTTGACCAGACCTCTAGGGCATATCTATGCAAAATATTAACAGAATCGGTCCGGTACAATTTGCGTGATGCTAGAACATACATACAGACAAACAGACAAAAATTCTAAAAACTCTATTTTCGGCATTAGAATCAATCCCAGACCTCGTAACAATTATTTTTTTTCAAAAATATTCAATGTACAGTTTTGACTACGCTACGATTTTATTATACGAGTACATATGTATAGATTATTATCTCCTCTCAAACAGGACACCTGCCATCTTTATCTCGTGACTGCCCTTTGGTAGCATGATAGAGAATTCCTAATGCATTTATTTATTTATTTATTTGGTACACCAACAGCAGTACATACACAAAATTTCAAACAGAATAAAACCATAATACAATTACTGGTATGTATGCCTATTATAGGTATACACAGCATTTACCACAAAACAACATCATAATAAGCTAGAAAAAAACTAAACATAAAATACAATTAGTAAAATTAAAAATTCAAAGTAAATGAGTATTAAACAAAAAAAATTACATAAAAATTTTACCACGAAAGGTGGAACGTGAAAAATGAAAAATGAGTGTGAGTGATATTTGAAATGAATTTACAAAAAATATGTATAAATTGCTTAGTCTAAGCACTTATGCACTCCCGTACCACAGACATTGATCTTCTAAACTTGTTGAGTGATACACCGTGTAAGTGGATTTCTGACGATTTACAAAGACTGTTGTAATTTCTGCACATTCGGATCAAGGGAGCGTTCAGACCAAGATTTGATTTGCGAAAAGGGATATGAAAAAATCTGGTGATGGGATGTCTGGGGGGCTTTGAAGGGACTGAATAATGGATACGTTCAACAAGATCGCTACATTTTACAAATCCGTTTGTAACTTTGTAGAGGAAAATTAGATCACGCGAACGGCGACGGTCACGCAGTGTCTTTATATTGAAAAAGTGTAATCGTTGTTCATATGGACAGCGATGGCTAATTTTCCTGGATATAAATGCTAGATGTTTAGTAAATGCTCTTTGTATTCTCTCAATTTACTTACTAAAACTGGAAAGAATTGGTGTCAGGGGCTTGCAATTGGATCTCTTTAGAAACTATCTTTCAGATCGCGCTCAATTGGTTAATATAGATACCCACAAAAGCGAAGAGCTTCCCATCTATTACGGAGTACCCCAAGGAAGTATTTTGGGTCCGACGCTTTTTCTAGTCTTTATAAACGACCTATGTAACCTTAACATTAAAAATGCCAAGATAGTAACTTTTGCAGATGATACTGCTATAACCTTTGTTGCTGACACCTGGTCAGAAGTTGAGTGCCTTGCACAGTCTGGTTTCAACAAAATCTTAAAATGGCTCTACTCTCACTCACTAACACTCAACACCTCCAAAACTAATTTCATTACCTATTCAATTAGTCCCGCCAGCCAGCCAATATATCCTGTATCTATTAAAGCCCACAAATACAGGTGTCTACAAGGAAATGCCTCTTGCCTCTGCCCAACCCTAAATGTAGTCGATCATATCAAATACTTAGGAGTATACATAGACAAAAACCTTAATTTTAAAACTCAAATAAACCAACTTACCAGTAGAGTCCGCAGATTAATTTATATATTTAAAACCCTCCGAAGTATCGCGAATCCTAATATTATACGTGTAGTATATTTTTCCCTGTGCTTATCTATTGTTACTTACTGTATCACATGCTGGGGTGGTGCTGGGAAAACTATACTAAAACCACTCGAGATCGCTCACAGAGCGGTACTGAAAGTGGCTACTTCTAGACCTTTCATGTTCTCTACTCATCTATTGTATAGTAGTTGTAATGTTCTTAACGTTCGACAACACTTCTTCCTGCAAACAGTTCTTTTAGAGCACAGTAAAACTCCTTATAAAATAGTAACAAAGCGTAGGAAAGACTTAGTTTGCACTATTCCACAAGTACGCACATCATTTGCGAGTAGATTTTGTAACTACTTAGGTCCGACTCTTTACAATAAATTTAACAAAATATGCTTGATCTACGGTTTATCTAACTTTAAGTGTAAAAAGATTCTACGTTCATTTCTTCAGAATAAAAGCTATGATGAAACAGAAAATTATCTCAGTAAGTGACAGTGACAGATCAAATATTACCTCACACGACTTCAATGAAAACAAACACACACTCTCTTTCACTCTATCACACACACAGACATATACACACCACCAACACAATACAATCACTCACACACGAACACACACACACGCACATATTCAATTATTCAAACTTTGTTGTAGTATTATAAAATAAAAATAAAAAAATATATATAATTGTACTAGTTTATTGTATCTTTTTGTAAGGGACAGAGACTGCTATTTCTTAATACAGGTTATTCTATAACCTAGCTAGGAAAGCAGAACTTCACCCACCAGATTGTGTTTGACATGGTACAAACTTATATGTATACCTAACTATGTAAACTTCATATACTACAATCTCCTTTTTTTTTATGAAATAAATTTATTATTATTATTATTATTATTAATTATTTGCGAGTGAACTGCATAGAAAGGATTCCAGGCAACACTAGCGTATTCCAACCGACTTCGCACCAGGGTATTGAACAAGACTATTCTGGTCTTTGTTAGATGGAAGCCCCGGGTGTTGCGTTTTACAAAACCCAGCATCTGTGCCGACTTCTTGACAATGTCGTTGATGTGTGGATTAAAGCTTAGTGCATCGTCGACCAGAACTCCTAGATCCCGTATTTCATATACCTTAGACAACGTAGTGTTGCACAGTGTGTAGGTAGTAGAAAAACATGACTTTTTTTTTGAGAAACGAATAAAGAAACATTTTAGTGTGTTTAAGGTCATATTGTTAGCTATGCACCAGTTTTCAATATTTGTTAAGTCGCTTTGAACAAGCTTAGTATCTGCAGGCCCCGTGATCTTCCTATAAATCTTTAAGTCATCAGCGAACAACAAAGCTTGACATTAAGCCCTCCTTTGTTCCTTATTGTGTGCGAGAAGTTTAAATAAATAAATGGCCAGTTTATAATAAATTCTGAGCTTCCTTTAAGTCCAAAAATAGAACTAAAACAGCAGATAAAAGCTTCAACCTAAGCACGCTAAGTCGAGATAAAGAAGCACTAACAAATAAGTGCGCGGTGATAGTCCATGTTCGTATACTAAGATCCGAAATACTCATTTATCTGTACCATACTATAGCTAGTGTTGGGCGTAAGTCGATGAGTTTAGGTCGATAGCTATAGTATTAAGTGCTAAGAAAGAAGGCTTACGCGATTGCTACGAGGTGGTGCTACACTTGCTACGCGGTCAGGATGTCATAGCAAAGAAGCAATACGGCAGCTTGCACTATATTTTCTTTTATCGAAAGACTTGTATTTTTGTTTGAGACTGATAAAACCACTGTTATAATTATTATCAATGTGATTGCTTTTTCACTACTATGATAACTGATAAAATAAATTTAAATTAGGTACGGAAAATGCCATCAATTAAGATTTTGTAATTGATCTTCTACAAATTGTTTTCACAAAAATCCATATAGACGTTACCTATTCATTTTTGAATTTTCCAGGTCGTTCCCCCTCCCTAGTCGTAACAAAGTTACCGTATCAAAGTGAACCGCGCACTATTTTTTACGAGCTCTGTTCACTGCAGTATAAACGTAGGTTTACGATGCAACGGTATGGTCTTCGGGTATTCGAACATATTGTCATATTGCACGGGCTCAGTTTGTAAAGTACAAATTTAAGTAAAGCTGAATTTTGATTTACAAGTAGTGCTAAATGCAAAGATTTATTTATTTATTATTTATTCAAATCACAATTATAACACCTTTACAGACTCATCCAAGGCGATGTTATAAGTTACAATGTCTTCGCAAATTTACAAAAAAGACAATATAAAATAGAATGACCTGTAAGCCAAAGAATTTCAAACATACAATATGACAAATACTACAAACATGGCAACCTTTATAATATCAAATATATAAGAAAAAAAAATGTTTAAAAATGTTGAAGAATGTTTTTAATATATAAGATGGTTGATGTATATCAGCATTTTAGTTAATGTTTACTTTGATAGTACAGTTTACTGTGAATATACAGCTCATCTGCCTAGCCTTTTCCCAACTATGTTGGGATCGGCTTCCAGTCTAACTGGATGCAGCTGAATACCAGTATTTTACGTGGAGCGACTGCTTATCTGACCTCCACAACCCTGTTACTGGGTAATACAATACTCCTTTGGTAAAACAGGTTGACAGACTTTCGTGCTTCTGATGACCCATAACGACTGTCAAAGATCGACGAATAACAGACGGGACCAACGGCTTAACGTGCTTTCCGAGGCACAGAGGGGTCCAGGTATGTTAAGATGGTCACTCATCGACGGACCAAACGCGGCAAGCGTAGCTTAACCTGGTCGATCGACCCATGTGATTGTTATTACTTAGCCACAAGCCCCACACTGTGAATATACAGGGAGCTGTGTTCGATCTAGGTCGGGCAAATTTCTATCGGATTTTCCAGATAGAAATTTCTCAGAATCACCCGAATTTTGGATATATAATAAAATAGGGTATGGCAATAGGCTTGCCCGCTCGTCTCCAAGGAATTACAAAGAATTAAAACATAATAGGGATGATGAAAAAAAAAATTTTTTTAGTTCATCTTAGAGATTATAAGAAAATATTGGACACGTATTTTTTCTTTTTGTTTACGTAATCTAAAGATTACGG
This sequence comes from Agrochola macilenta, assembly GCA_916701695.1. Lineage (NCBI taxonomy): Eukaryota > Metazoa > Arthropoda > Insecta > Lepidoptera > Noctuidae > Agrochola > Agrochola macilenta. The sequence continues at coordinate 23,239,442 of OU753556.1, forward strand.
CGATACATTGAGGTAAAATGTGCCATGACGTCACAAGTATGTAGATTTTATACGTACTAGTGACGTATCGACCCCCACTCCCCAACTTAAAATGCGTTTTATCTAAGTAGTTTTTTATTAATATGATAAAGCAAAAAATACGAGTCTAATATTTTTTTATTATCTGAATGAATGACGGACTAATTAGATTTTTTTTTTTTTACCCAGGCATCATCCCAATTGGCGAAATATGGGTGCATATTATTAGTTCTACATAATACTTTATACATACTCGTAAAATAGCTCTTGTTGTAAATAATAATCCTGGCATTGGTAATTTCGTAACAAAAACTAGTATAATATTATGCTTTCGACCAACAATTACGAAAAAGTTTTACGTTTATTAACTTTTTCTGAAAATAAAACATCAAAGAAGTATAATCCGATTTTTGTAACTGTGCGCCTGTTTATGATTTTTCTAACGTCAAAATATTACAGTGTATGTGGTTTAAATAATAACAATAACAACTTAACGAATAATGTGATAGAACTGTGGAGACGACACGAGTTGTGAAGACCGTATTAAGAGGCGTCGCTGGCGTCGAGGCACTGAGGAGGTAACCGGGCGGGTGAATTCAATATTAACAACCTACTATTTTGGCAGGTCCAAGCGGCACAGTTATAAAAATCCTACGCGCCTACTTTGGCCGGAAGTCGGCTCGCGACTCCCGACGCCCGGGGTGTCTCCTGCGGCGACTAGGGGCGCGAGGGCGCGAATCTTGCCTCTCCCTCGCGCGCTCCGCCTCCTCCTTCGCGAGCATTACTGCTTCGCAGAAGGAAGTGACGGCCTCCCATGCACTCTCGCTCCGGACCATAACCACTCGCTCGCTCCTCATCGGAAATCACCTACCTTCCGCACTTATAGCATAAATATATAAAAATAAATATAATAAATATATATATTCTACAACATTTATTTTATCATAAAATAATAATGTACATATTTGAAATAACTCACCGTGTGTTTGAAACCATAAAAAAAAATCCTTTGAACTTCTTCCGACGGACTGTTTGAAACACTATTCAAACAATTTCTAGGAAAGAACTCAATAGAACCAAAGTATTAACAACATCAAGCTAACAAATATTCTGGAAGAGATGGATATAAAACATTTATCTGAAAACAGTTAGTGCTGGGTTGTGAAAGTCAGTAGTTGTTCCATGAAATATTGTATTGATCCAGACTGGAAGCCGACCGCAACATAGTTAAGAAAAGGCTAGGCAAACGACTGAAAACAGTAGATATTCAAAAGTGGTTAATCTTACTTATTTATAATTTCCTGAATCGGAAGCTGTAAGAAGTTCATTTCGGGATAATTACAATCAAAGACTCTTATTTCACAAGTGACAACTTATTACGTAACATACCTACTTCATTATCGTGAAGCAAATTTTTTTTTAAGGCAATTACCCTCATTTAGATGCCAAAAGTATGCAAAACAGTAGACTTTGCAACCGTACAACTTGTTTACATCATTAATATAAATAAAACCAAATCTGTGGCGAGATTTAAATACGGCCCATCTGCCAACGTCATAATTGCATTAATTTGTGCTTTGTTTTTTGCGAAGGACAAACCCGTGATCTGCATTGCTAATACCGGTTTATCATATTCGTGACGTCGTGCAGATGGCGCTATTGTCTGTACAAGTGTCCTGTTGAATGGAAATTATAAGGTTTTTGTTGATAATTAAAAACGTTTTACGTATTAGGGAATGGTATTTAGGGTCTGAGAGATTCGTTTTACATTAGGCATATGGTAATCTACTTAAGGCATTATTTTCTTGTTGAGAGGCCGTGCACGAAATCGACTGATTTTGATCAATTTTGTTCATTCGTTGTGAGAAAGGGAAATAGAAGTTAAACAAAAATATTTATGGTTTGAAAAGTCGAGTTCTTTATTTCGCATGTTGCTGAAAGGTATTTTTCAAATAAATTAAGTATTCATGGAAAATCACTAATATTCGCAACAGTTTTCCGAAAATGACGCGAGACTGACGTTTGATCGTTTGATTTTCAACATGGTCTACTGGATGGCATGTGGCTGAACTACTTTTCTCAACTTCCATAGAAAATATAGCAGTTTTTTTTTTTTTAATAACTTCTAAACACTTCAAGACAAATAAGTATTTTTTTCTAATACATAGAAACACTTTTAAGAAATTTCAAAAATTACATTAGTACATATACATAATTACATATCTTAAGATAACCATTTAATAGAATGGATTAATGGCATGGCAAAGTGAACTACTATATTAACGACCGCGCAAAACCTATCCCGTCACCCCTGGCTGGAGGCTTTAAGTGTAGAAGCTTAAGGCAGCCACAGGAAAGTCCGGTTAAGCAGCTACGACCTCCTCAGACGTTAACTGCGAGAGACCGTATATAAAAAAAAAAAAAAAAAACCTATTCCGTCAGTAGCGACCGGGCCTTTCCAGCGTGAGGACGTATCACTTTGCGTCACAGACGCACGTGTTATATGTAAACATATTCCAGAAATTGTACGCCGAGTACCATATTTTGACCCGCATTTTATTTTAAGTACTTTGCTTGTTTTTGAAGAACATTAAAATTTTGCATGCCTGGCAATAAATAAAATACCGGTGTGCGTGTGTTCGTAATTCTTCTTATCCTAAACGGCTTGACTGATTTTTTTTAGGTCTTTTTGTGTCATTTGGATGTTTCTTAGCTATAGTTGGACCCAGGTGGCGCTGTTGTCGCAGGACAACGTCTGCCTTCCGGATCCGCTAGTTATATTTTGACTGTAGGTTTGATAGTTTTTTTTTAAAGTAAAAACTTCTTTAAGTGCGTTGACTGATTTTTGGTAGGCAAAAAACTTGTGGGTTTGCGTCACCGACATGCCCGCGCCGTTATGCTGTAGTAGCAATAAGTGAAGTTTTTTTAAAACGAAGTTCTTTAACACTACTGAAGACTACTTTAAGTCAAATATTTTTTTTTGGTGGAAAAAAAAAAAAAAAAAAAAAAACGGTCAAATAAGTTGAATAAAGTTCCAAGATAGAGGCTGCGAAAATGTTGAAATTTTTCGTCATGGTTATCGTTTCCCTAGTTTTCGAGAATGCTAAAGCCGATAGTGAGGTCAAATTCATACATAAGGCATCGCCATTTCAAAGGCTTGGGCCCTTTGAAATTGATGGCGTGATGTTTCGAAGAAATCTCATTTTTGCAACTTTTTTGCGCAAGTGTCTTTGGCGGAAATATCTTTCGCGTAAGTGTCCCAGATCCATATGTGGATCCATTGTCAATTCCAATTCAATACCAATTCTTTTTTCACAAATGCTTATTAAACTAAAAACCACCAACATTTTGTTTATTCCTGTCATACGACGATTTTCCATTCTGAAATAGACTAAAGTGACAACTTAATTATATTTTAGTTTGAGAGCACAAAGATGGCACTGAATTATTAATTTAGTAAAAATGGTTATTTTGCTATTCTAAATTTGACGTTTTTCACCAAAAATTTTGATTGTCTAACTAAATCTGAAAATTTTTAGTCACGATTAAAAAGGTGTGGAATTAAATTAGTTGTTATGAACTAAAATTCACACCAAGACCCAACACCCCGAATTCAGGTGCAAAAACAGTACTGTATCTTTTTATCTTTTCTTTTGCTTACATTTCGAAAATGGTGTGTCCTATCGCAAAAATACTGAAAATTTCGACCCCCTTTATAAAACCCCTAAAACTTAACATGTAGATAATAATTTTTCATATTTTCCATACAAAAAGTGAATAATTCCATATAAAACACGTCGAAGCGGCACCACGAGCGTGCCTCCGGCTCAAAAAAAAATTCACGTTGTAGGGAAAAACAAGTACCACGTGTAGTCGTAATTGTCAAATTCAATTTTATTTTAGTTTAGTCAAAATTAACTAAAAACTTGAATGCATCCAACACCAAATTGTAGCATTTTAATGTTGATTGTTATAAATATACTAAACGCACACTAACTACACAAACCTTCCAGATTTATTTCTTAACCATACCTACGTAACTTAAGAAAATATCATCTACGAGTATAGAATCAAACCTGTTTAAGCGATCACTACGCTCGATCTTTAGGCGAGATCGAGGGTGTGCGAGAACAGTGCACACAAACATAGCATCACAATGAATTTACTTAAACTCTCGTGTGCGGTGGGATTTTCCATCGGAAAAATGACGAACACCCATACTTTTCATCTTCTATTTACCCCATCAGTAGATTAATTTTCAAAAATTCTTAGTGCTTGCTTTACTTGTGAAAGGAACTCTTTTACAAAATTTCAAACTCCTATACCCAGAGGTTTTGGGCTGTGAATATAATAAGTAACAAAAGCTACACCGTATAAAACATTTCCAAAGCAGCTTTAAAATTTTAACAACCCGAAAACAAAATCAATTTCACAAATCGGCGGCTGCCAAACAAAATGGCCACTGCAACAAGACTCCACAAATCTAAAATAGCCTCTGCTTACAATCTTAATTGGCCACAATTTATCGTGGAAGGTGGGCCAAATGGGCCATAATAGACGTAAAGGGTTCAGGATCTAATCTTAATTGTGTGGTCGATGTAAATGTGAAATCAGAGGTTTGTTTTGTGGGCTGCACTGCAGTAAGGTCGACACTGGTACGACGTAATTGGGTAGGAAGATAGTTTTGATTGTTTTCGATTCCTCTTGAAAAGCCTTCGTGTTGAGCTTGGTTTCGGGTTGTTAGTGAGCCTTTGGTCGAGCCTCAGTTGTTAAGTTGGAGAATGCTTTGACTTCGGTTTGTATTAAAACGTCGTCAGTTGTTTTGCAAGTGTATAGAGATCGATTTCAGGAATGAGTCTTATCGAAGTTACATATTAGACCATTCATTATGACGATAAAGAAGAGTGCAAAAATCAGCAGGTATCTTTTAATTTAGAAGAAGTGCCTCGTTCTGCCTATATAAACAATAATTTTATAAAACCAAATGTTGTTTTAGCATCAATACTAGCCGCAGATTCTTTTCAATACTGGTCACAATTCGTATTTTTCGCGTTTCTATTTTTAGCTGGGTTTCCCACAACGTTGCAGCCCATGCCTCCGCCGGATGTTTGTGCATACGATTTGTGTACGTAATGCATCCGTGTTGCATGAAATCCTGATATGAAACTACGTGTGAAATACGTTGAAAACCAGGTTAAATTCCTACATAAACTTTTGTGAGCCAGATCTTTTGTGTAGCATTGAAAACGACGGTAGCGATTCTTATTTATTACTTTACTTTTTGTCTATTGATGCACCAAAGTTGCTTTTTTTAGACCATCATTTTGCAATATGTTATCAAATAGAATAGACGACGTTTATTTAGTAACCTAATCCGCTTAACCGTTCTTAAGGAGTCATAAAGAACCCAGAGAGTTATCCAGAAAAATCACATTTTGCTCAACACTTAATCGATTCAGGTCATTCGTTACATAATAATAACACTTTCAAAATTTTACACACATGTGATAAAGGTTGCAGAATGTCAGTACTAGAGAGTTTAGAAATTGCTAAAAATAATACAGGGAACGTTACACTGTTGAATGAATTAAATACAAAAATACCAAGGTCACCTTTACTGCGTTTGTTCGCAGCCCCTTATCGCGCTGATAACGATCCTAGCCGAGGTGGGCGGGGCAGTAATCCTATATAAGTGGGGTTGGCGGTCGAATTGACTCACACTGCTCTCGACGCTTGACGTGTTCACACGTCGGGTCCGGGTTCGCAACAAGTCAATAGCCATCCTGAGGATGCCTCGTTGAGAGGTGAAACACGTGTCGATTTCTTACAGGGTTCCTTATGACTCCTTAAGAACGGTTAAGCGGATTAGGTTACTAAATATACGTCGTCTATTGTATTTTATAATGGATTTCCGCCTTTCACGCCTGAATCAATTACCTAACTAACATGTTATCATTTAGTACCTTTCTATAATTTTTTGTAAGTTTACTAAATAATTTATTGTTATTAGTTTAGAGAGTATTATATTTTGAAAAATCTTAATTACAACATTACACAAGCTAACACTAAAATATAATATTATATATTATGTACAAGTATATCTTAATAAAAAAATGGGAGAGCTCATTCGGCATCAAAAAATTCGTTCGCATCGCTGTCAATGGGAAAAGTGCACAAAAAGCTGGCAGCATTGCCTCGTAGGATGGCAATTATTGAACTGATTCTTTGGCCTAAAAATAGGTCAGCCCTCTGGTGTCGTGAATAGTCGACCAACCCCTTGGCGATGTTCCGAAATACTCGATGAGCATTCGGACCCCCAAGGCCCTAGAGTTTCAACCCCACGGCTCAAACATTGAGGTTTTCTGTGCCTGCAGCAGCCGCCCCAGTACAGCTTGCCGTACAAGGAAGACGCGATGGCAAAACGATGAAAAAAAAAAAAAACTTAAAACACAACTACGACAAAAAAGGCATCTAAATAGGTATAAACGAGACATCACAGACAGATAAAGTAAAAATCTGGTGTCACACTTAATATCGGGCGAACACGGGCATAAATCGAACAGATTACGTGTGACTCGCTTTTTATTTAAATTATTTTGGGGTTAAAATTTTTTTTTAATGTGCTAATTAAGCCCTCCCATTTGATACCCAACATGGCACTTTTTTTTGTTTACTTTATGTTCTCCATAATCAACTAAACGTGATATCACATAGCCTATAACCAGCTGACGATCAAAACGCTTCCATAGATACCTCATTTGTCAAATTATGATGAGTAGGTAGTTATGAGGGAACAGATGAACATACATACATACTTATGTACATACCGGTGAAAATAACCCTCCTTTTTGCTTCGCCGTAGTCGGGTAAAAAGAAAATTCTATCTGAATACACACACTCTTCTGACTTTTTGTGTTGAGAACAAAAATAAAGATATTTTTATTAGACGCCGTTGGCATCCTAAAGCTAAAATGTAAGTAGCATGGCATAAACTTTGAGGAACATTGAAAACTGTCTGAAATGTCAAAAGCATTTCTATTTTTCCCTTCGTCAAACAAAGGTTAATTGGATCAAAAGGCTCCGCTGTGTTTACAACTTTCTACATTTAATTTTTATTTGAATGCATTAAATTTAGAAATGCAAATGAATTTTAGGAAAGTTTACCATTGTTGAAATTGCGCAGAATTTAAATTCAGTTAGAATTGAGTTTGTTATCCTGATGGTTTGATTTTGAATCGATAATTTGTAGAGGTGGACCCGATCGGACTTGAAGACCAGTAGTCGATTGCTTCAAAACTTTCTCGAGTAACTACTCGATATTGGCAAAACCTTTAATCGAATTAGATAATAATTGTTATCGGAAATACCGCTTAAAATATGTCATTAGACGGGTGCGTCTCATATAAAATAAAGTTATTTGGTATATTTTCATGTCAATAACATTCACAAGATGTAATAAACGTGTGATATACCAACTGTTGATATAATTTCTTTAAATATAACATTTATATACTCTAAAAATTCTTTCGTATAATGTTATTGGATACAACGTTTATTTAATTTCATATTATATTATATTTAAATACAATAGTAACTGCTTGGCAATGTGTGTGAGCATTTATAATAAAATACCAAGGCATTTCAAAGCTTTAAATACAAAATTATTTAAAATTAAATTTCATAAGTGGTTACTCGAGTGTAGTTTTTATAGTTCAAAGGACTTTATAGATAAAAGATGTTGATGATTTTATTTTTTTATATTAACGATTGTTGTTGCTTAACTTGTCTTTAAAATTTTGCATGCTATGTTTTATCCTAGCTAAACATGCTTGTGCCGCAATTTGTATTTAACACCCTTGTATACCATGTTTTACGCAAATAAATATTTAAAAAAAAAATCATTTGGGTTAGGTTAGGTTAGAATAGTGACCATTACCGCGTGAAGGCGAGTGTAGTGAGCGTGCCGCGGCTGCGGCCGGCGAGCGCCAGATCCCCTCTATTGTTGGTGAATCATTTGGGTTAGGTTAGGTTAGAACAGTGACCATTAACGCACCAAGGCGAGCTGGTGGTAGGTGGAGATCTTGGCACATGGTAATCAGTTACTATGTATATCTACTCAGGTTACTAACTATGAAAGAAATTACAAAAAAAATATCATACATTTATATCATATTAGACTAAATAGGTTTTATGTCTTTTGAGTGGTATATCAAACGATTTTATATTCAATGTATGTTATACTTATAAAAAATCGTTATTTTAAAATTATATCAATCGTTTATTATATTAACTGATCATTATAACAAATACATTATAGATTCAGTTGTTATATTTTATAAATATTAGAGATCTTGTAATTATATCATATATTACTTACCCGTCATTAGATTATATACCAAAATAATGATTGAATCTTGTTTTCCTGAATCACTTGCGCCTTTTTTTTCTCTTGCTACAAAAAATATCAGAATAAAATCATGTCGAATCAAAATATTTCTATTTTTTTGCAAATGATCAATCTGATCAATCTTTTTTGGAAATGTGACCAAGTAATCTATTATTATTATTTTATTTGTCAATAAATCTCGGGACCATGGGGTCCCGGTCCTTTGGAGGCCGTAAGAGGGGCCGAAGCCAACTCGTAGAGGCCCATTAGACAATTTTAAATGGAATGAGGCACCAACCGACGATTATCCCTGTATTCACTATGCAAGTGCTCACAAGGACAACCCCCGGTTGGTGCAGGACTATTGCAGAACATGGAAAAAAATATATTAGGCTATGGGTTTGGGTGGCTATAGTGGATTGGTTACCTAAAACTATGGAAGGCCTATGTCCCCTGCCTGATCAATGTTAAGATATACACGGATAAAATGGCAGGGGATGACTTGCACACACAATAATGGGCCCCCAAAAATTCGCTAGCACAACAAGTGACGTAGCGACAAGGGGGCAACATGTCCTGAGGTGTTTGAGTAGTGGACAGGGTATTCCACGGCTTTCAGGACAATCCCAGAGCCCGGAAGATGGTCAAGATCTCTACGAGCACTTACTGGAATACTTCCTTCCTCCGAACACGTTTGCTCTTGCGAATCTCCACTCAAGCTGGCCAATTAAGGCAAGAATGAGGTGGGAGCTCTGTTCCTCGTCAGTGTTCACTCCAGCCGGCCAATAAAGGCAAGCCAGAGATGAGGAGCAAGACTTCTCTGCTGCACTGCGGGTTTCTGTATCTCTCTTGGTGTGGCTTCTCATCCTAGACCTGTTCCGGCAAAGTAAACTCTACCGACACAGACCTAGAGTTTGGAGCGCGCAAGCCCCACCACGACGTCAACGTAGAGATACGGCGGTGGGGTTATTATTATTATTATTATAAGCCTTTGTCTGCCTGAGATACCGCAGACAGACAAAGCAGGGCAAAGGCCTACCTTCCCTCTTTCCACTTTTTCCGGTCTACTGCGATTGCGGGCCAATCCTTTAAGAAGGAGTCCAGCTCATCCCACCATCTCTTTCTGGGCCTTCCGCGTAGTCTTTTCCTGCTATTTGGGTTTCGTAGTTGCATTACTTCACCTAGTTGTTTCCACTGAGTGGTGATTTTTGCCTACTGCTGCTCCGACATGCGGCAGATGTGGCCAGCCCAGTTCCACTTTAGTCCAGCAACTATGCGGCCAGCGTCCGCTATTTGTGTTTTGGAACGAAGTGCATATACGATAGAGATATACAGGGTGTTCGGCAGACGGTTGAATATACAAAAATGGCGGGTCCGTGGAGCCGTCTTCTACGTGTTTAGGCCCAATAACTAGACCCAGGCCACAACGATTTTTTTTAATGATTTATTTTTAATTTTATTCGAAATTCATCGTTGCTCAAACTTCAAACGTCAATAATTTATTTTAAAAATAACAAAACTGACAACATTTTACTTTTATTTTCATCTAAAGTAACTATAAATTTTATAAAATTAGTATTCGACGTAGATGATTGCTAGAAAATTATATACGAGCCCTTAAACTACAAACAAATTAAAAATAAATACCAAAAGCTCGACTTTGAAAGACGTTAAAAAAAAAAATAACAGCGATAGAGCAGTTCTAATTTTAGTAAAATATCTTTGGTTCATGTCCAATCTAACGGTATGCAATATGCGCACACGCACCTGTCGACGACGGTTGCGTATTTCACGGCAGCGCTGAGTGACTTTTCTGAGTGATAATGACGAACATTATAAAGTGTGACAAGTGTAACATCGTTATCGATGAAATGTTGTCTTTCATCCAGAACAAAGTGTCTGTAGTGGACGAAGAAACTTTAGTGCGTATTTGTGTCTCATCATTCTCAAGTGATGAAATCAAAAAATCGAAGTCACTTCTGTTCGATGCTATTCCTTCCAATCTGCGGAAGATTATACGAAAAAACAAAGGCAAGGAACAAAGGGATTTGGCGGATATCATTAATTTGTTCAAATCTGCTGAGCCGGATGATATTCTATGGCTCGAAAAGTTGCCACCTATTACATTCGACCACTTGGACTGTACGAAGCTTTTGAAAGATTTAGTACGAATGCAAGCTACAATTGACGAAATTAAAACCACCTATGCGATGTTAGATAATTTAAAAGAGTTGAGATCAGAATTTTTGCAAATCAGAAACGATTCATTGCCACCTACGTCTGCTTTTAAAGTCAATATGAAATCTGGTTACTGGATAGTGGGCCGATGGGACTATTGCACTCGCATAATTCTTCTGTCCCCGAGGTAATATGCAGCAGGGATGAGAATGATAGTGATCTGCATCAAAGAACTCCTCAATACAGAGAAATTATGCAGGTACAAGAAAAACGAAATAAACATGAGTCATGTACGCAGCGGCGGACATCGCCGCCCGGTGTTAGCTCTGCGGTGACTCACGCGCATGAGCCGAGTGTATGTGCAAATGGTCTAGCGCCGACTGACCGCTCGGGCCAGACTGTGATTATTAATGAAGCGCATCAGCTGATTGCTACGAATAACGTGAACGTCGCTAATAACGATGCAATGATTCAGTCAGATACTCCGCGCAATGTACGCAACAATGACGATGGATGGCAAAAAGTGTCTTATTGTAAGAAGCACCCCAAATATCGTTTTATGGGTAAAACCGGTGTTGCGACAGATGTGGAGGGACGATTTAAAGCAGCAGATAGAAAAGTGCCAATATTTATCACTAATATTCATAGTGAGACGACCAAAGACGAAATAATTAATTATATTCGCTCGAAAACACAAGAAACGGTGTCGTTAGAGAAAATACTGATGAAGAAAGACAGGGGGGGGACATGTTGCCTACAAATTTTTTGTTTCCGAGTCCAAGTTACCATCTTATCTGGATGTGAATTTATGGCCCCGAGGCATCGTATTTAGGCGTTTTGTCAATTTTAAGCGCCGGGAGTCGAACGGATTATTATCTGTTGACGGTTTCAATAAAAACATTAATGGATAGCAGATCATTTCATTTTGCCAGCTACAATTGCAAAAACGTAAAACGCTCCATAGATAGCATTAGGGAGCTCTATCGTTCCTGTGATTTAGTAGCCTTGCAGGAAACCTGGCTACTTCCTGAAGAAATACCGTACTTAAGTACGATTCACAGCAAGTTTGGCTACACGGGAGTTTCAGCGGTGGACACGTCCGCAGGTCTGCTGCGTGGGCGACCTTTTGGTGGAGTGGCTGTGCTGTGGAGAAGCAGCATATTTCAGCAGGTGTCTGTATTGCGTTGTGACAGTGAGCGTATGTGTGCCATTAAAATACTAACCGGTGAACGGCTTGTGATATTGCTAAGTGTATATATGCCAACGAATGCACCGGGCAATGTAGCTGAGTTCACGGATTGTCTTAGTATGGTAAGCGCATTAATTGAAGAATACGGCATTGAGTCTGTTTATATTTTAGGCGATTTCAATGCTACGCCGTATGGTTTATTTTTTAACGAGCTTGTAAGCTATTGTGCTGAGCAGTATTGGATATGTGTTGATGTGGAAATGCTAGGTATTGACTCGGATACGTTTACCTTTATCAGTGACGTGTACGGGTCGTGCAGCTGCATAGATATAAGAAAGAAGGAGATATGCCCGGTAGTTGAAAATGTATCGAAACCCAATGTCTTCTATCTATCCCTACTCTCTAGCCTGCGATCACACATGCGATCAGTAAACCCAATAAATACGAGGCCCCGCTCACACTTGCAATTTACAAATCAGAACGTACTACATAATCAATTATAAACCTTATCCCATCAAACACAGCGTGCATTTACCATGCACCGTACAACTCACCCACACGAAAACATCGTTCGCTATCGTTGTGCTGTGCAAAAGCCATTTATTTTACATATACGCTAGTGATTGACTAAATCGGAAACTTATCGATTCTCCCATTTATATTTGTATTAAATTTTTGGAAGTTGCTGAAAAAATTATAAATAAAAAACGATATACATATAATAAGATGATATAAATAAACAATAAGTAAGTAAAAAAAAAAAATATTAAGTAAACCAAAAAAATAACAACATTAAGAGAAAATCTAAATGAGTATAAAACAAGATTTCACATCGGTCTTCCAATCAGGCTATAACTGTTGACAAATTGAAGAATAAACTTTAATAGTAATATAAATTCATACGACAATCGACATTATTGTCGATAGCCTACGTTAGTGGATCTGCACAACCACATCACTAATCCGTCACAAGACGCTGCGGCCGTACTAACGATGCAACCGCTTAAAGTAAATATCGTTTTGTAATTTTTACATTGCGTGTCCAGTTACTTAGCGACATACTTTGGTAGTGGTAAAGAAGCAATGTATTTATTACAATAAAAGTACAGTCGCTGTGATATATGAAAACAAAAATAACGTAGTAAAGGCAAGAAATATTTTACGATTTGTTGTTTTTCATGATTTTCAACACAAATATAGCAAAATACTTGTGCTGATTTATGAAAAGTGGTTCTACGATTTATAAAGTTTATAGTTTAGCTTCGATTTTTACAAGAAACCACTGAACAACACGGTATTCTTAAATGTTATCACGATCGCGCTCGAAAGCGCACTAGTTAGCGGAGACGGCCATTTGCCTGAGGCATGAGCATTGTGATCAAGACGCGCGGACACAGACACGCCCCCATACCACTTCTCCTGTTATTTATATTTCTATGTGCAGCTGGCTGGACCACTGCTTGGTAACTCAGTCTGCAAGGCAATCTGTTACTAACGCTTATGTGGATTATGACACGGTATGGTCAGATCATTTCCCACTTATTATTGAGTGTAAATTAAATCTTATTCCGCAGACGGTACATCATTGTGTTATCCTGAATGGGGGGGTAGTGGTGGGCGTACGTAGGGAGGAACAGATTGCCTTGTATACCAGTGAGTGTAACAGGAGGCTCAGACTTGTTGACTTTCCTACTGAATGTATTCAGTGTACTTCTTCCTGCTGTGACCATGGCCATAGGCCTGCCATTGACAGACTGTATTCTGATATTGTGACTGCTCTTCGTGACGCGTCTTTGGCGGGTCGGGGAAGCGGGAGGACGGGTGTGCCTGGCTCACGTGTGGTGGGGTGGAACAAAAACGTCAGTGAAGCTCATCGGGTGGCCAGAACAAAATTCATTGAATGGGTATTATGCGGCAAACCTAGGTGCGGGGAAGTATATCGCGAAATGTGTGAAACCAGGAGGGTGTTCAAATCTAGGCTTAAGTGGTGCCAAGATCACCAGGACCAATTGAAAATGGATACCCTTGCTGTGAAGCACTCGAACGGTCACTTTCGTGATTTTTGGAAGGGTACCAAAAAGGCAGATTTAAAACCTGGCCTACCGGTGAGCGTTAACGGGTTCAGTGAATCAGGGGATATAGCTAGTCTATTTAAGGCCTGCTTTTCTGTAAAGCCTCTGTTGGAAAGGCAGATTGCGGATGTCAATGCTGAAGAGCCGATGGGAGTAATTGAGACGAGTATTTTGGCCAGTGAGGTGCGTAAAATCATGTATAATCAAATATATGACCAGAGGCAAATCTCCTGGCCATGATGGCCTAAGTATTGAACACCTGCAGTGTGCCGGCCCGCATGTGTCTAGGGTTTTGGCTTTGTTCTACTCTCTATGTCTGAGCCATTCATACCTGCCGAACGACTTCATGAGAACGGTAGTAGTGCCTGTGGTGAAGAATAAAACTGGTGACAAAAAAACGAACTACAGGCCTATCTCTCTTGCTACCGTTATAGCGAAGGTGTTTGACGGTTTGCTTGACACACGGTTGAATAAACACGTGTCACTGCATGACAATCAGTTTGGGTTTAGACCCAAATTATCTACAGATAGTGCAATACTGTGTCTCAAGCATACCGTCAGATATTACACGGATCGTAAAACACCAGTGTACGCGTGTTTCCTCGACCTGTCCAAGGCCTTTGACCTGGTATCGTATGATGTGTTGTGGCATAAATTTGAGGGGATAAACATGCCACACGAACTTATTAATATCTTCAAGTATTGGTACGAACACCAGGTTAACAATGTCAGATGGGCGGGTACATTATCTGAGCCTTACAGGCTTGAATGTGGGGTGAGACAAGGTGGGTTAACTTCACCCACACTTTTCAATCTCTATATGAATGCACTCATCGTCGCGCTCAGTAGTCAGCATGTTGGTTGCCATATTGATGATGTATGTGTAAACAATCTGAGCTATGCAAATGACATGGTGTTGCTGAGCGCCTCGGTTTGTGGATTACGCAAGCTATTGAGAATCTGTGAGGAGTACGCGGGCAGCCATGGCATTATGTAAAATGTCGCGAAAAGCCAATACATGGTATTTCAGGGAGGCGCCAAATGCCCACAGCAAGTACCTCTAATTCGCTTGAATGGTGTAACGCTAGAACGGGTGAACCAATTTAAATACTTGGGGCACTGGGTAACAGCCGATCTGAAAGACCATGTCAACATTGAGCGGGAGCGGAGGGCACTGTCTAAGAGAGCAAATATGATGGCCAGGAGGTTTGTACGTTGTTCAAGTCAAGTTAAAATAACACTTTTCAAAGCTTTCTGCACCTCCCTATACACGTGCAGCCTATGGGCATCATACTCACAAGTTGCTTACAGTGCCCTTCGTGTTCAATACAACAACACGTTCAGGGCAGTGTTGGGGCTGCCCCGCTTCTGCAGCGCCTCGGGCATGTTTGCGGAAGCGCGCACCGACTGTTTCCACGCCACCATGCGCAAGCGGTGCGCGTCCTTGGTGCGCATGGTGCGGGCTAGCTCCAACACTGTCCTGGCGATGATTGCTCAGCGACTGGATTGCCCCTACGTTGGGCATTGTTGTAGCAGGCATATTACTGGTGCTTGATTTATAATTTTATGTAAGTAATAACTATGTGTGTATTTTTTGTACATAATATGGGCCAAGGACCTGACATAAATGAATTTTATTTTATTTTTATTTATTTATATATATGCACAATTTCTTTAAAAAAACTAGAACAATTCGCCAACTTTAACTGATTAGAACTTTTTTCACGGAACTCCACATTTTCGAAAAGTGAAATTAATTATATTAAAACCAAATTTCTTTTTACATGTTAGATCTTACAATTATTCTAGAAAGAAATAAAAAATAAATTTTGCCGGTTTTCTTATTTTTAAATAAAATTATTGACGTTTCAAGTTTGTGCAACGACGAATTTCGTTTAAATTTAAAAAATTAATTATTAAATCCGTGTGGCATAATGGTTATTGAGCCTAAACACGTAGCAGACGGCACCACTGATCCGCCATTTTCGTATGTTCAACCGTCTGCCGAACACTCTGTTTATAGAGTTCCTAATGCGGTCTGTGAGTTTGAAACCTAGTATGCTTCGTTCCATAACCCGTTGGCAGACTCCAAGTACGGATTTTTGACGCTTTGTAAGAGACCATGTTTGCGCTCCGTAGGTAAAGGTGGGAAGAATGCACTGCACATGTCCATAAGGTTTCGTTTTAGTGAAAGCGGGAGTGGTCCTTTCACGAGATGTTTCATCGACCAGGCGTTTTCTGTGCGACTTCTTTATCTTGTCTTGCCTGGAAGGATACTATTTGGCCGAGGTAAATATACTCATGGACACATTCAACCTCCACACCCCCAATTTCTACATTGCCTTCGGTGCTGTTCGTCATCAGCTTTGTTTTCGACGTGTTTATCTTAAGTCCGACTTGAAGACGTGGCTCAGTTGTTCGACCATTTGGCCTAATTCAGCTGCTAAAGAAAAAAAAAGGACAATGCTGTCGGCGAAACGTACATTGATCAATCTCCTATCTCCGATGACAATACTCTTGTCCCGCCAGTGTGGAAATATTTTTTGGAAAATCTCTTCCAGCGTAGCTGTGAAAAGTTTGGGAGACAGCGAGTCGCCTTGCTTGACTCCTCGTTGAATTGGAAAGGATGGCCCGGTGGTATTTATGCGGATGGCTGCAGCTGTACTATTGTGATTATATTCTTTGTAACAGGTGTATACAGAATGTTCAGCAGAAGGTTGAACATACGAAAATGGCGGATCCGTGGGGCCGGCTACTACGTTTTTAGGCCCAATAACAAGACCCAGGCCACAAGGATTTTTTTTTCAGAATTTGTCGTTGCCAAAACTTCAAACGTCAATAATTAGGAAATCAGACTAACTTACCTTAAGTGACGTCTGATGGTAATTTTATGAACGGCCTGAAACGGCTTTTCATCCTGAAAACAATTATAAACTGTAGTATTCGTCTGCAACGAACTCGTCCGCGTAGATATTTAGAATTCTAATAAACAAAATAAATTTGAATGCAGCTAATAGTATTAGCCATCAGCGGTGACATCTGTCAAATCACTTTCTTTAGAGTCACAATAGTTTGCATCTTTGTTCATTAGTTGCCATTAGGTATGCGTTATTTAACGGGTGGGTGATACTTAGTATCAGACAGGGCGGGAACCAATTGTTTTCAGGATGAGCCGTTCATAAAATTACCATCAGACGTCACTTAAGGTAAGTTAGTCTGATTTCCTAATTTTATTACACGGCTCATCCTGAAAACAATTATAAACTGTAGATGTTCAGAGACAACTAATGGCAATATCTAAAATTGTGTATGAATAAGAAAATCATGTTAATTGAAATTCAGTTATACTTTACAGTTCCAAACTAATAGGAAATTTTTAAACATAGAAATGAATAGTAGGTACCCTTTTGGCTTTTAGGTACTAAGTAGTTAAACAATGTTTTTACAATCAAAGCTTATAATAATGTGTGCCCTTCAGGTGTCACCTACTAGTTAGTAGTAAATAATTTAAAAACTAAGAATATAAAAATGAATACCCTTTGGGTACTAGATAGGAACTAATAAACACTTCTAATAATTATTCATTATAATTATTTGTTTTACTTAATTAAAACTTAATCGGTCTTTACCATTGACAAATTAATTATCAAAAACTGGTTATTTGTGAGATACTACAACAAATGTAATAAAGGACTGGCTTTTATTACATTATTTGCAGTATTTTGTTAGCGCTTAATCTAGGATGGTATTGGCAAAAACAAATTCAGCTCTGTCATTTACAATAGGTAGATTATAATGTTTAGCAAAGACAGCTGATCTATCGGACCAGCCTGCAGTCTTCTTAATAATCTCAATAGACACACCTGCAGTTTTGGCCTTTGAAGTAGACGCATGTCTGGTGCTGTGTGAACTAAAAATACTGGTATCAATGCCACTCTCAGTGAGGACTTCCTTGATCCAACGGCTTATTGTAGTGGATGTAGCTTTTTTAAAAGGTTTTTTAGTGGTAATTACCAGGTAAGCTATATCTCCTCGAGCCTCCTTAGTACTTTGCATGTATAATTTTAAGGTTTTTGCGGGGCACACTGTATGGTTTCAAAGTATGGTAAGTGCAAAGTGGTGTTTGTTTTAGATTTGATAGATGTTTTTAGAACATCAGATATATTAATGACAATACAGCCAGATGTAAAATGTATGTCTTTCATTTTAATTGATGCCAATGTCTGGACTCTGTGGGCAGTACACGGAGCTAACAAAGTAACTAGCTTTTTTGACAGTTCTTTAAGATTTAAAACAACTGGCATCTTACCTAGGAAATCTAGCACTATTGCAGGGTCCCAAGTTTCTGTATACCTAGGAAGAGAGGGTCTTTGCCTAAATGCTCCCTTTAACTTGATGTTCTCATCCTTCCCAATTTCAGAGCCTATTAGCAGGGACAATGCTGAGCGATGTGTATTTAATGTAGAGTAGTTACTTCCCATATTAAATGCTTCTGACAAGAAGCCTATAATTTGCGGTATAGAGGCTTTGTAAATATCAATACTATTACTATGGCAGTGTGCCCACCACTTTTTATATGAGTAATCATATTGTTTCTGAGTACCTTGAGCTAAGGATCCGATCATTAATTCCAAGGAAGCTTGAGGTATATGTCTTAGCTGAAACGCCGTCCGGAGAAGTGTCCTGCAGCCAGGGTAAAGTGGGAGCTCAGACGGTGTTGTTTGCTAAAAGGAGATGAGAGCAAATCATTATTAGCATTAAATATGATTGGTTTTGATACAGTCAATATTTTAACTAAGGGAAACCATGGCTGTGCTGGCCACTAAGGAAACACAAGGATTCCCTCAGCTTGATCATGTCTTATTTTTTCCAAACATTTAGTAATTAATGAAAAGGGTGGAAAAGCATAAAAGAAAAATTTGCTCCAGTCTAATGTGAATGCATCTATATCAAAGGCCATTGGGTCTCTTTTCCAAGAGATATATTTTAAACATTTTGCATTTATTCTGGTAGCAAATAAATCTATTTCAGGTGTTCTGAAATGCTGGGTAATTCTTGTAAATGCATAGTCTGCTAAGGACCATTCTGTATCATGATTTAAGTTCCTGGATTCTTGGTTCCTGTAATAAGGTTTGTTTTCCAATTCGAAGTGATTCAGTAGTAATACCTTCTTCACCAGGACTTCTATTATATTTGATGGTGCTAAGTGCTTGATGGACTTCATAACCAGTTATTATTGGGATATCATCTGGGCATGCGTAAGGCTCAGCTGTGTGTTGAGAAGTTTTGGTGTCGGAATACAAGGATTTATAGTACTGTATGTATTTTTCGATTATTTTGTCCCTACCTCCCTGTCTCACACCGTTGCTGTCCTTGTGATTGTAGATTTGCCTACTTCCATACCGCGCATGGCTGATCTGAGAGAGCGGTTGTTTGTTGGAGTAGCGTGCACGTCTTCTGTGTTGTGTTTTCTGCTGTCCCTTCGTATGCTTCTCTTAACTTTGCGGTCGAGCTCTCTATAATCTTATCATTGATAAGTCATTGTTTGTTGTTCCTCGATTAGAAGACAAACAAGCGAAGTAATGCCAGTCAAATTTTAAATTCAACCGTGTTAGTTTTTATGATAAGTTCTCAATTTTCATCGAGAAATGCTTAATTGCGATTATTCATTTATAAGTTTTGAAAGGTCCCATTCTGTTTATTACTCGTTACATAGATCTGCTTCGTATAGTTTTAACCCTTAACCACCTTTTTTTTTTTGTGAGGGAAATTATCGAATAACTTCTCCCACTCTGGGTGGAGCGGGAGGGCGTGTCAGACTTTTACTGACTAAAACCCACCCGTGTTCCTTCTGTTGCCTGAGTGCCGGGGCCGCGATATCCCTTTCGGACAAACTCGCAACCCTGGCAGGCATTGGCCCTTACGGACCTCGTTAGTTGGTGCTGACATCTCTTTGAGGCGCGCGTGGAACACAACGCGCCGTCGACCCGGGCCTGGTCCTTATCGGACGGCGAGCTACCCATTGCTCACCGTCCGCAAGCCCGCGCCTACGGTGGCCGGAAGTCGGCTCGCGACTCTCGACGCCCGGGGCGTCTCCTGCAGCGAAAAGGGGCGCGAGGGTGCGAATCTTGCCTCTCTCTCGCGTGCTCCGCCTCCTTCGCGAGCATTACTGCTTCGCAGAAGGAAGTGATGGCCTCCCATGCACTCTCACTCCGAACCATGGCCTGAACCAGGGCCGGACGCGAGAGATCGCCGCCGCCGATCGCCGCCGTGAGGACACGGCGGTGCTCCGCCTAAGCCGGGCTGGCCTCCACCGTATGCTCCACCGTGTCCTCCGGGCGATCCACACAGTGGTGACACCCGGGCGTTTCCTAGATGTTGTAGTAGATGTTTGTATTTTGCCATAGATATTCATTTTTTTTTATTAAGATATAAATTATTAACTTTTTAATGATGGAATGAGACTCTGAAATGGAATGAAATGAAATGAAATGAAATTTATTCGCAAGAATTGTAGTACATTACAGTTGGTGGGGTTGTTTAACAGTTTCTAAAACAATTCGCAAAAACTAGCATACAAATTACATGAATTAAATAAATGTAATTATGTTAATAAAATTGGAACATACATTAATGTTATTATATTTAAGATTATTAATGTCAATCATTTGTCAAATTATCATAGTAGAATGTCAGTGTGAGTCCTTAAAATTTAGGTACTCATTCACAGAATAGAATGATTTTTCTATGAGCCATTTGAATAATATTGTTTTGAAACGATTGATTGGCAGTTCCCTATATAATTTTGGTAATTTATTATATATCCTTATAACCATTGGAAAGCAACTTCTGTGATATAAGTGGCTTTTCATTGGAGGAATAATCAGTCTATCAGGATATCTTGTGTTAAACGTAACAGTGTCTCCAAGACGTTGAAATAATTCGGAGTGCATTTTTACAAATTTACAGCATTCAAATATGTACATACCGGGAACAGTTAATATTTTTAAATCTTTAAAAAGAGGTTTACATGAGGTCAATGGTGGCACATCACAAAGAGCACGGATACATTGTTTTTGGGCTATAAATACCCTATTTATAAGAACAGAGTTCCCCATAGCACAATGCCGTATCTTATATTAGAAGCTACATAACCATGATACGCTAAGAGGGCTCTGTTTATGAAATTAATAAAAGTCTTTTGAAAATATTCTGAAGACATATTTTTCTGTGAGTTTTCCTTCAGTAATTGGCGAAAATAGATACAAGAGTGTAAGTATTAATGAATGACGATATACAATTATAACTGTTGAGGTAAAAATTTGGTCTGATTATATAACGTGAGATATGCGTTTTTTTTTCAAATTCTAAATCAAAAGTTCTCTTTTTAAATTAGGCTGAGAATCAGCGCTTCTGAAACGTCAAAATTACATTTAAGACAGTCCCCTAAAACACGCGCCCTTCACCACTTCCTTGTGCTTTAGCTGGGAAGAAGATGTGGCGCTACAAACTCCCCACAGAATAACTGTCTGTCAAGTTAGAGTAACTGGTTTCTATTCTTTCTTGATTGATAGTATAGAATTTGTTCACGTACCAGAATAAACATGCGGTGGTATGGTCTGCAATGGTTACTATCTCGTTACCTTAATTGACGAAATATTATGTGTGTGTTGTGTGTGTGTGAATTGTATTCAGTTTTAAATGACCTAAAAAGCTGGAACCCTGAATCTCTGAGTACTCCGACCCCGGATTTGAATCCATACAAAAACATAACTCGGTGCGAGTACTTCTGAACGTCCTCTGAAGTTAGAGCACCGTGAACTTTCATTTTTGACGTTGATCCCTCTTTGACATTCGTACCAGGCGCGCTCTCTAAAATTCAAGCGGTATGAAAATAAAGCCTTTAAAGGATTCATGTTTGCGGCTGAATCTTGCAAACTTGTGAAACTATCGCGACACAATTCTTTTTTGAGGGTAATATTTATTTTTATTGAGCTGCACGAGTTTGTTTTCGAGAGCTTAGTAGAAAGAAAACTCAGTCTAAAAATACCGGCCAATTGGACCACGCACAATGAAGGTTTCCGAAGTTGAGATGAATTTATCCCAAGACCAAACTTAACTTTGTGGTTCAAAAATGTTTTCCTTTCTGATACATTCCAACTGCAAATGTACGTTTGTATCCACAATATTGAGAAATTCACCATGTTATTTTAAGACCATAGATTTCTTATAGGTTTTCCTGTAATCTATAAGTATAGAACAATATTCATTATTTTGGGTTTTTAAGTGATAAGGGGGATGGTAAAAAATCATCTATTTCTCAAATAACTTTAAAGCTATTTATTTTTATTTTATTTATTTAAAATTATAAGAAATATATTTGAGACACTCAGATAATATATTATATTGTGGTCGCTCACGATGGGCCTTATCAGAAGGCTAAAAGTCACCCAAAGGGCAATGGAGAGGGCTATGCTTGGAGTTTCCTAACGTGATCGAATCAGAAATGAATATGTAGATCCGCAGGAGACCCAAGGTAAGCGACATAGCTCGAAAAATTGCCAAACTTAAGTGGCAATGGGCAGGGCACATTGCTCGCAGAACAGATGGCCGATGGGACCAAAGGTTCTGGAGAGGCGACCGCGTACCGGAGGACATGGCGTGGGAAGGCCTCGGGAACAAGATGGACCGATGACCTTGTGAAGGCCGCAGGAATCCGCTGGATGCAGGAAGCACAGAATCGGTCGAAGTGGCGGTGCTTGGGGGAGGCCTATGTCCAGCAGTTGACGTCTTTGGTTTGGCTGAAATTATAATATTTGAGACTCACAGTAAGGTCTTTCATTTGATATCTGACTAGGTACACTTTTTTGTTTTTTCTTGTTTGCCTCCCAAATGTAACCCCCATATTCCCGATTTATTTATTTACTTTATGTACGTCCTTGTTTGGGTCACAGAATTTCATATGTAGGTATACCAAATTTCAACTTAATCGGTCTATTAGATTCGGAGCAAATTTCCTGTGACAGATGGACAGACAGACTGACACACGAGTGATCTTATATGGGTTCCGGTTATCATTCGGATGTTGAACAATAACAACTACTTACAATAAAGTTTTATTTATTCCATACATAAAAAAAAAAAAGGAATTAGTAAATACACCATTTGTGGTAAGTTTACATACGAGCTACACTGTAAAGTATAGTCAGTCACCTTTAAAAGATATGTTAATGCAAAAGCGAAATAAATATTGTTTTAAACTGTCAAATGGAATCCATAATATGTCGGAAAATATGTAAAATATGTTTCTGATATTTTTTACTTTATAAGCGTGACAAAATACCTTCATTAAGTGTCATTCTGTTTAATCCGTGTCTTTTTTTCCTGTATTCTGCACGGGGCACAAAAAAACGTCAAAATTACACGTGTTTATTCCCGGGCCTTTTTTATTATAACGTCTATATTTTGCACGCCCATTTACCTGGACTTTCAACCGCACAACAAATTGGCTGCGCGAAGAACATAATACAGACATTATTACAGTGTGACGCGTGACACAGCGCAATTAAACTGTAAATCGTGCTCGGCCCGGTTCAAGACGGGTGACACGTGTGTTGTGACGTAGTGTCTTATTTTCACGCTGTTTGAGTAAAACGAAGTCTAAAATGGATTGGTCACGTAAAAGTGATAAAGACATTTTTACAGAGTGATTTTAGACTTTAAATCTTGCTTAGCCCAGTTAGAAACCGAGACAGTACCTACGTGTCGTATGTTGTAATGAAGTAAGTAATGTTGTTTATTGTCACGCTGTTATATTATTTCGAACTTAAAAGGTTTCTAACACTGGTATAAAGCTATTAAGGTGATAGTCAGGATCACCTTAATAGCTATATATCAGTGTTACACAACTGTCACTTGCAACTGCCATAATCAGTCCGTTTCCTTAATATCTGCTATATCTTGCACACTAACATAGTACACTAACAGTATACATCTTACTACGCCGTACTATCAGATTCAAACAAGCTCGAGAAAACGAAAGGTTCCACAAAAACGACTAGAACCATTACCAAAGTAACATGCACGCTGGGAATACTCCGACGAACACGGCGATCTGCCGATGTTGAGCGTCGCCTCGTCGACTTGCAACGTTGTTAGAGCATTCCGAAAGGAAATCGTATGGAAGATGATTTCGATGCATCAACGTTCGGTTTGTCGGTAGGTATTCGGATTTTCGGAAGATATTATGGAATGGAAATGGGATCGTTTGAGAGTGAACAATTGTAGAGAGCGATCATACTACACTGAATATTAATTTGTTTCTCTTGTGAACTTCAACTAAAATAAATATGTACAACAAAGATGCATTACTTTTTTGTAGGTATAGAAAAAGTAATGCATCTTTGTGTCAATATGAATCAAATATTTGGAAAATCCAAAAGTGCACGCCGCTTAACGCTCGCCTAACCCATCAATATGGTTAAAATTTCTCACCTCGCAATCTTTACATCCTTTTTTGGTTGCTATGCAACGGAAGAGGGTCGAAGTTGGAAATATTTAATTAATAAATTAGTTCGATTTTTATTGATTATAAAACTATTTTGAATAAAAGATCCATTTTCAATAGGGCTCCTCCTGTGGCTGAAACGAATGTATAAAATAAAAAAAACTACTGTTATTTTATTTTTTTGCAAGCTACATTGTTTTCAGGTTTCATACTTGATTGACGGGATTTTTTTTAAAACTATTTTGATGTTTTTTTTTCATTTCTGCTTCATTGAATCAAATCATTGAAAAGTACAGAATTGATCTCCATTAAATTATATATACAATGGTATATAAATTAAGTAGGTTCTGTGTACTAATAGGAGTGTAACAATAAAAACAGTTGCAGAAAGGAGGCCAAACAAATTTTTTGATCGCAAAGCACACTCTAATGCTTCGCATTATGAGTCGTGCAATATTGCCAAAATGATCACACTAAGTGCTTATTTTTCAAAAATCTGATAATTTTTATATTACGAATAAATCTTGTCATATTATTTTCTATAACATGCAGTCAAACTGTCATATTTCTCTCCCAGATAAAAAAAATTTGAAAAATGAGCACTAAGTAGGCTGAAAAATGACGAATAACCTAAAACGAAACATAATAAGAATTAACTGTTCATAAAATTTAGATATTCTTCATATAGAGACAGTCAGGTCTTTTAATCCGAGACCACACGACGTAAAATTGCTTAACTAACTCAAACCAACTCAATATTCAGCTCAGCCCTTTAGCTCACGTGTACACCGAGCCTAACAATAATAAATTCAACGTCATTACGGCAAACGAGGTTAATATAAAGGTTTACACATTTACACGCGGGACGCGGCGGGTGGTGTATGAAGTAACGATGTTTAACTTATGTGTGTGAGAAATGGCCTTATTTTGCCGCGTCATTCTTGGCGGTAGGTGTAAATTGTTTTATATAGTGTGGGAAACTAGGAAAGTGAATGTCTAGTTAGTATTTTTCAAAAAATATTGAGTTGTGTGTTGGATTTTTTGGCTTAGGGTCTTTAAGTCGACAGAATAGGTTACTTCTAGGCAAGAGTACTCCATCGTCGACCACAATAACGTTTACCATCAGGCGAGTTAGTGGTAAAACGAAAAACCTATCAATAATATTTAAAAAATATGTAATTGTTGGGTAAGATTTACAATCATTTTGATGCGCAATTAGGGTTTTTAAAACTATCCCAAAACGTCAGTATCGCTTTACTACTGTTTGAACTGGCCCTGGGCTTAGACGTAATCCTGCTTCTTGTTCAGCGTATAGTCTCGAACGTCGTCTGCAAAAAACCTATGTAACGTATAAATAAACGTTTTAAAAGCTGAATAGTAAACAATAAAACAATATTTGCTACTTGAATTTCCAAATTCATTGCCAACAACTTATTTATTCCCATCCAGGACACCAACATAATAACAATTCCTCTCCCTTAAATTACAGCATCTCACCTTCCCATTCCTTAGCGGAATTAAGCGATCGTATTGCAAGCCGTAACGCAGTAATACCCGGTCTAAACCACGCGGTAATACCAGTCTAAACCGTGACTCGGAAAGGCTGTAGCCGCTAAAGTAACAAAAAAGAAATCCAAAGGATTCTCGTAAATGTTCGCTATTATGGTAAGGTTGCCAAGAGAAATGTCGCCGTTATTTCCTCTTGTGTTGTATGTTCGTGTCTTTTTTCCTTGTGTGGTGATTAAATCTTTGTGGCGTTAGGTTGGTAGGTATGTTTATGGGCTTGTGGTAAAGGTGTAGGCCGATTTGTGACAAAAATGTGTAAATGTGTGAAATTGCTTACGAAATACGATGTACGACTAGTAATATCATGGTGCCTATTTTTAATAGATACCTACTTCGTCAGTCAATATTGCCAAAACTAAATGAATAAACCAGTTCTTACACCATCAATAAATTCTTTATTCGTCCAACCCGCCACGGAGCGTGAAATTTTTAATATAATACGCAAAATGAAGAACAAGCGCAGTGCCGGAGTTGACGAAATACCATCTTTCCTAATTAAAGAATGTATTAACGAATTGACACCACCTATAACCAAACTAATAAATAAATCCTTTGACGAAGGTATCTTTCCGGATAAATTAAAAGAAGCTAAATTACGACCAATATTTAAAATAGGCGGCAAACCACAAGATCCCTGTTCCTACCGACCAATAGCCCTTCTACCAGTTATATCAAAAATTTTCGAAAAAACAATGTCCCCTAGAATTAACAAGTTTTTGGAAAAATTCAATCTATTGGACATTAATCAGTTTGGCTTTAGGCAAGAAAGATCGACCACACTCGCGATATATAACTACGTACAAGAAATATATAACTACATCAATGACAAACAATATGCCATAGGTTTGTTCCTAGACATGACTAAAGCATATGATAAGGTTTCCCATGACATTTTATTACAAAAATTATATGGCATAGGCATTAGGGGTACGGGCTATAAATGGCTAAAATCCTACCTAAAAAATAGGAAACAATATGTTGAAATAGAATACTACAACAAAGAAGCAAAAGAAATACAAATTGTAAAATCACGGGCAAAGATTATTAACCACTCCATTCCACAAGGCAGTGTTTTGGGGTGTATATTATTTATTATATACATAAACGACCTACCTAAAATAATTGACTCGAAGTGCGTTCTATTCGTGGACGACGTATCGCTAGTGTTTAGAAGCACTGAGAACACCGAAACTTTGACCAACATATAAAAAACTTATGAAATAGTTAAATCATGGCTAGAGAAGCACAATCTACAAATAAATGCTAACAAAAGTAATCTACTACAATTTAGGACATACCAACGAAAGCCGCTAAACATAAATAACCTTAGTAATAAATTAAATATACCAGAAAGAGACGATCTAACTCTTCTTGGTTTAACATTGGACAATAATCTAACATGGAAAAAGCACATCGAAAATCTAAAGACTAAATTATCCAAATTTATCTATGCATTAAGCAAATTAAAAAGCAACACAAATAATTATGAGACCGCGCTTTCAACTTACTATGCCTATGCATATTCATGGTTTAACTATGGCATAATATTGTGGGGTGAAAGTACCGACTTTAATGATATTTTCATCATGCAAAAGAAATGTATACGCATCCTAATGAACATCAAGCCATGGGAAAGTTGCAAACCACATTTCATAAGAAATAAAATAATAACGTTACCCTCCCTTTACATACTACAAATAGTTACGTTCGTGCAAAAACACAGAGATTACTTTCGATCAAACATAGAAGCAAACCAAAATTATAACCGAAGAAACAAAAACAAGTTGATTACACCGACACCTAAATTAAAAATAATGAAAAATAGCCCCAACTATAGAATAGCAACAATTTATAATAAATTACCGAACTACATAAAAGATGACGAGAATACAACTTCATTCTATAGCAAACTAAGGTTACTTTTAATAGGGAAATGTTATTATACAGTAGACGAATTCATGACGGATAAAACTTTAAAAATGTAGGTACTCTCATTTATTATTCATAACATAACTTTTCTTTTTCGTTAGATCCGGCCTGATCAAGGACATAAGTTTTGTTTACTCCAGTGACATTAACGAATTTGTTTTATTTTATTGTAAAATGACATATATTCCCTATTCCATATTATTATTATTCTACTTTTTACTACCTGACTTTACTTATGCAATCTGACAAAAATGACTATACGTGTGTTATTATTGTGTGTTATTGTGTATTGTTTATAACTATTAATTGGACATCATAACGACTTCTAGATAATTATGTATTAGTTTTTTATTTGATTTTTTAATTCGTGAAATGTACTCGTATTGTATTGTGATAGTCTCAATATGTTAAGTTAAATGTTTATTAACTCAACAGCAAACCGACGCTATGCTTTGCAGTGCCCTGACGGGGTTCATGTACAAAAACCGACAGTAATAAATATTGTAAATGTGTGATGTGCATGAGAGCAAATAAATAAATAAATCAATAAACATACTTTAAAACCTAAAAGACGTTTATGGTTGAGTATAGCGTCAAGATTACGGTACAGAAAGCAGTTATTTTAATAAAGTCATTAATTCCGAGGAGTTTCGCCATCGGTAGCTTTAACCTTGGCCCTAGTGTTTGTCTTGTTTTCTCTTTTTTTTAGTTAGCGTACACAGTCCCACTGCTGAGTAAAGGCCTCCCCAAAATCTTTCCAGGCATCCTTTTTCAGAGCCACCTCGATCCAACCCTTGCGGTACGCGTCTTGGTCGCCTCGCCACCTATTCCCGGCCCGGCCTCGGTGGCGTCGACCATTCTCAGACACCCACCGCGTGGAGACTGTTGCGCAGCAGTCACATGCATGCTGCTGACTCGACCGGCCCGATGTTTCCTTTTATAAATATAATTTGAAAGTCAATCAGTACATTTAAGTATCACCACACGAATTTAAATGTACCCCATCACTTGGTGTTAATTAACCTGTATATTAGCTAATTGAGTATGAGTTCCATGCAAAATTAAACTGCCGAACCCACAAACTGCATAGCACAACAACATGGTTTGGCAAAAATGTATCCGTTGAGCTTTAATGAATGCATCGCATAAAACTCAACGAATTTTCCGCAAACCGCAGCTGTAAGCGGAAAATGAAACAATCAGTGCTGAATTTAATACTAAAAGTTAGTGTTATTTCAATCAACACTTTTGTTAAGGATTGTTCTTTCCTAAAAGGGTACTTGGGACTGTTAAACACGTCTCTCGAAATTATCCGTCTATTATAAAAAGTTTTTGGGACTGTCTTTTTTATGGTTAGAAAAAGCTTATACCTAACAAGAAAAATTAAAACGTTGATTTGACACTAAGAATACACGTAACATACAATCAATCCAGACAGAAAATCAAACTCTTATTCTAACATACTAATGTATTGCAAGAACCTGATGCTTACCTACTCCCAAACTACGCCTAGTGCTCTATTTTGAGGGCTAGTGATTCGGCCATGATTTGATATTTTACAAAAAAAATACATCACTCGACAGAGAACACAGTCATAACATAACATCACGCCTGTATGCACCGAAGGGATAGGCAGAGGTGCACCTATAGTACAAGGGGAGCCTATTGCCATCAACCGGGCACAGACCCAGCTTCCGGCCTGCTACTCAAAAATTTCAATGGAATAACCCACTAACACTGCGAGACCCGAGAATCGAACCCAGAACCGACAGTCACAAGAACTTAATTTTTTTCTTGCGTAGAGGCGTAGAGGCCGGAAGACGAGCCAAAAGACGAATGGAAAGTTGTTACCGCTTCCTATTGGCAGCGGTAACAACTTTCCATTCGTCTTCCATCCAATCAACTTTCCATCCTTTGGTGTTGCCAGTTTCTATTTAAACTGGCGACACCAAAGGATTCTTTTTGCCAATTTTGCAGACAACGTTGAAATGTCTCGAGTGCCTACAATTTCACAAGCACTTATGAGCGTTTCATTATTAATATTCTAGTTCTCTAGTTTCTAGTCTACATTTCTTATTTCTATTCAGTAATATTGCTATAAGAATCAAAACAGGTAAATATTTTACAGTTATTTGCGACGTTGCCAACTTTTAGGATAAACCTTCTTAAATATACCTTTTAAACGTGAACGCAATTAGACCGCTCGGCATGAGAAATAGATAATAACTACATAGCATATAACCAAGAAAACGAACTGTTTTGTTTTAAAAATCTAGCTTCACATATTTAATTAACATTAGTAGGTACCTACCTAACGCAATTAATATGTTGCGAGTTACTGCGAGTATTTCATGGTAATTAAGTTGTTTTAGTTTAATTTAAGTTGTTTCCACATAGCCATAGGTGTTTTTACAGCATTCTTTACCATAATTCTAAGCAACTTTATTTCATAAAAACTGAGCCAAGAGTAAGCTGTAAGACATAACTTGGAACATTAAAAAATAAACAAAGAAAGTATTCTTTCAACACTTACATTTTGAAGTTAAGTTAAAATATTTACACTGTAAGTTGGCTAGATGTATTATTCAAGTTAGAAGTGTTTAAAAGTTCAAGTCTCACCCCGCAGTATTGAAGTGACGAAGAATTTCGACATTAAGTAGATATTGTTAAGTGTTGAAACGTCTTAGAACTTTGACGTTTCGTTTTAATTTTCACGCTTTTCCAGTATTAAAATGTAAAAGATATTTACAGTATGGCGTCTTGTTTCCACCGTTACACTTTATGGATTACTTATAAAAACAAGTCCAAGTCCGTTAGAATTAAGTCACACGAAAAGCACATAAACAATCACTAATTACTGCACATAAATATTTTGAACTACAATAGTTTTAATGAGTACTACTTAATGTTATCACTACATTTTATTATCAGCAAAAACAGCAATACAAAATGGAATTAAAAAAGTAATAAGTTGACGGATGTTCGACCTGGTCAGTTGTTCTTGTGGAAAAAAGGGATGAGAATGACGTGCAAGCTTATTTTATGCAGCATTTCCCATCATGACGTCTTAAAGTGTATAACTTGACAGTGGTGACGGCACGCTGACAGTGTTGCCAACGTTTTAGCGGGCCAGTGTAGATGTAACGTTACAATAGTAAAAATTGGCCAGAGAATAATAAAAAAATGGGTACTTAACTACACTTATACAAAATAAATAAATAGATTGGCATCCAAAATGTCACCTCGTCTTTTAAGACCACACATTCTATAGCTTCAAAATAGCCAGTACTTTAACACTGGACAGTTGAAAGCGAAGTACTTCAGTAATTCAGCAAAACCACCAACCGTCTGGACGCAACACCTGCAATATTCAGTGCGGTCCTGGCTACAGTGATAAATATTCAATGCGGTACGTTTTGTGGGCTGCTGCTGATGCATTTAGTCACTTTGTCTGTGAGTGAGTGAGTGAGTGAGTGAGCGAGGTTTTAAGTTCCTTTACGAGTACATTTGTTTTTTGACGGATTCAAGTGGGTTTTATTACATCAATCAATCTGCCTAGCCTTTTCCCAACTTTATTGGGGTCGGCTTCCAGTCTAACCGGATGCAGCTAAATACCAGTATTTTACATGGAGCGACTGCCTATCTGACCTCCACAACCCAGTAACTGTGTAATACGATACCCCTTGGTAAGCCTGGTTGTCAGACTTTCGGGCTTCTGACGACCCGTAACGACTGTGAAAGATCCACGAATGACAGCCAGGACCAACGGCTTAGCGTGCTTTCCGAGGCACGGAGGACTCTCGGTATGTAAAGATGGTCACCTATCCACAGACCAACCCGCCGGGGTTGGCTACGCTTGCCGAAGCGTAGCTTAACCTGATGGATCGACCTGTGCGGCAGTCATTTCTTAGCCACGAGCTCCTCTTAAGTGGGTTTTATTACATGTTTTAGGAATTAATGTGAATCTTATTTACCTTTTAATGTAACACTGATGGTAGATCTCAAACTCAATGGGATCACTCCTATTGAGACGTGAATTACGAGTAGATGTTAATTCTTCATTATTGATTCTCCTGCCCTTTTTCTCATTTGTTTTGGGGTCAGGTCAGCAAGTCTTCTTCTTCCGTACACAATGAAAAGCTTATTTATTTCCCGTACCTGTACATAAAACACCATAAAATATTCAACGCGATTACTTGCTTACCTTAGTAGGTAGATTTGGATTGGATAAGCTTTGTATTTCACACCATTGCAAAAATGTTGACATGACCGTATCATGTCAACAGTGTTGTGGAGAGAGAATTTATTATTCAAAAAATTATTTATCTCTACTTGATCCATAGATAATCATTACCGGTTGATCCTTATGCGAGAACTATGGACTTCTCCAATATAATAATAATATGGGAAAACGTGATAGGTAAGTAATAACAGCATCAAATATCGCTAGCATATATCTCCGCCTACTTAGCCGCCTACAGTATGCAATAACCTTAAGATTACCCCAATGACTTGCGCCTAAAAATGAGAATCAATCATGGTTATAACTTTGAGTATTAACACCTAGAAGGAGCACCCCAAACCGCGGTGCCGCTAAAGTACTGTAAAATAAAGTCTAACCAGTTTACCATGAATGAGTAGGCAGGTATGTCTTTTACAACTACAATCGCCAGCAGTTATGTTATTGGACACATACTCGTAGTATAATAGAGGCAAACCCAGTATCGTTAACCAGGCACATATACAACCTCCACGCGATCTACTAATGAAAAATGTCTAATGGAAAAGTTCAATTACATTTTCCTCGACCCAGGCATCGAAGACCAAGCTTTGCAGTCAATAGTGTAACCAAAGCAAATCGATCTATTTCTCCTCAATTATTCTCACATTAACATTTAAATTCACACACACCGACGGAGAAACTGTGCCATAGAATACAGCATAGTTTATGAGGCTTCACTCATTCATGCTCCATCTAGCCATTATTACTCTATGGACCATATTAATATCATGTTTTTCCCGAGTTCTTATCCTTCAATATCGTTACTGGGGGTGTAAATAGGGTTATAAAGTATAGCCATTACCATTTATCAGACGGTAATTATTGTCCAAGTCTGGGGTTGAAACGGTTATGAATTTAGTATGATCAAACGATGTGGGATGGCTGGTGGGGTTCGGCCACCATTACTATGAATTTGGAAGTACCTGATCCTAAATTGGGAGCTGTAAGAATTAACTGTGGTCTGTTAAGCTGGGCCCATCGTTAGTCATCTTTTGAAATGTTTGAATGTAACTTTACGTTATGTTTTGCAGTCTAACAGTAAGATGTATGGAATTCCGGGTTGAGATACTCGTAGTATTTATGTACGATGTGAAATTGGGTCTTCCTATTGAATATCATATATTTTAATGTTAGTTTATGTAATTTTAGCATAAAAATTATACGTTTTGCTTTTTATGTAACACGTCTTGCTATGGAAGAGCGGACTTTCCTAATACAGGCACTATCTGCCTAAAAGGAGGATCCTATCAAATAATTTTGTTGATACCAATACTTGTTTTACCAATAAACTATTTTATTATTTCATTTAAATACTTACTTTTTTTTTATTATTATTTCCTTTATTAACATTTTAACATATAAAATACATTTTTAAATATTTCTTAAAAACTATATAAAAAACATTTAAAAATATAAATAATAGTATTCCGCCGGTGTCGGGAGCAAGGTCCAAGCTACCGGTGGTTAGGGCTGCAGAGACAGGAACCTCCTCACAATGCGAGCCGTATCCAGGAGTACTGCCTTCTGAATCAGGCGCTTGATCCAACCGCCTAACGAGAGCCTCGAAAGATGTTGGTCGAGGCTTTCGGCCATCAGGCCATTGGCCGTTACGACAATCGGTACAATGATAGTCGAGCTCACATTCCACATGTCAACAACCTCGTGTGCTAAGTCGAGATATTTTATTTGTTTCTCTTTCTCAGCTTTCACGAGGTTCCCGTCATGTGGGATGGTAACATCGACTATCATTGCGCGGTGCGCTAATCGGTCTATCACCACTGTATCAGGCTTATTGGCAACAATAGTCCTGTCAGTAATGATAGACCGATCCCAGTACAACGTGACATGGTCATTTTCGAGAACTGGGTCGGGCACATACTTGTAGTACGGTACCTCAGAGTCAACAAGTTTATATTTCAAAGCAAGTTGCTGGTGAATAATCCTGGCCACTTGGTTATGCCTGTGTAAGTACTCGCCGTTAGCCAGACGCGAACAACCAGAGATAATATGTCTGATGGACTCACCCGGACGATGGCATGCCCGACACACGTCAACCGTCCCGTCCTTCATAATATGTCTCCGGTAGTTATTCGTCAAGATAACTTCATCCATAATTGCACAGACAAAACCTTCAGTTTCCCCGAAAAGGTCACCGAAACGTAACCAGGATACGGACGCTAAGAAATCTACACCAGGCTCATGAAGAGCCCGATAGTAGCGCCCGTGAAGCTCCTTGCTCTGCCATACCTCCTTGCGGTCATCTGTAGTAAGTATTACAGGTTTGCGCCAGTTCTCATTAGCCATGGAGAGCGGGGTGAGTCCCTTGTCCACTGCGACCACATCCCGGTGCATACCCACTTCGGCTTTAAAAAAATAATCCCTGAGGCTGCACACCTCGCGGTTGTGGAGGGTCTTAGCGTTT
Organism: Agrochola macilenta; assembly: GCA_916701695.1. Lineage (NCBI taxonomy): Eukaryota > Metazoa > Arthropoda > Insecta > Lepidoptera > Noctuidae > Agrochola > Agrochola macilenta. Next base: position 23,273,991 of record OU753556.1, read on the forward strand.
AAAAAGCCTCGACCCCCGCACTTCCGCGGGATGTACAGTCTCATCACCGATGAACGTGGGTGATGCATCCTATTTGCGGTCAGGAGTGTACGGACCCTTCTGTCCAGGGCGTCGAGTTCGGTCTGAGTCCATTTGAGTATGCCGAAAGAGTACATCAAAACCGGCATGACCCAACCGTTGTAGGCGCGCACCTTGTTTCCGCCCGAAAGAAGAATAGTTTCACACACTCGCTCGACATCCTGCATCCAGCCAGCCTCAGCGTGACAGACGGGTACCGACCATATGCTGCGCCAGAATGCACTCGTGGCGGCATCATCTGGGCGGCACACGTCTGTCACATTTTGTTCAGGCCGCTCCCAAGCTCTATATACCCACCTCTCATCGCTCTGGAACATGCGATTTTGCGTGTATCGGTCAACCCGCCGCTTATACCGCCGAATTCGGCTCGCCCATGCACAAACTTTCTGCTTCAGGAAGTCGATGCGCTCTGTAACACGGGACATGTATTCTTGAGGACTGATTCCAGTCCCCGAGAATGCCTGCCTTACAAAGCGCATCACTCGTGGTCGTGTATTGCCCTCCTTGAAGCAGTATAGTTTGCCGATGAGTACCCTGGTCCCATCAATACGTCGCTCGATCCTGCACTGCCAGGCTGGTACGGCTGGTTTTGGTCGAGTAGCTCCGTCACAGTTTGGGAACTTGACGTTAGCTAAACGATATGCCGCAACAGCCGCACAATACAGGATCGAGTGTGTATCAATGAGATCCTCGCTGCTCTCGAAGAAATTCTTAAGCTGCGAGTCCAAGGCACAAACCAGCGCCCTATTTTTTTTGTGCATGGGTAAGCGTGGAAGTCGGGGTCTAAGTTCGGTCGGGGTGTGCCTATACTCGCGAAACGCATCCTTCAGTGCGCTCCTCAGTCGGACGTTGCACTGGCTACTTACTGTATCAACCCTATCATCCTCCTCTGCAACTCCATGATTGAACCGCGGCGGGATTGCATCAGTATTTGACGTTTGTGCCGCGGTTTGTGCCGGAGTTGATACGATATGGTTGCTCAGTACCTCTGAGCGCAGCCTATCAAGTGCGGCATCGTCCAACCTATGATTGCGTTGGATGACACGCACCTGATCCGACAGACGTTGGACCGAGACGTTGACGGTTGGCTCTAGTTCCTGAAACAGAGACAGCATCCTAACACGGTACGCAGTGAGGTTAGTTCCTCCCTCTGTAGACCCGTAATATGCGCGCATGACGTTCTCGTTCATAGATTGAGTCCATCTCATGCGCTGCACACAACCACCGGCAGCGGGGACCCGGCTCGGGGCCGGTTGGCCCCTAAGTCCCAAGCTTCTCGGTGGCCGGCCTCTCCCTTGCCGACGTATAGGTGTTGGCGACGTCGGAGGGGAGAAATACTCGTCGCTCGAGCTCGACGCAACTACCACGGCCGGTGTCGACACAGCACTCACGATGGGGCTGGGTACCGGCGGCGGCGAGGCGGAGCTGAGCGGCGAGTCCGGGGGTAGTAGGCGTGCACGGCGAGCTGCTGATCTCGTCAACATACTTATTTAGTTTTCAAATCTTACATAATTTGTTTTTAGGGAGTCCGAGTTTGACAGCGTCATTTTGATGTTTCTATATTTCTTTCGTTTTTTCATTTTAGTTATGTTTATTGTATTATTTCTTGTTTATTCTAGAGATTTATTTCTTGTTTATTCTATTTGGCGCTTTTGGTATTTTTACGATGTACGGAATTATTTAAATATGTAAATTATGTGATAAGAAAAAACTTATTATTATTATTATTAAAAAAAAATATTCTAGTAAATGATAAATGATGAGATAAATTATATTAATTTCCGTAAATTGGTTCACAAAAACATTTTAACAGGTCAAAATTAAATTAGGTTTTAAAACTAGTACCTAGCATGACTATCTTTAGTTTGACTGCATGACTGATTAATACTTTCTTTCACTTGGTCAAAGCTGCAGGTATGCTTACAGCTGGCACCGCTTGAAGGGCTCAGTCGTAAAATGACCACTTCGCAAAGTGTCTACCGGATGCTAAATGTCCATTTCTCAGAATGTCTCTTTCACAAAATGGGCACTTCGTAAAATGTCCGGTAATGTCCGGTACATTTTGCGAAGTGGTGATTTTTCGGCTGAGCCGCTCGAAGATCTACATGGCTATTCTGCAAAATAAAAACTCGTATCAACACTGGTAGTATCATTCATACAGCTCTTATTTTCGCTGTGAATACATCAATGAAATTGATTTGATTTTCATATTAAGAATTAGTTTAATTTGAACTCCTTTGATAATGTATGGAAACAAAGCGAGTTGTTAAATCAATACGTAACTCGTATATTTGGGATGAGAACAAACATCTAACATATAGATAATAATATATATATACCTACATGCAATGTGTAGGTATATAAACGCCCCCATTGTATATTTGAACACGATCTTTTGTTGGGTAGTGTATCAAAAAGTTTTATCTCATATATTGTTTTTGGCGGCAGTATTCATTACTCAGCGGCCTTGAAACTTTCTTTCTTTCTTTCTTGCCCTTTTCCTGCAATACTCCGCTTTTATTAGCCATATTTATTTATACAAAATTTTTGGTACATTTTTAGAATTAAAGAACCTTTTCGAACAAAGTTCTCAATGAAAAATTGTAGAACAAATGTTTTGTTCTTTCTGTTATTCAATTTAACGCTTTGTTTGTATTTTTGTAAAGATATGATTTATTTAAAAACTGTTTTACTGAATTAAAAGGTATTGTTTTGATGTGTGTGTGATGGTTTATGATTTTATTAATTGCATTATCACTTGTATCAAGTATTTCGAAAGCCAAGCGGTTACTCGACCTTCACGTGACTAGACGGTTTTCCCGAAGAATCAGCATTGCCATCCAACGTGGCGATGCTGCCAGCCGTTTGGGCACTTTTCCCATTGACAGCGCTGCGGAAGATTTTTTTAATGCACAATGAGCCCTTCCCTTTGTTATACTTGTACATAGGTTACTTATTTTTGTGTTAGCTTGTATTACTTATTTACGTAGGTTCATTTTACCGTTTTAATTTCATCACCACACACATTCACTTTTCTAATATTGTATCTTATACCCACTTTGATTATTTTTGTACGAGATTGGCAGAGTTGCATAATCAGTCTGTCAGTGTCTAGCTATCACGCATCAAGTCAGTTAATTATCTGAGAGAGATCGTGACGCTGTGACGAGATGCAAGAGATGTGTGAGGAATATTCAATTAGCTTTTCCGGCAATCAGGTATATCGTTCAAAGCCTAATTTATTTGCTTCTTTAATAAATTAGAAAGAATGAGTGTCTACCCTTACTTAAGGATGATATAGGTTTGTGCTCATAACCAATACAAAACAGTAACGCCATTATGAAACCAAATCGATTTTGATACATAAAATTACCATTGTTTCCACTCACCGAGCTTCAAGTAGTCAAAATAAATCTAAATACATTTCTCATCCGGGTCAGTACTCAAAAACAACATTATTTCGTACAAAATAAAATCCTCGCATTGTATTGTGAAGTTTTCAAGAGATTATCGTCTAAAACGGGTCAACACTCCAGGTAGGAAAAGCAACGAAAAAAAAAAACAAAAAAAGAATACATACCTACGGTTTTTATTTTTTATTTCTGAAAAGAACAAAAGCCGAGCGAAGCCTAAATGATCCTCAGCAAAGTATGAAGTATTGCAAGTATTTAACCGCGCCCGGGGACAAATAAATTTTCAAAGTAACCCCGGGAAAGTGCTTGAAGAACTGGACGCGGTTTATTTGGCCTCCACTGTATGTGGGTTTGTTTATACGTATGTATGTGTAAGGGTGTGTGTGTAATGGGGATGTAATTGTGTCTGTGTTTGCTCGAGTTGAGTCATTTGTTTATTTTACGTGCGTCAGCCAATAAACATTAATGTAGTACCTGGAAGTAGGTTGTGAATGAACTTATAAAGCTTTTTTTTCAAATAACAAACAATGAGGTGACTTGAAGGTTATGATTTGCTTACATAAGGACTAAAATAACTCACGGTACGTTTTAATCAACCACAACGATTAAATTCGTAAATGGGCTAAATCTGAAGTCAGAATGAAAACTTACTAGACATTTGCCCAAAAATTATGAACATACCACGTTCTACATTAAAAACGTCGATGACTTAGATATTTTGCTACTTTAATACTATTCTCTGATAAGATTTTCAAATCCTACTCAGTTAACGGAAATGTTATGTTTTAGTTGACAAAAAGATTTTGCGCTGCCGTTAAAGGATTTTCGGTATTGCAAAGCAGTTTATGCTGTCGATTTGGCAAACATAGCTGGAGCATCTGCTAAGTGGCAACGTTGAAATGTCATATGCCTGAAACATCATCAGCTCCTCAAACTGGGACCGTTCCACGGACAAATCCTTTCACTAGGAGCTCTGGTTCTAATACTACTGAGCGCTCCTAGAAGAGCTCTCCACACATGGTTGCCTATACGGTGTCATCCACGCGAAATTCATATTCGTGGAAACCACGCTGTAGGTATATTCCTGCCATAATTTGATTATTAAACTATCAACACTTCTCTGCCTGCAATATTAGCACTGCGTTATACATTTATGAGGTATTTTGGAGACTAACGGCCGAACCCAGAAACCTATATATCACCAGTTTTCGCGTACTGGAGATAGAAAAACCTATGTATCTATCTATGGTTTTAACCGGGATGAGAAATCTGTCAGAGAATAAGGAATCTTAGATCAACCATTTTTCAGATTATCTAAAGTACATACATCTTTTATGGGGTACTGTGTTAAATGTTACAACAAAATACCTTGTGATATTTTACAATTAAATGAAAGAAAATTTAAAACTCATATTAAAAGTACACTTTGTAAACAAGCATATTACAAATTAGAGGATTATATCCAAGATAAAAATGCTTGGAAACATGCTGGTCCAGCTCCATAGGATAATCTAGAATCTAGACAAAATCAAACTGGTTGCGAATTTAAGTTTTATAAATTATTATATTTTATTATATGACATTGATTTTACATTCTGTGATGACTTCCTCACACACTGACTTATTAATTGTAACTTTATTTTTATTTTTTTTTGGGAAATCGTCTTCTTTTACAATGTTTGTAAATATGTGAGAACCATGTATCTATCACATAGGTAATTAATTTATCTGTTGTTGCTCTCTTTTTAAATTTATTTTTACCTATTGTGGTATGGTAAATTTTATTTTTTTTGTTTTTAGATGCATCGTCTTCACATATAATTATATAACTAATGTACCTACATATATACAAAATATTGTAAAACATTTTAAAAGAGTAACGGTGGAGTTTCTTGCCCATTCTTCTCCATACGAAAACTACCTTTTGGAAGGGGCGACTAGAATCAATTCATTTTTTTTGTAATTTTTGACGTTCAAAAGTGCCTTGCAAGGGCCTATTTGAAATAAATGATTTGACTTTGACTTTTGACTTACGGAATTGTGGGCCGACATACAATGACAGATATAATTATACTGTCTACCATCAATAGCGATCTGTCTTTTACTGAAAATAGGTTATTTGGTTCGGCCGTAAGTAATTAACTCATCGCATATTAGCCTGTAATTATAATTTTGTATGGGTATAGGTGATCGGAGAAGGCAATACACAGGGAAGAGTGGAAAGCTTTGGGGGAGAACTTTTCCCAGCAGCTGGACAATACAGGTTAAAAAAAAAAGAATAGGTATGCTTATGGGAAAGATTTGTTCGAGTGCATTAAAATAACCTGTGCAAGTGATGATACTAACCCTCTTATGTAAGTCACAAACAGCTGGTCTATTCTGTAAAAATGTCATCGTGACCAACCGATCTACCGAAAAACTGACAGTGAGTACTTAGGTGAATACCTTGAAAGAGAACTGTCGCTAGTATCAACCCCTATCATCATGTAGAATGACAGATTTTGTTACAGAATAGTTCGGTTGATCAGTAATCCCGGCTACCAAACTAGCTGTTTACCTGATATTCTCAACACAACATGGACTATTTTCGTCTAGCTTACTTGCCGAAACGATGGAACTGTACTTAACGGTAGCAGCATGAGATTGACTTTCAAGCCTAGCCTAATCCAGACAATGCCGTGCTTTTATTTATGAAACATACCTATTGATATATAGATTATGTTAAGCATTACTTTGGTTTGAATAAATTTTCGGGACTCTAATAAAAGATCATTGAATGTTTCACCCAAACTTTCGTAAACGATCAATTTACACCATAAATCGTAAACCCCATCTAAACCACGTCGCCCCCGTAAACAAGTGAACGAATTAACCCTCCCTTACTTACAAAGATTATTTACAGACTACCATTATTACTTAAACAGCTATAACTCATCACTGTTGCAAACTACGGAGGTAAGAAACTTCATTCGTGCGTAAGATATGCCGCATAAGAGGATACTTATTGCGTGGCTACATTTTTATTACTGGCAAGAATTTTAGTTGGGAAAATAATTGATATGTTAGTCTTATACTTTCTAATATTCCATCCACCCCAACTGTTTATTTTAAGGCTCCGTGCACGAAAAAAACCCTCTTTTGGCAATTACTTATCTAATTGTGAGAAAGCTTGAAATAATTAAAATATTAAGTCTGTCTGACTATAAAACTACAGTTTAAATGGTGGTAAACCAGTCGTGTCAGTCACAACCCCTGATAATAGTTGCATCACTTTTGCGCTCTCGAAAATATGGTATATTTCGCCTTTGAGTTAGGTACTTAATTGAAGATATTGTATAATCATAAAATAAAAATTTGATTTTATCTCAAAGATGGCTGAAAACTAATGTCTGATTTTTTTAATTTCTTGATATGGTTTGCTAAATAATAGGAAAAAATACATTACCATCTGGATTAAAAAAAAAGGTTTTTTTGAAAATGATTTTTCTGTTATATTTTATATGGAAGTTGAAAAAAGTGGTTCAGCCACAACATGCAAGTAAACCATTTAATGATGTTCATGATATTTATTAATTTTCAAAATCAAAAGTAATTTATTGTAACAAAATGATCAAACGTCCTGCTCGCGTAATTTTTCGGAAAACTTGTTTCGAATATTAGTGATTTTCCATGAATACTTCATTTATTTGAAAAATCCCTTTGAGCCAAATGCAAAACAGAGAACTCGACTTTTCAAATTACAAATAGTTTTGTTTAAATTCTTTTTCCCTTTCTCACAACAAATGAACAAAATTGATCAAAATCAATTTCGTGCCCGGCCCCTGTGATAAAATGTTCTGTGCTAGTTCACGATTTAAAATATTTGGTTTTACATATTATAATGGTTTATAATTGTTGTTGATGTTGTTTGTTTTCATAATTTTATTTTTCATTATTATTTTAAAAACACCACCATGTCTGTGAAGACAACATTTTAGAGTTTAGCAAGTATTTTAAATAATGATTATTTAATTTAACCTGGTGCTACCAATGTCTAAAAACAAACCACTAGGTACCTACCCTTTCAGGAATCCTTAGCTACCGTCTGTCGTCTTAAAAAACAATTTAAAATTCACTACGAACAAGACTACTATTCAGTAGCACAATATGCGCCGTTCCTTACAAAAACGGCGGTAGCATGTACCGGTGCGTTTCATTTCACAAGATGAGCGTCTCGCGGGACAAAAGCGACACGCTGTGCTTTGTATATACCTGTAGCATATACCCGCGTACTAATCACGTCCGCGAACCAACGTCGTACCACAGAATACATAGGTACAGAAGGCCGGCTCCATACAACGAGCGAAATAAGCCACTTATATGTGTAAGTACGTAAAGTACATACACGGCTGATCATATGGCATACAGAGTTTTAGTTGGACTCTCTAGGCTGAAGTCACAGCAGAATGTCTGTGTTACAATAAATTCTGTTTATACACCTAATCAAAACTGTGTATTTTTGTTACATAATTGGTCAAACATCTTTCTTTTCACTAGTGAGTGTAGTATAAACATACTACAATTTAATTATTCCTATACTACGTCTAAAATTTCATCCGTCTCATTACGTAAACTTTTTACAAGAAAACAACGACTTCCAAAAAAAAACACTACAAAGTGAAAAATAACTTTAATTTCGGAAGTCGGTTGGTTTTGAACTTTTAAAGTTATTTTTCACTTTTTAGTTGTGGTACCTACCCCTCATAAATTCAAACACCTGTGATGTAAATAACAGTGTCAGGAAGTTATTGTAATCCACATGGACTAAGTGGGAAAAATACGTATTATTGAAGCTAACTCAAAAACTAAACAAGCAAAGTTAATAAAATTAATACGGGACCAACGCGCAAGCTTGCCAAAATCCAAATCAAAATATTTTTTTTTAAATCGGTCCACAATTGACGAAAACGTTGAAGAAAAAAAAAAGCATACAGCCGAACATACAACTTCCTCTTTTTTGGAAATCGGTTCAAAACGAATTCTCATTTGAGTCCAAGTAATTAAACCTTTGAGCCACTTTTTTGTATTTCGAACCTTATTCCAGTTTTGTAATTAGAACTTTAACTTTGTCGGATTAAGTTCGAAATTAAAAAATTATCGATGTTTTAAACCTGTATTTAAAAATAAACCATGTTTTGGAATAATCGGCGATCTCAAAAAATGTCAAATGAATGCCAGTCGCGAGTGCGCTTGCACTCGCTGTACGTAGACGCGTGAATGTGTGCGTGCGTTTTTATTCGTTGTTAAGGAGCCGACCTTCTAATGTTTCTATTTTGTGGTATTTTTATGTAGATATTCTTAGTATTATTAGTTCACATTGTATGGTCTTGACTATGAATAGATTAATTTGTTCTATATTATTTATATTATACAAGAAATGTTGATCTATTAATACTAAAAGGACGTCTTGTTCCTACAAGACGTCCTTTTAGAATTTAGGTTGTGGATAGAGATCAAATGATTTATTTATATACCGCTCTCATTTCAAAGGCCTCTATTGATCTAGAAATAGATCAAAAACGGACTGAGGAAAAAAAAGGAAAAGTTGTTTCTAATAAAATATATTTTCTAAAAAACACTACTTATTTTTTGAAGTTGTAAAAATGATAAAATTCGATAACATTTCCACAGCTCTTTCTAAAATAATATAAAAACAAAAAAAAGACGAAATCAGTTGTTTGTTTCAAATATAATCTACATGAAGTTTAGAGTAGAATGGAATAATATGGAAATTACTAAACAATTATTCATAACTAGAGCTGTAAGATATCTCCAGCATACCATATTATTATGACTATTCAATGCCCAGGTCAGCGTCTATCAGTGATTAAATTATCACACACAATCATGATTAGCATAACTCGTTATATTAAAATTATTACTAATCCAATCCCCGTTGCTACGGTTACAAGTATAAAAGCTGCCCTATAAATTCTATTAGGGCAATCGGATTCGGTTAGGAGTAGCCTCTAGTATCCAAACTGAATAGATTTATGTCTCAAGTGGGGATATTTCAGACTAATAGCGTGGTTTAAGGGACATTAGTCCTTTAAGGTGATCGTTGTAAGGTTACCTATGCTATGGAACCTTCCATAGCTATATGAGTTAGGCCTCGTTCTTACGGCGATTACCAGTACGATATGGTATTATTATTATTATTGTTACCTACTTTAAATGATAAATGATTTTATTTCTATAAGTGGGTTTGGACAAAACACTTTTACACGTCAATCATATTTTTTAAACTAGATGAGGTCGGCGTTTCACAGAGGTCACAGTCTCTTTTAAAGTCCAGACATAATCTTGGTCAGATCATGTGAAGATCATGTAGATTGGTGTCTGAGATGGTCTTTTGAGGAAAGAACCATACAGATTGGGAGGACCTGTCCAGTCAGTGCACGCATTTATCAGTGACCATGCAGCTCAACTCAGGGTTTAAGGAGCTCAACGATTCGACGAACAATACCAATGAAAGGACGTTTGGGTGGGCCGCATAAACTACTCAAGCTGCCAGACCGTGATAAAAACTAAATAATAAAATAAAAAGGAATGACCCACATAGTCTTCACATTCACAATGATTAAAACAATATAATACTTTAAAAAGTAAATATTCATGTCATTCTATATATAAAATTCATTAATGTCAATGTGTATATAAAACCCCGAAATAGTCTTGGTCAGATCATTTAAGGATCATGTAGATTTGTGTCTCGAATGGTCTTTTGAGAAAAGAATTATACAGATTTGAGTGGTTTTAATTATCCATCACGTGTTCCCAAAGGTTCATTAGAAAACCAGCGTCAGACAGCATCTCTGTGGCATTAATGTTGAAATGGACTTTTCTGGCGTAACCGTGAGGAACACAGTATTGTTGTTAAATTATATCACTCTTTTTAATTTGTTTGTTGTGTTTCACGAACTGTTGCCAAACAAATGTTATGCTTTCTTTCTTCATAAATTATTTTATGGTAAAAAGTTGGGATCCCACGTCAACATCATACGGTTATAAACAAATGCAGTAGCAGTAGGTATGAAAGTGGCAATGTCGTGTGAACGGGGATAAAACTCATGTTGTATTACATATATTGTTCAGTCAGCAAGGTGGTGGATGTTCTGATGACCCTGGGTGCACATGATGTACCTATTACCATTAATACGATGACCACTCTTGGTCGAGGCTATCCTGCGCCATTACATGTAAAAAGTGTAAAAAATGGCACTAGCTTTTTACACGTTACTATATCTACAACCAAACAAAACGAAGGATTCATAAAGTTTTCATAAGTTCTTCAACATGTTTATTACAACATCAAACATTGTTATATCTCCATAAACAGGCTCAGATTTACAACTTCCAAACAACCAAATAGCTATGAACTGTATGTTTATTATTCCCCTAACAGTAATTTAGGCATACATTCATTATAACTAATGAAACCATACAAAGTTTCGAAGCGAACAACTCTTACTTGTCATTGACATGTGATACGGTGTCAATGGTGTCAGAGATAATTTCCTCGGAAAGTGTAAGTATGTTCCACTTTAGACAGACATAAACAAACGCAGAAAGTGTTTATGCATCCGAATGAGCTTTTTGCGGAAGCGTCTTTTTATTTAATGTAGTTCCTAAGTGGTACAAAAAATTATTAAAGAATAATCAATTTTTGACGATCGTTTATATTAGGAAACACATTTTGAAATCGAGCGAATACGCGATCTCTTACGTGCGACGCGATCGCGTATTTGCGCGGCGATCGCTTTTATGCGGTCGTGGCCTAAGAGTGCAGCTGTGTTTCAGTTCATGCTGATAAAAAGAATGAGCCTTACACCTTTATCTTCTGTTAAGAAACACCAACAAAACAACAATTTTCATTATTTATCATTAAAGTATCAGGAAAAAAAAAAAAAAAAAAAAAAAAAAAAACAACAATGATCAGGACATATGTGTCGAGTGTAATTTTAAAGTAGAACACAACTGTTAGGTCTTTACAAATAATAACAATTGTTAATAATAACATAACATACATAACGGGTACATACAGAAGGGTTGGCCAGAGGTGTACCTGTAGCACGTATACCCACATTTCTCCAGTTATGTTTAAGTCCCATGTAGTAGGGGGCGAGCCTATTGCCATCAACCGGGCACAAATCCAGACTCCCGACTGGTACTGAGAAATAATAATAATTATTATTAAATTAATTTTATGCACACATAATGCACCGTTTCAGATAAACAAACTAAATAATGCTACATTTATTAGTTCAATGATTCAAATAATAATGTTATAATAATGCCCAGATAATATTACGATAATAGGCGTAACGATGATATAAAATTATTTACTATTTTAAACTATGTTTGCCAACATGATAAATTAACATTGTTTTATTTGAGTAATAATGCATGTTAACGTGGTTGTTGCACAAATTAATTGTTGTAATACTCGTTCACACATTGTGCAGATTTTAAGGAAATTAGGGCACCTGTTAATGTATGAATAGTGTTATTTAATGTTAAAGACACAATAGCAAGTTTGGGAAACTGTATAATTTATATTTTAATGTGAATGTCGGAAAATATGCAACGGGAACGTACTGCAGGGATTAAAAGGAAGCGAAGCGACGATCGCATACCTAATAGAATAGAATAGAATAGAATAGAATCATTTTATTTCGGACAGAGTCCATAGGGTTAGTTACAATTTTACTTAATATTTATTATTAATAGGTACAGACACGGATAAACATAAAAAATTTAAATTCAGCGTGGAGCTGCATCCACCTCCGCTTTATCGAGGAATCCCACCGATCTGCGAACACACTGAGAATACTGTTGGTGCTGCCACGTACCCGTGACATCAGGGATGCACATCTTTTTTTCTAATAGGAAAAGGTCATTGAGTTCTGTCCTAGCGCACCGTTGCGCCACCGTCAACCATAATTATTATTTTGTTACGCGTAATTTTCTTGGATAAGGATTAATATAATACCGGTCAAAATAACCTCGGAAATAACTATGACATTTTTATCAAATTCTGAAAGATAATAATGGTTACTATGGGTCATCCTAAGAAGATAGACATATGCCATCCCGGGCTTTTTTGTTGAACTTTTTAAGGTGAACCATTCTGTGAAACATAATTTTTATGTATCTTTTACGGCTTACGCGGCGCACGCCAGTAAAGCTCCCAGTCTGCATGGTTTCTTCCGACATCTTCAACAATACTCGTCATATTTTAGCCAATTTACACAAAACCTTAATGAATTATACACCAAATCCGATGATGGAGTGATGAATGAATCACTCCGGCCATAGGTGTAAATCGTTTGAAAATCCGTTCTGTAGTTTTTGAGTTTATCGCGTTCAGACAGACAGACAAACGCGGTGGGGGACATTTTTTATTATAAGAGTATTTAAGGTTATGGATAAGGATGTAAGAATAAGGTTAATAGTAATGTTAGGATAAAACCTTTCTTTTTCCGTGTTGAAATCCTCATGGATACCCTGCTTCTGGGGAGAACGGAGGCTGGAAAAGTTATAAGCTATAGAGTTTTTTAGCTGTGAAACTTAAAAATGCTTAACTCCTATTTGTGAAAAATAACAGAGTAAAATCGGATATAGCAAGAATAGGCTGCTAATAATCAGGTTGTGAGGGTTCTACTTTATCCAAAACACTAGCTTCTGCACACTCTATTCTGTTCGCGTGGAAGTTGTAAGACACCACAATAAACTAAAACGACCCTTCGCGTCGCATAGCATCGCCCGCCCGTGCTAATACTTCGTTTTCTTCTTTCTGACTTTTTTCTTTTCGATCGGCTACTTAGGGTAGTGATGTTAAATATCCTTTAACCTTCCTCAATAATTGGCCTATCAAATACAAAAATAATGTTTAAAATCCGACTGGTAGTTCCAGAGATTCGCGTTCCAACAAACAAACTCTTCAGCTTTATTACATTAGAAAGAAAGAAAGAAAGAAAGAAAGAAAGAAAGAAAGAAAAATGCGTTTATTGGCATTACAGCAGAAAAATACACCATAAAAATAAAAAAAAACAGAAAACAATGATTATAATGCCATTAGGGCCTCAGCTCAGCATAAATGTCAGATGGCAACACAAAGTGACCTGACGCACCTGGCCTGGCCTGACCTGGCCTGTACATTAAATTAGTACCTATAGATGATGTCCTGCTTAGCACTCCCATAATGACGGCATTATTTTCTGTTTTTCTCTATCGTTATAAATAAAATAAAAATAAAAATATATTGTATTAAAATTATTAAAAATTATCAATAAAAATTATCATTAAAAAATTATCATTAAAGAATTATCATTAAAATAAAAATAAAATATCATGAAAAATTATCATTATCATTATTATACATTGTCTATAGTCATTTTTTATTCCTGTTTAGGTGAACAGAAATCCAGTGCACAAATATGGTACTTGTTAGGTTGCACGAGACAACCCTCAAAATGCTGTTAGTGGAGCGTCTCAAACTTTGCCAAAAAGACGCGACCCTCGACCTCATGAATGACCTCTTTATGCTTCTAATTGTCTATTTCTATGATGTCGTCAATCCATTCAGCACGGTGTGACAGGTTATCTGGAAATACAAAATTTCCTATAGGTATTCTCCATTACTGTTTTTCGCAGAACTCATCCAAAAATACCATATTAAATAAATATTATTATTATACCCAGCATTTTCTGAGAACTTAATCTTTGAAGCTCAATAATAAACATCCTAAGCCTGTATTATTTATGTAAGTATTTCTTTTGATATGTTATAACAAAGCCTGATGTAAGCAGATATTAAGTAATCAATACTAACTAATTTATACAGTAGTTACATTAGAGATACTCAGCCTATGTGTACATTATTTGTAGGTCACGTTCAAAGGCATTTACGGGTAACGAATTAATGAGAGATCTTATCTAATATTATTATAAACAGTCCTTTTCATTCAAAATAATACCGTATTTTAATGTTCCGACTCTTTGATGTTCTGGGAGATTTCTCTTTTATCTCATCGTAGTATTGTAAATGTAGAAACATTGAACAGAGGAACAAAAGGATCACACTATATACACTACATAAAAAGATCTATACCATACTTGCTTAATAAAATACACTCAATAAAACAAAAAAGAACAGCTTGTTTAACACAAAACGCATTCATTTGTTTCGTGTATAAACACAGCAGTGATCTACTTTGTAATACTTACATTATTTCTAAGATTTAAACTGTATTTTACCAATTTTTATTTTTGAATTAATTTTATTATTTATTTTTTAACAAAAATATTAATAATAGCTGCGCCCTACGGTTTCACCCACATTATTCTCGATCCCGTGGGAACATCGGGATAAAATTTTACGTAGTAAGAGTTCCTTAGTATAACAAAGCATAAGGAAGCATTTTTGAAAATTCATCCCCATAATGGATAAAGGCTCGTTAAGACTGGCGCGACTTATATCCGTAGAATTATTTATATGAAAACGCGCGTGACACACACAGGAGCAACTTGTCGCGCCGCGACACAGAAAATACTCTCTTCTATCGTATCGCCGCCGGCACAATGCGTTATCGCGGCGATATCGATGCGACGCCATCCAATCCTTTGTTGTCGTGCCCGAGATATCGCGGCACGCTAGCGTGAAAAGTGTTGAGTGGCGATAATATCGCAGAATCGCCACGCGACACGTCGCGCGACAAGTCGCGTCAATACTCTTAGCTCCGTGGCCATTTATCCCAGTGACATCTCAAAGACCAGTGACGAAACCAAGAACATGGTCCAAAAAATCATATGCCCTGGAGAAATGAAGCTGAAAGTACGAGGCGTACGCAAAATTGGAAAAGGAGGTCTCATAATCAGCACTGAGACCAAAGATGACCTAGACAGGCTCAAGCAAACAGTCCAACTCGCTTCGTCAGGGCTTATTGTCGACGAACCTAAAAAGCGCAAACCTCGCATCATAGTAATAGGAGTACCTACATCAATGGCTGAAAATGAGGTTTATAAATGTATTTATGAACAAAACTTGGCCGACAAACTGCCCCCTATATCTCTAGATACATTTTTGACCTCTATAAAACTAAGCCACAAATCTGGCAGGAAAGATGCTGAGAATTGCAACTTTATTATAGAAGTTCCAGCCGTCATACGTAAGGCCCTCATCACACAAGACAGATTATTCATTAATTGGTCATCCTGCCCGGTGCGAGACTTCACAAGTAACAAGATGTTACAAATGCCAGCAGTACGGTCATGCAGCCAAAACATGCAAAATTGCTGCCCCTACATGTGGACATTGCGGTGAAGAAGGTCACACACTTCAAGACTGCGTAAAGAAAGCCGGAGCGCCGAAATGTGCTACATGTTTGCGCTTTAAAAAACAAGCAAACCACAAGACGGGAGACGCAGATTGCCCGGCTAAAAAAGCTGCCGAATACAGGTACATAAACTCGATCGACTATGAAGGCGCCTAAGAGCGCCACTTACTTGTGTATATTTTAGACTTAACTTGTTATTGTTATTTTTCTAGTTTAGTATGGATAATAACTTATTAACCGACATAGACAACACATTTTTAACTGTATCAAAGACATGTGACGTTGAGGAATGCAGACAATATTTTTCCGACTATAAAAAGTCACTAACCGTACTGACCCAAAACATTCGTAGTATTTATAAGAACATAGATAGCTTTAAAATTTTCCTTCATAGACTTAACTTTGATTGTGATATAATGGTACTAACCGAGTGCTGGCTAGCTAACCGCATCGATAACCTCCCAGTTATACCTGGTTACAACATATTGCATACCACAAGAAACCACAACCAAAATGATGGTGTAGTAGTCTTTGCTAAGGAATCACTAAAGGTCACAGTCGAGGAACATTCTCTAGAAGACTGTATGAGTAACTGTTTAGTCATCAAAATTGGTACAACAACAGCGATAATCGCTATTTATAGATCCCCTTCCGCTAGACACTTAGAACCTTTTAACAATTCCTTAAACAAGATTTTTCAAGTACTAAGTCCATTTAAGAATGTTGTACTAACAGGTGATTTAAATATAAATATTGGCTCCGAAAACTGCGATGCAGGGACACAAGATTACCTTAACATCTGCTCATACCATGGTTTTCTCCCCGCTCACACATTGCCTACTCATCAGAGCGGTTCCTGCCTCGATCATATGATGATCAAAACCAGCCTATCATATATTACGGTTGTTACTAACTCAACAATTACTGACCATCACGCTGTCCTACTTAACATAAATTTAATGCTGTCTAAGCAAAATCGTCCCCAGACTTTGAGCAAATTAAACACAAACAAACTCGAATATGATTTATGCAACATTGATTTTAGCCTAGTTTACAATACTGCTGACGCTAATTTGGCTTTATCGTACTTAATAAAACATGTGCAACAAGCAATATTACGTAACACGACAGTTTCTGCAGTAAAGAAGAAACTTTATAATATTAAACCTTGGATTACTCCTGGACTAATTCGGTGTATAAGGCACAGAGATAAACTTCATCAGAGAGCAAAGAGATACCCTAATAATTTAATAATCCAAACCACCTATAAAAGATACAGGAATTTCTGCAACAATCTCCTAAAAATTTAAAGAATAGTTACGATAAAAACGAATTAAATAGAGCAGGTAACAATAGCAAGCAACTTTGGAAACATATTAAAAATGTCACCAATATGTATAAACAGCGTGAATCAAATTCGAGTTTACTGCTTACTAATCCTTCACCACTCTTGTCAGCTAACAATGTAAATACCTTCTTTGTAAATGTTGGAAAAACTCTTGCCGAACAGATTCCGAAACATTGTTACCAACCACCTTTCCAAAAATCGAGAAATAGCTGTAACTCGAAATCTTTTGCTATGCTGGACACTGATGAAGATGAAGTAACTCGAATAATTTCTGGGCTAAAAGATGACTGTGCAGTTGGATGGGATAATATTAGCAATAAGATCCTTAAACTCCTTAAGCGTTTTTTGGTACCTCCCTTAACGCATATTTTTCGAATATGTCTTTCCGATGGAATTTTTCCAAGTTGTCTCAAAAAGGCAGTTGTAATCCCTATCTTTAAATCTGGAAGCCAAGACTTAGTTAATAACTATAGGCCAATATCCTTACTCCCCTCAATATCAAAAATACTAGAGAAAATTATAAACAGTAGACTAGTTAACTACCTAGAAAAAAATAACTTGTTATCCCCTGCGCAATTTGGTTTTAGAGCTAAACTATCGACAGCCGATGCGGTACATAGCCTGACTGATTATATTTCAGAAGAACTTGGCAAAGGAAACCAGACCCTGGGAGTCTTCCTTGATTTAGCCAAGGCTTTCGACACGGTGTCTGTTTCTGTTCTGATAAACAAATTAGAGACCATAGGAATAAGGGGAACGCCGCTGAAACTCTTTGCTGACTATTTAGACGGCCGGTTCCAATGTGTTAGAATTGACAATATTACGAGCAATGAGCAGAAAAATACTGGTTTTGGTGTTCCTCAGGGGAGTATTCTGGGCCCTACGCTATTCCTGATTTATATTAACGACTTGTGTGGTCTTAATATAAAAGACGGCAAAATTATATCTTACGCCGACGACACGGCGTTAATATTTAGTGCTAAAACCAGTAGCGAACTGTTCGAAATCGCTCAACTAGGTTTCAATACTGTGACTAATTGGCTTCATAGCAATTTACTAACATTAAATGCTGACAAGACAAAATATATTCACTTCTCCATGCGCAAACCTCCACTTAACATTACTAACCCTCATTTATATGCCCATCAATGTGGAAACCGTACAGTCAACAAGTGTAATTGTCCTTTTATCCTCAAAACGAGCAACTTAAAATACCTCGGGGTAATAATAGATGACACACTCTCTTTTAGAAAACATATTGAAAGTCTAGTTAAAAGAGTGCGCAGACTAATATATGTTTTAAAAAAATTGCGATCATTTGCAGATTCAAAATTAATCACACAAGTTTATTTGGCCCTATGTCAATCTATAATTCAGTACTGTATCACTTCTTGGGGTGGTGCACCAAAAACTAATTTACTTCCTCTTGAAAGAGCTCAAAGAGCCATTTTAAAGGTAGCAAACTTCCATCCCTTCTTCTTTCCCACAGTTCTGCTATATAAATCCTGCAACTTACTGACGGTTCGCCAGCTTTTCATTATGCACCTAGTATTAAAACAGCACACCATGCTTACCTACAATGCTGACAAAACTAACAAGAGACGGAATGATATAGTTTGCATATCTAATGCAACCTCAAAACATGTTTTTGTAGAAAGATTTTTTACATTCTTAGGACCATTTCTGTATAATAGATTAAATAGAAAACTTTGTATTTATAATTTAAATTATTTTAGTTGTAAAAAAAATATTCTTAATTATTTACTAACCATAGATTATGCACAGACAGAAGATCTACTTGTTGTTTGCAAATAGAACCGCTAACATACTATTTTTGCTTTTATTTACTTAAATTTTAATTTAGTTTTTACTTTAAACCCATTGTTAATTTATTGAAATAAGTATTTATGCACTTTCTAGACTGAAACACAGGTTCAACCTAGTTCAGGCAAATAAGCAACTGTGCTATATTTTAAATTGTTAAGGTTATTGTAAGCGTGTCCTTTTTTATAAATAAACGATTATTATTATAAATAAACGATTATTATTATTAACACAGGGTAAAACTCGCAGGAACACAGGACATGACGTCACCAAAATCACACGTCATTGCGGCTATGAAATTATTTGTCGAAATTGCTAGGTTAACGATAAAAACCCAACACAATGTTTATGTACATGGTGGATTGTGTTGCAGTGATATATTTGGTTATAATTTTACGTGTCACGAATTTTTTGTTGAATTATGATCTAAAATGCCCTAATGTTATGTAGGATAAATAGGTTTTAGAAAAAGGAATGCTTGTGAAATTGTAGGTTATCTGGGTGAGTTAACCTTCAATTTCACAACCATTTCTTTTATTTAGTATTATCAATCGTAATTATTGCCCTTTTCAATGTCCAGGCATAGAAAGAAGCTCCGTTTAAAAGCGAAACTCCTGCTTCAATATCTTGATATTATTATTTATTTTTACTTCGATAGTCCTAATTTATCATTTATGACTTCGAGTTACAGCTTTAATAGCTATATGTAAAAGGGCACGCCCTTTATGCTTGGAGGCTTTTATTCGGGTATTAAGTTCTGTTTACTGTTTATTTTCGCTTGAGTATAGATTTCGATGATTTTTATTGGTATATTGGCGCGTGTTAGCTGACTTATATGTTAGCTAGCAGTGCTAGCACTCGCAAATTATTTAATTTAATGTTTTATGTTGCGTAATCTACATTATTTTGCATAGGTATTGCAGCATTCCGCTGTCAAGCCAACCCTTTTTACTTGCGAAGAAGGCTTAACATGTTTTTCTCTTAAAATGTTGTTACGCTTGACACATTTTTGAATATTTTTTAATCGAATGAAAAGTCGGTTTTGTTTTTTGATGGAAGGACGATTCGAAGCATTGGTGTCGTGGCAAGCAGAGATAGTTGTTGAATTATATTTTTTCTGATATAACACTATTATTTCAGACATTTGGACGTATTAATCCTGCTAAATCTTTATCGTTTATATTAATTTCATAATAGTCTCATTGGTGTTTTTTCGTATATCCAGGAAGAACTACATTGTCCTCGCGCACATGTGGGAGTTGCGCGAGGAGGCGAAACGCCGGGGTGTAACTCCGCTGCCGCGAGAAATCACGGCACAGCGGACAGAGCTCCGGCGGGATCTTATGGCGGCATGGAGAGTGCGATTGTCGCAACCCAGCGCTGGGCACGCCACAATTGCGGCGATAAGTCCCCTCTTTGAGGAGTGGCTAGAGAGGCGCCACGGCGTCCTCGCCTTCCGCCTGACGCAGGTCCTCACCAGACACGGTTGTTTCGGGAGGTTCCTGTTTAGGATAAAGCGGGAGGAAACGCCCGGGTGTTACCATTGTGTGGATCGCCCTGAGGACACGGTGGAGCATACGGTGGAGGTCTGCCCGGCTTGGGCGGGGCACCGCCGTGTCCTCACGGAGGCGATCGGCAGCGGCAATCTCTCGCGTCCGGCCCTGGTTCAGGCCATGCTCCGGAGCGAGAGTGCATGGGAAGCCGTCACTTCCTTCTGCGAAGCAGTAATGCTCGCGAAGGAGGAGGCGGAGCGCGCGAGGGAAATGCAAGATGCGCGCCCTCGCGCCCCTAGTCGCCGCAGGAGACGCCCCGGGCGTCGGGAGTCGCGAGTCGACTTCCGACCGCCGTAGGCGCGGGCTTGCGGACGGTCAGCAATGGGTAGCTCACCGTCCGATAAGGACTAGGCCCGGGTCGACGGCACGTTGTGTTCCACGCGTGCCTCAAAGAGATGTCAGCAAAACAGAAGGGGTCTGCTTGGACCGATGCCTGCCAGGGTCGCGGGAAAGTCCGAAAGGGATACCGTGGCCCCTGGCAACGTACAAGCAACTGAAGAAACACGGGTGGGTTTTAGTCAGTAAGAGTCTGATACGCCAGAAGTTATTCGTCAATTTCCCACACAAAAAAAAAAAAACAAAAAAAAAACACGAATAACGCAACATCTACATCGTTTCTTGCTTCTAATATATTCAAATCCCGTCCCAAATGACCACAGCCAAGGAATATCGCAGTATTACCATAATACGCCAACAAACACATCAGGACGGATTTTGATACAATTGGTCAGACCTCACATTTACAGACCCAAACGTGTTTTAAAACTGAGGAAAGAAGATGGTGGTATGATGCGTATGGAATTCATTGAGGCGTTGAATATTATTCGGGAACTGTTGAATTCAATTGGGTAAGTACTATAAGTAGTATATACTGGTATCACATAATTTCACACACAATCATTTAAGTTCGTTTTAGGGTTCGGGACCCTATTTAATTACTAAGGCTCCGCTGTCTGTTTATCCGTCCTTCTGTCATAGGGCAGTATCTTTTGAACCCTAATAGGTGGAAACTTGAAATTCTTAGAGAGTGTGTACTACTGTGGCCACAATCAACAACAAAAATAAAATAAATTTTAAAAGTGTTTTTTGGCGTTCAAAAAAATATGTAGTGTCAAATATTGTATGGTGGTACGGAACCCTGCGTGTGTGACTCCGACTCGCACTTGGCCGCTTTTTAAAGTAAAATTGACTTAAATAGAAGGAACGTGCTTTTATTCACCAATTTGCACCACGTTTGTTCACTGATTTCAATAAGTGAACAAACGCGGTGCAAACATTGGTGCATTGTCCAATTTAAACCAATATAAGTCCAGGTTTACCCATACATCAGTGATGGTGAAAACACCATGGAAAGTCACATTGGTTTTTTGTTTTTTGCAGGTTCAAACCAACAATATCGTGCACAATAGGCCTTTCAACCTACATACTATGATTATCACGTAGACTATAAAAATGTTAAATAATATCCAGCTCGAAAGATAATCAAGATATTTACTCAATTTCACGATCAGCATACAGATACCTTTCTATACATTTTGAACCGCGTCTCTGTATCTCTTACATCATAGTAACAGATGGCGCATTACGTTTTATCAAGATGAGGGTACGATCCAATGGGGGCCAGGAATATCTCTGTATTATGTTTTTTGTATTGAAATCTTTCTTTATTGGACGGAACTTATCGATCATGGGAGTTTGATTTTGAGTATTTTTGTGCCATGTGGGGACAATAGTGATCATGTCTATTGAAAATGTGCAGGATTATAATTGGCAGGTGGATTCCTGTCTTCTATGACATTACGCTTTAACTGCATAATTGACCACATTCAAGAACATTGCTCGGTGTCATTCATTGTTATCCTAAGAACCAACAGCTTCATAAAATTCAGCCATTTTGGATTTCAGTCATTTAGAATTTTCAGTTGAAACTGGAACTAAATATAATAATGGATAAACCTAAGATTTAATAAAAACCCAAAATAATTTCTGCTTTTTAGGTTAGTTAGTCTTTAGAAAGAGAATTTTGTCAAACAAAATGTTATCTGAAACCCGGTATCAACCGTCCATGTACTAGCTTGACAGCGAGTGTCACGTGTATTAACGTCGCTCAACGCATTCGAGCGCTTTAGCGCAACGTTCATCAGCTGTTTGAAACAGAATAAAATATGTAAAGATATGCTGCAAATGTTGAGTTTTTATTATTTTTGTAATAATTCTTTATACAAAAATGGCGCCGGAAAAAAAATCAAGAAAAAATCGTGATTAATGTTTAAAATCTTTACGAGATTTTCAAGTGTTCGTGCAACTATAATAATTGATGTTTAAAGTATAAAATAAATTAGGAATGATAGTACAGATTTTATGCGTGTCGATTCATAGGGATATTGAAGCAATGATCTTTGGGCAATTTTAAATGTTGTAAAATAGAGTAAGTCTATTCTACATCCTGAGTTGTGAAGGTTAACGCTGCCTGAAGATATTAAAATATACTTCAAATCTCTTTGTCACCGCCTGTGAAAATTCCTAACAATAAGAGGTTAGCTAATGTACTTACGAGTATTGCAACTTTTACACATAAAAGAAGAAAAACTTGGCACGGTTCAAGGCAGCAACTAGGATGGTGGTAGTCCGCAGTACCGACGCTTTTGCAAGAGAGCTTAGGCCCTTTGTACACAGATCGATTTATTTACGGTACGGCGTATAACCGCGCCATAGAAAAACGTGACTGATAACAAACTTCCATAGTGATCTACACAACACTGATGACTGTGCCTACACACGGCGAATAAACCATAGTTTTTCACGACAAGAAAAACGTGTGTGTACAAATGGCCTTAGGCCCGTCGTCCACAATGGTACTCAAAAGTGACGGAACTGGTTAATAATTTCAATTAATAAATGAATTGGTAACGCAGAGTCGTACACAGTTTTCAAATTTTATGAAAAAATGGTAGCACATTTGTTAAAAAAACATGACAAATAGCATGGAAATTGCAGCACAGTTTTCAAATGTAATCAAAACCGCAAACGCGACTACCACGCGTTGGGTCGCGAGATTAGTTACTAGCGCGTTATAAACTAGTTTGGTGTTGCGTCATATAC
The DNA here is from genome assembly GCA_916701695.1 of Agrochola macilenta. Classification (NCBI taxonomy): domain Eukaryota; kingdom Metazoa; phylum Arthropoda; class Insecta; order Lepidoptera; family Noctuidae; genus Agrochola; species Agrochola macilenta. The sequence goes on from OU753556.1 coordinate 23,297,686, forward strand.
GGACTGCCATTACAATACTAGGGCTGTGATTCATTCAGGACATTCTGACGATTTGAGTTTGTAACTGGTTACTTTTGAATAGCTTGTGGACTAAAAGGAAGAAAAAACAGAACTGTTATCACCTTTCCTAATACGTTGGTTGACAGTCTCACACAGAGACATAGTCTAAATTAATAGTAATTAATAATACGTTTACATTTGTTGATAATTATATTGGTAAGTACTTTTGCAGATTTGTATGAAATGAAAACCCGGCTTTTGAGTGCAAATGTGCACAGAGTACTTTTAATGTTGCGTAAATGCACTATCCGCTTTGTTGACACGCGTAAGGTGAGTTGCAAGTCCGCGCGACGCTATGACCGATTTGCTATTGTTTTGAAATTAATATTTTGAGAATAGTAATTTATTTTCCAAGTGCTGGAGTAATGAATTAATCAATTAGTTTTAATGTTTAAAATGATGTGGTAGTTATTGCGGCGATGTCATTCCGCGCCTTTGTAAGTGATTATAGTGGGTTACTATAAAAACCATAAAACTTGACATTTTAATGATTCATCACAATAAACCAGTTTTATATACACATTGACATTGTTGAAAATTATATTCAAAATGACACGATTACTTTGTAAAGTATTATATTATTTTAATTATTGTGAATGTGAGGACTACCACTCAAATCTGTGTGGTTCTTTCCTCAAAAGACCATTTCAGACACTAATCTACATGGTCCTCACATGGCTTGACCAAGATTATGTCTGGACTTTAAAAGAGACTGCGACCTCTGAGTTTGTTTCGGCCTTTCTTCTCAGAGTAGTCAGATAGGAAACACCGACCTCACCTAGCTTATTTTTAATATTTTTTTATATGACGTGTAAAAGTGATTCCGATATCCTATTTACAGAATAAACAATTTCATTTCATTTCATTTCATTTATAATAATGTCCAAAAATTAAAATTGTTAAAAAATTTAAATGTCAAAAAATTAAAATTCTAATGTTTCAAAATAAAAATTACTAAAAATGTAAAAGTCCAAATCATAATGACGTCCAAAAAAGATTTCCAAGAAATCAAATAGGAAGTGTATAGCGTGCCACTACTCTAAATTATGCGTGCGTAATAGAACAACAAATCGATAATTTGGGAGCCATCTAGTGGCTTTTGATTGAAAAAATTTGCATGTAACAAGCGAATATAAAATAGGGTGAAATGTTTCGGCTAAGCGGTGTGTTTACGCGCATTCATTAATATAGATGGCGCTAATGACAATTACATACTAATGCTTGAAAATATGTAGAGCTCTTCGCATTTTATAAAGGTTTTCTAACCCAAATTATAATAATGTTGTAACATGTTACAACATTATTATAATTTGGGTTAGAAAACAACATATGAAAATTAGTCAATCCCACACTGTTTTCGTTTCCCCAAATCGTAAAAATCTGTCAGCCTGCCCTAACTTTGAACCCTAGGCACGCCACTAACTAGCGCTAACCGTGGACATTTCGCAACAACTCCGTGAGTTCGGAATTCGGAGTTCGACCCGTTCAATCGTAAATTCAAACACGCGTGGCGGGTATCGCCGGTGTTAATTCTATAAAATTGCAGTCATGCCACATAGGCGATTCGTTCATGAAATGTCAATCTAGTCCTTTCAAAAAATTTGTTGATGTAATGCCAAGCCATGCCTTGCTTCTAAATTCACGGAAACCAAATCGAAACTTCCAATCGTACATTTCTAACTGGAGTGTGAGATTATTTTGAAAGCCATTACAATGTTAATGTACAAACATTGACAGTAATTACTCATAAACTCATCACTACACAAGTTAACGCTTTTAACTATGTAAAGTTGCGCCGGCCATGAAAACAACGATGATAAGGTTTGAGATAACTTTGTTCTCAATAATTCACTTATCTACATGAGAATATTAAAAACCGTCCAAGTGCGTGTATTCAGTGTTTGGGATGAATTTATCCCAAGAACAAACTTAACATTGTACTTGAGAAACATGTTGTCGCATACATTCCAACTGCAAATGTAAGTTGATCGATTATTACTCGTTAACTTGTAGAGCGTACTTAGCCGTGATAGTTTTCCTTTTAACTTCGTTATGTAAACCGTGAATTATTTCACATATCCAAAAATAACCATTTAGGTGGCAGGGGGGGGGGGACACTTGCGACCGGACCAGCGGTTGAACGCGTCCCAAAAGGTCATGGCCATTAGGCTGATCCGAGAATACCGCACGGTCTCCCGTGAGCCGGCGAGCCTTCTTGCCGGACTACCGCCATGGGATCTGGAGGCAAAAGTCCTCGCGCACATCTGGGAGTGTCGCGAGGAGGCGAAACGCCAGGGCGTAACTCCGCTGCCGTGAGAAATCACGGCACAGCGGACAGAGCTCCGGCGGGATCTCATGGCGGCATGGAGAGTGAGATTGTTGCAACCCAGCGCCAGGAAGGCCATAATTGTGGCAATAAGTCCCCTCTTTGAAGAGTGGCAAGAGAGGCGCCACGGCGTCCTCACCTTCCGCCTGACGCAGGTCCTCACCTGGACAGGTCCAGGTCCTGCAGGTCCTGTTTCGGGAGGTTCCTGTTCCGTATAAGGCGGGAGGAAACGCCCGGGTGTCACCACTGTGTGGATCGCCCGAAGGACACGGTGGAGCATACGGTGGAGGACTGCCCGGCTTGGGCGGAGCACCGCCGTGTCCTCACGGAGGCGATCGGTGGCGGCGATCTCTCGCGTCCGGCCCTGGTTCAGGCCATGGTTCGGAGCGAGAGTGCATACGAGGCCGTCACCTCCTCCTGCGAAGCAGTTATGCTTGCGAAGGAGAAGGCGGAGCGCGAGAGGGAGATAAACTTCCTAGTATCCGCCAGGAAGTGCTTGAAAAATGGATGACAATTGGGGTAACTAGAAACACATATGGCCACCTTCCGGCTCCATCATCAGACCCTGACCACCACCTAGTGTCAAAGCACTTGTTAATACATAGCCAATGAGTCCAAACACGATGGTGCAATGTTGTCTGATTGAGGAGTTCCTATGGCCAACTAATGGCTCCATCATCAGAATAGCTACATGGTATAATTTTTTCAAAATGTCTTGGTAGTTATTTAGGTATACCAAGTTTCAGCTCAATCGAATGCCATTAAGTGCTTGAAAAGTGGATGACAATTGCAGTAACCAGAAACACATACGAACAGAGCAAGCTTATAATTTATAGCTTGTAAAAAGCTTGTAATAAAAAGGGTGATTGAACATCATTTTGAACATGTTTTATTTTACCACTTTGTCGGCGTGATTAATATGTATACCCGTCAAATTACAACTTTCTAGTACAAAGAGTCTCTGAGCTAAGCCGCGGACAGACATGGCTAAACTATAATGATTCCTTGTTGACTACGGAACCCTAAAAAATAAACATAAGTCAATATTGTTATTGTTTGCGTATTACTAAAACTAGACATTCGTTAAATAATTATTTTGTATTGGTAGATTAAAAAAAAACTGTCAATGTTCGTTTGATAAGCGGGCTCAAACATCAACATCAATTTTCATCACGAAACTTTCTGTAATGATGAAGATATTAAACTATTTCTATTGAATGTCTACCCAGAAGAAACAAAAGTCCTGCCACTCAAAGCAACATCATCGATCTACCGTATCTAATAAAATATAGAACAACACCTGTGCCATACTATTTAGGAAAGGGTCTTACTGAAACAATGACCCTGCTTATAAAGAAACACGCTCACTGTCCGAGACAATGTCCCAATGTTCCGACCGAGGCAAGGCGTTAGAGACGATTTAATTATAACATGGAATCCGGGGTAGTTTAAAATCAATTGAGTGTCTTTACTATCTTTGGTCGAGATTTTAATAGAACAGGATAAAGTCGTTTAAGTTGGAATTGGATTCGAGAGAAGATGTTTTCTCGCTGTATCGGTTTTAATAAATATATTGTTGTCTGCGACGAGGAATTACGCACTATGCAAACATCTTGTTAATTAGGAAAGGTTCTAGTCTTACATTTTGGTTGGTTATCAAATCCAGAATGTTATTTCAAACATAATAATTATTTTGTTAATAATAACAGGTTTGCAAGTACGTAAATCTATAGGAAAACCTTGAATAGGTATCTTATTAAAGAAAGAAAGAAAGATTATTATTATATATATTATTTATTATTCATAAGAGTAGCTGAATCTGATTATAAATTAACATGAATAAACACCTCTCTTCACTTCTTCTCTTCAAACACAACATTGCTGTTCTTGACGAAAACATAATAAATAAATAGTAGTATGTGTGTAATAAAAAAAAATAAACAACACTATTATCTTATACACAGAATTAGCCTAACATCAACAAGTCTTCAATAACACGCAGTCATAGAACTTCCGTACCTAATTATTTCAATACCTAGAAATCAAGATCTCCGAGGCAAGTCGATAAGGTTCCTAAATAAAAATGTATCGCCAGACAGGTGGGCACTCGGAAACTTTCAGATGGATAATAAAGCATTCTTAAAGAGGCGGCCGTTACAGGCGGAGCGCCGTAATGAGGGTCAACACAATTATTATAGACATTAATTACCTACTAAAGCGAGCGGTTCGCACATACATAAACTTGGGGTTCGAGTCAAAAGAAATGTTCTGTAAGTGACTGCGGAAAAAGGGTGGTAGTAATGCAGGGGTACGTCTGGACTAGCATTGGTACAGTATTCTTATCTCACGTGGCGATGCGCGCTTTACTTGTGGTAACCAAGTGTACAAACATGCTGTGAATGTGTTCGTGAAGACGTGTAGTGTCAGCACATAGCACACATATGCACACACAAACACACACACATCCGACTTCGCCATTGTCTGATAGTACCGAGAGCTCCTGCGCTTACACACGCCTTCTCAACGTGTTGGTACTCTTGATAACCACGAGAAAAGCGCGCGTCGCTTCGTGAAATGAAAATACTATAGCAATGTCATATAATAAAATATGATAGACTGCACACATGCATCTGTTAAGTCCCATTTACTCGACTTGCATCGTCTAAAAATTGTTTAGACGTGCCGTTTTCAGCCCTAGCCCATGGGCAATTTTTTATCGCGGACTGGATTATCTTACTGTGGCTTTCGCTCTTGGCACTACACAGAGCGTCATACTACGCCTCTGGACACGCTATCGTATCACGGGCAGCGAGGCCGAGTGACATGGAGAACGATCTCGCATCACCACTCGCAGTCAGGAACGGTACATCAAAAATACTGCTCGTCGGATTCGTACCATGAACGCCATGATGTTGGCTACGAGAGTCCACAGCCCTTCAGGTTTGCTGATAAGCAGCCAAACCATCCGAAATCGTTTACGTGAAGTGGGTCTGCGTTCCCGAAGGCCGCTGAGTGTTCTACCTATAGCATTCCGCAATCATAGGGTCCGTTTACAAAGGGCTCGCGAACCCAGAAATTGGAAGGAAGAAGACTGGTGTTGTGTTTGCTTTTCCAATGAATCTCGTTTCGGTATGAGTCCGGATACAAAAAGTACTCGAATTCGGAGGACCTCTGGACGTCAAGAACGAAAATTTTGACAGGAAGTTCATTCATATGAAGGAGGAACAATAATGGTTTGGGCTGGTATTTGGATCGGTGGAAGAACCGATCTCATTTGGATCAGGGGCAACCTCAATGCTCAGATGTATGCGGAGAGGATAGTTTCAGACGTGACCATCCCTTGCGAAGCCGGCTGGGTGATTCGTTTCGACTAATGCACGACAATGGACGTCCACACACGGCTAGAGTCGTAACATGCACTCTTGCCGATGCTCGCATCAACGTTCTGCCGTGGCCTGCTCAATCACCAGACCTCAACCCAATTGAGCACGCATGGGATATGCTCCAAAGAAGAGCTCAGTCGAGTATGCATACCGTGCAAACCCCATAACAACTTTTTGACTTGTTAGAAAGAACGTGGACGGCCATTCCTCAAAATGATTTTGGTGAACTGATTTTAAGCATGCCAAATCGCTGTGATTGTGTGATTCATGTCAATAGTGCAAACACAGTTCTTTTTTTATCCTCATTTTTGCCTCTTTTTGGCATTTAATTGACGAAATTAACTTAGATTAGTTCCTTAGAACTTAAACTTAAACTTAGGTTAATTTACAAAGACTGCAATTTTTCTTAATTTTTACTAATTAAGGTAAGTTGTTAACTTAAACATAGGAATTAAAGTAAGAAGCCAGTCTGGAAAATTAGATTTGGTAAATATAATTTAGTATTTTTTTTATAATATGTAGTTAAAATTGTACTTGATCCCTAGACATTTTTGAGGTGTGTAATATAGGTACAGTCAGGAAAATTACACTATACGTCAATCTGACGTTTTATACTCGTAGCCATATCACACAACTGTTAAATATGCGACCAATTTATTTATTTATTATTATTGCATAATGTACACTCACTTACAGGCTAGGCTAAAACTTATGAGTACATGACCCTGTTAGGGCGCAGCAAGTATTATTACATTTAGCTTACATCTAGGTTAGATACATATTTGGAAGTTAACATTATATTGCACAACTACTAAATACCAATAAACACAACAACATTCATTATTATTACTACTAATGTATAATCTCTTTGTAAACATATTTAATTTAAGTTGGTAGTTACTCAATTTGCTTCACAATTAATTTCCCTGACTTTATCTACAGTAGAATATTAAAAAAACCGACCACAAATGATGTTATTTGCTGACGATACTTCCCAAATTTTTTAAGATAAATAGACGTGCATCAAATCTTGTCGGCGTAAATAACGCCCTACTACAGGTCCAAAATTGGTTCACTACTAATAATTTAGTATTAAATGGGAAAAAAACTAAGTGCATAAGATTTGCTTTACCGAATGTTAAAAGTAATGATTGTGTTAAAGTATTGAATAAGGAGAAACTTAGCATTCGTAGATAAAACTGTGTTCCTGGGGATTACGCTCGAGTCCAGGCTACAATGGGGTCCTCATTTAACATCTCTTGCAGGACGGCTAAGTTCAGCAGCATATGCTGTAAGAAAATACCGTCTATTTACTGATGTAGATACCGCGAGAATAGTCTATTTCAGTTACTTCCATAGTATCATGTCTTACGGTATTTTACTACGGGGACGAGCTGCAGACATCGACTCTACTTTTATTCTGCATAAAAGAGCCATCAGAGCAATATGGCCTCCGCAGGTGCGATTCTCTTAGGCAACTGTTTAAAAATATTAACATCATGACTGTACCTTGTCAATGGGTTCCCTACTTGAAATCGAATGACGAAAGATCGAATAATACTTGCTCGAAAACGTTAACTCGATAAATTATGAGCGCGACAGTTCACTACCTCAATGCATCAAAATCTCGAATAACTATAAGCTCGAATGATCGGCAGCGCGAAGCCCATTATCTTGAAACATCATTTTTCGAATGACCATCTAATCGATTTACAGAATAGTTTTAAGGATTTTATTGAAGTACAATTTATTGAAACAATTTATGCGTAGAAATATAAATCAACTATAATCATGAAAAATAATTATTATGTTTTTAGTACGAACGCTTTTGACGTGCTCGTCTTTCTACATTGTTCTCACATGTATAATTTCAACATGAATGATGTAACCAATATTTTGTAACAACATTTTGATTTAAAAGAGTGTCCGTGGAGTTTCTTGCCCGTTCTTCTCCATAGGAACCTACTACGCTTTGGAATGGGCAACTATATTCATCTTTCTGACTGACCGACCCCTTGACAATTCAAAAGTGCCTGTAATTGGTTTATTTGAAATAAATGCTTTGAGTTTGAGTTTGAATATTCAAATCTATTGCCTCATACAAAGCAATTTAACGTATTCTCACGAATTTCCTGTTAAAGCGCTTAGAATTTTCCATTATTTTACTATGCCCACATTTTATACTGACTTCGAAAAAGGAGGAGCTCTTATATTCGTCTGTATAATTATCGACCGATTCGGTAAATTCTTTCATTTGGTAGAGCAAACTCGCACGGTGATCCCGTATGAATTTTATTAAGCTTGCTTTGGTAGCCGTTCAGTTAGCTTCAAAGTATTTAATCCACGTTGTTGATGATGTTATAAAACTTCCTGTCACTGTTGTTTACATACCAAGTAGTAGTACACCAATTTGTGTGGGGTAGGTACGACAACTTAAAAGTGAAAAATAAAAAGTCGGTAAGACGGTTGTATTTTTTTTCCCTTTGTATTCTAGGTAGAAGTTATTTTAAAAACACTATAACAGTCGCAAAAATTGCAGGCAATAAGAAAAACCTTGTCACGATACTCGTATTAAAAAAAGTAGCTGTTTTTTTCTCATTTCTTTTACGGCCCGGCAAAAAAGAGGGTTATGATTTTGACCGGTATGTATTGTATGTACTTATGTATGTATGTTCATCTGTTCCCTCATAACTTCTTAACTACTTATCATAATTAGACAAATGAATATGAATATGGCGCCCTCTAGAGGACACAAAGTGATGGACTAAAAAAATGTTCTAATAAATGTCATGTTGGTTATCAAAAATTAAAGGGCACTTCAAATATATATTTTTTGCACACTTCAAATATATATTATAACCCCATTTTTATTTTAAATAAAAATAAAAGATATGTTCATAATATATAAACTAAAACTCAACTACGACAAAAAAGTCAACTAAGGTATAAACAAGATATCACAGACAGACAAATAAAAAAACCGGAGTCACACGTCATAAATCGAATACAATGTGACACAGCTTTTTAATTTGTTTTTAATAGTTTTTAACTTGAAGGTTTCATGGATAAAGGTTTTCATTTCTTTTTTAAAGCGCTTACGACGCTCAAATACCGTTAACGACAGATTTAGTTAAATAATAACTTTATTAAGCATGACCTAATATAAAACTTTTAAACACAGAAAGATTCACACACTTTTAACTTCACTCATTAATCTAATGCTATACTTCCTTTGCCTAGCCCTAGCGCCCTAGCACCGCAATATTTGTAACTTATATTAGGTTTTACAAAATGGCGATGTTAAGGACAGTGCACAAATTTCTTTGGACCGCTGACCTTGTAAAGGTCGCAGGAATCCGCTGGGTACAAGAAGCACAGAACTGGTCAAAGTGGCGGTCTAGGTCCAGCAAATTTTAGCATAATCACTATTAGAAGAATAGAAAAATTCTATTTAAAAAAATTATATTTTATAGAATCCAGTTTTTTCAACTGAACAGACAGCTGTGCTGCTGGGGAGTTTGTTGCGCCACTTCTTCTTCCCAGCTTAAGCACTAGGAAGTGGTGAAGGGTGGGCGTTTTTGGGGGACGGTCTTATGTAATTTTGACTTTCGAAAAGTGCATGTTTTTTCTGCCTAGTTTGAATAAATTACTTTAGAATTTGAATTTGAATGGATATCTTTCGGCCGAAATGATGACAAAATTTCTAAACTCGAACCATCCGTCGTTGTAACGTTATAAAAATATAAAAGGGTTGACGGTTCAGCGGTACGGCAACGTGGCAAACTGCGAGCTGGCAAATAGATTTGTAGCTACAGCGATTTTCAATTGTCCTCGCACCCCGACCATTGTTAGCAGTCTCTGTGCTTTATTTATTACTCTGTGGTCCTATTGTGATACTGGCCGAATTGTAATTAGTTATACTGTGAATATGTTGATTATTAATATTGGGTTGTTTGTGTTATTTGACAAAATAAAAACAATGTGGTTGTCCTTCATAAAATATACTGAGACTGTCAAAATAAATCATGATAAAATCAAACTTCGTATTTGTATATATTTTTCTTCAATTTATATTTAAATCTTGCAGACGGTTTCGTCAATCAACATTGAAATCTTATTATTATTTTATTAATCTAAATTATGTGGATTCTGAATGGGCCTGCCAAAGTTTTGATAAAAATTAACTAAACATTTTTAGTACATTGAAGCGGCTACACACACAATGGATGTTTTAAATACGAGTGAGTTTAAACAGAATCACACAGTTAGGTATTACCTGGCAGCCTGTAAAAACTGTGAGATTCTGTTTAAGCTCACTCAATCATCCCACAACGTTATTTCCCGATGGTTTCACATATAGAAATGATAAACACTTAATTTTGAGAAAAGTCAATTTCCCACATGATGACCGCAAATGACTTTTAATAGATAATTATATAAAATTAGAAACTAATGATTATTATTTATTATCTTTACAAATGTTTATAAATAAATCGTTACTGGCGAAATGTAGGTATGTATAGGTATACCTCTGCCAAACTCTTCCTATCAAGGAGTGAAGTTATGTTATGTTTTTAAATTAAAGTCACTTTTCGTGTCTGTCAGTGTGATCACGTTGTTCTTCTGAACTACGCAACGGATTTTGATATGATTTACACTAATCAATCACCAGAGATTTTTGCCGGAAGATTTATGTGTTAGTTACATTAATAATAAATAAACTTACATAAGAAAAAATATCGATGTTTTATCAAGTTGTAAAACCCTGCGAAGCAGGAGCGGGTCGTTATTTATAACAAAAAGTAAACAATAATTATAAGAATAATCTTAAGACCTGGTCAAGAATCTATTGATTCAGAGACACACACATAGTCCTACTTCGAAGTCTGGCGAGCCAAAAAATATCAAGCCTGTACATTGTACAATCTAAACGATTTTCAACGTCTGTCTTTAAACACCGTTGCCAATAAATTGTCTGAGAAATATTACTTTCAGATTTTTCTTTTCGCTCCTAGATAAAATGTTTACTTTAAATATTTTTGTTACTATCAGAATAAAATTAAATACCAGCAGAGCCTCTACCATGAGTTGCCATCGAAAACTTACTCGCTAGCGTTAAATACGCTAGCGTATTAACGTGAATCAAATAGATTTTGATTATGTCAAAACTCGCTAGCGTGTCCGTCAATAATTTATATGAAAATATATTGTACAGAGCCCCTACCGGTCACAGAAAGAATTAAAATTCGTACCAAGAGCACTATAGATTTCGATAGGTAAGAAACCTAACGTAATCTATTCGATAGTCACGAACGTTTTCAGCTGTCACCATACAAAACGGCACCATGAGTCACTAGTTAGACTGACGCTATCGAAAAATACACTTGCGGTAGTAGTTACGTAGCTCACTAGCATTTTGAGGTGTGAAACATGTTTACATTAAAATTATATACGTTTTTGAGTCTTTTAAAGTCAAAATAAGGAATATGGAGGCCGCTAAATTTGGAGACCAACGACGTGCACAACGTGAATTTCAAGAAAAAATCAAAATAAGTTCCATTACAAAATATTATATTAATGTAAACATTTCGTTTTATTTATTTAAGCCTTTTATTTCCCAAAAAGTACATTTTTAGCATTCATTCATATTACAATATAAACATGCGTTTTTAACAATAATGAGATGAACAAGAATAGATGATTAAATAAATAAATTGATTTAACAGATTAAGTAAAATAAAATAAATTATATACACAATCTTTTTCAATTGATATTGGGTGCCCATTTAAGGGCGAAGGCCTCCTCCATCTTTCGCCATTCGTTTGTCTTGGGCTATTCTAGTCCAAGTGAGGCCGGTCACGGCCACAATATCGTCGCACCACCGCGACCGGCAACTGGGTTTGCCTCAGGTGCGTGGTGTATCGTGAGGGTACCAATGGAGAACCCGCTCGCTCCAGCTTCCATCTTTGGCTCTGGTTGCATGTCCTGCCAATCGCCATTTCAACTTGCAAGCTAGTTCCGCAGCATCTATTATTTGAGTGCATAGTCGTATGTCTTTGCTTCTCTTTCCGTCTCGGAGTTTAATTCCTAATATACTCCTCTCCATTGCTCGTTGGAAGGCTTGAAGTTTTTTATAACTGCCTTTGTTAGTGTCCAACTTTGACAACCGTAGAGTAGGTAATATAATGGTTTCCATAGCTTTCTTTTTCAGGCGACTAGGGATGCGTGATTTCCATACCTCATTCAACGTCCAATATCTTCTCCATGCACTCTTTATCCTGCAATCTATTTAATTTTCAGTAGCTTTATTAAATGATATGCTTTGCCCGAGATAAACAAAATTGTCTACGTATGCGATTGCTGTGTCTTGTAATCACCGTTAGTACTCATAAGCTGTTACATAATAGACATGTTTTTTCAGCGTTCATTTGAAGATCGCATTTTCGGCTCCCCTTATCTCGTGACTTCAGCATGTGCACCAAAACATGTCATCTGCGAAGCGAAGATGGTTCAAGAACTCGCCGTTTATACCGACATTGTGCCAATCCAGCTGTCTGATTGAAAACATAGTTCATTTTAAATTTAAATAAAAAGCGCCGCAAATCACACATCGTTAAAGTAATTACAAATTGAATAGACGTACATAATTATTATAAGGAATACAAATTGAACAACCCCTAAATACCGTAAGTAGTTCACTAACCGCCAACCTTTATATTTAGTCGGATTTTTTCATGATATTGACTGTCATAACATTGTTACCATAGCGATACCCTACGTTTTGATCATATGAGCCGTTCTCTCTTCTTATTACTGAGAAAGAAAGAAACAAAACATAAGAGTGAATTTAGCTAGACGACACGATCTATCGAGCTTACCTTAGCGCCTGCGTAAGACTCCGTAAAACTCATGGTGCGAGCCATTATCGAAATCTATTTGATCCACGAGGATCCACGTTAACACTTCCGACTCCACCCTCTTTTCATAAAGCTCATACGCCATGCCACCATACATATTGGAAGTGAACCCTCGAGGAGGGTCACCGGCATTACGTTTGCGCTAAAGTTAACCATCGCCGACGGACCCGGACGGTCAACGGCATTAGGTTTAAAACCATATTATAAAACACTGTAAAACGACGTAAAATAGTATGTTCAGGGGGTCTTGTCGCTATACGTATTTTCCAACATTTTATATTTTTTGTGAATATTTTTAACCGTGAACAAAACATTTTTGAAAGTAAAAATGCTTGGATTTTAAAACCAACGCTTAAACTAATAAATCTTGTTAAAATATACATCAGATTTTATTTTCAAGGTATATAATGCTGTATTCGCTAAGAACAACCTACATTTAAAATGAGCCCTCCGCGAGGGTTCCCGCCATCCCATAAGCGACTAGGTGAACCCTCCAGGAGGCGTCCCGGCATTGAACGTGTTAATACGCTGGCGCTAGCGAGTACGTTTCCGATGACAACTCATGGTAGAGATATCTTTTTCTTTTTGTTCACCATGTCTGAGTTTTTGTGTTTATGTTGTTTGTTAGTAAATTGATGTTACTATGTGGTGGGGTGAATGCATTTAAATTATTGCTTCATTTTGCAGTGTTCGGGATTTATTATTTTACTTCTTGTTAGTGGTTTAGGTATCGCTGTTTACTGCAGGGTATAAGCCTCTTACTTGCCGCAATACTCAATTTTTCACTCTTTCAAATCTAATGCATTAGTTATTATCGCAAGTAATAACTTAAATAATCAAGGACACCTTGTCATCTGACAAGGAGTGAGGAAACGCATGTGGCTGGTTTGGGTGAGGAGGAAGAGGAAGGCACAATAATTTTTGGATGGATTGTGTGAGGAATAATATGAAAGAGAAGGGAGTGACTGGACAGGCGTGACGGTTGGCAGGGGAGAACATGTTGCGCCCACCTCAACTAACATGGTACAAGGGCAGGGAGATGTTGGTGATGATGACGATGCAGTGTTTGTTTAAATATTTAAACAAACGAACTGATGAACGCTGATAAAAATATATTAAAATAAGTATATAATGTATAATTTTTGTTACCTATGCCATATCGGTCCCCTTCTAAACGTTTTAGATCAAATGAAATGTATATTCATAGAAGGAATAAAAATATCACAAAATGGAACAGTTACAAAAATAATTGTTAGGTATGCATCAAATTCTATTCTAGACTAGTGGGCGCTTAAATTATCATATCCGTATGTGTTTCTAAATGGCCAACCTACTGCCTTAAACGTTAACGTTTTTATTTTTATTCATTTACACTTTACCCAATTTCGTAAAATACTTTCTATGCAGTAAAACGATTTTGTTGATTTTGAAGGAAATCAAATCCAATTTCTAATCCATCGCTTCAACGTTTGAAAAACTCGTTTGCTAGTCAACGTAAATAACACAATGCATGTTGTTGAATTTTCGGAACAAAATTACCCCACAGATTTGTTTATCTAAACAAAATACTAGTTTGTTTATTTATATTAGCATACAAAACTATTCAAGAAAAACAAACATCTAGAATGTTTCCTGAGGTGTTTCGTAAGAGTTCTCAACAAACTTTGACTCGCCACTGAAAATATTTACAATGGCAGGAATATTGTATAGCAGTTTAACTAGTTTCAAGAGTTTTTCATAAAACTCTTTTAGGTATAAAAAAAAGGCTGACTTCCTTTTTATGGTTATTCAAACTGAACTATATTCTTTTTAGTTGAGTTTGAATTTATATTAGGGGATATCCAAATAGCCAAATGTGGTCAAGAATCCTAGAAGCATGTATTTTTAGTCTTATAGAAATCCTATAAACGTTTATAAAACCGTATTTGGGCGCAGTTTATAGAACTACTACGCCCTCTTATTGTTTTGTTACAGTCCGGTAAAGGGCAGTTCCATGTTATAATTATCTTACTATGTGCTTTTGCTGGTGTAATTGATCCAATACTTATCAGCGAGATGCCATTAATAGAGCATTTGTTCTTCATTATTTTTGTAATGCTGGTCTCTTAAGAAATATATTATTTTTAAAGGAAAAGTAATCCACATTATAATATCTATTAGCATAACAAAGGTAACTTTTGTCTTTTAACGATTCTGTAAAGAATGTCTACTCAACTTGCGAAATTAATTTTATTGATAAAGTGTTCGATGATAATAAACATATCTTTATGCCATTCTTTATTATTTGTTTAGTCAATAAGACTTTACAAAAACTTAAGCCGCCATAGGATCTAGATCACATGCCCTAATATTGCATTATCGAAACTTTTATAATACAATTTAGTCAAAGTTAAGACTACTACAGGCCGATTACTCTAGTAAAAGCAAATGTAGGACACGTATAAATATAATCTTACCTATAAAAATCGGAGGGCATGCTAGGTTGGTGCTAACAATCCAATCAATCCTCTATTGTCTTTGACCTATAGCAGCTATATCTAAGACGTGTATAGAAGTACATGTCTTATAGAAAAATTAAACAAGACGTTAACGAGAGTAAACAATCTTATTAAATACATTTATAGTATCAAAAGCGCAAATCAGCATATATGATGCTGATGTAAGATCATGTAGAGTGATCTTAATTAAAGCGTCTATTAGATTCCTTTATTAAGACATTTACATAGTCTTATAAGTCGAATACTATGTGAGAATATTGCTACTTTTTTAAGTATCCCTTAACCTAGCTAAACATTAGGTACGTGTTACATATATTGAAGTTTGATGTTTTACAAATACATACATACATAAGAGGCTCTAAATTATTATTTATACACACTTCACCAGTCTGTATTAAAGATAAACCTCATGGAATTTCCAAGTCATTTGCTAAAAGTTAAGATATTTCTTCCAGATTTGAAACCTCAAAATTCTGAACAAACATGTGAAAAAATTAAAAAATAAATAATTAAATTACAAAACAACACAAACTTTCACGTTACAGGTGATATTTTAATTACAGGAATGTAACTCCGATAAAAAGCGCTCGTTTCGGATACACTCAATTTTATTTCGCAAACATGCAAATAGGTGGGGCAAGTGTTGTATGTAACTTTGTTCGAAAAGCTGTTCGGCCTTTTTGTAGTTTTTGGGTTTATTGAAATACATTTAAATTGAAAAATAGCAATAAAAGAACCAGCACTCCTGATGAAAATCAGTACAGTGTTTTCACTGCCAAAGAAATTCCAAATATGCACGCGTTTAATCAAAGTCGAAAATAAAAATAACAACTATTCACAATCCGTCTCATTACAAAATGAGTTCTAGCATTGATGCAAGCTTAAACCTGTCAGGCAGTTTTGTATTTTTAACCTGATTCCGACTAAAATAAAGTTCTTGATACAAAATTGTCAACTTAGACTCGGGTTTAAAAACAGTTTTTGGATTTAAAAACGTTCGTAATATAAAAATTGCTCTCTCTTTGCTTTAAACCTGGGTCAGCGATAAACGTGTTTAAAACATCATCTATCACCGTAATTTTCAAACAATTGTCAGAAATAGAACGATTTTTTTAAGTCGTTTAATGTTAAATTTGTTTAGTGATTTGTGGTGCAAATGGGCTCTAAAGTCCACAAGATTATCAACGCCTATGTATTGTAACAGGAACTATCTCCGTGAACTCCTTAATGAGTTTTATAAATTATATTTAAAACATAAAATGGCTTAATTCCTGTCCATCACTGTACAAAAGACCTTCCTAAAGCTTATGCAGCGTGTTTAAAATTTCGCCAATACATATTGACATATCATAGTACTGATAAAGTAATGGTGCCAAACCAATTACGCGGGCTCGCTCTCACACAATCAGAGGGGGTAGTAACCAAAATTGCCTATCTTCAATTAGATTTATCAGGAAGTTGATAAGACTTAGGTATAAAATAAAAATAACACGAGTAACTACATGATATTTCCAAACTTTTTGTGTAACAGAAACACAAAATATTAAAATTTTCTCGATAAAAAAACATCAGGAAGTTACCTCAAATTTTCCCGTATTTTCGATTTGTACTTAATATGGTAATGATTAATTGGATAAAAATTAGATGATTATTTGTATTATTAAAAGGCGAAAAAATTTGTCTAGGTTCTTTTTTTATTCCTTTTATTTTTGGTTTTATTACGAGTACAAGCTTTTAGCACTTACGACGTTCTTAGTTCGTGGAAGAAGTCATCTTCCGTCGCACGTTGCGGGAACTTCAAGCATATTTTTGTTTCACAAATCAGTCGCCGTCGCTCTGTTGAGACGAGAGACTGCGCTCAAATTTTTGGCTTCGCTGTGATATAATTTATTTGCGTAAATAATATTTTCGTAATTTATCACATTCTAGAAAAGAAACTGTGAAATAAAAAACATGAAAAAAACACTAAAACCACTTCCGAAACGATTATTAAAAGCTTTAAGAATTGATAATCTAAATAAATACCGAGGCTAAATAAAAATATAAAATTCAATGTTGATAATTGAAAACTCAAGATGACATACATTTTATTTGACAGATTTATGACTCTTAAAGTACAACTAGCGCCATTGTCCTGTATTTCGGTCAATTTTCTTGCGGAGAAAATTTACAACATAGCCAACTAGGCAATTCCACGTTTATTTGAAAGTTTGCGCTGGAAATTTTAAATCTTATTACGATTAGCGCAAGATCCAAATTCGTTTACCCCACTTTTTTGACAAACTTCTTATAAGGTAACGCTTAGACGAACCATTTCGAGCGACTTTTGACCATCCCCTAAATGAGGTTGAAACCCGAAAAGCATTATAGGTTATTGGTATATTATTATATCCTTTATTTCATCTACATATCATTTACATTTTTAAATATTTTTATAAAAACATAAAAATAATAGCCCACCAGGTATCGGGAGCAGGGTCCAAGCTACCGGTGGTCAGGGCTCGTGTATTATCTATGCTCCTGAGAGAGGAACCTCCTAACGATACACGTTGTGTCCAGAAGTAATTGAAGCCCTTTCTGGATCAAGCCCTTGATCCAACAGCCTAACGAGAGCCTCCTGAGGTGTTGGTCAAGGCTCTTAGCAATTATGTCATTGGCCGTCACGACTATCGGATTATTTTTCAAAAACACAAACAGCTTAAAAAATCTAAACAAAAATTTAACAGAAAAAGAGATAAGCTTGACATTATGTCTACAGTAAAAATTGCTATTTTTACTCACCCACCAACCAACCTACCCACCAACCTACCCACCATACTACCCACCTACCTACCACCAACCTACCCACTGACCAACCTACTCACCAACTAACCTACCTACCCACCAACCAACCGACCCACCAACCAACCTATCCACCAACCAACCTACCCACCAACCAACCTACCCACCAACAAACCTACCCACCAACCTACCACCAACCTACCCACCAACGAACCTACCCACCAACCAACCTATCTACCAACCTACCCACCAACTAACCTATGCACCAACTTACCGACCAACCAACCTATGCACCATCCTACCCACCAACCTACCCACCAACCAAACTACCCACCAACCTACTACTAACACACCAACCAACCAAAGTTTAATAAATACCTACCTAACTGTACATAATATATAAGTAGATAGATAGTCTTAATTACTCATACTACAATCAAGTTTATCTGAAATAAAGACATTTATTTGGTCTCATAAAGCCAACCGGAAAAATTGGAGGAATATTATGTACAGCTAGGCAGGTATTTATTAAACTTTAACAGAAAAAAAATTACACGTAAGTAACTACAATATTGTATTACGAGTACTGTTTTAAATTAATATACAATACTATTAAAATAGATTTACAATTTTACTGTTCGCGACTGTACCAAAACAAAATGTATGTAGAAGTTGACGTGGAAGTTTAACATACTTCTACATAGTAAACCAAGTCGAAATTATCATGGTTCGAGACGACTATATATTGACTATTTTTTGACACCAAATTCAAATTCAAAAACCTAGGCGTTCCGCGGTAATCAGGTGAGGATTGTGGCGAGAAAGGCTCTCCACGTAATCCTCACCAAGACCCCTTTATATCTCTGGAATCCCTTAATGACTATTTTCGAGATTTGGCATAGCGTTATGACTATTTATTGACTATTTTTTGGAATTGAAACCAAGTCGGTACTCCCAGCCGTTTGCTTGCACTGAGGTGAGGATTGTGGGGAGACGTTCACCCCACAATCCTCACCAACTTATAGCTGTATCTTCGGAACCATAATGCGACTATTTTTTTAACCTTGGTGACTATTTATGACTATTTCTTGACAATTTTTTGGCGTTTTCAAAATTGATTTTCATGAACTTTTCAAAAGTGAGGATTGTGGGGTGAAGGACACCGAATTGGCTGTTTTTTTGGGCCAAAAGGTATGTTTAAAAATAATAATTTGAGACCTATCAAAATGATGGGGTTTATTGACACTGGGCATACTCGTATTAAAAAAAACTAAATGGCGGATATTTGGCGAAAAAATCTCCCAAACCTATCAAGTGGTTTTAAAAGGTGATTACAAAAAATTATACAAATTATTTGTTAAAATGTAATTTGGAATGAGAAATCCTAACTAAAAAGCGTAAAATAAAAAAAGTTCATTTTTTTAAGACAGAAATAGGTCATCTTAATTCCACTTTAAGTTCACTTTGTACGTAGTCGGGTTTTTGTTCTTTTTTTTTTTTTTTTGTTCACAAAGGTTTTCGGTGGGGATTGTTTCTACTCTACTACGAAAGGTTTTCATGACACATGCTATGTGTCTTTGCACAATACGGTGCAAAATCCACTATACCAATATTTTTTTTAACTTGGGTAACACTGTTGCTAAGTGCAAAATCCACGATATAGCATTATATTTTTTTACTTGGGTATCACAGTTTTTCACGAAGACGTGAGGTACAAATTGTGCAAGGTCCTAAATAAAATTTGGTTACATTTGAATTTGAACCTTGTCACGTCAATATAGAGTTTCTAGTTCCAAAACTTGCATTTGATCTAAGATTCTGAATTCAAGCTTAGCGTATGGTATATGCAAAATAAACAGATGTTTTTAGTTTTACCTATTGAAGAATTGCATTGAAAATAAAGGGAGTGGGCAATGATCATATTTCGTTAAATATTGTAATTGAAAAACCATTTCGACGAATAGGGTTGCTGATCACTGCGGTCCAACAAATATTCTAAGTTTATTGATATTTTTGTTCAATCATGTTCGTCCTTAATAATGATGACCCTTATGATGTTATCATTCTAAAAAGGCTTGTTTTCCTCAAAGTAAAAAAGGGAAGGTAAGTGATACGATTAGTTAGATAGTATTTGCTTCCATATCGTCAAAAAAGCAAGTTTATTGAGCTTATTTTCATCATGACTGATAATGTAGTACGTAGTATAATACTTTGATGATGATCCGCTCGCATTTGCGCGGTTTTCTAATCAATGCCTATAACTGACTAATAAACATCGGATATATAATTATAACAATTATGTTCAGAGGTAAATAAAACCGTTTAAAATAGTAGCCCACCAGCATCGATAATAGATTCACGAATATACAATAATGTAATATCTGGAATAATATACCTACTTGTATACAGCGATCATACTCGTACTTAGGTAAATTGAATAGGCCGTTTCATCTGATTATTTTGCATATACTTAGTACAGAAAATTCAAATACGGATTCTATACCTAGCTAGATAAACGCCGGGCGAAAAGTTTCTGCCGGCGGGAAAGGATTGTGTTTTGTTTTCGTCGTGTTTGATGAGAGGGGTAGGTAAGGGTTGCGCGGGTGAAATTTGATTTTTTGCTGGCTTTATGCGCCCTCTTAACTCGATGTGAGTAATTTCATCACTGTGCCTGTCTCTAAATAATTCAGTTTTGAGTAACAGTATTGGGATTTTACATACAATATATTTTTACGTAGAAACATCGACTGCGAGTCCAATGGTGTTAAGTCACAGTTGAGCTTTTATGCACCATATACCTCTGCTTACAGTTCAGGGAATATGGGCGCGATGCTATGTTACGTTAGTTATCTACATTCTACACAATATCTTCGTTAGTCAGACACCACTTACTTTAAAATAAATATCAAATGAATTTGTTTGTAGGTAACACGCGTAGAAATCAAGGCTCGTTCTACTTTCATTTTCGTAAGAATTTGCCCTGCAGCGAAGAATTATAGCTCTAAGCTAATTATGTATATATGTTATATTTGCATATCCTTTTTCTATAACACAAATCAGCTTTTTAAAACATCCACCACAAGACAACCACCTGCTCATTCATACCTCAACCAATTCATTCTGCAGTAAACATGTAGAATATTCTATCTCGCAAAACTTTGCGGAGGTTTCAGGCCTTTCACGTGAAGGCAGGCTCCTTTCATCAGGCAGCTGACAAAGAAGGAGTAATCCTGCCGGTCCTGTTCCTGAAAGGAGCGTGAAAGGCGTGGGGTTGATTGTAAAACACGTGTGTCTGTGAGCCCGTGAGAGGGCTGAAAGGATCTTTAGGAAAATGCTGTGACTTTTTTTTTGGAATTTTGTTTTTTATTAAGCTATTGTTTATAGTTATAGAAGATACTAATATAATGTCGCACTGTTATATAAAATATATTAATTTAACACACACAACGTTACATCAGGCCTGTATTCCCCGAAAGATTAATTAATGATTTACTAAACAATCAAAAGCCCGTAAATGCTTGGAAATGGATGACATTTTTATTATTGGAGTACATGGAAACATACGGACGAAGCAAGATAATACTCGTATAAAGCTTTTAAAATCATTGTCAACTCATGATAGTGTTACGTGATAGGAAACAAACAGACAATTCATTTCATACAGATTTTTAAGCTTTTGTATCGATGATTGTAAACCATACCCGAAATGATAGCTAAACATAACCAGCGGATTTACATTTTTTTTTTAACTGTCTGTAATTGTTAGTTGCAAAGGTCCCTATGAGATCTTTTAGAGCCATCACTATTTTGGAATGAATCATTTGAGCTTATATGGTTTGTCGTTCGTAAAATGTAGGGTGGTTTCCCACGATTCGTGTTTTTGTGGACGGATGCGGTCTAGCCCGCACGACGCACCGTGGGAAGAGTATCGTCGTCCATGGTAGCGCTGACACGTATGTCGCGGTGCAGCATCTTTCCATTCTATACAAGGGCAGAACGCAAGGGTGTGAAACTAATCGCGTATAGATTGGAAATCACTTTTTTACTAAGGTCTTCCAATCTATACAAGAGTAGTAAGAAAATACTCGCGTATACTTCATAGTGACCTAATTAACTACCTTATTCCAAAATATACAGTGCCAGTATGCATAGGGACTAATCGTGTAGGTATATATTGCGTCAAATTGTTAACTGGTATCCAACTTGTTTGTGACGTAATGCACCTTGCGCTAAAAAGCCTGCCTGGCTGCAAGCAACTTGGAAGTAGTGCTCGCTTGGCTCGCGCGCGGTTGACACAGTTTTAACCTAACCTAACCTAACCCATTTCATATTCCGTTTTCTGTTCCATTTCACCCGGTTCACATATTTTTTTATTTTTAACTATCTACTCAATACTCAATATATTTATTGCTTCCACATGTGAACTTAGGTGGTAGGTTTAACAAAATAATATGATCATTGTGGACCCTGTCGGGCACAGCAAAAGTAGGAGAGAGGAAGAGGGCTTTTAATTTTGTTTACTTAGTTAGTACCTATTTATTGTAATTATTTACTACTCGTATGTTTAAAACTCATGTCAAGCGTAAGTGATGTAGTATAGTTTGAAACCAGGACGCGCGGGTCCACGTTACAAACGATACACGAGCAGTACGCAAAATTCTTGTATACATTGTAGGTACGACGGCCGATACTAACCGCCGCCGTGCAAATAACCGATATGGTTCGACAATACGAAGAGCACGGCTTCAGATCAAGTAGTCATTTTGCTGCTTTGTATGATGTGAGTCCTCGGACGGCTCGACGAACTTTGCATCTAGCGGAGCTACACTACAGACATCATGCTATTTAAAGTGGAAATCAAACCTCACAACAAAACTGTATTTTGTGCATCAATATCTAGATTTTCATTGGTCGATTGTTATATTATTTTACCGACGAAAAACTTTTTAAATCGAATCAAATCGGAAGATTAACTATGTTATGGGGGGGTAAATGGGCCACGACATGCGATGACGGAGAACTGACGTCGTTAGAAAGTAGGGCTTCTGCGTATAATTATGTATCGCTTTTGGAAGATGTGATGCTGCCTCCTGTGCGCGTAGATCCTGCAGCAGAATTTGATTACGTTCAGGATAATGCACCGATACACTCGGCCCGGTCTTCTATGGCGAGTTTCAACGTACACCGTGACATTCGTCTCATTCGATGGCCTACTCGGTCAGCAGATATGAACCCGATTGAAAATCTGTGGGGCATAATGGTTCAACGCTGGGATTGTTAGAACGAAGTAAACCCTGAAGCTCTTAGATCACATTGTGCACGGGTATGGG
The DNA here is from genome assembly GCA_916701695.1 of Agrochola macilenta. Classification (NCBI taxonomy): domain Eukaryota; kingdom Metazoa; phylum Arthropoda; class Insecta; order Lepidoptera; family Noctuidae; genus Agrochola; species Agrochola macilenta. The sequence goes on from OU753556.1 coordinate 23,320,982, forward strand.
ATGATATCGAAGTGACTGATTTATGCGCACGCCTTGTCGCATCTATGCGAGATACACAACTTGCCATCATAGCTGCTGATGGATTTTTATTAGACAATAAATTGTTAATAGAATTTAAAAAATAAAGATACTCAGAAAATAAAGATGTTTTGAATTTCTATTTGATTTTTTTCCTATTTTTGCATTTTCGTATGCATAAGTTCGACCTGGTTCGACCTCGCTTGGTTAATGTCCGTATTTATTGCAGTTAACATTTAATCGTTTTTTTTTACAAAAAATGTTTTTGTATAGGTCTATCCTAGACGATGACGTGTAAATAAAAAATAATCTATGCTCTATACCTAATCAAATCACATAGAATATCATCGACTTTGTGACATAGATGTGTGCATGCAATTATAAACCTTAAGATGGTAAGCATTTTCAGACCGCGACTGTATACGTGAGCAGTTTCCTATGGTTGCGTTCTGGCCTTGTATATATTGGAAATACGCCGCGGTGCGTCCGATTCGCGGCGAATCGGTCACTTCAAAGGTGCGGTGCGAGCTTCTCTTTCACTTTGCATTTCAAAATGACAGAATAGATCCAATCCCAAAAGTTGGCGTGATGATAAAGTAGGTATTCAAGACCCTCAGACCAACGCAAAAAGGTAAGCAGTCAAATTTATTGTTTATGTAGATCGCCGCCGAGGGACTAGTGTTTGGATTTAACCTAACAACTAAATGGCAAAGGAGAACAGTTAGGATTTTGCTAATTTGATAACTGTTATCATAATAACCGACCTCAAATAGTTCTGAGAAAAAAAAATACGTGTAAACGTGTTTATTAAATCCAATTTACAGAAATAGATATCATGTACAGAACTGATGATGATTGACTAATGATTATAGTATTTGTTTTGTATTGTATATATCTAGTTTGAGTCGTCTGTTTTTGACGTCTAGATATTATTATGTATTGTTAGTTATCTCAGGAATGGGTGCAGATACGTGATATTAGTGACTTTTAAATCTGATACTACGCCTACCTAAGCCTACAAATAATGCAAGTCAGTTACGCAAAAAATGTTTGTTAAACCAGAACGTGTTCAAATTCACGTGTGTGTTCACGTGTTGTAATTCATTTTAAGATAATTATAATATTATAATATTGTTTGTTGGATAATGGCATCTGTCATTTATTTACAAGGCTTGGGACCAACATAGAAATACTAAATTTGACTAGGTATTGTTTTTACAGAAAAGAACACTCTTGACTTGTAAAAACCATTTAGATGTTATTACTATAAATGTTGACGTAATATTTAATGATACTTGTAGTTTATCTTTGATTTTATATTGCTATTTTAATCAAATAAGTTGTTTTAGACTATTAACACAAAACAGTCAGTTAATGTTGATATTCTATTGAATTATATCTAAGAATAACAAATCGGCTGTTATTAAATTGCTTAATTACTTTATAATGTTTTAAAACGGTTTCACTACATAAGATTTGTTTATTATTACCTGTATTTGAGGTTACTAACCCTTTTTTTTTTTTTTTTTTTTTGTTCACAAAGGTTTTCGGTGGGGATTGTTTCTACTCTACTACGAAAGGTTTTCATGACACATGCTATGTGTCTTTGCACAATACGGTGCAAAATCCACTATACCAATATTTTTTTTAACTTGGGTAACACTGTTGCTAAGTGCAAAATCCACGATATAGCATTATATTTTTTTACTTGGGTATCACAGTTTTTCACGAAGACGTGAGGTACAAATTGTGCAAGGTCCTAAATAAAATTTGGTTACATTTGAATTTGAACCTTGTCACGTCAATATAGAGTTTCTAGTTCCAAAACTTGCATTTGATCTAAGATTCTGAATTCAAGCTTAGCGTATGGTATATGCAAAATAAACAGATGTTTTTAGTTTTACCTATTGAAGAATTGCATTGAAAATAAAGGGAGTGGGCAATGATCATATTTCGTTAAATATTGTAATTGAAAAACCATTTCGACGAATAGGGTTGCTGATCACTGCGGTCCAACAAATATTCTAAGTTTATTGATATTTTTGTTCAATCATGTTCGTCCTTAATAATGATGACCCTTATGATGTTATCATTCTAAAAAGGCTTGTTTTCCTCAAAGTAAAAAAGGGAAGGTAAGTGATACGATTAGTTAGATAGTATTTGCTTCCATATCGTCAAAAAAGCAAGTTTATTGAGCTTATTTTCATCATGACTGATAATGTAGTACGTAGTATAATACTTTGATGATGATCCGCTCGCATTTGCGCGGTTTTCTAATCAATGCCTATAACTGACTAATAAACATCGGATATATAATTATAACAATTATGTTCAGAGGTAAATAAAACCGTTTAAAATAGTAGCCCACCAGCATCGATAATAGATTCACGAATATACAATAATGTAATATCTGGAATAATATACCTACTTGTATACAGCGATCATACTCGTACTTAGGTAAATTGAATAGGCCGTTTCATCTGATTATTTTGCATATACTTAGTACAGAAAATTCAAATACGGATTCTATACCTAGCTAGATAAACGCCGGGCGAAAAGTTTCTGCCGGCGGGAAAGGATTGTGTTTTGTTTTCGTCGTGTTTGATGAGAGGGGTAGGTAAGGGTTGCGCGGGTGAAATTTGATTTTTTGCTGGCTTTATGCGCCCTCTTAACTCGATGTGAGTAATTTCATCACTGTGCCTGTCTCTAAATAATTCAGTTTTGAGTAACAGTATTGGGATTTTACATACAATATATTTTTACGTAGAAACATCGACTGCGAGTCCAATGGTGTTAAGTCACAGTTGAGCTTTTATGCACCATATACCTCTGCTTACAGTTCAGGGAATATGGGCGCGATGCTATGTTACGTTAGTTATCTACATTCTACACAATATCTTCGTTAGTCAGACACCACTTACTTTAAAATAAATATCAAATGAATTTGTTTGTAGGTAACACGCGTAGAAATCAAGGCTCGTTCTACTTTCATTTTCGTAAGAATTTGCCCTGCAGCGAAGAATTATAGCTCTAAGCTAATTATGTATATATGTTATATTTGCATATCCTTTTTCTATAACACAAATCAGCTTTTTAAAACATCCACCACAAGACAACCACCTGCTCATTCATACCTCAACCAATTCATTCTGCAGTAAACATGTAGAATATTCTATCTCGCAAAACTTTGCGGAGGTTTCAGGCCTTTCACGTGAAGGCAGGCTCCTTTCATCAGGCAGCTGACAAAGAAGGAGTAATCCTGCCGGTCCTGTTCCTGAAAGGAGCGTGAAAGGCGTGGGGTTGATTGTAAAACACGTGTGTCTGTGAGCCCGTGAGAGGGCTGAAAGGATCTTTAGGAAAATGCTGTGACTTTTTTTTTGGAATTTTGTTTTTTATTAAGCTATTGTTTATAGTTATAGAAGATACTAATATAATGTCGCACTGTTATATAAAATATATTAATTTAACACACACAACGTTACATCAGGCCTGTATTCCCCGAAAGATTAATTAATGATTTACTAAACAATCAAAAGCCCGTAAATGCTTGGAAATGGATGACATTTTTATTATTGGAGTACATGGAAACATACGGACGAAGCAAGATAATACTCGTATAAAGCTTTTAAAATCATTGTCAACTCATGATAGTGTTACGTGATAGGAAACAAACAGACAATTCATTTCATACAGATTTTTAAGCTTTTGTATCGATGATTGTAAACCATACCCGAAATGATAGCTAAACATAACCAGCGGATTTACATTTTTTTTTTAACTGTCTGTAATTGTTAGTTGCAAAGGTCCCTATGAGATCTTTTAGAGCCATCACTATTTTGGAATGAATCATTTGAGCTTATATGGTTTGTCGTTCGTAAAATGTAGGGTGGTTTCCCACGATTCGTGTTTTTGTGGACGGATGCGGTCTAGCCCGCACGACGCACCGTGGGAAGAGTATCGTCGTCCATGGTAGCGCTGACACGTATGTCGCGGTGCAGCATCTTTCCATTCTATACAAGGGCAGAACGCAAGGGTGTGAAACTAATCGCGTATAGATTGGAAATCACTTTTTTACTAAGGTCTTCCAATCTATACAAGAGTAGTAAGAAAATACTCGCGTATACTTCATAGTGACCTAATTAACTACCTTATTCCAAAATATACAGTGCCAGTATGCATAGGGACTAATCGTGTAGGTATATATTGCGTCAAATTGTTAACTGGTATCCAACTTGTTTGTGACGTAATGCACCTTGCGCTAAAAAGCCTGCCTGGCTGCAAGCAACTTGGAAGTAGTGCTCGCTTGGCTCGCGCGCGGTTGACACAGTTTTAACCTAACCTAACCTAACCCATTTCATATTCCGTTTTCTGTTCCATTTCACCCGGTTCACATATTTTTTTATTTTTAACTATCTACTCAATACTCAATATATTTATTGCTTCCACATGTGAACTTAGGTGGTAGGTTTAACAAAATAATATGATCATTGTGGACCCTGTCGGGCACAGCAAAAGTAGGAGAGAGGAAGAGGGCTTTTAATTTTGTTTACTTAGTTAGTACCTATTTATTGTAATTATTTACTACTCGTATGTTTAAAACTCATGTCAAGCGTAAGTGATGTAGTATAGTTTGAAACCAGGACGCGCGGGTCCACGTTACAAACGATACACGAGCAGTACGCAAAATTCTTGTATACATTGTAGGTACGACGGCCGATACTAACCGCCGCCGTGCAAATAACCGATATGGTTCGACAATACGAAGAGCACGGCTTCAGATCAAGTAGTCATTTTGCTGCTTTGTATGATGTGAGTCCTCGGACGGCTCGACGAACTTTGCATCTAGCGGAGCTACACTACAGACATCATGCTATTTAAAGTGGAAATCAAACCTCACAACAAAACTGTATTTTGTGCATCAATATCTAGATTTTCATTGGTCGATTGTTATATTATTTTACCGACGAAAAACTTTTTAAATCGAATCAAATCGGAAGATTAACTATGTTATGGGGGGGTAAATGGGCCACGACATGCGATGACGGAGAACTGACGTCGTTAGAAAGTAGGGCTTCTGCGTATAATTATGTATCGCTTTTGGAAGATGTGATGCTGCCTCCTGTGCGCGTAGATCCTGCAGCAGAATTTGATTACGTTCAGGATAATGCACCGATACACTCGGCCCGGTCTTCTATGGCGAGTTTCAACGTACACCGTGACATTCGTCTCATTCGATGGCCTACTCGGTCAGCAGATATGAACCCGATTGAAAATCTGTGGGGCATAATGGTTCAACGCTGGGATTGTTAGAACGAAGTAAACCCTGAAGCTCTTAGATCACATTGTGCACGGGTATGGGATGATATCGAAGTGACTGATTTATGCGCACGCCTTGTCGCATCTATGCGAGATACACAACTTGCCATCATAGCTGCTGATGGATTTTTATTAGACAATAAATTGTTAATAGAATTTAAAAAATAAAGATACTCAGAAAATAAAGATGTTTTGAATTTCTATTTGATTTTTTTCCTATTTTTGCATTTTCGTATGCATAAGTTCGACCTGGTTCGACCTCGCTTGGTTAATGTCCGTATTTATTGCAGTTAACATTTAATCGTTTTTTTTTACAAAAAATGTTTTTGTATAGGTCTATCCTAGACGATGACGTGTAAATAAAAAATAATCTATGCTCTATACCTAATCAAATCACATAGAATATCATCGACTTTGTGACATAGATGTGTGCATGCAATTATAAACCTTAAGATGGTAAGCATTTTCAGACCGCGACTGTATACGTGAGCAGTTTCCTATGGTTGCGTTCTGGCCTTGTATATATTGGAAATACGCCGCGGTGCGTCCGATTCGCGGCGAATCGGTCACTTCAAAGGTGCGGTGCGAGCTTCTCTTTCACTTTGCATTTCAAAATGACAGAATAGATCCAATCCCAAAAGTTGGCGTGATGATAAAGTAGGTATTCAAGACCCTCAGACCAACGCAAAAAGGTAAGCAGTCAAATTTATTGTTTATGTAGATCGCCGCCGAGGGACTAGTGTTTGGATTTAACCTAACAACTAAATGGCAAAGGAGAACAGTTAGGATTTTGCTAATTTGATAACTGTTATCATAATAACCGACCTCAAATAGTTCTGAGAAAAAAAAATACGTGTAAACGTGTTTATTAAATCCAATTTACAGAAATAGATATCATGTACAGAACTGATGATGATTGACTAATGATTATAGTATTTGTTTTGTATTGTATATATCTAGTTTGAGTCGTCTGTTTTTGACGTCTAGATATTATTATGTATTGTTAGTTATCTCAGGAATGGGTGCAGATACGTGATATTAGTGACTTTTAAATCTGATACTACGCCTACCTAAGCCTACAAATAATGCAAGTCAGTTACGCAAAAAATGTTTGTTAAACCAGAACGTGTTCAAATTCACGTGTGTGTTCACGTGTTGTAATTCATTTTAAGATAATTATAATATTATAATATTGTTTGTTGGATAATGGCATCTGTCATTTATTTACAAGGCTTGGGACCAACATAGAAATACTAAATTTGACTAGGTATTGTTTTTACAGAAAAGAACACTCTTGACTTGTAAAAACCATTTAGATGTTATTACTATAAATGTTGACGTAATATTTAATGATACTTGTAGTTTATCTTTGATTTTATATTGCTATTTTAATCAAATAAGTTGTTTTAGACTATTAACACAAAACAGTCAGTTAATGTTGATATTCTATTGAATTATATCTAAGAATAACAAATCGGCTGTTATTAAATTGCTTAATTACTTTATAATGTTTTAAAACGGTTTCACTACATAAGATTTGTTTATTATTACCTGTATTTGAGGTTACTAACCCTTTTTTTTTTTTTTTTTTTTTGTTGGGAATTCATCAAATGACTCCTCCCGCTCTGGGCAGAGCGAGAGGGAGTGTCAGACTTTTACTGACTAAAACCCACCCGTGTTCCTTCCGTTGCCTATTGTCTGGGGCCGAGATATCCCTTTCGGACAGACCCACAACCCCAGCAAGGTTATTAAGCCTTTTTTTTTTTTTTTTTTGGGTGGGAAATCATCAAATGACTCCTCCCGCTCTGGGCGGAGCGAGAGGGAGTGTCAGACTTTTACTGACTAAAACCCACCCATGTTCCTTCCGTTGCCTGTGTGCCGGGGCCGCGATATCCCTTTCGGACAAACTCGCAACCCTGGCAGGCATTGGCCCTTACGGACCCCGTCAGTTGGTGCTGACATCTCTTTGAGGCGCGCGTGGAACACAACGCGCCGTCGACCCGGGCCTGGTCCTAATCGGACGGCGAGCTACCCATTGCCCACCGTCCGCAAGCCCGCGCCTACGGTGGCCGGAAGTCGGCTCGCGACTCCCGACGCCCGGGGCGTCTCCTGCGGCGACTAGGGGCGCGAGGGCGCGCATCTTGCATTTCCCTCGCGCGCTCCGCCTCCTCCTTCGCGAGCATTACTGCTTCGCAGAAGGAAGTGACGGCTTCCCATGCACTCTCGCTCCGGACCATGGCCTGAACCAGGGAAGGTTATTAAGCCTTAGTATGACATCTGTGATTTATTTAAAATGGCGGTAGATGTTTGACATAAAAAGGATTGTAATGACGTTATCGAGTTAATTGCTCGGTGGATGTTTAGTTGGTTGGTTCTAGTGCCGTTGTTGTATGGAATAGCCAGGTGTCACGTAAGTTAAGTAATTTGATATTATACCGTAATTATTGCTTATTGTGATTATGTTGTTGTGTATGATTGTCAATAATATAAGGCATGTGTTGATAGTATACTGTCATACTGTTTCCATGGAGTTTCTTGTCCTTCTTCTCCATGAAGACCTAGTTTTGCGAACGGACAACTAGCTTTCTGATTAAATAACGACAAGTCTAATTAAATAAATGTCTAGCCTTGTCTTTCTGTGCTTTACTTCATACGATCCTTTCCCTACAAAACAAATTCAACAGAACTTACATACACAGTGATCATTCCGACTTTTAAAAGTTGCTAAATTGGGTAATACTTATACATACACTTAGTATGATGATATGATATAGTGCTTACTGCCTCTTCTAACAAACGCATACACATAAATTATATACTCGTATGTGAATATTTAAGTATTCTAGTAAAATACTTTATGAAATAAATTCCGGAAATAATGTCAACCCAAATCATTAAAAAAAACCGGCCATGTGCGTGTCGGTCCACGCACAACACAACATTGCATCGATATGGAGCGACGACATCATTTGACACGAGAAGAGATGATGAGAGCCGTCGGAATGTTGCAAGCTGGTTCCAGGCAACGTACTGTGGCTGCGACAGCTGAGCAACAACAAGACAACTGAGCGTCATAAGCCACCTCTGGACGGCTATCGTATCACGGGCAGCGTGGCCAAGTGACATGGAGGACAATCTCGCATCACCACTCGCAGACAGGACCGGTACATCCAAAATACTGCTCAACGGAATCGTACCATGACCGCCATGATGTTGGCTACGAGGCTCCACAGCTCTTCAGGCTTGCTGATAAGCGACCAAATCATCCGAAATTGTTTACATGAAGTGGGTCTGCGTTCTCGAAGGGAGGAAGAAGACTGGCGTTGTGCTTTTCCGATGAATCTCGTTTCGAGATGAGGCCAGGTACAAGACGTACTCGAGTTTGGAGGACCTCTGGACGTCAAGAACTTTTGAAATTTTGTCAGAAAGTTCTTTCATATGGAGGGGGAACAATAATGGTTTGGGCCGATGGAAGAACCGATCTCATTTGGATCCGGGGCAACCTCAATGCTCAGATTTATGCGGAGAGGATTGTTTTAGATGTGATCATCCCTTTGCGAAGCCGGTTGGGTGATTCGTTTCGACTAATGCAAGACAATGCACATCCACACACGGCTAGAGTCGTAAAACAACTCTTGCCGATGCTCGCATCAACGTTCTGCCGTGGCAAAAAAACTATCTTCTATGTTTATAATATTAGTTTAGATAAATAAGACTATGCTTATCTTACACACTTACTGTTTATTTGGTATGGTGCAGTGCAAATGTGTTTTGTAGACTTCTTCAGCTCCACAGGAGACGGGTAGAATAATTAATAAAACAAGATTTCATTAGAAACTGCAGCTGCAGCGTTGAGTAACTAATACGTGTTGCGTGGGTGGCGTTGGCGGACAGAGTGAACGCTGTGAACTTTTTTTTTTTTTTTTTTATATAGTGCATCTCGCAGTTAACCTCTGAGGAGGTCGTAGCTGCTTAACCGGACTTTCCTGTGGCTGCCTTAAGCTTCTACACTTAAAGCCTCCAGCCAGGGGCATAAAATATTCTAATTAAAACTAGGCGAACGCTCGCTAAGGGCACCCCCTGTGGGGTACGGACCTCGGCTTAGGGCGTCGCTGGGGGGAGGTCAGCAAGATGGGACAGGCTGGATCAAACATAGATTATTATTATTCGGGGAATTTAAGACTACGGGCTCAGCTTCGACGCGGGCTGGCGCATCGTCGAGCAAGGGTCGGGGGGAAACGCTGTGAACGGGCGCGACTGCCTTTTATTGTTTCGTACCGTGTGCGCGGTGCGTAGCGGGACTATCAAAGTGGTCAGGGCAGGCGGACCAGTATAGTTTAAACAGTTATCTGTGTGTGTGTATGTAATGACGTTGCAGCTTGTTTATTGACGTGATCAATTAGATTACATACATATTCAAGACTTATAAGATTCCAGTTGTTAAGGTTTAATTACATGCAGACTTATTAGATCCCAAGTAGATCTTTAATTGACTTTTGAACTCTGTATAAGCTTACTTTATTCAGTAGTAGGCAAGGGTTTGACATGTTTGACGTCCAAAAGATATATTAGAAATATAATGAGAAACAAAACTTACTTAATTCTAATAAGAAATGCGATGAGAAATAAAAGGTTAAAATGACGACTACTATGGAACATTTAACGCAGGAAACATTCAAATATTATAATTAAATAACAAATACGAGCTAATAAACATAAAAGGACTATAACTATCTTAAATAACTAAAGCTGTTATTTACATACACTGTTCATGACGGTTACAAAAACGGAAAAAATGTTACAAAAACGGAAGAAGTGATTCATAAACTTTCGATTCTTAAAATCCACCATCTTTATTTCATCTCCACCGACTTACAAGCGTGATTTAGCATTAGAAAGATCGGCATCTGAGTAGCAGACTCACTGAAGTCTAGGTAAATGGCAGAAATAAGCAAAAAGGTTACAGCGACGCTCATAATGGGCAATATCAACGTCTAGAGAACCTGCGTTTGTCACGGTTAGGGTGTGATGCAGGTTAGATGCAGAAGGGCAACTCTGTGGAAGAATTAATACCGAGACATAATTACACGTTCTTAGTTCCTCTTAAAAATATATTATGACGATTCGTTGCGATGTCCAATTTGTCAAACTTATAGCTGTGGCGCTGAACAAAAATAACGTGACACGGCTGCCGTGCCAAGCGCCATACGAATAGATGACACGCCTCCCATGTTTTCAGCCATGCGTAAAAGAAAACAGTATTTTGACCATTTTTTTTTTTAGGCCTGAATGTTTTTAGTTTGGTTAGCTATCATAAGTTCGAAAAATATTTGACCGAATTTCATTTCACCTAAAACTTTTCAACTATTATCGTTACGTTTTTTTTTACTTATTCAAAGTCACGTCTGCCACTGTATCAGTTGACCTATTATCAATTCGATTTTTTTCGTTTCCAAGTTACAATTAGCCGAAATAACATTTGTTCGAAGTATTATGTTTCCGAACATTTATTATACCACGAGGTATGGATGGGTGAAGGAAGGATGCTTGCTTCAAGCATGCAGCATGCAAGCAGATATACAGCATGCAAGCAGGCATGCAGCGTGTAAGCAGGCATGCAGCAGGCATGCAGCAGGCATCCAGCATGAAAGAAAGCATGCAGCGTGCAAATAAGCATACAGCATGCATGTAAGCATGCAACATGCAGCAAGCATTGTTTCTGTCACGGCTCCGGCGCTGCGGGGTTTGGGCGGCCCTACGCGAGCTTATCGTCGCAGATGGTTTTAACGCTCACCACCGCAGCTTCGGCTCGCAGGCCGCCCTACCCTTCCGCGCCTACGCGGGTTTAAATTACACTCTAGGGGTAGGGCAGACAAGACTAGGTGGACTCGGTTTTGCAGCGATTCGTTTCTGTCACTAAATATTGTAGCACAACATAATGACTTTTTATGACACTATTTTAATTTAATATTGAAAAGTATTGTTTCGGTGTGGTGAAAATATGGCAAATAAAACATTTGGCAAATGAAAACGTTCAAAAGAGGCTTCGGCCAATAGCAAAAAGTTATTTTGTAAATCGGCGAAATATAATTCGGTAAAATAATACGTATGACATATGATACTTCGATGATCTAAAAATATGTCAAATAATGCGTATAGCAAAAAAGACGTCGGTCAATAGTTTTCCGTAAAATGAAATTCGAACAAAAAAAAATTGGAAAAGTGATCGGTTCCCTTTTCGTTTACATTCGAAATCTAACGTGGACGGTCAGGAACGTTGTGTGAAGTGATTACAAGTGGCAAAATAACTGTTGTTTTGGAAATGGATTGTAAGTGACTTTTTATTACAGATGTGCTAAACCTTTTCAGCTAATTTTTTATTTTCTAACAGTTTGAGTGAATATGAGGTAATAAATTAGATCTAAAAATATTGTTTTCATTTTGCTCATAGTTTAGTAATGTCAACTATTTAAAGCAAATGAAAAACTGTCAAGTTTGATTAAGTAGTTATTAGATTTTATTTTTTATTGTCATGTGCTACATGAGTAAGTAATTAAACTTAGCCATTCAAAATTTTATTAGTGTCAGTATAAAATAACATTTTGCGAAATACTGCTATTAATAAATATATTATTAGTTACCATCTATTGCCTATTTTTTTATATATAATTTTTTGATATAGAATTACGGCGAAAAAGAAAGTACATTCCAGAGACAGAAATTGAAACTCAATGCGACGACGATGACGACATTTTTGAGCAGAATTCGCAAACGTATTCACAAGACTGGGAACACACAGAAAACTGGGAATCTACACAAAACAGAAAAACATTGGATACTTCAACGTGTACAGAAAAAATGATGGTGGACAATGCAACGTGCACAGAAAAAATAATGGTGGACAGTGCAATGTGCACAGACAAAATAATGGTGGACAGCGCAAAGAGCATAGAAAAAATAATGAAGATGGTGATCAAGGGCCAACTATCTTGGACATCCATGGATGTAAATATTTTGGCCAGTTGATTTCAAATGAATTACTGCGCTTCAAACCATATGACAACCATTCAAACAAGATGCAGAAAAATTTTATTTTTTTATTTTTATTATTTGGTGGTTTATAATATCAACCCAACTTACAAAATGGTTGGTTACCCACTATTTAAAAAAAACATACAATATCCAGAAACGAAGGATACGAACTTAATTTACGTGAAAAACGAAGATAGTTTTGTTACGAGTAGATCTCCCTAAAAGTTAATTTGAAGGAGTTACCATCGATTTCAGAATGACACGGCTCCCGTGCCCAACGCCACATGCAAAAAAGAATGATGGCACGGGAGACGTGCCATCCGCAACGAATCAGTTACAAAATCAGATACTCATGATGGAAAACTCAAAATTGTATTGGATAGACATAAGCCACCGAAAACTTTATGTCAATCCAGGTGAAAGTCGTAGAAATACGAATTGCTTTGAAAAGGATTGGCCCTCGGGTCTGCTCTGTGGTATTTAGCTTAAAATAGAATCGAATCTGAAACCCACGTGGAATGTATTTATATTAATTAACTACGAATAGCGCAAAGTATTTTTTGGAATAAGTTACTGTTGATTTAGAGTCTGTGGATGCTGCGCGTTGCTACGACGTAGCAGTCATATGCTACGCTTGCTACGCATTTGTAATATCGCATAACCACTTTGATATCGCTCTATTGGGTTGGTTCTTTATTCCGCAAATTGCAAGACAGTCAAAAATATTATGACTTTTAATGAACGACGTAAGTTTGCGAACGACACTGCAAGTTTTTCTTACTTATGAATATTATAAACAAATTACTAAATTAAATATCTATTTCGTTCAGCAAGTTATTTTCCTAAAATTATACTTCTGTTTTCGTTTTCTCCATAACAAAGGACTCAAAATACTAGGAGCAGAATTTATAGGAACCGTCTCACAGTCAGTTGCGCAACGTTTGACTGAGAAAAGTTTGGATCATCAAGTTTTCTTTTAGCCCGACGTTTTTCAAATGTTTTTGTGTGTTTCAGGTTCGCAATTCAGATATTATTTTTGAATTAGAAGATATTTGTGAATAATTCTCGTTTTCAATTACTTATTGTGTATCAAATAATTTAATAACATGGCTATTTTAATATTTTTTATCACATTTTTTATGCTGTTATTTATCAGCTTTTCTGAAAAATAAAAATAAATCTGGTATTTGGGCTTCAAAACCTTGAAAACTTTGAGCAAAGTATTTGATTTCATAATACCGCGATGAGTCTTAGATAAACTACAATAGAAAACTAATTTGCTTATACACGGTGACATTTGAATCATAGTTTTGCTAGAACAAACGTTATTCAGACTATGGTCTACTACCATTCCACAGCATTCAATAAAAAAAAAACGTCATTGTTTTTTGAAAAAACACAAAAGAGACAAAGTTTAAAGAATTGGGATTATCGTTACTCCCTACAACAGAGACACTACGGTGCTCGCGTCTCAAAGTAGTTGCGGCGGCTCAGCTAGCCGGGAATCGGCTTGCGATTCCCGACGCCCAGGGCGTCTCCTGCGGCGGCTAGGGGCATGAGGGCGCGAAATTTGCCTCTCCCTCGCGCGTTCCGCCTCCTCCTTCGCGAGCATTGTTGCTTCCCAGAAGGAGGTGACGGCTTCCCAGAACAAGGGGTCCTGGGTTTGATTCGTAGGTCGGGCAAAGTGTGATTGGGTTTTTACATTAGCAATTTCTTAATAACAGAGTGCCTCGGAAAGCACGTTAAACCGTTGGTCCTGCGCCTGATCTCTCTCTAGTCGTGTCGGATTACGAGCCGTCCCATCGGACTAGGCGAGTGAAGGAAGAGAGAGTGCTCCTGTGTCTGCGCACACACTTATGCACTAGAATATCTCCCGCGCCGAAGACTATCCCCGTTGAGATTGGCCGCCATGGCCGAAATACGATCTGGAGGACTTTAAAAAATCAGAAGATATAATCCAATAAAATACGGAGAGTACAAGTGAAACTCGGCTACGTTAAGGGAATTTTTACACGCGTTATATTAATAAAGCACTTCGATTTCAAATAAGTAAGCCGCGCTCCTGCACTGTTACCTACTCTGTTCGAAGTAATTCTATTGTCATTGTGTTGCGGCTTCCGACGTTATTGTCATTTTAAATTAAATATTATCGTCTTTTGAGGAGGATATTGGTCTGAAGTTAAGGCAAAAAGAAAGGGGTATGAACCGCACAGGTATGGGACAGTCTGTTGTTTAGTACTTACTGCTCCGGACGTAATTTGGTCAACTTATACCTACAGTTTCGTAGTCGGGTTTTAGATTATTTTTGTGTGTCTGTTCTCCCCTGTTGCTGGAAATTTTTTGGAGCAAATCCGGTTAATCCTTGTCAAATTAATATTTTTTTTACCGACTTCAACAAATTAAATGGATAGGTAATCAACGTGCATTTTTTAATATCTCGTAAAAAAATGTATTGTGCCAGAGATATTACCAGCCATCGACAGGGTTTAAATAGTAAACACCTTATCTCACCATTTAGGGAGCAGGCAGTACGATGGTGATTTTATGACCCCGTAAAACATTCAACGGTATTAGTCGGTCGAATATCAGGTAATATGACTTTTACTGTCCCATGAAAGTAGGTTAACGTCCAAAATAATACAGGACGGCTGTTAAAAGTGTTGACATGGGTATGAGTTGATTGGTTTTGTAAAGTTCTGTGCATTTCTAGAAATTTCTGGCTATCTGTCCAAGGAAAGTATATCGTAAAGTTGATTTATCGGTTAGATGGATTACTGGTTTTATCTCAAGTATGCTGTAACCTATCGTGCTAATAAAAACATACTGGATCAAATTTATTATTAGGTATCTTAACCAGTCCTTTATTTACTTTAAAACGGCTTGAGAAACCACTAGTTAATGTTGTTTATTATGAAGAGCTAGTAGTGCAAAGTTCTTAGGCATAACTATACACATCATGGACTAGTCGCCTCAGTTCTGCGGTATGGTGTTATTTTTTGGGGACACTCAACAAATAGGGAACTTGTTTTCAGGATGCCAAAAAGATGTATACGTTCAATATGTGGTAAAAACAACAGATAGTTGCATTCCACATTTTTTAAAGTTAAAAATATAACCCCTACCAGCTTTACACATCCAAAAACAAATCCACATTTATTTAAAAAACTATGTGCTGTAAAGAGAACACCAATACGTGCACAATATCTAAATGAAATAGGCCTTGTGAAATTTAAAACTTCTCTAATGAAGAAAAGCTTATTTGGTGTTGCTCCACTAATCTATCTATACATATAAAATGCTTTGTCCTGAATGACTGACTGACGGATCAACGCACAGCCTAAACCGGTGATCGTAGAGACCTTAAACTTGGGGGATATGTTCTTTGTATGACTAAGGCATCCGATAAGAAAGGGTTTTTCGAAATTCTACCCCTAAGGGGGTAAAAAGGTGGGCAAAGTTTGTATGGGACAACGTGATTTCTTGGTCCAATCTACTTCAAATTTTGCATAATCATTCTTTAACAGAATTAAAGGAAGACTTGTTTCGTATTTTATTGAAATTCATCCCCTAACGGGGTTAAATAGGGGTAGAAAGTTATTTTGGGAGTGATTTGCTTCGAAGTTGATATCAATACTCCTTAGTGCTTTTGATTTAAATTACATTTTATTTTGACACATGTTTGAAAAGTCAATCCGATTTTATTCAAAAAAGGTTGAACTCACTTATAGGCTTGGTGCTTGCAATGCAAATACTCTTTAAAATTGGAATGTCTCGAAAGTCACCGTACTATACATATTAGTACCGCATTTGAAGGTTTCTAAGCTTTATAGAGGTCTGTTTTTATTCCTAAGATTCCCCTAACACCATCAAATTACCCATTCGAATTCAAGAGAGTGCAGTTTCCCATCAAAGTATGCTTCGCAATGACTATAACAAAAAAGTTCAAGGTCAAACTCTTAAGGTAGTGGGAGTAGACTTAAGGGAAAGCTGCTTCTCCCACGGCCAGTTGTATGTGGCATGCTCCAGAGTAAGCGCACAGAGTAGCCTGGTGATTCTAGCACCCGAAAGAAAAACAAAAAATGTTGTTTACAAAGAAATACTGCGGTAGGTGTAGTATTTCGATTTCGTTGTAATAAGATAAAACACCCGTGTAACTTTCGCCAGATTTTTAGTTTTTTTGAGGTCTATTTATCCTTTATATCTCTACACTATAATAAAGATTGTTATATTATATAATTATTCAAACATTTTAACATAATAATTTATATGTTATAACAAAATTAATAACGTAAAAACCAATAAAAATCCTGTTAGAACCATTTTCGACTTCTACGCGGACGAAGTCGCGGGCAAATGCTAGTATATGATAAAATACCCGATGAAATAAAATGTATGTCATTGCAAAAGTTTAAAAAAACACTCAACGGCTTACTGCTTGAAAGATGTTACTACTCTATGGATGAGTTTCTTAATAATAATTATCTGTAATAATATAATCCTGACGGACATTTTTATACTAATCTTTTGAATTTTATTGACTTACATTTTTGACATGAAACGAAATTCTCAATTAATTAATTAATTATTCGGGTCTGGGTGTTAGTGTATGTGAGTTTCTATTTTTGTAAACGCACCCACGATACAAGAAGAAATTCTTAGTGTGGGGCAACGTTTTAAAAAAAAAAAAAGTCGGAAAAGAAAGAAAGAGTTGACTCTAAAATCCAATAAAATTGAAGTTGTATATAATAATCCTGTTATATACATTTTACACAAATCTTTTGAATTGAATTGAAAGGGGACGGGGATTTCTGGGCCTGATTGTAATAAGTTGACGTATGGTTAAAAAAAAAGGTTATATTTTTCTATTACAAAATGTGAAATATCAGCCCATTTTACAATCTGGAAATTGAGAAATCCAAAAATTAAGTTATGGCTACGAACAAAATGGAATATCGATTAAATTATAATCGACTATCGTGACAGAGTTCATACTATTTAAAAGATGCTTTTACCAGATGATTAATTCAAATACATTAATTAATAGAATTAACGTATTAAACAGTTTAAACAAATTAAATATCTATAAAGATAAATGTTAAAATCGATTCACGTTTGCTAATCGATTATTGTATTTTTAGTCTATGGTGATATGTCAGTCAGTCACTCGTTTCGTATCGTTTAGTGTTAGTGCGTGTGCGTTTTGAGTGTGTTTCCTCCCATAGTTTTATTGATATTTTCTTTGACCCCTGCTTTCTTTCTACGGACTTCTGATCTTGCTTCTTGTACGACCCTTGCTGCCATACCGGACACGGAGAGCCTCGCTTTTACGTTGGACTTGGACTTTTTTTTTTTTGGATTCTACGACCAGCCAATCGGTAGGATATTATCACAATGGATCGTTGTGTAAATTGTGGCATAGCGACTAGTCGCTGTAATACACTGGGTCATCGAGCTTTAGATGACGAAATGATATTAGCAGTGATTCGTCAATGGCGTGCACCACAATCTGTAAGTACTTACTCACCTCCTGTTTATTAGCTCACCAGGGTCTACCACGCTGGCTTGCAATCTTCACGATGTTTTCCTACACGATTACATTTACAAAATAATAAAGTATGAATAGGTAAACATTTAAAAATCATATGAAGATTTACATTACATTGAACTAAGATATATATTTTTTTATTGTAATAGATATTTGCACACCTATTCAGGTAGGATATGGTTTAAAGATCTTCTGTTCTATGTATCACCTCATGTACCCATATTCAACCAAATAAATGATTTGAATTTGAATTAAATAATTATCGGACAGAGTCGGTTGGTTTAAAAAAAAGTAATCATGTTAACTGATATTAAAAACTTTTTCCATTTTTCAGGTAAACAGCAGTGACCATGTTTGCCAAGCTTGCTGGGACTTGGAAAAAAAAGACTCAAAGACCACCTCATGGTGAACCTAGACATCTTGGCCACCGTAGTGTTTGTCTCCGATGTGGACGTTCACTTGCATCTAGAGTCAGCCATTTACTTCACACCACCTCACCTCGCGAATTGAGAATTTATAATGTTATTCAAGAGTGGATTATACCTAGAGCTGTAAGTTGAATCAGTTTACATTTGTTTTATGTGCTTTTGTTGTAAGTCAAATTGAGTTTTTTAATACTTCAATGATTATGTATTGTTTGTTGCAGATAGAAGTACCTAGTCGCATATGCCATACTTGTTGGGTTGCTGCAGACAGAGCTGCTGTCCATATGGTCTCTGGCCCATCAACTTCTTCCCAAGCAAGCCCAATTGAAGAAAAACAGCCACAGGTACAAGTTCTTCCTGCTGAACCTCCAGTTGAAGAAGTTAGAAGTATTCAGCCTGAACCTACTATTGTATTACCAGATTACATGAGGGCTGTTGAAACAGAAAGTAGGTGCTTTATTGAAGGATACCTGAGAACAGAGAGGTACAGAGTTCCACTTTCTACTAGAAAGATGTTGCTCAGTCGGTATAAATATTATGTACCTGAGAATAATCGTCTATGTGATAGACATTTAGTTATAGAAGCATGGGATTTTCTTACCAGTTTGAGAAATAATTATGTACAGACTTTTACAGCAAAACATATCCAGGACATGATGTCCTTAAAAGAAGTTGTAGAATCAGGATTACTTCATTTTGAGAGCATAGATGATATGGAAGACCATGTTGTGCATACGTGGATAGGGTTAAACAAAGCGCAGTTCCATCAAATGTTTAATGAGGTTCCTCAGTTATTAGAAATTCCTAGGGGGTCCCTAGCTTTAGCAGCATATTTAATTAAGCTTAGAACTGGGGATTCTGATGAGAGGTTGTCAACTTTATTAAAAGTGTCTAGGCGAACTCTAGAAAAGTGGTTACACCAAGTGAGAGATCTGCTGTATGAGTATTTTGTACCTAGACACCTAGGTTTAAATCATATAAATAGGCAAAACATAGTGCAAAGAAATCTGTTAATACCTAACACATTGTTTGGTAACTTTGAGGGAGTAGATAGGCCCATTGTAATATTTGATGGAACATATTGTTACATTGAAAAGAGTTCGAATTATTTATATCAAAAAAGAACATATAGCATGCACAAATATCGCAATCTTATGAAACCGTTTTTAATGGTATGTACCGATGGGCATATAATTGATGTGCTGGGCCCCTATCCAGCCACCACTTCAGACGCTGATATAATGAAAAAGGAATTTTCAAATGAAAGACCATTACGGGAATACTTCCTTCAAGGTGATGCTTTTATACTGGATAGGGGCTTTCGTGATTCATTGCCCTTGTTGCACCAATGTGGATATAGGACATATGTGCCTGCATCAATAGAAGAGGGTGAGACACAGCTTTCCACTAGTGAAGCAAATAAATCGAGAGCAGTCACCATATGTCGTTGGGTAGTGGAGGTAGTAAACGGCAGATTCAAAAGAGATTTTAAATTATTACGGCAAAATTATTTTAACGTAGCTAGTAAAAGTTTCATGAAAGATTTTGAGGTGGCTGCTGCTCTTTTAAACAATTTTCACCCTCCTATTATTGATCGTGTAGATGCTGGGGAAAATTAGTACAAATAAATATGAATATGAATACAGAAAATGAATTAGCAGAATTTATTGTAAGAAACCATTATAATAGGCGTAGGGCTGATTTTCAAACAATAACTGTACAAAATGATAACCTATATGATTTTCCCCAGCTTACCGATACTGAGCTAATACTAATATCACTAGGCACATATCAAATAAAGCAGGCACGTTCCTATTTTGGTGAACATGTAAGGGGCAATGATGGCTATGTGATAGAAGTGTGCAGGGAGGTCAGCAGCAGCCTACTTCGAGAGCTGTCAGCTACAAATACCTCATGGCTACTTAGGGGCCGCATTCATTCGAGACATATAAGTCGAAAAACGTATTTTGTTTACATTTTAGTCGACAGCTCTCGCAGAGGTAGGGAAGCAATAATAAAATATTATTGTAACTGCATCGTAGGCAAACGGACTGTAGGCTGCTGCGCCCATGTAATGTCAATAATATGGTACCTTAGTTGGGCTAGGTACCAAGATAATATTGTACCACCTGCACAATTTCTAGATGACATTCTAATTATAATTGAAGATGAATAAAATATACTAATTAAAAACGATTTTTATTTTTAATTATCATCTCCTTACCCATGATTTTTAATAGGTATTTGTGTTTCCTAATTTCCATCCACTCTCCAAATATAATTAAGGCAAGTCAAAGTGCCGCTAGTGGCACTCTATCCCTATCGGATTAAGTGCCAGGGTCCGTTTAGGCACAAGAGAATGTAATGTTTTCGGAATTTGGTGTTTTACAGCGAACTAACCGTGTATACAGTGCCGCTAGCGGCACTGTATACACCTTCTATAATTGTAACAGCATCCTATCTTTAAAAAAAACAACTACCTATCGCACAATGAGGTTATTTACATCGCACTTCAAAAATCAGCTGTTTTGTTACGTAACCTCACTTTAACAAAATCTCTTTTAACTCGGCTCTCAGATTGCTAAAATCCGCAAAATTTTCAGTGATGGTTTGATAATATAGTAGCTATTAATTGACACCAATTTCATCTCTTTACATCCAGGCCCAAGATTGTATGAAAGCGTATCCGTCTCCTTTTGACATGAAATGAATTAACTTTGAATTGTTATAAAATTTAATTTGCATGCATGCGTTAATACAATTGGATACTCAAGTACATAATATAAGTAGTCATATTGTAATAAATTCATCATTATAATTGATAATTTGTAAGTCACTATCGGCAAAACAGCGCACTACCTTATTTTTTAAGAACTTTGTATGTAACTATGTTTCACAAATAAATTATTTTTATTCTTCTTATTCTTAAAACAATTAAAAACCAATCACAATAATTAAAGGCACAGTTTACCTACAGTTCTTATGTCACGTGTTAGTAGTTCCTCATGTTAGAGGTCTCAGAAATGCAATTGAACAAACGCACTATCAATGTAGGATCACAGGATTACGGTTATCATACTGTATTCCTGTCATACCAGTATCCTTTATTAAACAGATAAAAATATTTACATCGTTTACTTACTACCTACGTTTATTTTGTATTCCTATAATGTGTGCCTCGATCTGGGTTGAATTTTATTTTCTGTCGTTATTTTACAGGAAACCATTTCGTTCATGTGTGAACATTATCAAATTATAACTTCGTGTTCCAATTACTGTTAATCAATCTTTATCACAAATGTTAATCATTTCGAAAAACCAATCTCTCGACCTAGATCGGTAAAAGATTAATCAATCTAACAACCAAATTAAAATAAAACTCTATTAACCCCGTTCACAATATTTTGATTATTTGAAAACCAATTTGGAAGTATGGCTTTAATTGCTTTTCTACCAACCTACTTTAATTTGTACCAGTAGCTATTTAAATAGTACCAGTACCAAACGATACATAAAAGTATGTCTTAAGCGTCCAGTGTACTCTGGAAAATCAGCCCCTTTACTCATAGGTACTCGTACTAACCAACTAATGATTTCACCACGGCAAGAGTAGTTCGTGCATTTATTATAATATTTTGAGGCGATTTAAGAGAAGATTACCTCGTAATTCCTTTATTACCTTAAGGTTGAATGTCACTTGTACGTCATAAAACGACAAGGTCTATTTGTAGTGACAGCTAATAATTTCAACGATAGTGAAGTTTCAGTTCACTGGGAATTTTTTGTCAAAAGTGGTAAGCAATTACGAGGTCAACTATACCTACTCACGAAATAAAAGGGATCCTATTTCATTCTTCTCAAACACAACACTTCCCCCTAACACCAATCAATCTGCCTAGCCTGTTTCCAACTATGTTGGGGACGGCTTCCATTCTAAACGGATGCAGCTGAATACCAGTATTTTACATGGACCGACTGCCTATCTAACCCCTAACACCATAGCCGGATTAAGCCGTACCTGATCACTTATTAACACCCATCAAGCGATCAATTCCATAAGTTTTCGGTGGCGCATATAATTCATCAGCTATAGAGCATCAAGGACTGCCCGTACCTTGTAACATGAATATTGTATGAGTTTTGACTGGGAGCGCACCGAAGCCATTATGAACGCGCGAACTCATGAAATTTAGATATACAAGGACTGAGCCAGTGGTCAGTACATGAGAAGTTATTGATGGTACTGTATCGGTAGTAGGGGTGTGGTTTTTATGTCTGATCTTGGAACCTGGGTTTCTTGATATTTTTTTTAAGTTTGTTCGAAAATGTTTTCTCTCATGCTGACATGCTAGCACAGACTACTTAGATGTGATATCTAAAGTCTTTTCAAAGATATTTTACCTCTTACAGCAACCATGTTATTCGAATCACTTGTTTACTTGCCGGTTACATGTAAAATTCAGCTTGCAATTCATACTTGAAGAACTATCTACGGTAGTGCACTGGTCTGTAAATACTTGGTTTATCAGGAATTGCTGTATGAAAGTAGTACGTATGGCGACTAACATAAACACATTATTGTTGTATAAAAAATTGAATAATATTAATTTTTTGGAATGTAGTTGCAAACAAAGAGCAAGACCGAAAAAGTGTAATTTTTTTACCATCGTGCAAAAGCGAAAGGAACATCGTTTAATTTCGCTCGCTCCTGCACAGGTTTTGTGCCCGCCCGCTTATGCATGCTTGCGCCCGCCGCGCCGCGTCGTCCTCGCGGAGACCCCTCGCCACCCGTTTGCAGTCCTATGTCTAATGTCCTAAGTTCTTCCAATATTCTTCTTGAGCTCATTTTTCTTATAACATGATATGCACCCAATATCTCCTTTTTCTTTTGCAAATTATTCTCTTTATCGTCGAGTGCAGTTGCTACGACTGCCAGTTCACGTAAAGTAAACTGTGACATACCTATTAAAGTTGTGGAAACTTTGGAGAAGGAGAATATTGGAAGAACTTAGGACATTAGACATAGGAACGCGAACGGGCGGCGAGGGGTTCCCGCGCGGACGACGGGCGCGGCGGGCGCAAGCATGCATAAGTGGGCGGGCACGAAACCAGCGGAGGAGCGATGGCCGAGCACTACCACTTGCGGTTCTTCGCCGGGGAGCGGGCTGCTCGCTTGAAGCGGGACGTGTGACGGCTCATGAGCAGCGCGGTGCCCGCGAGATGTCAACTATTCTGAGTTGTCAGCGCAAAATATATTTTAAAGCATTTGATTTAAAATCGTAACTTGAATGACAAATTAATATGCTGTGTCGGAGCGGTGCTGTGCTGGTTCCTTTAAACCCTCAAACCTAGTCTAATTTCTGATATACCCCCCACACCTAGTCTAATTTCTTTATACAGGAGGTTCATGTTTGTTTCAACATTTCAGTAGGACGAAAGGAAATAACATACCTTCGTGGACCTTACTGGTAGGACAAAAAAGTAGGTCCACGAGAAAACACCCTGAAAAATGACTTTAAAAGCGGTCATCCTCTTTTTATTTGTTTAATGGATACTACAAACTATTTCAATTGCCAGAGTAGAACTCCCGAAGTGCAGATGTATTTAGAAACGAAGTTACGGCGATTTTTAGTTTTCCATAGAATTTCAAACAAATCCAAAATTATGTATTTAAAAAACATATTTTTATTTTTCCACCACTATAGCCACATAGCAATGATTTTTTGGCATATATTAGACATAACAACATAAAAAATGCTTTTAATAGAAGACGTAAATCTATATTTTTATTTTTTCTTATTTATTTTTTATTTACATAATCTTAGCGAATATGGATTTTATATTAATACGACATATTCTACATATCTTTATGTATTATTAAAAAAACTCGAATTTTTTACAAGATTTTGCATAATTTATTTCTATGGTTTTAGGGTGCTCAACTGCTCAATACCAAATATTTTTATTATTATTTTTGTATGCGATAGAGATATTGTTGTGCATATTACATACCTATCTTAAATATGATAGTTCAATAATCTAAAACACATTTATTTAAAAAAAAACCGAAAGCTTGAAAATTGCTATCGTCACTTTAGACCACTTTATTAGCATGTATGTTATCATAAATTTTATGTAAACTCATACTTTATCCAAAAATTAAACAGATAAAGAAATTTAAAATTTAAAAAACGACACGATATTTTTATGGTTTATAGAAAAGATTCTAATGAACCTCTGGTTAAATAATAAAATCCACATTCGTAAAGAATTTAGAGAAAAACAATGTTAAAGAAATAACACAAAAAACGGCATAGTTTTGTTATTATTAGAGATAAAATTATAGGGATTGGTGGATAATGTAGATAATTAATCTTTTTAAAATATTACATATAAAATAACTGTATTTACTTATTACTTTTACATCACTGGCGTTTCTATAGTTTTTTTTTTGTTTCCATAGAAAATAATATAAATGGCCGTAATTCTGGTTCCAAAAACATCTAGACTTCGTAAGTTCTACTTGTGCAATTGAAATAGTTTGTACTGTCCACTAAACAACTAAAAAGAGGAAGACCTCTTTTAAAGTAATTTGTCATACTGTGCAGCCGCGCAATCGCGCTCCCGGCCTTGGGCGCTACGCATGCAGGGCACCGCCGCCGCCGTCTCAAGCGTTCCCGAGGTTGCTGGCGTCGCGTCTTCTTCGTTCTTGCCCCTTCCAGTGCCTTCGTTCTAGTTTCTTTCTCGCTCAGTCGAATAAATTTGCTTGTGTTCTATGGCGTCTGGCGATATTCACGTTAGGTGTTTAATTTTGAGATGTTTTTCAAATCAGTTTTGTCTACAAGAGCAGTGACTTTTCAGACGTTTTACGTATCAGACTTTTAAGTCAAAATTAACAAGAAAATAGAATTTATTCTAGTCGCCTCTTCCAAAAGGTTGTTCCCTATGTGCTCTTTTAAAATGTTTAACAATATTTTGTATACATCCACAGTTCAAATTGTATCACTACAAAGCGGATTCGTAATAACGTTTAAATCTAGAAAACGAGCGTTAATTTAATTATGAAATAAACGTAGTTTCAACACACTCGGCAACATTAAGTTGTTGAACATAATTTTAATTTACCAAATACCTTAACGTTAGCTTTCAAATGTTGGTCACCAAACTATGAAACAATCTAGCCACAGATCTAAATGAAATTTCTAGTGCTGCGATTTAAAGGATAATATCATTATATAACTGTCTCGTTGGTCTTGTGGTCGCAAGCGCTACTGCTGAGCATGAGGTCCTGTGGTCGATTCCCAGGTCGGGCAAACTGTTATTGTGTTTTTCCAACAGGAATTACACAGTAGCAGCCCAGAGTCTAGATTTGTGCCCGGTTAATGGCAATGGGCCCCTACTACATGGGACTTGAACATAACTGGCAAAATGACCCACATTTTGCCAGGTACAGGTACACCTCTGCCTAACTCTTCGGGGATTACAGCCGTGATGTTATGTTATTATGATATCTTAATCTCAAAAAATCTGAATTTATTTCTATTAAAACCATTCATAAAATTTCTAAAGTCACATTTCATAACTCAACAATAGTAAACTTAATATTTATTCTGAAGCCAAGTTCAAGTTCGAACCACGTCATTATAAGTTGAGTCTGGTTTACTTACTCACACTTTTTCTTGTTACGTTTAGATTTATTACTCGATTAGAGCGAGACAAAATACACTTTGAAGATACTTTAAGCTGAGCCAAATTCCATTCAAACTTTTGACCCGATATCAGCTTTGGGCAAAATTGAATAAATTCGGCCTAATTGAGATTAAAATCCTTGTGTAAAAATAGTTCGGCCCCTGACTGATGTTTAGTGGATTGTGAGAAAATGTTCGTTTGAAGTTGAAGTCTGAAGTCGTTTTGATAATGAAGCCACGGCTGCCAATTGGGAAACTGGAAATTCGACTGCTTGAAAAGTTGGGGCTCTATTTTCTTAATTCTCACTTTAAAAATCTGATTACGGCGCCTGTGAATTCGGAAATGTTTGAATAGTCCCGTTACTGAGTTTTATTTTTATTTGGTGAAGCAAGACTTGGTTTAGTATTCAAAACACAGCTTTACCGCTTCTTGAATAAATATGTGACGCGTATTTTAATTGCGTTTCATCTCAATATGCGAATGGCAAGCGCTATAGTAGGTTTTGGGTCACTATAATATATACATCATTCATGTTTAAGTTATCAATCTCAATGGCCAACCCTTGCAAAGGGTGAAACAAATTAAATACCTAGGGCATTACGTAACGGAGGACCTTAAAGATCATGAAGATATCGAACGCGAGCGCAGGGCTCTTGCTGTGAGAAGCAATATGCTGGTTCGCAGGTTTGCGTGTTGAGTAGTACGGAGGTTAAAATTACGTTGTTTATGGCAGCATAAGCAGTATAAGCAGCCTGTGGACCAGCTACACGCGGAAAACAATGGATGCCCTGAGGGTCCAATACAATAACAGCTTCAGAATGCTTTTGGGGCTCCCGCGCTTTTGTAGTGCATCTGGCATGTTCGCGCAGGCTCATGTTCATGACTTCCATGCAATGGTGAGGAGAAAGACGGCGTCGCTATTGGAGAGAACGCGGTCAAGCCCCAATAGCATTCTGAAGATGTTAGTGGACAAATTCGACTCACCGATAATGAATCACTTCATGCAGGTGTTGGTTAGGCATAAGTGATTCATTATAACCGGTGAAATGTGATACATTCACATTTATGTACGTAAATATTTGTTTCTTCTGTGAGCTTAGTATCATGACGCATGGATCAGCATCATTCAGCTCAACCATTTTGAAGGGAACTTAATGATCCAACATACACGCCACCACCAGTGAGACATTTGAGTGAGCATGACATGCTCTCAGCCGCCAGGGCTCATTCAAGTCAAAAAACTTTTTACAAAAAAAAAACAGCCCACTTACGAAAAAAAAACACTACAAAGTGAAAAATAACTTTAATTTCGGAAGTCGGTGTCTTTGGTTTTCTTTTGGCTGGCACGCATGCTTCCCCGAGCTTTTTCCATAATATGTCATATAGGAGACGAGGACAATGCAAAGATAGTTTTTGCAATCTTCAGCAGCTCCAACAATATTTTCAATGCAGCATAGTGTGCGTTTTATACAAGATTTAAATTTCGTTTCATTTAATTCGAGTATGTGGATGTGTGAGAATAAAAATTTCAATGCATTGCACAGATAGTGATTTAGTGATAGATTGAAAACTGCCTACAAGCTTATTTATTTACATCATAAATAGGTCAGTTTCAATCAGATTAAGTGCCCTGGCTATACATGTATGTTACAGAATTGTCGTATGTAGGGGAAGTCAAATCATTCAGCGATAATTTTCAAGACAGTATTGGAGCAGGCCCGCACCCTCCGCACTAATGACGCGCACAGCTTGTGCATGGTGGCGTGAAAACATTCGGTCCGCGTTTCCACAAACATGCCCGAGGCACTGCAGAAGCGGGGGAGCCCCAACACTTCCCTGAACGCGTTGATATACTGGACGTGGAGGGTGCTGTAGCACGCTTGTGTGTAGCGAGCCCACAGGCTGCACGTGTACAGTGAGGTGTAATATGCCTTAAAAAGGGTGATCTTAACTTAATCGGAGCAACGTGCAAACCTGCGAGCTAGCATATTCGTTCTTTTTGACAAGGCCCTCCGCTCCCGTTCGATATCAGCATGTTCCTTGAAGTCAGCCGTGACTATATGCCCTAAGTATTTAAAATGGTCCACTCTGTCTAGGGGAATACCATTGAGAAAGACTGGTAGTACATTTTCCAGCCATTTAGCACCGCAGGCTCCAAAGACCATGCATTGGCTCTTGTCAAAACTATATTTGAGCCCATGCCCACACGCGTACTCCTCACACACCTGCACCAGCTTCCTTAGGCCACAGATCGACACACTCAGCAGCACCATGTCGTCAGCATAACTAAGATTATTGACGCAGACACCATCAAAGTGGCACCCGACATGACGACTGCTGAGCGCGACGACCAGCGCATCCATGTAGAGGTTGAAAAGGGTTGGCGAGGTCAATTCACCCTGCCTTACTCCACACTCAAGCTGATACGGCTTCGGCATTGCCTCCGCCCATCTGACGCTGTTGACCTGTTGTTATACCAATACTTGAAGATAGTCACGCATCAGGTTAATACTGTTCAGTTTATCCCAAAGAATATCATACGCAACCAGGTCGAAGGCCCTAGATAAGTCGAGGAAACACGCGTATACAGGGGTCCTACGATCCATGTACTATCTGATGGTATGCTTAAGACACAGTATAGTACTTTCTGTAGACAGTTGAGGTCTAAAACCAAACTGGTTATCGTGCAGGCTTACATATACATTTTACTGTGTGTTAAGCAAACCGTCAAACACTTTGGCTATGACGGTGGCTAAGGAAAAAGGCGTGAAGTTAGTTTTATCGGCAAGGTCACCGGTCTTATTTTTCACAACAGGCACCACCACAGACTTCATAAGATTCACCGGCAGGTAAGAGTGGCTCACGCACAGTGAGAAGAATATCGCTAAAACTATGCGGGCCAGCATGTTGCAGGTGTTCAATGCTGATGCCGTCGTGACCCGGGGATTTACCTCTCGTCGTTTTCTCAATATTTTTTTTCATGTCTTTAGCAATAAACCTTACCCTAACTACACCCACTTTTCACCTACGTTTGAGACCCATGGGGGGCGAGCCTATTGCCATCAACCGGGCAAATCCAGACTCCGGGCTGCTACTGAGAAATTCCTAATGGAAAAACCCAACAACACTTTGCCCGACCTGGGAATCAAACCCATGCTCAACAGTAGCGCTTGCGACGACTAGACTCAGGATTCAGGTACTATTATTAATTTATATTATTATGAACCCTAGTACTACCGTGCGCAAAATATGCGCTTGGACGTGGAGTTGTGGACACCAGCCCGTTATACTATACTATACTATACTATACTAACCCTGACCATGTATCCGAATTTCGCGTGAATCTCAAGTGGTTACCAATTCGCCTTCACCGGAATGCTCATATTCTTTCCCTTTTGTATAATGTGCTCTTCTCCCCTTCCACCCCTCTTTATCTCAAGAAACGTTTCCAGTTTCTTTGTGACTCTAACACGAAATTATTAAGGTCATCAGATAACTTGAAGCTTAAAATGCTAATACATTCCACAACTTTCCTTGACAAATCCTTTACTGTCCAGGCTGCTCGTATGTGGAATGCATTACCAGTTCCAATAAAGCGCGCGCAATCGTTGCCTGTGTTTAAAAAACTCGTGAAAGAACATTACTTGTTGTTATGATTTTGTTCTTATCGTTATCTGTAATAATATTCATTATTTATTTTCGTTGCTTATATAGTTAGTATGTATGTATCTATGTATCTATTATATAGCATTTATCTGTGTATCTATTATATTATATTCTACTTATATAACTTTTATTTTCACCAAAGACAGCCCTATTTTATGTCCAGGAAATCACTGTGCATTCCAAGGTTGCCTGAAAGAGATCGCAGTAAGCGATAAGGCCACCTATTGTATATTATTTAGTAGTGTGTTACTTTTTCTTTATGTAATGTATAATCTGGTGTACAATAAAGTATATATAAATAAACCCTGGTACTACAGTTTGCTTGCACACATCTGCATTGTATTCAATTTCATTCTAACCAGTTGGATGAATACATTGAATTTAATGGCATTACGCAACTAACAACTGTTCTACATACTTTACCGACCTACATTATTGGATAACTAACTAGTTTGATGGACGTCTTGCAAACGAATGTCCAATAAAATGCAGATTGTTCACATTTCAATTATAGATACTATTCACACGACTTACGAGTTTTGACATGAATTAAAATACTTATAAAAAATAAATCTGACCTAAATCAGTTCATAAGTTGTTAGGGGTTAGTAATATGCTTAAGCTATGTTAGTGTTGTTAGTAAGTACTGGATTTAATTTGTTTAATTTAGCATAAACCTAAATTACAATCACCACTGTGGATATTTTATTAATTTCTGAATATTTACATTAAAAGAAACAATTTAAAAACTAACAGACTTAAAATAATAATAATAATAATATGTACAAGTATATAAGAAAGGGGTGGGGGGGAACAATCATAGGGCATCAAAAAATCACCACTTAATTCTTATGGACGAACGCATTCATGATCAAAAGAAAATATTTTCACTTAATACTTTTTTACCTGCTTAAATACAATATTTTCCACATTTTGGGCAACTCAAAGGAAATAGGAGATCGGAGGAACACAAAAGTAGACTTAAATTTAAGGAAAAGTGTAGCACGGCTGTCCTGTGAAAAGCCGATTTTAATGACGAGCAATTTCGACGGACGGCCCACTGTGTGTGTTTGTGGGATAGTATATGTGTGTGTGTGCGTGAGATAGCATGTGTGTATGCGTATGTGCTTTTGCGATCTACATAAGTACACAATTTGTCTTTCTTTTAGTGGTAATTCCGCTATAAGAGGTTACGTAGTAATGAAGATTTTTGGTCGGCAGTGTCATTTGAATGATTATTGCTACATCATGATTGTGTAAAGACCCATTTTATTACCCTGTTGGTGTCATATAGCTAGTTGTAGCTATAGTACTTTCTTTTGGGTTTAAAAAATTGTTCTGCCTTGCTATTCTGTAACCATCTCACCGTGAAAACTTAGGGGAAGTGATCGTGGAGTGAGCTGTCAGTGTCACCCAACCCGATGCTAGGGATGACCAAGCATTACATTTACAATCGTAATCGAGATTTTAATTAAATTTTTTATGCTAATTCTATTGATCATTTTATATTAAGTATTCTAAAGCTAGTAGATATTTAACCGCTTATGTCTAAACATTACTATTTATGGGGATTAGCGCGCAAGTAAAATAAAATTGCAAAACAGATATCCAATCAGACACTCAATTTTGTTTTATTCAATTTTGTTCCTAGACTAGTCCCTTGATATAAATAGCCTGAGGCGCGACGCGTTACGCAGGTAGGTACCTACCTACAATAAATAAAATAAAACATACATATCTACACGTTGCTGCTGCATAATAAAGAAAATGCGCATTGACATAGTTTTTTATTATGAACCCATTGTTAACTTATATTATGTAAACGCAATCGAGTGTTAATAGTGTGTAATTTAACCCCACACAAACTATGTGGGAACCTACCTAAACGATGTAGTCATTTAAATAAAAAGATGTGTATATTGTATGTACCTACCTACCGAATATTTTATTGGAGATAGCCTACATAAGCGTTGAATAAAATCATATTCATCAAATCATTACAAAATTCTTAAGTTCAACAGCTGACACTTGCAGCTCGCGCACACCGAATCACTTCACCACGTTGAAGTGGTAAGAATCGCGCTTGCGCGCTAGGCGCTACACTATCACATTGAAAATTTTTTTACTTACTACGTACCTACACTTATTTAAATAGTATGTAACGCGTCACGTACTTGCGTACTAAATACCAACGTCCAATAAGTACCTACAATGTTTTATT
Source organism: Agrochola macilenta (assembly GCA_916701695.1). NCBI lineage: Eukaryota > Metazoa > Arthropoda > Insecta > Lepidoptera > Noctuidae > Agrochola > Agrochola macilenta. The sequence continues at coordinate 23,352,894 of OU753556.1, forward strand.
CATCACCATCATAAATAAGCCAAGTAAAACTGACACTTGTAGCGCGCGCACATCACATCACCGAAGTGTTATCGCCAAGGAAATAACACGCGTGGTCACCTTAAGGTAACCACTGTGATAATATCATGGTGGTAACCATGGAGACCACGCGCGTGATCACTTCATCCGATTCTATATTAAAGAATCGGATGAAGTGATCACGCCGCGCAGCCGCGTTGTTACTCACTTTGTTTTTTTTTCCCTCTTTGACGGCCATGTCCATAAGCTTATACGTATTCAGAGACAATAATTAGTACCTACCTATTTATTTCAATACTTTTAGATAATTCAATGTCTAAATCATACCGTTTTGTACATTAAAAAGTCAGTTTATTGCCTACATTTGGTATTCAAAAATTAAACTGATTTTTAAATGAACTAGGTACCTACTTACCACTTATTTAACCTGCAGGTATGTAACGCGTCACGCATGCGCAGTCAGAACATTTAAGGCGAAAGCGTCAAGGTAGCCCGCGAATTCAAATTTTCTTACGTTTTTTGCAATTTGCAGGTCAGTATCATGTTGTATGTTGGTCTAAATATGATTCGCGGCCGTATCAAATGTTTATTTATAGAATTATAATCATAAAAATGATCAATACAACTCTCTAAGTTCATTTAATCGCATTGAATGACTATTTCATGAAATCATGACATTTGACGATTGTGCTTACATATGGAGTTGTATTGCTGATTGTAATGATTATAATTATGTAAAGCCATATTGGTTACGGTCGCGAATCATATTTTAATCAACATAAAACCTCACACTTACCTGCAAAATGTAAAAAACTAAAGAAAATTAGAATTTCGCGGGCTACCTTAGCGCATGCCCCTTAAATAATAAAATGCAATACGAATAAGTACCTACAGCTGCTACAAAGCGCCTTTTCGTAGTTTGCGCATAGTTACTTATGTTTGTTTTATTAAGAACCTATTGTCAGCTGATGACTTGAATGCAATCAAACTCCTAGCGTGATGAGATGCGCCTTACCTATCTATAAGATGTGTGTATTTATCAAATCACCTAATATTTTATTGTACCTCCTTATCTAAACGTTGCCAATAATAAAATAATATTCATCAAATTTTATTCAACATCATAAATTAATACTAAGTTCAACTGACATAGCGCGCGCATTGCACCTCGTCGAAGTGAAGTGCTGTTTCCATGGTAACCAGAATCGCGTGAGGTGAACTTTTTCACGCCGCGCATGCGCGCGAGGCGCTGCATAGATGTAACACACGGAGTGAAGTGCTGTTGCCTGGCAACCAGACGCTGCATAGATATCACATTAAGGTTCTATTTTATTTCCCGTCATTGGGGGCCCCATGTCTCCATGCGTATTCGTATTCACAGACAATAATTTATTAGTATTTATTTCAATGCTTTTAGACCTACATTTTATTTCAACAAATTGATTTTACTTGAGAAAGGTGAGATTGAGCAACTTCATAAAATTTGTGCTAGGCAAGTAGGTATTCAGTGTTCGTTTACCTATATACATAATACGTAAAACATAGGTAGTAATATCGTGTGGGTCTATCTGGCAGGCCCCAACGAGATTTATCAACAGGTGATAGGTTTACATAAGGACATTATTTTTTACCTACTTATATAAAATGAATAAGATGTATTTTCTATCTCGACAGCTTTTGTTTTTCGACTTTCTGTGAGCTATACTTTAGAGGATATTCGTTATCTAAATAAATATTCAACCAACGGACCTAGTTAAATTTGCGAAAGTCGAAATTTTGGATTTGTAAGGTACTTAATAGTATCAAGCTCCTTATGCTATTGTAGGATATTAAAGAGTAGTATTTAAAAAAGGGGCCCGCTCGCTGGATGTTTGTCTAAGTAAGTAACGAATATGTTCTAAAGTATAGCTCACAGAAAGTCGAAATTTTGGATTTGTAAGGTAGGTACATAATAGTGTCTAACTCCGAGCACTACTGGGCGATCTGAAAGTAAAATAACAATAAAAATAATCACAAGGGGCCCGCTAGCAAGACACTTCATAGAAACGTTGTTTAATCAAAAACTGTCGAAGTACAAAATACATCTTATTTATTTTCTATAGGTAAAAAATTATGTCCTTATGTAAACCTGTTGATAAATCTCGTTGGGGCCTGCCAGATAGACCCACACAGTAATACCAAATCATCTAGATTGTTAGAGATAAACCACAGTACAAGATACAAACCTTGTAACATAAATATTACATAAAAATATACCTACACACAAATTGCGCTTCACTCTTGCAAACAAGAAAAATTAAAATTATTATAATTAATATATGTATTTATTTATTTAAGAAGTGTATGTGCGTTTATTTTAAGCTGATAAAATTATGTGTGTTTAGGTTGCTGTAGTCTGTTTAGGTACTGTTTTACACACTGTATATGTCTCATAGATGTAAATCGACACTATGTCTGTCATCCAATTCTCCTGTCGCAGGTCTGCTGGAAACAAAATCTAATAATAAATCTTTATTTATTTTACATTATTAAGTGTTTAGTGTGTACTTATATAAATAAATAAATAGAATTTATTCATTTGCATCACATCAAATCAATTTGCTAATACATTTTTGCTACATTTTTCTTGAGGCTGGGAACGGAGCGCTGTCGGATGTGTGTGGACTGCACACCACCACTGCTGGAAATAATGGTAAGCATTTATTACTATTTGATTTATTTCATTCCTACACTCATCCGAGTATTATTTTTTACAATCAATTGAAATAATATTGTGATTATCATCAGTATAGTAATGTAGTACTTTCAATAAGTAATTACTTATAATAGGTACTCATTTCAATCAATCATTATGAGTACAATGAGTTGCAACATTTATTCATTCCATGCTCCTGCTCCAATTTATTTGCTCCATAATTATGTACCTATGTTTATCAAAAAAAGTGTGTGCAATACTGAATACTAACCAGGATTGATGTGATCAAATCAAGTAGAGGCGGTGTTCCTTTACTGTCTTCAGTTCATAAGGCATTACTTAGCAGCTGCTGGGTCGCATGGGCTCATCTGCTAAGAGATAGAATATTTATCAGATTAATAATATTCACTTGTTTTAAATGTGTGCCTATTCTTTTAGTTAACTTTCCAGTTTTCCATAAGTTGTGCCTTCGCCGGCCAATCGGTCAGGAACGAGTCCGAATCGCCACGACAGCGTTTCTTAGACTTCGGTGATGGTGATGACTGACTGTGTGACGATCGTGGCCTACATTTTTACCTATTATTATCAGCAAGTTAGCTAGATACATGGCATACTTACCTGACTGACCCCCACTCGTTCTTGCAAAGTTTACCATCAGACTGATGATCTAGTTCACTTATTTATGAACAGTAACACAGGAATTGTGGAGTTGAGGCACCGCCACGGTGCCACAATCCGCACCAAAATTCAGTTTTTAATCATTTTAGAAAAACTTTTACCAGCACATGCCAACATTATGTCTTATTACTATCACATTCACGATTACATACTAATAAGTTATTGTCACTGATAAACTAATTCAAAGTAAGTAGGTACTAATTAATTCAAACTTTCATTTGTTTTTTTTACAGCTTAAAATGTAGATTTTGGTTGGAACTCGATCTGCCCGATCTGCCTGCCGCTAAAACGCTGAGTCGACGCGTTACAATCGAATTTAATGCGAAATATTGCCTGTCTAAAGTATACCTTTCTTGCTCTCACTTACACAGAGTGTAGGAAATAGATAAGGAAAGGCTTATAGCATCACATGTTAAACATATAACAACATTTCGCTCCGGAATGTTGCATTGTATTCTATAAAGGCTGCGTTCTGAGTTACGCTGTAATCAATTTGAGCATGCTACATCCGTACCGAATTAGCGTGAGCGCGGTAGCGATGTCTCGTGAAGCGCTTTGAGTGTAGAACACTGGAGAAGCCTTAAGCACACTATTACGAAAAAAAAATTCTATCACTTTTAGCGGGGGACGCGGTAGCGGAAAGAGAAGTCCGTACCATTAATTTTTATTTTATCGATATCGGTATTCATTCCTAATTTTGCTTGAATCCTAATAAAACATGCTGCAAGCTGTTGCATAATTAGTTACATTTTACTATGAAGAGAAAATAACTAAATTATAAAAGTAACTAAATTTGTATTAAGTAAGTAGTCTCGATAGTAAATTAGGTCAAGCACAAAAAAAAAAAAAAAACCCTCTTCAATGGTCATAAAAAAGTTATAAAACATTCAACAATCAAAAAAAATAAACAAAAATAATTACTAAGTAATTTTTACTACAAAATTATCGACATGTCTATTTTGGTTTCATACATGAATCTCAACCCTTCGGTACATTTTTACTAAAGGACATTCGCATGTCAAGTGCATTATTTTTTCAAATTCTATTCAGTGATTCAAAATGGTGATTCTATGGAAGTGTTACAGTTATTTGCGAAACGAAAACACAAATGATTACCTATGTAATACGTTACATATGCAGTTACGTCGTAGTATTAACACAAAATAAACTTCCTTTCATAATTTATTCAGGGTTATGACGGTTATTTTGTAAGTAGTTACAATCATTTTCGATGCAGTATCGAAATTGTAACTACTTTCAAAGTAACGTGGTTACAGTTTGACTCGAAACTAGCTATTCGGCTACATGCCCCGTAGCCAGTTATTGTAACTAGAGACGTGAAATAACGCCGATTAACGCCCATACCTATTGGTCAGTTATGTATGGCGCGCGCCGCGCCGCCGCGCCGGCTCGTAGAGTGCAGACGTGCCGCATGGGTCTCTTGGTCTCACAAGTAGCTACTGCTAATAATTTTGCGAAACCCATCGTACATCCGTATTGCACGAAGAGGCGGTTCCAACGGCGGGAAAAATCGCGCTAGGCGCTTTTATTTCGCCGCGATTTTATTAAGTCCGTGCGAACGTGGGCTTAAACTAACGTGGCATTTTCAAAATTGTGCTCCTGGCTACCGTCGCCCCCTAACCAAAGAAGAAGAAGCCATTTGTGATCTAAACACAAAGAATAAGCAAGTTTTGACGTTGAGCGACCACTGTTAGCGCGTTTTCGAGCGTTCCGAATTGTTGACAGCCCTCCGCTGTCATTATCGCGATATCTAAGGCTTTCCGAATATGAACGTAATCGCTCCCAGCGCTGACATCAATAATTGGCGTTCCGAGTTAGATATCACGATTATGACAGCTGAGATCTGTCAACAATTCGGAACGCTCGTGAACGCTCTCACGGTGCTCACACAATGTCAAAACTTGCATATCATTAATTCTTTGTGTTTAAACTACACATTTCTTCTTCTTCGTTGGTTAGGTGGCCACGGTAGCCAGAAGCACAATTTCGAAGATGCCACGTTTGTCTAGAGTTATGATGCGACTCAAAACAAAACAGCACAACTGTCATCTTTGACAGCGCTCACGGTGCTAACGGCCGTACCGAATAAGCACGCTCAAATCGATTACAGCGTAACTCGGAATGCAGGGTAAATTTACTTTCAGACTGCTGATGATCTAGTTCACATCATGGTACGAGTATATTAAGACCATGGTTCACACAGAGATGAATCCCCTGGCTGGAGGCTTTAAGTGTAGAAGCTTAAGGCAGCCACAGGAAAGTCCGGTTAAGCAGCTACGACCTCCTCAGAGGTTAACTGCGAGATGCCCTATATAAAAAAAAAAAAAAAAACAGAGATGAACAGTAACACAGGAATTGTGGAGTTGAGGCACCGCCACGGGGCGCCACAATCCGCGACAAATTTTTTTTTGCCAAAAAAAAAAGTAGTCTGTCAATGAGTTGGAAAATAAAACAGCTCGTTTTTGATAAGTTTATGTGCTAATCTCAATTTATTTTTGTTTTTTGCTGTTAGCCGCATTACTTCTGATGAGTTGTTATAGGAACTCATCAGTAACGTTATAACTCCAGGGAATTAATGTGAAATATAAATAAAACACAACAAATACTTACTATGATTTTAATTCTTCAATTAAATTTTAATTTTAATGCATGTTTTATTTAGCATTCTCGAAGGAGATTTTCCTAATAATCTGAATACATTTCAAGATCAATTGAAAATTATTTATTTTACCCCATGGTCGAGAAAGCCCTTTTTAATTTTGTGTTTTTCACATTATAATAAGTCAATTAAGTACTTAGGCTTGATTAAAAATAAGATTAACCCTTCGGGGTTATCCTATTTTTTTATGCAGGCACTATTGTCTCCCTACCTTTAACATCAACAAATAGTATCTTTTATATTTTTGTATGGCTTCTTGCCAGTACCGTTGGTGTGGTGAATCTGATGAACAGGATGCGCGTAATGCGGGTTTCTCTCTTGATGTCTTACTATTTGAACATCAATCAAGCATCATTCTTGAGTCAGATAGATAGTAAAAAAAAAAAAAACTGTGGCAGCACTTTCAGCAGTATTTTCGTTAAGGGTGGCGCTAACTACTCTCCCAACAGCATGTTGCGCCTGGAACAAATGACACTCAAATTAAACTTGGTGAACTATCATATAAAGTAAGATAATTGAAAAAAAAAAACTGACATTAGTTTCAGAAAGTACATGTAGGTATCAGTAATATTTAAATCACAACAATTACATTAATGACTGGAATAACTAAATAAATAAAAACAAAAATTGCTTGATTTATTCTAATTATTGGGACCGGTTGTTTAAATGCTAGTAAATGACAACATTATCATTTCTATTTTAAGTGAACTGGGAATTACAACATGAAATCTATCATAGTTATATACTACAAATATCACACAAATACTTACAAAACTGCGATAATTATATAAGTCGAGAGTGGCTACAACTTGTTTTTTTTTTAAAACTCAAGCACAATTTTCTAATATCAAAGGCACTGCAAGTGAGGTATCTGAAAAACAAGTTTTTTTTAAATATATTATTTAAAATGACGCTAAAACGCAAAATCAACAAAAAAGTGTTTACTTTTATTTTATAATAATCATCAGCAGAATCAATAACACAAATAACAATCAAATGAATGTTTATAGATTTTAAATGGTTAATTAAAATATCAGTCTTACCAGGCAGGCGGGCATAACTATGGTCTTCATGTTTAATTTTCTGAGAATACTTAAGATCATAATGCTGATACACATCTGAAAAAAGACATGTATACATTAATAGTATTCTTTAAACTATGTTGACAGGCTTCTTTTACATTTATGGATGGAGAGAGTAGTGATCAATAATGTTTGTCATTACTTTTAAGGGTTGTAGTCAACCTAATTAAATTTGCCAATAACTCAAACCCTATAGTAAAGTTGGACAGCCTGTTAGAAGCTCAAATAAAAAATCATGCTGGCAAAGAAAATCTTGAGTGGATTGGAATAAAATATTCTTTAATTCTTTAAGATTAGCAAGTAGTATTGATAACGTACGAACCTTCATAAAATATTGTGATTATTCCTGTGGTAATTTCTTCGGCCGAAAACAATGAAGGATTAGACCAACTTCGACCCAATAGGAACTTCTCATTGATGTAGCTTTTTCAAAGTGTTTCTGGTACACATATAGTTTGTGAAGGTCTTGAGCTCATAATCACTGTTAATGGTTAATGCTCAGGACTACCTATGAGCCACTTTTTGTGTCCGATCTCACTAACAGGAAACGTATGCATTATATAAGCAATAGCAACCTTTCGTTTAGGACCGCAATGTTCGATACAACAGCTTGTTGTTCATCTTGCACTACCTACCTATGCAAAATACTACACTTTACAATAATTTGAAGCTAAGAACGGAAATTAATCAACGCAAACTTTACTCACAAGTCGCAACTAATCCAACACAAAACAAAACAAATTATCAAAACTGAAAAGTCGAAAAGTTACGAAAACCGCGTAAAATTGTCTATGGTGGTTTTTTTTTTTATTAGCCACTCAGAACTTCAGAAGTCTCAGACGCCCGAGCGAGGCCATTAGAGATGGGTCGGCAACGTATTTGATCCAACTTCGTTCATCGACTAATCGATTAACTAGTAGAATTCGTCGACTAGTTTACGCGTCAACTTGGATAAACTTTGCGACGAAGTCAAAGATGACGACGGAAGGTACCTATTAATTTGATCTTCCCTTCATACTTTTCCAGGCTTAGGATTCGCTGAATACTGAATCACACACTGAACATAAAAAGTCAAAACAAAATGAACAACTTACTATCAATCAGAAACAAGTACAGACCGGTTTGTCCCGGTGTCTCATTGTTCGACCAGTCCATCACCTTACTCTTTTGCACAAGGGAAACTACCATAACGCCATGCCATCCTTTTCTTCACTTAACAATAATTTCATTCGACCCGTATAAATATCAACTCCCTTCTACTAGATTTAGAGTTTAATTTGTTTGCTTTATTTCAACGGACGAATGAATTTGTACTACATTCTCGCGTCGGTCGTCGCGTTGCGAGTTTCAGTTCAATCGTTCGACTAGTCGATCGATTATCGGTGAACCGTCGATTCGTTCACATTACGTCGACAATCGAATTAACTAGTTCGTTATATCAACGCCCATCACTAGAGGCCGTCGTACTTGTAGTCGCCTGTAACACCCAGGAACGAAAGCAGAATTTCTCCCTGTGCCACTTCTAGTAAATTATTGCAGCTATACCAAAATAAAAAATACGTATGTATAGAATAAAAATAAATTATTTATCACCAAGAGTTACTGGATGACGTCAAACATCTGTCAAATCTAGTATTCATTTTATGTAGTTCCGTATTTCGCCACGGTCTTTACAAGTTGTAGATGTAATTACTTTATTTTATTTCATTGCTACGCCTTTAGAAATATAACCACGCAATCGTAGTCGCGCAAGCATTTAAGTATGAACTAATCTGAGTTTCAAGGAAACAAAACACCTGTGTTATCAACACAGACTAGTTAGCTGATATCGATATATCCCCGCCCATTTTGTAACAAGCACGAGCACCGCGGTTTGACATTGACGCGTGCGTCACGTCACTTTCAACATACAAAAAAAAACAATGTGTTACGTAACATTTTTTCAATAAATTAGTTGACGAGAACCGTCACGCCGTATAGTGAAACAGCCCACAGACCATAATTTTACAAAAAAAATAGAGATTTAGACCGCGTGAGTTGACCGTCGCGCGTCGCTTAGAAGCGACAGCGGGGCTTGACGGTAGGGACACTACGTGTCGCCTACATGCGACGCCACAATAAATCTCAACAATGTCAAAGTAATTTAAAATTCTTGGTTTCAACACTGGCTAGCGCCGCAACGTTCTAAGTTTCAAAAATAACTGCAGCTCTATTATAAACAAAATAAAATGAATTTTTGAATTTTGTATCTAGGTACTTTGAAATAGTTTGAATAGTTTTAACCTAACGATAATTAGGTAGTTATTTATTAATTAATTATTTTTGAACCGTCCATGGTTTTTTTGTTGATGTTGATTACTAAACTTCATCAAATCGAAATCTTAATAATCTGTGGTGAAATTGTCTATGGTTAGCCCTGCAACTTTTTTCTGAAGTGCATTGTGAAGTGCATTTGTTTGAACTTCCAAACCAAAACCGGTTAAATTAATTACAACATCTATAAAAACAAATGAAAGTTTGAATTATTTAGTACCTACTTTGAATTGGTTTATCAGTGACAATAATTATTATTAGTGTGTAATCGTGAATGTGACAATATGACGTAGTGTTGACATGTAGATACTGGTAAAAGTATCAAAAATACATTTTGGCGCGGCTTGTGGCGCCGTGGTGGTGCTTGGGAAGGCCCATGTCCAGCAGTGCACATCTTTCGTCTAAAATGACGATGAGGATTCCTAAACTATACAATTCCTGTGTTACTGTTCATAATAAGTGATGTAGTAGATCATCAGTCTGATGGTTAGCTTTGTAAGAACGAGTGGTGGACTGGTCAGTCAGGTAGGTAAGTATGCCAAGTATCTACTTAGTTAATTTGGTGATAATAATAGTTTTCAGGTAAAAATAGGCCACGTGCCACGATCGCCACACAGTGGGTGCCCGAGACCGTGGCAGGCTTAAGAAACGCTGTCGTGGCGATTTGGACTCGTTCCTGACCGATTGGTATACTTTAGTTATTTCCATAGTGTAATGTCGTATGGAATTTTGTTGTGGGGAAATGCAGCCGACTTTCAGGCTATATTTGTGCTGCAGAAACGTGCCATTCGAGCAATTTATAACCTAAGTTGTAGGCATTCACTGAGGGATCAATTTAAGGAAATAAACATAATGACAGTCGTGTCTCAGTATGTTTTCTGAGAACCTGATTTATGTATAAAAGAATATAAATCTATATTCTAAACACAGCGACATTCATAGCTTAAATACTAGAAACTAAAATTTAATTATTGTGCCGAGGACTAGGCTACAAAAAATTAGTAAGTCATGTAACTGCCAAAGTATATGTTTTTACAACAAACTCCCAAGCCATGTCAAAGAACTGAGCATCAATAAATTTAAATCATTTATTAAACAGAAACTATGTCAAAAAGGTTTCTACAAAGTTAAAGATTACTTAGACGACAAAAAGGCTTGGGACTAATTATTAAGCTACTCCAATGTACCCCAAGCAACAAACAATTATTTTAGACTATTTTATTTTATATTAGCATACTTAAAACTGTTTGGATTATTTTATTTGACTGTAAGTCAATTTATTTTAATTTCATTTATTGTTGACACAATCTACTCATTAAAATGTTTTTATTTTATGAGTTGTATTGCAATTTGTGGTAATGTAAATTATTTTAGCAGCACTATTATATAGAATCAAGTTTTTTCAACTGAACAGACAGCTGTGCTGCTGGGGAGTTTGTTGCGCCACTTCTTCTTCCCAGCTTAAGCACTAGGAAGTGGTGAAGGGTGGACGTTTTTGGGGGACTGTCTTATGTCATTTTGATGTTCGAAAAGTGCTGATTCTCAGCCTAGTTTGAATAAATGACTTTTGAATTGGCCGGTGAAGGCACAACTTATGGAAAGTTAACTAAAAGAATAGGCACACATTTAAAACAAGTGAATATTATTAATCTGATAAATATTCTATCTCTTAGCAGATGAGCCCATGCGACCCAGCAGCTGCTAAGTAATGTCTTATGAACTGAAGACAGTAAAGGAACACCGCCTCTACTTGATTTGATCACATCAATCCTGGTTAGTATTCAGTATTGCACACACTTTTTTTGATAAACATAGGTACATAATTATGGAGCAAATAAATTGGAGCAGGAGCATGGAATGAATAAATGTTGCAACTCATTGTACTCATAATGATTGATTGAAATGAGTACCTATTATAAGTAATTACTTATTGAAAGTACTACATTACTATACTGATGATAATCACAATATTATTTCAATTGATTGTAAAAAATAATACTCGGATGAGTGTAGGAATGAAATAAATCAAATAGTAATAAATGCTTACCATTATTTCCAGCAGTGGTGGTGTGCAGTCCACACACATCCGACAGCGCTCCGTTCCCAGCCTCAAGAAAAATGTAGCAAAAATGTATTAGCAAATTGATTTGATGTGATGCAAATGAATAAATTCTATTTATTTATTTATATAAGTACACACTAAACACTTAATAATGTAAAATAAATAAAGATTTATTATTAGATTTTGTTTCCAGCAGACCTGCGACAGGAGAATTGGATGACAGACATAGTGTCGATTTACATCTATGAGACATATACAGTGTGTAAAACAGTACCTAAACAGACTACAGCAACCTAAACACACATAATTTTATCAGCTTAAAATAAACGCACATACACTTCTTAAATAAATAAATACATATATTAATTATAATAATTTTAATTTTTCTTGTTTGCAAGAGTGAAGCGCAATTTGTGTGTAGGTATATTTTTATGTAATATTTATGTTACAAGGTTTGTATCTTGTACTGTGGTTTATCTCTAACAATCTAGATGATTTGGTATTACTGTGTGGGTCTATCTGGCAGGCCCCAACGAGATTTATCAACAGGTTTACATAAGGACATAATTTTTTACCTATAGAAAATAAATAAGATGTATTTTGTACTTCGACAGTTTTTGATTAAACAACGTTTCTATGAAGTGTCTTGCTAGCGGGCCCCTTGTGATTATTTTTATTGTTATTTTACTTTCAGATCGCCCAGTAGTGCTCGGAGTTAGACACTATTATGTACCTACCTTACAAATCCAAAATTTCGACTTTCTGTGAGCTATACTTTAGAACATATTCGTTACTTACTTAGACAAACATCCAGCGAGCGGGCCCCTTTTTTAAATACTACTCTTTAATATCCTACAATAGCATAAGGAGCTTGATACTATTAAGTACCTTACAAATCCAAAATTTCGACTTTCGCAAATTTAACTAGGTCCGTTGGTTGAATATTTATTTAGATAACGAATATCCTCTAAAGTATAGCTCACAGAAAGTCGAAAAACAAAAGCTGTCGAGATAGAAAATACATCTTATTCATTTTATATAAGTAGGTAAAAAATAATGTCCTTATGTAAACCTATCACCTGTTGATAAATCTCGTTGGGGCCTGCCAGATAGACCCACACGATATTACTACCTATGTTTTACGTATTATGTATATAGGTAAACGAACACTGAATACCTACTTGCCTAGCACAAATTTTATGAAGTTGCTCAATCTCACCTTTCTCAAGTAAAATCAATTTGTTGAAATAAAATGTAGGTCTAAAAGCATTGAAATAAATACTAATAAATTATTGTCTGTGAATACGAATACGCATGGAGACATGGGGCCCCCAATGACGGGAAATAAAATAGAACCTTAATGTGATATCTATGCAGCGTCTGGTTGCCAGGCAACAGCACTTCACTCCGTGTGTTACATCTATGCAGCGCCTCGCGCGCATGCGCGGCGTGAAAAAGTTCACCTCACGCGATTCTGGTTACCATGGAAACAGCACTTCACTTCGACGAGGTGCAATGCGCGCGCTATGTCAGTTGAACTTAGTATTAATTTATGATGTTGAATAAAATTTGATGAATATTATTTTATTATTGGCAACGTTTAGATAAGGAGGTACAATAAAATATTAGGTGATTTGATAAATACACACATCTTATAGATAGGTAAGGCGCATCTCATCACGCTAGGAGTTTGATTGCATTCAAGTCATCAGCTGACAATAGGTTCTTAATAAAACAAACATAAGTAACTATGCGCAAACTACGAAAAGGCGCTTTGTAGCAGCTGTAGGTACTTATTCGTATTGCATTTTATTATTTAAGGGGCATGCGCTAAGGTAGCCCGCGAAATTCTAATTTTCTTTAGTTTTTTACATTTTGCAGGTAAGTGTGAGGTTTTATGTTGATTAAAATATGATTCGCGACCGTAACCAATATGGCTTTACATAATTATAATCATTACAATCAGCAATACAACTCCATATGTAAGCACAATCGTCAAATGTCATGATTTCATGAAATAGTCATTCAATGCGATTAAATGAACTTAGAGAGTTGTATTGATCATTTTTATGATTATAATTCTATAAATAAACATTTGATACGGCCGCGAATCATATTTAGACCAACATACAACATGATACTGACCTGCAAATTGCAAAAAACGTAAGAAAATTTGAATTCGCGGGCTACCTTGACGCTTTCGCCTTAAATGTTCTGACTGCGCATGCGTGACGCGTTACATACCTGCAGGTTAAATAAGTGGTAAGTAGGTACCTAGTTCATTTAAAAATCAGTTTAATTTTTGAATACCAAATGTAGGCAATAAACTGACTTTTTAATGTACAAAACGGTATGATTTAGACATTGAATTATCTAAAAGTATTGAAATAAATAGGTAGGTACTAATTATTGTCTCTGAATACGTATAAGCTTATGGACATGGCCGTCAAAGAGGGAAAAAAAAACAAAGTGAGTAACAACGCGGCTGCGCGGCGTGATCACTTCATCCGATTCTTTAATATAGAATCGGATGAAGTGATCACGCGCGTGGTCTCCATGGTTACCACCATGATATTATCACAGTGGTTACCTTAAGGTGACCACGCGTGTTATTTCCTTGGCGATAACACTTCGGTGATGTGATGTGCGCGCGCTACAAGTGTCAGTTTTACTTGGCTTATTTATGATGGTGATGAATAAAACATTGTAGGTACTTATTGGACGTTGGTATTTAGTACGCAAGTACGTGACGCGTTACATATTATTTAAATAAGTGTAGGTACGTAGTAAGTTAAAAAAATCTCAATGTGATAGTGTAGCGCCTAGCGCGCAAGCGCGATTCTTACCACTTCAACGTGGTGAAGTGATTCGGTGTGCGCGAGCTGCAAGTGTCAGCTGTTGAACTTATGAATTTTGTAATGATTTGATGAATATGATTTTATTCAACGCTTATGTAGGCTATCTCCAATAAAATATTCGGTAGGTAGGTACATACAATATACACATCTTTTTATTTAAATGACTACATCGTTTAGGTAGGTTCCCACATAGTTTGTATGGGGTTAAATTACACACTATTAACACTCGATTGTGTTTACATAATATAAGTTAACAATGGGTTCATAATAACAAACTATGTCAATGCGCATTTCACAACGTGTAGATATGTATGTTTTATTTTATTTATTGTAGGTAGGTACCTACCTACCTGCGTAACGCGTCGCGCCTCAGGCTATTTATATCAAAGGACTAGTCTAGGAACAAAATATAATAAAACAAAATTGAGTGTCTGATTGGATATCTGTTTTGCTATTTTATTTCACTTGCGCGCTAATCCCCTTAAATAGTCATGTTTAGACATTTAAATACCTACTAGCTTTAGAATACTTAGTATAAAATGATCAATAGAATTAGCATAAAAAATTTAATTAAAATCTCGATTATGATTGTAAATGTAATGCTTGGTCAATCCCTAGCATCAGTGAAATGACACTGACAGCTCACTCCACGCAAGTTTTCACGGTGATATTTTTACAGAATCGACATGCTGTTGTTTAAAAATGTTCACTGTCAGTGTCACTAATCCGATAAAAATTCAATAATGCACACTATATAAACTCATTGATTGTGGATTTACCGTTAGTTTACTCTGATTCATGCGATTATTACACTTCACGCATTGTAAGGTAATCGCTGAACCGGTGTTTGAATTGTTCATTCCCTTGGCGATTAACGTTTTGGGAAGTTTATTGATATATTTTAAAGTTCTTAATTTAGAATAATTCTAGTCAAGTGTACTACTGCAGGTAGATTATACTTAGTCAGCAGCAGATATAGATGAATTCTTCAGTGTTTTTGTTAATCTAAATTCTTGAGCAAAATATTTAATTATAATCAGAACATAAGTAAAATTTTAAGGATAATTTATTCATTTTATTCTTAGCAATTATAGAAAATGCTGAAAAGCGGTTTATCGAATTACTCGTACATATTTCGTGTAAATTTTTATGATGTGTTAATGTGACAGTGTTATTGGAATTTTGTTACTGAATAATAATACTAACAAACTTTATTGTATAATTTAAGTCACCAACATGCCAATGTTAATACGTTCACTGTTCAGCCGCAATATCGAAGTTATGTCTCACGTCTAATTTAGTTTTTGTTCCGGTCAGAGTGACCCACATGTATGTCACGGACGTCTTATTCCAACCCAAAATGACCCACAGGTGGGTCATGGACAGTGAACGTTTTAAGGTTACGCTAGTCGGTCATACTTCCAATGGCAAAAAAAAAAAATCTGTCACAATATTTTGTAAATTCAAACTTGATATCAAAATATTATAAAAACGCGATAAATAGGTAAACAAATATATTTCACAACGAAACGAAATTGCAGAAAAATCGATAGATAAAAAAAAGAAAAATACACTACGAGTAAAACTTGTGCGCGTGAGCTCTGTAAAGATTATGCTATATAGGGTAGTACGTATGAGTGACGCGACGCCCCTCATTTTCTGATTGCACTCAGAACGAAAGAACGCCTACGTTAGATAGCTTGCTGCTTTATAGCGGCTTCTGCCCAATCTAGGGGGTGCTAACGCCTCCTGCCGGAGGCTCTACGAGGGGGTCCTGCGGTCTAAGGCCCTTTACGGGGCACCGGTGTGTGCCCACCGATTGAACGCGTCCCAAAGGGTCATGGCCATTAGGCTGGTCAGAGAATACTGCACGGTCTCCCGAGAGGCGGCGAGCCTCTTTGCCGGACTATCGCCATGGGATCTGGAGGCAAAAGTCCTCGCGCACATCTGGGAGTGGCGCGAGGAGGCGAAATACCGGGGCGTAACTCCACTGCCGCGAGAAATCAGGGCACAGCGGACAGAGCTCCGGCGGGATTTCATGGCGGCATGGAGAGTGCGATTGCCGCAACCCAGCGCTGGGCACGCTACTATTGTGGCAATAAGTCCCCTCTTTGAGGAGTGGCTAGAGATGCGCCACGGCGTCCTCACCTTTCGCCTTCGTCCTCACCGGACATGGTTGTTTCGAGAGGTTCCTGTTCAAAATAAAGCGGGAGGAAACGCCCGGGTGTCACCACTCTGTGGATCGCCCGGAGGATACGGTAATTACACCAATTATTGTATGCGTGGGGCATACAATAATTGGAAGCATTTTTTTGGAAATATTTGCAAGGGAAAGTCAGTTGACTTTCCACTGCAAATATTTGATACTAACTGGCCCATGTGTTTCTCAATTTTATAACTAAATATCACAATATCATTATTTATTTGGCTTTGTACACAGTTATGAAGTTTTACACTACCTTTCGTTTTTTTAGGGGAACCATCAGTGGTATAACTTTGTTGCAGCAATTAAATATTACATGCTGGTGCCAAACAGGGTGAGGACTGACTATTGGACAAGCTGTTGCTGGTCAAAGATTGTGCTCGCACACAGAACCAGACTGAGCTTTTCCTCTTCCTGACGCGCATAGGCTTTACGGGTCATACTCATGATTTAAAAAGTGGAGGAAACAGAGATCGAAAGATAGGATGAATGATTAGAAGAGATAAACTTGAAAATTTGTCAAATAAAGAAGAAGTTGGACCTTTGATTATGGCTATGTTTATGTTTTACAAAGTGAATTAATGATGACTCTAACAAGTTTAAATATGTTTAAACCAATAACAAGTGGGATAAATTGTAGGAAAAAGTTCTTTATTAAACAAACAAAGTCAAAGTCAAATCATTTATTTCAAATAGGCCCTTTTTTTTTTTTGAGCGTGGGAAATCATCAAATGACTTCTCCCGCTCTGGGCATAGCGAGAGTGTCAGACTTTTACTGACTAAAACCCACCCGTGTTCCTTCCGTTGCCTGTGTGCCGGGGCCACGATATCCCTTTCGGACAAACCCGCAACCCCAGCAGGCATTGGTCCTTATGGACCCCGTCAGTTGGTGCTGACATCTCTTTGAGGCGCGCTTGGAACACAACGCACCGTCGACCCGGGCCTGGTCCTTATCGGACGGCGAGCCGCCCTTTGCTCACCGTCCGCAAGCCCGCGCCTACGGTGGCCGGAAGTCGGCTCGTGACTCCCGACGCCCGGGGCGTCTCCTGCGGTGACTAGGGGCGCGAGGGCGAGCAGCTTTCATCTACCTCGCGCACTCCGCCTCCTCCTTCGCGAGCATAACTACTTCGCAGAAGGAGGTGACGGCCTCCCATGCACTCTCGGTCCGGACCATGGCCTGAACCAGGCCCGGACGCGAGAGATCGCCGCCGCCGATCGCCTCCGTGAGGACACGGCGGTGCCCCGCCCAAGCTGGGCAGACCTCCACCGTATGCTCCACCGTGTCCTCCGGGCGATCCACACAATGGTGACACCCGGGCGTTTCCTCCCGCTTTATCCTGAACAGGAACCTCCCGAAACAACCGTGTCCGGTGAGGACCTGCGTCAGGCGGAAGGTGAGGACGCCGTGACGCCTCTCTATCCACTCCTCAAAGAGGGGACTTATCGCCACAATTATGGCGTGCCCAAAATAGGCCCTTGCAAGGCACTTTTGAACGTAAAAATTAACAAAAAAAAATTGATTCTAGTCGCCCCTTCCAAAACGTAGTTAAATTCCACCATTACTTTTTTTAAATTGCAATAGTTTGTACCTTTTAACGAGATAACAATGCAAAAATAAATAAAATAAAAAAGTTTCACGTAACTGTCACCGAACCACATTAGATCATTACACTTTAATATTTATTTATTTTATTTATTTATTTATATATACTTTATTGTACACCAGAAAACACATAGTTAATCATAAATTTAACACTACAAAACATACAATGGGCGGCCTTATCGCTTTCTGCGATCTCTTCCAGGCAACCTTGGAATGGACAGTGATTGCGTGGACATAAAAATGGGGTAGACATTGGTGCAAAATAATAATTATAAAGATACAATATATTATAATAGATACATAGATAGATATATATATATATGCTATATAATAGATACATAATAAATATATAAGAATATTTATATAAGCAACAAAAATTAATAACGACTACAGAGTATTACAGCTACAAGACCAAGATCAGAACAACAAGTAATGTTCCTTCACGAGTCTCTTAAATACTGGTAACGATTGCGCGCGTTTTATTTGAACTGGCAATGCATTCCACAAACGAGCAGCCTGGACGGAAAAGGATTTGTCGAAGAAAGTTGTGGAATGCATTGGCATTTTAAGCTTCAGGTTATCTGATGACCTTAAACATTTCGAATGGGAGTCGCAAAGATACTGGAAACGTTTCTTAAGATAGAGAGGGGCGGAAGGGGAGAATAGCACGTTATACAAGAGGGAAAGAATACGAGCATTCCGGCGAAGGCGAATTGGTAACCACTTGAGCTTCACACGAAATTCGGAAACATGGTCATATTTGCGTAAACCGAATTTAAACCGTATACAAACATTTTGAAGCCGCTCAAGTTTATCGAGTTGGTCTTGAGTAAGGTCAAGATAGCTGGCATCAGCATAATCAAGGATGGGCAGAAGAAGTGATTGTGCAAGCGCAATCTTGGTGGCAGTCGGTAGAAAATTACGCAGTCTCTTCAGAGATGCAGCGGATGCAAATAGCTTGCGGCTAACTTCCTGTAGCTGGGCAGTCCAAGAGAAGGTCTTGTCAATAAATATCCCCAAGTTTTTAACTTGTTGGCTGAAGGGAATAACAGAGTTGTCAAAAGAAACTTGGGGAAGAGTCGTCCAGTCAATCCTTGAGACCGTCCTAGAACTGCCAACCATAACAACCTGCGTCTTTATGGGATTGATCATAAACCCATACCTCTTGCTCCAGTCGCATATACGAGCCAGATCGCGATTAATCACCAAGATAGCCTCGGACAGATTTCCAAGTGGAGCTCGTGAATAAATTTGTAAATCATCTGCATAAAGATGATAGGAAGAAATTAGTTCGTCGGAGATTGAGTTAATAAACATTGCGAAAAGTAAAGGGGATAGAACGCCACCCTGTGGTACACCGGCAGAAGTATTACTCCAGGAAGACAAGGTCTCTCCGATGCAAATACGTTGCCGGCGACCGAACAGGTAACTATGAAACCAGTCAATTACAGATGGAGATATGTTAAGAGAGCATAAAATGCCAAGCAAAACATCGAAATCAACAGTATTAAAAGCATTGCTGAAATCAAGCAAAGCTAAGACCGTTAGATTAACGTTTTCCATGGCTGACCTTATATCATCCGTAATATTCAGAAGCGCTGTGGTGGTACTATGACCAGGACGGAAGCCAGACTGGAAAGGGTTAAGGAGATTATTTTTAGAGAGGAAAGTGCTTATTTGATTGTTGATTAACCGTTCGAGGACTTTGGATAGGAATGGTAAGACGGATATTGGACGATATTCAGAAAACGATGAGGGATTACACTTTTTAGGTAATGGAATTATTTGGGCATCTTTCCATGAACATGGAAAGACACCACTGGAAGCAGAAAAATTTAGGATATGACAAATGACGGGAAGGATTACATCTAGCACAGGGACTAACATATTACGGCTGATACAGTCAGTTCCTACTGCATTGGAAGTAATCGATAGTATGCTCTTCTTAACATCACATGCGGAAAATTGACCAAAAACAAGTGGAGAATAACTGGGAGTCGGAAGTGAAGTAAGATAATTCAGTGTATTCAATTTTATTGTCCTATCAAAATCAGACGAAGCAGTAAAGTGATTATTCATTGCATCAATGTTTAAATCTTTTGGGATTGTCTCTCGTCGGGTTTTACCGACCCCCAGTGATCTAAGAAATTTCCAAACTTTGGATGCGTCCCCATTTTGGACAGAAGTATGAATATGATGGCGATTAGCATTCCTACACACCTTATTGCAGTGAGTACGTATTGAGACATATCTTTCCCTGTTAGCGTCATTAGGCCTACGCTTAAACTTAGACTTAGCCGTCACTTTTCTGTGCATTATTGTTTTAATTTTATCTGTGAGCCATGGCGCCGGCAGATGTCTAACCTTAACTGCTCGAACAGGTGCGTGATGCCATAAAGCTCTATAAGTTTAGCCACAAAAATATCAACTTGCTCATCGACAGATGAAGAGGCAAGTAGAGCAGACCAATCTATGTTGTTGGCATCCTTGCAAAGTTCGTCAACATTCATACCACCAAAATTGCGTTGCATGAGAACCTTGGCTTTCGCCTTAGGTGGGCGAATTTTATATGAAAGATAGATCAGGTCATGGTATGAAAAGGCATCGGCTGAGCATTGGCCATGCTTAGCGACGCGATCAGGAGAGGAAACAAAAATCAAGTCAAGAAGTGAAGGAGTAGAGTTAGGAAAATGGTGAGTAGCACTCAGCGGAAGAATGGAAAGATTACTGGAAGCCAAAATATTTGCCAGAGAAGAAGAGCGATGGTCTTTTTTCAGAAGACAAGTATTGAAGTCACCCATGATTATACTATGACTGTAAGAAGGGATTAGTGTTTCTAAAAGATTTTCAAAAGATGAAAAGAAATTAACGCGTAAAGAGGGACAGTAGTAGACGCCAAGAAGTAATTTAGAATGGTGTAGTTCGACTTCAAGAAAGAGATGTTCACCGGCACCTGATGGCGGTGGCTGCGCTGACACATTAACAACAGAAAAGGGAATATGTGCGCGGAGATATATGGCAACACCACCACCACCACCAACCGACCGGTCATTTCTTATAAGCTGGAAGCCAGGAAGAGAGTAACTAATTGAAGGGAGACAGGGTTTAAGCCATGATTCGGAAATAAGAATGGCATGTATGTTTTACAGTCAAAGCTTGCCAGCATATCGTGGAAATGAGCCGGAATGCTCTAAGCGTTAATATGTATGACGTTAAAGTTTTTGGGAACATCAGAAAACTGCGCTGTAAGACTGTCTGCAAGAGAAGGAACACTCACGAAACTGTCGTCGTTGCTTGTTAAAGATAAAAAACTATTACTATCGCTGCTTTCATCGATAGACATAAAATAATATAGATATAATAAATATACAAAAATAAACCTAAATAACAAATAAAGGTTAACTAAATAACAAGTCCACCTGCCGGTTGCGTTATTAAAATACTAGAATTTAAAACCTAATGAATCTAGTGAATCCGGGTAACAAAAGAGAAAGACAAACAAAAATAAAAAATAAATCATAACAAAATGTAAAACTTTAGAGAAGGGAACAACAAGAAAAAAGTAAAAACAAAACATTTCAGATAAGCAGAAAAAATTAAATAACTGCTGCCAGTCTCAGTCAGTCATTGCAACGTTACTTAAAACGAAACGCACCGACGGGTACTGACAAGGATGTTGACTGACACTGACAGTGACAAAAATTGTGACATTAAATAGTTTGTTGGCAAGTCAGTATTCGGAACAAATTGTTGAATCATATTAAAAATAAACTGAAGGTATAAACAAAATACGATATTACCCGGACTTTGAAGAAAACATTCACAAAGACATCACTTCTTTAATGCAGCAGCACGCTTTAACCTAGCGGTCTTCGCAGCAGCAGAAACTGGGACAGAGGCTGGCACAGCCGATACAGGTGCAGCCGATTCGGGTTCACTCCGCTCTGGCTCACTGGGATTCGACGCAAACTTGTCCAATTCCGCGATGGACTCAACACGATGCCGTGTGTCATTGGGACCAAGGACATACACGCAGCCTGCCTTAGTCCAGCTCTTGCTGACACCGCATCTTTCCCTCGCAGCCAAGAACACATCATGCCGCCCCTTTGTTAGGAACTCGGACATGGTGACGCCTGTTGCCTTTAATTTGGCTTTGGAAAACCAAACCTTATCCCGGACCGCAAGACTGCCTAACTTGAACAGGATAGGCCTGGTTTTATTAGCTACGGCTCGTCCCATCCTGTGACATCGGCTGATGTCTGCAACTGTGAAGTCACTCAACTTTAATTTACTGCATATCACCTCAGTGATCACCTTGGCAGTGTCCTCCTTCTGCTCCTCACTAACACCATGCAACAGCAAGATCTTCCTTCGTCCCCGCATCTCTATTTGGTCGACACTACGAGCCAGTAGCTCCACTTGTTGCTGGATGCCATTCAGTGCTTGCGTGATAAATGTCCGGAACATTGTAAACTCTACAGCCAGGCTAGAAGTTGTGACAGGTGACGGAGGGGCCTTCTGTAGCTCATCTTCGAAGGCGGACATCTTTGTGTGAAACAACTCCTTTAATTCACTCAGAGTGCTTGTTAGTGACTCCATTGGGATGAAGTGAAGTGATTTTAAAATATGTTTGTAAATGGAAAAATTGTGAAGAGAAAACGCTACACCAGCAGGTACTAACTATGAACTTTTAAAATATAGCATAAATAATTATAAATAATGTTTCTATTAAATTATATTGAATTTCAAATAAGAGCGAATTTCTCTTTGTGTAACTGTTACAACTACCCGTAATTTTAATTTTTAATACCACTTACAACGTTGTTTTTATATGTAATATACTTTAGTTACCCTATCTATTATGTGATTAATTGGAATTAGGTCTTAAATAAACTAATAATCTAATTATTTAAATAAAAATTACGGGACCTTTAAGTCAGCTGTTAGCGACAATGTTGCTTCAGAAAAAAAAAGTCATAACGTTCGTGAACGGGTGCGTCAGTAGGGACTGGTCATCTCTTAGCTGCCATGGCTTATTTTAATTTTTGAATTATTTTGTGTATAATTTCGACATAAATGATGTAACCAATATTTTCTAAAAATATTTTGATTTAAAAGAGTGTCCGTGGAGTTTCTCGCCCGTTCTTCTCCATAGGAACCTACTACGCTTTGGAATGAGCTTCATCTTTCTGACTGACCTACCCCTTGACAATTCAAAGTGCCTGTAATTGGTTTATCTACATATATATAATTATCTATATCTATACATAGTATAAAACAAAGTCGCTTGGCGCTGTCTGTCCCTATGTATGCTTAGATCTTTAAAACTACGCAACGGATTTGATGTTTTGATGCGGTTTTTTTAAATAGATAGAGTGATTCATCCGTATTCACATTAAGGTTTTGTGTAAACTGGCTGAAATATGACGATTATTGTCGAAGATGTCGGAAAAAAACATGCCAACTGGGATCTTTACTGGCGTGCGCCGCGTAAGCCGTAAGAGATACATCAAATTTATGTTTTACAGAATTGTATATCTAAAAAAGTTCAAAAATAAAGTTCGCAATAGCATACTATCTTCTATTGTTCTTTGTTTTATATTTTTATTACGGACGCTTGTAACGTGCACGTCTTTCTACATTGTTCTCACATGTTTAATTTCAACATGAATGATGTAACAAATACTTTGTAACAATTTATTTAAAAGAGTGTCCGTGGAGTTTCTTGCCCGTTCTTCTCCATAGGTACCTACCTACTACGCTTTGGAATGGGCAACTAGCTTCATATTTCTGACTGACCGATTCCTTGACAATTCAAAAGTGCCTGTAAATGGTTTAATTGAAATAAATACTTTGAGTTTGAGTTTGAGTTCTAAGGATGACTTACAGTAACCATTTTTATCTTTCAGAATTTGATAAAAATTTCTTTGTTATTTCCGAAGCTATTTTGACCGGTATTTTATTTATCCTTATCCAATAAAATATGTTATTTATATCGGGCATTTAATGGACATTAAAACATGCCTTGACATCATATCATTAAAATGAATAAAAGTTAAAAGATAGCACAGATTCAAAATTACGCGTGACAAAATAATTATGGTTGCCAACAACGCGGGCGCAGCGGTAGGAATCAATGACTTTTCCTCGGATATTAGGTATCTAACTAATCCCGAGTACGTACCAGTGTAATATTTTCCGACATCCACGCGGGCGAAGCCGCGGGAAAAAGCTAGTTTGAAATAAATACATTGAGTTTGAGATTGAGACAAAGCTATCAGGGTTCTGTTAGCTAAGCAAACTGGAACCTTCAACATAGACAGAGAAGAAACGTTGCAGAACGTTGATATTTTCCAAAAGACAGATAAAAAGCTTAGGTACTTCGTTTTTCTACTGAATTTCATGCATAATGCAATCAACGGGCTAAAAAACGGTGAAAAAAACTTTTTAATACTTCGCAAGTTCCCCAACTGAACTTGTGTTTAAAATATTCAGGGATTCATTTATGAATTTACGCCATACTTTGGCTGGTTGCTTGCAATGTGGAAGCTTGTACTCGTCAAAGTTGCATCAGTATCACTTATTATTCATGTGTTAGCCTTTTGTCATTCTACTCGTATTTTATGTATGCTTCATATTCGCAGCAGTAACAGCATTTCGATAAAGTAAATGCATTATTATCTAAAGATTTTAAAACTGGATATCTTTTAATTATTGAATGTCTGTGATTTTTGACAGCAAGCAGTAGGACAGGTTATTTTTTTTAAATTTGTTGAGTGAAATTGAATCTATTTATTTATAGGTATAAGTTATGCGAGAGTTAAAAAAATACGGTACAAAGGCGGACTTAATGCCCGAGGCATTTTCTACCGGTCAACCTTAGGTGATGCAGAGACAAAACATGGCAGGTGGTGCAACATAAAGGATTGATAGCACGAAAATAACTAATACAAAAATAAAAACATAGATATATACATAAAATAAATAACAAAAACCAAAACAAGAAATAACAATAATTTGTATACGAAAATGTAGTAGCAAATCGTTTTTCATACGATTTATGTTGCTAAATCCTAAATAAGTATGAATGAATCTCAATAAATGATCAAGAGGTAATTGATTACATTTTTAAAGCATTTATTTATTTAGACCTTTCGCACACACAAGATACAAAAGCGCACTTAATGCCTTAAGCATTCTCTACCAGTCAACCAAAGGAGTTGAAGAGATAGGATGGCAAGTGCTCTGATTGACTACGTATTAAGGATATATTAATAATAAAAAATGATAAAAAGATAACATAATAAATTGTAAATAAAATAGGAACACAAGTATATATAGTGTTCGGCAGAAGGTTGAACATACGAAAATGGCGGATCCGTGGGGCCGTCTACTACGTGTTTAGGTCCAATAACAAGACCCAGGCCACAAGGATTTTTTTTAATGACTTTTTTAAATTTAAAGGAAATTCGTGGCTGCTCAAATTTCAAACGTCAATAATTTCATTTAAATTAACAAAACTGTTTTTTTTTTTTTTTTTCTAGAATAATTTCTGAATCCTAGACGTGATCCGTGACGCTTCTCTAGCCACTCCTCAAAGAGGGGACTTATCGCCGCAATTGTGGCGTGCCCAGCGCTGGGTTGCGACAATCGCACTCTCCATGCCGCCATGAGATTCCGCCGGAGCTCTGTCCGCTGTGCCGTGATTTCTCGCGGCAGCGGAGTTACACCCCGGCGTTTCGCCTCCTCGCGCAACTCCCACATGTGCGCGAGGACTTTTGCCTCCAGATCCCATGGCGGTAGTCTGGCAAGGAGGCTCGCCGCCTCACGGGAGACCGTGTGGTATCCTCTGACCAGCCTAGGCCATGACCCCTTGGGACGCGTTCAATCGCTGGGCTGGTCGCAGCCTTAATGAACGCGCCCACACTGGTGCCCCGTAAAGGGCCATGGACCGCACGATCCCCGCGTAGAGCCTCCGGCAGAAGGCGTTTGGACCCCCTAGATTGGGCAGAAGCCGCTTCAAAGCAGCCGCAGCCCTCTGCAGTTTGGGAGCCAAACGTCGGAAATGCTCCACGAAGTTCCACCGGCTGTCGAGGACGAGTCCCAGGTACTTCATCGTCGACTGGACACCGATGTGAACCCCTCCCGCCGTTATCTGGGAACCCGATAGTGGCGCGTTCCGAGGACCATAGAAACACATAGCCTCGGACTTGTGCAAGGCCACCTCGAGTCCCAGTTGCCGGATCCTATCGACGATTGTCGCAACCCAACGTGTCGCTAGTTCGGCCGCCGCCTCATGCGACCTCCCCTGCACCAGGACCAGCGTGTCGTCAGCGTAGCAGACTACGCTGACGCCGCTAGGGAGGTTGGCGCGCAGCACCCAGTCGTAGCCGATGTCCCACCACAACACCCTGTATATAGGTTATAAACTTATAATACATATTCACTATAATATATACCAACATTATATAATTATGTATATATAGATATATTCAAGGAAAATAGGTAATTGAGAAGACTTTATGCTATTTGTTTTTAAAGTAACTCTGCAATTTCCGCTTAAATGCATATCGACTGGTGGCCGTTCTGATATCACGAGCAAGCGCATTCCAGAGAAAAATGGAGTGAATATGAAAGGAAGAGTTAACAGAGTCAGAAATATGAGAAGGACAGAGTAGGACAAGATTGTTGGAAGAACTCAGATTCTTAGTGTGTGAAGAACATAATTTGGTTAAAAATGTAGTTTGTTTAAACCGGTGTTAACAAACGGTATTTCATGTTTAAATTTGTTCATATTCAACTTTCAAAGGGATTGCTTACTTTCAGGATAATGAATTCAGTGTTTGGATTCGTAAAATCCGGGAACCGGCAGTGTTTTAGATTCATTCTGCTAGAAAATTCTCATTAGCAGTCCGAAGTTTGGGAACGTGCCCGATAAACGAAAATACATATCCCATTAACGTGCCAGCACACTAGTGAGATGAGAATATACGACAGTAGATCCGCCTTGGTCTACAAATTTACTTGATTATTAAAGATCGACACGTGTGATCAAACAAAATCGTATTTTTTGTCGATCACTACGAAGCATCGTTCCATTATGTACAAGACCAGAATGCAAGGGTGTGAAACTAAAGACGTATACGAGATTAATTTCATACCCTTGAGTGAAAAAAATATATTTTTACCATTGTCACTCGAAAATGGGCATTTTATTCATCGATAACAGTGAATAAAACTGTCTTTTACTCACAAGAGAATAAAAACATTTTGAATTTGGAACAAGCACGAACTATACAAACTATGTACAAAAATAAATGAACCGTACTGAAAGTACCTATTGGCTGGATAGATGGAGCTACGAGTATTACTTCCTAGAAACTTTACAATAAAATAAAATAAAAAATATCCCGCGAAATTTAGTTAGGTTCTTTTCAATCTGTTAATCGTGGTTGTATTAATGTTTAATTTTAATTTATATAAAAAAATCGTGTTTTTTATGGATTGTGAGGGCTGCAGTAAAGATTTTTATTTATTTATTATTTAATGTCATTGGAAAATGAGACACTGAATATCACTGACTTCGAAATCATTTCGTTCTAAAGCAGCAATTATGGTAGAAAATTTGATACCACCAAAAATGTGATACATATAAATAACATAACATCACGCCTTGTTTCCCCGAAGGGTTGGGCAGAGGCGTACCTTTAGTTCACCCACATTTTGCCAGTGTTTTTAAGTCCCATGTAATAGGGGGTGAGCCTATTGCCATCAACCGGGCACAATTCCAGAATCCGGGCTGCTATTGAGACATTTCTGATGGAAAAACCCAATAATACTTTGCCCGACCTGGGAATCGAACCCAGGACCTCATGCTCAGCAGTAGCGCTTGCGACCACTAGACCAACGAGGCAGTCATATAAATACTACAACTAAGACGGATAAATATAAATACTATACTACTATTTATTTTCTCGCAGTCAATGTTAAAAAGTAGAGTACACAACTCGTGAAAAAATAATTTATCTCGGTCCTTGTATCCCTCGCTCCGCTCAGGATTCAAATCTAGAACCCCTCGCTACACTCGGGATTCTACTCTTGAATCCTTCGCTGCTCTCGGGATCCAACTTAGTCCCTCGAATTAAATTCACTTTTTTTTCACTTGTTGTATAATCTACTATTTTACTAAGGTCTTCCAATCTGCAAGAGTAGTACGTAAATACTCCCGTATACTTCGTAGTGACCTAATTAACTACCTTATTCCATAATATAGAGTGCCAGTACGCATACTAACTATTCGTGTTTAGATTGCGACAAATTGTGAACTGGTATCCAACTTGAATGCGACGTAATGCACCTTGCGCTAACACTAAATAGCCTGCCTGGCTGCGACCAACTTAGAAGTAGCGCTCGCCGGCCGATGCCGCGGCACCGCTGTCTTCGCTCGTTCGGCTCGCACGTGGGTCGTCAGTGTTCTAACCTAACCCAGTTCACATTTTTGTTCTTTTTTTAGGTTTTTTTTTTATTAGACTATATCTTTAAACATCTTGTCAGGCGTAAGTGATGAAGTATAGTTTGGAACCAGGACGCGTCCACGTTAGGAATTATACTTGAGCAGTACGCGAAATTCGTGTAAAATATGTTGCAATAAGATGGTTAGACTGTCGGAGTGTCCTGTTACTGCGACCAAAAAAAATAGCATTACGATGTACACGCGAGCAATTCCTATGCCTGCATTCTGGCTTTGTATAGATTGGAAATACGCCACTACGATGGATGGTTTTTGTCGATCGATAAATCAACAAGTGATGTCCACGTTTTTCTAGATTCGATCTTTGATAATTATCGATCGTCAGCAGGTGACAGTAACGATAGATTGAGCAAATCTTTAAGAAGCTGACAGATTTTATTGATCATCAACAAACAGTATAATCGAGCAACTATGATGATTGTCAAAAATCGAACAAATCTGTAAGCACCTTCATACCCGATGTATTATTATAATTAAATGCAATCCAAGGTTTCGTAATAACACTAGTCATACACTACGATAAATCGAATACGCCACAATAATCTTCCACTTTGTTACGTTATTGTACGGACATAAATCTAAGCACAAATGGATGCCATGAATAAGTTTATATGTAATAAAAAGCGTTATTATGAAAAACTTTCTCTTATAGCAGACACAGTTTCTTAAAATTAATTTTATACATAATGCCGTGCTTCACGAGAATTTCTTTTCATATTATCTAGGTTGGAGTTTTTAACATAAAATTTTATTAAACGACGAACCTTCTTATCTCCTAAATTTTCAAAGGCTAGAGGGATGCGTAGAAATGCCTATGAAATGTGTATTTCTCCTATTTTTCCCTCGTGTAAACCCGAAAAAGCTCATCTTAGCCTACATACGTATGGGCACGCCACAATTGTGGCGATAAGTCCCCTCTTTGAGGAGTGGCTAGAGAGGCGCCACGGCGTCTTCACCTTCCGCCTGACGCAGGTCCTCACTGGACACGGCTGTTTCGGGAGGTTCCTTTTCCGAATAAGGCAGGAGGAAACGCCCTAGTGTCACCACTGTGTGGATCGCCCGGAGGACACGGTGGAGCATACAGTGGAGGTCTGCCCTGCTTGGGCGGAGCACCGCCATGTCCTCACGGAGGCGATCGGCGGTGGCGATCTCTTGCGTCCGGCCCTGGTTAAGGCCATGGTCCGGAGCGAGAGTGCATGGAAGCCGTCACTTCCTTCTGCGAAGCAGTAATGCTCGCGAAGGAGGAGGCGGAGCGCGCGAGGGAAATGCAAGATGCGCGCCCACGAGCCCCTAGTCACCGCAGAAGACGCCCCGGGCATCGGGAGTCGCTAGCCGACTTCCGGCCACCGTAGGCGTGGGCTTGCGGACGGTGAGAAATGGGTAGCTCGCCATCCGATTAGGACCAGGCTCGGGTCGACGGCGCGTTGTGTTCCACGCGCGCCTCAAAGAGATGTCAACACCAACTGATGGGGTCCGTAAGGGCCAATGCCTGCCAGGTTTGCGAGTTTGTCCGAAAGGGATATCGCGGCCCCGGCACACAGGCAACGGAAGGAACACGGGTGGGTTTTAGTCAGTAAAAGTCTGACACGCTCTCCCGCTCCGCCCAGAGCGGGAGAAGTCATTTGATGATATACCATCCTCAAAAAAAAAAAAAGCCTACATACGTATCTATGGATATGTCGCCAATTTTATTTTTCTCACAGAGTTTTGTAATACGAAGCTCGTTGTTTTGAATAATATGAGTGTAACTTTTAACTGTCAGTATGTTACCTTGTTTTCCTGAAGAATATTCCTGATCTAAACAATACATAAGACAGTTTGACATATTTTCTTTACAAAAGTTGTCAAACCGTAATATTTATTCCTCAGATAAATATTATCCGACTATTGAAAAATCTACCCTAAGTAATTATTTCTATACTAATAGCCGGTTGGTCCAAATAAAGAACCCTATTTTATATAACTTTACCATTTTGAAAATCATTTTAAAATCATAGTATCAATTTTAACATAAAAAAGGCCTTAAAAGTAAGCACAACCACTTGGCCCGAACCCAAAAGATATTACCGATGGCCAGCATAAAAAATGCTAGAAACTAGAAAATTCAAGTACTAAACTTCATCCCATAATTACTTCATTTCAAGTTCTGCCTACACGATGCCCCACTTACGCAAGTGACCATAACATTTCGTCTGAATAAACAAGCCTTTGTCTCTACATTGACCATCAAAAGAAATGCATTGCGTATGCAAATACCGATCACTTTATCCCGCATGGCCGCTTAGATCTGGGAAAAGGTTTTTATCAAGTTGTAGTGGTTTGGTGTGGCAGATTTTCTTCCGCTTAATTGTGTTTCTGGGCGTTTTAATTTCACGTATTGAGCTGATAATGACGGAAAAATCCGATAATGAATCATTCGTTTGTTAGACAAAGGTATTATTCTAGACATTAGGTTAGTGTGGTATATGTAGATGAAATAACATATTCACGATTCTTCTACTATCATGCATTTCGTATTCAAATACTTGTTTTCTATTCGATACACGTACGTTACCTACCGTCTATATTTTCAATAAAACGTGTAGAATTCTTGTTTTAACGTTTTATATACTACATAAATACGTTCAGTTGAACAACGGAATTAGTGCACAAATTATGACAAATGCTAGCTCAGTAGAGACCGCGGTGTCCCTCAGATGCCTTACTCTTACTAATTGTTTGAAACAACGAACAGACACTGTTTCTATCTTCAAGAATCAATTTCTCCTCATCGTAATCCAATACAGAGTAAAATGAGCAAGCTTAAGTATGGAAGGCCTAAATCAGCACATAACAATTCTTTTTTAAAACGTCAGTGATGCCTTGATCACACGTACCGAGTAGGTGGGCGAGACAGTAAAGTGCCGAGTGTCGAGTACGCACCGAGTGCATGTTTATACATGCCGAGTAGGCAAGCGAGTCAGTGCGGGCAAGTGCGGGGGTGGGCCCACTCGGTCTAGTAAATAGAACAGGGTCCGAAGCACTGTCTCACCCTTTAACTCGACCGAGCACTCGGTGATATGTTTCAAGATATTACTCGATACTATACTCAATTTGTAGATCGTGGCTAAACCATAGCAGAAAGAGCTCATCCTTACATATTATAAACCAAAGTCCCCCGCCGCGTCTGTCTGTCTGTCTGAACACGAAAAACTCATAAACTAACGAACGGATTTTCAAACGGTTTTCACCAAAAGACGGAGTGATTCATGGGAAAGGTTTTAGTGTATAATTCATGAAGGTTTTGTGTAAATTGACTGAAATATGACAATTATTGTTGAAGATGTCCAAAAAATACATGCCGACTGGGAGCTTTACTGGCATGCGCCACGTAAACCGTGAGAGATAAATAAAATTTATGTCCTACAGGATTGTACATCTTAAAAAGTTCAACAAAAAAGTCCGCAATGATATACGAGTATGTCTAGCTTCTAAGGATGACCTACAATAACCATTTTTATCGTTCAGAATTTGATAAAACTCATTGTTATTTCCGAAGCTATTTTGACAGGTACTTATTATATTACCTAATCCTTATCCAATAAAATATGTTATTTAAATTGGACATTTAATTGAGTTTAAAATATGCCTTGACATCATATCATTTAAATGAATAGTTTAAAAGATATCACAGATTCATAATTACGCGTAACAAAGTAATTCTGGTTGACGGCAACACGGGCGCAGCGGTAGGAGGCAATGACCTCCCTCGGCTATGAGGTATGAAATCCCGGTAGTACGTACGTGGGATATAATCCGACATCCACGCGGGCGAAGCCGCGGGCAAAAGCTAGTATTACCTAAATCCAACGTCGATTATAACTATTGAAGCCCACCATGTAATGATATAAAAATTCAATTCCCAATTTAATGGAGGAATTAAATAATACTAATATATTCCCTTCGATAACGATTCCTCAAATTCGTTTTGCAATTTTTCTTCTGATAAAAGTTACGCGTAGTGGAAGATTTTATTAATAAAATTATTTCCTATTGGAGTCGTTATTAAAACGGGTTTTTACTGCAAAAAATAATAAATTTGTGCTTTTAACTCGACGCCTTTCTTCAATTTAATTATTGCGGTAAGCTGCAATGGGGGGATTGCCTATGCTTATGGACGTAAACAATTATTGATCCTTTTATTTAGTTCGAGTTTACTTCTTCAATTTCTCTAATACCGCTAGAGTTAAGTATAGTATAGCTTAGTTGTGGTTAAGACGCCACTTAGGTACTGAAAGTGAAGCATGTAAATTGCAATATTAAGAAAACATAATTTGAGCTAATGAGGGACGTCTGTGTTAGTAAATGCGTTTTGTGATTTAAATAGGTATATTTTCTTAATAATAAATGGATGTTCTCTTTTGTTAACCATTATACCACTCTCAAAATATTTCATAAAAATGAAAAAGTTGATTAAAAGTTTCAGACAAATCAAATAATTCCTTACTCCCAATTACAATTATACTATTAATTCCGTAAAAGCGATAGCGTTACCCATCTCCCCTGGAGGATAAACACTTAAACACATCGGGGGGAGCACTACACCTTAATCTATATCGTTTAACGAGCGCCGACTCAAAGCTCGACCAATTATGCGGCAATATTGGCTAGACACGACAACTTTATATAGGTATTAAGGCTCTCAGTAGTTCAGTTTAGATTTCAGACAAGAATAGTTCGGGAATTAATTTGATGTCGAGTGCTCAAGCTTGCACAGTTGAATGGAATCGAGTTTACATGGCTGCAGTCAAAATATAAGGGGTTTTAACTGGTTCAAATCCAGTAAGTACCAATGTGACTTTTTCAATTCATAATTATGTACTTTCTAAGTTTATTTTGGACATCACTGATATCGGTGAAGGATAAAATCGTGAGGAAACTTAGACTTTATAATTAACTAGCTTTCGAGGTCGGAAATTATCCCACGGGAACGTACTACCAGAATTAAAAGTACCCTATGTATTAATCCAGGTTACGGATTTGGATGAAATCTGGTGCAAAGATCTTTGCACCAGATTTCATCCAAATCCGTTCAGCAGTTTTTGTGCCAATACGGAACATACAGCCAGACAAACACACAAACTGACCAAAATTCTAAAAACTATATTTTCGGCATCAGACTCGTTCCCACACTTCGTAGCAATTTTAATTTAAAAAAAATATTCTATTTACACTTTTGACTTCGCTACGATTTTATCATAATTATTATTATGTAATAGACTATTAAAATGCACAGTATTGTTTTCTCAAAATGTACTACATGAAAATGTTACACGTGATTGGATACCAATTTTACGCGGCTTATGCGGCCATGTTATATGTAATAAACATTGCAGCTGGAAACTACCTCAATATTATCTGAACACCGATCATAAAATGTTCTGAACATCACACCTAGTAGGTTAACAGAATTGTAAAAGAAAATTAAAACATAATTTTTACGATTTTAAAATTGTCATTTTTAGCATTAAACTGACCTCTTTGTTTTCAATGAAGTCAATGAGATAAAAAAGCTTTAATTGAAAAATATTGATTTTGTATATATCAAAAGCAATGTCTTTGATAAAAACCGGCCAAGTGCGCTTCAGACGACGCACAATGAAGGGTTCCGTAGTTGGGATGAATTTATCGCAAAAACAAACTTAACATTGCAGTTAAAAAACATGGTCTCTCATACGCCAAGGTTAATTCTCCAACTGCAAATGTAAGTTTGAAATCGCAAAAGAAATAACTACGACGAATTAACGATTTTCGAAGTATAAGATAAGGGTTCGTTTTTTTCCTTTTGAGGTACGGAATCCTAAAAATATTCAATCCTTTAAAGGTTTTACCAGCACTTTGAAAGCTAAATCTAAAGAACCGATGGTTATCTCCAGCCATAAGAAAGCCATTAATTCTGCCTGCATTATCACTATCTTTAAATCAAACTTGTTTTCCTTAGGTTGTATATAAATGGAGCTTGAAGTTACGCCAGCATGATTAAAGATAAGCTTAAATGATACACGCAATGTGCTTGAGCTCTGCATTTTCATGGCGGGATTTTTTTAACAACTTGGTTAAAAAAAAACCGTTTTAAACGCTTTTAATCAACGGCTTAACGTCCTGGAACAAACAGTTTTGATGAAAGATAAACTATGTACCTAATTCCTATACTCACTTATTTATGTAGCTAAAGATATGTATCTACACTTGTTGGGATCAGAAGGTTTAGTGAAATGTTTTATTCATTAGAATCCTGCCTTATATTATATTTTTGGTCTTACAAATTGTTCCTATGCTAATAAACATAACATTTAATCAACCAATAGGAGAACACTAACTTACTTACCATCTCACTCATCACGCGCAACGTATAGTGCACGCGCGCAACGTATAGTGTCGTCTGTACGCACACTATAAATATAACCTTGTTTCCTTAACAAAACAAAGCTTTAAATAACTTTTTTTCTATGCGACTACAGTTTTCAATGATTATAGTTTTATCTGTTGTGAAGGGTACTGTGGCGCGTACCTCCGCGGTAGAATATTACGAGTATTAGATTTGGTGGCCATTTTTACGATATTATTCATTGCGTTTTAAATGAAATGGTTGAGTTTAGATAAAGTAGTGTATGAAACAGCACATAACTAGGTATTAATACACTCTTGTGATACCCTCATATTCGTATTTTAATGAACCCTGTTATGTTACTGTTTCATAAACTACAAGAGAATCTGAATATACATATTATAGGTAAGTTGCTGTTAACAAAATAAATATATGGCTTAGGTTTTTTTAATCTAAGAAAGTTTTATGATCCATCTAAAAAGCTTTTAAAACTCACTATTACGCAAGCAAAGCACGTGAACGCGTCTAAGTGGTGTACTATCATCAACTTTTTATCCATCATACGTATATCTAGACGGAGGTTCAAATACTGCTTTAGCATTTTCTATTCTATCTATTTCATTAGATACCTAAGTACAACCTCTACTGTGCGAAAGATGATGGCTAACAAGGGGGTGTCGACCGAGATGATGACTAATACAGAAGTACCAGAAAAAGCCCCAAATAAATTGGGAAGGACAGGAGATTGATGATACCTAAGTACAACAGTGCACGCTGTTGTACTTAGGTATCATCATTCTCCTCTTAAAATAAACTTCCACGAAACGATGGGAACAGCGCACCCTGGACACCCTACACAGACAGACTAGTCGGGCGAGTGTACCTACCTCGGACCGCGATCGAGTCACCCAATTGTGTTTTTGAATAAATCCTCTGGGACCACAAACCACATAACACAAGTCCTTTTTCCACCTTGATGAGTGATTTTATGTTCTTCATTAATTGACCACAACTATAAATTACATTTTTAAATGTTTTTTTTTATCCTATCGGTTTAATACTCTTTTTATTTTTTACATTAAATTATTCCTAAATATTGAGGACTGACATTGATAATATAATCCAATGGAGTAAATCCAACAAGCTGTATTTTAACTTTGAAAAGTGTTGTGTGATGAGCTACAGCCGCTCGCGTGCTCCATTGCAGCATCAGTACGAGATGGACCGCAAAGTGTCTCGCAAGTACGAGACCTGGGCGTACAGATGGTGTCTGAGCTGACGTTCCGCAAACACAGAGTTGAGATGTGGGGCAGGGCTTTCAGAAATCTGGGTTTCATCTTGAGACAGTGTAAGGATTTTTCCGAAACTGCAGCGGTTAAAGTTTTATATAATGCACTTGTGCGAAGTCATCTCGAAACAAGTGCAATCATTTGGAACCCGCATGAAAGGAAATACAGCCTCATGTTGGAAAAAATTCAAAACAAGTTTACTAGGTTTCTTTACCGTCAACAGTACGGGGTTTACCCCTTTTATCCTCTGATGTACCCGAGTCTGTTCGTCCTGGGCATGGTCGGGTACACCAGGCTGGCAGTAAGAAAGAGACGTCACGCTGGTCAAGTACGTGGCTCGCGTACTGCTTGGGTTGCAGCACCACCCGGAGGTGCTGGCAGCGCTGCGGCTGCGCGCGCCAGACTATTAGACGTGCCAGCGGCTAGGACTAACCTGCTCAAGTTTGCCCCTATCTCACGAGCCGCACGTATTATTAATGTTATTGCGATATCGGATTATATTTGGGCAAAACCTGCCGAAATTCATGCAAGTAGCACAAATTATAATTGAAAGAGATATGATATTATAAAGCTTGCCATGTTTGTAGTATTTGTCATATTGAATTAATATTGTATGTTTGAAATTCTTTGGCTTACAGGTCATTCTATTTTATATTTTCTTTTTTGTAAATTTGTGAAGACATTGTAACTTATAACATCGCCTTGGATGAGTCTGTAAAGGTGTTATAATAATTTTGATTTGAATAAATAAATAAATAAATAATATATTGTTATACTTTAATAGAAGCTTTAAATAACTAATGTATTAAATGAGAATGAAAATAAATGTCATAAATGGTTATAAATGAATATAGTTAAATAGTAAATAAACATAACATCCAACAATACCATTGGAAAATTAACTATTACTAATAATAATATACTTTTAGGAACAACCTGTTTCAATCTAAATCACATTCCTCGACCACTTTTTGTTTTAAGACGGTCAGATTGGTCATCGATGTACGCTCGTAAGTAATAGATAAATATTTCGCATATTACCCTCGCTGTTGTTTTTATTACTGTATCATTTTACAATTATGAACATATGTTTGTTTTGATTATCTAAATTATGTGGTCGATAATTTTGGTGCACGGTAAAACTCTAATGAGTTTATGTTAGCACCAAGTTATTATGTATATAGATGTAAGTAAGTACTGAATGAAAAATAAATAAATAAAATAAGCGAAAATTAGTACGAAATTATACTATGAGAACCCCATAATGACCTCCCTGCAATATAATCTTTTTCTCCTTAGCTGTCACAGTTAAACTTACTCTTCGCACGCGTTCTCCGTCATTACTATTCAGAAGCGATTTTTTCAGACTCTTACAAACTAAAAAAATCTTCCTAATGCATTTTTAATGCTTTCATCTTGAGCAGTGTAACATCTGTATATTGAATTGGTATAAAACTGTTTTGTTCTGCTTATTATGTTTTGTGTTCTGGCTTTTGTATTTTTCTCTTGTTTTAATGGAAATAACGTTATATAATAAACAATTTATTTCCTTATCAAACAGACACAAAGATATCAAGAAACCGATGGATGAACTAAACTGTGTTACATTGAGTATCAAAACCGAGTTTCTAAACCAGGTATTCCATCAGT
Organism: Agrochola macilenta; assembly: GCA_916701695.1. NCBI lineage: Eukaryota > Metazoa > Arthropoda > Insecta > Lepidoptera > Noctuidae > Agrochola > Agrochola macilenta. Next base: position 23,390,923 of record OU753556.1, read on the forward strand.
CAATTTAGGTTGTCAAATGTCTTTCAAAAAGCAAAAGTGCTTTCTTTCAGTCGATACACAAGCTTCATACGAGGGGTATTCAATAAATAGTGAGAATGCGATACATTCTCCTTGGAAAGAAAAAAAATAAATACTGGCAGGCATAGCCCAGACATTAGATAAGATGATAATAAAAAAAGTAATTAATTCTCTCTTGTTTTTTAAAAGTAGAAGTCTATTGTTTGCGTCGTTTCGGAACGTGTTCTTAAAAATGGATAAAATTGAAGTTCGCGCGGTAATAAAATATCTCTGCTTGAAAAATTTTACTACGGAGCAGGTAAATCAAGACTTGAGAGCAACATTAGGGGTTCATGCTCCTCCATATTCTACGGTTGCGCGTTGGTGTGCAGAGTTCAAGCGAGGAAGAACTTCCACTAACGACGACCCACGAACGGGACGCCCCATATCGGCAGTGACTGAACAAATGATTAAAAAAGTTGAAAATATTGTCTTGGCGGATCGTCGTGTTACTGTTCTTTTTATAGCTAAAGAAGTAAAGATTTCGATAGGAAGTGTCCATAATATTATAAACGACCATTTGGGTATGAAAAAAGTGTCAGCGCGCTGGGTGCCCAGAATGCTTTCTGACGCGCAGAAACAAACTCGACTGAGAATTTCACAAAGCTGTTTGGATTTGTTACAACAAGATCCTGACCGATTTTTGGCTCGATTCATAACTATGGACGAAACATGGCTTCACCATTATGACCTGGAAACGAAACAACAGTCCACGACTTGGAAGCGACCGTCATCTCCAACTCCAAAGAAATTTAAGGCGATTCCATCCGCCGGAAAGATCATGGGCTCTCTTTTCTGGGACAGCCAAGGGGTGGTAATGATCGAATATCTTAATCATGGAGCCACTATTACGGGAACTATGTACGCAGGACGAGTAACAAAGTTGCGTGAGGAAATACGCAAGAAACGGCGTGGCAAACTCGCTAAAGTTGTTTTGTTTCACCAAGATAACGCCCCTGCGCACAAGTCCAGAGTTGCGATGGCTGCCATTCAAGAAGCTGGCTTCGAATTGATGGAACATCCGTCATATTCACCGGACCTTGCTCCTAGTGATTTCTACCTATTTCCGCGCTTAAAGGAACATCTCAGGGGCCAGAAATTCGAAGATGATGACGGAGTAGTCGCCGCCGTAAATGATTTTTTAAGGGATCAGGAAGAAGATTTTTTTAGAAAGGGAATTTTAGGATTAGAGAAAAGATATACAAAGTGTATAAACTTGAAAGGTGACTACGTCGAAAAATAAAATAACATATAATAAAAGATAATTGCGTCTTACTCATTCTCACTATTTATTGAACACCCCCAAGTCTATTTTTCACGGAAAATGATACATCATTTCTACATGAACTAATCTGACGCTGAACTAGGACCGCGTTTTGTATCCGAACTCAACCATACAGACATAAAAGCATATGTTCGAGCCTGATTCTGTACACAAGTATACGTATTCCATCTGCCTCTTACATTATGTATGGCAGCAGTTAAAAACGAAAGCAGATTCGTATTTTCCTAGCAACACCTTCCGTTCATCAACCTTTCATCGATTTTGTCGCGTTTTATTCTCCATGCTAATTTCATCCTTATCTTTCAGGCACTAAAGTTCAAAATCGTCTAGTAGAATTTGTTTGTTAAGTAGTTCGTGCGCTATCCACCTTAAATAGGCTTTAAAAATAAACCCTAAATTACGCAGCAGTTTAGATTAAATTGACCACTTAACATGTAAACAGATTTTCACAACATTTTCAAGGTTCAACTATAAAGTGAGTACTTAGAAAATACAACAATGCCCACTATAAGCCGACCCCTGTTAGTAAACTCGATTCGAATTTAAATTTAAAAAGCAATTATCTGTTGGAGAGGCAAAACTGAGCATCGAACTTGGTAATTCATTTAAGGGGAATTTAAAGATAAAGTTAATGAGAGTAAAGTTTGAGGGAAGATGATAAATTTTCTTGGTCATTTCAGGATATAAGAACAACATGAATCCTGTTGTTCTTTGGAGAAATATTTATGTGGAGTTCATAAAAGTGTTGCGAAGACGGAAGTTGAACGAAATGAGCAAGTCAATCGAAAGTAATATTATGTGCTCGTAACTCGAGAACAAAGTTTAAAAGAGCTGGTTTTTATGATATTTCACAAGATTTATGCTTACTTTCCGCTTACTTTACTCGCAGTTCATAACAAACTGGAAGTCAACAAAGAGAAATATTTTATGAAAAGTAAAACGTTGCTGTAGCGGCACAGACTTTACAGTTATGAATGTGAACTAGCGAGTCAGAGGCCGTAATTTCGAAACCTATTTGCCAATTTCAATGAGAGTAGAGGTTACTACATATTTTAAAATCAGCTCTTATTGAGTTTTATTTTAAAAGGCAGAGGCTTTAAATGGCATTGCCATACAACGTGGCAATGCGGCCAGTCTCTTGGGTACATTACCAGTCGAAAGCGATGCGGATGAATTTGTCGATGCTATATTTTAGTTTGTGAATAGATTATAGTTAAGTTATATACCCACTTGTAAATATCTTACAAATAAATAGATAGATAGATAGATAGATAGATAAAACATTTATTCAGTGCATACAAAAGACACACAAAAGCACAATTAAAAGATAACAAATTACATGAATATACATAAAAACATGATGCCAATATACAAAAAATAAAATCATACTTGTTTCATTTTTAAATATAACTCATTAAAAAATCCGGCCAAGTACTTGTCGGACCACGCACAATGAAGGTTCGGTAGGTGGGATGAATTTATCCCAAAAACAAACTTAACTTTGTACTTGAAGAAATGTTCTCCCATACATCGATGTACGTTCATCAGTTAGGTTTGTAATCGGAAAAAAAACGTTTGTGTGATATAATTAAAAGGCCGAAAATGGTTAATTTCATTAAAATGTTTGGACTTTTTCCTTTCAACAAATTTCATGATTCTAGGTCAACGGACTTCCAGTTACGGGTGTTTTCTCGTGGACCAATTTTTTTGTCCTACCACTAGGTCCACGAGGGTATGGTATTTCTGTTGATCCTACTGAACTATTGAAACCAACATGAACCTCCTGTATGAAGAAATTAGACTAGGTGTCACTAGCTGTGGCTTGCAGGCGTTTCTTCGCCAGACAGCGGTCTGCTCAAGACAAATGACAAGTTATATGCTGTGTCGAAGCGGTGCTGTTATGAGTGATGACCTTCAATCATCATACTGCTTTCATAAGGTCTTGATTTATTTGCAAGTACCTAAAAAAGTACTTTAAATTACTGATTTTAAAAGACAGAATTTAATTAATTATGAGGAACTCCTTATCAGTAAACTCCTGCAAAAACTGATAAAGCAGCATCCTGAAACCGTATCTGCTTCATGAAATATTCCGCATAAAATTTTACTTGAAATAATCATTCTCTTACATCACTCAAACAACATCCCTTAATTCTGAGTAACAATTTGACTACTCAGTTTCTGTAAAGCCTTCCTTTTGATCTCATTACAATAAGAGAATTTTCTATGAAACCTTTTACGTCTTGTTAAAATGGCTCCTTCGTAAGTAAGACATAATCCGCTGGGCGTCTTAAACGATTGCTGCTTAATGAATTGTATGTATTGTGCTATTGTGTTCGGTATCAACCCTGAGGCACAAACAAATTGATACATGCAGAAGGTTGGCTCATCAAACGAGCAACATAAAAATGCACACGAACATATTATAGATACGTACGTGCGAAGATATCAAACTATCTAAAACGAATTTCAGTCGCGAGTGTGATTGCATTCGCAACTCGTGAAGCATGTCTATGTGTGCGTGCTTATTCGCTCATTATATGGACCTGACCTTCTGTACCTATATATTTTGTGTCAGGAGGCTCCTCTTCACTCCTCCCACCCCTCTAGAACTTCCTTTCGTTCACCATTTGTTCTCTAAATTTGACAACCCCCTCTTGATTCATTTTAATCACATCTTGTAGGGTCACCAGCTAATGACAGAGGGATTGTTCCCTCATTTGGATTTCTATAATTTATTCGGTTTGTGCTTGAAGGTTTTGGAGTTCAGTTTGACATAATTATGTGTTGATAAGATTATTGTCTCTATAATGTATACCTACTCTGCCATCGACTTTAGGGATACTAATTAGGTACACGCCATTTAGTACTTGTACCAGTTTCAAATCAGCATTTATTTTTAAATCATTTTCATTCATAGAATCAATGATTTTTTATTTTCAATCCTAGACTCATTTATCAATGTAATAACCTAATCTCTTAGCCTTTTTTTCCCGTGAGAACTACGTTCTAAAAGTATCGGTCCTATACTCGTATATTTCGTAACACTAAAATTTATCATACCGCTAATCAAAACATAAATATTGATCAAAACATTCAAGTTTGTTCAAGTCACGTTGAAGGACTTAGCTTGTCAACTTAAGGCTCAGTTTTCTTGTAAACTTGTCAGCTTATGCTTATCAGAACAAAGAATGTTGGAGGAACAAAAATAAGTGATGCGGATTTGTCTTCACTTATTTTACGTTTCGATGCGTCTCTTAGCATTCTTATCTCAGCTGCATGCAATTTGCCTTACATTCGTCCCTTTTGTGGCCCAAACGAATAAATAATTCAATAAACATCGTCCGGATCATATAACTACTGTTATTATTTAAAGCAACGTCTCATTATCTGTATATCTGGTAGTGCATTTATAACTCTTAAACCCTCTTCTTATTTTCGTGATTTTTGTTACAACTTGAGGAAATTAATAAGAGTCAGTTACTATTGCGAAACAACTTCACGATTGATATTAATCTTCAAATCAATATCGAAGGCGAACGTATCTCTGAACAACGTCGTTATTATCGATGTTCAAGTATAAAAGACTACATTTCAGATACAGCGAAGAGGGGGTTATCTTTTAATATCTAGTAATTCTAGGCCAGACTCAGGTCGTAGCCTCGTAGTGCTTCGGAAAAATATGAAATACGGTTTTGTTGAATGTCGTTAAGATTTGTTACGTACGTTTGAAACGTAGTCTTTTAGGTCAAGTGATTGTCTCTTTATCCTGAGTAATAGATGCAATAAAAAGCAAATTTAGTAGGTACCTATTTGTCTAGGTCTTCTATTGTACCTTGGAGAAGAAAAAATGTGTTTATGATGCTATGTGTGTCAGAGACGAGATTGTTAGGCTTTTTTAAGGTATTTTAATAATAAACTAAGAAACCAGACTATCAAAGAGTTATCTGACATTAAGAAGTACGATTATTATTTTTTAAGTAATTACAAGAATAAAACTCATACCGTCTTATTCCAAAACACGGTCTAAATTTGGTACTGGGATTAGTACTAGTTTTAGTACCATGACTAAATAAAACGTTATTATAAAATGAAGTTTAGGACTAGTTCCAGAACTATTTATGGTACTAAAGTTAGTCCGCCCGAGTCCCCTAGTTTATCTTTAGTACTAATTTATTTGACGTTTGCGCTGATTATTTGTTTGTCAATTTATATAAAATCGTTAAAAAATTATAATAATATGATTGACTTGATGGATTTGGAAGATTTGGATATGCTGGAAACGTCTCGGAGATCTTACAGACATCGACATCGTGTACATCCTTTTGAATTGAGTGACGAAGATTTTTGAATAAGTATAGGTTCACAATGTTTTGGAGAAAAAATTGTGGATGTTTTACGTGAGGATTTATCCCATGACCCTCGAGGATGGCCATTGAATCCTGAAGTGCAAGTGGTTTGCACATTACGCAACTGGGGTCGCCATTAAGTATGTAAGTACCTAGCCTTGGTCAATGCTAACCTAACATTAGATAAAATCCAAATAATATACTAATATTATTATTTGATTCGTAGATTCAAGACAATATACAGCTGATTTACATGGTGTGTCTCAACCAGTTGTCAGCAAAACATGTAAAAAGGTAGCAAAAGATTTATAAACTCAAACTCAAACTCAAACTCAAACTCAAAGCATTTATTTCAAATAAACCAATTACAGGCACTTTTGAATTGTCAAGGGGTCGGTCAGTCAGAAATATGAAGCTAGTTGCCCATTCCAACGCGTAGTAGGTTCCTATGGAGAAGAACGGGCAAGAAACTCCACGGACACTCTTTTAAATCAGAATATTGTTACAAAATATTGGTTACATCATTCATGTTGTAATTATACATGTGAGAACAATGTAGAGAGACGTGCACGTTAAAAGCGTCCGTAATAAAGAAAAAAAACAATTCAAAAATTAAAATAAATTCAAAATAAGCCTTGGCAGCTAAGAGATGACCAGTCCCCACTGACGGCGCCCGTTCACGAACATGACGCATGGATCAGCACCATTTAGCTCAACCATTTTGAAGGGAACTTTATGATCCAACACACACGCCACCACCAGCGAGACATTTGAGTGAGCATGACATACTCTCAGCCGCAAGGGCACATTTAGGTCAATGAAAGACGTAGGTACCCAGTAAATGGTAGCTTTAAAGTAGGTACATAGTGCTCACACATGTGCTATGCAATTATATAATACTATGAAATTGAATTTATACAATCTAAAGATAGTCCTACAATCTTCAGCAGCTCCAACAATATTTTCGAATGCCAATCAATTAGTTTATGCGCCTTGTGGAGCTGGACCAGCGTTGAGCCAAGCATTTTTGTCAACGATGTAATCCCCCAACTTATAATATGCTTGGCAGCATAGTGTGCGTTTTATACAAGATTTAAAATTCCTTTCATTCAATTGGAGTATGTGGGGAGGTATTTTATTGTAACATTTTAAACAGTACCCCATGAAGGTTGAGTCAACTTTAGCCAGTCTGAAACCCGGTTGAACTAATTGTTCCCTATTTCTAGTGCTATAATTGTGTCTATCACCTCTTTTACTGAAAAGACTTAGATTTTTCCTAACGTACATGATGTTTTCATAGATATATTGACAAGGTACCGTCATGATGTTAATATCTTTAAACAGTTCCCTTAGAGAATCGCGTCTGCGGAGACCATATATTGCTCTGATGGCTCTTTTCTGCAGAATAAAAATAGACTCGATATCTGCAGCCCGTCCCCATAGTAGAATACCGTAAGACATGATACTATGAAAGTAACTGAAATAGACTAGCCTCGCGGTATCTACGTCAGTAAATTGACGGATTTTTCTCACAGCATATGCTGCTGAACTTAGGCGTCCTGCAAGAGATGTTAAATGAGGACCCCATTGCAGCCTTGAGTCGAGCGTAATCCCCAAGAAAACAGTTTTATCGACGAATTCTAATTTCTCCCTATTCAATACTATGTCACAATCACTACTTTTAACATTCGGTAAAGCAAATCTTATATATAAAAATGCCTATTACTCTAAATAAACAGGAGGAAAGCATTAGGAAGTTCCCCAGTATTGCTAATTTTCCTACAGTAATTGGACCAATAGAATGAACTCATATAAGAGTAAAGAAAGTAAATGCTGATGGGGGTCAAATATATATTAATAGAAATGGATTTTCTTCATTAAATGTTATACAAACTATATAATAAATTTGTGTTTTTGTCTGTACCGTACCTCTGTTTCGTAACAGCGTGCAGCGTCGCGATCTAAGAACGATAGTTTGAACGCCCGTTCGGTACGGTACGGTGGTACGGCGTCTCACCGTACCGTACCGACCCGCGCCCGATACGCAACCGCCTTGTGTGTGTATTGAGCTTTACAGTTAGGTATATGGAGAACAATGAATACAAATAAGAAGTGCATTTATTTATTCATATGTAAAGGACGTAACATAAACATGCGTTTAAAATTACGCGCTCCGCCACTGTACGTACGCCGTAAGTCGCTGCACTTCACGCTAGAGGTTGTCTAGCAAGCTTACGAGCGCCCAGCGTCCGCCGCCGAATCTCTGGACGTTTTTTAATGGATATTTTAGGTTCGATTAGTGGAATTGATAATATTCAGGAATTATTATTAATAAAATATGTCCTTTCGAGCCGTTTTTCCCAAGAGAAACGTCACTCACGTTTATTCAGTCAACTTGACAGCTTTTTGCCAACTAAAGTTTCATTCACAAAAGAAACCTCAACAGAGGTGTTTAAAAATAATGACAACTTGATTATAAAAAGTGCATCAAAAGTACAAGTTTTGCTTGTTCAATATATTGTAACCTAAACAAAGAACAATTTAGGGCATATTTTGGTATTGATAAATCATTATTTAAGCATTTCAAGTGTTATTTCAATATCAACATTTAGAGAAACAGAACGTTGCTTCAAATAAAGCCTGCGTGAACGAATGAAAGAATGCCATTTTTGTTTCTTATCTGTGGATATTATTCGAACCATGAACCTTCTTTGGTACTAACTGATCCTCGATTGGTCTTCGTTTTGTAATCAGAACACATTTAGAGGCTGGTACCTTGGTGCTTTGTTACCGTAACAATCCTAGACCTTTCTTGGTTTAAACCATTACTTATGCAGTTTTTTGTAATAAGACGGATAGAGATTACCATACAGATTAAACTCATTGACTCAACTTCATTCTCTCATTTGTTCTTTTAAATTGTTATTATTTTATTTATTATCACTGTAATATTTTCAACACAACGTATTTTGTTAATAAATAAATGACTTATGACTTAAACTAAGTAACACGAAAAACGTTGAACCTAATAACATGAAAGCATTATTTATGTTTTACTAGCTTCTTCTTGAAATTTCTGGTTCCCCGACCCACCTCGTCGCATCGAATCGCCTGCCCGCGCCATTACCTTGTTTCCGCCTAGCGTTCTTTCTGACTTTTATTTCTGTTTGCCCGCCTCCTAAGGATCCTAGCGTGATGAAGCCTTCCTCAAAAATTAGGCTATTAAAAAGAGTTTTTCAAATCCGACTGGTAGTTCCAGAGATTAGCGCGTTCAAACAAATAAACAAAAAACAAACTCTTGTTTTTGTTGTGTTGTTGTCATTTGTTTCTATAAACATATAAATTATATAATGATTATTAGGCCTCTAAAGAACACTGAAACACAAATACATTGTTTATGTTGATCCACAAAAATGCTCTAGCTTTGTTTATTAAATTCCTTTATGTTGGCTCACGTTTATTTTGTTCGCTCATTTTAAAGTGCACATAGAGTATTGTTTTCACTATTAAATAGAGATAAAATTTGGTATAAAATTCTTATGAAATAAATAAAACAATGATATTTTATATGTTGTTAGTTAAATTTAAATGAAAATAAATGGCTAGCTTTTGAGACTCAATTTGAATCAAGTCAAGTTTTGTAACAATTCACCTGTATATTCATTCTATAGAAATAAACCTTTTCTAGTATATTCTGTTTTCTATTCGATTCAAGTTCTGTGACTGAGAATCACCTAGAACATAAATTTTCAGAGTACCTACTCAATTATTTGACCAATCACAATGAGCGAAGGACACAGGAAGATGTCAAAAGTAGGTGCATTGTATATTCCATATATTGATCTAATTCCATTAGTGAGCTCCTCGAAAAAGACGTAACCATCCCAGTCACCATGGATACTGGAACGATTCACCCCAAAAATTTAAGCTAGCCGTGGCTATTACATAATATTTCATGAGTAAATTTATATCCTATAGCCATGGAAACCATCCCTGAAGGCCCATTGGAAAATTAAAGAAAATATAAATTGCTTTACTAGCTTCGGTAGTGAGTATAGTGGATCTTAATACCGCGGAAGGTTCTCTGTAATAATACAATACGATGGAGTTCGTAATTATCTCAATACTAACCACTTAAAGGTAGGCGAAACAAAGATAAAAAAATCATGTTTAAACTTAGAACAAGACGGAAATCAAGATTTTGAAATGGTACACATTAAAAACACATGTATACACACACACACAGCATTTTAATTTTTTTGTTAGTTACAACAGTAGTTAACTAAAAATAACCTTAAACCGTGATTGAGTTTCATTGCATAAAATTACATAAATTAAAAAGACAAATAAAATTCTTACTGTTTAAACTACTGTTTGTTGGAAATGGAAATCTATTGGAGATACCTTTATACAGCGGTTGAATGATTGAGGCTGATGATACTATAGCAACGATGATTCGGTATCTTTTTACAAGCAAGCTTATTACTTTTTTCAACAGAATGTATTTCAGGAATCCAAAAAACGTCAGTTACCTATTAATGCTGTGTTTTTTTTTCCAGAAGGAATAGTTTTTAGCATCCTTTTCTGTTATATACGAATTAATTATAATATTTTTACAAGTTATCTTGAATATGAAGCCCAAAAATGTCAAGAAAAAATCAAATTTTGAACACAATTAGTGTTTAGCCTATATAGCAAGGAAATATTAAAATATACCGCAGTTTCAGTCACGTTTTCTAGTTAAACGAACTGCATAAGTAACTTTCTAATCGCATATTATTTATATGGGATTAAAAAGTTACTTAAGCAGTTCGTTTATCTATAAAAAAGTGAAAAATAAAAACTTTTTACAAAAAAGAAACATCCGACTTCCGAAAAAACACTACAAAGTGAAAAATTACTTTAGTTTCGGAAGTCGGTGTCTTTGGTTTTGACTTTTCGTTTTTTGCCACCGACTTCCGAAATTAAAGTTATTTTTCATGTGGTAGTGTTTTTTTCGGAAGTCAGTTGTTTTTTTTTTTATACAAAGTTTTTGCATGTGAGATTGGTCGTTGTTAATACACCTACGATATCTTGTAAAAAACACAGTTCATAGGATTTCCTATAAGTCAGCCATACTCACTACGGTCCACTGGAGAGGACTACCTGTACAGATGTGCCTAAACAGGTCGACCATTATGTCGTATGTTTTGAGAACTGCACAGGTTCAATAATACGCTCTGGTCTATCTACTCAGGCTTACCTTTACAGGTCGTAGCCTTCTCCAGTCGCACGTAGTGGATCATCATTCACTTATGATTTTTTTTTTTTTTTTTTCCATATCAAATATATGTCGGAGAAGCATAGTTCTCGTTGACATCGTCATCAGTGGTTGCGGGCTTAGTGGGCGTCATCAGGGTAAAATGCGAGCACAAAACACAATTATCTCTGCTTCATACAATTTTAATTTAGATCTAAACAATATTTCGTCACTTCACAATAACGTCGAAACAATAATTGTCAGTTAATACTGAGCAGCGGGTTCAGGGCACCGATCTTACTTTAAGTTTATGTTTTTATACTCCCAACTGAACGATCCAACTCGACCTGTCGCTATCACCCAAACCAGAATGTATCCAAAAACTGTCCACCTTCCTAAAAATAAAAGATGGCGCCTCGACCCCGCTCGAGGCACGTGCTCTGCTCTGATTGGTCGTTACGTAAATTACAATATTCATAACTTTTATTAGATTAATAAGGTTTTTAAATTATAGAAACATTTAACAAATCAAATTAAATTAAATTAGGAATTTTAAAAGTAATTACAATGTAAAAAAGTAATATTGTGCGTTATACATGAAAACAATAATCAACCTGATTCATAGCTTCCTCCGACATATATTTTTAAATATTTCTTAAAAAATATAAAAAAATGTTGTTCAACAGTGTCGGGAGCACGGTCCAAACTTTAGAGACAGGAACATGCTCACGATGCGAGCCGCATCGGGGAGTACTGCCTTCTGAATCAGGCTCTTGATCCAACCACATAACGAGAGCCTCGAGAGATGTTGGTTTTCGGCCATCAAGCCATTTGCCATTACGACAATTGGCATAATGACTGCTGAACTGTGATGGCAAAAGGCTCGCCCCCTATAACATGGGACTTAAACATAACTGGTGAAATGTAGGTGTACTTAGGGACACCTCTGCCTAACCCTTCGGGGAATACAGGCGTGATGTTATGTTATTCTTCTCTATTAGTCGTCCTCTCAGTAGTCCCCCCGTTGCTAGCCATATATCTTCCACACAGTCCATCCATCGTTTCATTAGTCTTCCCGTAAACTAAGGGCCTTTTTTTTTTTTTTTTCATTCACATTCAGACTCAAAACTTTCTTCCGGACGTTTTCCTCATTGTTACGCATCAAAAGTTATGTGAAAGTCGGATGTTCATAGTGTCCAGATATTATGACATTCGGCTTTCACATAAGTTCTCAGGCACTGGTGCCAGTCCCGTAGCGCTTATGGCTTAGGTACGGTCAGAATCAAAAGTTGATTTAGATCCACATTTAGATTTTCTAAATCGCTGTACACCGTATTCACTATTAGCACTTCACTATACAGCGATTTTGAAAATCTAAATGTGGTCATCAACTTTTGATGCTGACTGTACATATAATACACCACTGTACTGCAAAACTCTCGCTATTGAAAAAAACACCATGACGAAACCACCACCTACGTCATAATAATACCTTTGAGTTACTGTTTGAACTCCCACACGACTGTTATTCAAAGCGAGGCTTTTATAATCAAACATTCAGAAAACAAAAAAAAAGTATTAAAAAACCCTGTTTCGTTCAAACGATTCATTTGTTTGGTTTTAGGCTTACATACCCAGTTACGACCGATGACAATGAATATATATCTATATTTTTTTTTATCCATCTGGGGCTTCAATTTGTCAATTTATTTTGATGTAAAATGTTTATGGTAGCGTCACATTTTACGGTTTGCCGAATTTCATTCGACGACGTTCGTTTTCGTGAAAATTGGAATTAAAAATAATTGCCCGAAGAAAGTTTTAACTGTTTTCAATATTCATGTTGAGATTTGATTGATTGGTGTTTATTTAAAACAATAGTATAAATGAATATTAGAGTGATTGTACTCCGTAATTATTGTTGACTAAATAATATTGATTGATTACGTACATTGAATAATACAAGTAATAATAATTTGATTTAAGTAATATGTTAAATAGATGGCATTTCTTCTAGAGCTGTTAACCGATAAAAGTTCACGACTTAATAAAAGAGTAGGATGCAGAAATACTCATAATTAATTATAAAACAGTTCATTTTGAATTCAATGAAACACAACACATTATTTTGTAGAAGAACTTGTTTATTGAAATAATTGTTTTACATAAATATTTACAAAATAGGGCCTTAAACTAGAAGTAGTTAGAAATGAAACACCCTGCTCTCTGAGTTTACTATGCTACGCGCTGTGCTACGGCGTAGCACTGTGCTACGATCGCGTAGCCTTCACTTTAGATGATTTATGTTTTTATGAAGCAAAAGTTTGTATGGAATTTCGTAATTTTTTCCGATGAGAAATCCCAGCAGGCGGTTTGCAGCACGGCTTGTAAAACAACAATTTTAATTAATTATATTCCTAATATCTTTATCTAAGATAGTTAATTGACTCAGGCGTGAATTTGCGGAAATCCATTATAAAATACGAGTCAAACAAAACAAATTAAATTTTTAAGTGTCGCTTACAACAGGGGAAGAGCGCTGATGTCTGAAATACAGATATTTTATGTCTAGTTCAGACACAAATGTTTCAATATCTGATCATAGAATTAAGTGTTTTATAGCGTATCACCAATTCACCATATTATTTCTTATTTTTAACTACCTATGTATTCATTTGGTCTTTCTGGAGGCAGTGGGTACAAAAGGGAACGAATTATGTTACGACGTTTCGTTTGAATCAAATCATCCACCATTTTCTTATTGTATCCGTTACTCACAGCTATGTGATAAATAAATATTTAGTTCCCTGTTATAATTATCTCGAGAAAGTGGTACTGACATTAACCTATGAGTGAAACTACGATAAACTGCTAATTTATGTGAATCGGATGACAAGATGACGCAGGAATCGTAACATCTATAATAGATGAAATCTGAAAATCGTGTTTATTGTGTTTTCTTGAAATAGTTAAATGTAAGAGTCCGTCAACTTCAACAAACTATTGATTTTATTAACAAAAACATTGATTTGGCGCAATGTACCGGTTCAACACATAATGATGTCAACATAACGGTAATAATATAAAATTTGAGTCCATTGTCATCCTGAGGATGTCTCATTGAGAGGTGAAACACGTATCGATTTCTTACAAGGTCCTTTATGACTATTTAAGAATAGTTAAGCGGATTAGGTTACTAAATATACGTCGTCTATTATATTTTATTTATTATTATTTATTTAATACTTTAAGCACACAAATGTACAGAGGCGGACTTAATGCCATAGGCATTTTCTACCAGTCAGCCTTTGGGTGATGCAGAGATAAACAGTGGTAGGTGCAATATGAAAATTGTGGAATAAATATTTATTTAATTATAAGGATATACATATACCTATTAACCTATATATATAATAAAATATAAGTAAATACAAGAACAGATAAATACATAAATACACGAATATACATATATATATATATTTTATCTTTATGTATGCCATATTTTGAGCTCGTGGCTATGTAACAACAGCCGCTAAGCTACGCTTGCCAGAGTTGGTCAGTGGATGGGTGACCATCTTTACATACCGAGAATCCTCCGTGCCTCGGAAAGCACGTTAAGCCGTTGGTCCCGGCTGTAATTCGTGGATCTTTGACAGTCGTTACGAGTCGTCAGAAGCCCGAAAGTCTGACACCAGTCTTACCATGGGGGATACCCCATGGTAAGACTGGTGTCAGACCTCCACATCCCAGTAACTGGGTAATACGATAGTATTACCCAGTTACTGGGATGTGGAGGTCAGATAGGCAGTCGCTCCATGTAAAATACTGGTATTCAGCTGCATCCGGTTAGACTGGAAGCCGACCCCAACATAGTTGGGAAAAGGCTAGGCAGATTGATTGTATGCCATATTTTAACACAGTTTAAACAAAAATGTATAATACTGTCAACTTATAGTATAAACAAACAAAGACCTCAAAAGTTTAGCAACTAAAATATAAACAGTAGCAGATGGTACACATTTTGAACTGTAACGAGTTTGGACAACTCAAAATGATTAGTTTAGGGAATATACAAGAACGGTTGGGTAACAGTCGCTTATCCCACTTGGACAATTTTATACTTTGTTTTTGTTCTCTGTTTTATTCAGAAACATAAATCGGTTTGATTGTCCTATATTGTTACAGTTATTTGAATTAATTTATTCTTGACTTTCTGGGTCAGTGAACACAGGCCTGCTAGCATTGCGGTGGTCGTCGTTGCGTTGCTAACCTGAGCCCGCCCACAGGAGGGTCACACATCTTTTTTTCTCTTCTTCGTGCATTTGAGGTTAATTAAAAACCAGCTCAGCAAAATTGCTTCTGCCATTTACAGGATATTAAATAAATAAAAAATTAAAAAAAAATTAATTCAGACCTTAATTAGTCCATAAGTTGTTAGTGGTTAGTGACAGATTGTGCTTATAAGCTATGTTAGTGTTGTTAGTACTTGAATTAATAAGTATAATTTAGCACAAACCTATTGCTATTTTCACCCAGTGCCTTTGGATAGTGTAACGTAACGTTTTCCTCCGTGGAGGGAAACGTAAGTCACAAATTAAATTAAAATAAAAAGGTATTAAAATTAAAAGTTAAAATTAGTAAAAGTAAAGTTAAGTTTAGGACACAGGACAGGCTCGGGTTAGGCAGGAACAGGCACAAGACAGGCTCAGGTTAGGCAGGAACAGGCAGGAACAGGCAGGCAGGGAGTGGAACAGGTGGGCAGGCAGGCAGGCCGCATGCAGCGTGCAGGAGGCTGGGCTGAGGATTATCCCCCCTGGAGGTACACTCCAGCCTGTGGAACGGAGTAGAGGTTGTGAGACTTTGTAGATGGAGGCGCTTTGAGGCGCCTCACCTAGCGGGAGGACCGCGCTAGCGTCACAGGTGACGGCGGAGGTCTCTCTCGGAGAGTAACGACGTCTAGTGTCGGAGGCCTTCGTGTGCGTGTGCTCGCGGCGTTTTACGCCGCGTGGTTAAGAGTTCGTTAGAAGTGAGCACCTCCTACAGGGCTAGGCAGGAGGGACGAGCGAATTAAACACAGTATTACACAGTACTAGAATGTTTATTGACATAATCCACTCAGTATCGATAGTTTAAATTACACAATAAAATTAGGACACTCGCGCACGCTAGTTATGCTAGTTTTAAGAGACTAATATTCGAGTAGCTAACTGTTCAACAAATAAGACTTAATGGCATAAAAACAGTGACTCCGTCTCAAGTTAAAAATGCGACTCTCCGAGGGCTCAGACAAGACTAGACTCCAAAAATATGAAGACCGTTTTTATCGTTCTCTGTCATATTTTAAACGTTTTAAAAAAACATATTCAAGTAATTCTTAATTTAGATATGACCAGCACTAATAAAAACGGCTTACAGAGGAGAAATCTTAGATCTACGCTTATTGCGAAGGTTCAGTGTGTACACCCACTTTATGAGAGAAGATAGAGTGTACTTATCTATGATGTGTTCTGTCTATGTTTTAGAAAAGTAAATTACGACAGATGACAGTTTAAGATGAAAACGTCAGAATATATATAATCTAAAGTTTTTTACAAAAGGGAAAATTAAATACTATAAAATCGATTTGGATGCTAAAACAATCAAGAGATAATTAAAAGTATGCTTTACAGGGGGTAAACAGTGCTACAGAATATAAAAGTGAGTTAAGTACATGTGTCATAGAATATCAATAGGTAAATAAATCAAAAGGTGGTTTGTTTAATATAATAATATAAAGAAAGACTAACGTAAACAAACTAAAAGATGTGGTTCCAAATAATGGAATACCACAATAGGGCAGTCCGATCTGCCAGCAATCATTTTCAGGATACTGTTACGAGAGTTACGCAAGCGTTGTAGTAAGGAAGCCGCTTTCTTACGAATGATGGCGTGAAAGCCATCCGTGTGAGCTGCAGCAAACATTCGGTGGCGTAAGGTAGGCGTAATGCTTAAAATTTGCAGAGGGATAACGGATGCTCCTGACATCCATAATGAGCTGATTCGACTCCACACACCGGATAATTATCTCCGTAGCAGAAAGCATCAGCTGCTAAGCTTACCCTCGCGTCGGACTGCAGCCCGTGCTGCGTCTCCCGTACTGCGCGTATTGAATAAGCTTGTGGAAGCCAACCTGGACTGCGATTTATTCGCAGACAAGTTTGTTGACTTAATGGTAATGTGCCTGCATTTTTGTGAAAATAATAGTATTTAATTTATTGTTAGTAATTTATGTTATACGTCTGTTCTTTATTATAGTATATTTTTTATTGTAATTTTTTTATATCTTTAACTAATGTAATTGGCCAAGGGCCGTTTTTATGTTAAAGTAAAATAAATAAATAAAATAAATAAACTGCATCCTGAAAGCGTAGTTGTATTGTACGCGCAGGACGTTGTAGGCTCTGCCCGTATATGACACCCACAGGCCGCTCGAGTAGAAGGACTGACAGAACGCCTTAAATAAACTAATTTTGACGTCTGCCGTGCAGCGAGCGAACCTATGGGCGAGCATATTGCTCCTCACCGCTAACGGCCTGCGCTCGCGCTCTATGTCGCCATCACCCCGTAGGTCACTAGTGACAACATGACCTAGGTACTTAAAACTATTCACTACATTAAGTACTACGCCGTTGAGATATACCGGAGGTACATGACGGGGTTGTTGTTTAGGTACCGTAAACACTAAGACCTCACTCTTTTTTTATTTATATTAAAGGCCGTGCACCTCCGCATACGTCTCGCAGATCGCGAGTAGCTGCGTCAGTCCGCTCCTCGATGGACTGAGAAACACCATGTCGTCCGCGTAACTTATGTTATTGACACATGTACTGTCTATATGACAGCCGACATGAGTGCTGCTCAGTCGCTCGATAAGATGATTGACATATAAATTAAATAACAGGGGCGAGCTTAACCCCCCCTGCCTTACACCACATTCCATTTGATATTCATCCGACAGAGTACCTACCCACCTTACCCGATTTGTTTGGTGAGCATACCAGTATCTGCACGCGCAGCATGACGCTTTCTATTTCTACGAAGAATAGACGCAGCTCTTTCTATACAAAGTGACATTTCGTTTCTTAATTTTTGACATCGCACCGTAGAAATCTTTCTACAATCTGTCATTTTATCTTTCGTTTTTATCGATCTTTGTCTAGGTCCTTTTCTATGTAGACTATAATTGCAGAAGAAAGTTTTCTATCTCAAACTGTCAGAATCACACTGACAACTGACAATTGTCTAAGGTGGTGAAGACAATTTGATTTTGTAATCGCCATGCTAAAGACAGTAGAAAACTCTCTACTCGACGGCCACAAAGTATAAACGGTTATCTACAAAATCATGATTTTACAGGAGAGCGTTTTGAACGCAGAACTGTGATAATTAATAGAAGAACAAAGCTATCATCTTCTATTTTACATCATTTAGTTAATATGGCATTTTGGTAATGCCATATTAACTAAATGATGGAAATGGTTAAGGCCAATATTACTGTAATATTTTTTTGTTCCAAAATATGGTACTTCGCCTTTGAGATTTTTTTTTTGTAGTTGTCTTTATATACGTGACTAAATATTAGTAAAAATTGTCAATAAAAATAAAAAAAATGTAAAGAATACTGAGTTGATTTATGTAAAAGAGTGAATTTCGTAAAAAGTGCAGTTGACTCTTTCTACTTTGGTGCCGTCGTACTATAATAAATAATAATAAATTCTTTATAAATTCTTTATAAATTCTTTATTACTACGAGTATCTACACGGAACGTCTACTCTTCCGTCGACAAAACGGTGCTCATGATACGCGTGCTGATGAGGGTTACGTACTCCGCCGGTACACCCGTGCCCCTCAACTTGTCCCATAGCACATCATAAGAGACGAGACCGAAAGCTTTCGACAAATCAAGGAAACACGCGTACACCGGCGTCCTCCTCGCGGTGTAGTACTTCACGGTATGCTTTAGGCGGAGAATGGCACTCTCAGTGGACACTCCCGCCTTGAATCCGAACTGAGCGTCATGCACTTTAACAAATTCTGAGAGGCAGCCCTTCATCAGACCGTCAAGCACCTTGGCCATGGTGGTGGCTAGCGAGATGGGTCGATAGTTGTTCATGTCGGATGTGTCACCAGTTTTGTTCTTAACTATCGGAACCACTACAGTCCGCATAAGTGGCTCCGGTAAATAAGAATGACCTAGGCACAGAGTGAAAAATAGTGACAATACTCTAGGTAGATGAACTCCCGCATGTTTAAAATGTTCGATGCTGAGACCATCACTTTCCACGTTGCATTCCCGAAATAATTTTAGCCACGATCTTGCCTGGAACCTTTGCGTTCCCCTTTGTCACAATGGTCTCAGCACCGTCCGCTCCATGAGACGCCGAGCCTAAGAGTAACCGCATCGTAAAATGCTCCCTAAAAGCATCAGCAATATTCTTGTGGTCACTAACACCACCAACACTCACCGGAAGACTCGGCCTCACATTCATTTTACTCGTGTTTTTCCAAAATTGCTTAAAGTCTTTGTTAGCGTGGTTGAAAGCAAGGAGATCTATTTTAAGCTGTTCCTGCCTGTTCTGACACCACTTGAGTTTGGTCTTAAAATGTCGCCTCGCCTCCGCCATATCATAAAATACACGACCACTGGTCGGGCGACCAGTCATCGTCCACATGTGAGAGCCGCGCCTCGCGGTGAGCGCCAGCGATGTGTTCGTTCCACCCCGTGACATAGCCACCCTTCCTCCGACACTTTATCTTATAGGTATGTACGGCGGCTTCTAACAGTATATTTACAATATTGTAGTACATTTCATCAAGAGCTGAGCAATGTTCATCTACAAATAGCATTTCTGTATTATGAAGTTACATGACCATGTCTGGCTGTGTATTCGGGGTTTTACAATTAAACGAATCCGTGGTCACTGTTATGTCTTAGTAATTATATTGAAGTAGCTTTACTTATTCTGAGCTACATCTTTAATAAACCTAAAATTGCCAACATAAAACACTCTAAAAATACAAAGTGAAACTTCTAAAGCCTACATAAAACGTATCTCTAAAGATAATGCTCTTGTTTCCAACCTTCCTATATTTAATACTTTTAAGCCCCGGCTAACTTCGGGACGTGAGTAAATTGGTGAGGTGTGACGTCACAGATCCGGCCGTCACTCTGTGAGTCCAAAACTAAAGTTTGAGTGGGTGTTAAGGGTGGAGATTTACTTGGAAGTGTATCGATTTGCATTTGGTTTGTAACTTCCTTGTATTATGGTTAGTGTCGTAAAGAGAAACTGTTATGTCATTCATTAGTAAGCTAAATATTTATAAGGGAATGGGCAATATCCGGCTAAGCAGTAAGGCTGTAGTTAGCGCTATACGGATGGTCTGTACAGACGACCTTAGTGACGTCCGTACCACGGCCCGTTCGTACGGTTAACGGTAGTGCTCCAAGGATCAACGTACAGCTCTGACGAGTATAGTCGTGCACAAATGTATCCGTTTGGTTTTCTGACCGCACAACACTAAACGCTTCGATAACATGCCTAGCGCATCCTGATACGAACGTACGGAGGTAGGACGCGCTCCACGGACAGTCCTCATACGGATGGACAGACGGTCTGCGGTCCGTGCGCTACTAAAGGCTTGATTTCTATATGGTAGCTCCGGGTGACGGTCGTCCGTATGGTATGTTTGGTATGCTGTAGTTAGTATGGTACTAAATACAGTCTAACATTCGTTATTACTGCCAGCCTTCTAGGTATTTGCTCAGACAGAAATTGGGTAGATTTAGGTTTCTGGAAATAATATGGGTAAAGTTTAGATGACATTAGGTACTGTACTTAACTAACTTTGAGATCCAGCGAGAACATTTTAAACAGAGACAATATCTATGGGGAAAGCTCGTATTCAATAAGTAGATATTTTCAAGTGATGGTGATGATTTGTTGTTAGGTTAGACAAGCCAGTATAATCGTATATTTTTAAGCGTCGGTGTCGACTCAATTACTATTTACTCGTCACATAGGTAGTTTAATGATATGCTGCTTACACTTAAGGGGTAGTATCACACCGTCTTGTATGTTAATAGACCTCGGAGTCCCCCGTGGGTAACGTAAAAGGAAACCAAGAAATTATATCAGGTAGCAACATCTGCCTTAAAATAACTTGATTACCCATATCAATATTATTACAAACAGTAAAAATACACTCGTGTAGGTCTGATCAATGATTGGCAAAGGTAAATCGCAATATAGGAAGGTAAAAATAACAGGAAAGCATTGAGGTTTTGTTTAAATACGTAAGTAAGTACATGTTATTAAATTTTCATAAATTAATATCCTCAGTAATTCTTGGAATATTGCTCAGTTTTATTAGAAGCAAAAAGCTAAGCATTATGAAGTTACCATAATGTAGTAACAATAATATTAATATAGAAAACAAGTTTTTTGAAAAACAGTTCCAGGTTTATGTTCAAACATTAATAAATTAAATATATTTTTAGCTTATATACCGAATAAGCTATACCGGTTTCGTAATGTTTGGATTCTTGTATCTTTAATTTTGTTTTTATTTGTTTTCGTGAAAAAATATTGAATAACTTCCACAGACTTCAAAATCATTATTCCTTGAAATTAATTATATTTTCAGGTAACGCATAATTTTTATTAATTAAGCTATTCACAAAATATATAACCTAAAACTGGAATTCTAGAAAAAATTAAGACGATACTCCTTTTGCCTCGTTTACGTCCATCCATACATCTGGACATACGAGTGCCTTTTATGTGCCTAATTGAAATAAATTGTTTGACTTTGTTTGACTTTGAAGAGACAAAAGGAGTATGTAAGGCTCGTAGCCACTGGCGTTCTGTAGTGTCTGCCTACCCCCGTGGGAAGAAGGCGTGAGTTTATATATATTTATTTATTTTATTATTTATGTACACACAGTAAAATAGATACAGTTATGACATAATCATAATTATGAGTACAAAGGTACTGCTTATTTCTTAAGAAATTTGTTCCAGCAGACCTACGAACAGAGAAATGAGAAAGGAATATAGGATATATATAAGACAATAGTATTTATGTATGAAAGAAGCTATTTTTTTTATAGACAAGGACAGTTTATTTGTGTACTATGAACTATATTGCGGAATGACAAGATAATAAGCGGAATGTGGGCATTAAATATTCTGTCTAGCTCTTCGGGGAATAGAGAGATGTTATTAAACGTTATTTGGAAGACTTTGTTCCAAAAATAATGTTACATAAAAACATTACAGCTAACCTATGTAAACGCGTGTATACTAAACCACTTGTTATAAACACTAACGGCTTAACTTTTGCGCGAATTCTTCTCGAAAGCTCTTATACTAGCGTAGCACATACTCGTAAATAACGTCAATTTTATGCCTAGCTCCTAAACTAATACTACTTTATCTGAGTAAGGCGTAGAAGTCCGGAGTTTTTAGCAGCAATAGGTTGCAGGTTCGAAAGTTAGCATTGTAATATCGAGATTTCTTTTGTTCATACGAGTACATCTAGTTGTATGTATACAGAAATTAATCAAACTAAAGTAACATTGAGCAAAAATTATTGCTGGTGTGGCGGCGATCTACAATCGCCACATGCGAACTACGCATCAAAGACCTGACGTCACACAAATCCTGCATCGCGCAATTAGAGTTTACCGCGCGATGAACATATATAGAATCTCCCAACTTCAACCTATGGGCAGTTGCCCGCCAGACACGACACCCGTCTGGTCGGAGGATCCTTCCTTTTCTATGGGGGATGAGTGAACTTTACACCCTGTTCCTCATACCCCTAAACTGGGAAACGAATTTTATTTTTGGTGTGAATAATCTTTTTACGACAGCATGCAACGTACGCAAAACACTGTACTTTTGGGTGTACAGGAGTTGTGGAGGTATATCAAGTAAAATTATTATAACATTTAAAACTTGTTTCCGTGGACAAAAAGTAAAAAAAATTGAACTTCGGCATTTAATATTTCCGTAACCAGAAGGTATGGTTCAGTACAAAAAAAATGTTACAATTAAGGGGAGTATAAATGACTCTCGCCTTCGTTAAGCATCTTTTTACACCCGTTATTGTCCTGAAGCGTGGTAAAGGGCTGTTTGTTAATCATGTAGAGAGGAGAGGAAAGCGTTAGGATTGAGTAGAGAAAGTGACAACTAAACTTGGCAGCATGTCTAGCAGTGATCTATCATAGGCTTACTAAACGATTGCTCAGGGCA
This sequence comes from Agrochola macilenta, assembly GCA_916701695.1. Taxonomy (NCBI): domain Eukaryota; kingdom Metazoa; phylum Arthropoda; class Insecta; order Lepidoptera; family Noctuidae; genus Agrochola; species Agrochola macilenta. The sequence continues at coordinate 23,414,150 of OU753556.1, forward strand.
GGGCACACCCTAATCAATCTGCCTACTGCCTAGCCTATTCTCTACTATGTTGGCGTCGCCTTCCAATCTAATCGGATGCAGCTGGATATCAGTATTTTCCTCCACAACTCAGTAGCTGGGTAACACAATACCCCTTGGTAAGTCTGGTTATCAGATTTTCGGACTTCTAATGACCCGTAACGACTGTCAAAGATCCACGAATGACGGCTGGAACCAACGATTTAACGTGCTTTCCGAGGCACGGAGGAGTCTCGGTATGTAAAGATGATCACCCATCCAACCGCGGCAATCGTAGCTTAGCTTGATATATCGATCCGTACTATTACTTAGCTACGAGCTCCTCCAGTAAGCACACCCTAATTCAACGAAATATTTTGCGTCTACGTCAAGCAACAGAACGTTGTGGTAACAAGCTGCTGAACACCATGAGGTTGTTGACCAAACACTCGACTAAATTTTCTATCGCCGCTTTGTACCAAAATTCTGCAGAATCGACAACTTTTTCGATCTTTTCAACAAACCCGGGTTGTTTTTTCTCCCCAAGTGAGGAATAAAAATATGTAGGTCATCGAATACACCCCTCGTCCTTCAACTTGCACACTTTCTTATTCCACTTTATGTACTGCTTCCCTGAGGGTATTATAAAACAATTTGTATCGAACGCTCTTTTAATAACTCCTAAAGAGATTACTTATTCAGTAATCTCTTTAAGAGTTATTAAGGGTAATTTGCCAGAATATCGCGGTGAAACTTCGAAACTAAGACGTTATTAAGAGTTTAATATTTGCTCTCAGGAACCAACGACGAGGCAAAACAGCAACTTGTTTTGACAATACTTTGATGTTGTTGTACATATGTATAGCTACGAACTAACTGATGGTAAAGAGCGTGGACATAATGGTCTAAAATCGTCTATATGTAGTAAGCAAAATTCAACGCACGTTTTATTTATTTAAATGAATAATTCTTTGCCTTGCAGTGGGACAATCGGAGGATCATATTATTATAAATAACTTATAATACGAATAAAAACAATAGATTATTTGTTACGTGATGGCTACGTGGTAGGAATGACATAGAGGTTTTCTCTTCTCTTAGGAGAGAATTGGATTAACAAATCATAGAAGGTTGTCCGTAAGAGATCACCTTGTACGATAAAAACGCCCTGTGTATACCAGTTTCAAATATTTTTGTCTTTTTGTTTTATGTTTTAAAGTTTCTGTTTGATTTAAACCTCTTCGTGTTTACAACAAGTTATTTACAGGATAAAAAAATTGATGATACATATAGCAAGGTGCCTACTCTATAAGTGAATTACAGGATGACGTGACAATGACGTGACGTCGTGACGTGATTTTTTTGTGAAAATAATATTCATCACGCTGACACAAAATTTATTTGAAATTGGGTCGGTGTTCCAGTTTTAAAGTTAATCTTAGTTCGAAAAGGCAACGAGAAATGAAAAGTTGTGACTTTCAACAATAATTATATAAACTAGTAAAATGTTTAATTTTAACTAGCGACCCGCTCCTGCTTTGCACGGATTGACAAAATAGTGTCCGACCGAAACTGGTTTTTACGACTTAAACCGAAACCGAAACTTCCTTACAAGCATCATGTTTTGAGGGAAAAATTTAGAAAACGTTATTATAATCAGTCCGTTTTTTTTTTAAATCTTTAATTCACATTGTTAAGCAGTCTTCGACATGTTCACTTATTGATAAAATCATCATAACAACCCCTCAATTAAGAAAAAAATAAAATGGCGCCTTAAAAATACTTGAAATAGGTGAGGTGTTTATTGTCTTCGTCGCTTGGAAAATGTCTTCGTCGCTTGGATGGAATTTACCGCGCCGAACATGGCCGAGCACAGCGCAAGAACTCCCGAATACAGTTTCGGTTTCGGTCGTAGTTTCGGCAGGTTTGCCGCCGAAACCGAAACTAAATCAAAACCCGTTTTTTTGCCGAAACTCGACCGAAACCGAACTTTATGTTATTTATTATTTTTAAACAAATAAACCTTCCTGAATTAATTCTCTAAATGATATTGAAAATCACACCAAAATCCGTCGTAAAAGGTTTAGTAGAACAACGCGGTCAGACAAACACGAAACACGACTTCATTTATATAAATTATAGAAACTGCTAAGATTAAAATAATAAATCAGTCTTAGAATGTTTCGAAGTATTTTGTAGATGTACAGCTACATCAGATGTAGGCAACGAGCCAAACCATCTATAGTTAAGACATTATGCAGTAAAACAAATATCTTAGCGAGAATTTATGTTCGCATCTCAAATAAACATTTCTCACTAAGCTCTGGTTTGTATTGCAGGCACAAATTAAATGCGGGAAAGGTAAGTTGCGTATATAAGCCGTAATTGATGTTCAGAATGCAGCTGATGTTCATTGTACTGTCCTACGTGCATAACGAATCGTTTTCCTTACCATTTTTATATAATTTTGTATGTATACGCTTGTAAAGGAGGTAGGAACTGAAAGATTGGAAAGTTTCAGCCGAAATTGTAAAATCAATCTGGTTTGGAAATCGTGAACATTTGCACATTAATTTTATAGTAGGTATGTAGGTAGAGTAGGTAGGTAGGCTAGGTAGGTATGTAGAAAGGTAAGTATACAACGTATACGTATGTATAGGTAGGTAGGGCAGGTAGGTAGGGTAAGGTAGTAGGTACTTAGGTAGGTAGGTGCGCCGTAGATATGTACTTAGTGCTACCCATGCGAAGCCGGGGCGGGCAGCTAGTCGCTGATAGTTACATGTTTACCGAATTGACATAGAATATGCTATGAGACCGTAACCCGTGATGTGTACGGAGAGTGACAGAGTAAGAAGCGGCTTTGAGACGTGGCCTTTGATTGTGTGCTCCAATTTATCCTACTCTTGCTATTTTTATTCACAATAAAAAAAAATGGGTTCTGTACCTCAAAAGGAAAAAAAACTTATAGGATCACTTCGTTGTCCCTCTGTCTATCTGTCAGTCTGCCAAGAGCCTTGTTCTCAGGTAAGTATGAAGGTATCAAGTTGAAATTAATATCAAATACCGGTCTACGGTCTATTGGAGCTCTAAAAAAATCTACCTTCTAAGTCAATGCAATAAAACAATGCGGCCATTAAAGCGATTTATTTTACGGTTTGAATTCATTTATTTCTAAAATTACAAATCACTTGTACAGAAAGAAATACTAAAAATAACTTAATTTATAAATATAATATATATTTCTTGTCCAAGATTAGTAAGAGCTTTTAGTGTTAATATTACGAATATATGGAGGTAATTGTTAAAAGTTTTGGATTGTCTACCGCCGTACGGCATGTTGAAGCGGTCGACGATACTCGCAATTACTTGCAAATAAATCAAAATCTACAGGGTACTTTCCGATGACCTAGAAACATGAAATTTGGCAAGAAGCAAGGTCTCACAGCACAGATAAAGGAAAACGTCTGAATTTTTAAACATAAAACAATATTTTATTCCGATTAAAAACTTACATTTGAAGTTGGAGAATTGACCGTGTCGTATTTTGATGTATGGGAGAACACGTTTTTCAACTACAATGTTAAGTTTGTTTTTGGGATAAATTCATCCGAACTACGAAACCCTTCATTGTGCGTGGTCAGACACGCACTTGGCCGGTTTTTATCAAAGATATTGCTTTTGCTATATACATAAACATAAACAGACAAGAAGAAAAGAACAGAAAAAGCCTACAAAGATGATGCTTATTTATAAAAAAATCTCATCATCTGTGTCAAAAAAATATCTTTCAATCTAACGGCAACAGGATATTTCTACTACAAAATAAACAAACCTAAAAGCACTTAAAAGTAAGAAAAAGCGATCTAATTTCCTATATTTGTTCGAGCAAACAACTAGAGAACGCTATACAATATATCTTACAGTTCTGGTAGAATTTGTTTTTTTTTTGCAGAAATTCATGAAAGTACCGCTGTTTTGGGCTCTGTGCGATACGGAATTCCTGTTCGCAAGACGAGTTTATTTGTTTCAAAACGTGCGCGAGTCGAGGCACGGCTAAGGGAAATATGAAGAGAGATTCTTTTACTATTCTGTTTGAACGCTATACAATATATCTTACAGTTCTGGTAGAATTTGTTTTTTTTTTGCAGAAATTCATGAAAGTACCGCTGTTTTGGGCTCTGTGCGATACGGAATTCCTGTTCGCAAGACGAGTTTATTTGTTTCAAAACGTGCGCGAGTCGAGGCACGGCTAAGGGAAATATGAAGAGAGATTCTTTTACTATTCTGTTTTAAAGATCGATAGTGGTAATGGATGACTGATATTGTAGGAGATACTTTTTAGAATTAGTGTTTAGTATTGTTGTCGATCAGAAATGAGCATGCAATGGACAGATTGAGAGGAACAACCAACTATAAAAGAGCAAAAGAGAAATTAAAGAAGGTACATATTCTCGAAAACAAGATTCTAAATAAGATATAGATATACGTATAGGTATGGCTACGAAAGGAAGACAAAAAAAAGATGAGACTAAATTGTGTGTAAGATGATGTGGCTAGAATAAAAGGTTACAAACAGGTATCAGCGAAATACAAAAGAAAATAAACGGAACGGAAAAATAGCAATATTCCATGGACATATCAAGCGATTGGAATTTGGTTAACTATCGTATCATTTTGTTATGCAGACACTCCTAGCCCATGCTAAAATTTATTTGGCGCTATGCAACATAAATAGTTTACAAAAATTTAAAGTTGAAAATGCTCAAATTGATAGCCATCAATCTCGTGGTCAATCGCTCGACTTTCCACGCTACATCAATAGCCTATAGGTACTTACACAGCCACACACACGTACACACACACACACACAGCCACACAGCGTACACAGCCTATAGGTACAGTCAATAACGAAAGTTGATTACCACTTCAAGTTTTTGTATCTGTATGTGTGTATGATTATTGAAGAAAATACATAGATACATTACAGACGCCACCTGTTACCAGTGCTGTGAAACTTCGAACAAATTATTTTTGTATGGAATTTGTGACCATCTTTAGCCAACATTCAGAAACATACGTCAGAATGACATGATGACCAAGATTACATTGCGAAGTGGTAACAAACATGTCTGCCTTCGCGCGAGTATTATTGTTTGTGTTGTGATTTTTCTGTTTGTTTTTCCTTTTTCTGTAAGATTTCGGAATACATCATATCAGAATAATTGACAGTGACTCTAAGTTTGTGAATCATCATGGGTAAGGTTCACAGAACATGTGAAGTTTGCGGTATCAAGGAGGCCTGACTTACTGTAAATAAGTTGCATTTTTCCAAATGTCCACTGCATCCAAACCGGTGAGTACCGATATTTATTACCAATGTGTTTGTGCTCACCTAACACTACTACATTGTGTTTGTGCTCACCTAACACTACTACATTGTGTTTGTGCTCACCTAACACTACTAATTTACAATTAGGAAATTAATAGCATCATTCTAATTCTGTAATACGACTGTCGAACCATCAATGAAGATTAATTAAAACTCTTGAAGAAATGGTATATAACATCTTGCCTACAGTATTACTTGTCTAATTTAAATTGTAATCTAATTTAGTGTAACTAGGTTGACTGCAAATTAAATGGGTCAGAGAGTCTAGATTATACATTTATCTACCTGTGACACCATTATGTAAATAGTGGGAATATGAAATAAATCTAGAGTTTCATATTCTTAGTATAATAATCTATTCCATTTAGTTACGCTGATAGTCAAAAACGAGCTGTTCGCGCTATTTACCAGCTTGGTGCCAGAGTTTCTCTGAGAGATTTTTCAAAGATATTGGTATCCTCACGGTGGCATCTCAATTCATCTTCGCCAATATCTTATATATTAGGCAAAATATACACTTGTACACTAAAAACAGTGATTTTCACCATGTTAACACTAGAAATAAGGACAAACTATGAGCTCCCTTTCACCGGCTTCATAAGGTTCATAACTCATTTTTTGGGCTTGGTATAACCTTTTATAACAAGCTACCCTCTTCTTTGTTAGATTTGCCTTTTAATGCGTTTAAAACGAAAGTAAAATCCAATCTTTGTTCAAAGGCATACTATTCTATCAATAAGAATAGTTGGTCGCTGTGATTAACTCTAGACAATGTTTATGTTCTTTCTCCAGCTTACGTACTGACAAGTTATATGAGTTTATATAATTGTTTATTTTATTTGACTTTTTAAGTCAAGTTATTTTAATTTAACTTTAATTTATTTTTGACAAAATCTACTCATCACACTGTTTTTTTTATGAGTTGTATTGCAATATGTGGTTAGCTAGTGACCTCGACAATTGATCATATTATTTACTGTTATTAGTAATTAACTCCTTGTTTATTTATTTTACATCGTTGGTCCTAGTATATCATTTATAACTTCCAGTTACAACTATATGTAAGCGGGCACGCCCTTTATGCCTGGAGGATTTTTTATTTAGATATTAAATTCTGTTTACGTTTAGTTTTTTTATTTCGGCCTGAGTATCGATGATTGATTGGTTGAGTTCTCGATGATTTTGTTTGGTATATTGGCATGTGCTAGCTAACATATGGCTAATAATTTGAATTATGTTTTGTGTTGCGAAATGTAAATTATTTTGAATACTATTATATAGAATCTTTTTTTTTGTTCTTCTAACTGAACAGACAGCTGTGCTGCTGGGGAGTTTGTTGCGCCACTTCTTCTTCCCAGCTAATGCACTAGGAAGTGGTGAAGGGTGGGCGTTTTGGGGGACTGCCTTATGTAATTTTGACGTTCGAAAAGTGCTGATTCTCAGCCTAGTTTGAATAAATGACTTTTTAATTTTGAATTTTGAGTGTAAATTGGGTGTTTTCTTACTTTTAAATCACACTAAATAAATTCACTGTCAAACGTAGTCAGTTATAAGTAACCTTTTTTATTTTGCATCTTCCAGCTGTCAAGAGTGGCTAAAAGCAGTTGGTAAATAAAAACTGCATGAGCAGCGAAATGTATAAAGGATTTCACTCGTCTCCACAAGTGAAGTAGTTACATTATAATCCATTAAACTTTTCTCATGTTGTGATGATGTTACAGACAGAGAAAGATATTCTCAAAATTGATTGAATTAATTTGTCCTCAATTTTTTTTTTTTTTTTTTACTAGCCTACTCTGTCCCACTCCTGGGCAAAGGCCTCCCTCCACTCCTTCCATCGTTCGCGAGCCCGCGCGTCCTATTGCTCATTTCAAATAGAAATGATGATCCCTGTGTTTTATTAGCAGAGAAATGTTTACAAGTCTCATCGAATATTGTGCTTATATTTAATTATCTTTACAGATTTAACACCAAAGGAAAATCAGTTGATGGAACAATTACAAAAAGCTAAATGTAGCCTGGCATCACTAAGATGCAGTGCCAATCCCTTGGAAAAACTTGAGTTTGGCGTGCTAAAAAGAATTGTGACGTTGGTGCAAAGAAATAAAAAGGAAGTCATTTTAAGGATGTCATTTGCCTGATACCAATGTTGCTTGCTCATTTATATAAATTATTAAATACTCAAACCTTATAAATCTGTGTTTTATTTTACCGATTTTTCAAAATAAATTAGTTTTCGAACCTCACCATTATCTGCATAGAATGCATTCATCGTTAAAGATAAGTTTATTGATTTCTATACGTTGCGCATCCCTATCTATGACAGTTCTTCTCTTCAAGGACATGATTGTCTTGTTTATCAGTGCTATTTAGAACTTTCATGTTGGTAGCTATGGTTTTTTTATGTGTTTGGCTAAAGGCGGTCACAAATTCTCACAAACTGAAATGTTCTAAGTTCCGCCTCCTACGAGCGTTTATTCTGAAAGTAGGCAACGTCGTAAATAGATGTCAAATATTTCGTTGTTTAGATTAAATTTGGAAATATTACTGGAAATCAGAAATGTGGCTGTCTTCTGTCTTCTTCTTGTTTTCTTTGCATTTGATACCCAAATTCATTAGGTAGATTATAAGCTATTAAACATCACGCTACGACCCTTAAGGAGCCCAGCAAAAAGAAAACAAGCCATATAGAACGACCTAAGCGAAAATGAAATTATAGCACCGGCGCGGCGGGTGAGGCGGTGCGACGCGGTGGGTCAGGGTCTGAAATTTTACGCGAAAAAGTCGCGGGCAGAAACTACATAGTTTACGAAGAAAATCGTAACATGAAATAATTCGAACTATAAGCTACATTTAAGTACTTACATGAAAAAAATATTATAAAAAATGAAAATGTTTCGAATAATGTTCTGCCAATCTACATGAGAATGTAAAAGATACATGTACCATGTAGTAGCTGATTGATTGCAAATAAAATTACAGACCTTTAAAAAAAAGTCTATGTACTAAAATATTATTTTAAATTGATACTAAGAAGAAAGTAAATAATATCTAATTCTTTGTCTTTGTAAGAATTATCTTGTAATATTATTTGATTTTACCATATCTACTTTTCTAGAAATTCTTTTTTCGTTCTTTTTAAGTACATAGGTAAAAGATACTGATTGAATATAACGTATTATAGAAATTCAAAGGAATGATACAAATTCTTTATTGAACTGTCTTCAATAGATAATATAAAACTAGCATGTCTTATCGAGTAATAGCTGTAAATAACATAACGATTTTGCTGTATGTAATTGCTGTACATATTCGTAAAGTTTTTATTTAAACTAAAACTGTCATTGTGTGAGACGGGGATTTTTGGGCCTGATAAGTTGAGGTATGGTTAAAAAAAAGGATACATTTTTCTATTTCAAAATTTGAATGTTCAAACCAATTTACAATCTGGAAAATGAAAAATCAAAAAATTAAGTTAAGGTTACGAATAAATTGGAATATCGATAAAATTATAATCGATTAACGTGACAGAGTTCATATTATTAAAAAAAATGCTTTTACCAGATGATTAATTCAATTACAATAATTAATTAAATCTATTAGAATTAACGTATTAAACAGTTTAAACAAATTAAATATAAAGATAAATCTTAAAATCGATTCACGTTTGCTAATCGATTAAATGTATTTTTACAATGTGCCGACATGACATGCAAACGAGTGAGTGTCACTGTCAGTCAGTGTCATGCAACTGACTGACAGTGACACTCACTCGTTTCGTATCGTTTAGTGCGTGTGCGTTTCGAGTGTGTTTATTCCCATAGTTTTATTGATATTTTCCTCGACCCCTGCTTTCTTTCTACGGACTTCTGATCTTGCTTCTTGTATGACCCCTCTTAGCATGATTGACGTGTAAAAGTGTTTTGTACAAACCTACTTACAGAAATAAAATCATTAACCATACCGGACACGGAGAACTCCGTTTATACGTTGGACTCGGACTTGTTATTTTGGATCTGTGACCGGTCTACCGATTGAATATTAACACCATGGATCATTGTGTAAATTGTGGCATAGCGACAAAAAACAAATAAAAAATGATTTTCATTTTTAAGAGCATTTATTCTGATGGTGGGTAACGTCGCAAATCGATGTCAAATATTTCACTGTTTTGATTAATTTAGCAATATTACTGTGTGGAAATAAAAATGTGGCTAACTAGCGAACTAGAATAATGATTATGAAATGCAATAATTAATATCGTAACACCGAATGTTTAGTTTTAGATGTAAAAAAAACTATTTGGAAACTTTCCAAATGCGTTTTTTACACCTAAAATGGGTCCAACATAAAATTCAATGTTATAATTGCAATTCATTATTATTATTCGAGTTCGCTAGTTAGCCACATTCCTTATTTCTATTCAGTAATATTGCTTTACGAATCAAAACAGGTAAATATTTGACAGTTATTTGCGACGTTGCCAACTTTTAGGATAAACGCTCTTAACATCATCTCCACACCCCATGACAACCGCACTTCAAAAATCAGCTGTTAAGTATAAATTGTTACGTAAGCTCCCTTTTACTAAATCTCTTTTAACTCAGCTCTCAGATTGTCAAAATCCGCAAAATTTTCTGTGATGGTTTGATAATATAGTAGGTAACAATTGCCACTAATTTCATCTTTTTACATCCAGGCCCAAAATTTCATACAATCTTGCATATAGCGTATCCGTGTCCTTTGAAAAACCAATGGGTTTAAACCAGAGGTGTTACGAAGTTTCGATTCCGACTCCGAAAGGTCGAAACTTCCGATTAATATTACACCTCTGACTCCGACTTCGGTTCCGATAATTTTGAATCGGAGTTATACCGAAGATCGAAAGGCATCGATGCACGTGACTAGAGCGTTTTATCTTGTCGCCCGAGTAATTTTTATACGCGCTCGCGCTCGAAGACTCAGTTTATTATATTGTGTATGTCAGACGCGTCACGTTAATTTGTTAAATTAAGTTAAGAGCGGAGTGATAAGGTAAATTAACTAATATATATATACATATTATACAATAGTTTAATTGTTGTGATAAGTCAATTTCAATACGTAAAACTGTTATAAGGAACATCTTTCTTCTGCCTCCGACTCCGGCTCCGGTTCCGACTCCAACTCCGGTTCCGACTCCGATCAATCAAATTTAAAACCTCCGACTCCGGCTCCGGTTCCGATAAAACTACCTCCGTAACATCTCTAGTTTAAATTGATATCTGCCGATCTAATATGTGAAATCTCACCGTGAAAACTTTTTTTCTTTTCTTTCTTGTTTATTCACTGAATGCATCTTCGAGTAAATACAACAAACTTACTCACTTGTTACTTGGAATAAACACTTGATTTATTCGATATCGTCTAAATTCATTGGTTTCAATAACACGACTGCGCCCGCAATCGACTGATTAATATAATTATAATCTGTGGTTACGTAGAGATTACTAAAGCCCCAGTGACAATAAAGTAATACAGTGACGATTAAAATGATTACGTTTACGTTAGAAATACATTTTGAGCATTAGAAATAATTTAGTTTTATCTTAAAATTACTAATAGTAATTTTAAGATAGATGGGTAGAATATTGTTTATTCAAATATCTTTATCTCTGTCAAATTTCAAACGATAGATAATGTTTTAATTATATTTAACGGTAAATGTTTAGTTAGTATATATAATATGCAAGTCAGCCTAACTCAGCTAAAAATAGGACCCAAACAATAAATCCAAAGCTGGAATACAAATTCTGAGCAATTATTTCGTGCCTAGACTTTAGCAAAAACTTTAATTATTCGGAAACGGCAAAAATCTGCACTAAAAAAAAGAAACCTACGTATTTTAATTGCGCTTTTGTATCAATCGGCAACGACCAAGATAAGTGGCCGTTCCGAAAACAGAAAAATAAAGTTGGGCCGATAGTGGACGGAGAGCGAGGGGAGACACGGGGTTCCGCCTGCGCGGCGCCGCCACCCCCCGCACGCCGCGCTCACCCCGCCTTCAGTCAAAACCAACCCTCGGATGGTTACGACGCTTCTTGTCGTTTTATATCATATACCCTATAATACACGGTTTGTAAAATCACAAATTTGTTGACTGTATAGTACTGTGAAAAGTGTTGGATGAATGATTATGAAGTGTATGCAGTGTGTGTGTCAGTGATGTTTCATACATAAATGCACTTACAAACAAATATTCGTTTGGTGTGGATTCTATCCCGGGATGTGTTTCACGTATGTATTCTTGATGATTTATGTTTATTATTAAGGGGTAGTTAATTAAGAAAATGGTTAGATTTTTCTGTTTTTTTTTTTAAATAAAATATAGAAATATATTTCCATAATAGTCGAAATCGTCGTGTATTAAAAATTAAACATACAATCCAATCCAAATGTAGAAAACTCACAATTGTGTTGAATATGCATTAATTCGCGTTAAAAGTACTTATTGCAAAAAAAACAAATTAATTAAAATAATGTTAAACATGTTCCTACAAAAAAGAAAAACCGCGTTTTCGTAAATTAAGATCGCTCTACAAGACGAAAATACAATATACACGATAATATAGAGAATTTTTTTATTTTTGTACAAAAAAAACCCTGTCGTTCAACGATTCGGGGAAATCACCGTTCACGTTTCAAATAAAAAAAATATGAATTACATTTTTAGACCTGATATTTGTACCCAGCCCCAGAATAGGTATCGGTTTCAGTCCCTATGTTATTAAAATTGTTTGTGTGAATGTTCTTTTTGTTTTTTCGATTGTATATTTAGTTCTACGAATCGGAAATTACCGTCATAAATCTGTTCATTAGAGCTGTGGCCAAATAACTCGAGAGTTCAAGGAACTCGTAAGGAAAATGGGATGCTGTAATATACGCGACTGTCATCCCCCGAGGGGAATGTAAGGCGGCTAAGGGGTTATTTTGGTAAGATCACAATGACCAAGAGTTTCGTATCTGATGATACATTATATAATCCATGGACTGGCAACAGAGGCTGTTGAAATATCTTATTATACAGTGACGTAATAGTTTTAAGCTGAATGTGTTACTGCAGTGCTTTTTCTTATGCAGAGATGAAATGAAAATTTATCATCATAGTTTCCACACAGCGTATCAGTGTCGCCTCATCGAAAGGATAAGGAGACTGTTATTTTATCTATCTTTTGCATTGACACATGGATATAAGTTAAAGTGTTATTGAATAAGTAGACACTTTTGTTTATTTTCTTTATCAATAAAAGTTAACAGAAATCTTATATTTAAACAATGGCCCCCAAAACCAAAAACCGTAGGTTGACGTCTATAAAGCGGGTCAAACGACATTTCGTATTTTACCTAATCATTTCTTTTTCCACAAAGGAGCAGCTCGTGGCTAAGTAACAACAGCCGCACTGGTCGATCCATCAGGTTAAGCTACGCTTGCCGGGGTTGGTCAGTGGATGGGTGACCATCTTTACATACCGAGTCTCCTCCGTGCCTCGGAAAGCACGTTAAGCCGTTGGTCCCGGCTGTCATTCGTGGATCTTTGACAGTCGTTACGAGTCGTCAGAAGCCCGAGAGTCTGACACCAGTCTAACCAAGGGGTATCGTATTACCCAGTTACTGGGTTGTGGAGGTCAGATAGGCAGTAGCTCCATGTAAAATACTGGTATTCAGCTGCATCCGGTTGGACTGGAAGCCGACCCCAACATAGTTGGGAAAAGGCTAGGCAGATTGATATTTCTTTTTCCACAAAAGCATTTTCTCGAGTGTGTTTTGATGTGTTTCTGTATGGTTTTTTTTAGGTACAGTATTTTCTATAGTGACTTGAAAAAACTGATGTCGATACTATCAGACTAGATTCTAGTCTAACAATAGCATGTTACAACAAAACGTGGACACTACCAAGAAGCAAGAACGACGATAATTCTTCGTAATTACCTGAGAAAACTACTTCTTAAACAAAGCTAAAGTTGCGGTAGCTCCATTGAATCGGGATTCCTAGCCGGGTAGATGCTTCCGGCCTAGCACCGTACTTCCGGCCTAGCCGGGTGCTTCCGACCTAGCCGCCTATTGTCTGCCCTCAATTGCCTCTTAAACGAAAAGGGAAAATAATACGAAACTACATTATTATTCGTAAACTGTTATTTTATTTCGGTTTACGGAAAAATAGTTTTTAGTATCTTGAAAGGAATAAAGTGGTTTGGTTAAGGTACTTGGATGAGGAGCTCGTGGCTAAGTAACAACAGCCGCACTGGTCGATCCATCAGGTTAAGCTACGCTTGCCAGGGTTGGTCAGTGGATGGGTGACCATGTTTACATACCGAGTCTCCTCCGTGCCTCGGAAAGCACGTTAAGCCGTTGGTCCCGGCTGTCATTCCTGGATCTTTGACAGTCGTTACGAGTCGTCAGAAGCCCGAAAGTCTGACACCAGTCTTACCAAGGGGTGGAGGTGGAGGTCAGATAGGCAGTCGCTCCATGTAAATTACTGGTATTCAGCTGCATCCGGTTAGACTGGAAGCCGACCCCAACATAGTTGGGAAAAGGCTAGGCAGATTGATTGGTTAAGGTACTTGGATATGTGTATTGGGAAGTTTTGTAAAAGTCTAGTAGGTACCTAATAGTATGTTATTCCGGTTATGTATAGGTTTGATGGATTTCTTATTTGAAGGTGGAAATTGTTTGGTCGTGTTTCTGAGTAGTTTTCTTTAACCTACTCATGGATTAATTGAACACATTACAACATGACTTAAAATATACAATTTCTTGTAGCAATTGGTGCCATTTAATTTGAATGGTCAACACACAAAATGCATCCCTTTTAAGTTAGTTTTCATTGCCGAATAACATACCAAAACTAACTTTCATACAAAATATTACGAGTCAATTTAACCTTATTAAACTCCTCCATTTTCGCTTCCTATTTTAAATTTCATTTGACATTTCTCACTCATACTTCAAACATGACCATTGCAGAATGGCCGCCGCACAATTAGGACGCAAAATCCTACAAATGCAACGGAAATGGCCTCGTGATAACATACCAATTACCTAATTAACACTTTAATAACAAATTAACCTAAGTACCAGTGCCAGAGTTTTACTGAATGTAGTTACTGGATACTCAGAAATAGCATTAATAATTCAGTTTGGAATTTAATTTGTGTATTGCATTTCGTTTGGTACGAAAGTTTATTTTAACTTCAAACGAGAACTTTTATTAAGTTAAACGGAAATTCTGAACAGTAATTACGCTTCGTTTTGCTTTCAAATAGAATTTTGCATGTGCGGTTTATCCCGAACAGTTTCCACGTCACAGTTTTAGGGATAGATAGTATCATAACTTTCTCAGTTATAAACCTACGTTTACTTTTTAGTTTGCTAACCGTTAACGGTTGGAGATTAAGAAGTTTCGCTCTTATATACAACGTGTTCATTTTGATATCCCATATGTCTAAGGGAACTAATGAGACCATGTCAAAGAATCAACTAGCATTTTTTTTTTTTTAAGATACTTTATCACATTACTCTCGATGTGTGTATCTAAGTTTCAATGATAAGTACGAGTAAATCATTTTCATTCAAACCAATCATTCATATTTAAATCTACGAAAATGCGACGTCATATTTTCTTTTTATGAACAAAAATTGTCTGAATTAAATGTTTTTTAATTTTTTTATATTTCACCTAAGGGTTTTTTACATAAATAATCGTGACTTCGTCAAGTTATTTTGAATAATAATTAAAAAAAGAACATTATGCCAGTTGACTCTTTGATATGGTCTCATTCATACCCTAGAGTTATGGGATATAAAAAAACACCTTGGTTATTGGTGGCACCCCGGACCTCGAAGCGAAAACTGTTACCATAAAAAATCAGCAGTTCCATACATTTTGAACGCGTAGGTATTGCACTTGAAACAGCAGATTTTTCTTTAAATAACCGACCAAAAATTTCAATTCTTCTGAATTGAATCTTTTTCATGTACTGAATTTTCATTTCAGAATCATGTACTGAATTTTCATTTCAGAATCATGTACTGAATCCATGGCAACAGTTTTCACGTCGATGTCACTGCCACCCTGTGTAGTATTTTATTTCAGACTTTGTCCATAAATTTGTTAGTAACAATGTTCTTAACCTAGTGCTAGTAAAAGTACATGTTTAGTAGTCAGGCGCTTGTCCTCCAGTGCGCCATCAGTACGGAGTCCCATCAGCCGGCGCACGCAGCCAGGATGCCGCCAATGTAAATTTCATATTTTAGGAGAAGGATTCATGGGTCAGCTAGCCAGTATCTAAGGCATTACCAAATGCCACAATTTGAAATTAATTTATGATATACCTAGTTGAAAACCTTAAACTAAGAAGTTGGCTCACAAGTAACACAACATAATGTTCAATCCCATTCCATGACTTTACCTTATTTGCTAGCTAAACAGTACTAGGTATAAGTCCTTTAATCGAGATTTACTGGAACCTTGGAAGCGAGGTTTTGTGTTCCCGACCTCTATTCAAAGAGCCTTTTGACCCAATGACTGTTGGGTTTTCTAGAAAAGCCTAACTTTCTTGATTTTCTATCTTCGGCGTAATGTAATCGTTTATTTATTTTCGTGCAGTTACGTGTGTTAAAGAACCGCCGGGACTCATAGCAACATAACAGACGTACGGGTCGATCACAGATTAAGCTATACTTGCCGAGGTCAGCTCGAGGATGGGTGACCATCTGTTACATATCGAGCCCCTCCGTGCCTCGACGAGCACGTTAAGCAGTTGGTTCCAGCTGTCATTTGACAGTCTTACCATCGTGTTACCCAGGTATTGAGCTGTGGAGGTCAGATAGGCAGTTGCTCCATGTAATATACTGGTATTAAGGTGCATCCGACCCCAACATAGTTGCATAAAGATTAGGCAGATTGATTGATAGATGTGTGTTAAAGAATAAAAAGTATTTGTTCTTTAACACACATCTATCAATCAATTTTTGTTAAAATGTCTTATAATTACGATGGGTATATTGAGGCAGTAAATCGCTAGACCACAGAAGTGATGGTGATGGTTCATTGAATCAACTAATCAATCTGTTTAAAAATTTAACGAAATGTATTAAGTCTGTACAATGTTTATCTTTTTATCAATACTCGAAGGAATTTACGAAATCTTGTAAGAACTGAAGTAATAGATCTCTTATTGTTTTTGATCGAACTGTTTACAAGTTGACGAGTATCTTATTCTAGCAACTTTTCAACAAAAGGATCTTGTAGCTAAGCTCGAATTAAAACTTAGTCAACACATAATCTATATATATTTATATCGACATTATTTTATAAAACACTAATAATACTACGTACCTAACTTTTCTTGCCATTCTAGCTTTTCAGGTTAAGGAATTAACGACGTTTATAAATAAGAGGGTTAACTGCTCTACTAACAGAAAGAGATTCTCTTACCTAGTGTTACTCAAAGTATGCTCCGCGGAGCCTCTGAGCTCCGGAACGCCTCTGTGGGGGCTCCGCGAAAATGCTGGGTCATAGTGACCAATATTTTATCTCGGCGTAAATACTCAACCTATACAGCTATAAAAACAAAATACCTACCGCAATAGAGTGGATGCCGAACCTGACATGCGACTTCAACTCTCTCCAATCAAGCCTGACCTGACCTGATCAAACAATTGATGAAAAGTAAAAAATCTATTTCATACCCCACATTAGATGTAAATATTAATGTCAAGTATTATGATTATTAATGAAGAATACACATAAAACTAGGTTTGGTTATTTTAGGGCTCCGTCAAATATTTCGTTTTCAAAAAGGAACCCCTTTTCCCGTCGCCAAAAAAGTTTGAGAATTTTGGTTTATTTACAACAGGTTATAGTCTCTGTTGTAAATAAACCAAAATTGCCCTTCCACTCCTTCACTAACATGCGTAAACAAAAGTTTTACAATGATATTTTTTTTAGTTAGTAATAAATAATTATATAACGATACCACTCGATCAAGCAGACTACTCTCGACCAACCAGACATCAATAAAGACATCCCCACCACCTAATCTTTCAGCAATTACACGCCCGAGCACTATGTACACACCCTTTACTTTGACACAGTTATTAGATATATTTACACAGATATTTGGCAGAAATTCACATCAAAGACGAATATATTCAGTAGAGCGGAAGTCAGCCCAGTCTCGCCCTGGGCTATGGGCTGTGATCTTAAAGTTTCCACCCCAACTTTTGTACGAATGGTGGAACCACCCTCTCGCACATTTATCTTAGTTGGGGCTGAGTGGAAAACTCATAGTGTATGAGTGATGTTTTATTTTTTTCTGTTTCAAGACTGTGGTAACGTTTATTGATTTGTAATGAGAATTTTGTTGGAAGTTTTACAGTATTCTTATTTTTTTTGGAAGCTTCAGTAAAATTGATAAGATGTTACTGGAATTAAAATAAAATAATATTTCCATTTAGACCATCAACCTTGAAGTTCTGTCAAAACTGAGTTCTAAAAATGTCTGTCCCATAGATATAAGAAAGAAGGAGATATGCCCGGTAGTTGAAAATGTATCGAAACCCAATGTCTTCTATCTATCCCTACTCTCTAGCCTGCGATCACACATGCGATCATTAAACCCAATAAATACGAGGCCCCGCTCACACTTGCAATTTACAAATCAGAACGTACTACATAATCAATTATAAACCTTATCCCATCAAACACAGCGTGCATTTACCATGCACCGTACAACTCACCCACACGAAAACATCGTTCGCTATCGTTGTGCTGTGCAAAAGCCATTTATTTTACATATACGCTAGTGATTGACTAAATCGGAAACTTATCGATTCTCCCATTTATATTTGTATTAAAATTTTTGGAAGTTGCTGAAAAATTTATAAATAAAAAACGATATACATATAATAAGATAATATAAATAAACAATAAGTAAGTAAAAAAAAAAAAATTAAGTAAACCAAAAAAATAACAACATTATGAGAAAATCTAAATGAGTATAAAACAAGATTTCACATCGGTCTTCCAATCAGGCTATAACTGTTGACAAATTGAAGAATAAACTTTAATAGTAATATAAATTCATACGACAATCGACATTATTGTCGATAGCCTACGTTAGTGGATCTGCACAACCACATCACTAATCCGTCACAAGACGCTGCGGCCGTACTAACGATGCAACCGCTTAAAGTAAATATCGTTTTGTAATTTTTACATTGCTTGTCCAGTTACTTAGCGACATACTTTGGTAGTGGTAAAGAAGCAATGTATTTACTACAATAAAAGTACAGTCGCTGTGATATATGAAAACAAAAATAACGTAGTAAAGGCAAGAAATATTTTACGATTTGTTGTTTTTCATGATTTTCAACACAAATATAGCAAAATACTTGTGCTGAGTTATGAAAAGTGGTTCTACGATTTATAAAGTTTATAGTTTAGCTTCGATTTTTACAAGAAACCACTGAACAACACGGTATTCTTAAATGTTATCACGATCGCGCTCGAAAGCGCACTAGTTAGCGGAGACGGCCATTTGCCTGAGGCATGAGCATTGTGATCAAGACGCGCGGACACAGACACGCCCCCATACCACTTCTCCTGTTATTTATATTTCTATGGTCTGTCCAGACATATTTATGACGCTCAACATTTATACCAAAAACCACGCAACTTCCTGAGCGTTCAATACGCTAATTCATAATTAGATAGCAATAGTAGCCTGGCCTCCTTTCTTGAGAGCGTGCTCACAGCATACCATGTTTATTTTTAATTATGAAAATGTTGGATGAGTTTATGATACGGAATACCCTAAATAAACGAACGAAATAATTATAGTTATAAAGACCCACCGTTCTACCTTCATATTTTATGAGCAGGTTTAGATACTTTGAACATGGGCCACTTACTAACTGCTATAATGGCCCAAGAAAATAACCCTAATCTTGTCAATATTAGGGTTATTTACGGCCGGAGTGGTAATACTGGTCATTATTAGCAAACAGTAGGACACTGTCTCCTGTGGAGCGGGATACATGGAATGGTTTCGATGACTATTGGCAAGGAGTGAGCTGAACTGCTGACATGTAATTCACAAGATCAGTTCGAGGTGGACGATGATGAGTCGGGAAAAATTGGCTTTTTTCTTGGTTAAAACAACAGTAAGACGTTACTTAATAACTAAATAAAAGTTGTTTTATTTGCTTCCTAGTTTAGCTGTATATCTTAGTAGTCAGCTAAGAGCGAGTTCCCATGTGGATCGTAAGACACGACTTACGGTCGGTATTAAAGTTAATTAAGAGAAATGGGGAGTTCATGGGATGATATATTACCCCTATTGTGTACAGAAGCAATTACATACGCGAAGAGAGAATTCTTGACTTTGAAATTAAATTATATCATGTTTGTTGCACAATAAAGAGACTTGAAAAGAGACCACGATTTCTGCATTTTTTTCGGGATTTTCTCAGGGATCACTCAGATATGTAATGCCGGCGCCATTTAGTTTTTAAAATATTGACCAAAAGTTGACGTAGACGTATAAATGTTTATTTATGTTTCATTCATTTTAGTTATTTTCATAGCGTTATGTCCTACGGTCTTCTGCTGTGGGGCAAAGCTGCTGATATTCAAAATATATTTGTCCTTCAAAAACGAGCTGTTTGAGCTATTTACCAGCTAGGTGCCAGAGTTTCTCTGAGAGATTTTTACAAAGATATTGGTATCCTCACGGTGGCGTCTCAATTCATCTTCGCCAATATCTTATATATTAGGCAAAATATACACTTATACACTAAAAACAGTGATTTTCACAATGTTAACACTAGAAATAAGGACAAACTACGAGCTCCCTTTCACCGGCTTCATAAGGTTCATAACTAATTTTTTGGGCTTGGTATAACTTTTTGTAACAAGCTACCCTCTTCTTTGTTAGATTTGCCTTTTAATGCGTTTAAAACGAAAGTAAAATCCAAGCTTTGTTCAAAGGCATACTATTCTATCAACGACTACTTAAATGAAAAGAATAGCTGGTCGCTGTGATTAACTCAAGACAATGTTTATGTTCTTTCTCCAGCTTACCTACTGACAAGTTATATGAGTTTATTTATGTAATTGTTTATTTTATTTTACTTTATAAGTCAAGTTATTTAAATTTAATTTATTGTTGACATAATCTACTCATCACAATGTTTTTTTTTATGAGTTGTATTGCAATATGTGGTTAGCTAGTGACCTCGACAATTGATCATATTATTTATTATTATTAGTAATTAACTGTTTGTTTATTTATTTTACCTCGATTGTCCTAGTTTATCATTTATAACTTCCAGTTACAACTATATGTAAGCGGGCACGCCCTTTATGCCTGGAGGCTTTTATTAGGATATTAAGTTCTGTTTACGTTTTGTTTTTATTGTTGCCTGAGTATAGTTCTCGATGATTTTGTTTGGAATATTGGCGTGTGCTAGCTTACTCGTATATATGGCTAATAATTTTAATTATGTTTTGTGTTGCGTAATGTAAATTATTTTGAATACTATTATATAGAATCTTTATTTTTTGGTCTTCTAACTGAACAGACAGCTGTGCTGCTGGGGAGTTTGTTGCACCACTTCTTCTTCCCAGCTAACGCACTAGGAAGTGGTGAGGGTGGGCGTTTTGGGGGACTGTCTTATGTAATTTTGACGTTCGAAAAGTGCTGATTCTCAGCCTAGTTTGAATAAATGACTTATGAATTTTTTTTAAACTTAAGGTCTACTTACAGAAATAAACGTTTAATTTCATTAAAAATTTCAATTAGCATATCTAAAATTAATTCAACACAAGATATTTTTTACGAGGATAAACGAAAATTGTTTTTACCAAACATAATAGGTACCTACTACAGAATTGAAAATTATGTAAACCGCCTCTCACTAAGCTACGGCACCCAGTCATTTGCCATCCCAAAATATCTAAATCTTCAAATTATCAAACCTAAATCAAATAAGCAGTTTATATAACTTCTTTCGAGATTATCAAAGAACATTTCGTCTTACTCCAAAGGAATTGACTAACAAAGTCTGAAAAAGGTTGAATTGGATTAGCAAGTGAAATCAGTGTAGGTACCGAGCAGCGTAACGTTGAAGCTCTAGATAAATACAGGGGGTGACTTAAGTGTGCGTGAGCAAACGTCGAGACGACAAAAAATCCTCACTACCCTAACAACAACCCCCTCGCTAGAAACTCTCCGAAGGGCCACAATACCGTCTATGTCTATCTAAATATATCCGAGAATTCTCGGGAATGTATTGGATTAAATTTTGTAGGTACTTGTCTCAAGATCTCCGGAGGTATTTACTTAATAATACGTAAATTAAACTAAGACCTAAGTTGATTTTAATAGAGATTAATCTTCATTTGATGTAAAGTCGTAAAATGAAAATGTTTGGCACCTTTAGGTAAATGACGTAAGTACCCACCTTAAGAGTGCTTGCCGTGAGCCTTATTATTATCGTAGCTATACCTACTAGCTACCAACACTGTCAATGAAAATTACAATCTACATAATATGTGGGCGTGCTGGTAGGTATTTGAAACTGGCACAATCTTTTGACATGACGTGGTTTGACTGTATAATATATATTAATGTATTTTATAGTTATTTTCGTGTTATCAATCCCTTTTGTTGCACCTGCCATGTTTTGTCTCTGCATCACCCTTTTTTTTTGTTTTTTGAAAATTGCTTAAACGTTAAGTTCCGCGAGTGTACGCCTAAAATCACGTACAAAAGTGTTCAATTAAACAATTTTTCATTTACGATAAACTCTGCAGTACAGCGTCAACTCTGCAGTTCCATTAATTAACGCGTGCTAAGTGCTAAGTGTTAACCGAATGAGTTTTGTTTTTGTTGAAAGTGGCTTCAAAATGCGAAGTGGGAGGTACTAATGTTAACCGTTTATAGCGAATGCTTTGCACTGTACGTTAAATAGTTTGACTTGGTTGAATACGTTGCTGAGTTCAACGATTGAATTGTGTTTAAACACAGGTGTGTAGGTAAATATTTCATAGTCTTGGTGGAAAATTAATAGAAACAGCTTCGAGGGTCATGTTCAAACAGCTTATGTCGAGGGTGGCAATGTTTACATGTCTGTATTTGATTTATCGTTGGGTAGATATTTCTAAATACAATCACCTCATTGGGGTATTTGCTATCATGCTACGACACAAAAAAAAGTTACTTAGTGTGCGAATCTCGAAATGCGTAAGAAGGATAAAAGTCACCCAAAGAGCAATGGAGAGGGTTATGCTTGGAGTTTCCTACTTTTTCGAATCAGAAATATAGAGATCCACAGGAGAACTAAGGTAACAAGGTAACCGAATTAGCCCGAAGAATTGCCAAATTTAAGTGGCAATGGGCAGGGTACATTGCTCGCGGTACAGATGGCCGATGGGGCTAAAACGTTCTGGAGTAGCAACCACGTACAGGAGGACGTAGCGTTGGAAGGCCTTCCACGAGGTAGACCAATGACCTTGTGAAAGCCGCAGGAATCCGCTGGATGCGGGAAGCACAGAACCGGTCGAAGTGGCGATGCTCGGGGGAGGCCTAGACGTCTTTTGGCTGAAATTATGATATACTTAGAGGTTCAAGGTATACAATTAATTGTACCCGAATTTCCAAAAAAACTTACGGCCAGGTATTTAAGTGTGCAATTTTTTGACCCTAACATGAACATTATGTTTTGGACACCTAGCATACACCTTACTTATTTTATTTTATACTAGCAGCGCCCCGCGGTAGGCGGGAGCAGTGATAGTCTAGTGGTGTGACCGTGAGACTGCCATGTCATAGGTCTCGAGTTCGAACCCAAGGCACGTACCTCTGACTTTTCAGATTCATGTGCGTATTGTATTATCATCACTTGCTTCAAAAACGATGAAGGAACACATCGTGAGGAAACGGGTGTGCCTGAGAGATATTTCTCGACGATATGTGAAGCCAAGTCAAAGGCCCATGGCCATCTGACACAGGTTAGTCACTAAACACACGAAAAGAAGAAGCGCCCCGCGGTTTCACCCGCTTATGTCTTGACCCCTTGGAAATATCGGGATGAAAAGTATTCTTTATCCTAACCCAGGTCATGGTCTGCCTATATGCCAAATTTCATTCAAAATCCGTCCTGCAGATTTAGCGTGAAACCGTAACAAACAAACTCACTTTCGCATTTATAATATTGTATTGTTTTAATATATTAGTTACTAGCTGACCCGGCGAACTTTGTTTCGCAATCAATTAAATATTTAAAAAAAACCCACGCTACCCTACTTACCCTACCAACCCTACCTACCCTACCTACCCTACCTACCCTACCTACCCTACCTACCCTACCTACCTTACCTACCCTACCTACCTTACCTACCCTACCTACCTTACCTACCCTACCTACCTTACCTACCCTACCTACCTTACCTACCCTACCTACCTTACCTACCCTACCTACTTTACCTACCTATTACCGATACTAACAATTTTGTTAGAGATTTTGTGTTGACTCAGGAGCATATGTTTCGACCTAAGAAAAGCCAACATGTATTAGATACTTTATTAGCTTAAATATACACGCAGTTATTAATATTTTAACTGAGATTAGCTTTAGTGACGAAACAGTATTATCTAGTACTTCTAATAATACTGTAATAGATTCTTTAAACTTTTCGAATCGACAAAAGAGAAGCATAATAAGAATATTTTACTTTTTCACCAAAATATAAATCGCTTCTCTAGCAAAATCCTAGACGTGGAAATGTTAATAGATAAATATCATATTGATATCTTATGTTTTTGTGAAACCTGGTTAAAACCAGATAGGATGTTGTTTAATGTAAATAATTTTTCAGTTGCCAGTGCGCACAACAGGTCTTCATTAGGGGGTGGTACCTTGATATTATGTAATAGTTGTTTCAGATATAAGGAAAGGAATGATATCACTTCTTGCTCTGTTGATCGCTTATGTGAGGTAGCATGTGCAGAGGTTGAAGGCCATATTTTCTTATGTGTTTATAGACCACCAGCCTCAAACTTGTCATCATTTTTAATCATAATGGAGGAAATACTAACTAAACTTTTTAGAGATAATAAAATAGTTTTTGTTTGTGGTGACCTAAATATTGATCTATTAGTAAATTCACCGGAAAAATGTAAGCTTATCTCATTGTTTAAATCCTTCAATTTAAAATGTATATTTAATGTAGCAACTAGAATAACAGCAACCTCAGCTACATGCATAGACAATGTATTTACTAATTGTAAAATAAAAGACTCGTCCCTAATTAGTGGCATCAGGTCTGATCATACAGGTCAACTTATATCTTTTGAATCACATAAAAAGTTACGTTTAGATAAAACTATTCAGTTAAGACCACTCACTAAAAATAAATTGAAAATGTTTAATATTAATGTTCTTAGCAATCTTTCAACAGCTAGTTTTGATTCACAAGACCCCAATATAAACTACAGTACATTATTTTCTGCAGTATGCCAAGATTTTAATAAAGCATGTCCTGTAAAAAAAGTAACTATAAATAATAAACCAAAATTTAATGAATGAGCCACGGCAGGCATTAGAATAAGCAGAGATATTTTGTATAATTTATATAACGAAAAATCATTGACTTCTGATGAAGCTGTTCATAATTATGTTAGAAACTATTCTAAGATATTTAAAAGAGTCTGCGCCCAAGCTAAATCTAAATTAATAAGTAATAAAATTAGTATTTCTAACAATAAAATAAAAGCTGTGTGGCAGGTAATTAACAAAGAAACTGGAAATACAAAACAGCGAGATCAGAATGAATTGTCTTTAAAAATAGATAATGAAACCATTTCAGATAGGTTAAATGTTGCTGCGATACTAGAAAATGTCTTTACCAACGTCCCAATAGAGGTTACGAAATCTCTCCCCTCATCATCTATACTAGCTGAATCTCTTCTAAAAAAAAACTTCAGTAGGGACATTCCAAGTTTTGAATTCAAGCCCATTTCTATTGTCGCAATTAAAAAAGCATTCATAAGGCTTAACATAAAAAACACTGAAGACTTATGGGGGATTTCCGTTAGAGTTCTTGGAGAAATCATTGACACAATTGCCCCTGTCCTAACAGGCATATTTAATCAATGTTTAGATAGCGATACGTTACCTGATTTAATGAAACTATTATATTATATTTACCCTACCTACCTTACTAAAAAGTAGTTCTAACCTACCTCTCCACCAATTTTCAGCTAAATCGGTTCAGCCGTTTTTGAGTTATAAATAGTGTAACTAACACGACTTTCTTTTATATATATAGATTAGTTATATTATTTGGATTATAAATGCGAAAGTAACTGTGTCCGTCTGTCTGTTACCTTTTGGCACCCGAATGGTTTAACTGATTTCGATGAAATTTGGCACACAAGTAGACCATGACGAATACTTTTTTATTCCAGTAGGACGTTCTAAACCTAGTAATTACAATATATTAAGTAGGAAAACATCGAAAAACGTTCGTCAATCAATCACTGAATGAAATTGATTATTATGGTGCCAGCGCTCCCAGGCGAATGGCGATGGATGGCCCATCTATCACCACTAAATGCGTTGTAATAACTTGACGCGCTGGTATACTTAGATGTACTTTATATAGGTTCCTTTTGGTTTGTTAGTGCTTAAGCAACGCCGGTGGCTGGAGCTAAAACTTACAAGGTTGCTGTTTATGTCGTGAAATAAAATGTTGAACTAGACTTTTCTATTCAAAACGGATATGTCTTATTGACAGAGCTTTTTAGCGATTTAGAATTGAATTTACATCGTTAAAACATCAGTACATTACTGCCGTGGCCTGCAAAGGGGGCATTGATGGAGGAATGTGAAAATGTGGGCCGAAGCGAAGTCGAGGCACACATACGTGAGTCCATCAATGCCAGGTTGCGGTTGTATAGTATAGCGGAAATTCAAACTAAGTAAATGAATTATTTTAAATTCCAGAATCAATGACGAACAACGATAATTTTTCACTCGCCAATAATATGTTCATTTGTTTTTTTTTTACTTTAAACAGCTCTATTTGCAAGCCAAATAAAAATTTAAATCTCCTTGGTTGCCGTGTGTCAAAATAAAGAGTTCGTTCTATTTTTTAATTACACGACAGATATGATTTGCATAGTAATTTATTTGGCCGCTAAACACGACAGATATGGATTTTCATACTAAGATTGCCAGCCGCCTGCTCGCATGTATTTTACCAGTACAGCATTTTCGATTTAAATCGAAGAAGGTTGTCATATAATGCTCGAATTTCCAAGCATGTTTGAGAAAATTCTTTTAAATTAAACTGCTGAATT
Organism: Agrochola macilenta; assembly: GCA_916701695.1. Classification (NCBI taxonomy): domain Eukaryota; kingdom Metazoa; phylum Arthropoda; class Insecta; order Lepidoptera; family Noctuidae; genus Agrochola; species Agrochola macilenta. Next base: position 23,440,943 of record OU753556.1, read on the forward strand.
TATCCCGAAACAGATTTTACTGAAACGTTTTATCAACTGGTAATTACAAAGTAAACTGATGCGAAATGTGATCTGATAAGATGTTATTACATCAATCGAGATATATTTACGTCGTTAACGTTACCAACGCACTTAAGGTAAATTTACATTGAGTCAGTTACTGATTTTATGTAAATCAGTTTTTACAGCTGCGTCGATAGCTCTTAAATTATTTAAACCTGCTACATTATGAATTTGACGGCTATCACGACGATGGATCTTCAATTGGGAATAAGTTAAAATTATACATCTTTAGTATTACATACTTTTTTTTTTTTTTTTTTTCCTAACTAGGGCATCTCGCAGATTACCACTAAGGTAGTGACTGCTTAACCGGGCTTTCCTGTGGCTGCCTTAAGCTACTACACTCAAAGGCTCCAGCCAGGGCATACTATTCTAATTAAAACTAGGCGAATGCTCGCTAAGGGCCACCCCCTGTGGGGTGCGAACCTCGGCTTAGGGCATTCGCTGAGGGGAGGACGGCAAGAGGGACAGGCTGGATCAAAATGGTGGTTTCATGATTATTGATCGGGGAATTTAAAGCTACAGGCTCAGCGGCAACGCGTGCTGGCGCTTCGTCGACGAGCAAGGGTCGGGGGGGAGTATCGTTTACTCGGGAGGGTCGCGATCGCGGGGGACCTCTACGGCGAGGTCGGTAATGCGGGTGTCGGTTGTGTTTGTGCACTGTACTCGTGGCCCTATTACTTTCCTGTAGGAGGGTGATGGGGTCATCTGGGTCGGAGAGGATATGCCTTGGGCGGCGAAAGTGACTGATTCTAGAGGGAATGTAACTAGCTGCCTCGACAACCAGAGGGTTGCGATGTTTGACGGCTGAATCGAAGTAACGCTTTGACATGCGTTTGAGAAACTGGTGGATGGTAGGTATTTTAAGATCGAGATGGAGGATCTCATTTCTAACATACATGGGGGATCCCGTGGCTCTACGGAGGAATCGGTTCTGTAGGGTTTGCAACCTATGGATGAATCGGGGTTTGGTATGTGCAAAGACGATACCCGCATAGGTCATGATTGGGCGAATGCACGTGGTGTAAGTTCGCAATTTGCATCTGAGTGACATTTTGCTACGTGCATTTAATATGAAATGGAGTCTACTGAGAGCGAAAAAGGCTCGCGAGTGAACCGCCTTTATGTGCTCTGAAAACGTGAGATGCCTGTCTAAGATCACACCTAGATATTTGGCTCGCTTAGCCCAAGGGATCGGCTTGCCAAACATGGTGACTGATCGGGGGAAAGAGGGATTTAGCCGCGGTTTCGAGAAGAGGACCGCTTGGCTTTTGTCGGGATTGACCTCGATTCACCACTTCCTAAACCAGGCGCCAAGGTTATTGACCGCCTGTTGGAGGTTTTGGAGCATCGAAGCGGAACCTAAGCCTTTACAGTAGATGGCAGTGTCGTCTGCGAACAGAGCCAACTGAGTCTTTTTATTTCTAGGGATATCGCTGGTGAATAGCGTGAACAATAGGGGAGTGAGTACAGAGCCCTGAGGGACTCCTGCTCGGATCTGACGGGGGGTATTACATACTTCTCTACTATAATAATTATAAATTTGAGAGTGTCTGATCCTCAGTTGGTATGTAGGTAGTAGGTATGTGGATACGTAGGTATGTAGGGTAGGTAGGTAGGATAAGTAGGTAGGGTAAGTAGGTAGGGTCAGTAGGTAGGGTCAGTAGGTAGAGTAAGTAGGTAGTGTAAGCAGGTAGAGTAAGTAGGTAGGGTAGGTAGGTGCGCCGTAGATAAATACATACTGCTAGCCGTGCGAAGCCGGGGCGGGCAGCTAGTCTATATATTTTTAAGGAGAAACTGACTGACATATCAACGCAGAGCCGAAACTACTGCGACTAGGAACGTGAGATGTTGTACACAGCTTCCTTTTATAATATAAGGGAGCACTAAGAAGGGGTTTTTGAAAATTCAAAAAGGGCCTCGTGGAGGCGATCGGCAGCAGTGACCTCTCGCGTCGCCGGTCCAGGCCATGGTACGGAGTGAGAGGGCATGGGAAGCCGTCACCTCCTTCTGCGAAGCAGTAATGCTCGCGAAGGAGGAGGCGGAGCGCGTGAGGAAGAGGCAAATTTCGCGCCCTTACGCCTCTAGCCGCCACAGGAGACTCCCTGGGCGTCGGGAATCCCGACCCGATTTCCGGCCATCGCAGGCGCGGGCTTGCGGGCGGAGAACAATGCGTAGCTCGCCGTCCGATTAGGACCCGGCCCGGGTCGATCTTTGAGGGGCGGTGTGTTCCACGCGCGCCTCAAAGAGATGTCAGCACAACTGAAGGGGTCTGTTAGGACCGATGCCTGCCGGGGTTGCAGGAAAGTCCGAAAGGGTTACCGTGGCCCCTGGCAACGTACAGGCGAATGAAGGATGGTGGATTTTAGTCAGTAAGAGTCACAATTTCTGAGCAGTAACCTAATAAAAAGTACTAGGCATGCATGAATTCACGAGAGTATTCAATCATTATGTTATGCTACCAATAGGATTTGTATGAGGCAGACAGATAGTTTATAACCTGGATTAACCCATAGGGTACTTTTTATCCCGGTTGTACGTTTTCATGGAATAATTTTCGACTTCCACACGAGCTTAGCCGTGGGGAAAAGGTAATTACACATCTTTAGCAATACTCTATACTTAACTACTATAATAATTATAAATTTGAAAGTGTTTGTGTCTGTATCTGTGTTATGCATTCTCGGCTAAATCGCTGATTTTATTGCGGTTCAAAGAGAGCTCAGATCCCGAAGGACACTAGTATACTTTAAAAAAATATTCCCTAATAATACGAAGTGAGATGTTGAAGTTTCTCCAAAAACCGAATCCATACTAACGAAGTCGTGGGCGAAGTATAAAGGTAGTTTTTTTTTAAATTGGCTATCGACATACGTAACGACTTTTATAATGGAGGAACACTGACTCCAAGTCACAGGTATAAACATAGTTTGGGAGCCAAGAGACCTACTTTTAAGACACTTCTTCTATATGTTGTAAATGTATTGTCTTTAACAATGTTGTTACGTTTTGAAATAAATAAATGTATTTATTATTTATTTATTTATTTGTTTAAATACCAACATTGTTTTCAAGTTTTTGGCAAATCTATTAAAAAACTCATACATTCGAGCTCTTAATTTTCGAATGTTTTTTGTATTTATTTGGATATTTTGTGGATTTTGCGATTTATAATATCGATACTACTGGCAATCATACCCACATGACCGACATGCCCAATGTTTATTTTTACTACCATGTTAAATTGAAGTCTATACGAGTATATTTACCGACCCACGTTTATTATTATTGTACCCACTTATATTTCTCGGTCAATAAGCATAACATTAAACGGTCCAATCAACCCATTTGGCCTGTAAAATAAAATAAAAGTACCCTCCAATATAGTCATTCATATTTCTATTCTCCAAAAACATCTACTAAAAGCTAGTAAAATCCCTGCCATGTCTAAACCGACCTCTTTTTTACCACTCGACGATACATTTCATACTTATGTTATCTTTTATTCATTTAATACGTCGGTCCATTGAAGCAGAGGGTCCAGGTTGTTAATGTAAAACAAATAGGCGTCGACCTTTGCCTACCCGCACCGAACTACAAAGGAGGTTCGGCCACGTTCGGCCACGTACTCAGATTTATATGGGAGGTTATTACGTCTTGTTTATATAGAATTTCGTAAAGCTCACAATATCTTCTCAAAGTCAAACACGTAATGGACTATATTTTTGTTACAGTGTACTGTGAAACTTTTGAAGTTGACCTTTAGGATAATTTGTTATTATACTTGTTAGTCTGTTTTGGACGGAGTTTTTACTCTTTGATGTTTTCCAAGAGTGTCTACCTAGTAATCTAAGGTACTTTAAACACTCCATATACTGTTTGATAGACGAGGTGATATCGCCAAAAGACTGGCTTTACACCCATAGTCCAACGGGTAGTACTTACCTAATTGATTGAAAGACATGGGTTTTTGTTGTTAGAATCTATTAGATAATCTTTAAATAGCGTATCTAAAAATAAATAATACACTATAATAAGGGTATAGTGTTCCCACTGTTGGGCAGTGGGACCACTATAGGCTGTTATGCTACAGGCCTCCTCTGGGTGAGAGGGAGTAGGCCGTAGTCTACCACGCGGGCCCGTGCGGGGTGATAGATGTCATAATTATGTCTTCAAATGTTTGGTTCTAGGACATGCCGATTTCCTTACGATGTTTTCAACGTTTTGAGAGCTGTGGTGATGAAATCATTGAACCAAAGTAAAATACCTATGCTACCTACAACTCGTAAGTGATGACAGTTACCACTGGGCCACCACTGGTCTAAAAATAGTACAATAATATATGTTAAGAATTTTATAAAACTACCAACCCATAAAAAATCTACCCAACCCATAAAAAATCTGGAAAAGTAGATAAATCCACGTACTACAGATTACAATGTTTACTTATACCAACTGAAAACAAGGATAAAATATTTTACAAGCTTTGTACGGCAGATAAAACTTGCGAGGTGTTTTATAACTTCCTTATTATTTCACATTTTTGGAAAGTTGCGAAGTTTACATTTTACAAAGTTGCTCTTAAAACATTTTATACAAGGTTTTTTTGTGTTCCATACCCATAAGGTGCCAACGTCCATCCGTCCGTCTGTCACAACAGGGCTGTATCTTTTGAACCGTAATAGGTAGAAGCTTGAAATTTTCACATAGTGTGAACTACTAATAGCCGCTTTAACAAATAAAAATAGTAAATGTGTAGTGTTAAATATTGTATGATGGTACTTCGTGTGCGAGTCGGACTCGCAGTTGGCCACTTTTCTTAACTTCATTTCAGTTGGGTTGAAAATTTCCCGAATTAAAAAGGAATAGTGCCCGTCAATTTCTGGGAATGACCGCCATAACTTTACAATTCAGAACATTTCTGATTCTCATCGAATTATTCTCAAGAGGAATCCGAGCTACTGGTAGACGTGCGACTAAATTCTTTAGAAATTTAGGTTTTCTTTGGATTACAGACTAAAGCATTTTCATCTGCTTTGTCATTGACAATGTTGTTAAAATACCGGCTCAAAATCAATTTATTATGACGTTTACCGTAATGGCGGATTAAAAAATGTCAACATTTAATCGGATAGAAAGATATCATCATTTTGCTAAGTAGATAATACGAGTATAATTTAGGTCGGGCTAACGTCGCAGGTGGCTACAAGAGTTCACCCGCACACAAGCGTGGCACTGGTGGACCTCGACACCGGGCTGCAGGCAGTTCAGGGAAGCCATCCTTGGATAGCAAGCTAACCAGGCGTTTGTTACGCCTGGACAGGAACGGCCTGCGCCTGATGGCGGAGACAATCACGGGACACTGCTCGCTAAACAATAGGCATAACGGACAGTCCTCTGAGCGGGTATGCATGGAGAACGTCGCGCATGTGCTCTTTGAATGCACCGGCGTCACCCAGATTAGAACTGAAACCCTCGGGCCACCCAGATCTTTCACAGATGTTATGAACATGCCAGGAAACTTACTTATCTTCTGGAGGGGTTGCCATGACCCACGTACAATGGTCCACATGAAGGACTAAGTGCGGAAACCAAACCCCCCAACATAGAACATAGAACCGTCTACAATGCAGTCAAATTAAAATTATGTAGTAATAGCATTGTGTGGAACCGTAATAACTTTACTGTACTTTATCATTGTCTCAAAATGAAACTAATTAGTTTGATACCTAAAACTTAATAGTGAGAAATCAATCTTATTCCTGATTTGATCGTTTAAACTTATTCTATTAATACGAGTATATTATAATCTTATCAGAATTTATTGTTCTATTTGCTGGTACACAGGTCTCCTGTCTGTTAGAGGGAGTGGGCCATAACCCACCTGTGGGTCCAGTGCGGGTTGGGGATATGACATTAGTTTGAATGTTTGGTTCTAGGACATGCAGGTTTCCTCACTTTGTTTCCCTTCCGTTTTGAGAGCAGTGGTGATGATTTTTTTTTCTCAAATTAGAGTAAAGACTCTGGGTTCGAACCTGGAACCTATAACTCGTAAGTCGCAGCCGTTTCTACTCAGCCTCCTGGCTGGTCCTCATATCAAAAAAGTGGTACGTAAAATGTATCTTAATAACGTTTAACGCAATTCAAATTTAAAATTCAAATTCATTTATTCAAACTAGGCTGAGAATTAGCACTTTTCGAACGTCAATATTACATAAGACAGTCCCCCAAAACGCCTTCACCAATACTTCACCGCAATGCTTCACCAAGCAAGAAAATATTTCCACAAAAACTTTTCTTAGACCGTCGCCAAAAAGCACAACTTTTACGACTGCTATAAACATAAGCAGAGTTTTTGCCAAGAACCGTGATATTCACTATTATTATAATTTATTCCATTTTATTGCGCCTACAAAGATTTCTTATTTCATTGAATATAAATTATTTTTTATTGAAGTGATTTTTCTTTTACTACTCTTCGGCCGTTACGAAAAGATTTTGATTGTCAAGTTTTCTTTTTTATATTCAGAAAGTTGTTTGTTTTAATGATTTTAGTGCCCTTTATTTTCTTTTGCGGTCGTGAAATATGGAATCGTTGCAGGTTGAAATGAAGGTCCAACGCACCACGTGTAAGAATTGTTAATATTTTGACAGGTCAACCGACCAACTGTAATCACGACTAATACTGTCATAATAATCAACAATCTGAAAGCAGTAAAAATGAGATGCTTTCAACAAACACTGCAGAAAAGACGGATGAACCAAACCTTTTTATAACAATATTCATATTTTAAATTGGTATTACTTGCAAAAAAAAATATTATATTGCAATCCAGTGGTCAATAACACTCAGAGGATGCCATTATTGAATTAACCGAGGCTACAAAAGATCATTTAAGTAATATTGATGTGGTTGGAACAACTGTGTATATCCCTGAGCGGGTAAGTAAGGCCGGAGGTAGATTGGCTCGATTTCAAGTGGCGTTCGGCAAAATAGGCAGTAATATATTATATTTAATATGTGCCAAAGCTTACAAATCGAAACTCATGAGTCAAATCCTAAATATCTTTGAACTTTGTATCGCCTGCAATCCTACTGTTGAAGCTTCGACAAATTATGTTCAAAAACAAATATAAAGATTATGTTTAATACTTTATTTTGCAGAAACAAAATCAAAACAAGATATAAAATAAATGAAACAACCCAACTTTAACACGCATCACTATAAGATTATCTTATCGTGCTTGCTTGCTCTGTATTCGCCACGGAGCCATTTATCAGGTTAACCTACGCTTGCCGGAGTTGGTTCGTGAATGGGTGACCATCCTTACATACCGAGACTCCATCATGCCTCGGAAAGCACGTTAAGCCGTTGGACCCGGCTGCCATTCGTGGATCTTTGACAGTCGTTACGGGTTGTCAGAAGCCCGAACGTCAGACAACCAGTCTTACCAAGGGGTATCGTATTACCCAGTTACTGGCTTGTTTAGGTCAGATAGGCAGTCACCCCATGTAAAATATTGGTATTCGGCTACATACGTTTAGACTGGAAGCCAACATATTTGCGAAAAGGCACGCAGATTGATTGATTCAGTATGAAGTTATAAATAACCTTCTCTTCAAATGATGAATACATAAACTAAACTAAGCAACTAACTCTAACGGCCAACAACAAACTGTGTTAGTTGTTAAATGTCATATAACGTTAAGCATTTTGTCAAACTATTTGGCATAGAACTTACATGAAAAACATTAGTAGTCGTAACTAACAAAGTATAACTGTACAATGACGTTTTGGCGCGCCGCCAAAATCGGAACTAAAGCCACACTTGTTTTTTCAAAACATTTCACAAAATAATTGCTCAAAATATATACTAACAGCGCCTCCCTATCGACGTCATTCGAACGCCAAAAGAGCCTTGTAGCACTTTACTGAGTATGGCACAATTGTACCAAAGCCTCCACAGATACAATAAAAACCACTAGCCTTAAAGAATTCCTCGCCACCCAACCACCGTCATTTTCTAATTCCAAAGCAGGTGTTCCTCCAAGAATCCTTCTTGCATAGCAAATATTGTCTATTAAACAAGACGACTTTATTAAGGCAGGGCGGCATCGACTTGACCTAAATATCGAGGCGTCGCGTCGGCGTCGTACGAAGACTTGACAATGCATGTCGGTATAGCAGGGTTGGAGGTATACATACATACCTACGTACTCGTAGGATAGCTTCGACTGGGTTCGGCGCGGATATAAGGTGTTTTTGGGATTAGTAGAATATTATTGGTAGAGTAGGACACTTCAGTAGGTACAGTATATTTTGCTATACCTACATATACCTTTGGGAACAAAGGGTCACTTCTGCATGTTTTCCAACTTTACAGGAAGAGATTTTTTTTTTTTTACGTATTTTTTTAATAACTTTGTACTGTTTTAGATTATTAGAGCGATTCTCACAGATTCTAAATTGATTAGTTCGTCACGGACAATCGTGATAATTTAGGAAAAAATATAAGTAGGGGTTTCTGAGAAACAAGCCATGAACTGAGGGAAGCCTACCAAAATGAGTTTTTGTTACAAATCGGTAACTGTTATATTGCAGAAGTTGCAGTCTTTATAAAAAAAAAAACATGATAGTACTTATTTTTTATGTTTAAGGATGTTTTACGTTTATTTTTAGTAAAGTTTTATTTGATTGGAAACCAATACAAACTAAAACAAGCAGAAAAAAAGAAGAATCGGTAAAATACTATATTTTTTAATAAAATGGAGGATGTTTAAATTAAATAGGTAATATTATCAAGTTTTTTTATTTGAAATTCAAACAAATGGTATCAAAATGAAAAAAATATTAAATACATTTCGAATGAAACTACAGAAAAAGAAAACAAAGAATAACATTCTGTCATAATGTAAATACAAATCATTACAAAAATTATGTTATTTGTAAACAGAAGTAACGTTTTGGTTCCAATGAAAATAAAAGTTTTATGCCACAATACGTAGCCATAATATCATTTATAAAGAGAAGTGACGTTATGTTTACAGCAAACAAATACCAAGATTTGATAACAAAACGTGATTCTTATCTAGAAATAACATTTAATATTGCAAGAATTATGTAAACAAATATGTCATTACTTACCGTAACGCCTCTCCGTCACAAATGCGCAAGGTCACAATTCGGCTGTCAAAACACTATTGACAAGAAGAGACGTTACGTTTCAAGTAAACGGAACAATCACGCGAAATAATGAAACGTCCCTTCCTCCCTCAAAACGATGTTATTCAAGCGATTATCACCGTTTTTACTGTGTATATAAAGTCGATTATCGCGGTTTCTTTTGCATATTTAAATCGTTTTTGCAAAAAATTGCAGAAGTGACGCTTTGTTCCCAAAGGTGCGCTACGTCTTACTTGCAAAACAAGTTAGACAAACATATTTAGTACACCATATTTCGCTAGTTATGTTATATAAGATCATAAATAAAAAATAAAAAATGGTTTGCAAACATGGGTAATTAGTAGGTACATAGATGTTTTATGTTATTAGTCATCCATATTCTACCTTCGCACTGAAATGAAATGAAATGAAAGTGTTCATTCTGTAAATAGGTTATCGGAATCACTTTTACACGTCATATAAAAGAGATTTAAAAAATAGCGAGATGAGGTAGGCGTTTCCTATCCGACTAGTCTGAGAAGAAAAGGTGGATTCGTCATTCGTCATAGCATGAGACAGCCGTCACATGCATGGCTTACCATGAGAAGCACATACCTAGCTTATAATGCTAACAAGCGACAAAAGACACTCAAACCGCGGCACGCAATTATTACATGTAGCTTACAAGCTATGTTATTTTGTGTAGCGTATACGCTCTACACAAAATAATATATTAAACGTGTAATAGCCATCAAAGGGAAAATAAACGGTTATTTTGATTGTATTGCCGAATAGGCTATTCATGATTTTGTTCATAACTTTAATTGAATTTTGAATGGTCAAAGTTTAACAAGCAAGTGTGGCTGATTTATTGCTCGTGGCTATTATTATTCTAAAACGACCGAATTTTAATGATTGTATGGTTATTCTTATTATTGATTCATTTATTTTTGAATGGAATAATGATCGATTTTCATAGCAACGGCGTCGTGTTGTGGCCCAATAACAGTAGGAAAATGGTAGCATAATACAATCAGAGAATAAAGGTATGATATTGTACAAATGTGCTCCTTGTTTATGGTACTGTGCCAAATAAACGTTTTTCTTTCTTGCTTTCCTTTTTTATGTGTTACTACAAATACCAAACCTTTTACTAAAACGATATTATATTGCAACTAATTACCTAGTAATAAGGAGAGTCAAAGATACTAGTCATTTTAATATAATAAGGCAACACAGCATTTTTTTCATTAATCGAACTATTACGCTTGACAAGGTCAATAATTTTCATAATAAGCGCAAATTTCCTGCGTGAACGACGCCGATTTCCGTTAAACACGACCATAATAATTTCCATCGATAGCTGCAATGTCGGCTCTACCAGCGAGACTAGGTTCTTGATTCTACAAATACTAGCTTTCATACAAGCTAATAAGGCAAATGTAATCTATGCATATTATAAATTAAAGCCGGTTTTTTTGTCTGAAAGAACAACGCGGTCACACAGGATCGCGCTGTTCTTTTAAACTCCGCATGGATTTTGATGCGAATTTTTCCATAATTTAGAGAATTTATTTACGGGTTAGTTTGTCCACGTAATAAATTAATATTTAACTTAATAATTATAATAAACGAATTTCCATGATTAGCTAGTGAAAAATTAAAATATACATATGCCTGTTTCCGTACATATGTTACCGGTAATCTGTATAATTCAGGTATTCTATTCAATACCTAGGCAATGAATAGATTACCTGAGGCGTCCAGGCAATGTATAAGATATTATGAATATTATTGTCCGTTACATACTTTGCCTAGGTAATGTACAATTTTCCAGGGATTGTATAGAATGCCTGCTGATTCACTGGCAATGTGTAAAGTAAATAGATTTGGTCTATATTCATAAATTTTATGTCAGTACCATGGGAGAAACGAACATCTATACACCGTAAGGACTATCTTGCTTGCAACACAAGGCCGCTATAGTAATACTTGCTAACAGATGTGTTCATCGTGTGCACGTGATTTTTAACCGACGAAAATAAAGGAGGAGGTTCTCAATTCGACGCGTATATTTTGTTTCTAAATTGGTCAGACGTAAGTTTCCTCTTAGTACTTACCTATAAAATGACGGACAAATAAAACAGCTCATGTTTGCTCAAAATTAACTTTATTAAAATTAACAATTACTCATTAAAAATAATAAAATTCTTCTGGCTTAAGTAACATAATCTAATTTGCTTATAAACAATCAGGTAATAAGTATTGAGAACTTAGGAAACAAAACAATTCTTTAAAAATAAGAAGTAGGTCTACTGCATACTCAAAATGGAACATCTAATAAAAAAAATAAAAAAAACTTATTTATTTTCACACATTGCCGGCTGCGCATTCGGTACTGCATAGAATGCCTGGGCAAGGTATAAAATAAATAATATTTCATACATTACCCGAAAGTCTGACACCAGTCTTACCATGGGGTATCGTATTACCCAGTTACTGGGTTGTGGAGGTCAGATAGGTAGTCGCTCCATGTAAAATACTGGTATTCAGCTGCATCCGGTTAGACTGGAAGCCGACCCCAACATAGTTGGGAAAAGGCTAGGCAGGCAGGCAGACATTACCTAAACGTTTTAGGTATTCTATACATTGACTAGGTATTGTATAGACTATCGGATTATACATATTGCCGGTAACACATACAAAAAATCGAAATACACCATGAATATTTAAAATAAATATCGCCACCAAAAAGTCTTTGTACCAAATTCAGTTACAGTTTTTCGTTTAACGTTACTGAATGTTTAACTACCCTCATATTCCCTGATATAAAACCGTGACAAAAATTAGCTAAAGAGTTTTAAAAGTATATTAATGATACGACACTCTGCTATTAGTTAAAAAGTGGGGGTTTGATTAAAACTTTTACTTTGATGTCTACGTAATGCACTCGTTGGCTGAAAGTTTCGCAAAACTGAAAAAAATAGCTGAAAGTTGCAGGGACGTTGCTATAGTTGACCGATGAAGGTACTAACGGGTAGTATTTTACAGGTTTTTACTTTGTAAAATTACGTTTATTAAAAATGTATGGATGAGAAGATACAACTGCTTTCATTAAAACTTTACACTAATTATAGCTGTTTTATAAAATTAAACATTTTAAGTAAGGGAACAGTAGATTTTAATAGTTTTCTAGTTAAAAGACGTTCGTTAAACGTTAAATAAAAACAGGGAAATTAAAACAATGAGTACTTTTATAGCACTTGGTTTTGAGCATAAGACTGAACGATAGCTTATTTTAGTTTGTTAATAGAGAGAGTTAAGTTAGTTTTTTTTTTTTTGCTAATCTATATTGTCCCACTGCTGGGCAAAGGTCTCCCCCATATTTTTCCAGACTTCCTTGTATTGTGCCTTCTCCGGCAGGAACGAGTCCAAACCGTCGCGCCAGCGCTTTTTAGGCTTGCCCCGGTGGCGACGTTCGTCAACAGGCACCCACTGTGTAGCGATGATGGCCCATCTGTCTTGATGCATCCTATAGGTGTGACCTGCCCAGTCCCATTTGAGCCTCGAAGACTTATCGCCAACATCGGCGACACTTGTCTTGGAGCATATTATGGTGTTGCGAATTTTGTCAGTGACTTTGATTTTTAAAATGCTACGCTCCATTGTTCTTTGGCAAACCTTGAGTTTGGACTTCTGAGCCTTGGTCAAAGACCAAGTCTGAGCACCGTAGGTTAGGATAGGCAGGATACATTATTTTTTATTAATTAAATATGTATAAGTTGTTATTTATGTACATATCATTTTAATTCTTAATAAACTTACACATTATTAACAACGATAACATCACTTTGATGAAATGTTATGTAAAACGATCACGACAAAAATAAATACTTTCAATATTTGAACTCCACACCCAAAAATTAATCCAGCAATTCGGACTTAAAATATCACCCTAATATTTTCAGTCCCACACATCGTCACAATTTTAATAGCCCATTACATCCATATGTGAAAACTGGAGCACATTTCTCAAAAGCCGACTAGTTTGTCTTCACAGAACGCTGACTTGAAACCTACTCTAGCACTTAGAAAAATGGTGAGAAAAGCATTAGTAATTCAACCAGCGTAGGAAACCGCTCTGTTAAGGGGATGGTGTAAAATGAGCGCACATTATCGTGACTGAGATCTTCGTTTCATGCCGATTCGATATCCTTTCAGAGAACGTTCAATTTGGATCTTGTTAGGAGTAATGTATTTGAGTATGTTAATACGTTATGGGATCATGTTTTGAAATAGTTGATAACTATTTCTGAACGATGCAGAAAGGAGGATATTCGCAATTTTTGTTAAATCGTTTTGTATTTGTTGCCACATAATCTCCTGCATTTACCACAAGGTCAAGGACCAACTTAACATACCTTTTCTAAAAATAATAAACCTTTATGATAAATGCAGGAGATAATGTGGCAACAAATACAAAACGATTCAGAAACCCTTCAGATGAAGTAATATTTTTAGAATCATAATTATAAGTCTCTTTTCACAAGTGATTTAACTTTTGTTTCAGCTGCCAAAATTGAGTTAAAACGAACAACAAAAACATTAATGGTTAGGTTGGTTCGCCAGTATCAATACTTTACGTTTAAACTTCTTCAGTTGCAGACTGCGCACAGTTTACTAAATAAATCGCTAAACTCCCGCTGAAAATCTAAACTTTCGTACAAATGTACCTTAAACGGCTAAACAATCGGCAATTTATCTAAACATGGTTAAATGAATTCCCTAAATTATTTAAACTTAAATATTTATGTTTGACGCTGAACCGGAAATAAGTATTATTTTCTCAAACGTGCTTGGAAATTCGAGCATTACTCGTATTTTGACAACTTTCTTCGAGATAAATCGAAAATGCTGTACTAGTCAAATGGAATCCCTTTTTTTCGCATAATGTTATTTTTCCTTATATACTTTGGCATAACTGTTTTGGCATAATTTGTTTTGCCATAATAAGTCTTTGCCATATTTTTTTTTGGCAAACAGTTTTTGTTGGCATAATTATCTTGGCTAATTTGTTTTGGCATAATTTTAATTCGCATAATGTTACGTTATGTTGTTGTTGTTATGTTGTTAATGACTATTAGCATAGCATAGCATAGCGTATTAAGGCATAAAATTTAATAGGAATAACGGAAACAAATTTGAGTTACATAAGTTAGTGACAGAAACGAATCGCTGAAAACCGACTCCACGTAGTCTTGTCTGCCCTACCCCTAGAGTGTTATTTAAAATCACGTAGGCGCGGAGGAACGACGTGGCCCGCGAGCTGAGGAGCTAGTGGTTTTAAGGTTCGCCGCCGTGGCTGAGGAGCAAGCCGAAGCTGCGGTGGTGAGCGTTAAACACATCTGCGACGAGCAGCTCGCGTGGGATCGCCGGAGCCCCGCAGCGCCGGAGCCGTGACAGAAACCATGCTTGCTGCATGTTGCATGCCTGCTGCATGCATGGTGTAAGCTTGTTTCATGTTTGCATGCTGCATGCTTGCTCCATGCATGGTGTATGCTTGTTCACATGGTTGCATGCTGCATGCTTGCTGCATGCATGGTTACATTTTAGGAGTTAATTATTATACGTATTTGTTATGCTTAAAAAAAAATGTTTTAATATCTTTATGCGTAAACAAATTTATGCTTTAGAATGTTATGCTTAACCATTATTATGATTTGAGAAATTATGCTAAAAAAGTTATGCGTAAGGTTATGCAAAAATAATGTAATGCGTAAATATAATTAGGATAAACAAAAGTATGCCATGTTATAATAAAATAAATAAATAAATAAATAATAATGTCTAAAAATTTTAAATAAGTAAAATAAATAAATAAATAAATAATAATGTCTAAAAATTTTAAATAAGTTAAATAAATAAATAAATAAATAATAATGTCTAAAATTTTTATGCATATGGATAGGAGCCACCTAGTCAAATACATACGAGTTAGCGGCCGGCAATGTTAGTATGAAAATCCATATCTGTCGTGTTTACCGGCCAAAATAAATTACTATGAATTGCTCTCAAACCGGTGAAGGAAACCCATTGTGAAATCGGCATGTCCTAGAACCGAAAATTCGGAGACGCGTGACTACCACCAACCCGTACTGGGCCCGCTGGTGGATTACGAGTACAACCCGCTCCCTCTCACAGAGAGGAGGGCTGTGGCCCAGTAGCGGGATTTTATAAGCAGATTATGCTTATGCAAGCCAAATGGTATCCTGATTTAAATCCTACTGCTCTTTACTTCAACATTTCAAAAACATCATTTTACAATATCATTTTGTATGGACTTTTAGGAATTATTCATATTCAAGTAGTATCATTCGATATAATACCGAGATCTCATATTACAAATATGACTAGTGTCTCGTGTGTTTTCAATTATACTCGTGTATAATTGAAAACATGACTAATGTCTAGACAGTAGCATTCAGTTATTTTCTTACATTTTAGAGGATATAGGGGATTATAGAAAATACCACTTCGCTTCGTTTTATCGTAATCGGTTCCATGCTAAGCAAAAAACAAACACGACAACACAAAAACAACGTTTACATAAGACATTGAGCATTTAAGATTCACGATAGTTTTTTTTTTAATTTGCAACCACATAAGTCATTGAGCATTTAATACTGGAAATACTGAAAAACACTGAAACACTGAGTTTGAAATACTGGTATTCAGCTGCATCCGGTTAGACTGGAAGCCGACCCCAACATATTTGGGAAAAGGCTAGGCAGATTGATTGATAAGACATTGAGCATTTAAGATTCACGATAGTTTTTTTTTAAATTTGCAACCACATAACGTATTCTTCTCAATTCAACACAGCATCACAATAATTCCCTGATCCTAAACGTAACATTAATAACTCAGGCACCACAGCAGCTCAAAAAATATGTTCTCTCCCTATCTGTATTTTGAAATATGACCACAGACTATCTACTGTACCCGGATCCTGAGGTTCCATCCATCAACTTCAGAGTATCGTTTACTAAATCAACTTTACGTTGCCATATAAATGTATACTAGACGCCACATTTTTTTCTAACAGACCATTTTTCACCGACAATGCCTAGGTTTTGTAAGAAAATGTGCTGGTTTTTTCAGATTGAGTGACAAGTAAATAAATCTTTGTAATGCGTTATACATTTCAGCAATGAAAGGGAGATTCGGATTATATCATCAGTTTTATTGTGATAGGAGGGTAATAGATTGTGTTATTCTTTGGAATACAAAATAGTTTTTTGTTACATAGTTTTGCTTATGAAAGTGACTCAGACAGTTATATACTTTTTTTCTTTCAACGTTGAACTTGGTCATAAGGTCGATACGACTGATGTAGTCGTATGTTTCGAGAGTGTTAATATTTATAAAATTCTTGGCACATGGTTTTCAATAACGTTTTACGGTCTTAGCGGAGTGCTGTTTTTTGATAAATCAAGTGTAGAGGCGCGCTTTACATCCCATCGCCACGCCATTCTTATATTACTTTCGTTTTTAACGATATTTTAAATCGATAATATAGAATAAAATATTGGACAAAGTAATTAATTAATGAACTCAAGTTCTGCTATCCCACCACTTTACGTACAAACTAACCAATCACTATCGCGATTTATATCAAAATCACAGGGATCCAATAGCAACCTCTAACGAGGTGTATCTCACTATTACACTCAAGCAGCGAACACAATGTGTATTGTATGTATGTTGGTTATACGGGTAACCGCATTGCCAGACAGCGCCCAACGAAACAACGGACCAGACAAGGAAACGGTAGGCCACGAATATAAACACATAGACATACTCGTATGACATTTTGAACAAGTCTTATTGTGTATCAAAGATTGACTTTAAAAGATTGCTTTAGCAATAAAACCGCCCATTGTGTCACCCTATGTAAAATATCTACTTAATCTATCCTGTGTTGACAATTTAGTTTCCAAACATGTGTTTTTGAAATAATAAAGTTCTTTAATACCCACACTTAAAGATCAGTTTGCTCTACAATGTTTAAGATTTTGTTTATGGTAGGTACGACCCATTCAGAAATTAACTTAACTCACACGAGAATACAGTTGGTATTTGTTTACGTGGAAATATTATATCAATTTGGAAACAAGAATTTTAATAGACCAGACCATTCCAGTAAGACGGAATTCACGGTCTTCAGGTCTGGCACCAGATGTTCCACTACTGTACCTCCTAATGAAAGGTAACCTGACTGATGACCTGAAAGATGACATGGATCTAGAGAGGGAGCGCAGAGCATTGTCAGTTAGGGCGAATATGCTGGCCCGCAGATTCTGTCGATGTACAGACGCAATTAAAATAACCCTTTTTAAGGCATACTGCACAGCACTGTACTCGGGAGCCCTGTGGTTCACATATACCCAAAAGGCTTACAATGCTCTGCGCATCCAATATAATAACACACTCAGGTATTGTTGCGATTGCCGCGCTTTTGTAGTGCCTCGGCAATGTTTGCAGACGCACGCACGGCTTTGATGCACTGTGGCGTAAGAAATCTGCCTCGCTACTTCGCAGGCTGCGTGGCAGTCCCAACACTATCCTGCAATCAATAGCCGCCCGGGCAGACAGCCCGCTAGTGTGGGCGCTTGCAAACCGGACCCATTCTGTTTTAGTTATTAAGTACTAACATAGGCTAAGCCATTTTGTTACTAACACTATAGACCATTGTAGTCTGAATAAATGAAGATAAATATAAATATCGTATAAATATAACGTTGCATAGATTGGCCTAGCAAAATTCTTCGTAGTAAATTCTATGTTTTTTGTTATTATTGAATAAACTTCAATAATTACGGTTAAAAGATTATTGATTAATAATTTATAACTACTGCTTAGGGTGCGTAATTCTTATTTTTTTTTTTTAATAAAACTATTTTATGACTCGTTTCAGGCACAGAATTTGATTATGATTATTATGACTCCGCAGGTGCGTAGCAAGCGGCTACGTCGTAGCAAGCAGCTACGTCGTAGGCACCGCATAGGCGTCCAATAAAGAAAGAAGAAGCGAAAACAAAGAATACGCTTGTAGCAACACAGTATCAAAAAGACAAATACAAAACCTTATTTGTTAACAATGGATTGATCTCAATATGCTATAGATTAGTGATACTATTGGCGAAACATTCCGTACAACATATACATTCTTCTAATAGCGGTTGCGCATGCATCTTTGCTTAAGCATGTACTTAATTTAAAGTTATACTTAGTTTGTGTTATAGCTTACGAATAGTTAATCAATTTGAACATTTGTACAACAATAGTCCATTGCTAACTGTGGAGGCTTGTAAATGGCTTGTCGTCAATTACCTCACTGTTACTTCCATGTTGATAGCTGCAAGCCACCCAAATACAGTAAAACAATAAAAAAACCTACCACTGATCTGTTCCAAATGTATCTGATGAAAGTGTAAACAAACCCTCATCATCATCATAACCAGCCTATAATGTTCCCAATGTCGGGAACACAGGCCTCCTCTCTTCGAGAGTAGGAAGATGTCATATATCTTCAAATTTTCGGTTCTACGTCACGCCGGTTTCCTGACGATGTTTTCCTTCACCGTTTTGCAAACATACAACACACAAACACACACAAACCTTGTTTTGGTCAAATTCTTACGCAATAACTCAGTATAACAACGTATCAGATTCATTTGTATTTAGAAGGTATCAACTTTATATCTCTTAACATTATTACGTAGTTGCAAAGTCATCGTCGAAAATGTTGATTATACTCATATAATTTACCTCAGTGGTCAAATGAAAAACATAAATATGATTTAAAATAAGAATTTCGGGTCTAAGTACTCAAATAATCAAATCAAAGCACTCAATTTGTAAGTGACAACTACAAGATGGCATCTACAGGTAAGTTTTCTTATCCATTTTTTATACTTTATACTTTTGGAACAGACTATACACACAGGCATACAAAGCCTCGTTCTACCCGCAAAACTCACACAAAAGAAATAAAGAAAGCTGTTCCCACAGCGCCACTACACATGAGTACAAAGTCGCTGTCTTGTACACATGTACTCAACTTAGATTGAACTTTGAAGATTTGTATCAAATACGATTGCTGGGAATTATTGCCGCAGCCTGGTTGTGACGTGGTAGTCGGGTTAAGTTTGAGATAAGGGAAGTTTGTGCACGTTTTATTAAGATTATTTAGATTGTCACATTACATTATAAGCTGTATATCTGGCATCGTGTCCGACAGAGATAGTATCGGTGGTGAGCAGTTAGACGCTGGTCTACACGCACACAAACATAGTACCGAATTATTTTAGTAAAACAAGCGCGTTAAAAATTACGAACCGTCAATAGTTGTAAGCCCTATTTCATACGTTATAACATTTTGACATTGGTATCTCTTTATATTCTGGAATCAGTTGTGTTTGTTAGAAATAATAATAATTTATTTTCGCGAATGGCAGATACATTTCCCAGAAACAGGCGTGATCGAAGTCAGCTCTGTCTGCATAGTAGTAGGACTGCACTTATGCGCAAGAGTATTTTTTGCATGGCTCCCATTATTTATAATAAGTTACCGAAAAATTGGAGGGAGCTTAATAATGTACAATTGAAGAAACAACTAAAGTAATTTCTAACTGACAAAGCTTATTATAATATTAAGGAATTTCTGACAGAACCATTTATTTTGACATAGATTTTTAAGAATTAGTTTTTGTTTACTGTTGACATTTATAATTTATTAATGTTTGTTAAATTCAAGGTAATTTAATGATATTGACTTGACTACCTAAATTATTAACAATCATAATTATTAATATTTGCACGCCATAATATGTGGCAAACATGTCTGAACCTGTATTTTTTTATGTTATCCTGCATGCACGTTTTTATTTCTGTATGTGTACACATGTTTGAGCAAATAAATATATCTTATCTTATCATAACTTATCTTATCTTGTCCTTTGAAAAATCGAAGTTTTATGAAAAACCCACTGCATAAATCAATAACAAATAAAGTTTATTGAACTCATCGATAATTGAGCTTTGTCAGGCCGACTTTGTTTTAGAGATTTTACACTTTTTTTATTACTTACGTACGCCCAAAGTTGCGTTAAAATTTGCAAGAAAAACGAATCTTTGTTAACTCCTAACTTTTTAATGGGTCATTATTTTACTATGCTGTTTCCGTACACACAAATTTTATATTGAGACAAAACGATATTTTGTATAACTTTGGATGTACAATGTTAAACAGAGGAGTAAAACCCCCCCGAAATTTGTGTGGAAAAAATATCAACAAAATATATTTAAAATTTTCTATTACCTATTGTGTTTATTATTTAGTTGTATAATATTCCTGTGCAAGTCCGAATAAGTACTTTTTCTTACTTTCTATCTTTCATTCTGTCTCAGCTTGCCGGGGTTGGTCAGTGGATGGGTGACCATCTTTACATACCGAGTCAAGCCGTTGGTCCCGGCTGTCATTCGTAGATCTTTGACAGTCGTTACGGGTCGTCAGAAGCCCGAAAGTCTGACACCAGTCTTACCAAGGGGTATCGTATTACCCAGTTACTGGGTTGTGGAGGTCAGATAGGCAGTCGCTCCATGTAAAATACTGGTATTTAGCTGCAACCGGTTAGACTGGAAGCTGACCCCAACATTGTTGGGAAAAGGCTAGGCAGATTGATTCTGTCTCTGAGCTTTCCAGACTAACTATGAGATCTTCCTTGACCATGACCAAACAATTCTCAACCTATTAACTCGGAACCTTCACAATCACAATATTACCTCTATTAAACCCACTGCTCTAAGTGAACATTCACAAAAACTATTCTCAAGGATTAGCTGTGTTATCTTGAAGGACAGAGGGTTCGGAAACAAAAGAAAACAAAGAGAGTATCATGACTCCCGGATATTGAACTTTCCAGTTCCACACGAGAGGATGGCAAACATTTCTTTGAAACATCAGTAGTACTTACCTACCTACATAAAAGCAGGGATAGAAGGATAACAAGCAACGTGAAACACAATGTGCGGTTGTATAGCGTGGACGTCCAAGTCCATAAAACATATGGAAATACGCGCACGATATAACGTTATCGTGGGTGGAAAACTGGAAATTTAAAAGCATCTTCACATTTATTTCCATATATTTTACTTCTCTGTGTTATCGTAATGCCGTGACGTGGACGTCAACGATAATATCGCCAAGTTACAAATAATAAGAACGCACATTGACTTAAAAATACAGAGTACATAAAACAGCAAATGAATTAAAT
This sequence comes from Agrochola macilenta, assembly GCA_916701695.1. Taxonomy (NCBI): domain Eukaryota; kingdom Metazoa; phylum Arthropoda; class Insecta; order Lepidoptera; family Noctuidae; genus Agrochola; species Agrochola macilenta. The sequence continues at coordinate 23,462,508 of OU753556.1, forward strand.
AAGCATTGGAGTTTTAGTGTAAGTAAAAAACTAAATACGAGTATTATATCCATAGGTTTAGAAATGAAAAGTATCGTATTAACCAGTAACTGGGTTGTGGAGGTCAGATAGGACATCGCTCCATGTCAAATACTGGTATTCAGATGCGTCCGGTTAGACTGCAACCCGACCCCAATATAGTTGGGGAAGGCTAGGCAGATGATGACAATGATACAGGAACCCAGTGGCCCAGTGGAACGTAGAAACTACTAATTTAAGTTAGTTGGTTCTTGTACTTGCGGATGCAAAAAGCTGCTAAAGACCATTTGGCGTGAAAATATGAAGGACTATCACAGCAGCTGGGAAAACACAAATAATAACTGTGACACGATGACCCCTAATAGAGCACTCATTAAAAACCGTAGGTATAGTCGACCTTAACACTTTTGACAACAATTTTCTTTAAATTAAAACTTCACTAAAGTCGAAACTATCTAACTGTCGCATACACAAACAAACCTTGTTAATTTATGACGTGCAAGCGACATTCAACCTTAGGGTTACAAAGCTATATCGAGACGAGTAGGGCCGAGCAGTAATCCTATATAAGTAAGGTTGTCTGGCGATGTGGTTCATACTGCTCTTGACGGTTGACGTGGCAACATGTCGTGTCTGGGTTCGCAACAAGTCAATCGTCATCCTGAGGATGCCTCGTTGAGAGGTAAAACACGTGTCGATTTCTTATAAGGTTCTTTATGACTCTTTATAGAACAGTTTTTAAGCAGATTAGGTTATTATATATACGTCGTCTATTGTATTTTTTTTAAGCTATAACGAGGTCGACTCGACACAGTATAGAGTGGAACTTCTGTACCTATTTTCTCTATTAGAGCTACTCGTATGGCCTACTAAAAGGTGATTGAATAATGAAATTTAGTTGCACTCTTTACGATTACGTTTCTCTTCCAGGATTGAGAAAGATAGCGATGTCTGAAAATGAAATCACGTTATGTCACGTTATGTGAAGGGTGGGCGTTTTGGGGGACTGTCTTATGTAATTTTGACGTTCGAAAAGTGCTGATTCTCAGCCTAGTTTGAATAACGGACTTTTGAATTTTTGAATAACAATTACAAAGGTTTTTAAAAATACGAGCATTTCATATCAATCGTTTTTTTTTTTGTTGTTAGTTATTCGTGTTATTGTGTAATTGCTGTTTCAATTATAACGATAAAGTCAGTACCTATTTTCTCTGTCGACAATTTCGGCAATCTTCAAAGTATTTTTATTTTTCGATAGTAGAAGTTTTAATCGACTTTTGCTGCTGACCGCACCGATTTCAAGTTTATTTTTTTTGTGAACAGGCCTAGAATAAAAACTTATTTCTTCACGTCTAGTAGACCATGTAAATTTGCGAAAAAAATTAACTCTATTAAAACAAAATGTATATAAACACATAATCGAAAACACAGTCTATTTCACGTACCGCACACAATTAATCTAACATGTGCTTAACCACTGCAATATGAGTTAATTCCTTAACGGAGTGTACAATTGCAAAATTACTCGAAATGCGCATTGTTCCAGAGCACTAATCCGGAGTACTAGCAGTCATGGCTATCATGGTTTAATTAACATAATTGGGGTTCAACTGTTATAATACGAGTACCTTAACAAAGTATTTGCTAATGCTCCTTGAAATAAAATAAATTGCACACAATTGATTTGAAATACATCACTAGGCAGTCGAAACTCGAAAATCATATAATATTGTTGTATGGTGGTATTTAATTTTTATTATTTTTTGTTACAGCGGCAATAGAAATACACAATCTGTGAAATTTTAACTGTTTACCTATTACGGTTCATGACATACAGCTCGCTGACAGACAGACGAACGGACGGACAGCGAAGGCTTAGTAATAGGGTTCCGTTTGGCATCCGTGTGTGTAAGTTTTACAACAAGTCAGAATATCGGTATTAGCTAGTAATTGGGTTCATGTTTATTATTTTAAGCTTGTGGTATCTCAATTATGGGATTAGCCTCTTTTTCCGTTTTCACTATTTTTAGGTTTAACGATAAATAAAGTTTAGCTTCATTATTATCTGCCCATGTAGCTGTTACAACACAAAGTTCATGACCGATTAAAAGCAAAACGAGAATTAGCGTAAACACAAGCTTTTTAGTGAGGATAATAATTAGGATCCCTGAATATTATATAAGTAGGTATGCGTAACGACCGGCGGTTTTAGCCCTAAACGCTACTAATACCCGCTGTTGTACTAGAATGTGAAGCAATATGTTATCTGCCTTTATTGCTATTGTGGATCCCTGGGGGCCTATTGGGTGGGCCATTCGGTATTTGGAATTGATAATAATTATGGTTTCGAGGTCAAGACTGAGTGTTTCACTAATATTGTGAATGTGTAAGAGAGAATCTTTGCCTGATTATGCGGGTATACAGATACACCTCAAACGTATGCGTTGTCAACCATAAGCGAGATGCACTCAAAGGAGACATGACTGAACTGGAGGTACACACGGAAAAAAAGTAACCTTGGAGTTTCTTGCCGGTTCTTCTCCATAGCAAACGATCAATTGGAACCGTGACCTAGTTTCGGATGTTTCTTATGTGTGTGTAGGTTTATATAAAATAAAATATAAAGATTTTTTATTTAAATTTAAAGAACTTGATGACACCAATAGGAACGTAGCTGACCATGTCCGCGTCAATTCTTCTATGTATCGTGCCTTTGAAACAAAACTGAAATAATATTCCCATGTACTGTGTACATGATATTACACTTATGATGTTACTATTATTTTATAAACATTTTTTTTTACATTATGTTAATAATCACAACTAACTATTTACACTAGGTACTAAATTAAATAACTAACTAACTAAAGACTAAAACAAGAGGACACTTCAGCCTCGAAGTTTTCGTCCGCATCGCTGTCATCCGGAAACATGTCCAGAAGACTGGCAGCATTTATTTATTTAAACTTCTCGCACACAATAAGGTACAAAGGCGCACTTAATGCCTTAGGCATTCTCTACCAGTCAACCAAGGGTGGTGAAGAGATAAAATGGCAGGTGCTCCGAATTACAGGAGATAATAATAATAAAAAATATTAAAAAGACAATGAATTATAAATAAAATAGGTACACACGTACATATATAGTTTATAGACTTATGATACACGTACATACATATTTACTATAATATATACCTACATCATATATATATATATATATATATATATATATATATATAAGGATACAAATTCAAAGGAAATGAGGTAGTTGAGATGACTCTATACTATTTGTTTTGAAAATAACTGTAATTTCCGCTTAAATGCATACCGACTAGTGGCCGTCTTGATATCAAGAGGAAGCGCATTCCAGAGAAGAATGGACTGAATATGAAGGGAAGAATGAACAAAGTCAGAAGTATGAGAAGGACAGAGTAGAAGAAGATTATTGGAAGAACGCAGATTCTTAGCGTGTGAAGAACATAGATATTGGAAGTGAGACATAAGATAATAAGGAGGGGTGGGTGAGTTCAGAAGGGAGAAAAGCGTGGTCAAAGCGAGTAAACTTCTTCTTTGGCGAATAGACATCCATTTGATCTCGGACCTGTAACTCGACACATGGTCATATTTCCTTAAATTAAATATGAACCGGATGCCATAGTTGAGCAGTCTATCGATCTTATGAACGCCGAATGGCAATGCTAATTATTTGGTCAAAGGACGAGCCAGCCAGTCTGGTCACGTGAAGTGTCGACCAGTCGGCGAGAAATATCCTTAATTATAAAGGAAACGCGCACTCGAGCCCCATGACCCGAGCATTTAGCTATATAAAGCTATAAATTCCCACGTCCATGTAATTTCAAATAATGTGGTAATGGTAGTATTTCTCCGAACAAGCCTTTTCACAAGCAGCACTGTGCTTTAGGCGTTACAAAAACCCTTAAACACCATTAGTACAGCTATTTATTTTGTAACTTATTTAAGCCTTCGGTATCAACACATTAAAATCACTACTTCATTACAATAATCAGCATATTTTATAACACATTAAGCAAAACAAACTACAGTTACTTTTGCCTGTCGACACGCATTTTGTGTTTGCACGCGTTCTCTAATCAAAAGGCATTATTCAAACACTCATAAGTTCGCAACACGCAACGTTATGTGTTTTGTTTATAAGGCATGTTTATGGATCTGAGTTCTGATTTTACGAATTGCTGTTTCGCATGCCATATTGCCCATTTGCCATGGATGTGGGTCAAACTCAAATTCAAACTTAATGCCTTTATTTCAATTAAACCTTTTACAGGCACTTTTAAATAGTCAAGGAGTCGGTCAGTCATAAATATGAAGCCCATTCTAAAACGTAGTAGGTGACTATGGAGAAGAACGAGTAAGAAACTCCATGTACACTATATTAAATAATAAATGTTGTTACAAAAACATTAGTTAAGTACACAATAAATATGAATAATAAATAAACTAATAAAAAAAATATTTTTTATTTTATTTTATAATTCAAATCAAATCAAATCAAAATATTTTATTTCACATAAACCTACAAGGGCACTTATGAAACGTCAGAAGCTAGGTGCACGGTTCCAATTGGTCGTTTCCTATGGAGAAGAGCCGGCAAGAAACTCCACGGTTACTCTTTTAAAAGTAAATGGTTTTACAGTTTTAAAAGGTATGAGAGGACAGTGTAGGCCTATCAACAAGTACCAGGTAATTAATATAAACATGTTGTAATATTAGTTCACTCATAATCTTATACTCACTTATAATTATAAATTCAAGATACTACATCTTGAATTTATAATTATAAGTGAGACCGATTTAAAATGAGATGTACACGTTAAAAGCGTCCAGAGTACAGCAAAAAGAACAAAAAACAAGCCATGGCAGCTAAGAGATGACCAGTCCCAACTGACGGCGCCCATTCACGAACATGAGGCATGGATCAGCACCATTCAGCTCAACCATTTTGAAGGGCGCTAAATGATCCAACACACGCACCACCATCTGCGAGGCAATATACATCTGAGTGAGCATGACATACCTCACAATCTCCAGGACCCATTTAAAGTAGCGAAGGCCTTGTCGTTTTGGCGACATTTTGTGAGGCCTTTTTAAATGTCAAGGAAGTTAATTGACTACCAACTAAAATTATCCGTATATTCAAATCACAACTGTCATTGAATGAATGTTGTATAAAATAGCTATAACACGGGAAAGTTACGAAGTATGTGCCACTTAATTGCCTTTGGCATGCCATAAGTTGAAGCAACAATACCAGTTGTACCGTCTAAAAAGTGTTTAGACGATGCAAGTCATCGAATGCTTCAATTGTACTGTATTCCACAGGCAAGAAATTTGTATCGTGTAAATGGGGCTTAAGATCCAGTTTTCACTTGAAAAATAAGAAGATAGTACGTTGATGTGGAATTGCTTTCTGCACTATCATTATGTACGCTGTTCGATTTCCTTACGTAACAAAAATATTTTATGATCTACATTAAGTCCCGGATGAACTACATCCGAGTCTGAGTTTTTATGCATGTGTCATAGTTATTTTGTGCAAATCTTTTTTTTAAGGCTCCCATGTCATGGGTCTGTAACCCATGACATGGGAGCCTTAAAAAAAGATTATACCTACTATTCCAACACTGTTATTTATTAATTTATTTATATATACTTTATTGTACACCAGATTATACATTACATAAAGAAAAAGTAATACACTACAAAATATACAATGGGCGGCCTTATCGCTTACTGCGATCTCTTCCAGGCAACCTTGACTCTGAAACTGTTAGTCATTTGAAAGATATTTTCTATCATTTTCCCGGTTGCATAAACACGAAAGTGAATCAAAAGGGAACCGCAATCAAAGTAACCACACCTGCAATACATATCTGTATCATACGTCAAAGAAACGCCTTTTACTTACTACTTACTACTTTACTTTTACGTTAGTCGCAAACAGGAACACTAAAATATGTAGGCACAGAAATATAGCTGTATCAAAGTCAAGCTAAAATAACGTCAAAAACTAGCAGGATATACGAATAAAACCTAAACTATTATATTTATAGATACACATCAAATATTTATCGTCAAAAAGGCATATCTGTGGCTCATTTATTTATTTAAACTTCTCGCACATAATAAGGTACAAAGGCGGACTTAATGCCTTAGGCATTCTCTACCAGTCAACCAAGGGTGGTGAAGAGATAAGATGGCAGGTGCTCCGAATTAGAGGAGATAATAATAATAAAAAATATTAAAAAGACAACAATGAATTATAAATAAAATAGGTACACACGTACATATATAATTTATAGACTTATGATACACGTATATACATATTTACTATAATATATACCTACATCATCTATATATAATATATTTATAGTTATATACAGACTTACATAAACACAAGTTTTTTTACCATATTTATCTCTCAATATACGTATATACACATACCCCCACATTGGCACTTTAATAGGCTACATCATATCGTATGCGTTTACTAGTAAGTGGATAACTTAATAATAATAAACTGTGCTCGTCCTACAACTACTGTTAAATGTTCAAATTATTGGCGAGGACGCTGGCACCCTAAACACAAGTTAAATCTTACTTTGGGTGCCAGAGTTCATCGAAAACACTCTTTCCCTTAGTTGTAACGCTGCGTAGTGTTTTAGATAAGTGTTATTTGTACAACTGAAGGTAATAAAAAAAAAAAAAATATATATTATTATATATATATATTTATATAAGGATACAAATTCAAAAGAAATGAGATGACTATATACAGCTTACGCTTACAGTTATTTCAAAGAACTCAAACGCCAACTCAAAGCATTTATTTCAATTAAATCAATTATAGGGTCAGTCAGTCAGAAAGATGAAACCAAGTGCCCATTCTAAAGCGTAGTAGGTACCTATGCAGAAGAACGGGCATGATACTCCATGGACACTCTTATAAATCAAAATATTGGTGGTTAAGATTTTATTTAGATAAGAATGTTACCCAATGGTGACCTTAATTACAGCAAAAGGAATATGTATTAAACTATTGACAGAGCCTCAAAAATAAGAAACATGTCCCACAAAATATCTTTCATCAAAAACAAACCCAGGGTGTGGCCAGAAAACCGGAATTTGCCGCTGAATTTGATAATTTTGTAAGGAGTTAGTTAGCGTTGTATATGGCATAAATGCCTTATTATCTAAATACATATGGTAAAAACGAGTGCAGCCTAACGTAGGACATTCAAGATCGACGTAGAATCATTGCAACAAAAAATTCAAATTAAAATTCATTTATTTCAGGTACCACATACCTACCCCATAATAGAAAACATCCGTAAATACAAAATCACACAAAGATAAATACAAACGAATAAAATACAATATAAATACAACAGCAACACACAAATTAGATCATTCAAATTCATATTCAATTATAATTAGCTCATATATAATTCATCATACATCAGTCTCTTACGAGCGACACTATTTATGTAACATGTCTGCCACAGTAGTGTCGCACATAAAGACAGTCCAACCTATTTGCTATCATATTCAGAACGATATTGGAGCTGGCCCGCACTCTGTGCAAAAGAGACGCGCAGCGCTTCCGCATGAAAACATTCCGTGTGCACCTATGCGAACATATCCGAAGCGCTGCAGGAGTGAAGCAGCTCCAACATCGCTCTTAAGGTGAAATGGGTTCCAAAGCAGATATTTCGACTTCTCGCAAAATCAATGTTTCTCTTAAAAAAACAACGAATTTGCATATTTTTTTTTATGATTACGACAATTGAAGAGTGTCCTTAGTGAAGTATGAGGCCCGAAACACGATTGACAAAACGTTCCTCGATAGAAAAAAACGGCAAAGTTACCTTAAAATCTGCTTTTTTTGTTACAACAACTAAGAGAAAAACCTATTCCATTCGATTGTTATCAAAGCAATTGTATTAAAATTTTGTCTACGAGTTCACTATTAATACTTTAAGGAATTATGGACTTATTTTTCTATATCAACACGCGTAAAATGTTTAAATTCAATATTTGTATACATAGTGCAATAGAATTGCGCGCGGGCCGGGTCATACCGCCGCTCCCGGAACGCTAACACGATTGTATTTCGCCTTAAAGCGTTGTTAAACTTAATTCGGAGGGTGCGGTAGGTTTTCTGCGTGTAATTAGCCCAGAGGCTGCAGGTGTACATGGACGTGCAATATGCCCGGAAAAGAGTTATTTTCACGTCATCCGACCGAACCTGCGGCCAGCATATTAGCTCTTTTAGATAAAGCCCTCCGCTCCCGTTCCAAGCCAGCATGATCAATGAAGTCAGCCGTGACTATATGGTAATAATAGGTAATAGGTAATACGGGCTGGTATCCGCAACTCCACGACTAAGCGCGTATTTTGCGTACGGGTGGGAAAATTGGTTATTCGATCCACCCCAGCTCCACAAAGAAGGCCAGCAATGCCTTCGTGTCGCTGACAATCTCACGTAGGGTACCTGGGTTACCGAAGTACTTTGCCCTGTATGTGGCGACCACCGGGCAGTATAACAGCACATGGGCTGCTGTCTCGTCGTCCTCCATGCAGGCTCTGCACAGCGGACTGTCTGTGACTCCTATGACAAAGAGGTGTTTATTAAATGACCCATGGCCAGTTACAGCTGCTGTAACTGTACGTAGCTGTTGTTTCGATAGTCGAAGAAACTGTTTCGTGAGGCGGCCATCAATTGTAGGTAGTGCCTCCTTGGCCTGCCTACACTCACCGTGGTCCGACCATAGTTTGTGATGTTGGTCCCTGGTTCGTTTCCTTACCAGAGTGCGTAGGTACCCGAAGGGGAGTGGCGCAATGGGTTCAGGCCCCACTGGTGCCATGCTCGATCCCCTTCTGGCAAGTTCGTCGGCAGCGTCATTACCCCGCGAACCGCTGTGTCCTTTGATCCATTGAATGGTAATATTATTGAGGCTACCCACCTGGTTAAGGCGCTGGTGGCACTCGTATATCAGCCCAGAGTCAACAGTGTGGCTGTTTAGCGCTTGCAGAACAGCCATGCTGTCTGAGAGTATACGTATCGAGTAGTCCTTAACTTTCCTGGCCATGATGGCTAAAGCGGCAAGGGATATACCCATGCATTCGGCCTGGAATACTGTATTGTGGACTCCCAACGGTGTGGCTATATGTATGTTGAAGTCCTCAGAGAAGATCCCAGCACCTGTGCCACTACCTGTTTTGGATCCATCAGTGAAGATTCGCAGTTCTGCGGGGCGCAGCCCCTCGCATTTGCGATCCTCATGAAGTTGGATTCTGTATTTTTTATCGAAGATAAATTGTTTGGGTATCCGATCATTAATGGCTTTCGTGATAGGGAACTCATTATTGAGTCCCTCAAGCAGCACGGTGTGTTGTGTGTCTCTCTTACCCCAGAGATTGATTGCATTAAGACGTACCGCTGCCATTGTCGCTTCCTGCTGTATAAACAGGTGGAGCGGGGGCAGTCCCAGCATGGCTTCGATTGCTGCAGTCAGAGTAGTCCTCATGCAGCCCGTGGTCGCCACGCAGGCTAGTCTTTGCATGCGTTGTAGTTTGTTAGAGGCTGTAACCAGCTGAGTTCGGGGCCACCAGACCACGGCCCCGTAAGCGATCATGGGGCGGATCACTGCTGTATAAAGCCACAGTATTATTTTGGGGGATAGGCCCCACTTCTTACCTATCATTTTCCTGCACTGCCAGAAGGTGATGCAGGCCCTGTTTAGCTTGTTGTCTACATGACTGCTCCAGTTTAACTTACTGTCTAGAATGACCCCGAGGTACTTGACCTCACTGGCCAACTGGAGTTCTGTATCGAACAGTTTGGGGAGGCGGAAGGGGCCTAATGCTCGTTTTTGGGTGAACATGACTAGTTCAGTTTTAGTGGGGTTCACTGATAGTTCAAATTCCCTGCACCAACTTTCTACTATACGTAGTGCTTGCTGAGTGAGGTTACAGATCGTTCCCGTCACCTTCCCCGATACAAGGATTGCGAGGTCATCTGCATACCCTATTGTATAATAGCGGTTTGCGTTGAGTTTAGTAATAAGGTCATTAATGACCAGATTCCATAAGAGGGGGGACAGAACCCCTCCCTGGGGGCAGCCTCTGGCTATCATAGCCAACTGCCGCTCATCCTCAAGGCGAACCACTCGTTTGCTTAACATGTTTGTAATCCAGTCCGTTAGTACCTGTTCTACTCCATGTCTGGAGAGAGCGCTGTTAATGCTGGAGAAGTTGGTTTTGTCGAAGGCTCCTTCGATGTCTATAAAAGTGCCCAGGCAGGTGCCTTTTTGATGAATCGCGTCCTCTATCTGGCTGACCACTAGATGAAGAGCAGATTCGGTCGACTTACCGGAGCTGTATGCGTGCTGATTACCATGTAGCGGTATGGTTTTTAAAGCGCCGTCCCTCAGCTCCCTGTCACATAACCTTTCCAGAGTTTTTAGTAGAAAGGAGGTCAGGCTGATTGGTCGGTGGGATTTGGCGTTTGTGTAGTCACCCTTACCTGGCTTGGGAATGAATATAACTTTCACCTCCCTCCATCCTTTAGGAACGTATCTAAAGGCCAGGCACGCTCTCATTAAAGGCACCAGTCTTATTGCGACAGAAGCACCCCCCCACTGTAGTAAAGCGGGGAACACTTCATCAGGACCAGCTGCCTTAAAAGGATGGAAGCTCCGGGTGGCCCATTGGAGTTTCTCCAACGTGATCACCCTACTTGCGTAACTCCAATCATTGTCTGATGGTGTTTGGGTTACATCTTGCCAGTCAATTACCTGCGCGAAGACGCATCCAGGGAAGTGGGTTTCGATTAGGACACGTCTGGTTTCTTCAGGTGACGATGTGAGTGTGTTATCAGGTTTGCGGAGGCTGGCAGGCATAGCGTTATGTTGTTGCGCCAGTACTTTCCTTACCCTGTTTGCTTGCTGACAAGATTCAATGCTACCACAGAATTTACGCCAACCCGAGGTGCTCCTGAATCTGATGCATTTTTTGTAGCTGGATTTGGCCGCGTAGTATACATCCCAGTCCTCATCCGCACATGTGTTCATTGCTCTATTTAGAGCCGTTCTCACCTTGCCGCGCTTGCGCTCCAGATCAGCGCCCCACCAGGGTTGTTTACCCGGTATGTTGCGCGGCGTGGTCTCTGGGCAGGCAGTCTGGTAGCTGTCTATGATTGACTTAGTAAGATGGCTTACTTGTGCCTCAATCTGTGTCGGGTCCGTCAATGTCATCGGATCGCTTAGTGTCGCAAGCTTGGATTCAAGGTTGCGTGTGTAGATGGCACGGTCCGTTTTCCGCGGATAACGCCGTGGTGTTATCGGTGGAACACAGACCTGGATGTCGAAGCGGATCCACCTATGATCGGAGCAGGAGGCCTCCTCAGAGACTTGCCACCCAGTGGTCATTTCCGCCGCGCCCTCTGTTGCCAGAGTGAGATCTATGATTGTGCGGCTTCGCCTGGTTACGAATGTTGGTTCGGAGCCAGTGTTTAGTAGGGATAGGTTAGTCGAGAATAGGTAGTCAACCAAGGCCTTACCCCTCTCATTTTGCGTGTCCATGCCCCACAGTTGGTGGTGAGCATTTGCGTCGGCGCCGACAACGACCTCAAACCCGCAACTCTCGCAATGGCTCACGAGTCGAGCGAGTTCGTGGGGAGGCGGCGCCTCCGCCTCAGGCATGTAGGCCGAGGCGAAAACTATCACCATCTCCATGGTGTTGTCGCGCTGTATAAGCAGCTTTGCTGCAGAGACATCTCTGCAACAGAAGTCAGTTAAGAGCTGTGTTTTAAGGTTACCTGTGACGTAGATGCACGATCTGGGGTGATCGTGGTCTGTGGTGACCAGGAGCTTACCGCCAAGATTGGAGAGTCCTTGTATGCGGCCCGCCCTGATCCACGGCTCTTGGATCAAGGCAATGGCCGTGTGTTGAGCCTCCAGCCACTTGCGAAGCTGAGCCGTCGCGGTCTGGCTGTGGTGGAGGTTTGCCTGGACGACTCTACAGGCCGACGAAAGGGACGCCATCGCAGGTCGAACCCTCCTCGTCCCCCTCAAGTCTGAGCCCGGCAAACAGGTCGCCCTCGTCGAAGCCGTCTCCTCCCGGGCCCGAAGCCGGAGACAGGAGCATGTCGTCCAGCTCCTCGCCCGATATAGGGACGGCGCCCACGGTGGCGGCAGCAAAGGCGGCCGGCTCTGCTACAGCAGATTCAGCCGCGGATGCCTCCGGGTTGTGTAGTGGGGGTGTAGACGCCCCTGTTGGTGTCTGCGGCAGCTGCGTCAGCGCCTCACAAATGGAACCCGTGGCGGGGTCCCATCCGTCGGGGACGTCGGTGAACCTGCCGTTCCGACCCTGAAACTTCACGTACACCGTCCCCAAACCTATTGAGAGACGGCGTCCGGCCTCCATCAGGGTCGGGATCTGGTCCACAGGAACACCGACCACCACGAACCATGCCGCTGTTTGTTTGTCGGCATGAAGAAGTACCCACCTCTTTATGTCGACCCACGGGTTCTGGTATGAGAGAACACGCCCAATGTTGGTCGGCTCTCCAAAGACCCCCTGCTCGTCTGGGATCACGACTCCACATCGTGCTCGTTTCAGGATCTCCGACTGGCTCTTGACGACTAACGAGATGCTAGTTGGGAGAGGTAGGTCGGAGACTGTTTTCTTTAGCCAGGCTAAAGTGTGGTCGTTCCCGCACCACAGTTTTAGAACACCCCCGGCGAACAGCGGCTTTGCGTTGAAGGTCGGCCCTGGAGTGTCTTGCTTAGGGGAGCAGGCCTCGAGAATGATCTGCTTCTGGATAGCAGCGAGTACCTGGTCCGATACTTCCTTGCTGAGGAACCCCGTGCGGTCACATGTGATCGCGACGTCGAGGGTAGCGCTGGCAGCTTGGGCGTAGCTTCGCTGGGCGACCCGTTTGGATTGATCAAGACGCGGCCGCTTATGCTCTCCCCGAGGTGTCAATGTCTCGTTGAGAGCTCGCTTGGCCGCAGCCTGATCCTTCCAATCGGGTCGCTGTGTGGTGTTGGTTACCAGAGCCGGCCTCTCGGGAGCATCGGTTGGCGGTTGACTGGGCGCTGGTCGGCTAGTGCCGGCCTCTGCCTGCAGCCGCTTTCCGGCGGAGAAGTTAAGCTGAGTGCTTGTCCGTATGTCCGAGCAGGCGACAGTAACCTGTTTATTACTGGAGCCCTTACCAGCCAAAACGCGAGCCTGGCGTCGCTCCTGGCGTCGCTCCTTCCTCGTCACTCTGTCCCTCTTTTTGCCTTGCTCTAAGGCAGCTGGTGGACCTGAAGGGTCGGCGCAAGGGCAACGGGCTTTTTGAGTATATTTACCCTTGCCCTTGCGTTTCTGTACTGAGGCTGCCGTTGGACCTGAAGGGTCGGTGCAGGGGCAACGGGCTTGTTGAGTGCCTTTACCCTTGCCCTTGCTTTTCTGCACCACTTGCCAGGCGCGTGAGAACACGTCCTCGGTGCAGCCGGCCGTCTCCGTATGATGGCTGGTGGCCATCTGATGGGAGGAGGCTAGAGGAGCCACAGGAGTGGGAGGTTGTTTGGTAAGATCCTCGGTACCGGTGTTACCCGGCGCCGGGATCTGTGTGGAGAGGGTCAGACCGGCAGTGGAATTAGTCGTCGCCGAGGTCTTCGCCTGTTTTTTGGAAGGGTCGGTACTGGTCCCAGTCAGCGCCGACGTCCTTTGTATGTTTTGGGACCTTTTGGGTTTGGTCTTAGCTGTGGTTCTCACCACAGCCGGACCGTCACCCGCGCTGGTACCCGGGGCGTTAGCCGCCAGGCCACCAGGGGCAAGAGAGGTGCAAGCACCTCCCTTCAGAGTCTCATCGGCTTTCGCCTCCACTCTGGTGTCGGTTTTTTTAAATGGCCTTTGGTTATCCATATTAAATTTTTTGTAAACTTCATCTCTCTGGCTCCCACCCTCCATGGAGCCCGCAACTGGGAACGTCTTACTATAGAAAGAGTTCGAACGTTAGGACTACCAGAGAGATATAGGTGCGCAAGGCTGGTTTACAGTGCGACATCGGGTGCTCGATCGGGTTGGCGTTGGCCAACGAACTGATCAACCCTCACTTACACCGTCAGCATGACCTTTACCTACCGCTTCGGCCGTCCGAGGACGACCTCCGCGGACCTCACGCACCTCGCCTGTGACCCTCTGACGGGACACTATGACCATTTCCCTACCCCTGGCTATTGGGTAGGGCCACCGTTTTACTTGAAATCCAGACCAAAGGGGGCGTGTTGCCTTACGGGCACATTACAACCAGAGCCGCTCGGCTCAACCCCCCAGGACTCCTTCATCCCCGCACACGGCGCTCAACTGCGCAGGTCCTAGCGCAGGTGACTGTTTACTCCTACTCGCCATCAGCTGATTTTAGTGATAGTCGAGCCCGCCACCACCCAGTCACAGGGGGTCACGGTTAGGAGTGGAAGTTGGCAAAGCGGAATTGGGAGGAGTTGGGAAATGGGTAGGATGGAGTGGGGATGGGGTGGGTGTGCGATGGCGCCTGGTGGTTTTAGTTACGTCTATTTCTTAAAGAATTAGACCAAGAACGGGGTGGCAACCTCGGGAAGGTGCATCCGCCAGACTTGCCTTGAGGATCTACACGACTGTAGCGCTCTCCCTCAAGACCCCGCCACCCTTCTGCCTCTGAAGGAGGCAGAAGGGTAGGCCTGCATCTATACTACCAAGCAAAGCGAAGCAAAGCATGTCGTTGTGCAACCGCGAAAGCATAAATCCAGACCCTACCCCTCGTGACTATATGTCCTAGGTACTTAAACTGATTCACCCAGTCTAAGGGCACACTATTTAGACGTATAGGTGGTACATAGTCGGGGGATATAGCACCAAAGACCATGTACTGACTTTTCTTAATAATATAAACAAGTCTATGTTCAACAGCGTAATCCTAACATCTCGCCATCAACCTCCTTAGGCCACAAATCGATGCGCTCAGCAGGACCATGTCGTATGCATAGCTGAAATTGTTGATACACACTTCGGTCTACATGACAGCCGACGTGCTGACTCCTCAGCGCGTCCATGTAAAGGTTTAATAACGATGGTGAGGTCAGTCCACCCTGCCTTACACCGCATTGGAATCGATATGGCTCCGACATTGCCCCCGACCATCTGATTGTGTTGACTTGGTGCGTATCAATACTTGAAGATGGTAACAAGTTCTGGTGGTAGGTTGATACTCTCAAGTTTATCCCAAAAGAGATCATACGACACCAAATCAAAGACCCTGGACAAGTCGAGAAAACACGCGTATACCGGGGTTTTACGGTCATTATAGTACCTGACGATATGCTTAAGACACAGTATTACACGTTCCGTTGATAATCGGGGTCTAAATCCGAAATGATTATCTGCAATCTAAGTGATCAAACGTCGCCACAAACACTGGGATTTTGGTTGGTTCTGCAGATTTCAACAACTTGATTAAATCTGCCATATCTCGTTCTTCCTTCTCTTGGTTTTTTCAGATCACGTTGCGCAATCCGTGGGTATGGAGACAAACAGAAGCGACTTGGAAGTCATAATTTCCTCACTCGTAAACAACAAAGTACAGATCCGCACCAACGTTACTTCGTCCATCCCATATGGAATGTATGGAAAAACATGTTTTTGCAACTGCAAAAGTAAGTTGGTCAATTATTACTCGTTAACTTGTAAAGCTTACTTAACTGTAATAGTTTTCCTTTTAATTTCTTTATTTAGTTTAAATAAAGAAATTAAAAGGACTGTCTAAGTGTCTAAAGTGACTGTCATGAACTTTTTCACATATCTAAAATCAGCCATTTAGCTGGCAGGGGGGGGGGACACATGACTCTAATAACAAAAAGGTTTTTTTCGGCGTGATTAATATGTATACCCATGCCAAATTATATCTTTCTAGTACTAACCGTCTCTGAGCTAAGCCGCGGACAGACAGTTAGACAGACGATGGCGAAACTATAAGGGTTCCTTGTTGACTACGGAACCCTAAAAACTTAACTTAAAAACTGACTTGATTTCCGTACGTTTTTTTTCGGGTGACCACTGAAAATCAGCGCTGTGCTGTGGGTCTCCATAGCACAGCATCATGCTGAGTGGAAGACTTCTTGTCACACTTTCACAGTCATGACGTGCCAGCAGCTGCCGACTACTTCTGTTTTGTGCTCGTTATTGTATTGTTTTGTTATCTACTCGAGTTTTTAATTATTTTTTTTATGCACCTGTGTCTGTGGCAAATAAACTTAGTTTTCTTTCTTTTAAAAACGAACGGATAGCAACTTGTTTTATATATAATACCTAGAGATCAATACAAAATAGGCAATAAGTTTAATGAGACAACATGACACAAGACATAGTCCCAAAAAAACTTAGACTAGACTATGTTACATAATACCACTAGAAAAAACTTCAATACTGGCAGTAAACAGGAAATAGCCGCCGGCTCTCTGGCCACACTGTCTAGCCTAAAAGAAATAAATTGGGGCCTCAATAATATCTATGTAATGCCTCTGTCTGAACATGTGTTTTGTTCTAAAAGGGTTTTTATTTATAGACAGGATAGATTCCTGGTTTTTGGTTGACTGTTTTTGGTTTAGTTATATCATTTTGTCTACTTCTTTACAAAGACAGATAAGCTTATCATAGAATTTAACAGTATTTTCCAATAATGAAACAATAAATACCTACTTACCAAGTCAGTAAGATTAGATTTCTGCAAATTCCTTTGTTATAATATTTCTCCAATGGAAAGAAGTGACCTAGATTGGTGACAAAAAGTATATGTTTGTTAACTTAAACTACCCATAAAACAACGGGGCAATTGCGTAACATTACACACCCACAATGGTAATGGCTTTCATTTTGTCAAAATACAACATTCACTGCGTTATTTACGTTGTTGAGCAGACATATTTTTCAAACGTATGAAGCAATGGATTGGCGATTTCCTTCGAATTGTGATTGAAAGCGTGTTACGCAATAAGGGTGGAGTTTCAAGGTTTTCCCTTCAATGTGTTATATATTATAGGTACTACTTTAACAGACAATATCAAAACACGGTCTAATGAAAATAGCAAACACCTAAAGTTATACAATCAACAGTTCTGTTGTGATTTACATGAAAATCGTAACAATTAGGTTACTCCGGCCAGCACCGTCCGTATTCAAACTTTATTCGGGACGTTGTTTGAATAATCCTGTGTTGTCTCAGTTATAATAGTCTTAATTACAAACAATGGCAAGAGTGTACTAGAAGATAGGCGAAAATATTGCTATGGGATTGCAATTAATAAACCACTCAACTATTTTTAAATTCAAAAGTAAAGTAATTGAGACAAAACAGCGAGAAATTCACATGTCTAAGATTTTTTTTTATAAATACCTACTTATAATTTTCCAATTTTTTTTTTTAAGAGCCACCCTTTTTTTGCTCTATAAAAAAAAAACAATATTTGTAAACTTATTGTTTATCACGAATTAGGTAGGTAACTGTTTTCATAATCAAAGTGTTATTGAAGAAAATTTTAAAAAGTTTTTAAAATAATTTTAATAAGATATCCATTCCTAGAACACTAAATGAAAATATAGCTTTCAGGAAGACGAAAGTCAATAGACAAGCAACGCAGTAAGTTGAATTTATAACAAAGAGGTATTTGTTCAAACATTAATAATGAATGCCGGCCATCATTGAAGTTATCGTAATTTCAATGATGGCTGGCTATTACGGACAAATCGGTTATTATTCCAGAGTTATTATTCCATTAGTTTCATATTGAAGCCATTTAAAATTTTCGATATCCATGAAAAGTTACCGCGAGTTATTTCGCTTTAAAATGGTAGGATTTTTAAATCAAGTTGCTCGACTAACTGTTGAATAATGTTTATGTTGATCATACCTTCTTTGCTCCGATAACGTTGCAACATAATCAGCCAATAATGATCCCATTGTCTGGACACAGACCTCTTCTCCGTGACCATTTAAGGATCCCTGGGAGGGAATGGTTGCAGGTTTCTGTAATATTTTGTATGAATGTGATTAAACTGGTATTTAGTGCAACAGGTGTTAATCGCTATTCTCTCTACAAGCAACGCGGACAATATCGCCTTTCGAGTCATAAACAGCTGTGATATTTCTTGTAACTAAAGCACAGCAATGTTTACTGTTTAAACACCTAGGTATGCTGGTAGTAAGTTTACTAACAATCTCATTCACAAAGAAAATTAAAAACGATCTTGTTAAATTTTCATGCCTTTTACCAGAAAATTACTTATGGATTTCACCTCGTGTATTTCAGGGTACCTATATTTATTAAGGCTTTATCTACTGACGTCAAACGTTCCTAACCAATAGAGGGAGCACCCATAACCATTCTCGAGTAGAACCATTCCAGACGCGTCTAGTAATAACACTTTAAAACCTAGACACCAGTGGAAACCTCTACACCAAATGAGTTTATTCAATGTAGAACTTCAAGCAGAGAAAATAAAATCCCAAAACCTGATTTACTCGTCAAGTATTCGCTGAAAATGCTGAAATAAACCGCCTTTTATTACATCACGTTATGGCTGAAATTCATCGTATACGCACTGGTACTCGTATTTACGGTACCTACTCACTTACGAGTCGGTAAATCACTGTTGGAACGTGTAACCATCCGTATGGAGATTTTATAGTGTCCGCTATATATATACTCGTACGTAGCTAGGAATGGGTAATTGATGCGACTACTGTGTTATGTGCTTATTTAAAATGTATTTCCGTGTTGTTTCGTATAAAAATAATCCCCCGATTTCCATGGGTTTTGCATAAACTCAACGAATTAAGTATTTTACATAATTATTTACTTATTAGAATTCGTTGATTTTATGCGTAAAGGAAACATTAATACCTACAGCAATAATAATTGGCGATACATCCTACAAATGATCATTTCTACTACAAAATAAGGCATTCCATGCAGCCCAAAGCGCTGAAAGTCCAATCATCACCGACCTCACAGTCCAAAAAATAAAGGAACGTGGCCCTTTGTTGACCACGATGTCTTTCCAATACAGACTTCAGAACCAAATCAAATATTGAAATACGTACAATGAAGTACCCACACTATAAAAATATTCCTGCAAGTTTATCAACAGTCGACAGTCGTCCGTAATTCAACTGAAAGCCATACTAAAACCTTACAAATATCTATTTTATAAAGTGACCGTCATAAAGCTGGAGAATTGGAAGGAATTGCGCTGCGTCAAATCTACTTTTTTATCGTCAAAAAGAAAGATCAATCATGCGCCGAAGACAGTTGTAATGTATTTGCATTTTGTCGCTGATGTTCACACAGCCTTAATTTAAAGATGAGGATTATTCACGGAATCCGAATGAGGGCTGGATGGAATAAATAAAAATGGAAAATGTATTTGAGGTCGTATTAAATGGAGGCCTGCCTTGCCCTGTGGGTTTCGAATTTCAATGTAATAAAAAAGGCACGCGCTGATATTTTACAAAGATAATGGTGCAAATAAGTAATAAAGGGTGTTTTTTGTACAGGTGGTGTAAAAGTCGAAATAAATGTAACCGTTGTGTGAACTGCCGACAGGAACTTAAAGATAGGTTGTCACTTTGTTTTCTTAAAATAAAAATTGAAGATTGTCTATAATTGTATAACCGTAATAGTACCTGATCCGAACCAATCAGTTATTCAAATCTTTTGAAATAAAATTGTTTAATCTGTAAATTTTAATAAGTTATTGGAATCACTTATACACGTCGTATAAAAAATATAAAAAATAAGTTAGTTGAGTTTTCCTATCTGACTACCCCTGAGAAGATATGGTGAAACAAACTCAGGGGTTAATTTGTGCTTTTGAAAAACAAATTGATGCACCAACCTACTCACTAAATAAAAATAGCTGTTTTAGTGTTTTTTTGGGTTATGATCGTATTTCTTAGTATTCCCGTTAGACAAACTATAATTATTACTACCACTGTAATCTAGAGATCATAAGGAACAAATAAACATGCGTGTTATTAATAGACGCCACAATCTTTGGGGACCCTAATCGCCGAACAAAAAAAACGATCTCCATTATTCTGAACTTTATTATAGAAAACTCGCTTAAAAACACTGAATTCTTAAAAATAAAAGAAGGCTTTCATAACACATACAACACACATGTTCTGTTAAATTGTGTCCAGCCAATCAGTCTGCCGGATAAAACGGATCCCTGGACATTGCTTTAAATTAACCGCTCCGTTTTTGCAACTGAGTAATTTTTAAAGCCAAGCCGGGTGTAATTTTATTTATAATTAAAAAGGTATTTTTTGGCCTCAACCGAACATTCAACGCGCATTTAATTAAACTGAGCTGATTAAGTTTGGAGTAATATTTTAAGGTGACCCAATGTTTTGAGGAAAAATGCTGTTTGTTTTTTGATAGCGATTGATCTCGAAAATAATCATGATAAAAAGAAAAGAAAAACGCCTTTATTTAAAAAGTTTTTATTTTTCACTTTTTATTTGTGGTACCTACCCCACACAAATTCGAATACCACTACCCGCTGAGTACCCGCTATGTAAATAAAAGTGACAGGATATCACATATACTACGTGGGAAAAATACATAATAATATTATTGAAGCTTACTCAAATACTATCATAAAAAAATGTAGGACCAACTTGGGAGCATACCCTTTCATACAAAAAAAGAATTTTCAAAATCATTCCACAATTGACGGAGAAATCGGCGGAAATATAAAAAAACAAAAATACATACATACGCGACGAACATAATTATAACCTCCTCCTTTTTGGAAGTCGGTTAAAAATAATAATAATTTAGAATAGCACAAAGGTGACTAATGAAATAAAGATTAAGATTTAAAGTTTTTCTCCAGCCTAATAACTGTAGATAAATCTATGCTAATACTCAACGATACTGTCATCTCAATGGTTTTCCTTTAGTAGGATTCTGAATAACTTGTTAATTCGATTAGATTCTCCCCGTCGAACAAAATTAGGGACAATTAGTTTATTTCAGACTAAGTTTTAAGTAATTGGTGGGAATATTTCCAATTTTAAACTTCCAATGACATGGTTTTTCACTTTAGGAGCACGTCTTTACTTTGATGGACTGTCAATCTCAAGGTTATTGTAGTCCACAAAGTCAAGGTCAACCTGAGAATCATGTTTCTCGTGTCAAGACTTAGCGCTGTTATGATTTATTTATTTAGTTTGTATATAAATAAATAAGTATTTTAATTTTATGGCCAAAATAACTACAGAAATGCCATGTATTGCTTGTTGCATGTAAATCCGTTGTTGACAACGACATTGTTTTGTTTTAACTAAAACATAAAACAACAGGTGGTCAATTCTACTAATTAACGTGCAAAGTGTAAAACATGAGACCGGAATGCGATGACATTGTGAATAGACCAAAAAATGGTATTCTGCTAAACTTAAACTTGGGTTTGTTCACATTCAAGTCGCAATATCATCGCAGCCTAGTCTCATGGCAATCAACTTTGTTTTCGTTTACGAAAATAAACATATTTTCACGATGTATGCAGATGATATTGTGATAATTAGTGATACTTAAATTTTTAGCAACCTTATTTTATGATATTTTTAATGTCTTGATTAGTTCGCTTGGTTAAATACATACTTATAGTATTTTCATTTTCCGGTTTTTATTTTAATGCTTCTAAAATACAAAACCATTAAAATAAATAATTTGATAATTATAAAGCTAACTTGGAACGTATTGGTTGGTTGGTGGATGATTTAAGATGTCAAGAAGAAACGTCATTAAATTGAATGTCAAACTATAATGTTATATTAATTTTATTATTATTGATATTTAGGTGAAATTATTGTAACGATTTATTGAACTATCACAGGAAGAAAGAGATTTTCTCGAATATGGTACCTACCACCAGCCATTAGAATTTTGTTCAGTACCTTGATAATATTATACATGAGGAATATCATCGCTTAGGAACAGAATCCGAACATAGCATCCAGGATAATTTAATATCCACTGTTGTAGTCGTTCTGGTGCGTTGAGTGAAGAGTTACAGGGAAAATTATACTGATTCAAAGTGCTGCTATGATGTTAAGCTTCCGTACCGCGCCTACAACAAACACAAACGATTGTTGTTAACATCAATGATTCTTCGATACCCTGAAGGTAGATGAAGCTTTACAGCGGATTTTATAATCCTTTGCAGATGAAGGTGCCTACCTCTACCAACTATTCGGCACAAACTGAAGACTGTATTGTAAAAAATATTTCTACTGGGTACTAGTACAGTTAGGTACTGCTTATAGCTGTAACGAATAAAATAAAAGTATATTTTTCATTCGCCTTTTTCACTTCTTTATTATGTTTTAACACAAATAAAATCCTTCATGATCAACAGTATGGTTTCACCAAAGGACGTTGTACGACCGACGCCAGTGTAACCTTATTAAGACACATTTTTAGCGCGTGGGAAGAGGCCCAAGACGCCATAGGAATCTTTTGTGACCTCTCAAAAGCATTTGATTGCGTCGATCACGAAACCTTACTCTTGAAACTTGAGAATTACGGACTTGGAAAACTTGCGCTCAATTTAGTAAAATCTTATTTAAATGATAGACAACAGAAAGTCCAAATAAACGGTGTCAATTCACTAGGTTTAAAAGTAAAAATGGGCGTGCCACAAGGCTCGATATTGGGTCCATTCCTCTTTTTAGTTTATGTCAATGATCTACTCCATTTATTAAAAAATCAACCACAAATGGTGTTATTTGCTGACGATACTTCCTTAATTTTTAAGGTAGATAAACGTGCCACAAATTTTGACGACGTAAATAACGCCTTAATGCAGGTCCAAAGTTGATTCACTGCTAATAATTTAGTATTAAATGGAAAAAAAACGAACTGCATAAAATTTTCTTTACCAAATGTCAAAAGTACTGATTGTGAGATAGTATTGAATCAAGAGAAACTAGAATTCGTCGATAAAACTGTTTTCCTGGGGATCACGCTCGACTCAAGGTTACAATGGGGTCCTCATTTAACATCTCTTGCGGGACGGCTAAGTTCAGCAGCATATGCTGTCAGAAAAATCCGTCAATTTACTGATGTAGGTATCGCGAGGCTGGTCTATTTTAGTTACTTTCATAGTATCATGTCTTACGGTATTTTACTATGAGGACGGGCTGCAGACATCGAGTCTATTTTTGTTCTGCAGAAAAGAGCGATTAGAGCCATATATTATCTGCGCAGGCGTGACTCTTTAAGGGAACTGTTTAAGGATATTAACATCATGACGGTACCTTGTCAATATATCTATGAAAACATAATGCACGTAAGAAAAAATGTACATCTTTTTAGTAAAAGAGGTGATAGACATAATTATAGTACAAGAAATAAGGACTTATTAGTCCAACCAGGTTTTAGACTGGCTAAAGTGGACTCATCTTTCATGGGATACTGTTTAAAATGTTATAGCAAAATTCCTCCCCACATACTTCAACTGAATGAGACGAAATTCAAATCTTGTATAAAACGCACACTATGCAGGCAGGCATATTATAAGTTGGGGGATTACATCGCTGATAAAAATGCTTGGCTCAATGCTGGTCCTGCTCCACAACCACAACTATTTGATTAACATTTGAAAACACTGTTGGAGCTATGCGTCATGTTCGTGAACGGGCGCCGTCAGTTGGGACTGGTCAACTCTTAGCTGCCTTGGCTGATTTAAATTTTTGAATCGTTCTTTGTTTTATATTTTTATTACGGACGCTTCTAACGTGCACGTCTTTCTACATTGTTCTCACGTGTTTAATTTCAACATGAATGATGTAACAAATACTTGTAACAATTTATTTAAAAGAGTGACCGTGTACCTACTACGCTTTGAAATGGGCAACTAGCTTCATATTTCTGACTGACCGATTCCTTGACAATTCAAAAGTGCCTGTAAATGGTTTAATTGAAATAAATGTTTTGAGTTTGAGTTTGAGTTTAACTATTTCAATATTAAACTGTTTGCAAGTTATTTAACTGAAAAAGTACGACATACAATTTACGTTGTTTGGTGACGCATCGTCGCGAACAACAAGAGTGAGTAAAATCCTGCATAATAAATTAGTGACGTAACATAATCGAAAGATACAGCATGACGTCATCATTTCAAATGGAAGTAATTTCCAACATGAGTATACGGTTTCCCTCAAAGTTTAATAAAAAATGTCGTTCATTTGTCACTTAACTCATTTTTAATGTATTTTTGGAGGGTGAGTGAGTTGACACTTTTTTTTGCCAAGTAAAGATAATATCATTATTTTGACAACCTTCTGAGGCAGTTCAATGACTTGTTCGTATAGTCTGATGTTGAAGATGCTGTTTAGATATTAATATTTTGCCATTTCGATACGATTGTGGTTATTTTAAGTTTTAAATCAATCGTAAACGTAGTTACTAAACTAATTTCACGATTGATTTAAAACTTAAAATAACCATAAAAATAATTGTGCTTAACCATAGGTTACTCTGCAACTATGCAGAGTAACTTATGGTAAAGCATCATTATTTTAATGGCTCAGCTGTTATTTCTAGGAGACAGAAGTATCTTAAGTAAATGAAAAGGGAAAAGGCTAGACAGATGTTGATAACTTAAGTACCTAAACGGAGCGGCCATTCTGGGGGTCAATGCATATTTTTATTGTCTTTTACTTAAAATGCGTCTGTGAATGTCATATAACATATCATAATATTAGGTATTATGGTCCTAGGTAATCAGAACTCTCTGTAAGTTTTCATAACGGGAGGCATTGTAAATATACTTGATTGCCTAGATTTTTATAGATATCGTTTGTTTATTGAAACCAAACACCTACTCGTAGAATAAACCAGGAACATCCGAACTATTTCAGAGTTATAATGACGTCCGTAACCCACTATTAATTAGAAAGCTAGTGGTAGATATTTAAGCAGGGATTTCTATGTGTTAACAAAAAAGCCGGCCAAGTGCGTGTCGCGGACCACGCACAATGAAGGGTTCCCTCCCTAGTTGGGATGAATTTATCCCAAGAAAAAACTTAACATTGTAGTTGAAAAAGATGTTCTCCCATATAAGTTCCGACTGCAAATGTAAGTTTGTACACACAATATTGAGAGATTTACCATGTTATTTTAAGACCATAGACTTCTTAAAGGTTTTCCTGTAATCTATGAGTAAAGAACCATTCTCTGTATTTTTTTCAAACTTGTAGGCTCAGTAGTTTCGGAAATAAGGGGGAGGAATGGTCAATTTTCATAAATTTTCATATATATCTTTTAAAGCATTCATTTTAAAACTATGAAAAAAATATTGAGCCCTTTCATTTGATATGTCACACGGTACAATTAGAAAAAAAAAATCTTATTTGGGGTCACTTAGGGGGGCAAAAAGTGACCCCCATATTCAAAATTTATTTATTTGCGTAACACGTCCGTGTATCATATGGGTCACAGAAATACATATGTGTACGAAATTTCAACTTAATCGGTCTATTAGATTCGGAGCAAATTTGCTGTCACAGATGGACAGACAGACTGCCAGCCAGATACACGAGTGATCATATAAGGGTTCCGATTTTCCCTTTTGAGTTACGGAACCCTAAAAACTAACATACAAATGGATGACTTGTACCCCAAGGGCGTCATTAAGAATCCGAGTATCGACGATAATATCTACATAATTATGACGAGAAAAAATGGGTTATTAGTAGATGGATTCACCATTCTTATAATGTAACTAATATGCGAGTCTATCCTTTATTGAATACAGCAGGGAATATTATTTATTAAAAAAAAGTTTATGCATTATAAGAGGCAAAAAGACGGACTTACTGCTTTAGTCACACTATCTCATTATATTTTCACCGATAAAGATAGTTGTTAAGAGGAAATAAATAAATTTTCAACCAGCTTTAACCAATTATTTTACTACAAAAGTATGAGAAACTTCAACAGTATAACACTTTCAAATTAATAAAAAATGAAAATATTTATGTATCTCCTACACCCCCAATTTTTTTACCACTAAGTCCCCAACACCTTAGGCCCCATAATTATTTTCTATTCGGCCTCCATAACTTTCCATCAGTCTTCTCCGGAATATCCATAATTTCCTCAAGACGACCGGTAGACTGGTCACGTAGAGCTGTGCGATCCGTCACGAATCTCATTGGTAGGTGGTTGGGGGGAAGGACTTACTGGGTATTAGAAGATATGAGATCACTTGTAGATATATTTTGAAGAGGGAGATAAGTTTGGAAAAACTTCAGAACTTAGGAAGTTATGGTTCTTTCAACTACTGCAACTATTACTCCAACTGAATGAAACAAAATTTAAATCTTGTATAAAACGCACACTATGCAGCCAAGCATATTATAAGTTGGGGGATTACATCGATGACAAAAATGCTTGGCTCAACGCTGGTCCAGGTCCACAAGGGCGCATAAACTAATTGATTAGCATTAAAAAAAAATGTTGGAGCTGCTGAAGATTGTAAAACTATCATTAGATTATATAAATTCAGTCTTTTAGTATTATAAAACTGCATAGCACATGTGTGAGCACTATGTACCTACTTTACAGCTACCATTTACTGGGTACGTCTTTGATTGACTTGAATGTGCCCTGGCGGCTGAGAGTATGTCATGCTCACTCAAATGTCTCGCTGGTGGTGGCGTGTGTGTTGGATCATTAAGTTCCCTTCAAAATGGTTGAGCTAAATGGTGCTGATCCGTGCGTCATGTTCGTGAACGGGCGCCGTCAGTGGGGACTGGTCATCTCTTAGCTGCTACGGCTTATTTCAATTTTTGAATTGTTTTTGTTTTTTATTACGGACGCTTTTAATGTGCACGTCTTTCTACATTGTTCTCACATGTATAATTACAACATGAATGATGTAACCAAGTTTTTGTAAAAATATTCTGATTTAAAAGAGTATCCATGGAGTTTCTTGCCCGTTCTTCTCCATAGGAACCTACTACGCGTTGGAATGGGCAACTAGCTTCATATTTCTGACTGACCGACCTCTTGACAATTCAAAAGTATCTGTAATTGGTTTATTTGAAATAAATGCTTTTGAGTTTGAATGAAACTACAGTCACTCAAAAATGTTGGTTCATAATTACAGATGAACCCAATGTTTGATGCAAATTACAAACAATGGCTTCATTTGTAGATACTGAAAAAGAGACCTTATCAGCAATGTGAATCGGTGTCAGAATACAAAATCTTAGTCATTTTAGCCAAAAACTTTACATGCAATTTTGGCGTTAACATTGCTTTTTCGCATTTTCAGTTTTCGTCAAAATCGAGCAGGAGCCTTCTAAACACTGTTCGTTTTTCTTTACGAGTACAGTTTATGTTTCCATCCTGCATTTTCATCTCCAACACTTACCCTCTTAGTATGTGTTAAGAGTCAGTAACTACTTACTGGAACCATGATAAGTTGAAGCCAAAAAAAACTATACCTGTATTCTATAATGGAGATGCAGAAGTATTCAGTACTCCCACATTTCACCACTAATATTAACTTAATTTGCATGTATGATTGTAAATTCCAGTTGAAAATATAGTAAACTGACGTTTATTAAAGTCTGTAATAGAGGTCAGTGCACTATACTTTAAAATTAAATAACCAGTCTTTTTCAAAACAAAAAAAATACCTCGCATCCAAGATTTCAAATCCCTCTTTCCCACCATAATAAACTGAATTTATTTATTTATTTATTCATAAACAATTTACATTGTGTTGAATCCAGGCACATAAGTACATGCAATTTACATAAAAATACAAAAAACAAAATACAACTACATGAATTATTAACTAACATTCAATTAAAGTGTCAAAACAGTTTTCAAATATATAATGATAATCATAATCATTTATTAATTAGCGAATATGGGTACAAAAAGAAAAGGTCTTATATAAACAATAGTGTCCATTAGCCATATCCTACCTTAAGGCATGCAAATTTAGAAATACACAGGTATAGAATTAGAATTATGTCATATTAGAATTTAACAATAAAAATACATTATTTAAAATATCGCATGGAGTAACATTATATAAGTTTGTCCTGTAAATATTCAGTGACAGAGTAATATGCTTTTTTTAGTAACAATGTTTTTATGTTGTTTTTAAATATATTTATATCATTTATCGTAATGTCAAACAGTTTCAAGTATAATGTCGATCAGTTTTAAATATAATAACAAAAGATATATTAAATGTCGGTAAATTATTCTAAATTAGGTATATAATGTCAAATAATTAAAAAAAAAAAAAAAAACAAAATTAAAATATTATTCATTTATTATTGTTTGATGACATTAAATCCGATATATTATACAGACATTTTACTAATAAAAAGGAATACAAACGTACGTACATAAAACCGGCAATATTCCGCACTACCTCAGTGCAGGTGCAGGTCACGTTGGGTCGCAATCCGTCACGCACTCGCAGCTACGTGCACGTAAGGCCGACACGAGGAATGCATTGTGAGGGAGGGGGCTTTGGGGACCGGTACTATTGGGGCCGAGGAAAAATGGGCTTCAATTTTCGAACTGATACAGAGTTATTGCAAATGCAGTGTTAGTGAATATTTCAATGTTTTGTAATTGATTCATCGTATGTGAATTTATGTCGTGATGGCCCAGTGGTTAAGGCCGGGCAAGTACCAATGTGACTTTTTCAATTCATACGTACTTTCTGAGTTTATCTTAGACATTACTGACATCAGTGAAGGAAAACATCGTGAAGAAACAAGGACCTATAGTTAATATAAGTCTGAAATCACCAACTCGTTTTGAGCAAGCATGGTGATCAATGCTCGTGCCTTCTCTGTATGAGAAGAAGCCTTTGCCCTGCAGTGGGACAGTAACAGGCTGGTATTCATATTTTCTTTATTTAATTATATACATATTATAAATTATATTTTTAAATATTAGAATAAAAGAATATAAAAACAATTAAAAATACAAAAAAACATAGTAGCCCACCGGTATCAAGAACAGGGTTCAAGCTATCAGCGGTAAGGGCTCCAGAGAGAGGAACCTCATAAAAATGCGAAGTACCGCTTTCTGAATCAAGCCCTTGATCCAGCTGTCCAACGAGAGCCTCCTCAGGTTTTGGTTGAGGCTCTTGGCTATTAGGCCATTGGCTGTTACGACTATCGGCACAACGATCGCTGAGTCCACATCCCATATGTCGACAACCTCGCGAGCCAAGTCAAGATACTTAATTTGTTTATCTTTCTCGACTTTCCGGAGGTTCCCGTCATGCCGTACTGTTATATCAATAATCATTGAGCGCCGCTCTATTCGATCCACTACCACTGTATTATTGGCTTATTGGCAAAAATTGTCCTGTCAGTGATGATCGATCGACTCAGTGCAATGTGATATTTTCAAGAACAGGATCGGGCACATACCTGTTTTACGGGACTTCCGATTCCACAAGGCCGTATTTTAGAGCAAGTTACTGATGAATAATCCTGGCTACAAGGTTGTGTATATGCAAGTACTCTTCGTTAGCTAGACGAGAACACCCGGAGATAATGTGTCGGATGGATTCTCCCAGACGGTGGCATGCCCGACAGATGTCAACCGTGCCGTCCTTCACAATAAATCTCCGGTAATGGTTAATTCGTCATGATAACTTCGTTCATAATTGCACATAAAAAAACCTTCGGTTTCCCCAAAGTGGTGACCAAAATCCAGCCAGGCTACGGACGCTAGCAAATCTACATCGGGACCATGTAGCGTCCGGAAATAGCGTTTGTGGAATCCGTGTGGGTTCCCACGGATTCCACAATCGCCCCTCGCTTTACATGCATGACCGCACATTTGTCCATACCAAATTCTAGCCCGATGGCGCTACTGAAAGTTTCAGTTACTTTCAGTAGCTCCATCAGTTGCAAATAGTTGAGGGCAAAGAGTTTTAGGTCATACAGTAGAGGAGATGACATTTAACCTGAACACCTCTCCTCAGTCGATAGCCTAGACCTGAATCCACCAGCAGTGTCCTCAGAGGATTCAGGGCTACACAGAACTAGAGCGGACTCAAACTATCGCCCTGAAATATGGCTCACTCGATCCTTATCGGCTAGCTATTCCTCTGGATATTTCGACATCCTGGATTGCGAAGGACCGTTCTCCATTGCCCCATACACGATATCAGGAAGGTGCGCAAAGTTGCATCTACTTTATACAACTCCAGCACCCCCATGTTTGTGGCACCGAGTCAAAGGCCTTCTTATAAACTATCCAGCATATCGGCAGATCCTTTCGGGGATGGCGAACCTGTCGGCTAATGGCCATATCAATGAGGAGTAGCTCCTTAGTACCGCGGGACCCGTTCCTACATCCATTTTGAGAAGCAGACATGATACAGTTCGTGTCTATTTATGTTTGTTAATTTTAGCTCTCAAATTGGATGTAAGAACTTTATAGACCGTCGGTAAACACGTGATCGGCCTATATTTTTTGGGTTCCGTGGCTTTACCAGATTTATGAAACAGGTGGATAACTCCTGTAGTTAGAAACTGGGGTAGCGAACCAGACACCAAA
Source organism: Agrochola macilenta (assembly GCA_916701695.1). Taxonomy (NCBI): domain Eukaryota; kingdom Metazoa; phylum Arthropoda; class Insecta; order Lepidoptera; family Noctuidae; genus Agrochola; species Agrochola macilenta. Next base: position 23,493,217 of record OU753556.1, read on the forward strand.
ACAGTCTGGTACTGAGCCGCCAAGCGAGCGTGCGGCCTAATAAACTATTTAATCCAGAAGTTGTGCAGCCCGTCCGGCCCTGGAGATTTCCAGTTAGGCAACGGCCGTACTGTACCAGCTACATCTTGGGGGCAGATTGTTAGCCCCCATTTCTGGTATTGGATCGCAGACTCGCTCGACTTCCCGAGTCCAGTCACAACAAAAATAATGGTCCCGACTAATATTATTATTTTAATGTAAATTGAATAATATTGTTGATTTTGCATTATCACAACTCATTAAAGCTTTGTATGTACAATTTGCAATATCAAACAGTCTGTTCGATTGTTTATAATACTCGTATTTCTCGATCTTTTTTACGGTACATAAGTAAATGAAACTTTTCAGCAGTTTTACAAATTATATACTTATAAAATAGTTTTTTCTCAGCAGCTGAACCGACAAGACTTTCCGATAAGAAAACCCCTCATTTCACTAACAACTACGTTCGCTTTCAGTATAAAACTGTGAAATTATTCGCCTTCAGGGAGCAGAAGCCTCAATAAAGTAAGCGACCAGACAGCAAACAACTAAAGACTAATTTATGTTTTTTTCTTCAAAACTTGTTTCCCCAAAGATGAAGATTAGTTTATGAAACTTGTTAAAAATTCCAGAAGAAAATCTTTTAATTACAATATCAAAGTGATCGTCATAAATTAATCTCCATGAAAGCCTCACCACCTTTTCCCTTCTTAGTTGGCTACTTTTGAGTCTTCAAAGTCTTTGAAGTCTTTGAAGTCTACAACTTCTGAAACGGAAGCCCGATTTTTCCACCGGGGATTCACCAAGTTCACGATACTTTGGGCTCGCAGAACGTGAATGATCTTGTCCCCGGAGTGATTATTAAGTGACTGAAAAGGGGCTTTTATGAACAACTTCAGTTAGATACAGGTATTCCGTTTTGAGAGGCCTCATTATTTATTTTGTATCATTATCGCTAAAAGAAATTTTATTAATGTAGGCAGTTAAAAATTTTAATGACTGATGGTACAAGAAAACGATAGATTTATTTTTGGCAAATAATAAATTAATCAAATATCAATAACTTTTCTAGCAGTTTATAAAATACCTTTCACTGGTCAAAATAAATAAAACCTCAACGTCAATTCAAGGTGATTTTCACCAATTTGTTTTAAAGTTAAATGGGAGATTGGAAATGAAAGTTTAATCAAGCTTTTTGTAATATTGCCGGCAGCCAGAATGAAAACCGCTATCTTTTATAAAGCTTTGTAAAATGATGTTTCAGCTAATATAAAAAGAGCCTTTCATAACCATTCGTCGACAACGCTACAGCAAATTTTAACCGAGATAATTTTTCATAACCATTTTTTTGATAACCGATTGACTAGTGGTTTTCTGCGCAATTACGTAAAGGTATTTAAAAACTTACACTCAAAAATTATGTCAATATTAAAAACCGGCCAAGTGCGTATCGAACCACGCACAATGAAGGGTTCCGTACATGGGATGAATTTATCCCAAGAACAAACTTAACATTTTAGTTGAAAAACATGTTCTCCCATACGGAATGTATCGGAGAATGTGTTTTTTCAGCTGCAAATGTAAGTTGGTCGCTTATTACTCCTTAACTTGTAGAGCCTACTTAGCTGTGATAATTTTTGCTTTAATTTCGTCATTTATACTACTGCTGTGAATATTTTCACATATCCAGAACCAACCATTTGTCTGGCAGGGAGGGGGGACACTTGACTCTAACGAAAATTTGCACTTAATATTTCGCAAACGGATCCCTGTATCCAAAAATGGTTTTCACAAACTCCTTCCCAACGACGCCCTACACCGTGGGATAGACGAGGAAAAAAAACATTCCTTCCCTTTACATATACGTATATATATTTTTTTTTTATGATTTTCTTTTACCACTTTGTCGGCGTGATTAATATATGATGTATACCTATGCCAAATTACAGCTTACTAGTAGTAAAAATCTCGGAGCTAGCCGCGGACCGACGGACAGAGAGAGATACATGGCGAAACTCTATGGGTTCCTTGTTGACTACGGAACCCTAAAAATGTGAATATTGTACGTCTTTCTTTTTAAATTTATTTTTAAGCTCAATTTTATTTGGGGACCTTAAAATTTGTTAAGTGTTACTTATATTTCAAGCTTCCAAAAACAGCTTTAGTTTATATCCAATAAAAAATCTTATGTTCTTTCATTCCCAATACGTTGAGAATAGGCAATTTTTACGATTCCACTCTGGTAGATAACGTAATAAATCTCCAGGACTCATTTGTTTACGGCCTAAAGGTTTTGAGTGCCTGGAATTGTTGTGACAGCATCTTGGACGAAAACAGCTTGTTTGTCTTTTGTCTCCAAGACGACTATACAGATTATTGTTTAATAATGAACCTTGGCTTAGTTCGCCTTTGTTTTAACGCAGGGCAAATTCCTGTTAAAATACCAAGATAGATAGAGCATTAATCACCGTCTCTAGTTGTTGGCGATTACATACCATTAAATCCAGATCTACACATAATATTTTTACATCACGTTAATTTGTTTCAATTAAGTTATGAAAACATTTTCAGAATATATTTTCGGTAATCCTGCAGATTAAATTTATTATGCTTTAATTTCCGAACAGGTGACATAATATTTTTGTCCCATTCATCACATACATTACTGTCCATCATCTTTCGGAGTATAGACGGTGAAATTAAAAAAACAACACAGACGATTCCAAAGTCTACAGATAACATTTTCATCAGAACCTCAGTCACGTCTGCTCCCAGTTGGATCCCAGAATGGTGGATTAGAACAGGACGTCTGAGTCTCGACTGATATTGTGCGAGTCTTACCACAGTACTTATTCTTTCTCTAAAGTTGATACTATCAGGGTTCTTCTACGTGTCGAGGTGGTGTCTGCATCTTAATCGGTTGAAATAAAGACATAGGTTATATTTCTACTGAGTTGTATGGCGGTCTGAGTTTCATTATATTTTTTTTGTCTACATTGGATCTCTTTAGTTGAAAGCTTTTTCTTCAGTCTTCTTGTGGTTAAGTGGATCTATGTTTTTGGAATATGTGAAGATTTTTTAATAAATATTTAAAAGGTAAAGACACTCTACTTTAATAATATATTTAAGAAGAACATCAACACCTCTGGTAAAAATTCAGTTATTTCTCTTCACAAAGTGGATTCATTGATATCAAAAAAATCGTATGAATAAAATAATAAACTGTCAAAAAGCAGTCTACATTCGTATTTTATGAAAACATTAAAATCTACGCTTTTATTAATATTAAATCTTACAGTGCACTTTAATCAATTCTAATAACTTATAATTTAATTTTATTTACATTGCATTATATTTTGATCTAAAGGTCATCTTCATTTGACCTTATTATCTCCGAAAGGTGTACCTGTAGCAGGTACAGTTATGTTTAAGTCCCATGTAATAGGGGGCGAGCGTATTGCCATCAACCGGCCACAAACCGGCCAGACTCCGGGCTGCTACTGAGAAATATTGAGATACAAAAACCCAATAACACATTGCCTGACCCGGGAATCTAATCCAGAACCTCATGCTCAGCAGTAGCGCTTGCGGCCACTAGTCCAACGAGGCAGTCTAATAAATTATTGTTACTTGTTAATTTTGCTGATAAATTATTTAAATCTGCTTGGCTGTACTATAGAAATATTAGATTACATGAATCTTCACTGTCAAGTTTCATTTTCGTAATTAACTTGAAGGGTTTCACAAAAATCGTGTTTATCATGATAAAAGCCAATTATTTTAAAACCTAAAATTTATAAAATCGTGTACGCATACCCAATACCTTCTTTTTGTTTTTTTTTGTTTTCGGGGGGAAACCTTCAAAAAGCGCCTGGGCTCTGGAGAAAAGACCGGGGAGTGTGGGACTCCTACCTCACTAAAACCACCCCGGTGGTCCATCTACACATGGAAGGTGCACCGTTACCTCTCAAAAGACCAATTCGGAACCCCCTCTGTGCAGCACCTGTTAGGGCACATCTCTGGGGAGACTGTAAAGGGGTCTCCCCGAAACCTAACTGTGCAAGTGTGCAAGGCAGCTCGTGACCACTGTGCGCCGTCTTACCTGAGGTCACTTAGTGGGCGGACAGAGTCCCCACTCTGAGCACCCATGATCCCTAATTCCAGCCTGCCTTAAAGGTTGCAGGCGGGGTTTCCTCCCCGACCCCTCCTCCTACGATCAGCCCTCTTACGATCCCGCTCGGCAGCCTCCTTCTGAACTATCACAGTCTCACAGAAGGAAGCCATTTCTCTCCAGTTCTCCGACACCGCCAGCATAAAATTAATTATTGCTGGCAGAGACAAATCTCGTCCAATCCTGGCAACCAGGACCCGTCTTTCAATCGCAAAAAAATTTCGTTGTTCAAAAGTTTGTTGGGATCTAACCCATCTATAGCAAGGCCATCAAGCGAATTAAACCTACTCAAAGTAACATAAGCTTAACCCTTTACAAATAACCTTTTGCTTAAATTTACGACTGCAGTTTCAAGTGTTGTGCCCTGTAACTTATATACAGTTACAGCCGAACTAAGTATCAGCGGTAAAATGCGTCCTTCCACGTCACCTTAACTACGTTTAGCTTGAAACGTTACCGTGATTGGAGATATTGGCACATAACCATCTGCATCTTTTGATTTCTCACTGATTGAAGCGACATCGAATAGAATTAGCACTGCATCAGGCAACTCTCCTTCTTCTAGTTGATCACGCCTTAGTGCAGGCCATCGGAATCCTTTTACAACACCCATTCTGCCATTGACCAAGCCGTCAGACACCGAAACATTTTTTCTCAGCATCACTTTTGAACTTTTGATCCCTTTTTTTGAACATTTGTTTGGGTCGGTTGAAATTAAGTTTTCTGGTGGCGTTTTGACCTAAGTAGCTGCTTCTCTTGACTCGTCTGTAGCCTTACTTAAACATATAGACCCGTTTTTTACATTGGGCAAAGCATATTTAAAACAAACTATACTAGTTTTTTTTACCTTGCCTACCTTTGACCTCAAAAAATAATTGTAGGCCCTTAATTTGTCTTTTTTACCTACTTTTGATTTCGTTTTGTTGGTTAATTTCGTGTTGATATAAAAATATTATTTCATAATAAATTTTGAGTTAATTTCTTTCGAAGTCGGTTTAATTTTTTTTAAATACTTTTTTTATTAATTACATATAAATTTTTTCTACACTTACTTCAACCCCCGTTTTACATTTAAAACTCGTTTACTCGGTTATATCAGTCAAGGGGCAGTCGTTGCTTACATTATAAATGTATAAAGGGATCTTTATTTGAAAGAGTGCAAAGCCATAAAGATAATACAAAAAAAAAAACACAAACGTAGGTTTGTAGTTTTGATTTTATATTTTCTGCTCCATTAATCTAACATCAGCACTAAACATCAAATAATAATGTCGTTAAGTTCTCTCATATTGCTCCAACATGATTTATTTTGAAGTTTAGGTATTGAAGTTTAATTGAGAGTGAATTTCTGTTGAAATAATAGTCTTTAGTATAAAGTAAATAGTGCGAACAGTATTGAAACATAAAGTGGCCGATTCTGAAAGTATTGAACTGGAAGTTATTTAAGTGATATAATTTTTATTTTGTATCAAACTATTTTTATGTCTAGTTACACTTCATATTATTTCTTTTTACTATTATTTTATTCATTGTGGTGGTCTGAACGTTTTCACCCCAGTTTAATAACCCCAGCTTTTGAGTCTCAAGCCTAGCGTACAATGCTAAGTATTGAATCCAACCGGATTCTTTAAATGACCGAGAACGTGTCTTTTTCAATGCCATTTTACTTTTATGCTATTAACTCAGATACAATAAAACTTGTACAGCTTCTCTCTCTCGTATGTAACTTCACCTACAGCTCCCAAACTCCTAACCCGATTTCAATAAAGCGAGAGAAAATATTTCGGATTAAAATGAAACCGACACGGTTCCATTTTAATCCGAAATATTTTTGGATGGACAGATACGTCACAGGAAAATCAATATCGCGGACGACGCAATATGTTTTACACTATTTTTTATTTGTTATGTTTAGATACACCGGGTTACCTCTTCAAATTCCTAATGTAAACGAAATGTAAATCCTTGTTAATTATGAGGGAACACTAGTTCGTTACACATGCCCCCACACATGTTCCATAACGACTTGTTTACGATGCAAACTTAGTTTCCACGCAGTTTCGTAAATCATCGCACGTTGCAAAATAATTTTGTTAGCTTCCCTCCGCTTGGATATCCGGATATCATGTTGGTTATGTTGTATTTTTGTATCACAGTTTTGATGTCAACCATCTACAGGGTTATTGGTAAAACACCAACAACCTTTTACAAAAAATCTGCTGTTCCCTATATTTATGTTCGCATAACTCGTCAAAATGTAGGGAACAGCTGATATTTTTTTCATGATTTCAGATTGGTCCCATAGTAAAATTTGTTCATAATGACGAGTACAATGACCCCTTAAAAGGTTGTTGGTTATTTAAGAGGGGGTAGTAACCAAAATTGCCTATCTTCAATTAGATTTTTCAGGAAGTTGATAAGACTTAGGTATAAAATAAAAATAACACGAGTAACTACATGATATTTCCAAACTTTTTGTGTAACAGAAACACAAAATATAAAAATTTTCTCTATAAAAAAACATCACGAAGTCACCTCTAATTTTCCCGTATTTTCGATTTGTACTTAATATGGTAATGATTAATTGGATAAAAATTAGATGATTATTTGTATTATTAAAAGGCGAAAAAATTTGTGTAGGCTTTTTTTTATTCCTTTTATTTTTGGTTTTATTACGAGTACAAGCTTTTAGCACTTACGACGTTCTTAGTTCGTGAAAGAAGTCATCTTCCGTCGCACGTTGCGGGAACTTCAAGCATATTTTTGTTTCACAAATCAGTCACCGTCGCTCTGTTGAGACGAGAGGACTGCGCTAAAATTTTTGGCTTCGCTGTGATATAATTTATTTGCGTAAATAATATTTTCGTAATTTATCACATTCTAGAAAAGAAACTGTGAAATAGAAAACATGAAAAAAACACTAAAACCACTTCCGAAACGATTATTAAAAGCTTTAAGAATTGATAATCTCAATAAATACCGAGGCTAAATTAAAATATAAAATTCAATGTTGTTATTTGAAAACTCAAGATGACATACATTTTATTTGACAGATTTATGACTCTTAACCCTAGATAGATAACCTACGTCGAAACGACGTACTCGATTTTGAAAAATCGATATAACTCGTTTGTTTTTCGCGTCACTAAACTGCCCGTTCCCGCCAACTCAGTCGGCCGTCGGAGCTTGCAGGACACAACCTTATCGCTCTGGTAAGTGTAATACTTTCGTCAATATTTACCTACCGTACGTCGAAGTGACGTATGGTTATCTTTAGAGTCAGTTTTTAGAGCGCCTGTCCTAAGTGCCTCAGTGACCAAAATTAATAAAAATTATTATTTACTTAGGTTTTTTATATTATAGAGTTTACATAAAGTTGATTTTGAAAAGTTTTAATAGTAAATTATAAGACTGACGGAGAGTTTCCTAATTGTTTAAGTTTTGTAAAGTAAGAAGTACCTTGTTTTGTTCTCAATTTTTTTTTTCTTATAAAAATATAAATAAACTCAAATGTTTTTCATTTACTCACAATAAAATGACATACTAAAAGACATAATGTCACATTCATAAACCTAGTATATACATAATCCAAAATATGCTCACTTAAACATTCGCACGTCGAGTCGACGTATGGTTATCTTTAGTGTTCAGTGAAATATGGTTATCTATCTAGGGTTAAAGTACAACTAGCGCCATTGTCCTGTATTTCGGTCAATTTTCTTACGGAGAAAATTTACAACATAGCCAACTAGGCAATTCCACGTTTATTTGAAAGTTTGCGCTAGAAATTTTAAATCTTATTACGATTAGCTCAAGATCCAAATTCGTTTACCCCACTTTTTTGACAAACTTCTTATAGGTAACGCTTAGACGAACCATTTCGAGCGACTTTTGACCATCCCCTAAATGAGGTTGAAACCCGAAAAGCATAATAGGTTATTGGTATATTATTATATCCTTTATTTCATCTACTTACATATCATTTACATTTTTAAATATTTTAATAAAAACTAAAAAAAATAGTAGCCCACCAGGTATCGGGAGCAGGGTCCAAGCTACCGGTGGTCAGGGCTTGATCCAGAAAGGCTTCAAGGACTTCTGGACACGACGTGTATCTTTAGGAGGTTCCTCTTTCAGGAGCATAGATAATACACGAGCCCTGAGCCTAACGAGATCCAACAGCCTAACGAGAGCCTCCTCAGGTGTTGGTCGAGGCTCTTAGCAATTATGCCATTGGCCGCCACAACTATCGGATTATTTTTCAAAAACACAAACAGCTTAGAAACTCTAAACAAAAATTTGACAGAAAAAGAGATAAGCTTGACATTATGTCTATAGTAAAAATAGCATTTTCTCAAACATGCTTGGAAATTCGAACATTCATTCGAGCGCCGGCAATATCTGGCGTGTTTAGTGGCTAAATAAATTACTTTGAAAAGTCATATCTCAACACCAGCAATGAATACAACGCTAACTTGAAAAAATCGATTTTACACCAGAGGCATTTCCAAGAAAAAATGTGATAAGTTTTTTATTCATAAAGATAATTAAATGAAATTTTTTGTGTTGTCAGTTCTCTTGACAATACAAAGAATTTCGTTATTTAATTTCTTTATTAATTATTAGTTTTGAAATTAACCCGAGTTAGTAGTAGTAATACACAAAACAAACGATAAATAAATATGCAATAAATTACACCAACTCATAGTTAGCGTAGCGTACATTTAAATGGAATATCAAAAGGTGAGAATGCTAAAACATTACATTAAATTCATATGAATTGTCAAACTACACCTAAAATAAAAAACATAAATTCTTTACAATATTAGTAATTACAAAAAATCAATACTAATATCTTAAACCGCTGTGTAATAGTACAGGTAAGAGTGTGCTAACTCTCAGCTAAGTCTTGCCTTTTTTGTTACGAACATTCACGAACGGAATACACTAGGCTAACTAGAGATAGCGTAATGTATGTCGCGCGATTGCAAAAATTACATTCACTAAGAGTTATGGAAAATTTGTAACTTCATTATTTTTTTGGAATTTCTATATAATTGTTTTGTACTAATTGAAAGTCCATACCATAAATAATTTAGCATTCAAAACGGAAATTGTCCAAAATTCAAGTTAGCGTAGTGTAAATTGCTGGTATCGAATATGTCGTGTCATTTAAAAATGGAACACACTTTTGTTGGTTGGTTGCTCCATGGCAACCAAGGAGGCAACTTATCAAAGATTTTATTTAAATTTCGTTTTGGCTTGCAGATAGAGGTGTTTAAAGTAAAGATGAAATAAATGAACATAATTGGCGCGAGTAAAATTATCGTTGTTCGTCATTGATTCTGGAATTTATAATTAATTCACTTAGTTTTAATTTCCGCGCATTGTTTGAGAAAAGTACTATACTGATGGACTCACGTATGTGTGCCTCGGTTTCGCCTCGGCCCACATTTTCATTTAGAATCGCCACGTTAGTCATTTAATTCTTCGTTTTTTGTACCCATTTCATGGACGTAGTTTTATTACTTCTATCATATACACACGCAGATACTTACACAATTTCACTGGAAATTTCACGATAAAAACTCGCAAATCTATCGATTGGGGTAACAAAATAAAGGGTTTTATTACGCCAGTGTCACCGGGAATATTATTTAAATAAAAAATCGAATTGGCTGTTTTATGGGCCAAAAGGTATGTTTAATAAAATACTTTGAAACATATCAAAATGATGGGGTTTATTTGCTTTAGTTATTACTCTGAGGTTTATTGACACTGGGTATACTCAGGTATACTCGTATTAAAAAAAAAACTAAATGGCGGATATTTGGCGAAAAAATCTCCCAAACCTATCAAGTGGTTTTAAAAGGTGATCACAAAAATGTATACAAATTATTTGTTAAAATGTAATTTGGAATGAGAAATGTAAAAAAAAAATCCTAACTAAAAAGCGTAAAATAAAAAAAGTTCATTTTTTTAAGACAGAAATAGGTCATCTTAATTCCACTTTAAGTTCACTTTGTACGTAGTCGGGTTTTTGTTCTTTTTTATTTACTTTTTTTGTTCACAAAGGTTTTCGGTGGGGATTGTTTCTACTCGCGCTTCGCGCAGAAAAGGTTTTCATGACACATGCTGTGTCTTTGCACAATACGGTGCAAAATCCACTATACCAATATTTTTTTTTACTTGGGTAACACTGTTGCTAAGTGCAAAATCCACGATAAAGCATTATATTTTTTTACTTGGGTATCACAGTTTTTCACGAAGACGTCGTGAGGTACAAATTGTACAAGGTCCTAAATAAAATTTGGTTATATTTGAATTTGAACCTTGTCACGTCAAGATAGAGTTTCTAGTTCCAAAACTTACATTTGATCTAAGATTCTGAATTCAAGCTTAGCGTATAATATATGCAAAATAAACAGATGATTTTAGTTTTACCTATTGAAAGAATTGCATTGAAAATAAAGGGAATGGGCAATGATCATATTTCGTTAAGTATTGTAATTGAAAAACCATTACGACGAATAGGGTTGCTGATCACTGTGGTCCAACAAATATTCTAAGTTTATTGATGTTTTTGTTCAATCATGTTCGTCCTTAATAATTATGACCCTTATGATTTTATCATTCTAAAAAGGCTTGTTTTCCTCAAAGTAAAAAAGGGAAGGTAAGTGATACGATTAGTTAGATAGTATTTGCTTCCATATCGTCAAAAAAGCAAGTTTATTGAGTTTATTTTCATCATGACTGATAATGTAGTACGTAGTATATGATAATACTTTGATGATGATCCGCTCGCATTTGTGCGGTTTTCTAATCAATGCCTATAACTGACTAATAAACATCGGATATTTATTATAAAATAACAATTATGTTCAGAGGTAAATAAAAACGTTTAAAATAGTAGCCCACCAGCATTGGTAGCAGATTCACGAACATACAATAATGTAATATATGGAATAATATACCTACTTGTATACAGCAGCGATCATACTTAGGTAAATTGAACAGAGCCGTTTCATCTGATTATTTTGCGTATACTTACTACAGAAAATTCAAATTCGAATTCTATACCTAGCTAGATAAACGCGGAGTGAAAAGTTTCTGCCGGCGGGAATGGATTGTGTTTTGTTTTCGTCGTGTTTGATGAGAGGGGTAGGTAAGGGTTGCGCGGTTGAAATTTGTTTTTTTGCTGGTTTTAGGCGCCCTCTTAACAATGACCCTGTACAAGCGCGTTTTGGGAGTAAAACCGACTAGTATGCCGTGACGGTAATTGGCTTGACGTTCTCTTATGCCACACATGCCAGAAAAATATATTAATTTTTTCTCCATGTTTATTTATTAGTATTCTTTGATTAAAAATTATTTCCATAACCACCAATTCCGATGTTTCACATCTGGCAGACAACTTTTTTTTTAATTTGGTAAGCTTTCCTATTGTGGGTAGGTACCATGTGTTAAAATTGGAAAGATTTTGACAATAGTCTGAAAATACTAGCTAACCAATTTGCATTCATGTACCCTTGGATTGCAAGCAACTACAGAAAGTCACCCTACAAGATAACTTAATACACAAGATATTTAGTTTACGCCAACCATAGCATCGTTTTTCAGAAAGGTCAGGTGCGTGCGCAGCGCCGCGTGCAGTAGATGTATCCTATATTATTATACGAGCAATATTTGTATATATACTCGTATATTTGTAATCACGGTCTCGAAAACGGCTCTAACGATTTGAATGAAAATTGCATATGAACTATCGTGTACTATTAAATGAGCATTCTTTATTTTCACCAGAGCAGAGCTCGGTCGCCCAGGTACTGCTCATAAAGGAAGCAAAGGGTGTAAAGGATCGAACCAGGTGGCGTTCTGTAGTTCCTGCCACCCCCACGGTAAGAAGGCGTGAATTTATATATGTATGTAGTATCATAAATAAATACAAATAGGTTAGAATGATGATCTGACCTGATCTGAGTCTGATCTACCTACAATATAATTGTATGTACTTTAAAAGAGACTTTGACCTCTGAGTTTGTTTCGATGTTTCTTCTCAAAGTAGTAGGAAACAACGACCTCGCCTGGTTTCAATAAAAAAATTACGTGTAGAAATGTTATTTTTAACCAATTTACAAAATAAAACCATTTATCAACGTCTTGTGTCGAAACAAAATAAATCAACAAAAAAAACATTCATGGCACAAAGCTACATAAATCCACATTTAAACTACAGCTTTTATCCTCTATTCTAATGTAGGAATTTATTCTGATAAACTGTTCAAAAATAAATAGGGGCGGTTGACAGATTTTAGAATTTTATATAATACCTACCTACGTAGGTAGGTACCTACGGGGAATTATGAAAAATGGCTTTCGTCATTGTTTTACTACATAATTCAAGTACAAGCTAGGGGTAATGTTTTCAAATTGGTGTTGTAACAGACTCAATTTTTTCAAGTCGTAATTTGCAGATTTCATTTTAACGACTCGAGCCTAAAATGGGCACGATCACATGTACCACAACCACACCAAATCGTAGCGACAAAATGTGGGTAAACAGTGGTTACGTGTGAATAGTGTCGCTGCCACTCATTGCAACTACAAAACTAACTGTAACTACAAAATTTCCTTATGGTTGCTTTGTCGCTAGTAGTTGCGATGTGGTTGCATTGTGGCTAGTATTTGCAGATAGAGACGATTCTGGCTGCGACAGTGTCGTCGCGTTGACTCAAAGATGCGTTTGCAATATGACCGGCCATTAGTTGCACGGTCTCACTGGTGGTTGCGTTGTGACTGCATCGTGGCTTTGATGTGGTAGGTATCGCCCACACGGTTGATTTTGTTGGCCAAATGTGGTCCAAGTGAATAAACTATTCATTTTCATACAAATTCGCGCTATCCTACGTGTTGTCTTTATGGTGTGGTTGTGGTTGTTGTGGTGGGTAGGTTGGGGTACGTCTGATCGGGTCCAAATTTTTTCCGTACCTAATATGGTCTCGTGAAATATGCCACATGGAATACCTATTTAAGCTCTGGCCATACTGAGACGAAACCATCGTGCGACGAGGGACGCGACTACGCGCGTCGATTGTTTTAATGATTAATTGGTCACGCGACTGTTCACGCCAGTTTGAACACCTCCATACAAGTTAGTTGACACACTCGGCGCGAATGAATTTCATCCCGGATCTCGCGCGTGATTCGCCTCAGTTTGGCCAGAGCTCCAATTCTATATTAAACCAAAGAGAACCCCTTCAGAATACCAACGCTCATCAGACCCACCTTCCGCTACAACTACGCAAACTCCGATTCCTCTCGACGGTCAGTCAAAGCCAATACATTAAGTTCATTGCGCCATCACTGACGTTGACAAACTAAATGTTTACTGACGAATTGATGGCCGTTACTCTCCTGGCGATAGCCTGTTACAAGACGTAACAAGAGCGGCTAATATAGGTAGATTGAATTTGTATTTGATTCAAACATTGTACACGTACAGGTATCTGTAACCAATCTATAATAAATGTAATTCGTAGAATTTTCGGGACTATATAAGTTAAAATAATTTATCTTTGGTGATAACATTTCAGTTGGTTTGGTCATGCTAAGAGCAAATGATCAGCGGTTTACAAAATGAATTGAAACAGCTGTTGTTAGTATAAATGCCGACGGGTCTTCTACTAAGACATACCATAAAATAGACAGTCTGTGGACATGCTGTAGGTATCTACACCTTAGAAATTTTAAACAAAAAATTAAAGATGTTTTTTATTCAACATTTTATTGATCCAGCCGCAAGTCGGTTTCAGATTACTTCTATCCATCTAGGTTAAATTTCTTCACAATGCTTTGTCTGTCTGCTCGCTAAATCTTCCAACCGATACTATTCGAGTGAATATCGTACCTAACTAAGAGCAAATAATTGAGATTCTATCGTTCCTTTGATACAAACGTTCCTTTCGAACAAAAGGTTTAGAATCGAGTACGAACATGGGAGTTTCCTATGTCCAGCGGTGGGATTTGGTAATCTGATTTGAACGATTTAGTGAAACATTCATGCCGATCACGTCTTGATAGCAATTTGGGCGGGTTTTCAGTTGTTTAGTACAATTTATGAACTGGCAGCGGACATCCATTTCGAATCGAGGTCATAGTGTGGTGGTTACTAAACGGATAGTGATTTATGGAAGCGCAGTTAAACGGTGAGAGTACTTCAGTTGATAACCTTCCATTACTCACTAGTGTTGGGCGTGACGTTGGATATGAATAGTGTTTTGAGTTGCGGGGTTGATGGCCGATATGTTTAATACGAGTTGCTATATAACATGTTATAGGTATATTGCGTTGACTTGAAGCCGACCCCAACGTAGTTGGGAAAAGGCTAGGCAGATTGATTGATAGGTATATTGCGTTGCAATGGACGAACTCGTTGCATTGGAAGTCTTAATCTATTTAAAGAATAATAAAAATACTCTTATAACGTGCGGATTAATTGAATATCACACTTACAGTAGCAGTAAGTTTAATTTTGATAGTTCAACAACATTCATTGCGCTATTTACGTTGTTGGGCAGACAATTTTTTCGAAAATATGTAGCAATGGATCACCAATATCCTTCAAAATCATTCAGATTGTGATTGATAGTATGTTACGCAATTATGGGCTGATTGGTGCATTATTGATCGAAGGCTGATTGGATCAGAAGTTGACTGTCCTTCGAATCTCACGCGGATAAAATATTTTGCACCATTGATAGTTGTTTTTTATTTCTGCTAGTTGAAACACTGATACTTACAGCCTTAAATTCTGTCATTGGGAAAGTCAAAAAAAAAAAAGTAGTGCTTCATTCACCGAACCACTCGTAACTGTAATTTCGGTAACAGGCTATTAACTCGCTGCCCGCCTCCAGTCGGGCCGCACTACAAAACCCTATCAGCTGCTAAAGCTGTAAGTGGAACGAGATGAAAGGATTATCCGGAGCCAGCGCTGATCCTCGATTAATCACAATCAGACGAATCAGCTGCGGTAGTCTTGGTGATTTTTCATGGCTTTCCCCAAAATGGACCAAATAAATTGTACGGTCGTGTTCTAAAAATAGGCTTTGAACAATTAAAGATACCATGTTTAAAACTAATTAATAAGCTCTTTCAAAACGTAATTTTCTGAGCATAAGAACTTAGATAGGCACCTACCTACTTGTTTTAGCGGCCCGCTCCTGCACGGTTTTTACGACTTGACAAAAACATCGAGATTTCTTAGGTAAACGTAACTTTAATATTAACTTATTATGCATATATAAACCTTCCGGAGTAAATTCTCTAAACGATGTTGAAAACGTCATCAAAATCTGTCAACAACAACGCGGATATACAGAGAAACGCGAAAAGCGACTTTGTTTTATAATATGTAGTACCTTATCAGAAACATTAAGAAATGTATATATTTTTGTTTATTTACACCTCTGCCTAACCCTTCGGGGAATACAGCCGTGATGTTCATTCAATAATTTCAGCCGCAAGACGTCCACTGCTGGAGATAGGCCTCCCGCAAGTGTGATGTTATGTGTATAGAATACTACAAAGATTATTTCAAACAAAATCGCTGTCTATGCCGACAAAAAGCCAAAGCAAATCAAAGACTAGACGCGTTGATTGTGTGAGTCTTTTCATGAACAAAATTGAAGGTTATTCGAAAATATTGTGTTGTAAAAGTAAAAAAAAGGTAAAGGTTAAAAATTTAAGGTATTTTAAACACAAAGGTATTTGTATCAAATTTTGTGTTTAGGCTGACGATTGAAAATTAATTTATACGTGTCTCAGCGTTTTTGATAATTCCACCGCCGAAAGGTTAAAAAGGGGGATGAAGCTGGAAAGTCCTTAATTATCGAAGAAAAATCACTAAATTTACTATCTAGGCTTATGGTTGGAAGCTAACACAAGGGGGATGAAATTTTGTTTTTAATTAAAGTTCTTTATTTTTTAAGTTAAAATCACTAATATTTCGGCTTATGGATGGAAACTAACAAAACGCAAAACGTTGTTTTTTTTTTTATTTCAACCCACAAGGGTCAGAAAAGGGCGATGAAGTTTTGTATTGAAGTTGTTCATTCGCAAAATGTTGTATTCAAGTAAAAATAATATAAGTACACGTGTACTGTTTCTAACTTTACAGTATTTTACATGGAGCGACTGCCTATCTGACCTCCACAACGCAGTTACTGGGTAATACGATACCCCTTGGTACGAAAGGTTGGCAGACTTTCGGGCTTCTGACTTCCCGTAACGACTGTCAAAGATCCACGAATGACAGTCGGGACCAACAGCTTAACTTGCTTTCCGAGGAACAGACCAACCGCGGAAGCGGACCTTCTCCGGGAGAATCGATATAGATATAGCTTAGGATAGTTAGGATACGAATGCGATACTGCTCATCCCTCATATCAAATAGCGTGATAATTTGTACCTTACAGACTGACCACACATATAGCGAACATCTATGCGATGTTATTGAGGCCAAAATACTAACTGGATCAGCCAGAGGAGAAACAGTCTCTCTAAACGTGGTTGCTAGGGTAACCTGTGATAGATTTTCTATGTATGTAGGTATGTACTATCACAGTGTTTGTACCACTGTGATATTACATACATACATGAACCGATCACGCTCAAGGCGCTTGTGGCTAAGTAATAACAGCCGCACGGGTCGATCCATCAGGTTAAGCTACGCTTGGCGCGGTTGGTCTGTGGATGGGTGACCATTTTTACAAAAGTCAAAGTCAAACAATTTACGAGTATTTCAATTAGGCACATAAAAGGCACTTATGAACGATAATTTTACAAAAAATGGAATTGATTCTAGTCGCCCCTTCTAAAAGGTAGTTTTCGTATGGAGAACAATTAGCCATGAACAAATGAATAGAAGTTGGAATAAGAAGGGCTTCTTATTCCAAGTTCTATTCATGCATTGATAAGTGTAGGCCTTTAATTGCTGACACAGTTACCAATAATCCATTAAACAGCCTTGCAAACCATACAAAAAAAAACTACTCTAACTCAATCAAAGGATTCCACAATTATTTCCAGGCTAAATTTGCATCTCAATCTGCCCGATACTGTCGGTAATATTAAAAGGTATTCCTTCCGTCTTACCTGTTGTGATTCCATTTAAATGCACATAAATTGCAGAAGCATGCACCGACCACTGTCTCAGTATTCTGCTGGAACTCCTGCTGTACTTCTGAGAACATTATTCAACTGTCTTATTCTACTACTTTGCTTTAAATATTCTTTGAAAGTGTTTTGAATTTTCGACGAGCTGTTGAGAATTTCTGTGGGTAGTTTTGAATGTGGGTCTAGTATGTTTAAAAGAGATTGTGATTTTTGTAGATACATTTATAAGTATGGAAATACGCATGTTAAGACAAGTGCAATAATTAGTAATCTGTCTGTGCCCAGTGTTCAAACGAACCCTAACAAGACAAAGTTATCTACACTTTATGACATTACGCTTTTCCATTTCACTCAAAGTCACTTGAAATCATATACAAAGGTTTTTACTTACCCATATTCAAGTTTAAACGCGATAAACACATAAAATAACAATACACAGAGCGATAGTTGTCTATAAAAGCTAAAGAACAATATAAAGTCTCGTTACGAACGAGTAGCGAAGTGGGTGTGGACTACAATCGAGCCGCTAGCTTTTTTTATTAAATGGTGGGATCTTCAATAGAGATGAAGTTGGTCTGAGTAGATTGGCAACTTGTGCGCCACTTTGTTGCGACAAATTGTCGTTGGCGGCGTCATCCTAACTAATAATAATATTATAAAGGCAGTGTAAAGAGTGCCACTAGCGGCAGTCGTTTGTTTGTTTGTTACGCGTTCACGCTAAACCAACTGAACAGATTTGGATGGGCACATGGGTAGACCATGACCTGGATTAGGTCAAAGGTCTTTTTATATATATATATAGATATTTCTACAGAATCGAGACTTATGCGGGTGAAACCGCGGGGCGCAGCTAGTAGGTAATAAATAATTGTTCCCACTTGCACTATTCAACCGTAAGTGCGCTTTATCATGTCCTATGTAACAGATTTGCAGTGTGATAAGACCACTTTTAGACATAAAAAAAACAGTTCAAGTCTTATATAACTGATTTGAAGTATGTCAAGTCCACTTTAAGAAATCGGCAACAGTTAATGTTATGAAAAATGAAATTTCAAAATGAGGAAGAAGCTAAGACAGCACAAGTATTTTTTTCTGGTTATTCCCAAATAAATATAACTGAATAGGCATAGTGTTCACTATCATACTGGTGTTTTTTTCATTTGTTTACCATTCTCAACAGAGGCTTTCAACTACCCTAATACCTGTCGCTCGTCTACTAACACTACAATACGAGCCCAGTACGAGCACCGTACCTATTTAATATTTCAGCTGCTTTTCAAAGTAATGTTCTTTGAGAGCTTTTTGTAGGATTCCTCTAGGCTCGGCACAATCTGCGGTATTTTTTCAGAAAACAACTTCAGGATTCCATTTGTATTACCATGTTAGAGTCTGTGTTTGTAAATGTGGACAAAAGGTAAAAATCTAATATTGTCATAATACGTTTGTTTGAAGATATTATTTTTAGTTTGAATAGTAACATTACACGGCTAAGACTAAACATTACAGTGGATTATTCCAAAGATATTTATGTTATACGTAGATATAAATAGAAATGATGCATAAAGGATGAATTGATTGTGTAAAAGATGATGAAGGAAAAATAGTAAAGCACTGATGACTCATAGAGATTTATTGAAGAAAAGAACAGAGGATGACGATTATATTCGTTTTCAATGTTTTAACCCACAGTTTATTTTTTCATTTTAATTTGCGCCTGGATTAACTTCATTGAAACGAAACCAATTCTATGAATGATATAGCCTTTTTTGTGCATTCATTTTGAATTTTTTACATTATTTTAATGAAAAGCTTATTTTCATCGTACAAAACGTGGACAGAGATGATTATTTTTTCATTACACGGGTTCGTAATGAAAAAACGTATTTTTGGATACCTAAAGTGTTTGCAGTACCTATTTAGGTAGCGATAAGTGGGTAAGGAGTTTAAGAATTATGTTTTATATAGAGTCAAGCTCAAACTCAAAGCATTTATTTCAATTAAACCATTTAGAGGCACTTTTGAATTGTCAAATTATATAGTCGTTAATTTAGTCAGAAAGTTGAACCTAGTTGCCCATTCCAAAACGTAGATCTATATGGAGAAGAACGGGCAAGAAACTCCAAGGACACTCTTTTAAATATAATAATAATACCAGCCTTTTACTGTCCCACTGCAGGACAAAGGCCTCTTCTCATACAGAGAAGGCACGAGCATAGATCACCACGCTTGCTCAAGACGGGTTGGCGATTTCAGACTTATATTAACTAAAGTCCAGGTTTCCTCACGGCGTTTTCCTTCACTGATGTCAGTAATGTCCAAGATAAACTCAGAAAGTACTTATGAATTGAAAAAGTCACATTGGTACTTGCTCGGATTTGAACCCACAACCTCGTGCATGAGAGGCGAGGCCTTAACCACTGGGCCATCATAACATCAAGAGCGGTGTGATAGGTCGCAAAATATGCCCATTGCATCTTGTGCCTCTCCCCATGCGTTAAAGATGTGTTTTAATAAGGTGACAACGGCGTCAGTTGTGCAACGTCCTTTGGTGAAACCGTACTGTTGATCGTGTAGCATATTATTACGATTAAAATAATGGAGCATTTGATTTAACATTACTTTTTTAAACACCATGCTGAAAACCGGCAAAACCGATACGGGTCTATAATTATTAGTCTTTGCTGTCCCCGAATTTGAATAGCGGAATAACTTTACTGAACTTCATTAAATCCGAGATTACCCTTGATTTATTTATTTATTTATTTAAACTTCTTACACACAATAATGTACAAAGGCGGACTTAATGCCTTAGGCATTCTCTACCAGTCAACCAAGGGTGGTGAAGAGATGATCACACAGAAATTAAATATTAAAGCTAAATAGGGTGCAATTGTCTCAATAATTGATTGACAAACTTTAGTAGACATGCCCCACAGATCTTCGCTTGCTTAAAAGCCGTAACAACGACCACAGGTTATACAGGGTGGATTCAAGGATCAAAAAACTTTTCTGGACCAATTGAGGTTTGAGTACTAGTTGGTCTAGTAGAGTTTTTTGATCCTTATAAGAAACAGGATCGATTGGCATCAAAAAAAGTTTTTGTGAAAACTGCCCATTTCCTTGCTGACTGTAATTTTTTTTGAATGCAGATCTTAATTTATCAAAAAGTTAAAGACAGTCTCCTAAGACCGTTTTCTTCTAGCGATAACGGTTAAGGTAGGTGTCCTTACTGCCCCATCTCAAAAATCCACCCTGTATATATTTAAATTTAAGGAGGAGCGAGGAGCTCGTGGCTAAGTAACAACAGCCGCACTGGTCGATCCATCAGGTTAAGCTACGTTTGCCGGGGTTGGTCAGTGGATGGGTGACCATCTGTACATACCGAGAATCCTCCGTGCCTCAGAAAGCACGTTAAGCCGTTAGTCCCGGCTGTCATTCGTGGATCTTTGACAGTCGTTACGAGTCGTCAGAAGCCCGAAAGTCTGACACCAGTCTTACCATGGGGTATCGTATTACCCAGTTACTGGTTTGTGGAGGTCAGATAGGCAGTCGCTCCATGTAAAATACGGGTATTCAGCTGCATCCGGTTACACTGGAAGCCGACCCCAACATAGTTGGGAAAAGGCTAGGCAGATTGATATATTTAAATTTAAATTCCACTTATCAGGCTGAAACATTCGCTCTTAATAAATCAATAGCAAGTACATAAGTTGGAGGAATATAAAGTTTCCGTAGTTTTAATTGGAATGTGAAGAAAGTTGCAAATTACTGAGCAACATCGATGTTATCGCAAATGAGACCGCGGGAAGTGTCCAGTGTATAATCAATATCATTTCTTTTATTTTTGTTTGTTTCATTGTTAATAATTTTCCAAACTATCTTTATTTTATTGTCAAACTCAAACTCAAACTCAAACTCAAAGCATTTATTTCAATTAAACCATTTACAGGCACTTTTGAATTGTCAAGGAATCGGTCAGTCAGAAATATAAAGCTAGTTGCCCATTCCAAAGCGTAGTAGGTAGGTACCTATGGAGAAGAACGGGCAAGAAACTCCACGGACACTCTTTTAAATAAATTGTTACAAAGTATTTGTTACATCATTCATGTTGAAATTAAACATGTGAGAACAATGTAGAAAGACGTGCACGTTAGAAGCGTCCGTAATAAAAATATAAAACAAAGAACAATTCAAAAATTTAAATCAGCCAAGGCAGCTAAGAGTTGACCTGTCCCAACTGACGGCGCCCGTTCACGAACATGACGCATGGATTAGCACCATTCAGCTCAACCATTTTGAAGGGAGCTAAATGATCCAACACACGCGCCACCATCAGCGAGACATCTGAGTGAGCATGACATACTCACAGCCGCCAGGGCACATTCAAGTCAATAAAATACGTATTACCCGGTAAATGTTAGCTCTTTAGTACATAGTACTCACACCGGTGCTCTGAAATTATATAATACAAAGGAAATTGATTTTATACAATGCAAAAATAGTCTTAAACTCTTCAGCAGCTCCAACAGTGTTTTCAAATGTTAATCAAATAGTTGTGGTTGTGGAGCAGGACCAGCATTGAGCCAAGCATTTTTATCAGCGATGTAATCCCCCAACTTATAATATGCCTGCCTGCATAGTGTGCGTTTTATACAAGATTTGAATTTCGTCTCATTCAGTTGAAGTATGTGGGGAGGAATTTTGTTATAACATTTTAAACAGTATCCCATGAAAGATGAGTCCACTTTAGCCAGTCTGAAACCTGGTTGAACTAATAAGTCCCTATTTCTTGTACTATAATTATGTCTATCACCTCTTTTACTAAAAAGATGTACATTTTTTCTTACGTGCATAATGTTTTCATAGATATATTGACAAGGTACCGTCATCTGTCTACGAATTTAACCTTGTTGCTAATGAATTAAGCTTTAGCTGCTTACCTGCTATACTTACTATAAGTTTCCATGTTAATATACGGCTTAAGAACATACAGTTTACTTATTCTTTCTCTACTTTTCCTGATGCGTTTAGTTGCCCAGTCACTGAATAAAAACTTAAGGCAAATGATATATTAATAGAAATTGTATACACCTAAACGCTATCTAATCACCCCCCCCCGCCCATCAAAAATGGTTTTCCTCTCACCATTACCAGGGCAGCACATATAACTGATTACCCCAGCCTAACAGTATTACTTATTGATAGCGCCAGCAGCCCAATTGGCATGCTGCCACAAGCCTGGATTATGTTTGTTCTACATTCCCGAGGACGGTGGCCCACAGTTTACTGAGCCAGATCATATTAGGTATATGTTTGTGGGTTCTTCTAATTATTATTATGGTACATACGTATAATCAGATCTCTTTCATGTTTTGAATATGACTCGTTAGAGCAGATAAAATAGGTTCTTGGTAGATTCAATATTGGAAATCAAATCTGTGTTAAAGTTGTTATCATTGTTGATCTAGATAAACATACAGCGAAAGTAACAGCTATCACATCGCCATGGAGTCTGAGGTAATGTAACATATAGGTGTATGGCTTAGAAATATCATTTATTTGCATATGAATAAAAAAAACAGCGCCATGTAACTAAAGTGAACTAGATGATTGTCGAGAGTTTGTTAGGTAAGTCTATAACCATAATATAATTTTCCGACAAATAAGTAGAGCAATGTCGATATCACTATTAAAATGGGTGCTAAAAACATGAAGGAAGGAGGGTTCTAATTTAAATTTCGCTCTATTGTCTTTTTACACTGTGTCTACGTTTCACACTCAACTCTCCCGTCGCAGTTCTGCTGGAAGAAATTTCTAATGAAATAAACAGTATCTTTGTGCTCTTCTATCTTTACATGTTTTTCCATATTAAATGTACCTACATCAATAATTCATTACAAAGCTTCTTTGTTTATCAGGCTAACCAGGCGTTTATTACACCTGGGAACTACTAGGAACGGCCTGCGCCTGGTGACGGGGACCATCATGGGACACTGCTCGCTAAACAAATATTTCCAAACAATAGGCATAACGGACAGTCCTCTGTTCAGGGCGTGCATGGATGCTGAGGAAACGGTCGCGCACGTTCTCTTTAAATGCACAGGCGTCACCTAGTTTAGAACAGAAACCCTCGGGTCACCCAGATCTTTTACAGATGTTCTGAACATACCAGGAGATTTAATTAACTTCTGGAGGGAGGTGGGCTAGTTGGAATAACCGCCAAACGGCTGCCATGGCCCACGCACAATGGTCCACCTGACGGACGGATTTAAGTGCGGAAACCAAACTCTATAACTTAGAACATTAGTTACAAGGTTATTAATAACGAACAAAATCACAAGCTCACTTTACAGCACGTTTTTTCCTTAAATGATGTTCGACCACGCCTCCTTACTACGCCGCGTACTGAACCTAAACGTGTCGCTTAAAATAAATAGAACGCTTCTATATATAGACGGAACCTCTTTCTGCGTGAATATTTAATTATCGCACTACGTGTAATACAAATGGGTTACAGGATCTCGAATGGTGAGGCTAGTCTTCACGATACATCCCGGGAATCCTAGTGAGGAGACGAGTGCTATTTCAATTTGTAATATAAACATAAATACAATAAAAGTAATGCTCTGAAGTAGATATAAGGATTCAAATTAAATGCTTTCTACTTCCGGTACAGTCAGCAACAAAAATCGTTGACACTGTAACTTATAAAATATAATCTATGCTAATTTGATACAAACATTTTCGATACATTGCTTTTCTGCATTTAATTTAATAATAGCTACGTGGCAATACTCATAAAATTTTATATTAACATTTTTATTATATTAACACATTTAACAAAAAAAAAAAAACTATACAGATTTTTGTACTGAACATTTTGCTTAATAATTAAGATTTAAAAGAGCTGAAGTGTTAATCTTATTTTTTTGCCGACCGTACCTAAGGAGAAATAATAATCCTATGTAACTATTATATACATGCGAAAGTGAGTTTGTATGTTTGTTTTTTTTTTTTGTTACGCTTTCACGCTAAAACGGCTGAACGTATTTGGATGACATTTGGCACATGGGTAGGCCATGACCTGGATTGGGACATAGGATACTTTGTATTCCGATATTCCTACGGTATCCTGATTTATGCAGGTTAAAACCGCGGGTCACCGCTAGTTTTTTAACCGACTTCCAAAAAGGAGGAGGTTATATGTTCGACGCGGTTCACTAATGTTTCACCAAAACTCCATTGTCAAATTTTTAGTTTACAACCAACGTTACGTATACTATTTATTTTACAAACAACTTATTTCGCAAATATTTTATTTTATAAACACTCGTTTTACAAACATTTATTTAACAAATGCTTCTCTTTTCAAATGTTTCGCATTTTTAATCATTTATAAATTTTTCATTTAATATTGTGATTCTTTTGAAAAAATCATGTTTATATTAAATATAATTTTATAATAAATTTTATAAACCAGTCACAAAAGGATCATGGTTGAAATTTCCATTTGGGTCTGAAGTTGTTTAAACCGACAAAAAAAAAAAAACTATATATTCTAGTCGTTTTTGAGATCACAGTTTTAACCTAACCTAACCTAACCTTTTTCGAGAATAAAAATATTTAACCTAATCTAACTTTTGGTTCCGCGTCGCGTAGCCTACTACAGATAGTGCGATCCACGAAGACGCGCCCCACTCCGCTCCGCTCCGTAGTAAAATACAGCTTACAATACAGTAATCGCGGAGTGGGGCGCGTCTTCGTGGATCGCACTATCTATAAAAAAAAAAAAAAAAATCTGTTAGCATATGTCGTTTCTGGCATTTTTTTTGTTTTATGGTTTATATGTTACAATTACCCTTTTGCTTATTTAATGAGTTTAATTTTTAGGAAATTGCGTAATTCAATATGGACAACGTTTTTATTCCAAACATTGTTTTATGAGATAACATGAATAAAAAATGAATAATTTGTCAAATAATACGTTATTAAAAAAAGTTTATCGGATAATGATTTTCGTAATTGAATTATTTGACAAAGTTGTTATTATGTAATGATGAAATTACAAATATTTTTGTCAATCGTTACTTGTCAAATGAAAATTTGTAAATTAAGTTTTGGTGAAATGACTGGTCACCGTTCGACGCGTATGTATGTTTTTTTTTTTTTTTTCGTTTTATATTGTCCGCCGATTCCTCCGTCAATTGTGGACCGATTTTGAAAAATATTTTTTTGTATGCAAGGGTATGCTCCCGGATTGGTCCCATATAAATTTTATTAACTTCACTTGGATAGTTTTGGAGTAAGCTTCAATAATACGTATTTTTCCCACTTAGTATATGTGGATGATAACTTCCTGTCACTGTTATTTACATAGCAGGTAGTGGTATTCGAGTTTGTGTGGGGTAGGAGCCACAACTAAAAAGTGAAAAATAAAAACTTTTTACAAAAAAAAAACAATCGTCTTCCAAAAAAAAACACTACAAAGTGAAACATTTTAATTAAAGTAATTTTTCACTTTGTAGTGTTTTTTTTGGAAGTCGATTGTTTTTTTTTTGTAAAAAGTTTTTATTATACAACAGGACTGAGGCAATGTTATTTTCTGTAAACTTAGATACTTCCCATAATTTTTCCAGATTTTTGATGTAGGCATGTTTTATCATATTCCAATACCCATTTAGGCATCTTCCAAGCAAATTCAATTACTGGCTTTCATTTGGCTAAAAACAGACGAATTCTACTTGCTATTTTTATTCATCATCCCAGCTCTGAAATTAGGTTCAATTTCAATATTCGGCTGTTCTTAGTGTTCTCAGACCGTTCCTTTGAAATATCAATTACATTATCTGTCTGTTATTTTCAAGCTTCTATTTGGTTAGGGAGTAGTCAGTCTAATTTTGATTCCGAAGATTGTTGTACTTACTAAATAGTGAAGTTTAAATATGAGTGGCTTTTTCATTCCTCGGAAAGCACGTTAAGCCGTTGGTCCCAGCTGTCATTCGTGGATCTTTGACAGTCTTTATGAGTAGTCAGAAGCCCGAAAGTCTGACAACCAGTCTTACCAAGGGGTACATATTCGTATTACGATTGCTTTTCCCGAAGGGTAAACCGGGGGTGTAAGGAGCTCGTGGCTAAATAATAATAGCCGTACGGGTCGATCTCCAAGGGTTAGCTACGCTTGCCACGGTTGGTTTGTGGATGGGTAACCATCCATTACATCCCTCCCTCCGCCCCCTCCGCACTTTGGAAAGCACGTGGCTGTCATTAGTAGATCTTATACAGTCATTACGAGTAGTCAAAAGTTCAAAAAAGTCTGTCAAAAAAGTTGTCTCATGTTACCCAGTAACTGGGTTGTGGAGTTTAGATAGGTAGTCGCTCCATGTAAAGTACTGGTATTCAGCTGCATCCGGTTAAACTGGAAGCCGACCCCAACATTATATAGTTGGGAAAAGGCTTGGCAGATTGACAGATGTTTTTGTAAAATGTTGCGAGGACATATTATCACATCTGTCTTAATCCCCGATGGGCAACCCAGAGGAGTAGCTACCCATATAATAAATAGTACGATCCCTATTTCGCCATGTTTAAGTCTTTATATGTATTATATTCAAATGCGTTTTCCCTTCATTTTTATGGCATTATAATGAAAAGAAGAGAACGCATTAGTATCATAATGAGAAGCTTTAAGAATAAAGGTATAAATAATTACTAAATTAAACGAACTTACCTAAGTGAAGTTCTATTGTAATTATACGAAGTGCTTAGTCCTCGATAATTATCCTGATTTACTATGTAGTCCCACTATGTTCCATTGTGTACACGCGAATATTCAGAGAATAAAATCCTGCAAAAAAAACTTTTACGCTGGCAACTATATCCAGCTTATGTCATTCTATTTAGAGTAATCTGCAATGAGAGATTTAAAATTAACAGACAGTAATTCTCCAACTTCAATCCCAGGGTCAAAAAACAAACTATGGTCTTGTTTAGGGCTTGGGAGGGAACATAGTATCGAGGACTAAGCACTTCGTATAATTACAATAGAACTTCACTTAGGTAAGTTCGTTTAATTTAGTAATTATACTCGTGCTTAGTCCTCGATAATTATCCTGATTTACTATGTAGATGTTTAGAGAGATGAAGTTGGAAATTACAAACATCTGGCACCATTATAAAATAAAACATTCAAATATCATAAAATCAACCTTTTGTACTTGACTGAAAAAGCTTTTCAACATTTAAACTTAATTCTCTTCTAATTCTAATTATCAACCAAGTATACAGTATATTCCTCCCAGTATACTACTTTTTATTAATTCATGACAAAAAAACACATCAGTCTCAACATTACCAACATTCTTGCCAAAGAGATATTTATTATTTTCTCTAATCAAAGGTCTATTATAATGGTTTGCAAAAAACTTTTGATCCTATTGACCAACCAACCGTTTTAAATATACTTAATATTTACTGACACACCTCTACTCGCCATTGAAGCATGACGTGTTGAATGAGGAGTGAATTTCTTGATTTCTATGCCACTTTCCATCATTGTACGAGTATGTTTAATCCAGCAACTAATTGTTTGGCTATTAACGTAATTATGCGGCGTTTTTTATTTTTAAAGAATGAATTACAAATTTTCTATATTAACTAACTAAGGCTTTAACAATTTGTGTGTATGTAATATTGTAATGTAATCGCAGGACAAATGTCAGGTTTCATATGAAAATAGGGTAACATAATAGGTACTCGTTTGCTGTTTTCCTGTCTTAAATGTTTTTAAAAAAGCAGTGTAATAAATTGGATAATATTAAGTCTAATTACAGATGAGGTTTCTTTGAGCACTAGTAAGAGCTGAAAGAATTAACTACTTTTTTTTTTTTTTTTACTTTGTCAAGTGGTAATTGCTGTAATGAGTACCATTTTCCTATGCAATTCAGTACCATTGATGGATCCCACGTATCATCAGTATTCAAGATGACTTGGTCGTAATTTGATGATACATTTAGAACCTCTTAATTTAAGGATCCGTCCCTACATCAGAATCTATGATCAATGACAATGCAGATCTATTAGTGTTCATTGAAGTATATGAACTGCCATTATTGAATTGGTGTGAAAGGAACTCTAATATTTTAGTGATTGAAAAATCGTGAATATTTTTAACATTACGAGAACAAATCCACCACTTAAGTAGTGCTACAGAATGCTGTTTGACAATGTTATCTGATAAAGAAGATATCATGACGTTAAAGGTGTCATCTGTATCATTTGCTTCTTAAACGCTTCCCTGACAATATGCAGGACCCCAAGGAAAAAAGGCTGCTGTGCAGAGGATGCAGTATTCTGGAAGGTGACAACAACAATTGGTTTGATGGTTCAGGCCATATACCTTAATCTGTGATATGACCCTGGAATTAATAAATGGGTACCAAGGTTGTGATGGCCACATAGGAAAAAACTAAGATGCTAAAAAAATTTGATGTTCTTTAATTTTCAGAATAGTTTTTTAAATGAATGGAAATGGTAGAAATGCCTAAAATAATGGGTAATTTATCCAAATTACTGTAAATGCATCCATATTTTCTGCAAGTGGATCTCTATGCCAGGGCAGATATCTATCACACTTAGTATTAGCTCTAGTAGCAACAAATAGATCAATGTAATGATTTCCAAAAGATCTCACTATGTCCTGAAAATCTGCCAGTTCCCACTCACAATCAATGTTTTTATTTCTAGACTCAAGTTCAGCATTTCTGCTGTCTTTGGATCATACTAAGAATGTAGATATCCCTATTTTTCGGGCTTCACACCAATGCCATATATGCCTAGCCAGGCAATTAAGATTATTAAATTGATTTCCACCCATTGAATGATATAATCTATTGTTGTAGTATTGTTTCTATGTAATAAAATTTGGCATAATTTTAAGTCCTCGATAAAACCTTGTAGACCAAGATAAGCAGCTATCAGTTCCAAATAGCTTAAATGATTTGCCTTGTCTTCTTCTGTCTAAACCCCATTTGCTATCTGACCATCAAAACAAATATCTAAACAAGTGTGAGATGCATCTGACTAAATTTCAATCTCAAATTGACAATTTTTACAGGGTTTTTGTACATTTATGCCACCAGTGTAAATCTTCTTTACAGTTCATATTTATGTTTATAATTAAATCTAAGTCATTACTGTGGTAAACTAACTCTGCACATTTTTGTTTTTCCAAAATTTTAGTGCACTTAAGTATAGTAAAACATAACTCATACATGGACAACAAGCTGTTAGAATGAGGTGTAAAGAATAGGTGAAATGAACATTTCATTTTATCTGTCACTGTCAGGGTCATAAATTCTTCATATCAAACACAAATCTAAGTACTCAGCAACTTGATTAGATTTGAGTTTACTTTTATCCTTATTTATGTAACAACCAAAACTCCAGAAGGTTGATAGTTTTACAAAGAAAATGAAACATTCTAATAAACTTTTCAAGATAAATCACAGATTTTAATCACCCACTACATTGATATGCCACTGCATAGATAAGATATTACTGGTGTGGGGCAGTACACAACCCAAGCACAAACAATTGAATTCATAGACATTGTTTTTACAATAAACCCTCCAATAGGTTTTGTCATCACATCAATGTTCAGTGTTCACTGATATCAAAAAATATATAAAAAATGCATCTTTTAAATCAATTGTGTACATGTCATCTTTTTTAGAAAATGAGTTTACATAATGTCCGTATGTATGTCTTTCATTTGAAACTGTTTTGTATGGATATAATTTATTCAGACATTTTAGATTTAATGTTATAGTGGTATCTCCATTTTGTTTGAGTATAAGTAGTAGATATTTTTGATTAAAAAGACTGTCCACTGACAGGTGCACACTGCACATTTATATTAATAACACTCAAATCCACCAACCTGTTAGGTTCTATTCATATAACTATATTTTCAGACTCTGAAAATGTAGGTACTATTTTAAGGTGATAAATAGGTAAGTATTATGTTGTGTAGGAAATTTTCATAAATTAAATTTTATATATCTTCAACCATTACCAGATAACTTTATCTTTTGTGATCTTTTGCCAACAAGGATAAACATATTTAAAACGACATGCAAATGTCTTTACCTCTATGTTTGGTACACAGGTTTGTGTTGGTACATCTTGCCTGATGAAGTCCTCTGCTGTTGGTTCTTCCCGGTGGTCCTAGGTTGATACCTGCCCCCCCCCCCCTTCCCTGTTTGGTTCGACTCGAATGTGAAGGGAAGGGACTCAAATGCCTGCCCATTTGAGTTTTCCTCACATTTTCTTAAATGTGTAGTTGGGGCTGCCTTCTTAATTACCTTTGCAGACTTGTACGTGTTCATTAAATTTTTCACTAAACAGGAAACTTTTCCATTTCAGTGCAACTGTTGTTGAAACATCTTTGAGAATTTTGAAATTCTTTGTGTTTTGATTGTTTTTATCAAATTACACACAAACATTGCGGTAAAGCAATTCCTTATTGCTATAGTGGTCCTCCACTCTTGGTCCCTTTCCTTGATTGGCTCACTCAACAGACCTTCTAATTACATGTTCAATTTTGAAGCATCCAGTAATAGTAAATAGTATTAATATTAAATATATTTTACATAGGTTGTTCTTCTTATAGTACATACTTAATCACTTTAAATACTTTTTAAGTAAAACATTTAGGTTTTCTTGGTGGTGGACGGGATTCCTAAGGCCATTATCATTGCTTCATGCAACTCCATAAAACCATCATCTCTTAGTTCTTCGGTATCTACAAAGCACACTATCATCATTAGACTAACTTAGTCTGATGATACATTAATAAGTGTAAAGAACTGATAATTCTTTATCAATATTGTAATAATCATTTCTCACCAGAGAAAACAATAATACGTGCATATCATAGAACTTCTAGATATACATTATATTTTGTGCCTTTTACCTCAACTTGAGGTTTCGAGATCTAGCCTCGAGGTCCTGCCTTATTTTGTAATGATAATTTCTCACGAGAGAAAATAATATGTCGTGCATAGGCGGTGCATACCATAGAACTTCTAGGTATACTCGTACATTATATTTTGTGCTTTTTTCCTCAACTTGAGGTTCGAGATCATAACTCGAGGTCTTGTAGTAACACGAACTTCATGTTACAAGAACGGATGTACCGAGCACCGGCAATATGGCGGATAATTAATATAGCCTCTGCTACTTTGCAATCCAAATCAATCAATCGTAATCCACTGAAATTTTTCAATAATATCACACATACATACCTGTGTTTTCGGCTTCGTTTACAATATTTTATGTCTTTCGCTTTCATACTGATTCCAGGACGCCGGCAATGACTTATGCCGAAATCGTCCTCGAGTTTGCATACGCGGTTTTTTACCAATTTTCTTCCACATGTTATTGCCTGCCATTGTTGTTGATAATATTGCAAAAATAATTAGTTTTTATAAGAAAATTCAATAATTTTCTTAAAAATTACGTGCGCTACACGACGCGAAAATAGTGAATGACATAAGCTGGATATAGTTGCCAGCGTAAAAGTTTTTTTTGCAGGATTTTATTCTCTGAATATTCGCGTGTACACAATGGAACATAGTGGGACTACATAGTAAATCAGGATAATTATCGAGGACTAAGCACGAGTATAATTGTATGTTTTTGGAGCAGACTTCGGCCATTAATAAAGTGAAGTTATAGGAATTATGCAACTTTTAAGAACTAAATACCTATGTCGAAAAGAATGAGTCTGGTACTTATTAAAGTATATTTTTTTTAATCTGTATTATAGGAGCTTGGTCAACAAGGCTAAGTCGCTCTATAAGCCTTTCTTATAATATTGTAGGTACATCATTTTATAAATATAATACAGTTCTTATAAATGAGATCAAGTTATACAATAGCCTCGTTGTTTCTGACAAGGAGTATGCTAGAATAGTATTGCATCTTCTACCCCTCGACCATCAACTCAGCTCTGAGATCTTTGTTCCGGGCACACTGCAGCATTATAATATGAAGAACGTCTTCTACTTTTTCACATTCTGTGCAGTTGGGGGAAGGAACTTTTTTCATGAAATATTAAGTGTCCATTGAAATACTTAAACAAAGAGTGAACTTAGTCTAGTTAGAAATAAAGGTAGGTTTTTATTTCCATCGCACTGGATACTCGTATACTCGTATCGCTCACAATCGCACGACCGGATCTACTAACGTTCTCAAACAAACCACTTTATTCTACTTACCTTTTTGCTCAGAATACTGTTGTTTCGATTTGTTTGACTGTTAGTGAAGTGTACATGCAACCTTTGTCCTGCTACTATTTGTTCGTCGAAACAATTTTAAAGTTATGAAAAGGGGTGATCTTGTTTGTACATGTTAAGGAGAATTAGAACACCTTTGACATTGCAAGTTGTCGTACAACCTTTTAGGTTTATGGCCTAAATAACATGAACTTCTCTGAAATGTTGCTGTTTCTTGATCGACCCCAGTCCTCTGTCTGATGTTTTTTGTAAGTCGTACAAAAAACATCACACGGTGAACTGGGGCCCTACCTCTCGTTTGTAAGGATTTATATACCTAAATACTTAAGTACGTATACAGGGTGTAAGGACATCGACGCGCAAACTGTTACCATGAATTCAGTACAATGATTCTAGACCCCTCTGCGTTGTAATTTATTGTCGATTATTTAAAAAAATATCATCTGCTCCATGTGTTTTGACACACAAAAAACACCACCACGACTCATGCACCATATCCAACAGCAGATAACCATAAATACCGTGTAACCTCAAATATCCGCCACTAATGTTCCATGTCAATGTATTTGTTGATCCCGGCGTCCATAATGCATGCTGCTCCATTATGTGCGGGCATCGACCGCGCCATGTCCGCGGCTATTTGTACGGACTACGGAGATCTGATCTCGCATTGTGTTCAAGAATTGTAATGGAAGCTTTGATGGCCGTTATTGGGTTTCACTTTTATTTGGTATCACGTTCCGTGTTTGAATATTTTTGAATCGGATTTATTGGTTTCACCTACTTTGTTTTGATTTTGTAATGTTGGTGTTAGTTTTGATGATACTACGGGACGTAATATCGGGTGGGCTATGTGCCTGTGTTTACGAAGTCTTTGAATTTTTTAGGATAGGTACAAACTACATTTGGAAGTTCTAGACCTTAGGTAACCAGTACGCGATGCTATTTAAAAATGTCATAACAATCTGCGTATTTTAAACGACAACGATACTAAGATTTTTGAAATCCTGGTTGCAATTGTTAGGTTTTGAATTTAGTAATACGAGTACATCATTCAATAAGCTTTTCGAAATCCTGTTTGCAATTGTTAGGTTACAATTTATTAAAACATTATAGTTGGATTTATTGTACTGGCAACACCGAAAGATTCGATATGTCAAAATGGCGGAACAAGCACTCACGAAGGTAACACGTGCTAGGGGGCTGTGTCGGTTTAAAATATAGATTGGCATAGAATGGTTGGAGATCTACTGTAAATTAAAGTTAGAAACGACCTATCCTCCTACCGGTTTATACCTATTAGTTTTATTGTGAATTTTCGAATCTATACATATAAAATGCTTTGTCCTGAATGACTGACTGACGACTGATCAACGCACAGCCTAAACCGCTGATCGTAGAGACCTGAAACTTGGAGGGTGAGTTCTTTGTATTACGTAGGCATCCGGTAAGAAAGGATTTTTCTAAATTCTACCCCTAAGGGGGTGAAAAAGGGGGGCAAAGTTAGTATGGGACAACGTGATTCCTTGGTCCAATCTACTTCAAATTTTGCATAAACATTCTTTAATAGAATTAATGGAAGACCTATTTCGTCTTTTGTTGAAATTCATCCCCTAACGGGGTTTAATAGGGGTAGAAAGTTATTTTGGGAGTGATTTGCTTCGAAGTTGATATCAATACTCCTTAGTGCTTTTGATTTAAATTAAATTTTACTTTAACACATGTTTGAAAAGTCAATCCGATTTTATTCAAAAAAGGTTGAACTCACATAAAGGCTTCGTGATTGCAATGCAAATATTCTTTAAAATTGGAATGTCTCGAAAGTCACCGTACTATATATATTAGTACCGCATTTGAAGGTTTCTAAGCTTTACAGAGGTCTGTATTTATTCCTAGGATTCCCCTAACACCCTCAAATTACCCCTTCGAATTCAAGAGAGTGCAGTTTCCCATAGTATGCTTTGCAATGACTATAAACAAAGCTCAAGGTCAAACTCTTAATGTAGCGGGAGTAGACTTGAAGGAAAGCTGCTTCTGCCACGGCCAGTTGTATGTGGCATGCTCCAGAGTAAGCGCACAGAGTAGCCTGGTGATTTTAGCACCCGAAAGAAAAACAAAAAACTTGAGAAGTGTCAAGGGACACCCGGATGGAACGAAGTTCCTCTTTCTATGAGAGAGAGAGAGAGACAGACAGAGAAACACGCGCACGCCCTTCGGCTTACAACTATAGCAAAAAGTGTCGTTACAACTTTTGGTCTCGAAGTATAAGTATAAGTCTCTTGACTCGTGTCGACTTATACACTCGCTCGACTTCAACTTTGACTTCGACTCCGACTCCGACTTCGACTCCGACTTCGACTCCGACTTCGACTCCGACTTCGACTCCAACTTCGACTTCGACTCCGACTTCGACTCCGACTTCAACTCCGAGTTCGACTTCGACTCCGACTTCGACTCCGACTCCGACTTCGACTTCAACTTCAACTCCGACTCCGACTTCGACTTCAACTCCGACTCCGACTTCGACTTTGAGAGAGAGACAGACAAAGAAATACGCGCACGCCACTCGGCTTACAACTACAGCAAAAAGTGTCGTTACAACTTTTGGTCTTAATTTTTTCCGTCTAGCCCCCTTTCGCAACTCGCGATAAGGAACTTCGTTCAAAAAATATTGTTTACAAAGAAATACTGCGGTAGGTGTAGTATTTCGATTTCGTTGTAAAAAGATAATACACCCGTGTAACTTTCGCCAGATTTTTTTATTTTTTCAGGTTTATTTATCCTTTATATCCCTACACTATAATAAAGATTGTTATATTATATATTATTCAAAAATGTTAACATAATAATTTATATGTTATAATAAAATTAATAACGTAAAAAACCAATAAAAAATCCTATTAGAACCATTTTCGACTTCTACGCGGACGAAGTCGCGGGCAAAAGCTAGTATTAAATAAATAGTGATTGGGGAATTAGGAGATGTGATGGTATGGTGTAGAATATTGAATTTGATGTTGGTAAAGAAATATAAATGAATGTCAAAATATTTTCGTGTTTCATATTATTTTCTTATCCCTGAAATGTTGTAAATAAGTAGTTTTATTAGACAGTTTTAGATTATGATATTTGGGTCCCGACTTAAGATTCATTTGGGTATTAGTATCTATTTTGTAGTTAAATAATTATATTCGGAATTAACGGTTTGAATTAATTTATATTACAAATCACTTGTAAAGAATATTCTATTCTATTCTATACAGTATACATACTATACAGAAATAAATACAAATAATTACTTGATTTATACATTTTTGTTGTCCAGGATTTGTAAGAGCTTTTAGTGTTAACATAACGAATCTATGGAGGAAATTGTTAAAAGTTTTGTATTGTCTCCCGCCGCGCGGCGCGTTGACGCGGTCGCCGTGCGGTGACTCGTTATCTTTGTTAAATAAGTTATTTTACAGCAAGGGTAGTTTTTTATCATACAATACACTAATCCTCTTTTTAAATAAGTAGGTACATACAGACCATGCTGAATTCGAACATTTCCTTTCACTTCTTACTTCAATATCATTCCGAAAATCCCTTTAAATATCCGGAGAACATTGAAATAAAAGGGTACTAAATTCTCTAAAACATGTAGTGAGCTCCAAAAAGGAACTAAATGTCGGGTAGTCGTACATTTCTCTTCATGCACGGTTTCAAGACTCGCGACTGTCTCTAAAAGATTCCGTTGGAAAAATGAATAGCTCCACACTAGGAACATTGCAGAGAAACGGGGTGAAGTAGGTACAATGATACTCTTAAAAAGTAATGTATTATGTTGAAATAAAAACCAGTAGAAGGAGTCGTGGCCTGGTGGAAGATGGCGGACTGACTGGCCACTCAGTAGTCAGTGGCACAAGACTGTTGGAGAAGAATATTATTAAATGGGTCATCTATCTATGTGGCTTCGTATAGTAATGACTACTTAGACAATTTATGAAAGCAAATCATCATGATTTGGTGACGAGGCGCCACCGTCACACCTCGACATTTTTTTTTTTCAATCTTTTTCCTGTGCCGTACAGGGATCATCATTGTACCTTAGTTTTAACCCATTGTAAGATCTTTAAACATTATGAAATGAAAATAAAGATAATTATGAATATGAAATTATTAAAACTATAAATACCTAAAGCATAAAACGACAATAATTGGCAGTAACTAGCACACAGACACACATCATTGAACCACGGTCGGGCACAAAAGAGAGACTTTAGTGACGGGGACACACTCCCTTACCGGATTTCAAAAGTTTATTTTAATGTTTCTAACGCAATTAACATGTTGGCGATAACTCAACCAATCAGAGCATTGGAATCGAAAGCGTTCCTCGGCAAATCAAGGTCTTGTTTATTTCATCATCGTCATCATCCAGCACTAGGGTGCTGGATGATGACGATGAGTGATGTGGATGATTGAGTAACACACGATCAATCATAATCAGAATCATTTTAAAAGTTACTGCTAATCCATATTGCTTCATAAGTTCGAAAAATTTGTCTGCTCTATAACGTAAATAACACAATGAATGTTGTAGAACTGTAAAAATTAAACAGATTGTGATAGATCGTCGGTTATGCAATTAGGGTGCTGAATGAGGCTGGCCCAGAAGCATGAGATTGGCACCAGAAAAGAGAGGTCATGATTGCATGCGCAATTAGGGTACAGGTTCCTCCCGCGATGGTAACAATGTCGTCCGCTCTCTCTCTCTCTTGGTTATTTACTTTTGTTAAACAAAATTCTAAGACACTTTAAATCGTTTTTCAAGTTTCAAATAAGACGTTATTTTATTTTCAATTTATAAGGGATTCTGTGAAATTGATCTGTCGAATAGTTCATATTGAGTTTAGTTCGCAGGACCAGCCTATGATTTGTTGAAGGTTGTCTTCTTATTCGTTTATTGAACTTATGGGTAACTACCCACAAATATAATGACCTTGACGTTTACCTGTGCAAATATTTTGAAACTTTTTTGTTCTAATGGCACTACTATTGTCACTAAAACCAAGCATTTGTATCGATTAAAATTCCAAAGCCATTCATATCACATCTACCTAGCCTTTTCCCAACTATGTTGGGGTCGGCTGCCAGTCTAACCGGATACCAGCTGAACACCAGTATTTTACATGGAGCGACTGCCTATCTGACCTCCCCAACCCGAATATGTTCTGTCACCATCTGATTAAAAAGTCTATAGCAAGGTTAATCATTTTTTGAAGTAGAAAAATCTCATTCTCTACATCTGAACTCCACGTTCTGATTTCTCAAAATGTTTTACTTTATTTCGCTGACGGTGATTTAATTGTACATTTCAGCATTTATTGAACTTCTACAGCCCTTTGAAAGTCTATTACTGCCACTGTACGTAATTATAACTCTTTTATTAGTAACACCGTTTATTCGATTAACTACGATTCTGTAATGCGTTTGAAAAGGTTTTTTATTACAAAATTTTAATTAATTTTATTTTACAGTTAAAGGACCATGGGGGTTTTGTATGGACCCCGCCCCCCTCCTCCAACAGTTATGTGATACATGTCAATATGTTTATAAGGATCCTGAAAAAGACCTACTGTCCTGTCCAGTTGCAAAATCGATCCTAACATAACCTAACGGTGAGAAACTGATCTTGGATTTTGAAGGTCACATGGAACTCCTCAATGATGAACAGCATTTGTGTATTCTTGTAATTGGGTAATTGTACAAAAAAATAAAAGAAAACAGCTAGTTAGGTTAGGGTAACCTAACGTCGCCCACTACCAGCCCCGTAAACAGGCCCGGAGGGACGGCGGAGTTGGGGACGTCTGCCACCCCCCCCCCCCCCACCCCCCCCCAACAGGCCCCGAAGTTGCGGCGCGCAGTGATCCACGCTGGCCCGTATTTGACGTCGCTGGGGAGTCTCACACCTCGCTCCTCCTACA
Organism: Agrochola macilenta; assembly: GCA_916701695.1. NCBI lineage: Eukaryota > Metazoa > Arthropoda > Insecta > Lepidoptera > Noctuidae > Agrochola > Agrochola macilenta. The sequence continues at coordinate 23,531,847 of OU753556.1, forward strand.
CGAAACTGAAAAACAAGTTTACTATCTAACATAAAATTATTTTCTGAATTAAATAATGAAATATTTAAGGCGTATTTCAAAAATTTTAATCAACTTATTTATCTACAATGATTTTAATAACTAACCTACTTTTAACTGTTTGCTATTTAGAAATGTACGAATAGGTGTACTTACACTTTCCGGTAACAATTTTCTATCAACCACTGACAAAAAGCAATTCTGGCCGGCGCGGTGCATGAAGTCTACGAATATTATATATATTATTATAATAGGGATGCACCATACAAACACACTTCGCAGTTGAGTACTTTCCAGACGTATGTAGCTTTCGTCAAACTTAACCGCAGCCATGTGCGTACTTCAACGAGGATCCCATTCGAAGTACTCGATGATCTGCTGGTCGAACTTTGGCGAATGAACGACCGATCGACCTCTGCCCTGTGCTTAAGCTGGTGTCTTGAAATGCCCATGATCGAGTAGCCGCTGTGTCGCCACTACGATCGACCGGGCCAGGTCCGGGGGTTCAGAACCCCACGAAGACTGAGCGAAGCCAAGTGTTCCGGCTCCGCGTAAAGTTATCACTAGCCCTAACGTACAGGTTGTACCATACCGACGTACTCCAAATTGGAATAACTGTTTGATTAACTATTTCGATCCATTTTTACAAATCACGATAACGCATTACGCGTCATACGGCGATCGCGGGTCAGCTGAAAGAACCCGGCGCCGGCAGCGTGGGGCCCCCGGTGCATGTAGAGGTACTCGCCGCCGCTGTTTGCGTGCGGACTAGCAGACTAGATTATGCCGTATTACTACACGCTGAAATTTTAATGGTTGTTTTCCCGTGGCAAAACGATTTGCCCTAAGTAGTACAACTAGTGAACCATAGAATAAAACTTAAAAAAAAAAGAAAAATGCATAAACTCGAAAGCATGAGCAACAATAGTAGTCGCATGCTTGCTTGGAGTCTCTCTGAGGGATCGAATCCAGAACGAGGTGATCCGGGAGAGAACCAAAGTTGTCGACATAGCTCACTAAATAAGTAAGCTGAACTGGCAGTGGGCCGGCCATATTAGCCGTAGAACCGATAACTTTTGGGGTAGACGTGCTCTTGAGTAGAGACCGCGAATCGGCAAACGTAAGGTAGGACGCCCTCGGGGTAGTTGGAGCGATGATCTTCGCAAGGTGGCTGGTAGCAGCTGGATGAGAGTTGACGAGAATTGAGCTGAATAGCGTGCAATTCGAGAGGCTTTTGTCCAGCAGTGGACTGCTATAGGCTGACGATGAAATAGTGAACAATTTTTTGAAAACTTCGAAAATAATGAAATAATTTACAGTTTCATTTACTTTATTGATTTTTGGGGTCCTCAAAAGGGAAAAATGGAACCCTTATAGGATCACTCGTGTGTCTGTCTGTCCTTCTGTCGCAGCAAATTTTCTCCGAATTGAACTAACCGTTTAAGTTGAAAGTTGGTACACTTATCAGTTTCTGTGACACAAACACGGACGTGTAACGAAAATAAATGAATTTTGAATATAAGGGTCACTTTTAGGGGTCAATTTTTAATTTTTTATTATTGTTCTGTGTACCGTGTGACATATCAAATGACTTGACATGTTAACTGAATCGAATGACTTGTGAGTTGTTTTTGATGACGAGATGTTTTTTTTTTAATTTTAAACTAAATGCTTTTAAAGATATTTAAGAAAATTGACCATTCCCTTATCCTACTCTACTGAGCCTAAAATGTTGAAAAAAATACAGATAATAGTTCTATACTTATAAATTACAGGAAATCCTGAAGGAAGTCTGTGGTCTTAAAATAGCATGGTAAATCTTCCAATATTATACGCACAAAGTAACATTTGCAGTTGGAATGTATCGGAGAACATGTTTTTCAACTACAATGTTAAGTTTGCCCTTGGGATGAATTCATCCCAACCACGGAACCCTTGTGTGCGTGATCCGACATGCTCTTGGCTGGTTTATTTTTCACGTGACGTTTCAAAATTTTGAGTTAGTGAAGTTAAACTTCTCGGCTTGTGCTTTCGAAATTGACTTTGACTGTGAACATTTTGACGTTAACTGTATTTTTTGCTTATAGGTAATGTTATTTGTTACTTTAGACATAATTTCAAAGTCTGACAACCAGTCTTACCAAGGGGTATTATAGGTGTCTCAGTAAGCAGCCGCTCCATGTAAAATACTGGTATTCAGCTCCATCCGGTTAGACTGGAAGCCGACCCTAACATAGTTTTGAAACGGCTTGGTAGATAAATAGACATAATAAAATAAAATAAAATTGACAGAAAAAGATATAGGCGTCAAGCCTATATCTTTTTCTGTCAATTTTATTTTAAAGTTTTATGCTTTGTGTGTTTTTGAGAAATAATATTTAAATGTAATGCGTTCTTATGTTATTGAGTTCGTTTTGAATGTACCTCGAAGGTCGTGTAATGCACGAGATCTGTGATTTTTTTTGATGCGATGCTATAGTAAATTGACATTTAATCTCAACTCTATTTTAATGACCAAATTAGTTTGACACCCAAAACTGATGGCAAACAAACAAACAAACGAATTAACAAACATGTCTGAACCTGTATTTTTATGTTAACCTACATGCACGTTTTGATTATTGTTTAAGCAAATAAATGATTAGCTACGAGAAAAAATAATCTCCATTGTAGCTTAAAACGTGTTGGCTTTATAAAACACCCCTACTCAATGCCAATGAATAAATAAACACGTTTTTATTAGAATGCAATAAAAAATAACACAAAAAGAAACAATTAATTCCTTTACAGGTAAGTGCAAAAGCGAGGGATGCTAAACCAGTGAATAAATCATTACATTCCTCAAATAAAATGTAACCAGAAAGCGCCAAAGCAACATTTTAATTTTAAAACGCAAAATTTTTGTTTCCCGAGCCAATAATTGGTTCTATCAATGGAAACAACGCAAAAACAAACATTGGTACCCTCGTCAATGTCCGAATGATACCTACTTTTAATTTGCCAGTTCGTTAAATTCGCGATGTCACTGGAACTGTGCAGGGGGAGGCAGGGGAGGGGGTGCTGGTGTTCAATCCCAAAAAAGTGAAAATTTAATGGAAAGCATTCGGCTGGTTGTGTTATTTGTTTATCAAGGTATGTCTGTCGTAACGTGTCATTCACCGGATGCGCGTAACACAGGATGGAGAACTGTACACAAGACGAAGGTTGTGGAGGTTGAATATTATTAATAAGGTATAAATAATAATAAAATTGGTTTCATTATGTAATGCGTCAGTGACTCGACTTGAAAGCGGGCATTAATTTTATAGTAACACATATTTGCTGACAGACAGTATCTTGATATCATAACTTAGCTCAATTCTTATGAACTGGGAACTTAATAGTGCGGATAACAATGAAACGAGGTTTGGGCGGAACCTTCAGAATGTTATACTTACCGCGTGCAAAACATGATATTCATTCAAATACAAATATTACAGCAAATACATAGGAAACTCTTATTGCTACGACTTGTTTTAAAATTATTTTCGACAGCACAACGAACAAACAAAACACACCATTTCGTTCATTTACAAAAACCTCTCAAAATTTAGCCCACAATATTTCAAAGTGAAACATTTCCAACATTACTTCGTTTGCAAGATACCGTACCAATGCACCCTTTGCCAAATTCATTAAGCATAATTAAGATAAGAATTTTAATCTATTGTTTCGTTTCTCATCCTGACGGGGCAAAAAGAAGGAAAAGTTAGCATTTCCCTTTTTTTCGACCCAACGATCTGTGGGCCTAGCACAAACACGCGGAGTAAACGTAATGTATATACCAAAGATCTTATAATTGAAAATATTAATTTCTCACATGATATTTAGATAGATATAATACTCTTTATTATCTACACCACAATAAAATACAGATATAAATGTAGCAATTTACAATTTATTTCCTTAGTTTTAAGATTTTGTTTATATCTATAGGTGATACTTATTAATTGTGCTCGTCGCAAAAATAGTCAAAGTCAAAGATTTATTTGCAGACTTAGTGTACATTTTGGTGTTATTATAATGTAGGTACTTACGACTTAGCGGCCTTTTACAGGCATCGCAAATTTGAGGGTTATTTATTTAACATCAAAAATAAAAACCAAAAAAATAAATAAAAATTGAACCAAAATGCTTAAAGCATTTTTTTTTTTTTTTGGGTTCATCAAATGACTCCTCCCGCTCTGGGCGGAGCGAGAGGGAGTGTCAGACTTTTACTGACTAAAACCCACCCGTGTTCCTTCCGTTGCCTGTGTGCCAGGGCCGCGATATCCCTTTCGGACAAACCCGCAACCCCAGCAGGATGCTTAAGGCACCTGTCTGTCCCAACGCGATTAACGAGAAACGAGTAGAACTAGCAACTAAAAACGTTTCTCGCCGGCAGTGTCAACAGTCAGTGATCAACTATTAGCATACGAGTATGTTTCTCTTTTACTTACACGGGACCTAAAATCTTTTGTACGTTTCTAGAGCTAGAAAATCGTTGATGGCTAGTCGCTTCCTTGTCGGTGGTGGGACAGCTGCCAAAGGATAGTTGTATTTTCGATAAAAAAATCCTTTGAATTTACGTTACGTTTACGGCGCGCGGTGCTAGGGCCTCCGTAAACGTATTTTCGGAGTCATTTCAATGTCAGTCGTCCTGTCACCTGCTTGACGTGGGAAGAATTTGTTTCTATTCTCATAAAATATACGAAGGGTATAAAAATTCTTGACTTTCATTTAGTTCAGGAAATGTCGTCATTTTTGCTATTTAACAAAATGAAGTTGTTTTATTTAGTCGTGCGTGAAAGATACCTAATGATGATAATTAATGGAAACGCGTAAGTTTTTCATTGTACTGGATACGCTATAGAATGAAGTCATCTGTGTATTAACTTCATAGTTAAGTGCATATTATCGGTTTTTTTTTTAGAGGCGGAGAACTTTAAACGGAATTAATACAGTTTTTTTTTTTTTAAGTCCATGAAATTGACTATATTTGACAGATAATTTTATGGTATTCATCTTTGAATATAATTTCGGGCAATTATAATTCCAAAAATAATAATAAACGAATTTTCATGGACATGACATTAGGCCAAATTCCACTCGAAAAGCAAACAAACAATTCACTTTTTACGCAAAGTTTTTCCCCTTCAAACGGATTAAATGAAAACATTTCCATTAATTTGCCATGAAGAATCCCCGTCGTTATGAATCACGGCCGACAAACAGGCGGATAGCTCGACAAAATATATTACACAACAAGAGACTGTAATGAGAGCCGAGCCTGTACTACCATTTATATTGCGAAATGGCAAAAAATGATATTTTACATTCTTTGAATTAAATATTCATGAACAAACAATGCGAAACGACTGAAACTGAGTAATGAATGACACAAGCGACCCGATGGAATAACGTATTGCAAACTAATGATCGGTTTTGCTTCATCATTACATAAATTGTGTTTTTAATTAAATAATAATATTTCAGATGAAATTAAAATTGCTGTTTTTTTTTGTTTCAGATAATGTTCGCGGTCCACACTCAGATGCGTTGAGGCAATATGTATGTCAGAAAGAGTTTGGACGTGAGGCTGATCGCCCTGTGCACCACGTGCCTGCTGCTGCCCGCCATCGCCTGCCCCTCGCAATGTATTTGCAAGTGGAAGAACGGGAAACGATACGTTGAGTGCTCAGAAAAAGACCTCAAAACTATCCCTAACTCTCTCGACCCAGAAACACAAGTACTAGACTTCACGGGAAACGACCTACAAGTTCTACAAAAAGAAACATTCCACAAATTTAACTTGCTCAATCTTCAGAAAATCTACTTACAGAGATGTAGACTGCAGAAAATTGATAACCACGCGTTCAAAGGTCTCGCGAACCTCGTCGAGTTGGATCTCTCTAACAATTACTTGACAGTCATACCATCGACCAACTTTGTTTTCTTCCCGTCGCTAATGAGGCTCTCGCTTAACAACAACCCAATAACGAGCATAAAAACTCACTGTTTTCAACATTTATCTTATTTGAATACTTTAGAACTGAGCGATTGCAAAATAGAAACAATAGAGAGAGAGGCTTTTTCCGGTCTCAACCACCTGGAGTGGCTGCGACTGAACGGCAACAGACTATCAAATATTCAAGGTGAAAATTTATTCCCCGATACGCTGCGAGGGATCAACTTGCAAAATAATAATTGGAATTGCGATTGCCATCTCAGGGATTTACATAGTTGGTTGTTGAATTTCAATATGCCGCACGCCGTCGAACCAATTTGCTCCCTCCCTGAACGTTTGAGGAAAGAGACGATCACAAAAGTCGTGGAAAACGAGTTGGCATGCTTACCGAAAATGAGCCCTACGTCCGTGTTCTTAGAGACGAACACGGGTAACAATGTGACCCTCGAGTGTTTAGTGAAAGCGATACCCGAAGCGAAAATAACGTGGTTTTATCAGGGGCAGATCATTCATAATTATTCGAGCATGTTACCGGACGTTCGCGACCTGTATTATGTGGAGAATGGCGTCACGGATAAAAAGAGCGAATTGTACATATTCAATATCGGGAACGACGGCAATGGCACGTACTCATGCATCGCCGAGAACCCCGCAGGCAGGTCTCGCGCCAACTACACAATACGAATACTAGTTAAAGAGGAACCCGTCGTTATAGTGGTCACGTTCCCGCAGAGACACCTAGTAGTCATTGTCACAGTAGTCTTTCTTATTATCGTCTTGCTTATAGCAATAATAGCCGTAGTATTATTAAAATTTAAAACGGACACACGAAGCCGAAAGAAAAAAGAGAGCGGCAAGGACGTGGCGTTATGTAATCAAATTCTGCCTTCGAACCGGGGGAACGGGATGCCTAAAAATAACGGCAGCGTCATTGTGAATGCGCACTCTCATCACGCACTGCACTACACTGTACAAACAAACCGTGATTACGAGTCGAGCGACGTGTATCAAAGCAATAACCTGAAAGGCTTTGTCGACAGGAACCCCGACCTAATTAGCGACGCGGAAACTGTAGCCAACAATGCGCAAAACGAGAACACAGTGTTATCAGTATACAAAGCTCAAACCGCAAGCGGCGACGATTTTCAAGAGGAAACCGCATTCACCGCACCGGCAATACCCAGACAGGTCACGTGGCAGGACCAACAGACCATCAACATGCCGCAGAACACTATTAACAACATGTATCAGCACTCGGCGGATGTCCACCTGAATCCGGGATGCTTCCTAGATAACGAAGGCTACCCGTACGACTACGGCTTACCGAAACATCCCTGCCGGCCGCCGATAATGTCCAACTATTCAGTAGTCGGTCCGTTTTATCAGACGTTACCGCACAATCGGCCGAAGGGTCAGAAGCTTGTTTGTAAATTCGCGAAAGACACGGAGTTTAATGCGTCCACGCCGCCCGCTTGTCCTAATTTTGAAATGGCGTTTGGTCCGGGAAACGTGCGGCGTACGTTGGAAGGGTACCCGGTACCGCGGAATAGGCAAATCGCGTTTGTTGGTAACGGGACGGTGTATTATAATGAGGAGTTCGTGCCATCTCCGCCGGAAGGCTACAAGACGGAGCCGGTTCAGTGTTGCACGCCGACGGAGGCGTGCAGTTCGTGGGTGAACCCGAAGGGGACGTGTGCAGTGATGGTGCCGATGAGTGTGGCGGAGGGGCCGGGTCGGTGCTACCAGGTGGAGACCCGGTGCGTGGACACTCAAACCACCGACGCCAGGATGCCTGGCGAAGGCACCGAGAGTGTGCTCAAACCTTTACCGCAAGTGGCTAACGCGAAGTGTGCTGCTGACATGTGTTCGGAGAGCCCCGATGAGGGTTACGTTGGTGACGCTAATGATATCTGACGACGACGCCAGACCGATAACGCTTAAACAGGGCAATTAAGACGCTAACAAAGTGATAAAGCGACTGAGTATAAAGTAGTTTTGTAAATATATGAGCTTACGGCGACGGCGAATGGAGGCGGAATTCCATTACTAAGCGAACGTTCCTGTTTGATCCCTGTTTTGCAATGTTTTGTATTTTTTTATGTAAGTCCGTTTGATACCGCCTTTGTTCGGCAGTCGTCGATAATGGTTAACCAAATATCATTAACAATTTCAATACACAAATTCTTTTTTAAGGCGAAGGTGTTTTTCTATTATGCAAATAATTAAAACCACTATTCAGAGTTATGTAGTTAATTTTTCTACATAAAATTCTATTGTATCGTCGATTAGTATATGTTTTGTATTTACTGATACTTCATTATATTTATACACAGATTTCAATATTGTTTCATAACGCATTTTTTTTAATAGCATTTAGCAACAACATATTGCAAACTATTCATTTAAAATTAAACAGGAATTATGACAAATACAATTTCAATTATTTCTTACAAAATGTCGATTCATTATTATAAAAATATTATTAATAATGTTTGGTTGAATAACTTTCGATGTTAGTTTTAATAAAAACATCTGAACAACAAAAAAAAAGTAGTCAGAATCTGAATGTTACAAAATTTTACTCAAAAACTGTCTCAATGTCTTAAAGCAAAGTTTATTAGAACTTTGCCTGCAGAATGTTTCCAACACGTAAGATGTTTTATACGCTAAATAATTAAGCAACCTCTCTGGATCGATGTTAATATGCGTAAGTGTAGTTTTAAATTCTGTGTGACGTCAAAAATTCTGAGTCTCAGAGTTTGCGCAGGTGTGCAATTCCTTTACCTTTTTTCCTTTTGTTTATTACATCTAATATGTACAGCGAAGGTATAAAAAAAATTGACACATTTTTATTGTTATTTGACTCCGGAAATGCTTTATCACCCTAAGGTTGGATGTCACTTCCATGTCAAATAACGACAACGACAACAATCTATTTATCTATGTGACAGTTACATAATTTCAACCCTACTGAAGTTTCAAGTTATTGGGAATTGTGCGTAACTATGAATGATAGGCTGGAAAAGCAACGATGCCATTAAAAGAAGATGTAGTAAGAACAATTTAAAAGAGTATGCTTAGATGGTTTGGTCATGTTGAGAGGATAAATTAAAGGTGACTAACAAAAGGTATTTACAAGGCAGATGTGAGTGGAAGCCGGGAGGGGACGCCCTAGGAGGACATAGTGACCTAATTGGTGACGTTCTTCAGGAAGGTCAGGTGCGTAGTATTTATTTATTTATTTATTAAAACTTTATGCACAAGTAAAAATATACCGTACAACGGCGGACTTATGGTGCAGAGACAAAACATGGCAGGTGCAACAAAAGGGATTGATAACACGAAATTAACTATAAAATACAAGAATAAATACATACATAAATACGTACATAAATACATACATTATACGTAGGATAAACAGAAAAACTTTGTCAGGAGAAATAACGATCGGTATAGGAGAAATAACGATCAGTAGAGGAGAAAACGAATCCAGCAAATCACCGCTGGGATGTTTCAGCCAACTTCTTGCGTATATGTTCACGTACCTTCACTTAGTGTACCAGCAACCGGCTTGCGTGTATGATCGTCAATAAAGCAAAAGAAGTATGTGGAAGGAGCGTAGGAGCTGGCTTTCTATAGTTTCTGCCTACCCGCATGGGATGAAGGTGTGAGTTTATGTATGTGTTGTCAAAAGAAGTAGGTAAAGCAATTACGAGGTCAAGTATTCTTTTTATTTTCCGACTCACCGATATTTTTTTTATCTGATAGTAAACTTTGACTTCGAAATAGGAAATAGGTAAAAGAAATGGATGTTACATTTATTATTGGATTCAGGAAAAAATTGTATGTGTGCACTTCTTTAGTTATAAAATTTTTGTGTGTGTGCTGATTTTTGCCTTAAATCGTAGGCAAAACAAAACCTGCTTTTAAACCTGTACGAAAAAAGGTAATATTGAAATAAAGCTGAACAAGGATCTTTTGGCGCGTGGCCAAAATCGGAGCTAACGCTGCCATCTTGTTTTTTTATTACAATGTCATAAATGATAACCAACAGTGCCCTTTGCCAATGTCATTCAAGTGCCAAAAGTTCCTTGTAGCACTGTAACTGAATCACTCAAGCAATGTATTGAATCGATTTTATTTGACAGTGTAAATCAAACGTTGATTCCATAAGTTAATAATGTACCACCAAGATTAAATTATCTGATCTGACATAGGTACATACGAGTAGTATTTAATAATTAAGAATGTAAATAGATGTAAATATTAGTCATTAGTTACTTTCTGTAATCTAAGTAGCTGATGTTAAGTATTAAATTGATATCAGGGTATCCCCTAAGAATAGACGTGGTGTTTCGATGACTAACGTTTCATAGATAAAATTCATTTATATTTTAAATTATTTTGTGTGATCAAAATGTTACCAACCTTTATGAAGATTGTTATGATTATGAATAAGAAAATGATTCAGATATTTTTTACCAGTTTATTTTAATCCGAACCAATGCTCATGTCGTTACCATAGAGATTTAAACTAGCTGAGCTTTCAGCTTTTGAATTATACGTACCATCGTTTTCATTAATATAGCAAATAATGTGCTACATAAGATTTAGGTAAATTTTATTTTTTATTTTTTAATGAAAAGAGCCTTCTATTAAACGTCTTTCAATATCAAAGTTGTGCTAGCTACTACGGAATATCTGAAGGTTAGGATAAAAGCAAAAACAATAAAAATTGTGAATTACCAATAAACAACCAACAGTAAAATTCTGAGTGTCACTTTCATTATCTATGGCCAGTAAACAAAACCATTTCAATTTCCTGAAGGTACTGACAAGAACAAACCAATCGAAAACTATGGTTTAGCATTTTATTTTCGTCCTCTGGCCGCGAAAATAAAATGAAAAAAAGCTTACAAAGCTATGTCAGTTAAAAAAGGGATTCTGTAGTACACTTTATTGTAAACAAAAAAAAAATGTGTGGACACATAGTAGAAGTGAAACTTCAACGGACAATTGGAAAAACGAATCGAACGGACAAGTGAAAAAACGAATGGCAACGTACAAGTGGCAAAATGAATCGCAACGGACAAGTGGTAAAACAAATCGCAACAAAATTTTTACTTGAAGTTTTACGGGCTTCTCTCTTCTCTATCTGCCCGTAAAACTTCAAGTTAAAATTTTGTTGCGATTCGTTTTCACTTCTACTATGTGTCCCAGCACACATTTTTTTTTTCCGCAGGTGTACTGCAAATTATGATTTGGTTAGGTTATGTACATTTTATATGCATTTTTCACCAACAATTCAGCCTATCCACTGCTGGTCTATAGGCCTCTCCCAGGCTACACCACAACACCCTGTTCTCCGCATTCCACATCCAACCTACTGATGAGGCTTGGCCTACTGATGTAAAATCAGGGAAATTTATTTTTTTGTCAATTGACAAACCAACTAATGTGCGTTAGCAATTCATTTGTCAAAAATGTAATCAAACACGAGTTTTCCAAACATCAACTTTATGCATGTGTAAATAAAGTTGATTTTAGACTGACTAGTACTGTTGAAAAAGCCATTAAAAAAATGAAGTTGTAGCCCAAACTGAACCTTATGTGTCGGCGTTACATTTGTTTTTCCTAAAAACTCGGTTTTGTTTACATGTTTGGCAAATGAATTGCGAACGCAGGTTATAAATGGTTCGTTTATTCAAATGACAACTGTCATTCTTTGACGGTTGTAAGAAATGGTTACAAAAAACACGGCAAATTGACGTGAGGTATCAATTTGTTTAATAATTAACTTCCCTGACTGTATATCATTATTTAAAAATCATATTACCTAAAAACCTAAATATAATATCCTATCTTATTATAATAAATTATGGCACTAAATACAGTTGTTGGGAAGTCATCAAGTGTGGCAAGATGGGGTAACGTTTGAGCGGCTTAAACGATTTAATTTGTTTACGCATACCTATGCATGTAACATGAAATGAATCAATTTCAATAAACACGTATTAGTAACATTAATAACGGAGGTTTGAATTCGCTGAATGAATAATTAAAATGTAATAATTAATGATGGTGTAGTTTGAATTACTACGCGGTAAACCTGTAATAAACACTATAGAAAATTGATGGGAAGCGTTTACATTATAATAAGCAATAAAATTAGCAGGTATCGTATCTTAAAAAAACATACAGGCTTCAAACAAATAAAAGCTTAGGTACATTATAATTGTGACAGGTACTTAAAAACTGTACCGTTTTACACAGTCGTGCTGAAAAATAACCCGGCAACACTCAAACCCGGACTCGAGTCGATAACGAAAACCGGAACCGCACACAAACGCCATTCGCAACCCAACCCACCTAGAAATTAACGATATTTATGACGACACAAACTTATTCCATAACCTTGAGTAATACGGGGTTTGGATGTTAGCCAAACTTATTAATAATACTGCCAACTATTAAAGAGACACTTCAACTTAATTTATTCATAAATTAATAGAGTAACAACCTTAATTACTGGATCATAAGTTTGATATTTATTTGGCATGTAATCTGAAGATTTTGAGTGAGCAACTGGGAAAAGGGACTGTATTATCATGATGATGGACGAGAATTTTGTATAGTTTATTCGTGCTTGTGTTTACCGTCATAGGCCCGGACTCCACCAAAGCGGAGATGTACCGAGATGTCCAAAGCGAAGACGAGTAGAGATGTTTTTCAGCTAGGGTGTATCCACCAAAGCTGTGCGGAGATGCGTAGTGGCTAGACTGGAGCGGAGATGTGTGTGATGTGACGCGGGGGGAACTAGCTCACTGCACGCCGCTCATATCTCTTCTCGTTTCCGCTGCGCGCCATCGCCAACTGGCGATCCACAGCTCAGATCTCCCCTTTGTACCGACACAGCTCAAATCTCCACTTGGATCGCGCCATACAAATATGATACATCCCCGTTCAGTGGTATCCATTGAAGCTAAGTGGAGACGAGATCTGTGATTAACGATATTCTATTGGATGTTTAAAACACATCTCCTTCCTCTCTCCCTCGTCTCCGCTTTGGTGGAGTCCTTACACTACAGTGCTTATTTCTTGTATATAGGTTTCCGACCTCAAATTAAAAAGGAAAACGGAATCTTTGTAAGATCACTTTTTAGACCGTCTGTCACAAAAGTTTGTTTCCGTATAACTAATTGTATATTAAATACATCTTAAACATAGTTGAGTTTGAGTTTGAGTTTAGTGTTTTCCTTGATTAATGGCAACCGTCGCCGATGGAGTATTCTGAAAAAAAACAGCGAAAATCCCCTAGGGCGCCAAAGTGGAAATCCAGTGCAGTGCTAAAGGGATTATAATTAAATTATCCATACTATACACAATACCGAAATTTGAAAATAGAATCATATTAGGTATAACACTTTTTCTCTAACGAAATAATGTTAACAATTTTTTTTCTAATACGATACAGGGCAAATCCATGAAGTAAATATCACCAAGGAATTTCCATCTGTTTTTGCAATGGAACGTTAGCGGCGGACAGCAGTACCGCTCTAGCGCATGCGCGGTGATGTGCTGGGTGCAGGTGTCATTCATACGTTTTGTTGAACTGAATTTCGTGGGATTTTTTATTCTTGGTCTTTAACTATGATCTTTTATTTAGTAGGTTCAATCCCAATGTATGAGAGTAGATAAAGTAGTGTATGAAACTGCACATAAGTAGGTATTAAAATACGAGTACTCGTGTAATGCTATTATAAACCTTCCTGCGGCTCGGTTTTTAAACATACACTCGTATTTTAATACCCCTCTTTATGCAACAGTTTCATAAACTACTATTTGTACAGTTTTTCAACCTTAACTAGCGAATAACTGGTTAAATATTCTCTTTTCAACAAGGACTCTCTCGACTAAAACTTTTAGGTGTTTCAGATTTTCTCTACAAGTACCAAAAATAACGTTGCTTCACAGAAAATTTTGCAGAATAAACTGACAGGTGAATGAAAAATTAAGTTAGAAAAGTTACATCAGCATAAATGAGGAGCGGCTCTGTGTAATGGCAAATGATTATTGTAACTTCGGGCCACGGGTCCAAAGTTTCGGAGATAACTGCGAGTCTATTACTCAACGTCGGATCTCGTTATGTGATGCTAAAGACTTTTATGAACGTAATTGCTTCTTCTGATGGTGGTCTGAGGAGGTGATTAACATTGATTCGACTTTTAACGTTACGGGGTATATTTTTTATTCATTTAAAGAAGATTATGAGCTTTTAAATTTTGCGTTTCTTTTGTGTTTACCTGTATTTTTCGTACTAAAAAGTATTTACAATTCGTATATTAGTAATTAAAACATGGAAAAAAAATTGTCTTCTTGCCACAAAGAAAAATAATCACGAAGATAGGCTTTAGTCTAGACTAAAGCCGGAAGCTTTAGTCTCATTAAATTACGTCAAGATCTACCAAGACTTGAGACGATCACCGAGGTTGTTGTTTTTGTTACTTCATTCCAGAAAAATATGAAAAAGTCTTTCTGAAAATACCTGCGAGAAAAATATATGAATAAAGCATGTAATGAATAACTTTGTACACATTATTAATAGTGTCAAAAAATGTTGCATTATCTAAAAGATACCGTGCAATATTATCTTTTGGCGCCTGAATGACATTGACAAGGGGGCGTTGTTGGTAAACATTTGAGAAATTTTATTGAAAAATTTGGCCGCGCGCCAAAATATCATTGTACCGTTGTGGTCTATTATTGGTTACATGTCTATTCAGATAGCCGTTTTTGTACTATACGACATTGCGTTTGAATCGAAATTTCTGCACGGTTGCAATTGCATTGATACAAATGTGAGCTAAATGCGCGCAAATAAGAAGAAGCTGCGAATGAGTTGCTTTCATGTACTCGTTTTAAAAACATCGTATGCATTGACTCTGAACCCTTTAATAATAAGCAGTAAACATTGCTACATTATTTTGTATGATTATTAATAATGAAATAAATTCATAAACTTTACAAAATTTTCTCTGACTAGGCCTAACTCACATATTCTTTGGTAGTTAACATTTCTGCTCTCAAAACGGTGTAGGAAAACATCGTGATGAAACCGGCATGTCCTAGAACCAAAAATTCGAAGACATGTGACCTCTGTCATCATGTGCGTGGTAGATTTATAACCCATTCCCTCTCGAAGAGTGGAGGCCTAAGTCCCAGCAGTGGGAATATTATAGCATGATAATCATAAGTGTAGGAAAATAATAATATTTTTCTTTTACGATTACTTGCTCTAAAGACACATCATTATGTATGTATGTATACATAGTCTCTATAAAAATTGATTGTTGGTTAGTAGTAGTGACTTTGTTGTATACCTATGGGAAAATATTTCCATATTATTATCTTGATTTAGGAACAAGCTTGTTATTATGTAATGTAAACGTTTTGTTTAATGTATGTGTTAAAATGTTTGATGTTAAAATGTTATAATTTCTTTGATGGGTAACTCGTAAAAGTTTTAATGGGTAAAAAGTTATGTTTGTGTAAAGTTTGTTTAGTTTTATTTTTGAACTACGAAACTCAGTTAAAGAAACACCAAGATAGGGACATAATATTATTGTAAATGTAACACTATCTTTTGTAAGACGATTAGCTATAACTTCATTTTTTAATTAAGGTAAGACATAGCTATAAATAAATCTATTCAGTCTATCTTTGTGTAATACATACAATTAACTAATAAGTTGGATTTAAACAATGAAAAATATTGCGAGTTGTGGTGAAAAGTGTTATTATTGAACTAGCTGCTGCCAGCGGTTTCGCGTGCGTGGACGCTCATTCTTTTTCTAAAAAGTAGCCTAAGTTACTCCTTATAATTTCAGCTATCTGCCAGTGAAATTCCCATCAAAAGCAGTCCAGCCATTTAGGAGATAAGCCGGAGAAAACAGACAGAAAGAAAAATGTTTATAAGTTATGTAAGTATCTATAATTATACTTTCATATGAATTTAGTAAAAAGTTGTTATTTTGACATTACAAACACTTCAATTTAATTTATTTGTATGTATGTATGTATAGATAGAAAATGACAGAAGGTCCACTTCAATAGTGCACGGGAACGTGCTTATATATCATACACATGGGTACTAGAGGGCCAATTCTCGTATTTTTAAGAACAGTCGCATTCTAATCTTAGTCTGTCACTGTCAAAAACATCTCTACGAGTACATTAGCTAGATCTTGACAAGTTTTTGATATTTTTTGCGCTGAGATGAGATTGCGACCAGATTTTGAAACGGTTTGAAATTCGAGAATTGGAATTCTGATATTCGTTTGTTAGCTTTCTGCTTCGTATGTCACTCATTCAATGCATTCAAAACTCAATTTCCTAAAATTTAGGAAATTGAGTTTTGAATGCATTAATATTTAAACAAAAATGAATAGATGTAATGACTGGGTGTATCATAGTGTCCGTGACGTCTGTGACGAACTTTATATAAATATAATTTATTTTAAGCATTGTTTTCATGTAAGTGACTTTGTGTCTTTTTGAGAATAAATATCTTTAAACCTAAACCTAGCATGACTGTAACCACAAATGTTAAGTTTTAGATAGTTAATTTGTTCAATAATGTCAATAACAAATTTCCAAAATTGTAAACAACTTTACACCACAATTCACAAGTTGTAGAAAATTCCACGTTATGTATAAACCAGGTTGGACCCGACAAACTGGATACTGGATAGCTCACGAGTTGACTAGCACATGATATCACAATGTTACTCTTTAGTGGAACAAACTGTAGATGTGCATGACATTGGAATAAAAGTGTATTTTTAGCTTGTTTATTTTCTTTGAAAACCCTTCTTTATGATGTTACGTCCCACTTCTAATAGTCATTTTTAAAATAATTATAAAATAAATTGACTAAGTACTGTAAGTTGTCTTTTTGTTTATTGAATGGGTAAAACTCTATTTTTATACGGTGCAATACCTACTATCAAAACTACTGTCGGTACAAAACTTGCTAATTGACATCGTGTCTTAATTGGATAAAATCGTCCTATATTTTACCCTACAGAACTGTGTATGAGCAGCAATATAAGAGAGGCAAAACAGCAGCTAATTGACAACGGATTACTTCTGTGATTTGGCAAGAGGAGTGCAAAAAGACCTCGCGAAAATTAAAATAGTCCGGGTTGCCACGGAAACACTGCTGTACAGTGGTGGTGGTAACACTGGTGGAGATACCGCCAAAGCATTTTAGTTACATATATCCCTAACATCGTATAGGCCAAACGATTTATCTCAGTACATTCACATTTCGTTGACCCAAAAACGTCTCATGAACTATTCATTTGTCACCGACAAAAAGGAGATAAAAGTAAGCCTACAAAGTTACAATTTGAGTTGAACCTCTTTCTTCAAAGGTGTAAATACCAATATTTGTGGCGGAGCGCCCGCCCACACGGCCGCTCCGTATGACTGGGTAATACTCACTGAAGTTTGAAGTGCGTGGTTTATATATGTTTCAAAATACTAAATTCAATGATAAAAAATAATGTCATTATTATTTCACTAAATCAGTGAGCACCAACTGAAGATGTATAATGAAAAAAGCAATACATAGGTTAAGTTTTGACGTCAAAATTGTGCGCCAGACGGGTACCAAAGGCTAATATACTAGAGGCAACGGCCCTGGCAAGAAAAATTGGCTTGTCCATCGTTCTTGGCTACTCATAGCATATAAATTTCGTCAAAAGTTTAGCATTACCGATTATTTATAGTCGTTAAATCATAAATAATAATAGCCATCAATCAAGATATAACAGCCAGCTACATCGTCTTCTACGTAAGATTAATATAATACCTAAATGTAGGTGGGAGGATGTCCATTCCTCTTATCAAAATAATTCTATTCCCGATTTGAACACGCCAATTTTATCTCCGTAACCATGGAAACAGGAAATATTCTTAAAATGTTAGCAAGCAGAATTTTTATATAAGCTCAAGATTATATATAGGGGAATCGAATAGACGGGAATTTCCGAGACCGTAAAAAGGTAAAACTGGATTAAGTATGTATGAGGCCATTAGTGTGCCTTGCCGGGTGTCGGCGGGCGCGCGAAACTTTGCGATATAATGCCAGTATCTTAATGATATGGAAGAAATGTCTTGACTCATCAGTGGCGGACCTTTGCATGTCTGAAAGTATGTCTGTGTATGATTTAAAAAAAGGACAGCGGAGCAATTGCGTAACGCACTTACAATGGTAATGACTTTCATTTTGAATGTTCAACAATATCCCTTGCGCTATTTTTGTTGTTGAGCAGACGAATGTTTCAAATATGTACGTATATATGTATAAAGCAATGGGTCAGCGATTTTCTTCAAAATCATCTGTCTTGAGATTGAAAGTGTGTACACAATGAATTTGCTGGTTATTTATTGTTGTTATTTGTGGTTTTGTTTGTACATATATTATTATGTATATTATATACCTCTATTTGACAGGCGGTTTGATGCGAGAATTTATTCAAAAAAAGCTTATTTATTTAGGTATTCGTATACTAGAAGCTCACAGAAGAATCGTTGGCTCTAAGGCGATTCTAAGAAATATATCCTGGAAAGTTATTTCTATTAGAATTCCAATGGTATATCTGTAACCAAGTCAGGTTTCTCTAACAAATATACGTACCGTTTGACAATTCATTTTACCGAGAATCAGTCGAAATGTTTTCCTATTTGTTATTGGAAGTGCTTACGTTTTATGGTTTACGTGCCTCAAAGTAAAAAAAATATCTAACTATTGGAAATTGCTAATAATATGAGCCATCAAGCTGTTAAACTCAAACCCAGAAAGACATTTTACTTTGTGTAAATTATTTCATTACCACTGCTCTCAAAACGGTGAAGGAAACCGGATGTTCTAGAAACAAAAAATCCAAGAGATATGACATTTCGCAACCCACACAGAGCCCGCGTAGTGGAATTCGGCCCATTCCCTCTCACAGAGAGGCCGGTGTCCCAGCACTGGGAACATTATATTTTGCTGATTATGCTAGGCTAATAAGGCAAAAAATAATTAAATTCTTAGTAATCTGTTATCGGGTGTTTCTTATACAAAAAAGTTGTTAAAACATTTTGGAATACCATTAGTTCAACCGTTAAGTACTTCTTTAAATATTCAAGTAATTAAGAATAATGAAGATCTTTTACTTAAAAAATATTATGGACCAACGAGCGTTCTCCAAGAATTCCTTTGAGGGTTCTAAAAGCCTAATAAAATTTTCCTCGTAACAAAAATTGCCAAATTACTTATATAATAATGACTCAATATTAAATTCAAATATTCTTACGAAAAATTAAGATCTGTTAAAGACTTTTGTGAAACTTTTTCAATTATTAAGTAGAGACCCAATTCTGTTAAAAGATTGTACCTACATGTAAAAACAAAGTTTGGCGTTTTAAAATCCGAAGTGATGAAAAATGCCAATGAAAAACCATTGCAACTAAATAAAAACTAAATAAAACATTTTCTACAATTTAATTGAACGTGACCACACACAACAATGCTATCAGTAAACCATCAAGCTATCTAAAAGTGCTTGTCCTAAATTGAAAACTGATAAAACATCACAGAGCTATGGGCCTTCTATCTTTTTACGGCACCCGCGGATATGAAATCGATAGACCCGGAATCTGACTGCGCAAAACGGAGTTGTGTTACGTATTTCATATTTTTTTAGTAGAAAAGGTGTCTTAGCACTGTTGAAGGATTCTTTGAAATTTTTAGTTTATAATATTTTATAAGATAAGATACGGAATCTGGATTTGTGCCCAGTTGATGGCAATAGGCTCGTTGCCTGAACACATGGG
Source organism: Agrochola macilenta (assembly GCA_916701695.1). Taxonomy (NCBI): domain Eukaryota; kingdom Metazoa; phylum Arthropoda; class Insecta; order Lepidoptera; family Noctuidae; genus Agrochola; species Agrochola macilenta. The sequence goes on from OU753556.1 coordinate 23,551,735, forward strand.
ACTGGAACATAACTAGCGAGATGTAGGTGAACTATAGGCACACCTCTGCCTAAGTGAACACCCCTGCCTAACCCTTCGGGGTATACAGGCGTGATGAAAAGATAAGGTTGATATTTATGATGATTTGGTACAAGATTATAAACTTAAATGTGCTGTCAACTTGACTGTAAAAAAATATTTATAAAGGGTGTCATAAAAATTGTGCAAACATTCAACAAGCATTGCATGTTTGCTCGGAGGTGTGAAGTTCCTCCGATGAAAATGAACTCTAAAACTTATTTAATACATAAAGCAGAGACTCTTGCTATCTTAATGTCATTCTCTTTTTTACATCTAAAACTTTTTAATTAGCATCTACTCGTACTTTAAAATAAAAGAATATCCTAGAAGAATAAAGAACAATATCCTATCCTATCCTATATATGGTTACCTTTCAAATATTACAAAAAAAATAAGTGCGTGAACCGCGACCAATAACACAAAGGTTTAAGGATTACAATCCTATATCTTTTTTACGAGAACCAGAAAAAATATCAAATCGATTTCCCGATAGCGCGGAGCGTAGTAATGTGAACTACGGTCGCAGGTGGCCTTGGGTGCTATTCTGATAAATGTCAATGTCGAATTTACGATCAAAATCGAGTCGAATGAAGCTTCGCACGCGCGTTCGGCTTATTTCCGCTTTATTCGGTAAGCCGACGACTGTAGCCGACTTGCGGCGTGCTTTGAGCCAGATTTGCGAGGTATTTGGAATTGATTGGTTGCTAGATTGAGGGTTTCAAGTATTTTGTAGCTATTGCAGGCTGTAGTGCGTGATTAATAACGGTTTCGTGGAGAAGGTGGCCGGAACTACCTTACCATAAACTTATGTTAGAAGGTATTTCAGTGAGATATAGGGTCGTCTTGCAACTATAATTTCAGTCCTATGTTAGAATACTAATAAATTAACGACTGGGAATAATATGATGAAAAGCGTACAAAATGTAAAAAATAAAATGCTAATCACGCGTGACGGACAGAAACATATGACTCGACATTACAAAACTGTAGAAAAACTTCTTGCGTTGCTTTTCTTCAACAAAAGATGAAAAACCCCTAGTAAAACTTGATTTATCCCTAAAGAAATCCTTGTAATACGAAAAACTAAAACGAAGAACAAATTTATCTTACGTATTCGGACAGATAGGCGTAACGTGCCTTTATCGTGGACAAATCTAAATAATACAATAAAGAAAAAAAGACTCTTCATGCCGTTGTTCTAGAATAATAAGAGCGACTCTGGTTCGTATACCAAACGATCATAACTTACTGGAATAGCCGCCCTTAGTATCTGTTATGAGTCCAGCACAAAAATAATAATACTTATTAGATTTTTTCCTCCAACAAGCCCTATATAACTCTTCAAAAAGTTTGTTTTGAGTACTTTATGAAAGTAAATGAGAATAACAAGGGGTAAGAAGCTAAAAGGACGTTGGGTAATGAAAATATCAGAAAAACAAGTGTCATTAACGAACGAGCTTTATCTCGGAGAAAAAGTTTGTGACAAATTAAGAAAGAAGTGGGGAGCTCGAGTTTGGGGCTAATGGAAAATACGTTTTGCTTCGAGATAAAAAGTTTAGAAACAGAAGTTCCATTGGACGTGCTCCGATTCGACAGAAAGCATCGGACTTGAACGATTTATAGAGTACGAACCGTACATTTGTACCAAAGTTGAGAGAGTTCAATAACTTCCGAACATTTGGCCGAGGAGAGGGAAATGTGGGGTGCATTGTTAATGTTGGTCGGATGCTTGTTTAGGACCGGGTATGTGACGTGTGGTGACGTAATGCATGTAAGAGATAATATCAGATGTTGGGTTGCTAAAATCGCACTGCGATCTTTGTTCTCGATCATCATGATTTTACATAATCCTTCAAGACCGGTCCTCGTAGAGATCTACATACGTATTCCAGCGTATTTTGAGCCATTCCTTGTTAATACTTGCTGTTGGCTCCGGTCAACGTAGAACTAGCTTCGCTCTTTCCTCAAAAGGCCGTTTTAAACTCATAATTCAGTCATGTTTTCTGTACTTTCTAATAAATAATTATAGTATATTACTGCAGCGGCCGGCAAAAGAGGCTTTGATGGAGAAACGTAAAAAAATTGTGGGCCGAAGCGAAACCGAGACACTTAAGTGAATCCATCAATGCCTGAATGCGGCCAAGGCTTGTACTACGTTAGTTATAAATTCCAGAATCAATGACGAACAACAATAATTTTTCTCGCGCCATTAGTTATGTGAATTTGTTTCTTTTTTTACTTAAAACAGCTCTATTTGCAAGGCAGTTGAAAATTTAAATAAAATCTTTGATAAGTTACCTACTTGGTTGTCATGTTCCGAAGTAAAAATTCTGTTCCATTTTTAACCGATTTCCAAAAAAGTGGAGGTTCTATGTTCGTCTGTTTGTTTTTTTTAAATGTATGTTCATGGATATTTTCGTCAATATTTACCAAATTTTTTTCACTGTGTTCATCATAACGTTTGGTAGAGGAAGCTTGCGCGGTGGTCCCATTTAAATTTTATTAACTTTTCTTGGGTAGTATTTGAGTTAAATAATACGTATTTTCTCCACTTAGTCCATGTGGATGATGTTATATTAACGGATGATATTCGAAGATGTGTGGTGTAGGTACCGACCACAACCACAAAGTGAAAAATAACTTTAGTTTCGGAAGTCGGTGGCAAAAAACTAAAATTCAAAACCAAAGACACCGACTTTTGTTTTTTTCTTTAAAGTCGGTTGATTTAGACCGCACCTTCCGACAAATTGCTTTGCAGCTTGGCAGGTGTTGTGTAAAAATAAAACTTTGTAACAGTATGGATTAATAAAAAATAAAAAAGGAAAAAGCGGAAACCGTTTAGGATCACTCGTGTGTCTGTCTGTCTATCGGTATGTGTGTCCGTCTGTCACAGCAAATTTGCTCCGAATCTAATGAACCGATTAAGTCAAACTTAAACTCAAAAAACTCTAAGCATTTATTTCAATTAAACCATTTACAGGCACTTTTGAATTGTCAAATAGTCGCGTCAGTTAGTCAGAAAGTTGAAGCTAGTTGCCCATTCTAAAACGTAGATCTTTATGGAGAAGAACGGGCAAGAAACTCCAAGGACACTCTTTTAAATATAGAAAATTACATAATCCTGGGTATATTATTCTTGTTGCTTCTATATGTGAGAACAATGTACAAAAAGTAATCAAAACAATTGAAAATATAAGATTAAAAATAAGCCATGGCAGATAAGAGATGACCAGTCAGAACTGACGGCGCCCGTTCACGAACATGACGCGTGGATCAGCACCATCCAGCTCAACCATTTTGTAGGGAACCGAATGATCCAATACGCTTGCCACCATCAGCGAGACATTTAAGTGAGCATGACATACTCTCAGCTGCCATGCTCTTTCAAGTCAACATAATAATAACATAAAAACATAAAAAATATAATAACATAAAAAACGGCTCCATGGTACTCACTTTTACAAAAATTAAAAAATGCTTCTAAATTATACAAAACAATGTATTTGAGAGATTAATAGAATGTTACTACCAAAAAGAAAGAAAATCATTATCCATTGGAGTATTCAACAATTGAAACTTGTTTAAAATAAAAAATAAACAATAAGTTCGTAATGTCAGAAAAAATAAAAAGGGGAAGCAACTCTTCCAAACATTAAAATTTTTAACTAGTCTGCCCAAGTGGCTATGGAGCAGGACCAGCATTAAGCCAAGCATTTTTTATCTACGATAATATATATAATAAGCTTGTCTACATAGTGTGCGTTTAATGCATGTTTTAAATTTCTTCTCATTCAGTTGAAGAATATCGAGTGATATTTTATTAAAACATTTTACACAGTACCCCATAAAAGAAGTGTGCACGTCTGCAGTCTATGGTCTTAAAATAACATGGTAAATGTCTCAATAGTGTACGTACAAACTTACATTTGCAGTTGGAAGTTATGGGAGAACATGTTTCTCAACTATAATGTTAAGTTTGTTCTTGGGATAAATTTATCCCAACTACGGAACCCTTCATTCTGCGTAGTCCGACACGCAATAGGCCGTAAAGTTTTTATTGAATTACACGATATATATGAGTTTTCATAGTAATGTATTAAGCCGCTTAACATGACAGATATAGAATTCTATACTAATTTTTCCGGCTGCTACTCGAATGTATTTGACCAGTACAGTATTTTCGATTTATCTCGAAGAAGGTTGTCAAAAGAATGCTTAAAAATATCTGCCTTCTAAAGTCTAATTCACTCGATTGCAGAAACACTTCACTAAAAGTTAGCCTGCACATATCTCCTGCTGCAAAATACGTTACATTATTCCTAGAATTGTTTGAACAAGTTTGATAACTTGAAAACGTTTGAAACAAACACAACACATGCATTACAAGTTTCAGTCTCATATGAGTTTATGTAGTTTATGTACCGAGAATCGAGGTAGAACTTCACAATATGATTTGTAGTGCTAGTTGACAATGACAGAGTTATCCTAATATTGTAAATGCGAATGTGAGTTGGTTTGTTCATTTGTTTGTTTGTAACGCTTTTACGCTAAGACGGCTGAACGGATTAGGGAGAAAGTTGGCACTTGGGTAGACCATGACCTGGGTTACATAGGATACTTTTTATACCGATATTCCTACGTGGTCGAGACTTATGCGGGTGAAACCGCGGGGCGCAGGTAGTTTTTGAATAAATAGGCAAGTTGGTCATTGTTTTGTTACAACGGGATCATCTCCCTAGCCTTTTCCCAACTACATAATTATGTTGGGGTCGGTTTCTACTCTAACCGGATGCAGCTGAGAAGCAGTATTTTATATGGAGCGACAGCCTATCAGACCTCCATAACCCAGTAACTTGGTAAAAAGATACCCCTTGGTAAGTCTGGTTGTCAGTTTCGGGCTTTTGACTACCCGTAACGATTGTCTAAGATCTATCAATGACAACCAAGCTTAACGTGGAAAGAACGAGAGACGGAGGAGCAGTATTTTATGTAATGGATGGTCACCCATCCAGTGTCTTCGGCAATGGGTGCGGTTTTAAATCAAAAACAAACAAAATGAATGATACAGATTTAGATCCATTTATTTTCTATACTAAACAATTTCTAAAAAAATTGCAATCTACTCGAGATTTCAATAAAGATTACGCAACGGTGAGATTTACTTAATTTGATAGGTAGAAAATAATGATTAGAAACTAATCTAATCATTATTTTCTTTGGAAAGTTATTAATGATTACTGTATTTCAATAATGATACCTAAAGTCTAAAACATCATTCAAATATTAAACCAACCGACCAAGTGCGAGTCAGACTCGCACACGAAGGGTTCCGTGCCACCGTACAATATTTATTTTATTTATTTACGATGAATTTGATGATGAAGACCACAGATGGCCACCGGAACTACTCAAGAATAAGTATTTCACGGGTTGCGGTTCGATTGGTGTAATATGGTTGCAAAGCAATTTATGCTGGTCACAATGCATATGGAGAAGTGAAGCTGATGGTGAAGTACTAGGAGAAGTCCTCAACGATTAACGTCCCTGCATCGGGAAAAGCAATATTTTATAAAAGGTGATGAGCAGTTGACATTAGCCGATTGTAACTTATATAAATTACAAACTGACCCATTAAAAACCGAAAAATATAAACATAAAAAAAACAGCTGACTTCACAAAAACACTACAAAGTGAAAAATTGCTTCAATTTCGGAAGTCGGTGGTAAGAGGATATAACGAAAATACAAAACCAAATACAGTGACTTCCGAAATTTAAGTTATTTTGCACATTGTAGTGTTTTTTTGGAAGTCAGCTGTTTTTTTTTTTGGAAAAACGTTTTTTGTTATAGCTGTATACTATGTATGTATACGTGGGTCACTGTTGTGTCGTCTCTCATGGGATGTCGCAACGGTGACCAACCTTTATTTCATGATATTTGTTATTTCTTGTATTGTTTTCCTTGCTTTTGTTTAGGTACCGGTGCCTACTAACATATTCGTAAGCTTTACTAAGAGTTTTGTTGAGTCTTGGTTACTCAAATAAAGAAAACATCTATTCTATTCTATAGCGGCATTAGAAATACAAAATCTGTGAAAATCGCAACTGTCCACCTATAATGGTTCGAGAGATACAGATACGCTGACAGATAGACGGGCACCGGACGATTAGTAATAGGGTTCCGTTTAGCACCCTTCGGGTACGGAACTCTAAAAACCTAATTCTCAATAAACTCACTTCAGACCAATAAATTGACACATAAACACAAAACAGCTTAGCATAGGTTTCTATTTAACGACTGCAGGTCATTACAAGTCCCGTCGGGTCAAATTAGCTAGGTTATCAGAAAACCGTCTAATGTGCCCACTCGTAACTCTTGTTAATGCCTTTATTGGTCGTAATATACGGTCCAGACTTTCAGACTATTAAAGGAATGGCAAAAGGATTCGTTTTATTGCCCGCACCCCATTATAATCAGGCACGTAGTATATTGTGTAGAGAAAATCGATGTAATATATTATATTTCTTTGATAAAAAAATTTTAGAGGCCTACTGTCTTTTCATATAAGCAAAAAGTTATAATATTGGATACGAAACGAGAAAAATTGCAGCCGTAGCATTGATCGTAGGCTCGTAGCGTTTTCGTAGATTCTCGTACCGCCATCCGTAGACGCGTAGCGTTAACCATTGCAAGATTTTGTACCAGGTATAATGACTGCTAAAGCAGTCATTATACCTGGTACAAAATCTAGAAACTACTCTCTTATCGAATTGTTGACCTGTATCGTCACGTATCCAATACAATGTTGAATAAATTGGACGCTAACACGGTTCACAAACATTAGAGAAACTTCACATTCTAAGGACATCTACATGAAAGTTGTTTACGTATCTAAAGATACTTTACCTATTGTACTACAAATAGATTACTACTCACAGATAAAATCTGCCTACGCAACAAGAATAAACCTGCAAAAAATGTCGCGTCATAAAAATACGTAACTACATACAAGCCTACTTCACAATATCAGCGATATCACATAAAAAGCAGCGCCGTCCCTAAAATGGACGGTCAAACACAAACCCTTTGCAGGACCTCTTAATTTGGCTGATATATAAGGGCTTGGGGAGCACACATGCATAATAAATTCGCTGTACGTGATTGTACCGAAGCTATCTATAATGCGACCAAATAGAAATGCTCTTATCGTGATGTCACAAGCGTAATTTACTCTCGGGGTATATAAGCTAGATATTGTCACGCAAGCACGATTTGAGGATTGATATAATTATGTGAGTGTGAATTTGGTTGAATACAATGCCAATGAACTGATTAAAAAATATTGGACCAATTGAAATATCTGCATGTTTAGAAATACGAGTATACTCGTAAAATAAGAGTTAGGTGTTTTCTACAGTTCCAAATAAATAAAGGCCGGTATAAAAGGAGCTCTTTCCAAAATTTCATGCTCTAAACCCAGCGGTTTAGGTTGTGAGTTGTCCATCAGTGAATGAATGAACTCATGATTTTTATTACTTACGTAGATTGGTTGATGATTTTATCTGAATGCCGTGAGTTCTTTTTGGACAAAACTATTTACCTTGTAAAGTTAATATGTAAGTTTGCTTATATAAACCACTAGCTGCCCGCCCCGGCTTCGCACGGGTAGCACTAAGTACTTATCTACGGCACACCTACCTACCTATCTAAGTACCTACTACCTACCTACCTATCTAAGTACCTACTACCTACCTACCTATCTATCTAAGTACCTACTACCTACCTACCTATCTAAGTACCTACTACCTACCTACCTATCTAAGTACCTACTACCTACCTACCTATCTAAGTACCTACTACCTACCTACCTATCTAAGTACCTACTACCTACCTACCTATCTAAGTACCTTCTACCTACCTACCTATCTAAGTACCTACTACCTACCTACCTATCTAAGTACCTACTACCTACCTACCTATCTAAGTACCTACTACCTACCTACCTATCTAAGTACCTACTACCTACCTACCTATCTAAGTATCTACTACCTACCTACCTATCTAAGTACCTACTACCTACCTACCTATCTAAGTACCTACTACCTACCTACCTATCTAAGTACCTACTACCTACCTACCTATCTAAGTACCGACTACCTACCTACCTATCTAAGTACCTACTACCTACCTACCTATCTAAGTACCTACTACCTACCTACCTATCTAAGTACCTACTACCTACCTACCTATCTAAGTACCTACTACCTACCTACCTATCTAAGTACCTACTACCTACCTACCTATCTATCTATCTAAGTACCTACTACCTACCTACCTATCTATCTATATATCTAAGTACCTACTACATACCTACCTATCTAAGTACCTACTACCTACCTACCTATCTATCTATCTAAGTACCTACTACATACCTACCTACCTACCTACCTACTACCTACCTACCTATCTATCTATATATCTTAGTACCTACTACCTACCTACCTATCTATCTATATATCTAAGTACCTACTACCTACCTACCTATCTATCTATATATCTAAGTACCTACTACATACCTACCTACGTACCTATCTATATATCTAAGTACCTACTACATACCTACCTACCTACCTACCTACCTACCTACCTACCTACCTACCTACTTAGCTAAGTAAGGTAGCTACCTTACCTACTACATACCGTACCAGGTAGGTACGGTACCTACATTCCTACTTACCTACCTACCTACCCTACATAAGGGTATGAAAAATAGTTTACCGCGATTCAGAAAAGTTTCATATTCGTAGAACGCCATCTATGGGTAAATGAATAAAACGAAACCTACCCTACCTTCACTTACCTATCCTATAATAAGAACCTTCTCCTGAGAATAACGAACACAACAAAAAAAGACTCAACCAATTTGATGCAGCCGTTCATGGGTGACCAAAGGAACTAGGGATTAATTTATGTATATATATAGATTATATAGATTTCACTTCTCAATTTCTCTAAAACCGTTCCACAAAATGTAGTGTAGTTGTGAGAATTCTGGAGAGAAATCAGAGGTGTGAAGCGATTAGTATTCCGCTTTGAGAAGACTGTGGCCATGATTCACACGTAAGCCAAATGACCGGTCACTACGGTATGCTAACTTGAAAACTGTGAAACAGGTGCACACGTGATTCTGGGAAAAAAAAACTGAATTTATTTACAGCTGGATGTTTGCCGACTTTCAAGTTTAGAAGATGTAAAGAACGCGTAATAATACGAGTGTTTTGTTATTCAATGAGTAGCAAGCAAGTTAACGCCTCACTGTAAGGTGAGTGGTCACCGAAGCCTATGGAGATCTGCGACGCCAAAGGTACCGTAAGAGCACGTTGTCATCAAAGGTATTTATTATATAAGTATTATAAGTAACAACGACAGATTTTAGTTCGTAAGATTTGGAGGACATCCATGAAAATTTCTACACTAAAGCTAAGGAGGTTTATATTGACGATCTTTGAGCTTTCTATTTTATTACCGATCAACCGACTACAATAAATACTTTTAACCTATCCTCGACATAGCATATAATGTACTCCATTATAAAGCTACCTCCACATCGTCCTACCTCGTTCGTAGCCGGCACTCGTCCCGCAGGCACCGCACTTGCGACGTCCAATCGTCTGCACATCACTATGCATTACGTCAGGACGTCAAATGACGTAATTATGCTGACACGCATGCTTCGCGTGGGGGATTTGCATCGCAGTGACGACTATGAATAGTGGTGGTACAGGGTTTTATGGTTCGCTTTGTGATGTTCATGTTTGGGGATTGTGAGTTGGTTGCGTTTTCAGATTATATGAAATGTATAACAGTTTTTGATTGAATGATTAACAGACTAACTGACAAACAACACAGTATCATGGATATTATATAAATATAATCCCGCGAAGTTGGGGAGCAGATCAGTAAGAAAGGATTTTCGGAGCTTCACACCTGAATAGTTCAAGCGAAATTCTTTCCCACGATAGGTCGTAAACGGTTGGACTAATTTCTTATTGACTGTTATACGCGTATATTATCTTGCTACGACCTGTTGTTATCAACTACGCCAGCTGTAGCACCGGTATGTAGACGTGCTACGTAGTATGCTACGAACTTTGCTACGCGACCGGCTACGCTATTCTCTGTTTATGTTACCCTTAGTTGACCTATGATATGAATTGAAATATCAAATCTGCTCTGCTTAATCCGGGGATAATATCACTGACAGGCTAATATTAAACAGCTTTGTTTGGTAATATTCCATCAATTAGTAAACCAAAACGCTATTCTTATCAATTAATTGGCTTAAACATACAACAATTACGCATTAAATCATCGGCTAATCAACTGCTTATAGCGCCTGCGCCAGGTATCACCAAATCCCATGGCGATTACTATTAACGAACAATGTGCGACTAACATCAATTTATCAAACACAATCATTGATTATTATTTTATTGATATAATTATATTAAAATTTAATAAAGTTTTGTAGACGAATAGTCTACAAAACTTTATCAAATTTTAATATAATTAATCACTTTGAAATAGAATTAATTTGCAAAAGTCTATTCAACTCTAATTAATACTGAGATATGGATTGTTTTGTTTCTGATCAGATTTCTTAAAGTAGTATGGGGACACAGAATAGATAGCTTCAGGAGATGTCATTACTATGAGTGAAAACGCACACACACATAGACATGCCTAACGTACAGCGAGTGCCAGTGCACTCGCGACTGGCATTTGTTTGAGATCGCTGTACATTCGCGTCTATCTGTGCTTGCACCTGTTTTTTGCTCGTTGTATATTTACGGAGACAACCTTCTGCCATACGGCCTACTATCTATTCTGTGCTGAAGATTTTAAAGTCAGAAGTTTTTCAAAAGAACTAAAACAAATTGACTTAATTAAAGTCTGTGATCATATTCGCAGCCAGCGGGTTCAATTTATGAAAGTGAACGTAAGTAAGACGTAGTTATAAGATACTGGGAGTTTTCAATCTTGGGATGATGTGGATGTTGATGTTTTTACATTTAAGTAGTAGTAGAAGTGGTTTTGTACGGCTTGGTTCTGTGCTAATCTATTTAGGGTTCCGAAGGGTGCCAAGCGGAACCCTATTACTAAGCCTCTGCTGTCCGTCTGTCTGTCAGCGGGCTGTATCACATGAACCGTATATAGGTAAACAGTGGAAATTTTCACAGATTGTGTATTTCCATTGCTGCTATAACAACCAATAATAAAAATTAAATGAATTAAAAATTAAAGAGGGTCTCCAAAATTAAAGAAACCAGTTTTTTGGGCTTTTTTTGCTAAATATTGTACGATGGTACGGAACCCTTCGTGTGCGAGTCCGACTCGCACTTGGCCGATTTTTCTTCTTTGTGAATGTTGTTTTTTTATCAAATGAATAAAAATAATAAGAATTTGGTAAGTAATTTAGTTAAAATTTAGAGACGGGCCACTTCACCTCCATGCCGAAGGAGAACGTCTCGATGCCAGTCAGCGGTGGACAGTCTTTATTATGGTACTTGTTAACTCTGAAGAAAAATATATATAATACCAATTTTTAAACTCAGTACCTACCTATAAACAGTAAGTACCTACCTAAAAAATTTATAAAATTAAGCAAAATGTACATCAGTTTTAAAAGCGTTTTTGCCCAAAATTATCAAGTCTGGTACACATAGGTACGTAATAAGCCTGTCAACATCAGCTGTTACAAACACCACTAAACATAACAAGACAAAGTTCTCACATCGACTGCTGAGCCGCGAAACTTCCCCACTTCATAGTTTTCACATAAAAATGACTTCGCACTTGTGTTAGTATGGCATAGTAACAAACTTGTAAGTGTTGTTATGTCAGTATGAAAGTGGCTGTCATCCTTCTGAAGGAAGATTCTTACAAAGATGCAAGGCAAAACCTTCTTGTTATACAAGAAATAGGAAGTTTTAACCATGCATGCTAATTGTGTGATGGCTATTTCTGACCGTTGCAGTCAAGGTTACACGATTACCTCTTTAGCGTAAGACGGTGGTCACTTTTAAATGATTACTACGAGTATACGTAGAAAGAACATTTACTTTGTAGGTATAGGAAACATATAATCTATAGTAAACCGCTAATATTGTTACATAGAACTGCTATCTAATTACGCAACACATTTTCGATTTACAATTGAGTCAAATTTGTTTCGATTTGAATACAATTGCATTCAATTTATAATTTTCGAATTACGTAACTCTAAAATCTGCGTTGTCAACTGCACTCTGTTTCAAACGCTAAAGAGTGAACGATACTCGTCTAAAAAGGCTATTAGTGGAATTACGTAATCATTTTGACAGTTGAAAATTTGTTTCAAATCAACGAGAAATTGCTTTCAGCTATCAATCTAAAGAGAAGGCACCCTACTGGTCGCATTCGATTTTCTTTGCAATATTTTTGGGATTTACTCGTATAATCTCCTTACTTATTACAAAATTATGTAAGTGAACGTCGTCTTCATAAATTGTGAATGTGTTTTTGTGTAAAACCTCAATGATAGATCAGTATTAGGGTCTGTAAAATACCGAAGCAACGAGGTCGGTTTTTAATAATAATTGTGAAAGTTTTCTTCTGTTACAAGTGCTTACAACCTAAACTAAAGATATATATTATGATATTTCAGAAACGAGGTATTTTGGTGGCATTTTAAAGGAAAGACAAATTCGTACCTCGTACCGTATCAAACTTATCATAAGCCACAAGCTTAGCAACCCAGTCGGGCTTGTACTTCATTGGAAAAGCAAATTTATTACAGGAAGAACAAATATTATAATATAGTTTGAAGCATTTTATGTCAATGGATTCTGTAAGGACATCGGTGAACATACTCACCACACCATAAATAGATCTATTTCCACATCATTGTCTGTATAAGGTACCTACTTAATATCAATATTATTTTCTTTCTTAGTGTTGAACATTGATTGTGTGTTTAGCATAGCAACAATTTTACACACAATCTTATTGTTTGTTGGTAAATACGAAATGCACCATCAAACGTAAACTTACCATACATTTAAATAAAGTCAATTGTAGGCACCTAATTGTTGTTTATAGCAGAATATTGCTGTTCTATAAAGTAGATAGATTGTGCATGTAAGTGTTTAAGGGAGAGGCCTATTAGACTTTGTGGATGGATGTAATGGTTCATGGAATATCAATCTAATGAGGATTTACTTAATTTTTTTTTTTTATATTTCAGGTGTCAGGCTCAACTATATTATTCAGGAAAAAATTTAACTCTCATGATGAGCGCTTACAGCAAGAATTAGCAAGCAGTACATACTTATTCCATGATGACTGCCACAGGACATTAGATTCCAAATTCCACTAATCCTTACAGTAGTGCCCAAATATTTCATAATAATGTGAAGATATAATAAAAGTCGTTTTTGATTACCATAATTTATTTCTCTCTATTTACTGTTACCTAATAAATGACAGTTAATTTAGGCAAATAGGTACCTACCTCTAAATAGTATCAATAAAATAATCAATTGGCTGTGTTTATAAAAGGCATAGTATTCAATTCTTAAATATTTCATTATAAGTTATTTTTATTTGCACCTTTATAGGTACAAATAAAAATTACAAGTACAGGTTCAAAATAAAAACACTTTATTAAAGTTTACACTGTTATCAATTAACAAAATAGTAACACATATTTATATTGCTGTTGTACAAGACAGAACAGTAAAAAAAAAGAAGATTATCTTTCATTAACAATCTTCAGTTTTTACTTTAGTTCTTGAGAAGCTTGAAAACTGAAGTAGCAGAGCAACGGGGCAACGCAGCATGGGCGACATCCTTCATGCTGCCCTCATGTCTTCATAGGTGAAACGCCCCAGGAACTCTATAGTTTTAAAACAAAATCTTATTATTTTTTGCTCAAATAAAGTACCTACTTAGAAATTATGTGGCAAAGTAAAGTAGGCTCAACTAGGTTTTCATTAGCCCATGGCTGGACAAAACCCATCAGCCTAGTCATTGGTGCTGGTTGTATAATTTCATCTTTATTTAGGGCTGATATTTCAGTCTCCAGATATTTTATAATACTGAATTATAATATTAAACATTAGTTAGGTACACACAAAATATATGTTGTGTCTATGTACTAAGTTCAGCCAAGGAAATATATTCAAAGTTTTATTTATTATGTGACTTGCTACGCTTTATTCTTAACTATGTGTCAAAAAGCTTACCTTCAATGATTAATACAGAAGATTGGATATTCAATCCATGTTTGAACAACAAGGTTGATGTTGGGTTGCATTCCCTTCTTGTATTTTCAGCTCTAGCACGGTCTGTGAAAATATTATAAATATGTTTTGTAGTTAGTTGTTATTTGGCTAGTGTAGTTAGTTATTATTTGGCTAGTTGTAATTGTTTATTTCAGCATCTACTTATGTATATAAATATCAATTAACAATTTCAGTTAAGACTGAGGTTGACGGACATAGTAACTATATTTAACCACAATAAAAAGTTAGATGCTTGTGTCTACACAACAAAAGAATGATTGTCCATAGGTAGATTGACCAATAATGTACAGCTACAATAATGTAATGAGATACAAAGGTACTCTCTTACACACGTTATTCCTATTTATATTGGCTTACTTACTTGTAGTGATAATATCGACTTAGTTACTTTTCGCTATTGAGCAAAACAGCCTAAGTAAGTCTTAGTGCAGCCAGTAGAAAACGAAAACAGAGCACGCAGTGTCTTCAGTGTCTTGAACGAGAGAATTTTCCAAAGTTTTTCCGACTTCCACAAGCCACAAGAAAAATGTTCCAAAACTGCTTAGCATAGGCCCATGTTTCTGTAAGAGAATAGTAAATATAATCTTGTATGTTGAAAAATATAAAACATTAAAGGCAAAACAATGCTTATCAAAAATATTACCGAAAACTAAAATGTAAACAAAGTCATCGCCAATTCGCCATGTTAGATATCGTATTCTCCACAGACTTCAAAGAATGATCATTCCAGCTTCCAGCGCAGATTATTTTCGATGTTTAATATGTGTTATATGCCTTTCTTGTTCTTTTCTCTACAAACTGATAAAGTTAGAGCAGTAAAGACAGGCAATATTCTGCAATAAATTCGACTCTGAACACCTCACAATAAGTCGGCAGATCGTTCAAGAGGTTATTCAACTTTTACTCAGTGCTGCCAATTTTTTTCCCTGAGTCCGGTATAGACATGCGTCAGATACATCAAAACGAATTTAAAATCAGATTTAAGTCAGAAATCGAATCGTATCGATTATCCGAACTAGACAAACCAATTTCACAAAACCAACCACGGCAATAGTAGCTTTGCGTAAGTACGTATTTGTTTATGTTTGAATAGTTTTTAATGATGCACTTACAACCGAATAATATTACTAAAGACGATTGAAACTGCGAGCTGGAGCCACTCCTGAAACCGATTTCTAAAAACGGATTTTGAAAGCGATTTCAAAATCTGAAATAGGATATTTAACCGTTTGGTTAAAAACTTTATTCGATTAATAAAATAAGATTTGACATTTGAATAAACCTTTTTTACAGTCCGTTCAACCGATTTTAACTTCTATTGATTTGGTGGCATGACAAACGGCAACCGCAGTATAATTATTGAAATTTTAGTGAAGATGTTTGTTTTCAAACGGCTTAACGGCAGATTTTTTTATCCCGTAAGTACGTTCCCGTCTGCCGTGAGATATGTTTTTTGGAATGACGTTGTTTTTCGATCTCTACTCGGGCGGAGCCTCTGTGTGACTTCAATATATTCGTCATGCTGTGTCAGTCTTTCCAAATCAGCGTTCGAATCCGCAGTGGTTTCGGCATTTGAAAGAAATAAATCGAAAAATCACTGACACAGGTTTTAAACAAACAATAAAATATGCCATTATCGTGTTATTTAAATATTTTCTCGAGTCAAAGTTTTAGTTTGATTGTATTGTTTTCTACAAATTGAATTAAACTAACCATTAGACACAACCACCGGCCACTGAAAGCAAAATTTCTCCGCCAGTAGTTGTGTCCAAATCCCCAGGTTTAGTGGAAATCCCACTAAGTTGACAACACTGCTTTTCTACCATTTTGTCATTGGCTACAGATAACAAAAACGTGAAAAGAAAAACGTTTTGTTACGTATTTCAATTATGGTAGTTTTTGGTAGAAAGTGTTTTAAAAATTGGTTTTTAATTTTTCGGCAATCATTGTACATTTTCATTTATAAGCACTAGTAGAGTATTAGTTGTAATAAAAAAAAAAAAAAATATAGCACAATAATTTGGAAATTAATCATTCCTACATGGTGTAACAAAACACATCATCCAAATAAATTATAGCCAATTGATTAGAACATCCCTATCCAATTACGGTCGACTGATATAAAATGTGTTGCGTAATTCGAATTTGGGCAGGCGTTTAAAACTGGACTTGCTTTCGATTCAGAATTGTAAACAGAAATAAAATGTGTTGCGTAATTAGACTGCAGGTATCAGTCTTTTGTTATTATTTTATAGCAGAAAAATACATGTTGCGCGGACACTAGATAAATTAGAAATAAAAAATAAAAAATCAAGGGTAAGAAAATTATGAATGATGAGAACAGAATCTGTTGCTAGAGTTACAATCCAACTTTCAGTTTCAGATTTCAGTATATAAGGTCAGCAAAATAAAATTATGTACTTATTTACTCACAGTTACAGAATCATTGCAGAAGTCTCAAGGCGAATTCCATAAATAACCAAAAACAAAGACAACATTTTTTTTTTATGAATTACAAACGAACATAACTAACTCGAAACTAAATACGTAATACAAGAAATAAAACCATGTACATGGTACATAAACAATGTTTCCACAGGCTAAAGACTAGTATTAATTCTGCCCATGGGCTGCAATAAATATATCCGTGGGTAATTTATAGGACGCCCCGTCGATGACAAGCGAGCTTACTATTAGTTTGTCATATTGTATTGTTACACAAAACGCTTCGTAAGCTGACAATATTTCGTATACGGATTTATAGGTACAGTCAGCATAAAAGTTAACATTTTGGAATATTAAATTGATTCGGTATTTAATAATATATGAATGGTATACAGTCCTAAGTACTCCGTTTTCGATCTATCGATTGATAATTTATATCTGAAACAAGTACTGGTACTGTGATGGAGAAACTTCAAAGAACTTTTCTTTAAAGCAATCTTTACTCCATCCTACAAAGCGTAAGTTATTCCCAAAATCACCAATCCAAGCTGATTCATTGACCGCAGTATGTTATTATAAATTAGCAATGTGGCCACCTACAGCCAACAGCCTTTTGCGACACAAATTCAGTAGATTTTAGTACCTATGGAGAAACCATGATATTCTATTAATTTATACGACCGAGCGTGGCAGCAAGCCACACTCCCCATTCGCCTACTGGTCTCGGCGTCCGCAATATTTCAAGTATAAGTTTACCGGCCTTCCTCTCCTTTCTGGCCTTCCTCACTGGTCGATTTTGAGATACCGTGTTTGACCGATGTGTCAAATGCTTGGAAAATTACTTGTCCCAATACGGATTAGCCCGATAACCCGTCATCCCAGAAAAGGTGGGACGTGCCGCTCTGCAGTATACGGAATACGTTGGTAAACGGTGAGCGTGCCCGTCGGCTGGCTGTGGGAGAACGGGAGTCAGGCTTGTGGCTTCAGGCACTCCCATCATCCAACATAGGCACTATGATGGATGACTCATCGTTTCGGCTCGCTACATGTCTCCGCTTGGGCGCACTTTGTGTTGCTCCGCATCTGTGTCACTGTGGTGAAGCTATCGACAGTCTCGGGCACCATGGCCTGTCCTGCTGCAGGAGCACAGGTTGCATATCACTGCACGCCAACATCGACGATATTATTCGTCGAGCTCTTGTCACCACTGGCGTACCAGCGGTGCCAAGATAAAATATTGTAAATATTAGGTTATTATAATGTAATTTAAATAATAAATTAAGCTCTACTTATATCATTAATTTAATGGCAAGTTAAAGAGAATAACTTATCAGCCATAATTGGCATCTAAGAATGCGAGGTTAAGTAGATAATGAAAATTATTACAACGGTTAGTTATTAACCCACTCTACAAACCACCAATTATAAGTCTCTAGATTAGATATTTGTCTACGTAAATAGTTTTATATTCCGACCTTCAAACAGGTCGTATATAAAAGCTAGTCTGAAGTCTAAATTAATGTTTGAATTCTACACACTTTACTAATACTATCCTGTAGCAATGTTTTTTATTGACCGATCGAGCGTAGCGAGCGAAGCGTCTGTGCATCAAGTCTGGCAAAATTTGCTTTCGTGTGTCAGTTTGTACGTACTCCTCTACAGGTCGTATTTTACAACCGATCTGGACGAAACTTGGCATACAGGCTTTACGAATTTTTTGCAGTTTTTGGTCGTCGGCGATTTTTGATTGGGGGGTCCAATAAAAATTTCCCATAATTCCTCCAAGATGGGGCAAAATGGGGGCTACTGGATATCTCCGCCATAAGAGATCCGATTTCAATGTTTCTTTTTTTATTTAAAAGGTAAAAAGCTAGGCTCAAAAAAAATTGGTGAAGATCTGATGATCTGATGAGGATCTTCGGCATGATGAGCAGAATAGCTCCTCAAAATTCAGTAAACTGTTCACTATTTATTAAAACCTATTAGGGCTGATTTCACCAATGAAACTGAACGCGATCAGCATTTCTAAAACGCGTTCAAGAGCTGTCGTGTCAATTTGTTATGACATATTGTACACTGACAGCTCTTGAACGCGTTTAGATGTGCTGAACGCGTTCAATTTCATTGGTAAAACCCGCACTTAGAACTTTTTTTTTTCGCGTTGCGTTTTCTTACAGTTAAGTATTGTAGCTATACTTAGTCAGGCGTCGTTCAAAAGTGCCTTTTATTTACTTTTAAAACTAAAGGAATACTTTGGAGTAGGGACTTTCCCTCCACGTAGCATATTTTTCCCCTTTTTTGCCCCTCAACAGCCTTAAATAGACAAGGTCCACTCACACTTCATCGACCATTTATTAGTGACGAGTCTACCCAAAATTCTCTCACATTACTCACTTTTTCACGTGTACCATTTGCGTCCTACTATAATTTATCTCGAGGTGGCCGCGGCAGGGTACATAAATCACGTCGCGTTTTTCACGCGCGGCTACGATAGGGGAAGCGGGAGTTACACGGGTTAAGATTTGGGACAGACGCGGCCACCATTGTAAGGGTTAGATTGTACCAGTACTTGGCTAAACAAATACGAGTTAGCAGGAGTGAAAAGGAATAGAATATAATAGAATAGAATAATAAACTAATATATCCGTGTACATTCTGCCATATAGCATGCAAATGTAATACAAAATAAAGATATTACAAAAAAATATCATTTAAGAATTCCTGCACAGAATAATAACATTTGTCTACAAGTAATGCTGTGAAACGTTTTTTAAATTTTTGCAACGGTAAGTTTTTAATTTGGTCAGGTATTTTATTAA
The DNA here is from genome assembly GCA_916701695.1 of Agrochola macilenta. Taxonomy (NCBI): domain Eukaryota; kingdom Metazoa; phylum Arthropoda; class Insecta; order Lepidoptera; family Noctuidae; genus Agrochola; species Agrochola macilenta. The sequence continues at coordinate 23,571,403 of OU753556.1, forward strand.
AGATTACAGGAGCCATACAGATCACATTTCTTTTTAATAAGCTAGTTTTAAATACGCCCGTGCATAATAGATTCTGGTATTGAGATCTCATAGCTGTACTTCGTTTTCTAGTTTCTATTAAAGTTGCAAAATAGACATCGATTTGTTATTACAAATATTGCTAATTCAAGGATATATAGGCATGGGAAGGTTAATAATTTATGAGACTTAAATATAGGTACGCAACTGTCTCTTACTTTAAGATCAAATATAGCTCTCAGGCAGCGCTTTTGAAAATGCTTTCTCGTTCACTACAGTGACCCCAGGAATTGAGGTGACTTGATAATTGAGTTTATAAAGTTTAGCTATTCTTCATAAAAAATAAGTTTGTGATATTTCGCTTTATTCTATATACCTCATAAAAATTATTTTCTTACTTTTCATTAGTATCCAGAATAATCACTTACCCCATCCCAGCGTATCTTAGTTTGCATAAAATTTGATAATGTTTTGCTAAACAATAACATGAAATACATAAAACACCATTAATATATTTTAATACACGTGGATATAAAATAATTCAAACAATTCTTAAAATCGAAGGGTCATCGCCACCGTTTGGCACACAATTCAACATTCCGTGAAGGACGACCAACATTCACCAAAACGTGTAAAAAAAGTACCAATTCGCATTTATACCAATTTGTTGACCACAAATACCAATGACCATAGATATACCTAATCATAGCCTAAACCTCTGAAGAAAAATAACAGATTATTTCATAGAGGGTAACTCGTCATCAGCATCATTTCAGCCGAGAGACTTTCACTGCTGAATATAGGCCTACCCCAATCCATCCTTCGGATTCCTGCGGCCATCACAAGGTTATCGGTGCACCTTATGGACCTTCGAATGCTATGTCTCGTGGTACGCGGTCGCCACTCCAAAAACTTTCGGCCCCATCGACCATCTGCTGTGCCCTGCCCCCTGTTACTTAAGTTTAGCTATTCTTCGGGCTATTTCGGCTACCTTGGTTTTCCTACGGATCTTTTCAATTTTTGATTCGATCACTTAGATAAACTCCAAGCATTGTATAACTACAGTGTAATAACTGAATTATGGGAATAATCAGTCTATAATGTTCCCACTGCTGAGCCACCTCTCTTCGAGAGGGAGTGTATCTACGCGGGCCCAGTGCGGGTTGGTAGATGTCACATGTCTTCGAATTTTTGGATTAAGGATATGCCAGTTTCCTCACGATGTCTTCCTTCACCGTTTTGAGAGCAGTGGTGATGAAATGATTTCATCGTGGGTTCGAACCCACGACCTACAACAACTCGTAAGTCAGAGCCGTTGCCACTGGGCCACCACTGCTCTACTGGGCCATGACTGCCACCACTGCCGTGTAATAACTGTAATAAGATACTTTTTATTGAAAACAACCTGAATGAGCCTTTTCTTGAACTCAATCTCGCCTGGTGGAAAGCGAGGTATGAGGTTTATACACACACAACTACTAATGGCAAGGGCTAGTGAAATTGGTGCAAAGATGGCGTCGCCGTCGCGGGAAAGTTACTATAACCATAGATCTTTTAACAGGGGCTTATCTATTGAATTGAAGGTACCTACTCAGACATAGAAAAAGGTGAGTATCAAACGTGACAGTGTGCCGACCCGCTTATGAGGCCGTGTTATGAGAATGTGAAATAGTATTCTGAAGTTTCTTGCTCGTGGCTTATGTTGGCGCGACGCAATGCTGTCTTAGTTTTTGTGCCGCAAAGAGGAAACCAATTTATGTTCATTATTTCTTGGCATGGGAAACATGATGAAATTCCTTTTATTTACCAGGAATGTTCATGATTGTGAAACTGCATAATATCTGTGTCTATTTGTCCTTTCTAAACGTACAATACAATACATAAAAATAAATATACATACTTAAATACATACAAATAAATAAAATTGAAGTGTCTGTTTGTAATATCAAAGTAACAGCTTTTTACTAAATATATATTATACGATACTGTACTTATAAAACATTATTTTTATTATGTCTGTCTGTTTGTTCCAACTAATCTCGGAAACATCTAGACCAATTTTGACGGGACTTTCACTGGCAGATATCTGATGTTTTAATGCGTAATATTTACATTATTTTAGAAAAAGAATTAGCATTCACGCTGGCGAAACCGTGGCCAATAGCTAGGTTGTTATTTATTAATATTATAAGTTTGTAACTTAACTTTAAAACTTTTAGTTTTAATCGCGTAGTTTTTCAGCGGTTAACCATATATCCAGGACCAAGGCTTATTTATCACTTCATCCGGTAGCCTCTGACCTGTACATATGGCGACTAACGCGAAATGGGATTTTGTTTTCAACCATACTCGAATCAATGAATGCAAAAAGATACTTTTGCAACTGAACGGGGTATAGGTTAGGATCCTATTTTATTACCTGAATGCCTGTTGATATTCGAATATTGCATATTGCAGGTTGAAATACAAGTACAATTTTACAGTTGTGTATTTATAAAAACCTCTACTCGAATAATTTTCAAAAGTTACAGCTGGACATGATAAAAGATAAAAGATAAAGATATAAAAGATAAAAGATCATTTATTAGTCAAATGTTTGACAAATAAATTATCTTTTATCTTTTATAAATATTCTTTTATATCTTTTCTTATTATTATTTATATTTTGTCAAACATGTGTTTCCATACAAATCGAGCATGCAAGATCTTAAATATAGGTAAAAAGTCCGTACATGTTTTACCTGGCGAGGCGTACAATATTTCTTTTTTTTTTTAATATAACACAAATAATTAATTCAAATAATTAATTCAGTGAACCAAAGACTAAAGACTGGTTCACTAACATTCATTATTAAATTTTATGAGAATAATCATACAGAAATAATATTATAAAGTTAAGTATGTTAAAAGGCATCTGTCAAAAAGTCATTTATATTATAATAGCACTTGTCTGTTAATATATTTCGAATCTTGTTTTTAAATTGATTTGCTGTCATAGCTCTAAAGGCCTGTGGTATTTTGTTGTATATTTTCGGGGCCATACAAAAAAAGCTTTTCCCCATGAGGGCAGTTTTTGCCGAGTGTGATCCGTCTTTTATAGATTATATTATCAATTAATATTTACTGGAGTTACTGTTTACGTGGAGCTTTGTTAAGGTATTTGCAATGGCTGACCTCGGTGCCATGTGTGATTAAAGTTAATAACAGACAGGGAACGAGAGAGAGAAATATCGGCAGTGAGCTAACTGCTAGTTATTAGGCTGTGGCCAGCTGCTGCTAACCTACCGCATTTCCACCAAACTTAATTCCAAGTAGTAAACTACGAACTCTGCCGAACCCATTAAGTTCTTGAACGTAACGTTACGTACTAACTTTTCCATTACAGTTTCTTTTAGCCACTTCCAGCGAACACAAAAGAGCAAATAAAATTTATTAGCATAATTTTAGCCTCACACTTTCTGATACTTTGAGAGACTTAATAAGGTTTCGTAGAGTAGCCTGTTCCAAGTTATTAAAACCCAAGTAATGCCGGTTAAGCAGACATTACGCACAACAACCGTCTAGCTTTAAACATTATAAAAGGCCATAAATTGGAACGAGCCGTTATTACTTTTAGTCAAAACTCCGGCGGGCACTCCGGCTTAATTCAAATTTATTTTTATTGTGTACATGAAATGATTGTTTTGCCGAATAGCTTCTAATGTTGCGTGCTTATAATGATGCAAAAAATTTAGAAATTATGATATTATTATTATTTTCAGCCTTCCTATTCAGATTTACGCGATATCGTTGTCGCGCTCGGTCGCAATACTTTCTGTACCTCTACCATGAGCTGTCATCGAAAACTTACTAGCGCTACCGTATTAACACGTTCAGTGCCGGGGCCCCACCTGGAGGGTTCACCTAGTCGCATATAGGATGCCGGGAGCCCCTCGCACACGGCTCATTTTAAATGTTAGCGAATACTGTATGTATGTATGTATTATAACAAATTTCCTCTCCACATACTTCAACTGAATGAGACGAAATTCAAATCTTTTATAAAACGCACACTATGCAGGCAGGCATATTTTAAGATGGGGGTTTACATCGCTGATAAAAATGCTTGGCTCAGTGCTGGTCCTGCTCCACAACCACAACTATTTACTACTAATACTGTTGGAGCTGCTGAAGATTTTAAGACCATCTTTGCATTGTACTCGTATAGAATCAATTTCCTTTGTATTATATAATTTCAGAGCACAGGTGTGAGTACTATGTACTAAAGAGCTAACATTTACCGGGTAATACGTCTTTTATTGACTTGAATGTGCCCTGGCGGCAGTGAGTATGTCATGCTCACTCAGATATTTCGCTGATGGTGGCGCGTGTGTTGGATCAATTTAGCTCCCTTCAAAATGGTTGAGCTGAATGGTGCTAATCCATGCGTCATGTTCGTGAACGGGCGCCGTCAGTTGGGACTGGTCAACTCTTAGCTGCCTTGGCTGATTTAAATTTTTGAATTGTTATTTGTTTTATCTTTTTATTACGGACGCTACTAACGTGCACGTCTTTCTACATTGTTCTCACATGTTTAATTTCAACATGAAAGATATAACCGATATTTTGTAACAATTTATTTAAAAGAGTGTCCGTGGAGTTTCTTGCCCGTTCTTCTCCATAGGTACCTACTAGACTGACCGATTCCTTGACAGTTCAAAAGTGCCTGTAAATGGTTTAATTGAAATAAATGCTTTGAGTTTTTGAGTTTGAGTTCTATGTTATAGGGTTGGTTTCCGCACTTAGTCTGTCAGGTGGACCATTGTGCGTGGGCCATGGCGGCCGTTTGGTGGTTATTCCAACCAGCCCACCTCCCTCCAGAAGCTAATTAAATCTCCCGGTCTGTTTAGAACTTCCGTGAAAAATCTGGGTGACCCGAGGGTCTGGGTGACGCCTGTGCAATCAAAGAGCACATGCGCGACGGTTTCCTCAGTCTTCATGCACGCCCTGCACAGAGGACTGTCCGTTATGCCTATTGTGTGAAAGTTTTTGTTTAGAGAGCAGTGTCCTGTGATGGTCCCCGTCACCAGGCGCAGGCCGTTCCTGTCCAGGCGTAATAAACGCCTGGTCAGCCCACTATCCAAAGATGGCATAGCTTCCTTGGACTGCCCGGTGTTGAGGTCCACCAGTTCCCCGCTTGTGTGTGGGTGAATTCCTGTAGCCACCTGCGTATTTGGTTGAAGGGGATGGGTACAATAGGCTCGGGTCCACAGACTGCCGTGCTGGATCCTCGTCTAGCAACTCGTCAGCTGCGTCGTTACCTAGCGATCCGCTGTGTCCTTTTATCCATTGCAGTGTCACCGTGTTGCGACTGGATACCGTTATTTGTTCCAGTGCATTGTGACATTCTAGTGTAATCGTAAGGTTATATATTTTTTTATATAATTTTAGATTAATGTCAATGATTGTTGTAAGTTTTAGATTAAACTCACGATTCTCTCAGCTTATTCACAAATGCGAATCCTTCCCCAAAATGGTCGGTCGTAATAAACTGCTTCGGTACTTTGAACATGAACCTATTTGGCCACCTGCACATTCAGAAAGCAATGTGGTTGTATGGCATGTATGCGTGGAATGTTTTGTGAAAATTATATCAACATTAATTTTGATTTAGCATGAATTTCTCTTACCAATGATTACGATTTTAATTGGTTCTTAAATAAAAAATCCATTTACATATCACAGAAAATTCTATTCTACCCTCAAACAATACACACCGCCGCTTGACCAAAACACCCGGCCGGATAAAAACATAATAAAAGTATAACCATATTAGAATTCGTGGAATAAAAAAATTAAGCTGCAAATAAAAGTATAAACGGGGACAAAAATAATATTCAATTTGGCATCGCCACTATAAGACCGCGTTCATAACGCCGACTGTGTTATTTTGTTATGGTGGTCATTGGGGACACATACGATGTATGGTAGAAATGTAAGATGTGGTGTTGTTATAAAATTAATGGACTGTTGTTGGTGGAGGGGATGCTAATTAAAAGGGGTGAGCTTTATAATATTGGTCAGTAATTTTTTTACAAGGGAAGTTATAGTACTCCTATCAACGAAAATTATTTGTCTATTTAAAGGACAGACATAGATGGTGAAGGGTCCCAAAAACTAATCTGAATCTCATATAGGTCAATCTATAATAAATTTGATGTAGACTTGGTGCAGAAATTAATGTCGCGAAGCTTAGGTTCTGAACCGACAACATGTCAATACCTATGCTATAGGTAGCTTAGTTACTGAAGATCACAGTTTATATAAAGCTCTTTCCAAAGCAGATTGTTGGTTAAACTTGAAGTATTTTTATCCACAGTAATATAACGCGCATTTACGTTACAATAGTGCAGCTACCTTACCCATAGTCACTATATTTCACTCCAAATTACACCGACGCACTACACGTCACTGCCACAAACTTTGTTAAGTGAAAACACATACTATTAAAACTATAAACATATACACACACACATAAAACACACCAACGCAAAGTCCTTTATGGCATTGCCCTTACAAAGTCGGACTCACGCAGATATTATGCAAAAGCCACAAGTAATTATTCCGAGGGTTGTCGGGAACCAAATATGAGGCAACACAATTATGTACGAGCCTTCAGAGTATTTGTATATACGATTATGTACCTACCATATTTATTATGTTTTTTTTTCATTTTCAGTCAATGTTCGGAGTTATTTTAAGTTAGCGGGAATTATTTGGTCTGTGGTTTTATATTAATATTAGCAAATGAATTTAAAACAGGCATACTGAATTTTGTATTCCTTAAAATTTAAATGTTTGTAATACCGACAAAATTGTTGGAACGATATTTTTTGGGAGCTCATACTAATTCTAGATATGTATCCAACATTTTCATGTTTATGGAAATAAACATGAAAATGTTGGATTAAAATCTAACAGAGCTTTTTTATACAGATTGAATAGTGCCTGTGAAATAAAATGAAATTAAATTTATTTGCAAGAATTGTGGTACATTACAGTTGGTGGGATTATTTAACAGTTTCTAAAACAATTCGCTAAAACTAGCATGCAAAATTACATAAATTAAATAAATGTAGTTATGTTAATAAAATTGGAACAACATTAAAGTTATTATAATTAAGATTATGAATGTCAATCATTTGTCAAATTATCATAGTAGAATGTCAGTGTGAGTCCTTAACATTTTGGTACTTATTCACAGAATACGAGTAGAATGATTTTTCTATAAGCCATTTGAATAATATTGTTTTGAAACGATTGATTGGCAGTTCCCTATATAATTTTGGTAATTTATTATATATCCTTATAACCATTGGAAAGCAACTTCTGTGATATAAGTGGCTTTTCATTGGAGGAATAATCAGTATATCAGGATATCTTGTGTTAAACGTAACAGTGTCTCCAAGACGTTGAAATAATTCGGAGTGCATTTATACAAATTTACAGCATTCAAATATGTACATACCGGGATCAGTTAATATTTTTAAATCTTTAAAAAGAGGTTTACATGAAGTCAATGGTGGCACATCACAAAGAGCTCGGATACATTGTTTTTGGGCTATAAATACCCTATTTATAAGAACAGAGTTCCCCCATAGCGCAATGCCGTATCTTATATTAGAAGCTACATAACCATGATACGCTAGGAGGGCTGTTTTTAAGTTAGCTATTTTACAAAGTCTCCACAAAGCAAAAGCGAAACAATTAATCTTTTTTGTAACCTTTAAGCTTTGATGTTTCCATGTGCAGCCACTGTCCACTGTTATACCAAGAAAAACGGCTTCTTGTGCTTCGTTAATTCTCTGATCGGAATAAGTAATTGTAAGGTCAGATTTAAATTTTCTATTGAAGAACTGAACGAAGGAGGTTTTATCGATGTTCACTTTTAAATTATTATTATTAAGCCATGTTATGATAGCATTAACCGCTTCATTAATTTCTGTATTATAATTAAGCATTTTATTCTCTGTGATAACCACCGCAGTATCATCAGCAAAAAGTGAGTGAAAATGCTTCGTCACATTTGGTAGATCGTTAATATATAACAGAAAGAATAACGACCCCGTAACACTACCTTGGGGCACTCCTGTATTGTTGCTCCTAATGTTAGACTTGCATAATATCTCTTCCTTATTTGAATTTATTTCGGAAATCGCTGTATATTGAGTCCTATTTGAAAGATAGCTTTCCAGCCACTTCAACGCTAGGCCGCGAAAACCGTACAGGTCACATTTCGCTAGTAGAATATTGTGGTCAATAAAATCGAAAGCCTTGCTCATATCGAAAAACACAGTGCAGGTACGTGTATGTTTATCTACATTTTCAATAATTTTTGACAGTAGTTTAAAAGCTGCCAAAGTTGTCAATTTGCCTTTTTGGAATCCATTTTGTTCGGTTTTTAGTATTTTATGTTTAGTCAAGAATTGGGTCATACGAGAATGCATTATCTTCTCAAATACCTTAGATAAAACTAGTATTAAGACGTTTGGCCTATAATTGTGTATACCCGTTACGTCACCTTTTTTAAAAATAGGTTTAATTACGGAGGTTTTTAGTTTATCCGGAAAGGTGCCCTGGGAGAATGACATATTAACAAGGTACGTTAATATTGGTGTAATCAAACCTGCAGTGCGTTTTAAGATATTATTATGTGTCGGGATCTCATCATATCCCACAGAAGAAGTATTGTTTAATGATTGTATCGTTTTAAAGGTTTCATCATCACTAGCTGGATAGATGAAAAAACTGGCGTTGAGTGGTGAAATTAAATGGCGATCTCCCATCGTAGATACTCTTCCATTTTCACCGGCGGTCATATCGATGAAATAATTATTAAACTCGTTGGAAATGTCACTAGTCTTCGTCAAAATCGTATTATTACATTTTATTTTTGTGATAATTTTTTTATCATTATTTGTATATGTCATTGTATTAGTTTGTATTAATGTTCAAGATGCTTTACAAATGTTCTTTGATTTTTTTATATATTTTACATTGAACAGTTTTTGTGCTGCAAAGATATTTTTTTTTAAATTGTTTATTTTATTTTCTGTAATTAATTTTATAACCTGATGTTTTGAATTTATAAGACATAAACCGCAATGTTGGCTTTGTTGCGCATGATTTCTTTATACCTTTAGTAATTCAACCAGATTTTTTATTTTGTTTGTTTGTAATTTTCTTTTTACATACCGGAAAACATAAATTGAAGAAGAGTATAAATGCATCATAAAAGGTGTTAAGTCCCGTGCAAATATTGATTCTCATTGTTGAAATCAAATGGACTGTTCACTTTCCATTTCTTTAAGTGGAGCTATAATCAAACTTTCAGACTACTTTTCTCAAAACCAATAAAATTAATAGATCTCAAAAGATACTTGAAGTCCTCGAAAGACCAATTCACTACCATTTTACTCAAATTCTCTTAGCCAAGAGAGTAATAATTCTAGTCTCAAATTCACCCCAAGTACACTTACTTTAATAACTTTTAATTTTGCCCATTAACCCCCTCTTTTATTTGATTCTCGTTCGTTATTTTGACTGATCCGAAGAGTTTCCATAATATAATAGCCCCTCAGTCTTTGAAATTCAAACCATCTTGGTAACAAAAAGATTTTTAATATCGTTTTGACAGAAAAAATGTTCATTTAACTTCTTATCAGCGGCCTTAATCTAGATTTGTGGTTAATTTTTCTGTAGGCGTTCAATTAAACTTAGATTCATTATTTTAGAGAAGAAAAATAAAGTTTTGTTTTAATAAGTTTGATTTATCTAAGCTGTAGGTGATTCTTGTAAAAGCACTTCACAAACAGGGTGTCAGGGACATCGACGCGAAGCCGGCTACCATGGATTTTTTTTTTGACCGCGTGGGTATTGCACTTTTCTATGAAAGAGCAGATTAAAATTAATTATTATTAATTTTTTTTTTTTTTTTAATCTGCTCTTTCATAGAAAAGTGCAATACCACTTTTCTATGAAAGAGCAGATTAAAAAAAAAAATACTGACGAAAAATTATAACGTATGGGGATTTCAGAATCATGTACTGACACCCTGTATAATTATGGATAGTGACATCATCAGTATTTATCTACTTCCTTTCAGTCTATTGTAACAACATACTGCTGCGTGTTGAGTACTTTTAAACACGTTTTCTCTTTGTACGTTAATTAAATAAAAACTATCTATTATGTAGTATACGTACCGATATACGAGTATTGCAAAGTGGTTATCTTAACTAATATTATAAAGCGAAAGTGAGTTTTTTTGTTTGTTACGCTTTCACGCTTAAACGGCTGAACGGATTTGGATGAAATTTGGCACATGGGTAGACTATGACCTGGGTTAAGTAGGACATAGGATATTTTTTATCCCGGTAACCGCAGACGAAATCGCGGGCAAAAGCTAGTAAGAAATAAAAATACCATGTTATACGGAGGAACCGGTTGTCTGGGGTTAAATCACACTGTCCTCGCTAGTAATCACTGTGTCACGGTAGGACATCCTGTTATTTAACAACTAATAGTATTACGTATTATTCACTATATAACACTTCATAATTCTTAGCACTAATATGATTCACATTATACTGTATAAACATTTTAACTATGGCCGTGCGCACTTTGGATGCGTTTTCGTACGAATTTCACGATTTAAATAAAGGTATTATTTTACTACTCTTCATTAAGTCAGGAATTACACCACAGTCAATACATTTATTTAAGATAATTGCTAATTCAGGCGCTACATTGTTGATTATGCATTTCGCAACCTCTACGGAATTTCCCCATAGATCAGCAGTTTTTTTAACATTAATTTGTATTGAAAGTTTTAATAATATCTCGAGCACTAACATAGTCGAAATTAAATATTCATGGTTACAATACAAATAACCCTTCTACAACACCTACCGCGAAAGCGAAGTAAACAAAATTTGATGGAAGGAAATACAAATTTTATGGCAGGACAGGTAACGAATAAATTACTAGTTTGAGAAGACCTAGGCGCCTCAAAAAATTGTGCACTGCTTTTTGGTATATCATTTATAATTATATGTTAAAAATAATGGGGAACTTAATACGCTCCCATGCGGGACTCCGTATTTTATAACTCTAGATTCCCTAGATGGTGACACCCAGGCGTTTCCTCCCGATATATCCTGAACAGAAACCTCCCGAAACAACCATGTCCGGTGAGGACCTGCGTCAGGCGGAAGGTGAGAACGCCGTGGCGCCTCTCTAGCCACTCCTCAAAGAGGGGACTTATCGCCACAATTGTGGCGTGCCCAACGCTGGATTGAGACAATCGCACTCTCCTTGCCGCCATGAGATCCCGCCGGAGCTTTGTCCACTGTGCCGTGATTTCTCGCGGCAGCGGAGTTACACCCCGTCGTTTCGCCTCCTCGCGCAACTCCCAGATGTGCGCGAGGACTTTTGCCTCCAGATCCCATGGCGGTAGTCCAGCAAGGAGGCTCGCCGCCTCACGGGAGACCGTGCGGTATCCTCGGACCAGCCTAATAGCCATGACCCTTTGGGATGCGTTCAATCGGCGGGCTGGTCGCAGCCTTAAAGAACGCGCCCACACAGGTGCCCCTTAAAGGGCCACGGACCGCACGACCCCCGCGTAGAGCCTCAGGCAGGAGGCGTTTGGATCCCCTATATTTGATTGTCAATACTTTTCAATAGATTTCGTTTTCGCGACCTCATCAATGAAATAGGTAATTGTTAAAAGCTTCCGCTATATCACTTGGAGAGGAATATATCGCTGTATCTATTTTGATACATGTTATGTGTTGTGCTGGTCAGTTATATTTATATTTATTTATTAGTTGCCATGTGGCTTTTGATTTATTAGCCGATGTCTGAATATTGTATGTAGTTATTTTGAGCCTTTTGTGTCAAATTAACTTTTTTTTTTTTTTATAGTACTTACTATGTTTTATAAGTTCTAATTTCTTAGTTTTCTTATTTTTCGGATATAATCTATGTTGCCATAGTAGCTTACGTTGTCTTTTATTACAATGCATTAATCCGCGGGATAGTCATAGGTCTCGAGTCCGAACCCAAGGCACGCACCTCTGATTTTCGGATTTATGTGCGTATTATATAATTATCACTTGCTTCAAAAACGGTGAAGGAAAACATCATGCCTGAGAGATATTTCTTGACGGCATGTGAAGCCAAGTCAGAGGCCCATGGGTGGCTTTAAAACTCTGACACCAGACCACACGAAAAGAAGAAGAATCCGCGGGATATCCATTTTGTTTTTTTTAAGGGTTTTATAATAATTAATTTATATGGGAAGCACAAATCATAGATTCTATCAAAATATCTAGTCCCAAAAGTATTTAATAAAATAGATCTATATATATATAGATATAAAACCCTAAAGTAAGTAAAGGTATGTTAAAGTCAAAATTAAGGAGTTTATTTCTCGATAACGAAATTAAATTTAATTAATTTTACTACATTATTTGTGTATACCGAATAACAAGCGCTTCTCGCCAGCAAACTGGAAAGTTAGGCGAGTAAAATGTTTGAGAATAACTAAAAAAAAAAAAAAACAACTGTTTGTTTATTTATTTATTTAATACTTCAAGCACAAAAATGTACAGAGGCGGACTTAATGCCATAGGCATTTTCTACCAGTCTCTTTTTCTACCTTTAGGTGATGCAGAGACAAACAGTGGTAGGTGCAATTAAGAAAAATTGAGGAATAACAAAAAAAATATTTAAGTAATATATAAAGATACACATATATATCTATTACAAACTATAAATATAAAATATATGTCTAATTATATACAAATATAAGCACAAATAAATATACATAAATACACGAATATACTAAAACAAATAAGACAAACAATGGGAAAACATTAACGTTGTGATGATACTGCCAGCTTCTTACGAATGTGCTCGCGAACTTTAACTTTAAAGGATAATCGGTTGGTTGCCATCCTAATTTCCTGGGCGAGCGCATTCCACAGGGAGATAGACTGAATGAAGAAGGAGGAGTGAATGAAGTCTGTGCGGTGAGTGGGACAGTGAAGAACGCGATTATTTGATGACCGTAGATTTTTACTGTGGTTGTCACAAATGTATTGAAAGTGGGGGGCTAGATAACTAGGGGAAGTGGGAGAGACAAGAAATGAAAACAAGGTGGTCAGCGCCCATAGCTCTCTGCGCTGGCGTATGGGCAACCACTTTAGAAGCGACCGATGCGCAGAAACATGATTATATTTACGCACATTGAAAACGAATCGAATGCAGTTATTGAGAAGACGATCAAGTTTGTCGAGAAGATCTGGATTCAGGTCATGGTAGCACACATCACCATAATCGATGATAGGGAAAATTAAGGACTGCACAAGCATTGTCTTCGTAGTTGTTGGTAGTAAATTTTTCAGTCGGTACAAAGCCCGCAGCGTTCCAGTTACCTTCTGGCTGGCCCTCGCGACTTGAGTACGCCAGTTCAGAGTATTATCAATGTGCAAGCCTAGGTCCTTCACATCAGCACTAAATGGGACGACCGTACCATCGAAGACAACTGGTGGCAAGGTTGTACCATCCACCTTACTCATACTCCGAGAACTTCCGATGATGATCGCCTGACACTTATTAGGGTTTACTGCTAAGCCGAATCTATCAGACCAGGTTTTTATGGCCGTCAAGTCTCTGTTTAATTTATCGATAGCGTCAGAAATTTCTTCGGCCCTCCCTTGACAGTACAACTGCAAGTCATCTGCATACAGATGATACGCACACTGAAGCTCGGAAGTTATGAGATTGATAAATATAGAAAAGAGAAGAGGAGAAAGAATACCGCCTTGTGGTACGCCAGTCTCCAAATCACACCAGCATGATGTAGAATCTCCAACATGAACGGACTGCTGACGTTCCTGAAGGTAAGAGGAGAACCATTCCAGTGCCTCGGGATACACCATAACATAGGACAGGATGGCTAACAGGATATCGTGACTGACAGTATTAAAGGCATTCGAGAAATCGACCAACACTAGTGCAGTAACTTTGGTGTCTTTCAGTCCTGCCCTTATATCACCAGTCACTTTAAGAAGGGCGGAAACAGTGCTGTGCCCGGGCCTGAACCCAGATTGAAAAGGGCTAATGAGAGAGTTACGATGAACAAAATTGGAAAATAAAACTGTTTAGGCGATTAAAATTATATGATTAAAATAGACCTTTCACAGGCCTTTTTTTTTTTTTTTTGATTGGGATATCATCAAATGACTCCTCCCGCTCTGGGCGGAGCGAGAGGGAGTGTCAGAATTTTACTGACTAAAACCCACCCGTGTTCCTTCCGTTGCCTGTGTGCCGGGGCCTCGATATCCCTTTCGGACAAACTCGCAACCCTGGCAGGCATTGGTCCTTACGGACCCCGTCAATTGGTGCTGACATCTCTTTGAGGAGCGCGTGGAACACAACGCGCCGTCAACCCGGGCCTGGTCCTAATCGGACGGCGAGCTACCCATTGCCCACAGTCCGCAAGCCCCCGCCTACGGTGGCCGGAAGTCGGCTCGCGACTCCCGACGCCCGGGGCGTCTCCTGCGGCGACTAGGGGCGCGAGGGCGCGCATCTTGCATTTCCCTCGCGCGCTCCGCCTCCTCCTTCGCGAGCATTACTGCTTCGTAGAAGGAAGTGACGGCTTCCCATGCACTCTCGCTCCGGACCATGGCCTGAACCAGGGCCGGACGCGAGAGATCACCGCTGCCGATCGCCTCCGTGAGGACACGGCGGTGCCCAAGCCGGGCAGACCTCCACCGTATGCTCCACCGTGTCCTCCGGGCGATCCACACAATGGTAACACCCGGGCGTTTCCTCCCGCTTTATCCTGAACAGGAACCTCCCGAAACAACCGTGTCCGGTGAGGACCTGCGTCAGGCGGAAGGTGAGGATGCCGTGGCGCCTCTCTAGCCACTCCTCAAAGAGGGGACTTATCGCCGCAATTGTGGCGTGCCCAGCGCTGGGTTGCTATAATCGCACTCTCCATGCCGCCATGAGATCCCGCCGGAGCTCTGTCCGCTGTGCCATGATTTCTCGCGGCAGCGGAGTTACACGCCGGCGTTTCGCCTCCTCGCGCAACTCCCACATTTGCGCGAGGACTTTTGCCTCCATATCCCATGGCGATACCTTTCACAGGCCTATTTTCACATTTCGATTGTAGAATCTCATCGTAGATTGTTTGCATTCTATTATAATAGAACAATATTTCAAATTACCTGTATACCTTTTGGCCTTGCAACAGCCCCCAACATATTTGCAGAGATAACACTAACTGGATTGCAAACATTTTCAGGGAAAGAGTAGTAGTCTACTTAGACGATTTCATGGTAAACTCAAACTCAAACTCAAAGCATTTATTTCAAATAAACCAATTACAGGCACTTTTGAATTGTCAAGGGGTCGGTCAGTCAGAAATATGAAGCTAGTTGCCCATTCCAACGCGTAGTAGGTTCCTATGGAGAAGAACGGGCAAGAAACTCCACGGACACTCTTTTAAATCAGAATATTGTTACAAAATATTGGTTACATCATTCATGTTGTAATTATACATGTGAGAACAATGTAGAGAGACGTGCACGTTAAAAGCGTCCGTAATAAAGAAAAAAAACAATTCAAAAATTAAAATAAATTCAAAATAAGCCTTGGCAGCTTAGAGATGACCAGTCCCCACTGACGGCGCCCGTTCACGAACATGACGCATGGATCAGCACCATTTAGCTCAACCATTTTGAAGGGAACTTTATGATCCAACACACACGCCACCACCAGCGAGACATTTGAGTGAGCATGACATACTCTCAGCCGCAAGGGCACATTTAGGTCAATGAAAGACGTAGGTACCCAGTAAATGGTAGCTTTAAAGTAGGTACATAGTGCTCACACATGTGCTATGCAATTATATAATACTATGAAATTGAATTTATACAATCTAAAGATAGTCCTACAATCTTCAGCAGCTCCAACAATATTTTCGAATGCCAATCAATTAGTTTATGCGCCTTGTGGAGCTGGACCAGCGTTGAGCCAAGCATTTTTGTCAACGATGTAATCCCCCAACTTATAATATGCTTGGCAGCATAGTGTGCGTTTTATACAAGATTTAAAATTCCTTTCATTCAATTGGAGTATGTGGGGAGGTATTTTATTGTAACATTTTAAACAGT
Source organism: Agrochola macilenta (assembly GCA_916701695.1). Classification (NCBI taxonomy): domain Eukaryota; kingdom Metazoa; phylum Arthropoda; class Insecta; order Lepidoptera; family Noctuidae; genus Agrochola; species Agrochola macilenta. Next base: position 23,587,647 of record OU753556.1, read on the forward strand.
ACCCCATGAAGGTTGAGTCAACTTTAGCCAGTCTGAAACCCGGTTGAACTAATTGTTCCCTATTTCTAGTGCTATAATTGTGTCTATCACCTCTTTTACTGAAAAGACTTAGATTTTTCCTAACGTACATGATGTTTTCATAGATATATTGACAAGGTACCGTCATGATGTTAATATCTTTAAACAGTTCCCTTAGAGAATCGCGTCTGCGGAGACCATATATTGCTCTGATGGCTCTTTTCTGCAGAATAAAAATAGACTCGATATCTGCAGCCCGTCCCCATAGTAGAATACCGTAAGACATGATACTATGAAAGTAACTGAAATAGACTAGCCTCGCGGTATCTACGTCAGTAAATTGACGGATTTTTCTCACAGCATATGCTGCTGAACTTAGGCGTCCTGCAAGAGATGTTAAATGAGGACCCCATTGCAGCCTTGAGTCGAGCGTAATCCCCAAGAAAACAGTTTTATCGACGAATTCTAATTTCTCCCTATTCAATACTATGTCACAATCACTACTTTTAACATTCGGTAAAGCAAATCTTATGCATTTAGTTTTTTTCCCATTTAATACTAAATTATTAGCAGTGAACCAATTTTGGACTTGTAGTAGGGCGTTATTTACGTCGTCAAGATTTGATGCACGTCTATTTATCTTAAAAATTAGAGAAGTATCGTCAGCAAATAACACCATTTGTGGTTGGTTTTTTAATAAATGGGGTAGATCATTAATATATACTAAAAAGAGGAAAGGACCCAATATTGAGCCTTGTGGAACACCCATTTTTACTTTTAAACCGAGTGAATTGATTCCATTAATTTGTACTTGCTGTTGTCTATCATTTAAATAAGATTTTACCAAACTAAGCGCAAGTTTACCTAGTCCGTAATGCTCAAGTTTCAAGAGTAAGGTTTCATGATTTACGCAGTCAAATGCTTTGGACAGATCACAAAAAATTCCTATGGCATCTTGGGCCTCCTCCCACGCTGTGAATATGTGTTTTAATAAGGTGACACCGGCGTCAGTCGTACAACGTCCTTTGGTGAACCCATATTGCTGATCGTGTAAGATATGGTTGGTGTTAAAATGATTAAGCATTTGATTGAGCATTACCTTTTCGAACACCTTGCTGAATACCGGCAGCACGGATACTGGTCTATAATTGTTGGTATCTTTACTGTCCCCAGATTTAAAAAGTGGAATCACCTTACTGTATTTCATTAAATCCGGGAAGACTCCTTGGTCCACACACAAATTAAATATTAAAGCCAAATATGGTGCTATAGTTTCAATTATGGATGTACAAACTTTGATAGATAATCCCCATAGATCTTCGGTCAATTTTATTTTAATTTGCCGAAATGCTTTTATAACTATCATAGGGTTTATATGTTTAAATTCAAATTCAACCGGGCAGCCTGCAACGTTCGCTCTTAATAAATAAAGTGAGACATCGGGTGAAGAATTCAAAGCTTCCGTCGTTTTAGATGGAATATCAGTAAAGAAACGTACAAATTCTTGAGCTACTTCTAAGTTAGAGCATATGGCACCATGTGAAGTCTCCAAAGTGTACTCAGTGTTTCGTATTTTTTTCCTATTCGTTTCATTATTTATAACTTTCCAAACTGTTTTTATTTTATTTTCTGCTGATTTGATCTTGTTGCTAATATACAGGGCTTTAGCTATCTTGCAGGTATTTCTAAAAATTTTGGAATATGTAGCAACATACTTGTTGAAAGTTTCAGTTTTAATGTAAGGCTTAAGGCCATACAGTTCGAACAGTCTTTCCCTACTTATCCTAATACCTCTAGTTGCCCAGTCACTAAATATAAAATGAGGGCTAATATTTTTTGTTTTCTTTTCAAAAGTTTTATTGAATTCAGTGTCGACTACTGAAAAGAAATCCTCATACAATTGATTTGCATTGACCATATTATGGCCCAGAATGTTTAATTTATTATTTAGGGTACTATTGAATCTATTTAATTTGCCAGTTGTTATTGGTCGAAATTGTATTTGTACTTTTTGCAAAGGTGTTTTGAACTTAAAAGTTACCGTTTGTCCACTATGATCAGACGGCAAATAATTTACAATGGCTTTAGCTAAATAATCACAATCGCAGAAGACATTGTCGATACAAGTAGCAGAAGTTGGAGTTATTCTAGTCGGTTCTGTAAAAATACTAAATAAATTGAACGATTTAAAAAGGCTTAGTAATCTACTGCTATTTAAATTATCTTCCAAAATATTAATATTAAAATCACCACAAATAATTGCAGCTTTGTTACTGGATGCAAGTTTCGCTAGGACATCTTCCATTATTGACTCAAATAAAGAAAAGTTCTGATAATTAGGGGGTCTGTACACGCACACTACAACATGCTTATCCAGCTCAACACAGGACAGTTCGATGCAATGTTCAACTGATAAACCAACTATGTCATTACGTTGCTTAAATTTTAAACAATTTTTTATCATGATTAGAGATCCTCCACGCAGCATAGATTTACGGTTAAAAGAACTGCCCATACTATAGTTGACATAATTAATTAGCATTTGGTAATCCTTTAACCAATGTTCAGTAAAACAAACAATATCAAACTTTGTTTTTTCTAAAAACATTTCAATTTCTAATAATTTTGAAGAAATACCTTGAATATTTTGATGAAATAATTTCAAGGTATTCTGCTCATCTCCTTTTCGGTAAAAACTTATTTTAGAGCCAGAAGACACCTTGTTGTTGTTAGTTATAAGAATATTCTTAGTGGTACCTTCTGTTGTCTTACAAACTAGTTTAAATCCGGAGTTGACCCCAAGACTTCAATGTCATCACAAGGCAGTGAGCTCATAGTGAGTGAGGTACATGGAGCCTCCTTCGTACAATTTGTATAAATATTTATAGCATTTGAGCTACATTTATTCAGGCTCACTACCTTATTATTAGTACTATTACTAATCATGATGGTGTTAATAACACAAGACTTCGACATACTACCTATGTCTGAGTTTATATAAAAAGCTAATAGCCGTGCTATTATGTGTCTAAAACTAACAGGCAGATACACAGTACCCCTAGTCGATTTCAGCGTTTCAACAAAAATGTTGGTGTCAAGAAATACAATCTTGTCACTATAATGACTAACTAAAAAGTGCATATGCTTATTAAGCATATGAATATAATTGTTTTGTCTATTTGTCAATCTTTCAAAATATGGGAAAGCACACAATATTATTTTACTGCAATTTAACTTTAACAACTCAGTTACACAGTCAGTAATTTCTTCTTTTTTTACATTAGAGCTATTACCTACAAATACAGTAATGTTGGTTTTAGGATTATATACATTTCCTGTTACTGATGCCATTATTTGTTTATAGTTAGACCCTGGCATACAATAATTTAGAGTAGAATAATGCAGGTTGTTACTAATTAATTTACCCAATCCTCTTCCCATACTATCTGAGAACATAACTGAATGATAACAATCATGACTACTAAAAGATGGACAACTAGCAATCTCAGGCTGTATCACTTGAGATAAATCTTGTACTAAACCAGATACATCTTGGTTGAGGATACAGTCTTGAGACAAACTCTCAGTCTGGGACGGGTCCTCCGTTGCCTCAGGCTGGACAGCATCAGGGTTTGAAACCTTCTGGCAAGTACACTGACACATAACTAACTCATTAGCAGCTAGAATATGTTCTTTAATTTGGTTCTGAGAGCCCACATATTTAATGTAAAGGGAACTAAGTCTGCCCTCAAGTACTTGTATGTCACACTGTAAGCGCTGTGTATCAATTTCATAGATTTTTTTGCTGTCTTCTAATTTTATTTGATAATTGTTTAATTTATTGAGTAGATCAACACGTTCTTTTCTCCGTGGAATATTTTTGGAAAAGAGTTTTTGTTGTTTCCTAATTAGATTACATTTTTTAATTATTCTATTCAGTTTTGCAAATTTTTTCATTTTCTTATGACTAACTTTAGAACTATAATTTTGTTTCAGTAAGGAATCTTCAGTAAGGTCTATAGTTATTATGGAAAGAGGGTTACAATTGGTATTTAATAATTCATTGTATAAGTGGTTAGTTTCTTTAACCTGTGTACATTCTTTTTCTTTCTCTAACCGGATAATAAGACTATTAGCGTGAATTAATTCATCTTCTAGGTCCCTAACTTTGCTTAAAGCCTCCTCATACAAGTTACTACAGTTTCTGAAACCATCTGTGACCACCTTCAATTGATCGCGTTCATCAACAACATGCAGATATTGCTGATGTAGGTCTACTAGCTCCCGTTTAAGGCTTGAGTTTTTGTTAACTATCTTTTTGATTTCCTCCTCACTCTCGTCATTCTCTTGTAACAATTGAGTACATTGTAATTTAGATGCTTCAAGGTTTTGGAGGGCCGTTCTCAATTTGAGCTCCATATCCTGGGCAGTAGCCTTTCGGGTCATCACAGGCATGGTTTCAGGATTTGTTACTGAAATTAGAATAAAGAAACGGTGAGAACAAGTAGGACAGACAAATAAATTAGTAAAGATGGAGATGAAAGGGAAAAATGGGAGAAGTTAGTGTTATTTAGTGGAGAAATGAGGTAAGCTACTGAATTGACTTAAAGAACTATTCGATATTTATATTTATCAAAGCTATATTATCAAATTGAAAGTAGATTTATGATGCTTTAATTGCCTTATATGATTTTACTTTTCCATATGTGGGTAGGTTGCCTAGATTTATAGTTAATATTATATATTAAAGTATAACGACAATGCAAGGATAAGGAACATGAACGTTTTTAATATTGTATATTACATCAGATTGTGATTAACAGAATCTACGCTAAGTTACGTTTTCTGCTATGTAAACAATGCGATTTACACCGAATGCAGAATGCTAAATCAGCGAACTATTACACTACTACTATATGTTAAGACTTAACGAGGACGTGTAAAACAGTTAAAGTTACGATTATGTGCTATTATAAAGTAAAAAGTAAAGCAATACTCCCCGTTTAAATCCGTAGTCCGATCGTCAGCTGTTGATTTTAGGTTACCGGTGTGTAACCAAACACTATGTTTAACTTCGTATATTTACAGGAAAACAATAATCCTGAGTATTTATGCAATTATATTACGTTTACACATAAAATTACACCTTAATTTTACTTAATTACTAATTAAAAATAATTTAAAATACGGAACAGAAATTTGACATGTCACTCGGGGTAATGCATCACGATCCTGCCATCCTCCTGTAACAGAGCAAACTGGTTTAGGAATATTTCTTAAAAATGGGCTGGTGCATAAAGTTTCAGAAATAAGCCCAGATCCCTTGTCAAAATGTGAATATCTCGGAATTCTGTGAAATACAAAGACAAATATAAAACGGGTACCGAACCCCAAAATTTAAAAAATAAAATAATTGAGTAGCAGACGTAACCAAGTGTGAATTGAGAATATGCAATAAAAAACATTTTCCAGTAATTACCATTTTATTCGGTGGGAGCGTCGATATACTCATGTTTCCACAAATAATTATTCTTGTACGACAAAACCAAACTAGGATAATGTGTTAACACGAGCAATTTATTTATAAGCGTAACCAATTCTCATCAAGAACTTACTAAGTTGTGTGTCTAACACAGTTTCAAACAGTTCTTGTTAGTTTCAAGTAAGACGAACATACAGTCGATTCTCACGGGTATCATAAGAGGCAAATAAGGAACTATTCTCACGGAACAAACCCATCACTAGGTATATATCCCTGCAGATACCTGGGTACTAACAACGTTATCATCTTAGTTCCAATGTCGGAGTGTTTCGATTTAATAAATTCCTGCAATCTAACTATATCTGATAACATTTAAGTAAAGAAATGAAATGAAATAATATATTTTTCAAATAAGATATTCGAGATCACTTTACATGACGATGTTTAAAAATATAAAATAAGCAAGATGGAGTCGAAAATTCCACCTGACTACCCCTGAGAAGACATGACGAAACAAACTCAGGGAAAGGGCTGTTTTAGATCAAATATCATTTCAAAATCTTCGTAATTTATGTGGCAAAAGTCGCCTATGACGTTGTACTATCGAGTAACAGGTATGAATAGAAGCCCCATCGATGCATTTCTGACTTAACGTTTATAACTTTAAACATCACTCACTTTTAATTACTGTACTCATGGTAAAATTCTGGTGCCTTTTACGTCATTCCATATTGTAATAGGGTCAATACCTTAACGTAATCTTGTATTTTAATGGCATCCCTGTAAGTTTGTTCACGCGACGGAGACGTATCGCAGCTATAAAACACGCTTGGCGAGGCGTTAGGACATATTTGCCTTTTAAAACATAGAGTAGGTAAGACATGGAGACTTAATGGCAAATTAATCAGTGCCAAAGAAATGTAGTCTGTGCTTAGGTTATGACACAAATGTATGCCCGATGCAAAAACAGATCATGCAATGTGAAATTGTAGTGTTATAAATTCAGCTAGTCTAAAGATACGTTTTTATTCGTTTGTGAAAATATTTTTGGATAGAATAGAATAGAATAATTTATTGTTTAAGAAAATACATTCGAATGCGTTGATTCCTGAAACTCACACTAGGATACCCTGTGTCATCAGATCCAGGCTCCTTCGTTCCGATTGCTATACATGTAATAGAAAAAAAAAAACATTCAAAAAAACTATTCGTAATCTACTAGAGAAGGAATATACTATAAAAACTAATACACAAATAAAACTAATACACAAAGAAAACAGTAGATAACCAAGTATGTATGTTTGACTGGTGTGTGTATGTGTGATATGGTGTGTTTCTGTGGGTGTAAGAATTAAGATAGTTGTGTTGGTGTTGAGAGTTTGACCGAATTGTATACCTGAGGATGTAACTATGTGGATGTTTGTGGGATGTAAGCAGAAAATGGCTCACCACATTAAGTGATTGTAATTGTGAGCTTATGATGTGAACAATTAAATTATAACGTTTTAGTAAAAAGCAAATATGTCTTATAACCAAAATGTTAATGTGAAAATTCGTTATATGGGCGATTCTCTGTAACCTCGTAATAGGCTGTCCCGACCGTTTTTTTCAAAAAGTAATTTCATTATTTAAAAAAAAAAAACTCCTAATGAAACTTTAACCACGAAACATTACGGGCACATTGTTTTTAGAACCATAACTATTTAAAAAAAAAATCTAGACGTTATAGAAGCTCTAAAAATACAGTCCCCTGGCTGTCCCCATCACTGTATTCCCGCCTAGAAACGAGATTTACGAAGAAGTTATTGAAACTACGTACATTTGGCAGTTAATATAATAAGAAAAATAACAAAATTAATATTATTTTCGTAAAACAAGGTCTCATTACGAATTTTATTATATTAGTAAACACATGTAAACTTTGTCCCCAGAATTTCCATACAGTCCCCTGCCAAAAATGTAAACCCATAATTTAAAAAAACTGTAATATTTACAAACGTTTTTTAGAGAGAAACTAAAAGGAATTATTGTGAAGTTGGCAACCTTGCCGAATGTGGCAACGAGATGCCATTTTTTTTAGTGTCAGAGCGTCATTTGTGATGTGAACACGCGTTTGGGCCGCTACCACACACAGTCCTCTGGTAAGTAATAATATTTTTATGTTAATTACTTTAACTATCGCTATATAGTTTATTGTTTTATTATGTATGTCTAAATTGATCGGTAGGTTCTTACAAAACTATTTTACATCAGTTTTGTAAATATTGTGAAATCTAACCTAAATACACAGTCCCCTGGCAACAGTCCTCTGCCTGAAAATGCAGCAGGAGACTGTTTTACACAACAGGGGACTGTGTATTTTGCGAATTGGTTATTGTTTTTATGTGCTAGTCTGTTCTGTTCATGTAATTGTCATTGCTTCGCATTATTTTCCTTTATATACTTATATTATTTTACACAGGCCGATCGAACACACATGATATGGCTCCTAAAAAAAGAAAGGTTGGTATCGGAACAACGTGCTAAAGAACAGCTGATTTTGTTGTTAATTCTGGAGGCGACATCAACAATATTGATCAGTTTGCTATAGTAATCCAAGAGCTATGTCTTGGCATCACATGTATTGCAATCGACGGTAAAGACATCCAGGCAATGGTCGATCAAGTTGAAGAGGAAGCGGCCGATCAGAAGGGTTTTAAAAGCAAATGTGCATCAGGTTGCAGGTGTTTATTTCAGCTCCATCCTCGGCCTTCCAACTAAATGCAAAACACTTCTAATGAAAAGCATCAGCTGCTTTTGCAACAGCAGCGAATCTTAAGAGCATTATAAGATTGGCAGTACTTATCAACTTTCCTGTAAAACCTAGATAGACAGTAGAAGAAGTGTTTACAGAGTCTGAACCGGAAGATCTTGAATCTGCTAAGCCTGAATTGACACCTACACCAAACAAGTCCCCTCAAAGATTGGATGATGTTATAGCAGGAACGAGAGGCATTCGGAATTTATGTTACAATACTGGACATTACGTCCTTTTAAAATATCCAGCAAAAAATGTAGAATATTGTTAGGCTGCCGTAATTAATTATATTGATGACGATGAAGACGACGTACGTGTTACTTTCCTCAAGATTTGTAACCAAAATGTGCAGATCTTTAGAATGGATGATAATGACATTACGGACGTATCATTTGATCAACTGGTCTAAAAGTTGGATAATCGTAACTTGATTTTGAAGGGAAATAGAATATTTTATCAGTTTTCTACTCAAGTAAACTTTTCTAGCGCTAACCTTTTAAAATGTTAAGTTCATTGTGATTGATCTTTATAAGTGCCTTAAGGGCGCGTTTGCAAATCGGACAAAATTATGCTGTTTTTCGGTAGATTTTGTGACAAAACTAAACCGAATCAAATATAACTAATAACTACCACATATAGGTTGGTTCTTCATCTTCAAATGATAGGAACTTTTTTGTTCAAAATTATAGTTTTTTATATTGTAAAAACGATCTTCCGTTGCCATTTTCCACAAAATTAACGTTATCGGGTTGAGTTTAGGTACATTTTTTGTTCTATTATCAATATATTTTAAGATTTCTAAAAATACTATTAGTAGGCAGACATGTTCAATTTTAAACCTTAGGAAAAAAATGTTTCAAAATGTCACAAATAGCAGCAAAAAAAAAAAAAAAACGAAACTAACTTTTTCACATATTTTGCTATTACGGATGAATCGTAATCGATTGTATTAAGGGTTATTTTATTTTTGGTCTGTTTTGATTTATTTCACAAATATTTCGAAAGAAACCTCAGTCCGCGCTTGGCCGCTGTCGGTGGTGGACCCTGTGTTGCCTTTTTGCAGCGGCTCGTGTGGAAAAAGATCGTTGTACAAATACAAAATATTCGATAAACCAAATTTGATATTTGCTATGGTAAGATAATTTTGCATTCACAGATTTTGAGATTTTTATAATCATAATTATTTTATTTCGGTAAAAGTAAGTACGGTTTATAAATGCCTATTCGACTGGGACTTGATGGAGTGACCTGTGTACTTCGGTGACTGCTACTGGAACTCCTCGACGAGTAGAACTAGGTGTGCCGAGTTTGGGCTCATTTTGTTAGTTATGATGAGATCTTATATCTCGGCACACCATCATAACTAACAAAACGAGCCCAAACTCGGCACACCTAGTTCTACTCGTCGAGGAGTTCCAGTAGCAGTCACCGCAGTACACCTTCAGGTCATTCCATCTAGTCCGGAGGTAAGGTCTCATCATAACTAACAAAACGAGCCCAAACTCGGCACACCTAGTTCTACTCCTCGACGAGTAGAACTAGGTGTGCCGAGTTTGGGCTCGTTGTGTTAGTTATGATGGTGTGCCGAGATATAAGATCTCATCATAACTAACAAAATCACTACTTCGGTCTTAGTACTTCGGTGACTGCTACTGGAACTCCTCGATAGGAGTTCCAGTAGCAGTCACCGAAGTACACCTTCAGGTCACTTCATCTAGTCCGGAGGTAAGATCTCATCATAACTAACAAAACGAGCTCAAACTCGGCACACCTAGTTCTACTCATCGAGGAGTTCCAGTAGCAGTCACCGAAGTACACCTTCAGGTCACTGCATCAAGTCCGGAGGTTAGTAAAAATATAAAGAACAGTACTAAAATGTTTTTTGTAGGTACCAAGTAATATAAAGACATTAGATAAAAAAACAATTTTCCATAGTATCAAAATTAGTTCACTTCGGTACTATTCCCGCAGCTAACCGAGCGTACACTTGTGTGTGTGACCCGTGTCGACGTAGTAGTTCGATTCTATACCTATCAATTTTGCAAACGCGTCCTTAATTGATTTAGAAACATCCTTAGGATTTGATTGGATAACTCAGTTGAAATATCATATATTTCGGAGAAAAGACTTTTCTAATCAATATATTAATAATAGTAAGTATTTCAATGAATACTGCATAAAGCATTTAATGATATTATTATAATAAGGCTATGTTTATCTCAGCGAGTACAAAATGTTTCTAGCACTTATGGTAAATTTTTGTTATGAATGTTTAAAGAAACTTATATTTTGTATTATTTTTTTATAAATAAACTTTGATGTTTATTGATGCGAAAATATGTCATAAAAACAATAAATGTTTGATTAATGTTAAATGATTTTTTCTCTCAACAAACAGTCCCCTGATGCCTCAAACAGACCCCTGTCATGATTTTTTTGGAAAATCGCTAATAACTCTGAAAATACGTATAAATTCAGTGGGCCTCCATAACTAACTAAAATAATAGTTAATTTTCTTCGAAATAGGACACGGTTTTTTGGCAAATGGCAAAAATAATTGCCAGGACAGCATTTGTATGGGACCTGTACGAGCTTACAGAGAAATGCCCATATAACTACATAAGTCATAGACCAGGTAAGATTATTATAAGAACTCCATTAACTACATACTCATTCTGTTAACCGTGTATGGCTTCCGATCAACGTGTAACTTTATATTAATTCCCGGCGAGGCAAAGTGTTGTAATATTTTAATGGGCAATTACAGAATAGCTTTCCGTGTCTACCCGAGATAAATAGTAGCTACTATATTTATCTAGTTGTTACGTTATCATTTTATGATTTACTGCTTAAGATTGATTATTACAAGCATGTTTGTGCTTTGTTTTCCGTTTTAACTTTTTTCAGTTCGATCGTTCAGGATCCAAGTTTATTATTACCTACCTTTTTTTTTACAAAATACGTAGCTTTATATTATATGATCAATCCTAATAATTGTTTTAATGTTTTAGTACCTGAGCGACCGAGCTCTGCTTGAGTGAAAATAGGGAAAACGAACCATAAATCCCTATAATGCAATTTTAATTGAAATCGTTACAGCCGTTTTCGAGAACGTGATTACAAATATATACATATACAAATATTGCTCATAGTATAGGGTAGGATTGTGCACATTGACGAAACAATATCGGTTACCTACTTAAAATTAATAGTGGATTCAGCGAGAGTGGTAATTGCAGTATCTTTTCTCAGAATTTACCTACAGTAAAATTATCCGCCTGTAGCAAATGCTATTTAAACGAACAACAAGTTATTGATCATCATGTTTCCACAGTAAGTCTTCAGTCTCCATTTGGTGCATTTAAAAAGTATGTTTCAGATTACTAAGAAGCGTTAAATGCTTCAATACTAAATACTACAATCTATTTCAATGATCAATCTACTTGTGGTTTAACGACCCTCTAAATAGTCTAGATCTTTTCGCCTAAGGTAAGTGCGGATGCAAGGAACTGAAGCTACCGACATAGCTTGCTAAGTAAGCAAGCTGAAGTGGCAGTGGGCTGGCCATGTTTGTCGAAGGACTGATGGGCGATGGAGCAGACGAGTCCGAGAGTGGAGACTGCATATCGGCAAGTAAAGAATGGGACGCCCCACAGCTATCTACCACCTCGGCTTAAGGTGGCCGGGATAGACTGAATGCGGAAGGCGGTGGACAGACTGTTGTGGCGCAGTCTGGGAGTAGCCTATGTCCAGCAGTAGACTGAGTTGATTGAAGCCAAGTTCGAAAAATCCTTCATTAATTAAACACTTAAAGGTCACTAGAAACCTGTCTAATTTATTCATACGATAAATTCACGCCAACCCTATTTTTAATCATGAATAATGTATATTCACTTAAGAGTTTTCAACGCCAAGGGGCCAAAATGATGAACTCGCTAACGCTAAGCCACCACACATGATACAGAGAAGCAAAACCAAATGAATGAAACCACCTCAAAACACATCTGTTTTCACCCCCGGAGCCAAAACACCAAGGAATCAACTTAATGAAACATCATCTAATCTGGCAAACAAGTCATAAAGGGAGTACATTTAATTAATCAAACATAAATTACGTGAACCATTGCCGGTTGTGACGGCAATAAAGACAGTGATTCATTGCGTGTGGCGCGCAATGTAGCAGGAACATTGCTAATGTTACGACCGCGGTATTACGCTGAGGCCGCGATTTCGGCTACTTAGAACTGCCGTTAAAGTTAATGGTGGTGTCACAGTGCAAGATGTTCGAGTCTAACCGTAGTTTGAGGTGTTTTACGTTTGTGGAGAGCGGAATTAAAGATCTTGTAGGTAATGGGGCCGCTTAACGTGGTTTAATTCCGTTAGGACAACTTTTTAAAAGGTATTTTATATGATCATCGGTACCAGTCAGTGGTAAGTGTTCTTGGCACCTGCATTGGCCTGATTATCCTGCTGAAGTGCCCAGAGTATTTAAGAATTGAAGGATTTATGCGGATTTTTACGGTCACACATGCGTATTGTTTGGTAATATAAATTATAGCATCACTGTCACAGGCCGGTCCTTTTATAGAAGCCAGCAAGCTAACCTTGTTGGCAGATGATAGTAAACATTAATTATTTTGATAGTCTTGTCCCAGGAAAGGAGTTAAAACTACATAGTCCGTAGTCGTAAGTCCTATAAGTTACTGCACACCATCAGAAGCAGCAAATAGAAGCTAATCTAGGAGTCCAAGGTTGGAAGGACTATGAACTATCTTCTTAATATTTCTTAAATAGGTTTACGTCTTTCAGTCGAAATAACTTTAAAATTTACTAGCCACGCCTAGCGTTTCACCCGCATAAGTCTCGAATCCGTGGGAAACTCGGGATAAAAGATGTCCTAATATAACTATAAATGTCCTAACCCATGTCATGGTCTACCCATGTGTCAAATTTCATCCAAATCCATTCAGCCGTTTTAGCATGAAAGTGTAACAAACAAACTCACTTTCGCATTTATAATTTAGTTAGGATTTCATCAATATTGAATCTTCACAAAAATCTTTAATATTGACCATTTTTTTATTGTTTAATAGACATAATTATTTAATTAACCTTTCGAAGTCCTTACAAAATGTCCTAATAACCTAATCGTACAAAAATAGCAGAGACAGACGACCTAACCTGCTCGGTCCTCACACTTGAAGGAACATGTTAAATATAGCCGTTACGAGTACCTTTTGATCCGCCCAGGATAAACTCTTTTGTGTCGTGTGGTGAAGAGGATAACTGCATAAACCATTTTTGCTTAAAACACCTTTTTAAGAAATCATCATGCATTTAAAAGGACCTGTGCTGGTTACAAAGATTGAAACTAAACAATACTACTTTTAATCCTATATACATAGTAAATAATTGAAATAAACTAAATAGAAAAATCTGACTTAATATTTTCACGACTGCAAACGCTAACCTGATTCAATCCTGGCCTCCAAAGAAAAACATTGAAAGTCAGACCTACGTACCAAAACAAAACGGTCTAAGTACACTTTCATAAAATCAGCCCAGCTTAACGACTTTAGCGAGTTAAAACGTTTCACTAATACGAACAGTTACTAACTCCGACTCGATATTTAAGTGTTTTCGTATCGATTATTGCCCAGCCTGTGCTTTTTAGAGCTCTCACCCAATTTGAATCGGTTGTAATAAATATGATTTATGCACAATATTAATTGTGAGATTTATTAGCCAATTTGTGAGCTTTAGTGGCTGTTGTGAAGCTGGTGGCGATGGAATGTGGATGGTGAGAATGGATTTGTAAAAGTGGGACTCGTAGGCAGGAGAAACTATTTTGCGTGGTCACCTCTTAGATAGGCTGAATATCGGTACTATCTTGTAGGTACAACATTGTAGGCACACAAAATATTATGCTTATGGGTGCATGCAACGGTACAGGGATCGAGGGAGTTTTTAAAGTTAATTTATGACATTCCAACCCTGTTCTCGTAAAGATCATCAAGAAAAGTTCGAACTTTGACTTTTCAATATCTCCGTAATCAGAAGGTATAAATAATAGTCCAGTACAAAAATAAAACATCACAATAACGGGAAAAACAAGTGACTCTCGGCTTCGTATTCGGGTATTTTTACACCCGTTACATTTCTGCCCGAGACTGTACGTGGTGATTGCACTTGACCACCAGGTCAGGAATATTTAACTTTTTTCAGCATGTTAAAAAAAAAGTGATATTAAGTATACAAATACTTAGTTGTTTGTAGGTGCTTACAAATACAGGCGAGACTTAAACAAAACAAGACAATTGTATTGAGTATTGTAAGCACATTATTATTATAGGATTTCTTTTTAAAGTCCAACATTTTCCAAAAAGAAAAGAAACGGATAATAACTACCTATCTCTGAAAGTGATACAAAGGTCTTAATGTTTCCAATAAAACGATTTCCAACCAATTGACCAAAAGTAAAAGAGGATCTCTACGGTTTTCAGTTTCAATGGAATTACCCGAGAGACATTGGTCTGTCTCACATAATCCTTTGATCCCTCTTACTTCATTGTTCCAAGAAATACAAAAATTAGTATTTTTTGCGACCAAACTTGTTAAAAGTCGATCACCATTTCTTTTTCACAAAAAAATTGTATCGGTTAATAATTTTGGTACAAAGATAATTTTTACATTTTGTCAGGCTTTCGTAAACGACGTGGTACGGCTACGGCTCTTTTGGACGTGACAGATAACATCCTGTCCGCACAGGTTAAGGGCCTGGGCACACTTCTCGTTCTACTTGATTTTTCGCGAGCTTTTGACTGAATTAATATAGATTTATTTCCTATCAAAGCTAAATTATTATGGATTTGATCAAAACACGATACACTGGTTCCAAAGTTATCTCACCAACCGTCAGCAGCGTGTGGAAATACAATTAAGCAATGGCTCTTCCCTTGTTTCGTCAATTTCTTCCGTTTGTAGGGGAGTCCCGGAAGGCTCAATATTAGGCCCCATCATCTTAATTTTGTATTGTGCGGATATAATAAATACCCTAAAGCAGTGTAGGTACCACATTTATGCGGATGACGTACAAGTGTATATTTCTTTTAAGTCAAGTGACTATGACAGCGCGTTAAAAGACCTTAACGATGATCTTGACAGGAGCCACATGTTGGGCTGAAAACAACGGTTTGTTACTTAACCCGACTAAAACTAAATATATGCTGTTTGGAACCAACTATCAAATCAGTGCAGTGCCGGCAAAAATCAACGTTACCCTGTTGGATGAGTCGGTCAGTCGAGTCAGTGAGGAACGTAATCTGGGTCTGAACATGGACGCTGGGTTGAGATATGAAACACACGTGGCAGAGTCAGTGCGCACTTGTTTTTACCGACTTAAGGTCCTTTATAAAATAAGGCCTTATCTGTCAGAGGAGCTGCGGATCCAGCTGGTTGAGTCACTCGTGCTATCTAACCTAAACTATGCGGGCACAGTTATTGGCCCTCGGCTACTGGCAAGAACTGATCGACTGATCCAGAGGGTGCAAAACGCCTGCGCTCGATTCTGCTTCTCAATCCCACCTAGAAGTCACGTAACGCCATTTTTAAATAAGCACTCAATCCTCAAGATGAAGTCACGCCGTAAGTTGCACTTAGCATGCCTACTATTTAGAGTTATAAAAAACAAGGAGCCGTCCTACCTGTACAATAAACTGAGCTGGATCGCTAGTAAAAGAGAATGTGCAAGTAGACAGTGCTCGCAGCAACTCTCCACTCAATTGCATAAGACAGCTGCCTTCAGGGGAAGTTTTAGATACGCCGCATCCAAATGTTGGAACAATATTCCCCCTCCAATAATGAATCTTAAATGTCTTGGCACCTTCAGAATCCGACTGCGGCAGTTTCTTATTGCCTCGCAGAAAAAACTGGGTATGACTGTTTCGAATACGTCCATAATATAACTAACTGGCTGTCGTGTTCTTCTCGATTCATTCTGCATTCTTAGTGCAATTCAAGGTCACAAACCTGTGAACAAAGGGAATATTATTAATTCACTCATTTGTGGACCCATTGTTAGATGATAGTTTGCTTATGTTTATTTACCTATATTTATTTATTGAAACCACTTTTTAATCCCGGCAAATCGATCATTTTATTCACACGGCACTATATTTTTTATCATTACTCATTTATACATTATACATTTATCTATGTAAATAATCAAGTACCTATCAAATACACAATCACCATCGAACAAGAACATTTCGAAATGCAAAACTTTCCTGTTATCATAAAAAAATTATGTCATTATTTAAATTGCGGGTATACTTACGTAATTTTATTCTGCTCATTTCACTTTTCACAACACCATTCGCATATTTATTATCTCATCTGCTCGACGTCCGTATGTCACTGCAGGGATCCAGCAGAATATCAGCGTCAGGTATATTTGCTTGACACATGCTGAGTTGGACTCTAATTTGGTGCAACCTTGAGACACACACCGCACTTTGTATGTTTCACAATTTTAAAGTGTCTTAGCCAATAGTCATCACAATGTCTTTATTTTCGTCTACATTACATTTTTTGTATATTGGCACCATATATTATACATATTATAGTATACGTTGTATTGTAGTATACATATTCATGTATTTAGTTATTATTTAATCGTGTTTTTGTATTTTGTGCTATGTCTTTTGTGTGCACCAAATAAATGATTTATTTATCTATTTATCTATCTTAAAAGACTTGAAATGTTAAGGGGCATGCGCTAAGGTAACCCGCGAAATTCAAATTTTCTTTAGTTTTTTGCATTTTGCAGGTCAGTGTCAGGTTTTATGTTGATTAAAATATGATTTGCGACCGTAACAAATATGGTTTTACATAATTATAATCATTACAACCAGGAATACAACTCCATAAGTAAGCACAATGGTCAAATGTCATGATTTCATGAAATAATCATTCAATGGAATTATATGAACTTAGAGAATTGTATTGATCATTTTTATGATTACAATTCTATAAATATACATTTGATACGGCCGCGAATCATATTTAAATCAACATACAACATGATACTGACCTGCAAATTGCAAAAAACGTAATAAAATTTTAATTTCGCGGGCTACCTTGACGCTTTCGCCTTAATGCTTGGCTGTCTTAAAAAAGTGTTGATATTTTGCATTGAGAGTTTAAAAATAGAATGGAAATATCATAAGGTTATACTACGTTTTTGGGTTTCATAAGAAGCTATTTTTAGATAGAATACTTAAACGTCTTTAGTAAAAAAAATACTTATTCTCTGCAGTTTATATTATTCATTTTTGTGAATAGAAAAATAATCTCTTTCTGTTACTGCCATCTTCAGTAGGCAGCATAAATCGCAAAACAGCTAAATCGAACAATACTCTAAACTACAATAAAGCAAGCTAAACACCGTAAATACGTAGAAACAATAACAAACGACGCATAACTTCTGAACGAAGGGGGACTTTAACGCATTAAACGTAAAGACAAAAGAAAGCCCATAAAACTCAGTCCCCCAAAAGTTGGGGACGTTGGAGTACGAAGATTGAAGGTAACAATTGGCTGGGGGCCGGTTGAACCCGATTCGATTGGGCACATTCATCTATGTGAGTAGCTAATACCTTGTAATCATTCATTTGGGGTACTGCGAGACTCTAGATCCAGATGAATTGATATTAAACGGTGCGTAGTTAGGTGGGATATGGAGGTGTGATGCAATGTCGGGAGATTGACTTTTCAAGGGTGGAAAAAGAGTATTTTTTCTGTTTTGTCTGTATGTATAAGCAAGTTGTGATGGCCCGTCGTAGGATAGGTTTTAGACATCAGTCTGCAACTTCTTATCCGATTCCAATTGAAAATCTGATTATTATGGTACTTATATCGTACAAATAAGTTTTATCTGAAGAACAAAATTATGGCTTTTTTTTTAAACAAAAACAGTCTAACCTTCAGTTTTATTCCTCAGTTAAAAGTTACCAGGCGGTCGTAACATCGGCCCTAATTCTGATATTATACAAAAATCTAGATGAACAAGTAATGTTTAAATATATTAATTATCATTCATAATTACCTTTTTACTTACTCGTATCTCACAACACATTCAATTCCATTCATACTTTGTAGTTTAAAAAAATAGATAATGAAAACAATTCCAGACTTATTATTTTACTCGCGAACTATGAACGAGTAAAATACTATCAAATGCTTTTCAATTTTATTAAATGTCTACATTCGGCACGCTCCGTGAAGTTCAAGGAATTCAATTCCGATAACTTGAATTTTCATTAAACTATATTTGAAAACTGTAGAAGTGAGAATTTTTGCCGAGTTTGATTTCATTTTAAAAGATAGATAGTTTCTTTTTTGCAGAGTTATCAAGCAGACGCAGAGTGGAAAAATCTATAATAATAACAGCTCAATCCCAGACCCAGACAAGGAATCCCTCAAGTAAGCACGCTTTTTAATTATTACTATGAACGACAATCCACTGTAATAGGTACGCGGCTTTACAAGTAGGTATATATTACGCGTATAATTTCCCTGTGGAGTAATCAGTATTCCTGATTACTATATCATGTAAGTATTCATTACCAGTTCCTTCTGGGAATTTGCGTACTCGATCCGTCTATATCGCGGCGGTAATTCATTAAATTCTGCTGCTTTGATTAAACTTTATAATATTATTTTAGCACAATGTATGATAAAGCTTGATTTACACAAAGACGAATTTTAAGTAAATTAAATCACATTTTATTTAGAATTTTCTGAAAAAAAGGTAATTGGAAAGAGGTTGATGCCGAAAATATGGTTTTGAGAATTTTTGTCCGTTTGGGTTGGCGTAAAAACGGATTTGGATGAAATTTGGCACATAGATAGTACTTTTAGTACTTTTAATCCCGTTTGTACGTTCCCGTGGGATATTTTCCGACGTGGTCGAAGCCGCGGGCAAAAGCTACTAATATCTTTTTGTCTACATCTCATTGATCTACTTTCTTATCGCAGGTATGCTGGAAGAGATTTCTTTAGAAATAAGCATTGCCTTTGTACGTATTTTTCTGTTCCGTTCAGAAGAAAGACACACACACACACACACACTTTCACACTATAAACATATAAATAGAATGAATAATATAATGTCTGTTTACAGTGTGTATGAAAGGTTAAATAAACAAAATTCTCATTGCTATCGGGGACTATTGTGTCGTTGTGTGGAACTCTTTTTATTCTTCTAAGATGTCCCCCATGTTTTATTTTAAAACGTCACGCTTTAATTTTTAAGTACTAAAAGTAGGTTAAACTCTCACGGCGAGGCGTGGATGGCGTGGGGTTGATATGTTTATTTTGCATGTACACCCTCTACTTATATAAAATGTAAGCCAAAAAGTTATATAGTTTTGGAATGTGCTCATCAAGGCCTTCAATTGGATACCCATATTGTAATAATTGAAGAAAATACGTAAACTCATTCTTCTAAGGCCGTTTCCTCATTCGTCGGTGCGGTATTGTTTCGGTATAATATCGAAACGATGCCGCACTGCTTTTATTTCCTCATTGATCGGTAAGTAACAGTGCGGTATGCTCTGTACCAAAACGATACCGCACTGCTTTTCAAATTCAAAATAATTCTATTGGTAAAATACATTATACGATGTATTTTTTGTATTTTATAATGGATTTCCGCAAAGTCACGCCTCGCCTGAGTCAATTAACTATCTTTAATTATATTGGTACGAGAGCCTATAGATTTGGTTATTCTGAATAAAAAAAAAATCCGCGTTAGGTCTGACCTGACCGCATTTTAAATATGCCATAAAAAATACCGTACTGTTTCATAGCAATCTGTCTGATTTTCAAAATGTAGTTGAACGATAGATTTTAGATACCGAAAACTCAATTTTCAGAAACCAGTAGCGTCACACGTACTCACGAGACCAGGCAAAAGATAAAACCCATACCAACCACTTTTTTTTTTCACATCACAATGTGTCTGATATTAAAAATGTACATAAGTTTCGTAATTTTATTACGAAAAACTTTGTTTTCAGACATTTTGCGTGTCAAATGTGGCGTAAGCGCATTTCCAAAGCGCAAGCGCATTTTCATAAAAGAACGAAAGTATTAAAAAACCTATGTACATTATTTTTTAATAACAGACACATTGTAATGAGAAAAAAAAATTAAAAAGTGTTCATTCACAGAAATATTATTTTACAAGACACATTACCTCTGCCAAACTGCAAAGCAGTTTGTTGGCAGATGTAGCTCCTTTTTTGTTTTGTACTTCATTTTTTTTATGTAGGTATAATGACACTTTTTCACTTAAAGGTAAACTACTATTCCTTCATTTCTTAAATTTAAAAACAGACATACAACTTTTGTTTTAGATATTCTCTTCAGTGAGGCTTTGACAAAAAATATTAAAGAGGTACTTATGTAATTTATTTTTAAAGGCAGTTTTTGTGATACACCTGTTTATATCGACTGGAAGGTTATTAAAAATAGTTGGGACTAAAAAACTTCTACACCTTCGCCCATAATAATAATTATTACAAGTGGGCATAACAAACCTTCTCATATTATTTATTTATATATTGTTCATTGAGCCTGTGTATATTAATGAGTTGCAGCAAAGCAAGCGCATCTTCGTCTTCTGAACAGGAAGACATGCTATCGGAACAAAGTCAGCCTGTATAATGACGCATCGTAACGTCTCTTCGCCTCTTCTATATAATTTTAATCACGTCTACGCCTTATCCGTTCCACGCCTGCGCTGCGCCTGGGCCGCGCCTTTACCTTACGCCGTTTCCATATAATTCACGCCCTAGAGATCCAATGTGTAGAGGGCTTAATATACAAAGTCAGCCACTAGTGCCACTTTTCCTTCAGTAGCCATTATTGGAACTATTAATTTCCGATATCTTTGAATGTCATATACGGTTTACTCGTTGGTTTACTGCTAAACTCTTGGGTTTACTGTCATGGGGTCTGTTTGTACGGAGTCACTTGCTTTTTAAACAACGTGTTTCTAGCGAAACCCAATAATAAAAAATATTATGTCATTACCTTTTATCTTAATTTGACCGAGATCTGATCTATCTTTTGAGTCTATTTTTACGAATGTACGCGAAGTCTAAGTGCGACACCCAAATTACATGCAACCAAATCCGTTCAGCAGTTTAAGCGTGAAAGACGAACAAACATACAAACTCACTTTCGCATTTATAATATTATATATAAGGCGGTCGGTAAGCTTTCAATACCGAGCATGCTGTAAAACGCGTGACGTTACGCGGTACCGAAACGATCCCGCCCTGCTCCCGCGTATACCGAGCAATCACGAAACGCTTATTGAAATATAGGCGCTCGGTAAACTTTCGGTACTGAGTATACCGAGCATACCGATCCCGTACTGCAGACGTACCGACCGGTGAGGAAAGGGCCTAAGTCATAAGAAAACATTAGAAGCTATTATTGTAAGTTATTCGTAATATTATTCATTGTGTTAGAAAATCATATTTATTCTGTCGAAGTTATATTTTGTTAAACTTCAGCCTTTTGTTTTGAACTGTAAGAAACGACAATAACCTAACTCGATCGTGAGTTCGAATCCCACCCGTTCACTTTGAAATTTTTATTCAGTTGAAGTTGTTTTATTTTTTTACACGACTGCTGAGAAAGGTAAATAGGATGTATTCACGTTTATTAGTTGTAAGTATCAAGCAGCCTGTCGCAGTCCACTGCTGGACATAGGCCTCTCCCAGACAGCGCCACAACACCCTGTTCTCCGCCTTTCAGATCCAGTCTGTCCCAGCCACTTTTTATGCCGAGGTGGTAGATAGCGCGTCCCACACTACGCGTGCCGATACGCGGTCTTCACTCCAGCACTTGGACCCGGCTACCAGTAATATGTACTTAGTATGTATATTGCTACGTAATCTTATAACAATGAAGAAGGCTTAAGCTAATGTTTTCACCACGTCAATAATACAAGGTATTTGAAACGGAAGAGCGTTCCTTCGCCCGCCTTCCACTAAAACCCTTCGGCTAAGTTTAGGTTAGGAAGTTCACAATTTATAAATAACCATGTTTTTATATTTAGTGTGGCAACAGCCAAGCAATTCCGTAGGAACACAATGTGTCAAAAATATTAATTGAGTGGGTTCCAATGCTCGTCGCCCACAACTTCCATTTCCTATTGTTATACTCTTCTGATAAAGTATACACTCGTATTATAGAATTTTAATATACAATGCAAGAACTTGGGAACGAAACGTATGGTTTTCGTTTCTATTTGCAATAATATTTTGATAGAGAAAATTGTATGGAATATTTAAATACAGCGTTCAAAGAAATTGATCTCTTGATATATTTTTTATATTTATTCTTAGAAACGTACGAAATAAGTTATTAGACTCCACAAATACCAAGCTTATTGATGTCCCTTCATTTACTACTATAACAACTCTGTAATGAACAGTTCAAAAGTCATAATGAAGTTTCACAATATCAATATCTTGCCAAGCTAATCATGCACTGCAGTTATTTGATATTTATACCAAACTAAGAATGAAAATGCGAATCCCAGGAAAACTAAGTTTGTGGAATATTGCGTTCCTTTGTTTGGAATTTACATACATTTGTATAGTTTTAATTTTGCCCTGTTCTCGGCTGAGCCCATTTCCATACTAATTTCGAGATTAAAAATAAGCTGTGAAATTTTAATGGTTTCTTAGCGTTGGAGTTCTGTTTGGTATGATGCGATTTGTTTGGTACGAATGTTGGGGGACAGCCATTATGTGTCCAAGGGAAAATAGAGATGCTCTTTGGTCCATATATTATTTAATTATCAAAAGACGTAGTTTGTGTATCAAATGATCAAATTATCCATAATGATAATATGAAAATCTACAAATGAATGATAAATAACAAATACTTTAATTTTATATGTTGAAAGTATCGCTACTTTCGATTTCATTTCATTACCTACGTCGACCATCGTCGCATGGGTACGTCGTCGCATCGGGGTGTCGTAAAAAGCGACTAAGGAATGGGCAGCAGCGTTCTCTATGCATACTGCGACCGCCAACCCGCCTGCCAAGCGTGGCGATTATGGCAACCCCCCCCCCCCCCCATTTAGGGGAGGCCTATGTCCAGCAGGGGGTTTTTTAAGCCCATCGATACTCCAAATGTGCACAGGATTATCTTAAAATTAATACTTTCACTGTTCACAAAGTAGACACAATAGCTATAATCAACCTGAACTATAATTATCTGGTTCATGGGACAGAGAAACGATTATATTGGTATTTAAAGTGCATTAAGTTACGATATACTGAGTTAAAATTAATTATAAATATAGTTTTAAATAATACGAAATACTTCAAATGAACCGCTTAACAGCTCAAATAATTAAATCAGATTTGACCCCAATCTCATTCTTTGTCCCCAAAAATCCTACTATTAAATCCTTTAAAAACTGCAATTGTTTCAAAACCATTTCGCGATATTTTACGCTACTGAGTACAAAACAGTATAAAAATGATAAACGACGGAGCGGACACAGATACATTCGTTGAAAAAACAGCGCTTTATTTTATAAAGCGTAATTTAAGGAACGCTTGTACTCTGAAAAAGTATTCAGCATGATTTATTTTTCAATTTGTCTTGTTAGTTTAAACTTTGTTTCTCGCGATGATTTATAATTAGGACACTAGATTTACTTTTTGTCACTTTGTTAGATAACTAGATCCTCCCATGGGCATATAGTGAGATGTCAAAGACTCGTTTTATTAAACGAGTATCAATTGATCTTAATTCAGTGATAGCCTAGTGGTGTGACCGTCGGACTGCGAAGTCATAAGTCTCGAGTTCGAGCCCAAGGCACGCATCTCTGACTTTTCGGATTCATGTTCGTATTGTATAATTATCACTTGCTTCAAAAACGGTGAAGGAAAACATCGTGAGGAAACCGGCATGCCTGAGAGATATTTCTCGACGGCATGTGAAGCCAAGTCAGAGGCCCATGGGCAGCTTTAAAACTCTGACACCAGGTTAGTCACTAACCACACGAAAAGAAGAAGAATTGATCTTAAGTTCATTAATATCTCCTGGAATTCTGATTTGTTTAAAGTACGGTGTCCACACACATACATCCAAGGCCAGCGAACACACTACGACGTCGTGAACGAGCGACGCGCCACATGTCTAGGCCCAGGTCGAAGTAAAGCAAGCGGAATAGAAAGGTTTATTAGGTGGTTCACAATTATAGCAACCTAAGTACTTAAATTAAAAGGTATGCCCGAGCGCGGTCGTGTCAGTGATGCACTGATGGTGCTGTTGCCTCCCGGTCCCCGCGCCGTGCCACGTCGCTCGTTCTTAATACCGAATATTTAGTTTTAGATGTAAAAAAGTATTTGGAAACTTTCCATAATACGCCATGTTTAGGCCTAAAACGGTTACAACATCAAATTCAGTGTTATAATTGCAATTTGTTATTTATAATCTAGTTCACTAGTTAGCCATATTTCATATTTCCATAAAGTATATTGCCAAATTAATCAAAACAGGTAAATATTTGACAGCTATTTGCGACTTTGCCAACTTTTATAATGAACGCTCTTAAGAGCCAAGTTGAAATTGGATCATTATTACCAGCCTTACCTACGATTTATATCTACAGAATCATCTTTTTTAATATAAATTACAATAACAACCTACTGCTGTCACGACCTTTCTCAATTTGTAGAAGTATTATCGTTACTTTTTGACAAAATACTCGTATGTCAAAAGAATGGAAGTTCGGTCGACCGGTCTGCTACTAACAAATGCTGATCTTCCTCAGATGTTTACAGGCTGATGTAAAAAGGTAAAGTTTGATCAATTTCTGGTTCTAAAAATAATATCTGTGTTAATAATTTTTGACGAATCCTTTCCAACGTTTATTGAGCAGAAAATACAAAATTTCAACGATGTCTCCGAAAGGCTTTCAAAATTAATATTCATTCGGCATTCACACTCATTCGGTACTGTTGATTTGGACCAAAATTCCCTATAGCCTTCGTTCCTCCCATCTGTGGAAGCATCCACAACTTTTAGAAAAAGTGGACCAAATTATTAGAAATACATTAACCTCAATTCTAAATGTGGCCCTGGACGACCGAGCGTGGCAGCAAGTCCACACTTCCCATCCGCCTGGGTGGTCTTGATGTCCGCAAAATTTCAAGTATAAGTTTACCAGCCTTCCTCTCCTCGGTCCACAGTACCGATAAATTAATCAGGAACATTTTATCTTCCTCACTGGTCGATTTTGAGGTACCGTGTTTGACCGATGCGTTGAACGCTTGGAAAATGGCTTGTCCCAACACGGATTTGCCTGATAACCCGTACTCCCAGAAACGATGGGACGTGCCGCTCTGCAGTATTATACGGAATTCCCTGGTAAACACGTCACCTAATACTGTTGAGCGTGCCCGTCTGCTAGCTGTGGGAGAATGGGAGTCAGGTTTGTGGCTTCAAGCGCTCCCGTCATCCACCATAGGCACCATGATGGTTGACTCATCGTTTCGGCTCGCTACGTGTCTCCGCTTGGGCGCATCTTGTGTTGCTCCGCATCGGTGTCTCTGCGGTGAAGCTGTAGGCAGTCTCGGGCACCATGGCCTGTCTTGTTACAGGAGCGCAGGTCGCATTGCACGGCACGCCAGCATCAACGACATTATTCGTCGAGCACAGTCACCGCTTGCGTACCGGCTTGGTACGTGACGATGGGAAGAGACCAGACGGCATGACGTTGTTGCCTTGGAAGGTGGGTAGGCCTCTAGTGTGGGACGCAACCTGTGTCGACACCCTTGCACCATCTCATGTTCCTAGCACGGTGGGCTGTGCTGGCGCCGCTGCAGCGGCTGCTGAAACCCTCAAGCGGAACAAATACTGTAACCTTATGGGTAACTACAGTTTTGAGCCGTTTGGGGTCGAAACGCTCGGGTCGTAGGGTCCAAGTGCGCGTCTCCTTTTTAAGGAAATTTCTTGCCAACTGGTCGACACTTCATGCGACCAGAGGGCTGGCTCGTTCTTTGGCCAAAGAATTAGCATTGCCATTTAACGTGGCAATGCTGCCAGTCTTCTGGGCACGTTTCCGGATGACAGCGATGCGGACGAATACTTTGACGCCTAAGTGTCCTTTTGTTTTTTGTATCTATTTGTGTAGTTAGTTAATGTATTTAGTACCTAGTTTAAATAGTTAGTAAGTTATTGACTAATAAAACCCATTTACAGCTAACAAATAAAATAAAATAAATATTTAAAAAAAAACTGTGTTGGATCTAATCTTCCTTAAAAGTTTAACCTTCACCTAACCTTTAGAGGAAATACTTTTTTGCAATAAATTACAAATACCAGTTAAAATGGGTGGCCACCTTATATAATCCCTTATTCGGTTCTTTCGACACTTACAGAGAAAAGAGCCGGCTTATCTACCGGGGCCGCGGCATAACCACTTCCTATTGACTTAAAATATCGTTTGTCTTGTAATCCAATATTCGGGAAAAACATTCTAATGCGAAAAGGACCCAATTTTTAGATTTCCCTTTTTCCTTTTAAGTGGGGGTATAAGTTATTCAACTGTACGATATTTTTGCCGCTTCGATTCTCGGATAAAATAAAGTTCCCTTTGTGGAACAACTGATTATCTCCGAAAGACACGACACGGGTTTTTTGATCCATTTTTACGTAATCGCGTATTTCTGGTCAAAGGAAGTTAATTCCATTGAAATGATAGGCACTCGTTTTAAAAATGCTTAGTCATTGTTATCCACCGGTTTAATTAATCTTTGTGACGTGATCATGCTGAATTATTAATGTTTCCGGTTATTTCTAATGTATTTTTTCTGGTTTCTCGAAACCCCAAAACAAATAGGTAATAGTTAGGCACTGCAACCATCGATATACTCGTAAATACATACCTACGAGAGTACCTTGAGCATTAATTATAATGAGTATCTCCTATAGTTACATTATAATATTTAAGTTATTTATTTATTTATTTAACTACTATTATATTGTAACTGTTAATAATTCAAAGCATCGTTTCAATATAACGTATAGTTTCAACGTCACTGAAATTCACTCCAAACCTATTAAACTTCAAGACAGAGATTACCGTGACACTTGGTACATGAACTAATTATTTATGTAAAGGAACACTGCCGAACAGTCTCCGCGGCTGTAATACCGTTCTAATTCCGCCATAATTCACGGAACTTAACCTTAACCATTTGATCATCCGCGGATTAACAAAAAGACGGTTACGAGTTAGTGGTGTGCGAGTGTTGTCGATGTATCAAAAAAGTAAGTTCAAAAACTAAAACCCGACTACTGAAAAATCACGCTATAAAAGGTATTCAAAAAAATTCAAAAATTCAAAAGTCATTTATTCAAACTAGGCTGAGAATCAGCACTTTTCGAACGTCAAAATTACATAAGACAGTCCCCCAAAACGCCCACCCTTCACCACTGCCTAGTGCATTAGCTGGGAAGAAGAAGTGGCGCAACAAACTCCCCAGCAGCACAGCTGTCTGTTCAGTTAGAAGAACAAAAAAAAGATTCTATATAATAGTATTCAAAATAATTTACATTACGCAACACAAAACATAATTCAAATTATTAGCCATATGTTAGCTAGCACACGCCAATATACCAAACAAAATCATCGAGAACTCAACCAATCAATCATCGATACTCAGGCCGAAATAAAAAAACTAAACGTAAACAGAATTTAATATCTAAATAAAAAAGCCTCCAGGCATAAAGCGCGTGCCCGCTTACATATAATTGTAACTGGAAGTTATAAATGATAAACTAGGACCATCGATGTAAATTAAATAAACAAAGAGTTAATTACTAATAACAGTAAATAATATGATCAATTATCGAGGTCACTAGCTAACCACATATTGCAATACAACTCATAAAAAAAACAGTGTGATGAGTAGATTTTGTCAAAAATAAATTAAAGTTAAATTAAAATAACTTGACTTAAAAAGTCAAATAAAATAAACAATTATATAAACTCATAAAACTTGTCAGTACGTAAGCTGGAGAAAGAACACAAACATTGTCTTGAGTTAATCACAGCGACCAACTATTCTTATCATTTAAGTAGTCGTTGATAGAATAGTATGCCTTTGAACAAAGATTGGATTTTACTTTCGTTTTAAACGCATTAAAAGGCAAATCTAGCAAAGAAGAGGGTAGCTTGTTATAAAAGGTTATACCAAGCCCAACAAATGAGTTATGAACCTTATGAAGCCGGTGAAAGGGAGCTCGTAGTTTGTCCTTATTTCTAGTGTTAACATTGTGAAAATCACTGTTTTTAGTGTATATGTGTATATTTTGCCTAATATATAAGATATTGGCGAAGATGAATTGAAATGCCACCGTGAGGATACCAATATCTTTGAAAATCTCTCAGAGAAACTCTGGCA
Source organism: Agrochola macilenta (assembly GCA_916701695.1). NCBI lineage: Eukaryota > Metazoa > Arthropoda > Insecta > Lepidoptera > Noctuidae > Agrochola > Agrochola macilenta. The sequence goes on from OU753556.1 coordinate 23,616,457, forward strand.
CCAAGCTGGTAAATAGCGCGAACAGCTCGTTTTTGAAGAACAAACATATTTTGAATATCAGCAGCTTTGCCCCACAGCAGAAGACCGTAGGACATAATGCTATGAAAATAACTAAAATAGACTAACCGAGCTGTATCGACGTCAGTGTATTGTCTTACTTTCCTGACGGCGTAGGCGGCTGAACTGAGCCTTCCCGCTAGGCTCGATATATGTGGGCCCCACTGAAGTTTGGCAACGTACAACTTCACAGATACCCTTTAAATAGAATGGTAAGTCATTGATATACACTAAGAACAAGAATGGACCCAGTATTGAGCCTTGAGGTACACCTAACTGAACTGGTAGCCCAGAAGATTTCACACCATCAACATCTACACATTGGGACCTATTATGTAAATACGAATTTAAAACGTTGAGAGCTTCGTTTTGCACACCGTAATGACGCAGTTTACGCAAAAGCGTGTCATGGTGCACGCAATCAAAGGCTTTGGAGAGATCACAGAAAACCCCAATAGCATTTTGCGAGTTCTCCCATGCGTTAAATATGTGTTTCAGCAAAGCAACACCCGCATCTGTAGTCGAACGACCTTTTGTAAAGCCATATTGTTCATTATGAAGGAGGCTATTTAAATTAAAATGTCTAAGCAACTGCTTGAGTATTAACTTTTCAAATATTTTACTAAATGCTGGTAAGATAGAAATAGGCCTGAAATTGCCAACGTCACTTTTATTACCTGTTTTAAATAATGGTATGACTTTACTATTCTTCATGAGGTCAGGAAAAGTTCCTAAATCAACACATTTATTAAAAGTAACAGCTAGATAGGGGGCTACGATGTCTATTATATTACTTAAAAGTTTAATGGAGATGCCCCAGTAATCACCAGTGCTTTTAGACTTGAGTGTGTTAAAAACATTAACTACATCACGAGGCGTTACATGTTTGAAGCTAAATAAGGGACTATTTTTAGACACACTACTAAGCAAAAGGTTTTCCGCTTTAGACGGGGATGAATTTAAGGAGCGAGTGGTAGTTACAGGTATGTTGGCAAAAAACTCATTAAACGCCTCAGCTACGTATGTTATGAATGTCAGGTTTATGTAGGTTATGAATGTCGACTTTAATGGGCTACATAGAAGACACTCACAGAATAGGCAGATATAGCACAAAAAATCGCCCACTTGTGATTGAACTATTAAGTAAGAGGATAACTACGTATGTCAAAGACAACAGACACCTCTTCCAAGGCACCGGATTATTTTTATCTGAATTTCTGGATAATAACGCGCGAAGAGTAAGGAATCTAATGCGTGAAGAAATGCTGAAAGCAAGAAGTAAGGGATTGCATGCAATAATTCGTAATAATCAATTGATGATAGAAGGAAAACTCATTACAATAGAAGACGAGACACCCAAAAACCGATTAAGCATAAATAAAAACGAAGACAAAGAACACCAAATAAATTCCCAAGACATTAACAACTATTTTCAAAGCTACAATAATACAGAACACAATAACAAACCATTTCGAAAACAAAGACCAACAATTTGAAATATTATTTCAGAATATCCAAAGCCTCTATAATAAACAATACATACTGGAAGCCTTCATAGAACAAACACCTAAGTACACAGCTATATGCCTATCAGAATCGTGGTTATCACAAGAAAAACTGGACACAATACAATTCAGCGGCTACAAATTTACAATCTTACTGCCGGAAAAGCCGTATAGGCACCGGAGTTTGCATCCTTTTACAAGAACACATTGAGCACGTAGAAAGAAGTGATATCACAGAATTTTCAATTGAATATGTTATAGAAGTATGTGCAACAGAATTGGTAACAGAAAAACTGTTATTGATAACTATTTATTGGAATATAAGAGAGGAAGATATATTTTATAAACAATTAAAACAAATTCTAACTTACATAAATAAAAAATATTTTAAACTTAATATAATTATAGGAGGAGACTTTAATATAAATATCTTGGAAAATAATTTGAAAACAAACCAATTTTTAGATATCATGCTAGAATATAAGTTCAATCAACAAATAAAATCATTAACACGAATAACTCAAACATCATCAACATGCCTAGACTTCATTTTTACAAATTTCAATAGCAATTTGCATACAACAGTAGAGGAGTTAGGGTTCTCAGATCATAGCGGTACTATCATACACATGGCACTATCTCAACAAACTAAGCAAATTAACTGGACTGTCCAAAAAAGATTAATAACAAAAATACTCAACTAGTTAAATCTAAATTAAATGAATTAAATTGGAACGAAATAATAAAAAAAAACAAAAACATAAATGAAAACTAGGTATGAAGCTTTTCATAACACATTAACCAACATACTAAATCAATGTATACCCAAAATGAAAATAAAGTTAAAAACTAATTATAAAAAGTATTGGCTAACTCCAGGCATCAAACTCCCATGTAAGAATAAAAGGCTCGAAAAGATACTAACACTTAAAACTAATAATCCATTAATTAAACAGAACTATAAAAATTTTGAAAAAACACAAAAAAAAACAGTTATAACAGCAAAGAAATTACAGTATATTAATAAAATTAAAAAATCAAATTACAAAGTTAAAACTATGTGGAGTATTATAAATGAATGAACAAATAAGAAAATAAGAAGGGATAAAAATAATATTAAATTACAAATAAATAATATAAATGTCACTGAACCTAACCAAATAGCTAACTTTTTTAATAGCTTCTTTGCGTCCATCGGCGAAGGTAGCAACAAACCACTTGGCAATGAGCCGCGAGGCCCCCCAGTGCTCTGCCCCACAGAAAATACCATGTTTCTCAGCCCTGTAGACCCCGGTGAAATAAACTCATTATTAAAAAACCTAAAAAGTAAAAAAAGTCATGGAATAGACGAGTTACCACCAATGTTAATACGACAATGTGCAAACGAACTTACTTTACCTTTCTACTTGCTAGTAAATCAATCTTTCGAAGACGCCGCTTTCCCGGACTATCTAAAGAAAGCATTAATAAAACCAATCCACAAAAAAAACTCGAAAACAGATCCAAGTAATTACCGACCAATAGCTCTTTTACCAACCGCCTCAAAAGTTTTTGAGAAAGCAATGTGCAATCGATTCTACTCCTTCTTTGAAAAATATAACATATTTAACGAATGCCAAAACGGCTTTCGCTGAAACAGATCGACTATTCTAGCAATTTATAAATACATACAGGAAGCTTTAAATATAATAAATTACAAAAAATACGCCATAGGATTACTATTAGATATGACTAAAGCTTACGATAAAGTGCAATATGACATACTATTAAATAAATTACAGGGTATAGGGATCCGCGGTAAAACGTATTTAACAACCACCACCTTAAAATTGCACTTGTTACATATTATGCCTACGCACATGCATGGCTCAGCTACGGCGTAATATTGTGGGGAAACAGCACAGATGCACCGACACTTTTCACATTGCAAAAAAGATTAATAAGAATCCTTGTAGAAGACACCGACAGTTGCAAACCTCATTTCCAAGAAAATAAAATACTTACCCTCCCTTGCCTATACATTCTAGAAATATGCAAATTACACGACAAGAGAAAACATACAGTTTAAATATACATTACGCCATAAAAATAGGTTAAACTTACCAGGTTCTAATTTAAATATGCACTCAACAAGTACACTAGTCATGTCAATTAAAATATATAATAAATTACCAGAATTAATAAAAAATGAACAAAAATTGAATACATTTATAAACAAATTAAAACTATTCCTATTGTCTAAATGCTATTATGATATCAATGATTATTTAAATGACAAATTTTAATTTACAAGTTTTATAAAATATAAGTATACAAAATTAAAAGCCCTCTTCCTCTCTCCTACTTTTGCTGTGCCCGACAGGGTCCACAATGATCATATTATTTTGTAAAATCTACCACCTAAGTTCAAATGTGGAAGCAATAAATATATTGAGTATTGATTATTGGGTATAAACAAGAAAATAGTTCGGACAGAAATCATGTTCAAAAATGGTCAAGGTAAAGCCCTGGTCGCATGCCTGAACACGGGTTTTAGTTCTTGATCTTACTTTTTATTTAAATTATTAAAGGTTAAAATTCCGTAATAAAGTATTTGCAGAGTCACTTTATTTTTTATTTTTTTTAGGTTTTATTGCTTAATAGGTATTAATTTTACAGCTGTGCCGTAACACAGCTGTAAAATTAATAGTACGTAGCACAGTGTCACTTTTGCTTGTTTTTAACAATTTAAACATATTTATTTACTTAGACAATGTGATATATATACATATTTGTAATGTCTTCGTCAAGTCCTTTCATATGATACCCATCATGTTTTTTTTTTTTTTCATGACTTTTTGTCCTCGATAGGGCGCCATATTTATTTTAATGTGATGTCACATAGCCCAACACACTTGTATCTGCTTTTATGCAAAAAACAACACGACAACTTATTTATAGAAACTTACCCACAAACAGCAACCATATTTGTTTTTTGTGTTAAGTACCTTCACAATAAGAAAAAAAGCTTTTTCAAAACCATAAAAACTCGAGCGTTTTACGGACACTGCCTACTTAAGTGCCTAATACCAACCACTTAGCCTAAACGATACCAAGATCTTTAGTCGCACTTGGGCCATAATAGGGCTCTCAGTATTCAAAATTCTACTACGAAAATTTTAATACCAACAACGAACCCATATTCTTAAGCAGTAAAAAAGCGGGGAGAATTGCTTTATGTTGATCGAGAGAAAACTATACAACAGTGGCTAACGTGGCCAGAATGAAATTAGAAGTTAGGTACTGTAAAAAGTTAAAGTCTATTTTCTTTACATTAGATTTAATTTCAAGATGAATTAGAATGAAACATTTTGATAATTTATAGCTCATAGAGTTTGGAAAAGGATGAACAGATGCAACGTTGTGATGACGTTGTGATTGATAAATATCAATCGTGGTTATAATTTAAGTTACTATATTATTAAAAAAATATAACACGGTCCACCAATGTTATATATGATAACGTAAGTATCTATTACTCGTTATTTTAATTTTCCCAATATAAATTATCGACACTCGAAGTCAAACATGATGCATCACATCCCTATATTCGGGAGCTCCCAGCAAGAATCTTTCCTATGTAAATTTATTGCAATAGCCGGCGCGCCCCGCGGGGTTGGTCGCCGCACAAACATGCCAGACGTTCCCTCTGATATTTAAATCAGACAAAATAGGGACACTTGCTGTATTCTACGTCTCAATAGTGGTTTCCTTTATTGAGCTCACGACATTTTTGCGTAGTTGTTTTACAGATATCTCCTGAGGCTGAATGGTTGAATCGAAAGTCTGATCTCGTCTCAGTTGAATGTAGGTAATGCGAGTGAATGTGGTTGTAGATAGACACTGTTCAGAAGGGATCCCAAGGGACGTTCCTTGGGATCTACACGAGTTATTACGACCACGAAATACGTTAACAATATATAATGTGCATAAATTAACAGACATAAATCGTCAGTCGTTACGGGTAGTCAGAAGCCCAAAAGTCTGTCAACCAGTCTTACCAAGGGGTATCGTGTAACCCAGTAACTGGGTTGTGGAGGTCAGATAGGCACTCGCTCCATGTAAAATACTAACATTCAGCTACATCCGGTTAGACTGGAAGCCAACCCCTACATAATTGGGAATAGGCTCAGATTGATTGGTTGCCAGACATAAATTGGAATACATTGGCGTAATCGCGATTCGTAAGAGACTCTTGTCGTCGTTCACAAGAAGCACAGAATTCATCTAAAGCTGATTCTGCTAGCGACACTTGCGTAAGAGGCAATTACTAGTCAGGTAAACTCGAAACAAACACAAATAAACTTACGAATATTTTAGATAGAATGTTCCCAGAAATACACTGTTTACGCAACCTGCCGAATTCACGTCAAGGTACTTAGATTGACAATATAAACATGAAACAAACTAGTTAAAACTCGTAAAAGGATAAAACTGAAATCAAATTCAAAATGTGTCGCCGGGGAATAATCCTTCGCTTTTAAAGCAGACACTATCGCCAGAGCCGGTGGGACATTCTGCAAATTATTTCTTTACGGACATCGATTTCCTCCGGCTTTGCTCGTGGATTTATTTTAATTCTTAAAGAATGGTGGTGTTTTCAGAGTTTTAAAGGAAATAGGAAATTTTCGTGAAGAAACTTGTTACAAAGTACGGTGAGTGACCTTTTAGGTTAAAGTACAACAGCGACATTATACAAACACAAGTAAGTGTGTGCGAACGAGATCGTGTTCTGTAGTTTCTACCTACCCCCATGCGAAGAAGGTGAGTTTATGTATGTGTGTGTGAGAAATTATGATAATTTTGTAAAGCTCTGACTAACAAATAAGTTCAACTACGTTTACTTAATCTAACACAACTACAATTACAAAAAAATACAAAAAAAATATGTGTGCTGGGACACATATTAGAAGTGAAACTTCAACAGACAAGTGTTTTTTTTTTTCGCAGGTTTACATTTTATTATATGCCTTTTTTATTTAAACATATTTGTGTCCGTCTGGATTGAGGAGCCATGTGTCCTATTTGAACGAGGGTACTACCAATATTTAGTAGTAAATTAGCCGATTTTGTAGGCCGGATCCTGGAATTTGTAGTAAAACCCTTAAAAAGTTATACGACATTAAAGGTGGCTCCTCAATCCAGATGTCTGAATTGAGGAGCCACCTTAGAACTCGAAAACTAGCCAACGGATACTTTTGAAAATTTTGTAGGATTTAGTAGTACTTATGCGTAGCCTGTACAAATATAAATTTCACCGCTCTGTTTCTCGGAAAGTAATAGATTTTTAGTATAATTTAGTAGCAAATGTGATTGAATTTTTACAGTAAAAATTAAATGGAAAAACTATATAATTTCGCTGATACAACACATTTTATGTGGGTCCTCGTATATGTACGTAGCTACTAAACTAGTTGATCAAATCGGATAACAATAGCACCAATATTTAGTAGAAATTTCTACTAAATATTGGCATAATCCAACATCCTACACATTCAGTATTTCCAAAGAAATTAATAAAAAAACATTCCTTAACAATTTAGTGTGCCCACGATCAAAACCATATCACATAGTTTTACGGCCAAAACCATATAAAATCGTTAGTTTAGATGATTCTCAACCTGACTCGGTGGGCAGTACCGGTCAGAAACGTACCAGTTTTACGGGAGCCCATTTCTACTTAGTCAAAAGAATGGGCAGATAGTTTCATCACAATATGTCTGAATATTAAAAATATACATAGGTTTCGTAATTTTATTAGGTTCGAAAAAGTTTGTTTTCAGACATTTTGCGTGTCACACGTGGACTGAGCGTTAACAGTATAGTGCATACGGTGACCATAAATAATTCAAACTATGATCATAAACAGAGTTTTATTTACACATGAATAATTCTTCATCAATCAGCACTTATAAATAATGAGCACTATACAGGTTGTTAAAGAAATTGCTTGCCATAGCTTAGGGGTACGTTCAGTATCGATAAAGGAACCCATGAATAAAAAAAAACATAAAAAAAAAAAAAAAAAAAAAATTATTTGTTTAAATGCTTTAATTACTTACTTTCACTGTGTTCGATATTAGGTAGGTAACTCTAGGAAATTATTAATTAGCATTTAAAGAAAATAAAAACTTATTTTAAGCAATTTTTTAATCAATTCTAAACGATTGCTATTTAATTAGTAGGTACTACATTAGCAATTTATGTTTTTTTTTTATCATGGGTTCTTTTATCGATACTGAACCTACCCCTAAGCTATGGCAAGCAATTCCTTTTACTTTTTTAAAGGTATTTATTTATTATTTTTTAAGGGTTCCTTCATCGACTCTGAACTCACCCTGAAGCTATGGCACGCAATTTATTTAACAGCCTGTTTATTAAAAACAAATAATAAAAAAAAGTGCATTATCCCAAAATAGTGGCATTTAAAAAAATCTCTAATCTCTAAATATTATCTCTATCAATATATTCTCTAATCTCTAAATATTATAAAACAATGTCGCTTTTTGTGTTTGTCTATGTGACCGCGTTATTCTTCTAAAATTCCGACCGATTTTGATGCGGTTTTGGTGTTTTTTTTTTTTGATAATTATGTAAAATTTATTCCGGAAGCATTTTTTATTTAATACTTCAGAAATCTTTATGTCTTATCAAGTCATAAATTTTTCGCTTCACGTTTGATCTGAGCGCATTTTCATACAATGTCGCTCATGGGCAAGTGCCGCCCGTATTTTTCTGAATATTCATGAAAAATTATTGAAATTGCACTATACAAGGGGGTTCTATCTTCAATATTGGTGCTATTGTTATCCGATTTGATCAACTAGTTTAGTAGCTACGTACATATACGAGGAGCCACATAAAATGTGTTGTATCAGCGAAATTATATAGTTTTTCCATTTAATTTTTACTGTACAAATTCAATCACATTTGCTACTAAATTATACTAAAAATCTATTACTTTCCGAGAAACAGAGCGGTGAAATTTATGTATTTTTATGAAAAATCAAAGCATTGTAGCTTTCTCAAATTCAGCCCTACAAAACCCATTTTTTTTGTACAGGCTACGCATAAGTACTACTAAATCCTACAAAATTTTCAAAAATATCCGTTGGCTAGTTTTCGAGTTCTAAGATGGCTCCTCAATTCAGACATCTGGATTGAGGAGCCACCTTTAATGTCGTATAACTTTTTAAGGGTTTTACTACAAATTCCAGGATCCGGCCTACAAAATCGGCTAATTTACTACTAAATATTGGTAGTACCCTCGTTCAAATAGGACACACGGCTCCTCAATCCAGACGGACACACATATTTTATTTTATTTTATCAAAAAAAAAACTGAATTAAATCCGGAACCAAAAAAAAACATCCATATTCTACTCTAAAATAACACACATACAAAGGAACATTAACAAATACACATCTTTTGTCATCAATCTTCATTCGGCTCATCTGCGTTATATTAATTGGCTGTCAGTCTCACATACAATTTTTAATTCTGTTTTTTTTAGCTGTAAGTCATCCATAGTTAATAAATAAATAATCAATTAAAGATACAATCGGCATAAGGTAACTAAAATATGATATAAAAACTTGAGATTTCCATCTATTCTCTCCCTCCGCCGCTGCCGCCTCTCACCACGCGATATATCGTCTACCTCCTCCACGCGGCCGTAAAAAATGTTTTTTCATGACAGAAAAATCCTAATAATGGCTATAGAAGTTTCACTAACATTTTTTTTTTTAATAATTGATGTTTTCGTCTCGAGCTGCATTCAAAGCACCTATCTCAGTGATAACTTAAGAATTTAAAGACCTACTTATGAAAAACTTTTCTAAATTACTTCATTTGTGATTGGTTTCGTTATATTGCAGAATAGCCCTGGCCGTGATCTGGGCAAATAAAAGATATCCAAGGTCATTTTGAACGAAACGGTTCTAGATAATAAAGAAGCATGAAAAGTTGGGGATCTGGAGACTTGTTTGTGGAGCTATGATTGCCTGGTACATATTTTTTTTTTACTTTGTTTTTCCTTAATTTGGTGCGTATTGTAAACAGAAATAAGTATTTAGATTATTTTTAACGCATTGGTGCACACTGAACGCCCTCAGGCGTAATCCTTCAACCGATTAACCGTTTGTCGTTTTTAGGGTTCCGTATCCGAAGGGTGCCAAACGGAACCCTATTTATTACTAAGTTTCCGCTGTCCGTCTGTCTGTCAGCGGGCCGTATCTCGTGAACCGTATTAGGAAGACAGTTGAAATTTTCTATTACTAATTATATTGGATAGCCCTTTAATTTTTATCTTATTTTATTTTTATACAAGAAACGTGTTATAATTAATTAAGTATTTAAAAAAATGTGTTAAATATTGTACGGGGGTACCCATCGTCGGAACCCTTCGTGTCACGACTCGCATTTTGTCGGTTTTTTATTATAGCGACTGAAAAGCTAGATTTATAATTTTCAAGCACTATTTAAAATCGACACGTCATGAGCCGTCTCTGTTTTAGAAATATAATGTTCTTTAGTTCTTGATTCTGAGAGCCAAAAATTAGGAAATATTTCTGTAAATGAAGACAACCAAATACATCAACCAAACCTTTGAAACATTATAGTAGGTAATTATATTGAGGAGCTTTTTCCATATAAAATTAGCTGTCGAATCCATTAACCGGTAAAATAGGAATTGGTTAACAATACGATTTGTTTATGGAAATTAGAAACAAAACACGAGCAAAACCGGATTTATGTGAAAGAACCGGAAAAAAATAATTACATGTAGGTATTAAAAAACGTAGCGGCTTATAAACTCTAAAATCTAGTTATAAAAGTCTCTGCAAAACCAGAATATTATTAAGCCAAGTAGGTTTACTAGACGATGAATATAATTTCTAAGTTGATATGAGATTAGCTTCTAAGGCAGTTATTATCACGCCAAGTTGTGGAAGGTATAGGCAGCTATAATGTTTTAATAGTAGGAAGGTAACCCTTACTTCATCAGTTATGTATTTTAAGTTACGTATAATAGGGGGCGAGCCATTTGCCTTCAAACGGGCACATATTCAGATCCAGACTCAAGTATGTCATTGATTTCTTTTTCGATTCTTATTCGAAAACCCCAGTTACAGCTTTAGAGAAACAACCCAGAATCCCAATTTTATCAACCGCGTGAAAAGTATCTGCGTTAAGAAACTATGAAATATTATTATTATAACTATTAAATCAAAAAAAGAATTTTGCAAATCCGTCTATAAATGACGGAGTTAGGCCCGAAAATACATAAAAAAAAAAAAAAAAAAATGTAAACAATCGAATTGATAACCTCCTCCTTTTAGAAGTCGGTTAAAAATATAAGACTGTCTTTTAGCGAGTATGAGGTCCTGGCTTCGATTCCCTGATCGAGCAAAGTATTATTGCGTTTTTTCATCTGGAATTTCTCAGTAGCAGTTCGGAGTCTGGATTGGCACTCGGTTGATGGTAATAGGCCCATATTGCATGGGACTTAAACATAACTGGCGAAATGTGGGTGTAGTATAGGTGCACCTGCGCCTAACCCTTCAGGGAAAACCGGCGGTGATGTTATGATATGTATAAATCAAAAATATGATTGCACTATTTGTAAATAACATAATATTGAACCACCACAAACCACAATGTCCTATTAACACAACAAAACAAGCACAAATAAGCACGAATCTCGAGGTCGTTCAGGTCAAATGTTCGGATGATAAACTATTTCGATCTTGGCATCCAAATATTAATATAATATAATCTCTCTATCTTTTTAATTTATGGAAAAACAACAAATATGTCGTTTTGAAGCCAGTCACTCACTATCATTTCCGTTTGTCATAGTTTCAAACTTAAAATCGAAATTTTATAAAAATAAACAGTTTCAATTCGACTAAGTCGTCTTTATTTTTTTATTGCGTTTTTAAGGAGCAAAATTTGCACGGAATTTTAGAAGAAAATAACGATTTACATAGAGAAAACATTTATTTAGTAACTTCTGTTACCTACAAGAGCATTTACGACGCCCGTCATGCGGTTTGGCATGGAATTAATTATGACACTATGACATGCTGTGGAATGTTCTCCCATGCTTCCAAGATGCCAGTTTTCAACTCCTGGAAAGTTTCTGGAACTGGTTGGTTAGCCTATGTTCAAACCAGTTATATCGGCCGTATTGTACGTAGTGTTACCGTGGACAGAGCTGAGCATTACGCTAATAATAATTCGCCTGTATTTGTTGCACACGTCACGCCAATCATCAAGGTGATAGATATTATGAAATATGATGCAACTCTTGAACGCTGAAATTAAACTTCAAAAGAGTAGTATTGCACCACTTGAAAATATCAAAACATTTAAGAATGTTAACGAATTTAAAATGTTGATAAATCTTCATTAATCTATAGTATCTAGGTATATGAACAGGCGCAGGAATCCGCTGGATTCGAGAAGTATAGAACCAGTCGAAGTGGCGGTGTGTAGGGGAGGCGGATGTTTCTAGCAATATCATCTGGTATTGCTAGAAACATCCGCCTCCACTCACACAACAGAAAGGGACTCCCGAGATGACGACTAACACAGAAGTTTGGAAGAAAAAGACATAGTGCGCTGACACCAAATAAATTGGGGTGACGGCCGGAGACCAGGAGATGATGATATACGTGGCGGATAATTTTAGACCTTTAAAAAAAATTAAAAAGCTAAACTAAAGGAAATCGCGGAAAAGCTACTTAACCTACCCAATGCTTTTCCTCATCTAAAGTCGGACGCATAAAGTCAAAATTACACTTTTTAGGTCATGTTGTACATCATTCTACACGTGCAGCCTGGGGGCCGACTATACTCAAAAGTCTTACAGTGCCCTCCGGGCTCCGAGTCCAATTTAATAATGCGTTCAGGGTGCTGATGGGGCTGTGGCGATTCTGTAGTGCATCAGGGATGTTTGCTGAACATCGCGTAGACTGCTTTTATGCTACGATGCGTAAAAGGTGCGCATCCTTGGTGCATAGAGTGCGTGGCAGCGCCAACAGCATCCTTAGCATGATCGCTAGTTGGCTGGACTGTAGTTACATCAATCATTGCTGCGTCATTTGTCATGGAATGGCGTAGTAGTGATTGTTGAATTTACTTTATTTTATTGTGGATAGATTTAAATATTACTAACACTAGTCTATAATAACATTGTTACTAACAAAATGGACACTATGGTCTGAAATAAAGTATTTATTATAAAACAGTTTTGCTTAACAATTCATTTTTAGTAACTGTAAAAATTTCGACAAGCTATAAACAATTGGTAGTATAAAACTCAAGAGTTCAGTCACCAGTTTTTGTTATCAGAACAAATCCGCGCAAGTTTCCAAATGACTCACGCGCCGGAACGGTCTAGATTTTTCTTATGACGTCATTTGCGGCGCCGCCGATCACTTTCAGTAATTCCTTGTGTACTTTGTAAGAACATAAATGGACATGACCCTCAATCCTGTCTTTTTATTTTATGGAATATGGTTTTATAAACAGTAATAACAACCGCTTGCTGTTCAAACACGGTTAGTCAATCAAATATAAACTTTTTAAGATTTAATCAAACTGCCTTTTCCCAACTATGTTAGGGTCAGCTTCCAGTCTAACTGGATGTAGCTGAATACCTACCAGTATTTCATATAGATCGTCTGCCCATCTGACCTCCACAACCCAGTAACTGGGTAATACGATACCCCTTGGTAAGACTGGTTGTCAGACTTTTGGGCACTACCCGTAATAACTGTCAAAGATCTAAGAATGCCAGCCAGTACCAACGGTTTACCGTACGCCGCGATATACTTTATGAAATACTTTATGGACTTCCGTATCTAATCGCATCAAGTCGGACTCCGTACGAAAAGACGCGGAAATTAAAACACTTTAATAATATTTCACTAAAATGATTAATAACGGGTATAAAAATATCCATAACGAAGCCGACAGTCACTTGTTCTTCCTGTTATTATGATCATTATTTAATATCAGACCATACCTTTTTTTTTTTTTTTTTTTTTTTTGGGTGGGAAATCATCAAATGACTCCTCCCGCTCTGGGCAGAGCGAGAGGGAGTGTCAGACTTTTACTGACTAAAACCCACCCGTGTTCCTTCCGTTGCCTATGTGCTGGGGCCGCGATATCCCTCTCAGACAAACCCGCAACCCCAGCAGGATCAGACCATACCTGGGAATCGTATGGTTATATTGAAGGTCGAATCTAGACAAACCCTTGCTGAACATTGATTGAAGCAGGGTGGTGAATGCTATGTGACTGACATCAGAACTTTACCGAACCCAACTAAAATAAAGCGTGCTTTCGAATTTACTATCGATAACCATTTTATCACAATATAATGTAGGCAGGGCGGCGCAGGCGTGGCTACGCCCGTTTCATATTTCATACAAAATGTATAGGAACGAATTGGTGGAACATACACAAGAGGCGTAGTGCGGGCGAGGTGACGGCGACGGTGCGGCGCGGGCGTTGTCTGTATGTTCCGCTCCACGTCGTTCCTATAATAAAACGAGTGGCGCCACGCTCGCGCCACGCCCGCGCCTCTCGCCACTTGTGTATGTCCCGCGCCTAAGAGTCTAAGGAACTGGCCTATTCAATAACACTTGTAACTCCTGATAACTGTAATCATAATACTGTCAGCACTATAAATAATAATTCACGAACAAATGCATGTTCCAAAAAATTACTATGTACTTTGAATGTCAGACATGTACCTCATATTAATCTACAGGATCAAGTTTTGTTAAACACCAAGGATCTGCTTGCACAAATTCTTTAACCGCCGAGTAATTATTTTAGCAACAATGAACATAGGAACAAGGAAAAATAAGGAATTAATTATAATACCTTTTACCAGGTGACTGATGCAGAACTAAAAGTGAAACGTGATATCTGTTCTAAAAGTATCTGATGAAACTGTACACAAACTCTTTTAGGTCTAACTCTTGCACAATCACTATCTAAATAGAAATAGTAACACATTCATTTATATTTAGAATATTGCTACTTTATATCTCACCACTTTTACCAACTATTATTGTTTGAATTAACATTATTAAATTGTAATTGAAAAAATTCATTGACGAAAATATGGATTATAAAATTAACCTTAATTTTCAAATGAAACACATCCGGTGACTTTAAATTAGATTTCAGGTTTAAGTATTCAAATAATCAAATCAAAGCACTCAATTTGTAAGTGGCACTACAAATTGGCATCCACAGGTACGTTTTTTGATTCCTTTGTTTACATTTCATCAGCTACTTTTGGAACAGACCATAATGCAGAGTGCATTTAAAAGCTTACATATTTTTTTATTAATTAATTTGCTCTGTTCAGAACGAGCTTGGTTTCCAAGTAATTTTAAAATTGCCCCACAAATGCAGGATCGCATCTTGTTTGTTTTATAATGGAATATTCTTTATCCTTTATCTTTTTCCTTGCTTTGTTGCAAATTAATTTGTATTTGTGCTAGAAAATAAGCTTTAAGTATCTGCACAGCGGCCCGTGACTTTGTTCAAGAATCTTTGACGGTCTTTGGTAGAGGTTCAATTAATGATAGATTTTATTTTAAATAATATTCCTACTAAGCACTAACTAGCACAGTTTTAGTTTTGGTAACAATAAAAACATAGATAAAAGGACTATAGAATGAACAATAACCCACTTTGACGGACGGACAAAAAAGTGATATTATAAAGTCCGTTTTTCCTTTTTAGGTCGGAACTTTAAAAAGTACCGAGGGGCTTGTGGCTATATGAGCCACATATGTGTTATCATCTCATATAGCCACAAGCCCCTCGTTCCTATACATTTTGTATGAAATATGAAACGGGCGTAGCTACGCCCGCGCCACCCTGCAATAACATACGTGTGTATGTTATTGCTTTGTTACATTATATTAGGATAAAATGGTTATCGATAGTAAATTCGAAAGCACGCTTTATTTTAGTTGGGTTCGGTAAAGTTCTGATGTCAGTCACATAGCATTCACCACCCTGCTTCAATCAATGTTCAGCAAGGGTTTGTCTAGATTCGACCTTCAATATAACCACACGATTCCCAGGTATGGTCTGGTATAAAATAATGATCATAATAACAGGAAGAACAAGTGACTGTCGGCTTCGTTATGGATATTTTTATACCCATTATTAATCATTTTAGTGAAATATTATTAAAGTGTTTTTATTTCCGCGTCTTTTCGTACGGAGTCCGACTTGATGCGATTAGATACGGAAGTCCATAAAGTATTCAATGACTATTATCAAAATATAATAACAGTATTGATTGTTCACTTCATGATGGTGGCTTCTTTTTTTCACACATTCCTTTCAATCTGCTGCATTGTCTGGCCGGCAACTGCCCAACGATTGATGTCGGGAAGTTATATACCTATATGTTGTTCGTGGTAAACGCTACTTGCGCGATGCAGGATTAGAAGAAGATACACACTTTGTTATAAAGTAATGATGCCATTTTATCACAATTTTATACTCTTTAGGTTTCAATTATTATAGAATCAGCACTATCGGTAATCAGTGCTGAACATTTCAAACAAACAGAAACATAAACACAACAACCACTGGTCACTGGTGTTACCAATGACAAAACTTTTCTTTTTAACCGACTTCCAAAAAGGAGGAGGTTATATGTTCGACGCGTATGTATGTTTATTTTTATTTTTTTATGTATGTCCGTCGGTCGATTTCTCCGTCAATTGTGGACCGATTTTGAAAATTATTTTTTTGTTTGAAAGGTTATGCTCCTGGATTGGTCCCATATAAATTTGATTAATTTTGCTTGGATAGTTTTTGAGTAAGCTTCAATAATACGTATTTTTCCCGCTTAGTATATGTGGATGATATGCTGATAACTTCCTGTGACTGTTATTTACATAGCAGGTAGTGGTATTCGAATTTGTGTGGGGTAGGTACCACAACTAAAAAGTGTAAAATCAAAACTTTTTACAAAAAAAAAACAACCGACTTCCGAAAAAAAACACTACAAAGTGAAAAATAACTTTAATTTCGGAAGTCGGTGGCAAAAAACAAAAATTCAAAACCAAAGACACCGACTTCCGAAATTAAAGTAATTTTTCACTTTGTAGTGTTTTTTTTCGGAAGTCGGTTGTTTTTTTTTTTTTTGTAAAAAGTTTCTATTTTTATTCTCTTGTAAAGAAAAGTCATTACAGAAATCTCGTATTTCCTACACCCAGTTTCTACTTAGAACAACCGTAGTAACTTCAACTAGCCCCAGCCAACATAACTTCTGTTCAATCGTCCATTATATAAATTGCATTAGGTCCACAAGAATCTAATAGAGAAATATGAAAATGTGAGCAAAAGCAGTATGCAAGAAGGTCGGTCGTTGGCTGTGTCGAGATGATATTTTATTACCATCTACATTATTATAGTCTAGGCTTAGGGTTTCGTGGTTGATCGGAAATACCTGAAAATCCGAAATTAAATATTGAGTACCTAAGTTTGTTTTTTGGAATAAGTGGGTTTGGTTGTTTGTTACGCTTTCACGCTAAAACGGCCGAACAGATTTGGATGAAATTTTGCACATGAGTTGACCATGACCTGGATTAGGAAATAAAATACTTTTTATCCCAATATTCCCTCAAAATCGACACTTATGCGGGTGAAACCGCGGGGCGCAGATAGTCTAAAATATATCCTATCTACATATTTATTCAAATTCTATTTTACTTATTACTGTCGGAAAAGCCTATATTATACTTTATT
Source organism: Agrochola macilenta (assembly GCA_916701695.1). Lineage (NCBI taxonomy): Eukaryota > Metazoa > Arthropoda > Insecta > Lepidoptera > Noctuidae > Agrochola > Agrochola macilenta. Next base: position 23,633,860 of record OU753556.1, read on the forward strand.
ATAGATTTAGCAATCGTTTTATATAATTTAGAAATCGTTGGAAAGTTGTTATGTATCCATCCAAACTTGACAAAGCCTAATTGAAAATATATTATTATGCTTGAATTCAAGCCAAAATATTACGAGAAAACACACGTCTTGGTAACAGTAACAGACTTGGTATAACTTTTTATTGTTCGTAACCTATCTATTAATACTTTTATAGGTGGGCACAATTGAATGAAATTTTATGAATTAATTAAATTAACATTTTTATTAGGTAGATAAACTAAACTTTGTTTGTAAATTATGAAAACACGGGTCAAATAGTTTCAGAAAAGTGGTACGACAAAGTGTACTTTACTTCTTAAAGTATCTAACTTTAAAAAGTAAAGTACACTTTGGAGTATACGGAACCTTTAAACCTAATAAATCTGGAACTTAAACACCTTACAACAGCCCGAAAGTTCTATTATTGTGGAACAGGTTTTAGATCAAATTGATTTTAGCTTTAAAATAAAACCTACGAGAATAATGTTAATCGCGGAATATTGCTGCTACGCTGTAAGCAAAACGGATCAAATATTAATTTCGTTATTGGTTCTTTGTAATCCGGAAGAATGTAGCTACGCAAGCAATTCATTAGAAGTATTATTACTATGCGGATAGGTAGGTATTCCATGACCTTTTATTCTAATTGCAATTTAAGGGGTGGAGGCAGAAATGACACGTGGCAACAAATTGTGGGCATACAAAATACAATACTACAAAATCAAAGTAATTAAAGGTCTGGTATGTCAGAAAAAAAAATCTATAATATTTTTTTAAATAATTATTACGTTGTATTTTTTCATGTATTTTATAAACATAATTATTGTAAATGAAATAAAGTACTTAAATTAATTAGTTATCTATAGGTATACTGTTTATAAAAGTTAATTTTTAATCGATTTTTTATATTCATAATTTTTTATGAAAAATCTGCTTGCAGTCAGATTTTCACTTAAAAATAATCAATCATTAACATAATTTTTTGCTGTTAGTTGTGTTATAATTACGTTAAAATTAACATAGCCGTCTTATTTTTCAACTGGCTACATAAACATTTTAACCTTCACCATTCCTGTACTACACCATAACTATCAGGAAGGTATTACGTGCGTCTACGAGGCGCGTGACGTAACATTGTGTTGTTCAAGTAAACATGTCGCGACTAGGATTGAGCAGTAATTCAGCTCCGTGCAGAGGGGATTGAAGATATAGTGGGGAGGTGGAAACGGATTTTTGAGTATTTTTTGGGGCGTGCAGGTGAAGTCTCTTTTAATTGTCTTTTGTGATACAGTATTTGTGATTTGAAGCTTACACTTTTAATTCGTTTGCTGGATTGGAATGACGTTCTGATGAGTATAATGATATGTACAAAATTTACAAGATCATACTGTTTTACCTACTTCATGCTGAGTGGAAGCCTTCTTGTCACAGTCATGACGTGCCAGCAGCTGCCGACTATTTCTGTTTTGTGCTCGTTATTGTATTGTTATTATTTTGTTATCTACTCGAGTTTTATATATATTTTTATGCACGTGTTTCTGTGGCAAATAAACTTATTTTTCTTTCTTCTTTCTTTCTTACTTTGTTCATAAATCAAAGAAGTAGCTATTGATAAACTCATTTATAACCCGCAAGCTGCTACCATCTGACAAATCGAGCTGAGAAGAAACTGCTTCACAGATGATAGAGACAGATGATTATGTTCTGTGGAAACGACGCTCTAAAAACCCTAACTTTTTCTAAAACTCGATTCTATGAAAAATTATAAATCTGAATGCGAATTTGTGTGTTTGTTTGTTTGTTACGCTTTCACAGCTAAACGGCTGAACCAATTTTGATGAAAGGTATATACTTTGAACCCTGGGAAAGAACATGGCTGCTTTTTATCGACATAGACGCGAGCTTAGCCACGGGCGGAAGCTAGTTTCCCATATTTGCGCCCGGAATGTACGTACAATGTTCCAACATACAATGTTCCATAATAATAAATAGACGTGGCCCTTCTGCCTCCATGTCTGCCAATAGCTAACGGCTGACGGAATGACAAGGGTCACCCGATACCCTGTAATCTACTTATGCAGTTGAAATGGCGCGGATATGAATTAAATTTAAGTTCCGCGGTGTCTTGTACCTACATGTTGTTTTGATAACATTCGATACGGATGGCACGTATCGCATATAATGAGATAGAGATAAAATGGACTTATGGGAACTGTACGTGTAACTTTATTTGTATGGAAGAAAAGGTAACGAGCTAATTAACTTTTCGTAGAAGTGTTTTCAAGCCACCGCGAAATTATCCTCCCTCCCAATCCGCCTTCAAGTGGGGCAACTAAAAGTATTGATAAATGATATTTATCTCCGTAAATCGTTTAAAAAAAACACTCTTACCCATCAAAAGTATTTCCTCTCCGGCTATTACCGAAACAAGAAGACTAACACTGAAACAAACTCAGAGGTCACAATCTCTTTTAAATTCCAGGAATAATCTTGATCAGGCCTTATAAGAACCATGCAGATTAGTGTCTGAGATGGGTCTTTTGATCCCAGTAGTAACCGTGACCAAATAGTTGTATGTTAGGTATGGTCATACCATGTCAAGATCGCTAACGTCTTCTATAATGTCTTCCTTTTCGTCGTGGCGACGATGGCACGACGGTAAATTTAATTTTGTTGGCCAAAACTTTGTTGTATCCAATGTGACAATGAGAACAAAAAAACGCTCGTCTCCTAAATCATACATAGATGAGACACCAGATTCACCTAACGTATCAGAGGAGACTACGCCTTGGTCGACTCCAAAGAGCACAACCTCCGAAATATATGACTCACACATACTCACATTGAATCATACATACGATGAGCCAACTGCCATAACCGACAAAACATTGTCAAGGAGTATGGACTGTACGGTAACTGATTCAATCCACGCCCAGGAACTGAAGGATACGATTGAACTTCTCCAAACGCAACTAAGTAGTTCTCAGAATGAACTTGAGAATATCATACTCGAAAATAATGAGCTTCGGAATCATAATGACAAATTATTAAAAGATAATAATACACTTAAAAAGTTCTTAAACCAACCACCGCAAAGAGAAAATGATAGACCAGAAAAAAATACATATTCTATGTTACACCAAGATGTGCAAGCCTTCTTTACGCCACCTAGAAATTTAGGTACAAGTAATATCTTGAGCCTACAAAAAAACATCACAGATCTGGAGCGTCAGTTGGAACAAGCCGGAAACGAAATATTAAACCTCAAGGATCAATTAATGACGCTTCAGAAGATATTGGAAACAAAAGATGAATGTCCAAAGGAAGAAATTACTCCACTGGATGCTTTAAAAGTGGAACGTACGAACAAAATATATATTTTTGGCACTCAACAATGTGTTGGACTATCATCTGTATTGATGCGATCACGACAGGATACATCATATGAAAAATATGTCATCACGTCTCTAACTAAGCCATACGCACTAACTAGTGACGTCATTAAGAACTGCCATAATATTCAGCTATCGCCAAATGACAAACTCATTATTTGTGTGGGTGAAAATGACTATGATAGTAAAATTTTGTCTTCACAACTTCGTCAACTTCTAGATGTATTCGGCAATAATAATGTCATTGTTCTAAGTTTACTTAAGAATATGTATTTAAATGTAAATGACTTGAACCAAACGATACGCAATATTTGCAATGAATACAAAAATTCTAACTTTATTGACTCTAATCTTATGTTAAATAATACTTGTAAATTAATTAATTATACTATTGACTATGATGATTATGAAAAAAAATACTTAAATGTCAAAGAACTAAAGAAATTAATACTGCGTCGTCAACCAAATGTTACGAAAACTGTGATCAAATGTAAAAAAGACCCTAAGGGAACAATCCCATATTACTTTGCACGAAAACAGCCAGAATGCGGTACAATAAATAAACTTGATGTAAAAAAACCCATTTCTACAAAAATAGGTACAATACCACACTATTTTAAGGTTGTAGACAGGAAACAGCTTTTTCGTGAAAACTGCTAGTAAATGCAAAAGTTTTAAAATATTACACCAAAATATCGCTAGTATTTTATCAAAACGGGAAATACTAGAACTAACATTATTAGAATTACGGGACGCCAATAAAGAACCTGACATTTTATGTTTCTCTGAAACTTTTATGCGTGCCGGTAATGAAAATTATTTAAAATTAATTAACTATATTTTAGCAACTGTGTTTAGTAGAGACAAACAGAGAGGGGGAACCTGTATTCTCGCGAGACAGGGTATTATACAAAGTTGATACGACAGAGGGGCTTTTCTTTAAACTGAGTATACTAGGTACCATTTTCAAGCTCTGTACCAAAAATCAATTAAATAGGAGCAGTAGTTTAGTCGCAAATGATTTTTTAAGTTTTTGCCCCGTTTGAACACGATGTATCTTTCCTAACAGCTGATTATGTCTATACGCATAGGTCATGCACCTTAAAACGATAAATCTGAGTATAACCTATGCGTTGTTGCCGCTGTGACGCAAGTCACAAGTACAACCAAATATTTTCGCTAAAAAGATGACAATGCAAACAAGGAAGCAATAAATACACACACACTTGCATTTTCATTACGAGAGGGACAATCATCTTGAAAACACCACGCGTAAAAGAAATAGAAATAGGTCAGTGTGTTGCTATTGCATCCTAGCGATCGAGGGGCAGGGGTTGCGATCGGTAAGTGGGGCAGTGGGGCTTCTAAAAACTGTTTTTTTCAGTGCGCCGACGCTACTCTTTCGGAACGTACAAGATGTTACGTAACACGGTAGCACCTGTTCCGCTTCCGTTTTGTCGAACTCGCGCGCTAACAATTGGGATTTTGTTTTGTTATTGTGATAGGACACTAAATAAGTTTAGGACAGTATTTCTTTTTTTATTTAGACAGGACACGTAACTTGGGATTATTATTATTTAGTGTTAGTGTTTTTTTTTGTGATCGACTGCTTTTATTGTGATACGACACGTAATTAAACTCTGGGTTTGTGTGTGTGTAATTAAAGTGTTCAACAATGCCTCGTGTAACTTACACGGCGTTAGAATACACTGACATGATTTTTAATTAGAAAAATAAATAACATTATTCTCTGTCGGTATAATTTGTGCATTCATGTGAATGACACATCGAGATTTTTTTTTTTTTGTGATTGTTGTACTTCAAAACCTAAAACAAAAGCCGCGAGCCGAGGAGCCGCCGCCCGCGCCACCGCCGCCGCGCCGGCGCGGGCCGGCGCGCGGCGGGCGGCCGCCCGCTTTGACGAGATAACACACGCCGACGCGCGCGACGTTGCCGCTGTTACCTAGGTATCTGTAGGTCAGTTAAATTTATTTTCAAAGGGTGGTTGCGTTTTACTCTGATTTGTAAGCTATTTAGTTTGTTTGAAAAAAAAAAAAACTCATTTTAGGTGCTTTTTATTTTTATACCGTATCGAATTAATACTAAACATGTATAGTATACGTAGTGTTATTTAATGCCCCTCTGTCATATCAACTCTGTATACAATGAGCTTTCTTACATAAAAAAAATATTCAACACAAAAATCATTTGAAGCCTGTGGCGTTGAAATCCCATTGCACAATTTATTAATAGTATGTCTATATAGAACGCCAAACTCTGACCCTAATGTATTTTTGAATAAGCTCGACCAACTTATGTGTGAAACACACAAAAAATATGGACCAAGCACAAAAATAGTTATAGCTGGTGATTTTAATATAAATACCCTAAAATTAGGAAAAGTGACCACCTATTTAAAAGACTTATGTAATACCTACAATTTGCAAATGCACATTAATATTCCCACTCGTAAAGACGCTTGTATAGACCACATACTTAGTAACATAAAGACAGCATCAACAGATGTTTTGCCTCTTTATCTATCTGATCATGAGACTGCCCAATTATTAGGCTTTCCAGTAAAAGGGCAAAATTTGAAGTCCACATCTTACTACACTTTTAAGAAAGACTACGGTACCGAAAATATTAAAAAATTCAAAGAATGTCTCTCAAGTTTATCGTGGTCAGAGGTACACCTAGAAACTGACACAAATAAGGCTTTTAATAAATTTCATGACTTATTATGTCTGTTATATAAGTTATGCTTCCCAAAAATAAAAATAAAGATTAATCATTCTAATACATACAAACAAAAATGGATAAGTAAGGGTCTAAGAAATAGTTGCAACACTAAACGATCTTTACGATATCTTTACTACAAAAACAAAACTTTATTGTACAAAACAAAATATAAAAACTATTCAAATATGCTGAAAAAGTGCATTATTAAATCAAAAATGAATTCTAATATTAATTTCATTAAAAAAAGTCAAAATAAATGTAGAGCAACGTGGTCAGTCATTAATCACGAAATTGGGAATATAAAATGTGACAATAATATTTCTGAATTACAATTAGATAAGCAGATACTGACAAATCCCACTGACATAGCGAATGCTTTTAATAATTATTTTGTTGACTCGACTCACACTTTATCATTTAATAATTTAAATAATGACTCTAATAAGGTGTCAATTCTTAATTCCATGTTTCTTAGTTTAATGACTCAAGATGAAGTTAAAAAGGAGATAATGGCTTTAAATAATACTAACTCCGAAGGTTATGATGGAATTAGCACAAAAATAATGAAAGCGTGCAACACTGAATTAATTTCTATATATCTCTATATTTATATTTAATTAATCTTTCATTTTCATCAGGTACTTTTCCTGATGCCTTAAAACTATCAGTCGTGAAACCACTTTACAAAAAAAGCAGAAAAGATGACGTGAAAAGCTATCGCCCGATTACTCTTATTCCTATTTTATCAAAAGTATTCGAAAAATGTATGCTCAACAGACTTGTCGACTTTTGTACCAAATATAACATTATAGCAAATGAACAGTTTGGATTCCAAAAGCACAAATCAACAACACAGGCAATATTTTCCCTTTTGAGCAATATCTTGTGTAATCTAAACAATAATCATATAATTACAGGACTTTTTTTCGACCTGTCACAAGCATTCGACTTTGTGGCACATGATGTTTTATTAAAAAAGTTAGAAGGCATTGGAATAAGAGGACTAGCACTGAATTGGATTTCGTCTTATTTAAGTGAGCGGAAACAATACGACGTTACGACGTTACGTTGTTATCGATAAAGTACATGAAAACCTACTTTCTTCCTATTTTTCTGACTCCAGGGAATATAAATGCGGCGTCCCTCAGGGGAGTGTGTTAGGACCCATTTTGTTTATATTATATATAAATGACATACCACTAGTGACTAATCATAAATGTGTATTATTTGCAGATGACATTTCAATTATCGTGACGTCTGATAAGAAGTATAAATCAATATCTGACCATGAAATGGACATTAATAATACTATTGACAATATTTTAGGATGGCTACAGACAAATAAATAAAAAATCAACTTAGACAAATCTAATTTTATACAATTTAATAAATCTAAACATGCTAAATACAATTTTAAACTTAATATTGGCAGACTGAAAGAAGTTACACAAACCAAATTCTTGGGTGTACTCATAGATCAAGACTTAAATTGGAAAGTACATCTAGATAATTTGTGCAATAGGATCAATAAATTTGCTTATGCTCTCAGACAAGTAAAGAACGTGACAAATAGAAAAACGGCAATTATTACATACCACGCATATATAGAATCCATTTTATGTTACGGGCTTATTATATGGGGGAACAGTACGGATAAGGATAGAGCATTTATTGCGCAAAAAAAATGCATCAGGGCCATTTGTGGACTCCGTCCTGATGAGTCCTGCGAACCGTTTTTTAAAAAGATAGGTTTATTACCACTTCCCTCACTTTACATATTTGAAATCTGTAAATTTGTGTACAGTAATAAGGGATTGTTTAAAAAAGCGTACGAATTCATCTCTCGACCAACAAGGGATCCACACAGACTTGTATTAAAGGATAATCCTAAGTCAGCCAAGTATGCAAAAAGCTGCCTTGTGATGTGTGTACGTATATACAATAAAATACCAAAAGAAATAAAATTATTAAATAATCATAACTCATTTAAAAACAAATTATACAAATGGCTGAATGGACATAATTTTTATGACATTAATGATTTTTTTAACTTGAAAATATAAAATGTGTATCTACAGGTATTAATGAATGAATGACTATTATTGTATTTCCAATTAATTTGTGACATTCTATAGCTGACCTTTTAACTCGTTATTAATTATTTTGCATGCAATTGATACAATATTCTGTATAGCTAAACATGTGGACATTATGTATATCAAAACCAGACATCAACTTTATACCATGTTTAAAGCAAATAAAGACTTATCTTATCTAAAAACTTTGCCACTTCCACGGCATTGTCGGTGGAAGCGCAGAGGTCGCTATTGCTGCATGATATGGGACAGGGTGGACGTGGGACATAGTTTATAGTTCAGTTTTAATTTATTTTCTACCATATCGATAACCCTGTTACATAAAGTTATAAATAATTCTATTGGAGCAATTTATCACTTTATTAGACACGTTTCACTTTCAAACGAACTTGACAGTTTCAATAAAAAAATGGTTAACAAAAAATTATCAATCTCCCAGTCTCCTTTTTAGTAAAATTGGTTTTGTTTTTGTAAATACATAAATTATCAATTCTAAATTGGTGAATACAGTTTATGATTATTCAAAAGAAATGGCAAAAAATTATTCAGATAAAACAATGAAATTTTATTTTGCTTTATCAAGCAAATCGTTAAAAGATGGAAGGGTTAGAATTAATCATGAAAATAACAGCTTGAATAATTTTGACTCGGAATGAAACGTGAGGTACGATTGAACGATTACTTGCAACTATATTCTTGAACTATATTTTCTCATCAGTACACTATCGATAGCTGAAAATATTGCACAGTACTTTTGACCGCTATAAAATCTCAAAGGTCAACAGTTTTCTCCAATTTATAAGCGAAGTGGTTTCAAGTAAAACTCGTAATTCGTTTAAAGTGAAGCTTGAAAAGTCTATCCTTGATATTTGATGAAAAAAAACAATCCATATTCTTTAGAGAGGTACTTATACCTACCTAGGTTTAGTATCATATCTCAATTTACGTAGTCTAATCTCCATAATGCGATATATGTAGGTATAAACAAAATTTTCTTTTTTGCTTAAAGTAAACACAAAAAACCATCACAAAGATGCCTGAAAATGTGTGATGGTTATTTTTTCATATTTTTTTATCAAAATGGCGAAGTCCATTTAGCGTTGTTTGTGAAACTTGAGCTTATTCATCAATCACTACTGTGAAGTGAGTGAGACCACTGGAATGCTGCGCTAAAATCGAGATTATCATCGAAAATAAAGTGTCGAATAAAGCTAGGCATACACTATACTTGCCAGTAACTTGCACAAAGCATAACATAACACACGCCTGTATTCCCTGAAGGGTTGGGCAGAGGTGTCCCTATAGTACACCCACATTTAGCCAGCTATGTTTAAGTCCCATGTAATAAGGGACGAGCCTATTGCACTCAACCGAAACAAATCCAGACTCCGGGCTGCTACTGAGAAATTCCAGATGGAAAGATTGAATACCGCTTTGCTCGAACCGGGAATCGAACCCATGATCTCATATTCTGCAGTAGCGCATGCGACCACTAAATCAACGAGGCACTCAAGTGCAGAAAAGTATGCAAGTACCTTTCAGCCATTGTGACAGTTACCAATCAGAAGTTGGTGTAGTGCTAGGACAACATCGTGAGGAAACAGGCATGTCCTAGAACCAAAAATTCGAAGACTTGTGACATCTACCAACCCGCACTGGGCCGCGTTTAATTAACTTCTGGAGGGAGGTGGGCTGGTTGGAATAACCACCAAACGGCCGCCATGGCCCACGCACAATGGTCCACTTGACGGACTAAGTGCGGAAACCAAAGCCTATAAGATAGATCTGGGCCCACGTGGTGGATAACGGCCCACTCCTTCTCACTGAGAGGAGGCCTGTGTACCAGTAGTGGGAACAATATATGCTGTTTATTATAGTGCAAGGTGGACTTTTATGCAAGTTTCTTGTCATGTGTGTTTCTGGCAAAATGGCATGGATTATGAATGACTGTGGGAATGTTGAACGTCTGAAAGAAAAGCGGATGCCGTAGGAATAATGCTAGGCACGTAAACTTGCAATCCGTTTAAAGGTAAAATTGATTTGAATAGAGCAGTATTTAAGGTCTGTGAACAAACTCGTCGGGAAAAGTACTGCATCAAAACACAGAATGCTTCAGCCAAATGATATCGTGTCTTACCGCCTGGCCACGGCGGCGGACGTCGTGAGCGGCTCGATATTGCTTGGAGAGTAGTAGTAGTTTCGGTTCAAGACATAATATTTGGAATACAGACGACTTTTAACTAGATATTTTTTTCGATTATATCCGAATTACTGGCGAACTATTGTTATATTGTTATGAATATTCAACCACAACTGGAGAGAAAGGTCATCGAGATAGGATAGCTGGCCTAGCAATTTCAGCAAAAATAATTAATTATTTCGCGGCGAATACAACTAATTTTGGTTTCTGCACTAATCGCCGTGTGTGCCGCTCGGCACCGTGGCATGCGCCGTGGTACTGATTCATATTTGTTTCTGTCACCCGCCGCGCCGCCAGACGCTCGTGCGATTCGCTCGGCGAATTTCGCCGGTCGCCCCGCCACACAGTGGGCCCATACTGAAAATTAGTGGACTTAGGCAACAAAGTTCCAATATCGATGCAATTTTTTTTTATATGACGTGTTATAATATTCCTGACAACTTTTATTCTTATAAAATTTCTTCCAAAGTTGATATTTTGTCTTGAAAAAAATCAATTAGATTTTTTTTTATGGAGCGAATCACGTAATTTTGTTTTTTCTGCAATTGTACTAATATGTTGGGTGTGTGGCGTGAGTATATGATAGCTAGGGTCATTCTCTATCCATGAAAAAAAAATCAGTGCCGGCCATCCGCGGCAACGCGAGTAATAATTCGGTAAAAAAAAAAAAAAAATATGATTTTGGAACTTTGTTGCCTAAGTCCACTAATTTTCAGTATGGGCCCACTGTGCGCCCATTTGCCGCTACGCGTAGCATAACTAGTACATATCTATACATTTGTTTTAGTCGCTAGACGTTTCGCCGTTCACACCGCGCGAATATTCGCTGTAGTGAATGTGCTGTGGCCAGGCGATTAGGCAGATAGACACTCTGCGAATGTCAATTCCCAAAACGTATCAAAACAAAATTGAGCGTTAATCTAAATTATGACTAGCTACGCTGAAAGTCCGAATTATTGCTCATTAGTCGTAAGTAATCTTGTAACAGCAACGATACGGGCGTCAACACTTTTAACATGGAAGCATTTTAATTTCATAGATTTTACCTATTAAGAAATTTATCTACAGCGTACCTACTCTGATTCCTGTTAGTTACTATGATTTCTGTTTCCCTTGGCAGCGAACATTAGTTATTTTGGAAGAACACAATGTTTAATCCGACACATCTTTCGTGTCATTAATAAACACACTTTATTTTCTTTTGATAAACACTCATAGACATTTTCCATCAGAGGAGAAAGGTCGATTACGTATACCGGGCTCCACTGACTGAAACCTGCCGTGCCGACCGTAAAACCACGGTTCCTCCCGCTACCATTTATACCGCTATAAGAAACCAAAAACCTCTTCTACTTCTTTACTTACCACATTACAAATCCTGTCTGAACTATTTGCCAGGCTGAAAGATGCACACTGCAGTAACAAATGGAACACATTAGTAACGAGTAATCTTGTCGCAACCTCCGTGATGTTTGTGCTGCAACTTTGCGATATGTGTCACCGTAGCCGCGGCTGGTGTCAAGCGACAAATAGTTTGTACTTTATATGTGGAGCTGGGCAGTTTACACTTGTGGTTTTATTGTTCTAGATTACTTTTATTCATTTGGAGCCGTATCAACCGTAGTGAAGGTTAGATAAAAAACTATAGGTAGTCGAAACTCAAAATTAATACTGATAGGCAGATAAAGAATATTGATGTACTTATTGCATTTTGTAGGTTAATCTAATTACTCTTGACTATACATCGACCTAAGATCCTAATTTATAGTTCGAAGTTTTAAGCTAAACCATAAGTAGGTACCTACTACCATATGATTCGATAAATATCCAACAGATAGCTATGTATACTGCTCAAATATTACTTGTTCACATTAGCAATTTATTACCCTTACGAGTTAGGTAAATCTGAAAGATAATATCATAACATACCGAATCTCCACGTACAGTCGACCGCACGCCATTGATAAAACTTTAACTTTGAGCTGGCCAAACGTAATACGGAGTTTCAATAGAATAAGGGGGCAACTCATTAAATTACATAGTACTGATCTGTAGTCGATCGTACGAGCTGCGAGCGGACCATCACGCCAACACCAGGCAAACACGATATGCATATCAATACCGTATGAAATCTGGTCTCTATAAGATACTTACTCTTAGCTGAATTAAGCCGAAACTCTCACTTTCATAAATGGTCAGATTACGGTTTGTTTAGTCTAATTGCGGCCAAACAGTTACAGTCATAACCTGATATTGTTATGATCTCATTTCGCCTGTAGCTAATTGTATTGCTAAGAGAGAAGGTAATGTGTAAAGTGTATGTGGTTATAATGTGTTGAAAGTTTTAATGCTGGTGTAATATTAGGTATTATGTGCTAGCTTTTTAAATTTTCACGACATTTTCCATTCATGGAAACACCACTCAAACTAAGGCACAGTCAAGAGTAATAAGATTAACCTACAAAATTACAGACAACTACGTTCAAATCAGACTTTTTTTTTTGAGGGTGGGAATTTATCAAATAACTTCTCTCTGGGCGTAGCGGGAGGGTGTGTCAGACTTTTAATGACTAAAACCCACCAGTGTTCCTTCCGTTGCCTGTGTGCCGGGGCCGCGATATCCCTTTCGGACAAACCCGCAACCCCAGCAGGCGTTGGCCCTTACGGACCCCGTCAGTTGGTGCTGATATCTCTTTGAGACGCGCGTGGAACACGACGCGCCGTCGACCCGGGCCTGGTCCTTATCGGATGGCGAGCGACCCATTGCTCACCGTCCGCAAGCCCGCGCCTACGGTGGCCGGAAGTCGGCTCGCGACTCCCGACGCCGCCGCACTGTGGGAAAGCCCCATACAAAGCCGTCTCAAAACCGTTTCACGTGAAAGTCGTTGTAATGGAATACAATTTATAAATTAATATAGTCTAATAAATAAGCTTTCTTTTCGCAATTTTTTTGTTTTTTTTTGTTAATCATAATGTATATAAATAGGCATCAAAGCTAAATCATGTTCAATAACGTAATTTAAACGCAATACGTTACTACAATTCAACGCCACATTACTCCAAAGTTTTTCATATAAATGTACAAGAATTTTACAGTTCTGGAATGCTTATAATGTCTTCATAACGTTTAGTAATTAATATTATATAAATTGGTTTAACAAAATAAAATTAACCAATGTAGTTTAAGATGGTATAATTTTAGTGTAATTTTTTTTTAACGAGAGTTTTACCCTTTACCGCTGCTTGCCGCTGTCGAGATATTTGTTGAATTAAGATCTTAATACATTAGTAGATGCAAGGAGAAAAAAAAAATTGCGCATATTTGCGCTTTTTCTGACACGGCATCAAAACATATCGCGAAATAAAATTATATATTTTTTTAAATTTCGTTTTAGTTCTCATAATATTATTTTTTATCTATTAAGGTCAAATTGATAAAAAGTTAATTACAGTGATGAGTAATATTAATAGTTTTTTGTGGTTTTGATACAGTTTTGACCACCGTACTTGATAAAATATGGCCAATTATGTATTAGGGTCGAATTAAAAACGTTTAAAAACGGTTGGTTTTGGGAAGAGTGCAAATGATTAGTTTCTTATCTTTTTCCACATAGCACTATTTCATTGGCCTATTAAAGGAAGGCGAACCCTGAAACATTCACAGTTGTTAGTCAGGTATTCAGTTTCCCTAAAAAGCAGTTATTACTTATTTTCGAATATTCGCAGAAGTTGACTGATTTGAAAAATGGGTGAATTTGATTGTAGCAAACGAGAGTTGTGTAATTTGTTGATAAATGGGCATAATGTAGAAAACTACTTACAAAAAAAAAATTCAATTTGTCACCAGAGGATATGGCTACTGTGGTCTCCTACATTCAAAGAAACTTGGTATCTAAACGTAACGAACGCTGGAGAAATGCATCTCGAAGAAAATAATGATTTGAAAATAAGAACGTCAACTGGTTAGACGGTCAATTTCGTGTTCCACTAGAAACTTGCTCATCTGTAAGATATTGCCATATTGTTAGAATTTGCCAAAGAAACTCCTGAAAAAACCACGTCTGTTGTGGCTGATATAAACAATCAAAATCAAAATCTGTCTCCTTCCCTGATAAATAAGAATGGTGAGGTACATTACAGGAGTAGACGTAGAACTTATAAAACGAATGTACATAATACTCGTACTACAAACTATGTCATCTGGAATGGCTATTGATTCAAAAAAGGTCGCTGAATACGCATATAGTACAGCCCAACTGGACGTAAATAATTATAACTAGTATTAGGATATGCCTTCCTCCGTGCATAAAATACTTATTCACGGCGAAAAAACCATTGAGTACTATGCTATTTTACCTATCGGACAATTGTCCGAAGACGCGCAAGAATCACGAAATAAGAATTACAAAAAATGTTGACTTCATCATTCTAGAAAGTGTTCCAGAGCGGCTACCAATGAAGACGTGTTCCATACCTTATTGTACACTTCTGATCCATATATATCACAAGTTTGAGAAATACCTCAGAAACAATATCGAAAGAACTTTTAGATGAAGCCAAGGCCCTTCTTGCTGTCAATGAAAATCTGTAGGAGCTTGCTGAATTGTGTACAGTCACGAGCACCAATATGTATCCACTTAGAAAGATTCAAAAGCGGTTTTCTCATGGAATAACGACTGCAACTTTGAGATAAAACCTATTTCATATTAGTGTGGGTTCCAAAATACTATGTTCGTAACAACATAAAATTACAATCACCACAGTAGGAGAAAATCACTTTTTAACGTTGCTAAGTGTATACATATTGATGCTCGTGACTGTACATATTTTGTTTTCTCGTTTGGTACTATGTATATTCCGTTTTATGTAAGTTAAAAACATACAAAATATATTTATTTTGTATGTTTTTCTTACAAAATGCATGTATTTTTTTAAGTTTAATTTTATAATTAATTAACAAATAGAATTTTCAAAATCAAAATTATTTACATTAAACTTTATACATCCAAGTATATGTGTGCAAAATTACAGCTCATTTAGTTTTGAAACAACTGAGATACGGAGTTTTGAGACGAAACATACGCGATTTTCCCACTGTGCGCCGCGAGGGCACGAATCTTGCCAATCCCTCGCCGCTTCGCCTCCTCCTTCGCGAGCATTACTGCTTTGCAGAAGGAAGTGACGGCCTCCCATGCATTCTCGCTCCGAACCATGGCCTGAACCAGGGCCGGACGCGAGAGATCGCCGCCGCCGATCGCCTCCGTGACGTTCTAATCAGACTTAGGTATCAAAACCTCTTAAAATACAGATTTTAGTGTTGAATTAACCGAATTTCGTACCTACTGAAAACGTACCTAAGTTAAGTTTATTTCAATATTGCAACGAGTGGGATTCAAAGTCACCTTGCGCTCGTCAATATTGATAACTGTTGGAATATTGCCGAGCATAACGTAGAATGTCACAACAAGCTTGCGCCCATAACATGAGTCCTAATACATTCTGGTAAACCGAAGGCTTAACACCTACGACCTGCGGGCAATCCGTAAAGTACTGATGACATAATATCCACATCCATCAATTAGTGAAATTGACATGTTTTGTAAAATACTCACGAAACAAACAGAAGCTATGTAGAGAGTGTTAATTGATTAATGGATGCTTCTAATGTCGTCACTTTTCTTGACAATTCAAAAGTGCCTGTAATTGGTTTATTTGAAATAAATGCCCTGAGTTTGAGTCACTCTATTTTATTTGTTATCGAACTAATTGTATAAAGAAACTTTAGGACCTAAGTAAGATGTTTCGGAGATTCTGATATAGAATGGTGCATGTTTGATGTATGTTTAACCGACTTCCAAAAAGGAGGATGTGATATGTTCGACGCGTATGTATTTTTATTTTTAGTTTTTTTTATATATGTCCGCTGTTCTATGTTCTATGTTATGGGGTTTGTTTTGCGCACTTAGTCCTTCAGTGGACCATTGTGCGTGTGCCATAGCGGCCGTTGGTGGTTATTCCAACCAGCCCGTCTCCCTCCAGAAGTTGATTAAATCTCCTGGTCTGTTCAGAACATCTGTGTAAGATCTGGGTGTCCCGAGGGTCTCTGTTCTAATCTGAGTGACGCCTGTGCATTCAAAAAACGCCCTGCACAGAGGACTGTCCATTATGCCCATTGTGTGGAAGTGTCTGTTCAGCGAGCAGTGGCCCGTGATGGTCCCCGTGTATGTCCGCTGATTTCTCCGTCAATTGTTGACCGATTATGAAAATGAAAGGGATTGGTTTGTTCCCGGATTGGTCCCATATAAATTTGATTAACTTTGCTTGGATAGTTTTTGAGTAAGCTTCAATAATACGTATTTTTCCCACTTAGTATATGTGGATGATATGATGATAACTTCCTGTGACTGTTATATACTAGCAGGTACTGCTAGTAAATAACCAGTATTCGAATTTGTGTGGGGTAGGTACCACAACTAAAAAGTGAAAAATTAAAACTTTTTACCAAAAAAAACAACCGACTTCTGAAAAAAAACACTACAAAGTGAAAAATTTCATTTTAATTTCGAACTTTAATTTCGGAAGTCGGTGGCAAAAAAACGAAAATTCAAAACCAAAGACACCGACTTCCGAAATTAAAGTTATTTTTCACTTTGTAGTGTTTTTTTTCAAAAGTTTTTATGTTACTATTATTCCCAGGACCTCATAGTTCAAAATAAATAAAAAAACATGTTTAACTTGTCCAAACTGAAGTTTTTGTTTAGGAACTTGATAAAAAAAAATATCGGCTTCCAGTCTAAACGGATGCAGCTGAATACCACTATTCTACATGGAGCGACTGCCTATCTGATCTCCACAACCCATAATACTGGTTGTCAGACTTTCGGTCTTTTGACGAACCGTAACGATTGTCAAAGATCCACGAATGACAGCCGGAACTAACGTCTTTACGTGTTTTTCGAGACACGGAGGAGTCTCGGTATGTAAAGATGGTCAACCCATCCACAGACCAACCCCGACAAGCGTAGCTTAACCTGTCGGATCAACCCGTGCGGCAGTTATTACTTACCCACGAGCTCCTCACAAACTTGATCATTATTAACTCTAATTAATTATTCGGAATTTTCGATTCCCATTTTATACTGCCTTTATTATTTCATTTGACTTCGGCTAAACTCGGCTCGCTTCCGGCCGGCACCTCTAGAACAAACGCCGTACAATAGGGATGATGCCTAGGTAAAAAAAATGAAATTCTAATTAGTCCGTCAGTCAGATAATACAAAAATATTAGATACATATTTTTTTATTTATCATATTAATAAAAAACTACTGAGATAAAACGCATTTACTACTTTATACTCGTGACGTCACGGCACATTTTACCTCAATGTATAGGCGTAAATTATTTAGATTACGTAAAAAAAAAAAAATCGTGTCCAATATTTTTTTATAAACTGAAAGACGGACTAAAACATTTTTTTTGTCATCATCCCTATTTTGAACCTGTGGAGTTTTTGGGTAATTTTAGACTGCTAAAGTACTTTATCGTTATACTTTCAGCTTACCTATTACTCAGTGAAAACTTTGTGTCGTCAAACTTATAAAACTGTTGACCCAATATCGAATAATATAAATATTGAATATGTTATAAAACTGTGTCCGCTCTAGAGCACAGACACGCATAAAAAATTGTGGAAAATATGTTTCAGATTTTCTGGATACTCATAGAGTAGGACGGACGAAGCTTCACAGGAATAAACGTGTTGAAGTTTCGTTTTTGCAAATAAACGAGGTGTTTTCAACATGCATTAGTTATTTTTTCCTGTAGGCAAAGACTCCTTTCAATTAATAGAGATAGCTTGCATATTTCCGTCAAGAGTGACTCTGTCCAAGACCAGTTTAAACTTCAAGGTCCGGACAGTCCCCATCACTGAAGATCAAATACATGCTGTTAGTCAGAATTAATAAACGCCAAAAAATAATTCATCATATATTTTTTGACATTATCCCAATTTACTTATAGGGTTCGGCTTCTTCCACGCATCTGTGCTATTAGCCGTCATCTTAGCTGACAACTAATTTCTAACCTTGACCTTTCATACAATCCATTCATTATTCCAAATATATCGATCCAAGTTTCGAATCATCCCTAGAGAAAATTACTACATAAATAACTTGCCAGAAACAAACCTCTTAAAATAAATAACAAGGGAGGATGTGTAAGTAAAAACACCGTAATTAGGGTGTTTATATTACCTAATGGATGGTAGAACAATCCCCGGGGGTACGCCACCCCACGTGAAGCACTGATTGCGCTAATATTGACACAAGATTAACGAATTTAGACAACAATGCTTTTAGAAAATAAAACACGTACGGATTTTGTTAAGTATTTTAAGAATGATTTAAGTAAGAGAGTCCATAGAAGTAGTAGAGTAGTATTTTTAACCAATTTCTGCCCAAAACAGCATTGCCTGTACCAAAAGGATCAAATGTCTAGGTGCCACCGAAATCAACGCCACTCGGTGCTAGCCACAGCTCGGCCACTAGCTGCGGTAAAATCTTTGCAACATTTTGTATAAGCTCGGTGCACACTCGACCACAGTTACTGGTTACTTTGTCACTTGAGAGTTTGCGACGACTTTATGTTATAGTAAAATATATAGTTACGGAATAACAAAACATAATGTTTCCTCTTTATTAACGTGTTATTGTGGCTGTGTGACATCCACCAACCCACATGGGCCTGCGTGGTGGATTAAGGCCCACTCCCTCTCACCGAGAGGAGGCCGGTGTCCAAGCAGTGGAAAAGTTATAGGTTGATTATGCTGTTATGCCACTGTGGCTGTACCTCGGTTTCTAAAAGCCTGATCAAGTAAGTGATGATCTGCTGTGTTTGATTGACCAAAATAACAGCATGCTATTATATAAACTGGCATGAGAAAAAAGAGATTAAATTGAATATACTTTCAGTAGAGGTTAAGACCGTTTTCACGTAAGATTAGTCTACACAACGGTTAAATTATTAAATTAATAATTCAATGATTACTTAATCTGCTTATACTTTAAATACTTATGAATATTTGAGTACCAAATTATTCAAAGAGAGCTTGCTTGTAAGGGTATTTCTTTGTAAGTACCTACTACAGTACCTTGTGTAACTTAGGACTTTTAATTAAGGTTACATAAGTAAATATTTAGGTAATTGGATACAAATTTTAATGAAGTAGATAAAAATAGATATTACCTACTTAAGATTATTGATTTTGTTAACCGAAGAAAACAAGACAAGCGTATAACCGTGTACCATGCTGTTTCTAGATCTCAATGTTTTAGAGATATTATTTTTATTTTACAGTAATTCTTAGTTACATTGTGTATTTCATGTGTAGGTGTTTATGAAGGGACGGTTTTCATTTGTTCATTTTTTTCATGCATTTGTGGTAGATGATTACTGATGCTTAGTAGGTAGTTTGTTAGCTGTTTTTTTTGTTGCTCAAACAAAAAGCAACTGGAAACAGCTTTCAAACCAGCATTATCGTCTTAAATTAAATAAACAATAGTAAAATATACTAAGCATCAATACCAAAATCCAGACATAAATAAACACCTTGAACTTATCTAAGTCTTCCAAAGTCCTTATATACTCTTCCACGGTAACCAGTATTGATGGGTGTCGGGCCTTGTCGGGCATTGTCGGCCCGCCACGTAACTTCCTAATTGTGACCGACGCGCTCACTCCGATGACACTAACTACTTATTGTACTCAAACTTATTGAGCACTTTCCAACTTTTTCTCGGAAGTTCCAAATGGCCGTAATTTAGAGTAATGGCTACCTTTGTTTTTGCTTTCAGATATTTTTGTAAATAGATATCCGAATAACATATACCAAGCCTTTAGGTATTCTCCAAAATGCTATCTATACGAGCGTGCACGATGCGCATTATACCCATATTTCGCCAGTTATGGTTTTAGTCCTTTGTTATGACATGGAGCTTAAAACATAACTGGCGAAGTATCTTAGTCTTAGTCGTTTATTCGTTAACAATATTTTGTATCTATCTGAATTTACACAAAATAAATGAAATTAAATAAAAAATTACATAAGACAGAAAACAAAAACAAACTACATTGATTTTGCGAAATTGATTAAATTAAATTAATCATACAATAATTTAAATAAGATAGGAATTACCATTCTTCAATGGTATATATAGACGCTAATTCGAGTGCCAGTTGCCACTAACCAGGCAGAATTCAAGACTCCAAATCCTTGACTGACAGTTTATATGTCACTGCCATTTTTGCTGCGGGTCTGCGATTTATTTCGTGCAATGGGTCGATTTCTGGACGGATCAAATATTATAGTTTTTCTTGGTCCGGATTTTTGTACATTGTGTTTGTATTTATAAAACATATCTTTACAACAGGACTAGTTTCGTAGGATTTCCGGGTCGGGCAAAGTGTTATTGGGTTTTTCCATCTGGAATTTCTCAGTAGCAGCCTGAAGTCTGGATTTGTGGCCGGTTGATGGCAATAGGCTCGCCCCTATTACATGGAACCTAAACATAACTGGCGAAATGTAGGTGTACTATAGTTAAACCTTGATGTTATGTGTCGTTTCGTAGCATGGAGCACCTTACCATGCTTGACAGAATGCTGATTAGATCCCAGTTTGTTGTAACCAGCTGTAGGCTGCGACATAAGTCGTTAATCATTTCGGATTTTTTATCACTGAATTTTGTACAACCTAATTATTATTTTGAATATATCATAATGCTAGTCTTTGTTGTATTCCTAACTCTTCAATAAATTATTACAAGTACATCATAATTTACCAGTTTTCATTAAGAATATATTCAGGAACTTGGCATCGTTGTTCATTGATTTATCTTTTACAAAACCTGCAGTATTTTCTTGTTAAAGAGTAATGCTGAACTTATTTCTTAGAAGTTCATCATGCTGGTTGTTTTTACGATTCCTTTACTAAACAGGCATCAAACAAGACAAAGACAGGTGACATAATATGTAGTTCTCAGAGAGTAAGTAGTTGCCAGACCCCTTGAACTAACACCAAGTATTGTGTAGGTAATGGATTCCTGGAAAGCACGGACTTAGCAGAACCTCGTTTTACTAAGCTGGTAGTAAAGCAGAAATTCATGATAATAATTATCAAATTATTTGAAATAGGTACTCTGCTACTGTTACTACGTAGAATGTAACGAGTAAGGGTGAATTTTACCACGATAACTGAAGGCGCACATCTAAACCGCATTCAAGAGCTGTCAGTGTCAATATTCCACAACAATGATGAACACGGTGTAATCGCGTTCAGTTTCTTTGGTGAAATTCGCTCAAAATTAACAACATTGTTTATAGGCAAGCGAGGGAATTGTGATAATTTTTGTTTAAATTATTTCAACCAGTGGCCAGTGTTAAAAAAAAAATCTGGTCTTCATTTTCAGCTAGTAGTTACCTCCATTCCCTTCTTCAAGCAAATAAAACAAGAAAACGAGTCCACGTAGCACGAACGCGCATGTGATCCTAGATGTAGACAGGCAATACCAGGAAAATGGCCGAATTCAACTTACCGATTTTCCTTTTTAAAATACCGAAAAAAAAAACACCAACCAAAAGCGTTAAAATCCCTGGAACTGTCCATTAATTAAGCGAACACGCACAACTGACCCATGAGATAATTATCGGATTCAGAATAAGCATTTTCACAACGCTAAATTAGATTTTTTTCTCAACTTTTTTTCTATAATGAGATTGTAACAGAAGCTTTGTTTCGATTCTAATTGGTTGTTCGGGCCTTTTACAAGTCAAACAAAGGTACGATTTATTTATTAGGGTTCCGTAGACAAATATAAAAGTTCCAAGGTTTATGTTGCAATCGGATTTTTGTCAAATCCTTTGAAGTTTAATGAATATCAGTTATAGAATGTACTAGTACGGAACCCCTGAAAATATTTGTTTTATATAACTGTTTTATTATTAGTGGATCGGAAATAATAAGGAAAACTGTCCATAATTATCATTATTATGAGTAATAGTTGGGTAGATCGAGAGAGATAATTAAATAATTAGTGCCAACTCACAATATAACTTTCCTCCCTCCAACAAATTAATGGTCAGTTCTGTTTATTTATTCAAAATATATAAATACTAAATTTGAGTGGGAAGTAAACTATTACTTTAATCCGTTACCAGTGAGGCTTCCCCTTTGTGGCAACGACACGTTGGACCAGCCTGCATACCTCTTCGCTTTGACGAATACATGTTGTGTCGCTCAACGGAATGTAATGTTGCTGTTTACATATACTTCTTCCCGTGGGTGTCGTAAAAGGCGACTAAGCTCACTAGACCTAGTGAGTCGCTTAGTCGCCTTTTCTCAAGTGACTAGAGAATGGGTAGCAGCGTTCTTTCTGCATTTTAATACCATAATGCGATCGCCAACCCAGGCCTGCCAAGCGGCGATTATGGCAACCCGGGGGGGGTTGCCATAATCGCCGCTTGGCCCCCCCATTTGGGGGAGGCCTATGTTCAGCAGTGGACGTCTTTCGGCTGAAATGATGATGATGATGATGAATATGTATGTATAGTCTGCAGACTCATTTTCAGCACAAACCAGTTGGACGTCAAGCAATTTGCACTGAAATAAGGGTTTCGGTTAAGGGCTACGGAATTTGCTACGAATTCCGTAGCGTCGGCTACGCAGCTCGTAGCTTGGTACGGTATTCGATTAGTCGGACTGAAATAAAAAGTTATGATTATGATTCATTTATGTATACGGTTTGGAAATTATATAAAAACTTGATAAATATAAATATTTATAAAGTTATAAATATTTGCCAAATCGTTGAAATTGAGTTGAGATTACTTGAAGCCACATTCAGCCACATCCTGCAGTATTTGTCTCTCCTTCTCCCTTTAATCCATCCAAAGGTTGTCTGTAAAAGCCGCCATTGTGTCACCCTATGTAAAATGACTACATTTTTATCTGTATTTTTTATGGTGTACATAATAAAGAATATTCTATTCTATTCTGTCTAGCCTTTGGCAATGTTAAATGCTTGTTTGTTACTAATTAAACGTAGAATTGACTAAACATAAACAAAGTTTTCTTCAAAAACATAATTATTAGAACATATTTCGACACAAAATTATTCGGTAAACTGTAAAAGCGCTACGTGCAAAACATGTTTGTTTTAACTATGTTCATCAGTGTTAAATTCAACTTTGAATAATTGTTATGAATTTAACAATTATTTAAAGTTGTTGTTTTATTTTATATTTGTTGTTATTATTTTAAAATTAACACAATCTATACTACCTATTCTAATACTTATAAATGCGAAAGGAAGTCACAGACAGGACAGACTTCCTTCCGGCTAAACGGATTTTAATACGTATAATTTGGGCACGCAATAGATAACCAACCAACCACTGATGACCAACGACCACTGATGACCATGACCTGGGTAAGACATAAAATGCTTTTTATCCTGATAGTTCGTTCCCCTGGGAGAATTTCCGACCTCCTCGCGGGGAAAGCCGCGGACAAAAGATACTAATAAAAGAGTGTCAAAAAGGTTTTCAAGCTGCTAATATTATCCACAATAATACAGATATCAATAGACTAATAGATGTAATAAACTAAACGGGCGCTGTTCGAAATTAGTAAGTACTTACACTTGTAAACTAATGCTAACTAGGCCTTGACTCCACTAATTACTAACTGACTAATTAGAGCACTGTTTGCACGGACACTGTGGTCTATGAGCCGATATGGAATGTTCCTTTGTTTTTCTCTACGTCATCGTCTATTGTTTTTTAAGTTCAATTTATGTACTCGTAGTAACAGGAAGTCCGTCCCTGATAATTACAAAACAGCAAAAAAACAATGCGAAAGGTGTTTAACATAACTTCATCACGTTTTTAATTCCCTGAAGGGTTAGGCAGAGCTGTACCTACCGATAGTTACACCCACATTCCAGTCCATTCCATATCCAAGTTATCCAGTCCATTTTTCCAGTTATTTTTAAGTCTCATGTAAAAGGGAGCGAGCCTATTGCCATCAACCGGGCACAAATTTAGACTCCGGGATGCTACTGACAAATTCCTGATTGAAAAACCCAATAACACTTTGCCCGCCCTGGGAATGGAACCCGGGACCTCCAGTACCGCTTGCGATCACTAGACCAACGAGGCACTTTAAGGTTATTTTTAATTTACCAAATACCTCCTTGTGTTATTTATGTAGTTTCCTAACAATGTTCAACCTTTATTAGCCCAATTATTTACTTTTTCAATTTAAAACCCGAAAAATACACCCATTAATCCAACTCACAAGATGTCTAAAAAGCCCCAATCTAACCTTCCACCACGATTAAAAACCGCACCACTTTAAAACCGTCCGCTTTAACTTTCCTCCGCCATAAATTAACGAAAATGTCAATGCATACGGCTACCTAGTTAAAATCTCGGACAGGGAAATGTGGACAAGAAAAATTGCCGGACACTTCGCTAAATCGTAAACATACCCTTTAAATCCCGACCGGTACCATAAACTTGGACATGGTAGCGTTTTCCAAACGAGTGTCTGCTTCTCTTTCCAACTTATATGCAAGGAAAGAGATGGGGTTATAAAGGAGGAGCTGAGTGGATTTCGGGCCAAACTCACATGGACAAGTCAGTTTGTTTTGTGGTAGATGGTAGCTTAGTGGTCACGATCCGTTCGATAACGAAGCTTAAGGACGCCTGAGTCTGGTCGATTTTTTTACTTTGCTGCCCATTAAGCAAGTTTGTTAAATTTTCAAAATTGATACCGCAAAAAATGGTTTCAAAATTACTTTTATGATTTATTTTAGACTTTCCAGATCTTGATGGACTAACTTTAATAGTTTGAAGACAATGAAAGAAAAAAGGTCTCTAACCACTTTTTGGGATCACAAGTTCTATAATCACATTAACCTCTCGAAATGTCCTGGATGTCCTTGCCCACTATAATAACATCAAGGGTCGAACTTGACCCATGACTGCCGATCTCTCGACCTGTCTAGAAAGGTCGTCGATGCCTCCAACGTCTATTAGCTCCCTTTATCACATGCATAATTCACAATGTGTTGGAGAACTTAATATAACTTTTGACAAAGCGATGAATACTTAGAAAGGTATTATACTTAGGTAATTTCTATGCACATAAATTAAAGTTGGATGAAGTTCTTAACATACTTAAGTAGGAGACAGTCATATCTTTATTTTGAAAGAAATAGATCTACGCATCTCTAAGAGAGACGATACTATGGTTCTAGTAAAGCTCAGCAAGCAACTCCTCACCTACCTTGCTGATTGGCAATTCTTTTCCCCACTGCATGAGCTATTTTCAAATACAGTCAAGGATATTAATTGCTTATATAATTGACATTGCATTGCATTACAGCAAATTGACGTTCCCACTTCATAAAACTGTCAAAGAATAACAGTTGTGATTAGATTATACGGTCAATTAAAGTTGGTAGTAAACTTGATAAACCATTAATTTCCCTTAATTTAATTTTCCTAACTTACCTAGCTCTTGGAATAACCGTGAAAAATATCATAGTTATGATTATAAACATAGTTATTGGTTAGGGTTCCGTACCCGAAGGGTACCAAACGGAACCCTATTAATATGCGTCCGCTGTCCGTCCGTCCGTCTGTCTGTCTGTCAGCGGGCTGTATCTCATGAACCGTAATAGGTAGACAGTTGAAATTTTCACAGAGTATGTATTTCTATTGCCGGTATTACAACAAATAATAAAAATTAAAAATTCAAGGGGTCCCCATACATTAAACTATTGACTATGAAAAAACTTACCCTGACATTATGGGATATCATTGACTAGAATTCAGAGTAGAGTTACTTTAGTAGAATACAGTTTCTTATTTTATCTTCAATAATGAAGAAATAGGGCGCTGTAAAAGTTATCGTGCGAGCTCTATCGCAACAACTAAACAAGTTAGGAATTTGAAACTTCTGTTTATCATGTACCATAATACTGTATATAATTATCAAATGTTAAAAACGCCGATTCTTAAGGACTTTTATTTAAATATAGGGCCATTTTCTGCAACTGCAAAAAATTTCTTTGTAATTTACAATATTATTAAGAAAACTTGAGATCAAAAATACACTTCGCTTAGCATGGCGCGCACTTCGCGCGGTTTCTCCATCTGTTAACTATCTTATCTTTATAACAGCATAAGCGGCCGAGTTTAGCCGCCCCGCAAGAGATGTTATATGAGGTTCCAATTCTAATTTCTCATCTAGCGTGATTCCTAGGAAGACCCTGATTAATTTCAGTTTTTTTCCATTCAATATGATATAACAATCTCTACTTCTAACAATCTGTAATTTAAATCAAATTCATTTGTTTTTTTTTGGGTATTTACAAATACAGAACTAGAGTTTTTCTAGAGAATCTATTTCCCAGTGATTTTCAGTTAAAATATCTGTTGTAGTAAGTATTATTATTGACTGAGATCTGCAGTCAAAGCTATAACGACCAAGCTCGATGCTGTGGCTATGCATTTAGAAATGTGGGGATTTATATCGATGTTTATCGAAGCGATATCTCCCAAGTCGATATGAAATACCAATTGGATATTCTTAGGCAGTATACTAATAGTAAACAATGTTATAAGAAATTACAAATAAGCGGAAATCAAAGCAAAAAACAACAATATCTGTAAACAAATTGAATTAAATAAAAATTCTTAACAAAGGTTCCGCTCCGCAGTTCAGGCATTGTTCGTCATTCTTTATTCAACAATAACTCATTTCCATTTCAGTCGTACCTAACGAATTACGTCAGTAAACAGCCTTGCAACTGTTTGAAGAAAAACTTCCCAAGTACCTAGTTATTGTCCGTCTGTTGCCCTGAACCCTGAAGCTAAGGAGTAAGTTTAAACAAGTTCTCCCAGTTATATTAACTACCTCTACTAATAATAAAGAAAGAAGTCGCATTAGAGCGTTTAGTGCAAAAATCTGCATGATTTAGTGCTTCAATTAAAGTTGGCCAAGTTTTTATTGAGTGCTGAAGATTGGTCGCTGCGATCGCTTTTAGGCTCCTGTGGGCTTTTTAAATTTTGACTCAAATTTTCGTTGGAGTGATTTAGACGAGCATTTTTTAAAGTTTCTCGTTTCTCTCGGCGCTAAAGCATGAAGCGGTGGTTATTAGCGCCTTTGACGGGTGATCGATCGTCGCGTCGTGGTGAGTGGAGTAATTAATTTTCAATCTATCGTTGATTTGTTTCTTGATTCCTTAATAGATTTTTGCTTGCATATCGTATATGATAGTTATAAGGGACAATGAAAATACGAAGTGCCTTTTTGGGATTAAGTGGACCAAAAAAAACCTCATTTCACGAATTTTTTAGATAAGCATCTACCAAATCCATTTAGTGAGAGAATAAAGTAATAAAATTGTTTTTCTTCCTAAGATTTATGCGTAGGCACCTATACAGCAAACGCCGTACTTTCACTATGTTTTATTACGAGATAAAATAACAAATGCTAAGTTTTATCATCTGTTACTTTTATATGTTTCTCTGAATTACATACACATATTACGTGGCACGGACCATTAACAAGAGATTATGTATAGGAAAGTGAAAAAGAGACTCATTGTTTTTGTCTTTTACCTACCGGTAATAATGTTTCGATCCTTTTTAGAGTTCCATCACGACCCTATTACTAAGACTCCGTTAAACGTCCGTCCGTCCGTCCGTCTGTCACAGGGCTGTGTCTTTTTACCCGTAATAGGTAGACACTTGAAATTATGAGTGTGTATTCTATGGCCGCTATAACAACA
The DNA here is from genome assembly GCA_916701695.1 of Agrochola macilenta. Lineage (NCBI taxonomy): Eukaryota > Metazoa > Arthropoda > Insecta > Lepidoptera > Noctuidae > Agrochola > Agrochola macilenta. The sequence continues at coordinate 23,662,176 of OU753556.1, forward strand.
AATAATAAAATATGTAGTGTTAAATATTGTACGGTGGTACGGAACCCTTCGTGTGCGAGTCCGACTCGCACTTGGACGGTTATAATTTATTTATAAAACTTGTTATTGAAGATGTTTTAACATTAACCGCAGTTCTGTAGTGGCGCAATGATAAGGTGTCTGACTTCTTATCTTGTGCATCGTCTGTGCCCTTGCTGAACAGGAACCCCTGAAAATAACTGCAACATCAAAGGTTTGGCGAATCAAATCGCCTATGTTAGTCTAAATGTTCATCTTTAAATGAAATGCCTACTAAACCTATACTTCACCGACAATCGGTACAGAAAAACCTGTTTAACGTCAATATAATATCTTATAGTTAGGTTATAATAGATATAACGCTAAAACGTTGAGTCCTTTTTCAATGTTGGGTAAGTAGTTAAGTACAACCGCTATTTGTGTCTATTACTAAAGAACTCCGCCAGGATGTTTGCACATGGTAAACTCTCATCAAGATCCACGAACCCTGTCTAAATTTAGAGCCGATAGTCAACATCTTCACTGCTGGAGGCAGATTACCCGGTTGACCTAGATTAACCAATCGCTGTACAAACCACTGGCTTGTTTGACTAGTTTGGCTTATTCCTTTGCAACTGAGGACTATCGATTGTTGTCCTTTAATTCGGTGCCATGAGTGTCCTGGTACTGTGAAGGGCTGATATTGATTAAACAGTAGGAAGGTTTAGTTACCGGTGTTAGAGTAAGGGCCCGTAGGCTGTTGCATCATCAATTGTTAGTGTAGGCTTAACGTTAAATAAACTCCATTTTATTTCTGAAATAAAATGTTTTTAAATACATTTTACTTTAGGAATAAACACTTACCAGTATGGTTCACAAAGAGAGCACAGCACAACAAGTATAAAATAAGCATTACAGAAAAAAGTGAATCGTTGGTGTCTGTACTAATGAAAAAAAACATTGTATCACAGACACAAGACGCTTACTAGCATGTAGGTAAACTTTGCTTTGGTATCGTGCCTCAAAAAAGAAAAACACTTATTTAGCACAGAAATGCCTATAATGTATTTTAGTTAGGTTACCAAAACAAAAAGGAATCGATGAACTACCCTTTTGAGTCAACGAGCGGGGTCGACTTATAACCCCTTACTCGCAAGTCCCTGGTTCTTGCGTCCCTAACGCAGAGCATTTCCCGTACATTATCAAGATTTTAGCGATTAAGCAATATCTGAAAAATTACTTCTAATTTCCGAATTCAAGATACACTGATAACCAAATTAGGAATTGCAAGAAAACAAAACTTTTGTAATTCTTATCAACTTCATATCGCTCGCTTGCAATTTTCCTAACAACCGTGCTAGAACTTTAGTCTCTTGCATGATGGTCATTCCCATTCTAAGTAACCTACTCCAGAACTATGTCGGAACAAGTTCGGTTCCAGTTTGGAACTATTAATTATAAGTTGGAAGTCGCTGTCGCGCGATTGGAGCCACGTCACTAGTTCGCATTAGTTACTATATAGTTCCCACTTCCCAGTTTAACGGAACTGGGTAGTGGGAACTGGTAACTGTAACATCAGTGATCAGCTGACTCATTTACTTATTGGCCAAGTATCGGTTACCGTGACATCATGCAACTAATGTTGTGTTTGAATGACGGCACTGTTCCACTAATGTGATTTGAACCAATAGGTATAGGACTGTTTGCAATGCAAGTCTAGATGAGGAAAATATTGATTAAACGAAGAACATAAAGGTCTTATGAGGATAATGGTGATGAAGGTATTTTTATATTTAGTATTTGGCCTTTTTGACTCTTTTGCTTAAGTTAGGGTTTTTCTAAGACTGCGGTGACCGCCACATAGCAGCAAATGTCGTCATATACATAAGACGGTGTATTTTCCTAGAGAGCGTTTTTTGACACCGTTAATTCAAACCTCGGTGCCAACATTTTCATGACGGCCGTCACTCCGGCCGTTATGTGGCAGCCAGCGCTCTCCTACGAAATCGTAACTTTATTGGCGAAATATCGGTTACCGTCACGTCGCGAAATTAATGTATTGTTTGAATGACGTCAGAATGCCGCATGTATCCTGAACTGTTTGCAAAGCAATGTAGATGAGGAATATAAATACCGTCAGATGGCGCGATAATCAGCCTCGGGGTAGTGTTAACTTTCCCTCACCGTACCGTCCTACAGGTTTTAACCTTCTTAATTTTATAGTGACGATTTTCTTTCTTTTCACTTTTCTGGCGTATCTAGGTGGGTACGCCTGAAAAGTACAGTAGGTAGGTACCTACTAGAAAGGTATATCGCGGCCCAAGCACACAGGCAACGGAAGGAACACGGGTGGGTTTTAGTCAGTAAAAGTCTGACACTCCCTCTCGCTCCGCCCAGAGCGGGAGGAGTCATTTGATGATTTCCCACCCAAAAAAAAAAAAAAAAAGAAAAAAAAAAAAGGTAGGTACCTACGGTTTAAACCCGCATTCGGGTAAACTATGATAGTGTAGACATAGACTATCAAGACTTTTATAAACTAATGTCTAATACTGTCATACTGTGTGATTCTTTATAATGAGCACATATCGAAATGAAGGAACCTACTTATGCTTAATTTTATCGACGGAAAAAATATTTAATAACATCTAAATATTTGTTTTGATTTTTTTTTAAACATTATTCGCTTCTGTGACCCCAGTGTAAACAAAATGGTGTAACTTTTAAACTAAATGATCTATCACGATGAAACAACCGACTTTACGAAAAGACCATACTAGATGGCACTGTATTAATTCATAATATACAGCGAAAGCAACTCGTTCCACCCGGGTGTCCCACAACACCACAGTCCCGACTTTAGTCTAATTTTATCAATAAAGCCCGGTTGAGGATAATAGGTTCGCCCTCTAGTACATGGGACTTAAACATAACTAGCGAAATGTGGGTGTACTATAGGAACACCTCTGCCTAACCCATCGGGTAATACCGTGATGTTATGTTATGTAAAATAAATAAATATAAACTCTGGTTTTTATAAAATATGATTGTCAGTTCTATCTGTCAAATGATACATAGTAACAACATGCAGCACACATGCCTGCCTACGCCGCACGACATAACGACATCTCGTTAGTTAAGTCTGTCACATTGATTTGTTGGCGCCTTATTTGATGTGGAAGCCAGTCTTTCGTGAAGCTCGTGAAAATGATCATTACTTACCTTCATTTTCTTGCATTTTACGAGTGATTAGCTATATTTACTCATGAGAAATGTGTATGACAAACAATAATGTTGTCATTATTCACTTAAATGTTAATAAATTGAAAGTTTATCACTCTTTGTTCTAGTTCAATAAGAAATGTTTAATTTTTCAATGAACGTTGTATTTTTAGACAAAAGCTCTGTTCTTCTAGGTTTACGTAAAGACTATTCGCAAAACATTTTCTGTGTAAACCTTAGGCTTGAACAAGAAAATTTAATTAAGTCATAGCAAGTGGGCTTTGTACTTCAGACCCGAAAAGTACTAAGACAACATTTCCATAGTTAATAACCACAGAACACTAACCGCTTTCCTCATTATACTACAGTCGAGCTCGTCTCAGAATATCTATTATCTATAGCTTAGCCTTTTAAACGTCGTAGAATGGCGATCTAGCTTAGAAACCTTTGTCACTTCAAAATTAAACCTTATCTTAGTTGGCACAAAGTTAGATTTTGAATAGAGGTGTACAACAATACCCAAATCCCTATTTTATAGTCTGTAATCGCTGCGAGACGTGTCACACGTCTAAGCGATGTTTTGCGCGTTATCTCGTCTTGAAATCTCTCGCTATAATAAGTAGAGCGTGTTTCATATGTCAGTCTGATTACGCCTTTAACATGATTGTGTATTATGTCGTCTTATTATGTGAGCCAGTTATCAAATTACGTACATGTTTACCTACGCACTATTGAACAAATTTAAGGACTTAAGTGTCTTCTCCGCCCGCGTGGATGTCGAAAAATATCCCAGGGGATCGTACTACCGGCATTAAAAAGAACCGAAGCGATGATCGCATACGTAATAGCCGAGGAATAGGTAATTAACTCCTGTCCTAGCGTGTGTGAGAGGAAATCTTATAGCAAGCATGTACTTAATTGAACCTCTAACAATTCCTAATTTTCGCTCCTAAAAATATTATTAAACACTCTAAAATTATAATGATTGCTCCTCTTTTTGTGAACCTCAAATTATTCCTATTTTGGGGTCCTAAAAATACTAAATAGCCAAGTAACTGCTACCAACTTGGATGTAGTGCGGTTAATCACAGTTCTAACCTAGCCTGACTCATTTGTTCGAGGTACCCTAGCTTAGTTACAGCAACCAACTGTGAGAAATGGCCAGAAAGTTAAAAAAGAAGCTCAATTATTTAAAAAAGGTCTGCATCATTAGAAACACAAATATGTTTTAGAGGTTCATTAATTTAAAAAAGTGTCCATCGTGAGAAGGTCAATACGTCTTTAGAGGGCCAGTTAAATATTTCACTATATAATATATTATAAATTCTCAACATTCAGTTTATCCGACCAACATGTTGTAGCAACAAGAATTCGCTCCAACAGCAAATAAAAGCCAAAGTTCTTCACGTAAAAGCCCAGCGATTTACGGTAAAGAGTACATTTATTTAGGAACAATCTCATTTACTTAGCTCGGGCTCACGTTAAGTAGAACACGCGGCAGATTAATCGGTCGGTCGACACGACCCGCTGCAGCAGTTTAGGGTTGAAAGATTTAGTTCTACACTTATATTATGGTAGCATGCTGATGAGAATAATAGTTTTATAGTGATTTAACGTGTTTAAAAGGTTATTCTCTAGATTTTAAAATACAGATGTTTTGGGTAACTTTGTAGACGTGCAAAAGTTTAGTTTACTTTATTTTGACTTGGTACTAAAGTCAGTCTACTTTTGTACCTACTTTGTTACGAGTAAATCGTTTAAGGTGACTTGAAGTTTTCAACAGTATAACTAACATATTGAGAACAACATTAAATAGCATAGTTTAAGTGCAGTGTCGTGCAAGTATAATTATTAATTTTGGAAAAATAAAAATTACGTTCATGGTAACAGTCATTCGGAAATACGACACTTTCAATTATTACCAAAAAAGGGTAACCATGAAACAGAAGTTTCTTCTGCCACGGATATCGCACAAAACATGCACACAGACCCAAAAAACCTTTCAATCTATCAAAGTACCTACAAAACTTCATCGTTAGCCGAACCCCTTGACATGGCCAGTGCGGCTGTGCTGAAGATTGTAGGACTATCTTTAGATTGTATAAATTCAATGTCATAGTATTATATAATTTATTTATTTTATTTTATTTTATTAATTTTAGGAAAACTTACAGCTAATACATTTGAATATCTAGTACAATGTGTAAACGATGGCCAATTACAAGCTTCCACTAACAATTAGTGTGAGTAACATTAACAAATACGCGTAAACAGCGACGTAAGAGAGATACGCAAATGAATTATCTCATGCTAACAAAAAAAATAAAAAAATACAGTAACACTGAGAGAAAAAATAAACATAGCACAAAAAAAAAAAAAAAAAAAAAAAAAAAATTAAAATTGCATAGCACATGTGTGAGCACTATGTACCTACTTTAAAGCTACCATTTACTGGGTACCTACGTCTTTCATTGACCTAAATGTGCCCTTGCGGCTGAGAGTATGTCATGCTCACTGAAATGTCTCGCTGGTGGTGGCGTGTGTGTTGGATCATAAAGTTCCCTTCAAAATGGTTGAGCTAAATGGTGCTGATCCATGCGTCATGTTCGTGAACGGGCGCCGTCAGTGGGGACTGGTCATCTCTTAGCTGCCAAGGCTTATTTTGAATTTATTTTAATTTTTGAATTGTTTTTTTTCTTTATTACGGACGCTTTTAACGTGCACGTCTCTCTACATTGTTCTCACATGTATAATTACAACATGAATGATGTAACCAATATTTTGTAACAATATTCTGATTTAAAAGAGTGTCCGTGGAGTTTCTTGCCCGTTCTTCTCCATAGGAACCTACTACGCGTTGGAATGGGCAACTAGCTTCATATTTCTGACTGACCGACCCCTTGACAATTCAAAAGTGCCTGTAATTGGTTTATTTGAAATAAATGCTTTGAGTTTGAGTTTGAGTTTGAGTTTGAGCGGCAGCAAAATTAGCGAATCATGCATCGCCACTTTTCGCCGCCATTCGATAGCCTAAAAAACAATCCATCTAGCCGCCAGGGCTGCTACAAAGAAGGTTGTCGTGTCGAACGCGTCGGTCGCATCGTGTCAAGCGATTGGCTTGCTGCCAGCCGACGCGACGCCACCGGTCAATAATTCGCTAGTGCTAACCTTGAGCAAGCATAGTGCAGTAAGGATCGCGGTAATTATTTTGGAAATATAAACTAATAATGGCTTGCCCCGTATTACGGAATGTGGGCGTACTTATTATAGGAACACCTCTGCCTAAGCCTTCGGGGAAACAAGGCGTGATGTTATGTTATAAACTGGTTAAATGTAGCAATGTTTTATATGCACTCCAAATATTACAAAAAAAAATAACTCGACGTGTCTTAAAATTAAACTGGTCGTGTGTAATTTATTTATGTACCGTACCCACAAAGAAAACATATTGAAATATCAAGTTACGTGACTTAATCAAGTAAGTTTGCGCTTGATCAGATTATAGATTACCACGATAAATAAAAAGAGGGATGCCACGTGGAAGTATTAAGATTATAATCCTGTAAGTTTTGGGTAAAGTATGCAGGGTATCCAAAGTTTGTACTGAACCGTAAAGATATATTTTTTGCGGTGTGTGGTAAACCCTGCTAAACCAGCAGCAGGTCTTCTTCATTGACAATCTTAAATTGTTGTGTCTTAATTTCAGACCTTATTTATACGTACGGTTTTTTGTACTTAGTGGTACAAAAAACCGGTAGGGTTGAGCCGCCAAGGTCTAGGGTACACCGTGCCGTCTGTTGTGAAAACTAGATACAAACTATTCTGCCACAGTCAGAACCTTGTCCTACATTATTATCGTTTCATATTATTTTGTTTATACGACAAAGAACAGAACTTTCGAAGAGACCTTGACCCCTGCATTTGTTGGTAACAACTCGTAGGAAACGCCGGCGTCATCTTTTTAAGTACTCGTAACTGAGTTTAACAAGCCCTTTTTACAAAATAAACAATATCATTATTCTGTTTTTGTTATTTACGAAGTAAAGTGACGAGTGTTTGCACCGTCATTATATTCATAGAACGATAGTCCAGCTAAAGACTGATAATTATGACTCGGCTCTACACACAACCTAAGTAACCATCCATAATTTCAACATGAAGGATATAACCAACATTTTGATTTAAAAGCGTGTCCACGAAGTTTCTTGCCCGTTCTTCTTCATAGAAACTGACTATGCTTGGGAATGGACACAACTAACTTCATCTTTCCGACTGATCGACAGTCCTTAACGGTTCAAAACAGCCTGTAGGTAATTGGTTTAAGGCTCTTTTTCGTCAATAACTTATCTAATTGTAAGAAAACTTGAAATTATTGAAACATTAAGTCTGTGTAACTATAAAAGTTTTCGTGGTGCTAAACCATTCGTGTCATACAGTACCTGTTAACAGTTGCATCACTTTTGCGCTCTCGAAAATATGGTTTATTTCGCCTTTGATTTATTTAATGAAGATAATGATTTTATTTCAAGGATAGCTGAAGGCTAATGTGTGATGCTTAAATTTCTTGGTTTGGTTTGCTAAATAATAGGAACAAATACATTACTGACAGGGTTTATAAAAATAAAATGCTTTTTTCAACATAATTTTTTGCTATATTTTGTATCAATGTTGAAAAAATTGGTTCAGCTACATGCAAGTAGACCATAATAACGATGTTGATGATATTTTTAAATGTTCAAAATCAAAAATAGTTTCTTGTAAAAAAAATATCAAACGTCAGTCAATTTCGTGCACGGCCTCTTAATTGCAATAAATGCTTTTGAGTTTAAGGCTGCTTTTTCACCAGGGATTTGCGGGAAATCGGGAAATCTAACAAAACTTATGTGTCTATTTCCACCGGAGCTAAGTGGTGTAGCGGAGCGAATAAGACGCGCAAAGAGCATCTTCACAGCACTTTGCGCGTATACATATGTAAAAACTTAACTTTGTTGAACTATTATCCACCAAGCTATGCTCTGTAAATTAAACGATCCTTTTCGATGATATCGTACACACTCATCGCTACGCCACTTAGCATATTTCTGGTGGAAATGTAGTCAAATGGGTACTACACATTTGTTCGGGTAGCAGTACTTAGCACATTTGATTCGGCTGTATCTGTTGAACAACAAAGCCGACCCGAACCAATTCCTACAAATAGTCGGATCGTGCCAATCGGTAAACTTCGATCGGCACTATTCGAGCATATCCGAGTGGGTTTTTGCCGAACCATAATCAACATAATTTGATTTTGCCGCCCGGTTGTGCAGCACACGATTAGGCCCACTTGCGCGTTCATGGGTTAGCTAAATAACCCTGAGTTAGCAGTTAACTCCCGAGGTGTTTAGCTAACCTATGAACGCGCAAGTGGGCGCGCAAGTGTGCAGCGCCCCTAAGAATCGTAGCTCCTGGTAACACATTTTTTTAATGCCTACCCCTATATGAAAACAAAACAATAGTGTAAGTATGTGTTTGTGTTAGTTTGTATTATTTACAGCAACTTGCTTGTTCTCCAGTGTTAGTTGTAAGTACCTCCTTAATATTCCGCTGTTTATTGCGGCCATGAATAAATGTATGAGCGGGAAGTTTCCTGGCGCCGGTATCGATGTAATGGAAGTTATCGCTGTAAAGAATATCGAAGATGCAGAGTTTTGTATATAATTTTAAAGTTTCGTTTGCTTTATGTTTTGGTCTATGAACAGGTTTACCAGCACCGGTATTAATAAAAAATATGGCCAAAAATGCCTTTTGTAGGAGATCAATTTAGAACACAAAAGTTTCAATTAGTTAACCTAAGTAATGACTATTCTAGACTTAGCAAATAGTATTTTATCTGTAATATAAGAACAAGTAGTTAAAATGCCAACTTGCGAGGAAAGTTGTAAAACCACACTCCTCGTTTTCAATCAAAAATACACCAGCGTGTCCTATTAAATTAATTATTATCCTATTTTATAGAAAAGCAATGAGCATTGATCAAAATCAAAATTAATTTATTCAAACTATGCTGAGAATCAGCACTTTTCAAACGTCTAAATTACATAAGACAGTCCCCAAAACGGCCGCCCTTCACCACTTCATAATGCTTTAGCTGGGAAGAAGAAGTGGCGCAACAAACTCCCCAGCAGATCACCACCACCAACGCAAGTTAGCATTTTCACTTCCAGTTTCTAAATCAAAGTTTCCTCACGACTTACCTAAACTCAGTGGTGTTCAAAAAATATGACCATTCCCTTCGTAATTTCACATATAAGTCGTGCCCAAGGGAGGAGTTCATGATCATTTTTAGCCTGACCTCTTTGAACGAGCTCACCTCTTCATTCGTTATGCGCGCTGCGAGTGACTTCGCACATATTTCAGAGGGCACGCATCATGACCTCATTTGCTTCAAGGAGGTTAGTTATAACTATTATTACAAGTCTGTATTTGAGTTTGGGATGTTGAGCATTAAGTAATTCAATGTCTAGAATATTCAGCCTGTATTACATTTTGATTAGTAATTTGTGAAGCTTTTATGATTTAGATCTCCAACCGTACAAAATAATAACAACCGTAATTAATATGAGACAAAGAGATTTCAGATAATAAAGAGAGTAAAATATGTTTGTAGTAAACTTAGGTGCTTAGACAAGTGGTAGTCGCTATCAAACCGTTCCGTATTCCTACAACGACTTTCAACAAGATTGGCATGTGCTTTTCAATAGCTTATGTAAATCCAATATATTTTTGATTTTTCCATCATCGTTATCAAAAAAAAAACAAACGTAAATTAACTCTAATGTCCAATGACATTGGAGTTAATTTACGTATATTTTTCATAGCATGAGGTTGGCAATATTACCTCTCTGTGGATCAATGCGTAATATCGCACTTCAAGGGTTTTTACGGCATCCTGGCACCGACTAATTTAGTCATCGGACTCTACAGTGTATAAACTTTCAAGCAACAGCTAAATTCACTCGTACACTGTGCACAATACAAGCTAGTGCTAACACTAAACCAAACCATAATGAACAAGCTAAGGCCAGTGCTACACTTGCCAAGAATGCTTCGCAATGTAAGCCTACTTAATGTATTCGTGAGCGATTCATTCGGGTCGTGTGAACAAGACATCCTCGTGTGGCATACGGACAGACTATTTATGGGAACAATGAATTGGTGCTTCTGATTAAGGCCTTTTAAAACTATTGTGGGGTTAAATTTATTGGAAGAGGTCGCATATATGTATGCACTGGCCTGTTGCACATGCCTGTCACCGATTCAAATTAATATTATTACGGCATATGTTTTTTATGAGCCTTGTCACTTGTGTAAAAATATTGACCACGAAATATACTAATTATATTATCAGACCATTGCTCGTTATTGGCTTCTGTTTTCCATTAGGTTATGGGCCCAGGAGTGTGCTGGAGTTTTTTCTGATAGTGCGTATAATCAATAAGTTGAGTGGTTTTCTGTAAAACTTACGAAATTTTAATTATGTCAGCTGAAGTTGTCATAAGTGGTATTAAGAAGCTGAAAGGATCGTCCGACTACCCAAACTGGAAGTTCTTGGTTCGAAATTACTTGGAAAATAAAAACTGGTGGGGAGTAATTTCTACAGATGTAGCAAACGCTGACGTAGACCGGCAGGCACGAACGACAATATCTTTGTTGTTAGAACCAGAGTGCTTTACCCACGTCTACAATGCAAAGACTGCGAAAGAAGCCTGGAACAGCTTACAGAAAGCATATGAAGACAAGGGTTGGGGAAGACGTATACATATTCAGCGAGAGCTTTTCAACTGTAAGTTAGAGAATTTCGATTATATGGAAAGCTACATATCCAAAACTACATTCCTGACACAACAATTGTCCGATATTGATGCTGATATTCCTGATGATTGGATCATATCGATTTTGCTGGGTGGACTAACCGCTGAGTACAGCTCTCTCATCATGGCTGTAGATAATAGTGGACAACAGATCACGTTAGAGCAAATAAAACCGAAATTGTTACAAGAAGGAAGTAGACAGAGTAAGTTGAACACAGAGTACGAACAAGCCTTAGTTACACGTAAAGTACAGAACGATGCAAGATCTAACACTAAAACTAACGATCGTAAGCAGAAGTTCGTCTACAAGTGTTTTAGGTGCCACAAGCAAGGACACAAGGTGTCCGAATGCAAGGAGCGGATCAAAACCGCGAATATCTGCCTGAATACGAAGAAGGCGATACACAAAGATAAGTGGTATTTAGACAGTGGGTGCTCAAATCATATGACCCACGATAAAAACAAATTGTTGTCTTATAAACCTGAAAAGGGCAACATGAAGATCGCAGTAGCAAACGGCGAGAAATTATTGGTGACAGGACGAGGAAATGCTGAGCCACGAGTCAGCGAAAACGAAAAATTAATTTTAGAAAACGTTTTACATGTTCCTGATTTATCCATGAACCTTATTTTGGTGAGCGATTTGACCAAGAAGAATTATTGCATGAATTTTGACAATGGAGGTTGCATGATTCAAAATAAGAATCGAATTATTGTAAGATGTCAAGAGGTTGACGGAATTTATGAGTTGACAGAAAATAAAAATAACGTCGTGAATGTGACACTGTCAAAACAAAATGAAAATATTTCGAACATTTGGCATAAAAGATTAGCTCATTTATCGCGTAATTATATGAATAAAATGAAAGTTTTAGTAACCGGTATGGAATTTAAGAGTACCGATTTATGCGAGCCCTGTATTCCATGTATTGAAGGAAAGACCTGCAAAAGTCCCTTTAAAAACCAAGGTACGAGAGCGAACGAGGTCTTACAGCTGGTTTTTAGCGACGTTTGCGGACCAATCGAGGAGAGGTCGTTCGGTGGTTCGAGGTATGTTCTTCTATTTATCGACGATTTTACTCGGAAGACTCATGTTTATTTTTTGAAGAACAAAAGCGAAACTTTCGATAGGTTCCGTGAATACAAGGCGGAAGTCGAGAATGAGACCAGTAAATGCATTAAATGTCTGAGATCTGACAACGGCGCAGAGTACTGTAATGGTAAATTTAAATCATTTCTGAAGTCTGCAGGTATAAAACACCAGATGACTGTACCGTACACGCCGGAACAAAATTCTGTCGCAGAGAGAGCGAATCGGACTATAATAGAAATGGCAAGAACATTACTGTCAGAATCGAACTTGAGCAAGAAGTATTGGGCCGAGGCTGTTAATACTGTTGTATACCTAAAGAACAGAAGCTCCACGAAAGCATTGAATAATGCGGTACCAGAGAAGCTTTGGACTGGAAAAGATGTGGATGTCTGTCATCTGAAAATCTTTGGTTGTTTGGCGTACAGATTGATATCAAAACAAAAGAGACGGAAACTAGACATGAAGACGGAACCGATGATTTTTATTGGATATCCAGATAATCAGAAAGGTTATCGTCTGATGAATCCTAAGACAGGTGAAGTGAAAACTGCAAGAGATGTAAAATTTCTCGAAAACGTCTTTCTCCAAAAAGAAAACGTGGAAAAGTCGGAAGTTATCATAAACCTAAATACAGATTCTGTTTATGCCAGTTTACGCAACAGATCTACAAACAGATCGGAACCCTTGGAGGCTCACGATGATGTGTACCGTGATGCTATAGACGAGAATGTAGAAGTATCGGAGGAGATACAACCTGAACCTGTAGTACCAGAGCAAGAGATTGACGTATTGACTGAAGAGGAAGTCACTATACCTGAATCGGAAAGAAGGTATCCTGTAAGAGAACGCAGACAAGTCGATCGGTATGGATGCAATGTGATGTATGCCAAGAGCAATCTTGATGATGATCCATTGACTATTAATGAAGCGTTGGCAAGACCCGATGGTGACTTATGGCAAAAAGCGATCGATGATGAACTTATGTCACTAAAGGAGAACCAGACTTGGACGTTGAAAGAAAAGAAAGAAAATACATTTATTTAGCACAGACTAAAGCACACAATATAATACAAAGCAGATAAAAATATTAAAAAAAAAAATAATTAAAATCAAATAAAATTGTAAAGTGCGATATAAGCAGGAAATTTTATGGGGAGTGTGCCTCAGGGCTGCGCCAAAAAGGCCCAGTTCAGCAAAAATGCCAGACAACTATAAGTGCCTGACGCTGGTTTTCAACTGGACCTGAGAGTGTGATGTGACGGATGTAAATCAGTTTTATAATTGTAACGTGTATGCAATATACTGAAATAAAATAAATTTGTGTCAGATAAAAAAAATAAAAATAAAAAAACATAAATATAAAGAATATGTAATTCCCAGCAGTAAAACTGTATAGTATAACAGCACCTATTTAAATTTACGTGCAACATTCACCGACAGAGACACTGACACATACCCAAGTGGGTAGGTACATACATCATATAATTGAGACATTTAGTGTGACCATATCCAGCTTCCGTTGCGCTTCTATGAGGTACTGCCGTAAGCGTCGTTTAAAAGCGTCTATAGTGTTAATTACCCTAATCGGTGGGACGTTGGTGGATCATCCAGCTGATAAGAAGCCTATCCAGTGTAAATGGGTGTTCAAAATCAAGAGAGATAGCGACGGCAAGGTAACGAAGTACAAGGCTAGATTAGTAGCAAAAGGTTTCACACAGGTACGTGGTGTAGACTATACTGAGACGTATTCTCCAGTAGTTAGAAGCTCTATTCTGCGAATGTTGTTCTCGCTAGCTGTTGAATACGGTTGGTTTATTGACCAATGGGAATTCAAATTCAAATTCAAATTCAAAATTCAAATTCAAAAGTCATTTATTCAAACTAGGCTGAGAATCAGCACTTTTCGAACGTCAAAATTACATAAGACAGTCCCCCAAAACGCCCACCCTTCACCACTTCCTAGTGCATTAGCTGGGAAGAAGAAGTGGCGCAACAAACTCCCCAGCAGCACAGCTGTCTGTTCAGTTAGAAGAACAAAAAAAAAAGATTCTATATAATAGTATTCAAAATAATTTACATTGCGCAACACAAAACATAATTCAAATTATTAGCCATATGTTAGCTAGCACACGCCAATATACCAAACAAAATCATCGAGAACTCAACCAATCAATCATCGATACTCAGGCCGAAATAAAAAAAACTAAACGTAAACAGAATTAATATCTAAATAAAAAAGCCTCCAGGCATAAAGGGCGTGCCCGCTTACATATAGTTGTAACTGGAAGTTATAAATGATAAACTAGGACCATCGATGTAAAATAAATAAACAAAGAGTTAATTACTAATAACAGTAAATAATATGATCAATTGTCGAGGTCACTAGCTAACCACATATTGCAATACAACTCATAAAAAAACAGTGTGATGAGTAGATATTGTCAAAAAGTTAAATTAAAATAACTTGACTTAAAAAGTCAAATAAAATAAACAATTATATAAACTCATATAACTTGTCAGTACGTAAGCTGGAGAAAGAACATAAACATTGTCTTGAGTTAATCACAGCGACCAACTATTCTTATCATTTAAGTAGTCGTTGATAGAATAGTATGCCTTTGAACAAAGATTGGATTTTACTTTCGTTTTAAACGCATTAAAAGGCAAATCTAGCAAAGAAGAGGGTAGCTTGTTATAAAAGGTTATACCAAGCCCAACAAATGAGTTATGAACCTTATGAAGCCGGTGAAAGGGAGCTCGTAGTTTGTCCTTATTTCTAGTGTTAACATTGTGAAAATCACTGTTTTTTGTGTATAAGTGTATATTTTGCCTAATGTATAAGATATTGGCGAAGATGAATTGAGATGCCACCGTGAGGATACCAATATCTTTGAAAAAATCTCTCAGAGAAACTCTGGCACCAAGCTGGTAAATAGCGCGAACAGCTCGTTTTTGAAGAACAAATATATTTTGAATATCAGCAGCTTTGCCCCACAGCAGAAGACCGTAGGACATAACGCTATGAAAATAACTAAAATAGACTAACCGAGCTGTATCGACGTCAGTGTATTGTCTTACTTTCCTGACGGCGTAGGCGGCTGAACTGAGCCTTCCCGCTAGGCTCGATATATGTGGGCCCCACTGAAGTTTGGCATCTACTGTTATGCCCAGAAAAACCGCCGAGTTTACAGATTCAAGCACCTCTTTATCTAAGACGATGTTGGGACCTAGATTTCTAACATTTGGTAGGGCAAACTTTACACATTTCGTTTTCTTAGTATTTAGAACTAGGTTATTTGTCGTAAACCAATCCGTAACCATTGAGAGTGCACTGTTTACATCGTCAAAATCTTGTCTATTCCTGTCTACTTTAAAAATAAGAGAGGTATCATCTGCGAACAGTACAACTTCACAGATACCCTTTAAATAGAATGGTAAGTCATTGATATACACTAAGAACAAGAATGGACCCAGTATTGAGCCTTGAGGTACACCTAACTGAACTGGTAGCCCAGAAGATTTCACACCATCAACATCTACACATTGGGACCTATTATGTAAATACGAATTTAAAACGTTGAGAGCTTCGTTTTGCACACCGTAATGACGTAGTTTACGCAAAAGCGTGTCATGGTGCACGCAATCAAAGGCTTTGGAGAGATCACAGAAAACCCCAATAGCATTTTGCGAGTTCTCCCATGCGTTAAATATGTGTTTCAGCAAAGCAACACCCGCATCTGTAGTCGAACGACCTTTTGTAAAGCCATATTGTTCATTATGAAGGAGGCTATTTAAATTAAAATGTCTAAGCAACTGCTTGAGTATTAACTTTTCAAATATTTTGCTAAATGCTGGTAAGATAGAAATAGGCCTGAAATTGCCAACGTCACTTTTATTACCTGATTTAAATAATGGTATGACTTTACTATTCTTCATGAGGTCAGGAAAAGTTCCTAAATCAACACATTTATTAAAAGTAACAGCTAGATAGGGGGCTACGATGTCTATTATATTACTTAAAAGTTTAATGGAGATGCCCCAGTAATCACCAGTGTTTTTAGACTTGAGTGTGTTAAAAACATTAACTACATCACGAGGCGTTACATGTTCGAAGCTAAATAAGGGACTATTTTTAGACACACTATTAAGCATAAGGTTTTCCGCTTTAGACGGGGATGAATTTAAGGAGCGAGTGGTAGTTACAGGTATGTTGGCAAAAAACTCATTAAACGCCTCAGCTACGTCAGCTGCTTTATTAACTAATTTATTGTCGATTATAATCTCAAGTTGTTTATCTTGTTTAACCGACTTACCCGTTTCATTGTTAATAATTTTCCAAGTGGTTTTTACTTTATTATTGGATTTTTTAATTGTGTCGCTTAAAAATTTAGATTTAGCAAAAACACACACCTTTTTAAATAATTTTGAATAATTTTTGACATACTCTAGGAAAGGAGTATCAAACCTGTATTTTTTCAAACCATATAACTCGTATAGTCTCGCTCTACTTTTATAAATTCCTGGAGTGGCCCATTGGTTAAAGCCAACAGAGGTGCCATTAATTTGAATAGTTTTGGACTTGAAAGTAGATTGGTACTCCTTTTGCACAACATCAAAAAGGGCTCCATAGATTTCATTGGGATTCTCGTGTTCTACTATAGATGGTGTAATTCTCTGAGCTATATTATTTTTAAACTTATTGCAACGACTAGCTGTATAAGGCCTGCATTCAATTTTATGCGGCTTTTTATGTAATGGCATGGGGAAGCTAGCTAATAAACCACAGTGGTCAGACGTTAAGTCACTTAACACTATTTTATTTTTGGCATCACAATCACTAAATATATTATCTAGACAAGTTGAAGAAGATGCCGTGATCCTAGTAGGTTCAAAAAACAAGTTTATTAAATTATAAGACCTAAACAGATTAAGAAGTCTAATACTTAATGGAGTAACATCTAAAATATTAATATTAAAATCTCCACATAAAATTATACTTTTATTACTTGATTTTAACCTATTGAGTGAATCCTCCATTACCGATTCGAAACTAATAAAATCACCAGAGGGGGGTCGATAAACGCAAATTATAACGTATCGCTCGAGTTCAACACAAGACAACTCAATAGTGCGCTCGATAGAAAGATTAACTAAATCTAAACGTTGTTTACATTTCAACTTGTTTGAAACAAGAACTAAAGATCCACCGCGAATGGCGCTTTTCCTTACAAACGCACTTTGTACAGTAAAATTATCATCATTGATAAACACTACTTCATGTTCTTTCAACCAGTGTTCAGTTAAACATAACACTTGAACATCATAGTTCTCTATAAATAAACTTAGCTCTAGCTCTTTGCCGGACAGACCCTGCATATTTTGATGAACAACATTCAAAATATGCGGCTCACCCGTTGTCGCTCCTAATAGTTTAAACTATAAGGCGTATCAAAAGTAGTGTTAGTACCACTACTAACAGTAATTGGTGGTACACTACAGGTACCAGTGTCACTCTGTATATTGTATGCTAAGAGATTAGCAATTTGTCTCCTACAACTAGGTGGCAAATACATTGTATAATTTGTCAGTTTGTAATCAGTAATAAATTGATTACAATCAAAATATAAAATAGCGTCACTGTGACGACATGTCCTATTATAAATTAACATATTTAAATTATAAATGTGCCTATTTTGCTCATCAGACAAATATTGAGAATAAGGCAAGGCACAGAAAATAAATTTACAACTATTGGTCTCATTAAGATGTAACATCAAATGGACACATTCAATTATGTCCTTTTTTCTTACAGTTAAACTATCCCCATATAATAAAATAACAGTTGAACTGGGGTTTATTTTTGTCAATTTAATACTACTAATTAATTGGCTAACACTGGCACCGGGTATACAATTATTTATAACATATTGTTGTGAACACTGATTAAATACTCTACCAAAACCTTGACCAAATTTGTCAGAAAATATATATGTTGTGTTAATCAAATTATTCCTACTATTATTAACATTATTAATACAGCTACCTACATTCTGAACCACTGAGGGTGTGGGCGTAACAACTTCAGGCTGAGTTTCCTGAGAGGAGGCGCAGCTAAAAGAAAGGTTATTTGTCAGAGACTCATAAATCTCTGCATTGTACTTGACCAGGTCTGCCAACTCATTGGCCTCCTGCATACGCTTACTTAGGTCTTGTTGACAAGTCTCATATTTACTAAAGATATCCTTTAGAGCATATTCCCTTACAAACAATTCATCCTGTAGGTGCTGAGTGTCAGTATCATACATAGTATTACATAATTGTAATTCACTATTACACTTCTTTAATTCTTGAATTAAATTTAGATTTTTTTGCCTAAGTTTTGTATTTAATTTATTAACTTTTTGGCGTTTTAGTGATTTTTGAATTTTGCTAATTAATCTTTTAATTTTAATATATTTTTTCAACTTATTATGGCTAGTAAAAACATTGCATTTAGTGATAGTATCATCAGTTAAGTCTATTGTTACCATTGGCTGAACACATGTGGGTCCAGACCCGCTACCAACCAACTCATCATAAAGACTGCAGGTGATCGCAGACTCTTCACTGGCTTTGAGAGTTTCTAAACGGGTTATTGAGTTGTGGGCCCTGCTTAATTCCAGTTCCAATTCAGATATCCGTCTCAAAGCCAGTTCGTGGGTGTCACTACATTGCTGGAAATTTGACACAAGTTGACGGAGGTGTTGATGCTGGTCGAGTATGTCCACATGCTGAATATGTAGTTCGGCCAACTGGTTCTTAAGTTCAGTGTTCTTGTTATTAATATATAGTACTTCTACCTCGCTGTCATCCCTTTCCTGTAGCAGCTGAACGCACTGGTTTTTACTACATTCCAACTCTTTCAATGTAGCCTTCAATTTTTCCTCCAAGGATGCAGCTCTACGGGTCAACATATTGACAAGCCAACCCTAGAGGCACCCTGGAATGAGAGAAGAGAAAGCCAAGTGAGTAAAAGGAATAAGAGAGAGAGATAAGATGTGGATAGTAAGTACTAAGATGAAGGGAATATTGGGAGAATAAAATTAAATATTATTAAGAATTGAAGGAAAAGGGATGTCACGACTGCCTTTTTATATGGCAAGATTAAAGAGGACATTTACATGCTCCAACCGAAAGGAGCAGTAGTCAAAGGTCAAGAAACCAAAGTATGTAAGCTGCAGCGTTCTTTGTATGGATTGAAACAAGCTTCGAATGCTTGGTTCAAGGAATTGGACAAAGAGATGTTGAACTTAGGCTTTGTACAATCAATAATAGAACCGTGTTTGTATCAAAAGCAGCTTAAAAACAATAACAAGTTAATTGTTGTTATTTACGTAGATGACCTTTTTATCTTTGGAAATTGTGAACAAGAAAAGCAAAAAGTAAAAACAGATTTGCTTGATAAGTTTAAAGTGAAAGATTTAGGCGCGGCTAGGCATGTTTTAGGCATGAGGCTGAGGAGAGATAAAGATGTTATTTGTCTAGATCAGCAACAGTTCATTTCGGAAATTTTGAATGACTTTAACATGACAGACGCTAAGCCAGTTTCAACCCCAATGGAAGTCGGTATGAAATTAGAAAGATCGACAAATTCCCATAGTAATCTGCCATATCAATAATAGGGTGTCTAAACTATTTAGCCTGTAATACGCGACCAGACATAGCACATGCGGTGAGTGTACTTTCACAATTTAATTCGTGTTATGACGAAATACACTTTAAATGTGCAAAACGGGTCTTAAGGTATTTGAAGGGTACGTCTAACCTTTGTCTTACTTTTAGGAAGTCGGGAGATTTGGACTTACGAGGCTAAGTTGATGCAGATTGGGGAGGGGCACTTGATAGAAAATCTTTCACAGGATTAATTTTCAAGATAGGTAAAAATATAGTGTCATGGGAGAGTAGGAAACAAGCGACAGTATCCTTGTCCTCCACAGAAGCAGAGTACGTAGGATTGAGTCAAGCTTCGAAGGAAGCTCTTTATTTACGTAGTTTACTGAACATTTTGACAGCTGTGGATAGTAAAGCAGTAGTCATTTATAATGACAATCAGTCGGCGCATAAAATTGCAGCTAACAAAATGATGCATAATAGAACAAAGCATATAGATATCAAGTAGTATCATTTTATTCGTGAATGTGTACTAGCTAACAAAGTTGAAATAAGGTACATGTCAACTGATATGATGATAGCGGACATCTTAACTAAAAGTGTTCACAGCCCGAAGCTTAGAGAATTTTTAAAGGATTTATCCCTGTCAAATTATTCTATGGGGGCGATGAGTAGTTAGACGTTTTGATGTTTTATGTTTTTTTTTTGTGCTTTGTGTAATAGATAATTTTCTAAATTTAGTTTCGTTATGCATACTTTATTTTGTTAGATGTCTTCTGTTTTTGTATTCTACTTTTGGGTACAGCGTAGTACAGTCGGACACAGAAGTGTTGGTGATTTATTTAATCTTATGTACCGAGTACTGACAAGCACAGAAGTGATCATACGCAGCGTAAATATATTAAGGGGGCGTATTGGAAGAGGTCGCATATATGTATGCACTGGCCTGTTGCACATGTTTGTCACCGATTCAAATTAATATTATTACGGCATATGTTTTTTATGAGCCTTGTCACTTGTGTAAAAATATTGACCACGAAATATACTAATTATATTATCAGACCATTGCTCGTTATTGGCTTCTGTTTTCCATTAAAATTGACATGTTTAAAGCGGTCATTTATTTAAAGTTAAGAGAACGACATCACAAAATTATGACTTAGGGCCGGTTTTTTGATCCGTAGTTAACTTAACCAATAGTTAAAAATAGTAACTAATGGTTAAATTTTGGTAAAATGTGTTTTTTGATCAATTGTTAGGTTATCCAATGGTCAAATAATTAACTATTAGTTAAACATTCTAACCACCCAAACTTGGAGAGTTAACAATATGGCGGATGGGTAACTGCACACCACAGCAGCTGTTTTGTACAAGTTTTCTTGTTGTCAACGTCATATTACTCGTAATTCCTCAAATATTCTTAATCATGAATTTAAACATTGTTAGATATTATGATATCATGTAGGAAAGTTCATCAGACGATGATATTATTGCGGAGTACGTGTTAATGAGAAGGCAGATAATTTTTAGACCACGTACCCAACCCTTGGACACCTGGGATAGTGTAGACTTTTATTGTAGGTATTTAAACTTTTTTCGCATTAATAAACGCTGAGTAAAGTCACAACCAGAATAACATTCACATTAACGAGAAACAAGGATAAATCCTGCAAACTTAAAATAATTGTGCTAAATAAGACTTTTAACAAAAAAACATGGGTACAGAACTTTAGTCAGTGGTCCAGCTATTATGACAAACACATACCAACACAAAAATGTAAGGCCAGTGCTAAATTGGGCAAGAATACCTCGTAATGTAAACATGGCGTACGCCTTCACGAGCTACCCAGTATATTCGTAAACAATTCATCTGGGCCGCTGCCTCCGGTGCACAATGCGGACAAGGTCGAGCCATATTACATCTTGTGAGCTTCGCTTAATACTCAAATATACATAAATGCTTGTAGTATTGTTTGAAAAATTACCTTGTAAATAGTTCTGTTCTTGCATCCGCACGAATAAAAATGAAAGTAGCTTTTGCTGTAGTAAAAATTTGCCAGCTATTGTTTCAGTGCGGTTAGTGGAAGTGCTCAGGTGCGTTTCGGACTACTGCTGTTTATACGTCATTCTAATGCAGGTAATAAATGAATCTATGGAGAATTAATATTCATAATTCTTTTGATAAGGAAGCGAAGTGAGTGCAATTTCCCTGACAGTTATTTACTCAGCACATTAGTGGGTACAGTGAGGGAAATATTTTTTCAAGCAAATTGACACTCTATATCAATTTGCCGTGTTTGCCACTTCATACAGCTGTCAAAGAATGAGTAAAGTTGCCAAAGAATAAGTGTAATGGTAGTTAATTTGCTTAAAAATTATTTTCCCTGACTTTACAAACAATAAAGGCACTTGCAATGACTCTACTTAAGATCAGAGTGTGCTTGTGAGCAATTTATTTGCGTTGCTAACCGCCTTGTGCTTTATGCTAATCTTAAGAGTGTCGTATAATCAATTCTTTTGCCCATTTTCTTTGTAAAGAATATTATTCAAATAACTACATAAACATTTTATGTATAACTTGAAAACTCTTGTAGCTTTGAAAAACAGTTCTACTAAAGAGAGTTTTCAAGAAAAAACTTGCTGTTTTTTTTTTGTTTGATGTTTTTTGTTAATATACTCGTTCAAGCGGCTCATACGGTCTACTCAAGCGAGAGATAATGTTGATGTCAAACAGCTATTTTCAACATTCTGTAATATTGTGTATTTTCAGTCATTTGAGATCACAAGAATAATAAAAATTATAAAAAACCTTAATTCTTACATCAATCTAACTCGAGAAGCTTGTTATACATTGTCAAGAATTCAAACGCCGAGGATGCATATGCGAGCGATACATTCGGGATGTGTGAACGAGGTGGTCTCGGTGTCCCACGCAGTAGATAGTAATAGAAGCCAGGCTCCAGACAGCGATCAAAAACTCACGAACACGGACACGCGTTTACGCACAGCAAGTGTAACTGTGCGTTTGCACTGGCGAAACATCACAACAAAACATGTTTTTGTGATGTAGTGCACTCACGACAGGCATTTGTTTGAGACAGTTTGAGATTGCCGTACGCACACGTCTATGTGCCCCTGTTTTCGCTCGTTGTATGGGTCCTTTTTTGTGTATTTCATCTCACAGGTCAACCTAGGAGGCTATGGCTTACTTAACCGGGCTATCCTGTGGATGCCTTAATAAATTAAGGCCTTCAGCCAGGGCATAAAAATTATAAATTAAGCGACTACACGCTAAGGGCACCCCCTTCAGGATACGGACTTCAGCTTAGGGCGTCGCGCGTCGCGACGTGGATCGGATCAACGTTGTATGGATCTTGCCTTCTGTACCTCCTCCTCCTGTTTCTTTCTTTCTTTCTTTACCTATCTATTATATAGTGCCTGGGTCTAGATGTGCAGTTGTGTACTCCGCCTTACTGGCAAAATATTTATATTTGCAATGCTTCGTTTATAAGCTGCGTATAATATTAAAAATTAAAATAAATACGTTTGTATAAACGAGTTTCTGGTCGGTTCGCGGTTGTTTCGCGGCGCTAATGAGAATTCTGACGGAAAAAAAAGCGGAAAGGATTCTATATAGATTTTGCCTCGTGTTTCCATTATGTTTTTCATGAAAAGTTTCAGTGGCGAATTCTATATTTGTGATTTTTATCAAACTCAAACGCAAAACATTTATTTCAATTAAACCAGTTACTGGCACTTTTGAATTGACAAAGGGTCAGTCGGTCAAAAGAAGAAACTATTTGTAAGAGCCCAATCCACAGCGTAGTAGGTTCCTATGGAGAAGAACGGGGAAGAAACCCCTTATGGCTTTACAGTTACGTGTCTTCTGGTACATTTTACAATAAGTACTTCATTTCGGATTCTATTATCTAGTTTGTACTTATAATAAAAGAACTATTGATATTCGACTATGTTATAAAAGTGCAGATAAGACAATAAGACAAGCAATTAGATTCAAAGTTAGGTCTAACATAAGAACTTTCTCATGCCAAAGAAACAAACTAGTCAGAGTCGACAAAAGACCGACAAACGTATAGAAAACAGAAAGTTCTAAAGAAAGTTTTAATTAAATTCTTTAACCGACACAATTAAACATTTAATTAAAAATCTTAATTACACTCACCCACTGTACCTGACCTCAAACTTGTAGTTCGGTTCGTGACCACCGGTACTGCACTTAAATCGCACCCGACTTCGGTTGGACACGGAGGTAAAAGTAAATGGAGTGCTAATACTTTAATGTGGTCCGTTGTAGGGATTGACTTCGTTAGAGATTGTGAGTCTCAAGCTTTCGCAACCGTTTGAAAAAAGGTTTGGACAATACACGACTAAAATAATTTACTTTGCGCAACACAAAACCATCGAGAACTATACTCAGACAGAAATAAAAACTAAACGTAAACAGAACTTAATATCTAAATAAAAGCCTCCAGCCATGAAGGGCGTGTCCACTTGGTAGGACATCGCCAAGTGGTCACTGTGCAGGGCAACTACTGTTGGTGGAGACAACTATGGGACTTATTTGACCCTGGGTGTGCCACCGGAGGAAGCCGTAAAGGTCCGGGCCCAGGAGCGGCGTATATCATACCTACTCGGGTCAATATGCGTACGCTCGTACGCTTCTGGCCCACGACCCAACCCTCTGACGTCCAGACCGACAGCGACACCAAGCCTGCACAACCGACGCTGACACAGCCGAACCACCCAGACATAGACCAACTGGAAGAGGGCCTGATTGGCAATGGCTGACGACGTCGACACCATTCTGCCCGAATCATCTGGCTGGAGCGAGCGGCTACTTGCCTCGTCGCCGGGGGAAGACAAGGTGACAAGTACAGAGGGGAGGTAGTAGAGAGGCTGTCCGATGGATCCATTTCCGACTAACTCCTCTCGACCGCCGTCATCGACTCAAACGCCCACGACCCGCTCTGAGGCAGCGACGCACCAACCTCCAGAGGAGAGGTACTATCCACCTATTTATTCTCTACTAACCTCAATATTATAAAACCACGGCTCAGAACCCACTTGTGTCACAGTACGAGGACAAACGATTATAGATCGAAAACTTGCTACAGAAAATGCGACAAAAACACCTTATTACAAACTGGCACGTATCGGACGAGCCTTCCTGCTCAGATCACAAAAGGATCCGCTTTACACTAACTACCAACAATAGGAAACCCGAACCGAGGCGAAACCCGAGGCGCACCAATGTTGCCGGGTACAATCGCCTCCTGGCCGACCAGGCACAATTGGAATACACCGTGACAAAACTACGAGTATCAAAATACCTAAGTGAAGCATACCACGCATGCTGCAAACTAAAAGCGCAACAAACCAAGAACGAGAGAAACCCCTGGTGGAACGCTGAACTTAGTAAACTCAGAGATGCGCTACGTAAGCAATTTAACAGAGCCAAAAACACTAGACTCCCGGACGACTGGGCGATATACGAGTACAAAGAGATCCAATGGCGTAAATTCTGTGAATCCATCGAGACAAATAATGAAGCCGGTAGATCCTATCAACCGATCAGGACCAAACTCTCGGCGCGCTTAAAAACCCCGATAACTCATACGTAGTAACTGAACATGAAACCAGTAAGGTCTTAGGCAGAGTTGGAAGGCATCTTTCCAGCCCTACTGCAGTGGGGGGTAGATTATCTGACAATGGTGTCAGATAATCTCACTGCAGTAGGGCTGGTGGAGATCTATCGGGCCTGCATACCACTTAGACACATACCTCTCCTGGAAAAACCGATTATATACAACCCATAGCTTATAGGCCCATAAGCAAACCCTCGAAAGACTCTGTGACAGTCACATCCGAGACGGACCTCTTTGAGTAAAACCACTTTACAAACAACAGCATGCGTACTCCACAGGCAAATCAACAGAAACAGCGCTGTACAGCGTGGTTTCTAAAATTGAATGCGCATTGGACCACAAATGCTCACCACTGGTCGCCTTCATTGACATTGAGGGCACCTTTGACATATCATGTTCAAAAGTATAAACATGGCCCTCGACAGACACAGCATAGACTCGACCTCGAGTGGCTGGATCACCAAAATTTTCAAATTGAAAGCCGTACAAGTCACAGTTTAAAATTCAAATTTAAAATTCAAAAGTCATTTATTCAAACTGAGAATCAGCAATTTTCGAACGTCAAAATTACATAAGACAGTCCCCCAAAACGCCCGCCCTTCACCACTTCCTAGTGCGTTACCTGGGAAGAAGAAGTGGCGCAACAAACTCCCCAGCAGCACAGCTGTCTGTTTAGTTAGAAGAAAAAAGAAAGATTCTATAAAATAGTATAATATCTAATCCAAAGGGTAAAAATAAAAGGTGTTTCTCAGTATTCCCGTTAGACAAACTATAATTATTACTACCACTGTAATCTAGAGATCATAAGGAACGAATTAACTTGCGTTTCATTAATAGACACATAATCTATGGGGGCCTAATCGCCGAACAAAAAAAACGATCTCCTTTCGACGTTCAAATATGTACCCAACGGGAACCATCACGGGACACTGCTCGCTAAACAAACACTTCCACACAATGGGCCGGGTAGTCCTCTGTGCAGGGCGTGCATGGAGACTGAGGAAACCGTCGCGCACGTACTCTATGAATGCACAGGCGTCACCCAGAGAAGAACAGAAACCCTCGGGTCACCCAGATCTTTCAAAGATGTTCTGAACACACCAGGAGATTTCATTTACTTCTGGAAGGAGGTGGGCTGGTTGGATTAACCACCAAACGGCCGCCATGGCCTACGCACATTGGTCCACCTGATGGACTAAGTGCGAAAACCAAACCCAAGTATTTCATTAGATTTGTTAGAAAGTAGTTTACAGAAATTTCGTAACTACCGACTGTTTTGCGCTGCATATGACTTGAATTTATAAACTATTGAATCCTCATTCATCAAAATCGTTTCAGTAGTTTAGGCGCTACAGTAGAACACACGTAAAAGTAAACATACATACATACATAGACTGCTAAAATCATAACCCTACCTTTTGGCTTTGCCGTAGTCGGGTAATGTTGGTTCATTGGCCAACATGA
Organism: Agrochola macilenta; assembly: GCA_916701695.1. Classification (NCBI taxonomy): domain Eukaryota; kingdom Metazoa; phylum Arthropoda; class Insecta; order Lepidoptera; family Noctuidae; genus Agrochola; species Agrochola macilenta. The sequence continues at coordinate 23,689,118 of OU753556.1, forward strand.
TATCACTCCGTTTGCTCATTACTCTGCGGCAGTGAACCACAAATGGCTGCAACATATAACTGCTGCCAGCTCCACTGCATCGGTGCAGAACATTGACTGCTCAACCCAATGGCTATTGATTCGTTTCGCTGTAATTAATGGCTATTTAATTAGGATGTTGGTTTACAGGTCATAAGAAAGGGATCGTCACCGTATCGCCTTTCGCCTCGCCGTCAAACAGTAGCTCCGATACTTCGACTCGGCTACGGCTAGGCGACACCGCGCTTACGGCTCGCCGCGCCCGTCGTCAGGGCGCGCAGCAGTAGTGTGCTGCAGGCAGGCCGCAGGAGGGGTGAGAGGGGCAAGGATGGATGAAGAAACGTAAGTTCGGGTACGGAAAGAGCGCGGGGACGACGAGCCGTAAGCGCCGCAACTGAAAGTTGACCCGCACCGCACCGCGGTTCGTGAGTTTGTCCCGAGGCGAGGCGATTACGTTACGATTCAGATTAGTGTACGTTGCAGTAGTGAGTTTCATACAAAGAATACTGCATGGCTCGAGTTGATTCGGTGACGATCCCTTTCCGAGTTGATATGTGTGTTATGACTTTAACTTGTGTGTGTCTTCTGGGCTTACTGAATTCAGGTGGGCAGGGTAAAGATTTAAATTTTTGTAGAAACATATCAAAAGTATTGAAGCTTACAACTTTCGCACACTGCACTGAAGTTAATGTACAACGAAAGGAGACAAATTGTCTTGCCTGTTTTTTATGTCGCGTGATTATATGTAGTATGCAGGTTCAGACGCCATTTTTTACTTATCTGGTTACGCATACAAATGACGGCCAGCTATGCCTTCTATCGAATACTTATGTTTTGATTTTTGTGACAATTATTACGAACCACAACCATATATCCGCGTACCTATCACGGCACATTACATAACATCGCTACCGACTCCAGTCACTACCACGTTAATAACATGTATCCGTGGTTTCCTATTAATACGACCACAGACTACACAATAATCTGCCGCAGCAATAAAACAGTACACCACTCCGGAATCCGACGGAGTAATATTAAAGGAAAGAATTTTAATCTAGCTAAAAGCATAGACTTTGTACTCGTATTCAGACTGAATTTAGAATAAAGAAGTGCGAAACAACTTTGTTAAAGGCGTTTTGAATGAGGAGGCGTTCGAATGAGTAACTCAACATATACATGGTTCTCTTTATGCCAGAAATATGTTGATCTGGGTACGAAAGGCAAAGAAAGGTGGATCAACTGGCGTTTTTTTTTTTACATACGAGGGCGACACTGAAAGTTTTTAGAACTGGCCACTTGTAAACGATATAATAAAAAAATAAGTTCAAATTCTGAAAATGGAAGCCTTTGCCAATATTATCGTGTATGTATTTTATTAATTTGTCATTTGTTTACGATTTGGCGGCAAATTTAAAATAGTCTGTGTCACGTCAGCATGAATTTAACGCGACAAAATTTTCGTACAATGATTTTTTATGTTTTTTTATGTCATTTAAGTCAACAAGAAAGTTATGATAGACTTCGATTGGCTTTTCACGATGAAGCCCCATCTCGTGCCCCTGTTTACAACTGGTTTAATGAGTTTAAACGTGGTCGCACTAATCTCACCGATGATCTGCGTGAATATTGTCTTGTTTTCCATAAAATTATTTGTACTATTATTGTTTTCCATAATCGTCGCCCCTCATAATATTTACTTGCACTATTATCATTTAGGTATGCTAATAATGCTTGTCATATCAACTTATTAATCATTACTTTTATTTGCCATAAAAGAAGTTTACATAATAACATGTGTTATAATCATTAGTTTCTATAAGTAACACATGACATAAATTGATACTTGACATAAGCAACATTTAATATAATTTTCAACACACTTGCTCGTAAAGTAGCTCTTATTGAACCGTTAGGGTCATAATTCAGTGAATTAAAAACGCGTGATTTTAACTTTATATTATCGGACTAGTGCTGTAATGCCACAGATAACTAATCAGGATTTGGTTGCGACTCGCTAAAAACAATAACATTGGACTTGCCTGGGAATTGAACGCGATATCTACGTGTCACTGATTAAATACGCACTAATTAGGATACAAGTATCACACCCACTTTAACATCCTATGCGTGTTTCTTAACTTTTAATTAAACTATTTTAATTAACAATAAACGCGAAAACTGGAATAAATTTTGAATTTTTACAAAAGTCAAACAACCGACCATAGGCAACCGACATCCTTTTTAACTGGTCTAAATTTATCTTATCATTAAAAAGTTAGTGATTGACGTAATAAATATCGACTATTTTTTCAAGGAGTATTTTTTAATCCTTTATTGAAAAAAAAAACTATTTTAATGTATTTATAATTATTAAACTGACAACAATCGTGTTTTAGGCTAGGATTTTCAAGATGCTGTTGGAGCTAGTGCACGTTTTTCAAACTCTAACTCAAAGCATTTATTTCAAATAAACCAATTACAGGTACTTTTGAATTGTCAAGAGGTCGGTCAGTCAGAAATATGGAGAAGAACGGGCAAGAAACTCCACGGACACTCTTTTAAATCAGAATATTTTTACAAAAAATTGGTTACACCATTCATGTTGTAATTATATATGTGAGAACAATGTAGAAAGACGTGCACATTAAAAGCATCCGTAATAAAAAAGAAAAACAATTAAAAAATTGAAATATGCCGTAGCAGCTAAGCGATGACCAGTCCCCACTGACGGCGCCCGTTCACGAATATGACGCATGGATCAGCACCATTTAGCTCAACCATTTTGAAGGGAACTTAATGATCCAACACACACGCCACCACCAGCGAGACATTTGAGTGAGCATGACATACTCTCAGCCGCCAGGGCACATTCAAGTCAATCAAAAACGTACCCAGTAAATGGTAGCTGTAAAGTAGATACATAGTGCTTACACATGTGCTATGCAATTATATAATACTAAAAGACTGAATTTATACAATCTAATGATACTCGTAGTTTTACAATCTTCAGCAGCTCCAACAATATTTTTGAATGCTAATCAATTAGTTTATGCGCCCTTGTGGAGCTGGACCAGCATTGAGCCAAGCATTTTTGTCATCGATGTATTCCCCCAACTTATAATATGCTTGGCTGTATAGTGTGAGTTTTATATAAGATTTAAATTTTGTTTCATTCAGTTGGAGTATGTGGGGAGGTATTTTATTGTAACATTTCAAACAGTACCCCATGAAGGATGAGTCTACTTTAGCTAGTCTGAAACCCGGTTAAATTAATTGGTCCCTATTTCTAGCCCTATAATTGTGTCTATCACTTCTTTTACTGAAAAGACTTAGATTTTTCCTAACGTACATGATGTTTTCATAGACATATTGACAAGGTACCATCATGATGTTAATATCTTTAAACAGTTCCCTTAGAGAATCGCGTCTGCGGAGGCCATATATTGCTCTGATGGCTCTTTTCTACAGAATAAAAATAGACTCGTTATCTGCAGCCCGTCCCCATAGTAAAATACCGTAAGACATGATACTATGAAAGTAACTGAAATAGACTAGCCTCGCGGTACCTACATCAGTAAATTCACGGATTTTTCTTACAGCATATGCTGCTGAACTTAGGCGTCCTGCAAGAAATGTTAAATGAGGACCCCATTGCAGCCTTGAGTCGAGCGTGATCCCCAAGAAAACAGTTTTATCGACGAATTCTAATTTTTCCTTATTCAATGCTATGTCACAATCACTACTTTTAACATTCGGTAAAGCAAATCTAATGCATTTAGTTTTATTCCCATTTAATACTAAATTATTAGCCGTGAACCAATTTTGGACCTGCAGTAGGGCGTTATTTACGTCGTCAAGATTTGATGCACGTCTATTTATCTTAAAAATTAGAGAAGTATCGTCAGCAAATAACACCATTTGTGGTTGGTTTTTTAATAAATGGGGTAGATCATTTACATATACTAAAAAGAGGAAAGGACCCAATATCGAGCCTTGTGGGACACCCATTTTTACTTTTAAACCGATTAAATTGACCCCATTAATTTGAACTTGCTGTTGTCTATCATTTAAATACGATTTTACCAAACTGAGCGCAAGTTTACCTAGTCCGTAATGCTCAAGTTTCAAGTCTCATGATTTACGCAGTCAAATGCTTTTGAGAGGTCACAAAAAAATTCTATGGCATCTTGTTCCTCCTCTCACGCTGTAAATATGTGTTTTAATAAGGTGTCAGTCGTACAACGTCCTTTGGTGAACCCATATTGCTGATCGTGTAAAATTTGGTTGGTGTTAAAATGATTAAGCATTTGATTGAGCATTACCTTTTTGAACACCTTGCTGAATACCGGCAGCAAGGATACTGGTCTATAATTGTTGGTGTCTTTACTGTCCCCAGATTTAAAAAGGGGTATAACCTTACTGTATTTCATTAAATCCGGGAAGACTCCTTGATCCACGCACAAATTAAATATTAAAGTTAAGTATGGTGCTATAGTCTCGATTATGGATGTACAAACTTTGATAGATAATCCCCATAGATCTTCGGTCAATTTGATTTAAATTTGCCGAAAAGCTTTTATAACTATCATAGGGTTTATATGTTTAAATTGAAATTCAACCGGGCAGCCTGGAACATTTGCTTTTAATAAATCTATTGAGACATCGGGTGAGGAATTTAAAGCTTCCGTCGTTTTATACGGTATATTAGTAAAGAAAGAAACTTACAAATTCTTGAGCTACTTCTAAGTTAGAGCTTATGACACCACGTGAAGTCTCCAATGTGAACTCAATGTTTCGTATTTTTTTCCTATTAGTTTCATTATTTATAACTTTCCAAACTGTTTTTATTTTATTTTCTGCTGATTTGATCTTGTTGCTAATATGCAGAGCTTTAGCTATCTTGCAGATGTTTAAAGATGCGGTCCTATTTCCTTATTAAATAATGTCGTAGGTCTATATTTATTATGGGGACCCCTCAAGTTTTAGAATATTATACTGCTTTAACACTGAATTTATTACGAATCATAACATTTGGTGACTCCTGAGCTACACCATATCTCTAAGTAGTCTGTGAGCTACACCATCTGTAAGCTCGTCTCGTAGTATTTGTCAGGTAGTTAATTGGTTAGCAAAAGTTTCTTTTTTTAAATCTTTTACAAACCAAACGTACGTAAGTACCCGTGCTATTTTGTTCGTTTTCACGGTTTTAACTTCGAACATATTTCAATGGATTAGTTTCTTATGTGAAAGTTACTCAATATAAAAAATACTGATGAAACACTACCTACAAAAAAAATCGTAACATCGAAAGTACGAAAACGAAAAGATCATACTACCACATCACTAAAACCATAGACAATTTCTAGCGGCCATTGTTGTTTGACAAATTTTGAAACGCGACATGGCAGTATGGAATTAGTAAGTAGCATTGCAGCATAGAATTTGTATAAATAAATTGACTTTGAATACATTGTATGAACTATCTTATACTACTAAATGAGCATTCTCTATTTTAACCCGAGCAGACATTTGTGCTGTGCTGCATCTCATCAAAGAGACTTCTTGCCTTCTATGTTCTATATCTATGTTAAGGGGTTTGGTTTCCTTCGGGTGGACCATTGTGCGTGGGTACTTCTTACCTGTTTTATGCCTACTGTGCAAATAAATAAAATGTGATACATTAACATAATATTTCATCAAATTATATATTTTTCACTACATATTAATCTTAATTTGCGTATTCAAATTATTATTTTGTGTTTATTATATTTTTATAAAGGCTGTTCAGTGGTTTTGCCTGTGCGTTTATTTACAACTGCGCGCGCATCGCTAGCAGAAAAAAAACCAGCGCGCCATTTTCCGTAAATATTTGTTATCGTTTTTGATTTGTTGTTATAAAAAATACGAAAATCTATAGTATTGTCACCAACCGACGTACAACAGTTTTTAAAAGAAGCTCCGATTGACAGTACCTACCTGGCAACAAAGGTCAGGTGAACTTTATAAATCTAAATTATCATCTCTATAGTTACGTTATTCCAGCATAAGTTCTTACAACAAGTCTGTTTTTTTCCTCGCAAGTTTGTTGAAAAACGTCGTATGAAACGCGTGTGCATTGATCATTACCCACTCGGCTAAATTATCGCACTCGCCTATGGCTCGCGCGCCAATGCCGCCTTTTGGGTAATGACTAATACAGCACACTCGTATCTTCTCTATCCTATCTTGCTGTGCCCGACAGCCACAATGATCTAAAATTATGTATATTTTATAATGTACCTACCACCTATGCTAACATTGTGGAACGCAAATAAATATATTGATTATTGAGTATTGAGTATCATAATGTTCTATTAGAAACGTTTATTGTCTGTAATCAAATTACTTAATACAGTAAACAGTCTTTAGATAATAAACAGTTTGACAAAATCGAAACGGTTAGGTTAGGTTAGAACTGTGACCAAACAACGCGCGAAGGCGAGCGAGCGTAGCGAGCGTGCCGTGGCAGCGGCCGCCGAGTGCTAGATTTCCTCTTTTGCAAAGCAAGCATGCATGGTAGATTAGGTTTATTTTTAGGTTTCCTTGTTAATAAAAAAATCTGTATCGTATAATCATATATTAATCAACTGAACTAGAATTGTTGTGCTAGTATGGGCAAATTAATATTATGGTGAATAAATGTAATGGAAAACGAAATTATTGAAAATGAAAAATATAGCAAATAAATTTATGGACTAAAATTATTATGAAACTTGATCGATGAAATTAGTGAAAATGATTTGATGTAATTTCACGATTATGGCAACTGAAGCGTTATTTCTAATGAAATTATGGCAAATACAAGTATGGTATATAAAATTATTGCATTTTAAATTATGGCAAACATTAGTAAACCCTGCGTGAGAGACGGCCTTCTACGGCGACGTCTGAAGATAACATCAGTGTTGTGCGGCGTATGATAGAGACTGACAAAAGAGTGACTTATCAGCAGATTTAGACAAGCTTAGGCATCGGTATGAGTCAAGTGCAAAAAATCCGCCATGAACATTTAGCGGTCAGGAAGCTTTGTGCCCAGTGGATACCTTATAATTTGACAGAGGCCCAAAAACTCCGTCGTGTTTATTGGTGTCGTGAAATGGTTCAAAGATTTAACGGAGGTGACTCAAATGCTGTATTCGACATACTTACGGGTCACGAAAGCTGGATTTATTGTTATGATCCTGAAACTAAGATGTCTCTTAGGTCTGATGTCTGGGTGTTTCCTTCCGAGGAGTTGCCAACTAAAGTGAAGAGAGGTCGAAGCATGGGAAAAAAAATTGTGGCCTCGTTCTTCGGAAGGACAGGTCATTACGCAACAATTGTTTTAGAGGATCGAAAAACAGCAGAGTGGTACACTAATAATTGTTTGCCACTTGTCTTGGAAAATGTTCGGGCGAAACGACCTCGCAGTAGGATCCTCCTTCACCACGACAACGCCTCGTCGCACACCGCCAAGCAAACAATCGACTACTTGGCGACGTCAGACGGAATTACTGGGTCACCGGCCCTATAGCCCCGACCGCCCGCCCTCGCACCTTGCGATTTTTATTTATTTCCGAAAATAAAATAAAAACTTCGAGGAAAACGTTTTATGGACGCCGAGGAAGCAGTGGCTGCATTTCAAAATGCCGTCAAAGAGACCCCTAAGGACGAGTGGGCAAAGTGCTTTTCTCAGTGGTTCCATCGGATGCAGCGATGTATTGATGTAAATGGACACTATTTTGAAAAGATATAATAAAACTAATAACTTGCTAGTTTGTTCAGTTTTTGATTTTCTAAGAACTTTCAGTGTCACCCTCGTAATACAGGTTTTAGTACACTTTTTAATGCTTATTGGAAAATTCTTATTCATTTGGTAGAGGAAGCTTGCGCAGTGGTCCCATATAAATTTAACTCACATATAAGTTTTTCAGTTAGCGTATTTTTCCCACTTAGTCTATGTGGATGATGTTATAATAACTTCCTGTCCTGTCACTGTTATTTACATAGCAGGTAGTGGTATTCGAATTTGTGTTGGGCAACTAAAAAGTGAAAAACAAAAACTTTTTACAAAAGAACAACCAACTTCCAAAAAAACACTACAAAGTGAAAAATAACTATACCTAATTATTAGTCGGTGACAAAAAACGAAAATTCAAATCCAAAGACACCGACTTCGGAAATTAAAAATTATTTTATTTTCTATGTAGCAACACCTGGTCTATATAGTCCCCACTTCTACTGAACTCCATTTGACGCGGAGCTAGTCCCTATGTCATTGCATCACATTGCATAAAAAAAAATATAGTTCCACAATTTTCCGCGGGGGTTTTTCGTGGTGCACACTCTAGTCGAATTTGTTTGTCATCTAATAAGTTTTTACTTACTTACTTATCTATGCAACCTCTTTAGTTCTAAAGTTAACGATACGTGACAGTCACTGGCCATCTGCCTTCAAAATAATTGTGATGCCATTAAGATTTCCTTTTTTTTTTTTTTTTCGTGAGTGAATGGCTGCTGTCTTTTTATTTTCACATAATAAAGCCAGCATTACAATAATCTATTGTAACCTCCTTTGTAAAAACTATTTTATAATGAACGGAATAATACGGTACAATTATCACTTGCTTCAAAAACGGAGAAGGAAAACATAGTGAGGAAACCGGCATGCCTGAGAGATATTTCTCGACGGCATGTGAAGCCAAGTCAGGCCTATGGGCGGCTTTAAAACTCTGACACCAGGTTAGTCACTAACCACACGAAGAGTAGATGAACGGAATCGAACGACGACGTTCGATGTGTGTTTTTGTCTTATGTTTTTAGCTTTATTTAAATAGTGCAAAAACTCCTAGCGCTGCTGAAGAGATCAATTCGATTCAACCACCTATAATTAAAATCCCAAATAAATTATAATTACATTTTAAATCTACCTAATGTTTTAAAACCCTCATTACTTAAATGTTTTAGATTTTCTTTTAGTAGTAGCAACAAATATCCTACTTCCACTGATAAAGCAATCTACAAAACAAATACTCACTAATGTAATACGCTTTAAAAGTCTTTGAACATTCTAGAATAAAAGAAGAAGGGTAACGGAGATAAACGAAGGGTCCAATGTCGCACGTAAGCGATCTATCACAGGCAGCTTGGGGATTTTAAACATTATTGATGTATTAAATAAAAGGGGCATACCTATAAGGTGTGAGGGAAATTAGAGTTAGAATTCCGTGGGGTATTCTTTTTAAATTGGTGTTTTTTTCCAATGGTTCTCCCACACTGCTGTTAAAAATGTTAACAAACATTTTTTAACACTAATGTTATGATAATATGTTTGTAAACATTTTTAACAGGAGGCGTGGGAGCACCATAATGTTGTAGACACGTGTTAAGATAAATCTATTTATACTTTGCACAATGTATATTTTTTACCTCGTGCATTGAAAAAGAAGTTGTTTTGATTGTGAGAATCATGTAACCACTAATTAAAAAAATATTCATAAGCGTCTAAGAAATTACTAGTAGGTGTCTTTCCTATGCAAGTCTCACAAACCGTATGCTTTTACCATTAAACCCAATACTTGCCAATTTTTTTATTTTTTTTCTTGTGCTAGCTTCTGGCCACGACACCGTTCGCGTGGAAGTCGATAAAATGCAGCCCATGTTACTCACTGAAAATTGGTTAAGTATTTTTTGAGTTTATCCATTACATACAAACATACAAAAAATCAAATCTTTTCTTTTTATAATATTAGTTTAGATTTACATACATACGCTACCATTATGGTGTTCCATTTCGGTTGTGTAGTTAATTAATAATTCGTGAAATAATTTACAACATTAAATATCCATACCATACAAAATTTACAAATTGAAAACATAACACGTGTAACGTTACCCTTGCGAACTTGCTCAGTATGTGAACTCGCTCAGTTTATGTTAACACTAGTGTTTTAATTGTTTTTGTAACTAACAAAAATATATTGTATGATCTGGAATAAATTATTTTTATTATTATATCGTATTAAGATATCCCATACAAATGCTGTTCACTGTTAGATCGTGATCTCTGAATTTTTCCTTGAACCTTTCAAAATGAAATACCTATACTACGAGTAGTTCACACCCCTCCTAGCCCGCTCATGAAACACTATTGTTAAAGAATAAAGCCTTATGAAATTGTTCTACGCTTGCTCTACACTCTACAGCAAAGGAATTGATAGTCTCACAGGGAACGCCTATTATAGACCCGTTATACAGCCTTTATAGAGTTTATCGATGCCCGGGACCCAGACTCTACTATTATAGAGCTGTGCTACAATCCTCGGAATTGTGCACAAGGAAATACTAAGACGGGTGTGTATATTGTTGCAGTATGTGCTGTAAATATGGTATAATGGGAACAATAGAATTCTACGATATGTTTGGTAAATTCTTTGTTGAGTTCATTACGCCTTATAAATTGTGTGAACAATATGAATCGATTAGATTAAACAAATTCATATTTGATCCTAATTATTTTATAGCTTCTCACCGAATTAAAGTTAAACAAATCTCTTTTTCTTTCTTACCCGTTCTGCTCCATTCCAAATCGTTTATTTCAAATAGGCAAATAAAAGGCACTTTTGAATGTCAAAAATTCAATAAAATAGAATTTATTCAGTTGCCCCTTCCAAAAGGTGAAACTACCTTTGACTTTGAATTTTGCTTTGATCCAAAACTATGACTGACATTTCATTTATTTATCTCAAAAGCACGTAGCACTCTCATTTCCTCTCAAAAGAAAGCTATTTTGTTTCCTTTTGAAGTCAAACTGTCACAGATGAGTGATGGATAGTTATGACAGAAAGAGCGCCATCTTGTCTCGGTCATCAAGTGGCTACGCCGATAACTGTGGGTAAGTTTTGTAGGCTTGACAGTTTGGCATACAACCGTACGTTTCTAATATCGTCTATATCTATATATTATAAATTCAGTCGATTCACTTTTCGTGTCTGACTGTATGACCGCGTACGCAATGAATTTTGATGAGGTTTTCACCATCATTTAGAGCATTTATCCCGGAAGGTTTAGTTAATATTTAACGTAGTTATAGCACAGTAATTTCGATATTTTGACATGTTGCCAGTTTATAATTAAAACGGGGAGGATGGAAAGGGAGTGGCGTGAGCCTTTGTGACATAAACCGTCATGTAAACCGTTGACCAAGCCACTACTAAACTAACACTACTCCGCAGACTGTGTGCATATGAACCCATTTACAAATAAGTAAGTTACTTAAAAAGTTTGCCAAAAACAATTGTCGAATCACACTGTAAATCGTTTAGATGCACCCCACACTGAACTACCTCATAATATTTGTTCGCTTGCAGGGATTGATTTGAAGCTCGACTGTTTATTTAATTTATTGTCAATTGGCACCCACAACACAGGAAACACAATGAACGGTAATTATCGGTCAGAGGTCAGTTTCACGATAAAATAAACTGAATTTAACAGTATTTCAATTGGGAGCAGAACACAGCAGGATTTGAGTCAATGTGTGGTGAAGGTAAACTGTCTGAATTTCAGTGTATGCTGAAATGAACCCAGAGTTCACAAATATTGGCATGTTATGCATGATTCTCACCTAATGATACGTGTGAAGGCTCATCGGCGTGTCAAATTCCTTTGATAGCGAATAAAGGAATTTGATGTTTATTTCTGTGATGATTGTGGTTCAAATTTGAATGATATGTAGACATCTATCACAAAGCGGTATGTGCTAGGTCTAAGCACATTCATAATCAGCGTGTAGCTTTAATGGCGACATTAATTTAACACACGTACATATACGGTTTCGCGTTTTTGTTTTATGAAAATATTTGAATGTTATTAAAAGTTGTTATTTATTGATTTATTCACAATTTTCAAAAATAGTTCTTGGAGCAAAACTGTATCGCAGAGTTGATTTGCCGGGGTCACTGATAATAACACCAATGAAATTAAAACGAATAATGTGCAAAAAGTAGGCGAATTGAAGGTAAAGAGAGAGCCGTATGTCGGCGAGCCTTTCAAAATTTTAATATTTAAAATTTTAATGAAATTTTTATCTTACCTATTATAATTTGTATGATTATTGGCCACTTAGCCCTACCCGTGTGTTAAATTAATGTCGCCATTCTATCGACACGTAGTATATTTAGTAAGTGCCGATACCAGAGAACAGCACGGATTTATTTCACGTAAAGGCTTAAAAGGAAGAAATGTAAATCATATTATTACTTGCCAGACTTTGAACCCACAATCCGGTGCGGGTTCTTAAACCTCCACGCCAAGGGTTACCGACCGATAATTCAAAATCTATCAAATCCCTACTGAGAAAATGTTATCGTTGGTCCCTAAAATATTACAAAAGATTTTTTTATCTTTACAAAGGGTTAATCCAGTCATTCCCCTTGGTAAACCTTCACAAATTCACTATGTAAAATTTTCCTTTGCCAATACCTGTATTAAATACAATGTATTCTATAGTAAACATTTGAACACAACATATTCAATTATAGCCATTTAATTATATAAACCTAAATTTCACCTGCCAAAATATGACGTACCTACAGTTTAATTGACTTCCAAATAATTGATATATAGGATTCATTAGGTATTCGTTCAATATCAATCTGTCTAGCCTTTTCCCAACTATGTTGGGGTCGGCTTCCAGTCTAACCGGATGCAGCTGAATACCAGTATTTTACATGGAGCGACTGCCTATCTGACCTCCACAACCCAGTAACTGGGTAATACGATACCCCTTGGTAAGACTGGTGTCAGACTTTCGGGCTTCTGACGACTCGTAACAACTGTCAAAGATCCACGAATGTCAGCCGGGACCAACGGCTTAATGTGCTTTCCGAGGCACGGAGGATTCTCGGTATGTAAAGATAGTCACCCATCCACTGACCAACCCTGTATTCGTTCAATATGTGGCCCCATAATTATATTGTATTGCAGTATCGTCGGCCTAATTCGTTAACCTGCTAAGACCATTTTTTGGCAAAATTTACTTTTTATACCAATTAAAAAGTTCAATCTAATATCTACCTTATCGTATAAGGAATAACAGTGATATTAGCCAAAAAAGGTGACAAATGCTATGTCCGAAAAACTGTTTTCTGACCACCAGTCAATCTTTTGGTCGCAATATCTCCAATTCGCAAAATGTCCATTGGGCTCATAATGTCCAATTCTTACAACGTCCAATTCGCAATTTGTCCAATTCGCAATTTGTCCTATTCGCAAATTGTCCAAATCGCAAATTGTCCAATTAGCAAATGGTCCAGTTCGCAAATTTCCTTTCACCTAAATAACCAGTCGTTATTTAGGTGTAGATATATTTTTAAGGTATTTTTAACCGACTTCCAAAAAGGAGGAGGTTCTATGTTCGCCCCCTTTTTTTTATGTTCGTCGATTTGTCCGTCAATTATTGTAGACCGATATTGATTTTTTTTTTTGTTTGAAATCGTGTGCTCCCGAGGTGATCCCATATAAATTTTATTAATTTTGCTTGGATTGTTTTCAGTTCAATAATACGTATTTTTCCCACTTAGTTTATATGGATGATATGATGATAACTTCCTGTCACTGTTAATTGCATAGCAGGTTTATAGTGGTATTCGAATTTGTGTGGGGTCGGTACCACAACTAAAAAGTGAAAAATTAAAACCTTTTAACAAAAGAAAAACAACATACAAACGTATGTATTAATACGATACTATTTATCAATAAGTACTTACTAATATTACTATTACTCAATTGTATTCTGTTTTGCCCTCACCACACGGCTAGTAACCTAATTTTCAATAATTCAACGCAGACATTTTTATGTCATACCTATTTGAGAGTATTTATAAAAATCACTGACAGCGCAAATTATAGGTAAGTACTTAATTAATAATCTTATCGTCATGGTTGTAGAACATGCGTATGGTTAAACGAGGAAATATAATTATTAATGTTATTTATTTTAAAGTACTTAGGTACCTAGAAGTGTCTAGTGTAGATACTCGTATGTTTTAACGCAAGTGCACTAAAAATGAACCGCGAGTTTGAATTTATTGAAAATCAGAGAGGAAAGTTGAGTTTGATTCGCAATGATGGCCACCCGTATAATAAAAGAGTTGATCATGAATTATAATTATGCATTTTTACTTCCAGCCGATTCTCACCCAATCTCACGACCTCCACGTGAGATTGGGTGAGAATCGGCTGGAAGTTAAAATGCATAATTATAATTTATGTTCAACTCTTTAAATCGATTACGAGAGGCGTTTTTTTAAAACAAAAAACGCCTCTCGTAATCAAGGGCGCCCCTTTTTTTTGAGGGTGGGAAATTATCAAATAACTTCTCTCACTCTGGGCGGAGCGGGGGGGTGTGTCAGACTTTTAATGACTACAACCCACCCGTGTTCCTTCTGTTGCCTGTGTCCGGGGCAGCGTTATCTCTCTCGGACAAACCCGCAACCCCAGATCAAGGGCGCACCTTAATTAATTGCGAACTGGACCAATTGCGAATTGGACTAATTGCGAACTGGACCAATTGCGAACTGGACCAATTGCGAACTAGACCAATTGCGAATTGGACCAATTATGAACTGGATCAATTGTGAACTGGACCAATTGAGAATTGGACAGTTGGACATTTTGCGAATTGGACATATTGCGACCAAAGACAGTCAACTTTCAGTCAATCTCCACAACGCAAACCTGCTAAATCCTGTTGGGGCCTCAGTTTTGTACTGACAACGTTCCGGTTTCGGTTTTGTAGTATCACGTGTTGTACGTCATACCACAAAACCAAAACATAATAACGTATTATTAAAACTATTACAGATTAGAACAGACGTTGAAACCGCGCGTTTGGTCTATTTTAGCTACTTCCATAGTATTATGTCGTATGGAATTTTACTGTGGGGTCGGGCTGCTGACATTGAATCCATCTTTATCTTACAAAAGAGAGCTGTCAGAGCCATTTATGATTTACATCGTCGCGAATCTCTCAGGGAACTATTTGGAAATATTAATATTATGACGGTACCTTGCCAATTCATATATGAAAATATTATGTATGTAAGAAAAAATCTACATATTTTTAATAAAATAAGTGATAGACATAATTTTAATACTAGAAATAAAGATAAAATAGATCAACCATTTTTCAGATTATCTAAAGTACATACATCTTTTATGGGGTACTGTGTTAAATGTTACAACAAAATACCTTGTGATATTTTACAATTAAATGAAAGAAAATTTAAAACTCATATTAAAAGTACACTTTGTAAACAAGCATATTACAAATTAGAGGATTATATCCAAGATAAAAATGCTTGGAAACATGCTGGTCCAGCTCCATAGGATAATCTAGAATCTAGACAAAATCAAACTGGTTGCGAATTTAAGTTTTATAAATTATTATATTTTATTATATGACATTGATTTTACATTCTGTGATGACTTCCTCACACACTGACTTATTAATTGTAACTTTTTTTTATTTATTTTTGGAAAATCGTCTTCTTTTACAATGTTTGTAAATATGTGAGAACCATGTATCTATCACATAGGTAATTAATTTATCTGTTGTTGCTCTCTTTTTAAATTTATTTTTACCTATTGTGGTATGGTAAATTTTATTTTTTTATTTTTAGATGCATCGTCTTCACATATAATTATATAACTAATGTACCTACATATATACAAAATATTGTAAAACATTTTAAAAGAGTAACGGTGGAGTTTCTTGCCCATTCTTCTCCATACGAAAACTACCTTTTGGAAGGGGCGACTAGAATCAATTCATTTTTTTTGTAATTTTTGACGTTCAAAAGTGCCTTGCAAGGGCCTATTTGAAATAAATGATTTGACTTGACTTGACTTGACTTGACTTGATTGTTTATGAAAAGAACCTATCTTAGATATTTTAACCCTGTTTCCTATTAAAGAAGACTGATTGTTTAATTTTTAATAATAAATATTTTGATTAGGTACTGATTGAATTCGTTTTACTGCACAACTCATTAATCTATACACCATACTAAATTTAAAGAAAAAACTGCTAAGTTCTCAAGCAAATTGAAACTTCACCTAGACAAACTGCTAAATTATTTGTTTTCTTATAAAATGTGTATAAGTTATGCTGCTACATTGTTAAAATATCAAGAAAAATTATAGAAACCAACGGGATTTTCAGAATTTTGATTGCTAAATTAATAGAGATATTATTAAAAAATTTCTTCGTCCTGTAAACTACGAGTATGTCAAAATGGACTTGGCAGGTTAACGAATCAGGCCGACGATATGTGGTTAGCTAGCGACCTCGACAATTTTGTTCTTATATTATTCTTGCCGAACTGTTTATTTATTTTTATTTCGATGATCCTTGTATAACATTTATGTGACTTTCAGTTACAGCTTTACTAGCTATTATTTAAGCGGGCCCGTTCTTTATACGGAGGTTTTTATTCGGGTATTAAGTTTTGTTTACGTTTTTAGTTTTTATTTTCGCTTGAATACAGATTTCTATGTTTTTGTTGGTTTATTGGCGTGTGCTAGCTGTCATTATGGCAAATAATTTTATTTGATGTTTTGTGTTGAGTAATGTAAATTATTTTACAATGCATTTGCTCGAAAAGAGCCTTTTCCAAGCAGTAAATTAGTGCGGAAAGCTTTTTTCACTAGTGCTTTTTACTTTTCTGTTTTTTTTTTAATTTTGTGGCCGTCGTCAGCCCGTTGCAGAGATTTTATTATTTGAGAAAAGTTTTACAAATCAGATGATGATGATAACGATGACGATGGCTAAAGCGATGGCGATGGCGATGACGACATCGATGACGATGGCGGTGACGATGGCGATGGCAATGGCGGAGTCAAAGTCAAAGTCAAAGTCGAGGTCAAAGTTGAAGTCGAAATCGAAGTCATAGTCGAAATCGAAAGTCATGAATATTGTTTTTATCATTTATTATATACGTCGTCATTATGTTAGATGTTACACATCATCGTAAGGCACACTCGATTTTTTTATTTTTTTTCTCTCACAATGCATAGTAAAACGTTATATGATACACGTGCGTAAGATGATTTCCGACTCGTGTCGACTTATACACTCATCGGAAATCACCTACCTTCCGCACTTATAGCATAAATAACTATTGTATAGAATCACGTTTTTTTTCTAAAACTAAACAGACAGCAGTGTTGCTGGGGAGTTTGTTTGTTTGTTCTTCTTCCCAGCCCTTCTTCTTCCCATTAGGAAGTGGTGAAAGGCGGGTGTTTTTTGGGGGACTGTCTTATGTAATTTTGACGTTCGAAAAGTGCTGATTCTCAGCCTAGTTTGAATAAATGACTTTTGAATTTGAATTTTGAATTATTATCATAAGCGACATAAAATAAAAAGAATTGATTACCGCGTATCGGCAAGCGTAGTTTGGGACGCCCAGCAAGATGGACTGATGACCTTTAAAGTAGCTGGGAGAGACTGGACAGGGTTTTGTGGTGTCGCCAGCGAGATGCATATGTCCAGCAGTGGACTGCAATAAGCTGAGTTGATAGATGATTAGAATGAACCCCTGTGAATCCATTAACATTAATCGCTTGTCAAAACTGACCCCCATAGGATGATCGGAGAAAAATGGGGAAAAGAAGGGTTTGTGGCGAGGGTGCGGTTATAAACAAGCTATTGGATTTGAAAGTTTTATGATTGCTTTATCGCGTCATTCCGTCAGTCTTGAGCGAACCGTTGAAATCATGTAATAACTTAAATTACAATTTGTTAGTAAGATAGGTATTCGCAGTGTATAAAGAAAATAAATCTGTATACTAAAATCATACCACCAATATGCTTGAAACGTGATAAAACTATTAAGTAAGTACCTTGTTTGCAAGTATTTACTAGCACACCACACGGAGAACCAACATATTACAAATTTTTCACACAGAAATCTAACCAACCGTAACTTTCCACATTAAATCCCAATCGTCTAAAAAACAGATCAGATAAAATAATCGAAACATATAATATGGCGCCCAGTTATCTGAGTTCACGTTTCGACAATTTGCTAATGGCGAGCGCTGGGACGGCGCGACCCGGACTATTTATCACCCACCTTTCTGCCCACCAATAAAATGGATATCGGTCGCTAATTTACGCACTGATGTATCGCAACACAGAAATGGGAAGAAAATCCACTGAAAGAGAGCTGAGAAACCCTCAAATAAAAAGTAATAAGTTATTATTCGTGTAGTCGTAATTTGTTTTCCACTCTTACCGCCTGGCCACACATTTGCTATAGTGAATATTCGCGCGGTGCGAACGGCGAAGCCTCTAGCGACTAAAACAAATTTACTAGTCAAGCCACGCGTAGGCGAACGGTGCGGCGCGCGGCGGGGCGACCCGCAAAATTTGCCGAGCGAATCGCACGAGCGTCGAGCGTCTGGTGGCGCGGTGGGTGACGGAAACAAATGTATGAATCAGTACGGCGTATGCCACGCGGTGTCGAGCGGCAGACGCGACGAATAGTGCAGAAACCAAACTTAATTATACTTCAGGCTTCGTTCTCGATATAACATTTACCATGCAGCGTCGTTACGCTAGTCGACAACCAATCGCATATTTAGAGCTGAAAGCAAAAACTAAACGCACAAGTGTAGCTATTCCGCTCTATACGTCATCTGTCATTCTTTACGTTTGCGCGGCAACCAGTACGCTGTATTTCCCAAAAAATATTGATTAAAGTGTTTAAAAACGAGTTTAAAGTGTGTTTAAAGTTGGCATTAGTTATCATGCCGAAACGAAAACATGGAAAAGAATATCATCTTCAAAAAATCCAAAGATTACATGAAGCGACTCCGGTACAACACCGATTCATCAGAGTCGTCCTTTTTTCTACACCAGATAAAACAATTGTTTTATATAGTAAAAACGTGTTTCACAGGGCTTAAATACGATATTTATTGTAATACGCGGGTAATGTATGAGATGCATTGACGCTAACAAATAATTCGAGGCGTTTACGAGATAAACGCACGAGTTTTATCATTGTTTTAATGTTTTATACAGTAAAACGTTTTTCACATGCCTTTTAAACAATATTTATTGTGCGACGCGGGTAATGTACGAGATGCATTGACGCGAAATAATAATTCGGGGCGTTTACGAGATAAACGCACGAGTTTTATCATTGTTTTAAACGTTTTATACAGTAAAACGTGTTTTACATAGCTTATAATATTTATTGCACCACGCGGGTAATGTACGAGATGCATTGACGCGAAAAAATAATTCGGGGCGTTTACGAGATAAACGCACGAGTTTTATCATTTACCTATTTTAATGGTGTATTCCAAGAAGCTACAAATCCGCCACTAAGACGACCCGCTGACCGAGGCTACGGTTAGGTATGTATATTATGGTACATTATCAGGGTCAATTTTATGTTTTTGCAGACCGCAAAGTTATGAACTAAAAGAAGTAGTCATTGAACTAGGTACCTAGGTACTTGATGACTGTGTTGAACCACCGGTTTCATTTGACACAAACCAGGATAACACTAATACAGCCATGACTGTAACTAACGCTCTACCTGAGCCTGACCCAGCACCTGTGCTAGACACAGCCTACTAATATTCTATCCCTCGAAGTGCTGCAAGCCGCAAGCATAATGGGATTTGATGCATTAATAAGCATTTATAAGAGCAATAAACAACGACTTAGCTTGTATTTGGAATACCATTTTGAAGAAAGGACTCACCATTTTAGGTGATGCATTATCAATGTTAATCAACAACAACAATAATGATAGAGATTGCTCAGCTCAGTGAGTGTCCAGTACTGCCTACTGGGAGGATGTTAACAGACTTACAGAGATGATCACCTTTATGGTAACAAAACTCTATCTTACCTTTATGGTAACAACCTCTTAGACGCGCCTATAAGACTCTTTTATCTAAAAAGACAAAAGAGTCTTATAGGCTTGCCAAAAACAGGTCAATTTATAAAACTAAAAAGCCAACTACTTTTACCACAACCCATCAGGGACACTTGAGTGGGTCACTTCATTACACCCAACAGAGCATAAATTTGAAACCGTGACCCAAGAAACCACTGACCTCATATCAAGCAAGAAAATATCAAACAACAATACAACCAGTACCAGCCACAGTACACTGTGAGAAAGCCCAAAGCCCCACCACCACAGGACAAGACTCATGCTCGATGCTAAAGGTTAGGTTAGGTTAGGTTAGGTTGCGCTCGTGATGCGGCTCCGGACCAAGAACATGGCTCCGGGGCCCGACGGGATCCACGGCTGCGTGCTAGCCGCTAGCTAGGAGCTTGAGCCCCAACTGAGAGGACTCTACACAGCGTGCCTTGAGCGAGGCCAGTTTCCCACTTTGTGGAAATCTGGTCGTCTGGTCCTGCTCAGGAAGGCGGGGCGCCCTGCGGACTCGCCGTCCGCGTACCGGCCCATAGTGCTGCTTGACGAGGTGGGCAAGCTGTTTGAGCGGATAATCGCAGCCCGCCTCGTCGGCCACTTGTACAGAGAGGGGCCGGACCTGGACGACAGTCAGTTCGGGTTTCGGCATGGGCGCTCCACGATCCACGCTGTGTCGCGGGTTAGAGTCCTGGCGGAGGAAGCGGTGTCCCGGGGCGGGGTGCTGTTGGCGGTGTCCTTGGACATTTCCAACGCCTTCAACACCCTGCCCTGGAGTTGTATTCGGGAGGCACTGCGGTATCATGGGGTGCCTCCCTACCTCCGCCACATCGTTGGGGCTTATCTGTCGGAGAGGTGTGTCACCTACATGGGACGTGATGGTGGAAACCAGTCCCGCATGTCGTGTGGTGTTCCACAGGGCTCGGTTTTAGGCCCGCTCCTGTGGAACATCGGGTACGACTGGGTGCTGAGGGGCGAGCTCGGTGCCGGGGTAGACCTGACGTGTTATGCGGACGACACGCTGGTCACTGCCCGGGGGAGCTCGCACAGGGAGGCAGCGTTGCTGGTGACGGCTGCGGTCTCACAGGTGGTGGGCCGCATACGTCGCCTAGGCCTGGAGGTGGCCCTCAGCAAGTCGGAGGCCATGGTGTTTCATGGCCCCCGGCGGGCGCCGTCACCCGGCTCACACATCGTGGTCGGGGGGGCTCGGATCGCTGTCGAGTCCACCATGAAGTACCTAGGATTGGTGCTCGACAGCCGGTGGGACTTCGGGCCCCACTTCCAACGGCTGACGCCCAAGTTGCTGGGCGCCGCTGGGGCGCTGTCAACGCTGCTTCCCAATTTGGGGGGCCCGAGCGCCGCTTGTAGGTGGCTCTACGTGGGGATCGTGCGATCGATGGCCCTTTACGGGGCCCCGATCTGGGCTGCTGACCTGACGGCCAGTATCATCGCCGTAATGCGCAAGCCGCAGAGGGCGATGGCCGTCAGAGTCATCAGAGGGTATCGCACGATCTCCTACGAGGCGGCTTGTGCACTGGCCGGATCCCCGCCCTGGGACCTCGAGGCGAAAGTACTCGCGTCATCGTATCGGTGGCGCGAGGAAGCGAGGGCGCGGGGCGAGCGACCGATGCAGCGACACATGGAGCTGCATCGGTCTCAGCTTCGCGAGGTCCTGGTGGCGGAATGGCGGGACAGGCTTTCACGCCCTACCGCCGGCCTCGACATCGTCGAGGCGGTCCGGCCGGTGCTCGACCGCTGGCTCGGGAGGAGGCATGGCTCCCTGTCGTTTCGGGTGACGCAGGTGCTCTCGGGGCATGGTTGCTTCGGGAAGTACCTGTGTCGCATAAACAGGGAGCCGGACGCCCGGTGTCACCACTGCGTCGACTGCCGGGAGGACACGGCGTGGCATACGCTGGCAGAGTGTGCCGCTTGGGAGGAGTCACGCCGTGCCCTCATCTCAGAAGTAGGCAGTGACTTGCCGTCGGCAGCGGTGAGTCCTGGGACGCGGTGGTTTCCTACTGCGAGACAGTCGTCTCGCAGAAAGAGGCTGCAGAAAGGGAGAGGGAGATCTCGTCCACTCACCCGGCCCGCAGCAGGCGCACCGGGCGTCGGCGGAGGGCGGACAACGCCCTCTTCCAGCCCCCCTAAATGGGTCCAGGGGTGACGGACACGGGGACGTCCGTCGCCCCCTACACATCAGGACCCGAGGTGGCGGCGCGTAGTGTTCCACGCGCGCCCCTCTGAGACGTCGCGGGGGGATTCGAACACCTCACTCCCCCCCCTGACCCGCGAGGAGGCCCGCAGTGGCGGGCCGGCACCAGCCGGGGGTTGCGGAAGATTTCAAGTTCCCGCGACCCCCGGCGTAGGTGTGAGTTGGAACACCGGGGTGGTTTTTAGTCAGTAAGAGTCTGACAGACCCCTCCGCTCGCCCCAGGGCGGAGGACATCCATGAGGATTTTCCACCCCGGAACAAAAAAAAAAAAAAAAGGTTTGGTTAGCTAGAAGATTAAATAATTTGCCTTGTTGGCAAAGCATCTGTGATAATGTTTCAATATTGAAACATGTCACATGAATTCTCAATACCTTTTACTGATACACCTGATCAGTCACAATCTGAAAAGTCATTATAAAATGATATTTTAAATGATCCTGATATGCATACAGCCATTATTAAATTGCTGACATTAGGTGCGATTTCTCCTTGCACACCATGTGAATACCAATTCATATCTAAAGTGTTTTGATTCCAAAACTGAATGGTAGCAAAATATTTATTCTAAACCTCATAACTTTGTTGATACATGCCATTTTAAAATGGAAGATCACAGAACTGCAGTAGCTCTAATTCTTTTAGAATTTATTGATTTAAAAGAGTTCTCTTTATTGGTAAATATTAATCCAGCTCAGAGGAAGTATTGATGGCTTCAGTATGATAAATTATACGAATTTAATACGTTCCCATATGTCTTGTGTTCTGCACCTTATGTGTTCTCTAAGATTATGAGAGCAGTGGTTACATAATTAAAAAATCTATAGGTCACAAATCAGTACAATACTTTGATTACCTCTTGGGCATTGGTTCTGATTATAAACATGTTTGAAAGATGTTATTGAAACAATTGCTATTTCCTAAAATTCCACATTTCTTATAAATTATGAAAATAGTATATTTAGGTCAGCACAGTGCTGTCAGTTTTCAGGTTTTGTAAAACAAAAATCCATTGAATAATATTGGAAAAAACAGAATTGTAGTATTAAAGACCTTGCTCAGTTAATAGGAAGATTGACTGCCACATGCCTGGTAAGTACATATGTTTGGCTTTACACAAAACTATTGGAACATTAAATATAATCATATAACCGTAAATATCATGGTTTACTTTCAAGTAAAGGCAATATGATAAAGGATTATAATTCACCCAGATATTAAACTAGACCAACAGCAGTGGGCTGATAATATCAATAGTTTACACAAAAGTATAGCATACACAAAATATGATTTGAAAATATTTACAGATGTGTCAAGAAATGGGTGGGGGACCGTTTGTAATGATAATAATTATGGTTTACAGGTTCTGGAATGAGACTGAAAAATTATAAGTATCTAGAACTATTCAACAGAGTACCCTTGTTTGTGTGTTAAATGTCTGTTTAAAAATAAATAAAAAATAAACAATATTAATTAAAAAAAAAATACATTTATATACATATTGTTAAATGTTGATAATATGACTGCCATGTCATATACATAGTAACCAAATGGGAGCTATTCAGTACCCACATTTAAATAACTTTACCAGAAGAATAATGGCAATGCACAATGGTGTAATGATAGACAAATTTGACTATTTGCTTCTTACAAATAATCAAGCAATAACAATGAACAAGAAGTTCAATATTACAGGTGAAGAATCACATAGGTACAGCCAATCCTAACATAAAGTGGGAAATTAATACCTCCACATTCCAGTCCATTGTGACTCAGTTTGGTCAACCTGATAGGAATTGATTTTTGCTTCAAGAATTAATGAAAAATCTCACATTAATTAAAATCTTACATTTCCTGGAAACCGGCCCAGATGCAATGAATATAGATGCTTTCACCGTGTTTGGACGAACGACATTTTTCTTCTTTTTGTTTTTTCGCCTTTTTATGCCCATTTAGTCTATTATTAAGATGTTTACCAAAAAATAAGAATGATAAAGCGACAGGCAATATGGTTATGCCATACTGGCCGTCATAAGCCTGACAGAACCACCCTCTACATGTCCACTTGTTTTTTTATCAGGATGGCATGGCTAAGATACAAAATCGCGTATAAATTATGGTGGGCCATTTGGAAAAAACAAAGTAGGTACTTATAGATCCATTAACACCATCTATACCAATAATTATTATGTTTTTTTTTTTAACCAAGCAATTCAATTAACGACCTTTTATGGGATCCTTAAATTTACATAAGTCAGCTCCTGCTATAATAATAGACTCAAAAATGGGGATGATGACCGCATCAAGAGGCTACTTGAAGGTTCCTAAAAAAAAAAAAAAAAATATAAAAAAATAAAAAAAAATCTTAACTAATACAAATAAAAATAAAAACTATATTTTTACAGTATGGGCTATACAGCACAGCCTTTGTTTCTTATATTAAAATACCTAACAACAGTAAATCATACACATTTCTATTACAGATGCTATTAAAACATTTGGTCTCGGTCGAAGCCAACAGAACCTCTGTTTAGCTTTCAATAAATAATACTAACTTAATACTTTCATTGTGTAAGCCTTACAAACAAGTTTCTGCCTCTACTATCACCATCTCTATAATATAGGTCAATATACCTTCTTTGCATCATAGATATTAGTATCTTTCAGGACATAGTACTAGACATGCCTCGACATCCACTACTAATGCTAAGGGACTATCAATAAATGTAATAAGACAAACAGGAGGCTGAATGCTCTTCCACCTTTCGGTAGATTTTATAATAGGTTAATTCAAACGGATTTGCCCATGCTGTGCTTAATGCTGGACAAAAAATACTTGATTAAGTATTATGAATATTACGTATAATTATTACGTGCCATATAAAGTATGAAAATAAAATTAGACAAGAAGTTCAATATTATGACGAATAATTTGGTTGTATATCTATTATGGTAACTTGTTTCAGTATATGTTGGACAATAAGTGCAATAGTAAGATGAATGAGACTGTTTATCTGTTATTGCCATTTTATTATGTCATTTGTGTCTAAAAACTAAAAGATTTTAATGTTTTATTAGAATACTATTTATTTATAATTTCATGTTTGGAATCTCAATTTTCCTCATAAACTCTTAACATCTGCATGGTAAATGTTATATCGAGAACGAAGCCTGAAGTATAAGCCGAATAATAAGTGATCAAACGAACTTACCTGTTGTGAAGTTCGATCATTATTATACGAAGGGCTTCGTTCGAAGATATAGAGACCCTCCCTACCCTACCCCAGAAAAATTGAGATTCTCTTTTTACTCTAAAATAATGACA
Source organism: Agrochola macilenta (assembly GCA_916701695.1). Classification (NCBI taxonomy): domain Eukaryota; kingdom Metazoa; phylum Arthropoda; class Insecta; order Lepidoptera; family Noctuidae; genus Agrochola; species Agrochola macilenta. The sequence continues at coordinate 23,714,652 of OU753556.1, forward strand.
GATGACGTATAGAGCAGAATAGCTACACTTGTGCGTTTAGTTTTTGCTTTCAGCTCTAAATATGCGATTGGTTGTCGACTAGCGTAACGACGCTGCATGGTAAATGTTATATCTTCGAACGAAGCCCTTCGTATAATAATGATCGAACTTCACAACAGGTAAGTTCGTTTGATCACTTATTGTATTCGCCGCGAAATAATGAATAGGCTTCTGTTTTTTTTTTTGCCGATATCGCTAGGCCTGCTATCTTATCTGCATTAACCTTTTTCTCCAGTTGTGGTTGAATGTTCGAGTATAATCGTAAAAAATATCTGGATAATATATATGTATATATATAGGTAAGTAGTCTGTATTCTATATTCTACATATTATGTCTTGAACCAAAACTACATACTACTAGTCTCCAAGCAATATCGAGATAACTTTTAAAGACATTTCACTCTCAGTCTATAGGTAATACTCGTATGGTCGTGGCGGCGAACGCTACTGCCCGTGGCGTGCAAATTATGCCGCATGGATTGCCGCGCCGCAAGACGCACCGCCGCCGCCGTTCGCGACACCCGTCCCCGTGGCCAGGCGGTAAGGTTGAATGTCACTTGCATTTCATAAATCCACAAGGTATATTTGTTTAAGTGACAGAAAATTTCAATCGTATGAAATGCGAGGTAATAACCAATTACGAGGTAGACTATACCAGAAATTAAATTACCTACCTAAATTGTAGACACCTATTTCCTACAGCTAGAATACTGAACTTTATTTCACTTTTTAGGGGTATGAGGAACAGGGTGTAAAGTTCACTCCATAAAAAAGGGAGGATCCTCCGACCAGACGGGTGTCGTGTCTGGTGGGCAAATGCCCAGAGGTTGAAGTTGGGAGATTGTATACATATATGTCCATCGCGCAGTAAACTCTAATTGCGCGATGCAGGATTTTTGTGACGTCAGGTCTTTGATGCGTAGTTCGCATGTGGCGATTGTAGATGCCGCCACTACTTCATTACGAACTGTCTGGTTTCCTTTAGATGGCTGAAAGAAACACTTCAGTTTGTATTTCTCTATGTGATTGCGTTACCATAAAAGCCTTCTGAACCCTTTTTTTTTGTTAGGTTACTACATGCCGCACCTTCGTACTAAAGTGTTTTTTTTTTTTCATCCAAGTACATTGTGAGTTTTTTAAACAGTATCTTCGACTTGGCCATGTAATTTCTGGTAAAGAATAGCAGTACAGTATCTCATTTATCCTTGTACGTCTGCTTAAAACACAAAAAACCTCTCTATTGTCACTCGTTAGCCACAGGACTATTAGGTACCATTGATAATTTAATAGTGGTTTGTAGTTTTGGAACTTAATTAAACTGTTTAAACAATTTCCCACCACACCACACCACACTACATGCTAACAATTTCAGCCCGTAAATTAATTTACAGCCTGCCATTTTCTGACTTTCCAATTTACTGTCTTTTAGGTCATTAAACATGCGTTGATTCATCAACAAAATCAATTAACAGTTTCAATTTTGGGTACCTACTCTTACGAGAAATCCAATTATTTCAAAAGGTCATGTTGTAACATAAACATAACATCACCCCTTGTTAACCCAAAGAGTTGGGCAGAGGTGTTTAGATAGTACACCCACATTTTGCCAGTTATGTACAAGTCCCATGTAATAGGGGGCGAGCCTATTGCCATCAACCGGGCACAAATCGAGGCTCCGGGCTGCTACTGAGAAATTCCAGACAGAAAAACCCAATAACACTTTGCCCGTCCTGGGAATCGACCAGGACCTCATGATCAGCAGTAGCACTTGCGACCACTAGACCAACGAGACAGTCCGATGGTAGTTTTCAAATAAAATTACACAATGTTGCCCATGGGCCGTATTTTTCTGAATAGTCATGATTTTTTTTCGAGAATTAACTTTAAAAGGGTATCTTTGATATGTTTCAACTTATTCAATTTTTTTTTTTGGGTAGCGTTTGCCATATCTCCTATGTTATTGGCTCGATTTGGCTTCTGTTTATTATTTCTAAAAGCTTATGACTAATTTTATCGGATTAACTAATATTTTTGATTAAAATTTGTCGACAAAGAAAAACTAAATTTTTTTCTAAAAAAAAACAGAAAGTAACTATTTAAAAAAAAGTGTAAGTCCATAAAATCATAGAGGGATATTGAAAAAAAAAAATAAGAAAAATTAAAAAAAAAGGAAAGAAAGACCTTTTTAAGTTTATTTTCGATAATTTGTCATGAATATTCAGAAAAATACGGGCCCGTGCCGATGGGCGACATTGTATTACGATCATGGATTATAAATAATTTTAAATCATACCTAGATGTCTCCTTAATAATCGTGAAATATAATATTTATTCATGAATAGTGAATACATAACGCATAAAATATTCAATTTATTTTGCATCTTATTCCAAACTTTGAGCCAATCTTAAATTTTACCCAAAAATACATTCGACAAAGTTATTACTTGGTACGTGTTTAAAGAATAAGATGTAAAAATGGTGAGAAATATACAGGGTATGCCCTAAAATCTGTTGTTTGATTTCAATTTACATAACATCGTCTTCACATAATTAATGTATACATATATAACATATATACATACATAACTGTAAAACATTTTTAAAAGAGTAACGGTGGAGTTTCTTTCGCATTCTTCTCAATACAATACCTTTTGGAAGAGGCAACTAGAATCAAATATTTTTCTGTAAATGTTGACGTTCAAAAGTGCCTATTTGAAATAAATGATTTGACTTTGACTTTATATTTTTTTATTTTTATTATTATATTACGGATGGATTTTCATACAAGCGTCAGATTCAATATAGCTCATCATCTTCCTGCCCTTGTCCCATGTCACTTGGGGTCGGTGCAACACATTTTCTTCTTCCACTCTCCCCTATCAACCCCTATCAACATTCCTCACCCAATTCATCCATCTTTTCTTTGGCCTTCCTCTCGATTCTTCAATATTTATATTCATCACTCTTTTAGTCACATGTGTTTCCTTCCTCTTCATAGCATGCCCATACCAATCCCAACGATTATTTTTCATGGGTTACAAAAGACATTTATTAACATAGTTATGTAAATTTAATTAACTTGGGATGTTTCGGAGTTTGATGTGTCTATGCAATCCAAAACATTTTATTTTCATACAGAAAAAATACGTTTTAAACCAAGTGAAACACGCCGCTGGAATTTCACGGTATAAATTGCACAGCCTGTACATCGAGGTCGTTCTACTAGATAAGACGATATATGGCACTTGGACTGTAATATATTCTTATTGAAAACACCTCATCACATATTCATACAATATATCTTTGGAATAAGACAATATAACCAAGACGTCACTGCGATATGGCGACATAATGCCAATTCTTGGCGAAATTCGGAATATTTTTTACACATGGCAGAAAATAAACTGAAATCTACCAAAAAAAATTTTTACTACATAAGTATGTTATTTTTTGGCAAACAAGCAGGACGTCCACCTGCTGGTAAGTGGTCACTACCACCTTTTTACATAAGTGAAATTATATTAAAATTTAATAAACCCCCGCCACAAACATTTCCTCATTTCTCTTTCCTACTCCATCATCAAACCCTGTACATCATCTATCTATATCCTATTAATTGAGACTATTCCCATGAGCCCAAACACGATACCTGTGCTGTAAGTTGATAAAGGAGTTGGGTACCTATCCTGCAAATTCCAGGTGATGCTACAGCATCAGTTCGAGGTTACTATGTTCTACTAATATTATTGAAGTAACAAAATACCAAAATTAAAATCGATCAGACCTGTGGAAGACGCTCACATCCATTCATCAACTAGAAACGAGCTGATAATCTTCAAACCAACCACCGCTAAAAACCTGATTTCAAACAAAAAAATCGCATTCAAATCGGTTCACCCATTTAAGAGCTACGGTGCCACAGACAGACACACACACATAGTGGACAAACTTTTAACACCCCTCCTTTTTGCCAGAGGCTTTGCAGGTGCGTTCCCAACCCAGAAAAACTAAGAACATTGTGAGAATACCTGGACTTACAGCTTGTAATCGTCAACAGGACATAATACCTGGATTTACAGCTTGTAATCGTCAACAGGAACAGGCCTCATAAAAAACAAAAAAAAAACTTTTCTGTGTGAAAAGCGACATTTCCCTGCACTGTGCTATTATTTTATGTAAAATATGAATTTACACGTTTTACTCATACAAGGTGGAAGGCGGGGCAGATGAAGCCAAATTAATTTTATTTTCCATTAAAGTTCATCGCCCATTGTAACAGTACCGCTCCAGCGCAGTAACGCCGGGGCATTACTTCTTTTTAGGTTTTCAGCGATAGCCAGAGTCGACGTCATAACGTCAACTCTGGCTATCGCTGAAAACCAGCGCTGGGGCTCTATCTCGCATAGGATTGCAGCAATATGCTGACCTCTGACACAAGGTTAGTTACTAATTATACGGAAACAAAAAGAAGAGTATTATGATTGAAAGCAATCTAAAATGGAACGGTTGTACAAAGTAAAATGCATACTGTAGGAGCCAATGGTTGTAGGCACCGTACATTATCACTTTGTTAATGTTGGTTTAGTTATGGAGTACACAGAAAGAACCACAAGTTGAGTTTAAAGTTATATTAAAATATAGAAGGTTAACAAGTTAAAGTGGTAGCGATTCTTTCTCTCGACGAGTGCTTAGTTTCACAGTTATTGTCTGACTCAATGTGCATTGCTTAAAACGTTATAATTATAGCATAATATTTGTGACGCACGACATCTAAGTAGGTTGCTGCGTTCGCAAAGTAAATGTACGGTTGATGAGACCGTACATGTTGGCAACCCCACAAAGATGTAAAGAAAGTAATGAAAGATTGTCAAGAGAAGAAACTCTATTACAAATAAACTAATAATAAATTAATCGAAGTTAAACGCGATGTTGTCTGCATGACGCGGGCGTACCGCTTGCAGTTCTGCTTGGCTCGCCGTGTGAATGTTTTCTTCTTGTTTTCTGTGTTGTATCGGTTGCAGTTCCATCTCTTCAAACCAATTGTTCGTAGCTGTACGGCTCCTAGTTTGTTTTGAGCGACAAGATGGTCCGTATCTCTTTACCAACAGCCCCACAGAGACAGTGACGATTACTCCCACTATAGTATAAGAGACGGCGTATTGGTGTATGTCATGAGTGGAAATGGTTGATGGAAGGTAGTTTTCTTGTGTTTTCATACTAGCTAATCGCTTGTCGATTTCCTCCAATTCTGCAGTTTCTGGCAACATCACGTGCGACATATTATGTGTTATGTTCACAATGTTATTTACCATTGAGTTCAGCGACGGTATGTTCATGGAAAGATCCATCTTAATGTTGCTATTGTATTGGTTATGCGAGTGAATTGTTAATTCCTTCGATTGCAACAAGCAACCCTGTGCCAAGGTCAGTATCCCAGAGGTCATGGAGTGCGTAGTGATATCATTTTCACACACAATTCGTATTGTGCAAGTTCCGCAACAAATCGCCAGCCAAGTATTCGCTGTGTGTAACGCGATCCACTCCTGCTTACATAGCACATTTTTACGTCACAAGGTGAGGTCGTTCGATGACCCAATATTTTTGCTTCACAGGGGGCATTGCTGTTATGCAAGTTGAATATCGGCAGATTCTTGTTGCATATCAAATTTCCTGGTTGAATATGACTACACTGCTTCATGTCATCTTCAGATAAAGAGACGTAAGTGCTCTTCCCAAAGTTTACTGCTATGTACTGCGAAGCTAGTTGGACGATGACTGTTCCTGTGCTTGTTTTCATGGGCAACGGAGTAGCTTGGTATAGAGTGAAGTCTTCATCTGAGATCAATGGGACGTGTATCTTGAACAAGAAGTAGTTAGTGGTCACTCGCGCTCTCACGTATAGCAGTTTGTAGAGGTCTTTGATATCGTTTCTGATGTTTCGGACAGGCAACGACGAGGTCCTCGGGAGTTTGCCCGCGATTTCAGTTAGTTGCTCAATCAAGTTGACAGGTGTAAGTAGGTGGATGTCTATATGCCCTTTGTAGACATCAGTTAGGCTCTCAAACAGCATCTCTTGAACCCTCTCTAAATTGGTAATCAGCAGATATGCTGTTAGTGAGGCCGAGTTGAAGTAGTTAGTAGCCATCACTACTTCCATTTCAGACTCCACTTTGGCTAAGTTGGTGTTCGTCTGCGCCATGAAGTCGTCCATTAAACCAAACTGTCGCATGATGTTTTGTTCATTCTTCTTCAGCATTTTGTTTTAAAGTTCGACAATTGAAGTTTGATTTTTTATCAAATCAAGTAGATAGTTTTCATTATTTTGGACAGCTTGTATGTCGTTGTGGTATTTATCTGCAAACCGTTGATCTAGAATACCGAAGAGGCTGTTAGCAACATATCCTACTCCATCAATCAGTCCTCGTTTCTTACGATTACTCAAGTGCTTGTGAGGAGCTAGGAGTATAGTGTTGTAGTAGCTCAATATTTCCATTTCGTGATTAAGCTGTTCTAAAGTTGTTTTGCAGTATCTTGGGTCGGTTTTTTGGCACAGTTCGTTCAATCCCTGATGTACTCCGTCCCAGTAAGTAGTTAAGTTATACATAAGTAGTAGTAGCACATAAGTAGTGTCCATTCGTCATGAATCACTTGTACGTTTCCTATTGTGTCGTAATAAATCGGCCGCTCAAGTTCGAAGTTAGTAATTTGAACGCCAGACGTCACGATTTCGCCATATGACCCAGTTATTAACGTAAATACAATTAATAACATTGTAAGAAATGTCGAAAAACATTTATTTCCGCCCGTCTTTGGCACGGCTAGAGTTTTCTTTTCTGAGTGATCTTGGACGCTGTTCTCGATAGGAAGTGGTGACAGTTTCACGACTGAACGTTTGATGATGCCAGATTGAGTTTTAACCGTGGTCACTCGAACATAACCGTCGGAACCGGGATGCAGTTCAAGTACGCGCCCCATGGCCCACTTTCCTGGTGGCAAGTTGTTGTCCTTGATCACGACTATGTCGCCTTCCTGGACGTTATTTTTTGGTTTGTTCCATTTGCCCCTGAACTGGAGTTGTGTTAAGTATTCACTCGACCAACTCTTCCAAAATTGGTGCAGCATCTGCTCTGTTAGCTGCCACCGTTGACGTAAATTAAATTTATTTACGTCACAATACGTTGATATTGGTAGTGACATCGTTGGGCTTCCAGTCAGGAAATGACCCGGTGTTAGGTAGTTTTGAGATTCATCGGGATCTTCAGTGAGTGGACAGAGAGGTCTTGAGTTCATACAGGCTTCTATTTTTGCCAGTAGTGTAGTAAACTCCTCGATTGTCAGTTTCTGGTCTCCTAGTACACGGTGAAGATGATGTTTCATCGATTTTACGGCTGCTTCCCACAGACCACCAGCACTTGGCCACGCGGGAGCGTTGAAGTGCCATTCTACCTCCATTTTTCCGATGTCGTTGAAGAAGTCCGGCGAAAGCTCTTGTTTAAACAGTTCAAATTTATTGCGCAACATCTTCGAAGCTCCAATGAAATTAGTGCCGCAGTCTGAGTACATTTGTTTCGGTGTCCCGCGTCTAGCGCACATGCGCTGAAAAGCGGCAATGAACGTTTGAGTGCTTAAGTCAGACACCAGTTCAATGTGTACAGCTTTAGTAGCAATGCATACGAAAATAGCGATGTACCCCTTTGTAGTCTTTACTCCTCTTCCTTTGTTTAGTTTGACTTGCACGTGTCCAGTGAAGTCTACACCAGTATGTGTAAAAGGTCGGGATGGGGTAGCTCTCTGTTGAGGTAAGTCCGCCATAAGTTGGTAGTTATCTGTTGGTCTATAGCGGTGCCATCGCACGCAACGTCGCAGTTGAGTTTTTACAGCTCTGTTGCTTCCGACAATCCAGTATCGCTGTCGGATTTGAGCCAATGTCAGCCGCGCACCTCCATGAAGTTTTGTAAGGTGTGCTTGTTCAATTACGAGCTGAGTTAGTCGTCCCATTCGAGGAAGAATTATAGGATTTTTCATCTCGAAGGGCAAGTAGGAATTTCTCAGTCTTCCCCCGACTCTTATAATCCCTTTTTCATCCATATAAGGATTCAGTTTATAAAGAATGCTCTTGTTGTTTACAGTTCCGTTTGCTTTCTGTTGTTTGTATTCATTTTCAAACTCCGTACTCTGCACATATTTAATTACTCGGTCGGCTGCTAGCTTGAGTTCACTCACACTTAGGTAGTTGGTTTCAAATTTCATCTTGGAGCGTGCCGTCGCGATAAAGCGCAGTACCTGAGCCGTTACTCGAATAACTTGCGTTAATGAACTATATTTATGTAATAAGTTATTTATAAAATGTTCCTTGTTCCTCGGCACCGTTGTGATTGCCACTGCTAAGTTGACACTTTCATGGTTGGTTGTAAACAAACATGTGGAGTTTCTCATGAGGTCAGAGTATTCTGCGCTTTTCAGGAATTCCGGACCTTGCCACCAGAGATCGAAGTTTACTAGTTTGCTCGGCAACATTCCTCTAGATGCACAGTCAGCAGGGTTCTGTGCCGATTTAACGTAGCGCCACTTGTCGGAAGGAATAATTTGTTTTATTTTGACAATACTGTTGGACACGTATTTATCCCACCTCGATGCATCTCCTTGTAGCCACGCTAAGACTACTTGAGAGTCACACCATGCTTGTATTGACAAATTGTATCCATCTAAAGCTTCCGTAGTTTTTTTCATGAGTTTAGCCAACAGTAGTGCGCCACATAGTTCCAATTTCGGCAACGTGGTTTTTTGTGATAGAGGCGCGACCCTGGTTTTAGCGACGAGTAAAGTTACAGTCGGTATATTATCTTCTTCGTTCCTTACACGGCTGTATATGACACACGCGTACGCCTTTTCACTCGCATCGCAAAATCCCAGCAATTCTATTGATTGTTGTACACCAATCCATCGATTTAGTTTTATTTTCCTTACATTTGGAAGTTCAGTTTTCAATTTGGCCCAATCATTTAGTATGTCACTCGGTAGTTCTTCATCCCATACAAGTTTGCTATTCCATACTCTTTGAAATAATAGTTTCGCCGACACTGTTATGGGAGCCAACCAACCCAAAGGATCATACAGTTTCGAAATTTCGGAAAGTAAGTGCCTTTTCGTTGTCCGACCCTTCGAATTTTCTTCCAGACTCCAGTTAAACATGAATGTGTCGATGTTTGGGTTCCAGCCGAGTCCAAGCATTTTTGTCGAGTCTTCAGTTTTGAAATCAAATATGCTTTTAATTGATATTTGATCGTCAGTTAAACTCTCCAGTAGCGCGGGGTGGTTAGCTGACCACTTTCGTAAGCTCATGCCGCCGCCCTTCAGTAAGTTTATGAGGGAACTTTGTAAGTCTTTAGCTTTATCCAGAGAGTAGTGACCGCTAATCACATCATCAACGTAGAACTCGTTGAGTAATGTATTGGCGGCCTCTGGATATTTATGGCCGTCATCCAGGGCTAACTGCTTCATGGTTCTCATAGCCAACCATGGCGCGCACTTGGTCCCGTATGTCACAGTGCAAAGTTGAAATTCTTGTAACCTTTCAGCGGGAGAGTCGCGCCATATTATCTTCTGAAGTGATTGTCTTCTCTATATCGGCGGTAAAAGCGTACTTGTAGGACCTCCACTTTAGTATAAGTGATTGAATGTCCTTCTGTAGATTTGGACCCTTTTCCATTAATCATGAAAAAAACTACGGAAGCTTTAGATGGATACAATTTGTCAATACAAGCATGGTGTGACTCTCAAGTAGTCTTAGCGTGGCTACAAGGAGATGCATCGAGGTGGGATAAATACGTGTCCAACAGTATTGTCAAAATAAAACAAATTATTCCTTCCGACAAGTGGCGCTACGTTAAATCGGCACAGAACCCTGCTGACTGTGCATCTAGAGAAATGTTGCCGAGCAAACTAGTAAACTTCGATCTCTGGTGGCAAGGTCCGGAATTCCTGAAAAGCGCAGAATACTCTGACCTCATGAGAAACTCCACATGTTTGTTTACAACCAACCATGAAAGTGTCAACTTAGCAGTGGCAATCACAACGGTGCCGAGGAACAAGGAACATTTTATAAATAACTTATTACATAAATATAGTTCATTAACGCAAGTTATTCGAGTAACGGCTCAGGTACTGCGCTTTATCGCGACGGCACGCTCCAAGATGAAATTTGAAACCAACTACCTAAGTGTGAGTGAACTCAAGCTAGCAGCCGACCGAGTAATTAAATATGTGCAGAGTACGGAGTTTGAAAATGAATACAAACAACAGAAAGCAAACGGAACTGTAAACAACAAGAGCATTCTTTATAAACTGAATCCTTATATGGATGAAAAAGGGATTATAAGAGTCGGGGGAAGACTGAGAAATTCCTACTTGCCCTTCGAGATGAAAAATCCTATAATTCTTCCTCGAATGGGACGACTAACTCAGCTCGTAATTGAACAAGCACACCTTACAAAACTTCATGGAGGTGCGCGGCTGACATTGGCTCAAATCCGACAGCGATACTGGATTGTCGGAAGCAACAGAGCTGTAAAAACTCAACTGCGACGTTGCGTGCGATGGCACCGCTATAGACCAACAGATAACTACCAACTTATGGCGGACTTACCTCAACAGAGAGCTACCCCATCCCGACCTTTTACACATACTGGTGTAGACTTCACTGGACACGTGCAAGTCAAACTAAACAAAGGAAGAGGAGTAAAGACTACAAAGGGGTACATCGCTATTTTCGTATGCATTGCTACTAAAGCTGTACACATTGAACTGGTGTCTGACTTAACACAACTCCAGTTCAGGGGCAAATGGAACAAACCAAAAAATAACGTCCAGGAAGGCGACATAGTCTTGATCAAGGACAACAACTTGCCACCAGGAAAGTGGGCCATGGGGCGCGTACTTGCACTGCATCCCGGTTCCGACGGTTATGTTCGAGTGACCACGGTTAAAACTCAATCTGGCATCATCAAACGTTCAGTCGTGAAACTGTCACCACTTCCTATCGAGAACAGCGTCCAAGATCACTCAGAAAAGAAAACTCTAGCCGTGCCAAAGACGGGCGGAAATAAATGTTTTTCGACATTTCTTACAATGGTATTAATTGTATTTACGTTAATAACTGGGTCATATGGCGAAATCGTGACGTCTGGCGTTCAAATTACTAACTTCGAACTTGAGCGGCCGATTTATTACGACACAATAGGAAACGTACAAGTGATTCATGACGAATGGACACTACTTATGTACTACTACTACTTATGTATAACTTAACTACTTACTGGGACGGAGTACATCAGGGATTGAACGAACTGTGCCAAAAAACCGACCCAAGATACTGCAAAACAACTTTAGAACAGCTTAACCACGAAATGGAAATACTGAGCTACTACAACACTATACTCCTAGCTCCTCACAAGCACTTGAGTAATCGTAAGAAACGAGGACTGATTGATGGAGTAGGATATGTTGCTAACAGCCTCTTCGGTATTCTAGATAAACGGTTCGCAGATAAATACCACAACGACATACAAGCTGTCCAAAATAATGAAAACTATCTACTTGATTTGATAAAAAATCAAACTGCAATTGTCGAATTTCAAAACAATATGCTGAAGAAGAATGAACAAAACATCATGCGACAGTTTGGTTTAATGGACGACTTCATGGCGCAGACGAACACCAACTTAGCCAAAGTGGAGTCTGAAATGGAAGTAGTGATGGCTACTAACTACTTCAACTCGGCCTCACTAACAGCATATCTGCTGATTACCAATTTAGAGAGGGTTCAAGAGATGCTGTTTGAGAGCCTAACTGATGTCTACAAAGGGCATATAGACATCCACCTACTTACACCTGTCAACTTGATTGAGCAACTAACTGAAATCGCGGGCAAACTCCCGAGGACCTCGTCGTTGCCTGTCCGAAACATCAGAAACGATATCAAAGACCTCTACAAACTGCTATACGTGAGAGCGCGAGTGACCACTAACTACTTCTTGTTCAAGATACACGTCCCATTGATCTCAGATGAAGACTTCACTCTATACCAAGCTACTCCGTTGCCCATGAAAACAAGCACAGGAACAGTCATCGTCCAACTAGCTTCGCAGTACATAGCAGTAAACTTTGGGAAGAGCACTTACGTCTCTTTATCTGAAGATGACATGAAGCAGTGTAGTCATATTCAACCAGGAAATTTGATATGCAACAAGAATCTGCCGATATTCAACTTGCATAACAGCAATGCCCCCTGTGAAGCAAAAATATTGGGTCATCGAACGACCTCACCTTGTGACGTAAAAATGTGCTATGTAAGCAGGAGTGGATCGCGTTACACACAGCGAATACTTGGCTGGCGATTTGTTGCGGAACTTGCACAATACGAATTGTGTGTGAAAATGATATCACTACGCACTCCATGACCTCTGGGATACTGACCTTGGACAGGGTTGCTTGTTGCAATCGAAGGAATTAACAATTCACTCGCATAACCAATACAATAGCAACATTAAGATGGATCTTTCCATGAACATACCGTCGCTGAACTCAATGGTAAATAACATTGTGAACATAACACATAATATGTCGCACGTGATGTTGCCAGAAACTGCAGAATTGGAGGAAATCGACAAGCGATTAGCTAGTATGAAAACACAAGAAAACTACCTTCCATCAACCATTTCCACTCATGACATACACCAATACGCCGTCTCTTATACTATAGTGGGAGTAATCGTCACTGTCTCTGTGGGGCTGTTGGTAAAGAGATACGGACCATCTTGTCGCTCAAAACAAACTAGGAGCCGTACAGCTACGAACAATCGGTTTGAAGAGATTGAACTGCAACCGATACAACAAGTACGGTTGATGAGACCGTACACATACATTGATACTCTTTACTACATATCAAATTCGAATACCAACAGGGGTAACGTCGAAAATATCAGTCATGGAAATATTATTACCCTATTCATAATATTGCAACGAAATATTTTATTCGAAGTTTGATTTAGCAAATTCGCTAAAAATACTACCCGAGATGCCTCGTGAAAGTATTTCGCAATCTGATAGATTGAAAAATAAACTGAATTGAAAGTTTTCGATATTCCTGATTTTATTGGAGAGTATTCAGTTTTTATTAAAGGTCAAAATGCTGACATGCACACAAATTAAACAGAGCCACGAGTGGATGTGTGTGCTCAATTAAAAATACGGGCCACGTAATGGTGTGTAAGTGTGCGCGTGTGTGTGACGGTGTTTGAGTGAGGGGGTGCGTGTGTGTATTTGATATATCCGATACGAGCAATGTACAAAATTTCGTAATATCAAAGCTGAATAATGAGTTCTCTCAGCAATGTTAGTTGTTCTTTTTTTTCAATTGATTCTGTTAGCCTGGAAAGTTACAAGAATTGTAATTTATATTAGCACTGAATGTCTAGTATTAGCGTTCGTTTTAGAGTGTGATATTTTTTTAAAGCAGCTATAAAATACCTAAAGTACAGTGGGTTGCCAAATTAATAGGGACAGTCACATTTTTTATCAATTTCTTACTTTGGGCGCACTTGACTGCAGTTTTAAGTGGTACAAGCGTTCCAGAAATGTATTATTTATATTCGTTGTGTCTCTGTAACTCAAATTTTAAGTGGTTGTTGATATTTAAAGTGTATATTTATTTACTACAATTTTTTAAGTTACGTGAGAGCCGTAGTGAACTTTATAAGCTAATCAGTGAAAGATGAATTTGAATATTATAACAAAGTTAATTTTATATTTATGCTAGAAAATTTTGATAAAATGTAAGTATTGTCATTATGTTATTATAAAATTTAATGATTTATTAAATGATGGTAAAAATAATATTTATTTTTATTTTTTTTGCTTTCAGTATGAATCGGGTGCGAAAAGATAAAAAAATATTTAAAAAAATGCAATAAAATCCTATTCCAGCATACCAATCATTACCAAACGGAAATAGCAGACATTGCTAGTGTTTCTAATTCGGCACAAAAATTAAATTGGACTTAAATCTGCCAATTTCGCCTAAGAAAAAAGGCAATGGCGGCCGAAAACGCAGCCATACCCCACGTTCAGATTGGATAATTAGAGATATCTGTTTTCAAAGCAGAAATAAAAGTGCTTTACTGTTAACTCAGTTAGTCCAGGTGTCTGGAATACTAGTGTCCAAGAGAACTATGCAGCGCAGATTGGCAGAAGAAGGCTTGACAGGTCATCGTCCTGTGAAAAAACCATGGTTGACTGATGCAATAAAGAAGAAACGCCTAGCATGGGCTCGGGAACACCGCCAAAAGACGGTTGAGGATTGGAATAAGGTCAGTTTGCATTATTACTGGTATTTTACACCACTTAAAATAATAATTTTCAAAATAATAAACAAAAATAATTTTTTTTCAGGTATTTTTCTCGGATGAGTTAAAGTTTGACATTCTAGCCGACAAGTGCAGCTTTGTCAGGGGACGTCCAGGAGAAAAATACCATCCCAACTGAATCGTGAAGAGGGTAAAACACCCTGTTGAAATAATGGTGTGGTCTGTGATAAGAGCCAAGGGGGTTGAGCGCCTGTACATTGTCCAGGGAACCATGAAACAAGACCAGTACAGACAAGTTTTACAAATTCGCCTGGTACCGACACTTGAAGAATGGCTCCCTGATGGTGAGGAAATTTATGTTTATGCATGGTTCAGCACCATGCCATAAAGTCAGAAGCATTACCAAGTTCTTGGCAGACCACAACATTCCAGTTTTTACATTGACCTTGTAATTCTCCTGACATGAACCCCATAGAAAATGTATGGATTACCAAGATGAGATTACCAAGGCCGAAATGATAACCACCAAGGTCAGGCTGATAGAAAAGCTCATTAATGTTTTGGCATCACAACCCTAAGATAAAAGAAAGTGCCAAACAGTTCATAGAAAGCATGCCCAGGGGTAGAGAAGCACTAATTGAGGCGAAAGTAAATGTCACTAAGTACTGATCACTACTAAGTAACATTTATTTTCGCCTATTTATGTACTTAATTATTATTATTTATATTTATTTTGTTATTATTTTACTTCCGTATTAACTGTTGTGTATAATTAAAGCTTTTATCATTAAAAAAATGTGTTTTCCTAATTAATTTAAGACTCATACTTCACAAATACAAAAAAAATTGTGACTGTCCCTAATAATATGGCAACCCACTATAGGCATTTAATGAGTCTCGACAACATTGAATCTGTAATAAATGTTTGCACTGATTTTCAGGGTGGTATATTCACTATTCGAGTAAATCTTTATCCCTACTGTGAATCAGTTAAAGTATCTTATAACTACTCACAAGAACCTCTTGGATTTCAAACTTTTGTTGAAATAGCAATGTCATCAACCTCTCACTAGTGCTGCATCGAGTATATAATTTGAAGGTAATAGGTATCGACGTTCCATAGCTCATCGCACTTTCCATTGCTGTTCGAATACTGATGAACGATGCGACGCCCATTTGACTGCCGATATCCTGTTAGCGATAGGTCCTAGCGATGATTGAAATAGTCGAAATGTTCTAGATTTTGAATGTTGTTGTTTTGACGATGTAAACAGTGCACTCTCAATGGTTACGGATTGGTTTACGACAAATAACCTAGTTCTAAATACTAAGAAAACGAAATGTGTAAAGTTTGCCCTACCAAATGTTAGAAATCTAGGTCCCAACATCGTCTTAGATAAAGAGGTGCTTGAATCTATAAACTCGGCGGTTTTTCTGGGCATAACAGTAGATGCCAAACTTCAGTGGGGCCCACATATATCGAGCCTAGCGGGAAGGCTCAGTTCAGCCGCCTACGCCGTCAGGAAAGTAAGACAATACACTGACGTCGATACAGCTCGGTTAGTCTATTTTAGTTATTTTCATAGCGTTATGTCCTACGGTCTTCTGCTGTGGGGCAAAGCTGCTGATATTCAAAATATATTTGTTCTTCAAAAACGAGCTGTTCGCGCTATTTACCAGCTTGGTGCCAGAGTTTCTCTGAGAGATTTTTTCAAAGATATTGGTATCCTCACGGTGGCATCTCAATTCATCTTCGCCAATATCTTATATATGAGGCAAAATATACACTTATACACAAAAAACAGTGATTTTCACAATGTTAACACTAGAAATAAGGACAAACTACGAGCTCCCTTTCACCGGCTTCATAAGGTTCATAACTCATTTGTTGGGCTTGGTATAACCTTTTATAACAAGCTACCCTCTTCTTTGCTAGATTTGCCTTTTAATGCGTTTAAAACGAAAGTAAAATCCAATCTTTGTTCAAAGGCATACTATTCTATCAACGACTACTTAAATGATAAGAATAGTTGGTCGCTGTGATTAACTCAAGACAATGTTTATGTTCTTTCTCCAGCTTACGTACTGACAAGTTATATGAGTTTATATAATTGATTATTTTATTTGACTTTTTAAGTCAGTTATTTTAATTTATTTTTGACAAAATCATCACACTGTTTTTTTATGAGTTGTATTGCAATATGTGGTTAGCTAGTGACCTCGACAATTGATGTTATTATTTACTGTTATTAGTAATTAACTCTTTGTTTATTTATTTTACATCGATGGTCCTAGTTTATCATTTATAACTTCCAGTTACAACTATATGTAAGCGGGCACGCCCTTTATGCCTGGAGGCTTTTTTATTTAGATATTAAATTCTGTTTACGTTTAGTTTTTTTATTTCGGCCTGAGTATCGATGATTGATTGGTTGAGTTCTCGATGATTTTGTTTGGTATATTGGCGTGTGCTAGTTAACATATGGCTAATAATTTGAATTATGTTTTGTGTTGCGTAATGTAAATTATTTTGAATACTATTATATAGAATCCTTTTTTTGTTCTTCTAACTGAACAGACAGCTGTGCTGCTGGGGAGTTTGTTGCGCCACTTCTTCTTCCCAGCTAATGCACTAGGAAGTGGTGAAGGGTGGGCGTTTTGGGGGACTGTCTTATGTAATTTTGACGTTCGAAAAGTGCTGATTCTCAGCCTAGTTTGAATAAATGACTTTTGTTTTTTTTTTTTTTTTGTTACTGTTAAAGTGCTTACCCCTAATACAAGGGGTTATATCAATTATTGGGAAAATTCACCTCTAGAATAGCACGAAAAGTCCGTAAATATACCTAAAGACTTTTCTGAGATTTGTAGTGTAATAAGAGATAATCTACATGTAGTAGTAGAAGTTGTGAATGTGTATCGCGCAGACCCGCCCACAATTATGTCTGTTTTTGAACCGCGCTTGTTTCACTTCGTTTATTAATATTATTTTGATTGTTTACGTCTATTACTTACATTCAACTTCGTAATAGTTCTCTTAAATAGTTAATTTAACAAGCCAAAGAGCTCAGAACAAGTCAGCTCTTTGTCCGTTCCACGCTAAATTTTATAAACACAACTTTAACCTACCAACAAAGTAATTTCACAGATCTCAGAATGATTATTATATTTTATTTAAAGAACGTTCGCATGCTAATCTCAGTCTCAATCTGTCAAAAAGACAATCAATTTACGAACATTTTTGAAAGTTTTCACATGAACGGGAATTGGCCTTCAAACTCACATTGGCATAAAAAGATTAAAAGCTGTAGGTAGCAATAAAGTTTACTCATCACAAATTCTGACAATAATTACTTAATATGTTAGGTATCTTGTTTATTATGCACACAAAGAACAAGATCACATAAACTAAAGCTGCTGCTGTAGATGCATACGCTTACAGCAGCATCTTCTTCTATTCCATAGACATAATTATAGTACAAGAAATATGGACCTATTAGTTCAACCAGGTTTCATACTGGCTAAAGTGGACTCATCTTTCATGGGATACTGTTTAAAATGTTACAATAAAATTCCTCCCCACATACTTCAACTGAATGAGACGAAATTCAAATCTTGTATAAAATGCACACTATGCAGGCAGGCATATTATAAGTTGGGGGATTACATCGCTGATAAAAATACTTGGCTCAATGCTGGTCCTGCTTCACAACCATAACTATTTGATTAACATTTGAAAATACTGTTGTAGCTGCTGAAGAGTTTAAGACCATATTTGCATTGTACATATAAAATCAATTTCCTTTGTATTATATAATTTCAGAGCACAGGTGTAATTACTATGTACTAAAGAGCTAACATTTACCGGGTGGTACGTCTTTTATTGACTTGAATGTGCCCTGGCGGCTGTGAGTATGTCATGCTCACTCAGATGTCTCGCTGATGGTGGCGCGTGTGTGGGATCATTTAAATCCCTTCAAAATGGTTGAGCTGAATGGTGCTAATCCATGCGTCATGTTCGTGAACGGGCGCCGTCAATTGGGACTGGTCATCTCTTAGCTGCCTTGGCTGATTTAAATTTTTGAATTGTTCTTTGTTTTATATTTTTATTACGGACGCTTCTAACGCGCACGTCTTTCTACATTGTTCTCACATGTTTAATTTCAACATGAATGATGTAACAAATATGTTGTAACAATTTATTTAAAAGAGTGTCCGTGGAGTTTCTTGCCCGTTCTTCTCCATAGGTACGAGTACCTACTACGCTTTCAAATGGGCAACTAGCTCCATTATTCTGACTGACCGATTCCTTGCTGCAGCTGTGCTTGACTGTGATTGAAGCATGGCAACTATTCTACATTTACACGTTATGAAATAGGTTGAGTTGATACTATTATTAAGAACAGTACTTACGAGCTTCTTGTGAAAAGGCCCAATAAATACAAGGGCTAACGCCGTAACTATTTCCCTAATGTAGGTAACCACATGAGCCCTGAATATTAAAACACAAAAAATACAATCCATAATTTATATGGAAATAAAATGACACGAAACTAACGGAGAGTCATAAACTCTCTGTTATTGTAATTCAGTTTACTGTCGGATATCAGAATTCACATCAGAAACCATTTTTTTTTACCCTAAAAACTAATCTCCCTTCCTTAAAGAAAATAAAACGAAAAAAATACAAATCTAAAAGCATAAACTTACATATAAGGAAAGAAAACCTCAATCGAAGTAAGGACGTAGTTGGAACATTCAAATACATAAATCTTTGGGGCGACGTTAAGTTTTTTATGCCTGTGCCGATAAGTAGCCCGCTCCCTCGGGCATACTTACACATTCAGAATATCTTACAGAACGCGCACTTGCGACTAGTCGGATGGCAGTTTGTCTGCGACGTAAAATATGATTACATGGGATAATATTTAAACAGCCGACCAGTTATTCATGTTGTTATGGTGTCCTGCTAGGAAGAGGCATGCATGGAATAGTTTTGAGGCTTTTAGTGAAGTTTTTTTCAACCGTTTGTTGGTCAACCAATTACCTACGTACTTATTATTAAGTTTACCAGTATTACTTTTGTTTTTAATCCTTTAAATTTGATAGTAGCAGCACCAACAAAAAGTCGGGCGCTAATTGAAGTCGTTAAAGTGTGTGCACCGCTTACCACTGCAGATTTCACCGTAGTATTTGGTTTTACGGCCAAGAGTAGAAGTAGTCCTAGATTTTACAGCTTCTGACTGTTAGAGCAGTCATTCTACGTTTTCAAACTTATGTAAGTTAACGTGATCTTTGTAATAAACTTAGTTAGTTATGTCGTAAACTGAACGTTATTGGCAATCATGCAAACTTACCGAGAACTTACCGAGTGACTGAGAACAGCTTTATTATCAGTGATCCAAGAAGAAGGTACCAGATATAAAAAATTGTTAGCTATTATTAGATGCGTTCAGGCCCCCATGCCTCATACTAATAAACTTACACATAGGTACGGTAAACACAGGTATGGTAAAAAAAAAAAAACTCATCTCTCAAATCAGCACCTTCGAAAGCGAATAAATAAAACTCCGAGCTAGATTAATTCTCACTCAAAAGTGTAGAACGACGCAAAATAAGAGTAAAAGCATAGTTATTGATTCTCTAATTTAGTTTGCGCGAACGAATGGAACGAATCTCAAATACGGGCGGCTCGGGGCGCCGGCGCCGTCGGGTGGCTGATGCTCAACTTGATTTGCCCGGTTAAAACGAACTTGACTGCTTTATTTGTAGAACTAACTGTACAGCCGGTGATAAGATACAGCGAATGGTACCTATATTTTATTGGCTGTTGCTTTAACTCGGTGATAAATTATTTAAAACTACTGCTTCGTCGGTTCAGTAGTCGCGAGCACTACTGCTTGCTGAGCATGAGGTCCCGGGTTCGATTCCTAGGTCGGAAAAAGTGTTATTGGGTTTTTTCATCTGGAATTTCTCAGTAGCAGCCTGTAGTCTCGATTTGTGCCCGGTTGATGGCAATAGGCTTGACCCTTATTACATGGGACTGAAACATAACTGGTGAAATGTGGGTGTACGAGATAGTTCACCCACATTTCCGGGTAATTTCAGAGTTAGGCAGGGATAGGAGGAGATAGTTCACCCACATTTCCGGGTAATTTCAGAGTTAGGCAGGGATAGGAGGAGATAGTTCACCCACATTTCCGGGTAATTTCAGAGTTTTAAAGGGTTAGGCAGAGGTGCACATAGGTGCACCTCTGCCTAACCCTTCGGGGACCACAGGCTGTATGTGCTATGTACATTATTTAAAACTTTCATCCTGAAGAAGTGGTTTGCAATTATTTTCAGTCTAAATTTCGTTTCGCATTCTAAAGATTCTGTAGTTAAGGAAGTAATTTTTATAAAGCATACGGTGTGAGACTGATTTGTATTGTAACAAGCGTGGGCCCGATGTGTATTTCCATCGGAAAAAATTACGAACTTCCATACAAACTTTCATCCCCTATTTAACTCAATATATGAGATGAATTTTCAAAAATCCTTTCTTACTTTCTATTTAAAAGAAATAAACATGAAGTATTTTTAAGTTAATTAATTAACTAATTAGGCTTTATGTTCTAAATATATAAAATTAACTTTTTACACTTTGAAAAGTTAAACTGTTTACCTCTCTCAGTTGATGTCATGAAAAGGATTTTAAAATGTTAAGAATTTTGTTTACCTAGATTCTTCTTAAAGGAAGTACCCAATAAAATACTTAAATATCACCGAACATTCAACGTAGTAAATTCTTAAATCAGATAAGTATATTTGTAGACATGTTCAACAAAATGTTTGAACGCTACTTAAGAACGCTGTGTGATAATATTTGTAAAAGTGTAAAAAAAGTTAAGTGTAAAAGATCAATAAAACTAAGTAATTCGTATCAGGGCTGTGGCTCCAAGAGTCCTCACATTCACAACCATCTTTCACAGCTCCGACAGAATACGATATCAAATAGAATGTCTATTGATATTTTCGTTCAATCGAGATGTCTCGAGAATTCTCGAGGATATTTATAAATGCCAAAGTTTCTAAAGCAATTTCTGTGAAAACTTTTAAGTGGAACGAAAGGTTCAGATCCGTGCAAGTGACGCCCCTTGAGCATTTGTTAGAATAGGCAACATTTTATTATAAAAGGTTATATTTTTGCAAAAATCGCCGCCGGCAGGGATGGCGGGACGACAGATAACTGTCGGAACATTTGTCGGTTTGTGTCGAGTTTGTGTGTAATTTTGAGGGTAGTTAGGAACGTACTTTTTGTTGTTTGTGGTTTAAATGTGACGGGTACGATGTGTGTTTGTGAATGTGGATGTCAGAATTAATTGTATGGCAGGCCTGCTAAATGAAATGGTCGGAAACATGTACTTATTATAAAAAATAGAGGTTTAAGAAACTCTTATTGGGTACAAATTAAATATTCCTAGGTACCTACTTCTAATAAAAAACGAATGAAAATACTGATTCGATTTTATAAGTTTAATTTAGCACGAAATTTCAATTACCTACTTTCCTACTTCTAGTTATAAGTGCTCTTTCCTACTTCTAGTTATAAGTGCTCTTTCCTACTTCTAGTTATAAGTGCTCTTTCCTACTTCTAGTTATAAGTGCTCTTTCCTACTTCTAGTTATAAGTGCTCTTTCCTACTTCTAGTTATAAGTGCTCTTTCCTACTTCTAGTTATAAGTGCTCTTTCCTACTTCTAGTTATAAGTGCTCTTTCCTACTTCTAGTTATAAGTGCTCTTTCCTACTTCTAGTTATAAGTGCTCTTTCCTACTTCTAGTTATAAGTGCTCTTTCCTACTTCTAGTTATAAGTGCTCTTTCCTACTTCTAGTTATAAGTGCTCTTTCCTACTTCTAGTTATAAGTGCTCTTTCCTACTTCTAGTTATAAGTGCTCTTTCCTACTTCTAGTTATAAGTGCTCTTTTCGTTCAAGAAGGCATCGCTTTCGTAGGTAGAGCAGTTTAGTAAAAAAAAATACGTTGTCACAATTTTAAGTCAGTGTAAATTCAAAATTGTGATGATCGCCATTTGTTTTATTAGTGGACAGAAGAAAATTACTACGGTCCACCCTTCAATCAAGAAGTTCTGGATCCACCTATCAACGGTTTATAACTTTTCAAACACATTAAAATTTAATAATAATTGCGAGATCCAATGTTAATTTTCCGAGCTAGAATCAAATTTAAATAAATGGCGCAGAACCGCGAGCCGCCGTCCCAAATAGGGTGCGCCATCTTGTTTACGGCCTCCATAACGCATTGCAGCACCGACATTGTCCTGCTAGGGTTGCGAGTTTGTCCGAAAGGGATATCGTGGCCCCGGCACACAGGCAACAAAGAACACGGGTGGGTTTTAGTCAGTAAAAGTCTGACACATCCTCCCACTCCGCCCAGAGCGGGAGAAGTTATTTGATAATTTCCCACCCAAAAAAAGCACCGTCATTATTGTCTCCTAAAAAACCTTTATTATCAAGTCTCGAGTTGTTAAGGGCCGGGTGACCGAATTAATCGAAGTCCGATAACTGTCAACTGTCGGGATCCGAATATTCACGACTTCACGCGACGGGCGCCGCACCTCCGACCGGATTAACGTTTATCACCCGGTACCAGTCCGGTACGAGCACGAGACGGAGCTGAAAACGGCTCGTGGAAAAACGATGAATGTATGCTGTAGCTGCAGTATGCATACGCTGATATTCTAGTTACGATTGTGCCGAATCGAGAGAAGATGAGTGGTTAAATAGGCACTGAATGAGAAAAAATTAAAATCTACGAATGTTTTATTTTACTGTCAAATAAAACATTCGTAGGTTTTAATTTTAACTAAATGATATGCCCTTTGTTTTGCTGCCAATACATGGGAAGAGGCTTTCGGTTTTTATTCTTACATTAAATGTAGACAAAACCAAGTACTTCTGCGTTAGCATAAAAACAAATACTGGAGATGCCATTGTGCGAAATTTAATATCGCACTAATGTCACTCCAGGAAAAACTAAGTGCACTGGAACGCGTACATACAGTGAAATATCTAGGAGTTAACATAGATAGCAATCTCAATTTTAAAGAACATGTTAGACTGAAAAATATATATGTGCTTACGAAAGCACTTTTTTTTTTTTAATCCTGAGGCACGTCGCTGACTTTAGGTTGCTAAAGCAGATTATACTATGCTCTCTGTCAATCGCTTCTAACAGATTGTCTATCATCATAGGGAGGGACATCAAAAACAACTTTGAAGTCTATCGAGGTCGCCCAGCGTGCAATACTGAAAGTTGCGACGTTCAAGCCTATCCAATTCTCTACAACAACACTATACGAAAAATGGGAGGTCGTGACCGTGAGACAGTTGCACATACTAACCTTTGTCCTCCTACAACACAATAAACTTAGCTACAACCCACTACTCCTCCAAAAACGAAGAAAAGATTATAGTATGCGAAAGAACTAAGCTGTTTAAAACTAAATTTAGTCAACGCTTTGCCCCACTCCATTGGCCCATTAATTTACAATAGGTTAAACAGAATCCTTAATATACATACTTATGTATATCCGCTATCTAATTACGCAACACATTTTCGATTTGCAATTGAGTCAAATTGGTTTCGTTTGACTAGAATTACTTTCAATTTACAACTTTTGAAAGCAATTCTAGTCAAAACGAAACCAATTTGACTCAATTGCAAATCGAAAATGTGTTGCGTAATTAGATAGCTGGTTAACAAAAATTAAATGCAAGAAGAAACTTACCGAATACCTGAAAAGTCTTACTTACGAACAGACTGAACTTCTTCTGCACATAGCATCCTAATAAAATAACAAATACAATATAACATACATTTCTCATAACATACACAAACGCGCGCATGCTCACTCACACCACAACACATAACAGTACACAAAACAACATTACACCACACACATCCTCTTACACATCAGACCTGCATGGAAACACTACACAAACATTTTCATTTTCTTTTTATTATGTTTTTTTTCTTTCTCTAATACCTAAGTAAAGTATATACATTATAATTTTTTTTAAATGATTATGAACAAGTTACTAATGAAATGTTAATGGCTATTATTTATATGTGTAATACTCGAGGGGTTTGGCGCTGATAGCCGAAATACAAGCTCTGCCTAATTCGGCTACAGATGAGCGCACCACATAAACTGATCTAAATTAGCCTGTTAAAATATTTTGTCTTTAAATTAAATAAATAAACAACTACTTACCTACCGATGTCTATACCATATTATTATGGTATTTTATATTTAATGACGAAGACAACGTGGCCCGTAAGTGCAAGATTTTAATAACGTATTTTTAAGACAGAGTTTAATAATAACTTTTTTTCTCAACGTTATTTTTAATTCGCCGTCTGCGTAAAGCTTAAGTCACGCGGGTTTTACATCGCCCGGACGAAATTTAATCTACGTTTTAGCATACAAATATCCGCAATATTCCTTGAAGCGGTTTTAAGAAAGACATAAATGACATAATTTCGACATTTTGCAGTGTTCTCCTGTGGTTATGGCCGCCGGTGGTTTATCTAACGACACTTGGTATTTACGGACTTGATCATTTAATAAGTTAATGAGTATCATTTGTACTTTCTTTTGTGTTTTTATTTTTATACTTTTGCGTTATCGCAGATGCGTTTAAGGTTGACGTATATTCGGATGTATTTTTTGTTTACGAGGTACGTTATTAAACTACGGATTTTTTCTGTTAATGTATTTTCAAGTCATGCGAGAAAGTAATTGTACATTATGTCAATTTGAGAATTTTAAAGCGTTTTCCTGTAAAAAGTTGAAATTTTCTGCGTTATGCAAGTTCATTTCGAATCTAACAAGTAATACTCAGCTGCTGACGCCTTGCAATGATGCAACTATGGAGATACTGTAGGTAGTATTAATTTAAACGGACGAGTAAAGTTACAAAGTATGCGAGAGTCACTCCTAGAAAACCTTCTATATTGCTTAGAACAAACTGAATGTGAACAAAGAAAGGACGGTTCCTTGGAATAACACTTATTTTTTATAAAAAAATACAGCAATGGCATATGCAGACTTTGCAAGCGAGAAAAACAGGTCAATGATCTCGAAATTTCTAGAAAAAAACACATTCCCACTGTTTATTTTAAAATAAAACTATTCTAAATTCTAAAAAAAATATTGTACGTAAATTTGAACAAAACACGCTCCTTGAAATCTAAGTTTTTTCGATTTAAGGATCATGCGACGACGATAACATACTATACGAACGAGATTGGATTCTCAATATAAGTCGTGTTTATTGGCTGTAATGTAGGAATGAAAGAATATAGTGTATCGGTTTATGATCCTAGCTTATGCCAATATTGATGAGATTAGAAGTTAGAATGCTTACGAACTCAAAAGCGGAGGACTTCTGAAAGGCGCTGACCTAATAAATAGTATCAGTCTATTATTGACACAGAACTTGATTATGTTCTGTGAGACGTAATATATGTTTAATGTACCTAATACATCACGCGAATGTAAATAAGGGTGAATACTAAAAATCCGTACGTTTGATGTGTTCGTATGTCCAGAGTTATGTTAGGACAGCGCCTGGGGACATAGTAAAGACTGTCAGTAGTCTTAAATAAGGAGTACGAACCAATGCTTTAACCACATCTATCTGATGTTGCTATACCGTTCCAA
The DNA here is from genome assembly GCA_916701695.1 of Agrochola macilenta. NCBI lineage: Eukaryota > Metazoa > Arthropoda > Insecta > Lepidoptera > Noctuidae > Agrochola > Agrochola macilenta. The sequence continues at coordinate 23,740,776 of OU753556.1, forward strand.
CTGTGGCCTTTAGCAATTGACACTACTAGAGTTGAGTTACTGTTTGAGGAGCTCTATAGCACCACTTTAATTGGGTACCAAAAAGTCATCTTTGCACTTTTAAGAAGTCTTGTGAGTCGTAATAAAACCAGATCAGATCGATCAGACATAAAATATATTCAATCTTTTCTTCTACGCCATTAAAATTCCAAGCACTCTCATAGTTCGTTAGTCTTCATACAATACAATTGATATACATTTTCGATGTTAAATCTCTAAGTTTAAAGGTCGGTTGATCGACGACCAATTCCAAGGCTTAATCGAGGATCCAAACGGGATATTAATTGATACAAGGATCTTCCATATTCCTTTACATCGCTAAATCCGGAGTTGCTACTTCGTACGGAACTGAGGTTATTGTACTCGAGAAATTCGACAACTACTCTCCGGGGAGGTTCGGGAAATCCGTTTATTGTTTTATGTAGATACTTAGATTGAATCAGACTGAAATATTCTTGAGGGAACGTCGTCATATTGTGCAGATCTATACATAAAGTAGATAGGTACTATCGCGGACACTGGTGCCTGACCACTTTTCGACCTTATTGCTTTGACAATAAGATCGAAAAGTGGTCAGGTGCCAATACGGCGATGGTACATGAATAAGTTGCTAGATTTTTGTTTACGCCAACTTGTTTACTGATTATTGTGTAATAAGCTACTAAGGTGTGCTTTTCGAACCAAAGCAGAAAGAAAATTGGTTCTCGAAAAATTGCCCACATAAAATTAGGAACGAAACAGCTTCAATAAAAACGACAAAATATTATAGATACGCGACAGAAAATCCAAAGATAACGTTGTTCTTAACCCTCTACTTTATTACGCTGCCAAGATTCACAAAAGAAAACAACTACATAAACCCAATAAATAATAGAAAAATAACAAAAACGAATCTCTCTAGCGATTACAATCGGCACGCCCGAACTGTTACATAAACAACGCGAATAAATCATACATCATTCATTCGTTCACGAATGGGATGGGACGTGATTCGTTCATTCGGACAATGTATGAATTGGTGGCGCCCGTTAAACAAGTCGCCGGGGACGATTCAAATATTTTACAGCACATGACTCGTTAATATCTGAAATTGTGAACAGAGATAAGGCATGTAGGTAATACTTTACATTTTTAAATGCACTATGTAACGCATGATGAATCAATAATTCGACTTGTAATATATATTATTATTCGTTGCCTTTGTGAGAATGAACGTTGATATATGTTGTCTGAGTTTTAAGTCAAATGTATGGCAATTTTTCACACTCGGGTTGGTTCTATTATAATGTTTTGAGATAAGTAACTTTTGTGGAACAGATGATGCACAGGTCTTCTACATAGGTGTGTAGATATTCCATTAGGTACCTATGTCTATATGTGTAGATATCCCTTACCCCACGCTCCAATGAATTTCATCTCACAAAAAAAGACTCCCAATCCCACATAGCCCGTCAGTCACATCCATTGTGGCAGGTGTCACATTTCATAAAAGCCTCAATTCTGAACAACGCGGAAATTAAAACACTTCGGGCCACACTGCGAGTTTCCCAAGTCGTTTTTAATATAATCCCAGGCGTGCCTATCAGAGTAGGTAATCCCTTTACATACTTCAAACATTATCTACTCAGAAATGTATAAGGAAACGCTTACCTTGAACAATTTTGAGCGAAGAGTTTTTCCTTTTGATCTCATTTTTCGGTTGTTCGTTATGTGCTAATCTGAAGATTCGAAGTACATTGAGGAAAGAGGGCTCGGACTCTGCATTATGAACATCGGGAAAAAAATGGGTTTGGTGCTATTTTGAGTAAGTTACCTAATCATAATCAAAAGTCAGTAATGATTGCATAAATTCAAATAACTCTTAGTATCTATGTAACGAAAATGTCCACATAAGTTAATTTATTTAAATAATATTTGATTATACATTAACTATGTATTACAACGAATTATTATATAATTATATTAAGTACAAGTATGTAAAGGAAAATAAAATAAAGAGAAGAGCTCATTGGGCATCAAAAAATTCCTCCGCATCGTTGTCAGCGGGAAAAGTGCCCAAAAGGCTGGCAGGATTACCACGGTGGATGGCAATGCTGATTCTTTGGCCTAAAAATTGGCCAGCCCTCAGGTCACGTGAAAAGTCGACCAACCGCGTGGCGATGTCCTGAAATATTCGATGAGCACTTGGACCCCTTATAAAAGCCTTATGGTTGTTATATTTGCACCGTTTGAGGTTTTCTTCACCTGCAACAGCCGCCCCAGCACAGCCCGCTATGCTAGGAAGATGGTATGGCGCGAGGTTGACACAGGTTTGTGTCCACATCCTCGCGCCAGCCGATGAAAGTTGGAAGATGGGTAGGCCTTTGGTGTTGGAAGTTGGCAACCACATCCCACACCAAAGGCCTACTCAACTTCCAAGGTATTATGATAATTTCGTCTGGCCTCTTCCCATCGTTGCGTACCAAGCCATGGGGTTGTAAAACAGCTGGCACCCCGGCGAGGTCAAGAGCCCGATGGATAATGTCATTAATACTTGCGTGCCGTGCCAACCGACTAACGCTCATGCTGCAGGAAAGGCCATGGTGTGCGAGGCGCTCGACTGCTTCACCACATTGACAGCGATGTGGCGCAAGGAGCGCCCAGACACAGACTTGTAGCGAGCCAGAAAGTTGTGTCACCCTGCATAGTGCCTATGTTGGGTAACAGTAGCGCCCGAAGCCGGAGGCCCGACTCCCACTCACCCACAGCCAGCAGGCGGGCACGCTCAGCAGTATTGGTGGACGTATTAATGAGGTTATTCCGTACCAACCTGCAGAGCGGCTCATCCCACTTGCTCTGGAAAAAATGTCCAAATAATTTGTGTACTAAACTATTCCAAATATGAGAATATAATTAATTAATGATCACCATATCATCGAATTCAATTCAGTTTCGACAATCGCACTCCACATATGAACATAATAACTGTATGAAATTAATAATTTAATTCCCAAATTCCTAACTAATTTTGTAGGTTATCAATATTCCACGATTTGAACCACGCTCCCGTCCATGCCTCCTAAATCACGACAATACATCGAATACACCATAATTTATGAACGAACCCAATGTATCATCAATACCTAATTCTTGTTACATATTAGATGTTTTGATTATATATATTAATTTGACACGCCATTAATAGGCTCAACGTTAATTATGAAATAGCAGTAGGTATACAAATCGGTCCTATAGGTATCTCCGTTTTGTGATGAAATCAAATATTAAATTAAATATTGATTCGTCAATCAATTCCGTTCGCAGTTTCAATGATTAAAGCAATGTGTGGATAAGAATTCAACAAACTTCGACTGTTAATAAAAAAGAAGGTTTATTGTTATTAGTATATCGTAGACAGATACATAAGTAAGAGTATTATAAAAATAGTATTATAAAAATACGATGCGATGTAATATAAAACAAAACTTTGACAGTTAAAATGATAAAACTTATTATTGAAGAAAACAATTTCAAGCCAGTTTCTAATAAACTGGTCTTTCCATTTCCCAGTTGATTTTAAGCTGGGAAACAAGAACCGAAACAGTTAATTTCCTAGCCACACGTCAATAATTTATCAAACTACGTATAAACCCGTTCCACAAAAAAAAAAACGGATACACAGATACACATTGTATCCTATATTACATATTACTCGGGAGTTAGTTAGTAATGTGGACATTACTAACTAACTCCCGAGTAGGAGTTGCGATGACAACTGCAATAATAACAAAACCTTTTTTTGTATAAACATGCTCGTTTTATTGTAAACTTAATTCTCATTAGTCTTATAAGAACCAGTAGGAAATATTGTACAGATTACGAAACAGTTATTTTTTTATATGGGTTTCATGGTAAAATAGCGAAAAATCGGTGTTTTAACGCAAGCAGTCCGAAAAGGGGCGGGGCCACGTCACGTTCAAGATCAGACTTTTTTTTAATGCGTTTGACTGACTGCTGAAGGGTTACCTTTTCTAGCAACGTTAGGTGTTGAGTATAAGCTTATCACTATCCTGTGGATTCCAACTTTACATCCGGTTATAGTATGGTAAGGTCATATATTATTTTTCAACACACTTGCTCGTAAAGTAGCTCTTATTGAACCGTTTTTAGGGTCATAGTTCAGTGTATTAAAAACGCGTGCTTTTTACTTTATATTATCGGACTAATGCTGTAATGCCACAGATAACTTATCAGGATTTGGTTGCAACTCGCTTAAAACAATAACATTGGACTTGCCTGGGAATTGAACGCGATATCTATGTGTCACTAATTAAATACGCACTAATTAGGATACACGTATTATCACACCCACTTTAACACCCTTTGCGTGTTTCTTATCTTTTAATTAAACAATTTTAATTAACAATAAAAGCGAAAACAAATGAAATGAAAGGAATAAATTTTGAAATTTTGCAAAAGTCAACCAACCGACCATAGGCAACTGACATCCTTTTTAACTGGTCTAAATTTATCTTGTCATTGAAAAGTTAGTGATTGACCTAATAAATAATTATCGACTATTTGTTCAAGGAGTATTTTTTTAATCCTTTATTGAAAAAAAAAAACTATTTTAATGTATTTATAATTATTATACTGACAACAATAAGTGTTTTTCGGCTAGGATTTTCAAGATGCTGCTGGAGCTAGCCCGCGTTTAAAGATGCGGTCCTATTTCCTTATGAAATAATGTCGTAGGTCTATAATTATGTTTTATGGGGACCCCTCAAGTCTTAGAATATTATACAGCTTTAACACTGAATTTGTTATGAATCATAACATTTGGTGACTCCTGAGCTAAACCATATCTCTAAGTAGTCTGTGAGCTACACCACCTGTAACCTAGTCTCGTATTATTTGTCAGGTAGGTATTTGGTTAGCATATATATTTTTTTTAAATCTTTGACATACCAAACGTACGTAAGTGCCCGTGCTATCTTGTTCGTTTTCACAGTTTTAACTTCGAACATCTTCAATGTGAATGTGAATGATTTGTTTTTTGTGTGAAAGTAAGTAACCTACAAAAAAAATCATAACATCGAAAGTACTAAAACGAAAAGATCATACTACCTCATCACTAAAACCATAGACAATTTCTAGCGGCCATTGTTGTTTGACAAATTTTGAAACGCGACTGGCAGTATGGAATTAGTAAGTACTATCATTGCCGCATGGACTTTGTATATAGAAATTGACTTTGAATACATGGAACTAGTATGAACTACCCTATACTATTAAATGAGCATTCTCTATTTTAACCCGAGCAAAGATTTGTGCTTTTTTTAATCACATCAAAGAGACTTCTTGCCTTTTATGTTGTATGTTACGGATTTGGTATAGGCTGTTCAGTGGTTTTGCCTGTGCCTTTATTTACAACAGCACGCGCATCGCTAGCAGAAAAAAAAAAAAAAAACAGCGCGCCATTTTCCGTAAATATTTGTTATCGTTTTTGTTTTGTTGTTTAAAAAAATACGAAAATCTAAATTATTGTCACCAACCGACGTACAACAGTTTTTAAAAGAAGCTCCGATTGACAGTACCTGGCAGCAAAGGTCAGTTGTACTTTATAAATCAAAGTATCATCTCTTTATTTACGTTATTCCAGCATAAGTTCTTACAACAAGTCTGTTTTTTTCCTCGCAAGTTTGTTGAAAAACGTCGTATGAAACGCGTGTGCATTGATCATTACCCACTCGGCTAAATTATCGCGCTCGCCTATGGCTCGCGCGCCAATGCCGCCTTTTGGGTAATGACCAATTCAGCACACTCGTATCATAATGTACTATTATTAAATAGTTGTATTACAAATGTTAGTCGATTGATGTTTCAGGAAGTCATGCACTCATGATTTTATTTCAATGTTTTTAATGACATATTTTTTAATTCATTTAAATAATTTTGTAATATGAATATATCAGTAATTGATTTGTTTGTTAAAGTATTTTAGTTGATTTATTTGGTCAAGATGGGATAAATTGACATCTTAACGTTTTTTTTTATCCGTCTGACATTATTGGTATCGTTATGACGCGCATAGATTAATATGAAATGTAACAAGTGTAAATTGTACTGTGGTGAAGAACAGAAAAATATAAGTTTATTGTTACGTTACGCATTTTATTCCTGGCCAAAAGTATAATAGTACTGGGAGTGCTTAAAAGAGACATGAGTGACGATTATGAAAGTGTGACTAGCGGCGAGCACTCTCTGGTTAATCCTTTCACCACGGGTTAAGCTTTTCTCATTTAGTGTCATACGAGACAAGAGTCATAATTACAATTTAGTGTTGGTCAAAGGAGGAGCTCATGGCTTAGTAATAACAGCCACACGGGTCGATCCAACAGGTTAAGCTACGCTTACCGGGGTTGGTTCGTGGATGGGTGACAATCTTTATATAACGAGACTCCTCCGTGCCTCAGCAAGGACGTTAAACCGTTGGTCCCGGCTGTCATTCGTGGTTCTTTGACAGTCGTTATGGGTTGTCAGAAATCCGAAAGTCTGACAACCAGTATTAGCAAGAGGTATCTTATTACCCAGTTACTGGGTTGTGAAGGTCAGACCGGTAGTCACTCCATGTAAAATACTGGTATTCAGGTCCATCCGGATAGACTGGAAGTCGACAGTCGACCCCAACATAGTTAGTAAAAGGCTAGGCAGATTGAGTGTTGGTCAAAGGTTGACAAATGTACCTAGGAATTTACTATCCGTAATTATCTGTAAGTATTGATGAGCTGGATCAGTAGTCGAGGATCGAATTAAATCGAGAAGTTTTTGGTTGATGATGGAAGCTATGTTTATAAAGTACTTTTCTGATGTATTTAGTTTCAAGTAATATTTAAAGCCGTGATCGCGAGTAACTTCTGATTTATTCCTGTTTGTCCTTCATAGAATTTAATATATTAATTCTTAAAAGTAATGCCACATTATATGCACCATTACATTAAATAAAAGACTAGTGGTTTGGGTTTATAATCATCTGTATTTAAATAAATTACAAAATAAATCACAGTAGGTATTGTACGTATTACAATCAGTCTTCTGATTTGACTTCATTTATCCTAGTTACAAATGAAAACTTTTAAATTTACTAATAATAAACTTAAAGTTGTAAATAATATCAGAACATTAATTAACGAAATCAATAGCATAACGGATTTTAAAACTTTTCCATAGTTTGTAAAAAACATGGATACCTAAAATATCCATCGCAACTTCTCCAACAAATGACCAATAGTAATTTCACTAGCTACAAACTTCATTTGACAATCTATATCTATAAAAATCAATGCCAATTTTCGTTGTAATTTTATAACTCAAGAACGGCTGGGCCGATTTAGCTGATTTTGGTTTTGAAATGTTTGTCATAGTCCAGGGAAGGTTTAAACAGTGAGAAAATTAGGGTAGGGTAGGTAAGTTAGGAAGGGTAGGTAAGGTAGGGTAGATAGGGTAAGTAGGGTAGGTAGGGTTTAAAGCTACCCGTGCGAAGTCGGGGCGGGTAAAGCTAGTTATGTATATATTCGTCTTTCTTATTATTTCTCTTGTGCGACAATTTAACATAATTTTTCATCATTTTTTTGGTCATTGGTTTTGGATCTGTTGTGAAATGACTCTATGAAAAGCTGCATTCTTCTCAAGAATAACTAACAACATAATATATAAGTTGGGCTTCTTTTTTCCAATTGTATTATTGAATCCATGGTGCCAGTCTTCTAGTACGATGACGTTCATTAAAACACACCATATTTTTCTAAACTCAGCAAGCATGAATTTTTTGAATTATTATATTATATTTATTTAATTGTTAAATTCTATGGGGGTCAAACAGGAATAAAAAGTTAAATCTGTCTCCCTATCTGTGATAGAGGGACAGATAGGAGTGAATACATTTCGAACTGTTCCCTCGTTGCTAACAGGGGGACAGATCAAACTTTTTTTTCCCCCTAAGGGCACAAAGTAGGATAACAGATCGGAATAATTCATGGTGGTACTACTTTAGTGCCGTAGAATAGACAGTTCATCCAATTATGTAGTAATTTTATCAACAATTTTAATGTTACATTTTTATGTGTCGAAGGTGAAGTAGTAGTGGTGCTGATCCACGCGTCATGTTCGTGAACGGGTGCCGTCAGTTGTGACTGGTCATCTCTTATCTGCCATGGCTTATTTTTTATCTTATATTTTGAATTGTTTTGATTATTTTTTGTACATTGTTCTCACTTAAAGAAGCAACAAGAATAATGTACCTAGGATTTTGTAATTTTCTATATTTAAAAAAGTGTCCTTGGAGTTTCTTGCCCGTTCTTCTCCATAAAGATCTACGTTTTGGAATGGGCAACTAGCTTCAACTTTCTGACTAACTGACGCGACTATTTGACAATTCAAAAGTGCCTGTAAATGGTTTAATTGAAATAAATGCTTTGAGTTTGACTTTGAGTAGAATGAGTCCCATGATTAAGATAGGATGATCTGCCTTTGGGATTAAATATTAATATATTTTTAAATTGGGACAAGAAAACTAAATTACTGTAAAGCCTATCATTACAAGGTGCGATTTAATTGCCAGTAGCATACTTTAAGTTGAAGCAACAATAAAAGTTGCACCGTCTTAACAGTATTTAAAGCCCCCGCAGACATGCGCGACGCGACTCTAGTGGAACAATTTCTATGAAAACTTCTCCAAAATTGTTCTACCAGTGTCGCGTCGCGCCTGTAGGCGGCAGCCTTTAAACGATGCAAGTCATTTGTTGCTTCAGTTTTATTGTATGCCACAGTAAACTTTTTCCTTGAATACAATAATCAGCTGCCTGATTACGGTCAGACACCACACGTCAGTTCCCAACAGAAACCATAAGCGAATGAAATATTCATGAGCTCGTACTGGCGGAACCGAAAGGGAATATTATGCAAAGACCCGGCGCCCTTCACTCACAGGGACGAGGGTCTGAGCAAAAACTATAGATGTCTAACAGATACTGAGCTTCATACCTCACACCATGATAGGTGTATTAAAATCAAGCTTTTGGCCGCGGCTTCACCTGCGTGGTTGTCAGAAATCATCCCACGGGAGTGTAGGTTCTACTGGGATAAAATTATCCTATGTCCTAACGCAAGTCATGGTCTATTTGTGTTGATCCAAATCCATTCTGCTGTGAAGGCGTGAAAACGTAACAGACCGACAGACAGGACAGACTCAGTAACTTTCGTTTATAGTGGCGTGGGTCGAAATTCCGTTGTAAATACTACGGAGCACCCTGGCTAATAAGTAAGTATTATAAGTTCGAAAAATATTTGACTGAATTTCATTTCACCTAAAACTTTTCAACTCGTATTATCGTTTCGTTTTTTTTTACTTCATCGAAGTCACGTCTGCCACTGTATCAGTTGACCTATTATCAATTCGATTTTTTTCGTTACTCCGACGTTTCATTTGGTCGAAAAGCTTTTTACCGGAGTTACACTTAGCACAAATAACATTTATTCAAAGTATTATGTTACCGAACATTTATTATACCACGAGGTATGCATGGGTGAAGGAAGGATGCTTGCTTCAAGCATGCAGCATGCAAGCAGGCATGCACCGTGCAAGCAGGCATGCAGCGTGCAAGCTGGCATGCAGCGTGCAAGCAGGCATGCAGCGTGCAAGCAGGCATGCATCATGCAAGCAAGCATACAGCGTGCAAGCAGGCATGCAACATGCAGCAAGCATTGTTTCTGTCACGGCTCCGGCGCTGCGGGGTTTGGGCGGCCCCACGCGAGCTTATTATTGCAGATGGTTCTAACGCTCGCTACGGCAGCTGCAGCCTCAGCCACGGTGGCGGACCTTCAAACCACTTGCTCTTCAGCTCGCGGGCCACCCCACCCCTCCGCACCTAGGCGGGCTTAAATTACACTCTAAGGGTAGGGCATACAAGACTACGTGGAGTCGGTTTTGCAGCGATTCGTTTCTGTCAATAAATTTTGTAGCACAACTTAATGACTTTTTATGACACAATTGTAATGTAATATTAAAAAAAATTGTTTCGGTGTGGTGAAAATATGGTTAATAAATCATTTGGCAAATTAAAAAATTTCGAAAGAGGCTTCGGCCAATAGCAAAAAGTTATTTTGTAAATCGGCGAAATATAGTTCGGTAAAATAATACCTATGACACATGATACTTCGATGATCTAAAAATATGTCAAATAATGCATGTAGCAAAAAAGACGTCGGTCAATAGTTTTCGGTAAAATGAAATTCGAACAAAAACAATTCGGAAAGGTGATCGGTTCCCAGTTCAAGGTAATACCAAAGAAGAAGGTGCTCTACTTCGCGAAGACATTTCACGTTTGGGTCTCAACACACTTGTAGGGAATGTACAATCTGATACACATAGCTTGGATAACTAACAGAAAGAAAGAAACATAGGTTTATTTGTCACAGAAACACGTGCTTATAAAAAGATAAATTCTAATAAAAAACTCGAATAAAAAATAAAAACCTAAAAAAATCTGAACTATATTACTACTAAACAATCACGAGCACATAGGTATGGAAGAAAAACTCATGTTGTGCGGACCCCAAATAAATTGGGATAAGGATTAATCTCGAGCACAAAACAAAACAAAGTCGGCAGTTGTACGCATTAAGTAACGTAAGCAAAAAGCAATATACGTCAGACTCCTATCAGCTAAAACCAGGGGGTGGCAGTTCTCTACAGTTTTGGATTGTGCTCCGTAAACTCGAACAGGAAACTGTGCTCGGCTGTATCGATAGCTCATCCCAGGAGAAAATGTGCTTACTTCCCTCAACACCACAGTGGTCCACGGCTGCACGTGACCACTACATAATACCATCCTCCCTAAGTAGCTTAGGTAGTCCCTATAGTAGCTTGAGATGCTGCAATGTCGTTTCGTTCCTATCGCGACAAGATTGTTCGAAATTTTATACCAGCACGCGTAGCATGAGCAACTTTTTGTCGACGGAAGAGTAGACAAAAATGACGTTCCGTGTAGAAAGTACGACGCGCGACGGCAGCAAAGTAGAAAGAGTCAACTGCACTTTTTACGAAATTCACTCTTTGACATAATTCGACTCAGAATTCTTTGTTTTGTCAAGGACTTTTTTCTGTTTGATTCTCTATTTTTACTGATTAAGTCACGTATATAAAGACAATTACAACAATTATTCTTAAAATGACGAAGTACCGTGTTTTGGAACAAATAATATTACAGTAATATTGGCCTTAACCATTTCCTTGGTAATGCCCTATTAACTAAATGATGTAAAATAGGAGAGGATAGCTTAGTTCTTCTATTAATTATCACAGTTCTGCATTCAAAACGTTCTTCTGTAAAATCATGATTTTGTAGATAACCGTATATACTTTGTGGCCGTCAAGTAAAAAGTTTTCTACTGTCTTTAGCATGGCGATTACAAAATCAAATTGTCTTCACTACTTCACTACCTTAGACAACAATCAGTTGTCAGTGTGATTTTGACAGTTTGGGATAGAAAACTTTCTTCTGAAATAGTCTACCTTCAAAAGGACCTAGACAAAGATTGTTAGAAACGTAAGACAAAATGACAGATTGTAGAAAGATTTCTACGGTGCGATGTCAAAAATGGAGAAACGAAATGTCAGTTTGTATAGAAAGAGCTGCGTCTGTTCTTTGTAGAAATAGAAAGCGTCATGCTACGCGTGCTGGGGTTAATAATAGTCTGTGATGTCAAAATGTACAGTGTTACAAAGATCTTTTGGCGCTATAATAATACGACAAGCGTAGTTGTTTACCAACTGTACCAACTGTCAACTGTTTACATTTGTAAAATGGTTTTGTGAAATTGTATTAAATTATCAAGATGACGGCGTTAGTTCAGATTTCGCCATACGCCACAATTTAAAAGCCTTTATGGACCTACTAGCTTTCGCCGGGAGCTGGAGGTCAGCTTTTATCCCACGGGAACGAACTACCGGGATAAAAAGTATCCTATAATGTTAATCGAGGTTATAACTATCTGTGTACCAAATTTAATTCACATCCGTTCAGCCGTTTTGGCGTGATTGAGTAACAAACATCTAAACACATAAACATACAAACTTTCTCATTTATAATATGGTTATATATTATATTAGGTATATATGTCGGAAATACGTTACTGAGTAGACTAATCGGGACGCCAGCGCCGCATGGCGGCGCTTGACAGAATCTACAACATAACGCTCGGACCGGCCGAAGCAAAGCAGACTTCATGGGTGACGACTAGGGAATGCAATCTCGTTTTCGCGAGATCTCGGATTTTTTGCGAGATTGATCTCGGCCGAAAAATGGGCGAGATCTCGCGAGTTTAACGAGATTGCACTCGAGCATAAAAACGTGTTATTCGAAGGGCGGCAGCGCGCGAACTGACATGGAGCTGCTGATTATTTCATTGCAAAAAGAACTTCAGGAAACATGTACTGCTGCGTTCAAAGAACCTAGAGACAGAAAACTAACTACGAATTCGCTGGAGTCATTAATCAAAAAGAAAATGAATTTATACGAATCCGGGGGGTTAAAAGGCGAACTTTTCCAGTTCGCGGATGACTGCCTGAGATATGTGGCTCCAACTAGCGTTGAATCCGAAAGGGCCTTCTCAGCGGCTGGTTATCTGGCTAGCAAAATAAGAAGCCTTTAGCAGACGATTCTCTAGATTTGGTGCTCTTAAGGAGCTACTTTCGAAATAATTCGTGAAGACATTTAAAGAGATATTATTTTGAGATATTATTATCAATTAAAGAAAACTATACCTACTCAGAGATCTAATAGAAATTATGAAATGCTTGTTCAGTTCACATCACACGCTGATGGCGTGTGATGTGAACTGAACAAGCCTTTCATTTGATTGGTATATTTTGTTAATTAATCTCTAATTTCTATTAGATCTCTGAGTAGGTATAGTTTTCTTTAATTGATAATAATATCTCAGTTTAATAGTCAACTCGACGTTGCCCAGCAGTTCGAACTTAATTCATCAACTACTACGTGCACAGGGGCTGCTATGGATATTTTACGTATAAGTGCAAAAAGAGTAACCAATGACCTTGTCCTAGACCCTGTCACTCCCTTTGAGATATTCAAAATGGTGAAAAAAATGGATGACAAAAAATCTTGTGGCTATGATGACATAAATATATCAGTAATAAAGGAAAATATAGACGTACTAGCGGAACCTTTAAGCATTTTTTATAATAAATGTTTTGACGAAGGAATTTTTCCAGATCAACTGAAGATAGCCAAAATAATACCTGTACACAAAAAAGGATCTAAAACAGACCCAAAGATGTATAGACCAATTTCATTACTACCTATTCACTCAAAAATTCTTGAAAAGCTAATTAAAACTAGATTACTCAGACATTTCAACCTAAATGGAGTGATAAGTAGAAGACAATTTGGTTATCAGAAAAACGTTGGGACACAAGACGCAATATCAACTCTAATTAAGGACGTAGTTAGCAGATTGGACGACAAACAGAAAGTAGCTGGGCTTTTCTTAGACCTAAGTTCAGCATTTGACACGGTGGATCACAAATTACTGCTAGAAAAACTTGAGCACTACGGTGTCAGGGGTAAAGTATTGGCACTTCTAACGTCATATTTAAAAAACAGGAAGATGTTCGTGGAGATCAAAGCAGTGGAGTCACAGACAAATTCTTCAGGTAAAACTTGTCCAAGTGAAGAAACATATAGGTCCCAACTGTCTCCTGTGCACACTGGCGTACCACAAGGCTCCATACTGGGTCCGATATTTTTTATTGCGTTTTTTAATGACCTTATACAACACATGAGTGGAAAAGCTGCGGGATCTATCCAGCTTGTAGTGTTTGCTGACGATACCAATGCAGTTGTTTCGGCTGACAATATAAACGATCTTAATTCCATAGTTAATCAAACCTTAGATATCTTTCACAGCTGGTTTGCTGTTAACAGTCTTGAAGTTAATGCCAGTAAAACTAATGTAATGCTTTTTCGTTCTACTTCCAAAAATAAAGACAGCATTAACTGCGTCATAAATGGAGAAACAGTGAACGTGGTCCCAGTGGTTAAGTTTCTGGGAGTTCATATCGATAGCCAGTTAAAGTGGAAACAAGAGCTAGAGAAAGCAATCAGCTCTGCCTGTTACGTACTAAGAAGTTTAAGAAACGAGGTAACCATAAAACATTTAAAAATGGTCTATTACGCATTAGTTGAGTCAAAACTGAGATACAGCATACTTTTCTGGGGCGGAAGTTATGATTACAATACTCAAAAAGCTTTTGTGATTCAGAAAAGAGCAGTCAGAACCATAGCTAGAATTCAACAGCAAGAATCATGCAAGCCACATTTCAATGACTTAAATATATTGACAGTCCCATTTTGGTCCTACTTAGTCATTTATCAAAATATATCTTTGAATATGAGACTGAAGATGAAAGGAAAAAAAGGGAGAGTACAAGAAGAAAAGATCTCCAGATGAAGCAAGTGACTCACCTGAACGTAGCAAAGCATAGCGCCTACCACATGTCATTAAAAATGTCCAATAAACTGCCGACAGAAATAAAAAGTCTAGTATATACAAGTGGGTTTCAGAATAAGCTTAAACGGTTCTTGTTAAATAAGTGTCTATATTCTATTGATGAATTACAAAAAAAAAATGAAATTAATACAAAAGTTGAAAGTAACATAATTTTATTGATTTGAAATGAACATTGTATTGAATTTTATGAATTGACTTATGACATTTATTTTTATATTTTTTTATTATTTTTATTGTTATTCTGATTTTAATGTAATTTTGATAATTTTATTGTAATAATTTAAATATGGATTGCATGCATGATGTTTCATAAGCCTACTTATGAAACATCATGCATGCAATCCATATTATCCATATTTTTAGGTAGTTAGAGAAATTCAGACAAGATGTAAAAATTGTTATTGAATAAATGAATTCAATTGAATTGAATTGAATTGACTCGATGAGTTTAATTTTAGTTTTTGACTTCTTTTTGTTTTGCTATAAAAGAACTGTTTTATTATTAAAAGACCTTTGTTTGATATTAGGAGAGAAGACTGGTTGTTTATTTTATTTCTTATTTGATTAAATACGTCAAAGTTTAGTACTTAAAAGTTTATTTAAAAAAATGATAGATAAATACGTCAAACAATGTTAAAAACATAAAAGTTTATTGAAAAAATTCGTAAAAATAAATGTTTTTTCATAATACCTATAACTCTTATATTTTTTTTCTAATTTATTCAAATATTGTGATTATTTGCAAGAATAAACACACAAAACTGCCAATCTCGCGAGATCTCGAAATTGGCGAGATCTCGCGGTAGAATTGAATAGAATATTCTTTATTCTTCTATATTCTATATTCTATTCTTTATTCTGGGCTACCAGTTCAGTTAGGTGTACCTCAAAGCTCAATACTGGGTCCATTCTTGTTCTTAGTGTATATCAATGACTTACCATTCTATTTAAAGGGTATCTGTGAAGTTGTACTGTTCGCAGATGATACCTCTCTTATTTTTAAAGTAGACAGGAATAGACAAGATTTTGACGATGTAAACAGTGCACTCTCAATGGTTACGGATTGGTTTACGACAAATAACCTAATTCTAAATACTAAGAAAACGAAATGTGTAAAGTTTGCCCTACCAAATGTTAGAAATCTAGGTCCCAACATCGTCTTAGATAAAGAGGTGCTTGAATCTGTAAACTCGGCGGTTTTTCTGGGCATAACAGTAGATGCCAAACTTCAGTGGGGCCCACATATATCGAGCCTAGCGGGAAGGCACAGTTCAGCCGCCTACGCCGTCAGGAAAGTAAGACAATACACTGACGTCGATACAGCTCGGTTAGTCTATTTTAGTTATTTTCATAGCGTTATGTCCTACGGTCTTCTGCTGTGGGGCAAAGCTGCTGATATTCAAAATATATTTGTTCTTCAAAAACGAGCTGTTCGCGCTATTTACCAGCTTGGTGCCAGAGTTTCTCTGAGAGATTTTTTCAAAGATATTGGTATCCTCACGGTGGCATCTCAATTCATCTTCGCCAATATCTTATACATTAGGCAAAATATACACTTATACACTAAAAACAGTGATTTTCACAATGTTAACACTAGAAATAAGGACAAACTACGAGCTCCCTTTCACCGGCTTCATAAGGTTCATAACTCATTTGTTGGGCTTGGTATAACCTTTTATAACAAGCTACCCTCTTCTTTGCTAGATTTGCCTTTTAATGCGTTTAAAACGAAAGTAAAATCCAATCTTTGTTCAAAGGCATACTATTCTATCAACGACTACTTAAATGATAACAATAGTTGGTCGCTGTGATTAACTCAAGACAATGTTTATGTTCTTTCTCCAGCTTACGTACTGACAAGTTATATGAGTTTATATAATTGTTTATTTTATTTGACTTTTTAAGTCAAGTTATTTTAATTTAACTTTAATTTATTTTTGACAAAATCTACTCATCACACTGTTTTTTTATGAGTTGTATTGCAATATGTGGTTAGCTAGTGACCTCGACAATTGATCATATTATTTACTGTTATTAGTAATTAACTCTTTGTTTATTTATTTTACATCGATGGTCCTAGTTTATCATTTATAACTTCCAGTTACAACTATATGTAAGCGGGCACGCCCTTTATGCCTGGAGGCTTTTTTATTTAGATATTAAATTCTGTTTACGTTTAGTTTTTTTTATTTCGGCCTGAGTATCGATGATTGATTGGTTGAGTTCTCGATGATTTTGTTTGGTATATTGGCGTGTGCTAGCTTATATATGGCTAATAATTTAAATTATGTTTTGTGTTGCTTAATGCAAATTATTTTGAATACTATTATATAGAATCTTTTTTTTTGTTCTTCTAACTGAACAGCAGTAGCAGAACAGAACAGACAGCTGTGCTGCTGGGGAGTTTGTTGCGCCACTTCTTCTTCCCAGCTAACGCACTAGGAAGTGGTGAAGGGTGGGCGTTTTGGGGGACTGTCTATGTAATTTTGACGTTCGAAAAGTGCTGATTCTCAGCCTAGTTAGAATAAATGACTTTTGAATTTTGAATTTTTGAATTTTTTGAATTTTATTATGTACAGCATAAAAAATACAGATAAAAATGTAGACATTTTACATAGGGTGACACAATGGACCGCCCATTGTGTCACCCTGTGTAAAATTATCCTATCTTATCGCTAAAAGCGATCTTTTACAGACAACCTTTGAATGGATTAAAGGGAGAAGCAGAGACAAATACTGCAGGTAGTAAGTAGGTAGTATTCAAATTCAAATTCAAATTCAAATTCAAAAGTCATTTATTCAAACTAGGCTGAGAATCAGCACTTTTCGAACGTCAAAATTACATAAGACAGTCCCCCAAAACGCCCACCCTTCACCACTTCCTAGTGCATTAGCTGGGAAGAAGAAGTGGCGCAACAAACTCCCCAGCAGCACAGCTGTCTGTTCAGTTAGAAGAACAAAAAAAAAAAGATTCTATATAATAGTTTTCAAAATAATTTACATTACGCAACACAAAACATAATTCAAATTATTAGCCATATGTTAGCTAGCACACGCCAATATACCAAACAAAATCATCGAGAACTCAACCAATCAATCATTGATACTCAGGCCGAAATAAAAAAAACTAAACGTAAACAGAATTAATATCTAAATAAAAAAGCCTCCAGGCATAAAGGGCGTGCCCGCTTACATATAGTTGTAACTGGAAGTTATAAATGATAAACTAGGACCATCGATGTAAAATAAATAAACAAAGAGTTAATTACTAATAACAGTAAATAATATGATCAATTGTCGAGGTCACTAGCTAACCACATATTGCAATACAACTCATAAAAAAACAGTGTGATGAGTAGATATTGTCAAAAATAAATTGAAGTTAAATTAAAATAACTTGACTTAAAAAGTCAAATAAAATAAACAATTATATAAACTCATATAACTTGTCAGTACGTAAGCTGGAGAAAGAACATAAACATTGTCTTGAGTTAATCACAGCGACCAAATTCTTATCATTTAAGTAGTCGTTGATAGAATAGTATGCCTTTGAACAAAGATTGGATTTTACTTTCGTTTTAAACGCATTAAAAGGCAAATCTAGCAAAGAAGAGGGTAGCTTGTTATAAAAGGTTATACCAAGCCCAACAAATGAGTTATGAACCTTATGAAGCCGGTGAAAGGGAGCTCGTAGTTTGTCCTTATTTCTAGTGTTAACATTGTGAAAATCACTGTTTTTAGTGTATAAGTGTATATTTTGCCTAATATATAAGATATTGGCGAAGATGAATTGAGATGCCACCGTGAGGATACCAATATCTTTGAAAAAATCTCTCAGAGAAACTCTGGCACCAAGCTGGTAAATAGCGCGAACAGCTCGTTTTTGAAGAACAAATATATTTTGAATATCAGCAGCTTTGCCCCACAGCAGAAGACCGTAGGACATAACGCTATGAAAATAACTAAAATAGACTAACCGAGCTGTATCGACGTCAGTGTATTGTCTTACTTTCCTGACGGCGTAGGCGGCTGAACTGAGCCTTCCCGCTAGGCTCGATATATGTGGGCCCCACTGAAGTTTGGCATCTACTGTTATGCCCAGAAAAACCGCCGAGTTTACAGATTCAAGCACCTCTTTATCTAAGACGATGTTGGGACCTAGATTTCTAACATTTGGTAGGGCAAACTTTACACATTTCGTTTTCTTAGTATTTAGAACTAGGTTATTTGTCGTAAACCAATCCGTAACCATTGAGAGTGCACTGTTTACATCGTCAAAATCTTGTCTATTCCTGTCTACTTTAAAAATAAGAGAGGTATCATCTGCGAACAGTACAACTTCACAGATACCCTTTAAATAGAATGGTAAGTCATTGATATACACTAAGAACAAGAATGGACCCAGTATTGAGCCTTGAGGTACACCTAACTGAACTGGTAGCCCAGAAGATTTCACACCATCAACATCTACACATTGGGACCTATTATGTAAATACGAATTTAAAACGTTGAGAGCTTCGTTTTGCACACCGTAATGACGTAGTTTACGCAAAAGCGTGTCATGGTGCACGCAATCAAAGGCTTTGGAGAGATCACAGAAAACCCCAATAGCATTTTGCGAGTTCTCCCATGCGTTAAATATGTGTTTCAGCAAAGCAACACCCGCATCTGTAGTCGAACGACCTTTTGTAAAGCCATATTGTTCATTATGAAGGAGGCTATTTAAATTAAAATGTCTAAGCAACTGCTTGAGTATTAACTTTTCAAATATTTTGCTAAATGCTGGTAAGATAGAAATAGGCCTGAAATTGCCAACGTCACTTTTATTACCTGATTTAAATAATGGTATGACTTTACTATTCTTCATGAGGTCAGGAAAAGTTCCTAAATCAACACATTTATTAAAAGTAACAGCTAGATAGGGGGC
Source organism: Agrochola macilenta (assembly GCA_916701695.1). Taxonomy (NCBI): domain Eukaryota; kingdom Metazoa; phylum Arthropoda; class Insecta; order Lepidoptera; family Noctuidae; genus Agrochola; species Agrochola macilenta. The sequence goes on from OU753556.1 coordinate 23,760,313, forward strand.
TACGATGTCTATTATATTACTTAAAAGTTTAATGGAGATGCCCCAGTAATCACCAGTGTTTTTAGACTTGAGTGTGTTAAAAACATTAACTACATCACGAGGCGTTACATGTTCGAAGCTAAATAAGGGACTATTTTTAGACACACTATTAAGCATAAGGTTTTCCGCTTTAGACGGGGATGAATTTAAGGAGCGAGTGGTAGTTACAGGTATGTTGGCAAAAAACTCATTAAACGCCTCAGCTACGTCAGCTGCTTTATTAACTAATTTATTGTCGACCATAATCTCAAGTTGTTTATCTTGTTTAACCGATTTACCCGTTTCATTGTTAATAATTTTCCAAGTGGTTTTTACTTTATTATTGGATTTTTTAATTGTGTCGCTTAAAAATTTAGATTTAGCAAAAACACACACCTTTTTAAATAATTTTGAATAATTTTTGACATACTCTAGGAAAGGAGTATCAAACCTGTATTTTTTCAAACCATATAACTCGTATAGTCTCGCTCTACTTTTATAAATTCCTGGAGTAGCCCATTGGTTAAAGCCAACAGAGGTGCCATTAATTTGAATAGTTTTGGACTTGAAAGTAGATTGGTACTCTTTTTGCACAACATCAAAAAGGGCTCCATAGATTTCGGTTATTCATAAACTCGGATTTTATTGTTATTCATAAACTCGCGAGATCTCGCCTGAGCCTAAATCTCGCGAGATTGCATTCCCTAGTGACGACGTTTAGAAACTGTCGCGCGATTCGAATAGTTGCGTCATGTACCTACTGCAGTGTGTGAATTGCTAGTGTGATTAATGTGATCGTAAATTATAATTTGATCTGAACTGGAAACGGTTTTTCAATTGCGCAATAACCGACACTACCCACTGGACGCCCACAGTAGTTAAAATATGGCTGATAATAACGAAAGAGACACGTACCTTCCTCCGTTACATATTATATTATATTAAATAATATTTTAGAGGTACGAAGAACAGGGTGTAAAGTTCACTCATCCTCTTTAGAAAAGGGAGGATCCTCCGACCAGACGAGTGTCGTGTCTGGCGGGCAACTGCCCCGAGGTTGAAGTCGGGAGCTTGTATATATGTCCATCGCGCGGTAAACTCTAATTGCGCGATGCAGGATTTGTGTGACGTCAGGATGTTGTGTGTCGTCAGGTCTTTGATGCGTAGTTCGCATGTGGCGATGTAGATGCCGCCACATCACTCCCCTCCGGAGACCGGAGGTCGATAGTGGGCTGAGTCTTAAACTTAAACGTGTTCTTTATAATAGTCAGCACTTGGACTGCCCAAGTGCTGACTATTATCAAGAACACGTGTATTAAATGTCTTCCCCTTAACATAGAGTGAATAAAAAAGACGTTGTTGGACGATTTCTTAATGTTATAGTTACCTAGCAGGTTAACACGTTAGTTCGTCTAACCGACCAAAAATTCAGCAACATTTATACGGGATGTTTGGTGCTTCGTGTGCCAAATTGATATGGTTGACTGAAGGGGTTTATCTGCTATCCTTTTAGACCCCTTAACACCCCGTCTTTTTATTGGTTTATTAAATAAAGACCCAAATTTTACATTCAAATACAAATTTAAAAAAAGTATATGGCGTAGACTCTGCATTTTATTTAGGTGTTTAGGTGTTTTAGAGTACTTTAAATACAAAATTAGTGACATTAGTTATCTAGTTTCTTTTTCATTTACTCACAAAGGTAAAACTTAAATTAAAGCTTTAATAAAAGCCGATAAAAAACCACAGGGCATGAGAGGAGGGTGGTGAGGAGGACCCACTTAGTCGACCATTTCAATTTGGCACACGATGCACCGAACAACCTGTATATTAACAACGGGTCGCGATTCTCGTGAAAATTGTGAAATTAGCGACCCATTAAAGTATCGGTCCGTTTCCGTCAGAATGGGCTGATAAATGGGATTTTGTGAGCCACAGGGTTAATTGCAATTTTGCGGATTATTTTGGGCAGTTGATCTATTTCACTGTTGATATTTTTCTTTATTAGAAAAATATTTGTATTTATAACAGTTATCTACATACAACTTGTATGGTGTTTTATTATTAAGGCATTAGATCGTCTTTATATCATATATATTAGGTCATATTGCGTGGGTTTCCGAGCGAGGAGTTTAAAACAAATGAACGTCTTTATGAACAATCACAAGTTGTCTAATCATAAAATAATCACAATATCACAACCACTACCGTCTTCACGATCGATCAATGCGTTGACATTTTACATCAAATAAACAGTTAACACTCCGTTTCGACGCTGGTTTTCAACTGGACCAATAGTGGAAACCAACCAGAAATAATAGTAATGTGGCAATGAAGCCCCAGAAAAATGATTCAACTGTCGTGGAATCCGCAACGAATATGATCAGAAAATAACATTGAAGAAGAAGCAGTGAATGACCTCATTCACTGCTTCTTCTTGACCTTTTAATCCCTTTAGCCACCTGGCTAAAGGGATTAAAAGGCCAAGTTCAATCATTAATGTGTCCAGCCGGTAATTTATATTTAAATAAACAGTTCAAGGTCACTCCAAAACATTTAAGCGATTAATTCAGTAACTTGCGTAACTGATTAACACCAAAACCTCTTACTGTCCCTGCCGGGGTTGTTGCGGGTTTGTCCGAAAGAGATATCGTGGCCCCGGCACACAGGCAACGGAAGGAACACGGGTGTGTTTTTGTCAGTAAAAGTCTGACACACCCTCCCGCTCCGCCCAGAGCGGGAGAAGTTATTTGATAATACAACACACCCAAAAAAAAAAAAAAACCTCTTGCTGTATCAAGTCGTCGACCCAACTAACTTACAAATGTCTCGAATTACAAGATCCTACTCGATTGGAGCTGTTAATTGCGATTAGTTTTACCTTAAACTTGAACCTTAATGATACTGACCTAAATAGGGCCCGGTAGACAATGGACAGCAAGCTAACTAACTAACTGTGGCTAGCATTGATAGAAATTACCTTTGGCAATTTCATAATTTTTTATACAGATGACCTGACAGACCTATTGCCTGCCTCCACTAACCGGCTTGTTTCGATTCGTGACAGATCACAGCAGGATCAGATTTATATTTTACTCTACCTGCAATAGGAAGAACGTTATTGTTACGTTGTTTTTTTTTTTGAACATTCATAATTATGATCTCTTTACCGTCTAAAACACAATATTTAATCCGGTGTAGCAAAATTCATAACAATCCGTAGGCAGGGAATGCCTCGTGGTACTTTCCTTGCCCATCCCTGTAGGAAAAGAGGCTGTTTTATTAATTACACGTTCCTAAGAGACAGTTTTATCAATAAATCTACTCACAAACTACACATTTATAACACTATTACGTTTTATTTGTCCGCAAACACACGACCACAGAGTAGACACAGATGTGTTGGTAGCTGCGGGTAGCCGGGAGTTAAAATGTCGCCGAGCGGGCTCTGATATAATCATTGCTCTGTGGCCGCGGGCAATGCGAGGTCGGGTCACCATGCGCGATGGTTGGAGAAAACTAGATGTGATATTTTTCGGAAAATATTTTTTATGTGCACGTAAAAAATCTACCTTGCTCGAGTGTTATAGTCTATAAATATTATATTCAAATCTTAGCAAACTGTACATTGAATTTTTGTATTACATATTATTATTCCCTATAACTCTGGCTCACGCTATTTGCTAAGTAAGGGGAATGAGCAATATTACTTTATGTTCGTATTCTTCTATAGTTTACGGCAAATTGTTAAAAGACGAGCCGAAAGGTTAGAATGTAGCAGATACTCGTAGTTACAGATTTAAACATCTTTATGAAACTTAGCAGTCAATCATTATACATTACAGGGTGGATTTTTGAGATGGGGCAATAAGGACCTTTACCGTTGTCGCTACAAGAAAACGGTCTTAAGAGTCCTTTAATTTTTGAAACATTTTGTTCAGCAGATTTTGAAAAAAAAAACGTACAGTCAGCAAGAACATGGCACAATTTTCACAAAAACTTTTTAGATGCCAATTGATCCTGATTCTCATATGGATCACAAAACTCTCTCGGACTAACAAAAAAAAAAGGTTTGACTATGAGAAAAGTCAGAAATCGCAAAATAAAACCGGACAAGTGCGAGTTGAACTGGCGTGGTGAGGATTCCATACGATAAATATTTATAATACGATAAATATGTTAACTACCATGTTTTTTATCCCAAGAACAAACATAACATTGTAGTTGAAAACCATGTTCTCCCATACATTCCAACTGCAAATGTAAGTTTGTACGCACTACATTCAGAGATTATCCATGTTATTTTAAGACCAGAGACTTCTTTTATAATAATAATATCAGCCTGTTACTGTCCCACTGCAGGGCAAAGGCCTCTTCTCATACAGAGAAGGCACGAGCATTGATCACCACGCTTGCTCAAGACGGGTTGGCGATTTCAGACTTACATTAACTATATAAGTCCAGGTTTCCTCACGATGTTTTCCTTCACCGATGTCAGTAATGTCCAAGATAAACTCAGAAAGTACATATGAATTGAAAATGTCACATTGGTACTTGCCCGGATTTGAACCCACAACCTCGTGCATGAGAGGCGAGGCCTTAACCACTGGGACATCACGACACTACGACGACACGATTATAAGTGACCCCCTTAATCAAAATTCATTTATTTACATTACACGTCCGTGTTTGATTCGGAGCAAATTGGCTGTGACAGACGGACAGACAGCCAGCCAGACAGACAAACACACGAGTGATCATATTTTGTTAAGTACCTGGTACTTATGTGCGCGAGGACTTTTGCCTCCAGATCCCATGGCGGTAGTCCGGCAAGAAGGCTCACCGCCTCACGGGAGACCGTGCGGTATCCTCTGACCAGCCTTATGGCCATGACCCTTTGGGACGCGTTCAATCGCTGGGCTGGTCGCAGCCTTAATGAACGCGCCCACACCGGTGCCCCGTAAAGGTCCATGGACCGCACGATCCCCGCGTAGAGCCTCCGGCAGGAGGCGTTTGGACCCCCTAGATTGGGCAGAAGCCGCTTCAAAGCAGCCCCAGCCCTCTGCAGTTGCAGTTGGGAGCCAAACGTCACCCGTTCCCAGGTACTTCATCGTCGACTCGACACCGATGTGAACCCCTCCCGCCGTTATCTGGGAACCCGACAGTGGCGCGTTCTGAGGACCATAGAAACACATGGCCTCGGACTTGATCGAGGCACACCCCCTAACAATATCTTACACCACATTTTACACTTTTTAATTGATTCTTTTTTTCACATATTTTTTTTTATCTGCTATATAATTTGCGTGCTTTTTAGTCTGGGTTAAAAAAAAAACTTCATTTTTATGTAGGTTTATGAAATAAAATAATTTCAAATATAGTTGTATGAGTTCCGTTTCTTCATTCGGACGTCGAAACCCTAAAAAAGAGCTAAGCAGTCAATCATGAAAACGGCTATTTTACATAATCATGAGAACGGCTATTTTAGTCAACTTTCAACAACAAAGCAAATAGCTTAGGGGTTCAGCGACTCCTTTGCAAACCTACTTTCGAATCCCAATAGTTGATATATTTTGTGCTATTTTCTTTTTACATTTTGTAATACTATTATTTGATCATTCGTAGAACGTACACAGAAAAACATTTAGTTTAGGACTCTTCTGCTATCTATGGTTACAATAAAAATAAATATCTAGGTAGGTGACTGTGAGGAACTCCGTGTGTTTACAATCGACTGTTATTATTATTTTTGTAAAACCGCTACCGGTTATGTAAAACGACAATATCTATGGCTGCGGGTGTCGACCTCAGGACGAGCTGCTTCTCATATGGACAACTGTACGTCGCTTGCTCCCACGTCACCCACCACTCCTGACTTTCTTTATTTGGCGACTGCGACCAAAACTACAAACGTAGTATACGTACAGGGAAGTTATATAAAAATGTGGCCGTTATTTTAGTGTATTGTGGTGTCTTACGACTTCCAGCCGAATGAAGTCGTGGGCAGGAACTAGTTTAAAATAAAACTTTCGTTTGCTTTTGTCAATTTCGAAACAATTACCCCGAACCGAACCTAACCGAAGATAGTGAAATCAAAGAAGCGTAGGTCCGTTTTAATATAGTTTTATTGTGGAGTGCCCATCGATTGCGCAGACGCATTAATAATATACGCGAATAACGCATTTTAGTGAAATTGAAGGGGGCAACGTACTGTTATAGCAATAAAACATTTCGAAATAAGGGTTAAAAACTAAGGACGCTTCCATCAGCTTTACAGCTGTGTTTGTAAGACGGTATCTTCCCCTGGGGAATCCTTCCGAACGTATTAAGAACTCTCCTCCTGCTAATGTTCGCTCCGGTATCGCGAAACTTTTCTACGGCCACAGAGCAAGTGAGATGCAACAGTATCACTTTGAGCAGTTTATTGCTAATCTGGAAACTATTTTAAATTTGGATTTGTACCGGGTTGATGGCAATAGGCTCGCCCCTGTTACATTAGAATTAACTGGCGAATTATGGGTGTAGCTACTATTAATACTAGGTGGGTATACCTCTGCCTAACCGCTTAGGGATTACAGTCGTGGTGTTGATTTGATTTATGAAAAATATTTGGCAAGCATGTAATTGCGGTACCGCATTCGCAACAATTTGATGTAAGAAGTGGTTACAGTTGAAATTACGATAATTGAGATTGTAATTGCGACTACTTGATTTGCTCTGTTTTGGTTTCAAAGGTGCAAAAATGTATGGTTATAGTTATTTCCAACATGGGCCGTATTACTTAAGAGACCTACAACTACCACATTGATCAACTTAAGCCCCATCTTCCACGACGCTACTCAAAAGTAACCAGTTATAAACACAAATCACCAATGAGTAGCCAAAATATCACTCACTAGTATCCCAATGGCGGTCTGTAGCAGTTTATCATCATTCTCATAATTTCAGCCGAAAGACGTCCACTGCTGGACATTTAAGCCTCCCCCAAGCACCAGCACTTCGACCGGTTCTTCTCATATCCAGCGGATTCCTGCAGCCTTCACACGGTCGTCGGTCCACCTTGTGGGAGGCATCCAACGCTTCGTCTTCCGGTACGCGGTCGCCACTCCAGAACCTTTCGGTCCCATCGGCCATCTGTTCTGCGAGCAATGTGCCGTGCCACTGGCACGAAAGTTTGGCAATTTTTCAGGCTATGACGGTCTGTAGCAGTTAGGTCGTATTACGGCCTACTAATGCTTTATTCACTAGTTTGAGATTGATTGCGCCGTGTACACCAATGAGTAGCGTCGTGGACGACGGGCCTCATGTTTCAGTCAGTTTCACCAACAACAGGCCTCACAAAATCTCACGTTACCCGTAACTTTTAATAAGCGTTAATTATTGTACCCTCATTTAATACCTGCTAATTAGCAGTTTTTAATTACAGAGTAAGGCTGATGCTGGCACGAGCTCCGTACAATACGTATTGTTGTGCCGCACAACTTTGTTTACCGTTCCAACTTAACTGTTCACGTGTTACTAAAATATCGAATTTTCTTATGCCTAGGCTACTTTGTTTAAGTTTTTGGAGTTTCAGATGTTGGCGTACGAAGATATTTTCGAAATATTAATGTCATTTGTCAATAGTTTCAGTACGAAAATAAAATTATGATGACTTCGTCTCTCTTGGATAATTGAAATATGGTTTCTCTGACACACTAAATATTGTTTTAAGCCTTAACATAAAAAGCTGTTTTCCATAAGGAAGAGTAGATACCTACATTATATATAGCTACACTGTCGGCTAGTGATCACTAGTATTTTGTGTTCCAGTTTGAATTTTCACAAATTAATGGGGTTTTTTTTTTAAGAAAGACTATTTGTAAAGTTTGTAATTAACTCTTATTTCAAGACGTTTTTTAATATGTATTATAGTAAACCTTAACAACGTAAAACACCTTAGGTAAATTAGTAAAACTGGGTAACTAGTAACTACTCTTTGTCATTCTGTGATTCGGCCTCATAGCCTCATAGCATACTACTAATCATAATTATACTCGTAACAATCATGAAACTCATAACAATAAGTAACAGTTTTATTGTTGTAGTTTATAGCTAAGACTCCTTCATTACTTAGCTATTAAAGTTTTGAGCTTAACATGCAGTTAACTTGAAAGTTGGGAGTAGTCGGAGGAAATTGTCTTGTAATGGGCGAATTAACCGCCCCGAACTACTGGCTAAACTTTAATATTACTTTCTTTATGTGTCATGCTTAATTGCTAAGTAGTGGAATTATTTACAAGAAGTGGTTTACTATTCTATTTCTTGCATTGCCTCTGTAAAAAGTAATGGCTAGCGACTGGTTTAGAAGTGCGTATATTCGGACCAGTGACTAGACGACGCCACTCTGTTAGGTTGGTTTTCAGTCACTCAAGGAAAGATTATTTGAATGACCAGTAGAAAATAATGAAAACGGTTTTCAGGTTTCTTAAAAATAATTTGCTTTTAGAATAGGCAGAAACTAAAGACACAAGTAACCTCACTCTCATTCTGTTATCAGCAAGCAAACATTGTTTTGGATCACCAAATTCTGAAGCAAAAAGCCGATTTTCGACGAAAACAGAAACTTGATTCCTTCAAGATTACTTTGAGGTCCAAGATGACAGATAAGAGTTGATTACGACAGAAATTAGGGCTTTCTAGACTAGACCTTATCAGTTAATCTAAGTTTAAGATGGAAATTCAGGAGACTATTTTGGAGCCGTCTCAAGTTAAGGAGCTACGCGTTTATTAATGGTTGAGTTGTAAGGTCAAGTGTAATAAAGATAAAGGATTATTGACGGGCTTTAAAACAAAATTCAGGGCGAATTTCACCAAAGAATCTGAACTTGATCAGCACATCTAAATCGGGTTCAAGAGCTGGCAGTGTCATCACTGTTGTGGAATTGAGACACAGTGAAGTTCGGCCTTAATCATAGAGCACATATTTTAAGCTTTCTTACGCTATCACAAATATGTTAATAAGCAGTCTTTAAAATCTTGAATGGTTTTCAATGCCATGCCTAAGGCATGAACCGAGGAGCTTATAACTATCTCTTTTAACTTACTTCCATTGCTGCCATTCTAATCATGACAAACTTCGTCTGCCACTTCATATCCAAATAATAAGCTCATGTAGACATAATTGTCACAGATAAAGAAGGTAAAAGGTATTCGCAAAGCATGGTCGTGTCCCTCGAAGGGAGAAAGATGTCGCGATTATATGCCAGAGACCGGCGTTGGCGGCGGCTTGAGCCAGCAGCTACGGTAGCTTGCTCCAGGGGCTTGTGGGCAGTTTGAGGTGTCTAGCAGCACCTGAGGATTCCGGAGTCTGTCACTTTATAAGATTTATCTAGTGAATGAATTATTTAAATGCTATACTTGTGACAGTTTTATTTTTACCCGACTACGGCGAAGCAAACAGGAGGCTTATGATTTTGACCGGTATGTATGTATATTCATCTGTTACCTCATAACTTCTAAACTCGTCATCATAATGTAACAAATGAGGTATCGTTTGAAGCGTCTTGATTGCCCGCTGGTTATAGGCTATGTGACATCACATCGTCAATATGGCACCCTCTAGCGGACATAAAGTCATGAACTAAAAAAATAAACACTTTTTAACTTGCAGTCTGCGCCGACTTGAGTTGAGCTCGACTGTATAAGTTTTCAATCGGAACGACCATCGCATATTTATATTTATGTACCTACAACTGTTTAAATAAATAATGTTTTCCTATGGGAACTAATAAAAAAAAAAAAATGCAAAAATACGTACGTACGTCCAATATACAATATTAAATATACGTATACTACAATCTCTCCGAAATATGGAACAGGATTCCTTTCATCGATTCTTGAAATCACGCGGTTACTTAGCGGGTGAATGGTGCGATCGGTTCATGGGCCTGCAGAGTGGACTCACACGAGAGGCGTGCCTTGAGTGCTTTCTGGTTTGAGGGATCCGAATCTTGAGCAGAACTGCTGAAGGTATTCTTCTGAAGTTTTCATCATCTTCATCATTCAGCTGAAAGATGCCTACCGCTAGACATAGACCGCCCGCCCATAAGCGTCACCACAACGAGTGGCTCCCTGTTTCCCATATGCCGTCAATATCCGCGACCTTCACCAAGTCATCGGTCCATCTTAAATGACCATACTGTAATGAGCTGGGCCCACTGCCACATCGCGTCATCACGTCGCCACGCATTTAAATTGGATTGAATTAGTCGACCGACAAATTAAAAGCAAAGGATTAGTAATTTCCTTTCAAATGTATAACGCAGTTCAATCACATTTTTATATTTTCATATTCCTAACCCAACGCTGAAAATGCTCGCCTTTGGAGATCTAAAACCGCCGTATCCCCGCCGTGTCCTCGCCACCAAACCCATCCCGTATATTTCCACGTAATGCGCCTCTTTCGTTCAATCCGTACTTGGGTCACGCGCGCTTAGAGTACAGTCTCCTTTTTATCCGCCTGACTGATATAGCGCCATAATAACTTATACAGGGTGCTGGTTTATTTGATGTCGAACCCGGCTTTTTGTACCATCACTGTTATAGTAATTGCTTGGGTTATGAGCATTTTGTAATACTTTATTATTTGTAACGGTCCGGGGCCGATTTCTTTGTTGAAATTTAAATTAAATATTTTGGGTGCAATTTTTTAATTTATTAGGCTCGCTATGGCTATTAACGAAGTCGGTTTTCGTGTTTGTGTGTGTTTTTGTAAGTTCTTCTAAACAACTTAATGGATTTTGATGCGATGAGGGCCTGGTGTTTAAATGAGTTATCGTTTCCCCCTCAACGCATCATAATCCATTGAGCACATAGCATAACCTTCGATCGACCCGTACGGCTATTAAGTCGTACGGGTTAATCGAAGGTTAAGCTATGCTTGCCGCGGTCGGGTCGTGGATGGGTGACCATTTATTACATATCGAGACTACTCCAAGGCTCAAAAAGCACATTACGCCGTTGGTCCCAGATGTCATTCGTAGATTTTTGACAGTAGTTACGGGTAGTTAGTAATGGAAAACAGAAGCCAATAACGAGCAGTGGTCTGATAATATAATTAGTATATTTCGTGGTCAATATTTTTACACAAGTGACAAGGCTCATAAAAAACATATGCCGTAACAATATTAATTTGAATCGGTGACAGGCATGTGCAACAGGCCAGTGCATACATATATGCGACCTCTTCCAATTACGCTGCGTATGACTTCTGTACTTGTCAGTACTCGGTACATAAAATTAAATAAATCACCAACACTTCTGTGTCCGACTGTACTACGCTGTACCCAAAAGTAGAATACAAAAACAGAAGAAATCTAACAAAATAAAGTATGCATAACGAAACTAAATTTAGAAAATTATCTATTACACAAAGCACAAAAAAAAAACATAAAACATCAAAACGTCTAACTACTCATCGCCCCCTTAATAGAATAATTTGACAGGGATAAATCCTTCAAAAATTCTCTAAGCTTCAGGCTTTGAACACTTTTAGTTAAGATGTCCGCTATCATCATATCAGTTGACATGTACCTTATTTCAACTTTGTTAGCTAGTACACATTCACGAATAAAATGATACTTGATATATATATGCATCATTTTGTTAGCTGCAATTTTATGCGCCGACTGATTGTCATTATAAATGACTACTGCTTTACTATCCACAGCTGTCAAACTGTTCAGTAAACTACGTAAATAAAGAGCTTCCTTCGAAGCTTGACTCAATCCTACGTACTCTGCTTCTGTGGAGGACAAGGATACTGTCGCTTGCTTCCTACTCTCCCATGACACTATATTTTTACCTATCTTGAAAATTAATCCTGTGAAAGATTTTCTATCAAGTGCCCCTCCCCAATCTGCATCAACTTAGCCTCGTAAGTCCAAATCTCCCGACTTCCTAAAAGTAAGACAAAGGTTAGACGTACCCTTCAAATACCTTAAGACCCGTTTTGCACATTTAAAGTGTATTTCGTCATAACACGAATTAAATTGTGAAAGTACACTCACCGCATGTGCTATGTCTGGTCGCGTATTACAGGCTAAATAGGTTAGACACCCTATTATGCTTTGATATGGCAGATTACTATGGGAATTTGTCGATCTTTCTAATTTCATACCGACTTCCATTGGGGTTGAAACTGGCTTAGCGTCTGTCATGTTAAAGTCATTCAAAATTTCCGAAATGAACTGTTGCTGATCTAGACAAATAACATCTTTATCTCTCCTCAGCCTCATGCCTAAAACATGCCTAGCCGAGCCTAAATCTTTCACTTTAAACTTATCAAGCTAATCGGTTTTTAATTTTTGCTTTTCTTGTTCACAATTTCCAAAGATAAAAAGATCATCTACGTAAATAACAACAATTAACTTGTTATTGTTTTTAAGTTGCTTTTGATACAAACACGGTTCTATTTTTGATTGTACAAAGCCTAAGTTCAACATCTCTTTGTCTAATTCCTTGAACCAAGCATTCGAAGCTTGTTTCAATCCATACAAAGAACGCTGCAGCTTACATACTTTGGTTTCTTGACCTTTGACTACTGCTCCTTTCGGTTGGAGCATGTAAATGTCCTCTTTAATCTTGCCATATAAAAAGGCAGTCGTAACATCCCATTGGTCAATAAACCAACCGTATTCAACAGCTAGCGAGAACAACATTCGCAGAGTAGAGCTTCTAACTACTGGAGAATACGTCTCAGTATAGTCTACAGCACGTACCTGTGTGAAACCTTTTGCTACTAATCTAGCCTTGTACTTCGTTACCTTGCCGTCGCTATCTCTCTTGATTTTGAACACCCATTTACACTGGATAGGCTTCTTATCAGCTGGACGATCCACCAACGTCCAAGTCTGATTCTCCTTTAGTGACATAAGTTCATCATCGATCGCTTTTTGCCATAAGTCACCATCGGGTCTCGCCAACGCTTCATTAATGGTCAATGGATCATCATCAAGATTGCTCTCCTTGGCATACATAACATTGCATCCATACCGATCGACTTATCTGCGTTCTCTTACAGGATACCTTCTTTCTGATTCAGGTATTGTGACTTCCTCTTCAGTCAATACGTCAATCTCTTGCTCTGGTACTACAGGTTCAGGTTGTATCTTCTCCGATACTTCTACGTTCTCGTCTATAGCATCACGGTACACATCATCGTGAGCCTCCAAGGGTTTCGATCTGCTTGTAGATCTGTTGGGTAAACTGGCATAAACAGAATCTGTATTTAGGTTTATGATAACTTCCGACTTTTCCACGTTTTCTTTTTGGAGAAAGACGTTTTCAAGAAATTTTACATCTCTTGCAGTTTTCACTTCACCTGTCTTAGGATTCATCAGACGATAACCATTCTGATTATCTGGATTTCCAATAAAAATCATAGGTTCCGTCTTCATGTCTAGTTTCCGTCTCTTTTGTTTTGATATCAATCTGTACGCCAAACAACCAAAGATTTTCAGATGACTGACATCCACATCTTTTCCAGTCCAAAGCTTCTCTGGTACCGCATTGTTCAATGCTTTCGTGGGGCTTCTGTTCTTTAGGTATACAACAGTATTAACAGCCTCGGCCCAATACTTCTTGCTCAAGTTCGATTCTGACAGTAATGTTCTTGCCTTTTCTATTATAGTCCGATTCGCTCTCTCTGCGACAGAATTTTGTTCCGGCGTGTACGGTACAGTCATCTGGTGTTTTATACCTGCAGACTTCAAAAAGGATTTAAATTTACCATTACAGTACTCTGCGCCGTTGTCAGATCTCAGACATTTAATGAATTTACTGGTCTCATTCTCAACTTCCGCCTTGTATTCACGGAACTTATCGAAAGTTTCACTTTTGTTCTTCAAAAATAAACATGAGTCTTCCGAGTAAAATCGTCGATAAATAGAAGAACATACCTCATACCATGTCCGCAAACGTCGCTAAAAACCAGCTGTAAGACCTCGTTCGCTCTCGTACCTTGGTTTTTAAAGGGACTTTTGCAGGTCTTTCCTTCAATACATGGAATACACGGCTCGCATAAATCGGTACTCTTAAATTCCATACCGGTTACTAAAACTTTCATTTTATTCATATAATTACGCGATAAATGAGCTAATCTTTTATGCCAAATGTTCGAAATATTTTCATTTTGTTTTGACAGTGTCACATTCACGACGTTATTTTTATTTTCTGTCAACTCATAAATTCCGTCAACCTCTTGACATCTTGCAATAATTCGATTCTTATTATGAATCATGCAACCTCCATTGTCAAAATTCATGCAATAATTCTTCTTGGTCAAATCGCTCACCGAAATAAGGTTCATGGATAAATCAGGAACATGTAAAACGTTTTCTAAAATTAATTTTTCGTTTTCGCTGACTCGTGGCTCAGCATTTCCTCGTCCTTTCACCAATAATTTCTCGCCGTTTGCTACTGCGATCTTCATGTTGCCCTTTTCAGGTTTATAAGACAACAATTTGTTTTTATCGTGGGTCATATAATTTGAGCACCCACTGTCTAAATACCACTTATCTTTGTGTATCGCCTTCTTCGTATTCAGGCAGATATTCGCGGTTTTGATCCGCTCCTTGCATTCGGACGCCTTGTGTCCTTGCTTGTGGCACTTAAAACACTTGTAGACGAACTTCTGCTTACGATCGTTAGTTTTAGTGTTAGATCTTGCATCGTTCTGTACTTTACGTGTAACTAAGGCTTTTTCGTACTCTGTGTTCAACTTACTCTGTCTACTTCCTTCTTGTAACAATTTCGTTTTTATTTGCTCTAACGTGATCTGTTGTCCACTATTATCTACAGCCATGATGAGAGGGCTGTACTCAGCGGTTAGTCCACCCAGCAAAATCGATATGATCCAATCATCAGGAATATCAGCATCATTATCGGACAATTGTTGTGTCAGGAATGTTTTGGATATGTAGCTTTCCATAGAATCGAAATTCTCTAACTTACAGTTGAAAAGCTCCCGCTGAATATGTATACGTCTTCCCCAACCCTTGTCTTCATACGCTTTCTGTTAGCTGTTCCAGGCTTCTTTCGCAGTCTTCGCATTGTAGACGTGGGTAAAGCACTCTGGTTCTAACAACAAACATATTGTCGTTCGTGCCTGCCGGTCTACGTCAGCGTTTGCTACATCTGTAGAAATTACTCCCCACCAGTTTTTATTCTCCAAGTAATTTCGCACCAAAAACTTCCAGTTTGGGTAGTCGGACGATCCTTTCAGCTTCTTAATACCACTTATGCCAACTTCAGCTGACATAAATTAAAATTTCGTAAGTTTTACAGCAAACCACTTAACTTATTTATTATACGCACTATCAGAAAAAACTCCAGCACACTCCTGGGCGCATAACCTAATGGAAAACAGAAGCCAATAACGAGCAGTGGTCTGATAATATAATTAGTATATTTCGTGGTCAATATTTTTACACAAGTGACAAGGCTCATAAAAAACATATGCCGTAACAATATTAATTTGAATCGGTGACAGGCATGTGCAACAGGCCAGTGCATACATATATGCGACCTCTTCCAATAGTTAGAAGCCCAAAAGACTGACAACCAATCTTACCAAGTGTTATCGTGTTTCCAGTAACTGGGTTGTGGAGGTCAGATAGGCAGTCGCTCCATGTAAAATACAGATATTCAGCTGCATCCGTTACACTGGAAGCCGCCTAGTGTTTTCCTTACTATTATTGGAATAGTAAGGAAAACACTAGGCAGATTGATTTTCGATTTTGATGCGCTTTTCACCATCATTTCATTTCAAGAATTCCGGAAGATCTTTTTATTCCGGAATGTTTAAGTGTTACATTCATATTATTAACTTAGATAATATAGCACAGAAATCACGATGGCTTGATAAAATGACATAAAACGCCACATCAGCTGATTGCACCCGTGCGAAGATGGAGCGGCTCGTTAGTGATCTACAAATAGGCTCTTTATTAAGTCTCGCTCCCTAATCTTCCCACAAAACACAAAGATATCGAATGAAAGGTTGCACCGGGGGAGAGAGCTTCATCAAAGGGTTTGTAATTATGAAGCAGTAAGTAATTAATGACCGACGCGGACGTCTTGTTTCTCGAGAACCTGACCAGTGAGCCCAAAATTGTATAAGATTGAGTTAATTTGGTGTAACGGTTTGGCGAGGTATCTGTGTCATAATAATGTTAGACCTGTCCAAATATTTGGCAGCCGGTGTAAATAATACGTTACATTCAACCAATTACCTAGATAAATCGAAAAGTAAGCATTATAGAAAGTCTTCCCAGCCCAGCCGGCTCCAGTCTAAATGGACAACTGGATACCAGTATTTTACATGGAGCAACTGCTTCTAGAAACCAGTTACTGGGTAATACGATACCCCTTCGTAAGACTGGTTATCAGACTTTCGGGCTTCTGACGACCCGTAACGACTGTCAAAGATCCACGAATGACAGACGGGACCAACGACTTAAGGTGATTTCTGAGGCACGAACGGACCTTGGTATGTAAAGATGGTCACCCATCCACGGATCACACCCTGAATGCATTATTGTATTGAACGCGAAGGGCGCCTATGATTTCTGTATAATGAGCCCACAGACTGCAAGAGTAAAAAGACGTGCAATAAGCACTAAGTATAGTACGCCTCACCTCCTTAGAAGCACGCCTGAATCTGCGGGCGATCATGTTAGCTCTCACACACAGCGCCCTCCGATCGCTGTCAATATCCTCATTATCTTTGAGGCCAGTGGTCAATAAGTGACCCAGATATTTAAATTGGTCCACCCTCACAAAGGGCATACCACTTAACTTCACTAAAGGTACAGCTTCTGGGTACCCACCCCTGGCCCTAAAGACCATGACCACACTCTTCCTAACATTATATGCCAGACCATGCAGTCTGGCATATTGCTCGCTTGTGGCCACGAGTGTCCGAAGCCCGCAGACTGACGCACTCACCAGCACCATGTCGTTGGCGTAGCTTACATTATTAACACATACGCCATCAATATGACACCCGACACGCATGCTGCTAAGCGCTCCAATGAGATCATTCACGTATAGGTTGGACAGCGTAGGCGAGCATAACCACACCCAGCACTCCAACCCATACCGTCACCAGGCGCAGGCCGTTCCTGTCCAGACGTAATAAACGCCTGGTCAGCCTGCTATCCAAAGATGGCATAGCTTCCTTGGACTGCCTGCAGCCTGGTGTCGAGGTTCACCAGGTCTGCGCTTGTGTGTGGGTGAACTCCTGTAGCCACCTGCGTATTTGGTTGAAGGGGATGGGTACGATAGGCTCGGGTCCGCAGACTGCCGTGCCGGACCCTCGTCTAGCAAGCTCGTCAGCTGCGTCGTTACCAAGCGATCCGCTGTGTCCTTTTATCCATTGCAGTGTCACCGTGCTGCGACTAGATACCTTTTTTGTTCTAGTGCATTGTGACATTCTAGTGTTAACTTCGAGGTTATATTATGTTTTCCGTAGAGATTGGAGAACTAAGGCGCCGTCGGAGAGTATACGTATTTGGGTGTCCGTAACCCTCCTCACTTCCAGGGCGTGGACCGCTTGTATGATGCCCACACACTCCGCCTGATAGACGTTGTTGAACATTCTCAGCGGTCTGGATATATTTATGTTGAGGTCGTGTGAGAAGAGTTCGACTCCGGTACCGGAGTCGTCTTCGATCAGTCGGTGTATACTCTCATCTCTTTCGGGCCTGAGTAGTCACACAGTTCTTCAGTAAGTATTATGTGGCTCACTCTGCTCTCGACGCTCGATGTATTCACACGTCGGGTCCTGGTTCACAACAAGTCAATCGTCATCCTGAGGATGCCTCGTTAAGAGGTGAAACACGTGTTGATTTCTTTCAGGGCTTATGACTCTTTAAGACCAGTTAAGCGGATTAAGTTACTATATATACGTCGTCTATTGTATTTTATGTTATAGTGCCTTTAAAAGTGGTGTGTTTTCGGGGCTTTGTCGTAGGGTGATGCCATCATTGGCCTTCGTTTGATCGCATCTTCCTTTTATACGTGTGTGCTTTACTCTGTAGTCTTTGCTTAGGGTTCCTGATAGATGGAGCCTAAAGGCGGCCAGGGTCGCCTCCTCCCGCACAATGAGGTGCTGAGGTGGCAGTCCCTGCATTACCTGTAGGGTGGCAGTGGGAGCGGTTCTCACACTGCTAGTGATTGCAACACAAGCAAATCGCTGCTGTTTTTTTAGATCTCTTTGGGCTGTGCTCAGGTCTGTCCTGGGCCACTAGACCAGTGAGACGTATGTGATTTATTGGTCAAATGACTGTGGTGTATAACCAGTGGGTGACCTTGGGGCTAATCCCCCAGTTCCTGCCAAGCAGTCGCTTGCACTGCCACAGGGATATGCTGGCTTTTGTAGTGATGTAGTTAGTGTGTTTTGCCCAGTTCAGCTGTTTATCCAAAAAGATGTCCGGGTATTTGGTTTCAGTTGATAGGCTTAAGGTTGTTCCAAAGAATCGTGGTAGTTGTAGTGTCGTCAACTTCCTCTTTTTTGTGAAGAGAATCAGTTCGGTTTTTGTAGGGTTCACTGAGAGTTTGTGCTTGTTGCACCATTTCTCTACTATTTTTAGGGCTTGTCTAATAAATAAGGTTGCATAGAGAGTTTTCGTGGGTCCTGCTTATTATTATGGTAATGTCATTGGCGTAGCCTACGGTGAAGTAACCTTTGCCGTTGAGTGTTTTGATGAGGCTGTCTACTACCAGGACCCCTTGCGGGCAGCCCTTCGCAACGATGGCCCTCGTAGTGTAATTTACCGTGACTTGTACAGCTCTCAATTTGAGCACGCTGGTGATCCAGCCACTCAGGGTCGAGTCTATGCTGTGTCTGTCGAGGGCCATGTTTATACTGTTGAACATAGTCTTGTCAAAGGCGCCCTCGATGTCAATGAAGGCGGCCAGTGCTGAGCATTTGTGGTCCACTGTGTAATAAATTTTAAAAACCACGCTGTGCAGCGTGGATTCTATTGATTTGCCTGTGGAGTACGCATGCTGTTGTTTGTGCAAAGGTTTTACCCGGAGACGTCCATCTCGGATGTTCCTATCACAGAGTCTCTCGAGGGTTTTCAGTAAAAAGGATTTGAGGCCTATAGGTATATAAGCCTTGGGTAGCGTGTAATCAGTTTTGCACTACATGACTGCTAAGTTGAGCGCTAAGCACACTGCCCAACACCTTTGACATGATTGAGGCAAGAGATATTGCTCTGACTAGATATTAGCCTGTAATTATTCTTATCGCCCATGTCACTACTATTATTTTTGACAATTGGCACCACTGTTGTTTTGATCATGTCACTCGGCATTTATGCATGACCCAGACAAAAAGTAAAAACCATAGCCAACACTCTTGGCAAAAATGCGGACCAGCAAATCGAAGATGCTCAATGCTGAGACTATCATGACCAGGAAACTTTCCTTGACGCATTCGTAAATTCTGTTCAACAGCATTCTATTAGTTATTTTAACTCGCAGGTTTTTCCGTGTCCTCAACATTGAGCATCGACCTCGATGGGCCTAATGGTGACTGCACACTAAAATGGTCTACAAAAAGGTCAGCTATTTGTCTAGCATCACATCACGTAGAAAATCTTTCTTTGAATGCTGTGAAACTGGAATATCCATTTTAATTCTAGTCTCATGATCTTGACACCACTTCAAACGAGACTTAAATATCCTTCTAGCTTCACGCATTTCATCAAAAATACGTCCCAACTAAAGAATACCGTTGTCTAGCCAGCATAAAAATGTACGTCTAGCCTCCCTATGCGCGCCGCTCACATGCATGTTCCAACCCATGACTTTTCTTCGATTTCTAGGACTTCCCCCATATGCAACAGTCTCGGCAGCCGATTCACACAATGCACTAACAATTTTACCATACATTGCATCTATTATAGCTCCTACACACTATGTCGACGGCACTGCCGCCGGGCAAGCCGCGGCGCGCCCGGCCTTGCCGCACAAAGCTGCATAAAGGATCGCAAAGGAAATGAAGGTGCAAAAACCGTGGGTACGTGCCGCGTGGCAAAAGCCGGCGGCCATACCACCGACATAGTGTGTAAGAGCCATTACATTAAAGTGGCGATGGTCAAGTCTGACCACTACACTCTCTGAAGTCACTCTCATTAATATCATTAATGATTTTCTTAGCCTTTTAGTTTGGGCCCAACCAATCTAACATACAGGTGTTCATTTAGTATATTAATGATTAGCGACTGTTTAACAATACATTTTTGACGTATGAACGTCACTTAACTTTAAGCAACGTTTATAAATAAACTCCAATATCTACAATATTTTTACCTTTGCCATCGACTCGACAAGAAGAGCCTTTTAATTTAATAAGCAATATCAAATTGACGGCTTTGAGCAATAATTAGGCCATAATTAGTACCAAATTAAGTTGTACGTTGTAAGTAGCTCGTCTATCGCGTAAAGGCTTGGATAGAAATAGATACCTACCTATTAGTAATTGTTAATTCTCCACCCAAGGTCTTCAATAAAACTCACTTTAAACGCTTTTACACAGTATATTAGTATCACCCAATTATACAGAAATTCAACACAAAAATATAAAATGTCTAAATTACTTATACTTTCATCGGTAACGAAACCACATCGCGATCTAACTCGACGCCAACGCCATCTAGTTAGAAAATAGGTACTAAAGTTGCACAATCTCACTTATTATAACTAATAAAATGGAATTAAACATGATATGGTTTGACATTCCGCCCACCAAGGACATGCTCGAATGAGTTGTCCTTTAAATTAAAGCCGCCCACCATGAGGTCAAGAGGGCTATAAAATAATAAAGACAAACAAAAAAAATAAAAAAAAATAAAACCATATCAATCACTGGTTGGCAATACGCAGAGTTTACATATTGGTCTTTTAAATACGGAACCATTACACTTTATGGTCACCACTCGTGTGAGTCCGTCCGAACCAGGATGCTTTTCTAAAATCCTACCCAGTAACCATTTGCCTGGAGGAAGATTGTCCTCTTTTACAAGGACAATGTCGCCAATATTTGGCTCTATTTCTTTTTGCGACCATTTATAACGTTGTAGCATTGAAGTTAAAAATTCTCTAGACCATCGTCGCCAGAAATCTTGGGTCATTTTTTGTAAAAGTTGCCATCGCCTCAACGTGCCCACAGAGCTATGCTCTTAATTACGTTCCGGCACAAGAACTAGAGGTTCACCGATTAAAAAATGACCGGGTGTAAGCGGCAGTGGATCATCAGGGGTTTGGGGAATATGAGAAATCGGTCTTGAATTGAGGCAAGCCTCAATCTGCACAAGTAACGTGGCCATTTCCTCGTAGGTAAGAGTGGAATCCCCAATGACGCGCTTCATGTGGAATTTAGTTGACTTGATGCCGGCTTCCCAAAGTCCACCAAAATTTGGGGCATGGGGAGGGATAAAATGCCACTTGACACCTTTACAACTGAGCCAACTCCTTATTTCGTTGGCAATCGCTGACTGTTCTGCAGCGACTAATATCTGCAGTTCCTTAGCTGCGCCTACAAAATTTTTCCCATTGTCGCTCCAAATATCACTGCAATGGCCTCTTCTAGCAACAAATCTCTTGAAGCCGGCTATAAAACCATTAGAGGTAAGGTCACTAATGGCCTCGATGTGCACTGCTCGAGTGACCATGCACACAAATAGGCAGATGTACCCCTTGTAAGCCTTATTCCCACGACCCTTAGATACCCTAATGTTGATCGGACCGGCGAAATCAACACCTGTATGCAAAAACGGCCTGGCTGGAGACACTCTACAGGTCGGCAATTGACCCATGAGTTGATTTTTAAACGTCGCTGAATGCCGAACACATACTACACAATTATGTACGTAAGCCTTTACTACATTTTTTGCAGATAGTATCCAATATTGCGAGCGCAAATAGTTTAACATTAATGTTGGACCGCCGTGAAGAGTGGTTTTGTGAGCTTCGCTGACGAGCAGAGTTGTGAAGTGATGGCGCTGTGGAATTATAATAGGATGCTTCATGCTTACTGACAGTTGAGACTTTTCAATTCTTCCTCCTACTCTTAAAATTCCTTGCTCATCCAATATGGGACATAAAGGTCGTAATTTGCTCTTCTTACTGACACTTCCTGTCTTCTTTATTTTTTCTATATCTTCCTTAAATTCTTGTTCTTGACATTTTTTTATACAGATTTCCAGAGCAGCTGTCAATTCCTCACTAGTCAGGTAAGTTTCTTTATGTTGCTTAAATCTTAAGAATCGTCTACAATATGCCACTACTCTGATCAATTTTTTAGATGATGAATATTTTGTCCACAGCCCTTCGTCTACATTTGTTGTCACATGTGCTTTAACACCTTTCGATGATCTTTCTTCGAGTTTAGTTGACATCGAGTTTGGTTTGACGTAGTCAATTGGTTCTTTCTTTAACCACAATGGACCGTGCTTCCACAGAGATGACTGTGAAAGTGCTGAAGGCGTCATGCCTCTTGACGCGATATCTGCCGGATTGTGAGTAGATTTCACATGTCCCCATTGAGGATTATCCAAACAACTCAGAATTTCAGACACCCGATTACCAACAAATGTTGTCCAGCGGCTGGGATGACTACTGAGCCAAGCCAGAACAACAGTAGAGTCTGTCCAACAGTGTATACGGTCTTTAGGTATTACTAGTATCTCAGCTACCTCGACAATCAATTTGGCCAACAGAACAGCACCCATCAACTCGAGACGAGGAATTGATAGTTGCTTTATCGGAGCAACCTTGGTTTTCGCCGATATTAAATTAATTTTAATATTGCCGTCAGCGCCAATTATTCTTAAATACGTAACAGCTGCATACGCTACATTAGACGCGTCACAAAAACCATGTAGTTCTACAGCTACATCGTCTTCTCTGGATTCAACCCATCTTGGAACATGACACTCAGGTAAATTTAGTAGTTCCTTTTGATATGTTTGCCATTCTTTTAATAAGTCTTCAGGTAATCGATCATCCCAATCGATCCCGGCAAGCCATATCTTTTGAATCATTATTTTCGCCGGTATAACACACGGCGCTACCCACCCTAAGGGGTCGAACAGTCGTGATATATCTGATATTACTTTCCGTTTTGTTACAGAAGCAGGTTGCGGAAATATTATTGAATATCTGAAACTGTCAGATTCTCTATCCCAAGAAAGTCCTAGTATTTTCACCACTTCGTGTAGTTTTCGTGTACTCTATTCCTTCCTGATTTATACCTTCTCCCAATGTTTCCTCTGCTAATTCCTTGTTGTTTGTCATCCACTTCTGTAACGGAAACCCACCTTTTTCCAGTAGTTTTTCCATTTCCCTATGAATCCTTTTTCCTTCCTCTACCGTTTGACATCCTGACATATAATCATCTACATAAAATTCGCTTTTTAATGTTTCAGATACTAGCGGAAACTCAGCTCCTTCATCGTGTGCCAGCTGCTGCAACGACTTCACGGCCAGGTAAGGTGCGGATGCAGTGCCAAAGGTAACCCTCAGCAACTCATACTCTTTTATTTCAGATGCAGGTTCACTCCGCCAAAGCAGTCTCTGAAAGTGTGTGTCTTCAGGAGCGACTTTGATCTGCCGATACATTTTGACTATATCTGCACATAATACAATTGGATACGTACGCCATCTCATGATAATGTGACGTAATTCCGGTTGTATGGTAGGACCTACCATCAACATATCATTAAGGGATCCACCATTAGAACCTTTAGACGAAGCGTCGAATACAACTCTGACCTTGGTGGAGGTCTTATCCTCGCGAACCACTGCGTGGTGAGGCAGATAAACTGCTTCTGACTGCTTAGTATCAGTTTCGCGAGACACCATCTTCATGTGTCCGAGGTCAAGGTATTCTTGGATTACTTCGGTGTATTTTCCTTTGATCTCAGGATTTTTCTTGAAACGCTGTTCAAGATGATGAAATCGTTTTAGTGCAATTTCTTTGGTATAGCCGATTTTACTTCGTGGATCTGATTCGCGGAATGGAAGCTTGACTACGTATCGCCCGGTAGAGTCTCGTCGAGTGGTACGAGTGAAGAATTCTTCGCACAGCTGTTCTTCTTGGGTAAGTATCTTTTTTTTATTAGTAACATCAGATTCGATCTCCCAAAACTGTTTGAGCATATCATTGTCACTGAGGTGTGAATGCATACTAACTATAACCTTGTGACAATTTGCTGAATTGAGATCGCTATCTGTGGGTGTTAGTCCAGACAAAATCCATCCCAGGGTTGTATTTTGAGCAATTATGGGCCCTGGAGAGTGTTTGACTAAACCCTCTTTAAGAACTTGGCTGTAAACTTCTGCTCCAAACAAAACGTCGATTTTGTTTGGAGTGTGGTACTCTGGATCCGCCAGAGTTATATCTTCTAGTTGAGGCCAAGTTGGCATACATAGTTTAGTTGAGGGAATTAACGTTGTAATTTTACTTAACACATATGCTCGAACTTGAATAATTGCATTTGGATCGTGACGTGAATGAATGGTTACGCAAACCATGAATCTAGAGACAAGAGCGCCTTCGTCACCTCCTATGCCTGAGACAGTACTGTTATTTGGTATTTTCTTTAGTCCGAGCAATTTGACTGCTGACTCGGTTATGAAAGAGGCCTGGGATCCTTGATCCAATAACGCCCTCAGCAGTTGTTTACGACCATTCTGAGTCTGTGCTTCGACTAGAGCGGTCGCTAATAAAACTCGATTTGGCACAACCTTTGTAGAAAAGTGTGTTGCTATGGTTGAAAACTCTGATTCTTTTGCCGTACCGGAAGCAGTTTGCAGTGTGGACACTGCTGATTTGACAGCTACTGCCTCTACCGGGTGGCTATTGGGTGACGATGATCTTGAAGATGCCTTGGGGTGTAATAATGAGTGGTGTCTACGCTTGCAAATGTGACATGATGTTTTAGCACGACAATACTTAATTGAATGATTCGCGCCTAAACAATTGTAACACAAATTGTGAGTTCGGACAAACTCACTTCGAGTTTGGTAACCTTCTTTACTAAACTGTTTACAATGACTTATATAATGATCTTGTTTACAGAATGGACATATAATTTGTACAGAGTTGTTACTATTTGTTTTGACTGCGTGGAAAACCTTTGGCTTACTATCTGTGGACTTCTGCTTTGACTTGGATGTGTCTAAGTACTCCAAGGAGCGAAACCTTGACTCTAAAAATGTTTTAAAATCTTCAAAAGTTGGTAACTGTTCATCTGCGCTAATTTTCATTTCCCACAACTTTCGTGATTCACTATCTAGCTTAGCGCTTATTATATAGATAACAATAGCGTCCCATGATTTAACATCAATTCCGAGAGTACTTAAGCCGTGCAAACAATCCACAGTGGTATCCAATAACTCTTTAACCGCAGTTGATGACTCTGTTACATTTGATTGATTTATCAATCTCTTCAACATAGAATTAGACAAATATCGTTTATTATTATAGCGTTTATTTAACATTTGCCAACATTCCTGATAATTTACGGCTGTCACAGGAGTGTGACGCAACAATTGTTCTGGTTCACCCGATAAATGACCTTTCAAATAATGCAATTTTTGTACATCGTCAATTGAATCATTTTTGTGGATAAGTGATAAAAACAAATCATGGAATGAAGTCCACTCCGTATACTTGCCAGAGAAGGTAGGAATAACAACCTTAGGTAATTTCACATTCGTATACGTATTTGACGATGACTCTCTATCTACACTTGCTTTTGTAGGTGTTAGTTGTTTAATAGACTCTTTCAACTCGGATTTATAAGTTATGTAAACATCGTCAGTATTGTCATAAGTCTCTGACGTAAAGTAATTATGTTGCAAATCTAGTTTTTCTACTATTTTCCTGTGCGTTTGCATGAAATTAGACCACAGTTGTTCTAATGCTTCCAACCTAGTTTCTAAATAAGACAATGTTATCCGTTCTTTAGGAGATTTTTTATAATTTATTCTAGCTTTTTCAATGTTTCTCTTGTTATCTAGTTGAAAATTAATTAAAGAATCCATGACTAAATGATATCAAACTATTGAATTAATTCACAAACAAAAACTAAGTTGCACAAGAACACATAGATTTGACAAGTGTAAAACTGATGAAATTATTCTAAGTCCTTGACGACAACCGAAAATTTTACAAGTCTTTATAACATTAAACTTTTTTGAAAATCGGGCATAGGTTCCCCGTTGGTTCACTTTTTTCTTAAATATTCTAAGTCTAAACTACTTTATTTATTCTAAGTCTTGATTATTATCAGGTTAAATTTAAAGTTCCAAATCTTGATAACTTCACAAATAAAATTGTACTCACGGTTTTATTTTCTAAATCCACAACACGTCACTCACTATTACTTCTCCGTTTTACTTGTTGCCAACGCCCGCTAGGGGGCGCGCAGTACGCTCTCAGCTTCGGTGCTCAGCTAGTTGGGATGCCACTTCCCTTATTCTAGATCCGGTTGTCCACACTCAGGATGTCCGGAAGCCCGCAGAACTTGCTGCGGTGGCGCCCTCTGCAGGCGACGTCCTCAGAAACACTCGGTCTCCGCGGTCGCGCCCTCTGCAGGCGACGTTAAGCACTTCAGTGGCGATCCACCACTGCTTTCTGTGCTGATACACAAAAACTCGGTGCGCAATATTACGCACTGATCCGGTTTCGAAGGACCATGTTAATTCTCCACCCAAGGTCTTCAATAAAACTCACTTTAAACGCTTTTACACAGTATATTAGTATCACCCAATTATACAGAAATTCAACACAAAAATATAAAATGTCTAAATTACTTATACTTTCATCGGTAACGAAACCACATCGCGATCTAACTCGACGCCAACGCCATCTAGTTAGAAAATAGGTACTAAAGTTGCACAATCTCACTTATTATAACTAATAAAATGGAATTAAACATGATATGGTTTGACAGTAATAATACTGACTCCCTCGTTGATCCAGTGGTCGCAAGCGCTAAAGGTCCTGGGTTCGATTCCCAGGTCGGGAAAACTATAATTTGGTTTTTCCAACAGGAATTTTTCAGTAGCAGCTCTGAGCCTAGAATTGTGCCCGGTTGATGGCAATAGGCTCGTCGCCCCTTATTACATAGAACATTAAAAAAAAAAAACCTGGTGAAATGTGGGTTGTGGTAATCTACTATATATACACCTCTGCCCTACCCTTCGGGGAAACAAGGCGTGATGTTATGTAGTAATAATAGTAGAAATGTAACATACAAGCACAAATAAAGGTACAAACTTAAGATTTAATTTCTTGCCTCCTCATCAAGATAACTTCGTCAATCGTAACTAACACAAATCAAAATCAAATACAGGTTGGTGCTAATCGTGGTGTAGAAGAATATGTAAAAAGACCTCTCTGATCTTTAACAAATTAATCAACTGATTGTTGAACTCAGCAGCACCCGTATAGGTTGTCACATTGACGGAGTTTGCGTTAACAATATAAGTTACGCTGACGACATGGTGCTGCTGAGTCCATCAATAAGCGCACTCAGGCGTCTTGTTAAAATGTGTGAAGACTACGCGGTCACTCAGGGACTCAGGTACAATACAAAAAAAATGAGAATTATTGGTATTCAAGGCGGGCACCAAATGTTACACTAACGTGCCAGATGTGACCATAAAGAAAATTCCGTTATCCAGAGTATCAAAATTTAAGTACCTAGGTCACTGGGTCACTCATGACCTTAATGATGACTTGGACATAGAAAGGGAACGCAGGGCGATGGCTGTCCGAGGTAATATGCTGATCCGCAGATTTGCACGTTGTACGACGCAAGTCAAAATAACACTTTTCAGAGCATACTGCCAGTCTTTTTACACGTGCAGTCTGTGGTATACGCTGAGGGCATACAGCGCCCTGCGTGTCCAGTATAACAATGTGTTCAGGATGCTGTTGGGTCTACCACGCTTTTGTAGCGCTTCCGGGATGTTCACCGAGGCCAGGGTTGATGGTTTTCATGCCATTGTGACTGTGTGCCATTTACTCTAATTTAATAACAATATATTATTATATTTATTTTAAAACCGTCACTTAAGGGCCGATTCGAGGTTCTTAAGAACACATTAAATCTCAATTTTATGGGTTGACAGCTCGACACGTTACCCTAATTAATAACAAAATATCCTATTTCTTTAGAATGTTAAAACAATATTGAACCTCTTACAAACCCATTCCATTTATATTTTATGGGTAGCAATCCGTGGCCACTTTGTACAAATATTCTGAGAGCAGGGGTGTCAACATGCGGTTCTTTCTATGTAAACTTACAGCTCTCGATTTTCATGCTTGAAACTTTAAACAACAAGTTATGAAGATGGATCTAACCAAACTTTCAAAAGTCATGCAAAGCCGATGCTTCCATCGATGTAACTATCAATTATCCAATAACAGTTATATTATTGGATTAATTATTTTATTATTCTAGCTAGCACCTAGCTAGAATGCTTTAACCGCTCTCGTACTGTTAACGTACCCGGGCCGATCGAAACTTAATATGTTCTGTGCTAAAATATTTGTATGGTTTTTAATAAAATGTATATAAATAATAACTCGTCGTCGGTCTCAAAAGATTCACCATCCCTGAGAATGCAGCGAACATCTGTTAAAGATCTAAAAAGGCAATTCATACCGACCCTTTTAAAACAATTAAGAAGTTGTGCACAAAAAGAGTCATAAACCTATTCTGCGAAACGACCAAACAGTCAACGTGGTATTTTTTAGGAATTTAGGGGACTGAGGAATGAAGTCCGGGGGGGTTGGGGCGAGATCACGAAAGACTACGGACGCGAGAGTCCAAGCGGGGGAAGTGGGAAAGTTGGTTTTAGACCACGGTAGGGTGTGGACGTAAGATTAGGCTAGTTATATTAGCAGACTTGTTGAATACCAGAGGCCATGATTGTCCAAGTGGGCTGTCGCAAGATAGCGAGTATTATTTATTAAGTTAAATATAGTTGGGTTGAAGCCCAGATTAGACTAATGTAGTATTTAACGAAGTACGAGTATATGTGTGTGTGTGTTCGTGCGATTGGGTGAGTGTGTGCTTGTTGGTGTGACTGAGTGAGTATTTCATTATAATAATTATCCTAGGCTGGTAATATAATTCACGTATCATAAGTTCTTGTAACTCAACACTTATTTAGTATCGTGTTTTATAACTAATGTTACATTCTCGTGTATTACGTGTCCATATCCTAATCCGTACCTTGGCAGATTATTGTCACTAGCAGTTGGCTATAGGGAAATGGCGAAGGCCTTCCACCGTACTTGACTGGGCAGTAATGCTCCGACTGTTGACTTTGAGATGACGCACCACATTTGGAAGGCATAGCCATAAATACTCTCAGGTCATTTGGAATTGATCTAGACTATAAGGCCAATCTGTAATTGCATTACAAAACGACCAAACGTTAGTGACGATTTCTGTTTCCGAAAAGGTTTTGCCACAGAATACCTTGCGTGAGGCGTGTTGACACATATTTCCAGGGAATTGGGTTAGGCTTCACTAAGTATCTCATACTGAATCGATAGTTCGTTCTAAGGAACGCTAGAAATCGTGTCTCGTTAAACCTCTACAACCGGCTTTCGGGCCTCTCACAAAGTATATTAGCGAGACACGTCATTTGGATGCCTAGATCGAAACGCCCCGTTGTCGATAAGGACGATCCACACGCCTGCCGATTACATTGAAAGCATCCTCTAAATGGGACAGATCAAGGAAATATGAAGTGACGAGCTACCACTTCGGTGTTCACCAGTACCGATCGTAATGTATTCTGCTAGAGACTGAGTCTATGGTGCGCTTGTGCTAGTTTCGTGTTAACTTTGTAAAAATGGGTTAGGCTGTCGTAAGGGTCTTTCATATTAGTACGCGATTAGAACTATTCAATATTAAACTTGTTTTCCTCAATGACAGTTGGACTTCGCAGTACTCTGTCTTAGGATTGAGTAAAACATTTATTTAGTGCTTAGGGAGCGTGTTCCGTTAGAATCGTATTAGTTCCTCAGAGGTTCTATGCGTCAGGTCTAGCAGAACACGTACAATGAGGCAAACGTTGTTATATGGTTCCCGGTCTCACTGAAGTGGGTATATTGTAAACAGACAAATTAACGTAGTAGTACGTAATCGTATGTAAAGTACAAGCGTAACGATCCCTTTACCCCTTCAACCTTACCAAGTCTGTATTGCAGATATTGTTGCTCAACTGCGAGAGGAGGAGACGTTGGCGTTCCAACATTTATAATACTAAAACATAATATTATATTATATAATTTTGCATACCCTCTTGTCTTCTTAGCTTCACATTATAATACTTGTGTTTACTAATTGTGAATTCCCAATATTAACTTCATTGTCTCTTCCTTGTCCCTAATCTTCCGAGACGGAACAAGGTAGTTTAGTTTATGGGAATGCTTCTCTTTCTTATATCGGTGGGAGGGTGACCAGTCTGGGACGAGCCCTACAGAACTGTGCGGAAAGGAGGGGCACAGTTCTTCCCCCTACGGGGAACCGATCCAAACACTAATATTAACACAATTAGGAAAAACGAAAATTTTATCAGCCTAGGGTATTTCAGGTAGTGTCACACCATTATACGGAAACAGTGCGCTTCCATTCCCGGTAGAATACGTACTAGCTCTCACAGCATCCTGAGTATATTGTGTGATAGGTGGGACAGCCCCATGCTGGCTCGCTGGATACGGCTGCACACGTAGGTGTCAGTCGTTTCAATTTTGTATTTTGTATATGGTTAAGACCTGTACTAATAACTTATGCATCTTGTACTGAAATAAATATAATATTATTATTATACTCTTTTATTTCATTTAAATACTTACAAATTACCGGTATCGGGGACAGGGTCCAAGCTACCGGCGGTCAGGGCTCCAGAGAGAGGAACCTCCTGACAATGCGAGCCGTATCCAGAAGTACCGCTTTCTGAATTAAGCCCTTGATCCAGCTGCCTAACGAGAGCCTCCTTAGGTGTTGGTAGAGGCTCTTGGTAACTAAGCCATTGGCTGATACGACTATCGGCACAATGATCGCTGAGTCCACATCCCACATGTCGACAACCTCGTGAGCCAAGTCAAGATACTTGATTTGTTTATCTTTCTCAGCTTTCACGAGGTTCCCGTCATGCGGGACCGTTATGTCAATTATCATTGTGCGCCGCTCTACTCGATCCACCACCACTATATCAGGTTTATTGGCAACAATAGTCCTGTCAGTGATGATGGATCGATCCCAGTACAATGTGATATTTCCATTTTCGAGAACTGGGTCGGGCACATACCTGTAGTACGGCACTTCCGATTCCACAAGATTGTATTTCAGAGCAAGTTGCTGATGGATAATCCTGGCTACAAGGTTGTGTCTATGCAAGTACTCTTCGTTAGCTAGACGAGAACTTATTATTATTATTATTTAACGCGTGCGGATATGAATTCTTGTCAACCAAAGTATACGAAAATTGAAAGGACGTAATAATTCCTAAATTATGTCAACTAGAATTTATTTAGTAGCACATGTATGCTAAATACCTATCTGGCAACCCAGTCGCCCGATGTTGGGTGTCCTTTGGGGGCAGACGGCAGACTTTTTGTGCGGTCGAATCTGCAGCGCACAAAAAGTGTACGAGACGTACCTAGAAACATTTTATGCGTCATGTGTGCTATTTAATTTCATCATATTAATCTCTGAAGTATCTGTCGCCTGGGTAAGGCCTTTGACAAACTAAAAACGAATGACGGTTTTTGTTTTATTATTTGGCAAGCACGTTGAATGTCGACCGTTGTCTATACTCCATCTACACCGTGGCAACTAACCCAGTTGTTTTTGTTGTTATCGGTGTTGAGGTTAGAGACAAAGCTATAAAAGTCAAGTGAACCGTCCTTGGATATAAAGATTAAAAGTGTCAAGTGTCGGTGTATCAGCTTCTCTGTTCTTGCTAACAGGCACGGACCTTACACGGTATCACAGTAGTTAAGTCTTGATAGAATTAGACTATCCACTAATTGTTTACGTAGATCAACACTCACTTAGCTTCTAATTGAATATAACAGGCACGGACCTTACACGGTATCACAGTAGTTAAGTCTTGATAGAATTAGACTATCCACTAATTGTTTACGTAGATCAACACTCACTTAGCTTCTAATTGAATATAGGAGTTTCAATCTATAAAAACAATTCCTCGTGGAGTCACTGATGTGTTTCTCAAATCGTAGTTCCGGATCCATGGTTAACTCAAGGTTGCTATCTCTACCCTATCTATTTTCCCCCCTCCGATAACAGCATCTGGCTTGGTGTCAGCCAAGCCAGATGTTGAGGTTAGAGACAAAGCTATAAAAGTCAAGTGAACCGTCCTTGGATATAAAGATTAAAAGTGTCAAGTGTCGGTGTATCAGCTTCTCTGTTCTTGCTAACAGGCACGGACCTTACACGGTATCACAGTAGTTAAGTCTTGATAGAATTAGACTATCCACTAATTGTTTACGTAGATCAACACTCACTTAGCTTCTAATTGAATATAACAGGCACGGACCTTACACGGTATCACAGTAGTTAAGTCTTGATAGAATTAGACTATCCACTAATTGTTTACGTAGATCAACACTCACTTAGCTTCTAATTGAATATAGGAGTTTCAATCTATAAAAACAATTCCTCGTGGAGTCACTGATGTGTTTCTCAAATCGTAGTTCCGGATCCATGGTTAACTCAAGGTTGCTATCTCTACCCTATCTATTTTCCCCCCTCCGATAACAGCATCTGGCTTGGCTGACAGTATTGCGCTGATCATTTTCCTAATTCCTAAAACCATAAATTTAGATTTCAGTGGGTTTAATACCAGTGAGTTATTATCTGACCATACCATCACTCTTTCCAGATCGTCATTAATTTTTTCCACTGCCTCTAATGTATCAGCTGGATTAAAATGTATGTATAATTGGATATCATCCGCGTACATGTGATACCTACAATGCTGAAATTACTTAATAATGTCTGCGCTGTAAATTATATACAAAAGGGGTCCTAAAATTGCGCCCTGAGGCACACCACGTGGCCCCTGACGAGGGGGGATGACATCCTTGATCCATACTCCTTCTGGATTTTAAGGAGCTGTGATCTATTTTGCAAGGAGCTAGCGAACCACTATATTGTTTCTGCTGAAAAACCATAATAGGACAAACGTGGAAAATAACAGAGTGGTGTTACTGCATCGAGGGCCCACGAAAAATCCAGGAGTGCAAGGATTGTTCCCGCCTGCCTGTCTCTTTACTCTAGGATATTCCCCACTAGGTCAGAAAGGGCTGTGGCCGTCCCACGGCCTTTCCTAAAACTAGACTGAAGGTCGGGTAGCATATTGTTTGCTTCTAAATATTCCAACATTTGATTATAAACCACTCTCTCTAAGACTTTTGACAAACAAGGCAAAATACTCACAGGACGTAGATCTTCAAAAGTAGTAGGTTTGCCGATTTTGGGTAAAGGACGCACAATAGCGCACATCGACAAGTCAGGGAAAGTGTGGGTATCTATCGACTTATTTACCATTGTAGTAATAGCCTGAAGGGTGGTTCGTAACGTTAGCATTATCATATCCAGACTGACTCCATCAATCCTTTAGCATTTGTCCCCAAACTCTTAATAATTTTCGAAATTTCTTCCTCATTAACATTTCGCAGCTCAAATTGAGTTTCACCAAATCTATTCGTATCGAAATATAATAACTGCGATGTGGGAAGTATGCACTGTCCTGGTACATTTAGTTTTGCCTTGTTTATCTCGTCTGGGTCATTAAATTGTCCGGGAAGCGTACCTTCACTACCTATGATCTGAGAAAACGTCTGATTTAAGATTTTTCCAAAGCTTTTTGTGGTTTTATCTGACAATTAATGTGCTTGTCAAAGTATACTTGCCTTTCCTGCATTAGTGCTGTAAAAGCTTGTTTTTTTTAATACAAATAATATTTCTTTGTAGTGTCTAGCTTGTCATTATGGTAATTAATTTTTGCCTCATCTCGCAGCTTAATAATCAATTTAATATTATCTGTTATTCATTGCGTGGGACGGTCCCTAAATATCTTACTCTTTATGGGGGCATGTAAGTCATACAATAGGGGTGATACAGAAATTAAAATGTTCAATCATGCTACGAGTATTAACATCGGACAGTGAACCAGATCCACTGCAAAGTAATCCACCAATATATCCCTTAGAGTCAGATATACAACTAGCTTATGTTTGTTTTTTAACTTCTTTATGACAGTAACATATACAACAAACGAATGATGACCAAGTTCACTGACATGACTGACCAGTACATTACGAATCTCCTACATCGGTACAGATCAAGTCTATGAGAGTACTACTATCCCCTACAAAATGAGTTGGTGACTGTACTACCTGACTTAGATTGGTATAGTTTAGGAATTCCATCATATCTTTAGTTTTTATATTATTTGTATCCAATAAATTAACATAATAAAAATAGTAGGTAATAAAAAATTCTAAACAATTATTTATGTACTTTAATTTAAAAACACTTACTAAGTCCAACATTACCAGCCCCAAATATATTTTTTTCCAAAAAAATATAATATACAAGCACACCTACACAAATTCTAAGGTGCTAACCCTAGTGAGACAGAATACACAAGATTTTAGACTAGTGGAATCTGACCCAGCAAATCGAACTAGTGGGGCAGATTCCTCTGCAAAATTGTAGGCATTCTACTTTGCCCCATCAGTGGCTTGGTGGGGCAAAGTGAAATGATTCTTATTTCGTTATAATAAGACTGCACGGAGTAGTTTGGCGTAATTTGGAAGCTTTGACCGCAATAGGCGGCCCTTACACCAAACAAAATACTAACATAAATACAATACGATTAAACACGCTATCAGATAAAATAAGTTTATGTATAAAAAATATATTTTTATGTTTTAATTATGGAAGGGGAAATAAAGCTAAATAAATTAATAAAAGACTACTGTCACGGAACGCGACTGTACGTGTGAGAAAGTTTTAGTTTACTCAACCAAAAAAAAACTGTAAACCAGGTTTAAATCAAGACTACATTATGACGTTAACGCACTTACAATATCCGCTTGCGGCACCTTCGCTCCGTAATTACTGGCATCATTACCAATCACGGGCTAATTACACACCATTAATGGAGTGGCATCAGTACACTAGAAATTATGTTAATTTCACATATATTATCATTGGTATTCCTGCGGTCTGGGATTCGGCTGATTAGGAATTTGTGTAGTGCTCTGGAAATATGTAATATTGAATATTATTATTATGATGATTGCTGTTTGTTTGTGTCTCTCGTCTACCAGATTAAACACTAACATAATGCCTGATTTCCGAAAGGGTTAGGCAGAGGTGTACTTATACTACACCCACATTTCGCCTGTTAGGTTTAAGTCCCATGTAATAGGGGGCGAGTCTATTGCCATCAACCGGGCACAAATCCAGACCCCGGGTTGCTACTGAGAAAATAGAATAACTGGTTATCAGATTGCCCTACTTGGGAATCGAACTCAGGCTGAGTATCAGCTCAGCAGTAGCGCTTGCGACCAATAGACCAACACACACTTATAAATTAGTAACACTAATAACTACCCAGTCTTTAAAAAGAAACGATTATTTTAAGTATCTGAAGAGGAGCTTTAACCAAAGAAGTCCCAACTCCTTATTAAAAGCTCATCAAAGAACACATTACACCCACAGAAAAAATATAATATAAAACAATTCATTTAATACAGAGTGTCGAGTTTCATTTGTAACAGAAAATTCTTAATTGTGTTAAATGTAGCATTTAATAACAAAATGTTCACAGTACCAAAAACACACTGATAGCTATAATCTCTTTATGAAAAAATTCCCCATGAACCGCACTTGAATTAATTATTTTCAAAACATTAACTCAAGTGTATAATGGATAGTTTTAACTTATCACCGTGACAAGGTATTTAAACAGAAACATACTCGTTACATAAGCTTATTGTATTCATCTATGTAACTACACTAACAAACAGTTTCTATAAACAAAAGGAAGTTAAATGTAAATAGTTCACAACTTTCAAACTGGGAGACCAAACACTGTTCAAGGTGAAAAGGGAAATTCAAACTCAAAGCATTTATTTAAAATAAACCAATTACAGGCAGTTTTAAATTTTCAAGGGATCGGTCAGTCAGAAAGATGAAGCTAGTTGCCCATTCCAAAGCGTACTAGGTTCCTATGGAGAAGAACGGGCGAGAAACTCCCTGGATACACTGTTAAATCAAAATATTAAATTACCATTCTAATCTCAGTTTCAGTCTGTCAAAATAAAAGTTATAAAAACTAAAACACAACTACGACAGAAAAGTCAACTAAGTTACACGTGTTATAAATCGAACAAATTACGTGTGACTCCGGATTTATAATTTGGATGTCTTGTTATAGCTTTTTAGCTGACTTTTTTGTCGTAGTTGGGTTTCAGATTTTATAATTTTTATTTTCATTTATTCATTTATAAACTTATTAAGTACATTTTTAAATATTTTTATAAAATTCATTAAAAAAAACATTTAAAAATATAAAAAATAGTAGCCCACCGGTATCGGGAACAGGGTCCAAGCTACCGGTGGTCAGGGCTCCAGAGAGAGGAACCTCCTGACAATGCGAGCCGTGTCCAGCAGTACCGCTTTCTGAATCAAGCCCTTGATCCAGCTGTCCAACGAGAGCCTCGTTAGGTGTTGGTCGAGGCTCTTGGCAACTAAGCCATTGGCTGATACGACTATCGGCACAATGATCGCTGAGTCCACATCCCACATGTCGACAACCTCGTGAGCCAAGTCAAGATACTTGATTTGTTTATCTTTCTCAGCTTTCACGAGGTTCCCGTCATGCGGGACCGTTATGTCAATAATCATTGTGCGCCGCTCTACTCGATCCACCACCACTATATCAGGTTTATTCGCAACAATAGTCCTATCAGTGATGATGGATCGATCCCAGTACAATGTGATATTTCCATTTTCGAGAACTGGGTCGGGCACATACCTGTAATACGGCACTTCCGATTCCACAAGATTGTATTTCACAGCAAGTTGCTGATGGATAATCCTGGCTACAAGGTTGTGTCTATGCAAGTACTCTTCGTTAGCTAGACGAGAACAGCCGGAGATAATATGTCGGATTGATTCTCCCGGACGGTGGCATGCCCGACAGATGTCAACCGTGCCGTCTTTCACAATAAATCTACGGTAATTGTTCGTCATGATAACTTCGTCCATAATTGCACAGACAAAACCTTCGGTTTCCCCAAAGAGGTCACCAAAACGCAGCCAGGCTACGGACGCTAGAAAATCTACATCGGGTCCATGTAGGGCCCGGAAAAAGCGTCCGTGAAGCTCCTTACTCTGCCATACCTCCCTGCGATCGTTAGTGTCAAGCACTACAGGCTTGCGCCAGTTCTCTTTAGCCATGGCGAGCGGGGTGAGGCCCTTGTCCACCGCGACCACATCTCGATGCATCCCCACGTCGGCTTCTAGGAAATATTCCCTGAGACTGCATATCTCGCGATTGTGGAGGATCTTAGCGTTTAAAAAGCCTCGACCTCCACACTTTCGCGGGATATACAGTCTCATTACCGATGACCGTGGGTGGTGCATTCGATATGCAGTCAGCAGCGTACGCACCCTTCTATCCAGGGCGTCGAGTTCAGTCTGAGTCCATTTGAGATTGATATAAATAGATCCATATAATTTTTATTTTTATTATTTTGGTGTTATAATAAACAATATATTTTTTAAATGTGCTAATTAATAATATGCCCTTTGCCCTTTCATTTTATACCCAACGATACCTCATTTGTCAAATTATAATGAGTAGTTTAGAAGTTATGAGGGAACAGATGAACCTATACACAAAATCATAACCCTCTTTTTTGTTTTGCCGTAGTCGGATAAAAATACCTGTAATTACCCAAAATTTTGCCAAGTTTTTGACATTGATTCTCGCTCAATGGAGCAACAGAGCATGCGATTAGATTTTGAACGAGGGAATATGGCTTTCGCTCACTCACTAAAACACAGAAAAATCAAAAAGAATAAAAATAGAACCAAAATTGAATATCGAACTGATATTCAAATTGTACCCTTTCCCGTCAATACCCTATTCGTCTAGGAGCCCCGTCCCGGCCTCAGTCACCATTTTACGACATTTTGACTCTTCGGAGACACTGAATTAGCTAAATAGCTTGAGTTTACAGCATTAATTTACTTTGGTAGTATCTTGTCAACTAGAGAGTTTTTGTGGTTATAGTTTAATCTGAGAAGCACGAGTAAGATTTTATTATTGGTTCATATATGAACTTAAAAGTTATTAAGACTGGAGTTGCTGATATTGATTTTATTTAAGTTAGGTAATTTTAAACCCGTTTATGGTAAGAACAAACTAAAAAGCATGGCACAATAAAATATCGCTGCCAGTAATCACAATCGTGGTCAACTGCAGAATAAAAAACCACTACGACATTCAGACTTCACGATAGTAAACTAATGCCCTAGAAACTAAGCAGGTTTGAAACTACGTAAAATTAGACACGGCGATGACGAGCGAATCAAAGGAATTTAGAGGTATGAGGAACAGGGTGTAAAGTTCACTCATGCTCTATTGAAAAGAGAGGATCCTCCGACCAGACGAGTGTCGTGTCTGGCGGGCAACTGCCCGACGATTGATGTCGGATAGTCTTCTATATTTCGTTCGCGCGGTAAACTCTAATTGCGCGATGCAGGATTTGTGTGACGTCAGGATTTTGTGTGAAGTCAGGTCTTCGATGCATAGTTCGCATGTTGCGATGTAGATGCCGCCACAGGAAGTTAGTCTCGCCGCAGAGACAGCTCAAATGGCTGGTCGCATATCGAATTATTTGCATTTTACTGCACATGACAACTTTGCGATCGGGATTTAGATTTTGCTTTAATGAAGTTTCTTAGAATTTGAATATTTCACGATTATTGGTCCTCACGGAGGCGATTGGCGGCGGCAATCTCTCGCGTCCGGCCCTGGTTCAGGCCATGGTTCGGAGCAAGAGTGCATGGGAGGCCGTCACTTCCTTCTGCGAAGCAGTAATGCTCGCGAAGGAGGAGGCGGAACGCGCGAGGGAGAGGCAAGGTTCGCGCCTTCGCGCTCGGGAGTCGCAAGCCGATTCCCGGCCACCGTAAGTTATTTGATAATTTCCCACCCTGAAATTAAAAAAAAAGGGTCCGTAATACCTCAGCTCAAATTCACTCTGTATCTCGCTCGCACACTACTGCTCGCGGCCTGAGTAAGAACAAGGCTGAGTGGTGTGTCTCCAAGGCGCCGATAGGTATTTTTTTTTACGGTGAAATATAGTAATAACATTTTAAAAAACAAAGTATCTGCTTTATATTTAGTTAAGTTGATAAGCAAAGTCTCATTTGAAGTATTTTTTTATACTAGCGGGTTATTGTCCGGTTTGGAGGTAACTTTGTATTTTTTTTCTGTAGATAATTTTTTAT
This sequence comes from Agrochola macilenta, assembly GCA_916701695.1. Taxonomy (NCBI): domain Eukaryota; kingdom Metazoa; phylum Arthropoda; class Insecta; order Lepidoptera; family Noctuidae; genus Agrochola; species Agrochola macilenta. Next base: position 23,799,978 of record OU753556.1, read on the forward strand.
CAACTTTTATCTTATAATTTTATGCCATAGTTATAATAATAACAAGAAAAGGTTGTATATTAATTAAATAATTATTATTATTAATTTTTGCATCTGCTAAGTCCCTGTAGCGTTGTGAGGGATCTCAGATGCAAGTAGTCGAGTGATAAAATATCACAATTAGTAAGTTCCTAGTCACGTCACTAAAAACGGGGAACAACAATGTCCTGCCGGAGACGATCTGTCATTTGGTTTCCGCTTGTAGGGCTGCTACCAGTTGTTCCATGGTAATTATACCTGATCCTCTGCGCTGGATGATCTATATTGATTTTATAACCTATAAAGTATCTAATTTCGTGTGTCAATGTCGGACACGCGGCTACGATTCATCCAGCGCACAGAAGATTGTAATATGTATGTATTGCTACTGCATCAAGATGGTGTAGTGCCTCACTGTGTTATTCTTAGTGATTAGTGAACCATTTACTTTGTGTTTATGCTCGCGTGTTCACATACTTAATCTAAGTTAGCATCCGCTTATGTGCCACGCTATTTTCTCTCTCTCTGCCTGTAAACCGCTGCGATGTGCTGATGTGCTGAGCTTTCACCTAGCCTACTCCCCATACCGTTCCTTGGTCGCTAAATGGGGGAAGAAGCTGGCACATCGCATGCGGCCTGCCGCTATCCGCACCGCATCTAACATGCGCTCTCTAACGCACCTTCCAGGGTTCTCCGTACGGGCTGAGGGCAGGACCCCTTACCCGATCCTGTACTACCACTACTACCGCACGCTATGAAGGCCTGCCCTACTTGCGGCCTACCGCCGCAAGCTACCTGCGGCCTACCGCCAACAACTACCTGCGGCCGACCGCCGCAAGCTACCTGCGTGAGCCTGTGCTGACAGGCAACCGTGTGCTACCGACGCACACTACCTGTCGGTCTTAGAAAGGCTGTCCGACCTACTACTAAGCCTGTGCTGACAGGCCCCCACGTCTGCCACGTGCTACCAAGGACGGTACCCTTCCTTAATTAAGTGTGCGAGTGCTCAAGACTCAGGGTTAAGGACCTTCCCCGCGACCTAGCCGTGTTACTTCTACCTACCTATCTTAATTATATATTTAAACCTATCTTGCTGTTTTAATTATTCTAGTATCTACCTATCTATCCGTTAACGGCCTGCGCAGTCTACCCTGCGCAGCCCTAGCCATTACATCCCTGATACGATTGCGGAACTTTCTTCCAACCGCCACTAAAACTGTGCTTGCACAATCCCTTTTACTTCCCATCCTTGACTACGCTGATGTCAGTTATCTCGATCTCACTGAGGCACAACTAGATAAACTTGAGCGACTTCAAAACTTTTGCATAAGATTTATATTTGGTCTGCGCAAATATGATCACATTTCTGAATTTTGTACTAAACACAAGTGGCTTCCCATACGTTTTCGCCGGAATACTCATATCAATAAGATATGAGTATTCAGCTCTACAGTATTTTGTTCAATCCTACAACCCCCTCTTATCTTAAAAAACGTTTCAAGTTCCTTCAAGACACACATAATAGATATCTGAGGTCATCGGAAAACTTGAGACTAGAGATGCCGATGCATTCCACCAGCTTTTATGACAAGTCTTTTGCTGTTCAAGCGGTACGGTTATGGAATGCCTTACCCGTGTCGATAAGGCGTGCTCAAACTTTGTCCACTTTTAAAATTCTGGTAAAAAAACACTTCCTCTCTCCTTACCATCATCATTACATATAGTTTCTTTATCTTGTTTCATGTTTATTATTGTATATATATATAGATAAGTGTATGCTTTATGAATGTATGTATTTATTGTGTATGTAAATGGTACACCACTGACTACCTGCTGTATTTGTCTCTCCTTCTCCCTTTAATCCATTCAAATTCAAATTCAAATATTTATTGCAAAACACAGTACATATATGCATTTCCAGGTGTTAAGTGAATGCGCAGTCCACTGCATTTACCAATTCAGGCATGCAAAATTAAAAATTATAGTTAGACAATTTCATAAAATCCAATTAATCGGTTATATAATGTCATAAATTCGACAGAATAGTAATACCCTGTGCAATAATATACATTCAAATGAATAAATAGTAGTAAATAATGTCACAAATTCAAATTATAAGTAATGTCAGAATAAATAATGTCCAAATAATTAATGAACTTACAAATTTATAATTTAACATGCATTGTAATATTAAAATTATTATTGAAATTAAAAATATATACTAAATAAACATTCAAATTACATTATATAATTGCATTTAGATAGAATTAAGCTTAAATAAATCGGTCATTTGACATATCTAATTATTATTTATTTAACTTATCTGTTAAGAATTCACCAATGGAATAGTACGCTTTTTTAACCATAAGGTCTGTTAACATTCTCTTGAACTTGTTAACATCCTTCTCAAGTCTTACAGTCATGGGTATCATATTATAAATTTTTGGAGCCATGCCCAGAAAACTTTTTGCATATAATGCTGTTTTATGAGGCACAGCGTGAATTTTGTCCTGGTGACGTTTACTAGTCAGGGCTTCAAATAAATACAAGTGTCAGTCAGTACGGTTTCGCGGCTTGCTACTTTACTGAGTTTATGCAAAGCGTACTGGAACTGATTTAGTCTTTTTATTAAATGTTCAATATGATTACTCCATTTCATATTCTCGTCTATATAGAGTCCCAGGAACTTTGTGTGCTTTGTTTCTTCTATCGTTTTGTTAGCGTATTTTATATTAAGTTTATCGTGATTTATTCTTTGTTTAAATGACATAATATGAGTTTTATCTAAATTTACATTAAGATTGTTATTATTTAACCATGTTATTAACCTGTTTGGATTTAGATTTATATCCATTTCATGACACTGTGCCTCCCTATTTTGTGCTGTGAAAATAATTGTACTATCATCAGCGAACAAGGTCATTGGATGTTGAATAACTCTTGGCATATCGTTTATGTATACGAGGAACAATGGAGGCCGAGGACGCTACCCTGAGGTACACCAAAGTTCGTTTTTCTTGGTTTTGAATGGTACGTTAGTTCAAATTTTGTATTTTGGCAAATCTTTGTTGTGTTATTTGATACCTATTTTTTAAATACGATTCAATTAATTTTAATACGTTGCCCCTTACTCCATATTTTTCTAATTTAGACAAAAGTATATTAAAATCTACAAAATCAAATGCCTTGGTCATATCCATGAACAAGGCAGTCGTCGGTGTCCGTCTGTCCATATTTGTTACCACTTTATTTACAAGGCTATATATTGCCATATTAATATTTTTGCATTTTCTAAAGCCGTACTGCTCTTCCGCAAATATTTGATGTTTTTCAAGAAAAGGATACAGGTAAAAATGACAGGATAAATGACTTTTTCAAAAAAAATTGAGAAAATTGGAATTAACGCTACAGGTCCATAATTCTTAGGATTTTGTCTGTCATCTTTCTTATATAGTGGTTTTATTACAGATATCTTTAATTCTTTAGGGTATGTACCATTTTCTATGCATAAATTTATAATAAAACTGAGAACAGGAGATATTTCCACAGCTACACTTTTTATTACTTTAGTGATAATCTCGTCATAACCTGCACTATTGGTATTTTTTAGGGTTCCGATAATTTTGTGTATATCGATAGGTATTGTAGCAGGCATAAACATTGACTTAGCTGTGTTGGTAATAGATGATAAGTCAGGATTTTTACTATTACTTAGCGGTTGAACTAAATCAATATAATAATTATTGAACGTTTCTGCAATTTCTAATGGATCCGTTATCTCTTTGTTATTGATAATTATTTTAGAAATATATTCTTTTGGACAGTTTAATTTATTTTTATTTATGGTCTGCCAGGTTGCTTTCATTTTATTGTTGGAGTTATTTATGTAAAAGTTATTTCTTGATTTTTGTGTGAGATAGATAATTTTTTTGAGCCGATTAGTGTATGACTTTAGTTTTTCTTTATTTTCCGGAGTTTTATGTCTTCTTAATTGCCTTATCATGTCTCACTTGCGTTTACAACACAATTTGATACCTTTTGTCACCCAGTTAAGTTTCTTTCTAATAGAGATCCTAATTTTAATTATGGGGAAACATAAATCATAGAAAAGTTTAAATAAATTGTTAAATTCGTTAAAGGCTTCATCAGGGTCCAGACATTCATAAACGTTATTAAAGGTTAGGCTATGTATAGCATTTTTAAATTTGTTTATATTTTCCAAGCTATAATCTCGGTTTAGTGAGTACCAATGAGTAATTGTATATGTTTTTTTTACTGGACATTTCACGATTTGTGCTGTATGATCAGATAAAGCCAGCTCTAAAACCTCACCTTTACTGCCTCTAATATTATGTATAACATTATCAATACATGTACCACTAATTCCATCCAAAGGTTGTCTGTAAAAGATCGCTTTTAGCGATAAGACCGCCCATTGTGTCACCCTATGTAAAACGTCTACATTTATATCTGTATTTTTTATGGTGTACATAATAAAGAATATTCTATTATAATATATTCTATTAACTAAATAAGTTGAGTTTAGAGTAAAACTGAAAATAAAAATTTTCAAGTGTCATTTGCACAAACAATAATTGTACTGTTCATTAAAATAATTGTTTATTTCATTCACCGACCATATTAATAAACAGACAAAACCGAACTGCCCTGAAAAACATTTCATAACCTCATAACAATAATTAAAACAATAGCTAACCAAAAGCCCAGTCCTGTAATCAACTAAATAAATATATTACGTTATGGGCACGTATAAAGTTTAATAGGTCCCGATATAATTAAGTTACAAACGTACGAACTGTTATACCTTTAGTTTGCAAATTAGAATTAGCATTTTATTGTATTTGGACACATCGTTATTTTCACCCTTTAATATAACTCTGATATAGTGATAATTGATATTAGGGGCGCTCGTTCATATCGATTTGAGTGTAATATTTGGGTTATCCGGTCAACGGTTTTAACTTGAAACAAGTTAATTTATTAAACGGTAGTTTGTGAAGGAACTGGGTTTATTTCAATACTGTTAGTTTCTATTTTGATGTGAAGTTCTTTGATGAAACGAGTTGTGTGTTTTTTATGTCTTGGATTGGGGTAAGAATAATGATGATGTAAATATCTTTAAAAATGGATTCTTACAAGTGTGAGACATACAAAACTTCAAAGGGTGCAGTAAAATCGTTTCGCTCGCTCGCCTTCGCGCGTTAATGACCACTGTTGTAACCTAACCTAACCCAAATGATTCACCAACAATAGAGAGGATCTTGCGCCCGGCAGCCGCCCCCGCAGCACGCTCGCTTCACTCACTCGCCTTCGCGCGTTAATGGTCACTGTTCTAACCTAAGCTTACCCAAATTATTCACCAACAATAGACAATAGAGGGTGTTCTGGCGCTCGGCGGCCGCTCCCGCCTTAGCCTTCTAAACTATCATATCCGAGTTGGATTGCTCTGAATCGGGGTTTTAACCATAATGATGGTATCAATATATATTTTAAACGATAGACCTAATAATTTTCATCCAATAAAGTTATACGAAATAAGTTTTAGAGTAGGTATATAAACGTTATATGTAAAGAAACTATATCAACAGTTGGTATATCTCACGTTTATTACATCTTGTGAACGCTATTGAAATGAAAATATACCAAATAACTTTCTTTGATATGAGACGCACCCCTTGGATTGATCTACATGTATATGTGAATAAAGTAAAATAGCTTGTTGTAGTTGGCAGTGCTTAGGGGAGGCCTATGTCGAGTAGTTGACGTCTTTTGGCTGAAATGACGATGAAAATGAAAGTAAAGTAGGATCTGTAGGTATTTCAATGTAGACCCTGTATGAAACCGAAGAAAGACTAACTTATATTACATAAGAAGTTACTGATTTTACAAGATACCTACTCTTCAAAAGAAGATACAAGTAGAACTGAAAAAATCACATTGTTTCATTCATCTTACTTGAAACTGCCAACTTAATGCTCAATAATCCCGTCTTTTAACATTTCAATTCCTTCATAAATCTCAAAGAAAACTGAGAAGCGGTCTAATCAATAATATCAATGTCCTAACAGATAATCTAAAGTAGGGACAAGTAACGTCTTGTTGAGGCACTTATCTGACGGATCAAGGTTACCGGTACCGTCGAGCACAGCCGCTATCAGTGCCCCAGGGATTAGCATCGCTGTGTCTGACAGTACTTACAGATAATAGAAGCTGTTCGATAGTTCCTTTGATGGGATCAAATAATTGGAAAGTTTTCTTTTTTAAGTAAACAAGAAGGATCGCTGTTATTTCTTCTTTAAATTAGCGCTTTGAAATGAAATGAAATGAAATGAAATTGTTTATTCTGTAAATAGGATATCGGAATCACTTTTACACGTCATATAAAAAAATATTAAAAATAAGCTTGGTGAGGTCGGTGTTTCCTATCTGACTACTCTGAGAAGAAAGGCCGAAACAAACTCAGAGGTCACAGTCTCTTTTAAAGTCCAGACATAATCTTGGTCAAGTCATGTGAGGACCATGTAGATTAGTGTCTGAAATGGTCTTTTGAGGAAAGAACCACACAGATTTGAGTGGACCTGTCCAGTCAGTGCAAGCATTTGTCAGTAATCGTGGAGCTCAACTCAGAACTTAAGGAACTCAACTCGACGAACAATACCAAGGAAAGGATATTTGGGTAGGCCGCATCAACTACTCAAACTGCCAGACCATCATTAAAACTGAGAAAGAAAAAAAGAAATGAAAAGGGAAAATAAAAATATCCACATAGTCCTCACATTCACAATAATTAAAATAATATAATACTTTACAAAGTAATCGTGTCATTTTGAACATAATTTTCAACAATGTCAATGTGTATATAAAACTGGTTTATTGTGATGAATAATTAAAATGTCAAGTTTTATGGTTTTCACAAGGCTTAGCAGAGCGAGCAGCTCAATCCCAAGCTTTTTTATCTTCTAAATAATCTGAAATTTTATAGTACCCTTTTTTACAAAGTTTGGTTTTAATACAGCTTTTAAATCGTTTAATGGGTAAGTTTCGAATGTCAATGGGAAGTTTGTTGTAAAAGCGTATACATTGACCCATGAACGAGTTGCTTACTCTGTGGAGACGTGTGCGATGTACAGCAAGGTTGTGTTTATTCCTGGTATTTAAACTATGAATATCGGTCATTTTCTTAAAATTTGATATATTTTTGTGTACATACAATAGGTTTTCAAAAATATATTGTGAGGCTACAGTCAGAATATTTATTTCTCTGAATTTCTCTCGAAGGGAGTCTCTTGGACCTAGGTTGTAAATGGCTCGAACAGCCCTTTTCTGTAGAACAAAGATAGTATTAATGTCCGCACCGGTTCCCCAAAGAAGAATTCCATATGTCATAAGACATGTAAAAAAAGTAACTAAAATAAACAATTCTGGCTGTATCTACGTCAGTTATCTGTCTAATTTTTTTAACAGCATAGGCGGCCGAACTAAGCCTTCTTGACAATTTTTCTATGTGTGGGCCCCATTGTAATTTACCGTCAATAGTTATTCCAAGAAAAACTGTTGACTCAACAGGGTCCAACTCTATTCCATTAACTTGAACATTGGTAGTTAGCTGCCTGACATTTGGCGTTGAAAATTTAATGAGTTTAGTCTTTTTTTCGTTCAAGAGAAGATTATTTACATTAAACCAATGCACAACTTTAGAGAGTGCATCGTTGACTTGTTCAAAGTTGACTAACTGACGTTTGATTTTAAAAATGAGGGAAGTGTCATCTGCGAATAATACGATCTTGTGATTATCCCTTATGTAGTAAGGTAAGTCATTTATGTAAATTAGAAATAAGAAAGGACCTAGAATTGAACCCTGCGGAACGCCTATGGTGACCGCAGATCCTGCAGATCTCTTGCCATTAACATCGACCCTCTGAATTCTGTTATTCAGATAAGAAGTCAGAAGGTCAAGAGCCTTGTCCCTCATGCCATAATGGTACAGTTTCCTGATAAGAGTATCATGATGTACGCAATCGAAGGCCTTGGACAAGTCGCAGAAAATGCCAAGAGCATCTTGCGAATTCTCCCCCCCCAGGCCTCGAATATGCTCTTCAGTAATTCCACGCCCGCGTCTGTAGTTGAACGACCCTTTGTAAAACCAAACTGTTGCAAATGAAGTAAATTATTTGCATTGAAATGTCCTAACATTTGTTTTAAAATTAATTTTTCAAATATTTTACTCAATGTAGGTAATATCGAAATAGGCCGAAAATTTGTGGGATCAGTTGTGCTGCCAGATTTGAACAGTGGAATCACTTTGCTAAGTTTCATCAAATCAGGAAATACACCAGATGCAATACAAGAGTTAAAAACGATTGCTAAAAAGGGTGAAATAACATCAATTATTGAAGACATGGTATGTACTGATAATCCCCAAAGGTCAGCAGTTTTTTTTACATCAAGTTTATTAAAAGATTCTATAATGTCTTTAGCAGTAATAATTGTAAATTCAAAAAGTTTGTCACATTCTGGTACACATTCTTTAAGTATTGAGTAAGCAGAAGTGGAGGACGACAATGACAGAGTTTTGGTTGTTAAAATGGGAATATTAGTGAAGAAATTTTCAAACTCAGTTGCCACCTCCACGTCTGCCTTAATATCTACATTATTGATTTTTAGATGGAAGTCACGATTCCGTACTGTCGTTCTTCCCGTTTCTGAATTAATAATATTCCAAGTTGTTTTAATTTTATTTCCAGAAGATTTTATTTTATTTTTAATGTGTATGGCTTTTGCTGAGGAACAAGCTCTTTTAAAAGTTTTAGAATATGTCTTAACAAATTCTTTAAAAGTTTCATCATGGTTATATGTTTTATCATGATACAATTCAAATAACCTCTGCCTACTTTTGTAAATACCTGGTGTTGCCCAATCACTAAATATAACGCGGTCAAAAACAGGCAATGTTTTTGTGGTGAAAACCTTCCTAAACTCACAATTGATGAGGTTAAATAATGAAGCATACGCTTGGTCCGGGTCGTTATGATAAGGCAAACCCGGTAGCTTTTCCATTAAATTATTTTAAAAATGTCCTAAGCGACTTTTATTTACAGGAACAAAACTCACAAGTTTTCTTTGAGCTCTGACTGTTTTCTGAGGGAAAGTGACTAACTGGCCACAGTGATCAGAGTCCAACTCATTTATAATTAAATGGCTAGAAGGTCTTAAGTTTGTAAAAATATTGTCAATACAGGTAGCACTAGTGGCAGTTATTCTAGTCGGCTCAAAGAATGTATTATACAAATTATATGACTTTAATAAAGTTACAAATTTATTTACTACAGCAGATTTTTCCAGTATATTAATGTTGAAATCTCCACAGACTACAACTGTTTTATTACTGTTAGAAGTCTTTAATAATACTTCTTCCATATATTTCTCAAAAATATCATATGAAGCACATGGGGGCCTGTACACGCTCATTACAATGAACTGCTCAAGCTTTGTACATCTACATCAAGACTTATAAGCATTCATGTGAAAAAAAATTTTTTTTTGGTGTTTCTTTTTACTATTTCAGCATCACCACTCGAATTATTCGAGTGGTGATGCTGAAATATACACCTTGTTTCCTGGCCACCATTTTAACCAAGCTATAGTAGGGGCTAACCCAAGAAGACAGTTTACTTTTAAATTATTTTCATCACCACTGTGCTCAAAACGGTGAAGGAAAACATCGTGAGGAAGCTGGCATGTCCTAGAACCAAAAAATCGTAGACATGTGACATCCGCCCACCCGCCTGGTCCACTCCCTCTCACAGAGAGGAGGGCTGTGTCCCAGCATTGGGAACATTATAGTCCAATTATGCTTGTAATAGAGCTATGATCATATAATAGAGCTATGATCATATAATAGAGCTATGATCATATAATAGAGCTATGATCATATAATAGAGCTATGATCATATAATAGAGCTATGATCATATAATAGAGCTATGATCATATAATAGAGCTATGATCATATAATAGAGCTATGATCATATAAATCATTCAGATACGAAACAACAATCTTGAATTTAGATCCCACCATGCAAATTCAATCAAATATCTCAGTGTTAGGTGCTCTAACAAGAGTGTTTGTTCAGTATCATGATGCCAATTTATGTCGGATTAAGTCATCTCGCTATTAGTTAAGCCTTTGTTCTGGCTCGTAAGTCAACGGTTTAGACCTATATGTCTTACTTTGACGAGTTATGTTAGTTTTTAACGGTTTATGTGTGGTTTTCCTTAACCTTGTATTGGGATTAGCGTCTTTTTTGCGGGAAAGTAGTTGCTGCCACATCCAACATTAAACTGACGGCACCTACCGGAGTTTGACTTTACGATGTCGAAACAGGCTAGCTAGGTTGCTATTTCATTCCTACGTATAAGGTTTCATGACAACTGCAGCGTAGTTTTACGAAATAGTAGCTTTTCTAATAAATAAACGAAAAATACAAATAACTGGAGGAACAACACGAGTAGAATGTGTAGGAAAACATCAAATTACCCTTCTGAGCTTACCCTCCCTGTATCAATGTCACAAAGAGGTAGGTACTGCAAGGCCTCTTTAAGGCCCTTTCCTTACTGGTCGGTACGTTTGCGGTGCGGGATCAGCATGCTCGGTATACTCGGTACCGAAAGTACCTTACCGGGCGCCTATATTTCAATGAACTAAGCGGTACTGCAAAAATTATACTGAAAACATAACGCAGTAAATGAAAGCAGTGTGATATCATTTCGGTGTATAGAGCATACTATACCGCACTGCTGATACCGGCCCATGAAGAAAAATTAAAGCAAAGAAAAAGTAAAGCTCGGTATACCGAAGCGATACCGCACGGTATCGCTTATACCGAAACGATAACGCACTGACCAATGAGGACACGGCCTAAGTTTAAACAAATTATTTTACTAGATTATCTTTAAAAATTAAAACAGTACTTATTTATGTTAATGTGCACTTTTCCGGAGAACTACTCCTATAAATTAGGAAAATAGGTTTCTTTATTACTTTAGTACTTAACGTTCAAGCATGTTTAAATAAAATATTGTGCTTTTAAAGTTTATAAATTAGGTAAAAGTACACGTATAACGGTAAAATAATACTTAACAAGGTTTAAAAACTCTTAGTATTGGCAAATCTAAAAAGATAAAACCAATTTGTTTTTGTCAAACCTTGATTTGAATAAGAAAAGTGGCACATATTAAGTAAATCTTACCTACATTCCCACCTAAGCTTATTGTAGATACTATTCATCTTATCTTCTAAATCTACTATTATCCATAATTTTCACGTACCTATTCCATATTGCAAACCTCCTGTCCAGCCGATTATCAACATCCTAATAATTTCACGACTGTGTCAGCATCGTAGCTCTCGCCACGGCGTAGCAGCTGGGTTTGCGTAGCTGCGGTGCTACGAGCGTAGCAGAGATTGTTTGCGAGATTGGGGCTAAGCGTTATCTAAACTAGTTATATCGATTTATAACGTTATAACGTTAACAACTAGTACTTGCATGCGTTGCGTGAGTATTTGGTTTTGCAAGTACCGCAAACAAATAAATTTGCTGCAGTGCCTAAAAAGCATAATTAAAATAAATTTCTAAATAAAAAATAATTTTGTTGGGATATTGTAAGCAATTACTATTTTGCGTTACGACGCCACCAAGCTAGTCTGTATAATGTAAATGGTACACACATACTACCTGCAGTGTTGTCTCTCCTTCTCCCTTCAAATGCATCCAAAGGTTGTCTTCAATAGATCGCTTTTAGCGATAAGACCGTCTATTGTGTCACTATGTAGATGTTCTACATTTATATCTGTAATTCATATATACATTCATGTACATAATAAATTTGAGTATTATGGAATATATGCTAGATTTGGATATGTAGACGTATGCCAAACTGTGTCGTGTAGATAACAATGTACCTAAACCCTTCTCTTGAGTCCTTACTTACTTGTGAATCTGACGTACCAAATCTGCTATAGACACCATTTAGAATTTACGGGCTATGTGCAAATAGACTAGCCAATATTACTTATCGGTAAGTGTATCTTTAGATTCTGAGAGTTACAATAGCCTACAAATACACTTTCTGTTGATGAATTTGGACAAAGGTGTTATCCTAGAATTGAAATACGATCTAAAAGACATTGCAATACTCGCAACGGTATTAAGGGTAATTTTTCAATCTAGATAACTTTTATCTGAGTAATAAAAATTGCAGTTTAACAGCTTTTTTAAAGAAAATATGTCAAACCGCCAGAAAGTTATCTGATGATTCAAAAATCGAGCCTAACTGCAGTAAACATACGTGTAGGTGATTCCGTGACAAATAAACTTTTTTTTTCTCCGTTTCTAAACAGTAGATATATTTCATTACAAATAAATTAAAAATCCCGTTGTTCTTTCTTGTAAAGTAAAATTTCGTTACGGGTAAAGTAGGATTGTAACTTGTATCTTCAGTCTTGATTCGCATTAACGTTAGCAGAGGTAAAATGAAGCAATGAACCCGAAATCTTAACCATCTCGGCGCGTGTACGGGTTGATTAACGAAAAATTCATCTATTAAGCTACCTTCGAGAAACGTGAGAAAATTGTATCAGAAAATGTAGTATAGCTTCATTGTAGGTGGTAAATAATGTTGAATGTGTTAAAAATATACGTAAACGTCAACTCTAGAAAACTAGTTGTAAAAATCTAGTAATGTGTTCGAAACATACCAACCAAAATTGATTAGCCTAGTCTTAACGCAATAAATTAAATGTATTATGGGATAACCTCACTTGTAAACGAAATATCACTTTTATTACTAATTATAATTTTGTGTATTATAGGGAGCACAGGGCATTGGCTGTGAAGGGATATATGGTGGCTCGAAGGTTTGCTGGTTGCTCAGTACCAGTAAAAATTACACTATTCAAGGCTTACTGCCAAACATTTTACACCAGCAGAATTGGGCTAATCATACCCAAAAAGCAAACAATGCCCTGCGAATACAATATAATAATACCTTTAGGGTGCTGTTGAGGCTTCCACCCTATTGTAGTGCGTCAGGTATGTTCGCTGATGCGCACACTGACGACTATTTTGCAATAATGCGTAAGAAGGTGGCGTCGGTGACACGTAGAGTGGGAGGAAGCACCAACAGTATCTTGAGGGTGTTTGCTGAAAGGCTGGATGGGCCTACCATGGGTAGGTTTATCAAGCTTCATGTATTGCATGGGGCTTGGTGAAACTATCTGTGGTCGATATATGTTCAGTTTATGTTGTTGACTTTTAAAGAATGTAATTATTTCAGTTTTCATGTATAATTTTATTTATTTTAACTTTCTACGACTTAGATTTTTAACTAGTAAGTAATGTACCTAAAAATATGTTTTGCTGTGCCCTGACAGGGTCTACAACGGCTCTTAGCTCTAAGCCTTTTGTTAACATCTTGTTTTACCTTGTGGAACGCAAATAAATGAATATGAAATGAATATGAATATGAATTTATCACCTTTGTTCTTAGTATATACTAACATAGTTTATAAGATAATTTAGACACTAACACAATGTGGGCCTTTGTAGTCTGTAAATAAAAGTTTTTTATTTTTTATTTTTTTATTTATACTCGTAGGTACAGCTCTGCCTAACCATTCAAATAAAGGCCTGATGTTATGTTATATGATAAGTTATAATTAAGTGAGCAAGTTTAGCCTAGCGGTTTTATAATCAGCATTATGTATAAGAAAAATTAACAAGTATACCACGCGTACTGCATATTTAATCTTGTAAATACACTACTAAATGTAAACGGTTTTTGAGCGTCATGCAGCGATCAATACACCCATAATCAAAATGGAAACTGTTACGACTGATGTAAGACTTCCTGTTGATTCTATCTGTATCAGAGATAATCTGTCCCAGAATTAGAATATGAAACGTACAACTAAAAATCTTCCCCTGAACCTCGTAAACGAAGGAAAAATGTAATTAATAAGTGGTGAAGCCGCCGAGGAGGCGGTGCGTGACGCGGCGGAGGTGATAACATTCCTCGTTACGTCGGCCGCACAGACCACATTCAACCCGTTACGTGACTGCGGTTTGTTTCGCGGTGGAGGGTTACACCGAACTGTAGCGTAAGCGTTTAGTATTATTTCGTGTAGAAGTAGGCTTGTAATCGTCTCATTTCAAGGCTAAGATGTTTTAACAGATATGGGTACTGTCGGTTGTAAGCCAATTTTCGTACTTAAAAACCGTTCACATTCAAGTCACAATCTGTCAAACTTGTCGTTCAATTGCTTGTATTTTTGACAGATTGCGAATGAGATGCGAATGCGAACTTTCTTAAAAATTACGGGAAATGCTCCTCAGGTTTCTTTTCAATGTTTTACTTTGTTGTAACTTGGTAGTGTACAAGATTATAAATAAGAAAGTACATACCACAGGTACAGGTAAAAAGCGGCCAAGTGCAAGTCGGACTCCTACACGAAGGGATTCGTACCGTATTATTACCGCCTTAAATTATTAACGTTATTTAATTTTTATTATTTGTTGCTACAGCGGCAATAGAAATACACAATCTGCAATAGAAAATTACAACTGTCTACCTATTACGGTTCATGAGATACAGCCCGCTGACGGACAGACAGACGGACGGACGGGCGGAGAGTGGAGGCTCTAGACAGCGGGACTGCATTTCAACTGTACTCCGACTGCAAATTTGCTGTTTGAATGCAGTTAGTAAGACTAAATTGGTTTGCAGTTTTGTTGCAGTCGTCAAACTGCATTCAAACTGCTTTGCAGTCTGTCTATCTAGAGCCTCAGTAATATGGTTCCGTTTGGCACGAGAGGGAGTGTCAGACTTTTACTGACTAAAACCCACCCGTGTTCCTTCCGTTGCCTATGTGCTGGGGCCGCGATATCCCTTTCGGACAAACCCGCAACCCCAGCAGGCATTGGTCCTTCCGGACCCCGTCAGTTGGTGCTGACATCTCTTTGAGGCGTGCGTGGAACACAACGCGCCGTCGACCCGGGCCTGGTCCTAATCGGACGGCGAGCTATCCATTTAGCACCCTTCGGGTACGGAACCCTAAAAAGGGTATTTTTAAAATGGTTTTAACCCGCAGTTTTGTGCTGTAAAGTCAATGATCTCTAACCTTGCTGCGGCCGCGACTTTATTCACGACTGAATTCAAATTATTCGAGTAGATACGCCACGAGTACTTTTGGCAAGAATGTAAACATATTTAATCAACAGACTCTGGCAGTACATATTCATTACTGAGGTAGCTAGCTGATGAATGGTTAAAATAGGTTTTTATTTATATTATTTTATTTATTTTTACATAGATTCTTTTATATTTTGCTTTAGAAAGTTGTAGGCCTTGTAGACTGTAGATTTATTGACCATTTTCTATTTTGTTAAGTACCTGGTACTATTTGACAGGCCTACTGTAATTTAAAATGTTCTAAAAGCCAATTTATTTTTAAAAGAGTTACCGTGGAATTTCTTGCCGGCTCTTCTCCGTAGGAAACGACCAATTGGAACCGTGCACCTATGTAGCTTCTGACGTTTCATAAGTGCCCATGTAAGAGTAGGTATGAGTTTTTTTTTTTACTTGGACGTAACTACATAGTTACGTACAATTTAATTATATATGAGCTATACTTAAAGTCTCATTTTTTCTGCCTTACCGCTACCCCACAGAGCGACTTTACAAGGAGGCTAAAGTTTTGACCGTGCATTAACTCTTTATCGCAAGCACCATATTATAGCAACACTCGTTAATCACCTATCATCCCTCAGCCTCGCTTGGTAAAAGACGGTGCAATCCAGTAGACAACCGTCACATCCACCACTCTAAACAATTTTCGAATCGGTTCTTTTGCCACCTAGGTACCTTTTTATACAATAAAATAAACAGAATGATACCTATAGTTAACCAGCCTAGAATCTTGTGCAATAAAAAAGTTACTTCTTTCCTCCAAACCCTAAATTATGAAGATACTGAAAAATTACTTACCTCAATGGTATAATGTAGCAGCGCCTGATGTAGTTTTTTTTTTTTTCTTAGAGTCTTATTACTTATTATTGTATATTTATAAATAGTTCCCGGCAATCCAAACAACACACACACTGCTAGCTCCATACACGCCCGACCAAACATACATCACACACACAAACACACCCCTATCTCTTACACACTGTATACACATACACACACTTCTATGCACACATACTAACATAATAAATCTCTGACTCTCTAACTCATTTTAGTGAGTCAATTACTGAATACCGATTTATAAAAATTTTACTTCAGTCACAAAATCTCTTTTTCCTGCCATGATATATATTGTTCCTCATGGTCGGTGTACAAGTACATAATAGAATGAATGTAAATGGCGGAGATCCTGGTGTCCTGAAATACAGACCTCGAGCCTAGTTTAGGCACCAGTCACGTACAATATTAAATAACAAATATGTATTTATACTGTGATTGCACTGTTTTTTTTTTTGTTATATTTTGGCGAGAGAATAAACGTTTTTCTTTTTTTTATATACTTTGGTAGAGGTTGGATGTTTGAATACTGAATTTGTA
The DNA here is from genome assembly GCA_916701695.1 of Agrochola macilenta. NCBI lineage: Eukaryota > Metazoa > Arthropoda > Insecta > Lepidoptera > Noctuidae > Agrochola > Agrochola macilenta. Next base: position 23,816,635 of record OU753556.1, read on the forward strand.
CCTAAGAACGTACAGGTTCAGTACCGGAGGTCGATTTCATGACACGATGACGGCTTAGTGGACAGTACACGTAATAATCCCGCAGTGATTCTATTTACGGAACATATTGGATGCTCCAGGAAACGGCACAACATAGTACGGTTGTTCCTTACTCCGGTACACCGGTAAAGGAATTATTTGGGACAATATCCGAGCGAGTTGCACCGTTTTGAAATTGTTCAAAACATGTAAATCGGTTACGTGTGATGGAGTTTGACGTGGATGCGGCTTTAGACGTTGTAATTATTATGTACGGCTTTTGGTAAAGATAAATTTGTTGTTATATTCGACCTAGATAAAATGATTTATTTGTTTGATTTACACGGCATATGAAACCAATTACATAAATCAAAGTATATATAATAAGTACAAACATAGCACTTTAAACGAATAACAACAATTAAATACTATTATTCTCACAAAAATGTGTCAATAATTTTTTAGAAAAGTATGATATTTTAGATAAAAACCAATTCGGTTTAAGAAAAAAATGCTCAACTACGTTAGCGGTATACAACTACGAACAAGAAATTAACAGTTGCATTAAAGAACGAAAGTACACCATTAGACTATTCCTGGACATGACGAAGGCGTATGACAAGGTGTCACACAAAAACTTTACGGTTCGAGTATTAGAGGACAAACTTTTAATTGGTTTAAATCATATTTACAAGACAGAGTACAGTTCGTAGAAATAGAATATTTCGATAGCGTTGACCAGGAAATGTACAGCATATGATCAGACATGGCCACCATTAATACTTCAATACCCCAAGTGTTTTAGGATGTACCTTATTTAAATTATACATAAATGACTTGCCAAAAAAATTAAGTTCGCCTCGTATTTTGTTCGCTGAAGTTCTGAGTTCTATATGATTTAAAACGCCCGCAAATGTTGACCATCTAGCTATTAAAAAAACTTTCACAGAAACTGAGCAAAGGTAAACGAACATAACTTAGAAATAAACTTAACTAAAACTAAAATATGCCAATTCAGAACTTACCAAAGAACCCCACTAAATCTAAATACATTTACACAACAAAAGAAATCAGAAGAAATAAACGAATTTACACTTTTAGGCCTAACATTAGACTCAAACCTAAATTGGAATAAGCATGTAGAAAGTACAAGAGCAAAATTGTCTCAATTTATTTCTGCACTAAGCATATTGAAATGCAACACAGACTATATACCGCCTTATCTGCCTATTATGCGTACGCCTACTCCTGGCTAAATTAAGGTATTATTCTGTGGGGAGACAGTACTGACTTTTTGGACCTTTTCATTCAGCAACAGAAATGTAGCAGAATATTGATCAACATAAACGCTATTTATATTTTTTGTTTAATAGAGTTGTAGGCCACACTTTATTAAACAACAAATTCTCACACTACCTGCAATATACATATGGCAAAGTTGTATTGTATGATCTCTTGCTAGACTATACATTACTTTTAGATGAGGGATTAATGTGAATGAAAGAAGGTAAAGTATCAAAACACTATTGTATTGTTCCAAAGATACTTATTGGTTAAATGAGCTTAATGGACTGATGGTGTGGAAATGAAGTGAGTGACGCAGCCCTTGTTGGCTGTAACGAGAACGCCTGGCTGCCTTGATAGCCCAACGCGAACTAACATTAGTATATGAGTTGAAATGAATGTGTTGCGTAAACTGCTGAATTGCAGAATGTGCGGTTGCACCGTACATGCTCCCGAGCGGGAAGATGAATATGGGATGAACATGAAAAGATGAGTAACAAGGTGATGCCAATTGGTCCTTATACTAGATGATTAACAAGGTGATTCCAATTGGTCCTTATTCTGTCTAGAGTCTTTACTTGAACTCCGTTTTACGAGACATAGGCACTGTACACTTGTCTAACTTATGCACCTTTTGAATTTCACTGTAATCTGATACACACGGAATCTCACACTGATTACGCGCACTAGCACTATATTTAACCGTGGAAATAGAGGCCCCAGCCTCTGCCCGTGCCGGTGTCGCATGTTGCGCGGTCTGTAGACTCGCCAATGCGGCCCTTGCCACCTCGAGAGATGCGGTTCGCCTGTTACGCAGACGTCGTACCAGGAAGACTGCTCCAACCACCAACACAACTCCGATCACCACATAAAATACTGTGTAGTGATGGATATCGTGATATGAAACTTGATTTGGAAAATTTTCACTTGCTTTAAGAATGCGGAGTTGCTTCTTGATTTCGTCGAGCTCCTTGTTGCTCGAGAGGAGTGTATAGTTTTGTATCAGTGGAGTTGGGATGCCGACTTCTATGATATGATTGATTGGTTCTATCTCAGGCAGCTTGAAAGATGGTTTTATGTCTAAAGTGCTAAAACCTTCATTGCGTGAGTAAACCGTAAAACTTTCGGTTTTAATAAGACAGTCGTGTTCGACTCCCAATATGCCTGCTTTTACTAACTGCCCCGGCGACACATTATCGTCGCATAGAACTCGTATTTGACACTGACTACAACAGAAAAATGCATACTTGTTTATTTTGCTAAGAGCTGTCCATTGATTCGAACAAGTCGTAATGCTGATCTTGCATTTGCTGGAATCAGGTTCTGCTTCACATAATTTTTCATCATTTTTGAGATGATAAATCGGCTTCTCTATATGACATAGATAGTTATCGACATTATCACGTACACATATCTGGACTTCGTTTATAGACATCGGTATATACGAGTCCTTCTTCAAATTGATTGCAACATGTTCTGCAATCGGAGTTAAAGTAGCCATGCTTGACTTACCTACAAGTTGAGGTATTGGAATAATTTTCATGATTGAAAATGTATCTCTAGACACCAGAGGCAATTTTAATTCGAAGATTAAAAATTCTTCAGTCATTCTTGCTTTGACTGTCAATAAAGAATAAATATTTTTAAAGTTACTTTGTAAGTTATTGATCGGTAACGTAAGATCCTTTGAAAGATGACTCGATATTGTATTCAGAGTGTCCTTCAGTTGTTCTGGTGACAATAAATGAAAATTGAGTCTCCCGTGATAAACATCTGTTATGGTATCTAATAAACTTGTTTGGAGTGTTTTTAGTTGTCTTAAAACATTGCTGGTAGCAATTGCTCCCGTACTGAAATCGTTCATGATTCGATTTCTCTTTGATTCGGTCAATGAAACGTTCTCCATCTTATCTAACTTGATTGATAGTGAATTAAGCATCTTGTGTTGCTTATTAATTGCTTGGCCGTTCCTTTTCAAAACGTTGTATTCTGCTTCAATGACCGTTGTTTGTTGTTTCAAGAGCGAAAGTAAATGATTTTCATTGTCATGTATTGATTGAATATCTTGTTTATATTGCTCTGCGAATCTCTCATCAAGTACACCGAATAAGCTGTTTGCTAGATACCCTATACCATTGATAAGGCCTCGCTTGCGACGGCGCAGGTCTCGTGTGCGGCGCGTGCTGGAATGCTGACTCAGCAACAGGTGGTTATAGTACTCGAGTTCTGAGAATTCTTGCTGCAATTGAACTTGTATGACGTCACAATGTGATGATTCATTAAATTTGTTGCATAACTGATCCAAGTAGCTAAGGTATTTACTGCATGCTTCTGTACCTTGCCAAAATGAATTCATATCATAGTTTGTAACTATCTTCCATTCATCTCTGATTAATTGCATGTTTGCAATTTTGTCAAAATAAAGACCTTGATTGTCTTTTAATTGTGTAACATTGTATGCACAGTGAGCTATGGTCAAAATGCTCATGAAAGACAAAAGTAACATTACCAGCGATGAGAAGCTGTAGTTTACTTTTTTGTTTTGATATGGCTTGCCATCTTTCATTTCCTTAGAACGCAACTCTTGTTTGTCGGTTCTATCATTCACGGGGAGAATAGACAGCTTGAGAATAGGCCTCTTGATCAGTCCATTCTTTGTTTTCAATGTGACCACCCTGATGTGGCCATCGCCACCGGGGTGCAGCTGGACGACGCGGCCAACAGCCCACTTCCCAGGAGGTAAGTTTGCATCGTTAATTGTAACAATGTCATTTAGTTGAATGTCTGGTTGAGAATGTCTCCACTTGCTTCTTGTTGACAGCTGAGTGAGATATTCTGAATGCCAACGTTTCCAAATATCTTGTACTATTTTTTGAGTTAAATGCCATCTCGTCCGCATATCTGTTTCTGTTTCTAATATAGTCATGTCTTGATTTAGATTGATAAAGCTTGACGGAGAGAGGAAATCTAAGTCGTTGGGATCTTCAGTCAGAGGACACAGTGGCCTCGAGTTAAGTACTGCTTCTAACTGAGCCAGAACTGTGCTGAACTCTTCAAATGTGAGCTTTTGCTCTCCAACTACTCTTCTTAAATGATATTTTAAACTTTTGACCGCAGCCTCCCACAGCCCTCCTGCTGTAGGCCATGAGGGCGCATTAAAATGCCATTCGATCTTCATGCTAGTAATTTCTTTGATAAAATCTTGATCGAATGTTTCTTGTATCTGCTCCAATTCTTCTTGTAAAATTTTGTTGGCGCCGACAAAGTTTGTACCGTTGTCGCTGTACAAGTGTTTCGGCGAGCCCTTTCTTCCAGCCATTCTTCGCAACGCAGCTATGAATGCTGATGATGTGAGGTCTGACACCAAATCTATATGAACAAGCTTGGTCACCATACAGACAAATACCGCCACGTAGCCTTTTGTGGTCTTAATACCACGGCCCTTGTTGGCCTTTATGAGCACATGCCCGGTAAAATCGACGCCTGTATGTTCAAAAGGCTTTGCAATGTTACATCTCTGCGTAGGTAAATCACCCATCAACTGTGTCATCTTGCTTGGATTGTGTTTACGACAGGTAACACAGGTACGTATACGCTTTTTGACCGCTCGATTACCGCCTATGATCCAGTAATTCTTGCGAATGAATGCCGATGTCACCCGTGCTCCACCATGGAAGGTAAGTTCATGTGCTTGATCTATAATTAAGTTTGTTAAGTGTCCTTCGTGAGCTATGATAATCGGATGCATCATATCTTGATTAATGTTGGCCTTGCTTAGTCTTCCTCTGACTCTGAGAAGTCCCTCGCTGTCAAGGAATGGATTGAATTGCAATAACTTGTTTTTTGCTGATAGCGGCTTATTTTCTTGTAAGTTATGTACTTCCTGCGCAAATTCTCTCTGCTGTACATATAATATTATTTTATGCTTAGCATTTATTAATTCTTGTAATGTAAAATAAGTTTGCATGCGGTTTTTCTTGTATCTCGCTTGCTTGATAAATCTTAATATCCATGCTAAAACTCTTGTTAGTTTTGCGAGTGAACTATATCTTGCTAATAATTCACCCAACATGTTATCGCTTTCTTGCTGCGATATGTGATTAATATGCTTGGCTTTTCTGGTTTCTTCGTCTGTGGTAAACACTGCTTGCCCAGTTTCTTGGTCTGGGTCGTAGTTCCGTAACCACGATGGTCCTTCCCACCATAGCGAATGTTTTTTCAATTGATCGATACCCAATCCGCGGCTTGCACAGTCCGCTGGATTTTCTGCTGACTTGACGTAATGCCAGCTGTTTGTAGGTATGATGCTGGATATTTGTCGCACCCTGTTAGCGACAAAAGGTTTCCATCGTCCTGGTTCTCTTTGTAACCAGGCTAGGACTACCATTGAATCTGTCCAACTAAATATCTTGATATTATGACTGCTAAGGCATTGTTGAATTTTTGACAACAATTTTGCCAGTAATAGAGCACCGCTAAGCTCTAATCTTGGTAGGGAAATTGATTTGTTTACTGGAGTTAATCTTGCTTTTCCTGCTACTAACGAGATCTTTGTTTTGCCGTTGTTTTCAGTCTTGCAATAAACAACGCATGCGTAGGCTTTATTAGAAGAATCGCAGAATCCATGTAATTCTAGCGTGTTGTTTTCTCCTGTACCCAACCAACGCTCCAACTTGAATTGATTGATTTTGTGCATGTCACCTTTAATGTTTAGCCATTCTTTGCTAATTTGATCGGGTAACTTGTCATCCCATTGAATACTTGACATCCAAACTTGCTGAAATAGCAGTTTTAACTTGGTTGATATCGGTGACAGCCAACCAAGAGGGTCGAACAACTTTGATATGTCTGACAACATGGATCTCTTAGTTGGTGTTTTGTTAGATGGTTCCATCTTCGATTGAAATGTAAATAAGTCTGCTTTTGAATTCCAACGTAGTCCCAAGGTTTTTAATGTCTCCATTTCCTTGAAATCGAAATTTTCTTGCTTGCTACTTGCCCCGATTGTATCTTCTTGTAAGGCTAATGCGTTGGAAGACCACTTTCTTAAATTGAACCCCCCTGATTTTAACAACTTGATTAAATCTTGTTTTAGTTTTACTGCTAACTCGACAGAATGAGATCCGTGTAGAACATCATCCATGTAAAATGACTGCTCCAATGTTTTGATTGCTACACTGTTGAAATTGTGTCTCTCATCTTCAGCCAATTGTTTTAAAGTCATCATGGCTAAAAATGGTGCGGCCTTGGTGCCGTATGTAACAGTGCATAGCTGGTATATCTGATGACGCATGTCAATGGTATCCCTCCAAATGATTTTTTGAAATCTTTGATCCTGTTCATTTAACCAAATGAAACGAAACATTTTTTCAATATCTGCTGTAAAAGCTACGCGATATTGTCTCCATCGTAATAGTAAAGATTGGAGATCTTGCTGTAAATTTGGGCCTTTTAACATGACGTCATTCAAACTTATTCCTGTTGTTGTTTTTGCAGAAGCGTTGAAAACTACGCGAAGTGCTGTCGTAGTGGAATCGCTTCGCAATACACAATGGTGCGGTAAATAATAATCCGGTTGCATGTTACCGGACGCTGGTATCATATGTCCTAAAGTTTTATATTCTTGAATAAATAATTTATATTGTTTTGCTACTTCTTCATTATTGCGAAATTTCCTTTCTAATTGTTGAAATTGCGCCATAGCTTTATTTTTTGACAATCCCAACTGTGTCTCAAAGTTTTCTTGAAAAGGCAATCTTACTTCATAAATGCCATTTTCATGTCTTGTTGTGGTTTTCTTGTAATACTCCATGCATTGTAGATCTTCTGCGGATAAACTGGATGATTCTGTTATGTCTTCGATCTCCCAATATCTTTGTACTTCGTCCACTTGATTCAGGACTACGTTACAGTGAAAATTCTTGAAATTTCCGCATAAGATCCATCCCAGTCGTGTCTGTTGCGCGACCGGTAATGATAGATCAGCCCTGCTAATGCCTTCTAAAATGATTTGGGAATACACATCGGCTCCCAATAAGATGTCGATAGGACGGCTGACATTGTATTCTGGATCGGCTAGTTGCATGCCGGCCAGGTGTGCCCATGTTGGCTTTGTAAATGTACATCTTGGTAATTGATTAATTAGCGTATCCATGATTACCACATCTGTGTTAAATGCAAAATCATTAAAATGCGAACAACATGTTATGTTCGTAACGCCCTTGCTACTGCTCTCCTTCTCTCCTATCCCGCAGATGACGGCCCTGCAATACTTTCTTGATAAAGCTAGCTGTTGTGTCGCTCTGGCTGAGATAAGGGAGGCTTGAGAGCCTTGATCTATTAGCGCACGCATTTTGTGGTATGATCCGTCACTTGCTTGAACTTTGATCATTGCAGTTGCTAATAATGTTTCGATCACGTTGTTGCCTTGTTGCGAAACGTGATTTTCTTGTGATTCTTGTTTTTGCGTTCTAGTTGCATGAACTGCTGTGGTGTTATTCTCCGTAATTGGGTTACATGAAGGCTTATTGTTTAACGCTTCATGTAAAAGTGTATTATGTTTGCCACGACATTCGCGGCAGCGTCTTTCTGACGTACATTCTTTATCCCCATGCGAATAAAGACAATTTTTGCACAAATGCAATCGTGTTAAAGCTTGTCGTCTTGCATTTGGTGTCATATTTAAAAACTTACTGCAATAGTATATTCCGTGTGACTCTTTACACAACGGACATGTTAATTCGATATTATTTACCGAAGTCTTACTTGCTGAATATTTATTCTTGAAATTTGACGATGATGATTTATTTTGCTTGCTTGTTGATGGTTTGGAATTTTCGATTTTCTTGCGCGAAGATTCCAATGCGGTGAATCTGCTCTCTAGGAAGCTTAGAAACTCCGTCAATTTTGGCAGTTCTCTGGGTTTCTTCAGAGATTCCAAATAATGATCATGCGTGTCCGCATCTAATTTTAGCAATAAAATACGCACGATGAATGGATCCCAGCTGTCTATATTAACGCCTAGGTTCCTTATTGAGTTTAAACACTCTAGTGTAGTATCGTGAATTTCCTTGATCTGAGGGACGTTAGCTTGTTGAACTACTGGAAGATTTAGCAGGAGATCTATGTGAGATGTAAAAATCAACCATGCGTTGTTGTACCTGTTGTTCAATATCTCCCAGCAAACAGTGTAGTTGTCAGTACTGATTTGTAGATGCTGTATCAAACGTTCAGCTTCACCCCGCACCTTACTTTTAAGAAACTGCATCTTGTGGGCGTTTGATAAGGAGACGTTACTGTGGATAGCTTCAACAAACAAGTCCTTAAAAGACACCCAAGTTCGATAGTTGCCATTGAAAAACGGGATGTCAATTTTTGGTGTCCAATTCTCTTTGTGAACTACGGACCCTAGTTTTCTATTAATTGTATTTTTTAATTCATTGTAAATAGTTGCTTCGTATAAGACACCTCATATTCTTGATTCGTACCCTCCAATTCGTTGTCTAATTCCCAATGTAAGGAATCTATGGTTGACCATCGAGACTGTAATGTACGTAAGGCATCTTTCAACTCCCACTTTTCGGACATAAAATCCAAATTTATCCCTGCCACAGTGCGTTGCAGAGCCCTGAAATTGCTTGCTTGTTTCTTCAACAGTTCATCAAGCTTGCTAGATGAACCTCTGGAGCATACCTCGACGGGCGGCGATTGACGTCCCACCGGATCTTCTTGCTCAGACCGTGCAGGACCTTGTTCCTCCTGTGTAGAACCTCTCTGTTGAGTTTCTTTCATCTTAATCAACAAAACTTGATATTGTTGATTGATGAGTGCCTTGGTTGATATGTATAGCTCTTCTGTTCGTTCGTATGCACGGCCACTAAAATACGGATGAGACTTGCTTTCTTCCGTAAGAAGACGGTCGTGATTGTACTGGTAATCGGACCAATACTGATTTAAGGTTTCTAAACGTCGCTTGAAATAGTCGGCAGTCTTACGATCCGCTGAGTCCTTTTTTATATTTGTAGCCAACTTTAGGATGGCTGTGTAAAGTTCGTTCTGATTTTCGTGTATGGCCTCCATGACGAGGACTTATTTAAAGTAAGAAATAAATGGAAAGATCTTACTTGAATGTTCTTGATGACAGCTTACGGATCCTTGGTGATCCCCTGAGACACCTGCTAGCCTCAGCTCTTGATAATGAAACGTTCCCTGAGACACCTGGTAGTCCCAGTCTAAATCCCTGCACTGAACTCCTGATAAATTACGGATCCTTGACGATCCCTGAGACACTTGTTAGTCTCTAAGTCTGAAATCTCCACGCTCAGCACCTGATAGTCTACGGGTCCTTGTTGACCCTGGGTCACTTGTTAGTCCCACAGTTTTATAGTCACTCAACACAGTACACACTTAGTCACTGGAAAGTTTCCCGCTACACTGTCCACGCGCGCGAAATGGACTATATAGCGAGCGATGTTCACCGTCGAAGGACCAAAAAGATGTATGATCTCTTGCTAGACTATACATTACTTTTAGATGAGGGATTAATGTGAATGAAAGAAGGTAAAGTATCAAAACACTATTGTATTGTTCCAAAGATACTTATTGGTTAAATGAGCTTAATGGACTGATGGTGTGGAAATGAAGTGAGTGACGCAGCCCTTGTTGGCTGTAACGAGAACGCCTGGCTGCCTTGATAGCCCAACGCGAACTAACATTAGTATATGAGTTGAAATGAATGTGTTGCGTAAACTGCTGAATTGCAGAATGTGCGGTTGCACCGTACATGTATATTCGTTAGGAAAAATAGGCACCTCTTCAAATCTAATATCGAGCGACGGAACAAGAATAGACTAATACTGCCCATCACAAACTTAAAAGTTATCGGGAAAAGCTTAAACTAAACTAAATCTAAAACTTTCCGGTAGTAAAATAAATATATTAGCTAGTCTTGAATATGGCAAGACTAGCCTAGCTAATATATTTAATAAACTACCGGAAAGTTTAAAATCCCTACCAAATGACTAAATTTTCTCGAAACAGTTGAAATCTCGATTAATGAAGAAAGGCTACTATACCGTTGAGGAATTTAAAACTGTCAAATTGTGAATTAATTGACCTTGTAACAATATGCTTGACGTACTTATACGTGAAATAATAAATGACTTTACTATATTATGCTTACCTATATTGACTAAAATGCATGAAAGAATTAATAATAATGATTTATTTGAAATAAATGTAATAATTAATTTTCTAATGTTTATAACATGTAATGTATTGTAATAATTAGAATCAATATTATATTATGTAATTTAATCATTTGATATGACACATTTTCAGTGCCCTTACAGGGTGCATGGTCTTAATACTGTGTCATGAAATTTTTATGCATGCCTACTAACCAGTGTTTTACATGTTAGCAAATAAATAAATAAAATAAAATGTAGGCACATAACTATTAAATTGGCTAATTTATTATGGAACAAATCGCAGTCTGGGTTGGCTTCCACGAGCTTATTAAGTACGGTCAGCACGCGCTGTACCTCAACCGCAGCACGGGCTGGTCCCACGAGCTTGCACGCGCTGTACCTTCTAGCTTGGTTCGGACAAGTGTGCTGTATAGAGCCTTACTCGTATTACATGCTCGTATAAAATTATACTCTAACCTCGTCTGGAAAGATAAGCGTGGAACTACAAGTGGACAAATACTTATCTCTTCGGGCTAGGCTATCATATAATTATGATATAACTTCACTTACAGGTAAGTTTGTTTAATCACTAATACAACACTTCTACTCCTCATGCATAGTTTCACAACTAAAAAGATTTACAATAAATTTACAGGTAAACATTAACACGGGCTATATAAATTATGAAGATAATAATATTTGGCGCGCACTATAGCCCAGTTGCGTGGCTATTATTTTTGGTTCATTTTGGATTTGTTTTGTCTCATGTCCGGTAAAAAATTGCCTGTTAATGACAGGGTATTGTCAAAAGAGCATCATTAAAAAAAAAATCATAACAACAAAGTAATAGAGTTAAATATCGGGAATAATTTCGAACTCCAGACCTATTCAACAATCCTAGCAAACTTTAACACCTCGCTGGACTTAGGCTCGATTTTTAAATCGTCATTTATCTGAAGAATAAATACGGTGGTTTGGATTTTTTTTCTACATAAACAACAGATGTCGAACCGTCATTTATTCCTCAGCAAAAAAAAATCGGCCTATAGGGTTACAAACCATGGGCCGCTGTACAGCAGCTCTTGTCATAGTATTAAAGCAGTGTATTCACTAATTCCATATCAGTAATGTTAATAAAATATATAATTAGTAACCAATCCTATAAGCTCTAGTGTCACAAACTGTTTTGGAGCGAATTAACAAACGGTTTGCGGCGGTCTGTTGCGACCAATGGCGATCCGCAAATTGATATTTATAACCTCGCATATAAGCAAATATTTAATGTGGTTTGTTTTGTGAAAATATTTTAATACTTTGGAAAAATACACACACTGTCATACTATGTGTATTATAAGCAAGCAAAAAGGGCAATGTCCTATCTAATCGTCCCACCTAAAAAATATTCATTTATCTGATAATTATTAGTACAGCAAACTATAAATATATTAAAAAACCCAAATTATCATCATTGGATTTAGTTCAGAAGTCTGATAAGTTTTCAAAGTTTCCTCTCTCCTTCTATTTTGCTGTGGCCGACAGGGTCCATATTATTTCATAGTTGCCACCTAAGTTCACATTGTGGAATACAATAAAGGCTTGAGTATTGAGTGATCGATACCGACTATATAAAGGCTTGAGTATTGAGTGATCGATACCGACTATATAAAGTGGTAACTTTCATAGGGACACAATAAAATGCCTTTTGAGTATGTAATAACCTATTACTCTAGATTATTTTCTTAGTCTGTATCATCTGTAACTAGCACCCAATTTTATAAAACTCTAACTAAGAACCTTACTGACATGCAAATCTTATCCTGACACAATCAAAGAACAATACTTAATCAGATTTCCAAACTCTATCCACAAAATCATCCATCAAAACTTAGATCACGCGTTAAAACAGTTATTATTCGTTGCGCGCGCGTCAGAGCACGTAGAGTAATTCTGTTGGGCGTCTTTGTCGCGGCGACAAGGAAGTTTGCAAGCGACAAACTCTCAAATAATACGTGCTCCAGTTGCCGTCTGCTTGCGATTCCGACGGCGACTGTCGTATCATCTCGCGTTACCTAAACTTGTAAGTTGTTTGGAGTTGTCGCATGTTCGATGGGAAGCTTTAGCTAAGTTTTTGTTTGTTGAACACTGTGTTCGTTATGTTTGTGTTTGGAGAAGTAAAATGTTGAGTTGTGCCTGCGTAGTTTAATAATTCAATAATTTGTCAGTATAAGCCGTGTGCCCGATGGGGTATCCCATCCGCAAAAATGGCGAACTTTCACTCTCTTCTCTCTCTCTTATTATCCCCTCTTATTTACCTCTCTCTCTCTCTCTTATTTATCTGACTCTTATTTATTCCCTTTATACTTGGGGTATTCAAAATTTAAAAGATATTTATTCAAACTAGGCTGAGAATCAGCACTTTTCGAACGTCAAAATTACATAAGACAGTCCCCAACAAACGCCAGCCCTACACCACTTCCTAGTGCATTAGCTGGGAAGAAGAAGTGGCGCAAAAACTCCCCAGCGGCACAGCTGTCTGTTCAGTTAGAAAAAAAAAGATTCAAAATAAATTACATTACGCAACACAAAACAAAATTTAATACGTATACTTTAAGAAATCCTTCCTTAGTGCTCACATTCGTTATAGAGGGAGATCTTGTGTAAAATTTAAGGCTTCTAGACCTAGTGGTTTAGGTTGTGCGTAGTCTGTCAATGTATTAATGAATTTAAGAGCGCACTGATAGCCTAGTGGTGTGACCGTCGGACTGCCAAGTTATAGGTCTCGAGTTCGAACCCAAAGCACGCACTTCTGACTTTTCGGATTCACGTGCGTATTGTATAATTATCACTTGCTTAAAAAACGGTGAAGGAAAACATCGTGAGGAAACTGGCATGCCTGAGAGATATTTCTCGACGGCATGTGAAGTCATGTCAGAGGCCCATGGGCGGCTTTAAAACTCTGACACCAGGTTAGTCTCTAGCCACACGATAAGAAGAATGAATTTAAGAATTTTATTAAGTAGAAGATGCACAAATACAGAAAAATTATACGTCTGTTTTTTTTATCACATCAGTATTAGGTACTCCCAGTACCCTAATACTGATGTGATAAGGACTCTTACATTCACTTCTAACAGGTACCTAAATAGAGCGCAAATATCGAATTGAGTGGAGGAAGTATACGCAGTTCCATGCGTCAACATATATTCCGAACCATAGAAATATAAATAACAGGAGAAGTGGTATGGGGGCGTGTCTGTGTCCGCGCGTCTTGATCACAATGCTCATGCCTCAGGCAAATGGCCGTCTCCGCTAACTAGTGCGCTTTCGAGCGCGATCGTGATAACATTTAAGAATACCGTGTTGTTCAGTGGTTTCTTGTAAAAATCGAAGCTAAACTATAAACTTTATAAATCCTAGAACCACTTTTCATAAATCAGCACAAGTATTTTGCTATATTTGTGTTGAAAATCATGAAAAACAACAAATCGTAAAATATTTCTTGCCTTTACTACGTTATTTTTATTTTCATATATCACAGCGACTGTACTTTTATTGTAGTAAATACATTGCTTCTTTACCACTACCAAAGTATGTCGCTAAGTAGCTGGACAAGCAATGTAAAAATTACAAAACGATATTTACTTTAAGCGGTTGCATCGTTAGTACGGCCGCAGCGTCTTGTTACGGATTAGTAATGTGGTTGTGCAGATCCACTAACGTAGGCTATCGACAATAATGTCGATTGTCGTATGAATTTATATTACTATTAAAGTTTATTCTTCAATTTGTCAACAGTTATAGCCTGATTGGAAGACCGATGTGAAATCTTGTTTTATACTCATTTAGATTTTCTCATAATGTTGTTATTTTTTTGGTTTACTTAATATTTCTTTTTTTTACTTACTTATTGTTTATTTATATCATCTTATTATATGTATATCGTTTTTTATTTATAATTTTTTCAGCAACTTCCAAAAATTTTAATACAATAATAAATGGGAGAATCGATAAGTTTCCGATTTAGTCAATCACTAGCGTATATGTAAAATAAATGGCTTTTGCACAGCACAACGATAGCGAACGATGTTTTCGTGTGGGTGAGTTGTACGGTGCATGGTAAATGCACGCTGTGTTTGATGGGATAAGGTTTATAATTGATTATGTAGTACGTTCTGATTTGTAAATTGAAAGTGTGAGCGGGGCCTCGTATTTATTGGGTTTACTGATCGCATGTGTGATCGCAGGCTAGAGAGTAGGGATAGATAGAAGACATTGGGTTTCGATACATTTTCAACTACCGGGCATATCTCCTTCTTTCTTATATCTATGTTCCGAACAGTGTTAAAGTTTAGCCGCCACACAGGTGCGTCCGAATTTAAACTTGTTTTAGAATGTCGAACCCAAGAAAACTTGTATGTATATGAGACAAATACTGTTAGGTAATATAAGTTCGAAGTTAATACCTTTGATCAAACCTTGATGAAAGGGATTAACTTCAAATAATGTAGGTGGAAGAAGTATATTGATTGTGGGAGTAAGTATAATCCAACATACACGTCAACTCTTAGCAATCGTTTATTAATTAACATACGTGGGAGTGTGGCCTTTCAAAATAATATTTATTTTACCTGTTCCGATGTACATCCCTGGGTGCCGTGGGTGTAGGTAGATAACTGATGTGAACGAATAATTCGTATTCGAATATAGATATATTAAATTGTAGGAGGTACAAATGGTACACTTTGCCACTAGTCTTCAATCAGTCCACAGAAAGTTACGATGTTTCACGCGTCAAAATCGTATCTACTTTTGTGTTGCTAAAGTCAGAAAGTAATTATTGCGCATTGCGTTGGAAAAAAACTATCAGGTATTTTTTTTATAGCTGAGTATATTGCTGTATGCACTCTGGAAGCGAAGAGTTTGGTACTTGTAGTGCGAATAGAGAGAGTTGAAACTAAATATCGATGAAGTGATCATCGCAAGTTTCATAATTAGCTCACTACGAGTGTAACATACGAAATTCAACAAAACACTAACAACAACAAAGAACGCTAAAAACAAAACACTATAAAAAAACCCGCCTAATTATAACACCGAGTCAAAGCGTTTGCTTTTGAAAACGTTGCCTGTTCAGTCCCGATCAGCCGGCCGGTAGCCGCCCGGTCGCCGGTTGCCGTGGTTGCGGCGGTCCACTGTGCGCTTCTGTGCAGTTGACACTGCTGCGACACGGGCTTAGCGCGCAATGGAAGGTACAAAGTGACCTCAAACAGCTCAGCTGCTTTGTTGCTGCAGAGTGATTGATTTCTCTGATTGAAACGATTGGAAATGTTTGTGGTGAAGCTTTGTGCGTCTTGATGAATGAAGTGAATGATTTTGGTGAACTTAACGAATAGTGGAGAGATAAGGATGTTGGTGCGACAGCAAGACAGGTGACCTGGTCGAAAAAAAATTACCACCTATTAGCTTGGTAAGGGCTCTCTACAAAGCAAACAGTACACTAATAACACCTGACACCACCCCACAAGTGCTCATTTATCAAAATAATGAAGAGAAGTTTCACGAGATGAAATGTGGCCAATGAGCACACTTCATATAAGTCGTTGGCATGGCGAAAATATACTCAATACTCAATTTATTTATTGCTTCCACATGTGAACTTAGGTGGTAAGTTTAACAAAATAATATGATCATTGTGGACCCTGTCGGGCACAGCAAAAGTAGGAGAGAGGAAGAGGGCTTTTCATTTTGTTTACTTAGTTAGTACCTATTTATTGTAATTATTTTATAAAACTCGTAAATTAAAATTTGTCATTTAAATAATCATTGATATCATAATAGCATTTAGATAATAGGAATAGTTTTAATTTATATACATGTATGGTTCCATCAAGCGCTGGGTAAAATGGTGAATAAATTGATGACGGTTTAGTCAAAGTTTTCAAATATTTTTCAGACACTATGGTTTTGAACCAGAAACCTAACTTCCACGACCAATCAGTTATTTTTCGCAGAACTAAAGCGTCACTTCCGTTCTTTCTATATCAGATCCTCAGTAACAAGCGCCGAGCGCTAAACCCCACCAAAACATTGAACCGGTCAATCTGCGACCCCAACATTTTTACTTTTATTTCACATTTTTCATACAACTTACTCGGACCGATTCTGTGCTGTGACTGACGTCCAATTATTTTACCCTTTATATACGGTTGCTAGCCAGTGCGTAGGGTTTTAAAGTTCGTTGAAATGTGTCAAGTTTTAAATTGAATCGGTTTCTTTATTAAATATGTTGTTAGATTAAATTAATGTGTCTCCTGTGTTAGTAGTGTACCATTATTTATTGTCGATTTAGTGGTTGCATTTCAGCATACCCTGGTATAACGGCTAGGGCTTTGCAGGTAGGCTGCGCAGGCCGCTAACTGATAGGTAGGGTAGAAGATAATTCAAACAGCTGGATACATCTATTATTTAAGCACACTACATGCACATAAGATGTCCACAGCTAGGTCGCGGGTAAGGCCGCACTGTTCTGTTCCGAGCACTATCACAAATAACTAGGAAAGGTAACGTCCTTGGCAGCACGTGGCAGACGTAGGGGCCTGCTCAGCACAGGCTCAGTAATAGGCCAGACGGCCTTCGTAAGACCAACAAGCAGCGAGCGCCTGCCAGCACAGGCTCGCGGCAGCAGTATATAGCAGCAGATTGGTGCAATGGCACCTGCCCTCAGCCCGTACGAAGAGCCCCTAGGTCAGGGCACATAGTTGGTGCAATGGCACCTGCCCTCAGCCCGTACGAAGAGCCCCTAGGTCAGGGCACATAGTTGGTGCAATGGCACCTGCCCTCAGCCCGTACGAAGACCCCTAGGTCAGGGCATATAGTTGGTGCAATGGCACCTGCCCTCAGCCCGTACGAAGAGCCCCTAGGTCAGGGCACATAGAAAAGAGGGTCAGGGGATAGTCTTCACCAGCAAAGCAAGCAAGCGCGGGTATGGAAAATGGCAGAGCGTCCCCGGAAAAGCAGTGTTGTACCACTTTTTTAGTGATGTGGCTAGGAACTTACTAATTGTGATATTTTAGCATTTTCAGTTGAGACCCTCACAACGCTACAGTTCCCCAGCTTCAGAGAGGATTTTACCTGTATTAAATCCGCTAGAACTTACTATACTTTCCTGCTATTCTATCCTCTATCTGGTTCAGAAGCCAGCAAGTTACACCTGTGGCTGGATTCCTACTCGATATGAAAGTGATTCATGTTAGTTCTGATGACTCTTCCTGTAGATGTAAGTGTCAGGAGTGTAATTGAACCTCTATTGGTAGTTTCGCCCCTAGGGTCAGTGTAGTGTCGTGCGTATTAGCGGTGTGGGTTAGTGGGGGTAGGTTAGGTTAGTTTAGCGGTGGTAGGTTGATACCCTCACTGTCTACTCATACTGAATTAGAAATAATTCTCTCTACGTTTAATTTATAACAAAATTATATAATTGGCCTTCTATTTGTCCGCTTAATTAGTCAGTTCGTAATTGTTTTATTTAAATTAATTATGAAACAAAGGTTTATGGAGCAAATGAACGCGATTTTATTACATAACGCGAGTATTGTGACTTGTGGCTAAGTGGTGTTATCACGAAGGATTTTTTTTCAGATTTATGTAGGTATTCATTTGACGTTGGAATACCAACAGCATTTAATTACAATCAAAGTAGGAATTTTACCCTCATAACATTCAGCCAATATTAGTTACCTTATCTGTGTTAGTTACTAACTTTCACACGCGAGCGTACTAACGGGATAAAAGTATCTTGTATGCTTATGTATAATCCAAATTATAAACTATCTGTGTGCCAAATTTAATCCAAAACCGTTCAGCCGTTTATGCATGATTGAGTAACAAAGATACAAACATACAAACTTTCACATTTATAATTTACTAGCTTTCGCCCGCCTGGAGGTCGGAAATTGTCCTACGGTAATGTACTACAGTGATAAAAAAAAGTATCCTATGTGTTAATCCAGGCTATGAACTATATTTGTGCCAAATATCAGGTTAATCCGTCCAGCCGTTTTTGCGTGATGGAGTAACAAACATCCAAACATACAAACTTTACCATTTATAATATTAGTAGGATTAGTAGGATTTATAATATATACAGGGTGTCAGGGACATCGACGCGAAAACTGTTACCATGGATTCAGTACATGATTCCGAACCTTCTGCGTGGAAATTTTTCGTCGGTTATAAAAAAAGATATCAACTGTTTCATAGAAAAGTGCAATATCTACGCGGTCAAAATGTATATAATACAATTTAATAATATGATTATATTATAAATTATATAGTAGGTTAGTAAGTTAAGCAGTTTGTAAGTTTGACATTATTTAATACATCTACAATTAATGGATTCCGGATATTTATTATGAGGTACAGAACTCTAGGTAAAACCAATATCCTAGGTAAACGCGAATATGTCACAGAAATACGTCTGATTTTTCCAACATAATGAGAACCTGACTTCAGAAACTAGCAGTTTATCAAAGAGCACTTTTACTATTTTAGTTCACAAACTGTCCCCGTGTTTTAGTCCTTAAGGCGCAAGTAACAAAGGCCAAAGTTCCGTACAAAAAGAGGAGTTATTGTAAAACGCGGTGGAAGTCGGAATGATCTCATTTTCTATTCCATTCGTTTCTCACAAACCACACAAATCACTGTAGCTTTGCCGCGACTCGAATTCCTGATGTGCAAGTTACGAGCGACTGAGGGGTAAGAAAGAGTTTATTATGTAACGAAGTGAGACATCAAAACACTGTAAAGGTATGTTATATATGAACAATATCATAAAATAGTACCTAGTATCATAATGTGCTTCGCAGTTGTACCTACCCAAAGCTCAGTGTCTGTGCCCCAGTTAGTTATAAAAGCTAGGCTCTGGTTGTCGGTTAGACTATTTTTGGAACCCTCTAATGAGAAACGACAATTCAGTCCCTGTATTTATAAGTAACTAGGAAGTAAGTATAGTATTTTAGAGGTTTGAGGAACAGTGTGTTAAGTTCACACATTCTCTTTAGAAAAGGGAGGATCCTCCGACCAGACGGGTTTCATGTCTGGCGAGCAACTGCCCAACGATTGATGTCTGGGAAGATAAACAGTGGGTTGCCATATTATTAGGGACAGTCACGTTTTTTTTTTTAATTTGTTAAATTAATTATAAAACACTTTTTTGTTTTATAAATGTTACTTATTAGTGATCAGTACTTAGTGACATTTCCTTTCGCCTCAATTAGTGCTTCTATACGCCTGGGCTTGCTTTCTATGCACTGTTTGGCACTCTTTTATTTTAGGGTTGTGATGCCAAATATTAATTAGCTTTTCTATCAGCCTGACCTTGGTGGTTATCATTTCTTTGGCTATTTCGACCTTGGTAATCTCCCATACATTTTCTATGGGGTTCATGTCAGGAGAAATACCAGGCCAAGGTAAAACTGGAATGTTGTGTTCTGCCAAGAACTTGGTAACGCTTCTGGCTTTATGGCATGGCACTGAATCATGCATAAACATAAATTCCTCACCATCAGGGAACCATTCTTCAAGTGTCGGTAACAGGCAAATTTGTAAAACTTGTCTGTACTGGTCTTATTTCATGGTTCAAAGTCAAAGTCAAAGTCAAAGTCAAAGTCAAATCATTTATTTCAAATAGGCCCTTGCAAGGCACTTTTGAACGTCAAAAATTACAAAAAAAATGAATTGATTCTAGTCGCCCTGGACAATGTACAGCCACCCAACCCCCCTGGCGCTTATGACAGACCACACCATTATTTTAACAGGGTGTTTTACCCTCTCCACTATGCAGTCGCGGTGGTATTTTTCTCCTGGGCGTCGTCGCCTGAGGAAGCTGCTATTGTCGGCTAGAATCTCGAATGTTAATTCATCCGAAAATAAAAAAAAAGTTTTTATTATTTTGAAAATTATTATTTTAAATGGTTTTTATTACCAGTAATAATGAACACTGACCTTATTCCAGTCCTCAACCGTCTTTTGGCGGTGTTCCCGAGCCCAGGCAAGGCGTTTCTTCTTCATTGCATCTGTTAGCCGTGGTTTTTTCACAGGACGATGACCTGACAAGGCTTCCTCTGCCAATCTGGAATCTGATTCTCTTGGAAACTGGTATTCCCGACTCCTGAACTAACTGAGTTAGCAGTCCAGCACTTTTTTTTCTGTTTTGTAAACAGATATCTCGAATTTTCCTATTCGAACGTGGGGTAGTGATGCGTTTTCTGCCGCAATTGCCTTTTTTCTTTGGCGGAATAGGCTGATTAAGGTCCAATTTAATTTTTATTTTATTGAATGCTGACTTAGAAACACCAGCAATGTCTGCTATTTGCCTTTGGGAATGACTGGTATGCTGGAGTAGGGCTTTTATTTCAGTTTTTTTTTTGTCAAATTGCAGCTCATACTGAGAGCAAAAAAAATAAAACAAATTAAATATTTTTACTTTATTATGATAAATAATTGAATTTTATAATAACATAACAACAATACTTCCATTTTATCAAAATTTTGTCGCACAAATATAAAAATAACTTTGTTAAAATATTTTAATACGTGTTTCACTGATACGAGAACACGTAACTTAAAAATTTGTAGAAAATAAATATTCCCTTTAAATCTCAACATCCACTTAAAATTTGAGTTACAGAGACAATGACGAATATAAATAATAAATTCCTGGAACCCTGCACCTCTTAAAACTGCAGTCAAGTGCGCCCAAAGTAACAAATTGATAAAAAAATATGACTGTCTCTAATAATTAAAACCCACTGTTTAAATGCAGTTCGCGCGGTAAACACTAATTGTGCGATGCAGGATTTGTGTGACGTCAAGTCTTTGATGCGTAGTTCAGATAATTATGGCGAACGTGACGTTTGTATGAAAATTGCTAGGTATGACAAAACTTAATATTTTCACGTTCAAAAGTTTAAGATTCACGATTTTCGATAATAAATAGACCCACAATAATACATAGTTTGTGCTAGCAGTATTATTTCACAAAGAGCTCTACACACTAAACCTACGTAATCTGACCTACGAAATCTATTAAAACCAGAACCTTAATACCATCGCAGCTTTGCTTTT
This sequence comes from Agrochola macilenta, assembly GCA_916701695.1. Classification (NCBI taxonomy): domain Eukaryota; kingdom Metazoa; phylum Arthropoda; class Insecta; order Lepidoptera; family Noctuidae; genus Agrochola; species Agrochola macilenta. The sequence goes on from OU753556.1 coordinate 23,838,246, forward strand.
GTTAATTTAGGGTGTGGGTGGAGTCAGAGGCGATTACGGGTAACGTCGTATAACTATAGTGGGACTACAGTTACTAATCCGTTAGTTAAATAAATAATTTAATTGAACGTCTAATAATTCCTTCCCATTTTGCGCTCCTAAAAATATTATTGAACACTTTGTGAACGTCATATTATAATCCCTATTTTGAGATCCTAAAAATACTTAATAGCCAAGTAACTGCGACCAACTTGGATGTAGCGCTCGCAGGCCCGCTCACGGCCCCCCCCCCAGTATTATTTAAAAAAGTGTGTGTCTTAGAACGTTAATAATTTTTAAGATTATATTTCCCATCAATAAATTAAGGACTGATTAACTGACTGCCTGACTTGACTAGACTGGACCTGGCTTATATTTAGATACAAGAGAACAATAAAAGTCCAAACAGTTTCTTGCCCATTTTTCTCCATAGGAACCTGAACGCTTATAATTGCCAACTAGCTTTTTTTTTTCTGACTGAGCGACTCCTTGAGTACGCAAACGTGCCTGTAATTGGTATAAGTAAAATAAATGCTTTGAGTTGTGAGTTTGTGTTTGAACACAGGGTTTGAACTAAAAATCGTCGCCATCATTCCTGTAGCCTTTCCCTTACGATATTCCCAATGGAATCCCGCATAATAAGATACTGAGAAATTATTATTATCATTATTTTAAATGGAGTTTAAGGAGAATAAATAGATGTCAGTATCTATGTATTCTCCTTAATCATCGCACTAGACATTTTTTTTATCTAAGACCCGCTAATATGATGTGTATTTTGCTTTGAAATTCGTATCGAAGAAGAACAACTGGCATAACTAGTAAACCAGTTTCTGAGTCAAGTTAAGTACAAAAAGTACCTACGGGATTTGTTTTGAAAAACGGGTAGAGTAGAAGGGGATGTAGCAGCCTACCCCATTACTATTCAGCTACTTCCCATGAGGCCATGGGAAGGGCCGGGTTTAGCTACGCAAGATGATAAATGATGCAACACTCTAGATCAATCATTTGATATCATTAATAACTGTTTTTGTTGTAAAATATTTGGGTAGTTGAAAGTAAAGTGAGATTGGAAATATAGGTACCCAAGTAGGTTTATTATAATAGTCAATCTATTAGTAACATGAAAAAACATGAGTCTATTTATATTTTTGATTGAGATTTCAGATAATATAAAAAGGTAATAACAGATAGGTATCGTATTCATGACGACTCAAGTATGGTTTGCTATTAGTCGACCTATTTTTCCTTATCATGGGATGATATCACAATTAAAGCTTAATATAGAAATAGTAATAAAACCAAGTGATATTGCCAGATTTATGTCGGACAGTTTTACATAATTTCGGCAATATCATTTTACAATGTTGAATATGAAGCCAGTTGTCAGCAACAAAAGTGTTAGGATTTAAACAAATAGGAACAAGCATCGCCAAAAAAACAGGAGTAGTCAACCGTTTTTTTCCTACTCGCTGTATCTGTACGTATCTCGCTGCCCGCTACTCCCAAACACTCTTACAGATTTGCATAGTGTACTTTAAGGCTTTTGCAGACCAGCGCGACTTGTCGCGCGACGCGACACGAACAATACAATTTCTAAGAAAACTTCACAGTTTATCAATAACCGGTGTCGCGCGACGCGACACGAACAATACAATTTCTAAGAAAACTTCACAGTATAACAATAACCAGTGTCGTGTCGCACGACAAGTCGCGCTGGTCTGCACAAGCCTTTATTCAGTCGCCGAACAACAATACAATCGAGTCTATTTAAATAATCAGCAAGGGGAAGCTTTCCGGCCTACTGTTGACATCATTGACGAAGCGTGAAGGATTTGGAGAACGTTTGACGTTAAGTATTTAGAGTGGTTTCACTAAACTTGGAAGACACGTTGAGGTTGCGCTAAGGAAAGTCAAAAAGAACAATATGAAGAAGGTTCGTGTCATCTTGAGAGATTAACTGTGAAAAAGAATTTGTAAATGTGACCGTGTGCGTGTGTGTATAATATTATAGTCGGCCAATCTATAGATTGGCCGACTATTATACATATGAGGTCGTCGTCAAAGAGGAGAGGTCGATCGGCTCTGACGTACATAATCAGCGATATTGCATCTATAAACTATATATCTTTACTGCTGTAACTTAAACAAAGTATTTAATAAACATATCTTATTTAAAAAAACAAGTTGTGTGCCCGATGCGATTTCCCATCGGCAAAAATGACAAACTTTCATAATTATCTTATTGAACCCCTTTAGGGCGTGAACCTTCGTCGTCGTCGGGTACCATCCCCTCCCCGTGATCGTCCTCGGGGACTTCAATGTCCAGAAAGTGGCATGGGGTTCCCGGTTAACGAACACACGGGGCAGGATGGTGGAGGACTGGGCTCTGGAGTCGGGCCTGGTCGTCCTAAACCGGGGTTCTGTCCCCACGTGCGTGCGGATGCGGGGCGAGTCACTGGTGGACATTTCGTTCGCCAGCCCCGCTCTGTCGCCACGTGTCATCGACTGGCGCGTCATGGAGGGGGTGGAGACCTATTCCGATCACCGGTACATCCGGTTTAACGTCTCCGACCAGACCTCGGGCACGCCGGTCAGACAGACCCCGAGTGGTCCGCGGTGGGCGCTGAAGCAGCTGGACCGGGAGCTCTTCCTGGAAGCCTCGATCGTGCAGACCTGGGTGTCATTACCGGACAGGCCTGCCGACATCAGCGACGAGGCGGAGTGGTTCCGGGAGGCCATGTCCGAAATATGTGACGTGGCAATGCCCCGGGTCCAGCCCAGACGTGCTCAGCGCCAGGTGTACTGGTGGTCGCGTGAGCTGACCGCATTACGCGCGGCGTGCGTTGCTGCGCGCCACTTGTACGCCAGGCACCGCAGGCTCCGTATCCGCCCGCCGAATACGGAAGCCATTGAGGCAGAGCTGTACGCCGGGTACAGAGCGGCGAAGACCACCCTCCGAGCGGAGATCGAGCGGGCCAGAGGACTGGCCGAGACAAGCTCCGCCCATGGGCTCCCCCGCTGACGCAGAGTCTCAAGCCCCAGCTCGTGGAGGACGTGGTGAGCGCTCTGTTCCTTTCGCGAGGGGAACATACTCCCCCGCCCATGGCTCCGCCTCCTACGGTGCCCGATGCGGACCACACAGGTGACGACGACGACGACGAATCTCCGGAGGTGAGGCCGGATTTGGCGGAGAGCCAGTTTGGTTTCCGCAAGGGGCGCTCTACGGTGGATGCCATCATGCGCGTTCGAGCCCTCACTACGGGGGATGCTGTTGCCCGGGGTGGGGTGGTCTTGGCGGTGTCTCTTGACATCGCCAATGCGTGCAATACCCTGCCCTGGAGTTGTATTAGGGAGGCACTCCGGTATCACCGGATGCCGACCTACCTCTGTCGAGTGGTCGAGGCCTATTTGACGGACAGGGCCGTCATTTACCCCGGTCACCACGGAGAGTGGAATCGGCGAGAGATGTCGTGCGGTGTCCGGCAGGGATCGGTCCTGGGGCCGCATCTGTGGGACATCGGCTACGACTGGGTGCTGCGTGCCGACCTCCCTAGCGGCGTCAGCGTGATCTGCTACGCTGACGACACGCTGGTCCTGGTGCAGGGGAGGTCGCATGAGGCGGCGGCCGAACTAGCGACACGTTGGGTTGCGACAATCGTCGATAGGATCCGGCAACTGGGACTCGAGGTGGCCTTGCACAAGTCCGAGGCCATGTGTTTCTATGGTCCTCGGAACGCGCCACTGTCGGGTTCCCAGATAACGGCGGGAGGGGTTCACATCGGTGTCGAGTCGACGATGAAGTACCTGGGACTCGTCCTCGACAGCCGGTGGAACTTCGTGGAGCACTTCCGATGTTTGGCTCCCAAACTGCAGAGGGCTGGGGCTGCTTTGAAGCGGCTTCTGCCCAATCTAGGGGGTCCAAACGCCTCCTGCCGGAGGCTCTACGCGGGGATCGTGCGGCCCATGGGCCTTTACGGGGCACCGGTGTGGGCGCGTTCATTAAGGCTGCGACCAGCCCAGCGATTGAACGCGTCCCAAAGGGTCATGGCCATTAGGCTGGTCAGATGATACCGCACGATCTCCCGTGAGGCGGCGAGCCTCCTTGCCGGACTTCCGCCATGGGATCTGGAGGCAAAAGTCCTCGCGCACATGTGGGAGTTGCGCGAAGAGGCGAAACGCCGGGGTGTAACTCCGCTGCCGCGAAAAATCACGGCACAGCGGACAGAGCTCCGGCGGGATCTCATGGCGGCATGGAGAGTGCGATTGTCGCAACCCAGCGCTGGGCACGCCACAATTGCGGCGGTAAGGCCCCTCTTTGAGGAGTGGCTAGAGAGGCGCCACGGCGTCCTCACCTTCCGCCTGACGCAGGTCCTCACCGGACACGGTTGTTTCGGGAGGTTCCTGTTCAGGATAAAGCGGGAGGAAACGCCCGGGTATTACCATTCTGTGGATCGCCCGGAGGACACGGTGGAGCATACGGTGGAGGTCTGCCCGGCTTGGGCGGGGCACCGCCGTGTCCTCACGATCGGCGATCTCTCGCGTCCGGCCCTGGTTCAGGCCATGGTCCGGAGCGAGAGTGCATGGGAAGCCGTCACTTCCTTCTGCGAAGCAGTAATGCTCGCGAAGGAGGAGGCGGAGCGCGCGAGGGAAATGCAAGATGCGCGCCCTCGCGCCCCTAGTCGCCGCAGGAGACACCCCGGGCGTCGGGAGTCGCGAGCCGACTTCCGGCCACCGTAGGCGCGGGCTTGCGGACGGTGGGCAATGGGTAGCTCGCCGTCCGATTAGGACCAGGCCCGGGTCGACGGCGCGTTGTGTGCCACGCGCGCCTCAAAGAGATGTCAGCACCAACTGACGGGGTCCGTAAGGACCAATGCCTGCCAGGGTTGCGAGTTTGTCCGAAAGGGATATCGCGGCCCCGGCACACAGGCAACGGAAGGAACACGGGTGGGTTTTAGTCAGTAAAAGTCTGACACTCCCTCTCGCTCCGCCCAGAGCGGGAGGAGTCATTTGATGATTTCCCACCCAAAAAATAAAATAAAAAAGGGCGTGAACTTTCAAAAAAATTAATGCTCATTTTCGTTATTTAAGAAACTTTAGTTCAAAATATCATGCTTCTAGACCCAATGCTTTACGCTGTCTGAAAACATGACATGTACATCATGACTGTGAGAAAAACATTGTAATAGTCGGAGATGGACCAAGGTAAAAAACAAAAATTAAAGTTCATTTCCATGCGAACTATTTCGCTATATCCATATCACTGGTAAAACATATTTCGATCAGTATAGTTCTAGAAACAACAACCGCACTGCATAAATTCTCCATCTATAATGCGGCTAGTTTACGGTTTTGTGCGGAACCAGTGCAGCAACCTTCGGGATCCTCAGGGAAATCACATTTCTATACCGAATCAGTGAACAGTTTGATGTTTGTAACGATCCAACTGTTCTTCTAGTTTTCAACTGTATGATAACCTTCTCTAAAGCCGGATGAACACGGTGCACTTTATTGCCTGTTGCACCGTCGAAACAGTGTTTAGACTATGCAAGTCATTCGGTCAATATTTTTATATAAAACACAACAGGAAACTTGCATCGTGTAAAAGGAGCTTTATATTTAATAAAATTAACAAACGTCTCGTATGTGTTCTTCGTGAATACTATAAATGAAAATAGTAAACCCTTTTTGATGTGTGACATCTCCTATCGCTTTCTGTGGAGTAGGAAATCTGTGGGAGTGTTTTCGTGAACGAACCCGCCTGAACATTCCGAGAACAAATCTTTCTTATTTATTATAAAATATTTCCTGATGCCAAGAAAATGAACTTGAATGAGCGTTGTGTAAACTTTTATAACCCTTATCACTGTCTTTTCCTAGAACAAGTAATAGGGTAGAGAGTAAGGCAGCTCATTAGCGCCCTTTATTAAGATCTCAGTAAAGGTACATTAATTTGGTGGAATTTAAAACACCTAATTGTTACCAACCAGGCATTTTTTCTGAAGACATTGGTGCCGATGCTCTTGTACACCGAACTAAACTATCACTAAAATTCCTTACTTTTGGCTAAGAGAATCTGAAAGCTATTCTGCAAAAAAAAATCTCAAAATTTAAAAATAATTTGGCAAAACTAAAATCAAATTTGACAATTGCGATTCCACGTGGTACTTGTTTGCCCTACCCCGTGAATTTTTTTTAGAGCCGAAGGCGCGCATGGTGGGCAGTCTCGACGAGTTTTATATGGAATTGTTCACTTTTTGTATGAAAATATGAAAAATATTACCATATTACCTACATGTTGAGTTTTTGGGGTTTATGCGTCTTTTAAAGGGGAACGAAATTTTCATTATTTTTGCGATAGGACACCCCTTTTTCGAATAAGCAAAAGAAAGGAAAAAAATTATACTGTACTGTTTTTGCACTTGAAGTCGAGGTGTGTTGGTGTGAATTTTAGGTCATGACAACTAATTTTAATCGCGATTAAAAATAGTCAGATTTTGTTAGGCAACCAATTTTTTTTGGTGAAAAACGTCAAATTCAGAATAGCTAAATTGCCATTTTCACTCAATTAATAACTCAGTACCATCTTAGTGCTGTCAAACTAAAATATAGTTAATTTGTGTCACTATAATCTAATTTCAGAATAGGAAATCGTCGATAGACAGGAATAAACAAAATTTTGGTGATTTTTTTGTCTAATTTAAAGGCATTTGTGACAAGAGAATCAGCATCTTTATTTAATTCTTTGGTGAAAATAAATCAAAAGGTGAAAAGCCTTTCGATTTCCTGCTAATTTCCGTTAATATGTTGTTCCAAGAAACAGGCTTCACAAACAAAGCCCAAAACAAGATTTAGGTACGGGTAAACTTTATTTATTGAAAATCACTGTTCCATTCTGAAAACTTATTTTCTTTTTTATATACCTGTATCTAAACAAAGAACTGATTTATAACACAAATAATGGTAACCACGCAGAGTTGGATCCAATTCCACTTACTCGTGTAGCGAGAGGCAAAAACTAAATGAGATCTGTAATTACAGGAAAACAAATAGCTGGAAGCATCCTTGCTTCTTCGTGGTATTCGCCAAAAAGTCTTTGAAATAATGAAGCTACGAGGGTTCAGCGAACAAGACAGTGAACCATCACATTATGAAGAACGTCTCTTTGTTTAAATAAAGGTATTTATGACTTTAATCTCTCACTCCCGATTTCTAAAACGAGGGCAAGATGGCTACAAGAGTAGGGGAAAACAAGAGAAATGATGGATGGATACCGAGGTGACGACTAATAGAGAGGTATGGAAGAAAAAGACTTGCTGTGCCGACCACTGATATAGGTATTGCGATGTGAGCATGAGAATGCTGATCTTAGGCCAAGGTTCTCGGGGTGCTAGGACAGGAAACCTCCCCGTGTGCCTGGGGGCTGGAGTTCCCTTACGGATGCGTCCGGGGGGAAGGCCAGTCTCCGGGACGGTGCACCCTGGGGTGCGGGCAATGTCTCCCCATTAGGTACTGCGTGCCTAAGGGGTCTCGTTGCCCGTATGCCAATATCCTGTCAGAGGAGTGAACGCTCTAACGTGTACTCGTAGAGAGTACATGTTGAGCAGCGTTCCAGTGGGAGTGGGCTCGGCGTGCACTTACCCTGCCGTCGGGCAGGCGGGAGGAAGTCTTTTCTCCTGCCACCGTTGGTCTCATAGCCCCGAAGAGTGTCAAGGTCATGTCTCTGGCATTTGACGGGGGTCGAGGGTCTTGGCTTAACCGCCCGGGCCGCGAGGTAGAAAACCTCTATAAAAAATCACCCCAAACCTCCAAGCGGCGGCGCACCGTGAGGGAGGTTGATAGCTTGACTAATGGGTAGCTTAATTAGTCACTAGTGCGAACCACAATTTTTTTTGGTTGGTTGGTTGGATATATTTTATACTCGTGGGAACTAAAATGGTTTTTTTTTTGCAAAAACAAAACCCAAAGGATGACGTGCCAATTTTATTGGCGGAGGAACCGCTTGCCGGCGACGGCAACAAGAGTCGAGGAGACTCCTGTCCCTCCGGGGACCAAGCTAGGTCCGACCGGGACAGTGGACGTGGGCGTTTCTGGGGGAAACGCCCGCGTGACGAAAAGACGGACCGCGCGGGATCGGCGGGACAATCCTCAAGCGAGGAAAACCTGCCGGTCGCTAAGGCGCCTACAGGTAGGAGAGGCCGAGGTCGTGCGTCGGTGACCCCGAAGCCAGGGCGTGGCAATCGGGGTCGCATCAAACCCCCCCAGGAATCGGCGGGGAGAGTGACCCTGAGGTCTCATCCGAGGCCTCAACTGAGTCGGAAGGGGTCATTGTCCAACAGGGGAGCACGAAAATAAGCCCCCAGGCCGCCAAAGTGGCCGCTGGGGGCTCCAATTCGGAGCGAGCGGACAGGTTTGCGGAGGTCGTAGTGGCCGCAATCAGGACTGTGGCCTTAAAAAAGCTGCAGTCCTCGAAAGACAAGGCCATACCTGCGGCCACGCACGGCCTCCATTATGGCGGCAGCGGAGGCCCTTCTTCATCTCGGGCCTTCGTCGGACGGTATGTCCGAAATGCGGGCCGAGGTCGCCCGCTTGACAGCCGCCACGGAGCTTCTCCAAAAGGAGACCAAGGAGCTAATACACTACAGCCGGAAGCGGAGAAGAAGGGCGTGTCCTACCGCGACGTGCTCTCCAAAATTGGGGCGGCGCACGGTGGATCGAAAATCGGCTGTAGAAGACATAGGATCTCGATTTCTTAAATGTTATTTTTTTTGCTGGAAATGACTTCTGCTGATCATTACTATGTACAAAAATGACACCCGAGTTAATTCTGCCCAAAAACGAAGGAAATATATTTTTTTTACGAAAAATTTGTATGAAGCTAGTATGAAAAATCGAATTATCTCCTAAACGGCATGTTTAACCGTAATATCCTTGGAGGTGGTCATAGTGCTAATTATTTATGATTTTTTGGTTGCCGATTTGACGAAAAATTTAATGCCGTTTTTTTTTTAAAAATCGTCAAAATATTTTTATTTATTTTTACATGTAAAACGATCCCTTTTAGTGTCCAAGTTAAAAAGTTCGATATGTTATTAACCCAAATATTAAGAACACACAAAACAAGAAAAATTAAATAAAAAAATTGCTGTTTTTTTGACACATTTTTATTAATTTAAATAAAAAAAGATTATCAAACTCTTATTTAAGTAACATATAAAGTTATATTATATACAAAATAATTTAATTTAAGGAATTAATACTAAGCATTTGACAAATAAAGTAAAATAAATAAAAAAAAAGACAAAATATCATTAAATATTACAAAAAAAAAAACCCAAACGGACTCAAATACAAATTTACAAATAAGTACATATATAATTTTTTTACAAATTTTCCTTATCACTCTCGTTGTCAGACTCCAATTCTGAGTCAGCATCCAGATTGGATATATCCAAAAACTCGAACTCAGTTTCCTGAAATTGAATTAAGTCGAGAGTTTCAGCAAAAAAGCTCTGCTTTTTCTTGGCATCTAACTTAGGCCTTTGTGCACTTAGCAAAGGATCCGAAGAAACAACAAGCATATTTAAAATGTCTTGATTGGAATCCTGCCTGCTTCTTTTCCGCGAATGATGTTCTCGAAACCTCCTAAAATCTTTGTTTCGAGACTCTGAGGCTTCTTCCGAGAGAGTCCCAATCGACACAATATTATTTTTCTCAATTATGTCAGCCCCATGGATTAATAATTTATGAACGGTTGACGACATGTAGTACCAGTCGTATAATAATACGTACTTTTCTGCTGTTTTGCGGGCATAATCTCTAAATTTTATTATATCGACCTGCTCTCCAGAAGTAATAGCTTGTAAAATTACAGCAAATCTTTTGATGAGGTCTTCATCCAAACCGGTTATAGCTGCGGTTTTATTAGGAAACTCAAAGAATTTTCTTGCAGTATTCCCGTCATTGGTGGTTCCCGAGCCTTGTTTTACTATATCAATCAACAGATTGAGCTCATCTTTGAATTTATTTTGAATTATTTTCTTCCTTGTCTGTAGCATTTCTTTGTGCTCATCACTTCTCGCTGCCCACCGTTTGAAGTCGAGCCTGTATGCAATGTGTAACAGACATTCCATACAATTTATACGGGCGTGTAGGGATGACAAGCCAAATTCATACAGGTCAGAACACACAATTTTTGATGTTACAGCATCTAAGCAGTTCATTTCTGTAGGTTTTGCTAAGCACAGGTAGCACGATGCATTTGATCTAGCTTCAGAAAGGGAAGTGCAAACTTTAGCGTCGATCATCGTCATCATTAGTTCATGAGTCACCCTATTATTATTATTGCACTCTGTGGGGATAAGGGCCTCAATTTCTTCATCCATTTGTTTTTTCAGCTCAAGGACAACTGCTTCACTCTCCTTTACAAAAGTAAACTGAACTGGACGACAATACAAAACTGAGCATGGTTTTGGGTTCGTCCATAAGATGTTGTCTCCATCTGTCAGTTTAAGTGGCACCAAGGAGGTCATGAAAATGCTCGAGTCATCTTCCTCACCCTCCATTTTCTGCATGTATCGGCTTTGGTTAGAAGCACCATCAAATCCCCACTTGGATATCAGCTTCAACTGCTTGTTATGCTCTTCCTTAGAAAGGCTTTGAAGGATTCTTGTAACTGTGATATCAAGTAAAGCTTGAAGTGTAATCCTAGCCGATGAATCAGTAACTGTCACTGATTGCTTCGGAGGGTAGCAATCAAGCTTAGTTTGTTGCACTTTATAGTAAGATGGATAAATATCCTTAGCACCTTCCCGAATGGCAGCCTCTCGCAACGTAATATATTGCCACTTTGAGAGTTTTAGCGAAAGAAGCAATCCAAGCGCCTTTTCTGACGTAAATATGATTGTTTTCGCTGGTTTCTTAAGCGTTTCATTTAATTTAGCGGCTGCTTCAGGATTTTTCATCATGTATTCGATGACAGAGGCGATATCTCCATGCCCTTCTTCTTTTAAACGTGCTGCAGCTGCATATGCCAATTCACTGGAATCTTCGCCTGTGTGTTCATCAGATCTTCTCTTTTTTTGTTTACTTCCCAGATCTTCGAATGGTTTACGGGATCTTTTCGTCATTGTTCCAATGGACGTTGATGTCGACGGTTCTGGAGAGACTGAGGGTGCTCTTGGTATCTCATCAACACTTGGTTCTTGATTAACTAAAGTTTGCACATAACTCGGCCAATCAATATTTGCTCCCAACTAATTCTCGTACTTTCTCCTGAAATTATCAAGGAATCGGTTGGATTTCTGCCACCTTTGTAAAGCGGCTCGCGTAAATCTCCGACAAAATTCTTTGAGAACAACACGATCTTCGTCAGACAGGCAATCGCCTATGCGGGATACAACTGCACTGAACAATACTTCATGATCAAATGAAGTACTCTCACTTCGTAGAAGAACAAACAAGTCTAAATTCGTGATTAAACTTTCCATTCTAAGATTTTATAGTCGCAGATTTAGTGTTAGCAGTTACACAGTTGTGAACAAACTAAATTATAAAACTAAACTTTAGCCCTTTTATTGCAAAACGCCAATAATTAGGTAACTACCCTCATTAGTTATCTTCTCATTAGCTAATGAAAATTTATAATTGTCACTAACTATTCTTAGAACTCATAGCACTGCTAATTAACAAATTAGCTTACTTATCAGGAAAAGTTGAATGTAATCCATAGTTGGCATTGTCGTGAGATATTGAAAATCATTAAATCACCTATAAAGACTCATTAGAAGACCTAATCAGTGTAGTTACTTAATCACTTCTTTTCGGACTCATTAGAAGAGTAAACAATTGGTAATTTGGTTGTATGAAAAGTTTTAAAACTCATGATGTGTTGATAAATATCTAGCTCAAGCATAGTTGTCTACGTGTGGGTGTACTATAAACCTCTGCCAACTCCTTCGGAAATATAGGAGTGATGCTATTTTATGTTACGTGTAGTTAAAAGTCCGTGTTCTTCAACATAAACACTAAAAGGAATCGTTTCATACGAAAAAACAAATGAAAATATTTTGACGATTTTTAAAAAAAAACGGCATGAAATTTTTCGTCAAATCCGCAACCAAAAAATTATAAATAATTAGCACTATGACCACCTCCAAGGATATTACGGTTAAACATGCCGTTTAGGAGATAATTCGATTTTTCATACTAGCTCCATACATTTTTTTCTTATAAAAATTATAACTCTTCCATTTGTGCACACATTTACTTCATATGACATTTTATAGAACAGTAATGATCAGCAGAAGTCATTTCCAGCAAAAAAAATAACATTTAAGAAATCGAGATCCTATGTCTTCTACAGCCGATTTTCGATCCACCGGCGGTGGACTTAAAGGAGATAGGTGCCGCTCAGGGCATCCGGGTTAGGGTCACTGCGACTGGGGCCCGGATGCTGGAGCTCCCCGGAGCGGCTAGTGGCCCGGCCGCTGACGCCCTGGCTGAAAAGCTCAGGGCGTCCTTAAATGCGGACGAGGCCCGAGTGTCCAGGCCCACCAAGTGCGTAGAAATGCGCATCTCGGGCCTGGACGACTCAGTGGCGGAGGATCAGGTGGTGGCCGCTGTCGTCAGGACTGGGGGGTGCTCTGCCGAGCAGGTTAGGGCAGGCACCATCCGTCCTGACTTCACGGGGATGCGAGCCGTAACGGTGAGCTGCCCCGTGCCGGCGGCCAGGAAAATCGCCGGGGAGGGCCAAAGATTATTGGTGGGCTGGGTATCCGCGCAGGTCAAACTGCTCGAACCCAGACCTCTGAGGTGCTTCCGCTGCCATGTGGGCAACCACGTGGGAGCTAAATGCACCTCGGAGGTGGACCGCAGCGATCACTGCTATCGCTGCGGTCAGCCCGGTCACAAGGCCGGCTCGTGCGAAGCCACGCCGCACTGCGCCGTATGTGCAGCGGCTGGCAAGCCGGCCGAGCACCGGATTGGGAGTAAGGCCTGCGCCCAACCCGCCAAAGCCAGGAGCAAGTCCTCCGCCACCGCCGTCACTGCCGCAGACGCCGCTACTACTGCCGCCGCCGCTGCCGCCACCACCGTCGTCGCCGCCGCGGCCGTTGCCGCCGTGGCGGGGCCTTCACGAGGGACTCGGAGGGGGCTAAAATGGACTGCCAATAGGTCCATTACGCCTCCTCCAGGCGAATATCAACCACTGCGCCGCAGCTCAGGATCTGTTGCTCCAGAGCATGGCGCAGTGGTCGATTAACATCGCCGTGGTCGCTGAGCCGTACTTTGTCCCGCCCAGGGATCACTGGGTGGAGGACCTGAGCGGCTCGGTGGCCATTATATCGTCGGCCGCCGCCGGTACCCCGTCCCTCGAGGCCGTCAAGAAGGGACGGGGTTGCGTAGCAGCACGGTTCGGGGAGATTGTCGTGGTGGGAGCGTACTTTTCCCCGAACCGAACTCTCGCCGAGTTCCACAACTCCCTTGGGGAGTTGAGAGTCGTCATCGTCGGGTACCATCCCCTCCCCGTGATTGTGCTCGGGGACTTCAATGCCAAGAACGTGGCATGGGGTTCCCGGTTAACGGACACACGGGGCAGGATGGTGGAGGACTGGGCTCTGGAGTCGGGCCTGGTCGTCCTAAACCGGGGTTCTGTCCCAACGTGCGTGCGGATGCGGGGCGAGTCACTGGTGGACATTTCGTTCGCCAGCCCCGCTCTGTCGCCACGTGTCATCGACTGGCGCGTCATGGAGGGGGTGGAGACCTATTCCGATCACCGGTACATCCGGTTTGACGTCGCCGCCCAGACCTCGGGCACGCCGGTCAGACAGACCCCGAGTGGTCCGCGGTGGGCGCTGAAGCAGCTGGACCGGGAGCTCCTCCTGGAAGCCTCGATCGTGCAGGCCTGGGTGTCATCACCGGACAGGCCTGCCGACATCAACGACGAGGCGGAGTGGTTCCGGGAGGCCATGTCCGAAATATGTGACGTGGCAATGCCCCGGGTCCAGCCTGGTGGTCGCGTGAGCTGACCACTTTACGCGCGGCGTGCGTTGCTGCGCGCCACTTGTACGCCAGGCACCGCAGGCTCCGTATCCGCCCGCCGGATACGGAAGCCATTGAGGCGGAGCTGTACGCCGGGTACAGAGCGGCGAAGACCGCCCTCCGAGCGGAGATCGAGCGGGCCAGAGGAGAGGGCCGTAAGGAGTCGCTGGAGACTCTGAACAGAGACCCATGGGGACGCCCATATAAATGGGTGAGAGATCAACTCCGCCCATGGGCTCCCCCGCTGACGCAGAGTCTCCGGCCCCAGCTCGTGGAGGACGTGGTGAGCGCTCTGTTCCCTTCGCGAGGGGAACATACTCCCCCGCCCATGGCTCCGCCTCCTGCGGTGCCCGATGCGGACCACACAGGTGACGACGACGACGACGAATCTCCGGAGGTGACCGGGGTAGATTTGAGAGTGGCGGTACGTAGGCTGAATGCCAAAAATACCGCCCCAGGACCCGACGGCTTACCTGGAAAAGCCTGGGTTCTGGCCTTAGAGGCTCTTGGGCTTCGACTTGGAGGGCTCTTTAGCGCATGTTTGGAGAGGGGCCAGTTCCCACTTCGTTGGAAGACGGAGAAACTGGTCCTCATCAAGAAGCTGGGGCGCCCGGCGGACTCTCCGTCCGCTTACCGGCCCATCGTGCTGCTCGACGAGGTGGGCAAGCTCTTTGAAAGAGTAATTGCAGACCGCCTTGTCGGGCAGCTGGTGCGAGTGGGGCCGGATTTGGCGGACAGCCAGTTTGATTTCCGCAAGGGGCGCTCTACGGTGGATGCCATCATGCGCGTTCGAGCCCTCACGACGGGGGATGCTGTTGCCCGGGGTGGGGTGGTCTTGGCGGTGTCTCTTGACATCGCCAATGCGTTCAATACCCTGCCCTGGAGTTGCATTAGGGAGGCACTCCGGTATCACCGGATGCCGACCTACCTCTGTTGAGTGGTCGAGGCCTATTTGACGGACAGGGCCGTCATCTACCCCGGTCACCACGGATAGTGGAACCGGCGAAAGATGTCGTGCGGTGTCCCGCAGGGATCGGTCCTGGGGCCGCATCTGTGGGACATCGGCTACGACTGGGTGCTGCGCGCCGACCTCCCTAGCGGCGTCGGCGTAGTCTGCTACGCTGACGACACGCTGGTCCTGGTGCAGGGGAGGTCGCATGAGGCGGCGGCCGAACTAGCGACACGTTGGGTTGCGACAATCGTCGATAGGATCCAGCAACTGGGACTCGAGGTGGCCTTGCACAAGTCCGAGGCCATGTGTTTCTATGGTCCTGGGAACGCGCCACTGTCGGGTTCCCAGATAACGGCGGGAGGGGTTCACATCGGTGTCGAGTCGACGATGAAGTACCTGGGACTCGTCCTCGACAGCCGGTGGAACTTCGTGGAGCACTTCCGACGTTTGGCTCCCAAACTGCAGAGGGCTGGGGCTGCTTTGAAGCGGCTTCTGCCCAATCTAGCGGGTCCAAACGCCTCCTGCCGGAGGCTCTACGCGGGGATCGTGCGGTCCATGGCCCTTTACGGGGCACCGGTGTGGGCGCGTTCATTAAGGCTGCGACCAGCCCAGCGATTGAACGCGTCCCAAAGGGTCATGGCCATTAGGCTGGTCAGAGGATACCGCACGGTCTCCCGTAAGGCGGCGAGCCTCCTTGCCGGACTTCCGCCATGGGATTTAGAGGCAAAAGTCCTCGCGCACATGTGGCAGTTGCGCGAAGAGGCGAAATGCCGGGGTGTAACTCCGCTGCCGCGAGAAATCACGGCACAGCGGACAGAGCTCCGGCGGGATCTCATGGCGGCATGGAGAGTGCAATTGTCGCAACCCAGCGCTGGGCACGCCACAATTGCGGCGGTAAGGCCCCTCTTTGAGGAGTGGCTAGAGAGGCGCCACGGCGTCCTCACCTTCCGCCTGACGCAGGTCCTCACCGGACACGGTTGTTTCGGGAGGTTCCTGTTCAGGATAAAGCGGGAGGAAACGCCCAGGTGTTACCATTGTGTGGATCGCCCGGAGGACACGGTGGAGCATACGGTGGAGGTCTGCCCGGCTTGGGCGGGGCACCGCCGTGTCCTCACGGAGGCGATCGGCAGCGGCGATCTCTCGCGTCCGGCCCTGGTTCAGGCCATGGTCCGGAGCGAGAGTGCATGGGAAGCCGTCACTTCCTTCTGCGAAGCAGTAATGCTCGCGAAGGAGGAGGCGGAGCGCGCGAGGGAAATGCAAGATGCGCGCCCTCGCGCCCCTAGTCGCCGCAGGAGACGCCCCGGGCGTCGGGAGTCGCGAGCCGACTTCCGGCCACCGTAGGCGCGGGCTTGCGGACGGTGGGCAATGGGTAGCTCGCCGTCCGATTAGGACCAGGCCCGGGTCGACGGCGCGTTGTGTTCCACGCGCGCCTCAAAGAGATGTCAGCACCAACTGACGGGGTCCGTAAGGGCCAATGCCTGTCAGGGTTGCGAGTTTGTCCGAAAGGGATATCGCGGCCCCGGCACACAGGCAACGGAAGGAACACGGGTGGGTTTTAGTCAGTAAAAGTCTGACACTCCCTCTCGCTCCGCCCAGAGCGGGAGGAGTCATTTGATGATTTCCCATCCAAAAAAAATAAAAAAAAAGGCCAAGGTTCTCAAAGTCTTTTTGTCGGGACAATAACCAGAGTTGCATTTGAGAATTCATCCGCATGTCTTACCAAACTATTCATATTGGCCCTAAAACTATTCATATTGGCCCTAAAACTATTCATATTGGCCCTAAAACTATTCATATTGGCCCTAAAACTATTCATATCGGCCCTAAAACTCAAGATGTACGAAATAAAGTTGTCACTTTGATAAAATTATGTAACAAACAGCATTAGAAGGACATAGCTGGCTTGAATTCTCGATTTTCCAATCAGCGCAGTGACTGTGGACTAGCAGCAATATTGGCTCAGCAAACAATCAGAGCATAGTACGGTGTTCAACGTGTTAGTTATTCGCGGTGCTATGTTTGCATAGGGGAATGGAAACATGTGCTTTAAGATGCACTTATTAAATTGATATAACATAACATCGTGCCTGTATTCTCCAAAGGATTAAACACACATTCGCCACTTATGTTAACGTGCGCTATATTTAATTTATGCCATGTAATAGGTGGCGAGCCTGTTGCCACCAACCGGGCACAAATCCAGATTCCTGCCTGCTACTGAGAAATTCTAGACAGAAAAACCCAATAACTAATTGCCCGACCTGGGAATCAAACCCAGAACCTCATGCTCAACAGTAGTGCTTGCTACCACTAGACCATCAGTAAGTTAGATAAGACAGTGTTCCTTGTAGTAGGTACCTAGATGCTTCTGACACAGAGCAAGATTGCTGAGCGTCGACTTGAACAGTAGTGGTAGACATTGCAGGCCAAGAAAGATTTCAACGTCGTCTTTGATTGGTCAAACGAAGAAGGTCGTCGCCCATGTACCACATGCTGGACGTGCAAATATCCTTGTTAACCAAGCTATCTATCGAATAATAGAGTACCTTGTCTTGCGGAGAAGTTAGGTTCGCTCTAATTTCAGCAATTAACCTTTTTAAAATTAACTTTTTAGGCTCAATTTAGAACTTTATTCTACATCGAGAATTTTTCAAAAAGCCTTCAATGGCCAGATAAGGTTTTTTATACTTTTAGCTAAATTTCAAATTCCAAGAAGCCTTATTTCTTTTTGAATTGCGAGTTACTATTATTGTAGCTGTTTTGCAATATTTATGTTAATCACAACAGTACATGGCAAACTTCAAATCATAAACAGAGTGATTAGGCACAGAAATTACAAACACAGTTAAAATTTTTGCAATCGGGACAATCACAAGGGTGTTCAATGGTTGTTGGTTCACAAACAGCGCTGCAGCGCTGGATCCGACGCGTTGCTCGCTGTTTGTTGTACGAAAACAACCGCAGCGCTGTGGCTGTGCGCCTCCGTGGGCGACGCCATCGCACAGGAAAAGTTAGAAGATTAGATTCATAATTATTATTATTATCTTTCTAAGTGTCATATAGCTGTGATAACCTAGTGGTGTGACCGTCAGACTACCAACGGACTAACCGTTGGCAGTCTGACGGTCAGCCCCCTATGCTCTAGTCCCTTGGCGATTCGAAAAATACCTACTAAAAAGTTTCGCTATGCACGCAATTCTTCGATTCTACGTAAACAATGGAAGGCACAGTTGGAAAGAAAAATGTATGTCTCGAGTTCAAACCCAAGGCCTCTGACTTTTCGGACTCAAATGCGCATTGTATAATTATCACTTGCTTCAAAAAGGGTGAAAGAAAACATCGTGAGGATACCATAGCATGCCTAAAAGATATTTCTCGACGGCATGTGAAGCCAACTCAAAGGCCCATGGGCGGCTTTAAAACTCTGACACCAGGTCACTACCCATGGACACGAAAAGAACGGTACAATGATCTTTTGCCGCGCCATCTTGTTTTTTTAATACAATTTCTGTAACAATATCACAAATGCTTACCAACAATGCCCCCTTGCCAATGTCATTCAGGCGCCAAAAAATGCTTGTAGCACTCTATTATTAAAAGAGTAACCGTGGAGTATCTTGCTGGCTCTTCGCCATAGGAAACGACCAATTGTAACCGTGTACCTAGGTAAAGAAAAAAACCCTTTTCTAGTTAATACTTTTAATCAGCACAACAGTTGGGCTGATCAGTCAGTCGTCGTTTGATTGTGAAATAGTACAGTTATTATACTATTTCACAATCAAACGACGACTGAAACTGCACTACATTTTACCATTTAGAATGACTTTTGCCCCACCCAGAAATAAGGATAATATCATAACCGTTATTTCTGTTTTATTTCTCTTAGTGTTGCCAAAGTAAAATAAAACATTCAGTTGCAGTAATGAAAATATATTTAAAAGTTTATAATCATATTAATGATTTGTATTGAGCAGTGATAGCCTAGTGGTGTGACCGTCGCCGTCGGACTGCCAAGTCAAAGGTCTCGAGTTCGAACCCAAGGCACGAACCTCTGACTTTCGGATTTATGTGCGTATTGTGTTATCACTTGCTTCAAAAACGGTGAAGAAAAGCATTGTGAGGAAACCGGCATGCCTGAGAGATATTTCTCGACGGCATGTGAAGCCAAGTCAGAGGCCTATGGGCGGCTTTAAAACTCTGACGCCAGGTTAGTCAGTAACCACACGAAAAGAAGAATGATTTGTACTTTAACAGTGTTGCCACAGTGGATGTTATAATTCGTTAAAGGAATACATTTAAAAAAAATATTAAAGAAATCACGACACCTTCTGACGTTTCATAAATGCCTATGTAGGTTTATGAGAAATAAAATATTGAAATTTAATAGAATATTTTATATTGTATACAGGGTGGCAGGGACCGGAGCTGTACGCTGGGTACAGAGCGGCGAAGACCGCCCTCGAAGCGGGGATCGAGTGGGCCAGAGGACTGGCCCGCGAGGAGTCGCTGGAGACTCTGAACAGAGACCCATGGGGACGCCCATATAAATGGGTGCGAGATAAGCTCCGCCGATGGGCTCCCCCGCTGACGCACAGTCTCCGGCCCCAGCTTGTGGAGGACGTGGTGAGCGCTCTGTTCCCTTCGCGAGGGGAACATACTCCCCCGCCCATGGCTCCGCCTCCTGCGGTGCCCGATGCGGACCACACCAGGGACGACGACGACGATACTCCGGAGGTGACCGAGGTAGATCTGAGAGTGGCGGTACGTAGGCTGAGTGCCAAAAATACCGCCCCAGGACCCGACGGCTTACCTGGAAAAGCCAGGGATCTGGCCTTAGAGGCTCTCGGGCCTCGACTTCGTGGGCTCCTAAGCGCATGCCTGGAGAGGGGCCAGTTCCCACTTCGTTGGAAGTCGGGGAAGCTGGTCCTCATCAAGAAGCCGGGGCGCCCGGTGGACTCTCCGTCCGCTTACCGGCCCATCGTGCTGCTCGACGAGGTGGGCAAGCTCTTTGAAAGAGTAATTGCAGACCGCCTTGTCGGGCAGCTGTTGCGAGTGGGGCCGGATTTGGCGGACAGCCAGTTTGATTTCCGCAAGGGGCGCTCTACGGTGGATGCCATCATGCGCGTTCGAGCCCTCACGACGGGGGATGCTATTGCCCGGGGTGGGGTGGTCTTGGCGGTGTCTATTGACATCGCCAATGCGTTCAATACCCTGCCCTGGAGTTGCATTAGGGAGGCACTCCGGTATCACCGGATGCCGACCTACCTCTGTCGAGTGGTCGAGGCCTATTTGACGAACAGGACCGTCATCTACCCCGGTCACCACGGATAGTGGAACCGGCGAGAAATGTCGTGCGGTGTCCAACAGGGATCGGTCCTGGGGCCGCATTTGTGGGACATCGGCTACGACTGGGTGCTTCGCGCCGACCTCCCTAGCGGCGTCAGCGTGGTTTGCTACGCTGACGACACGCTGGTCCTGGTGCAGGGGAGGTCGCATGAGGTGGCGGCCGAACTGGCGACACGTTGGGTTGCGACAATCGTCGATAGGATCCGACAACTGGGACTCGAGGTGGCCTTGCACAAGTCCGAGGCCATGTCTTTCTATGGTCCTCGGAACGCACCACTGTCGGGTTCCCATATAACGGCGGGAAGGGTTAACATCGGTGTCGAGTCGACGATGAAGTACCTGGGACTCGTCCTCGACAGCCAGTGGAACTTCGTGGAGCACTTCCGACGTTTGGCTCCCAAACTGCAGAGGGCTGGGGCTGCTTTGAAGCGGCTTCTGCCCAACCTAGGGGGTCCAAACGGCTCCTGCCGGAGGCTCTATGCGGGGATCGTGCGGTCCATGGCCCTTTACGCGGCACCGGTGTGAGCGCGTTCATTAAGGCTGCGACTAGCCCAGCGATTGAACGCGTCCCAAAGGGTCATGGCCATTAGGCTGGTCAGAGGATACCGCACGGTCTCCCGTGAGGCGGCGAGCCTTCTTGCCGGACTACCGCCATGGGATCTGGAGGCAAAAGTCGAGACGAAACGCCGGGGCGTAACTCCGCTGCCGCGAGAAATCACGGCACAGCGGACAGAGCTCCGACGGGATCTCATGGCGGCATGGAGAGTGCGATTGTCGCAACCTAGCGCTGGGCACGCCACAATTGTGGCGATAAGTCCCCTCTTTGAGGAGTGGATAGAGAGGCGTCATGGCGTTCTCACCTTCCGCCTGACGCAGGTCCTCACCGGACACGGTTGTTTCGGGAGGTTCCTGTTCAGGATAAAGCGGGAGGAAACGCCCGGATGTCACCATTGTGTGGATCGCCCGGAGGACACGGTGGAGCATACGGTGGAGGTCTGTCCGGCTTGGGCGGGGCACCGCCGTGTCCTCACGGAGGCGATTGGCGGCGGCGATCTCTCGCGTCCGGCCCTGGTTCAGGCCATGGTCCGGAGCGAGAGTGCATGGGAGGCCGTCACCTCCTTCTGCGAAGCAGTTATGCTCGCGAAGGAGGAGGCGGAGCGCGCGAGGGAGATGCAAGCTGCACGCCCTCGCGCCCCTAGTCACCGCAGGAGACGCTCCGGGTGTCGGGAGTCACGAGCCGACTTCCGGCCACCGTAGGCGCGGGCTTGCGGACGGTGAGCAATGGGCAGCTCGCCGTCCGATAAGGACCAGGCGCGTCGTGTTCCACGCGCGCCTCAAAGAGATGTCAGCACCAACTGACGGGGTCCGTAAGGACCAATGCCTGCTGGGGTTGCGGGTTTGTCTGAAAGGGATATCGCACAGGCAACGGAACGAACACGGGTGGGTTTTAGTCAGTAAAAGTCTTACACGCCCTCTCGCTCTGCTCAGAGCGGGAGAAGTCATTTGATGATTTCCAAAACTCAAAAAAAAAAAAAAAAAAAGTTTGGCAGGGACATCGATGCAAAAACGGATACCATGGATTCAGTACATGATTCTGAACCCCCCTGCGTTGAAATTTTTCGTCGGTTATTTAAAAAGAAATCTGCTGTCATACATTTTGACCGCGTAGGTATTGCACTTTTCTATGAAACAGCAGTTTTTTTTTATTGCAGTCTACAGCATAAAGAGATTGTCAAGCCATAGATGAACATGCAGCAGTTGCTTTTTATGGCCTAACGACGATATAAGTGCGAGTACCAATGTTTTCTAACCCAGGTGAAAAAGGCAATATCGTATCGCAGAAGATCGTAACAGCAGGTGATACTCTTAAGCAAACCTTTCAGACTTATTTGTGTATCATAAAATTCGTCGCGCCTTACACTCAGCTAGTTCCAAACTTGCAGACTCTTCAGGTTTGTTGGAAGGTAGAATTATTCGAACTTTGCGTAAGATAGCAACATCGAGTTCAGTTTGTACTTATAAAGGACCTACTTCATGCAAGCTATCGAATAGTTATAACGTGAGTGCAATGGATTAAATTTGCATTCGTAGGTATAGTTTGAGAGTTCGAAAGTAAAAGTTTAGATTCAAAGTTATTGGTCAGAATGTTAAGGTTTGGTATTCCTTGACCGCAGTCTTCTTCTCCTTTTCATGTGGTTAGTGACTAACCTGGTGTTAGAGTTTTAAAGCCACCCATTGTTACACCCTATGTAAAACTTCTTAATGTCTGTAATTTTTATGGTGTGCATAATAAAGAAAATTCTATCTATCTATCCATCTATGGGCCTCTGACTTGGCTTCACATGCCATCGAGAAATATATCAAAGGCATGCCGGTTTCCTCAGGATGTTTTCCATCACCGTTTGTGAGGCAAGTGATACTTATACAATACGCACATGAATACGAAAAGTCGACTCGTTCCACTAAAATCCCCGAGACCAGTCCCTCAGGAGTCTACACGGCACTCAATCCCCGAGACCAGTGGTCTCGAACCTACCGATTTTTCGGTATTTCTACCGATATGGGCTCTGTCCTACCGAAATACCGAATTGCAACGATTTTTCCTCGATTTCAGAGAATACATGTAATAATCCCGATTTTTCTACCGATTTTACACTTCTACGTTGGCAATCCTTTTCATTTATGATTTACGTTACGGACAGCCTATTGAGGGATTCCTCAATAGAAAGTAAGTACCTAGTTAGTTCCATATTTTTTGAGGAATACCCTTGAGTCCTCTGAAATCTTATGAATCTTATGAAAACAAAACAGCGAAATAGGCTGTCTACTGAGTCAATCACTGTTCTATTACATGCAAAACGACTCTTTAATGACGCTTATTGTTATGACTTGGAAATTAATTCAAAGATGACCGCGGCTATGGCCAAAGAGTAGAGTATGATCCTAAAGATCGAAAAAAATCATTATATTTAAGTGTGTTTGGTTTGATGTAAATTAGCCTCTTAATTAATTTTTTGATAAATAAACGAATTTGATTGAACATTGTATTTTTTTTGTCATATACCGATTTTGGGTACTAATGTACCGAATTTTGTGGGCAGCTCTACCGATTTCGCACTCTGACATTCGAGACCACTGCCCGAGACCAGTCCCCCAGGAGTCTACACAGCACTCAATGTTCCACTACGATGCCCTAGGGGATCACATAAAACTCTAATTTCCTTTTGAATACCCTAATTGTTTGAGAACCTTATTATTGAATTGAAACCTATTTACAATGTAGCACTGGCTAATACAAAGATAACACTTACATTGTTTGACATTTACCGATAGATGATGAAATTTTATCGCACAAGGATTGTGCAAGGATTTAATTATTTTAATCAACGCCATAAATTATTAACAAATTAAATTGAATTATAATATTCAATTTCATGTCTGAAGAGTTTAAAATTATACAAAGAAGAGGCGAAGTGCTATTACACGATGGTTACAAATACCACAAAAAAAAATCTTACAAAAACTGCGCAGTATTGTGGCGTAGCAGTGATTGGAGTAAAGATACTCGTAAATGTGGTGGCTATGTAATCATTAAGGTACAGAAAATATATTTATTTACTTCTTAATTATTATTAAAATTTTAGTAAGCCCCTCTTGCATTGTTACTAGCTGTTTATTTGTTTTTCTTTAGGATAATAAAATTGTGCGGCGAACTAAACATGCAGGGTCGTGTATAAGAAACATGGAACAAATTGAAATTTACTTGGCGGAACAAGAATGCAGGAATAAAGTAACAAGCGAAGAATTTAGACCGATCCCGACTATTTACAATGAATGTTTCGATCCTATAATATCAAAAGGGTATAACTGGGTTGCGAATATGCCATCTTTCAAGGCGATGAAAAGCGGTCTATGTAAATTAAGAAATAAGAGTGCCGATGTACAGAAGTATACCTCTACTAGAGGAGACTGTAGAAGTACCTAATTTCCACCTAGATTTCATTTTATGTGATGACGTAAACGAAGAAGAAAACGGGTTACAGCGCATTTTGGTTTTCTGTTCCAAAGAAAATAGAGACCCGAAATTACTATAAAAAATAAAACATGTGCTGGTTGATGGTACTTTACTATCATATCCGCCACAATTCACCTAATTATGGAAATTAAGTGTCCGCACTAATAAACATATTTCTATTACTGTTTGTTCTGTTCCCGCAGATAAACCGTGAAAGCGGTTTTGCGGGGCATAGTTCTTAAATTCAGATTTTTATAAACGTTGTTCATAATAAATAAATAAATAATAATAATGACATGTTTTTATTATAAAATCATGAAAAAAATATATTTTAGGGTACCTCCATCCTCCACATACACGTAAATTGGGGAGGAAAGCATTTTTGGATTCAGGGATCCGTTTGCGAAATATTAAGCTTTAAAGTGCTCATTCTTGTCAGAGTCAAGTATCCCCCCGTTGATTTTGGATATGTAAAAATTCACGGCAGATGTATATATAATGAAATTAATAGGAAAACTATCACAGCTAAGTAGGCTTTACAAGTTAACGAGTAATAATCGACCAACTTATATTTGCGGTTGCAAAAACATGTTCTCCCATACATTCCTTAGGGGAGAACATGTTTTTCAACTACAAAGTTAAGTTTGTTTGTTCTTGCCATAAATTCATCCAACTATGGAAGCCTTCATTGTGCGTGGTCCGACACGCACTTGGCCGGTTTTTTTAAACAATCTTACTTCTCATTGTTTTCAGCTAACCTTCTGCACTACCTCCACCAACTGGCGCCGTCCACTCGCCCGCTGTACTTGCCAACTAATTAGCTGCCGACGCATAGTATTCCTAAAAACATGAATACACGAACAGAGCCGGCTGAAAACCTATGTATTACATTCTGAAAAAGCATTCATGAAAAGGTGGGTTGTTAACGTATAAAAGTAAGTTATAAAGAAGGAAATATAAAGGTTTTTTTAAATGAAATGAAATGAAATAAAATTTATTTGCAAGAATTGTAGTACATTACAGTTGGTGGGGTTGTTTAACAGTTTCTAAAACAATTCGCTAAAACTAGCATGCAAATGACATGAATTAAATAAATGTAATTATGTTAATAAAATTGGAACATACATTAAAGTTATTATATTTAAGATTATTTATGCCAATCATTTGTCAAATTATCATAGTAGAATGTCAGTGTGAGTCCTTAAAATTTAGGTACTCATTCACAGAATAGAATGATTTTTCTATAAGCCATTTGAATAATATTGTTTTGAAACGATTGATTGGCAGTTCCCTATATAATTTTGGTAATTTATTATATATGCTTATAACCATTGGAAAGCAACTTCTGTGATATAAGTGGATTTTCATTGGAGGAATAATCAGTCTATCAGGATATCTTGTGTTAAACGTAACAGTGTCTCCAAGACGTTGAAATAATTCGGAGTACATTTTTACAAATTTACAGCATTCAAATATGTACATACCGGGAACAGTTAATATTTTTAAATCTTTAAAAAGAGGTTTACATGAAATCAATGGTGGCACATCACAAAGAGCACGGATACATTGTTTTTGGGCTATAAATACACTATTTATAAGAACAGAGTTCCCCCATAGCACAATGCCGTATCTTATATTAGAAGCTACATAACCATGATACGCTAGGAGGGCTGTTTTTAGGTTAGCTATTTTACAAAGTCTCCACAAGGCAAAAGCGAAACAATTAATCTTTTTTGTAACCTTTAAGCTTTGATGTTTCCATGTGCAGCTACTGTCCACTGTTATACCAAGAAAAACGGCTTCTTGTGCTTCGTTAATTCTCTGATCGGAATAAGTAATTGTAAGGTCAGAGATAAATTTTCTATTGTAGAACTGAACGAAGGAGGTTTTATCGATATTCACTTTTAAATTATTATTATTAAGCCATGTTATGATAGCATTAACCGCTTCATTAATTTCTGTATTATAATTAAGCATTTTATTCTCTGTGATAACCACCGCAATATCATCAGCAAAAAGTGAGTAGAAATGCTTCGTCACATTTTGTAGATCGTTAATATATAACAGAAAGAATAATGACCCTGTAACACTACCTTGGGGCACTCCTGCATTGTTGCTCCTAATGTTAGACTTGCATAATATCTCTTCCTTATTTGAATTTATTTCGGAAATCGCTGTATATTGTTGTTGTATTGAGTCCTATTTGAAAGATAGCTTTCCAGCCACTTCAACGCTAGGCCGCGAAAACTGTACAGTTCACTTTTAGCTAGTAGAATATTGTGGTCAACAAAATCGAAAGCCTTGCTCATGTCGAAATACACAGTGCAGGTATGTGCATATTTATCTACATTTTCAGAGATTTTTGACAGTAATTTAAAAGCTGCCAAAGTTGTCGATTTGCCTTTTTGGAATCCATTTTGTTCAGTTTTTTGTATTTTATGTTTAGTCAAGAATTGGGTCATACGAGAATGCATTATCTTCTCAAATACCTTAGATAAAACTGGTATCAAGGCGATTGGCCTATAATTGTTTATACCCGTTACGTCACCTTTTTTAAAAATAGGTTTAATTACGGAGGTTTTCAGTTTATCCGGTATCCTTGGGAGAATGACATATTAATAAGGTACGTAAATATTGGTGTAATCAAACCTGCAGTATGTTTTAAGATATGTGTCGGGATCTCATCATATCCCACAGAAGAAGTATTGTTTAATGATTGTATCGTTTTAAAAGTTTCATCATCACTAGCTGGATAAATGAAAAAACTGGCGTTAAGTGGTGAAATTAAATAGCGATCTCCCATCGTAGATACTGTTCCATTTTTACCGGCGGTCATATCGATGAAATAATTATTAAACGCGTTGGAAATGTCACTAGGCTTCGTCAAAATCGTATTATTACATTTTATTTTTGTGATGAATTTTTTATCATTATTTGCATATGTCATTGTATTAGTTTTTATTAATGTCCAAGATAAGCATCTTGGACATTAATAAAAACTAAAAACTAAAACAAATGTTCTTTGATTTTTTAATATATTTTACATTGAACAGTTTTTGTGCTGCAAAGATATTTTTTTTAAATTGTTTATTGTATTTTCTGTAATTCATTTTATAACCTGAAGGCCAATTCTCGTACTTAAAAAACGTTCACATTCAAGTCGCAATCTGTCAAACTTGTCAAAAATGTTGGTAAATAGATTGTATTTTTGACGGATTGCGAATGAGATGCGAATGCGAACGTTTTAAAAATTACGGGAATTGCCCCTCTGATGTTTTGAATTTATAATACATAAACCGCAATGTTCGCTTTGTTGCGCATGATTTCCTTATACCTTTAGTAATCCAACCAGAGTTTTTATTTTGTTTGTTTGTAATTTTCCTTTTACATACCGGAAAACATACATTGAAGGAGAGTATAAATGCATCATAAAAGGTGTTAAATGCCGTGTTAAAGTCCTCTTCCGAATATACATCCGACCATGACATATTAGAGAGACAATCACAAAACTTTTTTAAATTTATGGAACAGTAGTCGCGTTTAAATACAAACCATTCCATGAGAGGTTTTGTATTTTTGGAAGAAGGGATGTATAATATTTGTGCAGTTTCATGGTCAGATAAACCAAGTTTGAGAACCTCACTCGAAGCTTCCGGAATATTACTAATGAATTGATCGAGGCAGGCATTCGCGCGAGTAGGTTGATTAATATGTATATTGTAGTTGTAATTGTGCACTATTTTCTGAAATTCAGTTAACGTTTTACTCTCTTTAAGTGAATCGATATTACCAACAACTTACCAAGCTTTTACCCTCTCCTACTAAGCTAAATATTTTATGCTTATAATAGGAATGGATTCATGACAAATGTTCGTGTGGGGTTCGATCTCATATATATTTCAGTTCACTACATAATGTATGCTATTTAAGACCGAACCCCTAACAAGTACGAAAGTTGTACAGAAAAGAACGTAGTTGTAGGACGTAGGTTCGAACCCAGGCAGGCGCTTTACTTTGTGTAAATTATTTAATCACCACTGCTCTCGAAATGCTGAAGTAAAACATCGTGAGGAAACCGGCATGAAAACTTCGAAGCCATCTACCAACACGCACTGGGACCGCGTGGGGATTACGGCCCAGTCCCCCTTTTTTCCCCCAAATCGAGAAGACGCCTTTGTCCCAGCAGTGGGAACATTATATGATGACTATGTACGAGTACAAGGATCACCTATATTATATGGTGACTATGTACGAGTACAAGGATCACCTATATTATATGGTGACTATGTACGAGTACAAGGATCACCTATATTATATGGTGACTATGTACGAGTACAAGGATCACCTATATTATATGGTGACTATGTACGAGTACAAGGATCACCTATATTTTAACTGTCACATCTTATTTACTGTACCTGCAATCTATGCAAATAAATGTTTACTTTACTTAACTTTACAACAGAGGCGTAAAATTACATAGAAGTTCGACGTCTTGAATAAACTCTTATCTATTGTCTCAATGTCTGTTTACACGCCCCACAAACTAGAACAAAAATAAAACGAACTGTTACGAAACTCTCCGATGACACACGACTAGAATTGTTTCTCAACCCTCTGCAAGTAGGTGATATATAACGTCCATTCCCAGCATCCCTTCTGAGCTATGACTCCAGATTAAGCGTCCTTCTGTATTATAACGATAAAGTCACCCTGTTTCTTCAAGAGACGGACAAAAAAACACTTTAAACTTTTATAATTGCCAAAGTTTTGGGATGTCCACGGAATAAAGCTAGATTTAATTTGGACTTGGCAAGTTGAGGGTGAAACAAGGGACGGATTAATTGGCGTTGATGTGCCGACAGGTCGCGCCGTGTTGTGTGGAGACCGTCCAGTCTTATTTATGTATGTCGACAAGTCCCGGCCGAGGAAACTCGGGGAACTAAATGCTAAACATGTTTTTTGAAATAGGGATGCAGTTTCCCAAATTAACATGAGGAACTTTCATTTACTGAAAGTTGGTACTTACTCTGTTAGGAGGTAAATAAAATACGAATGTCTTTCTTTCTGTTTGGATATTTCCGTTGTGATTAACGAAAGCTAAGCCCAAGTTATATACAGTACATTTCCAACAGAAACTTGTTGGTACAAAAGTCATCGCAAGGTTAGGGAAAATAAATGCCTCATAGAACTAGATAGGTAGATTTTGCAGTACCTAAAATATTTTTGGCTTACTACGCACGCGCGTGCTAAAAAGAAATTTATTTGACTTTATAAATAAGAGTTTGATACAAAAACAACAAAATTTTCCTACATAAAATAAGTAATGAATCCCTAATTCTAAGAATAATTTGCTTTTTATTTCGACAGAATTGAAAAGGTCGCCAGTTAAATAATTTTCCCTGTCGTTTATTGAATTAGTGCTATTCAGACAAATTTGTTTATCAAAGTTTAATCTAGTTAGAAAATATTTATTAAAACTTTATGCACAAGTAAAAATAAAATACCGTACAAAGACGGACTTAAAGCCTGAGGCATTTTCTACCAGTCAACCTTAGGATGATGCAGAGACAAAACATGGCAGGTGCAACATAAGGGATTGATAACACGAAATGAACTATAGAATACAAGAATAAATACATACATAGAATAAACAGAATAACTTTGTCAGGAAAAATAACGATCGGTAAAGGAGAAAACGAATCCAGCAAATCACCGCTGGGATGTTTCAGCCAACTTCTTGCGTATACGCTCACGTACCTTCACTTTAAAAGACAGCCGACTGGTTGCCGTCCTGATATTCAGAGGTAGCGCATTCCAAAGAAAGACCGCCTGGACAAAGAAAGAAGAGTGAATCCCAACCAAGATCCTTAACATCGGAGCCAACCGGAATGACTGAGTTGTCATAGATTATAGGTGGCACAGTTAACCCATTCAGCTTCCATATGCTGTGTGGGCTCCCTATTATGATAGCCTGACACTTGGTAGGGTTAACCACCACCCCGAATCGATCAGACCAGTTTTTGACTACACCTAAATCCCGGTTTAGCTCCTTAATCGCATCAGAAATTTTATCAACACTTGCCTGACAGTAAAGCTGCAAATCATCGGCATAAAGATGATACGCAGTCCAAAGCACGGTGGTAATGAGATTAATAAAAATGGAGAACAAAAGAGGAGATAATATACCGCCTTGAGGGACGCCAGCTGCAAAATCACACCAACTCGACGAAGAGTCTCCAGCATAAACAGACTGCTGACGCTCCCGAAAAAGAAGAAGCATTAGAGAAGTCAATTAACACTAAGACCGTAACTTTAGTGTCTTCCATTCCCCGCCTTATATCGTCATTCACTTTAAGAAGAGCTGAAACGGTGCTGTGCCCAGGCCTGAAACCGGATTGAAATGGACTGATGAGGGAGTTGTGGTGAATAAAGTGGGAGAATTGTTTATGAAAATTGGCCTCGAGCACTTTAGACAGAAGGGAAGGATGGAAATTGGGCGAAAGTGACTAGGAAGAGAGGGGTTGGGTACCTTAGGCAGGGGCCGAACAAGGGCTTTAAGCCAAAGGGAGGGGAAAACACCGGTGCACAAGGAGTTTATAATGTGGGCGATGGCAGGGAGGAGTTGATCAAGAGCCGTTACAACCATAGAAATAAAAATCAATTCAACACAATAGTGCCAAATGAAGTGCTACTAATTAGTTGATGTTTATGGTAACAAAAGCTTTACTGTGAATAGCGAATCGATTCTTTTCGATTCTTTCAATGCTTGAACATTTATTTATTTATATTTATTTATTTATATATACTTTATTGTACACCAGAAAATACATAGTTAATCATAAATTTAACACTACAAAACATACAATGGGCGGCCTTATCGCTTTCTGCGATCTCTTCCAGGCAACCTTGGAATGGACAGTGATTGCGTGGACATAAAAATGGGGTAGACATTGGTGCAAAATAATAATTATAAAGATACAATATATTATAATAGATACATAGATAGATATATATATGTATATGCTATATAATAGATACATAATAAATATATAAGAATATTTATATAAGCAACAAAAATAAATAACGACCACAGATTATTACAGCTACAAGACCAAGATCAGAACAACAAGTAATGTTCCTTCACGAGTCTCTTAAATACTGGTAACGATTGCGCGCGTTTTATTTGAACTGGCAATGCATTCCACAAACGAGCAGCCTGGACGGAAAAGGATTTGTCGAAGAAAGTTGTGGAATGCATTGGCATTTTAAGCTTCAGGTTATCTGATGACCTTAAACATTTCGAATGGGAGTCGCAAAGATACTGGAAACGTTTCTTAAGATAGAGAGGGGCGGAAGGGGAGAATAGCACGTTATACAAGAGGGAAAGAATACGAGCATTCCGGCGAAGGCGAATTGGTAACCACTTGAGCTTCACACGAAATTCGGAAACATGGTCATATTTGCGTAAACCGAATATAAACCGTATACAAACATTTTGAAGCCGCTCAAGTTTATCGAGTTGGTCTTGAGTAAGGTCAAGAACATTCATATTTCTATATGTATAACACATAACATCACGCCTGTATTCCCCGATGGGTTGAGCAGGGGTCTACACTTCGTCACCCACATGTCGTCAGTTATAATTATTTAAGTCCTATGTAAATGGAGCCTATTGCTATCAACCGGGTATAAATCCAGGCTCCGGGCTGGTACTGAGAAAACATAATAATATCTATCAAATATTGTATGTACCTCTATATAGTGTATTGTTCTTCTAAACCACTCAGGACGCAACTGATTTCGATGTGGTTTTCAACATCATGTAGAGAATATATTCTAGAAGGGCTATGTGTATAAGTTTTGTTAACTTTTAAAAACCTTGGGAAGCAAGGGCGGGTCGCTAGTTATTCTATAATTTACTCTAAACTAATTTTTATTCTATTACAAACCTCATATTTTTACAACGTTCAACGCGGCACGAAACATACCAAGCTAGCCATGGGTCATCTCCATGCATCTCATGCGCAACTTTAAAAAGGGGCGTCATCTTTTACCCGCATCATCGTTAAATACTTGGACGATTTTTTTTGGATATTTTTACAGATTTTTTTTAAACGTGGCTAATATAATGTAGTGTATACGACAATATTTAATAGAACTGAATGCAGTCTATGCATTCAGTTCTATTAAATATTTTTAGAAATACATGTCCATGTCCAACTATGATGTCATAATTCTTCTGGAGAAACACTGCCATCCCGCACTACACTGATAACACATCACATCTACATTGACTTGCGATAATAGTAAGTAAGTAGTAAGGGGAAATATTTTAAATTAATACATCTAAAATCAACAATCAAAAATCAACTAGATTTAATAACCTTTTGGTAACAATGGGAACCCTTTGTCTCTGACTTAATTTTAATTAACAGAAAATAATCACTACATGAGATCTTTAAACGCAAAATACTATTAATTTCGAGTTGCTGGACTGTTTTCTACAAACAATAAAGTTTCGATCGTCTCTGATAGCATTATTACACTTTTTATCTTCTGGTGAAGATGAAAAGTTTTATTTTCTTTCTCGATATTTATATCGATAAATATATGCGCGCACGCATCGTCGTTATACAGCACTAAGCAAGCCTGAGCGTGACCACCACATAGTGCGGCATCACGTGCTTGTGCGTGACAATATACTTCTCATGCCGCACACAACGCTAATGTTGTACCTATGTGGGTCGTGAACATGTTTTTACCGTGAAATGTTTTAAACAAAATAAGTTCCATTTCAAAACATATCCACATTCATATTATAATAGTCTCTTTTGTTCTCATGGAAATATCATATGGAAACCCCCGCCCGCCGCACCATGGAGAGAACTGCGATTTTAAGCGCCGCGCCCTAGTAAAGTCGAATGGAATTTTTATTTACCCCCTTTTTTTTATAGAAACTAGTGAGGAGACAGAAGTAAACAAACCCACATAATATTACTACACAAGCACATTTGTCATTAAGTGAGCTATGTCGGCAAATCATTTCATTCGTTGCTCACATTTGATATGCATGCGAGTCAAAGAGACGCGTGACTGAGCAACCGAGCGGCAACTATTACGTGTTTCCTATTAAATGATGCAGCTTGATAGCACTTTGTTGTATAGCTGTAATATAGCTCTTTGTGAATAGTTTGTCCGGGGACTCAAACTGAAAGCATTTACGGTTAATTTAGGGGTATGAGGAACAGGGTGTAAAGTTCACTCATCCCCCATAGGAAAGGGAGGATCCTCCGACCAGACGGGTGTCGTGTCTGTTGGGCAACTGCCCAGAGGTTGATGTTGGGAGCTTATATATGTCCATCGCGCGGTAAACTCTAATTGCGCGGTGCAAGATTTGTGTGACGTCAGGTCTTTGATGCATTTAGTTCGCATGTGGCGATGTAGATGCTGCCACAACGGTTTAAGATACTTTATTTCACTTAAAAAGAATACAATTATTCACATCTATGATGAAAACCATTATAGTTATTAACTTAAGCGACGATTTCACAGGGTGATAGAACTAAAATTAAGATATAGAAACAAAAAACAGTTGGTAAAAACGTTGATGTCATAATCACTTTAGGTAATAACGCTATCATTAATGGGTCATAGGACAGTTCGTCTAACGAAATTTCTCATAGGTGCTCTTAAAATTATATGTTTATATTTTATTATATTATTTATTTATTTTAATTAAACCATTTGCAGGCACTTTTCGAAGTACCTTATATAGTATTTCGAAGTATAATTATTATAAGGACCGACTCCTTATAATTATATTTCGAAATACTATATATATATACTATATTTCAAAGCGTAACATAGTAGGAATGGGAAGTTCTAAAACCGTGCTTATTAAAACCACAGAACAACATTAATATACTCGTAATAAAATAATTTGAAAAAAAGTTTGGTATTGTTACAATAAATATAATTTTACAATTTACGGATAAATCAGAAAAAGAGTAACAATTAACAGAATTGTATCAGAACTGTGTCCTGGCTAGGTTACATGGTAACCTGTATTAAGCATTGCGGCTGCTTTCCTGTTATAAAAGTAATCGCGCATTTCTCAGATTTGTATCTGTAGAACTAGCTACTTCTGAAGGCCTGGTTAACAACAAGTAGCCAATTACGTTCCATACTAAAGGAAAACAATTGGTTACTAATACAACCGACGACATTCAAATTGAGAATTGGTGACCGTTCCTCGACTATCATTAAGGACCGGAAAGCTATGGAACACCTATGAACGGTGCCACACGGGACTTGCCAATGCGTTACGTCGTCGCAGCGCAGTGAGTGCCACACGAGCGCTGATGTGGCAACGCAACGCCTGTAGGTACAGCCGCCTTGAATATTCTAAAATATACTGAGCTTGTCGCTCCGTCGTTTCACCGCAGCACCCCCCCCCCCCCCGCTTTGTCTTCCTGGCTCCTCGTCCGATGCGCACGCGTTCCGTCGCCACACGTCGTTTTAACGCACCGTGTGGCATGACGCTCAGATTTATATGTAGAACTACGGAGCGTCACCGCTCAGGCGGTCGCTCTGTCTACTAATGGCAACAAACTGCGTTCATCTATCCGTCTGCCAAGGGTAGCAATTAAGGCAATTTCCCTTTGACCCCACGGCTCACGGCTTTGACCGTTCATTGCAGCGGGTCATTTTGAGACCATGTTTATTATAGCACGTGACGTTTGCCTGTTGATATGATGTAATTATCACCTTCGGTTAACATAACGTAGAGAACGTACCTTTTTGTAAGTACCTATTTAGTTTCAAGTTACCGAATTTTGTTGCCTAATTGAGCCTCTTTTTTTTTTTTTTTTTTTTGGGTGGGAAATCATCAAATGACTCCTCCCGCTCTGGGCGGAGCGAGAGGGAGTATCAGACTTTTACTGACTAAAACCCACCCGTGTTCCTTCCGTTGCCTGTGTGCCGGGGCCGCGATATCCCTTTCGGACCAACTCGCAACCCTGGCAGGCATTGGCCCTTACGGACCCCGTCAGTTGGTGCTGACATCTCTTTGAGGCGCGCGTGGAACACAACGCGCCGTCGACCCGGGCCTGGTCCTAATCGGACGGCGAGCTACCCATTGCCCACCGTCCGCAAGCCCGCGCCTACGGTGGCCGGAAGTCGGCTCGCGACTCCCGACGCCCGGGGCGTCTCCTGCGGCGACTAGGGGCGCGAGGGCGCGCATCTTGCATTTCCCTCGCGCGCTCCGCCTCCTCCTTCGCGAGCATTACTGCTTCGCAGAAGGAAGTGACGGCTTCCCATGCACTCTCGCTCCGGACCATGGCCTGAACCAGGGCCGGACGCGAGAGATCGCCGCTGCCGATCGCCTCCGTGAGGACACGGCGGTGCCCCGCCCAAGCCGGGCAGACCTCCACCGTATGCTCCACCGTGTCCTCCGGGCGATCCACACAATGGTAACACCCGGGCGTTTCCTCCCGCTTTATCCTGAACAGGAACCTCCCGAAACAACCGTGTCCGGTGAGGACCTGCGTCAGGCGGAAGGTGAGGACGCCGTGGCGCCTCTCTAGCCACTCCTCAAAGAGGGGCCTTACCGCCGCAATTGTGGCGTGCCCAGCGCTGGGTTGCGACAATCGCACTCTCCATGCCGCCATGAGATCCCGCCGGAGCTCTGTCCGCTGTGCCGTGATTTCTCGCGGCAGCGGAGTTACACCCCGGCGTTTCGCCTCCTCGCGCAACTCCCACATGTGCGCGAGGACTTTTGCCTCCAGATCCCATGGCGGTAGTCCGGCAAGGAGGCTCGCCGCCTCACGGGAGACCGTGCGGTATCCTCTGACC
Organism: Agrochola macilenta; assembly: GCA_916701695.1. Lineage (NCBI taxonomy): Eukaryota > Metazoa > Arthropoda > Insecta > Lepidoptera > Noctuidae > Agrochola > Agrochola macilenta. The sequence goes on from OU753556.1 coordinate 23,874,473, forward strand.
AGCCTAATGGCCATGACCCTTTGGGACGCGTTCAATCGCTGGGCTGGTCGCAGCCTTAATGAACGCGCCCACACCGGTGCCCCGTAAAGGGCCATGGACCGCACGATCCCCGCGTAGAGCCTCCGGCAGGAGGCGTTTGGACCCCCTAGATTGGGCAGAAGCCGCTTCAAAGCAGCCCCAGCCCTCTGCAGTTTGGGAGCCAAACGTCGGAAGTGCTCCACGAAGTTCCACCGGCTGTCGAGGACGAGTCCCAGGTACTTCATCGTCGACTCGACACCGATGTGAACCCCTCCCGCCGTTATCTGGGAACCCGACAGCGGCGCGTTCCGAGGACCATAGAAACACATGGCCTCGGACTTGTGCAAGGCCACCTCGAGTCCAAGTTGCCGGATCCTATCGACGATTGTCGCAACCCAACGTGTCGCTAGTTCGGCCGCCGCCTCATGCGACCTCCCCTGCACCAGGACCAGCGTGTCGTCAGCGTAGCAGACTACGCTGACGCCGCTAGGGAGGTCGGCGCGCAGCACCCAGTCGTAGCCGATGTCCCACAGATGCGGCCCCAGGACCGATCCCTGCGGGACACCGACATCTCTCGCCGGTTCCACTCTCCGTGGTGACCGGGGTAGATGACGGCCCTGTCCGTCAAATAGGCCTCGACCACTCGACAGAGGTAGGTCGGCATCCGGTGATACCGGAGTGCCTCCCTAATGCAACTCCAGGGCAGGGTATTGAACGCATTGGCGATGTCAAGAGACACCGCCAAGACCACCCCACCCCGGGCAACAGCATCCCCCGTCGTGAGGGTTCGAACGCGCATGACGGCATCCACCGTAGAGCGCCCCTTGCGGAAACCAAACTGGCTGTCCGCCAAATCCGGCCCCACTCGCACCAGCTGCCCGACAAGGCGGTCTGCAATTACTCTTTCAAAGAGCTTGCCCACCTCGTCGAGCAGCACGATGGGCCGGTAAGCGGACGGAGAGTCCGCCGGGCGCCCCGGTTTCTTGATGAGGACCAGTTTCCCCGTCTTCCAACGAAGTGGGAACTGGCCCCTCTCCAAGCATGCACTAAAGAGCCCCCGAAGTCGAGGCCCGAGAGCCTCTAAGGCCAGAACCCAGGCTTTTCCAGGTAAGCCGTCGGGTCCTGGGGCGGTATTTTTGGCATTCAGCCTACGTACCGCCGCTCTCAAATCTACCCCGGTCACCTCCGGAGATTCGTCGTCGTCGTCGTTTCCTGTGTGGTCCGCATCGGGCACCGCAGGAGGCGGAGCCATGGGCGGGGGAGTATGTTCCCCTCGCGAAGGGAACAGAGCGCTCACCACGTCCTCCACGAGCTGGGGCCGGAGACTCTGCGTCAGCGGGGGAGCCCATGGGCGGAGCTTGTCTCGCACCCATTTATATGGGCGTCCCCACGGGTCTCTGTTCAGAGTCTCCAGCGACTCCTCGCGGGCCAGTCCTCTGGCCCGCTCGATCCCGGCTTGGAGGGCGGTCTTCGCCGCTCTGTACCCGGCGTACAGCTCCGCCTCAATGGCTTCCGTATCCGGCGGGCGGATACGAAGCCTGCGGTGCCTGGCGTACAGGTGGCGCGCAGCAACGCACGCCGCGCGTAAAGCGGTCAGCTCACGCGACCACCAGTACACCTGGCGCTGAGCACGTCTGGGCTGGACCCGGGGCATTGCCACGTCACATATTTCGGACATGGCCTCTCGGAACCACTCCGCCTCGTCGTTGATGTCGGCAGGCCTGTCCGGTGATGTCACCCAGGCCTGCACGATCGAGGCTTCCAGGAGGAGCTCCCGGTCCAGCTGCTTCAGCGCCCACCGCGGACCACTCGGGGTCTGTCTGACCGGCGTGCCCGAGGTCTGGGCGGAGACGTCAAACCGGATGTACCGGTGATCGGAATAGGTCTCCACCCCCTCCATGACGCGCCAGTCGATGACACGTGGCGACAGAGCGGGGCTGGCGAACGAAATGTCCACCACTGACTCGCCCCGCATCCGCACGCTCGTGGGGACAGAACCCCGGTTTAGGACGACCAGGCCCGACTCCAGAGCCCAGTCCTCCACCATCCTGCCCCGTGTGTCCGTTAACCGGGAACCCCAAGCCACGTTCTTGGCATTGAAGTCCCCGAGGACGATCACGGGGAGGGGATGGTACCCGACGACGACGACTCTCAACTCCCCAAGGGAGTTGTGGAACTCGGCGAGAGTTCGGCTCGGGGAAAAGTACGCTCCCACCACGACAATCTCCCCGAACCGTGCTGCTACGCAACCCCGTCCCTTCTTGACGGCCTCGAGGGACGGGGTACCGGCGGCGGCCGACGAAATAATGGCCACTGAGCCGCTCAGGTCCTCCACCCAGTAATCCCTGGGCGGGACAAAGTACGGCTCAGCGACCACGGCGATGTTAATCGACCACTGCGCCATGCTCTGGAGCAACAGATCCTGAGCTGCGGCGCAGTGGTTGATATTCGCCTGGAGGAGGCGTAATGGACCTATTGGCAGTCCATTTTAGCCCCCCCCCGAGCCCCTCGTGAGGGCCCCGCCACGGCGGCAACGGCCGCGGCGGCGACGATGGTGGTGGCGGCAGCGGCGGCGGCAGTAGTAGTAGCGGCGGCTGCGGCTGCGGCAGTGACGGCGGTGGCGGAGGACTTGCTCCTGGCTTTGGCGGGTTGGGCGCAGGCCTTACTCCCAATCCGGTGCTCGGCCGGCTTGCCAGCCGCCGCACACACGGCGCAGTGCGGCGTGGCTTCGCACGAGCCGGCCTTGTGACCGGGCTGACCGCAGCGATAGCAGTGATCGCTGCGGTCCACCTCCGAGGTGCATTTAGCTCCCACGTGGTTGCCCACAAGGCAGCGGAAGCACCTCAGAGGTCTGGGTTCGAGCAGTTTGACCTGCGCGGATACCCAGCCCACCAATAACCTTTGGCCCTCCCCGGCGATTTTCCTGGCCGCCGACACGGGGCAGCTCACCGTTACGACTCGCATTCCCGTGAAGTCAGGACGGATGGTGCCCGCCCTAACCTGCTCGGCAGAGCACCCCCCAGTCCTGACGACAGCGGCCACCACCTGATCCTCCGCCACTGAGTCGTCCAGGCCCGAGATGCGCATTTCTACGCACTTGGTGGGCCTGGACACTCGGGCCTCGTCCGCATTTAAGGACGCCCTGAGCTTTTCAGCTAGGGCGTCAGCGGCCGGGCCACTAGCCGCTCCGGGGAGCTCCAGCATCCGGGCCCCAGTCGCAGTGACCCTAACCCGGATGCCCTGAGCGGCACCTATCTCCTTTAGGTCCACCGCCGCCCCAATCTTGGAGAGCACGTCGCGGTAGGACACGCCCTTCTTCTCCGCTTCCGGCTGTAGTGTTATCACTACAGCTGCGGACTTCGGGGCGCGGAGCCTAGCCGCGACGCTTTGCTCCTTGCGCCGCTGCCGCCTCGCCTTCTTTTTGGCCGCCCTTTTGGCCTTGCCCGCCTTTTTCTTCTCCCCGGCTATTTGCCACTCGGCGTCAGCCTGGGGAGATTTAGGAGGCATGGGCGGCCGTTTCGTCACCAGGGGCGGAGCCCCCGCTGCCAGGGCCAGGGCCAGGGCCGGGGCCCCCACCGCTTTGGCCGGGGCCCTCGCTGCCTGTGTAGCAGCCCCACCCCTGGTCTGCCCTGACGGGCCTGGTTTGGCCGCCGTGGCAGCTGCGGTGGCGGCGGCGGCATACGATGCCGCCTTCCGCTGGCCTGAGGCCGGCTGGCTCGCCGCTAACGGAGGGCGCAGGACCACGGCCTCCAGTGCGGAGAACCGGCTGTTGAAGGCAGCCAGCTCCTTCCGCACCAGAGCCAAAACTCGGTCCTCCGCCGGCAAGGGCGGGCCCTGCCCCTGCACCGCTCCACGTTGTAGGACAACGCGAGCACCGGCTCCACGGAGCCCGGCCAGGTCTGCTCGGAGCTCCTTGTTCTCCTTTTGGAGAAGCTCCGTGGCGGCTGTCAAGCGGGCGACCTCCGCCCGCATTTTGGACATACCGTCCGACGGAGGCCCGAGATGAAGAAGGGCCTCCGCTGCCGCCATAATGGAGGCCGTGGCCGCAGGTATGGCCTTGTCTTTCGAGGACTGCAGCTTTTTTAAGGTCACAGTCCTGATTGCGGCCACTACGACCTCCGCAAACCTGTCCGCTCGCTCCGTATTGGAGCCCCCAGCGGCCACTTTGGCGGCCTGGGGGCTTATTTTCGTGCCCCCCTGTGGGACGATGACCCCTTCCGACTCGGTTGAGGCCTCGGATGAGACCTCAGGGTCACTCTCCCCGCCGATTCCTGGGGGGGTATCGGGCCGCTTGATGCGACCCCGATTGCCACGCCCTGGCTTCGGGGTCACCGCCGCACGACCTCGGCCTCTCCTACCCGTAGGCGCCTTAGCGACCGGCAGGTTTTCCTCGCTTGAGGACCGTCCCGCCGATCCCGCGCGGTCCGTCTTTTCATCACGCGGGCGTTTCCCCCAGAAACGCCCCCGTCCACTGTCCCGGTCGGACCTAGCTTGGTCCCCGGAGGGACAGGAGTCTCCTCGACTCTTGTTGCCGTCGCCGACAAGTGGTTCCTCCGCCAATACTATTGGCACGTCGTCTGGGTTTTTTTTCCATAATAAATTTTCCATAATTGATCCCACGAGTACAAAAAATTTCCAACCAACCAACCAAAAAATAGTGGTTCGCACTAGTGACTAATTAAGCTACCCATTAGTCAAGCTATCAACCTCCCTCACGGTGCGCCGCCGCTTGGAGGTTTGGGGTGATTTTTTATAGAGGTTTTCTACCTCGCGGCCCGGGCGGTTAAGCCAAGACCCTCGACCCCCGTCAAATGCCAGAGACATGACCTTGACACTCTTCGGGGCTACGAGACCAACGGTGGCAGGGGAAAAGACTTCCTCCCGCCTGCCCGACGGCAGGGTAAGTGCACGCCGAGCCCGCTCCCACTGGAACGCTGCTCAACATGTACTCTTTACGAGTACACGTTAGAGCGTTCACTCCTCTGACAGGATATTGGCATACGGGCAACGGGACCCCTTAGGCACGCAGTACCTAATGGGGAGACATTGCCCGCACCCCAGGGTGCACCGTCCCGGAGACTGGCCTTCCCCACGGACGCATCCGTAAGGGAACTCCAGCCCCCAGGCACACGGGGAGGTTTCCTGTCCTAGCACCCCTGCCTAATTGAGCCTTAGCCCCAAATTCAAATTCTTAGTTTAATGATCCCAAATCTGATTGATATTAATAATATTAGCCTCTGCAATGACAAAAAATATATATTCTTCAAACGCATTAAATGTAGGTATGTCATTATCTTGCCATACTATAAAATTTGCCTTAACAATTGCAATAGTTTCACACTTCGAAATCCACAATGCGTTAAAAATTCGACACTTTGAATCTTCGATACATGTATTGGTTGTAAGTGTAATACTATTATTTGCAGGCTACAAACAACAGCTACAATAACAATATCATATATTATCTGGCACCGCTTCACCGCTCAAAGGTATGACCGCTCCGTTTTTCGAATACGTTATTTTCTGTTTCGAATACGTACGTTATTTTATTTTTGTTTGAAATACGTTATATCATACGTCCATGCGCGAATTCGAAGCGGAAGCGTCAGTTTCGTATCATGACGTAGTGAAAATGAATTTACGAAATGGCTTTGTAGTTTAACAGTGGCTGGCGTTGTATCTGTATTAGCAAAACGGAGATGTTATGTTTTGAGATCGCGGGTAGTTGGAAATTGTATCCAATTTATATCTTTTGAATCTCATAAAATGAAAAGTATTGCTTGCATTTTGATATCGTATGAGGATTTCCTAGCGAACCTGCTACCAATCATGTTGATTTATTCGTAGTAAACATAAATTAATTAATTAATGAATACTAAGAATTTCTCTCAGAGCAGTGGCGGCCCAGTGGTATTGGCCCCGACTTACGAGTTGTTGTAGGTCGTGAGTTTGAACCCAGGCAGACACTTTACTTTTTATATTTAATTTCATCACCACTGCTCTCAAAACGGAGAAGAAAAACTTCGTGAGGAAAACAGCATGTCGTAGAGTCAAAAAAGAAAATCTAAGACATGTGACATCCACCTACCCGTACTGGGCCCACGTCGTGGATTACGGACCACTCCCTCTCACAGAGAGAAGGCCTGTCCCTGCAGTGGGAACATTATGAGATGGTGATTATGAGATGGTGATTATGCTAACAGTTTCCTTGTATACACAGTTCGGATCGACACGAGACAATGGATTGTAATCATCTCGAATCGAGCGTTAATTATTTCCAAAAGCCTTATCAGCATCCGATAACTTATATTTAACCAGGCTATATTTTTAATACAAAACATTTCACATTTAATGCTTTGTAAATGATACCAAAATACAGGTGCACGAAAAATACAAACACAAAAACAGTGGTTTTTATAAAACGACCCTTTTGATACATTCGTTGTTTTGGATACCCATCAGGTCACAAATGACCGAGTCGTATGGTTTCCGGTTACAAATGGACCACCCCATGCTACCCTCGGGTGTCGTCACCGGGGTCTAAGGGACCGAGGCGTCGGGAGGGGTGATATGACTAATATCTGTATATATAGAACTTCTCATATTTTCACATTTTTAACTGACTTCAAAAAGGAGGTTCTCAATTCGACTGTATGTTTTTCTTGTTTATATGTTTGGTACGCGATTACTCCGCTAATTATGAATTGATTTTGGTGATTATTTTTTCTTTGGTAGGTCATACTTTAGAAAGAACCCATATAAATTGTATTAACTTTGCTTGGGTATAGTTTTTGAGTTAGCTTCTAAATAGTCTATGTGGATGATGTTAAAATAAGTTCCTGTCACTGTTATTTACATAGCAGGTAGTGGTATTCGAATTTGTGTGGGATAGATACCACAACTAAACTGTGACTTCAAAATTGTAATGATAAAAAAAAAAAAAAAAATATTTTTCCTTTATTTCATTTTGATTACTTATTATTTACATTTTTAAATATTTTAAAAACCATACAAAATCATTTAAAAATAATAAAAAAATAGTGGCCCGTCGGCATCAGGAACAGGGTCCAGGCTGCCGGTGGTCAGAGCTCTAGAGAGAGGAACCTCCTCACGATGCGTGCCGTGTCTAGGAGTACTGCTTTCTGAATCAAGCCGTTGTCCCAGCCGCGCAATGAGAGCCTCCTGAGGTGTTGGTCGAGGCTCTCCGCTATTAGGCCATTAACTGTTACGATTATCGGTACAATAATTGCAGAGTCCACGTCCCACATGTCGACAACCTCGTGTGCTAAGTCGAGATACTTGATTTTTTTATCTTTCTCAGCTTTCACGAGATTCTCGTCATGAGGGACAGCGATATCAACAATCATTGCACGGCGCTCTTGTCGATCTATCACCACAATATCAGGCTTATTGGCTACAATAGTCAACAAATACAATATTATAATTATTGTTTTGGAAGTCGAATGTTTTTTTTTTGTAAATAGATTTTTTCATCAAGCTCTTTGACAATAAGAATGGAAGTAGTAAGGGCCAAAATGTACCTATGACCAGGGACTTGAAACGTTACTCAAAATACCGTTACGCGTTGTTCTGGTAACGATAATTTGTACCGTTGTACCAGGATCGTAACAAAATTGATTCCTTGGCTAAAACTCGTAATGTGTTATTTTTGTTTTGTCTGTTTGATTTTTGACATTATTGGATATTTTTATTGTATTTTATTTTGTGAATTTACTCGAGCGTCCATACTAACATTATTTTTAAGACCTTTGTTACTAACATTATATGGACAATTTTAATTGTCTGAAATAAATGCATTATTATTATTATTAAAATTATACTAACAAACTGAACGAAATCATGAACTGTTTAATAAAAATATTAACAATGTATGGTTATTAATAAATATATCGGTATAACTAAATAATAACGTGATTCATTTCGATACGCAACATTGCCAAAAACAAATAATGTTGACACAATACATAGATATAAAAGTGGGCAGGTATTCACAACACTGTCTGCAAAAGATGCGCACTTTCGAATGAACTTAATGTTTGAATACGGCGGTGGCTACCAGCCGGCCGCCGGCTGTACGAGGGTGGCCGGTGGCGGTGGTGGTGGGCGACAACGGAGAAGTGCTCAGCGGTAAAAGTTCTTAAAAATAAATAAATCTGTAACGTTATTACAAGCGGATATAAGCATAATGCTACTGATACCTATAACGTAACTTAAAATATTGTTCTACAAAAATGATATTCTATAACGTTTTTTTTTGTAACGTTATTGAAATATTTTGTTCTAGTATCGTTACAAGCTTTGGAACGTTATAAGATAACATTTACTGTAACGGAACCAAATTCATTTCGTTTTCAAGTCCCTGCCTATGATCTGGATCAAGCCTGAACTTCAATTCATTTTAGACTTTTCCCACTGTATACAGGGTGGATTTTTAAGATGGGGCAGTACGGACAGCTCTACCTTAAACGTTGTAGCTACAGGAAAACGGTCTTAAGAGACTGTCCTTAACTTTTTGAAAGATTTCGATCTGCATTCACAGATATTGAAAAAAAAATACAGTCAGCAAGAAAATGGGCAGTTTTCACAAAAACTTTTTTTGATGCCAATCGATCCTGTTTCTTATAAGGATTATAAACTCTACTGGACCAACTGAGGTTTGAGTACTAGAAAAGTCAGAAATCGCAAAAAACTTTTCCCATACATTTCGTAGGAAATGTGATTCCAACTTACTTACTAAACAAGTCGGAAAGTTCTAAATAATTTGAGGTCATTTTTAGACTTCCGTACCTCAAAAGGTAAAAACGGAACCGGGAGTCCGTCCGTCAGTCTGTCAACCTCCTTTTTCTCAGGAAAGCGTGGAGGTAAGAAGTTGAAATAACATCAAATACGTAGGTCTGTGGTCCCAAGAAAGCTGAAAAAAATCAAGCTTCTAAGTCAACGCAATAAAAGATACGGTCATTTATAAGACATAAACATTTTGATACTCGCAAATAAATCTAAACCTACAGGGTACTTCCCGTTAACCTAGAATGATGAAATTAGGCAAGAAGCAAGGTCTCATAACACAAGTAAAGGGAAAAGTTCGAAAATCGGTCATTTGTAGTATAACCACACAAAAAAATATCGTTTACATACATACACTTGCAGAGAATTGACCGCGACTTAAATCGATGTATGTGAGATCATGTTTTTCAACTACAATGTTACACGTTTGTTTTTGCGATAAATTCATCCCAACTACGTAACCCTTCATTGTGCGTGGTCCAACACGCACTTGGCTGGTTTTTTTCTCACAACTTCGGACATCACAAGCAACAAACTATCTTGTTCTTATAGTAAATAAAATTATAACGCGTATTCGTTCGAAGCTTAAATTTTTCGTTTCTGTTTGGCTAGTCTGTTTATCATAATAAAGTATGTTGTAGTTTCTTTCTTACGAAATGTATGGGAAAAGTTTTTTGCGATTTCTGACTTTTCTAGTACTCAAAACTCAGTTGGTCTAGTAGAGTTTTTTGATCCTTATAAAAAACAGGATCGATTGGCATCAAAAAAAGTTTTTGTGATAACTGTCCATTGTCTTGCTGACTGTAATTTTTTTTCAAAATCTGTGAATGCAGATCAAGATGTCTCAAAAAGTTAAGGACAGTCTCCTAAGACCGTTTTCTTCTAGCGACAACGGTTAAGATAGCTGTCCTTACTGCCCCATCTCAAAAATCCATCCTGTATATCCATATCCTTTTTTGCTACCAAATAGCAGCTAGCGACTACATGCTGCAGTAGCCGCACTAACTACTTCCGTTCAGCACATGAAGAAACTCACTAGGTACTGACTAAACTGAGATGAAATCCCTCAGAAATAGAATAATCGAAATGAGGAAGCGGTTGTGCCTCTTATCTTACATATTCTCTCGTAGGTAGAATAGATGAAATATTATAGATAGTTGTGCTCTAAAACATAGCACATGTCAAAGCCAGGCCTGTCGTAACAAGTATAAATCAATAGGCAAGGGTTACACCGTCACGTCGCGCGCTATCACGCCTTTGTAATATATTGGACAATCTGCGCGTGATAAACTATCAATCATTACTCTGCCTGGTTGTTATTGTGATTAATATTGTGGAAGGATTGTTTAGCTGCCATGGCCATGAACAGAAGTTCATGGCCTTATTTATGTGTGTTTTGAACGGGTACTTTATTTTAAATAGGCCGCAACATTCTGTTTTGTAAGGGACGAACAAGAGATATACATTAGCCCAACACGTAGACTTGCGTAAGAGGTCGTGAGTTCGATCCTCGCCCGTTGCATGATTAACTTGAGCCCATTCCTAGTACAAACATATTAAGCTTCGTGAAATGGCTTGACAGGTCCACGAGTAATCTCTCAAAACAAACTGATTCTGAGAGAATCATTATGTTATTAATTTAAAACTATACATAGAGAGTCGCCCCTGTTTTTTATGGCTTTTCGGCTTGACAGACATCGATATATTATGCTAGTTTAAGATTCATGTTTTTGACACACGAACCTAAACGGATAAATTCCTTAAATGATGGTGAAAACCGCGTCAAACCGTTGTGTAGTTTAGGAGAACAACACGGCCACACAGACACGAAAGTGACTTTAATTCATAATATGAGAAGTTAGATTGAGAAGTAGATTTTAATACAATGGCTTCGCCATCAGCGTTTTGTCGAGGTTACCGTAACATGAACATATCTTCATAATACAAAAGCCTGATGATGTATTTTATTTCATTTCATTAATAATAGAGAAAATTATAAAGGCAGACATTGATAAATGTCAAGTTCATTTTACTTACACACATTTCATCGCATTCTAAACTATAAAGAGAGCATACAATGCTAGTTCACCTACTACTATAAAATCTTTGACTGAACAAAATCCCCGCTTAAATTCCCATACATTTTGGACAGTACCGTAAAAAAATAAAGGGACTATAATAGTTCGGGAGCCTGCCGTGCCAATAAAACGAGGTCACTAGCTGATGCTCACGGATCCAATAATAAATTCTTATTTTACACCTCTCGTGTGGCGTAAGGTACGTAAAAAAGGACAGCGTCGAATAGCTGACATAGAAACGATTTGTCTCATTGAAGATAGATTATTTCTTGCCTACTATTCCTTTAAATTTTATTGGTAAGTGACAGAAACAGCGCAATACTTGATATTAGGTAAGAGGATCTTTGTAGGATGCACCTTCGACAGTTGTTTAAAAAAAAACTTGGCCACATAAATATCCTCATAAATTGATAGGTTGTCATGAATAGCTCTCCGCTGTATTCTGTATCACATAAAATAAGATAAATAAATCATTTATTTTGAACCAAACACTGGTATACATTTTATAAACCTGCCAAACTGCGTGATAGTTTGTAGCGCTCGTCTTAAAACATTTAGTATAAACAATATAATTCAAACTCTAAGCATTTATTTCAAATAAACCAATTACAGGCAGTTTTGAATTGTCAAGCGTCGGTCAGTCAGAAAGATGAAGCTAGTTGCCCATTCCAAAGCGTAGTAGGTTCCTATGGAGAAGAACGGGCAAGAAACTCAAACCCAGTAAATGGTAATTTTGTAGAAGGTAATGGTCACAGTGCTCACATGCAATTATACAATACTAAGAGATTTAATTTATACAATGCAAAGATAGTTTTTGCAATCTTCAGCAGCTCCAACAATATTTTCAATGCTAATCAACTAGTTTATGCGCCCTTGTGGAGCTGGACCAGCGTTGAGCTAAGCATTTTTGTCAGCGATGTAATCCCCCAACTTATAATATGCTTGGCAGCATAGTGTGCGTTTTATACAAGATTTAAATTTCGTTTCATTTAGTTCGAGTATGTGGGGAGATATTTTATTGTAACATTTTAAACAGTACCCCATGAAGAATGAGCCTACTTTAGCCAGTCTAAAACAAGGTTGAACTAATTGGTCCCTATTTCTAGTAGGTACTATAATTGTGTCTTTCACCTCTTTTACTGAAAAGATTAAGATTTTTCCTTACGTTTTCATAGATATATTGACAAGGTACCGTCATGATGTTAATATTTTTAAACAGTTCCCTAAGAGAATCGCACCCGCGGAGGCCATATTGCTCTGATGGCTCTTTTCTGCAGAATAAAAATAGCGTCGATATCTGCAGCTTGTCCCCATAGTAAAATACCGTAAGACTTGATGATTTAAATCCAGAGTTGATCCCAAGACTTCAACAAGGCAGTGAGCTCATAGTGAGTGAGGTACATGGAGCCTCATTCGTACAATTTATATAAATATTTATAGCATTTGACCTACATTTATTCAGGCTCACCACCTTATTATATAAGTACTATTACTAATCATTATGGTGTTAAAAACACAAGTTGTCGACATACTACCTATCTCTGAGTTTATATAAAAAATCCTTGCGAGTATGTGTCTAAAACTAACAGGCAGATACACAGTATCCCTAGTCGATTTTAGCGTTTCCACAAAAATGTTGGTGTCAAGAAATACAAGCTTGTCACTATAAAGACTAACTAAAAAGTGCATAATTATGCTTATTAAGCATATGATTAAAATTTATTTATTTATTTTATTATTTATGTACACACAGTAAAATACATAGAGATAAGACAATTATAATTTGAGTACAAAGGTACTGCTTATTTCTTAAGATTTTTTTCCAGCAGACCTGCGAAAGGATAAATGAGAAAGAAATGTAGACACTAGTGTATATGTTACCGGCCAAACCCGATTTTCGGATGAACTAGTTTTGGCTAGGCCAAACCAGTTCTCTCTACACACGATAGGACAAACCAGTATCGCCTAGGCCAAACTCGTTCATCCTGTTACCGATAGGATAAACCAGTTTAGCCTAGGTCGAATCGGTTTATCCTAGTTAGAATATACATGCTTTAGGATAAACTGGTACGTCCTAGTTTGAACTAATTTCACTTAGTTTGTATCTTCTATGTATAAGCTTTTCAAAGTAAACTGAATAAAGGAATAGAATTAAAATAGTCAATATGATTTATTAAAGTTATTTATTAACTAATCAGTAATTTCACATCTATCACTAGATCAACTTGTATTCATCTACAGAAATCACCGTATCTAAAATTTGCCTATTTACAAATTTTTTCAAGGTTTACTCTGGTGGCACTTAGAATTGCAGAATATTTTGTTTTTCTTACAATTGCATTTGTTTGTTGTACAGTTTTTCATGAAACTGCATTTCACGAAGCCTTGCCCTGATCCAACAGAATGTTTCTTGGCTGCAGTCCTTAAACATATTTCAATATCCTGGTTAATATCTCCCACATATAAAAACTTCTGAATACAAGTTGATCTAGTGATAGATGTGAAATTACTGATTAATTAATAAATAAATTTAATAAATCATTTTGACTATTTTAATTCTATTCCTTTATTCAGTTTACTTTGAAAAGCTTATAGAAGATACAAACTAAGTGAAATTAGTTCAGACTAGGACGTATTAGTTTATCCTAAAGCATGTATATTCTAACTAGGATAAACCGATTCGACCTAGGCTAAACTAGTTTATCCTATCGGTAATAGGATGAACGAGTTTGGCCTAGGCTGTACTGGTTTGTCCTATAGCGTGTAGGGAGAACTGGTTTGGCCTAGGCGAAACTAGTTCATCCTAAAATCGGATTTGGCCGGTAACATATATAATTGTTTTGTCTATTTGTCAATCTTTCTAAATTAAGAAATATTTTTAAATTAAATTAATTATTAATTAATTAAACATCTAAGTAGAGTACGAATAGTTCAAATAGACGGTAAGAATATTTTGTTCAATAGTTCAGTTCAATGCTCAACCGATTAATTATTGTCATATGTTGCAACCATTTCATTCAACAGTTCAGCCTTTAAGTTACTGTTCGCCTGCTAATTACACCATTATCTCTTCTCAACCAGTCGATACTATTGAACAGTGTAGGGGTCAAATACTTATTGGTTCTTTTGCTGTAGTAATTTTTTACAGGTGCTCGGACGAATTTACGTTCAAACACGTAACGTGCATCTTAAACTGAGCTGTCATTTAAATGTAGTGTCATTATCTAGCATTAGGTGGAATGGCAGCTCACTTAAGGTGAAATGGGTTCCAAAGCAGATGTTTCGACTTCACGCAAAATCAATGTTTCTCTTAAAAAACAACGAATTTGCTTATATTTTTTTATGGTTACGAAAATTTAAGAGTCTCCTTAGTGAAGTATGAGGTCCGAAACACGATTGACAAAACTTTCCTCTATAGAAAAAAACGGCAAAGTTATCTTAAAATTTGCTTTTTTTGTAACAAGAGATAACCCTATTCCATTGCATTGTTATCAAAGCAATTGTATTCAAATTTTGTCTACGTGTTCACTATTAAATACATTAAGGAATTATGGACTTATTTTTCTATATCAACACAAGTAAAATTTTTAAATTCAATATATGTAAACATACTCGTAGTGCAATAGAATTGCGCGCGGACCGGTCATACCGCCGCTCCCGGAACGCTACCACGAGACCATTACCGATACAATTTCGCCTTAAATATAATTTCACCTTAGTTTTCACGGTAAGATTTTAGGCATTCATGACATTGGGACCGCGAAGACTCCATTGAGGTCTTAAACCGTCCTAAGGATTGACTGTGGGAAATACAACCTAACCTCATTCCGTGCGGTTCTTACTTACCCAAGCTCTTACAAAATAAGTTTACTTTGCAATGCAAAATAAATGGCACATACGTCATCTCCCTTTACTCTCTTAACTTGATCTTCATTCTAAGGGTTTAGGGAAGGGAAATAAAGTGCTGTACCGTGGGACGCGCGGGTCAGCGGATATTGAAATAACGCAACCTATTTGTGGCACATTCCTATCGTTTTTATTATTTGTGCCAGGTGGATCCTTGGTGTGGGATGCATGTTCGATGTCGGGTGTTTGATGTCGATAAGTAAGTGTAACATAACAATTAAAATTGCGAAAGATAATGTGAAAAGCCATGCAAAAATAAGATGTTTTAAAGCAAAAATTTTCAAGAAAAAAAAAAATATCTCGTAAACTATCAAGATTTTTGGATAACCCTGGACATAAGGATTTTTTTATGACGTCGCTATTTGGCCATCCTGTATATAAGTTAGGACATACTTGCAATTAATTTTAGATACATGGCGCTCATATATTTACAAATATTGAACTGTAGACGAATATTACTAACTAGCTGCACCCGCTGTTTCACCCGCATAAGTCTCGATCCCGTGATATATTGAGAGAAAACATCCTATGTCCTAACCCAGGTCATGATCTACCCATGTGCCAAATCTCATCCAAATCCGTTTAGCCGTTTTAGCGTGAAAGCGTAACAAACAAACATACAAAAATCAAATCTTTTCTCTTTATGATCATGGACCTGGAAGGCGGCCATGGGAAAACCTCAATCAAACAAGATAGTTCTATTGTGTTTGGACTCACTGGTTATGTATTCACAAGTGCTATTACACTAGGTGGTATCCAGGGTCTGATGATGGAGCTGGAAGTTGGCTATAGGAACTTCTCAACAAAACAAGGTAGGACCATCGTGTTTGGACTCGGTGGCGTTGTCTTGACAAGGACTAGCTCAAGGTTATATCCAGGGTCTGTTGATGGAGCCGGAAGGTGACTATAGGAACTCCTCAACCAAACAAGTTAGCCCTGTAGTGTTGGGCTCGAAGAATTTATGAAGGTGATGATAGAACAGAATATATTTAAACAAATCCTAATGCTAAAAAGTACAAAATAAAATATAAGTAAAAATCTTTCTAAAATAGAAAGAGAACACTTTATTACCCCATTCCAGGGCAAACGCTGAAGCAAAGCCATGTGCTTTGATCACCTAATTTGTTTAATTATAAGGATGGGATTTAAAGACAATGAAACATCTCGAATGCTAGTTAGACACTGCGTATATTTGGTCCATTCAATGACAATATAAACACACACATCCCTACTGTAACATGCTTTCATACTACGAGTACACCACAAATTCAAAACTGACGTGTGTCTAGACTGAATGTCTGAATCCACTGGACAACATCATTTATTCAAAACACGTAAAATATTATCGTTCCCACGTAAAGGAACTAGGCCAACACTAAGAAGTTACATTATAAAGCCTTCTACTTTTTATTCGCTGAAAATAACTTGCGAAAGTTTGTTAGTTAGAATTATAAACAAGAAAATAATCAAGGTTGGACAGTTGGAAGTGTTCTCAAAGATTGCAGTTCGGGCTACGTACTGCGAGGGTGAATATTTTACAGCAATAAGCACCAAGAAGTAATATGCAAGGTCGGGGCAATATTGTGGGAGTTATACAACGGCGAAGCAATTTTTTGGAATAGTCATGATGTTTGTAATAATCGTCTATTCTGTAAACAAACTGGGAAATTGGCTAACACTGCTGTAAGGGGCCGCAGTAAAAATGACTCAATCCAAAATTATGCAAACTACCACCAGTTAAGAACTATAACAATTTTTATTATTTATTTAACAGTTTATGTACACGCATTATTGTATAAACAGACAAGAAGAAAGGAACAGAAAATAACGTACAAAGGTGATGCTTATTTCTAAAGAAATCTCTTCCAGCATACCTGCGAAAGGAAAGTAGTTAAAGAGATGTAGACAACGTGTGTGAGTAGAAGAGAAAACAAAAAAAAAACTTTAACTAGGCTAGTTTCAATCAGATTAATTTTGCCACACATAGGTACATTATGTATTTCCGAGCTTTTTGATTGTATCTGAAATTCAAACTTACTGATCACATACAACCATAATATCGATCGATTTTTTTCTCTCAGCCTATTGTTTTTATGCTCTGCAATCTAGCTGACTCTACCACTTAACTCACCTCGTATAAACAACGCCAGTGACAGCGACTAGCGCGAGCAATAAACCGGAATCAAAGACTATTGGTTTGCAGAGCGCCTGATTACGTCACACTGATGCAGATGTTCCATGGATCAATGGATGCTGGGTTGTGATTGTACGACGGATGTGTCGATTTCACTGTGTGTGGATTGATGAATAAATATGAGAGTGATAAGAGTGATACAAAGGTTGTGAGATTACTCACAACCTTTGTATCTTCTCTTTTTTTTGTATCTCTAATTTCTCTTATCACTTTGGAGAGGTTTTATTTTAAAAGTACTTCTTATTATTTACTGTACATATAAATATCAGATACATTGTTACCTGCAACATCACAAACACAGCATAAGTACAAAGGCGAGCTTAACCCAGAATTGTTTGAAGTTTGTTCTCAAGTGTATTCTTAGCTTCGTTTCTAAAGAAAAATTGTCCAAGACCTGGCAGGTTTTGTAGCTTGTTATATTGTAATATCAGGAACAATAGATAATAGTAGTATCATAATATAATAATAATAATAGTAGTAGAATGTCAACCGTAGAAACTGGTTTTCTCGACGGAAGAATAGACAAAATTACAGATTGCGATTGTTTATCTGTCATTTTGTCTATTCTTCCGTCGAGAAAACCAGTTTGTATTGTGGTCATGCTGAGCGTGCAGAAACGGGTCCAAGTCATGACTTCTAGCTTGCCAATCTACGACGGTTTTTTGAAGTTCTCAGATTGTCCTTATTGGTCCTCTTTATTGATGCAACAAAATTATATTCTATAATTCGTTTTTAGGGTTCCGTAGTCAAGAAGTAATAATTTTGCCATGTCTATCTGTCTGTCTGCGGCTTAGCTCAGAGACTCAGTACTAGAAAGCTGGAATTTGGCATGGATATACACATTAATCACGTCGACAAAGTGATAAAATAAAAAATAAATTAGGGGCTCTTCACGTAAACTGGATATTTTTTTTTCCTCGTCTATCCCATGGTGTAGGGTGTCGTTGAAACGGTCGTTCAGAAATTATGTGGGTGTGTGAAAACCATTTTTGGAGTCAGGGATCCCTTTGCTAGCTAAATGATTATTTTTGGATATGTGAACAATTCACGGAAGTAGTATATATAACGACGTTAAAAGGAAAACTATCACAGCCAAGTAGGCTCTTCATATAGAAGATGACCAATCGCAAGCCATAGCCAATATAATTATTAAAGCTATTTTAAAGCGAATATCTTATTAGGACTAGTATCCAGATTTGCAACGTGTCAAAATTATCAAACCTAATATTAACTGGGAAAGAAATCGGACATAAGTCATTGACCATTAAACTTCATCTTCATTGGCACCCTTATTTCACCCACTGCTGAGTATAGGTCTCCTCCTTTTCGTGCCATGCTACCCTGTTCTCTACGAGGCTCAACCAAGTCTTCCGCGCGATTTCCTGTAGGTTCTTCACGCCTTCACTTTCTTCTTATTAAACTTGCTAAGTATTAACACAATCAGACAGATTCTCAAGCTAAAAACATCTGCCTCCCTAGCTTCACTCACACAAGATGCTCAAAACCATAAGCCGTTTACACAAAGTTTATGAGAGCATCTCTGATGCGGACACTCATTCGGAAAGCATGTTAAAAATGCACTGCCTTGCATATGAAAGCATTATTCGTAAATATGTATAGGTAGTATTTTATAATGTGGATACCAGCAAATAAGTTTTTCTCTTTAATATACGTATAACCAAGCTGTACGAGAAGGTGCTCTTACATTTTGTCTAAAAAGTGCTTACTAAGAATATTAATGAAAGCATTCATGAAAGGCAATTCGCAAACGAAATTGAAAATAGTGAGGCTTTAAAAATATAGTTCGTATATAGGGCAGGCAGGAACTACAGAATTCCACCTGCTATGATCTTTATTACAATTATTATACTCTTGCTTCGTTTGCGTTCGGTCATCGCGTCGCCGCGCCGCGCCGCTCGGTTACGATTGTTGAAATATAATTTGTCATCGTATTTATCGAATTTTACGTGAAATTTATTATGAAAACAGATTGAATCGATGGTAACCGTAATGGTTACATTGAATTGTTAACATTCAAACATTTTCGGAGTATTTTACCGTAACTGACCTTTGCATTTAGAAAAATTATCTTTTCCGAAAGTTTCTTGCCCGTTCTTCTCCATATTTATCTACTACGCTTTGGAATGGGCAACTAGCTTCATATTTCTGACTGACCGATTCCTTGACAATTCAAAAGTGCCTGTAAATGGTTTAATTGAAATAAATGCTCAAACTCAACTCAAACTCAAAGCATTTATTTCAATTAAACCATTTACAGGCACTTTTGAATTGTCAAATAGTCGCGTCAGTTAGTCAGAAAGTTGAAGCTAGTTGCCCATTCCAAAACGTAGATCTTTATGGAGAAGAAAGGGCAAGAAACTCCAAGGACACTCTTTTAAATATAGAAAATTACAAAATCCTGGGTACATTATTCTTGTTGCTTCTATATGTGAGAACAATGTACAAAAAATAATCAAATTCAAAATATAAGATTAAAAATAAGCCATGGCAGATAAGAGATGACCAGTCACAACTGACGGCGCCCGTTCACGAACATGACGCATGGATCCATGGATCGGATGGATGGACCATCCAGCTCAACCAATTTGTAGGGAACCGAATGATCTAACACACTCGCCACCTGTGGTATTCCATTATTTGGAACCACATCTTTTAGTTTGTTTACGTTAGTCTTTCTTTATATTAATAAATTAAACAAACCACCTTTTGATTTATTTACCTATTGATATTCTATGACACATATATTTAACTCACTTTTATATTCTGTAGCACTGTTTACCCCTGTAAAGCATACTCTTAATTATCTCTTGATTGTTTTAACATCCAAATCGATTTTATAGTATTTATCTTTCCCTTTTGTAAAAAACTTTAGAATATTTATATTCTGACGTTTTCATCTTAAACTGTCATCTGTCGTAATTTACTTTTCTAAAACATAGACAGAACACATCATAGATAAGTACACTCTATCTTCTCTCATAAAGTGGGTGTACACACTGAACCTTCGCAATAAGCGTAGATCTAAGATTTCTCCTCTGTAAGCCGTTTTTATTAGAGCTGGTCATATCTAAATTAAGAATTAACTTGAATATGTTTTTAAAACGTTTAAAATATGACACAGAACGATAAAAACGATCTTCATATTTTTAGAGTCGAGTCTTGTCTGAGCCCTCGGGGAGTCGTATTTTTAACTTGAGACGGAGTCACTGTTTTTATGCCCTTAAGTCTTATTTGTTGAACAGTTAGCTACTCGAATATTAGTCTCTTAAAACTAGCATAACTAGCGTGCGCGAGTGTCCTAATTTTATTGTGTAATTTAAACTATCGATACTGAGTGGATTATGTCAATAAACATTCTAGTACTGTGTAATACTGTGTTTAATTCGCTCGGCCCTCCTGCCTAGCCCTGTAGGAGGTGCTCACTTCTAACGAACTCTTAACCACGCGGCGTAAAACGCCGCGAGCACACGCACACGAAGGCCTCCGACACTAGACGTCGTTACTCTCCGAGAGAGACCTCCGCCGTCACCTGTGACGCTAGCGCGGTCCTCCCGCTAGGTGAGGCGTCTCAAAGCGCCTCCATCTACAAAGTCTCACAACCTCTACTCCGTTCCACAGGCTGGAGTGTACCTCCAGGGGGGATAATCCTCAGCCCAGCCTCCTGCACGCTGCCTGCGGCCTGCCTGCCTGCCCACCTGTTCCACTCCCTGCCTGCCTGTTCCTGCCTAACCTGAGCCTGTCTTGTGCCTGTTCCTGCCTAACCCGAGCCTATCCTGTGTCCTAAACTTAACTTTACTTTTACTAATTTTAATTTTTAATTTTAATACCTTTTTATTTTAATTTAATTTGTGACCTACGTTAACCTCCACGGAGGAAAACGTTACGTTACAGTTTGGCGCCCAATCTCTTAGAAACTCACACCCTGCTCCACACTAACACCCTCTTCATACATCTAACACTCTTACACTCTTAAACTTAGGCATAACGTCCTTACACTCTTTAACTTTGGCGCAAACGTTACAGTTTGGCGCCCTCACACCCTCTTATACACTAAACACCCTTCTAAACACATCGCAAGACTCTTACACTCTTTAACTTAGGCACAACGTTACAGTTTGACACGCAATACCTAGAACTACACACTCCCCTTAAACATACTCGTTAACACTCTTTTACTTAGACACAAAAACATTACAGCTTAACGCTAACTTTAGAACTTTACTAGATTATATCCTCTTATACACTCGTACTTTATATTTTCTTACTTTTACCGCACTATATTTTTAACGTGGGCTCGATTTTTCAAAATTCAAAAAAAATACTTTATCTAGTATAAATTTTTCGGATATCCTTTGGCAATTATTTTTTACCTTACTTACTTCTTAATCCCTATAATCTCTTATCTATTTTCTAAAATGAAACTTCAATGGAGTACCTATATCTTAAAGGAACCCCAGAGGATAATTTTTCTTTAATTTAAAACAACATATCAACATATTTAATTTGAATAACTTAAACGGACTACTTCAGTCATATACAATTTCTTCACTGTCCGCAGTAGACTTTCAAATTATTTTTTCATAGCTTCTTTACAATTATTATTAATTATACCCTTTACTCTTTGTATCATATACACCAACCCTCACTACTTAACCCTTTAGGCATATTTTGTATCCCACCTTTTTTTTTTATTTTAGCCTCGGCTTTTCAGCCATCTTATTCCACTTAAACTACTTGATGAGCGGTCCCTACACAACTCATTAAATAAGCCCATGTGTATACCTTCTTCCCTCTCAAAGGAAACTCTCCTATCTTAAAGAGTAAATCCCCTCTCTTATAGGGTAAACTCTTCTTAACTTTTAAACTCTACGAGCGGTTCCTACACAACTCGATAAACAAGCCTATGTGTATACCTTTAACTTTACGAGCGGTTCCTACACAACTCGATAAACAAGCCTATGTGTATACCTTTAAACTTAATTCTCTTAAACTTAGGTTTCCCTTAAACCTAGATCGTTCTTAAACTTGGGTTTTCTTAAATCCTTTAATTGGGTTTCTTAAACTCCCAACTCTTGAGCGGTTTGGCAACTCATTTAAAAAAGCCTCCAATGCCTTGTAAATAGCTTCGTAACGGGTCTTCAAACAGGTGCGGGTTACGACACCTAATTAAAAAAAATAAGCCTTCGTAATTTTATCAAAATAATTCCTTGAGGAGTATGCGTCATAGAACGTGAACCATATCCCCTATGTGTGTTTGAATGAGAGTGTTTGACGAAAGTATGAAAGATGTTGTGTGTTAGACCAAGGATTTATTTAAACATTCAAAATTTTCAACGTATTGAAAATTTTTCTTGGGTTGTCGGGGAAATGTGGTATTCCATTATTTGGAACCACATCTTTTAGTTTGTTTACGTTAGTCTTTCTTTATATTAATAAATTAAACAAACCACCTTTTGATTTATTTACCTATTGATATTCTATGACACATATATTTAACTCACTTTTATATTCTGTAGCACTGTTTACCCCTGTAAAGCATACTCTTAATTATCTCTTGATTGTTTTAACATCCAAATCGATTTTATAGTATTTATCTTTCCCTTTTGTAAAAAACTTTAGAATATTTATATTCTGACGTTTTCATCTTAAACTGTCATCTGTCGTAATTTACTTTTCTAAAACATAGACAGAACACATCATAGATAAGTACACTCTATCTTCTCTCATAAAGTGGGTGTACACACTGAACCTTCGCAATAAGCGTAGATCTAAGATTTCTCCTCTGTAAGCCGTTTTTATTAGAGCTGGTCATATCTAAATTAAGAATTAACTTGAATATGTTTTTAAAACGTTTAAAATATGACACAGAACGATAAAAACGATCTTCATATTTTTAGAGTCGAGTCTTGTCTGAGCCCTCGGGGAGTCGTATTTTTAACTTGAGACGGAGTCACTGTTTTTATGCCCTTAAGTCTTATTTGTTGAACAGTTAGCTACTCGAATATTAGTCTCTTAAAACTAGCATAACTAGCGTGCGCGAGTGTCCTAATTTTATTGTGTAATTTAAACTATCGATACTGAGTGGATTATGTCAATAAACATTCTAGTACTGTGTAATACTGTGTTTAATTCGCTCGGCCCTCCTGCCTAGCCCTGTAGGAGGTGCTCACTTCTAACGAACTCTTAACCACGCGGCGTAAAACGCCGCGAGCACACGCACACGAAGGCCTCCGACACTAGACGTCGTTACTCTCCGAGAGAGACCTCCGCCGTCACCTGTGACGCTAGCGCGGTCCTCCCGCTAGGTGAGGCGTCTCAAAGCGCCTCCATCTACAAAGTCTCACAACCTCTACTCCGTTCCACAGGCTGGAGTGTACCTCCAGGGGGGATAATCCTCAGCCCAGCCTCCTGCACGCTGCCTGCGGCCTACCTGCCTGCCCACCTGTTCCACTCCCTGCCTGCCTGTTCCTGCCTAACCTGAGCCTGTCTTGTGCCTGTTCCTGCCTAACCCGAGCCTATCCTGTGTCCTAAACTTAACTTTACTTTTACTAATTTTAATTTTTAATTTTAATACCTTTTTATTTTAATTTAATTTGTGACCTACGTTAACCTCCACGGAGGAAAACGTTACGTTACACACCATCAGCGAGACATTTAAGTGAGCATGACATACTCTCAACTGCCATGCTCTTTCAAGTCAACATACATCTTAATAACATTAAAACGGCTCCATGGTACTCACATTTAAAAAAATTAAAAAAATGCTTCTAAATTATACAAAACTAATTTGCAATGTATTTGAGAGATTAATAGAAAAAGAAAGAAAATCATTATCCATTGGAGTATTCAACAATTAAAACTTGTTTTAAATAAAAAATAAACATTAAGTTTGTAATGTCAGAGAAATAAAAAGGGGAAGCAACTCTCCCAAACATATTTTTTTTTTTTTTAACTTGTGAGCCCAAGTAGCTGTGGAGCAGGACTAGCATTAAGCCAAGCATTTTTATCTATGATATAATCATCCAACTTATAATATGCTTGTCTACATAGTGTGCGTTTAATGCATGTTTTAAATTTCTTCTCATTCAGTTGAAGAATATCGAGTGGTATTTTATTATAACATTTTACGCAGTACCCCATAAAAGTAGTGTGCACTTTAGACAATCTGAAACGTGGTTGATCTAATTTGTTCCTATTTCTAGTGTTAAAATTATGCCTGTCACTTATCTTACTAAAAAGATGTAGATTTTTCCGAACATACATAATGTTTTCATATATATACTGACAAGGTACCGTCATGATGTTAATTTTCTTAAACAGTTCCCTTAGAGATTTGCGTCTGCGGAGGTTATATATGGCTCTGACAGCCGTTGTTTGAGTTTGAGTTTGACCGGTGACCGAACTGCTACGTATCAAGATAGTTTGTCGTAGTTTGTTAATTTTGTTATTTGTCGTGTTTATGTTTATATCTTTATTTTTTTGTTTTTACCTTTATATTGTGTCGCTTTTCAGTTTGTATATTATTCTGTACAACGCGTTGGGATTTTATTCAGTAATTTGCACAAAACAGCGATGCGGATGAATACTTCGACGCCCAAGTGTCCTTTTGTTTTTTGTATTTATTTGTATAGTTATTGCATTTAGTACCTAGTGTAAATAGTTATTTGTGTTAAATACTGTAAAACACAAAATTAATTAAATAAATAAAATCTTTATCTTTTCTGTTAAGAAAGAAGAAACGTTACTTATGCTAGTAATAAGATAAAATTATTTGCATAAAAAATCGAATAAAAGCTTTTCGTTATATTCTGCAGCCCTGTTTAGGAAGGCTTTTTCCTTTAAAAAATAATAAACGCCAACAAAAGCTACATAGAATACAATTCAAAAACTCTTAGAATCACACAACCACAACCTCTCTCCAGCACATGCACTTTCAATACGTTCAAATAAACTCGATACCATCTCTTGTCTCTCAACAATTCCACATTCTCCTGCAAATACTTCCAACTATATAGAAGGCCGCTACATATATTAAAGCTAGCTGCTGTATAGTGCCACCATATTAAAATTCTTACTATTTTGCAGCACAACGTTATAAGGTACTTTATATAAATTGAGTTCACAAAGAAAACATGCAGTTTGAATAGGTTGCTCATGTTTTCGAACACCATTCCATGTTGGAGTTTTCTGTGTAAGGTTTAACGATATACATGGTTCATCATCATCATCATCATCCACAGCCGCCTTCACCCACTGCTGAGCATAGGCCTCTCTTTGCCAATCCCCACGCTCTTGCGCCAGCCTCATCCAGGTTCTACTCGCGAAGGTAACAATATAGTCCGCCCGTCTTGCCGCAGGACGACCGACACTTCGTCTTCCAGTCATTGGACACCGCAAATCTCCTGGATACCATATGCCTAGCTAGTCAAGTCAACTTCTAAAATACGGACGTGTCATTACGCTCGTTACCCAGAGACAAATAGATTAGAACTTGATTAGCACATAGGTAAATATGCGGTCCGATCTGAATAAAAAATAATTTTAGGTTGTTTTTAGCTTGTTAGTGCTGATACAAGCGATGTGCGGACGGACTAGATTAGTAAGTTAAGTAATAGTTGGTAATTAGACGGCTTGTTATTGTTAATTATTATTTGTTAGTACTTTCGGTGTGAGTGGAATTTTAAGTAATTTTGGATAGACTGTTGTGAAAATGAGTCTATTTAACTATGGATCGGTTCGTGGGCGACACCTACATTTAATAAGGGACTACGATTTAATAGTTGCTTTATTTTCCAACTAATTGATTGTTTTTCATCATCATTCTCTTGCCCAATTTATTGGGGGCTGGCGCACCATGTCGTTTTCACCCCCATTCTAACCCTACAGCTTTTTTTGCTCAGGAACAGTCAATATTTATTTAAAATTACTTTCAATTACTTACTTAATACATAAATCCCGACAAAAGGTTCTAAAACTCCGTAAGAAACAAAAAGATAAGGGTAATAATCGATAAAGATTATCATCATACTAAATAAAATACTACGATAGTAAAACTATCGATCTTATACCAGTTAACACAAAAATAACACTGTGCTTACAGATTCTTCGTACATTCCCAGTACGAAATACCTTCAGTCCCACACAAAGTTAAGAGCTACACTTAACGGTTACTGCCGAGTCCATAACCCATCGGCAGTAAGTGCCACTAACTCGAGGACATCGGGACATCGAACTTGAACACTGGAACACTTATACCTGGCACCTCTTCATAAGGTCTTGTAACTTTATGGGCCATATAGGTTTATTGTAGTTCGAAACTGTTCGAAACATATTTACCGAAGTTGCATCACAAGAAGGAATGTAGAAGGTTGACGTATCAGTACTGTTTTGCGTTATTGTTGTTAATAAACTGGCCAAGTGTGTGTCGGACCACGCACAATGAAGGGTTCCGTAGTTGGGAAGAATTTATCCCAAGAACAAACTTAACATTGTAGTTGAAAAACATGTTCTCCCATACGGAATGTATCGGAGATCATGTTTTTCAAACCGCAAATTTAAGTTGGTTGATTATTACTCGTTAACCTGTGTATGTACCAGCGTATTGCAAACGTATGTAAGCCGTTAAATTTTTTGCACAGTGGCACTTGGCTTCGAATAAGAAAGGCCCCATTGTCCGTTCAGCCATAAGCCTTCTGCTCTTATTTTTTACTGATTCACTTTACATAAACTGTTATGTATGTAAATATGATCCAAGTTTCGACTACGTGGATTAGGGTTACTGTACTCTGGATCAAGCGCAAGATAAGAGGAGATTGAGACGTTTTGAGTATCAATGATTATGATATTATGCGAGATTAGGTAGGTACTATTGTGAGTTAGGCATTTTGTCTAATGCTAAAGTTATTAGAGTCAAGTAAAGTCACGATCATCAATTAAACGCGGCTCGCGGGTAAAAAGAAATCTATTTAATTAATTTTACAGTTAAGTCTTTAAATAGTGATTAAATAAATTCACTTATGCATAGTTCTAACTGCTAGCATAATACATAACATAATCAGCTTTAACTGTTCCCATCGCTGGGAAGGCCTCCTCTTTGTGAGAAGAACTTGATCAGTATCCTAAGAACATAGATTTTCGGAAGGACAATTTTCTAAGTCATGTTTGTGACTTAACAGCATATAACCTAACGATAGGTATCGTTAGGTAATACACTGTTAAAAACAGTATTATACTGTTCTCATCTCTAAAATACTGTTTACTGTTCAACAAAAATAAAGTATATGAATATACTGTTTTCACCGATATCCAGCGCTTTATCTAAATTAAAGTTTCATCTACTGCGTAGAACACCGTGCATGCACTTGAGCATGGGTGCGGTGATTCAGCTAGCCTTAATTTCAGAATGAAACTGAAAATATAAATGAATAGATAATTTTATTGTTACCAGAATGTTAACGTATGTTTAACAAATAAATAATTCTGATTCTGATTCTGATTCTGAGAATACCTTTTAGATACTAGTATTATAGTTAGTTCTGCCACCTCAATATACATAGAATGAGTGTTTTTGGTGATACTGTGAAGTGGTGGCACAACAGAAATATACCTTCAATTGCTCCTCGTCTTTAAAGTGAGGCTTACGAAGTCTTCAAAATTGGTACTAAATTGATGACTTGCGCGACTAACGACAGACAGCGTGAAGCGACTTTGTTTTATACTATGTATAGATATACGTAGATTATGATACGAGTGTGCTGTATTGGTCATTACCCAAAAGGCGGCATTGGCGCGCGAGCCACAGGCGCGCGCGATAATTTAGCCGAGTGGGTAATGATCAATGCACACGCGTTTCATACGACGTTTTTCAACAAACTTGCGAGGAAAAAAACAGACTTGTTGTAAGAACTTATGCTGGAATAACGTAACTATAGAGATGATAATTTAGATTTGACGGCGCTTCGATGTTTTGAGAGTGTCAAGAAACGTCAAAAATGACAGTGGACATTTGACAAGCGTGAATAGACGTTTCTTCACTCTGACACAACTCCGGGCTCTTTTGCACGCGGCTTTCAGACGGATTGGGACTAATTATTCTAAGGATCGGGATAATCCGTTTGCATCACGCTCAAGCAAAACGTGTTCGGTGGAGTGTCACTGTATTTCGTTTAATTAGAAAGTGCTGATTGTAATTCTTATAATAGTTTGCTAGAATAATAATCGTGCATCGTTGATCATCTTCAACACGTGGTTTTAATTCTCCTCGCCCGCCTACCCACGATAGCTCGGCAGTCGCAATGAACCCAGAATTGATTGATAATGGCCAAGTGCCGTTAGATTTATAAAGTTCAACTGACCTTTGTTTCCAGGTACTGTCAATCGGAGCTACTTTTAAAAACTGTTGTACGTCGGTTTGTGTCAATAGTTCAATACTTTAGACTTTCGTATTTTTTATAACAACAAAACAAAAACGATAACAAATATTTACGGAAAATGGCGCGCTACTTTTTTTTCTGCTAGCGATGCGCACGCAGTTGTAAATAAAGGCACAGGAAAAACCGCTGAACAGCCTATATAAAATATAATAAACACAAAATAATAATTTGAATACGCAAATTAAGATTAATATGTAGTGAAAAATATATAATTTGATGAAATATTATGTTAATGTATCACATTTTATTTATTTACACAGTAGGCATAAAAAAGGCAAGAAGTACCCACGCACAATGGTCCACCTGAAGGAAACCAAACCCCGTAACATAGAACATAGAAGTCAAGAAGTCTCTTTGATGAGATTAAAAAAAGCACAAATCTCTGCTCGAGTTAAAATAGAGAATGCTCATTTAATAGTTTATGATAGTTCATACTAGTTCCATGTACTCAAAGTAAATTTCTTTATACAAATTCCATGCTGCAATGATAGTACTTACTAATTCCATACTGCCATGTCACGTTTCAAAATTTGTCAAACAACAATGGCCGCTAGGAATTGTCTATGGTTTTAGTGATGTGTAGTATGATCTTTTCGTTTTGGTACTTTTGATTTTACGATTTTTTTTGTAGGTAGTGTTTCATCAGTATTTTTTATATTTAGTAACTTTCACATAAAAACAAATCCATTGAAATATGTTCGAAGTTAAAACCGTGAAAACGAACAAGATGGCACGGGTACTTACGTACGTTTGGTATGTCAAAGATTAAAAAAAAAAAACTTATGCTAACCAAATACCTACCTGACAAATAATACGAGACGAGCTTACAGATGGTGTAGCTCACAGACTAGTTAGAGATATGGTGTAGCTCAGGAGTCACCAAATGTTATGATTCGTAACAAATTCAGTGTTAAAGCAGTATAATATTCTAAAACTTGAGGGGTCCCCATAATACATATAGACCTACGACATTATTCAATAAGGAAATAGGACCGCATCTTTAAACGCGGGCTAGCTCCAACAGCATCTTGAAAATCCTAGCCGAAAAACACTTGTTGTTGTCAGTATAATATTTATAAATACATTAAAATAGTTTTTTTTTCAATAAAGGATTAATAAAATACTCCTTGAACAAATAGTCGATAATTATTTAATATGTCAATCACTAACTTTTCAATGACAAGATAAATTTAGACCAGTTAAAAAGGTTGTCGGTTGCCTATGGTCGGTTGTTTGACTTTTGTAAAAATTCTAAATTTATTCCAGTTTAAAAAAAAATAAGAAACACGCTTAGGATGTTAAAGTAGGTGTGATAATACATGTATCCTAATTAGTGCGTATTTAATCAGTGACACATAGATATCGCGTTAAATTCCCAGGCAAGTCCAATGTATAAAGTATTTATTGCAATAATGGGTACAAACAATTTATAACTAATTAATTAATAAAAGTAGCAAAATTATATACTAACTTAACTAAATCTATTTACAAACTAAAATATAGCATCGAAGAATTCATCCGCATCGCTGTCGACTGGTAATGTACCCAAGAGGCTGGCCGCATTGCCACGTTGTATGGCAATGCTTAGCCTCTGCCCAAGGTAAAAACCAGCCCTTGGGTCACGGGAAGTGTCAAATAGCCGTTTGGAGATTTCTTTAAAGAGGCCTCCTTGATCAAGGCCAATGGAATGAAGTTCGTTTTTTAAGAATTTTAGATCATTTAAAACAGTTTCTACATCGCCTCCCAAGGTTCCATCATCAAGGTACCAAACATTAAATTTGGAATTTAGCTGTCGAATGATTGGATGAATGGCTAAACTAAAAATCACTGGCCCGAGGGGGTCACCTTGTTGACAGCCAACAGCAGATTCCAAAAGGTTGTCCCGATACAGTAATTTAGAAGGGTGTCTGTAACATTGCCAAAGGAAACTATAGATTTGGGGTATTTCTTTTTTAGTTTCTGCCAGCAAAGTGTCCCTACTAACTGAATTGAAGGCATTCTTTATGTCAACCTTCAGAATGACCTCTCCTTTACCAGAATTTAGGTAGGTCGACAAAGCGTGTACGGCAGCCTCACAGCCCCCTTTAGAGCCGTAACCTAGCTGCAGGGGCTGAAATTTATCCGAAACCACCTCACCATAAAATTTGCAACAAATCTTGGCTGCCATACGACGGTATGTGGTTCCCACGGCAATAGGACGAATGCCGCCATCCCTCTTGCGCAGGGCGCATAAATTGGCCCCGTACAGAACGTCGATGACGGCCTCGTTCACCTTGCCGGAGAGCATAAGGTTAATCAGAGCCGTAAGTTCCTTCAAGAGCAACTCACCAGCTTCCCCGGCGCCTGAACAGATAAGGTCCTTAAGGTGCTGAGGACTCAGGCCGTCGAGACCGCCAGCGGAGCCACTCCGGAAGGAACAAACGGCTGTGACCAACTCACGACCTGTAATTGTGAGGGAGTGATTATCCGGATCAGGGGGGTCGGGAAAAGAAAGGCCATCCGCTGGGGCAGGGTGTTTGCTCTCCAAAGCTGCGAGCGTTTCTGGAGAACACGGTGCCACCACATCACTACTAAAAAGAATCCTGGCTGCTCCGCTAATGTCACCTTCCCCTAACTTAGATTCTACCAAATGGGATATACCTCTTGAAGAGATATATCTTTGCGTCGGTAATTTTGAATCGAAATTATGAGCCGAAATATTACAGTTTTCTTTAATTTGTGCAGTTAATGTCTTTTTGGTTGCCAAATTCTTCTGTACATGTAGAATTCTGTAAGGGAAGGTGAGTAGCTGTTCCCAAGCACTTTGCGAGTTCTCCCTGGCGGCAAGACGAACGCAGCCTGCTAGGTGTTGAGCCACTAGAGGTCTAGCGCCACGGGGAACTCGCTTTAAAACAGGAATAGAGTTTTTGAATTTTGAAAGGGTTTTCCAAAACGGGTCAAAAGTGGGTGTAGCTGGTGTGATTGGAGTTGTTGAGACAGGGTCTGAGGAAGGTGCATTTGGAGGTGGTCTGTGCACCTTTCCAATATGCACATTCAGGCCCCGCTTACCTTTAAAAAACCGTGCTTGGGTGCACAGCGGACATCTCTCCAGGGTGCTCTGCAGTGATGTCGAAGGTTGACAAGCACTACCACTACCATTCACAACGTCGCTGCTGCCACTAAACATGAATATATATAGTTTAAAACTTAAAGATTAACTTATATAAAATAATAACAATATAAATTAAATTACTGAAAAAAAACACTAAAACGTCTATGTGACACCCGTGACACCGATGACAAATGTGACGGGAGCGACGCAGTCGCGCTGGTGGCCTAGGGCGCCGCGCCTCCGATACATTCCGACGCAGCCCTGGCAACCGATGCCGACTGTCGTCGCGTCCTCAGCGTCGCGAAGATTTTTCTTTACGTAGACCTTAGGTGATTTAAAATGAGGCTATCACGATCTAGGACGGAAGTCTCAGAACTTTCAGAACCTTAATAGGTTTCAGAGTAATCATGTTTTCTTGTACTAGTACTCGTATATTTTACTTTGACTGCTCTCATGTATCTCGTGAATTTTAAGCTAGAGAATTCACTGGAGTATCTCTTTCTTCATTTCTAGTTTTATGTATAGTTCACCGTATCATGGGGTTATCTATAATTCCAGGCAGAAAAATTTCAGCTTTGTCTGTCTTAATTTTCTGTGCTTCTATGTTTTATTTTCTTCTACGTTTCATAATTTTGAGTTAATTTCTTTCCAATGTTAAGTCTTTAAGTCCAATGTTATTGTGTTTAGCGAGTTGCAACCAAATCCTGATTAGTTATCTGTGGCATTACAGCACTAGTCCGATAATATAAAGTAAAAAGCATGCGTTTTTAATACACTGAATTATGACCCTAAAAACAGTTCAATAAGAGCTACTTTACGAGCAAGTGTGTTGAAAACTATTTTATTTAACAATAAAAGCAAAAACTGGGATACATTTTAAATTTTTACAAACGTCAAAGGACCGACCATAGGCAACCAACATCCTTTTTTATCTCGTCTAAATTTATCTTGTCATTGAAATGCCAGTGATTGAAATAATAAATATCGACTTTTTGTTCACGGAGTATTTTATTACTCTTTTATTGAAAAAAAATACATTTTAATGTATTTTCTTTAACAATTGTGTCTTTCTGCTAGGATTTTTAACATGCTGTTGGAACTAGCCCGCGTTTAAAGATGCGGTCATATTTCCTTATTAAATAATTTCGTACGTCTTTATGTAATATGGGGTTCCCTCAAGTTTTAGAATATTATACTGCTTTAACACTGAAATTCGTTATGAGTCATAACAAATTACATATATACTTTCTGAGTTTATCTTGGACATTACTGACATCCGTGAAGGAAAACATCGCGACAAAACCTAGAATTATAGTTAATATAAGTCTGAAATCACCAAACCGTCTTGAGCAACCATGGTGATCAATGCCACGAGCATTGATCACCATGGTTGCTCAAGACTTCTCTGTATGAAAAAAGGCCTTTGCCCTGCAATGGGACAGTAATAGGCTGGTATTATTATTATTTCGTTTATTCGTTGTGGTATTCCATTATTTGGAACCACATCTTTTAGTTTATTTACGTATAAACACGTTACTCTTTCGTTATGTTATTATATTAAACAAACCACCTTTTGATATATTTTCCTATTGATATTCTCTGACACATATATTTAACACACTTTTATATTCTGTAGCACTGTTTACCCCTGTAAAGCATACTTTAAAATATTTCTTGATTGTTTTAGCATCCAAATCCATTTTATATTATTATCTTTCACTTTTGTAAAAAACTTTAGAATATTTATATTCTGACGTTTTCATCTTAAACTGTCATCTGTCGTAATTTACTTTTCTAAAACATAGACAGAACACACCATAGATAAGTACACTCTATATTCTCTCATAAAGTGGGTGTACACACTGAACCTTCGCAATAAGCGTAGATCTAAGATTTCTCCTCTGTAAGCCGTTTTTATTAGTGCTGGTCATATCTAAATTAAGAATTAACTTGAATATGTTTTTTAAAACGTTTAAAATATGACACAGAACGATAAAAACGGTCTTCAAATTTTTCAGTCTAGTCTTGTCTTAGCCCTCGGAGAGTCGAAGTTTTTACTTGAGACAGTTGCTGTTTTTCTGCCCTTAAGTCTGATTTGTTGAACAGTTAGCTACTCGAATATTAGTCTCTTAAAACTAGCATAACTAGCGTGCGCGAGTGTCCTAATTTTATTGTGTAATTTAAACTATCGATACTGAGTGGATTATGTCAATCTGTTAGTTACTCGAATATTAGTCTCATGTAACTAGCATAACTAGCGTGCGCGGGTGTTCTAATCATACTGTGTAACTTGAACTATCGACCCTGAGTGTATTATAACAATAAACATTCTAATACTGTGTAATACCTGTGTTTAATTCGCTCGGCCATCCTGCCTAGCCCTGTAGGAGGTGCTCACTTCTAAAGAACTCTTAACCACGCGGCGTGATACGCCGCGAGCACACGCACACGAAGGCCTCCGACGCTAGACGACGTTACTCTCCGAGAGAGTCCTCCGCAGTCACCTGTGACGCTAGCGCGGTCCTCCCGCTAGGTGAGGCGCCTCAAAGCGCCTCCGATATCTACAATCTCTCAACCTCCTCTCCGTTCCACAGGGTGGATGAATCTCCAAGGTGGATAATCCTCAGCCCAGCCTCCTCCACGCTGCCTGCGGCCTGCCTACCTGACTACCTATCTACCTGCCCACCTGTTCCACTACCTGCCTGTTCCTGCCTAACCCGAGCCTGTCCTGTGTCCTAAACTTACCTTTACTTTTAATTTTAATACCTTTTTATTTTAATTTAATTTGTGACCTACGTTTCCCTCCACGGAGGAAAACGTTACGTTACATCGTTTTGATTCTTATTCTTATACATTTTTAAATATTTCTTAAAATAAAAAACATTTAAAAATATAAAAAATAGAGGTCCGCCGGTGTCGAGAGCAGGGTCCAAGCTACCGGTGGTTAGGGCTGCAGAGACAGGAACCTCCTCACAATGCGAGCTCTATCGAGGAGTACTACCTTCTGAATCAGGCCCTTGATCCAACCGCCTAACGAGAGCCTCGAGAGAGATGTTGGTCGATGCTTTCAGCCATCAGGTCATCGGCCGTTACGACAATCGGCACAATGATAGCCGAGCCTACATTCTTCATGTTGACAACCTCATGTGCTAAGTCAAGATATTTTATTTGTTTCTCTTTCTCAGCTTTCATGAGGTTCCCATCATGTGGAATGGCAACATCGACTATCAATTTCGAGAACTGGGTCTGGCACATACGTGTA
Source organism: Agrochola macilenta (assembly GCA_916701695.1). Lineage (NCBI taxonomy): Eukaryota > Metazoa > Arthropoda > Insecta > Lepidoptera > Noctuidae > Agrochola > Agrochola macilenta. Next base: position 23,909,280 of record OU753556.1, read on the forward strand.
ATATGGTACCTCAGAATCTACAAGTTTATATTTCATAGCAAGTTGCAGGTGAATAATCCTGGCCATTTGGTTATGCCTGTGCAAGTACTCGCCTTTAGCCAGACGATAACAACCAGAGATGATAATGCTGGCCCCAGGCAATAAAGCGGTAATATCAAAAATCTAATTTTACAGGAGAAATAAAAGAAGCAAATTTTTGTTTATAGTGCACCGTACATTGATCCAAAACAAGCGTTCAAAATGTTAAATGAAAGCATTTTTTTTTACCAATTTAACCTTATAAAAAGAATTGTAATGGTATAAATATTTAATGAAATAATTGAAAAAAATGTATAATACAAATTATAGACGATACTGTTTCAATTGCAACATCATTAATGACTTTATAAACACACCGACCACTGAGATTCAAGAATGTAAGAAAATAATACGACGTAATTTCCACATTACATCTCAAGTGTACCAGACGATTACCTACCACCTTCTTCAGGAAAATTTTATTATTGATATAATACGTTTATTTATACGAGGTTAAATTTATTACTTTGTTTAGAAATTTTGTGTAAAGATATTCACCGGTTTTTCTTAGAGTAATGCAATAATACATAACTTAGTCGTAAGAGAATTTTCCATGCATTATAGTTGTTAATGTCATTTATTATAAAAATATAATTATTTAAAAAAACTGAAAAAAATAAGAGTGGTAGACTGATACTCAGAGAAGCCAAAAATCAAATAACATTAAAAAGGGCGTAACCGGTGTTTACCGCTATATTGCCCGGGGCCAGCGATATATCTGATGGACTCACGCGGACGGTGGCATGCCCAACACACATAAACCGGCCCGTCCTTCATAATATGTCTCCGGTAGTTTTTCGTCAAGATAACTTCGTAAAAGGTCACCAAAACGTAGCCAAGATACGGACGCTAGGAAATCTACACCGGGCTCATGAAGACCCCGATAGAAGCGCCAATGGAGCTCCTTGCTTTGCCATACCTCCTTGCGGTCATCTGTAGTAAGTACCACAGGTTTGTGCCAGTTCTCTTTAGCCATGGAGAGTGGGGTAAGCCCCTTGTCTACTGCCAGCACATCACGGTGCATACCCACTTCGGCTTTAAAAAAAAATTCTTTGAGATTGCAGACCTCGCGGTTGTGTACGGTCTTCGCATTTAAAAAGCCTTGACCCCCGCACTTCCGCGAGATGTACAATCTCATCACCGATGATCGTGGGTGATGCATCCTCGGTCAGCAGTGTCTGACCCTCCTATACAGGGCGTCGAGTTCGGTTATTATTATTAGGTATGTGGTTAGAATAAGCAAAATTTTTATAATCTTTGACATACCAAACGTAAGTACCCGTGCGTGCGATTTTTTTTTAAGTTTTCAATATTTTTATCTAATTTATTTCGATTATAGTTTGTAACTACGGGTTTTTTTTACCAGTGCAAAATTGTATTGTATTTATATCTTGCTTGTTTTCACAATTTACCATAGGAACATATTTCAATGGATTTGTTTTTTATTTGAACGTTAGTCAATATAAAAAATACTGATGAACCTACAAAAAAAAATTTGGCAACTAAAAAATACTTAACGAACCAAATTATAGAAAATTGTAACAATTCGACCCTAATTTTAGATCCAAAATTACCTGCATTCAATAACCAATCACGAAAAAGCTTATGTTCACATGTGGAATCCAAATTAAGTGAAGGTGACATCAGGAGACCGGCCAGGATACTGTTCAGCAGCGATGTGGTGGCGCCTTACTCTCCAGAAACACTAACAGCCCTAGAGAGTAAACATCCAGCGCCTGCGGATAATCTCACCTTTCCCGATCCCCCCGACCCTCCCGACCTAAATTCAACCTTCGTAAATGTTTCGGCGCCCCAGTTGATTGCAGCCGTCGGCTCCTTCCGGAGCGGTTCCGCTGGCGGCCTCGACGACCTGACTCTACAACATCTAAAGGATCTATTGAGTTCAGGCGCCGGGGATGCTGGTGAGTCGCTTCTGAAGGAGCTTGCGGCCCTGATTAACCTCATGCTCACCGGCGGTGTGAACGAGGCTGTCGTCGATGTATTATACGGGGCCAACCTATGTGCCTTGCGCAAGAAGGACGGCGGCATTCGTCCCATCACCGTTGGATGCACCTACAGGCGTACGGCAGCCAAAATATGCTGTAAGTTTTACAGTGAATCCCTCACAACCAAGTTTCAGCCCCTGCAGCTTGGTTTCGGCTCGAGAGGGGGCTGTGAGGCCGCCGTGCATGCCCTTTCCACCTTTTTGAACTCGAACAAAGGTGAGGTTATCCTCAAGGTTGACGTTAAGAATGCCTTTAACTCTGTAAACAGGGACACTTTGTTGGCTGAAATAAAAAAGAACTACCCGAAATTTATGGTTTTATGTGGCAGTGGTAAAGGTACCCCTCTAAATTATTATACAAGGACAATGTTTTGGAATCTGCAGTAGGGTGCCAACAAGGTGATCTGCTCGGGCCAGTCATTTACAGCTTGGCTATTCATCCAATTATCCAGAAACTAAATTCAAAATTTAACGTATGGTATTTAGATGATGGAACACTAGGAGGTGATGTAGACACCGTTTTGAACGACTTACAACTCCTCAAACAACAATTTAAATCCATTGGCTTGGACCTTAACCCATCAAAATGCGAAATTTACCTTTCTGACATTACCGACAGACAATTGACCCTTGAGAAATTTAATGCAATAGCCCCACAAATCAAAATTCAAAAAAAAAGTTCACTTCAGCTCCTAGGTTCCCCAATTTTAGAAGACAGCTTTTCTCCCTTCATCGACGAAAAAATCAAAAATTTCAACGACATTTCGGACAGACTCTCTAAAATTAACTTACATTCGGTTTTCACCCTGATCAGATACTGCTGTTTTGGTCCAAATTTCATATATTTTCTACGCTCTTCACCTTTATGGAAGCAGCCACACCTCTTGGACAAAATTGACCAAATTATTCGCAGCACCCTAACATCCATTTTAAATGTGACCTTGGACGACCTGGCGTGGCTGCAAGCCACACTACCCATCCATTTCGGTGGCCTCGGTGTCCGCAAAATTACAAGAATTAGCTTACCCGCGTTCCTGTCCTCTGTCCACAGCACTGAAAAGTTGACCGGGAAAATTTTAGCCCCCTGCCTGGTCGACTCTGAAGTGCCGTGCTTGACTGATGCGGAGAACGCCTGGAAAACGGCTTGCCCGAATACAGATCGGCCCGTGAACCTGTCCTCCCAGAGGCAGTGGGATGAGCCGCTCTGCAGATTGGTACGGAACAATCTTATTAATACGTCCACCAATACTGCTGAGCGTGCCCGCCTGCTGGCTGTGGGTGAGTGGGAGTCGGGCCTTTGGCTTCAGGCGCTACCGTCACCGAACATAGGCACTATGCTGGGTGACACCACTTTCCGGCTCGCTACCTGTCTGCGTCTGGGCGCTCCTTGTGTGGCCCCGCATCGCTGTCAATGCGGTGAAGCAGTCGACTGTCTCGGACACCATGGTCTATCCTGCAGTAAAAGCGCAGGCCGGAAAGCACGGCACGCCAGCATTAATGACATCATCCGTCGTGCTCTTGTCACCGCCGGGGTGCCAGCTGTTCTAGAACCCAACGGCTTGGCACACGACGATGGGAAGAGACCAGACGGAATGACCATAATGCCTTGGAAGGTAGGTAGGCCATTGGTGTGGGATGCAACGTGTGTTGACACCCTTGCGCCATCCCATCTTCCTAGCACGGTGGGCTGTGCTGGGGCTGCTGCTGCAGGTGCGGAAAACCTCAAACGGCGCAAATACTCCAATCTTATTGGGACTTATATGTTTGAGCCGTTTGGGGTTGAAACACTAGGGCCATGGGGTCCGAGTGCCCACTTAGTCTTTCAAGACATCGCAAAGCGGTTGGTCGACTCTTCATGTGACCAGAAGGCTGGCCTATTCTTCGGCCAGAGAATCAGCATTGCCATACAACGTGGCAATGCTGCCAGCCTTTTGGGCACTTTTCCTGTTGACAACGATGCGGACGAATTTTTTAATGCCCTATGATTGTTCCCGCCCCACCCCTTTCTTATATACTTGTACATATTATTATTATTATTTTAAGTCTGTTAGTTTTTAAATTGTTTCATAGTTAAATAATAATAAAATATTACCCGATCTGCATGATGATGGCAGACAGAATCCACCGAGTGCTATCTGTTGCTGATATGGATCAGGCTGAAAACTAGTGTCACTAGTATATACCAATTTTTCGTTATTATTACGTCATCATCTTAAAACGAAGCTTAATATCACTTCAAAATAATGAGGTCACAAAAGTGGAATCAGAAAAAATATTCCATCCAAACAAATCCACCGTCTCGTTATATACAACCGAATCTGACAAACGATATTAATGTAGGAAAATATTTATTTTTCACTGTAATGGAAATATCGTATTTTTAATCATATATCAACAGTAGGGATCTGATCCTTCTAGCTTCGGGTGTGGAGTGACCCGGTGGTTCGGAAGACAAATAAGGTTGGTATGAGTGTTTAACCTAACCCTCACATGGTCTGGCGGGCGCTGGGCTCTGATTAAAGGCCTGTGGACCATCCTTTTATTTGGCGACCCGACAACGTCGCCGGAGGCTTCCTCGAGACTTTGATTACAGAGCTAGGAATTGTTCGAGATCGCCTTAACTGTTGACTGGTGATCAGACGGTATTTACGTCCATGCATGTAAACCTACGTACCTAATTCTTTGTTGTCATTTATTTCTTTAGGGACCACTCATATTGAAAGTAATCTAATAGCTAACCACTAGTTAACTTTAATATTAGCATTTTGCTCTAACCTCGTAAATCAGATTGCGGCTTAAGTCCTCTTAAACTATTAAAAAGCTACTAGTTGATAACATTCTAACCGGAAATTTCCAGATCAAACATTGTATCTAGGCACCCGTAGTCCTCCAACACATGCAAACCTTAATAAGGGGATCCTTAATCATCCCCATAAGCTTCTAACCCTTAAATAGCGGCTGGGAGGCTAGTCTGTTAGGCCTAAGTACAAGGTTACATGGACGGTGAATTTACATATGTCGGAGGCCTGTGTCTATAGATATCTGAATGTATCACATTAATAATGTCAGTTTTTTTTTCTCTTTATTTATTAGGGACTTGTACCATTAACAGGTCATGTCAGCCCCATAATGATGTCTTATTATCAAAGTTAGCGAAAGTTGGCTGCACACCTAAATTGCTCCAATTCTTCGCAAGCTATATGAGGGACAGGAAACAGTATGTAGAGTACTGTGGATTCCGGTCACAGCCTTATTTCACTAGGTCGGGAGTGAGTCAAGGTAGCAATTTAGGGCCGTTAGAATTTATAATAATGATTAATGACTTGCCTGACGTTATAAGAGATGCCAGGTGTCTGCTATTTGCGGATGACCTCAAGTTGCTGCTGGCTATAGAAAATGAGGACGACTGTCACCGCCTTCAGCAAGACATTGATCGAGTAGTGGAGTGGAGTCGAAAGAACAAACTGCAATTCAATGTAACGAAATGTTCAGTTCTAACATTTTGTATCGCAAGAGTACGACTCCACCACAGCTACAAAGTGGACGACGTGCCTATGAAAAGGGAGGAGGAAGTGCGAGACCTTGGTGTTCGTAAACTCAATTGAGATTCCGGGAGCATATAATCAATGTCTGTAAAAAGGCTTACAAGCGACTGGGATTTGTGCTTCGCAGAGCGGAAGGTTTCACATTTCGGCCATTGCGGCATTGTATGACGCTCTAATATGGAGTCAGTTGGAGGGCAATGCGGCAGTATGGGCTCCATATGAGACTAAATATAGTCTCATGTTGGAATGCATACAAAACAAGTTCACTAGATACATATACCTACGGGCGGCGGTATGCAGTGTATCCCTTTTACCCCTTGATGTATCCAACCTTGTTTGTGCTGGGCATGGTTGGATACAACAAGTTGGAAGGAGGGATCTAGCACTGGCGTCGTATATGCTTGGAGTGTTCCGGGGTAATATAAATAATCCGGGTGTGCTACAGGGGATAGGCTTGTATGTGCCAGATGGGTACGTGCAGCGCCGACGACGGCCCAACTTGTTCGCGGTGCCGCGCGGTCGAACTAAACTGTTGGACAAGGTCCCTCTGACGAGGACAATGCGCACACTAAATTTGGTTGCCGTCAAAATTGATACTTTCTCATGTTCACTGAGCGAGTTCGCAAGGGTAACGTTACACATGTTATGTTTTTAATTTGTAAATCTATGTAATAGTATTATGTTGTAAATTTATTTGATAGACTGTTAAGTAACTACACTACCGAATTGGGACACTGTAATAGTAGCGTATGTACTCGTATCAATCAATCTGCCTAGCCTTTTCCCAACTATGTCGGGGTCGGCTTCCAGTCTAACCGGATGCAGCTGAATACCAGTATTTTACATGGAGCGACTGCCTATCTGACCTCCACAACCCAGTAACTGGGTAATACGATACCTCATGGTAAGACTGGTGTCAGACTTTCGGGCTTCTGATGACTCGTAACGACTGTCAAAGATCCACGAATGACAGCCGGGACCAACGGCTTAACGTGCTTTCCGAGGCACGGAAGATTCTCGGTATGTAAAGATGGTCACCCATCCACTGACCAACCCCGGCAAGCGTAGCTTAACCTGATGGATCGACCAGTGCGGCTGTTGTTACTTAGCCACGAGCTCCTCCGAGCGTATGTACTCGTATGTAATAAATAAATAAATAACTATAGACACAGGCCATACATAAAATTGATTAGTGTCCGTGTAGTTTCTTGCCCGTTCTTCTCCACAGGAACCTACTACGCTTTGGAATGGGCAACTAGTTTCATCTTTCTGAATGAGCGACTTCTTTGACAATTCAAAGTGCCTGTAAATGGTGTAATTGAAATAAATGCTTTGAGTTTGAGTTTTGAGTTTGAGCATTGTTGGCATTGTCGGTATTCTTACTTTGACGCTGGACAGGACTTTTCATAATAATTCGAACAAATGTTATTTCGGCTAAGTGTAACTTCGGTAAAAAGTTTTTCGACCAAATAAAACGTTGGAGTAACGAAAAAATTCGAATTGATAATAGGTCAACTGATAAAGTGGCAGACGTGACTTCAATGAAGTAAAAAAAACCGAAACAATAATAGTTGAAAAGTTTTAGGTGAAATGAAATTCGGTCAAATATTTTTCGAACTTATGATAGGTAACCGTGGTTTCATCAAGGAAATTAGCATGAATTAAGAAAGGCATGTAGGCTTGCATCAGGTCCACTTTCATACCACTCGTCATAGGAAAAGCCACTTAGCCACCCTGGTGTATGCTGTTTGATGAAGACATTATTGTCGACGAACATGGATCTAAGATCCAGAGCAAAGTCGAGCAACAGATGCTGGAAAATATTAGTTTAGAAATCATTAGAACCAAAACAGAAAACATGATCTGCAATTTCGGCGTTCTCTACAGTTCCTGAAGCATAACGCCACGCCGCCGATAGCATGCTATTTCGGGGCTGCTCAAAATGGCAGCAGGTTACGGGAACAATTATTATAACTCTGTCATTTTCCTTTTGAGTATAAATGTAAGTGAAATATTAGTGGATTGTGTAAATATGTCAATTCAAAAAGTAGATGATAACTGAAATAGCGCCTAACAAAGATTGAGAAAAGATATGAAATGCTGCGTCAATCTCAAATAAATTGGTATGACAGCAGGAGAATGATAATAATTCCGACAAAAAGGAAACGATTAAAAAACAAAAGGTGTGCAATTCACACGTGGTAGAAGCGAAACCTTCAAAAATGTTGGCACACGCCGGTTCTAAACATTACAAGAATCCTCTGTCTTGCTTCCTATCTCATTTTCTCCCACGTTAAATCTTAGGAATTTATGTGTCTGTCTCTTTTTATTGTCGCTTTTTCGTTTCATCGACTTTCAAATCACAACGATGCTAAAGAAGTTTTCACTTTAAAAAAAAAACTTATATGTTAAAATATGAAAATGTTTCACCAACTCACAAAAACTAGGTAATATTGTATTTAATTGATTTTTCTATCTTTAACAGAGATTGTTAAAAGTTGATTAAGCAAATAATATTAAAGAATCCACACATTGTAATACAGAGAAAGGTAATTTAATAAAGTCCTTTACAATAACAATGAATAAATAATTTTATAATACGTGGTAATAGGAGTAAAGTAGACACAATAGTATAGTTCGCTAATGATGTGTAACAAAGCCTGATTGTTTGTGATTAAAATGTCATATTAAATAAATTGTTTTATTGTCACATATCGACGGGAAAGAGTTAAAACTAAATATAATGTGCAGGGCAATTACCGACCCATATACATCGGCAATAGCTGCAACTATTAAAATCATTGAAGCTATTACCGCTCTATTGAAATTTCAAGTTTTATCCTATTAAATTACTTAAACTTCATGAAATACTATACCAAATGAAGAATTTACACTTAAATGAACACATTTAATAATACAGAAAAATTGCAGGTTTCGTATATTTCTGTAAAGTAGTCTTAAGCAAAAATTAGATGTGCTTGCCTGTAAGAACAAGGACTTGTACCACACGGCCGATGAGCGCTCTGTCGTCACAGAAACTAACGAATTTTGTCTCTTTCCCGGAATGCCGCGTACACTAACGTCAGTATTTGCGATGCTCAATGAACAAACATGCGTGTTTCGGCAAGTGTTTTCAGCATAAATCGTTTCAGTAGTATAAAAATTGCAAATTAATGTAATGGATCGGTAATATTTAAATCTGACCCAAATACCACCTATGATGTATAATTCGTGAGATAGCGACAAACTCCGCGTGGTAGCTCGTAATGAATGCAAACAACATTAATCTGTGTCACCACTCCAGTTCTTCATGGTTCTCTAGTACTTTTATTTTACACTAAAATCTTTTGCTCTTAAAATCTCGAGGGAGCACTTAACTTAATGTTTTAGAATTTACATTATTATGGAAATAACATGCTGTAATACGAATTGTAAAACAGTGTTTTGTTGGTTTGTTTGTTTAATTTCAAACACGTTAAGAATCTCGCACATAACACATCTGGAAGAATAATAATTGATAAATTAAGTATTTGTCTAAATATCTTACAAAAAAACCCACTACGACCTTTTTTGGGTACAAAGTTGCCTTTGCTAGATGTGATTAAAATTGATATTGTACATAATCAGAAGACAAACCACAAAAAAATTAAAGAAGACTTACTTCACAATTACAATATTCTGAATATTAGATTTCTTTCACTATCTTCACAAAGAGACAAGCAATAACACTCATTCCAGGCTTTGCAAGTAAAAAATTGTTTCACGCTCACAAAAATACGCTGAGGGAACCGCCGCCGCCGTGTTCGACTCAAACGGAACGCAACGTCAGCACTTTTATTTGTACAAAGCATGGATACTTATGTAAGTATAGTATGTAACGCTAACGACGCTCCGTCCTGTGAGTAGAACGGATATGTCTGGCTCTGTTTTCTGTTTTAATTAGATTTAAATTTTTGTTATTTTTGCAACGTTATACTGAGAGAAACTATGAAAAACAAAATGCTATTATTTATTAGTATTTATTTAGTAATTATTAGAAAAACAAAATGGGAAAGGGGTATAGTTCTGATAAAATGATAGAACACGTTGACTAGGGATTTTTAACGTCCTGTGGCGAGATGAATAAGTAATTCGTGACTTTCAATGGATCGCAACTAAGCAGCTAAAACAGGACAACTAAGCTTGTTTGTAGGATATGCAATGAAATGCGGGACCGCAAATATATAAACAAGCTGAAGTTTTTGCACGACACAACCGCAGGTCTCCCACAAAAAGATAACAGAAATATTAATCCTACCCTCGTCTTCCAAATTGCAGACACACCATTTTAATTGTACCATCAAGGATACACCAATAAAACACCGTCAACGCTGACAAACCCCCATTACAAAGACACAGCGTTGAATTTCGTATGATTTATTAAAATTAACTCGTTACACCGCGCGGACGACGCCGGAATAAAAAATATATAAATGGCTACTGATTAATCAACACCCTTTCGGTTTCATCCGAATTTGCCATACCCGCTCGTGGGGCCGCAGAATGTTCCTAGAATGTTGCTGTTAATACGAATATAGAGTTGAATTTTAAAGTTATTTATTCATCTGGAAACGAGCGATGATTGACCATTATTAATGTGCCGAGTTAACTGCTAGTTAGAGTATAAGGGGTAATAAATTTTTAGATGCTTTTAGTCTGATTTTCTCGGTGTATTAAATTTTTCCTTATAAGAGGATGAATTTTCTGTATATTTAATTAATTATACTCATTTTGCGAGAATAAATACTTAATATGGGTCATTAAATCTTAGTATTTCTATATTTAGTATTAAATGCGTAATTTTTTTCTTTTTTGTGGAGAATTAATCTTTTATTACGAGTCATAAAATGTTTGACGATTGTAAGAAATATGCGCTTATGATGTTTTATCGGGGTCATTTATTTTTTGTTTTGTAGAGTTGCTTCCCCTTTTGAATTTTTTCTGACATTACGAACTTCATATTTATTTTTTTATATCTAAGTTTTATTTGTTTAATACTCCAATAAATAATTATGATTTTCTTTCATTTTGTTAGTAAAATTCTATTAATCTCTCAAATACATTGCAAACTTTAGTTTATACTAAATTAAAAGGATTTTTTCAATGGTTGTAAATGTGAGTACTATGGAGCCGTTTATTATGTTATTATGATATTCGTATATGTTGACTGGAAAGAGCATGGCAGTTGAGAGTATGTCATGCTGACTTAAATGTTTCGCTGATGGTGGCGAGTGTATTGGATCATTCGGTTCCCTACAAAATGGTTGAGCTGGATGGTGCTGATCCACGCGACGTGGTCGTGAACGGGCGCCGTCAGTTGAGATTGGTCATCTCTTATCTGCCAAGGCATATTTTTAATATTATATTTTGATTGTTACCTTTGTTCTCACATATAGAAGCAACAATAATAATGTACCAAGGATTTTGAATACTTAAAAGAGTCTCCTTAGAGTTTCTTGCCCGTTTTTCTCCATATAGATCTACGTTTTGGAATAAGCAACTAGCTTCAACTTTCTGACTAACTGGCCGACTATTTGACAATTCAAAAGTAAATGGTTTAATTGAAATAAATGCTTTAAGTTTGAGTTATTTTTTTTTTAACCAACTGGGTACAGACAGTGCCACACAGTGAGCAACTTTAGCGAAGATGTAACTGGCCACTCATCGGAAATTAATCTAATTACCTATCAGAATCAAGCTATCTACACGAGTACTAAATTAGTCACAATACTCTTTTCTCTCCGTTAATCCATACCCACGACAAAAAAGCCCCAACAATTTAGCACTAAATGAAAACCTTTCCGAGTTATCTAAAATCATTTTCTGTGAGCCGTTGACTGACTTTGACAGGATCCTTATAACTTAATCAGAGTGACTAATTAGTCTGAACAAAAAGCGGCGCGACGACGACCGGTCGCCGGCGACGGGTGCTAGCAGCGACAAGCGATGAGCAACGGTAGCAATTCATAATTTGTGTAAAAACCACGCGTTTATTAGTGAACGAGCCGTGGATTGATGAAGTGGTGGGGATGTGAGTGTGAGCACGAGTGTGAGTGTAGCGAGTGCCCAGTGGGGGTACCTGCAAGCTTGGTTGTGGTATTTTCGAAAGAATTGGTTTTACGATATCTGGCTTATACTTATAACAAAATGATTGATTTGATTTTAATCGAGGTATAGCGAAAAATATAGAAATATAAGCTATAGATAATATACCTCTATTGAAATCATTACATACATATTTTATAACCCAGACGTCCTAAAATCATTTTACATTGCGTTATATGTATCCAATTAAACAGTCGGTAAGCAAAGGGTTTAATTCAATGAACACATTAATAGAGACTAACAATAAAATGTATCATCAATAGCTATTGATCATTTAAAATAATAAACCTCTAAAACATAAATTATATTTATAGAAATTAATAGGAACTCCATTTTCGATTCATACATAATTTTAACTATCCACTCGAACTAAAGCATTTTCACGAAAAACGTTAGCCAGAACGCTGCACAAATCAATCCAATTTGCCTTTTCATTTATAACTAACCGAATTCCAACTATTCCCGCAATAGGCTGAATACCAACAATTGGTTTCGGCCTAATTCAGCGAACAATTGACGCGCATTCGGCTCGGAGCGACAAAAAGCCGACGCTATCTCCGGTGGCCGAGTGTTTTTGCTGAGCAGCTACTTACCGCTTTTGTGAGCCAGCCCATCGGATGGAAACCCGCGATAAATGCCACCTAAGAAAAATAACCGCCGGTTTTTGTGGCGCGACGAATGGATCTGGGAAATGGCGTCGCCGAGTTGCAGATATCATCTTTTTTGTTGAAACGCACCTGGGCTATCTGGGTTTTTCGTCTAAATAGGGATGGGACGCGTCGCTGATTGATGGTGTGAAGACCCAAAAGAAATATTATGCGTACTTATTTACGTATTCGGGGGGAGGGAAATGAATTGCCTGACATTGTCCTTCTAGTCTAAGATCAGGCTGCGAGATTACGACATTCATAGAGTTTTTAAACAAAATCATTTTTTTTTTCATAAATTTATGAATGGGGGGGACCATATTTTTGCCGGGGTGCCTATCAAAATGTGGCCACAAGTATTTTTAACTAGCAGCGCCCCGCGGTTTCACCCGCGTAAGTCCCATGGGAATATCGTAACATGTGCCATCTGTAATCTTTGACAACTCAGTCAAGTCATGGTGATGTGTGTTACTATGACCTGAATGCAGATTTCCTCAATAAACTTGACCGCCTTCTAAATAATTGCATTCGATTCGTTTTCAATCTTCGTAAGTATGACCATGTATCCGCGCACCGATTGCTTTTAAAGTGGTTACCCATTCGACAGCGCAGAGAGGTGAGGGCTCTGTCTATGTTGTTCTCTATTCTCGACAAACCCACCTCTCCTTCTTACCTGACTTCCCATATTCAATACTTATGCTCTGCCCATAGCAAAAATCTTCGTTCCACCAACAATCGTCTTCTACGATGTCCTTCTCACCGCTCTGGTTTCATTCACTCTTCTTTCTTTGTCCAGGCGGTCTTTCTTTGGAATGCGCTACCTCTGAATATCAGGACGGCAACCAGTCGGTTGTCTTTTAAAGTGAAGGTACGTGAGCATATACGCAAGAAGTTGGCTGAAACATCCCAGCGGTGATTGGCTGGATTCGTTTTCTCCTCTACTGATCGTTATTTCTCCTCTACCGATCGTTATTTCTCCTGACAAAGTTTTTCTGTTTATACTATGTATATGTATGTATATATGTATGTATTTATCCTTGTATTTTATAGTTAATTTCGTGTTATCTATCCCTTATGTTGCACCTGCCATGTTTTGTCTCTGCACCACCCTAAGGTTGACTGGTAGAAAATGCCTCAGGCATTAAGGCGTCCGCCTTTGTACGGTATTTTATTTTTACTTGTGCATAAAGTTTTAATAAATAATAAATAAATAAATATCGGGATAAAAAGTATCCTATGTGTTAATCCATGTTATAAACTGTTTGCCAAATTTCATCCAAATCCGTTCAGTAGTTTTTGCGTGAAAGAGTAACAAACACCCATACATCCACCATACTCACAAACTTCCGCGTTTATAATATTAGTAGGATTAAAATAATATTAATTGATTTTTGGAAAAAAAAAACATTCACTTGTTTTTTAAATAAAGTTTAATCCACGTCATAGGAATGAATGTAAAGATCTTGAAAAGCTATGGGTGCCTTTGCGCACTTGGCCGGAACCTCTTCGCAGCCAGGTGTTAACAGGTATCATTTTGTGACCATTATACGTTCATGACATTATATTAATTATTTTGATATCAAATTAAAGCAATTTTTTTCTGTATATGATGGAATAAGTCTGCATATGTAAAAGGGGCCGCAAATAGGGGTTGCCAGCTGTTGAAGATAGATTAGAGTGAAAGAGAACTCGTGCGCAACATCGCTCCTCAGACGAGGATGGCGATTGCCAGCTGTACGGGTTTTTAAAGCCATTGCACATGCGTCAAAAACTAGTGTTCTCAATAAATGGCGCAAACAGTAGTAGGAACGACTTTATAATACTCAAAAAAATATATAACTATATATTCATAACATTTTTTTTTTCGTGGATGTCGGAATATATCCCACGGGGAACAATCACATACCTAATAGCCGAGGAAAAGCAGGAGCATTTTATTAATAAATTAATATAGGAATATTTTAGATTATATTTGTATTATATTTACATGGTGAAATTAATTTGTAAAGTTATGTCTAACGCCGATAAAAAACGAAGAATCATGCAAAATCTATCAAGCATATTTTTCTGAAACCTCCACCATTTTAATAGATTTAAATAATTTAATTATTGATCTTCTAATATACGTGTTTTATTAAAATACCTTTTGTTTTATGTATAATGAAATGAAATGAAATGAAATTGTTTATTCTGTAAATAGGATATCGGAATCACTTTTACACGTCATATAAAAAATATTAAAATATAAGCTAGGTGAGGTCGGTGTTTCCTATCTGACTACTCTGAAAAGAAAGGCCGAAACAAACTCAGAAGTCGCAGTCTCTTTTAAAGTCCAGACATAATCTTGGTCAAGCCATGTGAGGACCATGTAGATTAGTGTCTATGTGATTAGTGTGTAAATGGTCTATTGAGGAAAGAACCACACAGATTTGAGTGGACCTGTCCAGTCAGTGCAAGCATTTGTCAATAATCGTGGAGCTCAACTCAGAACTTAAGGAGCTCAACTCGATGGACAATACCAAGGAAAGGATATTTGGGTAGGCCGTATCAACTACTCAAACTGCCAGACCATCATTAAAACTGAGAAAGAAAAAATAAATGAAAAGGAAAAAAAATATCCACATAGTCCTCACATTCACAATAATTAAAATAATATAATACTTTACAAAGTAATCGTGTCATTTTGAATATAATTTTCAACAATGTCAATGTGTAATAAAACTGATTTATTGTGATGAATAACTAAAATGTCAAGTTTTATGGTTTTATCACAAGGCTTAGCAGAGCGAGCAGCTTCTTTAACTTCTAAATAATCTGACATTTTATAGTACTCTTTTTTACAAAGTTACGTAATACAGCTTTTAAATCGTTTAATGGGTAAGTTTCGAATGACAATGGGAAGTTTGTTGTAAAAGCGTATACATTGACCCATGAACGAGTTATCTACTCTGTGAAGACGTGTGTAATGTACAGCACGGTTGTTTATTCCTGGTATTTAAACTATGAATATCGGACATTCTTTTCATCTTTTTTCATTTCATCATTTTGGATAAGGATTAATACCGGTCAAAATAGCTTCAGAAATAACAATGAAATTTTTATCAAATTCTGAAAGATAGTATCTCTTACGGTTTATGCGGCCCACGCCAGTAAAGCTCCCAGTTGGCATGTTTTTTTCTAACATCTTCAACAATAATCGTCATATTTCAGCCAATTTATACGAAACCGTAATGAATTATACACCAAAACCTTTCGCATGTATCACTGCGTTCATTGGTGAAAACCGCTTAAAAATCCGTTTGGTAGTTTTTGATTATTTTGACAACCTTCTTCGAGATAAATCGAAATTGCTGTACTGGTTAAAAACAAGCGAGTAGCCGGCCGGCAATGTCACTATGAAGAAAAACCGGCCAAGTGCTTGTCGGACCACGCACAATGAAGGGTTCCATAGTTGGGATGATTTTTTCGCAAGAACAAACTTAACTTTGTAGTTTGAAAACATGTTGTCCCATACATTCCGTATGGGAGAACATGTTTTTGCAACCGCAAATGTAAGTTGGTCGATTATTACTCGTTAACTTATAAAGCCTAATTAGCTGTGATAGTTTTTCTTTTAATTTCGTTATATATACTAGGGCCGTGATTTTTTTCACATATCCAAAACCAACCATTAAATTAGCTGGCAGGGGAGGGGACACTTGACTCTAACAAAAATTTGCACTACTTAATATTTCGCGAACGGATTCTTAAATCCAAAAATGGTTTTCACAAACTTTCAATATTTTTGAACGACCTTTCCAACGATACCCACACTGTGGGTTAGACGAGAAAAAAAAACATCCTCACTTTACGGGTAGGGGAGGTACGAGTACCCTAACAAAAAAAAAATCCTTATTTTATTTCACCACTTTGTCGGCTTGATTAATATGCCAAATTACTGCTTTCTAGTATTAACCGTCAAAAAAACATTCCTTAACAATTTTGTGTGGTACGAGAGCCCACGATCAAAACCATATCACATCGTTTTACGGCCAAAACCATATAAAATCATTAGTTTAGATGATTCTCAACCTGACTCGTTGGGCAGTACCGGTCAGAAACGAAGAATTATTCATGTGTAAATAAAACTGTTTATGATCATAGTTTGAATTATTTATGGTCACCGTATACACTATATTGTTAACGCTCAGTCCACGTGTGACACGCAAAATGTCTGAAAACAAACTTTTTCGAACCTAATAAAATTACGAAACCTATGTACATTTTTAATATTCAGACATATTGTGATGAAACCATCTGCCCATTCTTTTGACTTAGTAGAAATGGGCTCCCGTAAAACTGGTACGTTTCTGACTGTACAGGTTGAGAATCATCTAAACTAATGATTTTATATGGTTTTGGCCGTAAAACGATGTGATACGGTTTTGATCGTGGGCTCTCATACCACACTAAATTGTTAAGGAATGTTTTTTTATTAATTTCTTTGGAAATACTGAATGTATAGGATGTTGGATTATGGCAATATTTAGTAGAAATTTCTACTAAATATTGGTGCTATTGTTATACGATTTGATCAACTAGTTTAGTAGCTACGTACATATACGAGGAGCCACATAAAATGTGTTGTATCAGCGAAATTATATAGTTTTTCCATTTAATTTTTACTGTACAAATTAAACCACATTTGCTACTAAATTATACTAAAAATCTGTTGCAATTGGTTGATTACTTTCCAAGAAACAGCGCGGTGAAATTTATGGATTTTTATGAAAAATCAAAGCATTGTAGCTTTCTCAAATTCAGCCCTACAAAACCCTTTTTTTTTGTACAGGCTACGCATAAGTACCTACTACTAAATCCTACAAAATTTTCAAAAATATCCGTTGGCTAGTTTTCGAGTTCTAAGGTGGCTCCTCAATTCAGACGTCTGGATTGAGGAGCCACCTTTAATGTCTTATAACTTTTTAAGGGTTTTACTACAAATTCCAGGATCCGGCCTACAAAATCGGCTAATTTACTACTAAATATTGGTAGTACCCTCGTTCAAATATGAGACATGGCTCCTCAATCCAGACGGACACGGCATAAAGGGCGTGCCCGCTTACTTATAGTTGTAACTGGAAGTTATATATGATAAACTAGGAAGTTATAAATGGTAAATAATTAATAAACTTCATGAACGTATAAATGTTACAAAATGATACCTGTTTACACCTGGCTGCGAAGAGGTTGCGGCCAAGTGCGCAATGGCACCCATAGCTTTTCAAGTTCTTTACATTACTGTGACGTGCATTATATTTTATTTAAAAAAAAAGATTTTTCTTTTTTTCCCAAAAAATCATTTAATATTATTTTAATCAAAAATACTTGCCACATTTTTCAAGGCACCCCGGCAAAAATATATTCCCCCATTCATAAATATATGTAAAACATAGATTTTGATTTAAAAACGCTATGAACGTAGTAATCTCGCAGTCAGATCTCGTACTATTCTGATTGAGTTGTGATGTTCTGAATAGATGTATCATTGTCTGCTTTGCAATTTCAGATTAGGTTCATCTGTTTTTCAATGTAATCTCCGTGAAACAGACCAAGATTAGGTACAAAACCTATGACATTAGAAAAAATATTTCTTTGTACAGTATTGTACTTATAATAAAGCTACAATGCTATTGAAAAACAAACGACACTCAATGACCGTATCGATTCCCAACAAAATAAGATCACAAAAAACGAACCAACAAACATAGAGCAAAAACGAAATTCATTTACCGTTAATCCCAAAATACAATTGAAAAATATAATATTTAGGTCCACACAGACGGGATTCTGCTGCGTTGCGTTAAAAGTTGGGAGTCCATCGACCCGCGAGCGCGACCGAGCAAATATTAACTGTTGCACGGGTTCAGTACCCACAAAAGAAAATAGTTAAATTTTACAAGTTTGCTAAGAATTTTAGTTTCAAAAGCGTTAGGGGGTTGCATAGAAGATGTGTGTGCAGAGCGACTCGACTCTATTATATTTTTCTTTTATGAACACTTATTCTTTATTTTCCATTCAGACTAGATTTTGGTATTTTGTTTTTATTAAGTTTTTTTTTTCTTGAATAAAAGAACCACAATTCACCAATTTTCAAATGCCACATATAAAAAAAAATACTTTTATTTCATTAAAAGAATATAAATTTCCAATCTAATTCAGTTTTAGCTATATAATTTTATTAATATTCAGAGTAACCCTCATACATAACTACGACGTAGCAACGTCTCAAGTAAATGGCGCTCGTTCACGACTGCAGTGCGGCTTACTGTCTAAAGCGCCTTTAAGAATACAATTTCAGTAGCATTTTAAGAATTTAATTGTACGCATTTATATTCACAATTAAACTAAACTGCACCATAATTTTATGAATTCCCTTTTAAAATTCTAAAGCCAAGTTTGAACTGAATAGTACTTGGTTTTATCTAAATGAGAGTAAGGTATAATGGTTTCAGTTCTAATGTCAACATACCAGAATGAAACGAATCTTTGAAGTTTTAGAACAAGTAAATATTGTACCTTTCCGAACCTAATGCTCATGCTAGACCAACAAGTCAGTTATAATAACTGACTGAATAAACAGAAAATAAACTGATATGCAGACAAGGTATTATCATCCTTCTATTATGATACTGATCAGAGGTCTCCCGTTTGCTCCCCAAGGCAATTCAGGCAGGTATATCCATAACAGTACCACAGACTAACAAGATTATTCATATTCATGTAGGAATTAGCCACAAGCTCCGTAATCCTCTTTGCGAACCGTTCTACAGACCTCCAGTCAAGCGAGGTACTCCTATAACCAATATCTAAAGGCGATTGTGGACGATTAACCACAGTATAGACAGGTGCAGAAGGTCGGCTACATACAGCGGCCGGCTACATACACATACCTTCACGTACAGCGAGTGCCAGCGCACTCGCGACTGACATTTTTTTTTTAGTTTTATGGAGTATTTTTCTGCTGTAATGCCAATAAACGCATTTTTCTTTCCTTCTTTCATTTGTTTGAGATCCCCGTACGTATGCGTCTATGTGTGCGTGCGCCTGTTTTAGCTCGTTATATGGAACTGATCTTCTGTATTACTATTCTGTGTGCATACAACATGGTAAGCAAGTATGCGGCAAGTATCAGAAATGTCCTGAAAGCATGCAGTCTGCGAGACAATCTTGTTCAAGTATGCAATTTTCTGTTGGACCGTCTCCATAAGATTATGTTCTTGTCGCCATTTTACTAGACTGTTTGTTATTATCGTATCATATTCTGCTTCCACCTATAGTTGGGCGAAGATGTCCTCTTTTGCATGTTATTCACTCCTGTGCTAGGTTCTATGCTGCAATGCTAGTAGCGTGCAGGTGTTAAAGGTCACCGAAACGATCAATTGCAATTTTAAATTTTTACGTGGTCGATACACATTGATGCGCCAATTGATCGTCTACCAAATGCAATTGAATCGATTAATGATATTACTACAATAGAAATTGATGGCAATAGATCAATTGCATTTGATCGTTTCGGGGACCCCTTAGACGTGACATATTTGATGTCGTCAATCCATCTTGCTGCATAAAGTTATTTAATATTTTCCATTCAATTCATAGAAATATAAATAACAGGAGAAGTGGCATGGGGGCGTGTCCGTGTCCGCGCATCTTGATCACAATGCTCATGCCTCATGCAAATGGCCGTCTCCGCTAACTAGTGCGCTTTCGAACGCGTTCGTGATAACATTTAAGAATACCGTGTTGTTCAGTGGTTCCCTGTAAAAATCGAAGCTAAACTAGAAACTTTTTATATCATAGAACCACTTTTCATAAATCAGCACAAGTATTTTACTATATTTGTGTTGAAAATCATGAAAAACAACAAATCGTAAAATATTTCTTGCCTTTACTACGTTATTTTTGTTTTCATATATCACAGCGACTGTACTATTATTGTAGTAAATGCATTGCTTCTTTACCACTACCAAAGTATGTCGCTAAGTAACTGGACAAGCAATGTTAAAATCACAAAACGATACGTTCTTTATGCGGTTGCATCGTGTGGTACGTCCGCTGTGTGCGACGAGTTAGTGATGTGGTTGTGCAGATCCACTTACGTAGGCTATCGACAATAATGTCGATTGTCGTATGAATTTATAATACTATTAAAGTTTATTCGTCAATTTGTTAACAGTTATAGCCTGGTTAGAAGACCGATGTGAAATCTTGTTTTATACTCATTTAAATTTTCTCATAATGTTGTTTTTTTTTATTTGCTTAATATATATTTTTTTTAGCTACGTATTGTTTATTTATATCATCTTATTATATGTATATCGTTTTTTATTTATAATTTTTTCAGGAAATTCCAAAATTTTAATACAATAATAAATGGGAGAATCGATAACTTTCCGATTTAATTTAATTTTAAGCATTAGCGTATAATAAATGGGAGAATCGATAACTTTCCGATTTAATTTAATTTTAAGCATTAGCATCGCTAATGCTTAAAATTATGTGTAAAATAAATGGCTTTTGCACAGCACAACGATAGCGATCGATGTTTTCGTGTGAGTGCATGGTAAATGCACGCTGTGTTTGATGGGATAAGGTTTATAATTGATTGTGTAGTAAGTTCTGATTTGTAAATTGCAAGTGTGAGCGGGACCTCGTGTTTATTGGGTTTACTGATCGCATGTGTAGTTGTAGGCTCGGTAGTTAAGGTAGTAGGATTAAATTGAAGACATTGGGTTTCGATACATTTTCAACTACCGGGCATATCTCCTTCTTTCATATATCTATGATTCAATTTAATATTACATATTACAAATAGCTATATTGGTACATACATACTCACAAAAGGAGAACGTTATATTGTAAAACCAAAAAAAAACAAATGAAAATCGTAGCCATTTACGATTCGAATTCACGACAGAAACGTGCAGATTTCACATCGCGCCGCATTTAAGGGATCTCTAAAAACAAATGGCTACTACCAACTAGCTATTTTAAAAACCGTTGGAACCATTCCCGGTGAGTTACACCCCCCTACCCCCCTACATCCCTGGGTGGATGGCCGCTATACCCACTCAAAGGATAATCGGCTATGAAAACAAATTCGGCTGCTTTAAAATTATAATTTAGTTTTATGCTGTTTTACATACTGAAGGCATTTCTGTAATGCCGAGTTCGATTAGGATAGCTAGCTTATAATGATGTGAATTAAATTGAATTGTTATCTAATTGTAAATATTAGATGTGCATAATGAAAACAGGCCTTTTATTATTCGTTGAGACACACCTATTATTTGTTTTGAGTTTCACTATGTTTCAGTTGAAAGTTTCGGACATGTCAACTTTGACACTTGCAGTCTATTTGCCAACATCAAAATAATGGTTTCTGTACAGTCTTTACGTAGCAGTGAAGTAATTACACTACGACCATAACTCATTTGAAACTTTCTTACGTAAGTGCATTCCCTCTGAGTCTCGGGGAACGTCGACGAAGCGTTGCAAAGCGTTGCGAAGCGTTGCGAAGCGTTGCAGAGCGATTAGCGCTGTGCAGCACGAATAGTCATTAGAAACCTTGTAATTCATGTGAACTTACTACAAAGTATCTTTTAAATGTTTGAACGGAGTTTTTTTATCTTCGCTATGTTAATAGAAGTTTTCGTGTTTTCAATAGCTTTTATTACGCCTACAATACTTCGATCTATCAAAGCTGTAGTGTTGAGCATTCTTTTAGCTGCGTATACATAATTATGTCTCTACATTTCATTTTTCCTTTGGTTGGTTCCTGTCCTTACTGTAAAAAAAAAACCTTATTTTTAATAGAATTAACAGATATATTATGTTCACGTGCTCTTCATACGACATATGAGCGCTTATTCTGAAGGTGGGCAACGTCGCAAATAGATTTCAAATATTTCACTGTTTTGATTAATTTAGCAATATTACTGTGTGGAAATAAAAAATGTGGCTAACTAGCGAACTAGAATAATGATTATGAAATGCAATAATTAATATCGTAACACCGAATGTTTAGTTTTAGGTAGATGTAAAAAAACTATTTGGAACTTTTCCAAATAGTTTTTACACCCAAAATGGGTACAACATCAAATTCAATGTTTTAATTGCAATTCATTAATATTCTAGTTCGCTAGTTAGCCACATTTCTTATTTCTATTCAGTAATATTGCTATAAGAATGAGTGACCAGAGAGGATGGGTGACCATCTTTACATACCGAGACTCCTCCGTGCCTCGGAAAGCACGTTAAGCCGTTGGTCCCGGCTGTCATTCGTGGATCTTTGACAGTCGTTACGAGTCGTCAGAAGCCCGAAAGTCTGACACCAGTCTTACCAAGGGGTATCGTATTACCCAGTTACTGGGTTGTGGAGGTCAGATAGGCAGTCGCTCCATGTAAAATATTGAGCTGCATCCGGTTAGACTGGAAGCCGACCCCAATATAGTTGGGAAAAGGCTAGGCAGATTGAATATTGCTATAAGAATCAAAACAGGTAAATATTTGACAGTTATTTGCGACGTTGCCAACTTTTAGGATAAACCCTCTTAACGTCCGTCTTTTCCTCAAAGGTCTTCCAGATCGAAATTGGCGTACCTACTACCCAACAACAAAAATATTAATCAATAGAAATCTTTTCAAAGCCTTCTTATGCTTACAATGGCCTCCAGGCTCGGTCTGGCATTGAGATAAGTACTTGGCAGCCGACCAGTCTTTTATTGAACTTGATTGCTTTTGTACTTAGTGTTTTTGATGTAATATAGTTTCAATAACCTTTTTAGGGTTCCGTAGTAAACAAAGACCCCCTATAGTTTCGCCATGTCCTATTTGTCCGGGACTTATCTCAGAGACTCTTTGTACAAGAAAGCTTTAATTTGGCTAGGGTATAAATATTAATCACGCCGACAAAGCAGTTTTTTTTAGGGTACCTCCCCTACACTTAAAGTGGGTTTTTTTTTTTTTTCTCATCTATCCTATTGTGTCATTGGAAAGGTCGTTCAAAAATATTGTGAGTTTGTGAAAACCGTTTGCGAAATATCGGCCCTGCCAGCTAAATGGTTGGTTTTGGATATGTGAAAAAATTCAGGGCAACTACTGTGATTTTTTACGTATGTTACGTTTTTAAAACAATATATAACGAAATTAAAAGGAAAAATATAAGAAAAACCGAGCAATAATCGACCAACTTACATTTGCGGTTGCAAAAACATGTTCCCCGATGCATTCCGTAAAGTTAAGTTTGTATCTGCGATAAATCCATCCCAACTACGGAACCCTTTGGGATTGACATACGCATTGCGATTATAAATGTCCCTAAAAAGAAAAAGAAAAAAAAAAACTACGGATCCCTTCATTGTGCGTGGTCCGACACGCACTTGGCCGGTTTTATTTTATTTTATTTAAGTTATCAGTAAATACAAAACCAGTCTGTTTATATCTCCAAAAAATGGATCTATGGTAGTCGTTTTGGCAACATAAATTGTAGGTATACTCGTAGAATAATTCTCAATTTTTCAGTCTAAAGAAAAAAAAATATTTAATTTATTATTGTGGCGGTATCTACAATCGCCACATGCGAACTACGCATCAAAGACCTGACGTCACACAACATCCTGACGAGAGTTTACCGCGCGATGCACTCATATACAATCTCCAAAGTTGCCCGCCAGACACGACACCCGTCTGGTCGGAGGATCCTCCCTTTTCTTTGGGGGATGAGTGAACTTTACACCCTGTTCCTCATGCCCCTAAATTATAATATACTAATATGGACGAAGATCTCAATAAATAACTACCTTAATACACAACATAATTAAACCTGTATTTTTAGGAATCAAGAAAGTAAAGTTGGTGAGGCAACTCTTAGGTTATTCCCTGGGTGGAGCTATAGACATACCTACTTTAATTCAATGTTAACAAACCCTAGCCGTCAGGTACACCACCTGCTTACTTACCAATCAAGTACATAAAACAACTAAACCACATTAACGGAGCAAATACAAAATTACTTCGCCTAACAACCGAACGCTATTAACTCCAACAATATGAGTCAATAACCACGCAATATATCTTCAATATATAGGGATGTAACAACTAACAACGTATTCCAATAGTGACGTAACAACCTATAACAACATATTTCAATAGCTGGTTACCGACGACTTAAGATAACGCTTAGCAAAGCGACATTCATATTACGGAGATAGCATCGACGGCGACGGTGACGCGGCACGGATTTGGGAAACGGGGATTACTCACAGAAAGGTAATACCTTATATTTCACTTTCTTTCAGATTTTACTGAGGTTAGAGTTACCGTTTGATTCTCAGACAACAGAAACACTAACAGTACAGTATCAACACAAAACTGAACAGTTATGAACTTGTCTTATTACTAGGTATTTAATTTTGTATATTTATATTAGGTTCTATGTACACTTCAATGGTTAATTACTGCACAAATTCTGCCCAACCCAGTTTATAAAGAGTCATGCTCTGCGCTATTTCTGAGGTAACACCGGTATCAGCTTTCAGTACAATCAAAGATGATGATAAATAGACGAATAAGGGCAACAAATGGGGTAATATATGTACTTTACTTACTATAAATATAGTGTTTTAGCTGAACACCATTATTACACACAATTGCTATTTGACGTCATTTTTTTTTTTTTTTTCACTTTTCGTGCTTTTGGTTCCATTTTGACAACGAAACCGACAACCAATTAAAATCAGCTGCTACCCAAATCCGTCCCTGTAAGCGTTCAGCGGTGGTGTGTCTCGCAAGTAACTTAATCCTCAGAGATATGGCGGAACTACGGACGCTGCCTCACTGCCTTACCAACGGATTTGCTATCTTCAGCCGAATACTGAGATTTCCCCAATTACTCCGAAGACTGGAGTCAGCCAGCTTAGAACCCTCACTGAAACACGAATGCCTTTTCAAAGCAGTGTAAGCTTTTGCCAGAATTAATTGCAACTGCAATACAATTTGCGTAGGAGAGGAATTAGTGGTCGTTAAATGTCCAGAGACGTAAATTATTTTCTATGAAGTACATTCTACTTTACCTTAACAATGTATACCATCAGTTATTACTAGCAAGTTTTCGTTCTACCATATTAAAGGCTCCAACAATCACTCTTTTTATGCTTTCTGTATCTAGCTCTGCTTTCATGGAAATTCCCTAAAATACTGGATAATATCTGTTCGTACAGTAGAAGGGGTGGGAAAAAGATTTATAGTGCGGATGCAAAAACTGTGATATGAAGCTGTTACGTGGACGCGACGAACACTAGTGCCGTTATTTATGTTACTTTTGATACTGTTCCGTGGTTGGTTTAGGATAAAATAGAGTGTGAGTTATTGTCATGGAGTTTTCGAACTGTGTAATTGTGGAATCATGTGATGAAAGGTTATACCGATTATCTTTTAAAGTTAAAGTTCGCGAGCATATTCGTAAGATGCTGGCAGTATCATCACAACGTTAATGTTTTTCCATTGTTTGTCTTATAATTAGGCATATATATTATATTTATAGTTTGTTCTAGGTATAAGTAGGTATGTGTATCTTTATATTTAAATAATTTTTGATTCCTACATATTTCGTAATTACACCTACCACTGTTTGTCTCTGCATCACCCAAAAGTTCACTGGTAGAAAATGCCTATGGCATTTAAATCCGTCTCTGTACACTGCTGTGCTTGAAGTATTAAATAAATAAATATGAAGTGAGTTCAGTCAATGATCTGATACTGTGTTAACGTGGACGCGTTACCTAGAAAGGAATTCAATCCGGCAACAAATCTTGCATCCAGCGATTTCACTACAATGTGGCTTGAATATTCTATCTACGAGTATCTATCTTCAAACCATGACCAAAATATAAAATCAGTTTCATCAGGCTTTTAAAAGGAAAGGTTCGTCACTCTCGCCTCGTCTTGTATGACCTTACCGTACCAATTCTGTTAAATGTTTGCACGCCATCACCATTAACCTAACCTTAATAAAAGTAGGAAAAAAATATAACCGTTCTGGCCCTTCTAAGATTCTTCATGCCACACGCCACCAAACAAAAACAGACAAGACTTTTTCCTGCACCGACAAGTCATCATATAATACCATAACACAACACCAGAGCAGTACTATGATCGTTATAAGGATCATATAGCGCCGAATTACACCGCATGTGTCGGTAATAGCGCTTGTAAATGCGGCTATACGAGCTCTGCCTTCTGTGGGGCATAGCCACTGTTTGACGGCGTGTATTACATTCTTTGTTTCGAAGTCTGTTTATATAACAACTGTGTGAGAAGGAGCGAGTAATAACCAATCTTGCTAGGGTGTGAAATGGCTAAACTTACTGAATTCAAACCAGTGTTATCGTAGTTAGCAAGTTAGCCTAAAAAAAGTATCCAAATTAGAAAGAAACATTTGCGTTACATTTGTCTCTGGTACATTTTAATCTGCGCACGCAAACTGTCGACAGGTGCTGTTCGTGAACTGGAAATATGTTATATTAATAAACTGTTGTCACCGAACCGCACTTATCAAATTTTTGTTTCAGTGCGGTAAGTGAAACAGCTCAGGTGCCGTTCGGTCATGTCCCGTTGAAATCAGTGATCTGAGCGGAATACCTCGTAGACGGATTAAGTAAGAGTATTGTATTGTATTCTATTCTATTCTATTCTAAGTCACTGATTTAGTAACTAATTTAGTGTAGTGTAATCAGAAGCTTTATAAATATCCTCTCTATAATGTGCCTTCCTAAAAAGACGACTAAATTCGTGTTTGCCCAGTGGTTGCCCATACTGACCACCTTGTTTTTATTTCTTGACTCGCCCTCTTCCCCTAGTTATCTAGCCCCCCACTTTCAGTACATTTGCGCAAACCACAATAGAAATCTACGTTCACCACATCATTGTCTTCTTCTATGTCATACTCACTGCACTGACTTCATTCACTCTTCCTTCTTCGTTTAGTCTATCTCTCTGTGGAATGCGCTCCCCCAAGACATCAGGATGGCAACCAACTGATTATACTTTAAAGTTAAAGTTCGCGAGCACATTCGTAAGGAGCTGGCAGTATCATCACATCGGTAATGTTTTCCCATTGTTTATCTTATTTGTTTTAAGTATATTCGTGTATTTATTTGTTCTTATTTTTAAATATATTTAGGTATATTATATTATATATGTACTTATATATAGTTTCAATGGGTATATGTATATCCTTATATTACAATTAAAATATATATTCTATAATTTTCGATTGCACCTACCACTGTTTGTCTATGCATGACCCAAAGGTTGACTGGTAGAAAATGCCTATGGCATTAAGTCCGTCTGTGTACATTTGTGTGCTTAAAGTATTAAATAAATAAATTCAGCCAAGTGGAAGCCCTACTGTATATTGTCGATACAGGACTATTAAAATGAAATGAAATGAAATGAAATTGTTTATTCTGTAAATAGGATATCGGAATCACTTTTACACGTCATATAAAAAATATTAAAAATAAGCTAGGTGAAGTCGGTGTTTCCTATCTGACTACTCTGAGAAGAAAGGCCGAAACAAACTCAGAGGTCACAGTCTCTTTTAAAGTCCATGTAGATGATGATGTGAGGACCATGTAGATTAGTGTCTGAAATGGTATTTTGAGGAAAGAACCACACAGATTTGAGTGGACCTGTCCAGTCAGTGCAAGCATTTGTCAGTAATCGTGGAGCTCAACTCAGAACTTAAGGAGCTCAACTCGACGAACAATACCAAGGAAAGGATATTTGGGTAGGCCGCATCAACTACTCAAACTGCCAGACCATCATTAAAACTGAGAAAGAAAAAAGAAATGAAAAGGGAAAAAAAAAATATCCACATAGTCCTCACATTCACAATAATTAAAATAATATAATACTTTACAAAGTAATCGTGTCATTTTGAATATAATTTTCAACAATGTCAATGTGTATATAAAACTGTTTTATTGTGATGAATAATTAAAATGTCAAGTTTTATGGTTTTCACAAGGCTTAGCAGAGCGAGCAGCTCAATCCCAAGCTTTTTTATCTTCTAAATAATCTGAAATTTTATAGTACCCTTTTTTACAAAGTTTGGTTTTAATACAGCTTTTAAATCGTTTAATGGGTAAGTTTCGAATGTCAATGGGAAGTTTGTTGTAAAAGCGTATACATTGACCCATGAACGAGTTGCTTACTCTGTGGAGACGTGTGCGATGTACAGCAAGGTTGTGTTTATTCCTGGTATTTAAACTATGAATATCGGACATTTTCTTAAAATTTGATATATTTTTGTGTACATACAATTGGTTTTCAAAAATATATTGTGAGGCTACAATCAGAATATTTATTTCTCTGAATTTCTCTCGAAGGGAATCTCTTGGACCTAGGTTGTAAATGGCTCGAACAGCCCTTTTCTGTAGAACAAAGATAGTATTAATGTCCGCACCGGTTCCCCAAAGAAGAATTCCATATGACATAAGACTATGAAAGTAACTAAAATAAACAATTCTGGCTGTATCTACGTCAGTTAAATATGTGATGTTGACGTCATATAAAAATATCAGTAGGTTCTGCAACAGCATATTCCAATGCAGCCGTGCTGGTTCCCATACAAAACCCTACCACAATGTTTGAATATTTAAACGTAAAAGACGTTGTAATAGTTTAAAATGGCGCATAAAGTGCAGTCTCTGTGGCGAATTTTACGGAGTATTCTAGTTCAGCAGCATATATTACTGAGTATGGTCATAAGCATAAATTCTCAGATAGTATCATTCACTTGTAAGAGGTACTTTGTTCTCTAGATGAAATTCTATTATGTCTAGTTTTTCTATGCTTTTGAGAAAAAAATTTTAGTTTTTAGACTGATTTATAAGTTTTACTGGCCAATTGCCACGGTGCAAACACTCGAGTTTTTCATTGAAGCCTTTGATGTAAACAATAGATTAATGTTACATGCGGCGTTAGCTGGTCCTATCTGATGTCGCCACCGCCTTAGGTCATTCGTGTCAACTTTTATTTTATTACACCCAAAAAGAAGATTAACCATCTGTCATCCAGAAACCAGTTTCTTGGATGATGGAAGTTCATATTTCGAGTCGATTGACGGCTGGACCAAAACTTATCTGTGTCTAGCCATCAAAAACAATATACCAGCCCTAGGATAACATTTCATGATAAAAGTCAATGTACTTATAGGTCAGTCTGTGTGTTAATTAGGACTATCATCATGAGTCTTGCTTATTGCCAAATTATTTGGTGTTGGCACAGCATCTAGTAATATTTAGGACTATAGTACATCATATTTTAATTTGCGCAAAAGTAATACGGCAAAACAACACCACACTCTTCCTTCTCTATTTTAACTTTTTTTTTTATTGTAAGTATGTTCAACGGGAGCCATTAAAAGATGAAATTTTGGTCGTTTACCTGCTGCAACATGTTCGTACATTAATTTACTTAGTTCAGTGACTCCTGCTTCATTAGTGGCGACGCTCCTCAGTCGCCTCTCGTGCGGAACAAGCCAAGAGATTGGGGAGAGTTGGACTTTTTATGTGGTTGGTATTGGTAAACAGGCCGACAAGTCGCGAGGTAGGTTTTGAGCAGGATGAGTGTGGATGGCTTAGAAAAAAGTAGGGTAGGACCAAAACATGATGCATGGATTGTGTGAAAAATTATATGACTAGAAAGAGAAGGACTCCAAAAAAAAAAGCGGCCATGGGCAGGAGGGTGACGATGAACAGGCCTGTGGGTTGGCAATCTTAAAGGCAGATTGAAATATCTGACGTGCTTGTTGTGATGCACTTTGGTGGCTCATTGGTCTAATTTTATCTATTAAAATAGTTACAAGTTTTTGTGCGAGAGTCGATATGCGTATTGAATATTTTACATCCAAACTATTAACAAACACCCATCAGCCTCTAAAATATTAGTTAGCAGAAGCAATTTGAAGTTCGATAAATATGCAGTTTTCAAGCTATAACGCTATAACCATATTATTATACTACCTATAACCTACACCAGCTTACCGTTATACCTAAGTCTAGTCATCTACGACACTACTCCAAAATAACTTGTTATAAACTCAAATCACCAATGAATAGCCAGAATATCACAGCATTAGTATTTCAATGGTGAAAACGAAAAACCAATCACAAACTAGAAAGTGGCGTCGTATACGACCGCTATTGAAATACTAGTGCTGTGACATTCTTGCTACTCATCGATGACTTGTACCGTCGTGGACGATGGGCCGAAAAGAGTATATTTATATTGTATACAGCATCAGCTTTCAGTTTGGACCACATAACAAATACGACACGTAAAGAGTTTACTACGCGGAAGTAATTTCCCCCTGTATGTCTCTCTAGTTTGTGTTCTAGAAACATGATTGCTTAAAATATTATTCTCTTTACCTTATGCACAGGTTATTTCATGCTTTATGAACAACTGTAACTTTAATTGAGCTTTCCTTGCAATACAGCACTAGGGTATCTAGACATAATATGAACATGAAACTCTTGTATCCTATTTTGTTTCCAAGTAACATCGACCATACCCGGGTGTTACCAAGATATTACCTTCCTAATGCTTCAACAAAAAGGGAAAAGGCCTAGGTCACAACAATATGACGTAATGTTTGGGCCAAAAAGTAGTGTGGCTACAGACTCACTTTTGACCGCTCAATCTTGAAAATGTACAATGCCGATCAAATATCTACAACATATCTACGCCCTAAACAACCCAGATTTTCTTCCTTTACTCCCATCGAAGCACAAGATCCTCTCAATGTCGTCCCTTGCACCACAAAGAGTGGAGTCTTTCTGAACGTCTCCCGTCCGATCAATGCGAACAATCCAAAGCCTTTTCTCCAACTTCGAGGGGCCTGTCGGAATCACTTTGTCAACCTATTATTACTTCAGACTCCGCCCCAAATACCGGATCGGGATGCTCGAGTGTCTACAACTCTCTATACGAACTTATTAACACATAAACGAGTTTGATTAAGTTGTTTAACAGAATACTTAAGGATCTTCATCCTAAAGTTATAAGGGTTTTGGTTTAGCGAGTACAAGACCCCTCTGCACCGAATCAGAACTGGGACGGTTATTGTGGCGGCTGAGCTGCTTGACCATCGAGACATGATTGATTCGTTAATTCATCGATTATATATTCTATTTGAGATTCTCCTAGTCTTGATCCTGTCATCACATGCTTTACGTGATATAGAAAATAATAAGATTCCTTAGAACGAATCTCTCTATATACTTATATTCTACTTTTATAATAAACCGATACACATAATCGTAGTCTCACGTAAAGCAACAAAGATCCTAAGCAACAAAAGTTTTCACAGATACCTAAATAAAAACTCCCTCCTATCTTTATGTTACCGCTGGCAGCCGCTGGCACACATTCGCATTTTGTTTCTCCAGCGTCTTTTGTTTCAATTCCGCAGCACACTAACGTTTGCCAAATAACAGAACATCATGAAATTCAACGACATGCCCCACAATGAAACATTAACATTCTATTACTACAGAAAAAAAGCTCTTTGTAAACAATAGGCTGCTCTTAGCTCGTTATAACGTTTACGAATAATAGCAGATTCGTATTCAAGGCGGCCACGAGGCGGCGACGTAACGTGATAACGTGACAGCGCTAGGTGTGAACGTCTGACCTAGCGTGGGGCTGTGGGGTTAGTGGTTTATGAGTGCAAGATTGTCGTAAGTGTGAACCATAGACCAGTTTAACCTTTGTCATAGGAACTGTGATGTATGAGTCGTGATGACCGTCTTTTGGGTAGCTAGAAGATACTTTAGACGCTTAAAATAAAATTGTCTACTCAGGTATTGGGTTCCCAAGTACATACTACTGCTATTCACTTAATAAAAAAGTCACGTTTGGTTTTGAAAATATCTAAAAACAGTGTCTAGACAAAATGTCAACTGTAATAAAAATACTGTTAGTTTTCTTATAGCCGTTACTTCTGCGGTTCTGCCCCTTGTCAGCCCCAAGCTTACCTCCAGCGTTAAAAAAATATCACCCACGGGCATATGAGGGTCAATTACCCTGCCGAACACATAGGGATGTCACTTAACCCAAATTAAATTATACCGGGTGACTACTGTTGCCTTGCGCTGTCCGTAAACCCTCTCATTTAGTTCCTCTGAGTATTGGCACCAAATAAAACTAAACAGAAAGACCAGTAACGAAGACATGCTGTAAATAAATAATTTAAATATAACATAGTTAATTTTTAGGGTTCCGTACAAAATGGTAAAAAGGAAGGTTTATGGTGCGACTCACTCTGTCTGTCCGTCTGTCTGTCACAGCTGAATATCTCAAGAACTACTAATGCTATCAACTTGAAATTTGGAATAGTTTTAGATAACGTTTGCCCAACTATTTTGCAAATAAAAATGTTTTTTTTTGCAACAGGGACTGATCGGAGATCTTAAAAATTCGAAGTGGCATGACCACATGCTATATGCGCTATTGGACATTCTCAAACATTTTTCATTTTTTTTCGGCCGCTTCAGTTTACGAATTTTGACGAAAATTAAAAAAAAAAATACCGTTGCCCTTATCTTCGAAGTTTGCATATAGAAAAATATGAAATTATTCTGTGATTGAACTTTATGTAAAAATTACAGGAAAAATAAAACGATGTCTCTAAATAACACTTTTTCAGAAATCATCCACAAAAATTACATTAGTCCCACTATCGGTCAAGAGATGGCGCTGATCTGAAACTGTAATATTCTACACCGCAGTGTTAAAATTCTGTGACAAATATAATAGGTCTCACCGATGAAAACCAAAATGTCGTCCTTCCTATCTAGCAG
Organism: Agrochola macilenta; assembly: GCA_916701695.1. Taxonomy (NCBI): domain Eukaryota; kingdom Metazoa; phylum Arthropoda; class Insecta; order Lepidoptera; family Noctuidae; genus Agrochola; species Agrochola macilenta. The sequence continues at coordinate 23,942,611 of OU753556.1, forward strand.
GTTGCTTTGGGTGAAGCACAGTTGTAGTTTTTCCTGGGTACAGAAGTTTGTTTTTGGGATAAATTCATCCCAACTACGGAACCCTTCGGTGTGCGTGGTCCGACATGCACTTGTTATTTATGTGGAGTAGTATTTGTCTAACTGATAATTTTATTGAAAAAAAAAAATTGTATCAAGGCCGTGACAATGCTTCTGAAAATATCATCAAAATTGTCAAACTATACAGCTGCATCCATCTCGATTGCTAAAAGTGTGGTAACTGCGATACCCGACAGCTACTAGGCTATCTTAGTGTTTCATTGATAGCATTCTTGAGGGTTATTCGTGTAGGTAGACGTTATCCTCATAAAATATAAAAAAAAAAAAATGGTTTTCCCTTGATGTTGCTCGTCGTAAAGAATTTACCTTCTGTTAGCATTTGTTAAGTGTAGTGATAATGTGTACCGAACCAAATATTATTAAAAGTTAGTAGAAAACTGTTAAATGCGCTATTATCGAGACAGAACGTAATGATGTACCGAAAGTTTGGTCAGATAACATCGTCTGGCTCCCATGTAGTTTGTTTGTTTGGAGTAATTTTGACTGAAGTTTTCAGTTTGATAAGTACGAGTAAGTAAGTAGTTTATTCTTGTTTTCTTCTATCTTGTAAGTTTCATAATGTAAGTATGTAGACATTTTGTAACTCGACGATTTTTTACTTTGCGCAATGGAGAAAATATATTTATTTTTATTTTTATTAGTTCAATTAGGTAGAATTACGGAGGTTTACACCTTTTTTATTCTTTTTCGGCCTTTACATAATCAGCCTATAATATTCCCACTCCTGGGAAACAGGTCTCTTTTCTTCGAGAGGGAGTGGGCTGTAATCTACCACGCGGGCCCAGTGCGGGTTGGATGATATGTCACATGTCGTCGAATTTTTGGTTCTAGGACATGTCGGTTTCCTCACGATGTTCTCGTTCACCGTTTTGAGAACAGTGGGGATGAAATTATTTACACAAAGTAAAGCGCCTGCCTGGGAACCCACGACCTACGACTCGGTCGGAGCCGTTGCCACTGAGCCGCAACTCCACTCTGTTTTTCGGCCTTTGTTGACCCAAAACTCCTTCTGCGCACGAAATTCTTAGATCATTCAACTACGTACTCATGATATTATTCAACTAGGTACTCACAATATTCTCATTACTAAAGCAAATAGCTAAATTTAACTAAGCAAAATAATAATAAAGATAGGCGACCCTCCTACAAAACTTCTTATAAATAATCCATTTCTTTTATACAAAACATAAAAACATACAAATCGGTCACTGGCAAAGAAACAGATCCTTCGCAAAGAAAAGCAAACAATAGGAAAGAAACATGCCGAGCGTTTCTGATAAGTGCAAAGGTTCAGTAATCGAGCCATTGCCTCGGGCAGACGAATTACGGAAACTAGATATCCTCGAACACAGGCCAAATGTCTAATGAAAGTAGTTTTTGTATACTGTGGGACAACGGTGCTCAAACTTGGAGGAGTTTTAGGAGATGATGATGCCTCTTATTAATCGCTTCTTCTTCATGGTCTGTTTGATGAGAATAGTAAGTAGTTCATGCCGTGTTAAAAGTATTTTCCAGGCGACAGAATGATAGCGGACTTGACTGTCGTAATAATTCCAGCCTATTACTGTCCCACTGCAGGGCAAAGGCTCTTCTCGTACAAAAGAAACGATCCAATTGATCAATTGATCCACGCTTACTCAAGACGGCTTTGTCGATTTCAGACTTATATTAACTAGCAGGGGCGAATCGCAAGAACCCGCCACTGCTTCGCACGGTTTTATACGACTTTAAAAAACATCGAGATTTCTATAATATTCACAAAAACCTTCCGGAATCAATTCTCTAAAGTATGGTGAAAACCGAAACAAAATCAGTGACGTAGTTCACAAGAACAACCCGGTCACACAGACAAAAATGAAAAGCGAAGCGAGTGTTCCTTTGGAGAAGAATAGGCAAGAAACTCCGTGGACACTCTTTTAAATTATATTGGTTCTATGAGTTCTATCACTCAAATTATAAATTCAAAATTAGTACTTAATAAATCACTTACATTTTCGCCGGAACCACACGGCCCGGCTTGGAGGGTTAGGTATAGTCAATGAGTTTCGGAAAACACGTAAGGCGAAAAATAAATGAGTTTATTCAGGTGAGGAAGAGTAGGGTGCCAAATTCAATTTTGTATTTTTGTATGTTTGTACAATTATTTATTTATGCCCAAATCCAATCGGCTAGGCGGCTGTTCCATTTTAGATTAAGGAAGTGTTATGATTCTGGAATGTTGTTTATGTTGCTAAGGCGTTTTGACTCAAAATACTTGACGATGGAAATGCCTTTATACGGGTCTTTCGCTCTTTTAGGGCTCCGTACCCAAAGGGTGCCAACGGGACCCTATTACTAAGGCTCCACTGTCCGTCTGTCTGTACCAGGGTTGTATCTTTTAGACTATAATAAACGGACACTTTAAATTTTCACAGAGTGTGTACTACTATGGCCGCTATAACAAAACACCGCCCAGTGCGTGTCGAACCACGCTCTATGAAGGGTTCCGTAGCTGGGATGAATTTATCCCAAGAACAAACTTAACTTTGTTGTTGAATACATTTTCTACCATACATCGATACACGTCACGGTCAATTCTCCAACTGCAAATTAATGTAATTGTGGCACTTCACATCACAATTCGGTATTCGCGTTTTTTACTGTGTTTTATTCGGCTATATAGTGTAGAAGTCCGATTATCTCGAACACACCTTCCACATATCGTCATGAACAGCGAATATTCAAGCATATGAATTTTGCTATCTTTTTGCTAATCTGAATGCAAAGATGGAGGTGTTGCCGGCAGCAGCGACTTATTATTTCCTCTGTGTTAATTACCAATACATGTTATGCGTACATAAAACATCGCACTCTACTGAGCAAGCCGTGTGAGGACGGTAAACGAACATAATCGGTATATTCGCATTCCTTTGATATGTGACCAAAAACCGACAACCGGCGGATACGAGTGTATTTGCGTATTCATCTTATTCGTGAAAAATAGGAAAATATAGGCCAATAGAGTAACTTCACATCATCGTATTTGGGCAAATAAGACGAATACGCGAACACGAATAGCGATGTGAAGTGCCACCGTATGGTTGATATCGAAAAAAATACTTTTTGTTCGTGATAAAATTACAATTTAACGATTTTCGGACCTTTTCCTGGCTAAGCTTTAGATTAACATCCCTCGAGTTGGGAGTCCATATTACAGAAAGATCACATTATTAGAAGCCTCCACGTAAGATTTTAAGTTGCAGAGATAAACAGTTTACGAAAAAAAAAAAAAAAAATCGTAACAATTTAGCAATATTTAGCAAAGATTTAAATCGCTTTTTTTGCCATTTTATTGACGACATTAACTTAGGTTCATTAGTTCATTACCCACAATTTGCAAAACTTGCAATTTTTCTTAATTTTTACAAAATATAGGGATAAGTTGTTAACTTAAACATAGGAATTAAAGTAAGAAACCAGTCTGGAAGACTAGATTTGGTAAATATTTGATATTTTTTATAGTTAAAAACGTACTTGATGTCTAGACACTTTTGATGTGTGTAGATATTAAAGAACTCTAATTTAAAAAAAAAACGTTTTCACTTTAGTGTGAATTTACTCAAACCTTTCTAATTATCTAGGTTAATAAAGTAAACACACCCCAAAAAATTTAAAACTTGTCAAAATTTACACTTGGTACTGTCAATTGATTGACAGTAATGACAGTACCATGTGTAAATTTATGTCCTATTAGACAGTTGAATAGAATCATCTGTCAACTAAGACATTGTCAAAGTGTGTGGGACTCCCACACACTTTGACAACTCAAATAAACCTCCCACAGTGGGAGGTTTATTTGAGTTGCCATCAACAAATAAAATATATGTACTAACATTAATTAAATAGTTTATAATTTTGAATGAAGGAGTCAAAAAATATTATTTCTATGGTTCCTAGTTCCATATTTTGTCGGTTTTATTTGCGTGTTAGTTATATTTTTCTCGGAATAAAAAACCAACGACCCTACAAAAAACGGACATCTCTTTTCATGATTCTAGGTTACAAGAATTACCCTACCTATAATAGATTTTAATTTAATTTTGCGAATATCAAAATATGTCGCTTAAATGGTCGTATTTTTTTATTGCGTGGACTTTTTTTAGAGCTGCAAGGAATATATTTGATATTAATTTCAACTTTCACGTGTTCCTGAGAAAATGGGTCTTGACAGATAGACAGACGGACGGTCAACGAAGTGATCCTATATAGGTTCCGTTTTTTTTCTTTTGAGGTACGGAACCCTAAAAATCAGGGTTGATAAAAGTTTCATAGTTTTTTTAAGTCATTGTTACTAACACTATATGGATTGTGTGTACTTGTATGTGTAGTCCGAATTAATGAATATATTATTATTATAAAAATCATGATTTTTATAAAAAAATCAAAATAATCGGATTTATTTGATTTAAATCGGATTTATTTGATTTAAATCGGATTAATTGGATTTAAATCGTATTTTTTTTATTTTTTCTGTCACACATGTCTCTAAATGTTCTTTCATTCTCGCTACCAAGCCCATTAATTCCTTCTTACAACGTTTACACACCGCTTTGTTAAACTTGCCGCAAGTGGACTTTTTTTCATCGAAATAAACCCATTCAGCATATTTTTTCCTTCCAGACATCTTGTTGTATTCACTTTCATTATTCAATCACGAATGACCGCGCCAAAGACTAAACGGACGGATTCAGTCACGAGTTTAAATTTCGGAGAACCTCCCCGAACGGTGTACTTAGTTAAATAGCATTGGACACGAGTGTGCGCGCCGTAGTTTATGTCGGGGGAAGTCCCTAGACACATTTAAATGGCTGATTTGGTCGAAGTAAAAAAATATTGATTTAAATCATTGATTTTTATTAAAAAAACACTTGATTTTAATCGCGATTTAAATCACTGATTTAAATCAAGTGATTTAAATCATATCAACCCTGCTAAAAATAATATAAAGTTAAAAATTAAATGGGTCTCCATACAAGAATCGGCGTTTTTGTTAAATATTCTGACTCCCACTTGGCCGCTTTTTTCATCTTGTCATTTTTGATTTCCTCTAATTCATTTTACTAACAGGATGTACCAAGTCAGTGATCCTGATTATGACTGATTAGATTCGCTTGTGTGTAAGGCTCTTACAGATCCCAAGGCACTAATGAACCTTAAGCAATTTTAAATGAATTATCCCAAGTGTAAAGTAACGAAAACCGTCTTTGACTTGCAAAGTTTTACTTTGAAGAGGCTATTGATATTGAATATTTTGTCTATGTTAGATAAAGTGGCAACATCACTGCTATCCAAAACCACCGAAATGTAATATGTGTGTAATGTTGTGTTAAAGAAAATAAATAATTGATTTGACGAATGGTAAATAGTTCTTTAGTTCCGCTCACACAATGCAATGATAACAAAAGTAGATGAGCAGATATCCCTAAAAAACGATGATGCATTTACTTGTTATCTCCTTGTGCTGAAACCGTTTCTTGCCCTCGAAAGAATTTCAATTGCAAGCTATTTGGTTTGTAATTGAAGACAGATTGCGTTCAAACACACATCGTATAATCCGATAAATAATTTGATGTTGTTCATTTGGTATGGCTCCTACAAGTTTACGTTCTACTGTTAACTGTACTGCAAAAGTAGTTAGTTGTCTCAAAACAGGAAGGCGATACCAAGAATTCTACGGTTTTATAAATTTCAATATTGTAAAGCCATCTGTGCTCAGAATTCCGACATTTTAACAATAATTCGAGTTATGCAATGCGATGTCGTTTCTTTGATATTTCGAAGACGTATATTATATTTGGACTATTAAAATATAGTTAAACGATTATCGTAAGTTTAGTTTAATTACGATTCATTGTTTTCCAATATTTTTTACAGTATCCAGTGAAACAAAACGCATAACTACTACTTATGGTGGATCCGCAGTGGAAGCTCACGAAATTCAAATTTTCTTACATTTTTTGCAATTTTCAGATCAGTGTCAGGTTGTATCTAGATCAAAATATGATTCCCGACTATATCAGATATGTATTTACAGAATTATAATCAAATACAATAGACGACGTATATTTAGTAACCTAATCCGCTTAACTGTTCTTAAGGAGTCATAAAGAACCCAAATCACCAACAACAACTGAGCAACTTTGCGTGATTTCCGCAAAGTCACGCCTAAGTCAATTAACTATCTTAGAATTATTATCATAAAGAATTATCATACATCTCACAAATTTAGATATATTCAATACGTTATCAATTAATTATCTTTGCATATTATGTTTTCGTTTATTCGCCATAACCTATCACGGACATCAAAGCAAAATAACTTTGAGAAACATCGTCCTACCATAGCTTAGGTACATTTAATTCTATTGTAGCGCGTAGCTTTGGGCAATTCGTGTGTATATGTACAGTAACATACAAGGCATGTTGTATACCGTTGTTTTTTGCTTATTAAATAGCCAGGATTCGCTGGCACCTGCGACCGTATGTTTTAGGGTCTTTGGGTGTCATACGACTTCCCTCTTTACAGTGGCGTCCTTGAACTTTAGCCAAGGACAAGCGTTTGTGTAGGTAGGTACTATAATGTAAGAATAGGAAATATTTTCTTGAGTTTTTCCTAATTGAATTGGACGTATGATGTCTGGAACTGGTTTTGTGAATCCTATATTTTTAATTATCATGCTTCTCTAAATTGAACGCCTTTTAAATGTATTTTACTTTACTTTGAATTCTGGAGTAAAAATCTTATCATCTTATTATTAAAGGAGTAAACAGAGCCTGCTATTACCGCAAATCATAATGAACCCTAATGCATTGCTTTCATCCCATCACTCAATCATTAAACACAAATAAAATACCTTCCCAAATCCGATACATCTCCATAAAATGTCGGCGTCACCTCTCTAAAGCGCTCGTCATCATGGCCGCCATAAATTAGAATTCATTATAACTACCCTCGCAAGTAGCACGGGGGGAGTAATTCACGCGTTCAACCCACGGAGGAGTAGCTTCCAGTAATGAGTTTTTATTCAGCAAAGTTCGGCAGCGGCCTAACACGGTTTACAGGGGCCACTTACGCCCTTTTTCGGCTGGTGAGTATCGAAATCGAAGACGGTAAATTGTGTATTCCATTTAGGGTTTTTTATGGAAAAGTAGGCATCTATTTTACTAAAGTACGAAATAACAGGTATGTACCTATAGGTAATAGGTAATACGGGCTGGTATCCGCAACTCCACGTCTAAGCGCGTATTTTGCGTACGGGTGGGAAAATCGGTTATTCGATCCACCCCAGCTCCTCAAAGAAGGCCAGCAACGCCTTGGTGTCACTGACAATCTCACGTAGGGTACCTGGGTTACCGAAGTACTTTGCCCTGTATGCGGCGACCGCCGGGCAGTATAACAGCACATGAGCTGCTGTCTCGTTGTCCTCCATGCAGGCTCTGCACAGCGGACTGTCTGTGACTCCTATTACAAAGAGGTGTTTATTAAATGACCCATGGCCAGTTACAGCTGCTGTGACTGTACGCAGCTGTTGTTTCGTTAGTCGGAGAACCTTTTTCGTGAGGCGGCCATCAATTGTAGGGAGTGCCTCCTTAGCCTGCCTGCACTCACCGTGATCCAACCTTAGTTTGTGATGTTGGTCCCTGGTTCGTTTCCTTACCAGAGTGCGTAAATACCCGAAGAGGAGTGGCGCAATGGGTTCGGGGCCACTGGTGCCATGCTCGACCCTCTTCTGGCAAGTTCGTCGGCTGCGTCATTGCCCCGCGAACCGCTGTGTCCTTTAATCCATTGAATGGTAATGTTATTGAGACTACCCACCTGGTTAAGGCGCTGGTGGCACTCGTGTATCAGCCCAGAGTCAACAGTGTGGCTGTTTAGCGCTTGCAGAACAGCCATGCTGTCTGAGAGTATACGTATTGAATAGTCCTTAACTTCCCTGGCCATGATGGCTAACGCGGCAAGAGATATACCCATGCATTCGGCCTGGAACACTGTGTTATGGACTCCCAATGGTGTGGCTATGTGTATGTTGAAGTCTTCCGAAAAGATTCCAGCACCTGTGCCACTACCTGTTTTGGATCCATCCGTGAAGATTCGTAGCTCTGCGGGGCGCAAACCCTCGCATCGGCGATCCTCGTGAAGTTGGATCCTGTATTTTTTATCGAAGATAAATTGTTTGGGTACCCGGTCATTTATGGCTTTCGTAATAGGGAACTCAGTATTGAGTCCCTCAAGCAGCGCGGTGTGTTGTGTGTCTCTCTTACCCCAGAGATTAATTGCATTAAGACGCACCGCCGACATTGTCGCTTCCTGCTGTATAAACAGGTGGAGCGGGGTTAGACCCAGCATGGCTTCGATTGCAGCAGTCGGAGTAGTCCTCATGCAGGTCAGTGGTCGCAACGCAGGCCAGTCTCTGCAGGCGTTGTAGTTTGTTGCAAGTTGTAACCAGTTTCGTGCGGGGCCACCAGACCACGGCCCCGTAAGCGACCATGGGGCGGATCACAGCTGTGTACAGCCACAGTATGATTTTGGGGGATAAGCCCCACTTCTTACCTATCATTTTCCTGCATTGCCAGAAGGTGATGCAGGCCCTGTTTAGCTTGTTGTCAACATGACTGCTCCAGTTCAACTTAGCGTCTAGAATGACCCCAAGGTACTTGACCTCGTTGGCCAACTGAAGTTCTGTATCGAACAGTTTGGGTAGGCGAAAGGGGCCTAATGCTCGTTTTTGGGTAAACATGACTAGTTCAGTTTTAGTGGGGTTCACTGATAGTTCAAATTCCCTGCACCAACTTTCTACGATACGAAGTGCTTGTTGCGTGAGGTTACAGATCGTTCCCGTCACCTTCCCTGATACAAGGATTGCGAGGTCATCTGCATAACCTATCGTGTAATAGCGGTTGGCGTTGAGTTTAGTGATGAGGTCATTAATCACCAGATTCCACAGAAGAGGTGATAGAACTCCTCCCTGAGGGCAACCTCTGGCTATCATGGCCAACTGCCGCTCATCCTCAAGGCGAACCACTCGTTTGCTTAACATGTTTGTAATCCAGTCCGTTAGTACCTGTTCTACTCCATGTCTGGAGAGGGCGCTGCTGATGCTGGAGAAGTTGGTTCTGTCGAAGGCTCCTTCGATGTCTATAAAAGTGCCCAGGCAGGTGCCTTTTTGGTGAATCGCGTCCTCTATCTGGCTGACTACTAGATGAAGAGCAGATTCGGTCGACTTACCTGAGCTGTATGCGTGCTGATTACCATGTAGCGGTATTGTTTTTAGAGCGCCATCCCTCAGCTCCCTATCACATAGCCTCTCCATAGTTTTTAGGAGAAAGGAGGTCAGGCTGATTGGTCTGTGGGATTTGGCGTTTGTGTAGTCACCCTTACCTGGCTTGGGGATGAATATTACTTTCACTTCCCTCCACCCTTTAGGAACGTAGCGAAAGGCCAGGCACGCTCTCAATAAAGGCACCAATCTTATAGCGACAGAGGCGCCTCCCCACTGTAGTAAGGCGGGAAACACTCCATCAGGACCAGCTGCCTTAAAAGGATGGAAGCTCCGGATGGCCCATTGGAGTTTCTCCAACGTGATCACCCTGCGTGCGTAACTCCAATCATTGTCTGATGGTGTTTGGGTTTCATCTTGCCAGTCAACTACCTGCGCGAAGACACATCCAGGGAAGTGGGTTTCGATTAGGACGCGTCTTGCTTCTTCAGGGGACGACGTGAGTGTGTTATCAGGTTTGCGGAGGGTAACGGGCCCAGGTGTATTCTGTTGCGCGAGGACCTTCCTTACCCTGTTAGCTTGTTGACATGATTCAATGCTGCCACAGAATTTGCGCCATCCCGAGGTGCTCCTGAATCTTATGCATTTTTTGTAGCTGGATTTGGCTGCGTAATAGTTGTCCCAGTCCTCATCCGCACATGTGTTCATGGCTCTATTCAGAGCAGCTCTTACCTTGCTGCGCTTGCGCTCCAGATCAGCGCCCCACCAGGGTTGTTTACCCGGTGTGTTGCGTGGCATGGTCTCTGGGCATGCAGACTGATAGCTGTCTATGATTGAGTTAGTAAGGTGAATTACTTGAGTTTCAATCTGTTTCGTGTCCACAAATGTCACCTGTTTGTTTAACGTCACAAGCTTGCAATCAAGGTTGCGTGTGTAGTTGGCTCGATCCGTGTTACGCGGGTTTCGCCGTGGTACTGTCGGTGGCACACAGACCTGGATGTCGAAGCGGATCCACCTGTGATCAGAGCAGGAGGCCTCCTCGGAAACCTGCCACTCAGTGATGATTTCCGCCGCGCTCTCCGTTGCCAGAGAGAGGTCGATGATTGTGCGGCTTCGTCTGGTTACGAATGTTGGTTCGGAGCCAGTGTTTAGTAGAGATAGGTTAGTCGAGAATAAGTAGTCAACCAAGGCCTTACCCCTCTCGTTCTGTGTGTCCATACCCCACAGCTGGTGGTATTGAGCGTTTGCATCGGCCCCGATGACAACCTCGAACCCACTCCTCTCGCAATGACTCACGAGACGAGCGAGGTCGTGGGGAGGCGGCGGCTCCGCCTCGGGCATGTAGGCCGAGGCAAAAACGACCACCAACTCCATGGCATCGACACGCTGTATAAGCAGCTTAACTGCAGAGACATCTCTGCAACAGAAATCAGTTAAGAGCTGTGTTTTGAGGTTACCTGTGACATAGATGCACGATCTGGGGTAATCGTGGTCTGAGGTGACTAGGAGCTTACCGCCAAGATTGGAGAGTCCTTGTATGCGGCCTGCCCTAATCCACGGCTCCTGGATTAAGGCTATGGCCGTGTGTTGTACCTCCAGCCACTTGCGGAGTTGAGCCGTCGCGGTCTGACTGTGGTGGAGGTTTGCCTGGAGGACTCTACAAGGTGACGAAAGGGACGCCATCGCTGGTCGAGCCCTCGTCTTCCCCCCCAAGTCTGAGCCCGGCGAACAGGTCACCCTCGTCGAAGCCGTCCTCTCCCGGGCCCGAAGCCGGGGACAGGATCATATCATCCAGCTCCTCGCCCGATGATGGGACGGCTCCCACGGTGGCGGCGGCAGGGGCGGCTGACTCTACAGCAGTAGGTTCAGCCGCGGATGCCTCCGGGTTGTATGTAGGGGGAGTGGACTCCCCTGCTGGTTCCAGCGGCGGCTGAGTCAGCGCCTCGCAGACGGTTCTCGTGGCGGGGTCCCATCCCTGAGGAACGTCGGTGAACCTACCATTCCGACCCTGGAATTTCACGTACACCGCCCCTAAACCAATTGAGAGGCGGCGTCCGGCCTCCATCAGCGTCGGAATTTGGTCCACAGGGACTCCGACCACCACGAACCAAGCCGAGGCTTGTTTGTCAGCGTGCAGCAGTACCCACCTCTTGATGTCCACCCATGGGTTCTGGTAGCTGAGAGTGCGACCAATGTTGGTCGACTCACCGTAAACCCCCTGCTCATCCGGGATCACGATGCCACACCGTGCACGCTTCTGGATTTCCGACTGGCTCACGACGACTAGCGAGGTGCTAGTTGTGAGAGCCAGGCCGGAGACTGTCTTCCTTAGCCAGGCTAAGGTGTGGTCGTTGCCGCACCACAGTTTGAGGATACCCCCGGCGAACATCGGTTTGGCGTTAAAGGTCGGCCCTGGGTTATCCTGTTTGGGGGAGCAGGCCTCGAGGATAATCTGCTTCTGGATAGCAGCGAGTACCTGGTCCGATACTACCTTGCTCAGGATCCCCGTGCGGTCGCAGGTGATCGCGACGTCTAGGGTTGCGCTAGCAGCTTGGGAGTAGCTTCGTTGATCAACCCGATTGGATTGATCAAGACGCGGCCGCTTATGTTCTCCCCGAGGTGTCAAGGTCTCGTTGAGAGCTCGCTTAGCCGCGGCCTGATCCTTCCAATCGGGTCGATGTGTCCTGTTGCCTACAGCTGGACTCTCCGGAGCTCTGGTAGGCGGTTGACTGGGCGCCAGTCGGCTAGTGCCGGCCTCTGCCTGTGACCGCTTCCCGGCGGAGAAGTTCAGCTGGCCGCCCGTCGTTTTTACCGACCTGGTGGCAGTGGCCTGTGTATTGCGGGAGCCTTTACCTGTCTTCCGCAGTGCTTGTCGGCGCTCCTTCCTCGTCAATCTGTCCCTCTTTTTGCTTTGTGCCGGGGCAGCAGTTGGACCTGAAGGGTCGGTGCAAGGGCAGAGGGCTAGTTGAGTTCGTTTACCCTTGCCCTTGTGTTTCGGCACAAATTGCCAGGCGCGTGAGAACGCGTCCTCGGTGCAGCTGGCCGTCTCCGCTTGACCGGTGACGACCGTCTGATGAGAGGAGGCTAGAGGAACCACAGGAGGAGGAGGTTGTTTGGCAGGGAGCCCGGTACCAGTATTACCCGGCACCGGGGTCGGTATGGAGAGGGTCAGACCGGCAGTGGTATAAGTCGTCGCCTTGGTCTTCGCCTTTGTGTCAGAAGGGTCGGTACTGGTCCCAATCAGCGCCGACGTCCTTTGTTTGTTTTGGGACTTTTTAGTTTTGGTCTTGACTGCGGTTTTCGCCACAGCCGGACCGGTGCCCGCGCTGGTACCCGCAGCGTTAGCTGCATGGCCACCAGGGGCAAGGGAAGTGCGAGCACCTCCCTTGGGAGTCTCATTGGCTTTCGCCTCCACTCCGGTTTTTTTAACTGGCCTAAATGAATCCATGTTATAGTGTTGTGTTTGGATTCGTCTCTCTGGCTCCCACCCTCCATGGAGCCCGCACCTGGGAACGTCTTGCTTTAAAAAGAAGCAAGAGCGTTAGGACTACCAGAGAGATATAGGGGCGCAAGGCTGGTTTACAGTGCGACATCGGGTGCTTGATCGGGTTGGCGTAGGGGGTCGAAAGGCCCACCCCCAACGAACTGATCAACCCTCACTTACACCGTCAGCATGACCTTTACCTACTGCTTCGACCGTCCGAGGACGACCTCAGCAGACCTCACGCACCTCGCCTGTGGCCCTCTGACGGGACACTGTGGCCATTTCCCTACCCCTGGCTATTGGGTAGGGCCACCGTTTCGCTTGAAATCAGGACCAAAGGGGGGCGTGTTGCCTCACGGGCACATAACAGCCAGAGCCGCTCGGCTCAACCCCCCAGGACTCCTTCATCCCCGCTCACGGCGCTCAACTGCGCAGGTCCTAGCGCAGGTGACTATTCTCTCCTACTCGCCATCAGCTTATTTTAGTGATAGTCGAGCCCGCCACCACCCAGTCACAGGGGTCACGGTAAGGAGGGGAAGTTGGGAAAGCGGAATTGGGAGGAGTTGGGAAATGAACAGGATGGAGTGGGGATGGGGTGGGTGTGCGATGGCGCCTGGTGGTTTTAGTTACGTCTATTTCTTAAGGAATTAGACCAAGAACGGGGTGGCAACCTCGGGAAGGTGCATCCGCCAGACTTGCCTTGAGGATCTACACGACTGTAGCGCTCTCCCTCAAGACCCCGCCCCCCTGCTACCTCTGAAGGAGGCAGAAGGGTAGGGCTGCATCTATACTACCAAGCAAAGCGAAGCAAAGCATGTCGTTGTGCAACCGCGAAAGCATAAATCCAGACCCCTCCCCAAATGTATATACCTATGCAGGTATATATAGGTATAAGGTATGTACCTATGCAGTTTTACCACCAATTAGTGTTCACCTCTATGAACAGTCGAAGGGGACATTGGCAACATCCACGATTGGAAAATAAATTGATGATCGCAGCTCGATGATAATACGCGTGCTACTAGCAGACAGGAGGACGTTGCAGCTGGTGATCTTTTAGAAGTCATTTATAATATAGGTTTAACATTTTGTGATTGATAGAAGAAGCTATGAAACAACAACGCCGAACGAAAACCAGATTTTGAATAATAATAAAAACCGGCAAGTGCGTGTCGGACCACGCCCAATGAAGGGTTCCGTACAAGAACAAACTAAACATTGTAGTTAAAAACCATGGTAATACGGAATGTATTGGAGAACATGTTTTTGCAACTGCAAAAGTTGGTCGATTATTACTTGGTAACACGTAGCGCCTACTTAGTTGTGATAGTTTTCCTTTTAAAACTCAACTCAAACTCAAAGCATTTATTTCAAATAAACCAATTACAAGCACTTTTGAATTGTCAAGGGGTCGGTCAGTCAGAAATATGAAGCTAGTTGCCCATTCCAACGCGTAGTAGGTTCCTATGGAGAAGAACGGGCAAGAAACTCCACGGACACTCTTTTAAATCAAAGTATTGGTTACATGATTCATATTGTAATTATACATGTGAGAACACTGTAGAAAGACGTACACGTTATAAGCGTCCGTAATAAAAAGACTACGGAACCCTAAAAACGAGATTAATTTATACAACAGTCAGGGATGTTTTGTTCTCCTTTCATATTCTCTTGGTTGAGACCACGCTACAGCCTCATTAAAATGTAATTAGATGCAACTTTACCATTCGCCATAGTTTTTAACTTGAAACGTAGTAGGGAGGTACTTTAAAATGGCGCCTTGTGTTGTCATAAGAGGCAGCAGTAGAGTTATAATATGTATGAGAATAGCAGTCTAGAGAGTAGTATCAACGTCATACATTGAGTCTGCCAGTGCGAAAATCTGTTAGGTAGGTGTGTATATAGGTTCCTTGACATCAGTTTAGTAGTAGTTTGATAAAGTGGGGAAGTATAGGATTAATTAAGTACCTAACACTCGATAGGTACTTTGGTAGCCAGTGTCCCAAACACCTTAAAAACCACACGGACAAATAAACGTAACAGTATTTAATTTTCCCTGTAATAATTAGCTGATGATTGTAATTACGGTAAGCCAAATAAATGATAATAAATTATTTATTTGAACACACTTCAAAGCAATTAATATAAGACGTACTCACATAACTCCAATTTATTGTAAACTAGCTTCCGCCAGCGGCTTCGCCCGCGTGATATCTCTTTATTATATACCCGATGTTACTCAGTGATACTTAAAGCATACTTAATACTGGTGAATATTTTTTTTTAAATCGGTTCAGCAGTTTAAAAAAAAAAAATATAAGTACTGTACTGACTTATCACGAAATACTACTTGATGACAACAAATAACAGGGTTTAAATAATAAATCAGTAAGTAACCATAGGAAACCCATTCTGTCATAATTTTAACAACACAGACACCAGAGAAAATGAGTAAAGTCTGGCAGAACCTCGTTAAGACCCTAAAATATATAATAGACCATAAAATATGTTCAGCTTATCACAATGGATAAGCTGAACATATTTTGGGTACTTTTTACATACGAGTATACTACTTTTTACATATTTCAACGGTCTATATCCATATTTACTTCCGATATTTCTCTACGAATATGTACCGTTTTATAAACCAAAATAAACTCGTACACAATTCCACTTCCAAAAGACACAGTAACGTAATAGTTCTGGGATGTGACGTGCGGCGGATCGCTTATTACTATGTGCATACATTCCGATCCCGGTCAGCGTATTCAACGCCACGGCTCGCTGCGGAATATCTTTGCACAGACACTGGAATGACATTATTATTATTTCCTTTATTTAACTATATATACATATAAATTATATTTATAAATATTAGAATAAAAAAATATAAAAACATTTAAAAATATAAAAAAAAATATTATTATTATCCTTATTATTATTATTATTTATTTATTCATATAACAATTCGCATTGTGTCTGAAATATTTTGTACATTAATTAACATAATAGATATAGCTAAAAATTATAAATTATGAATATCAAACAGTAGTTTCACCAAAACAGGAAAAAAAAAAAGAAAACAAAATCACACGACCACGACACACGACACGTGTGGAACTAACAGGACTGACGGTTTGTGAAGTACACGCTACTTTATGAAGACTGAATTTGAAAATTAGGAGTCATTAGAGAACTGAAGATTCGGAGTTTTACATTGTACAGCGTTGTGTGTACCTAGTGGCGTTGCAGAAACTCTTGATATAAAATTATTATGATCAGAGGGTCGGGGTATTTTCTCCACTTCATTTGTTTCTAGAAATCTACTGTACTGGAACTCCTACATCGTTTGCCTTCAGAAAAGTCATAACAATATGGAATTAATTGAAAATTACGACAGAGTTGGATACTTGAATTGAGATTTCTGATCTTACTTAAAAGTACTGTTTCGTACAACTTTTATGTCTTTGACTATATATGTATATAGAACGACAACACAGACTAAAACTAATTTGGACGGTAACCACAAACTGAACATTTAACCCGGCGCGGCGTTTAATTTGAGTTAACTACTTTTGAGCAAGACCCTACAAGTTTAACTGTATTTTTAACTTAATTAAATACAGTTACAACTAACAAAATTCACTTTCGTAATTCAATTTTACTCACTACATGATGCTAATGGCCGGCCCGTCTACGAGGCAACCAGTTTCGATACGTATTTTAACAAATTGTGCAATTAAATTCGTCTACCTACTTTGTAAAAATCGTTTTGAGTAATATTTTTGCTTATTTACCTTTGAGCAAATAAGGAAAAATCTTTCAAATTAATATTTTAATCCTATACATTTTAATTTCCATGCTAAACTAGCAGTAGTTAAAGTGCAGCTATAGCCTCTCGAGTAGGCGCTTTATTTACAGTTTTGTACCAAAGGTGGAAAACAGCAAAACATGGATATAATTGAAAGCCGGACCGCTCATATTACTATCCCGTATGTTTCCGGCATCCTAAGACAGGATATAGAATAAATTTTTGTTTATGTTTTCTGGCAGCGCGTGGCGATGCCCCGTGTTCGGACATTACCAGATCTTGCAGCATGGCCGCCATATTCGATGCTACTCGTATTAGCACTAGATCTAGATATTACATGGTTACTCATAAATGTTTAGTGTTGTTAAGAGGTTATGTATTACCGTATTATCTACCCCTCCAAACTGTCGTGTCGCATAAAATCTAAAACCAATATTAGTTTTCTCGACATACTGTATGCACAGTTTCTGTATTTCTTGGTAAAAGTTATCTTTTTCAGTGGTTACCTCTTTTCCTGCTGCTGCGCAATCGACGTACTTTTTTCTACTCAACTTTTATTCTACATATTTTACGTGATTTAAAGTCAATCTTTTTGGCAAACACAGATCGTCAAATTACAATTTTATTACAATAGAATCTAGGGAAAGTTGACGATTGATAACGACTAATAGAGAAGTATGGCAGAATAAGGCTGTCTGTCCATTGACGCCGAGCGAGGCAGCAAAGCGGAGTGAGGGAGTAATGCGGAGCGGAGTTGCGGACTGTGACTATCCATTGATGCGCAGCGAGGAAGTGCGAAGCGGAGTTGCGGACTGTGCGGAGGTAGGCCGAGTGCACGCGACGAGGAATTTGAGCGGGCTGAAATAGCCTGCGCGGCTGGGTCTTTTCTGCTTCCCCACTCCGCTTCCCCGCTCCGCTTCCCGGTTTTTTATGAATTTTTAAACTAGTTCGCAAATCCCTGTCCACTGAAGCGTAGCGGCGATTGCATTGGTTAATATTGGCACAGCTCCGCTCCGCTCCTCTCCTCTCCTCTCCTCTCCTCTCCTCTCCTCTCCTCTCCTCTCCTCTCCTCTCCTCTCCGCTCCAGTGGACAGTCAGCCTATGTCATGTTACACCGACCCCGTAATGGGCAAGAGAATTAATTATGAAATCTAATCTCCACTATTCATTTATAAATTACTTTAATACGGCTAGTTCTTGTAATCTATCTAGCCGATAATATAATTAAAGAAATGTTAGACTGAAGCCTTAACAATTCAGAATCCAGTTCAACTGACATAGATGAATAGTTTCGAATGATACCTACTGAATCCATTGCATTCAATTCGGGAAATATTGAGGGGCTTTCAATTTGGCTGTGCTCGGCTTCCGAGCCATCAATTTAATATTGGACACCGAAAAGAACCCATTTAGGTACTCCAATTTAATAAATGATTTGATTTGACGTTTCATTAGCAAGTTTGTTTTTTAAACGCAAAAAGATATCGTGTCTCTGTGTCATCAAATGAGTAGGTATAAGTTTCACTTCTTTTCGACAACTGGTGTTTATTGTGGTAAACTCGACCTCAAACTCCTGTGGTAAGTACGAGTAGATGTTACATTCAAGGGGTCAAGCTCCTTACATGAACCCTGTAAGGGTAATACAGCAATTTACAAAGTGCTCACATTAAAATGAGTTTACATTTAGTTTAAGACTACATATAAATATCAGTGGCCGTAAATTTCAGCCGCTTCATTATCAGAAAACCTTGCAAAATCAGAATTCTTGGACAAGAAACGTGTACAAGTAAACTATTTCCCGATACCAATCATAAAAAGTCACAACAAAATGTTTAATACATATCCGGGGCGTCAAGTGGCCACGCCACGCATGACCTCTGCTTGACGGCCTCATTTCTTGCTCCGACGTCCGTCAAATAGCCGGGCAATCAATCGATCGCTCGGATTGCTCGGAGCAAAGAGTCGCTGCTACAATTTATAGCTATCAGGAGAACAAAGTTGGTAACAAACATAGCTCGCTGATGAATTTGTATGCCGCCTGCGAGTTAGCGGTGCGGTGGGGTTGCAAGGAACAAGCGATAGCGGTGTTAGGGAGTTTCAGACTCACCTGAATTCGTTATCATGTTCATTTATATTGGTTTTCTTTTATCATCAACACAGCTATATTCTTCCCGTATCGTTAGTCAATAATCGTTATATTTTTCATTTGATTTAAGTAATATATCTCACCATAAAGTGACTGGATCCAACATTCTCATCACAAAAGTTTCAGTAGAAAGTTCAATCCAATTTCCATAATTTTTCTTGTCTCAGCTCTACATTCGAAAACAATGAATGAACAACCAAAGAAGACTCAATTTAAGTCTGGTTGGTTCCTGTACCACCGCATAAATTTTCCCGCAGTGCACCCACCCCTTGTCCCCCATGCTGGAGACGTGAGCCGCCAATAAATGCGGCCACTCTGTTAAATGGACCACCTCAAGGCCAGGCCTCGGGCCAATCGGACTAATCAAACTTTTTTCATGTTAAACTTTAAAGACTTAACTACGAGACGTTACTTTCTACTTCTAGTTTACTTTGCTACTTTTACTAACTTTCTTTGTCTGTTAGCTATTCCAATTTCGTAGCACAATTTGCAACTGGAGTTTAGTTAGGGTGGGAGAAATTCAATTAAGTGCAGTTTTGCGTTGGAGATAAAAAGAACATGTTTACAATTCATTGTGAAACTTAGTTTGTATTTGTTGTAATATAGTACTACTATTCGAATAAAAGTTTTGACGCCACGATAGTGTATGTTTTGAAGGAGAAGAACAGAAAAAGAAGGGAAACGTAAAAAAACAATAATTGTGCCGTCCGGATGCAATCAACAGATCTATCTGGCCTTCATATTTTATCAGTCGAACATGGTCTTGTTAAAACCAATGAAGCCTGTCTTTTCAAACCCATTCCAAAGTTTTTATAACCAGCATTGATTCTGTGTTCCATGCGGAATGAAGCCTCGCTCGATTGAACCACCTCATAGTTTGTGTTCAATCTGTTTCGATTTCCATTCGGTAATACAAACATCATACGAGTATATTCGAGGGAAACAATTTCCCTGTGACGTACCGTTGCCAAAGCGCACCTTATATTACGAAGTATTTGAAGCTTGTATTTTCACGAAAGGTCATTTGAATGATATTTTTATTACCTTATTTTATTGCTTTACTCAGCGTATAAGGGCCTATGCACACCACGTTTTTTAAACTCGCCGTCGCTCGTTTGTAGCGATACAGACGCGATACGCACGCAAGTCAGACGCAGCCTGGTAGACCTTTGCACACCTGTATAAATTTAAATACGCGTTTGAAACGATACAGACGCGCGTGTGTAGCGATGCAAACGCGCGTGTGTACCGATACAAACGCGATGGCATTTTGATTTTTAAGCAGAACCTCGTCAACAGTAGCAAGATGACGTCGGTCGAGTCAGCATTGATTGCATGCGCTTTGTTATTAATTTTTTTTTAAAGGATAAAGAAAAATTACCGACGTTTTTGGGTACACCCATTTACAAGCGAGAGAAGATTGTGTGGCCATTATACAACAACGTTTAGAAAATTAATAGGACATGAAAAAAAATTTGAAAATTGTTAAGACGTGCACCAAATTGCTCGATTGCCACTAGCGTAGATTCACACTTCGCTCGTTGCGGGGGAAACCCCGCCCGTAGGGAAGGCGCACGCGCTAGCGGTTGCATCGGTGTCGCGCGTTTGAATCGATACAAACGCTATACTAACGCGCATGTGTATCGATACAGACGCGCCGGTGCCGCGCGTTTAAATCGATACAAACGACAACAAACTGCTCTGTAGGATAAAAGTGCGCCGCCGACGCGCGTTTCTAAAAGGCGCGTCGACGGCGCGTTTAAAAAACGTGATGTGTGGCCCTAAGGTCTGTCGATCCGACTGCCTATCTATCCTCCAGTTACTGGGTATCACGATACCCAGTAAACCGGTAGACTGGTTTAGCAGACTTTTGGTCGTCTGACTACCCGTAACGACTGTCAAAGATCAAGGAATGACAACCAGGCCCAACGGCTGACAACGATCCGAGGCACGAAGGGGTCTCGATATGTAATGGATGGTCACCCATCCACTGACCGACCGCGGCAAGCGTAGCTTACCATTCGATCGACGCGTACGGCTGAATATCTTGGACATACCTATAATGTTAAATAGCATAACATAGGTATTTCTGAGATACTTATTACGATTTAAGCACTACAATGATGCAAAAAAAAACGTTTAAATAAAACGAGGTCAGAATGTGAATAAAATCACTTTGAGAGAATGCGCCCTATAAATATTATTTTAGCGAGAGAATGGCGGCTGCAGCCGCAATCACAATAAAAGGTTTGGCTTAAAATGTAACGAATTTTTAATAGGTTTAGCTTGAAATATATACGTAAACCAATTATAATACAGATCCACTTTTATATTTTCCTATATTACAATGAATTGATTATAAACTAACATATTTTCAGTGAGTACTGCTCAATTGATTTCTAGGTAATTGATTGTTCCGTATTATGTACGAGAAGCGATTAGCTAATAACAAATCAGTTCATTACAGTCTACTGCTGATCTAAATTATTTATAGATATTAAAAATTTAAGTCAGTTTTCGTGTCTGTTTGTGCGACCGCTGTTCTTCTAAACTCCGATACGGAAACGGTTTTCACCGTCGTGGGTCGTTCAGACAATTTACTCCGTTTATACTACATTATTATTAAACTTACATTTATAGACATCTCGAAGTAATTTCAAGTCGTATAAATAACGCGAAGCAGGGTCGGGTCGCTAGTAAATGCTAATTTGATCATATAAGTATGTTGTGTGGATACGTCTCTTAACTCTATAATAGGGACGTCGACTAAAAACTTTTTTGTCCGTCAGGTAGATTATTAAAAAATATTAGACACGATTTTTTTCTTTTTTTGCGTAGCTAATCAAGAGATTACATGAGATAAAATGAAGCATGACGTCACTCTCCGGTAGATTTTATACCTACCGACTTCTGACGTAGCGAGACCCCACGCGTCTTTCCATTCTATAAAAGGCCAGAACGCAAG
This sequence comes from Agrochola macilenta, assembly GCA_916701695.1. Lineage (NCBI taxonomy): Eukaryota > Metazoa > Arthropoda > Insecta > Lepidoptera > Noctuidae > Agrochola > Agrochola macilenta. The sequence goes on from OU753556.1 coordinate 23,964,373, forward strand.
GATGTGAAACTAATCGCGTATAGATTGGAAATCCCTTTTTTACTAAGGTCTTCCAATCTATACAAGAGTAGTACGCAAATACTCGCGTATTCAAAATTCAAAATTCAAAAGTCATTTATTCAAACTAGGCTGAGAATCAGCACTTTTCGAACGTCAAAATTACATAAGACAGTCCCCCAAAACGCCCACCCTTCACCACTTCCTAGTGCATTAGCTGGGAAGCTAATAACCGGCTTCATAAGGTTCATAACTCATTTGTTGGGCTTGGTATAACCTTTTATAACAAGCTACCCTCTTCTTTGCTAGATTTGCCTTTTAATGCGTTTAAAACGAAAGTAAAATCCAATCTTTCTTCAAAGGCATACTATTCTATCAACGACTACTTAAATGATAAGAATTGTTGGTCGCTGTGATTAACTCAAGACAATGTTTATGTTCTTTCTCCAGCTTACGTACTGACAAGTTATATGAGTTTATATAATTGTTTATTTTATTTGACTTTTAAGTCAAGTTATTTTAATTTATTTTTGACAAAATCTACTCATCACACTGTTTTTTTATGAGTTGTATTGCAATATGTGGTTAGCTAGTGACGTCGACAATTGATCATATTATTTACTCTTTGTTTATTTATTTTACATCGATGGTCCTAGTTTATCATTTATAACTTCCAGTTACAACTATATGTAAGCGGGCACGTCCTTTATGCCTGGAGGCTTTTTTATTTAGATATTAAATTCTGTTACGTTTAGTTTTTTTTATTTCGGCCTGAGTATCGATGATTGATTAGTTGAGTTCTCGATGATTTTGTTTGGTATATTGGCGTGTGCTGGCTAACATATGGCTAATAATTTGAATTATGTTTTGTGTTGCGTAATGTAAATTATTTTGAATACTATTATATAGAATCTTTTTTTTTTGTTATTCTAACTGAACAGACAGCTGTGCTGCTGGGGAGTTTGTTGCGCCACTTCTTCTTCCCAGCTAATGCACTAGGAAGTGGTGAAGGGTGGGCATTTTGGGGGACTGTCTTATGTAATTTTGACGTTCGAAAAGTGCTGATTCTCAACCTAGTTTGAATAAATGACTTTAGAATTTAGAATTTTTGAAGAAGAAGTGGCGCAACAAACTCCCCGGCAGCACAGCTGTCTGTTCAGTTAGAAGAACAAAAAAAAAAGATTCAAAATCAAAAAATCAAAATCAAAATATTTTATTTCACATAAACCTACATGGGCACTTATGAAACGTCAGAAGCTAGGTGCACGGTTCCAATTGGTCGTTTCCTATGGAGAAGAGCCGGCAAGAAACTCCACGGTTCCTCTTTTAAAAATAATTGTTTTTTACAATATTTTTAAATAACAGTAGGTATTAGTAGGTATGGGAGGACAGTGTAGGTCTTTCAACAAGTACCAGGTACTTAACAAGATAGAAGATGGTCAATAAATCTACAGTCCACTAAACCTACAGTGTTCTCACATTCACAAAATAGAAAAAAAAAAACTAAGTATATAAAATATGAATAAATTAATAAAAATAAAAACCTATTTTAAACGAAATGACATGATTGGTATTACAACTGTAACAAATCTGAATGAAGAATGTAAAAAAAAAAAAAAAAAAAAATATGTTAATTTGGGAGCAGTTAATAGACTCTTACATAATGTGCCGTTAATGATGTACCAGGGAAGCCACATGTGCAGAAGGATTCTATATAATAGTATTCAAAATAATTTACATTACGCAACACTAAACATATTTCAAATTATTAGCCATATGTTAGCTAGCACACGCCAATATACCAAACAAAATCATCGAGAACTCAACTAATCAATCATCGATACTCAGGCCGAAATAAAAAAACTAAACGTAAACAGAATTTAATATCTAAATAAAAAAGCCTTCAGGCATAAAGGGCGTGCCCGCTTACATATAGTTGTAACTGGAAGTTATAAATGATAAACTAGGACCATCGATGTAAGATAAATAAACAAAGAGTTAATTACTAATAACAGTAAATAATATGATCAATTGTCGAGGTCACCAGCTAACCACATATTGCAATACAACTCATAAAAAAACAGTGTGATGAGTAGATTTTGCCAACAACAAATTAAAGTTAAATTAAAATAACTTGACTTAAAAGTCAAATAAAATAAACAATTATATAAACTCATATAACTTGTCAGTACGTAAGCTGGAGAAAGAACACAAACATTGTCTTGAGTTAATCACAGCGACCAACTATTCTTATCATTTAAGTAGTCGTTGATAGAATAGTATGCCTTTGAACAAAGATTGGATTTTACTTTCGTTTTAAACGCATTAAAAGGCAAATCTAGCAAAGAAGAGGGTAGCTTGTTATAAAAGGTTATACCAAGCCCAACAAATGAGTTATGAACCTTATGAAGCCGGTGAAAGGGAGCTCGTAGTTTGTCCTTATTTCTAGTGTTAACATTGTGAAAATCACTGTTTTTAGTGTATAAGTGTATATTTTGCCTAATATATAAGATATTGGCGAAGATGAATTGAGATGCCACCGTGAGGATACCAATATCTTTGAAAAAATCTCTCAGAGAAACTCTGGCACCAAGCTGGTAAATAGCTCGAACAGCTCGTTTTTGAAGAACAAATATATTTTGAATATCAGCAGCTTTGCCCCACAGCAGAAGACCATAGGACATAACGCTATGAAAATAACTAAAATAGACTAACCGAGCTGTATCGACGTCAGTGTATTGTCTTACTTTCCTGACGGCGTAGGCGGCTGAACTGAGCCTTCCCGCTAGGCTCGATATATGTGGGGCCCCACTGAAGTTTGGCATCTACTGTTATGCCCAGAAAAACCGCCGAGTTTACAGATTCAAGCACCTCTTTATCTAAGACGATGTTGGGACCTAGATTTCTAACATTTGGTAGGGCAAACTTTACACATTTCGTTTTCTTAGTATTTAGAACTAGGTTATTTGTCGTAAACCAATCCGTAACCATTGAGAGTGCACTGTTTACATCGTCAAAATCTTGTCTATTCCTGTCTACTTTAACAATAAGAGAGGTATCATCTGCAAACAGTACAACTTCACAGATACCCTTTAAATAGAATGGTAAGTCATTGATATACACTAAGAACAAGAATGGACCCAGTATTGAGCCTTGAGGTACACCTAACTGAACTGGTAGCCCAGATGATTTCACACCATCAACATCTATATACTGTATACTTCGTAGTGACCTAGTTAATTACCTTATTCCAAAATATACAGTGCCAGTACGCATACGGACTAATCGTATATAGATTGCGACAAATTGTGAACTGGTATTCAACTTGTTTGCGACGTAATGCACCTTGCGCTAAATAGCATGCCTGGCTGGGAGCAACTTGGAATTAGCACCCGCCAGCCGCCGCCGCGGCACCGCTCACTACGTTCGCTCGGCTCGCGCGCGGTTGGTCACTGTTCTAACCTAACCTAACCTAACCCATTTCATATTCGGTTATCTGTTAGCTGTTCCATTTCACCCAGTTCAATTTATTTTTATTTTTAATGTATAGGTATTATTAAAAATCATGTCAAACGTAAGTGACGTAGTATAGTTTGGAACCACGTCCACGTTACAAACTATACACGAGCAGTACGCAAAATTCGTGTATACATTGTAATCACAGATTTAAAAATAGTATTACAATGTATACGCGAGCAGTTTCCTATGGCTGCGTTCTGGCCTTATAGATTGGAAATACGCAGCCCCCACTCCCCAACGTTAATGCGTTTTATCTAAATATTTTTTTATTAATATGATAAAGCAAAAAATTGGTGTCTAATATTTTTTTATTATCTGACTGACGGGCAAAATATTTTTTTTTTCCCCACTCTACATCCCTATCAATCATTATCAAAGCATATTTTGTACATGGGACACATGCATGAGATCTACAGGGTGGCGATGTAGTGACCTGCGCCTCGGGGTCTGCATCGGGGTGATACTACCCGTAAACCTACGATTCGTAAAAAAAAAAACATCCATGAATCGAAATAGTCTTCTGTTGTATAGGAATTTGTTATTTTTGTCACTAATCGCATAAGTGTTTCATGGTAAAAGTTGTTAAATATGGCGGGTAGAATCACCCCCTTGGCGGAAGCAGGTGTTTAAATCGTCACCCTGTACCTATAAGTAATGATTGAACATGAGGTTATATCAGTATAAAATTTCAAAGACGAGAAACTAGAACCGTATTTTTTTAATCCATAAAAATAAAAAAAACTTTATTCAGTATTTTGAGAGTTCTTACTTTTTTTTATTTATTTAGTTGAACAAACTTGTACTAAGTCGGCTCGACCACCTATATTATCCAGATGCCCAGGATGCCGATTACGTTCGGAATAAACTACGGACGTGACATGAATTTAAACCGTCTAAATCTATCAAGAAATCCTTCATTTTGTACATTTTACACGATTTCTTCCAACTATTTATTTATTTATCTTATGTTCTGCTTACAGATGACTTCATTTATTTGTACACCAGAAAATACATATTAGGTAAATAATAAATTTAACACTACAAAACATAAAATGTATTTCTGCGATCTCTTCCAGGCAACCTTGAAATGGACAGTGATATCTAGCGTGGACATAAAAATGGGGTTGTCATTGGTGCCTGACTTAATTGACTTCATTAGACTGCTCCATGCAATGTCTGTGTGGTATCTGTTCGATGTAGTATCTGTTCCGCGCGGCGGTGAACCACACCCCCGTCGTCCTATCAACACGATAGGCTGTATGAATTTTGACGTAATGTCTTATTCATATAAAAGAGCGCGATGGCTTTTGGTTAGGATGCGGCTGTGTAGTAACAAACAATCTTTTGCGTTTGAGAAGTTTCTCATGTATTAAGAGCGTTTATCCTAAAAGTTGGCAACGACGCAGATAGCTGTAAAAAAATTACCTGTTTTGATTAATTTGGCAATATTACTGTATGGAAATAAGAAATGTGGCTAACTATCTTTGACATCTATTGACGACGTTGCCTACTTTCAGAATAAACGCTCTTAAGGCTATAAAATAAAATCATGTAAGGATATCAGACCCATGCAGCTACGGCTGCACATATTTGAGAAAAGTTAAAAGCTACAAATAACTATTAAAACTTACTAATAGAGAGCCCATAAACCATGGGCAGAGTGTATCGGCGTGTGCCGAAGAGAAAATAACCAGATAAAATATGATGCGAGCCTGGAGTAAGATCATAACGGACGATCGAGCGGCCACTTTGAGCCCAGAGACGGACTCAGAGCTGCCAAACGATGGCAATAAGGGTGGAAAATGGCAATATGGGAAATATGCTAACTGTTTCAGTCAAGGATATGAAGCTACATTATATCTGTGAGCTGGAAATTAAATATCATCTGTATCTCATATTTTTAAAAGACACAGGGGGTGACAATTGGACCCTGTTAAGCAGAAAAGATTCACGCATAGTGTAATGACTCGTTGGTTGGATATTTTCTGCATAACAGGGTCGAATTAGTTTCATATTCGGTTATTTTTTTAATTCGCAAGCTTTTTTCCGAACTTCACACACACACAATATACATTTTGCTACTTGATCTGAGCAACGGTTTGTTTTTCAAGAACCTCTTAGTAGTAAGAAGAGGCTACCATTTAGCAAATGTTTAGAGGAATAGTCATACATTAAGATTAACTTCTCGCGTGTTTCGGTCCTAAGTGGTAACTGATACGGTAAATCTACAACTACACAAGGAGGAAGTTTGTTTGTCTTAACGGCGTCTAGTGGCCTTGGGGAATCGAGAATATCACAAACAATAAATTATAGTATGACAGTCTTTATGTTATAATTATGATTAATGGCAAAACTCTAACCAAAATTATATGTTTCGTAATAACTAACCTTCTTTCTGTCTCATATCGGCACAAAATATACAAAAAATAGCTAATGCTATGGTAAAATATTAGCCTGTCAGCAAGGTAGTTTACCGCGCAGTATTAAGCGCCGCACAACCAACAAACATTTAGGAGGAGTGGAGTCTATTTTGATATAGTTATGGTTTAATAATGTGTCCCAGTTTTTGGGAAAGGGTGAGTGTTAAACTATCTGGATTCAAAATTTGTAAAATTACACTTTAATGTAGAGAAAAGTTGCCAAATTATCGTAAAACTAATTTTGTTAAGTATCTTCTGTAATTTGATTAAACCTTTTTCCATTATGGCTTCTGCAATTGATATAATTGATACATAATTAACAACTTCAAACAAACGTGAGTTTGAGATACAGTATGAAAACCCTCGTGGACCCGTTTGGAGAAAGCGTATGGATTTTTCTAATCTTTAAAATTACACGAACCACAGTTTCCTCGAGCATCAGAAGTCAGGCCCATTGACAATTAGGTTAATGTTACAGATCCCTTCACAATAAAATGCAAAAAAAAGAAAGTTGACGAGAGCCAAGTCCGCTCCTGTGCAACTGGACTTGACATCCCGTGGAAAAAAATGTCCCCTCCCCTTATACCCTTCCCCTGTACCCCTGTACCCCGAGCTGAGTCCTACCACCTACTTGCGACTCCATCCTGTGACGTCACTACTGAATGTAATGATCTACAACGTGTTTTGGATACAAAAGGGATGGATACAGTCTACCGTACATAATGGGGTGCAGTGTCAAGTTTATTTTAGGGACTGATGGATCGAAAAGGAGAGAAAATAAGACATTAATAATAAAGGTTGATACCTAGGTTAGTAAGATTTCCTTTAGCTCATATTATGTATCTATTCTATCTCATATTATATCTCATTCGTATAGCACAATCACTACCATGTGAGAAACACTAACTAAAACTCTTCCCATTTTCAAAACACTTTTGTAAAGATATTAAATGTGCACTGCAAACTAAATACACCTTTTAAAATTAAACTTTGCCTAAAATATTAATATTCAACAAAACTATGAAAAGCCTGCAATAAAATAGCGAGCAATATGTTTCGCCCCGTCCACTGGCGGCTCACAGAGCGCCACAGGGCCGATATGAATACAAATAGATAACCCCGGGCCACACATCATTATGGACATATAAAAATAGTTTGGAAAAATCAAATGCTTCGCAATATGGCTACCTGCAAATAAATCATATTTATCTGCACAGAAATATTGTGTAACGTCGTTCTCAGTGAGAGACCATGTTACCATGTAAATAGTGTAAATACCCAATGATTCACATGTTGTTCGGTAATCCTTCTAAAACAATGAAAAAAACCGGTGGATAATGGAAATTCCCAAATTATGCAGTTTATGCAGTATAGCACCTGCTTGCCCACATTACCTACCTACTAGTTATTGTTGTGAGGTATAGTTAGGTATTTATAAATAAAACAACTTTATGGCTTTAATGAAAAAATGTAGGTAGTCAACACGTTGAAGACTATGTGTCGTTCTGTTTAATCAAACTTAACTAGCAAATTGAAGTTCAGTGCAAAATCAGGACTCCTTTGAGTTCGACCAATTTTCCTTGTTTGTCATAAACCTTGGGTTATTTGAATAAATTACCGGCCAGGTATGAGTTATTACTACATTTTCCCACGTGTATAGTAAAGCATGAAGTGTGTACAAATAAAGCAGATATTAAAATATGAGGAACATGAGCAGGTTTTTACCAAGCAATCGACCTTTCAAGGACGAAGCTCTTAAGTTAAATAAGAGGAAAAATCATTCAACGAATGTTCGGAGAAACTATCAAATTACTCATCGTCAATAGTCATCCAAACTCTGAGGGGTGCACTTGACTCACATTGACATTATATTGGGATACCCTATGTGTCTACTTATTAGCCTGTAACCTGTATGGCCCACCTTCTGGCCACTTGTCTGTGGACCACTGAAAAAGTATTTTTTTCAAATAGGCACTTAGAGGGCACATTTGAACGTCAAAATGTACAAAAAATGTACTACCCAATACAAAAACTAAAATTAACCGTTTATTATTTACAACTATAACTCATTCGTTCAATGTACATAACTACCAATCAAAACATAACAGACTTCGTGTAAGTAAATACTCGCTTAGGAAGAATTTACAACTTAGAGGGGTAAAACTGCTATCTAATTACGCAACACATTTTCGTAAAAGAATAGGTACGACTAATCTGTTTCATTTTGACAGTTCAACGACATTCATTACGTTATGTACGTTGTGGAGCAGATTTTTTTCGAACCTATGAAACGAGGTTGTGGGTTCAAATCCGGGCAAGTACCAATGTGACTTTTTCAATTCATATGTACTTTCTGAGTTTATCTTGGACATTACTGACATCGGTGAAGGAAAACATCGTGAGGAAACCTGGACTTGTAGTTAATATAAGTCTGAAATCACCAACCCGTCTTGAGCAAGCGTGGTGATCAATGCTCGTGCCTTCTCTGTATGAGAAGAGGCCTTTGCCCTGCAGTGGGACAGTAACAGGCTGATATTATATTATATTATATGAAGCAATGGATTAGCAATTTGTTTCAAAACGATTCAGATTCTGATGATCGTGTATTATGCAATTAGGGTACAGGCGTTGAAGTTCCATGCGAACAAAGTGACTGGCCACGGCTCTACTGATTAGTAATAACACCTCGGTACTTACCTACTTCTAGTCATAAGTTTTTGCTGATAGGCTTTCATTATTTATGATGCCGAGTTCTAATTTTTGCTGACTCTACTATGATTCATTAACATCTCTAAATATTAATGTAGCTATTAATTACTTGTTGTAAGTAATAAGTTCATCAGTGTTGCTAAGGCTTTACAGATTTATGGAATAAACCTTATATACGTATTTAGTTAATAGCAAGCTGGCACTAATTAGTCATGTTTTGGCATTAAAACAAGTCGCCCACATCTGTCAGTAGGTACCTACAATAGCTTCACATGCCAACAAATTACATACTTAGCTGGTGATCTCAATAATCTCAAATAATTAAGATGTTGTGAATTAATTTTCATGTGAAAAACTAAGGTCTGCCGATCTTTTCTGTTAACATCTCATCGTGAAAACTAAGGTGAAGTTAGCTGTCAATTTCTAGCATCTTGGGTAGAATGACAGCTCGGCCCGAGACATCTCAACACGAATAATAATACCAAATACTACGTCGTTCGCCTAAAAAAGGGGTGTGTAGTGTGTACCGTCCGTAGAAATATAAATAACACTTCTTTATTATATCTATGGTACCGTTCGTAGGTAAGTTTTTTACAAAATGCGGCAGGGCTAGTTGTTTCAGATTGGTAAGACCTTGAAAGAAGTAGGATTAAAAAAAAAAACAAGGATGGTTTAGCGGGGAACCGATCACTTTTCCGAATTATATTTGTTCGAATTTCATTTCACCGAAAACTATTGACCGACGTCTTTTTGGTTATATTTTGCATTATATTTGACATATTTTTAGATCCTCGAAGTATCATGTGTCATAGGTATTATTTTACCGAACTATATTTCGCCGATTTACAAAATAACTTTTTGCTATTGGCAGAAGCCTCTTTTGAACTTTTTTCATTTGCCAAATGATTTATTTTACCATATTTTCACCACACCGAAACCATATTTTTCAATATTAAATTAAAATAGTGTCATAAAAAGTCAATAAGTTGTGCTACAATTGACAGAAACGAATCGCTGCAAAACCGACTCCACGTAGTCTTGTATGCACTACCCCTACAGTTTAATTTAAGCCCGCGTAGGCGCGGAGGGGTGGGGCGGCCCGCAAGCTGAGGAGCAGGTGGTTTGGATGCCCGCCGCCGCGGCTGAGGCTTGCTGGCCTGCTTTGCCGGCCAGCAAGCCGAAGCTGCGGTGGTGAGCGTTAAAACCATCTGCAACGATTAACTCGCGTGGGGCCGCCCAAACCCCGCAGTGCCGAAGCCGTGACAGAAACAATGCTTGCTGCATGTTGCACGCCTGCGCGCATGTTGTATGCTTGTTTGCACGCTGCATGCTTGCTTGCATGTTGTATGCTTGTTTGCACGCTGTATGCCTCCTTGCATGCTGCATGCTTGAGGCAAGCACCCTTCCTTCACCCATCCATACCTCGTGGTATAATAAATGTTCGGAAACATAATACTTCTGTAAAAAGTTTTTCGACCAAATGAAAGGTCGGAGTAACGAAAAAAATCGAATTGATATTAGGTCAACTGATACAGTGGCAGATGTGACTTCGATGAAGTAAAAAAAAACGAAACGATAATAGTTGAAAAGTTTTAGGTGAAATGAAATTTGGCCAAATATTTTTCGAACTTATGATAGGTAACCGGCTTAGCGTCATAAGTTGGCGATTATTTTTCTTCAACTGTCTTCAAGTAATGAAGACACCAAACATAATCAGCGTAGATTTTTTTTACATTTTAATCCGAGTCGTTCCATCTCCCCTGGCAATTTGCTTAAACAAAGTCAAAATTCAAACAATCTGTGACATCCGATGTCTCTAGCCGACTGAAATAATAATATTATTTCTTTGAAAATCCCGTATTTGTGTAATAGGTCGTCGATACAATGCGTCCGCGGCTGTTCATCTCCTTGTCGCGTTGAATGTCCGTGAATAGCACAATGAATGGCATTATCATCATTGTTATATCAGAGGAACCATCGGCTTTTGTCGCAAGACTTACTTATGAAATTATTGACCTAAATGAATTAATCAGAATAGTTCAGAACGTTGATAAGATTAGCGATGCTGTGTGCTCGCAGACGGCGGCGGCGGATAGTTGGAATATTTTAAATATTCTTTCAAAGATAAAGCATTTTATAAATTTGAGATCACATCTTAGCTTTCAGTCCTTAGTCACTACACACATACACAGTTTAATGAGTAGGTAGGTAATTAACATTATTATTATAGTTGGAGAGGTTAGCATGAATACTAATAATGAGGTGTAAAAATAACATCAACATCAATCAATCTGCCTAGCCTTTTCCCAACTATGTTGGGGTCGGCTTCCAGTCTAACCGAATGCAGCTGAATACCAGTATTTTACATGGAGCGACTGCCTATCTGACCTCCACAACCCAGTAAATGGGTAATACGATACCCCTTGGTAAGACTGGTGTCAGACTTTCGGGCTTCTGACTACTCGTAACGACTGTCAAAGATCCACGAATGACAGCCGGGACCAACGGCTTAACGTGCTTTACGAGGCACGGAGGAGTCTCGGTATGTAAAGATGGTCACCCATCCACTGACCAGCCCGGCAAGCGTAGCTTAACCTGATGGATCGACCAGTGCGGCTGTTGTTACTTAGCCACGAGCTCCCTAAAAATAACATCACCATAAATTCATTAATTAAAATAAAAACAGTGATTCCCTCTGCGGAGCAAAAACTCGTCTCGTACAGCAAAGGAAATTACTTCCGGGTTTCCTCGTGATGTTTCCCAATTTCCTTCACCGATTGAATATATGGTACTCTTATTATGAAAATTGAAAAAGCCGCGTGAGCCTGACTTGGTACCGACCAAGTCAGGCTCACGCAGCTTTTTCAATTTTGCAAATAACTCCATTACATAATGCTAAAAGTAATAAAATCAATATTTATAAACAACCAAGCTTCGCTTCGTCTAAGAATTTCATAACTAGGTTTACTCAGAATTACATTCGTGTTTACTTTGAAACTTAAGCATTTACAAGGGATGCTGCTAACTCGATTTAAATACGGGTTCGATGGCTGAATCGTTAGTGCCAAGATATATCTTATGATAGCCCCGGGGGACGACCGAGTCCATTACTATTAAAAGAGGGTTATCCATCATCCCTGCTGTATCGATTGCCCCCGGCGAATGTTCACTCGATACAAAATCGACTAACATCGGTCAAACGCGATTCGGTTAGACGCATTTCCATCAGTCCGTATCAATCAGTTTTGTTGAACGGACTTTCAACGCGATGAGGAAAAACTTGAGGAAATATAACACGCCTGAACCTGAAGGATTTCTAACGATTTGTACCTTCATACCTACTGTATACTCGTATTACATAATGTAGATACAATAATCGTTTGTAATTTAAAATAAGTATAGTAGGATCTGCAAATCATGATGATTGTACAAGATCTAAATATATGTAATAATTTGGAGTTTACCATTCCCATATGCATAAATCTACAGACCAACAGGTTTACCTGCAGTAAATTCAAAAGAACTTTTAAATATAGACAACGCGAACAGTAGAAACAAGAAAGTTAGTAACGAAAGACTAATTATTAATAAAAATGGAAGTCCTAAGTCAGACAAATAGCAACTCTGTCGCAACAGAACAAAATCAAATTCGCAAGATAATAAGCTGCTGATGCATGTTATGTGTTCCTTTGACTTTCAGAGAAACTTGGGATGGATGAACCCTCCTTTATTTATCTTAGAGTTAGTTCCAAAGCAAAACAACATTGATAAAACAAAGATTCTTGTAGCACACCATTGTTTGTTGCAAACATAAGTAGTAGAATGCTCTGGAGCACTCGGAATGTAGCAAACGACGAAATATTGTCACGAATCCATTGATTTATTTATTTTAAATCTCCGTTTGAGAAAATCCCGTTATAACGTGCACGTGTCGTCTTTGGCACACAAAGGAGGTGGTACAAAGATGTTTGATACTCTGTGTTTGTGAGGGAGGACGGATAAATCCTATTTGCGACGACGCGACGGGTTCGCGCCGATAGATTGTCTCGCTGACTGTACACAGTGTTTGGAAGATTAGATTTGTTATCTATGATACCAGAGTAAGCCAATACAATACCTACTGTAAAATTAATTTGTCTGACCTGCAAACGCGGGTCTTCCTATTTTAGCTATGCTGTAAAATTAATATATGACTCATTCGTATAGCTAGGTGCAACAAATATAGTGATGCAATCAGTTTTAAACATAAATCCTTATTAAGGACTTTTTTAAACTAAAGGTGTTGCTAACAAAATCTCCCCTTGATATGTAGGTATGTATTTTCCTCATAAAAGGAAATGGACATCAAACAGAAGAAGTTTTTTAATATTTTCCACGTTGTTATATTTTTATGGGGTTTCCACAGACTAACAAGTTGCAGCATTGTACTGATTGAATGAGCTTCATAGTATCATGTTTTATTTGTCGAGTTCTAATAGGAAATAAAACTACCACCCCGTTTTACGTCTCTCTCCGGCGATGACGTCACTGTGTAGTAAACAATTTTATTCCTACGATTATGACTCGTGGCGATAAAACTGTATCTTAAGAACATTTGCAAATCGTTCGTGGAAAACGCGTTTCGGGTTTTACACACCATTGTTTGTTACGCAGTCACACATGTGATTTCAGAGGTGAAAAAAGGTTATTCGTAGAGAATGAAGTCTCTACATCTCTCTGTCTCTACTTCAATCTTTATAACCGAATAACCGTTTTGACGTGAAAACGCCTTTTTGCTCGCAGTACAGAAGGCCAATTCTCGTACTTTAAAAAACGTTCACATTCTAGTTGCAATCTGTCAAACTTGTCAAAAATGTTAGTAAATTGATTGTATTTTTGACAGATTGCGAATGCGAACGTTCTTAAAAATTACGGGAATTGCCCCTCTGATAGTAAGTTCAATGTTTCTGACCGGCAAGAACATGTAAGATTTCAATCGCTAATAACTACAAGACTAATATTGCTAGAGTAGTGGTTGAGCACGCAAAAGATAGATACATATTTATAAAGATTTTGAGGCTGGATATAACTTGCCTTTGTCATATCGTGAGGCAGGCAGGCGCATGCGCGCGATCCTCTATTTTTTACTATACTGATGTCGAAATTCCAAATCGTATGGTGCAAAAACATGCAGCTAGAACGGTGATTCTTGTGTCGTTGCCGAGAATGTACAAAAACATGCAGCTAGAACGGTGATTCTTGTGTCGTTGCCGAGAATGTACAAAAACATGCAGCTAGAACGGTGATTCTTGTGTCGTTGCCGAGAATGTACAAAAACATGCAGCTAGAACGGTGATTCTTGTGTCGTTGCCGAGAATGTACAAAAACATGCAGCTAGAACGGTGATTCTTGTGTCGTTGCCGAGAATGTACAAAAACATGCAGCTAGAACGGTGATTCTTGTGTCGTTGCCGAGAATGGACAAAAACATGCAGCTAGAACGGTGATTCTTGTGTCGTTGCCGAGAATGTACAAAAACATGCAGCTAGAACGGTGATTCTTGTGTCGTTGCCGAGAATGTACAAAAACATGCAGCTAGAACGGTGCTTCTTGTGTCGTTGCCGAGAATGTACAAAAACATGCAGCTAGAACGGTGCTTCTTGTGTCGTTGCCGAGAATGTACAGGACTACCGGGACTTAAAGATATACAACAAAAATATTTCGTAAAATAGGGGTAAAGATGCATATTGTTATATCTTTGGGGATATAATGGTGCAAAAAAGGTGAATTGATTGTATAATATTATTTATTTTACGACGAGGATGTTACATCAAGGCTTTTCTTTTTGAATATTGTCGCGGCGGGAAAAAGTCCACTTTTTGAAGGCTTTTTGTAAAGCCTGAACATATTCCGGGGCGTTGAAAGATCACTTTCAACAGCTCTGCTGTAGGTAGTTTGCAGAGCCGCACTAGAGAGCGTCGCACGCAGCCTTTGTTGGTGAAAATGTCGGCCACTCGGGATATCCCATCAGGTCCAGTTATGAGGCGAACAACACGGCCGAGTTTCCAAGCCAGAGGGGGGGCACCATCATCTGCTAAGAGCACCATGTCTCCAACTACCAGTTTTGAAGTATTCGTTCGCCATTTGGTTCGATGTTGAAACTCTGCCAGATATTCCTTCTGCCACCTTTTCCAAAATTGTCTTCGGATTGCTTCTAGACGTTCATAACGCCGCAACTGACTTTCTTTGATGTCTGTCAGATCTGGTGTCGGCAGAGCGGTCAACGGCCTCCCAATGATGAAATGCCCAGGGGAAAGGGAAAGGAGGTCGTCAGGACTGGAGGAAAGGGGGGATAAGGGACGACTATTGAGAATAGCTTCCACTTGTGCAAATAATGTACAAATTTCTTCAAAAGTTAAATGGCTGTCACCGATGACACGCCTTAAGAAATATTTTGCCGATTTAACCCCGGCTTCCCAAATGCCACCGAAATGAGGAGTGTAAGCCGGAATGAACGTGAATTTAATAGATTGTTGACTTGCAAAATCAGACAAAGGCTCGTGATTATCTTTTAGGAAGGATCCGATGTCCTTAGCGGCGGCAACAAAGTTGCTTCCATTGTCGCTAAATATTTCCGTCGGTTTGCCGCGACGAGCGATGAAACGCCTGAGTGTCAGTATAAATGCATCTTTCGATAAGTCACTGACTGCTTCGAGATGAATGCACTTATACCGCAAGCAGACGAAAAGGCATAAATAACATTTGACTACACGACTGCCACGACCTTTACGATTTACAATATAAAATGGACCAGCAAAGTCCAAACCAACGGATATAAAAGGATAGTCAGGCGTAATACGTTGAGATGGTAAATTACCCATCTTGGGTTGCAGAGTCAAACCTCGTATTCGCCTACATCGTACGCAATTATTGACTGTACGTCTTGCAAGATGCCTACCATTTATTGGCCACACTGTTTCTCTAACAGACGCTAACAACAATTGTGGACCAGCATGCATATTGTTTATGTGTTCCCTTTCAAAATATAATTTAGTTAGCCTATGCGAAGCATGAAGTAGAATTGGATGTTTCTTTGAATATGAATGTGCTGATGCATCAATTCGTCCACCGACACGAATTAGTTTTTGTTCGTCTAAAAATGGTGACAACGATAATAATTTACAATTACTCTTCAAAGATTTACCTTTCTTTAGAATATCATACTCCATAGGGAACGCTTGATCCTGAGCGATAACACATAGAGAATGGAATGACTCTCGCAGTTCATTAACTGACAATATACCTACACGTTTATTATTTTTATTTTTAATATTAAATATGAATCTGTGAACATAAGCAAACGATCTTTGCAATTTAGTTAAAGATGAATACTTATCAAAGACAATGATAGGTTGATTAATTATCGCCGAATGTACTTTTAATTCCGATAACTCTTTGGAATCATTCATACCTAACATAGGCCATTCAAACTCATTTTTTAATAAATAACTAGGCCCAGTCCACCACAGCGGCATTGCTACTAAGCGTTTAGCATCTACTCCCCGTGATATTAAGTCAGCAGGGTTAGAATCCGTGGGAACATATCGCCACGCTGAATAAGAAGTTAATTCTTTAATTTCACTAATACGATTAGCTACAAATACTTTTAATTTACTGACGTCACTACGAATCCAACCTAATACTACTGTGGAGTCACACCAGTGCACTAGCTTATCCGGCTTGTAACGGAGCGAGTCTGTTACAGAATTGGTCAGTTTAGCGGCGAGCAAGGCTGCACAGAGTTCCAGGCGGGGAATGGTAATAGGCTTCAAAGGAGCCACCTTCGATTTGGCACATAGCAATCTGACCGTGATGTCCCCATTATGACTAATCGTTCTTATATAAACACACGCACCATACGCGTAATTTGAGGAATCGCTAAATGAATGTAGTTCAATAAATTGAGGCGATTCACCTATAACTAATCTAGGTATTTGTAAATTAAATAAATACTTTATATTTTCAGAAAACTTAGTCCAATCATCCCTTATTTCCTGAGGGGCTGGCTGATCCCAGTCTAACTTATGTTGCCAAAGTCTTTGTATCATTATCTTTGGTATGACTACAACTGGACTTAAGATACCCAATGGGTCGAATATTTTGAAAGCGTTTGACATAATAAATCGTTTTGTTATGGTTAGACTATTATCATGTGAGAATCCCTTTATAGGAAAATGAAATGTATCACTAGATGGAGTCCAGCCCAACCCTAGCGTACTAGACGACTCACTAAAAATTAAACTATCTTGTTCATTCATATCTACATTGTCAAAAATAGAAGAATGATTTGTTTTAAATTTTCTTAAATTAAAACAACCTGCCCTTAACGCTTCAGATACAGCCTTATGTATATAAATTAATTGCTGTGAATCATTTGAACCTGTTATGAGATCATCAACATAAAAGTCTTTCTGGATGATGCACTTTATGAGCTCATCATCCTGTTCCTGCCCTACCTGCCATAGACAGCGCGTACTCAGGTAACTTGCACTTGCTGTTCCATAGGTTAAAGTATTGAGCTTAAGTGTCTGAATAGGATCAGATTCCTCTTTTCTCCACAAGATAAGTTGCAAGTACCTATCATCTTCGTGTACTAAGACTTGGCGATACATCTTTTCGATGTCGCCAGTAAGCAAATACTTGTATTGCCTAGAGCGTATCAAAATAGAGAAAAGAGTATCCTGTACGGTGGGACCTACCATTAATATGTCATTCAGAGAACAACCGGAAGTGGAAGAAGCAGAACCATCGAATACTACACGAAGCTTGGTAGATTCACTTTCCTGTTTAAGAACCGGATGATGACACAAGTAATAACATGGACCTATCCTATCTCTAAATTTATCATTTAACACAGATAAATGTCCTAGCTCAGCATACTCATTAATAAACTTAGTGTACTCTAATTTTAACATAGCGTTTCGTTTTAACCGTTTTTCTATGTTAATTAAGCGTCGCTTAGCTAACTTGTAAGTATCGCCTAAACAATCAGCAGTATCTTTTAGTGGCAATTTTACACAAAACCTACCTGTATTGGTTCTAGTTGTGTAAGTGAGAAAGTGTTTTTCACATTCATTTTCATTTTCACTTGTAATTAATTTTCCAGGAATTTCTTCCAAGTCCCAAAATTTACTTAGCATATTATCAATGCTAGCATCACTACTATCACATTTGGAAACTATACTGTGATTACAGTGAACATTTTTATGCGGCTTCACCGATTCTATGGGACCAGATACAATCCAACCTAATTGTGAACTTATTAACTTAGGATTTTTGACACCTAATGAAAATTGTTCAGTACCTAGAATGTCCCAGAATAAGTCTGCACCTATCAAGACATCTATGTCGGCTGGTTTGTGAAACATGGGATCAGCCAGCTGAATATTTTCAGGTAACTTCAAAGAACCAATATGGATGGGAACCTTCGGCAGTCTACCTGTCAATTCCTTCAACACAAGACATGAACAACTTATGTTAAACTTACTATTTATTGATTGTAATTTAATATTACAACTTTCAATAACATTATTTGTTAATGTGTTTCCTATGCCAATGACCTTTAGAGTGTCAATGGGACGGGACATTAATGATAACCTGATCTTTAGGGATTCGGTTATAAAAGATGATTGGCTGCCACAGTCCAATAGTGCACGAACTTTGACCTTTTGCTGGCCAAATGGATTCGATACCTCTACCATGGCTGTTGACAATATTATTTGACTTGTATTTTTATTAGAATAGTTTGCTACTATCTCACCTGGCTCATCAACCGAAGCGAGACATGCCGACGTTGGCGGACGGTGTAGCAAGCTATTATGCCTCTCAGTGCAGCCAGACTCTTGGCATGACCTGAATCGACAATCCTTAACGGAGTGACCCTGTCTCAAACAGTTAATGCAAAGTTTATACCTTGTCACATCCGTCATTCTATCATCAATACCCTTAGCCTTAAATGTTGGACAGTCATAAATTCTATGACGCTCGTCGCAAACAATACATGAATAACCCTTCAGTCCTTTATTCTTATTATTATCACTAGTACTTGCAAAAGATTTAACATTGTTATTCTGACTCTTCCTTTGACTTTGTTTATTTGGTGTTAAACGGTGAGGAGGAGTAGGCTTCTTTGAATCTATGTTGCCAGAATTATTAGAACTTCGATTTGCAGATTCAAGTACACTAGCACGATCCGTAATAAATTTAAAAAACTGCTCTAAATTTGGTAGCTGACTTCCTAAACTACTGCGATATTCCTCCCATTTCAACAAGGTTTGACTATTGAACTTAGCTGACAACATGAATATAATAATCATATCCCAATTATCCGTTGGTTGTCCCAAGCTGACCAAGGCACGTAAGTTTTTAGTAATATGATCAACTAAATATCTTAAAGATTTTTCTTCTGACTCACCTGGAAGCTGTTTTATATTCAGTAATGAATCAAGATGATGATCAATTAATATTCTATTGTTATCATACCGTTGACAAAGCAGCTTCCAAGCCTCAGTATAATTTTTAGCAGAAACTTCTAGATTGGAAACAATTCTGGCTGCATCACCTTGTAAGTATGAATTTAAATAATAAAACTTATTAATTTCAGAAATACGGTCATTTTTATGTATTAAACTTTCAAAGGTATCTCTAAACTCTAACCAACGGAAATATTCACCATTAAACTTAGCTATTTGTATTTGTGGGAGCTTTAATCCTAAAGTCTTATGATCTTCCAGACAACATGAAGCATAGTGATCAGAACTATGTTTCTGTTCGCATGCATTTTTCTGAGAAAACATGTCTAATAAGTTCTTAGCAGTGGCTATGTTAATTACTATGTCTTGCTCAATGTTGTCTCGTTCATCAATTTCAGCATCAATGTTGTCAGAACTCAGAACCTCTATTTCACTTTGCAAGTCATCAACTTTAACAGATAATGCCTCAAACTTTGCGAGCTTTAAATTTAACTCGGTCAATTGAATGTTATTCAATTCCTCTTGTTTAGAAATGTTACATAAATAGTTTTTAAACTTAGTAATTTGCCCTTTAGCGGATGCTCTTTTTGTTAACAATTCTTTATAACGTTGCTTAGCTTCAGGCATTGTGAATAAAGATTGTTATGAAAGTTGAGGAATTATCACAAAGACAATAAAAAGAATGGGCTCACGTTCCTCGTCTCGGTGTCACCTGCCGATTAGGAAGCCGGGTGCGCACGATCAGTGGAGCGCCAGCCAGACAGTTATGCACTCTCGATCTGGCAGAGAAGCGAGCACGGCGATTATGACCTGAAATAGTCGGCAGACTACTAAATATCGAGACACTAATACTCGTATTTTGTAAATTGGGGGCAAGTACTATTGAAACGTTGAGCTGAGACCGGATTTACAATTCTTGTAATCACCTTATTTACACAAATGGTTGCTATATATGGATATTTTGGTATTAGGAAAGGTATTTAGGGGTTTTAAATGACGGAAAGGCACTCAACTTCGGGGCGACGCGTTGACGCTCTCGATTCTCGACTTGGCGGGCTTCGGGGCTTCGGCGTCGATTCCCTCGTATGTAGGTAGGTAGCAATTCCGACGAAGATTTTTTCTTTGTGGTCGCGGATTTCTTGTTTTAGTTCCCCTCATGGGCCACCATGTTATATCTTTGGGGATATAATGGTGCAAAAAAGGTGAATTGATTGTATAATATTATTTATTTTACGACGAGGATGTTACATCAAGGCTTTTCTTTTTGAATATTGTCGCGGCGGGAAAAAGTCCACTTTTTGAAGGCTTTTTGTAAAGCCTGAACACATATGAAGTAGACAATAGCAAAATAATATCATATAAAGACTCATATCGGCCATAAATCTGGACAGAAATTAAAAAATCCCAATCGAAGAAAGCTTGCATCATAAGGAATGCAATGAGCCTAAATACAATAGCAACGGCAGTATCAGAACCCGTAAGATAATCTGTTCCAAAAGATGTCGTCTCATATCGGCCGTAAATCTACTCAGAACTGAAAAATGGTCGTCTTCTTCAATGTCCCACTCACCGCACAGACTTCATTCACTCTTCCTTCTTCATTCAGTCTATCTCTCTGTGGAATGCTCTCCCCCGCAGAATGGCGACCAACCGATTATCGTTTAAAGTTAGGCCCTTTTCTGATTTGTCGGCGCAGCAGCGGTGCGACATCAGCATGCTCGGATGCCGAAAACATACCGCGTCGCCTGCACCTACGCACATATCGGTAAATAATTATGCAGAGCCGCTTGTGCCGCGGCTGTCGTGAAATAATGTCGTCTTCAAGTTCGAGGGATGAAGATACTTTAGCTTGTTACATTTATATTCGTTTACGTAAAAAAAGAAAACGTTAGAAGCGTCATCCATATATTTATATTATTTACTAGCTTTACCCGCCCCGACTTCGCACGGGTAGCACTAAACCCTGCCTACCCTACCTACCCTACCTACCCTACTTACCCTACCTACCTACCCTACTTACCCTACCTACCTACCCTACCTACCCTACCTACCCTACCTACCCTACCTACCCTACCTACCCTACCTACCCTACCTACCCTACCTACCCTACCTACCCTACCTACCCTACCTACCCTACCTACCCTACCTACCCTACCTAACCTACCTACCCTACCTACCTACCCATCCTACCTACCCTAATTTTCTCACCGTTTAAACCTTCCCTGGACTATGACAAACATTTCTAAACCAAAATCAGCTAAATCGGCTCAGCCGTTCTCGAGTTTTAGCGAGACAAACGAACAGCAATTGATTTTGGTATCCATAAATAGATACTAATATTGAAGAGGTAAAATTTGTTCGTTTGTTTGAATGTTTGTTTGTAAGTTTGTATGTAGGGAGCTATAATCTCCCGAACTACCAAACGGATTCGAAAAAATCTTTTTGCATAGGAAAGCCCAATTCTTGAGGCAGGTAGATACACAGCTATGTAACATCGCTAGGACTATTAGGTGTCGAGCTAAAAATAAAAAAATCAGAAAGAAGGTTAAGCGAAAACGAAGTAATAGTGCGAGCGGACGGTATGCAACGTGATCGGTCGGGGGCCGAAATTTCACACGGACGAAGTCGCGGTCAGAAACTAGTCAAAAGTAATTTTAAAGGGTCGTAGCCGACCGCAGGCGGCAGCAGCAAGCAGAAATACCTCCCGTAGCTAGCGACACGTCGGTTTCATAGAAATACATAGAAACCAACGCGGCACGTCGCCTACTGCTGCCGCCTGCTACGGAATGGTACACACGGCTACACATCTAGCTGTACATTACCAGTATAAGCTGACCTCGCATTGTACGGAAATCCTATACAATACGAGATCAGCGTAAATTGGAAATGTATAGCTTGATGTGTACCTTAACTGTCGACCCCCCCCCCCCCCCCCCCCGGAGATACATAGTTCTTTTTTTAAAAGATTTTTTATATTACATAATTCTCATATAAAATGTTTGATAAATGAAATTTAGAGGGAGGTAGAAGGGAGAAAAGCCCACCCTTTGTCAAATGTCTCGAAGGTCAAGGCAAAATTAAAAAAAAAATGTGTTATGGTAAATTTAACATTTTTGAAGTAAGGCGTGGTCGACAGAACACCGCTTAGCGGGGCTCCTATTTCTGTCTGCAGGATTTAAAGGAACCTAACACGAAGGAAATGACGGGGGCTCATATGCTCGCTTTGCTTGTTCACTTGAGCCCCCGTCATCCCCTTCAAACCTAACCTGTCCGAGTCGGGGTGCACCAAATCCCGAGCTTCCTTCGCTCGCCCTTGCATCCTAAGTTCTCATTGCCTTTTTACTAATTCGAGATGTGTCGGGACTTGAGGCACCCTGTCTCAGACAGGCTAGGTTGGAAGTGGATGGCGGGGTCCAGTGAGCGAGCGAAGCGAGCAAACAAAAACTGTCCGAGCCGGGGTTCCCAAGTCTCAAGCTTGCTAGGCTCGCTTTTTCATCCGTAAAAAACTAGTTTTTTTTTATTCTTAAAGCTTCAGTTTTTTTGTTTATCGAAAGCTAGGCGTGATGATATTTTGCAAAATCGTTCTAAATGAAAACATCTGCGCAAAAATTAGAAGCTTCTCATACACGGTCCATAAAGTACAGTGAAGTCAATACATAGTTGCAAATAAAATAATAAAAAAAATGCATTTCCGAAAAAAATAAAGTCACATTCTTTCTAGCGAACAGGCACGATTCTGGTCGCGCATCCTACTCGACGGGATGCAGAGCGGCCACTGGACATGCATGTCGAGACGCGGTATGCCAAATCAGTACCGCCTCGCTCCCGCACATACCGAGCTAATCAGGAACGCTCCATTGAAATATAGGCGCTCGGTAATCTTTCGGTACCGCATATACCGAGCATGAAGATGTCGCACCGCTGCTGCGGCGACAAATCAGAAAAGGGCCGCGGCCACTGGACATGCAATGTCGAGACGCGGTATGCCGAATCTGTACTGCCCCACTCCCGCACATACCGAGCTAATCAGAAACGCTCAATTGAAATATAGGCGCTCGGTAAGCTTTCGGTACCGCGTATACCGAGCATGAAGATGTCGCACCGCTGCTGCGGCGACAAATCAGAAAAGGGCCGCGGCCACTGGACATGCAATGTCGAGACGCGGTATGCCGAATCTGTACTGCCCCACTCCCGCACATACCGAGCTAATCAGAAACGCTCAATTGAAATATAGGCGCTCGGTAAGCTTTCGGTACCGCGTATACCGAGTGTGTTGATGTCGCACCGCTGCTGCGCCGACAAATCAGAAAAGGGCCTTAAAGTTCGCGAGCACATTCGCAAGAAACTGGGAGTATCATCACAACGGTAATGTTTTCTCATTGATTGTCTTAGTTGTTTTAGTATATTTATGTGTATATATTTGTACTTATATTTATATATAATTAGGTGTATATATTATATTTATAGTTTTTGTTAGATATATATCTTTATATTTAAATAAATATTTATTCCTCAATTCTCGCTATTGCACCTGCCACTGTTTGTCTCTGCATCACCCAAAGGTTGACTGGTAGAAAATGCCTATGGCATTAAGTCCGCCTCTGTACATTTGTGTGCTTGAAGTATTAAATAAATAAATAAATATTAAAAATGGTATTGTATTGTTTTCCATAAAATGATTTGTCCTATTATTGTTTTCCATAATCGTCTCCCCTCATAATATTTACTTGCACTATTATCATTTATACTAATAACGCTTGTCATATCAACTTACTAGTCATAACTTTTATTTGCCATAAAATAAGTTTCCATATTATTATCATGTGTTATAATCATTAGTTTCTATGTAACACATTACATAATCGATACTTGACATAAGCAACATTTGATATAATAGGGAATATGCATGTATTTTTTTATTTTTATTATTCGATACTTTACATCGCCAAATAATAGTAAAAAAAATTCAACGCCAAAAAAGCAATTCAAAGTACTTTAAAAAAAAGTTAAAAATAACCTTCCGACCCGGGCTATTTAAACGCGATTTTGGCGCGCTTGGTGTGGTGACGTCACAGTCTATGACAACAAACAAACAAATGTCAAATGTTGAGGTTATGTTGAAGAAGTATTGTGCTCTGCTGCAAATATACAGTGTTTTCTATTTTCGACTAATACATCATCATGGAACCAACTTCTCCCTCTATAGAACAATGCAAAAAACCGACATACAAATACTGCATTGTGCCTAAGTGCAGAAATACATTATGAAATGCACCCGACCAAGTATTTTTTTTTTGTCCTGAGAGGTTCGGACTTACGGAGAAAGTGGTGTAAAATTATGAAAAGAAACATGCTATCTCCCAACTTGTTTTCAATATCCTAGTATTATGACAACATTCTATACTTAACACAATCTAGATTTCGATATTCTGCGAAGCTAGATGCTTTTTAAAACTAAATTATTCCGGAAAAGGTGTGGAAGATAAAATAAACATTATATGTTATACTTAATTACCTTAAAGCTTTCACTCCTTTGATTTCAACAGACATGAAATCTGTATTTGATGTAAAAATGTGGTCATC
Source organism: Agrochola macilenta (assembly GCA_916701695.1). Lineage (NCBI taxonomy): Eukaryota > Metazoa > Arthropoda > Insecta > Lepidoptera > Noctuidae > Agrochola > Agrochola macilenta. The sequence continues at coordinate 23,989,111 of OU753556.1, forward strand.
ATGAACACATCAGCTTTCGACAAACTATCCGATTGGGCTTTCACAAAACCGCTTTCAGTCATTTTCGAAAGAGTCTTTCGTGTATTAACAAATGTATTACTTCTAAATGTGTACTAAAATCACAATAAAACTGACTGAATCGCAAAAACTCCTACAAAACACATTGACATTACATTGTTGTTATAGATTGTTACGTCACTGATCAATAGCGTCGCTTTTCAAGTATTTGAATTTCCCACAGATTTTTTGTACTTTTTAAAAATTAATTTCTTGCTCATTATTAAATTTAAAAAAAATATTGATGGAGGCATAATTCTGAAGTAATATAGTTTATAAAAAAAAATATTTGACCCTTATTTGAATCTCATGCATATTATATTTAGAAACGTTTATTGTTTTGTACAAAAAATTATGTCATTAAGGCATTTGGTCTGTAATCAAATGATTTATTACAGCAAACAATCTTTAGATAATAAACAGTTTGTCAAATTCGAAACGATTAGGTTAGGTTAGGTTAGCACTGTGACCACATAACGCGCGAAGGCGAGCGAGCGAAGGCGAGCGAGCGCAGCGAGCGTGCCGCGGCAGCGGCCGCCGAGTCCTAGATTTCCTCTTTTGCAAAGCAAGCATGCATGGTAGATTAGGTTTATTTTTAGGTTTCCTTGTGAATAATAAAAATCTGTATCGTATAATCATATATTAATCAACTGAACTAGCATTGTTGTGCTAGTATGGGCAAATGAATATTATGGTGAATAAATGTAATGGAAAATGAAATCATGGAAAATGAAAAATATGGGTTAAAATTAGTGAAAATGATTTTATGTAATTTCACCAATAAGGCAACTGAAGCGTTATTTCTAATGAAATTATGGCAAATACAAGTATGGTATATAAAATTATTGCATTTTAAATTATGGCAAACATTAGTAAACCCTGAAAAATATCACAATTGATGAAAGCTTGCATCATTAGGATTGCATTATACATATTTTTTTGTAATTCCTTGTATTATCATTAAAGAAATCTGTTACTATTTTATTTCACCACACGTTTTCACGAAAATCTGCGGCGCGGGCTCGAACTGCGTCTAACTAATTTTTTTTTATCCCTGATGTGTGTGTGAATGTTGTTGTTTTTCAAAGTGTGGGTCGCGACCCCCTGGGGACCACGGAGCCTCTATACGGGGGTCGTGAGGCCTCGGTAAAAGAAAATAAAAAAGTTATAAACTTTTTTTTGTCTGGTATTATCTAAAGTTTAGATAATGCCTGATTTTCTTTTAGGTTCCCAAACTTGCCCCATTAGCGGCATTAAAAACGTAAGTACTCTATTGGGAAAACCTTCGAAGCTATGACCCTAATAAATCCATCAAATAAAATGTAATTACGGCGACCCGTAGTTATAAGATATAATAAAAATTAATGTTGTACGTATTTGATATTTGTATTATAATAAAATACAGATTATAAACAGTGGAGGGAAGGAGGTCGCGAAAATTATTTTCATACTAAGGGGGTCGCGTCATGAAAAAGTTTGCAGTCCTCTAGGGACTAGAAGAACAACCTGGGTGATGTGTGGTGACATTGACAAATTGCGTTAGGCGTCGCCTCGTTACAATGCTAATGTGCAGGACGCCCACTCAAACAATAGTAGGTTTGATTATGTAACGTAAATCACATAGATCAATGTGGTAAATAAGAATATTTAAATATAAGTTTGTTCCCATAGTTATATGTTGCTGTAAGGGAAGCACAGTAATACGAGCTTAGTTTAAGTATGGAATCATTGTCGACATAAATACATAAGCTAAAAGTATTGATAAACACATGATTATTAGTCAAAAAGGTAGTAAAACTAAAATTATTATGATTCTATGCAAAAAAGCCTTATATACTTGCAAAAAGGTCTGTAATATTTTACCCGTACTTAATACAGCATTTTAAATAGTAGATTTACGTTAGATAGGTCATTTCCCACCTAAATACCCATTTTATATAAGGAAATCCCTTAAACATGTCGTAAATTATGTAATTCCTTTGTTCGAGAACGTAAACAGTATTATATAAAGAAATCTACTGCGCAGTTACGTTCCCCTCATCCCTTCCAGTACCCCTCGTCCGAGAGTAGCCGTACCCCGCAAACACCCGCTTACCTGTAAACCCCCGCGAGTGTGAGCACACCGACGTAATTGGGAAATGAGAATGTCATAATAGTAAAGACACACACATTGTGTGATAGTGTGCCTTTACTATAAATAGAACCCAATATTGTATTCGTGAGTCCAGTCGTATCGAAATCTTTAAACTAGACAGTTCAGTCATATCTAAACCTAAGAGTGTTTTTTAGTGCGCGACCCAATGTACCTCAATAATATTCAGTCATAAATTCAGTTTGTATCCAGATCTTATAGTGAACAGTAAACGATATTCGTCAAGTCATCAGAGTTTTATTCAGTGAACAAAGTAATAGTGCCCTCCAATCCAGTGCACATAGTGTGAGACCTAGAACACTCACATTGTCTGGTCCTTCGATAGCCGGATCCGAGGAAAACACTATTGAGAATACTCTACCGAACTTATTGAAGAATATTATTTACGAGTAGAACAATTTATCAAGAACAATGCCAGTAACGAGGTCTACAGGTAGAAGAGGCAGACAAGCGTCGTCCACGACTGAAACCGCAACTGAAACTGCGACTGAAACCACGACTGAAACCGCGACTGAACCCGCTACAGAAACTACGACTGAGACAGTCAGTACGGAGGCTACGAGAACGACAGCTGATACGTCAGAAGCACCCACCGTGCCTGAATCTACAGTCAAAGTCGCCGCCACACAACAAGAAACTGAACCTGAAAATAAAGAAAGTGGTCGCCGCAGCAAACCTATGTCGCAAAAGAGTGTAAAAGTGTCTAAAGTGCGTCGCGTAGCCAAGGCCAAAGCGGAGCTAGCACAAAGGTTAGTGGAATTAGCAACCGCGCGCCTCACCGTAATCGAAACTGAATCTACGGATGAAGACTCATCCTCAGTCGCCTCGGAAACTGGAAATGATCAACGAGTGACTACTTGGCTACAATCAACTCAAGTACTCGCCATCGCCGACCGACCACATTAATCCGACGTAATGTCGCCGACTGAACCTGCAGTTCCAGTGACCACTGCCGTGTCCTGGAACATCCCGGCGACCTTACCGGCGGGAGTCAGCACCATGCACCCACCGCCTAAAAAACTGAACACCGAACCTAAAAACACGCTGCCAGTGAGCACCACCGTCTGCTGGCAGCCGAACTTTGCGACTGAACAGCCGCACCCGAACATGCTGCCAGTGAGCACCGCCACCTCCTGGCAGCCGAACTTCGCGACTAAACAGCCGCACCCGAACATGCTGCCAGTGAGCACCGCCGCCTCCTGGCGGCCGAACTTCGCGACTGAACAGCCGCACCCGAACATGCTGCCAGTGAGCACCGCCGCCTCCTGGCAGCCGAACTTCGCGACTGAACAGCCGCACCCGAACATACTGCCGCCAGTGAGCACCGCCGCCTCCTGGCAGCCGAACTTCGCGACTGAACAGCCGCATCCAAACATGCTGCCAGTGAGCACCGCCGCCTCCTGGCAGCCGAACTTCGCGACTGAACAGCCGCACCCGAACATACTGCCAGTGAGCACCGCCGCCTCCTGGCAGCCGAACTTCGCGACTGAACAGCCGCACCCGAACATGCTGCCAGTGAGCACCGCCGCCTCCTGGCAGCCGAAGTTCGCGACTGAACAGCCGCACCCGAACACACTGCCAGTAAGCACCACCGCCTCCTGGCAGCCGAACTTCGCGACTGAACAGCCGCACTGGAACACACTGCCAGTGAGCACCGCCGCCTCCTGGCAGCCGAACTTTGCGACTGAACAGCCGCACCCGAACATACTGCCAGTGAGCACCGCCGCCTCCTGGCAGCCGAACTTCGCGACTGAACAGCCGCACCCGAACACGCTGCTAGTGAGCACCGCCGCCTCCTGGCAGCCGAACTTCGCGACTGAACAGCCGCACCCGAACATACTGCCAGTGAGCACCGCCGCCTCCTGGCAGCCGAACTTCGCGACTGAACAGCCGCACCCGAACACACTGCCAGTGAGCACCGCCACCTCCTGGCAGCCGAACTTCGCGACTGAACAGCCGCACCTGAACCCGCCGCCAGTAATCGCCGCCTGGCAACAGAACTCCGCGCCCGCGCAGCCACACCCGAACCAGCAGCCAGTGATCACATCCACGTACTGGCAACCGAAATACGTGCCTGCTCAGCCGCAACCAATGCCAGTGCCGGCAAAACCCGTCACACCCTGGCCACAGAACTCGACATACGCGACAACGAACACATCATGGCAACCGATCTACACTACGGCACCACATCACAGCTACAATCCAAGGTATGCTACCGAGACTCGGGTGCCGCAGTCTATGCCATCAGCGCACGTCGCGCAACAGCCTACAACACTGGCCGTCCAAGAACCAAGGGCAGACATGAAAGAACTTGCTGCTGCGATCACACACGCTGTGCAAGCCACGCAGTACCAGCAGCCAATAAGACATACCGAACTACCCTGCTTCAACGGAGCTCATCAAGATTGGCTCACGTTCCGCGCCGCTTACTGTGAGACGGCACACCGACTATCAGCATTGGAGAACATGTCTAGACTTAGAAGAAGCCTTCGAGGTCTAGCCAAGGAAGCTGTACTGGGTCTATTAATAGTGAACGCCGACCCAAATGAAGTAATGAAATCACTCGAGCTACGCTTCGGACGCTCGGACTCAATCGCAATGGCTGAAATAGAGCGTCTATGAACTCTGCCGCGTCTCACTGAATCTCCGCGTGAAGTTTGTACATTCGCCACCAAAGTAGAAAGCATAGTTGGGACTCTGCAAGCACTCAACTGTGGACATTATCTCTTCAATCCAGAAGTAACGAAAGCTATCGTTGAGAAGCTCACGCCAACCTTGAAGAGACAGTGGTACCAGTTCTCAGCAATGCAGCCCAGAACAGAACCTGATCTTATGAAGTTCACCCGATTCATTAAGATTGAAGCTGAAATATGCAGTCCGTATGCACTGCCTGAAAATATCGCTGCAACAACACAAACCTCTCAGAACGCGCAGCGACGCCAGCAACGAGTACATACCACGCAAGAAACGAGTAAACCAAAGTGTAGTGTATGTGAACGTCGGGGGCACAGCATCATGGAATGTGAACAATTCAAGAAAGCAACTACTGATGCTAGATGGGATATAGCCAAGAAGCATCGCTTGTGTTTTCGATGCCTCAAATACAGAACAAAGCAACACAGCTGTAAACCAAAGAAATGCGAAATAAACGACTGTGTACATTTACATCACAAGATGTTACACGCCAACAGTGCAGCGAACAAGAAGAAAGAAGAACCCGAATGCTCCAAAGAAGAACAAGAGAAGATTAATTCAGCATGGACACCTAAGGTATCGTTTTTGAAAATAATACCTGTGCACCTTTCTGGACCGGCGGGAGCTGTAGATACCTACGCACTCCTAGATGACGGCTCTACGGTAACCATAATTGACGAGAGCCTAGCCAATCAACTCGGAGCAGAAGGATCCTGTGAACCACTACGTATAGCAGCCTTCGACGGCGAACCTACGATCGATATGAAATCTCGACGAGTCAACTTCTTCATCAAAGGACTTCACACACCTGAACGCAAATTACAAGCAAGAACAGTCAAGCAGCTAGAGTTGGCTGCACAGAGGATACCTGGAGATGCAATCAGGGACTGTGAACATCTTCGAGACATAGCCAAAGACATAGTAACTGAAGATGCAAGACCCAGACTCCTGATCGGCCAAGACAACTGGGATCTCCTCATTACAATAGAAATCAAAAAAGGAAAGAAGAACCAACCAGTGGCATCACTAACGCCACTCGGTTGGGTCCTGCACGGCAGCCACACACGAGCACTTGGCCACAGAGTGAATTTCATCAGACATGCTAACACAGACGACGACCTTCATGAACTGGTGAAAGAATATATCACAATAGACAATATGCAAGTCTATCCAAAGGAACCCATCAACGATCCTGATGCAAAGGCACTTCGTATCCTGCAGCAGCACACGAAGAGAACTACGGAAGGACGGTATCAAACCGCTCTATTATGGCGAGAAGAAAACATAAAAATGCCAGACAACTACGACAGCGCTTTGAACAGACTCATCAGCATGGAAAAGAAAATTGATAAAGATCCAGAACTAAAGAAGAGGTACGGCGCATTATTCACGTACCTGACGACGCGAACCATTCACCTTGAACTTGTGGCATCGCTCAACACAGATTCAGCAATCATGGCACTACGACGTATGATAGCACGCCGAGGATGTCCAACACAGCTATGGTCCGATAACGAAACGAACTTTCACGGTGCTGAAAAGGAGCTACGAGCAGCCATCTTCGCGGCTACGGCAAAAGAAGCTTCGAAGAAGATGATCGACTGGCGTTTCATCCCACCCGGAGCACCATTCATGGGAGGCGCCTGGGAGCGCATGGTGAGGTCTGTGAAGACAGCACTAGCCGCCACGTTGAACGAGCGATTCCCGAGCGAAGAAGTGCTTCACACACTACTCATCGAGGCCGAACACACTGTAAACAGCCGGCCACTTACGCACGTGTCCGTGAACCACGAAGATCCTGAAGCATTGACACCCAATCATTTCATTTTGGGCGGTCCAGGTCGCATCGCGGCACCAGGAGAATTCGACGACAGCGACTTATGTCTACGAGCCAGTTGGCGTGCAGCCCAGAGGCTTGCCGATATATTCTGGACCAGATGGCTGAAAGAATATCTCCCAGAACTACGGAACCGTAGAGAACCACATACTAAAGGCGTGATCCCCAGGGTAGGCGATCTAGTATTCATCGCAGATGGTACCCTCCCAAGAAACATGTGGATCAGAGGACGAATCTGCGCTACATTCCCTGGCCCAGATGGAGTTGTCCGCACAGTGGACGTATCTACGAAAGGAGGTATCCTGCGACGTCCAGTGAAAAAGATAGTGGTACTACCAATCGACCACGGCGACCCTGCACCGGCTTCTACGACTGCGACGTCACAGGCGGACGACGCACGGCGGTAGGAATGTGCAGGACGCCCACTCAAACAATAGTAGGTTTGATTATGTAACGTAAATCACATAGATCAATGTGGTAAATAAGAATATTTAAATATAAGTTTGTTCCCATAGTTATATGTTGCTGTAAGGAAAGCACAGTAATACGAGCTTAGTTTAAGTATGGAATCATTGTCGACATAAATACATAAGCTAAAAGTATTGATAAACACATGATTATTAGTCAAAAAGGTAGTAAAACTAAAATTATTATGATTCTATGCAAAAAAGCCTTATATACTTGCAAAAAGGTCTGTAATATTTTACCCGTACTTAATACAGCATTTTAAATAGTAGATTTACGTTAGATAGGTCATTTCCCACCTAAATACCCATTTTATATAAGGAAATCCCTTAAACATGTCGTAAATTATGTAATTCCTTTGTTCGAGAACGTAAACAGTATTATATAAAGAAATCTACTGCGCAGTTACGTTCCCCTCATCCCTTCCAGTACCCCTCGGTCGTCCGAGAGTAGCCGTACCCCGCAAACACCCGCTTACCTGTAAACCCCCGCGAGTGTGAGCACACCGACGTAATTGGGAAATGAGAATGTCATAATAGTAAAGACACACACATTGTGTGATAGTGTGCCTTTACTATAAATAGAACCCAATATTGTATTCGTGAGTCCAGTCGTATCGAAATCTTTAAACTAGACAGTTCAGTCATATCTAAACCTAAGAGTGTTTTTTAGTGCGCGACCCAATGTACCTCAATAATATTCAGTCATAAATTCAGTTTGTATCCAGATCTTATAGTGAACAGTAAACGATATTCGTCAAGTCATCAGAGTTTTATTCAGTGAACAAAGTAATAGTGCCCTCCAATCCAGTGCACATAGTGTGAGACCTAGAACACTCACAGCTAACCATTTTTAGCACGCGTCCACGCCGTTTATAATAATAATAATAATAAACATTTATTTCAGACCAGGTCCATATTCTTGTTAGTAACAATATACTTAAAAACTAATGTTAGTACTCATCACAACACAAATTAAAATGAGACATGAAGCCGCATCCATCTCTGCAGCATGGGGGACTCCCCCCGATCTGCAAATACACACAGTATAGAGTTGGAACTACCACGAACGCGCGTGAGTAGGGAGGCACATCTTTTCCTTATGACGGCGGCAAATCCATCAACCCGCGCCTCAGCAAACATCCCTGACGCACTACAACGCCATGGCAGCCCCAACAGTACCCTGAGTGCATTGTTGTATTGGACACGCAGATCGCTGTATGCCCGCTGCGAATAACTGACCCACAGGCTGCAGGTGTAAAAAGATTGGCAATATGCTTTAAAAAGCGTGATCTTAACCGCATTCGTACACCGTGCAAACCTGCGGGCCAGCATGTTACAACGGACAGCCAGCGACCTGCGTTCCCTTTCTATGTCTACATTATCACTTAAATCATCGGTGACCCAGTGACCCAAATATTTAAATTTAGACACCCTGCACAGTGGAGTGCCATAAAGTGACACATCCGGAAATGCTGGGTAAGAAAAACCACTTGCTTTGAAGAGCATTAGTTCACTCTTCCCAACATTATACTTAAGCCCATGAGTCACCGCATATGATTCACAAATAGACACTAGCCGCCTCATGGCACTAATTGATGGACTCAACAACACCATGTCGTCTGCGTAACTAAGGTTATTGGTACACACTCCGTCAATATGACATCTGACCATGGTGCTGCTGAGCTCAACAATCAACCGGTTCAAGTACAGGTTGAACAAGCGAGGTGAGCTTAATCCCCCCTGCCTCACTCCGCATTTCAACCGGTACACACTCGAAAGAGAACCGTTCCATCTCACACAATTGCATTGATTGCTATACCAAAACTTAAAAATGGACATAACTTCAGTAGGTAAGGAAGTTTCAGTCAGCAACTAATCCCACAACACGTCATAACTGACAAGATCGAATGCCTTCGATAGGTCCAAAAAACAGGCAAAGACAGGCGTGTTTCTATCCTTGTAGTACTGCACAGTCTGCTTTAGGCACAATATAGCGCTTTCAGTGGACAGCCCCGGCCTAAAGCCAAACTGAGCGTCGTGTATTTGGAGATGCTTAGCCAATTGTTTGTCAAGCAGACTGTCCAGTACCTTGGCTGAAACAGTTGCCAAGGATATAGGTCTGTAATTGGAGACATCAGAGGCATTTCCAGTTTTGTTTTTAATAATAGGGACCACAACTGTAAACATGAAGCTATCCGGTAAATAACAGTGACTGACACACAAATTAAAAAACATAGCAAGTACACGTGGCAAGTGCACCCCGGCGTATTTCAGATGTTCGATACTGAGGCCATCGTGACCTGGTGACTTGCCTCTCATCATTGATTTTACAACCGATGCAACTTCCTTAGGAGAAAATCGAACGTCAATGTCCCCAGAAATGGTCTCAGCATCGACAATCCGTGTCGTCCTGACAAGAGGTGACTCAACCTTAAAGTGTTGCTTAAATAAGTTAGCTATTTCTGTCGGCTCGTGCACGCCCGCCACACTCACCGGAAAGCTTGACCGCGGATTTAACTTATTGGTTGCCTTCCAAAATGCACTAAATTGCTTGTCTGACTGATTTTTAGCTATAATATCCATTTTTATTTGTTTTTCATTGTCCTGGCAATATTTAAGCTTGTCTTTAAAAATCCCTCTGGATTGACACATGTTTGTGTAAATGCATCCCGATCCAGGTTTGTTATGTAGCAACCAAGTCTGATAATGCATGCGGGCCTCCCTGTGAGCGTCACGTACATGCAAATTCCAACCAACCACATATTTCCTTTTACAGCGTATGTTATCAGAACCAATATACGTAATATCTGCACCATCTTTCAAAATACTTATAAGCGTGTCGTACATTTCATCTAACAGTCTGTGGTGGCTAGTATCAGAGCACATTCCATGCGAACAATAACGAAATTCCGTAGGAAAATCTAATAATCTCAATTTAGAATGACAAAAGTTTGTATACTCATCAATTTGTTTAACATTTCTTTCACCCCAAATGACCCTATTACAAGAGTGAGTTTTGCTCACTGACTTAGGTATTATTAAATCTATGTTACACTCAATAATCAAAGGAATGTGGTCCGACGAATACACATCATACAAAACAGTCACTTTAATTACTAATTGTCTCGCTGCACTACTCACCACACAATGATCCAACCAGCGCAACGCACCGTTAGCTGTGCTTTCAAATGTATAAGTATCATCCGGCAATAATTCCATGTCCACACACGACCACGATTGTTCCGTACACGCGGTTAACAGTTCCTTTGCAAAACGTTCACCCGGGTGAGCGTTAAAATCTCCTAATATACATACCGTTTCAGTGTCACTGTTCTCAGTAATCGCAATAATCTCACTCAAACAAGTAGTAAATTCTATTATATTATCACTCGAGTCAGTAGGCATGTAAACCGAGAAAACTAACATGGCCCGATCTGCATGGTCAATTTTAATAGCAACTAATCGATTGCTAATACACGACAACACTGACACTTTTGTGAAAGCCGACTTCCTCCACAACAGGGCAACCCCTCCGTAGGGTCTGCCTATGAGTACTCCGGCAGACGTGTCGACAGCAGACTTCCCTGTATACGCGAAGTCATCATGTATTGTGCCTAAGTAGGCTAAATCATGAGGTAACAGCCAGGTCTCCTGCAGCGCGATGACGTCAGCCACTCCGCATAATCTTCTCACACAATCAGCTGATCGAATGATATTTTTGCAATTAAACGTTGTTAGGTATGTGTTCCTTATTTTCGTATCCATTATTCCGAGGTGCGTTTTCATTCAAAATCCTGTTGTCTATTCTATTCTTAAAAGGTATAAATCTTCTGAAAGTAATACCCTCTGGCCACAAGTTGTCGTCTAAAAATGTATTTATTTTGTGCTTAGGAACAAACAACTTGAATGCATTATATTGCCTATCAGCCTTCATATTAATTTTTTCCAAAGTCACCACTTCATTAACTTTACTTTGTATGTAGTCACATATGTCCTCCTCCGTAGTTTCTTTATTTACATAAGATATAAATAAGGGTATTTTCATATCTGCGGCACGAAACTTTATTGGCACATTTGATACAGCTTTACCTGTCAAACCAGTGAAACGATTTCTTTATTTTATAGATGCACAAAATTTGATAGGCTCCATCAACCGGCTTGACGAAATTTTTTACGAAAAGTTAGGCTCGTCTGTCAGTGACTATCAGCTAGTTAAAGTTTGGGCGCACGTAACAAAGGGCTATTAGAAATGTTTGTGACAGGATCCCGTGAAAACAAAGTTCGTCATTCCGTGTAGGTATTTCTAGACAAATATAGACTTAACTATAGTGGATTACGTTTAAGTCAATTAATGTCGCAAATAAGGGGCTCGTCTATTATTTATTACATCATGGTGCTCCACAAACAATCGCTGACGCACGCGGTCAACAGTCAACATCCACATCGCTTGCAAAACAACAACAAACCATTGAAAACAGATTACAATTCTACGAAGATATGCGTCTCAGATCCAAAAAAACCCAAACGATCTGACACAATTGTATAATATTTTTGTAAATATACAAATTATTGATGCACGAGAGATAGAGGAATGTCGTTGCGGCCCTGTAATTGCCCGGGCCCACCGGAAAGCGGAATTTTCGATGTCGTATTGGACACGAGGAACACGACTGACTTGTGGTAATACCTATAAAAAACATTTCTAGGAAATCAGAATTTTGACCATCAGTGCTTGTATCGCACCTAAGTGGCACGAGAAGGCTTTTACTCAGCAGGAAAAAGAAACATAAAAGCTGATTTCAACATTAAGAAACAAAATCTTCCTATTGGGTTTTTGTATCAAGAATTTTTCATTAGCAGCCGAGAGGCTGGATGATTGCCCGGTTGATGGCAATAGGCTGGCTATTACATGGGACTTGAATATATATAACTGGCGAAATGTGGGTGTAGGTATTATATGGTATTATATTAAACTTTCAAAGAAAACAGACGTGACGTTGTGTTATGTTATCTACAACTACTAGTTACAAAAAAATAATAATAATTGCTACTTTACTTTGCTTAATAATATCAAATTACAAATAACTTGATTAAAGCCATCATAGGATCAGAAATCCGTCCTAATCAACATAAGTAATTAACCAAATAATAACAATAAAGAGGAGAAGTAATGAGAGCGGTCCATATCACTGTGTCATACTGGTTGCTATGGACTCTATAGCAACCAGTATGACTCAGGCGAAGTAGGTTGGTGACAGCTGACCGCAGACCGCAGGTACTTAAGTTAGGTCACACCTTATCTAACCAAAAACTACGTACTTGCCGACGTACAATTATTGCATTTTTGGGTTATAATATGTAGTCAATGTAAGCTATGATTTTAAATTTTTCTTCCCTGTTAGATTCTATTTGGAAATTCCGACGCGGGTAAATGCAAATTTCGGAGTTATATAAGAGGTAAACCGCAAGTCAGTCGCTTGGTAGGTAATGATTCAGTTTCGGGCACTCGCAGGACCCGTCTTGAAACACGGACCAAGGAATCTCGCATATTTATTTGGCACTTTGGCAGGTTTTAAATCCAAATAAATTACTTCCCCTCTGTTATCAATATGGTGTGGTAGGAAGTTAGAAATACAATTCATTAATATAAACTTAAATAAAAAATAATTAATTTAAATAAAATTACACGGACGCAAGAGCCACAATTTCGTATGTTATACATTTAAAACCTGTTAAGATCGCTGTTGTTAAATTCAATAAATAAATAAAAATGTTTTCTTTTGAACTAATTCTAGTGCTGAACGCACACATTCCTTAAAAGACTATAATATGCACATACATTTAGTTCTATGAAATAACTATAATTCCTTGCAAAGGTATTTTTTAGGGATCCGTAGTCAACAAGGAACTCTAGTTTCGCCATGACGGTCTGTATGCCTCCGAGACTCTTAGTACTAGAAATCTGTAATTTGGCATGGGTATACCTACATATTAAACACGCCGACAAAGTGGCAAAATAAAATCAGTTAAAATAAAAATAATAATTTGGGTAGTTAACTCCTCTATTTTTTTTCTCGTCTAGCGAATAGCGTGGGCTGCCGTTGGAAGGGTCGTTAAAATATTGTCGGTGTGTGAAAACTATTTTTCGATTCAGGGATCCGTTTGCGTAATACTATACTTTAAAGTGCAAATTTTTGTTAGAGTCAAGTGTCCCAGCTAAATGTTTTGTTTTTGGATATCTGAAGCAATTCACGGCAGTATATTTAATGAAGTTAAAAGGAAACAAAGGCTTTACTAGTTAACAAGTAATAATCGACCAAATTACATTTGCATTTGAAATGTATGGAAGAACATGTTTTTCAACTAAAATGTTAAGTTTATTCTTGGGATAAATACATCCCTACTACGGAACTCTTCCTTGTGCGTGATCAAAAACGCACTTGACCGGTTTTTAATGACTTCTAAAACCCCAAGGCCCCCATGAAATACAAAAAAATCAAAATTCAAAAGTCATTTATTCAAACTAGGCTGAGAATCAGCACTTTTCGAACGTCAAAATTACATAAGACAGTCCCCCAAAACGCCCACCCTTCACCACTTCCTAGTGCGTTAGCTGAGAAGAAGAAGTTGCGCAACAAACTCCCCAGCAGCACAGCTGTCTGTTCAGTTAGAAGAACAAAAAAAAAGATTCTATATAATAGTATTCAAAATAATTTACATTACGCAACACAAAACATAATTCAAATTATTAGCCATATGTTAGCTAGCACACGCCAATATACCAAACAAAATCATCGAGAACTCAACCAATCAATCATCGATACTCAGGCCGAAATAAAAAAACTAAACGGAAACAGAATTTAATATCTAAATAAAAAAGCCTCCAGGCATAAAGGGCGTGCCCGCTTACATATAGTTGTAACTGGAAGTTATAAATGATAAACTAGGACCATCGATGTAAAATAAATAAACAAAGAGTTAATTACTAATAACAGTAAATAATATGATCAATTGTCGAGGTCACTAGCTAACCACATATTGCAATACAACTCATAAAAAAAACAGTGTGATGAGTAGATTTTGTCAAAAAATGCTCCCAAAAGTCATGTCAGGTTCAGCCACCGTCCGTCCCACTGAGGTCATCCCCATGCAGTCATAGCATGTAGTGCATCGATGTCTGCACCTCCAAGAATCGGATGTGGTGAACAGTGACGTCTTGATCAAACAATGGTGCATTATATCTGAAATAAAGGTAACTTGTAAGTAATAATCAAATAAAACACATTATCCTCCAATGAGTCACAATGAACAATAGATAGTTTGAATGCATGTATGGGACGTCTACGACAATTTTTTTTTCCTGTTATTATGAAACTAAGAAATAGTTCGTCTTTACATGGTGTGTTGCACGTAGGTGCTGTGATATACGCGACAGGGAGTTCAGACAGGGAGTTCTACCTACTGCATCCACATTCCACAGTATTCATAAGTAACATGACTAGACTTACGATTGATATGAAAAGAAGAAGAAGACCGAACTCCTCATTCTCATGTTCTTTAACGAGATGGATAGATGGAATAATCTTTATTATGTCATCATCTGCTTAGCCTTTTCCCAACTATGTTGGGGTCGGCTTCCAGTCTAACTACTCTAAAAGTAAAATACTAGGATTCAGCTGCATCCCAGCTGAATCCTAGTATTTTACTTTTTTATTTAATTTAATTTATTTTACTTTCGCATTACTAAATGCGGTAGTGGGGCGCGTCATTTCAGAGTAGACAAGCTATAGCACGATACCCCCCTTGTTAAGACTGATTGTCAGACTTTCGGGCTTCTGACAACCCATAAAGACTGTCAAAGATCCAAGAATGACAGCCGAGACCAACGGCTTAACGTGCTTTCCGATTCACGAAGGGGTCTTGGTATGTAAAGATGGCCACCCAGCCATGAACCCGCGCCAAGCGTTGCTTAACTTGATCGAATACATACACCAATATTATAATATAGGAATACACTTTATTATATGTAAAACACAAAAATTACAGATATATGAGCGGTCTTGTCTTATTATTATCATTATATTCTTTATTTTCGGACAACAATGATCCAGCGTGTTAGTAAACAATAATATAACTTATTACTAGTGTTAGTTAAAATATAATAGAGAAGAAGACAGAATGAGCATTGTGAAAAGGACATCCCTAAATTAATGTTTAGTGATTATCCTTCTCACAAAACTTTTAATAATCGTAGAGTCGATAGTCTCCGCCATAGTTCTATTAGAATGTATTATAATATAATAATATTATTAGAATTTTGTTACTATTAGAATAAAAAGGCTTTCATGTATCTTGTATTCGTATCTTTTATGACAGTCCAGTTTGCTACCAAGTTTGCTGGCAATTTTTAGTAGGTACAGTCAGCATCAAAAGTTGTTGACCACATTTAGATTTTCAAAATCGCTGTATAGTGAAGTGCTAATAGTGAATACGGTGTACAGCGATTTTGAAAATCTAGATGTGGTCAACAACTTTTGATGCTGACTGTACCTACGACTATTGGTTGCCATCCTATAAATAAACAGGTTGTACAAAATACAAGGATTTTAAGGCCTGATTTTTTTTTTTTAATATAATTATGATTGTTACCGCCTACCGTCAAAGGTTAAAGACGAGGATAACAATCGTAATTTTATTATCAGCATCATAAATATGTAGTACATGAAGTATTTTCGTAACATGTTTTAGAAGACAGGAATTAAGGTAATTCCAGGAACTTGAGACTAGCATTCTTGGGAAGACCGATATTTACTTATTTATGTACTTATACGAGTATAATGTTTTCTCCACGAATCATAAATATGAATAAATAAATCTTCACATTTTCCTGTTATCGTTCAAAAGTCGGGAATAAGATAAAACGTACCTAAAGAATACCTATTATTTCTAATCTATTGGACAAACCACAGGAAACAGGGAAAATCCGGATTCCCACATTACACCATTATGAACTCTAATAAGCATACTCGTATTAATAACTATAATTCACTAATAAACCCGCTTCTAAATACCTATTTTAAACCACAAAAATTAGACAAACGTTGGGAAATACGCTATGATTTATATTGTGGTAAAAATAACCAGCTCACATGGCAACACCACTTTCCCGGCAAGCACAGAATTAGTTTCTATAAACATTTGCCTGTTTACTAATAAACTGGAGATCCCTTTGCGAGTTTTTTAAAGCACTTAATTTGAAAGTGGTGATTCGCCTCTTCTGTGGCGCCTTTGTTATAGTTTAACGGGTGCATTGTGGGGACATAAATGTTCAGCTTTTGTGCTTTGTTTGCTTTGTTAGTGTTATAGGTTTCCTACATTGCGAAATAGTTGTGAAATAATAACCGTTTACTTTAAAAGTTTTGTTGATTCTTTTGGTGCGACATGCTGCAGTAAAATTTTATCTGCAGTTGGTAGGTACTCTACCAAAAACTAATGAGTCTAAGCGCCACAGCGCGGTCAAAAATCCCGATCACTATGGACTAGAAACTCATCGCTTTTCCATATCGATATGAACAGCATTCTTCAAACATGGGGATCACTAATTTGTAGTAATTTGTCACAGTTAATTTTTTCGAAAATTATGCATGGCACTGCACGCAATCGTACCGAGAAATTGGAATAACGTATACTATATGCAGTAGTAGATAGACTAGCACGGTGCCGGTTTGGGGTAAGACGTTTTTTTCCGACGCCATTGAGTCAGACTCTCTTAGTTCTGAACTTCCGACACTCCTTAAGCGGCAGTCAGGGTGTCATCAGATATGATACGCGTTATTTTAATGAATGTTGTATAGTTTCGTATCGTGATCGAACTAAATGTGGCATATGTACATAATTTGTGTGTGTTGGGCGCCATTTGACAACGAAAGATCGTCGTCCTGTACTTTCCTGATACGAAGGACATCGCTATGACGTAAGTACCGTTCTGACACCCTTCACTACTTTTTATTGATTTTTTTTCAGGATTTAATTAAAAACCATTAAGAGACCGCATGGTTTATTTATGAATGAAAACAGACTGCTCTGACGAGTATTTTGTGTTTCTAATTTTATAGCACGAAACATTTATTTGCCTTAACTTGTCTCCATATAAGCCAATCTCTCCCTCTTTTTAAATAAAACTACTTTCTATCCCTCCAAGACTTTTGACAAATACCGCAAACCATTGACTGGGCACTCGTCCATTTATCATAGTTGCTTGATAGTCAAACAGTAGCTAAGTAAGGGAGCTGTTTCATCATAATTCTTCGCACAGTAGCTTTCTATTTTGGCACGGGTCCAAGCTGAGATGACGGTGTGACTCAGCAGTTCTGTAATCCTACTGGCTTGCCAACTGATCGAGACTTTTTTCCTCTACAATGAAAATAACTTAAGAGCGTTTTCACACTGTCGATTTGCCGTCGTGTTTGCAGCGAGGCGATTTGTGAACGTGCTCTCTGGGGGTGCGAAGCGAGCTAGCCGCGACAACGCGATGTTCTCCGTGTTATCTCAGTGTGTTACAATACCTTGAGTCGCTCTCTCTTGTACACTCGTATCAATCGCTACGCACACGCAGCGAGCGCGTTAAACAATCACGTCACTGGGAACACGCTGGCAAATCGCTAGTGTGATATTACCCTTACTGGATATAAGCTAACACGCCTTTCTTGGAAGTTTTGTGGGTGTTAAGACTTTCCTCAGCCTCATTTTGAGGGTAAGTATTGTAAGTACGTGTCTCGTTTTGCGGATAGCCAGGTACTCGCTATATGTGCCGTTTTGTGGCTAAAATAATTGTTTTAAAACAGAATTTTGTATGATTTGCGCAGAGCTAATTGAGGAAGATGAAATTGGGGCGCTCGGTTGGTAAAGGGGAAAGTCCGTGTCTGATGATGAATATGAGAAACTTGTGTATACCTATAGACGCCCACGCCTGTCAGATTTACAGTAGGTTTAAGAGCGTTCATTCTAAAAGTTGGCAACGTCGCAAATAGCTGTCAAATATTTACCTGTTTTAATTAATTTGGCAATAATTCATATCATAACACCGAATATTTAGTTTTAGATGTAAAAAAAGTATTTGCTAACTTTGAAAATGCTTTTAACACGGTTATAACATCAAATTCAGTGTTATAATTGCAATTCAAATATTCTAGTTCACTAGTTAGCCGTATTTTATATTTCCATACTACAGTAATATTGCCAAATTAATCAAAACAGGTAAATATTTGCCAGCTATTTGCGAGCTTGCCAACTCTTAGAATAAACGCTCTTAACTCACCTTTTTATCGTGTAAAAATCCTCACGGATACATCTGGGTAAAGCAGAGGGTTATGTCCCAAAGTACGGAATCTTCGTGCCGGCAGCGTCAAGAGACGGAAGTACTGATAAAATTCGTGGCGCCGAAATTGCATTGAGCGCAAAATCATCTCATATTTGTGCACCTCAACACTTACCTTATAGTAGGTTATAACAAATAAAAAAGCAATTTAAAACAATGATCATTACTCATAATGTAGGTACTCCGACTTCTTAGAATATGACTGTTCTTCATAATTATTATTGTGTATTAAATTAAATAAAGGTATTATATATAATGTCTAACAAGCTCAGACTTTACGCGAATGTGGAGTGTAAGATCCTGATTGAAGTCCTATAACTGCATTAATTATATTTATTAATTATTTAATTGAATGTATTTGAATTTGTAATCTGTGGTGAATTTTATATGGGTGCATTCCTGTTTTTTTTTTTTATACAATTTGAATTTGAATCAATTTGTTTTCGATTGTTATTAATGTTTGTCACACTCAATCACCTAGTTGGCTCGTGAAAACTTCAAACTTTCAAACTCCGGGCTGCGCTGAGAAACTCCGGAAAAACCAACCAATAATAATAATCCAGCTTCTACTCATACGTAAATGATTATGTATTTTTAGCCACACACCGTTATGTTACGTTAATATGTAAATTCTATAACTACCTTTATACCTGTGTCTGCCTACGGCTATTGCAACTTCTCCCTGGTAATGTCCCTGGTTTCCATAGCTTTGGAAATTACTGCCATAGACGGATTTTCTAATGATTCCTTGTCTTAAAACCAGACTAGGAATCATAAAAAATCCGTCATAGTCATAGTCGTTATAGAGGTCGAGTCTGAAATCAATAGAGCAGAGGTAGAAATGTCAACATTTAGAGACCCATCTATAAAGAAAAGAAATAAAAAATGTTTCTTGGCACAACAACAAATAAAAACAAAAACACTCAACTACCTACTAAAAAACTTTTAAAATAAGGACTTGAGGACGTACAACATACCGACACACGGGTTAAACCCTCTAATGCCTGCCTGCGGCAGTGAAAGTTTTATAGACATCGTGCCATTGTCATTACCGCACAATCAATTTACATCACCTAGTCATGATTTGTGTCTCGGATTGTAGTGCGTACCTTTGGGATCTTATATATTACTGATATAATAATATAGAGGTAAAGTTTATGTGCAGCGGATAATCTTCGGAACTCTGATCCGATTCCGAAAATCTGTCTATCGTTTATCAATCAATCAGCATAGCACAGTTTGTTTCACATCTCACAACTCACAGTGTGTTGTGAGATGTGATACAAACTGTGCACTGTACACTGTGACAGCTTTGTACAGGAATAAAATATAAGTAAAAACCTTTTTTTAAACAAACTTTTAATGAACGTAAGTTTTATTTAGTACTTTTTAGTTCATTAAAAGCTTGTTTAAAAAAGGTTTTTACTTATACATATTTTATTTTTGTTTGTCTTTAAATGAACAATACCCAAATTGCACATACTTTCAATAAACATCCGAGAGTATTGAAGGATATTGATAAACCATTGAAAAATTCGTCTGCTCAACAAAGTAAATAACGCAAAGGACGAGGGTGAACTGTCAAAATGAAACCCATTGCGATCAATTGTCATTTTATGTGTGTTACACAATTACCCCGCTCGCTGGTGTAGGTAACCATGTACCTAGTTTTCTAAGGCGTGATATTTGGTGACCGACCAAAGTTTCGTTATCGCTCATTTTTGGCCAAATATCATAATTCGGCCATATGTTCGTTTTCGGCCATAAACCTTTATTGTTAATAATTTACTTTTAAACGTGAAAATGACTAAATGTATTAGATTTCTGACACCTAACGTTAAGCAGGTGAAAACCAATGTACTAGTAAATGGGACAGAATTGGATCTTGTTGACACCACTGTGTTCTTAGGTACTTATTACTTTGGATTCGAAGCTTCAGTGGGGCCGGCTTATAACCAAATTGTCGAAGCGGCTAAGCATCATTTGACAGATGTAGAAACAGCTCGATTACTATATTTTAGTTATTTCCATAGTGTAATGTCGTACGGCATTTTGGTGTGGGGAAATGCAGCCGACATTCAGGCTATATTTGTGCTGCAGAAACGAGCCATTCGAGCAATATATAACCTAAGTTGTAGGCATTCACTGAGGGATAAATTTAAGGAAATAAACATAATGACAGTCGCATCTCAATATGTATATGAGAACCTGATTTATGTAAAAAGGAATATTAATCTATATTCTAAATACAGCGACATTCAGAGCATAAATACTAGAAACAAAGATTTATTTAGTATGTCCAGGACTAGGCTCCAAAAAATAATTAAAGTGCCAAAGCATATGTTTTTACAACAAACTCCCAAGCCATGTTAAACTACTCCAATGTACTCCTCCCCCCCCCCCCCCCCCCAAGCAACAAAAAGTGTTTTAAAATCAACGACTTTATGAGTCCGTATAAATTATTTAGTTTATATAAAACGTTTCCCTTCAAAATTGTTGAGATGAATGGTGCTGATCCATGCGTCATGTTCGTGAACGGGCGCCGCCGTTAGTAGGGACTGGTCATCTCTTACCTGCCATGGCTTATTTTAATTTTTGAATTGTTTTTATCTTTTCATTACGGAAGCTTTTAACGTGCACGTCTTTCTACATTGTTCTGACATATAATTTCAACATGAATGATGTAACCAATATTTTTTTAAGAATATTTTGTTTTAAAAGAGTGTCCGTGGAGTTTCTTGCCCGTTCTTCTCCATAGGAACCTACTACGCGTTGGAATGTGCAACTAGCTTCTTCTTTTTGACTGACCGACCCCTTGACAATTCAAAAGTGCCTGTAATTGGTTTATTTTAAATAAATGCTTTAAGTTTGAGTTTGAGTTTATTTGACTGTATAAATTTATTTTAATTTTATTTTCACTTATTATTGACATAATCTACTTATTACAGTTTTTTTTATGACTTGTATTGCAGTATGTGGTTAACTAGCGACCTCGAAAATTGATAATATTATTATTATTCTTACCTGAGCAACCAGCAAGTTCGTCATGCTCCCTTAGAATAGAATAGAATAGAATAGAATATTCTTTATTATGTACACCATAAAAAATACAGATAAAAATGTAGTCATTTTACATAGGGTGACACAATGGGCGGTCTTATCGCTAAAAGCGATCTTTTACAGACAACCTTTGGATGGATTAAAGGGAGAAGGAGAGACAAATACTGCAGGTAGTCAGTGGTGTACCATTTACATACACAATAAATACATACATTCATAAAGCATACACTTATCTATATATATATATATACAATAATAAACATGAAACAAGTTCAAGGAACTATATGTAATGATGATGTAGATCCATGATGTAGGTCCTTAGATGTCACAGCTTGCGGTAGCGTCGGGGGTCCGGTTGCCTCCTTCCCTCAAATATGGGGGTAATGGCTGATCTTTGCGTTATGCTCGTGAACGGGTGCTGCTTGTGGTGACTGGTCGTCTTCCTGATCATGGTTTTGTTATTTTTATTAGTAATCAACTGTTTATTTATATAATTTATTTTTACTTCGATGGTCCTAGTTTATTATTTGTGACTTCGAGTTACAGTTTTAATAGCTATATGTAAACGGGGACGTCTTTTATTCCTGGAGGCTTTCATTCGGGTATTAAGTTCTGTTTACTTTTTATTTTCGCTTGAGTATAGATTTCGATGATTTTTTTTGTTGGTATATTAGCGTGTGCTAGCTGACATATAGCAAATAATTTAATGTACATTATTTTGCTTATGTGCTATTGTATAGAATCAAGTTTTTCTAACTGAACAGACAGCTGTGCTGCTGGGGAGTTTCTTGCGCTACTTCTTCCCAGCTAAGCACTAGGAAGTGTTGAAGGGCGGGCGTTTTTGGGGAAATAATTTAATAATTTTAATTAGCCACCATCTTGGATTTTTATTTTGACCAAATTCACACTTTCTCAGAGAAAAGCCAGACGTTCGAAAAGTGCTGATTCATAGCCTATTTTGAATAAATTACTTCTGAATTTTAAATTTTGAACCCGAAAATTAGACATTCGTGAATTATCGCGCGTCATTCGGCCTATTTCGTAAAGCTCGGCAATAACAGGTGAATCAATACAACAAGGCTGGTATCCTCTAATGGAATTATCTTGTTTAATTTCTTTTAAAGTCTATATTTGCTCTTTCTCTCCCTAAAAACAAACAATATTTCAGTGTACCGCAGTATTTTTTTTTAAATGTTAAAGTAATTTTCGTTTTCGGCTGTAAATTAAGACTAAAGCCGAAGCTTCTTTTTCGTTTTCGTTTTCGGCTGAAAATCCATTTTCGGTCGGACACTAGTGTTTTTTAACTTATAAATAATTATAGTATTGTATGATTTAGTAGCTGTACTATTGGTTTATGTCGGTAAATTTACATAGAAAATAAAGTAAATGTTGACAAGTTTACCCTCATAATAATAAAAATATTTATTCTTACTTTTACATGATTTATTTGGCTTATTAAATGTCACTAAGTTTAAGACAACTTTCAGCTGCCAATCGGTCTTGCAGTGACCTCTAGCTAGACCTCAGTTCGGTCGTTTCAGTACAATACAATTTTCATAAAAGTATTGGGGATTTCTCCTGTATCCGACGAAACAGGAGAAATCCTAGATACTGTTATGAAACATCACCAACCACCCACGTGGTTTTACAGACAAAGTCCTTACATGTATAAACTTTTTGTATTTTATTTTCTATAAAATATCTTTTTCATTTTATCAAAAGAGCAAAACACACAACCAAAGCGTGTGCTGAATCTCTCAAAGGAAAATCGTGAGAAATACACAAAGACTTTTATAGATCATACGGCAGTCTAATTACGCAACACATTTTATTTCTGTTTACAATTCTGAATCGAAAGCAAGTCCAGTTTTAAACGCCTGCCCTAATTCGAATTACGCTACACATTTTATATCAGTCGACCGTAATTGGATAGGGATGTTCTAATCAATTGGCTATAATTTATTTGGATGATGTGTTTTGTTACACCATGTAGGAATGATTAATTTCCAAATTATTGTGCTATATTTTTTTTTTTTTTTATTACAACTGATACTCTACTAGTGCTTATAAATGAAAATGTACAATGATTGCCGAAAAATTAAAAACCAATTTTTAAAACACTTTCTACCAAAAACTACCATAATTGAAATACGTAACAAAACGTTTTTCTTTTCACGTTTTTGTTATCTGTGGCCAATGACAAAATCGTAGAAAAGCAGTGTTGTCAACTTAGTGGGATTTCCACTAAACCTGGGGATTTGGACACCCCTACTGGCGGAGAAATTTTGCTTTCAGTGGCCGGTGGTTGTGTCTAATGGTTAGTTTAATTCAATTTGTAGAAAACAATACAATCAAACTAAAACTTTGACTCGAGAAAATATTTAAATAACACGATAATGGCATATTTTATTGTTTGTTTAAAACCTGTGTCAGTGATTTTTCGATTTATTTCTTTCAAATGCCGAAACCACTGCGGATTCGAGCGCTGATTTGGAAAGACTGACACAGCATGACGAATATATTGAAGTCACACAGAGGCTCCGCCCGAGTAGAGATCGAAAAACAACGTCATTTCAAAAAACATATCTCACGGGAGACGGGAACGTACTTACGGGATAAAAAAATCTGCCGTTAAGCCGTTTGAAAACAAACATCTTCACTAAAATTTCAATAATTATACTGCGGTTGCCGTTTGTCATGCCACCAAATCAATAGAAGATAAAATCGGTTGAACGGACTGTAAAAAAGGTTTATTCAAATGTCAAATCTTATTTTATCGAATAAAGTTTTTAACCAAACGGTTAAATATCCTATTTCAGATTTTGAAATCGATTTCAAAATCCGTTTTTAGAAATCGGTTTCAGGAGTGGCTCCAGCTCGCAGTTTCAATCGTCTTTAGTAATATTATTCGGTTGTAAGTGCATCATTAAAAACTATTCAAACATAAACAAATACGTACTTACGCAAAGCTACTATTGCCGTGGTTGGTTTTGTAAAATTGGTTTGTCTAGTTCGGATAATCGATACGATTCGATTTCTGACTGAAATCTGATTTAATTCGTTTTGATGTATCTGACGCATGTCTATACCGGACTCAGGGAAAAAAATTGGCAGCACTGAGTAAAAGTTGAATAACCTCTTGAACGATCTGCCGACTTATTGTGAGGTGTTCAGAGTCGAATTTATTGCAGAATATTGCCTGTCTTTACTGCTCTAACTTTATCAGTTTGTAGAGAAAAGAACAAGAAAGGCATATAACACATGTTAAACATCGAAAATAATCTGCGCTGGAAGCTGGAATGATCATTCTTAGAAGTCTGTGGAGAATACGATATCTAACATGGCGAATTGGCGATGTCTTTGTTTACATTTTAGTTTTCGGTAATATTTTTGATAAGCATTGTTTTGCCTTTAATGTTTTATATTTTTCAACATACAAGATTATATTTACTATTCTCTTACAGAAACATGGGCCTATGCTAAGCAGTTTTGGAACATTTTTCTTGTGGCTTGTGGAAGTCGGAAAAACTTTGGAAAATTCTCTCGTTCAAGACACTGAAGACACTGCGTGCTCTGTTTTCGTTTTCTAATGGCTGCACTAAGACTTACTTAGGCTGTTTTGCTCAATAGCGAAAAGTACCTAAGTCGATATTATCACTACAAGTAAGTAAGCCAATATAAATAGGAATAACGTGTGTAAGAGAGTACCTTTGTATCTCATTACATTATTGTAGCTACATTATTGGTCAATCTACCTATGGACAATCATTCTTTTGTTGTGTAGACACAAGCATCTAACTATTTATTGTGGTTAAATATAGTTACTATGTCCGTCAACCTCAGTCTTAACTGAAATTGTTAATTGATATTTATGTACATAAGTAGATGCTGAAATAAACAATTACAACTAGCCAAATAATAACTAACTACACTAGCCAAATAACAACTAACTACAAAACATATTTATAATATTTTCACAGACCGTGCTAGAGCTGAAAATACAAGAAGGGAACGCAACCCAACATCAATCTTGTTGTTCAAACATGGATTGAATATCCAATCTTCTGTATTAATCATTGAAGGTAAGCTTTTTGACACATAGTTAAGAATAAAGCGTAGCAAGTCACATAATAAATAAAACTTTGAATATATTTCCTTGGCTGAACTTAGTACATAGACACAACATATATTTTGTGTGTACCTAACTAATGTTTAATATTATAATTCAGTATTATAAAATATCTGGAGACTGAAATATCAGCCCTAAATAAAGATGAAATTATACAACCAGCAATGACTAGGCTGATGGGTTTTGTCCAGCCATGGGCTAATGAAAACCTAGTTGAGCCTACTTTACTTTGCCACATAATTTCTAAGTAGGTACTTTATTTGAGCAAAAAACATGAAATGAAAAAGACATGAAGGCAGCATGAAGGATGTCGCCCATGCTGCGTTGCCCCGTTGCTCTGCTACTTCAGTTTTCAAGCTTCTCAAGAACTAAAGTAAAAACTGAAGATTGTTAATGAAAGATAATCTTCTTTTTTTTTACTGTTCAGTCTTGTACAACAGCAATATAACTATGTGTTACTATTTTGTTAATTGATAACAGTGTAAACTTTAATAAAGTGTTTTTATTTTGAACCTGTACTTGTAATTTTTATTTGTACCTATAAAGGTGCAAATAAAAATAACTTATAATGAAATATTGAAGAATTGAATACTATGCCTTTTATAAACACAGCCAATTGATTATTTTATTGATACTATTTAGAGGTAGGTACCTATTTGCCTAAATTAACTGTCATTTATTAGGTAACAGTAAATAGAGAGAAATAAATTATGGTAATCAAAAACGACTTTTATTATATCTTCACATTATTATGAAATATTTGGGCACTACTGTAAGGATTAGTGGAATTTGGAATCTAATGTCCTGTGGCAGTCATCATGGAATAAGTATGTACTGCTTGCTAATTCTTGCTGTAAGCGCTCATGAGAGTTAAATTTTTTCCTGAATAATATAGTTGAGCCTGACACCTGAAATATAAAAAAAAAAAAATTAAGTAAATCCTCATTAGATTGATATTCCATGAACCATTACATCCATCCACAAAGTCTAATAGGCCTCTCCCTTAAACACTTACATGCACAATCTATCTACTTTATAGAACAGCAATATTCTGCTTTAAACAACAATTAGGTGCATACAATTGACTTTATTTAAATGTAATGTAAGTTTACGTTTGATGGTGCATTTCGTATTTACCAACAAACAATAAGATTGTGTGTAAAATTGTTGCTATGCTAAACACACAATCAATGTTCAACACTAAGAAAGAAAATAATATTGATATTAAGTAGGTACCTTATACAGACAATGATGTGGAAATAGATCTATTTATGGTGTGGTGAGTTTGTTCACCGATGTCCTTACAGAATCCATTGACATAAAATGCTTCAAACTATATTATAATATTTGTTCTTCCTGTAATAAATTTGCTTTTCCAATGAAGTACAAGCCCGACTGGGTTGCTAAGCTTGTGGCTTATGATAAGTTTGATACGGTACGAGGTACGAATTTGTCTTTCCTTTAAAATGCCACCAAAATACCTCGTTTCTGAAATATCATAATATATATCTTTAGTTTAGGTTGTAAGCACTTGTAACAGAAGAAAACTTTCACAATTATTATTAAAAACCGACCTCGTTGCTTCGGTATTTTACAGACCCTAATACTGATCTATCATTGAGGTTTTACACAAAAACACATTCACAATTTATGAAGACGACGTTCACTTACATAATTTTGTAATAAGTAAGGAGATTATACGAGTAAATCCCAAAAATATTGCAAAGAAAATCGAATGCGACCAGTAGGGTGCCTTCTCTTTAGATTGATAGCTCAAAGCAATTACTCGTTGATTTGAAACAAATTTTCAACTGCCAAAATGATTACGTAATTCGAATAATAGCCTTTTTAAACGATTATCGTTCACTCTTTAGCGTCTGAAACAGAGAGCAGTTGACAACACAGATTTTAGAGTTACGTAATTCGAAAATTATAAATTGAATGCAATTGTATTCAAAACGAAACAAATTTGACTCAATTTTAAATCGAAAATGTGTTGCGTAATTAGATAGCGGCAGTCTAATTACGCAACACATTTTATTTCTGTTTACAATTCTGAATCGAAAGCAAGACCAATTTTAAACGCATTCTATATTTCGAATTACGATAGTCATATTTTACCATTCGACCGAAATTGGTTAGGGTTGTTCTAATCAATTGGCCATAATTTATTTAGATGATGTGTTTTGTTACACCATATAGGAATGATTAATTTCCAAATTATAGTGCTATAATTAAAATTTTTTTCATTACAACTGATGCTCTACTAGTGCTTATAAATGAAAATGTACAATGATTGCCGAAAAATTAAAAACCAATTTTTAAAACACTTTCTACCAAAAACTACCATATTTGAAATACGTAACAAAACGTTTTTCTTTTCACGTTTTTGTTATCTGTGGCCAATGACAAAATCGTAGAAAAGCAGTGTTGTCAACTTAGTGGGATTTCCACTAAACCTGGGGATTTGGACACCCCTACTGGCGGAGAAATTTTGCTTTCAGTGGCCGGTAGTTTTGTCTAATGGTTAGTTTAATTCAATTTGTAGAAAACAATACAATCAAACTAAAACTTTGACTCGAGAAAATATTTAAGTAACACGATAATGGCATGTTTTATTGTTTGTTTAAAACCGGTGTCAGTGATTTTTCGATTTATTTCCTTCAAATGCCGAAACCATTGCGGATTCGAACGCTGATTTGGAAAGACTGACACAGCATGACGAATAGATTGAAGTCACACAGAGGCTCCGCCCGAGTGGAGTTCGAAAAACAACGTCATTTAAAAAAACAAATCTCACGGGAGACGGGAACGTACTTACGGGATAAAGAAATCTGCCGTTAAGCCGTTTGAAAACAAACATCTTCACTAAATTTATTTCAATAATTATACTGCGGTTGCCATTTGCCATGCCACCAAAACAATAGAAGTTAAAATCGGTTGAACGGACTGTAAAAAAGGTTTATTTAAATGTCAAATCTTATTTTATTAATCGAGTATAAAGTTTTTAACCAAACGGTTAAATATCCTATTTCAGATTTTGAAATCGCTTTCAAAATCCGTTTTTAGAAATCGATTTCAGGAGTGGCTCCGGCTCGCAGTTTCAGTCGTCTTTAGTAATATTATTCGGTTGTAAGTATATCATTATAAACTATTCAAACATAAACAAATACGTACTTACGCAAAGCTACTATTGCCGTGGTTGGTTTTGTGAAATTGGTTTGTCTAGTTCGGATAATTGATACGATTCGATTTCTGACTTAAATATGATTTTAAATTCGTTTCGATGTATCTGACGCATGTCTATACCGGACTCAGGGAAAAAAATTGGCAGCACTGAGTAAAAGTTGAATAACCTCTTGAACGATCTGCCGACTCATTGTGACGCGTTCAGAGTCGAATTTATTGCAAAATATTGCCTGCCTTTGCTGCTCTAACTTTATCAGTTTGTAGAGAAAAGAACAGGAAAGGCATATAACACATGTTAAACATCGGAAATAATCTGCGCTGGAAGCTGGAATGATCATTCTTTGAAGTCTGTGGAGAATACGATATCTAACATGGCGAATTGGCGATGTCTTTGTTTACATTTTAGTTTTCGGTAATATTTTTGATAAGCATTGTTTTGCCTTTAATGTTTTATATTTTTCAACATACAAGATTATATTAACTATTCTCTTACAGAAACATGAACCTATGCTAAGCAGTTTTGGAACAAAATGTTCCAAAACTGCTTAGCATAGGTCCATGTGTCTTGTGGCTTGTGGAAGTCGGAAAAACTTTGGAAAATTCTCTCGTTCAAGACACTGCGTGCTCTGTTTTCGTTTTCTACTGGCTGCACTAAGACTTACTTAGGCTGTTTTGCTCAATAGCGAAAAGTACCTAAGTCGATATTATCACTACAAGTAAGTAAGCCAATATAAATAGGAATAACGTGTGTAAGAGAGTACCTTTGTATCTCATTACATTATTGTAGCTGTAGGTACATTATTGGTCAATCTACCTATGGACAATCATTCCTTTGTTGCGTAGACACAAGCATCTAACTATTTATTGTGGTTAAATATAGTTAATGTCCGTCAACCTCAAAGTCTAACTGAAATTGTTAATTGATATTTATGTACATAAGTAGATGCTGAAATAAACAATAACAACTAACTACAAAACATATTTATAATATTTTCACAGACCGTGCTAGAGCTGAAAATACAAGAAGGGAACACTACCCAACATCAATCTTGTTGTTCAAACATGGATTGAATATCCAATCTTCTGTATTAATCATTGAAGGTAAGCTTTTTGACACATACTTAAGAATAAAGCGTAGCAAGTCACATAATTATAAAACTTTAAATATATTTCCTTGGCTGAACTTAGTACATAGACACAACATATATTTTGTGTATACCTAACTAATGTTTAATATTATAATTCAGTATTATAAAATATCTGGAGACTGAAATATCAGCCCTAAATAAAGATGAAATTATACAACCAGAACCAATGAATAGGCTAGGTTTTGTCCAGCCATGGGCTAATGAAAACCTAGTTGATATGCCTACTTTACTTTGCCACATAATTTTTAAGTACTTTATTTGAGCAAAAAATAATAAAATTTTGTTTTAAAACTATAGAGTTCCTGGGGCGTTTCACCTATGAAGACATGAAGGCAGCATGAAGGATGTCACCCATGCTGCGTTGCCCCGTTGCTCTGCTACTTCAGTTTTCAAGCTTCTCAAGAACTAAAGTAAAAACTGAAGATTGTTAATGAAAGATAATCTTTTTTTTTTTACTGTTCAGCCTTGTACGACAGCAATATAAATATGTGTTACTATTTTGTTAATTGATAACAGTGTAAACTTTAATAAAGTGTTTTTATTTTGAACCTGTGCTTGTAATTTTTATTTGTACCTATAAAGGTGCAAATAAAAATAACTTATAATGAAATATTTAAGAATTGAATACTATGCCTTTTATAAACACAGCCAAATGATTATTATAATGATACTATTTAGAGGTACTTATTTACCTAAATTAACTATCATTTATTAGGTAACAGTAAATAGAGAGAAATAAATTATGGTAAACAAAAACGACTTTTATTATATCTTCACATTATTATGAAATATTTGGACACTACTGTACGGATTAGTGGAATTTGGGATCTAATGTCCTGTGGCAGTCATCATGGAATAAGTATGTACTGCTTTCTAATTCTTGCTGTAAGCGCTCATGAGAGTTATTTTTTTTCCTGAATAATGTAGTTGAGCCTGACACCTGAAATATAAAAAAAAGAATTTAAGTAAATCCTCAATATATTGATATTCCATGAACCATTACATCCATCCACAAAGTCTAATAGGCCTCTCCCTTAAACACTTACATGCACAATCTATCTACTTTATAGAACAGCAATATTCTGCTATAAACAACAATTAGGTGCCTACAATTTGACTTTATATATATGTATGGTAAGTTTACGTTTGATGGTGCATTTCGTTGTTGTTGCTATGCTAAACACACAATCAATGTTCAACACTAAGAAAGAAAATAATAAGGATATTAAGTAGGTACCTTATACAGACAATGATGTGGAAATAGATCTATTTATGGTTTGGTGAGTATGCTCACTGATGTCCTTACAGAATCCATTGACATAAAATGCTTCAAACTATATTATAATATTTGTTCTTCCTGTAATAAATTTGCTTTTCCAATGAAGTAAAAGCCCGACTGGTTTGCTAAGCTTGTGGCTTATGATAAGTTTGATACGGTACGAGGTACGAATTTGTCTTTCCTTTAAAATGCCACCAAAATACCTCGTTTCTGAAATATCATAATATATATCTTTAGTTTAGGTTGTAAGCACTTGTAACAGAAGAAAACTTTCACAATTATTATTAAAAATCGACCTCGCTGCTTCGGTATTTTACAGACCCTAATACTGATCTATCATTGAGGTTTTACACAAAAACACATTCACAATTTATGAAGACGACGTTCACTTACATAATTTTGTAATAAGTAAGGAGATTATACGAGTAAATCCCAAAAATATTGCAAAGAAAATCGAATGCGACCAGTAGGGTGCCTTCTCTTCCTGCTGGGGTTGCGGGTTTGTCTGAGAGGGATATCGCGGCCCCAGCACATAGGCAACGGAAGGAACACGGGTGGGTTTTAGTCAGTAAAAGTCTGACACTCCCTCTCGCTCTGCCCAGAGCGGGAGGAGTCATTTGATGATTTCCCACCCAAAAAAAAAAAAAAAAAAAAAAAAAAAAAAAAAAAAAAAAAAAGGGTGCCTTCTCTTTAGATTGATAGCTCAAAGCAATTTCTCGTTGATTTGAAACAAATTTTCAACTGTCAAAATGATTACGTAATTCCAATAATAGCCTTTTTAGACGATTATCGTTCACTCTTTAGCGTTTGAAACAGAGTGCAGTTGACAACACAGATTTTAGAGTTACGTAATTCGAAAATTATAAATTGAATGCAATTGTATTCAAAACGAAACAAATTTGACTCAATTGTAAATCGAAAATGTGTTGCGTAATTAGATAGCCGCTATCTAATTACGCAACACATTTTCGAATTACGTAACTCTAAAATCTGTGTTGTCAACTGCACTCTGTTTCAAACGCTAAAGAGTGAACGATAATCGTCTAAAAAGGCTATTATTGGAATTACGTAATCATTTTGACAGTTGAAAATTTGTTTCAAATCAACGAGAAATTGCTTTGAGCTATCAATCTAAAGAGAAGGCACCCTACTGGTCGCATTCGATTTTCTTTGCAATATTTTTGGGATTTACTCGTATAATCTCCTTACTTATTACAAAATTATGTAAGTGAACGTCGTCTTCATAAATTGTGAATGTGTTTTTGTGTAAAACCTCAATGATAGATCAGTATTAGGGTCTGTAAAATACCGAAGCAACGAGGTCGGTTTTTAATAATAATTGTGAAAGTTTTCTTCTGTTACAAGTGCTTACAACCTAAACTAAAGATATATATTATAATATTTCAGAAACGAGGTATTTTGGTGGCATTTTAAAGGAAAGACAAATTCGTACCTCGTACCGTATCAAACTTATCATAAGCCACAAGCTTAGCAACCCAGTCGGGCTTGTACTTCATTGGAAAAGCAAATTTATTACAGGAAGAACAAATATTATAATATAGTTTGAAGCATTTTATGTCAATGGATTCTGTAAGGACATCGGTGAACATACTCGCCACACCATAAATAGATCTATTTCCACATCATTGTCTGTATAAGGTACCTACTTAATATCAATATTATTTTCTTTCTTAGTGTT
This sequence comes from Agrochola macilenta, assembly GCA_916701695.1. Taxonomy (NCBI): domain Eukaryota; kingdom Metazoa; phylum Arthropoda; class Insecta; order Lepidoptera; family Noctuidae; genus Agrochola; species Agrochola macilenta. Next base: position 24,022,199 of record OU753556.1, read on the forward strand.
GAACATTGATTGTGTGTTTAGCATAGCAACAATTTTACACACAATCTTATTGTTTGTTGGTAAATACGAAATGCACCATCAAACGTAAACTTACATTACATTTAAATAAAGTCAATTGTAGGCACCTAATTGTTGTTTATAGCAGAATATTGCTGTTCTATAAAGTAGATAGATTGTGCATGGAAGTGTTTAAGGGAGAGGCCTATTAGACTTTGTGGATGGATGTAATGGTTCATGGAATATCAATCTAATGAGGATTTACTTATTTTTTTTTTTTTATATTTCAGGTGTCAGGCTCAACTATATTATTCAGGAAAAAATTTAACTCTCATGAGCGCTTACAGCAAGAATTAGCAAGCAGTACATACTTATTCCATGATGACTGCCACAGGACATTAGATTCCAAATTCCACTAATCCTTACAGTAGTGTCCAAATATTTCATAATAATGTGAAGATATAATAAAAGTCGTTTTTGATTACCATAATTTATTTCTCTCTATTTACTGTTACCTAATAAATGACAGTTAATTTAGGCAAATAGGTACCTACCCCTAAATAGTATCAATAAAATAATCAATTGGCTGTGTTTATAAAAGGCTCATTCAATTCTTAAATATTTCATTTATAAGTTATTTTTATTTGCACCTTTATAGGTACAAATAAAAATTACAAGTACAGGTTCAAAATAAAAACACTTTATTAAAGTTTACACTGTTATCAATTAACAAAATAGTAACACATATTTATATTGCTGTTGTACAAGACAGAACAGTAAAAAAAAAGAAGATTATCTTTCATTAACAATCTTCAGTTTTTACTTTAGTTCTTGAGAAGCTTGAAAACTGAAGTAGCAGAGCAACGGGGCAACGCAGCATGGGCGACATCCTTCATGCTGCCTTCATGTCTTCATAGGTGAAACGCCCCAGGAACTCTATAGTTTTAAAACAAAATCTTATTATTTTTTGCTCAAATAAAGTACCTACTTAGAAATTATGTGGCAAAGTAAAGTAGGCTCAACTAGGTTTTCATTAGCCCATGGCTGGACAAAACCCATCAGCCTAGTCATTGGTGCTGGTTGTATAATTTCATCTTTATTTAGGGCTGATATTTCAGTCTCCAGATATTGTATAATACTGAATTATAATATTAAACATTAGTTAGGTACACACAAAATATATGTTGTGTCTATGTACTAAGTTCAGCCAAGGAAATATATTCAAAGTTTTATTTATTATGTGACTTGCTACGCTTTATTCTTAACTATGTGTCAAAAAGCTTACCTTCAATGATTAATACAGAAGATTGGATATTCAATCCATGTTTGAACAACAAGATTGATGTTGGGTTGCGTTCCCTTCTTGTATTTTCAGCTCTAGCACGGTCTGTGAAAATATTATAAATATGTTTTGTAGTTAGTTGTTATTTGGCTAGTTTAGTTAGTTATTATTTGGCTAGTTGTAATTGTTTATTTCAGCATCTACTTATGTACATAAATATCAATTAACAATTTCAGTTAAGACTGAGGTTGACAGACATAGTAACTATATTTAACCACAATAAAAAGTTAGATGCTTGTGTCTACACAACAAAAGAATGATTGTCCATAGGTAGATTGACCAATAATGTACCTACAGCTACAATAATGTAATGAGATACAAAGGTACTCTCTTACACACGTTATTCCTATTTATATTGGCTTACTTACTTGTAGTGATAATATCGACTTAGTTACTTTTCGCTATTGAGCAAAACAGCCTAAGTAAGTCTTAGTGCAGCCAGTAGAAAACGAAAACAGAGCACGCAGTGTCTTGAACGAGAGAATTTTCCAAAGTTTTTCCGACTTCCACAAGCCACAAGAAAAATGTTCCAAAACTGCTTAGCATAGGCCCATGTTTCTGTAAGAGAATAGTAAATATAATCTTGTATGTTGAAAAATATAAAACATTAAAGGCAAAACAATGCTTATCAAAAATATTACCGAAAACTAAAATGTAAACAAAGTCATCGCCAATTCGCCATGTTAGATATCGTATTCTCCACAGACTTCAAAGAATGATCATTCCAGCTTCCAGCGCAGATTATTTTCGATGTTTAATATGTGTTATATGCCTTTCTTGTTCTTTTCTCTACAAACTGATAAAGTTAGAGCAGTAAAGACAGGCAATATTCTGCAATAAATTCGACTCTGAACACCTCACAATAAGTCGGCAGATCGTTCAAGAGGTTATTCAACTTTTACTCAGTGCTGCCAATTTTTTTCCCTGAGTCCGGTATAGACATGCGTCAGATACATCAAAACGAATTTAAAATCAGATTTCAGTCAGAAATCGAATCGTATCGATTATCCGAACTAGACAAACCAATTTCACAAAACCAACCACGGCAATAGTAGCTTTGCGTAAGTACGTATTTGTTTATGTTTGAATAGTTTTTAATGATGCACTTACAACCGAATAATATTACTAAAGACGATTGAAACTGCGAGCTGGAGCCACTTCTGAAACCGATTTCTAAAAACGGATTTTGAAAGCGATTTCAAAATCTGAAATAGGATATTTAACCGTTTGGTTAAAAACTTTATTCGATTAATAAAATAAGATTTGACATTTGAATAAACCTTTTTTACAGTCCGTTCAACCGATTTTAACTTCTATTGATTTGGTGGCATGACAAACGGCAACCGCAGTATAATTATTGAAATTTTAGTGAAGATGTTTGTTTTCAAACGGCTTAACGGCAGATTTTTTTATCCCGTAAGTACGTTCCCGTCTGCCGTGAGATATGTTTTTTGAAATGACGTTGTTTTTCGATCTCTACTCGGGCGGAGCCTCTGTGTGACTTCAATATATTCGTCATGCTGTGTCAGTCTTTCCAAATCAGCGTTCGAATCCGCAGTGGTTTCGGCATTTGAAAGAAATAAATCGAAAAATCACTGACACAGGTTTTAAACAAACAATAAAATATGCCATTATCGTGTTATTTAAATATTTTCTCGAGTCGAGTAAGTTTTAGTTTGATTGTATTGTTTTCTACAAATTGAATTAAACTAACCATTAGACACAACCACCGGCCACTGAAAGCAAAATTTCTCCGCCAGTAGGGGTGTCCAAATCCCCAGGTTTAGTGGAAATCCCACTAAGTTGACAACACTGCTTTTCTACGATTTTGTCATTGGCTACAGATAACAAAAACGTGAAAAGAAAAACGTTTTGTTACGTATTTCAATTATGGTAGTTTTTGGTAGAAAGTGTTTTAAAAATTGGTTTTTAATTTTTCGGCAATCATTGTACATTTTCATTTATAAGCACTAGTAGAGTATCAGTTGTAATAAAAAAAATAAAAAATATAGCACAATAATTTGGAAATTAATCATTCCTACATGGTGTAACAAAACACAACATTCAAATAAATTATAGCCAATTGATTAGAACATCCCTATCCAATTACGGTCGACTGATATAAAATGCGTAGCGTAATTCGAATTTGGGCAGGCGTTTAAAACTGGACTTGCTTTCGATTCAGAATTGTAAACAGAAATAAAATGTGTTGCGTAATTAGACTGCCGGTGTGAAGTATAATATAGTAGCCCGCACGGCGGCGCGGGCGGCGCGGGCGGCGCATCAGATCATGTGCACAATGGTCACCGGATGCTTATTTATGGGAAATATTCCGCTGAGCTCCTTTGTGGATTCGATTCAGTTTGATACATTTTAATTTAATACATTTTAATCCTACTTCGGAAGAGCACTGAGATAGGTTTATGGGCTTCAATGGGTTAAGCTTTTCATTCTTGAAATAAAAAAATATAAATAAATTATATCAGTAAAATTGTTTGTAGCGACGTCTGATACGGTTCTGTTGAAACTTAATACGTGGGACTAGCTAAGCGAAGTGCATCTTTCAAGTAGGAAAATATTTTACTCTTTGTTTTTTTTATATAGAAATGATTTAATAAATAAAACTATTGCAGCTATGGATACCATTGTTGATTTAGATACTGAATTAAATGTATATTGCTAGCCAGTGGCGGATTTGCAGTCTTGGCCTCCCTAGGCTAGGCCATGTAGTAAGTCCCCCCGCCGCCCCTTTCACAGCACCCATCATATAGACTACATAATGAATTTACTTTATTGCCAACTTTTATCAAAATCGGTTCAGAAATTTTGTTAACTACTAGTCGGGTTGGCGCCGCAAAATTATATGACGCGTTTCAATTAGTTATTTGGACATATTTTTAAATGGTTTTAAGTTATTATTGTTATTCGATGTGGTGCAGTGCGGACCGCCATAATGTGCGCGAACGTTTAGAATATATCGGTGCTTTGGCTTATTTATAGTTCAGCTTATTTATTTGGACTGGAGTGAGACCTCTATGTTTTAAGAACGCCTACTACGCCGTACCTAATGAAGGAACGCTTATGTATTGCATTGCATGAAATGCAGTAGGAAGAACAAAGACGAATATTCGATTTGTTGTACCTAGTTATAAATTTAAGACCTTTCTTATTTATCTATTGTTACATCACTACCAGAGAATATTACTAAACATACTTTATTTATTAAATATATCACGATTTTTATCTTTATCTAGGTAATCTCTCTATTTATATTATCGTTTATGTTGATCTTGTGACTATATTTAGATAACAACAAACGTTAAGAATTTATCAGCCATCTACTGTCTGCCCTATCGTGTATCAATCAATCAATCAACACAGTACACCATATGATATCTTCACTCCCGTTGGTATCACATTTCACTACACATTGTGACAGCTCTGTACAGGAAAAATATGTGTAAACAAACACTCGTAATTCGAAAAAGCTCACTCCTTATCCGAGCAATTAGCCGAACTCATGAGTCAATTGTCTGAGAGAACAGGACGAGAATACTACGTTATACTATCGGTTTACAAACAATGGATGAGGAAAAAACATGGAGATCTATTTGTATTAACTACGGATGGACTGGTGGCAGAAAAATCCTAAGTACGCGTTCTGTTTCTTTATGCTCACGTTAAGTAAACAGAGCGGTGCATCGGTGAATAGAAAATGTATCATCGTTAGCTAGCTAGCCTAGCTTCTATGGTTTTCTGCTACGTTGTGGTGCTCCTAGCTAGCGTGATGTTTGAACCCAAACTCGGGCCAAGTTTTATTATATACGTAGGAGTTTATATAACAGTAGCAGACCAGGGTCTGGATTTATGCTTAAAGACAAATAGTCACCCCCTATTAGATGAGTCTTAACATAACTGGTGAAACATCTTTGTGTATCCCTCCGCGGAATTCTGTCGTGATCTATATCTATTCTATTCTATACATATTAAAAAACGGAACGAAGTCAAAACTGTATATTGAATATTTTTGGAAAAAAAAGTTAGTTTACGGGGTCTGGGAACGATTCTAATGCTTATTTGCTTCTGTTAGTCTGTTTTTCTGAATGTTTATTCCAGCTTCACGCAAATACTACACGGATATATTTTGTTCAAATGTTGCATAGATATAAATTATTACGCTATTTGCTATGAGGGATGAGTAATATTGCTATATGTTAGAATTCTTCTACACTTAGTTTTCTTACCGCAAACTGTAAAAAGACGAGCCAAAAGGTTAGAATATTGCAGATAGTTCTGTAACTATCTGCAATATTCTAACCTTTTAAAACTTTTCTAACTTTTTTAAAGGTTAAATCTGTATTTACAGAGGTAAGCAGTCAATTATGACATACCTATACCTACAGGGTGGAGTTCTGAGATGGGGCAATAAAAGCAGGTACCTTAACCGTTGTCGCTATATGAAACGTTTTGAACTGCACTCACCGATTTTGAAAAAAAAAATTACAGTCCGCAAGAAAATTGACAATTTTTACAAAAACTTTTTTGATGTAAATCGATCCTGTTCCTTTTAAGGATCAAAAAACTATCGGACCAACTGAGGCTAGTACTAGAAAACTCAGAAATCGCAAATAAAATCGCTAAACTGGTGATGGAGGTTCTAATGGAGGAATCTAGACCTTCGAGTACATGACAGTGTTTTAAGATTCGAGTAAAACTGTATATGAATCTGTCAATCTGTCTAAAAAAAAAACTACAAACTCAAAGAAAAAAGTCGTTGTGTATTGTTGTGTAAATAAATATATTGCATTTTTTTTTTTTTTTTTTTTTCCTAACTAGGGCATCTCGCAGATTACCACTAAGGTAGTGACTGCTTAACCGGGCTTTCCTGTGGCTGCCTTAAGCTTCTACACTCAAAGCCTCCAGCCAGGGCATTATACTATTCTAATTAAAACTAGGCGAATGCTCGCTAAGGGCCACCCCCTGTGGGGTGCGAACCTCGGCTTAGGGCATTCGCTGAGGGGAGGACAGCAAGAGGGACAGGCTGGATCAAAATGGTGGTTTCATGATTATTGATCGGGGAATTTAAAGCTACAGGCTCAGCGGCAACGCGTGCTGGCGCTTCGTCGACGAGCAAGGGTCGGGGGGGAGTATCGTTTATTCGGGAGGGTCGCGATCGCGGGGGACCTCTACGGCGAGGTCGGTAACGCGGGTGTCGGTTGTGTTTGTGCACTGTACTCGTGGCCCTATTACTTTCCTGTAGGAGGGTGATGGGGTCATCTGGGTCGGAGAGAATATGCCTTGGGCGGCGAAAGTGACTGATTCTAGAGGGAATGTAACTAGCTGCCTCGACAACCAGAGGGTTGCGATGTTTGACGGCTGAATCGAAGTAACGCTTTGACATGCGTTTGAGAAACTGGTGGATGGTAGGTATTTTAAGATCGAGATGGAGGATCTCATTTCTAACATACATGGGGTATCCCGTGGCTCTACGGAGGAATCGGTTCTGTAGGGTTTGCAACCTATGGATGAATCGGGGTTTGGTATGTGCAAAGACGATACCCGCATAGGTCATGATTGGGCGAATGCACGTGGTGTAAGTTCGCAATTTGCACCTGAGTGACATTTTGCTACGTGCATTTAATACGAAATGGAGTCTACTGAGAGCGAAAGAGGCTCGCGAGTGAACCGCCTTTATGTGCTCTGAAAACGTGAGATGCCTGTCTAAGATCACACCTAGATATTTGGCTCGCTTAGCCCAAGGGATCGGCTTGCCAAACATGGTGACTGATCGGGGGAAAGAGGGATTTAGCCACGGTTTCGAGAAGAGGACCGCTTGGCTTTTATCGGGATTGACCTCGATTCTCCACTTCCTAAACCAGGCGCCAAGGTTATTGACCGCCTGTTGGAGGTTTTGAAGCATCGAAGCGGAACCTAAGCCTTTACAGTAGATGGCAGTGTCGTCTGCGAACAGAGCCAACTGAGTCTTTTTATTTCTAGGGATATCGCTGGTGAATAGCGTGAACAATAGGGGAGCGAGTACAGAGCCCTGAGGGACTCCTGCTCGGATCTGACGAGGGGTGGATAGGGCTCCGTCTCGTAAGATGAGCACGAGACGATCGGGCACACCGAGTTTGTAGAGCTTATACAATAAGCCGTTGTGCCAGACTTTGTCGAACGCTTTCGCTATATCAAAGAAGATAGCGCCTGTCATTAAGCCGCGGTGGATGCCGCTGCTTATATGTTCTATGATACGGTGGGCCTGATGCACGCTAGAGTGCTGGGTTCGAAAGCCGAACTGTTCGTTGGGGATTAAGCCCTTAGTCTCGGCGTAGTCTCTGAGTAGCTTATAAATAAGCTTCTCATAGAGTTTGCCGAGTACTTTGAGCAGACTGATGGGACGGTAACTGGTGGGATCTGATTTGGGCTTGCCAGGTTTTGGAATACCTATGACAGTGGCCTCTTTCCATGTTTGGGGAAAGATATTATTGCTTAGAGCACCATTGAAGATGGTGGTCAGTAGCATAATGAGATGAGCGGGGAAGAGTTGGATCACCCTATTGGTGAGTCCGTCTGAACCGGGGGCTTTTCTAATTTTTAGACCTTTGATTAAGTCGTGCACTTCGTCCGGAGCGACTGGAGGCAGAGGACTATCAGGGTCTTCGACGGGAGGGAGAGAGGCTCTGCTTTCGACTTCGGCGTCAACCTCTGCGAGGTGAGCTTGGTCTACTGGCTGAGAGCTGGGAGAGCATTGGAGCTCGAGACTATCTGCTAGGCACTCGGCCTTTTCGATGTCGTCGAATGCTATTGACTTATCGGGGCGTATCAGGGGGGGCATGGTGGCGATCTCCTGAGATTTGAGTTTCCTCTGAAGTTCCCAGAAGGCCTTGTGAGTGGGCTCTAGCTCGCTAAGCATCTTGTCCCAGCCCGCTTCACGCAGCTCCGCTACGCGTGTACTTACAGTTCGCTGTAAGTAGCGCATATGGGCTTTGTTTGCGGCACAGGGGAAGCTGCTGTAGGCACGGGTGGCCGCGTTCTTCTCCGTCATTAGAGCACGTACATCGTCAGGGAGCTTCCAGCGACGGTTATCCGTCGCTGGGACCTCCCTTGAACAGTCGTTCAGGACAGATTGTACGTGCTCCGTGTGGGAGTCGATCGCGGCCGTCGTGTCAGCGATAGAGTCGAAATTATTAGGGATTGAGTCTAACTGAGGGGATGTGGTGGGTTTCAGCTGTTCGCTTACTCGCCTCCAGTCTGTTATCTTTTTGGTAGCAGAGGGCTGGTCGGGGTCATGATGACGACCTATGCGGGAGTCGAGTCTTAGTAGTATTGGACGGTGGTCAGAGTTAAGCTCGTGCACCGTTTCTATCGAGTCTAGTCTCAAGTTGACACTCTTAAGGAGTGCCACGTCGAGGACATCCTGAGTAAACCTGGTGTCGTGAGGAAAATGAGTGGGAGTCATCGGAGCGATGACGTCAAAGTTCAGGAAGGTGGAGAGGTCGAACAAGTGTCGACCCCTGGGGTTGGTTCTGGTACTATTCCAGGAGGGATGCTTTGCATTGAGGTCGCCCGCTATGATAACGGAGTCGCTCATGCCTAATAGGATTGTGAAATCGTCTGAGATATGTTGGAAATTCTCAGCCGGCGTAGCGGGAGGGAGGTAGACCGATACTAGCATGATCGGCTGATGGCCAGTCATGGATAGTCGGCAGATAGTGACTTCTAATTTACTTAGGGGAGGAGGGTCCATAGGTATGCAATACAGATCCCGTTTGTAATAAATAAGGGTGCCGCCCTTGTGACAACGCGTCCTATCATTACGGATGAGACGGTAGTTAGCTATAGAGGGGTTTCGGTGACTGGGTTTGAGGAACGTTTCCTGAACGAGGAGTAGGTCAATTTGATGGTCGCGGAGGAATTCCGAGATCTCATCGCGTTGACCGCGGATGCCGTTTGCATTGAAGATGCCTATTTTAAGGGATCGGGGTTTATGCCTCGCTGTACTGGTGTTAGACATTATGAGGTTTATAAGAGTGGATTTTTTGCATGACGTCAGAGTATTCGAATAATACTCTTTGCAACATAGGGATGTTATCGTTTTGTCTGGCTACGAGGATTTCCTGAGCCATCTGTATAGCGCGAGGGGAACAGTAGGCCATGTATGTATCCGATATTATATTATATACGTCCAAAGTGGACAACTGAGCGGCCGCGGGAGCGACGGTACTGGGGCGCGGTGCTTTATGAGCGGGAGCGGGAGCGGGTTTGTAGTGGGCCGCGGGTGGGCCTGCGAACGCGGGGAGGTGGATGCGTTGATCCATGAGAGAAGGAATTTTATTTGGAGGAGACTGGGATTGAGTTAAGGGGGGGGTCGCGGCGTTCGATAAGGCTGGGAAGGCCTGACGGTGCTGGAGTTGATTCCAGGGGCTAGGTCTCTGAGGGCTTAGCCGCTCAGGGATTTGAGTTGACGGGATAGGGAAGTATTCCCTTTGCTTTTGCTGACGATCGTCTAAACGTTTCGTCAGTTTGGGCGAAGTAGATTTTGGGGCTTTGGAGCAGCCACGGTAATTGGCTGTGTGACCCTCTTGCCCGCATAGCACACAGCTAGGTGGGATGTCACACTGACTACGGTCCTTTGGACGGGAGCATTCAGCAGTGCCGTGGTCGCCCAGGCACTTGACGCACCTGGGTTTCGCATGACAGAACTTCTGTGAATGCCCATATAACTGGCAACGATGACATTGCCCTATCGCGTGATTTTTCCAGGGCTTCTCTATTGTGAAGCCCACGAGGTTGCAAATGGATTTTACGTTGAAAATCGGGTTATGCCCTTCGATAGGGGAGCACACGACGAGTACCATGTCGTATGCTTCCCTACCGCGCGAACGGTGCATACGGTGCACTTCGTCTGCTGGGATATTTTGCGACTTAAGGTCGGCTAGGATTTCGGCGGGAGTGATCTCCTTTGGGATCTTTTTTATGACTACTCTAGTCTGTTTCTCTTCTGGGAGAGAGTACGTGTGGAATGACACGTTCCTGTCTCTCAGAAGTCGGGTTAGGGACCTGTAGTCGGTCGAGGTCGGGACAATGACTTTTATACCCTGTTGGGTAGAGCGGGCATTGGTATAGCCGATCTTGAGATCGACACACCACTTGGAAATGGCCGTCCACTTCTCCTTGTCCTGAATGAACACAGGAGGTGGAGGCGCGACCTTTCTCTGGCCAGAAGTAGTAGGGGCGGTGGGAGCATCCTGCGAAGCTACCTGGGAAGCTACGGGGGGGCAAGTAGCTGGGGTGTCGGAGGTATTGACTGGGGTGAGGCAGGGCTCCTCGAACGCTATGACCTTAGTGGCCTGCGAAGAGAGTTGCTTCCGCATCTTCCTCTTGTTTCCTTTCCCTTCGACTCGGACAAAATTGTCGTTGTCGTCGGACTGGGAAGTAGAGGCGACTTGGTCCTCAGAGTCTGAGATAGTGATGTAAGGGAAGGGGGTGGAGGGGCGGTTTAGGGGGATGGCCTGGCTGTCGGTGTCCATTGACACGACTGGGCTGGCTGTTACTGGGGTTTGCTCTAAGACATCACTGAATGTCGTGAGTTCCTCAGAGGATTTGATAGGGGACTGGGGGGGGGGGTTCTAGGCTGCCAGGAGGGCACTCGAAGCACTCCTGATTTTGCGCTAGGAATTGCAGCTCTACGGCGAACTGCCGCCATAGAGCTGGTTCTAGGGCGACCATCTGCCTAATCACATCGATAAGCGATGTGTTTATGCGTCTAGTCGCATCTAATTTCGCCTCGGAAATGACGAGGTCCGACTCCATAATGGAGTTTAAAACTGACTACTAGTTAGTTTTGGGAACCTATTTTCCTAACTTTTTCCCTACACCTATCTCCCCGGGGGAATACCGGGGATGTGTAAAACCCTCCCTGTCGGGTTAGACAGGGAGGTTGAGTACTTAGGGTGAACCCTAAGCTTGCTTTTTGCCCGTTGCCTATCTTAATGTGCAACGGGGTCCTATCCAGTCTAGTGCGCCGGGTGTAGACACACCCGACCGACACTAGGTGTGTGGCTGTTGAAGGAAGACTGTCACCAATGCCGACTAGGAGATCCCCCAAGGCCGAGCACTGGGACCCGTCCAATTGACTGCCTCACCCTGAAGGGGCTCGGCGGGTGTGTTGGGTCAACACCCCACTCGGTTTCGTTGGCACCGTATAGGTTTCCACCGAGGACCACGAAACTGTGGATTTACCCTGAAGGGGATTTAATCGCGACGATTACGTTTAGAGGACAACTCTGATAAGAAACTTATTAATTGTGTCTTGAAAAAGACAACAATTAATAACTGAAGATAGTCCCAGACTATACACGTAGCAGGAATCACAGCAGGAGGAGCCACTGAGCCGGAACTCAGGAGATCTGGAACACACGCGCACACACTAGCAGCAGCACGTCCGTCCGCGTTCGATGCCGAGCGCAGAGTGGGGATATATTGCATCCAAATAGGCTCAGTAATAACAATAACTGGGCTGAACTGTTACAGATTTTACAATGCATTTGCTCGAAAAGAGTTTCCAAGCAGTAAATTAGTGCGGAAAGTGTCACTTTTTTTCGCTAGTGCTTTTTACGTTTCTGTATTTTTTTTAATTTTTGTGGCCGTCGCGTCGTCAGCCCGTTGCAAAGAGTTTTTATTATTTGAGAAAAGTTTTACAAATCAGATGATGATGATAACGATGACGATGGCTAAGGCGATGACGATGGCGATGGCGATGGCGATGATGATATCGATGACGATGGCGATGACGATGGCGATGGCAATGGCGGAGTCAAAGTCAAAGTCAAAGTCGAAGTCGAAGTCGAAGTCGAAGTCGAAGTCGAATTGTCATTATGTGAGATGTTACACATCATCGTAAGGCTCACCCCTTTTTTTTTTTTTTCTCTCGCAATGCATAGTAAAACGTTGTATGATACACGTGCGTAAGATGATTTCCGCCCTTATAGCATAAATAACTATTACCTTTTAAATGATTATCATACCTTTTTGGAGGTAAGCTGTCAATCTTGAAATATTATGGCTCCTACACACTATGCCGGCGGCATGGCCGGCGCGGCACGTACCCCGGTTTTTGCGCCTTCATTTGCTTTGCAAGCTTTTGCGGCTTTATGTGGCAGGGCTGGGCGCGCCGCGGCTTGCTCGGCGGCAGGGCCGCCGGCATAGTGTGTAGGAGCACGGTTAACGTATAAGAACGGTTATTTTAGTCAACTTTCAAACTTACAACAAGTTCGAATACCAATATATTTTGTTCTTCTTTTTTATATTTTGTAATATTATGTGATAGTTAGTAAAACATTCACAGAAAAACATTACGTTTAGCCTCTCCTGTGATCTATGATTTTAATAAAATTTAATATCTATGATGGTTAGGTAACTGTTATTGAGGAATCCCGTGTGTTTACAATCTACTGTTATATTATTTTATTGTTAGCTGTTGGTCAGGTATAATCTAGGTAATAAAAATCCCTGTCCGATCCGGAAGGAGCACAAAGGTACTGCAATAACATTACCAAACAATTATACCTATAAATCTAAAATACAATAGACGACGTATATTTAGTAACCTAATTGGCTTAACTAATGGATTTCTGTAAAGTCACGCTTGAGTCAATTAAGTAAGTATAAAAAATCTAATTATTATTGACAATAAAAAGGTTATTGTCTTTTAAAATTCACATTTTAAGTACCAAAATTACCAGAAATCAATTAAAAATTTGCAAATTTTCAACTGGAGTCATAAGTTGTGACTTGTAGACACCCGCTAAACGAATGGAAAAGGAATGCAGGCGTTCATTTTAATTCACTAAAAACGAAAAACTCCACAAGCAATGGGAAATTCTACTGCTGTGGGTGTCGACCTCAGGACGAGCAGGCTGCTTGTCGACCTCAGGACGAGCAGGCTGCTTGTCGACCTCAGGACGAGCAGGCTGCTTGTCATACTGACAACTGTACGTAGCTTGCTCTCGCGTCACCAATCGTGATTCTCTGTATATTTTGACTACTTAGACCAAAACTACAAACGTATTATACAGGGAAGTTTTATAAAATTGTGGTGTCTTACGACTTCCACGCGAACGAAATCGTGGGCAGAAGCTAGGCGATGGTCATACGTTGACAACTCGTAACCCACATTTTTTCGCAAAATGAGTTACGTACATCAAAAAAAAAAAAAAAATTGCGCCAAATCTTCCCATTGATAACTCGTAATGCACAAAAAATGTCACCCGAACAATTTATGCCACAATTGACAACTCACAATTAACAGGTTTCAACTTGAGCTCACTAGTGCGCGAGTTACGAGGTGTCAACGCAAATGCAGTTCGTAATAAGTAATTCACTGACAGAGTAAGATTACGGCGCGAGTTTGAATTGTTTTAAAATAGTTTTATATTTAAATACGTCTATTTATTTCCAAAAAGTGTCCCTGAAGGTATAATGGTATGTTTTATTTTACCTAAAACGCTCAATAAAAGTAAGCCGTCCGGATGTTACGCGTAGTGGTCGTAGTGTGACTCCGTCCTTTCTTCCATACCTTAATGTAATACTAATTAATGAGAATTATTGAGTTATTTCATAACATTTTAGGTAATATTCATAATAAAACCTAAAGGTAGCTATTTGTTTTCATTTATACGCACTGATTTATGCCGTATGAATAAAAAGTTATGAGAACATGTCAAAGACTACATAGGCTGGATAAAAAATTTGAAAAAGAAAAGATATTTGCGACGAAGACTATTCAAGCGCCAACAGCATCCTGTCTATGATTGCAAGTAGGCTTGATTGTGTGTTTGTGAACCACTGCTGCAAGGTTTCGGCTGGGCCTGTCACCTTGCAGCAATGATGTCACAATCTGCTTTCTGTTTTTTTTGTTTGTAAGTGTACTACTTACATAGTTTGTAAGTATATTGTTACTAACACTATGAGTCCTGTTGCTCGAAATAAATGATTTATTATTATTATTATTATTTATTATTCTTTGCTGCCAAGTAGGCCAAGAAATATGAATTTTTCCATAACAACCTACGAGCGCCTAAACTTACTTCATGCTAATTTAATTACTTGCAAGCTCATAAACGAGTAACTGTAATACCTTCTTCAGATTGTCACTTTTTTATGATAATTTGCCGCACATGTAATTGTTTCAATCTAATAAAATTGTGATTTTTTTAAACTGACATCTCGTAATTAATGGTTGACTGCTCGTAACACGTTAGTAATGAGGTTATTTTAATATTGTTTACTCGTAACTGTTTATGTATTGATTATTTAATGAAAAACCTATGTGGGCATTGTATTGTTTTAAAATATATCAATAAATAATTCAATTACCTACCAACTACTTTTTTAATTTTATTTAATTTTAATTTATTTTCGATAATATACAGTTTTTTCCCTCTCCTGTAAAATTTGACACATTGCAGTTACATGTTGTCAACCTTTGACTATCGTAGTGTTAAATAATTACTATGAAACGGCAAGAGGATGGGATCCGGCCATAATAATCCCTTATATTTGCGTAGCGCCCATAACTACATACTCGATCATCAATACATCTGCCCAGTGCATCAATAGATAAGTATACACATGAACGTTTGTTATTCTCATAGGGCCGTCCTATTTAGCAACTGATATTCCGGGTCATATGACGTCCTAAGTACGAGTTAGTTTAACGATAACCAATCAGTTGTGAAATGAAAAACCTACAATAATAAGGAAAACGATGTTTTTAGCATTGTTGTTTAAAGGGTTTCACCCAAAATTGTACCTAACTACCAAGTTCCGAGATATTTTAGGCTGTTAAGAATAAACATGTTTTTTATTTAACAATAACTACGTCGTATATCTATTGACACTGACCTCTACACTTGTATAGTGAGACTAGAATAATGGAAAGATACTCCGCTTTTCAGTAGGTAGGTAATGCGCTGCATGGTCACGTGGCTCCAAACTAAGTGACAACATCAAAATCGTCCTAATCTTTCCTCAGATTACTTTCCCATCTCACCGAATTCTATAAAAAATATCTCAACAGAACTTTGCAGTAGAAATTCCATTCCCCACACGCGTTTATCCAAAACAACAACAATGCATTTCTAACCTAAACAAAACTTACTCAACAAACAGCTGCAAAAGAAAGGCTACGAAAAAACTTCAGGCGGTCATAGTACATATATATAGTAGCCGAATTGATTCCGAGTGTCGCCGTCGTCATGCTAAATGCTCGAAGCTGCTGCATTCAATAGATAGAGCTCTAGTATGCCCCATACCCATGCTCTAGTATGAACAATGGCGAACCATAAAACTTTATAGGTCCTTTGCATCGTGTCGCTCGCTCGCTCGCTCGCTTTGCTATAAGATGCCTTGGTATGGCTTATACGAACTTGCTAAATATTGCTGAGCGGGACGTGTGTGTATTAGATTTATTAGAGGATCAGCCAGGAACGCGGGATTTCGTTAAGTCGGAAGTTAGTTGAGATCTGGCATAGCAAATGCACCACGTTCTAGATCATATCTCGTGTTGGAACAAACAACATGAGTAAAAATATAAGCCATGTCATTAAAATTGTTAGCGGGGCTGACTGTCCCAGGTGTACCACCGGACTTAGGTACTACTAAAATACAAACATAACAATACCTAGTCGTGAAGGTTATTTTATTTAATGCAATGACGGAAAATCGGAAACAAGGACAAGGCAAGGCCATGCCATCATAGTCACTGTAAACTTGGACTTTCCTTCGTCTGGTCAAAAATGAAGGCGAATTCTGAAAGATACAATCTGAATTCTTAAGTGAACGTACCTACTGAAAATAAATGCAAATCAGTGTGATGATTGAAGAAATTATTTCAATAGAAGAATCTGCTATTTATGTTGCTTTCTCAGAATGACTTAACACAATAGGTAGGTTTTCCTATCACGGATGTTTTTACTAGGCATACAAAACTATTTTTTTGCAGATGACACGGCAGCTAATTAAATGCATCATTTCATCTTGCATTATCGCAACGTTTTTATAACTTAATTTTGAGAGTAACCACGCAACACCCCAATCTCTACCTACTCTTTATGTATTCAAATAAAATAAACAATCACAAAACAGACACAAAGTATACGACGAGCCAAATAATGTGGTTAAATCCAAAACCTCAGAACAGTAAGAGTTCGAATCTGAACTGAGTACATTCGACACGTTGGCAGTTACCCCGGGTCAAGAGCAGGATGTGACAAGCAGTTTGGTTTTCCCAAAGACCGAGTGCCGAGAGCTACAGGGAAAATATCTGTGAAATTATCGACTGCACCACCAGTCGATAATTAAAGGGAGTAATAGTTTGCACCTTCATTTTTGGAAAAAAAAGATATATCCTGGCGTGCTCACTTTAACCTGCAAATGTTATAGATGACCTATTTTACTGAATTATAGATTCAGCGCACATTTTAGTAGGTACTCGTATACCAACTATTTACAGAGCTTCAGGAAAACATACATGTATGTATATGTAACTACTAGACTGGAATGTGTCATGGATTTTCCCTGTGTCGTACGTGCCAAATCATTCATATCTAATCTGGAAAAACACCATTATTATTGCAGCAAAGGAGAGATTTTGATGATTTTGTTCAGCTTATAAGCGTATTAAGCCAGAGACAGACAGACAGATCGACAGCGGAGGCTTCATAATAGGGTTACATTTGACACCCTTCGGGCACCTAAAAATTATGAACTACTGGGCAAAGCCCTCCCCGATACTTTTCAGTTTTACTTTACACGTTGCACTCACCGGTCAATCTCTGAAAAAATAATAAGTGCAATTCTAAGGCCGCATTCATGTAGCTGATAACCGCCGCCGATATGCCAGCGCTTGTCAGCGCCGGCGCCGAAAAGCGCTGGTTGTCAAAGAGATTGCGAGTCGCCGCCAACTAGCTTACTTAGCCTTTCAGTTATCAGCCTAGCCTTTTTACTAAACGGCGCCGTTCAACTATAATAGCGGCCTGAATGATATTCATTATAGGTTAGGTTGGAACTGTGACTAACCTCGTGTGAGCCGATTTGGTCGCAGTAAATAAGCCAGAGAATCCTGACTAAATTAGGTTAGGTTAGAACAGTGACGGACCCAAGCCGTCACAGTTCTAGCCTAACCTCATTTAGTTGTAATGTATGGCGGCGCGTAATGTCCCACGCGCGCCTCTCTAAGACGTAACGGGGCGAGTTTGAACACCTTACCGCCCTACGGGACGGGGCCTACAGAGCGCGGGCCATCACCAGTCCGTGACTGCGAAAATCAAATTTGCACTCGCAGCGACGAGGCGCTCGCGCGACGCAAGCGTGCGAGGGAACACCGGATTGGTTTTAGTCAGTAAGTATCTGACAAACCCCTCTGCCCACCCTAGGGCGGAGGACATTCATGAGGAATCCAACCCCGTCAAAAAACAAAAAAAAAGGTTAGTTAGTGTGACCAACCGCGGCAGCGGCCGGCAAGCACTACTTCCAAAGGCTAGTTAACTAAACGGCTAATTAAGCTACTTGGCTGCGATAGTGACATCGCACTAATTAATTAACTCCTAAACTTAAGTTTTGAGATGACAAGGTCCAAGCCAGGCGCCCCAGCTCTTGACATTTAGCAACATAGATAGGAGCTCCTTATTAAGGAAACTTATTTATTAAAAGAGTCAACGGTTATGAAAGTTCAGAAGTGGAACTGTTTGTTAAATAAATTATAAAAAGTCACATAGTTTTCTTGAATCCGTCCGCGTCGGCGTCGCGCGTCGGTTGGTGAACTGAAAAGAAGTTTTGGAAGCTCTATCTTACGCTTATGTGTATACCTAGTTAAACTTGTTGTTTTTTTAGTTCAGTTTTTTCTTTCCATTTAACTTGATTAACATTAGCTAGGTAAAGGTAGTCCCTAATTTCCTGCCCTTACCCTAATCTATTCGAGGTCGGCGCAACAGGACTCTTCCTTCGATACTTCTCTTTTAATCGTCTCATTAGTAGTCACACCTCGGTAGTCACCCTCTTTCTAGGTAGTCCCATATGCCTACAAATATTGCCTGAGGCGCCTTGCAAACATTCGATCATTTCTCGATCGAAGTTTTTGCACGGCTCCTCGTAAGTACTGAAAAATTCAGGGAAAGCCTGCCCTAGGCACTGTGATATTTATTTATTTATTTTATTATTTATGTACACACAGTAAAATTGATACAAATACGACATAAACATAATTATGAGTACAAAGGTACTTATGATCACAAATCTAAGTATCTGCTGATCGAGCTGGTTAATCATTACTTTTCCTAATGTCTATCATCTTCTTCATTCTAGCCGGAGTACCTATCTCAATTAGGTACTTGGGGTTTTTATTTTTTCTCTGACCACGATTTTGTGCGCCGTTACCGCTCTATATGTAGTATGGTCAAAAAGGGCTCTGACATATAATATTACGTCGTTATATACATATAAAATAATACATTGTTTTAAGTCCGCAAAACACACAGTATCGGATCAGATCACTATCAAGAATATCAAGTAGGACCCTAAACAAACATTCCTCTTGGAAACAAGTTCCAAGAAGGATACAAACCCTCTTAACTGTAACGTAGGTATATTATCATAAACACAACAAAAATCTTACACATGTACGGTAAAACCCCAATGACGTCCTCTGTCTGGTCTCTGACCGCGGTGATTGAGTTTTGTACGAAGCAATGACCTGACCTTAACAATACGTCACAGTTTTTTTTATCAGAATTCTATTAAAAGCTGTTTGTTGATGATAACAGGTGTTGTACGGACTTTTACTAAGTTCTACCGAATTAGACATAGGTGAAGTTTAGTAGTTCTAAAAGTGAATTTTACGTCGGTTTAGTTAGGAAGAACAACTGGCGCTACAATGCTCCACTTACAACAAAAATGAATGTACAAATTACAGGTGAGGTGGTTCCTAGAGTTCTAATTCAAAATAAGTATATAATTATTGGAATTGGTGTATTATATAATATCATGACCATACCATAATATCATGCATGGTGATAGTGATAAGGAAATTCTCGACAAAGATTTACCCAAATGAACGTTCATTAAATTAATGAAGTTCGATAATCATGCATGCAGACAACGTTAAGTTAAGTTAACGCTGTTAAGTTGTCTGGCATCACACATTACACTTTTTTTTTTTTCTTTTTTATCTGCTGTGTTAATTATATTGTGTGTGTTTTAGTCTGTGCTAAATAAATGTATTTTCTTTCTTTCTTTCCTTCTATTTAAAAAAAATACGAAATCATTAAAACATTTAAGGCGACATCGTGAGGAAACTGCCTGAGAGATATTTCTCGACGGCATGAAACCAAATCGGAGGCCCATGGGCAGCTTTAAAACTCTGACACCAGGTACCACTAACCTCACGAACAGAAGAAGAGGCGTCAGGTCATCAGGTTATGCTACGCTTGCCGGGGTTGGTCCGTGGATGGGTGACCATCTTTACTCCTCCGTGCCTCGGAAATCACGTTAAGCCGTTGGTCCCGGCTGTCATTCGTGGATCTTTGACAGTCGTTACGGGTTGTCAGAAGCCCGAAAGTCTGACAACCAGTCTTACCAAAGGGTATCGTATTACCCGGTTCCTGGGTTGTGGAGGTCAGATAGACAGTCGCTCCATGTAAAGTACTGGTATTCAGCTGCATCCGGTTAAACTGGAAGCCGACCCCAACAATAGTTGGGATAGGCTAGGTAGATATATAATATACTGAAGATCACTTCTAAACGAGTAGTGTTAATGATTTCTAAAAAATATATGCTAAATTAGAGCATTTTCTTGATAACTTAATATCCTTAATATTTATACTGAAATTTATTTCTAACGCGGATAAAAAACGGAGAATGAAACCTTCACCATTTTAAAGATAATTTAATTACTTATTGATCTTTTAGTATACGTGTTTTATGTATAATAAATTAATAATGCGTCAAATTGTGGATAGCGTTCCTTGATGGGCGAGTCCTATTACTGGCTGGACGTACAACGAGTTGCGTGAGCTCAGTACAGAACACGCAAGCTAACCACTCAAGGTCACTGGCATATATCTGCGTAAAACATTATTAAACGTTGATGTAACCTCATTTTACTTTTGTAGCGTTCAATGTTTTTTTTTGTTAATTAAACCCTTTTTTGTGACATTTTAATAGTTTGTCCAAGAATTCATAAAATAATATTATGGAAAATACTCACTATAATAATTGCTCTATCTGGACTGGGCATTTGGCATGTTCAGTGAGACTGAATTCTGAGAATGACAGCCACTGTTGTTTATAAAAAGCTGATATTTAAACTATAGGCAGTTGAATGAAGTAAAGTACATTCATGTCATTCATTCATGTGTTTAGAAGTTGTAAACAGAAGGCCAATTCTCGTACTTATAAAACGTTCACATTCAAGTCGCAATCTGTCAAACTTGTCAAAAATGTTGGTAAATAGATTGTATTTTTGACAGATTGCGAATGAGATGCGAATGCGAACGTTCTGAAAAATTACGGGAATTGCCCCTCTGAAATCGCATAAGTTATTAGCTTTTATGCGGTCTCTACTACTCTCTACACTTATCGCGCGAAACATTTAATTGAAAATAGGTTGAGTAGTTACCATGGTAATTCTTATTACTCTATGGTAAGTACCACCTAGTCGCTGTATTTTGATATACGAGTACATAGTAAACAGAATGACATATAAAAACATATAATCTACAAGGTACTGACAGATAAGTAGGTACGAGTGGTAGCGAGATTAGAGTGCTGCATGCGCTTGATCGGTGTTTACCTATCTATTGCTGTGAGCCACTTAGGTAATTTAACTGTTATTGTCTGAAGATACTGCAGGTGTTAGTGTAATTTATCATTATTTAAATACGACGCAATATTTTGATGGGTCTTATTCATTCATTTCGTGAATCTTTGACAGTCGTTACGGGTCGTCAGAAGCCTGAAAGTCTGACAACCAGTCTTACCAAGGGGTATCATATTACCCAGTTACTGGGTTGTGGAGGTCAGATAGGCAGTCGCTCTATGTACCTTCCATTGCAGATTTTGGATCTTTTTTTTACGAGGAACTAGGATTTTAAGTACGTCTGACGTCCCCTTAATGTTCACCTTCCCCAACTGGAAGGAGAGTTAGTGAATATCCAATCCACAAAAACCGATGAAATCCATGCTTCTACAGGCGTGGTTTATTCAATGTTTCTGATAATTTTAGTAATAACTCGGCAACCATCACTTTAGGTTTCTCCGGCTTAGTTATACTAGAGAGATAATTATTCTCTAGCATCACTAGACTAAAAGTGCGCCCGCGCACATTAGATACTACGTAATACAAAGCGCGATGCGGTCCGCCGATCGTGTGTGATATGAAAGTGCTGTAGGACGATGTTTGCAATGCGGTGCGGCCCGCCAGTCTGCATCAGTCCTTAGAGATTTTTATCATGTGATTGATTCAGAGCAATGTCCCGTATCGCCACAAGTCTAGTATGGACAGCAACCCAGACCTACTCAAATAAATTACTATTCGAATGCCATTCAAGTACCTACTTATCGTTGTTCCCAGCGGTCATACACCAGCTTCAGAACAAAGCCCGATTACTCAACGCAGTATATCAATCAAGCTGGCGTATAAATCACGTACCTACCTCTATCCTTATCTCCACTTACCTTTAAAGTCACAAGAAACATGTTTAATTGCGAACATGTCACCGACAACACTATCGGTTACTTTGTATTGTTCAACATATCCTTCAATTTGTTGCCACTATCTCTGTTTGATTACATTCATTGATGGGTTTTTCAGGCCGGGTTTACCCACGGTCGATGCACACAGTATTGCTATTGATCTGGCCCCTCGACCCTGCGATTGTTTATCTCAACAAGAATAAACGTTCTAGTTGTGTTGTGTGCCAGATGTGGAGGAGCGAAGTGTGAGTTACGAGCAGCTGCTAGAGTTCCTTAGCTTAGCCATGATGCAGAATGATCCCTCCTATATTAGTAGGTATATTCTATCACCCCACAGTCCCCATTATCTGCTGCTCTGACCACCTAAAAATGTGTAGAAATGAACAGGCTCAGGAAAATTTACTGTAACAATACAGGGTGGTAGGGACATCGACGCGAAAACTGTTACCATGGATTCAGTACATGATTCTGAACCCCGCTGCATAGTTTTTTTTTAACGAGACACATTATTACAACTTTGCTACTGATGGAGTGTTAAGACTGTTAACAGACGTATACGCTCGTATTCCCGGCGATAAAAAGCCTTCCAAAACCGATAATACCATCGTTTTTACTTCATCCGTTCAGCACCCTAATGCACGTAACACAGGATCTATCACAATCTGTTTAATTTTGACAGTTCAACAATATTCATTGCGTTATTTACGTTGATGAACAGATATTTTTTTCCAAAATAAGAAGCAATGGATTAGCAATATCCTTCAAAAATTATTCAGATTGTGATCGATCTTGTATTACAAAATTAGGGCGCAGGCGTTCGCGGGTGACGATATTCAACTAAGTAGGCCATTTAGTTTCGACCCACTCACACTCACGTCAGTCATCTCAACCAGCCCCACCTACCATGCTGATTGGTTCAGCCCTTACCTACCTACCTAATCAAAGCAGAAGTTCTCGTCAGTTCGTCAAGATCATGCTAACCTAGGTATAATGATATGTAAATGCATTCATGAGATATTTTTAAGTTATATTACTTTATTTTAGTCGGCTAGAACTATTTATTTTAAATCCACAGAACCCTAATGAGCACGTGTTTGGTTTCAGTCGTAAAATGTTATGTTTATCGGCGGGAAAAACCTAATTGAAGCAGCAGTGTGATCCACCACGTGTCGTGAATCACGGGACATTCTGCAACTTTATGTTATTTCTGGTTCACTAATGTTTGACAAAAAACGAATGATACATGATTACAATAATAACATTTATAAAAACGAATCAATTGACAAACATCTCAAGGCGCAAACCTTAGAATAATATTCTAAGGCACAAAAATATTACTTTATAAGTAATCATGGGACAATATACAGTTTTGCAAATGTTTTACTTTCCAAATATTTCAAATGATAAAATAAAAATTCCAATAAATGTTCATTTGACCAAGTACCTACTTTTTTTTTTTTTTTTTTTTTTTTTTTTTTTTGGGTGGGAAATCATCAAATGACTCCTCCCGCTCTGGGCGGAGCGAGAGGGAGTGTCAGACTTTTACTGACTAAAACCCACCCGTGTTCCTTCCGTTGCCTGTGTGCCGGGGCCGCGATATCCCTTTCGGACCAACTCGCAACCCTGGCAGGCATTGGCCCTTACGGACCCCGTCAGTTGGTGCTGACATCTCTTTGAGGCGCGCGTGGAACACAACGCGCCGTCGACCCGGGCCTGGTCCTAATCGGACGGCGAGCTACCCATTGCCCACCGTCCGCAAGCCCGCGCCTACGGTGGCCGGAAGTCGGCTCGCGACTCCCGACGCCCGGGGCGTCTCCTGCGGCGACTAGGGGCGCGAGGGCGCGCATCTTGCATTTCCCTCGCGCGCTCCGCCTCCTCCTTCGCGAGCATTACTGCTTCGCAGAAGGAAGTGACGGCTTCCCATGCACTCTCGCTCCGGACCATAGCCTGAACCAGGGCCGGACGCGAGAGATCGCCGCTGCCGATCGCCTCCGTGAGGACACGGCGGTGCCCCGCCCAAGCCGGGCAGACCTCCACCGTATGCTCCACCGTGTCCTCCGGGCGATCCACACAATGGTAACACTCGGGCGTTTCCTCCCGCTTTATCCTGAACAGGAACCTCCCGAAACAACCGTGTCCGGTGAGGACCTGCGTCAGGCGGAAGGTGAGGACGCCGTGGCGCCTCTCTAGCCACTCCTCAAAGAGGGGCCTTACCGCCGCAATTGTGGCGTGCCCAGCGCTGGGTTGCGACAATCGCACTCTCCATGCCGCCATGAGATCCCGCCGGAGCTCTGTCCGCTGTGCCGGGATTTCTCGCGGCAGCGGAGTTACACCCCGGCGTTTCGCCTCCTCGCGCAACTCCCACATGTGCGCGAGGACTTTTGCCTCCAGATCCCATGGCGGTAGTCCGGCAAGGAGGCTCGCCGCCTCACGGGAGACCGTGCGGTATCCTCTGACCAGCCTAATGGCCATGACCCTTTGGGACGCGTTCAATCGCTGGGCTGGTCGCAGCCTTAATGAACGCGCCCACACCGGTGCCCCGTAAAGGGCCATGGACCGCACGATCCCCGCGTAGAGCCTCCGGCAGGAGGCGTTTGGACCCCCTAGATTGGGCAGAAGCCGCTTCAAAGCAGCCCCAGCCCTCTGCAGTTTGGGAGCCAAACGTCGGAAGTGCTCCACGAAGTTCCACCGGCTGTCGAGGACGAGTCCCAGGTACTTCATCGTCGACTCGACACCGATGTGAACCCCTCCCGCCGTTATCTGGGAACCCGACAGCGGCGCGTTCCGAGGACCATAGAAACACATGGCCTCGGACTTGTGCAAGGCCACCTCGAGTCCCAGTTGCCGGATCCTATCGACGATTGTCGCAACCCAACGTGTCGCTAGTTCGGCCGCCGCCTCATGCGACCTCCCCTGCACCAGGACCAGCGTGTCGTCAGCGTAGCAGACTACGCTGACGCCGCTAGGGAGGTCGGCGCGCAGCACCCAGTCGTAGCCGATGTCCCACAGATGCGGCCCCAGGACCGATCCCTGCGGGACACCGCACGACATCTCTCGCCGGTTCCACTCTCCGTGGTGACCGGGGTAGATGACGGCCCTGTCCGTCAAATAGGCCTCGACCACTCGACAGAGGTAGGTCGGCATCCGGTGATACCGGAGTGCCTCCCTAATGCAACTCCAGGGCAGGGTATTGAACGCATTGGCGATGTCAAGAGACACCGCCAAGACCACCCCACCCCGGGCAACAGCATCCCCCGTCGTGAGGGCTCGAACACGCATGATGGCATCCACCGTAGAGCGCCCCTTGCGGAAACCAAACTGGCTGTCCGCCAAATCCGGCCCCACTCGCACCAGCTGCCCGACAAGGCGGTCTGCAATTACTCTTTCAAAGAGCTTGCCCACCTCGTCGAGCAGCACGATGGGCCGGTAAGCGGACGGAGAGTCCGCCGGGCGCCCCGGTTTCTTGATGAGGACCAGTTTCCCCGTCTTCCAACGAAGTGGGAACTGGCCCCTCTCCAAGCCTGCGCTAAAGAGCCCCCGAAGTCGAGGCCCGAGAGCCTCTAAGGCCAGAACCCAGGCTTTTCCAGGTAAGCCGTCGGGTCCTGGGGTGGTATTTTTGGCATTCAGCCTACGTACCGCCACTCTCAAATCTACCCCGGTCACCTCCGGAGATTCGTCGTCGTCGTCGTTTCCTGTGTGGTCCGCATCGGGCACCGCGGGAGGCGGAGCCATGGGCGGGGGAGTATGTTCCCCTCGCGAAGGGAACAGAGCGCTCACCACGTCCTCCACGAGCTGGGGCCGGAGACTCTGCGTCAGCGGGGGAGCCCATGGGCGGAGCTTGTCTCGCACCCATTTATATGGGCGTCCCCACGGGTCTCTGTTCAGAGTCTCCAGCGACTCCTCGCGGGCCAGTCCTCTGGCCCGCTCGATCCCGGCTTGGAGGGCGGTCTTCGTCGCTCTGTACCCGGCGTACAGCTCCGCCTCAATGGCTTCCGTATCCGGCGGGCGGATACGAAGCCTGCGGTGCCTGGCGTACAGGTGGCGCGCAGCAACGCACGCCGCGCGTAAAGCGGTCAGCTCACGCGACCACCAGTACACCTGGCGCTGAGCACGTCTGGGCTGGACCCGGGGCATTGCCACGTCACATATTTCGGACATGGCCTCCCGGAACCACTCCGCCTCGTCGTTGATGTCGGCAGGCCTGTCCGGTGATGTCACCCAGGCCTGCACGATCGAGGCTTCCAGGAGGAGCTCCCGGTCCAGCTGCTTCAGCGCCCACCGCGGACCACTCGGGGTCTGTCTGACCGGCGTGCCCGAGGTCTGGGCGGAGACGTCAAACCGGATGTACCGGTGATCGGAATAGGTCTCCACCCCCTCCATGACGCGCCAGTCGATGACACGTGGCGACAGAGCGGGGCTGGCGAACGAAATGTCCACTACTGACTCGCCCCGCATCCGCACGCACGTGGGAACAGAACCCCGGTTTAGGACGACCAGACCCGACTCCAGAGCCCAGTCCTCCACCATCCTGCCCCGTGTGTCCGTTAACCGGGAACCCCAAGCCACGTTCTTGGCATTGAAGTCCCCGAGGACGATCACGGGGAGGGGATGGTACCCGACGACGACGACTCTCAACTCCCCAAGGGAGTTGTGGAACTCGGCGAGAGTTCGGCTCGGGGAAACGTACGCTCCCACCACGACAATCTCCCCGAACCGTGCTGCTACGCAACCCCGTCCCTTCTTGACGGCCTCGAGGGACGAGGTACCGGCGGCGGCCGACGAAATAATGGCCACTGAGCCGCTCAGGTCCTCCACCCAGTAATTCCTGGGCGGGACAAAGTACGGCTCAGCGACCACGGCGATGTTAATCGACCACTGCGCCATGCTCTGGAGCAACAGATCCTGAGCTGCGGCGCAGTGGTTGATATTCGCCTGGAGGAGGCGTAATGGACCTATTGGCAGTCCATTTTAGCCCCCCCCCGAGCCCCTCGTGAGGGCCCCGCCACGGCGGCAACGGCCGCGGCGGCGACGACGGTGGTGGCGGCAGCGGCGGCGGCAGTAGTAGTAGCGGCGGCTGCGGCTGCGGCAGTGACGGCGGTGGCGGAGGACTTGCTCCTGGCTTTGGCGGGTTGGGCGCAGGCCTTACTCCCAATCCGGTGCTCGGCCGGCTTGCCAGCCGCCGCACACACGGCGCAGTGCGGCGTGGCTTCGCACGAGCCGGCCTTGTGACCGGGCTGACCGCAGCGATAGCAGTGATCGCTGCGGTCCACCTCCGAGGTGCATTTAGCTCCCACGTGGTTGCCCACAAGGCAGCGGAAGCACCTCAGAGGTCTGGGTTCGAGCAGTTTGACCTGCGCGGATACCCAGCCCACCAATAACCTTTGGCCCTCCCCGGCGATTTTCCTGGCCGCCGACACGGGGCAGCTCACCGTTACGGCTCGCATTCCCGTGAAGTCAGGACGGATGGTGCCCGCCCTAACCTGCTCGGCAGAGCACCCCCCAGTCCTGACGACAGCGGCCACCACCTGATCCTCCGCCACTGAGTCGTCCAGGCCCGAGATGCGCATTTCTACGCACTTGGTGGGCCTGGACACTCGGGCCTCGTCCGCATTTAAGGACGCCCTGAGCTTTTCAGCTAGGGCGTCAGCGGCCGGGCCACTAGCCGCTCCGGGGAGCTCCAGCATCCGGGCCCTAGTCGCAGTGACCCTAACCCGGATGCCCTGAGCGGCACCTATCTCCTTTAGGTCCACCGCCGCCCCAATCTTGGAGAGCACGTCGCGGTAGGACACGCCCTTCTTCTCCGCTTCCGGCTGTAGTGTTATCACTACAGCTGCGGACTTCGGGGCGCGGAGCCTAGCCGCGACGCTTTGCTCCTTGCGCCGCTGCCGCCTCGCCTTCTTTTTGGCCGCCCTTTTGGCCTTGCCCGCCTTTTTCTTCTCCCCGGCTATTTGCCACTCGGCGTCAGCCTGGGGAGATTTAGGAGGCATGGGCGGCCGTTTCGTCACCAGGGGCGGAGCCCCCGCTGCCAGGGCCAGGGCCAGGGCCGGGGCCCCCACCGCTTTGGCCGGGGCCCTCGCTGCCTGTGTAGCAGCCCCACCCCTGGTCTGCCCTGACGGGCCTGGTTTGGCCGCCGTGGCAGCTGCGGTGGCGGCGGCGGCATACGATGCCGCCTTCCGCTGGCCTGAGGCCGGCTGGCTCGCCGCTAACGGAGGGCGCAGGACCACGGCCTCCAGTGCGGAGAACCGGCTGTTGAAGGCAGCCAGCTCCTTCCGCACCAGAGCCAAAACTCGGTCCTCCGCCGGCAAGGGCGGGCCCTGCCCCTGCACCGCTCCACGTTGTAGGACAACGCGAGCACCGGCTCCACGGAGCCCGGCCAGGTCTGCTCGGAGCTCCTTGTTCTCCTTTTGGAGAAGCTCCGTGGCGGCTGTCAAGCGGGCGACCTCCGCCCGCATTTCGGACATACCGTCCGACGGAGGCCCGAGATGAAGAAGGGCCTCCGCTGCCGCCATAATGGAGGCCGTGGCCGCAGGTATGGCCTTGTCTTTCGAGGACTGCAGCTTTTTTAAGGCCACAGTCCTGATTGCGGCCACTACGACCTCCGCAAACCTGTCCGCTCGCTCCGAATTGGAGCCCCCAGCGGCCACTTTGGCGGCCTGGGGGCTTATTTTCGTGCCCCCCTGTGGGACGATGACCCCTTCCGACTCGGTTGAGGCCTCGGATGAGACCTCAGGGTCACTCTCCCCGCCGATTCCTGGGGGGGTATCGGGCCGCTTGATGCGACCCCGATTGCCACGCCCTGGCTTCGGGGTCACCGCCGCACGACCTCGGCCTCTCCTACCCGTAGGCGCCTTAGCGACCGGCAGGTTTTCCTCGCTTGAGGACCGTCCCGCCGATCCCGCGCGGTCCGTCTTTTCATCACGCGGGCGTTTCCCCCAGAAACGCCCCCGTCCACTGTCCCGGTCGGACCTAGCTTGGTCCCCGGAGGGACAGGAGTCTCCTCGACTCTTGTTGCCGTCGCCGACAAGTGGTTCCTCCGCCAATACTATTGGCACGTCGTCTGGGTTTTTTTTTCCATAATAAATTTTCCATAATTGATCCCACGAGTACAAAAAATTTCCAACCAACCAACCAAAAAATAGTGGTTCGCACTAGTGACTAATTAAGCTACCCATTAGTCAAGCTATCAACCTCCCTCACGGTGCGCCGCTGCTTGGAGGTTTGGGGTGATTTTTTATAGAGGTTTTCTACCTCGCGGCCCGGGCGGTTAAGCCAAGACCCTCGACCCCCGTCAAATGCCAGAGACATGACCTTGACACTCTTCGGGGCTACGAGACCAACGGTGGCAGGGGAAAAGACTTCCTCCCGCCTGCCCGACGGCAGGGTAAGTGCACGCCGAGCCCGCTCCCACTGGAACGCTGCTCAACATGTACTCTCTACGAGTACACGTTAGAGCGTTCACTCCTCTGACAGGATATTGGCATACGGGCAACGGGACCCCTTAGGCACGCAGTACCTAATGGGGAGACATTGCCCGCACCCCAGGGTGCACCGTCCCGGAGACTGGCCTTCCCCACGGACGCATCCGTAAGGGAACTCCAGCCCCCAGGCACACGGGGAGGTTTCCTGTCCTAGCACCCCACCAAGTACCTACTTTGTTTGTAAAATTTGCGATTTTACAAAATGTCGGTAGATAAATTGTTACATAGTCAAATGTATTGAAGTACCCACCTATTGCCGTAGGTTCACTAATGTTTCACCAAAACACCATTGACCATTTTTTTATTTACATTCAACGTTTGTAAACTAAAATGTTGCAAGTTCCATTTGGTTCAATTAATTTACAGGCAAGTACTAAAGTTCTTAACCTACTATAAAGTTTTTTTTTCTATATATTCTAGTCGTTTTTGCTACTCGCCGGCCATTGCCGCGGCACCGCTCGCTTCGCTCGATCGGCTCGTGCAGGGGGTCACAGATCTAACCCAACCTAACCAAATTTTTTTTGCGAGTAAAAATATTTAACTTAATGTATCTAGTTCGGTTCCGGGTAGCCTATAATATTTTATTTGAAAATATGCGTTTCGCAACGAGTTGTTCTTCTTATGGAGCAACACATGACTGTATTTGCCATGTTGCCGCTTCGAAAGATTAGGCACTGATACGACAATAGTTGTTTTATTCACACTAAGTAAATCTCTTTTGAATAACCAATTGTATTGTCTACCGATAGGTAGCTACACAATCGTCGGGAAATATCGCTGAAATTACGTGATTGAGGGAAACTCAACATAAAACACTTAGTAGATTTTGGAAAATCAGACGATCAGTCATAATGTTTACTTACTTAGAGTCTAAATGTATCATAATATCTATATTCTTAGATTTTTGTATTGTTCTTAGAGTTTATGTAGTAATTAGTTTATGTAATTTTGTTGTTGTGACTATTTAGATAAAGCCATAGTTAATTATCTCCCTTCTGATCACAGTGGTCAATCCGTAAGTTTTGAGTCCAACATACCAATAACAAAAGTCCAGATACAATTCAGACCAATAACAGCAGTTAATTTAAATAAATTTAATAGCACTTTAATTTGTAAGTTAAATAATCAAGACCTTACAATGAACAATGCTAATATTTTGTATGAAGAATTATTTTCGTTAGTCCAGACCGAGTTCAATAATTCTTTTAAGAAGAACACAAAAACTATCAGCCCTAAGTTTTTATTTAGTGACTGGACAACTAAAGGACTCAGGAAAAGTAGGGATAGACTGTTCGAGCTGTATGGCCTTAAGCCTTATATTAACACGGAAACTTTTAATAAGTATGTTGCTACTTACTCTAGAACTTTTAAGAACACTTGTAAGACAGCTAAAGCCTTATACATTAGCAACAAGGTTAAGTCAGCAGACAATAAAATACAGACGGTTTGGAAAATTATCAATAATGAAACGAACCGGAACAAAAAGCATAATTCTGACTACACACTGAAGACGTCATGTGGTGGTCTCGTTTGCGATTGCAAAGAAGTTGCTCAAGAATTTGTAAATTTCTTCACCAGTATCCCACTTAAAACTACTAAAACCTTAAATTCCTCGCCCTCGCTCTCTTTTGATTTAGTAAGGGCGAATGTTTCAGCTTTCCCGATTGAATTTAACTTTAAGCATATTAACCCTTTAACAGTAATAAAAGCTTTTAAGCAAATTAAGATCAAATTAACCGAAGATCTTTGGGGAATGTCCATTAAAGTATGTACTTCCATAATTGAGACCATAGCGCCTTACTTAGCATTAATATTTAATTTGTGTGTGGACCAAGGAGTCTTCCCGGATTTAATGAAACACAGTAAGGTAATACCACTTTTCAAATCCGGGGACAGTAAAGACACTAATAATTATAGACCCGTGTCCGTGTTGCCGGTTTTCAGCAAGGTGTTTGAAAAGGTAATGCTTAATCAAATGCTCAATCATTTTAACACAAATAAAATCCTTCATGATCAACAGTATGGTTTCACCAAAGGACGTTGTACGACCGACGCCGGTGTAACCTTATTAAGACACATTTTTAGCGCGTGGGAAGAGGCCCAAGACGCCATAGGAATCTTTTGTGACCTCTCCAAGGCATTTGATTGCGTCGATCACGAAACCTTGCTCTTGAAACTTGAGCATTACGGACTTGGAAAACTTGCGCTCAATTTAGTAAAATCGTATTTAAATTATAGACACACAACAGAAAGTCCAAATAAACGGTGTCAATTCACTAGGTTTAAAAGTAAAAATGGGCGTGCCACAAGGCTCGATATTGGGCCCATTCCTCTTTTTAGTTTATGTCAATGATCTACTCCATTTATTAAAAAATCAACCACAAATGGTGTTATTTGCTGACGATACTTCCTTAATTTTTAAGGTAGATAGACGTGCCACAAATTTTGACGACGTAAATAACGCCCTAATGCATGTCCAAAGTTGGTTCACTGCTAATAATTTAGTATTAAATGGAAAAAAAACGAAGTGCATAAAATTTTCTTTACCAAATGTCAAAAGTACTGATTGTGAGATAGTATTGAATCAAGAGAAACTAGAATTCGTCGATAAAACTGTTTTCCTGGGGATCACGCTCGACTCAAGGTTACAATGGGGTCCTCATTTAACATCTCTTGCAGGACGGCTAAGTTCAGCAGCTTATGCCGTCAGAAAAATCCGTCAATTTACTGATGTAGATACCGCGAGGCTGGTCTATTTTAGTTACTTTCATAGTATCATGTCTTACGGTATTTTACTATGGGGACGGGCTGCAGACATCGAGTCTATTTTTATTCTGCAGAAAAGAGCGATTAGAGCCATATATTATCTCCGCAGGCGTGACTCTCTAAGGGAACTGTTTAAGGATATTAACATCATGACGGTACCTTGTCAATATATCTATGAAAACATCATGCACGTAAGAAAAAATGTACATCTTTTTAGTAAAAGAGGTGAGAGACATAATTATAGTACAAGAAATAGGGACTTATTAGTTCAACCAGGTTTCAGACTGGCTAAAGTGGACTCATCTTTCATGGGATACTGTTTAAAATGTTATAACAAAATTCCTCCCCACATACTTCAACTGAATGAGACGAAATTCAAATCTTGTATAAAACGCACACTATGCAGGCAGGCATATTATAAGTTGGGGGATTACATCGCTGATAAAAATGCTTGGCTCAATGCTGGTCCTGCTCCACAACCACAACTATTTGATTAACATTTGAAAACACTGTTGGAGCTGCTGAAGAGTTTAAGACTATTTTTGCATTGTATAAAATCAATTTCCTTTGTATTATATAATTTCAGAGCACAGGTGTGAGTACTATGTACTAAAGAGCTAACATTTACCGGGTAATACGTATTTTATTGACTTGAATGTGCCCTGGCGGCTGTGAGTATGTCATGCTCACTCAGATGTCTCGCTGATGGTGGCGCGTGTGTTGGATCATTTAGCTCCCTTCAAATGGTTGAGCTGAATGGTGCTAATCCATGCGTCATGTTCGTGAACGGGCGCCGT
Organism: Agrochola macilenta; assembly: GCA_916701695.1. Taxonomy (NCBI): domain Eukaryota; kingdom Metazoa; phylum Arthropoda; class Insecta; order Lepidoptera; family Noctuidae; genus Agrochola; species Agrochola macilenta. The sequence continues at coordinate 24,055,330 of OU753556.1, forward strand.
CAGTTGGGACAGGTCAACTCTTAGCTGCCTTGGCTGATTCAAATTTTTGAATTGTTCTTTGTTTTATATTTTTATTACGGACGCTTCTAACGTGCACGTCTTTCTACATTGTTCTCACATGTTTAATTTCAACATGAATGATGTAACAAATACTTTGTAACAATTTATTTAAAAGAGTGTCCGTGGAGTTTCTTGCCCGTTCTTCTCCATAGGTACCTACCTACTACGCTTTGGAATGGGCAACTAGCTTCATATTTCTGACTGACCGATTCCTTGACAATTCAAAAGTGCCTGTAAATGGTTTAATTGAAATAAATGCTTTGAGTTTAATAAGTTTAGTTTAGGTTTTTAGGGTTTTTATGACCATGTACCTAAATGTAAATATTCGTACGCCTCTTTTAGCGGCGGATGTGTCTTGAAAATAATTTATTATACCTACCAACTTGTACGTACCATATCCGACGAATAAATGTCTTTGTCTCTTTAGGCGAACATATTTGGTCGGCGCACAGTGGGCCCATACTGAAAATTAGTGGACTTAGGCAACAAAGTTCCTATATCGATGCGATTTTTTTTTATATGACGTGTTATATTATTCCTGACAACTTTTATTCTCATAAAATTTCTTCTAAAGTTGATAGTTTGTCTTGAAAAAAATTAATTAGATTTTTTTGTATGGAGCGAATCACGTTTAATTTTTTTTTCTTCAATTGTACTAATATGTTGAGTGTGTGGCGTGAGTATATGATAGCTAGGGTCATTCTCTATCCATGAAAAAAAAATCAGCGCCGGCCATCTGCGGCAGCGCGAGTAATCATTCGGTAAAAAAAAAATGATTTGGAAGATTTTTTTTGTCATTTCAAATAAATTCAAAGCATATTTTTTGTCTCATTTGGCTGTTTTCACCTTCTTTTTAGTTAAATAAATAGTTTTAATAGCGCATACGTACTTATAACTAGTAATTCTGGTAGAGATTTAGTTATTATTGCATGTTATCGGTAGCACCTGCATTGTGATTGATGACTCATTTGTTTGTGCACTCGGCTAAGCGCATAACTAATGAGTCATCGAAAAATGCTCGTCTCTGATTGGCTGAATAATTTTCACTCACTGTTATGTCCACTACTTGAGTAATTAACACTAACTATAAATATAAAGACATTCATTAAGTCCATCTAGTTTCGCTCTTGTCGCTTGTTTGTGAACACAGTGAAATACTTGTATTTTTATATTTACATTAGAACTATGGCTGGATTTTGTACCAACCTAGATCTTTTTGTGAAATTAAGAAGTGGCGGTGATCTGAAAAATCATATGTTTCTGTATGAAAGTATCATTTCTGTCTTGACTACCGAAGTTTCTGAAGAAGACAAGAACCGAATCAAGGAGTTCTGTCGACTTTTTTGTGTAAATTTAAATAAAAAGTGGATAAAGTCAAGTAGAAATCAAAAAACTTTTATGAATCGTGTAATTAATCGCAAGTGGTTGGAAAAAAACATCAACTGGCCTGTTTGTGACAGTGTTGATCTGAGAAGTGTGATGGGCTTTTCGGACGCAGCCTTATCTGAGCTTGTGGATATAGATTGCCATGTTCCTACTCTTGCAGTATGTACTGCGGAAGCGGGAACATCTACAGAAAAGGAGCACAGAAAACCGTTCGAAGAGTTTAGTAATAAGCAAAAGAAAAGACGTTCTACTTCCATAGTAGAAGAAAATTCCGAGGAAGAGTTGCAGCACTGGTACATAACACGACCACGACGTTGGTCGTACAGGTTGGAGTGCGGGGTGAGGCAGGGGGGGTTGTCCTCGCCAACCCTATTTAACCTGTATATGAATGATCTGATTTTGGCACTCAGTAGCACCCGGGTAGGTTGTCACATAGACGGAATCAATGTAAACAACATAAGTTATGCTGATGACATGGTGCTACTTAGTGCATCGGTATGTGGTATTAAAAAACTGCTTACCATCTGTGAAGCATATGCCGAGGAACACGGATTAAAGTATAATCCACTCAAAAGTGAAGTCATGGTCTTTGAGGGCAGAGGAAACAGTACAGGTATCGTGTTTCCCAGTATTACGCTAAATGGTACAGCTTTGCGTAGAGTGTCAAAATTTAAGTACTTAGGACATATGCTGACCTCTGACCTCAGGGACAATGATGACATAGAGAGGGAACGGAGGGCGCTGGCAGTGAGGGCGAACATGATAGCTCGCAGGTTTGCACGTTGTTCGACAGAAGTCAAAATTACACTTTTTAGGTCTTATTGTACATCACACTACACGTGCAGCCTGTGGGCCGACTATACTCAAAAGTCTTACAGTGCTCTCCGAGTCCAATTCAATAATGCGTTCAGGGTGCTGATGGGGCTGCGGCGATTCTGTAGTGCATCAGGGATGTTTGCTGAACATCGCGTAGACTGCTTTTATGCTACGATGCGTAAAAGGTGCGCATCCTTGGTGCATAGAGTACGTAGCAGCGCCAACAGCATCCTTAGCATGATCGCTAGTCGGCTGGACTGTAGTTTCATCAATCATTGCTGCGTCATTTGTCATGGAATGGCGCAGTAGTGATTGTTGAATTTACATTATTTTATTGTGATTGATTTGCGTATTACTAACACTAGTCTATAAGAACATTGTTACTAACAAAATGGACACCATGGTCTGAAATAAAGTATTTATTATTATTATAACAAAATTGAAAGACAACGGCAAAACGAATCTGGCAAAAGTGGTCGAATACCTTTCCAGTAATCCAGATGCGCTATCCGAAGTAGAAGAGAGACTATTCAAAAAGCAGAGCTTAAGTACCGTCTCTGAAGATAAGTGTTTAGCTCTTTATACATCAGTTGCGCTCTCGAAATGGAAGTACTTAGCTCTTCGACAATTTCTGAAAGAAGAAAACTGTGCTGCCTTTCCATCTTATCCAAAGCTTGTAAATGCCAAGAAAAGATGTTACCCACCACAAGAGAGTATGGAGATTACCGAAAACGGAGCTCACATTAAATTGCAAGCGCTATTGGACCACACTGTGGAGAGGATATTACTTGATATAAATACTGTTGATAGGTCTCAAAATGAAGAACTCAAGTAGACCTGGAAATGGGGACTTGATGGTTCTTCGTCGCAGAGTAACTATAAACAGAAAACGTCAAACACAGCTACAGAGTTCGATGATTCATCAGTAGTCATGATAAGCATCGTCCCTCTTCGGCTAGTGTCAACTAGGCCATCATCTGGGAATGAAAATCTAGTTTGGGAGAACCCCACACCTTGCTCAACTCTGTACTGTCGACCAGTGAAGTTCACTTTCACTTCGGAGACAGCTGACTTTATAAAGTCTGAAGAGTCTGAGATGAAAAAACAAATTGATGAACGAATATCTACACAGTGTGAAAATATTATTGTATCACATGAATTGCATATGACCATGATTGATGGAAAAGTGGCCAATATTATTGCTGGAGTACCATCATATGCAACGTGTCCCATTTGCTTGGCAAAACCGAGTGAGATGAATAATTTTGACGCTTTGACTTCTAAACCACTTCGTGAAGAAATTTACAAACAAGGAATTTCTTCACTGCATATGAAGATTCGGTGTATGGAATGTCTTCTCCATATATCTTATAATCTGGATTTTCAACGATGGACTGCTCGCGGCGAACATAAGGCTTTGAAACAAGCTAAAAAAAATACCACACAGCAAGAGTTTCGTGAGCAAACTGGAATGCTGATTGATATAGTCAAACAGGTATGTATTTAATTTTCGCTCTCTTTATGTTGTTTGTGAATTATATCTCTATGTATTGTATATTACAGTATTGTTTTCCCATTTTAGGGTTTTGGAACTACGAACGACGGGAATACAGCGAGGCGCTTTTTCCAAGATTACAAAAGATCTTCCAGAATAACGGGAATTGACGAAAATCTGATTTTCAGATTTTCCGTTATTCTACAAGCCATATCATCAGGCAAAAACATTGACTGTGAAAAATTTAGAAGATACTGTAGAGAAACAGCTGATGTGTACGTGCAACACTATTCGTGGTACTACATGCCAGTTAGTGTACATAAACTTCTAATGCACGGTGCAGACATCTGTAACCACTTTGGTGTTTTGCCAATCGGTAAGTAAAAAATAAATATAGTTTGATGTATTATTTGACTCGATTGCGTTTTGAAATTAAAATGTATGTACTTATTCGTTTTAGGTACCTTATCTGAAGAAGCTTCGGAAGCCCGTAATAAAGACTTCAGAAACGTCAGGGAGAGGCACACTCGGAAAACGGGGAGAATAGCAACAAACGAAGACATCCACCATGGACTTCTAATAAGCTCTGATCCCCACATATCCTACATAAGGCCTAAAATAATGAAACAGGTTCATAATGAGTTGTTGCCTGAAGCAACTCAGTTGTTACAGACTACTGAGCCTCCCTGTGACAGTGAAATTATGGAGGAAGAAGAATGCCTCATAGCAGAGTCCGAAAATTTGCCGGACCCACTAGCACTTCTGGAACAAGAAATAATGTGATCCGGCTCTAAATTATTCCCACAAAAGCCCATCAGGGTTAGGAATATGACAAACAGCCCTTTTCAGGGCTACAATTACTTCACAGTTTCATATTGATCATACTTACGATAACTTATACTATAATAATATACATACAGTTGATTATGTAGATAATTATCAACGACTTGCCCGTACAAATTTAAATTATTTCACCTATCATTAACAAAATTAGTATAACCTGAAACATTACGATATATTTATTCAACAATAGATAACGTGCAGTTAAAAAATAACACAGCCAATCAGAGACGAGCATTTTTCGATGACTCATTAGTTATGCGCGCACAAACAAATGAGTCATCAATCACAATGCAGAGCACCTGCATTGTGATTGATGACTCATTTGTACCGATAACATGCAATAATAACTAAATCTCTACCAGAATTACTAGTTCTAAGTACGTATGCGCTATTAAAACTATTTATTTAACTAAAAAGAAGGTGAAAACAGCCAAATGAGACAAAAAATATGCTTTGAATTTATTTTAAATGACAAAAAAAATCTTCCAAATTATTATTTTTTTACCGAATGATTACTCGCGCTGCCGCAGATGGCCGGCGCTGATTTTTTTTTCATGGATAGAGAATGACCCTAGCTATCATATACTCACGCCACACACTCAACATATTAGTACAATTGAAGAAAAAAAATTAAACTTGATTCGCTCCATACAAAAAAATCTAATAAATTTTTTTCAAGACAAACTATCAAGTTTAGAAGAAATTTTATAAGAATAAAAGTTGTCAGGAATATTATAACACGTCATATAAAAAAAAATCGCATCGATATGGTAACTTTGTTGCCTAAGTCCACTAATTTTCAGTATGGGCCCACTGTGCGGCGTGTCAGTTACTATAATTCTATAAAGAACCTTTGGTAAAAGCCCCATTGGCTTTTACCAAAGGTTTGCAACTTAGTGATAATAATAAGTCGTTGTCGTCGAATTTTCATTGATGGTGATGATTGATTAGCATCAGGCGATATTCAACCTAAGTACTTCACATTTTTCAAGCAACCTTTATGAAATAGGTACCGATATAGATACTTAGATATTGTACTCCATTAAAGACCAAAACCCAAGTAATTAATGGCTACATTGCACTCACATTTACTACTCGTTCTGATCGCCATACAGTCTACTTATCAATACACTAAAACAATAAAACTAATGGTTTTAAATTTTATTGCACCACATAGTAACTAGGTAAAATATATCTTGACAGCACCAGAAGGTACTGTGAGAGCCTTTAGCCTACTTATTTTTACCATGAACCTTCGCGAGTTTGATAAAAGATTATGAGACAAAAACTATAGATTTCGTTATTTTCGTATGAGGAATACAATGGAGGAAATTAGAAAAACAATTGGGAGTCAGCTTGAAGAGGTCATGGGTGTATGCCATGATTTAAAAGTGTTCCCTATCTAGCAGAATCTTGATGCTCCGAAATTTATTTGGCACAACAGACATGGCATAATTTTCTTCAAACAAATATTTTAAAGGCATAAAAATATTTAATATAAATATTGTTTGGCCGAATGTTTATTATGTCCGAATTTACAATGGCATACTTTTAAGATGGCAGAATTTTATTTGGAATAATTTTATTAGGTATATTGTCATTTCTATAAAATTGCATTTTTAAACTTAAATTAAAATTAAAATATTGTCTTAAAAAGTCAATATGTTGTGCTACAAAAGTTAGTGACAGAAACGAATCGCTGCAAAACCGACTCCACGTAGTCTTGCCGGCCCTACCCGCGGATTCTATCACGGGAATGTGATTGATATCTTATTGGCAATTAATTGATTTATTCACTATAAACAAGAACATGGCCAATGCTCAGCCGATACCTTTTCATACCATGACCTGATCATACAAAATTCGCCCACCTAAGGCGAAAGCCAAGGTTCTCATGCAACGCAATTTTGGTGGTATGAATGTTGATGATCTGTGCAAGGATGCCAACAACATAGATTGGTCTGCTCTATTTTCCTCTTCATCTGTCGATGAGCAAGTTGATATTTTTTCGGCTAAACTTTGTAACGAAACGTTTTCCTCCGTGGAGGGAAACGTAGGTCACAAATTAAATTATAATAAAAAAGGTATTAAAATTAAAAGTTAAATTAGCAAAAGTAAAGGTAAATTTAGGACACAGGACAGGCTCGGGTTAGGCAGGAACAGGCACAAGACAGGCTCAGGTTAGGCAGGAACAGGCAGGCAGGCAGGCAGTGGAACAGGTGGGCAGGCAGGCAGGCCGCAGGCAGCGTGCAGGAGGCTGGGCTGAGGATTATCCCCCCTGGAGGTACACTCCAGCCTGTGGAACGGAGTAGAGGTTGTGAGACTTTGTAGATATCGGAGGCGCTTTGAGGCGCCTCACCTAGCGGGAGGACCGCGCTAGCGTCACAGGTGACGGCGGAGGTCTCTCGGAGAGTAACGTCGTCTAGCGTCGGAGGCCTTTGTGTGCGTGTTCTCGCAGCGTTTCACGCCGCGTGGTTAGAGTTCGTTAGAAGTGAGCACCTCCTACAGAGCTAGGCAGGAGGGCCGAGCGAGTTAAACACAGTATTACACAGTATTAGAATGTTTATTATTATAATACATTCAGGGTCGATAGTTCAAGTTACACAGTATGATTAGAACACCCGCGCACGCTAGTTATGCTAGTTACATGAGATTAATATTCGAGTAGCTAACTGTTAAACAAATAAGACTTAAGGGCAGAAAAACAGTGAATCCGTCTCTAAAGTTAAAAATACGACTCTCCGAAGCTAAAAACAAGACTAGACTGCAAAAATATGAAGACCGTTTTTATCGTTCTGTGTCATATTTTAAACGTTTTAAAAACATATTCAAGTTAATTCTTAATTTAGATATGACCAGCACTAATAAAAACGGCTTACAGAGCTTATTGCGAAGGTTCAGTGTGTACACCCACTTTATAAGAGAAGGTAGAGTGTACTTATCTATGGTGTGTTCTGTCTATGTTTTAGAAAAGTAAATTACGACAGATGACAGTTTAAGATGAAAACGTCAGAATATAAATATTCTAAAGTTTTTTACAAAAGGGAAAGATAATAGTATAAAATCGATTTGGATGCTAATACAAGAGATAATTAAGAGTATGCTTTACAGGGGTAAACAGTGCTACAGAATATACAAGTGAGTTAAATATATGTGTCATAGAATATCAATAGGTAAATAAATCGAAAGGTGGTTTGTTTAATATAATAACATAAAGAAAGAGTAACGTGTTTTTACGTAAAAAAACTAAAAGATGTGGTTCCAGATAATGGAATACCACAACTTATAGAGCTTTATGATCATGACGCACCTGTTCGAGCAGTTAAGGTTCGACATCTGCCGGCACCGTGGCTCACAGATAAGATTAAAACAATAATGCACAGAAAAGTGACGGCAAAGTCTAAGTTTAAGCGTAGGCCTAATGACGCTAACAGGGAAAGATATGTCTCAATACGTACTCACTGCAATAAGGTGTGTAGGAATGCTAATCGCCATCATATTCATACTTCTGTCCAAAATGGGGACGCATCCAAAGTTTGGAAATTTCTTAGGTCACTGGGGGTCGGTAAAACCCGACAAGAATAAAAAAAAAAAAAAAAAACATTTATTTTCAGGTAAATAACACCCATAGCCAAACATAAATTAATAAAATAAATTAAAATACAATAAAATCAAACATCAAATAAAATAAAATAAAATTACGTTAAATCGAGAGCAAAATATAAATCAAATAAAATTAAATTAAATCCAAATAAAATTAAATTTAAATTAAATTAAAAATAAATAAATAATCAAAAACAATAAAATTAATACCCTCTCTCCGACATTGATACAGCAACATGTCTGCTGGAACAATGCCGAACGAAGGGGCAGTCCAGCCTTCCCGCAATCATCGCCAGTACGATGTTGGGGCTAACCCGTACCCTGCGCACCAAGGACGCGGCGCGCTTGCGCATAGTCGCATGAAAGCAATCGGTGCGCGCCTCTGCAAACATACCCGAGGCGCTGCAGTATCGGGGTAGCCCCATCACCGCCCTGAACGCGTTATTGTACTGGACGCGGATGGCGCTGTAACTTCTATTAGAGTAGTGAGCCCACAGACTGCATGAGTACAGCGATGTACAGTACGCTCTAAAGAGCGTAGCCTTAACCTCATAAGAGCACCGCGCAAATCTGCGGGCGATCATGTTAGCTCTAACAGATAACGCCCTCCGCTCCCGTTCCATGTCTGCGTGATCTCTAAGGTCGACAGTCAAAACATGCCCCAAGTATGTAAACTGGCTAACCCTTTTCAAAGAAACCCCATTGAGTCTGACCGGAGGTATGGTTCCCGGACATTTTGCACTGGCGGTCTCAAAGATCATACACTGGCTCTTCTTTACATTATACAACAAACCGTGACCACAAGCATATTCCTCGCATATATTTACCAGCTTTCTCAAGCCGCAGACCGAAGCGCTCAACAGCACCATGTCGTCAGCATAACTTAAATTATTGACACATGTACCGTCAATGTGACAGCCGACATGCTGACTGCTGAGCGCCACGATCAGCCCGTTAACATACAAATTAAACAGGGTAGGAGATGTTAAGCCACCCTGCCTGACTCCGCACTCGAGCTGATACGCATCCGACATTGCCCCCGCCCATCTAACACTATTAGACTGGTGCGCATACCAGTACTGGAATATGCTGATGAGTTCCGGTGACAAATCTATGCTCCTCAGCTTGTTCCACAACAGATCATACGCTACAAGGTCGAAAGCCTTTGACAGATCAAGTAAGCACGCATACACGGGTGTTTTACGGTCTGTGTAGTATTTGACGGTATGCTTAAGACACAGTATAGCACTTTCAGTGGACAGCCGGGGACGAAACCCGAACTGATTATCGTGCAGTGTTACCGATCGATTTAACTGTGCGTTAAGCAAACCGTCAAACACTTTAGCAGTTACAGTGGCAAAAGAAATAGGCCTGTAGTTACTCTTATCAGTAAGGTCACCAGTTTTATTCTTCACTACAGGCACTACCACCGTTTTCATAAAGTCCGCTGGCAAGTAGGAATGACTCACGCACAGCGAGTAAAACATAGCCAATACCCTAGTAATGTGTGGTCCCGCGTGTTGTAGGTGCTCAATGCTGAGCCCATCATGACCAGGGGACTTACCTCTCGAGATAAGCCTTATAGCTTTAGCTACGTCCCTAGCCAGGAAGGCAGCCCCCGCATCCCGACTGTTTACGCCAGCATTGAGCACCTCCGTCGCTGTACCCAACGGAGACTTCACCAAAAATTGGTTCTTAAAAAGATTCGCAATCTCCTTCGGGTCATTAATACCATCGATGCTCATAGGAATGCCGGGGCGTAAATTTTCTTTTTTGGTGCCCTTCCAGAAACTGCGGAAATCCCCCTTGTAATATTTCACAGCTAAAGCGTCCATTCTTATTTGGTCCTGATGATTTTGGCACCATTTTAATCGAGACTTGAACACTCTTCTGCTATCGCACATTTCTTTATATAAAATTCCTGACTTAGGCCTACCACACAATACCCAATCGAGGAACTTAGATTTGGCCACCCTGTGAGCCTCGCTGACATGTTTGTTCCACCCGGCTATGCGCGGGCCACCCCCGCCCTTCCCCGTGCTTCCCCGACTCGCCACTGCCGCATCACGGAGGGCAGTCACAATTTCGGAGTAAAGCGTATCTAGAACAAGCCTGTGGCCACGGTCACTACAAAAACAATCAGCGACAGACAAGAGACAATCCCAAAAGATTTAAACATTGATGCAATGAATAATCATTTTACTGCTTCGTCCGATTTTGACAGGACAATAAAATGTAATACACTGAATTATCTTTCTTCACTTCCGACTCCCAGTTATTCTCCATTTATTTTGGGTCAATTTTCCGCATGTGATGTTAAGAAGAGCATACTATCGATAACTTCCAATGCAGTAGGAAGTGACTGTATCAGCCTTAATCAACGATCAAATAAGCACTTTCCTCTCCAAAAATAATCTCCTTAACCCTTTCCAGTCTGGCTTCCGTCCTGGTCATAGCACCACCACAGCGCTTCTGAATATTACGGATGATATAAGGTCAGCCATGGAAAACGGTAATCTAACGGTCTTAGCTTTGCTTGATTTCAGCAATGCTTTTAATACTGTTGATTTCGATGTTTTGCTTGGCATTTTATGCTCTCTTAACATATCTCCATCGGTAATTGACTGGTTTCATAGTTACCTGTTCGGTCGCCGGCAACGTATTTGCATCGGAGAGACCTTGTCTTCCTGGAGTAATACTTCTGCCGGTGTACCACAGGGTGGCGGTCTATCCCCTTTACTTTTCGCAATGTTTATTAACTCAATCTCCGACGACCTAATTTCTTCCTACCATCTTTATGCAGATGATTTACAAATTTACTCGCGAGCTCCACTTGGAAATCTGTCCGAGGCTATCTTGGTGATTAATCGCGATCTGGTTCGTATATGCGACTAGAGCAAGAGGTATGGGCTTATGATCAACCCCATAAAGACGCAGGTTGTTGTGGTTGGCAGTTCTAGGACGGTCTCAAGGATTCACTGGACGACTCTTCCCCAAGTTTGTTTTGACAACTCTGTTATTCCCTTCAGCCAACAAGTTAAAAACTTGGGGATATTCATTGACAAGACCTTCTCTTGGACTGCCCAGCTACAGGAAGTTAGCCGCAAGCTATTTGCATCCGCTGCATCTCTGAAGAGACTGCGTAATTTTCTACCGACTGTCACCAAGATTGCGCTTGCACAATCACTTCTTCTACCCATCCTTGATTATGCTGATGCCAGCTATCTTGATCTTGCTCAAGACCAACTCGATAAACTTGAGCGGCTTCAAAATGTTTCTATACGGTTTATATTCGGTTTACGTAAATATGACCATGTTTCCGAATTTGATGTGAAGCTTAAGTGGTTACCAATTCACCTTCGCCGGAATGCTCGTATTCTTTCCCTCTTGTATAACGTGCTATTCTCCCCTTCCGCCCCTCTCTATCTTAAGAAACGTTTCCAGTATCTTTGCGACTCCCATTCGAAATGTTTAAGGTCATCAGATAATCTGAAGCTTAAAATGCCAATGCATTCCACAACTTTCTTCGACAAATCCTTTTCTGTCCAGGCCGCTCGTTTGTGGAATGCATTGCCAGTTCAAATAAAACGCGCGCAATCGTTACCAGTATTTATGAGACTCGTGAAGGAACATTACTTGTTGTTGTGATCTTGTTCTTGTAGCTGTGATAATCGTCATTGTCGTCATTTATTTTCGTTGCTTATATAAATATTCTAATATATTTGGGTCGTGGGAAAACCGAGTCTTGTGATATTGTGACAAGTAAGACTGATACTGCCGTATCATAGTTAGATTGTATCAAGCCGTATTGCCGCCGATTGTATGACTGGCTCGTTGGTCTGATGGTCGCAAGCGCCACTGCTAAGTGTAAGGTTCTGGGTTCGATTCCCGGGTCGGGCAAAGTGTTATTGGGTTTTTCCATCTGGAATATCTCAATTGTAATTGAAATATTCCAGATGGAAAAACCTAATAACACTTAAGGCGCGGTGTCTGGATGTGTGCTCGGTTGGTGGCAATAGGCTCGCCCCCATCTACATGGGACTTAAGCATAACTGGCGAAATGTGGGTGTACTATAGAGACACCTCTGCCCAACCCTTCGGGGAATACAGGCGTGATGGTAGGTATGTTATGACACAAAGCACCCCAAGGAGTTCTTGTTGAAAAAGGTTAGAACATGATGTCAGGCGCTTTCATAGGTTATAATAGGTATGGGTATCTCCAGTATTCTAAGATGGAACTTTTACTTTCTTGCAGCACATTAGCAGAAGGAGGCACTAACTGATCTGATGAGTTTATCATACAAGATTAAATAGTATCAAAACGAGCTCTGTACACCTCATTGAAAATCTTGTCAATAGCTTAGTTAATCTGCAAACGTGACTAACGTAGCTCTGCATCCGAAAAGGCTTAGGCAGATGATTCTAATACATTTGAACAAGACGTGAAACCACAACATGTAACGCACTACGGGAAGTATTAGCTGGGACGTGAAATGTGCGCTATGTCTAACAAATTATTGGCTAAGATCTAAAAGGCAACAGCACTCTTCTCATCTCAAAGGATTTCGATGTGATCATTCAATACTCGTGTGAGTAGGTGTCTTACTACTCCATGCACTATGAGACGAACCTATCTTTTGTGCACATTTGCTACAAAAATTTTGGAAACGGTCACAAATACAATACTCCGTCTAGATGCACAAAGCGATCCCAGGCTGCAAACACTCAGTTATATGGTGTCAAATTTCGTATTCCTGTATCGCGTCTATAAAACGGCTCGTTATGAATCAAAAATCCATTTGTGCAGCGCTGTTTCGCACGTTCGTGCCATATTACAGGGCCCGGCGGGCACATCGATAACTGCTTTGTGACGTCACATGGCATGGCATGCCCATATTATGTATATTAATACAGATAATTCAGCCGAATTAAAATATAACGTTGCTCCATTAACAACTATGCTCGACTTCATTGAATATAAAACCAATTAGTTGTTGGGAATTGATTTACGATCACGTGCAATATTCAACACGGCGGCGTCATTTTAATTAACTTTACATGTCAGCAGGATATTAGACACTTATCTTAAAATCACGTCTTGTTTTCTGAAGGGTTAGGGCAGAAGTGTACCTATAGTACACCCCCATTTCGTCAGTTATATAGAAGTCCCATAGGGGGCGAGCTTATTGCCATCAACCGGGCACAAATTCAGACTCCGGGCTGCTACCGAGATATACTACTACTGCTACTGGATATTAGATGCTTGCAAAATGCATTCTGGTAAGATACGAAAACTACCTTTTGGAAGGGGCGACTAGAATCAATTCTATTTTTTTGTAAATTTGACGTTCATAAGTGCCTTTTATGTGCCTAATTGAAATAAATTGTTTGACTTTGACTTTGACTTTGATTGATTCGAGACAGGGATGGTACGCCTGTGCCTTTGTTTGTTTGTTTTTGCTCGACTTAGCGGGGGCACAGCCATGCCCCCAGATTTATTATCTTAACGAAAAGATGATGAATTCTAAGTTAGGTTTTATGTTTTACCCATGACTCATGCTATAACATGCTAGGTACTAATGTTCAAGGATTGCCCGCAATAAATGACTACGTAGATAACAAGAACAAGTTTGGATCTCAAGCAATCTTATTTAAAAATAAAAATGAGTTATTCACGAGACAAAGGTTAAGATTTCACAAGCCCATCTCACGAAAGGTTTCATAGCTCACCTACCTAAAGTATAAACAGACCTTATTAACTCATCGAAAGTCACCGAACTAATCATCAATAAAATTATGCAACAATAACGTAGGTAGGTAGGTATGTGTCAGGAGATAAGTAGATGTATTCGCGAGAACCCTGACGTCAGAGCAGTGACCTCATCTTGTGTCGTCACTGACTGCATGAACACACTGATTATACGGACGTTGACCTCGCACCCACGTTATGATGATGACGTGTGGACTGCGGTCTGAATTGTGCACAGTGCAGGATGTTTCAATCAATCCAACCTATGGTAGCCCAGTGTATAACCCCGCCTCCAGCATGAGGTCTGCCCCCCACCAACTTGTTAATGTAGTCGAGGGGCGTCCTATGTAATATTTATTTGAAAAACAAAAGTTTGTTCCACGGAGGTTCTATGGAGGCTAGATGACGCTGCTGCCTGCTTGTCACAGGCTTGCGCAACAATTTGCAAGCCGCTACCCCTACTTTAGATAGGCAAGGCTTCTTCATTTAGCGGCAGGAAGCGCCATTCGAATACGGATGGGCTATACTCTTAAGTTTCTTAAAAAAAATGGTGCGAAATACCAATCTTTGACACTTACACCAGCCACTAATGACAACTATGTTCAGCAGCAAACCACGCAGGTTGATCAATTGATCACAATGATACCTAAACATAACAAAGTGGACAAGTCCACTTGCGTCAATTGATACACAAGTGGTTATGTACTATCCGTTTCTATTTACCCAATTATTTCAATCCATATCTTTCTTTTGATTTACTCACTTGGAAATACTCAAATTAACACCAATTACATTGATCAGATAATCAAAAAAGGCCGTAGGGGCCGCTCAAGCGCCTAATCTGTAATGCGTATATATTTCCGATGACTTGACTTAATTCTTAGTAAATACAAACTGTTACTAAGAGAAATGGTAACTCATCAGGTTATGAGACAGACTGGACTTTTCCCATCGCAGCTGCTAATATTTGGGAAAGGCCAAACACATCACATTACCGGAAATACTTCAATAACATTCACATATACATATTATAAGGATGCGAAATTACATAAAATGTTACGGTTTAATAATCAGGGTTTTTCTTGGTTAATTTAATAACGTGCATGGAATTTAAGTGGGGAAAACAGCTAGTAGCTAGTACCTATGTGCTGTACTTAATATGCTTTCTACGGTCTACTTTTTACAAAAAAATTGTAAATAGGTAGGACGAAAATATAAATGTTTTTGTAGAACAACAGCTAATCAAAACCTTGATTTTGAGTTGTTCCCATAAGTATTTGTCTCTTGGGTGGTTAAGGTTATTTGTAACCATCGATCGACCCGTGCGGCTGTTATTATTTAGCTGATAGAATATCAACGGGTTTAATTCTATAGAAAACTCGTTGGTAATAAGGCTCCCGCTAACAGGCGCAACGGCGACGGGCTGTTTCTCTAACATGTTTAGTTAACATGTCTTAATAACGTTTTATGCTACGAAAATTGGCGCAGCTTTATAAAACCATTTCTAAGAAAACTTCACGGTAGAATAATTATTACCGGTGTCGCGTCGCATGACAAGTCACGCCAGTCTGCAGAAGCCTTCAAGATCACGATCGCATGATGATCTTTGACGTAGGCAGGTAATGTTATTTTGACTACTAACTAGATGGAAACAGGAAAGTCACACGATGACTGATGATGACACTAATAAACGCTGTTTGTTTGTTTATGTCATGCGATTCATATTACTCAATACTCATTCATTGACGTGTCTCTTCATTCGAATTAATCGTGGCGCGACCGTGTGAAGAAATATTGATTAAAGATTGTGCTCCGACTATGCAACCGTTTCTTTAGTAGGTACCCAGGTTCTGGATATTTCATAGGAAGGTGCCTAAATTCTTCTTCATTGTTTAAGTTTACCTATTTAAGTGGTCGCTCACAATGGGCTTTATCAGAAAGCTAAAAGTCACCCAAAAGGCAATGGAGAATGGATGTATGCTTGGATTTTCCCTAACTGATCAAATCAGATTAAATGAAGAGATCCGCAGGAGAACAAAGGTAACCGACATAGCCCGAAGAATTGCCAAACTTAAGTAGCAATGGGCAGGGCACATTGCTCGTAGAACAGATGGCCGATGGGTCCGAAAGGTTCTGGAGTAGCGACCGCGTACCGGAGAACGTAGCGTTGGAAGGCCTCCCACAAGATGGACCGATGAACTTGTGAAGGCCGCAGGAATCCGCTGGATGCGGGAAGCACAGAATCGAACGAAGTGGCGGTGCTTGGGGGAGGCCTATGTTCAGCAGTGGACGTCTTTCGGCTAAAATTATGAAGTTTAATTATTCAATGTGTTCTTCTTGCTCAGGTCTGAATAATTATATTACATACCTAGTGAGGTAGGTACTTAGAATTACTATGCAGCCTCACGTAGGATACCTAAGTCATAAAAGGTAAGTATATAAAATTTTCTAATCGTCTTCCTACGTGTTACATTCTAACACCTGAATATTAGACAAGAACGAAACGATAACTTCAAAGGAGTCCCTTCGAAGCCTACCGCTCTACAACATTCAGGTGTCTCAGTACCTAGGCAGGTACCTACTCAACACAGTCAATACTGCCACTTTAAGATTTAGGTACGCGAAATACCTACAGGTACCTATCGAATAGTGCTTACCGTTTCCAAACCGCACTAATTAGGTACTTGGCTAGGTACCTATCTATAGAGATTACTTGTAAAACCACAGCATTCTATTTTGGAGTCAGGGTCGTAATTTTAATGGACGCGAGCCAAAGGAAAGTCCAATTCGTTGTAATTTAAAATAAATAGACACACGGGGAAATCCGCGCTGAACGAAGCCGCCTGAAACAGTCTGACACATGTTTACCTAATTATTTGTTTATGGATTTACTGGGTATTGTTTATTTCCAACTGGTAGTACCTAGTTCTGTTTTGGCATTTGGGAATTTTTTAGACGACACGTATTAGGAATACTACTTTGTAAATAATTATATTTCAGATTGCCGTGAAGTAAAATTGGGAATCAAACGAGCTTACCTGTTAAGCGAAATCTTGATTCTAATTTTATACTTTGTTATTCGAATTTCACAACGCATTTACTGACCGGCCTGTATTTCTACATTAAATGGTCTATTGATACTATTCTTAAATCAACAAGAACTTGAGCTTTCAGTTAACTGACACAAAACGAACAAATTGAAAGCAGAGCACAAAAGCAAAGGCAATGAAGATCATAGGAAACTACTACAAAACCAAACTAGATTTAGGTCTGAGATGTGCATTAGGCTTCCATGGCCCTTTACGGGGCACCGGTGTGGGCGCGTTCATTGAGGCTGCGACCGGCCCAGCGGTTGAACGCGTCTGGTCCGAGGATACCGCACGGTCTCCCGTGAGGCGGCGAGCCTCCGTGCCGGACTACCGCCATGGGATCTGGAGACAAAAGTCCTCGCGCAGATCTGGGAGTGTCGCGAGGAGGCGAGGCGGGCGTAACTCCGCTGCCGCGAGAAATCACGGCTCAGCGGACAGAGCTCCGGCGGGATCTCATGGCGGCATGGAGAGTACGATTGTCGCAACCCAGCGCTGGGCACGCCACAATTGTGGCGATAAGTCCCCTCTTTGAGGAGTGGCTAGAGAGGCACCACGGCGTCTTCACCTTCCGCCTGACGCAGGTCCTCACCGGACACGGTTGTTTCGGTAGGTTCCTGTTCAGGATAAAGCGGGCCGGAAACGCCCGGGTGTCACCATTGTGTGGATCGCCCGAAGGACACGGTGGAGCATACGGTGGAGATCTGCCCGGCTTGGGCGGAGCACCGCCGTGTCCTCACGGAGGCGATCGGCGGCGGCGATCTCTCGCGTCCGGCCCTGGTTCAGACCATGTTCAGGAGCCAGAGTACATGGGAGGCCGTCACTTCCTTCCGCGAAGCAGTAATGCTCGCGAAGGAGGAGGCGGAGCGCGCGAGGGAGAGGCAAGATGCGCGCCCTCGCGCCTCTAGTCGCCGCAGGAGACACCCCGGGCGTCGGGGGTCGCGAGCCGACTTCCGGCCACCGTAGGCGCGGGCTTGCGGACGGGGAGCAATGGGCAGCTCGTCGTCCGATAAGGACCAGGCCCGGGTCGACGGCGCGTTGTGTTCCACGCGCGCCTCAAAGGGATGTCAGCACCAACTGACGGGGTCCGTAAGGACCAACGCCTGCTGGGGTTGCGGGTTTGTCCGAAAGGGATATCGCGGCCCCGGCACACAGGCAACGGAAGGAACACGGGTGGGTTTAAGTCAGTAAAAGTCTGACACCCTCTCGCTCCACCCAGAGCGGGAGAAGTCATTTGACGATTTCCCAACACCAAAAAAAAAAAAAAAAAAGATTTGCATTAGGTTTATTAGTGATTCGCCCGAATTTACGTACTCGGCAAAACAGGCGCATCCACACTTTTAAATATTACTTATTTTTTCTTGATGCAATTCGCACGAAGTTAATTTTATTTGAAGGCGAATCGAATACTCCAAATACCGATTCACCTACATATACTCGTAAATAAACTTCAAGCGAATCGCCTCAGGAAAAAATTATAGTAATTAAAAGTGCGATTCGCCCGTTTCAGGCGAGTAAATTCGGGCGAATCACCAATAAGTCGTTCAGTAGCCTACAAAGATAGCAGATAGGTGCGGAGTAAGGTATGGAGTGTACCTGACTGGGTATATTTATAACTTATAGATCGGTAAATTTGACGAAAAGAAAATTTATGAGAGTGTTTGGACTACATGTCACATTGATCTAAGAAACTTGAATTACTTCTGCAGATAATATTGTTACTTCTTCGCTAGTTGTTTCCGTGAATACTTATCTATGACAAAACATTAAATTTTACGTAGGTACAGTCAGCATCAAAAGTTGATGACCACATTTAGATTTTCATAATCGCTGTACACCGTATTCACTATTAGCACTTCACTATACAGCGATTTTGAAAATCTAAATGGTGGTCATCAACTTTTGATGCTGAAAGTACCTAATCCTAACAATTATTAAAAAATATTCGTAATAATACGTAAGTCGTACAATAGTTAGCTCCTTTCAATCCCATTATGATGCATGCACAATATTATACCTACCTGCCACACTTCGATTAAAATTCATCACAGACAGTGCAAGACAGTCATTCGCAGAGCCACTGACTAACAATAATTATGTAATAATAAATTCCCATATTCGACCGGGTTTTTTTGTGTGCACCGCATTTGGAAAAACGTTGGCATTGGTACCGACAAGGGTATACAGCTGATAGCCTTTGTCTGAGAACTGGGTTTCTTCGAGCCGTGTATTCGGGCGTCCGGGGATTCCGACAGCAATCAATTTTATCAACACAATCGAAACACAATTGAATGTTGAATTTAATTTTTGCATTTTGAATTTTAACCGATAGGTATATTATATTCTACGGTCGCTGACCCGTTTATTTTCTCCAGCCCATAAACGTTTATCTACTGGACTTCTAAATTGAGTCCATTCTGGTTATTTTTGTGGTTTTTCATGTGCTGTTCCAAATGAAAGTTAATTAGATAGGTAGTTAGAGTTAGGTACCAACTCCGTCTATGTAAAGTACTGAATATTTTAAATTACTAATAAAGATATACCTATTTGGGCTTTTAAACAAGTAGGTACAAACTTTGTATACAAGCGGTTATCAAGTGGGTTTTTCCAAAAATCTTCAAATAGCCTACGAGGGTGGGGGACTTTTTCATCAATTGCAGATAATAACCTAACGGTAAAATAATACATTTTACGAGTTATTTTTCTATGAGTAACAGTAAGTACCAACCTTATTTTTAGGGTTCCGTAGTAAACAAGGAACCCTTGTAGTTTCGCCATGTCCGTCTGTCTGTCTGTCTATCTATCTGTCCGCAGCTTAGCTCAGAGACTCTTTGTACTAGAAAGCACGTATACTTATACATATTCATCACGCCGAAAAAGTAGTAAAATAAAATCATGAAAAAAAAATATTTTTAGGCCCCTACACGTAAAGTGGGGATGATTTTTTTTTCTCTCATCTATCCCATAGTGTGGAGTGTCGTTGGAAAGATCGTTCTAACGAAATTAAAAAGAAAACTATCACAGGTTTGTAGGCTTTACAAGTTAACGAGTAGGTAATAATCGACCACATCGAGAACATATTTTTCAAGTACAAAGTTAAGTTTGAGATAAATTCATCCCAACTAGGGAACCCTTTATTGTGCTAGATCCGATACGCACTTGGCCAGTTTTTAATTTAATCAACAAGTCACAAGACTCAAAATGTAACAAGTATGTTAGTAAACTTAACCTAACCTAACACTGGCTTATAGTTATTAGAATCCCTGCTACAAGCTCAACACCGATGTGGAAAGATTGTAGCAGCAGCGATTCACACGCAAGCAGTCCAGTCTGCTCGCGATACACTGCAGTATAATGTTGGGGCTGGCCCACACTCGGCACACCAGGGAAGCGTATCTTTTTCGCATCGTAGCGTAGAAGCCATAGATATAAGAAAGAAATTTCTATGGTAGCAATCACCGCGAGCATCAGCAAACATCCCTGATGCGCTACAGAAGCGGAACAGCCCCATCAATACCCGGACCGCATTGTTGTATTGAACGCGAAGGGCGCTGTACGATTTTTGAGTGTAATCTACCCACAGGCTGCACGTGTAAAATTAGGTGCAATATGCACGAAATAAGAATTTTATGAGAAACCAAGCGAGATACAGCCTAGGAACCTAATAAGATACAAGTGAATGTAGAAATTCAGAATTTCTCATTGTCCGACCTGTCGAGATTGGGTGATAATGTAGATATCGTAGGTGTGCATGAGCAGGTGCAATCACAAACAGATTCGATAAATCGTTAATCCGGTTCAAATGGTAGGTATTTATGGCCTTTTGTATTAGTAGCTAAACCTATATAATTACGCTGTAAACGTTGTAGTTGTAAGCAATCACTAGGTGGAAATTATCGGGCGGTTTTCCACATGGACCACGTGTGTATGAAAGGTGTGATTACGTGACTTTCAGCTCGTCCGTATCTTACGAGCGGTTGTTTTCCACATCGCCTTGTTTAGCAAACAATATTTGTTAGCAGGGTTTTGTAACACGTGGGATGTGACACTACCTGAATTTAACTGACCGTTTTCCCATATATTTTTTTTCAGTTTGGGAAATTATCAGATAACTTCTCCTGCTCTGGGCGGAGCGGGAGGGCGTGTCAGACTTTTACTGACTAAAACCCACCCTATTTCCTTCGTGCCGGGGCCACGATATCCCTTTCGGACAACTCGCAACCCCGGCAGGCTCCGTTTTCCCATGGAAGTACGAGTAGGTATACGAGTACTACCCACTCTATACTCACCCTATATCTGAGAAAAAACGAGTGGTATTTCGCACGCCAACGACAAAAACTGTTGCCGTGCTAAACTCTGTGCACGTGCCGGCGGAAATCGTTTACCAAACAACCTGTGTAATAGGTACCTAATACCTACCCATACCTATAGTATTAACGAGTAGGTAGGTACCTAATACCTTTAGCTCTGCCTTTTAGGTAGAACGCTATTTCAGTGCATGAAATGCTCAATACAATTTATGAAATTGATAGTCAGGTATTGTAAGACCAGTCATTAATCATTTTTTTGCCTGATCTGTAGGTAACTGTAACTATCTATTCAGCTTAACGTTTTACAGGTTTTTTCGAAACTTAAGTAACAACGGGCTCTAGAAATAAAGCGATCCTACGTAGAATAAGTTTATAAAAGACTAAAAGCCTTATGCCCAGCCTACCTAAGAAAATACTTCAAGTCTGCGTTTACTTACATAAACAGTAGGTACCTACGTAAGCCTCACTTAATTTGGTTTTGACGCTACAAACTCCACAAGGGGATTTTGTTTTTTCACTGAACTACTTGCTTTAATACATAAATCTACTTATATCCCTTTGGCGTAAGTAACCTAGATAGTTTCGAAGTAAGATCACATACAGTACTTAGTCGTTAGCTCAAAAGAAAACGAAAAAAAATACAATCGTGCCTGTCTACATAGGCAACCGGTCGGTGGGTCTGTCTAGGTACGTAGGTACAGTCACGCCACGAGCATAAATATATTACTATGGACAGCTCCGCAATAATATCTGATCTGACGTCAAGATGACGGCAAATAATATGTGATACAATACAAGTAACAGTACATAAAAATATGTGACATCGAAGGAACACCAAAACGTATTTATGCTCGTGACTGTACCTACATAATATGCCCTTTTATTACAAGTTAATCATACTTAAGAACTTACGGAATAGTGAGGCCAGCAATTAATTTTTGCAACGTTGACTCACAGTCCATTAATAACTTTTAACTCAAGATAACACAAAACAAATGCTAATTGCTGAGTCGGTATTACAAAGCGAGGCATTACTCGGGCCGGGATAACAGCATGGCAGTAAATTTCGGAATTTGTCGATGTAATCCGCATTCACCGTGTCTATACCGTCTCCCGATCCAGCGTTCCGGCGATCCGGCTGGTACGCGGCTTAACGGACCCATTGTAATCGCCCACTGAAAGGCGGGACATATTGAAACCTAAGGAAACGGTCAAATACGTTGCCGACGTATAAAGCCGGCCATTTCGACGGTTTAATTAAAAGGAAGCCTAAGCAACGAAGGTATAGGGGCGGCAATGAAGATTGCGGCTTAGATAGGCAGCTCTGACAGGATTAGATGTACGGAGATATTAAAGAAAGACACGACTGAGCCGCTGGAAATAGAAGTAAATTATTGCTCCTGAAACTGAAAGCTGTAAGTGAACTGAATAAATCTAGTCCCTAAGTTAAACTGAACGCAAACATCGGCAAGAAACATAAAAACCTGTCAAAAGAACACAACTTTTCAGGAAAATCTACGTTTAGTTTGCAACTCACGAAATACGAAAACGCGCTAAACGCTGTGACTTTTTGTACATAACGAAGTTGGCGAGCAGACGGGCAACTGTCACCGCCATACGGTTCGTAGTGGTCACAAAAAAACTTAAACTCAACTGGAAACAGAATAAAAATGTGCCAAGAATGAAAAGCACAGGTTGGCTGCACGAACCCAACTGAATAAAATACAAACTGAAATACGATTTATCTCTTTATTCCTTTATAGTCTGGAAGAGGTCAACTAGTACTTTGTTTGAGTGTTTTTATTAAACTTTTAAAGTACTTAAAAAAAATGATTTGAAACAATTTGCGTACGAAGTACCTACGCATTCATAAGAGAAAACTATTAGCAAATTACATCGTCTTCCTCATCTCGTAGGTACCTACTGTCAACCACAAATCAGTGATAAAAATTTGACAATGAAAGTGCTTTTATGTTATGTCGTAGTAGTAAGGATGAGTTTCGTAGTGCAAGTGTGCACCACTAATGTGCGGTTGACTGTACATCTACGGTACTACTAGGTACTCTGCACTCCTGCACGAGCATGACGATGGGTATCTCCTAGGTAGGAATGAGTGAGTGAGATGCCCAAATCAGGGGCAAACAATTTTCCTGTTAGCACTTAGCTATTTATAGCTAGCCTGAGAAGGGTTTAATGATGATGTAACTTAATATACTGCTGACGCAAATTGCCGGATAAACAATACACCTCTGTCTAAGGGAACGGGGGCATTATAGTCGCCATTCAATATAACAAATCAGTATTGTAATACCATTATTCAAAAAATACCAAACTAGATCGTTGGCAGACTATGGTGTTGGCGAGCCGGCCGCGCACATTTATCAGGGACACACTTTAGTGTCACATAAAATTAAATTATAGCCAAAGTTGCAGTATCTTGCATTAAGATATTGCTGCCTGAATAGTTGAATGACTGGTTCCTATTCCATTTTAATTGTTAAAAAATATTTCTGACTGCCTCATTGGTCTAAATGTCGCAAGCGCGACTGCTGAGCGTGAGGTACTGGGTTCGATCCCGATGTCGGGTAGTGTGTTTTGTTTCTGAAAGTAGCCTGGAGTTTGGATTTTTGGTTAATGGCAAAAGGCTCACCCCCATTTCAGGGGTTTTAAACATAAACGGCAAAATATGGGTGTAACTGTACTATACAGCTCTGCCTAATCCATATGGGTATACAGGTGTAATAGAAGAATACATATTATTCCATATTCAAATCCTTTTTTCCAATTTGACGATATTCCCACTTAAACAAATATAAACATTATGCTTGTTTCCATAAAGTTGATTTCAGAATAATTAAGTCCTATTATAAAGTCATTAAAAGATTGAAGTTGTAGTGCAAACTGAACTTTACGTGTGAACATTAAAGTTATTTTTCCAAGAAAACATATTTGTTTACATGTTTGAAAACTAAATTGTGAATTGAAATTTTAAATGATATTGAAGCAATCTTATTCCAGACATAAATCCAAATTCGATGTCATGAATTGTATTGTATTACAAATTTATATATAAATATAAACAAGGTACTTTTTACACAATTATAATATGTACAAAAAACCAAACAATGACTTAAGTTACTTACATTACAAATACAATAATCAAGTGATTTGTTTCAATATTCCCTGGCGGATGAGTGTTTGACATTCTGAGGTTGGGAGAAAATGTCTGCTGTTCTTCTTCAACAAGATTACATCACCATCTTCCAACTCCAGCTTGCCATAGTCGGCCATACAAAGAACTTCAATGTACAAGGATTTCGGGGGCTTAAGGTTTTCTGTTAAGTCAATGCCATTATAGCCTATATCTTGACCTAAAGACCTCATGTATGAAGCTAAATTCATGGAATATTTTGAAAACCACTCATATTCCTCATCTGATAGTAGTTCTCGTACATCTGATGGTAATATAGCACCAAATTCCCATCTCAAGGTCTTGATTTTAGCCATTCTGCTGTAGAGGTATGCGAGGAGGCAGCGTTTATTCCGTTCTAATGCTGAATGTCTTACTTGTACTGTTGTCCATAGAGTTTTATTTTCCATTGTTGCATTGCTGTAAAAAAATACTTTCATGTTATAGAATGTGAATTGCAACTCCTTATGAACAATATAAAAACATAACCTCATTACAAATACAATTTATTATAAAAAAAGCAATTCTGTTCATTTCATAAGAAACCATTAAAAGCTCACTTTATTTCGTTAATTTACAATCATTATTTTGTAAACATTGTAGCTTTACTTTGCTAAACCGAATTAACATTGTCAAAATATTATAACTTACGCATCGTTCATGTTCATCCTAAACAGCGAATGCATTTCCTCTAATATTTGCCTTATTTTATCATCCTGAAAATAACAAATTAGTTGTACAAGTTACCTAAAAGTTTGCTTAGAAACATTTAGGAATAAATACGGACAAAATGCGATGTAAAAACAACATACATTAAATGGGTCAATAGTAACAGGGTTTCTTTCTGCTTCTTTCAATAATTCTATTACTTTTTCAGCAAACATTTTATAAACAATACTTTGTAGTTATAATATTACAATACATCCAAATTTCCGCAAACTATAAAACTTTAATAAAATTAGAAATCAAAGTTTTAGCGGCAACTTGAGGTAGGGTGCTTGACACTGACAGACACTCACTTTTGAGTTTGACAAACAAAAGTGACACACAGCCTTTAAACGTTTGATGTATTTTTGGATACACAGAATAGAACAATCGCTTTCAAAGACCATTAGGTATTTCATTATTCAACACGTTTTGCTGATTATGAAAATCAACAAATATTTTAGGAATAAAATTCGTAGGATTTAAAACCTGCGTTTTTTTTTGCCTAATATTTATAATCAAACTCTGGATTTTAAACATTCTATCAACAGAGTAATTCTACCAAATGTAGTAATGTAAGTAATGATTTTTTTGTATGTTTATTCAGTGAAGACTACCGGTGAAGATGAAAAACTATTCGAAAAATAGCCAAAATCAGAAAATAGAAGGTGAATGCAAATAAAGAAAGATGAATAAAACTATTCACAGAGAACGTCCTGAGGGAATTAAAAATAGAAAAGTTAAGTTAACAAAACTACTCTTTGAACTGAATGGGTTAACCCAGCAATATTCGTGCCTACGCTTTGGTACCAAAATTAAAACCTACACTACTAAAACGACACGCAAAACCGAGATTATATAAGCAAAAGCGCGGTACAGATGGCGTTCAGTTCGCTTTGCAACGGTCAGAGATATACACGTGTGTTTATCCGAACGCACTACGAAAACAGTGGAGAGACGGGAGCCAAAGCCATCATCACTCATCATTGTGAATTGATCATTCATTATTGCCATTGCGCATGCGATTTCATTTTGGAACGGTTGTTTATTATGCGACATATTTTTTCATTTATTCGTTTAATAACATGATTTCGCATAGTTAGCGTTGCAAAAACATACGTGCATTCCAATCTTAAGTGTTTTAAACTCAAGTGTGACAAAATAAAAGCAACAAAATGAGTGCAAATAAGAGGAGCGATTTCGATACTAAGATCACGGAGGACGAGAACGTCGATTCTGGTTTTCTGTCGGGACCTTTGGACGTGTACCCCGGTGACGAGGAGTCGGACCATGAGCCCGAACCCGCGAGTGAGGATAAGAAAGTGTGTGTGAGTGCAGTGCCGCAGCCCTCCGATAACGAGTACGACAGTGGTATTCTTTGCATATCGGAGTGCCTCTCGGATGTGCAGCTCACTGATACGCAGACCCCACAGATCAACATACTACCGCCAGAACAGAAGAACATCCCACCTATTGTCATATTCTTCCAACAGGACGCAGATGGCGATACGTGAGTATATCAATTTGGCCTTTACAATAGGTACAACACACAAGTGTCATGCGTACATAGCCAACATTTTGATCAAATGTCAAAAGAATTTTAATGACTTTAAGCTAATAAAAACCACTAAACTACAACTTAACTAGCTTCATATTTCTGACTGACCGACCCCTTGACAATTCAAAAGTGCCTGTAATTGGTTTATTTGAAATAAATGCTTTGAGTTTGAGTTTAACTTGAATGTAACCTTTTAATTTGCTAACTACTATATATTTCATACTAAATTCATAGTTATTAATTATTATGAGTAGATAATGCATGGTTTTGTGGAACTATAAATTCATATTTCAAGGTAATGGGCACTGTTTCTAATCATAATCACTTAAGCTAAGTATAAAACATGCTAATAGTAGCATGTTTCATACTTTCTGGGAGTAGCACTTGGCTGAACAGATTTCAAATATTGGTCAGTTGTTTTCAGGATAACCTGAAAAACAAACAGATGGATATTCAATTCACTTATTTGTTTAGAATTTTGGTATTGTTTTATACAGGTTCATTAGACTTGCAAAATAACAAATTACCCCCTTTTTAGGCATCCTAATTATTAATATTTACTACTATATTTAGGCCCGTATTACAAAACCTCACTCAAGACTCAAGCATTACTAAAAACTTGTTTCAACCAATCAAAAGGCTTTAAGTAATGCTTGAGTCTTGAGCGAGATTCTGTAATACGGACTTGGTTGCTGCTTTAGTTTTGTTAGGGCAAGTACCTATGTTATGAAAATGTAAAAACATGTTATTTTTCTTATTATCTACATGGACTTCTGACCTTTGTTGTTGGTGTGTGATGTTTGATAAACTTGCCTTTAAATTCCATAAATTTTATACCACAGGACTTATTTGATGATTTATTAGCTTAACTATCAGACACTCACTACTTAAATACGAAGTAGTATTTTGGTACTTATTCCAATAAAATGTATAATATATTAAGTATGTCCAATAAAATCCCTTTATCAGAGTTGTGTTGTTCAACTAAATACTGATAAAACTGGGAATAACCCATTGTTTAGATTAAATAGTTATGTTTAATAAGACAGATTACATTGTGCCAATCATTTTACAGCCATTCTGCCCGTTAACAATGGGCCTTCAGATTGGATAAAGTACTCTGTGAAGGGTTTTATCTCAGAATGTTCATTATGTTTACATGTACAAAGTCTAGCACATCATTTAAACAAGAAGTATTCATTATGCTGACAGTACAGTACATTACATTATAGTGCTTGGGATCAATGTCGATGACCTCTGGGCAAACCCCAAGGAGCGACCCTGTTCACAGAGGCCACATTTAATAGCCTCGGGCATTTAACATTTATTTTCCTTCCATTACAACTTCAAGTAAGTTGTGATATACTGTTTTGTTAATTGTTTCATGACTTTAGTAACTGTTAACAGACACTTTAATCATATTACGTCATTACACCAAAGAGGTACCATAAAAAAGTTAGCCTTTAACTTTATAGTTTAGAAACTACAAAAAGTTTTTTGAATGCTGTAAAACCGTTGGACTGATGAGTGTTGATGCAATACTTCCTTTAGTGTGCCTTTGACCTGATGTCTCCCGTACAGATCAATGAAGACGTACTAGGTACTAGCAGTTACCCGAAATTTGCCCAAAAATGCCTATTTCAGTCTCTTACCAAAGTTTCCTATGAAATTAATTATAAATATAAGGTCATTGGTAGCAGTTTCCTTCGTGTTTCTGATTAAATTTTCTTAATATCATACACATTGGTTGTCCCCTCTAGGAAGTTTACACTTCCCTCACTTATTACATCATTAGCAGTCATAAACAGTTCCTACTACACGCGCGTAGATAAACAGAAACACGTCGCATGCGCCGCCTGTAAGCATGACATATTTGGCGCCTAACTGATTACCTACATACCTATGCCATTTCGCAGTAAGCTCATGGCTTTCTGGTTCTCAAAAGAAATGGGAATAAAAATTACTCAGATTTTGAATAAAATCGGAAAGTCATTTAAAACAGGACATATTTGCTAGAGAAGTCTAGAATGCTGCGAGGGTTCTGGACCGGTTTGTTGTCACGCGCTTAGTTTACGCGGGCCCCGCTCACGCACCGACCGGTCCGACACCGTAAAGGTCGCAAGCCATCCCATCATACTCTATATTTAGAAAAATATAACAATACAATTGATTTTACAAGCAGGAGAGGCTCTAACCAGGTTATTCCCTTGTTGCAGACAATTACACATAGCATCAGTGCACGGCTGTGAAAAGTCAGTAGGAACACTCATAAGGGTCTGTCCAAACAAGGCGCTATTGGACGTACCTAACGACGATGGCCACACACCCCTGCACCTGGCTGTGATGAGCGGGAACGCCGTGGTCACCAGGATGCTGGTGCGTGCGGGACTCTCGCTCGGAGCGAGAGATAGGTGTGGAGAGACACCCCTACACAAAGCCAGCTCAAAAGGACACGTTGAATGCCTACAAGCGTTACTCGCACCTGTGCCAGAACAAGCACCTCGGAAGCTAGCCTCAGCCTCAGTACTGGATCAAAAGAACTATAAAGGTAAGCGCCAGTTTTTGGATGAGCTACGTTGCTCCTTTGAGCGATGATCTCAGCGTTATTAGTTTTTAATCTTACACTGGATTTCCACTATCAAAGTTCCTTATAAAGTAGGTACCTTTTTTCCATTCGCACCATCTGGTGCTGTAGGCATATAGTTAAGAATGACATCACCTGCTACTTATTAGGAGTCTTCTCAGGCAAGGAAGAAATGTTGGTGCTAGTCAACGTTTCACACATACATTCCACAGGTGTCTAAAAGTGACAACATCTAATTTTGGTCTTTGCTCCTTCAACCGTATGCTCCGGATAACCTACTATGTTATGGCAGGAATATATCGTTTAATGACCACTGAGAGCACTGACATCATCCATTTCGATGACCTCAGGCCTGATATGATTTGCCCTTTCAAGTTCAAGCCTTTCGTTCAATGCCTAAAAGAAAAAACCCAGACCACGGTTACGATGATGCGAGGGTACCTTTAATTCAAATTAGGATGAAACTGCAAGCGACTTTGCTTTGAATGCTTAGGATAAATAATTAAATATTAACAAACCTGTTCCATTACATGATTAAAGCCAACATAAATACGAGGTTATTATATGAATACAACATTTAGGTTCGCAACAGTTCATGTGAATCACGGTGTCAGAGTAAAAACCCGCTCAACGGTTTTTCCAGGTACAGGCTGTGGCAAATGTTTTAACCATTTGTTCATAAAAATATTAATTTGGATTCATATGCAATTTTTCACATGTGATTTGCGTTTTCTATCACCTTTTATGCTCTTTTTCGCTTAGCTGTTTTTATGACATGTGTTGTTCTGATCTATGAATTATCTACAATCCGGGCTCATGTGTCGTTACTGCATTTTGCAGACAATAGTGTTAAACATTGTCCAGAGAAACGTTTTGTTTACAATCTAAAATTCTAAAAGGTTGACTTAATGGTTTACAGTACATATGTACAGCAATTGCGTCTGCTTCCGCGTTCTCGTTAGAGTTATTAAACTTTATGTAAGTAATGTCATCCGTAATGCCTGTAAAGTAGTTAGCCTTCATGTGCAACGGCATTGTCCTTGCAGTAGCTAGTAGCTCCGTCTGGATCCGGACACGAACCGGCACGACATCTCACGTGCCTTGCACTGCAGAAAAAATACGGAGCTTCTCTAGGATCTCTTGAATTAAGTCGTGTCTAGGATCAACTAGAACCTGTTTACTATGCTAAACAAAGACGCCGTACATTGTTTACGTGTGAACGCACCGTGCCTACTTGAGGCTGCTTGTGACGTTCGTCAAGGTCTTGATTACGCTCAATGTCATCAAAGAACTCTTGCTAAGACAACTCGCCAAAAAGTGTCCAGTCGGTTAAAATATTCTGTCAAGTCCATCATTCACAGTAAATCACATTAGGAATTCCCTGCCTCTGTAAACTGCATTAAAAAGATATTAGCTCTACGCTCTTTATCGTCTCTTGGTTTTCCCGGCTGGCAAACAACACATCGTATACCCAATGTAAAAGAATTTCGGTTCTACTTATGTTGCGTATTGGCATATGAATTTATCAGATATGTTACCATTAGTGGAGACATTAGGTAAACTTCTTATTATAGCGCCCGAGAACTCACTTCATTAATAGTTTTGGGGACCGCAAGGTGTCAACATTTCTCGAAGGCCTAGAGCGATCGGCGAAGTCGGGTCTGAGATCGAGTCGGAGGCTGTCGGCGCTGGCTCGGTGGGTATTCCCAACATTACGAGGAGCCGGTCGCGTAACGAACACGGACGGCCGCTCACCGAGTGAAAGCAAACTTTTTGACCGTGTAACGCCCCCAGACGAGCGGTCCGTATATAAAGTTTGGGTTACTCCGACCATTGTTCGAGTGCTAATTGAAAAGCCATTACGAGTATGCTAAGTAAGCGGTGTCGTGGCGAGATGGTTTTTCCTGACAGGACAATTTCAATATCTTATAATTATTAATGTCGTAGCGCCAAACATGTACGTACGCTAGGGTTCCGTAGTAAACAAGGAACCCATAGTTTCGCAATGTCCGTCTGTCTGTCCGGCTGTCTATAAGCGGCTTAGCTCAGAGACTCTGTACTAGAAAGCTGTAATTTGGCATGGGTATACGTATTAATCACTCCGATAAAGTGATAAAATAAAATCATGAAAAAAAATTTTTTTAGTGTACCTCCCCTACACTTAAAGTGGGTATGTTTTTTTTCTCACCTATCCCATGGTGTGGAGTGTCGAAAGGTCGTTCAAAATCATTGCGAGTTTGTTAAAACCATTTTTGGAATCAGGGATCCGTTTGCGAAATATTAAGCTTTATACATATAGTGAAAATTTTTGAGAGTCGTGTGCGTGTGTGTGTCCTGCCAGCTAAATAGTTGATTTTAGATATGTGAAAAAATTCACGGCAGTACCTAGTATTTAAAACGAAATTAAAAGGAAACTGTAACACTATTTACAAGTTAAAGATTAATAATCGACCAACTTACGTTTGCAGTTGCAAAAACATCTTCTCCCGTACATTCTGTATGGGATAACATGTTTTTCAACTACAAACTTAAGTTGGTCGATTATTAATCTTTAACTTGTAAATAGTGTAAGTGTTTAGTTTAAGTGTTCTTGCGATAAATTCATCCTGATTACGGAACCCTTCATTGTGCGTGGTTCGACACGCACTTGGCCGGTTTTTAGGTATATTTATCGCCGTTTTATTTTTGTACGACGAAGGACGTTTCTTAAACCTAGTGTGTCGATGTTAAATAATAGCTTTACTCTTTTAAGACTCATTGTATTTGTAAATTATTCATAGTCCACAGAGCCTGTATGTTAAAGAAGTAAAATTCAAAAGCTATGCAGCGCCAGGCATGCGGCGATATCCAAGGTGAGCATTTGAGTAAACCCCAGGAAAACCGTTGCTCGCGTTGATGGTTTACTTCGGTACAATGATGGATTTTATGATGATGATGGCCTGGGCAATACCCACGTGAAAGTGTGCCTCGCCACGGTTACATACGGACGGAAATCCCAAGCGCATGTATTATGAACATGTTACGTGGGGCTGCGCGGGCGCACTTTCTAATTATATCTCCTCTAACTAAATCAATTCTTAAATTAAGCCTCTTATCTGTCTTTGACATCGAGCTGAATATGGAACAGAACTGTTGCTCGCTACGCTACGTTATGCGCTATATGCGTCCATGCACCCGGTGACCGATGATCGGGCAATTTTAGAGAATCCTGTTTTTGGATACCTCGATAAACATGTAAGGTAGCTATTTTGAGTGCTGTATTTGTTCTTAGTTTCTTACGGTTGCATATTTCCACCCAAGGACAACAACTCTAATTGTTGTTTTATTAGGTTTTCCCATAGACGTAAATAGCAGATTTAAATAATAGATACTAATAATTATAATCGTACTAGTATGGTGTGATTGCTACCCACGTCAATGTATTAATTTTCTATGCTATAGCTCAATAATAGTATTCATTAGGAGTAGAAAACATGCGTCGTCTAGTTAATCGACGTTGACTTAACTAAAACAGAGAGCAATACTCTTTGATTATGCTTAGAACATTATTTTGATATCAAATTATTGTTATTTTCCCACCATAATGAATGATAACACACAGCCTGAAATGATCCACTACGCGTTAATTAAATGAATGTACCACTTTAATTTATTTTATATCGATGTTTGTAGGAACGTTATCTTCGTGAGAGCTCGTAAACCATTGCTATCTGTCCGCAATAAACACTCGCACCGTTGTATAAACCCTGGGGTTTTCCGACGCTCAACCTGGTTTTTCAATGTCCTCCGACGCAATTTATTATCATGAAAATTTCATCACCACTCGACGTATACGTTACACAAGTAGTTGAGAACCGTTCTTTTAAACATTGTTCATACGTGGCTCGTTTTAGTTTTATTACTGAAAAAATAAGGTACTTTTTTCTTTGTATCATCAGCATCACTCAACCCTCTTCTTCTCGCCACTTTTACGAACATTGTAGGATGTATTGAGCTTTTTATCTAAAAGGAAATTTTTATTAGACTTAAACTGGCAAAACCAAGCGTCCGTAGTAATCTTTGCACCTATAATCGTATGACTAAAGGCCACCGCGCCTTCATTTGAATAATTTGAAGTTAGTTCTAATCTAACCATAAGGAAACTTTAACTGACTTTAACCAATTCTTGCTATATCCACAAATTATTTAGTTGGTAAGAAACTTTATTAATACGTCGCCGGCCGTTGAATTCATAGGTCCAATCACGAGCATGACGCGTGGGCTCAACGAACACTAACGTTAGCTTTAAAAGTCAAAATGACGTCTGTTAGGTTGCGCTTGCGCATGCCCTGTCCATTGTCTCTTAATTAGCCCAGTGTGAACAAAGTTGGAAGTGCTAGGACAGTTAACGTTAGACGTTATTCCCCATATTTTTGTGTAAAACAACCCAAACAGTTTGCCTGTTTGGGTTATTTTGCTGTGGCACGTCAATTAATTATATTTATGTAGAAAATTTCAAGTTGAGAGTCTGCTTGCGAGTTCTTTTTGCAAGGCTATGGGTTTTTACACGAAAACCTGTTGAAATATCCGCGCGGCATGGATTTTTTGGAAATCTTTTATTCTCGTGAGAATTTGGTTTATTTATAAACGTTTCTTAAAGTTATGTAATGATTAGCGACCGTGTAACTATGCATTTTTGACGTTTGAACGTCACTTAACCTTAAGCAACGTTTATAAATAAACCCCAATGTTGCGGAATGGTGCAGCTGCTATTTTTAGCGGATGCACAATTTACATGAGGAACCGTGGCTCCTATTTGTGGGCCGCATGATTCAGATGTTATGAGGAGATATTTATAAAGTTAATGCAGCAGGTTATAGGAGGTGGCATATTCCAATGACTACAACCTAAATAATGTAATCTTAATGGAATTTTATTTCTATTATCTTCCACACGATGATCTGCAACACATCGGAACTCCGTTTATGTTTCGACTCGAAAAATAAGGAAAAGGTGTCGTTCCTCTATAAAAACTTACGTAACACACAGTTTTTATTGCGTTGTTTTAATTTGAGAATTGACACCTGATAAAAATGA
This sequence comes from Agrochola macilenta, assembly GCA_916701695.1. Classification (NCBI taxonomy): domain Eukaryota; kingdom Metazoa; phylum Arthropoda; class Insecta; order Lepidoptera; family Noctuidae; genus Agrochola; species Agrochola macilenta. The sequence continues at coordinate 24,089,791 of OU753556.1, forward strand.
ATTGTAGGAAAATACCCAAGTAGCATCAACTAGAGTTTTTTCCATTGCTTGATCGATGCCAACAGCCAGCCAATCGTCATGGAAATTAAGGTTGTAATCTGTGTGATATACGGAAATAGTGAAAATACAGTGGAGTCGCGCCATATTTGGCGAGGACAGTTGAGGCGCGTGCGTTGCCAGTCGCCGCGCCGCGGCCGCCACATTGTTGGGAAAACCCCATCAGGTCGCCGCGCCTGCGCCTCTCGCCCCGCGCCTCTCGCCTCTCGCCCCGCGTGACGACATCTTACACATGCCACTACAGAGAGCAGAGGTACTTGTGTCGGTTGATCCGTCTTGCTCGGTGTCACGTCAGTTGTAGTGAACATTGCTTATGTCGCTTTCAACGTTTTGATTACTCGTACATATTTTTTTTTCAGTTCTCACGATTAGGTACTTAGAGAAGTACTTACGTGCTTACTGGTCGAAAACAAAATGAGTCCAACCAAACGCACTTTGGTGTTGAGGTGTTCTATATTTACGCTGTGGATTTATAAATACTTGCCACTACATAACTCAATGATTTGGAAACTTCTACCAATGAAGCTATCAACAATTTATTGTTTTTAACAACATACACAATATTTTCTAGTTTCGACCCTCTGGTAAGCCTTTTGGACTTCCACAATGCTTGGCTGTTTAGCTTTTCGTACATCATTTAAATATTGTTGGAAACATTTACCTGTACCTACCTGTTGTTTGTGAATACAGCGCAATGGTTGTATGTCAAGGTTGCTGGGATCCCCGCAACACCAACATTCTTGTATCCTTGACATCATAGGTACCACCATGAATTCACAATGATGTTTCCGCACTAAAAAATTCCACCCATAAAAGTTTCCACAATATTATCTTCTTAATAATTGTCTGCATAATCTGCAGAAATTGTCTATTACCATATGCAAATACGGGACTTTGTTGTTTACCATGCCATCAATTTCATACTAACACGAGGGGAAATATCCTCATAAATTAAGGAATGAATGCCCAAGTGGATATGACTGGAAAAAGCCGCGAAAAATTACAAATTATTGAAACAAAGTTTATAATCTAAACTTCATAATTCTGTGGTTTTCTAGGAATTCTCACTTGCACTTTGCTCTTACACAGATTGGAAATTATAAATTTTATTCATGATCCGTACATGACTGCGTCATTATCATATAAGCTCGATACTTACGTGTAAAGTGTTATTGCAAATAGGTACTTGAAAATAGTTAGCAGTTACGTTAAACCGAGATGTTTATATAATTCGGCACATCTTTCTAATTCACGTCGGTGCTAGGCAGCGTAGAGTCTCCTTGTGTTTGATTAGTTACCACCAAACTTGATGTTAGCATGCATCGGACAATTTTTGCCACTTCCAAAAGCTTGTGAACCGATTCGCTATATAGGCCGAACACGTTTTCGAAATGGCCGATAAGATCAAATCGTCACACAATACCAGAAAGGATTATAATAAGCTCACCTAAATTCTTGAGCTTTAAAAAGAGCTCGGCCATTTTAGCGAGCGCTCTATTTTAGATTCGTTTTAAATACATTTGGATCTGTTCCAGAGGCGCGAGCGCGTCGAGCTATCATTATGGACCATTTCTATAAACAATGTTCTGTTTTTGCACATTGTACCTACCGACTCGCTGCGACCGTTTGCATATAAATCTCATGAAAATATGAATTAATTGAATAAAGTGTTATAAAAAAAAACTAGACGGTATCAAGCTTTGTTGCAGTCATAATTTGACTTTTAATACATTTGTTATTCATGGTTTTCAGCCAGAATATACTCGTATTTTCAGAAATTATTAACATAGTTATATTTTTTTTACCGTAGGTATTCTATGACGCCGTGTTATTTTATAAATATACATCATATAATAAGGAACCAGTTAAATTGCGTGTCATTAAATTGATGGAACGATGTTATGATGTCTTAATATAATGTTAAAGGTTATCTTACTTTATTCTCATCTCAGAATTATACTTAATTGTTCAGCGTTCTTTATAATTTAACTCGGTTCAAAGAATTCGAAACAACAGTTATGTTTCCTGCAGGAATTTTTCATTTTGGGAAAACCCACGAAGCCACGCATTATCTATCTTTGACGTTTTATCTAATGCAAGTGCTTTTGGAAGATGATTTTCTGTGGCATATGTAACTACTTACTAGTTTTATAATAGTGTAGGTAAGGGTCTGCTTCGATTATGTCGAGAGATTAGTACGTAGTTACTAGTCACTCAATATTATCGTGTTACAAATTCCCCGCTATTATTCACTTAGATTATAATTTATTGATCGATCGATTAATCGGAAATCAACATGATTTGTAGGCACTAAACTAATTATCTGCGTCAGTACTTACGCACGAAGATGACCTTATAACATTTTTTACTTATCTCAAGTCCTTAGCGCAAAACTGTGCAAACTACTCAGTACCTAAAACTCACAGGAGTCCTGCGTTCACTCATCTGAACACTCATATCCTTGTAATTAGTGAATCCTAGATAGGTCCTACTTATTGATAGTGGAATATACTCGCGAGAAACCAGTGATAAATCATTTGTCTCATAACATTATGATGTTAACAATGTATTATTGTTTGTTACAGGACAAGCGTGTGTGCACCTAGCAGCGTCAGCAGGACACCTGGAAGCGCTCCATGCCCTGGTGTACTACGGAGCGAATATCAATTTAGCGGTACGTTCACATACTAGACTTAACAAACTTGCATATTAAGACATTCTTCTGAAAAACTGTTACGATTTCCTCAAGTTTTCGTTTTAGTTCTGGCTTTCCAAATACCCAAGGAGTAGGTACAAACAAAAAACAACTAGAACTCTAACCACAAAATGAGTCAATACTGACTCGGGCCGGCCCGAACACAGCTTGTTATGGTATGGGTATGTACACGGTATTCCGGAACGCATGCAAATAACTCGATCATGGGGCAATCCGTTTTAGCATATTTGCGGTTTTGATTCTTATTCACAATGACGGGAAAATATAAGTATTAAAAATAATGAAGGGGGTATACGCTAATGAGTCGGCCACAATACTCATCTAGGCAGTTGAAGTAGTGGGAACGACAGAAATAATAGATATGAATCAGCTTTCGTGCAGATTCATTGGAAGTCGTGTGTGTGATTTATCTGCAATCAAGTATGTCTGGCAACATTTGCGTTGTCATATTGTCTTGACATGACAACATCTCCCGAAGCAGCTAGAGATGTTTCAGATAGTTTTTCGGTTATTGCTCGTTTCCTATAAAAAAAACGAATCACTTACCAATGGTAAAAACAAATATTGGCAAACTGGGCATATAAATAGATTCGTAAGTAAATTTGACCTGTGCAAAGCTATGAGGTCTTTGCTTCATTATTGGTAGATACAAGAAACTTAACATAAGTAAACTAAACATACTTCACTCAAATGTAGCGTATCAAAACCACAAACCTATTTACCTACATTATCACGACAAGTTGCAAAAAAACTAATAGATACCCCCTAGACAGCCAACAGTAAATAGCTTGAGCCGAAGCGAACAAACTCCTTAGTCATTGCATGTCTCCTCGGCGACCGGCGGAAAACCCATTGCCATGCCATTCGCGTTAATCTGCTGATAGTGCCATATCTCTTGCGTCGGGGTTTTTTTGTGTTTGTGCACCCATTTGTGTTCAGCAAACAATGAACGGTTGTATTTACCAATGCTAGGTCCTACAAGAGATTAGTTGGAGCGTATGCATACTTACCGCATTGTTGTTGCTTCAGGCTGCTCACGGTGCAGGATTTACCCTGTACCGATAATGACTCGATGCGACATCCTTATTGTTTTTATCGAGCGCCTGAAATAAGTTGTAAACATTGCAGTTCATAAAAAATAACAGTTTATCAATATCTCTTCCCTCTTCAAGTTTGTTTATAGCATTACTGATGTCTTTTATTTCTTGTCAACAGGAAAACCTAGCAGGTTGGACAGCTCTGCACATCGCCGCCCGGCGCGGTGACACCCGTCTCGTACAGTACCTGCGCGAGAGATGCCCAGGAGTGACGACGAACGCGCGCGACTACGCCAACAGAACTCCGCGCCGGCTCGCCAAGAAGACCGCAGCAGCTCGCGCATTCGCCAACATGGCCGACGATAGCGATACGGACTCCGACTCAGACGATGACGTGAGTAGACCCTTATAAATTTTGTGATAGATAGTATCTTGGGGAAGCCCACAAGTATACCCATATTCCTTTAATTTTGATTATCGTAGATGATATTTATTAGATAGTTAATAATTTATATGTATTCTCAACTTTCTGTTCCTTGGTCTGTTTCTTTATCATTGTTATTAAAAACAATTTTGTCCTAATCAGTCACGAGAATATGGATGATAAAACAATATTTTTTATTTACGTCTGGCGCAAATTGACAATTACTGAGCTAGTAGGTAGCCAGGAGGTATTTGTAATACGCAGTTCCCATAGTTATCGCAACTGAGAGAATAAATAGGCTTAAATTTATTTATAACGCCACGTTCCAACCATTCGCGATTTTTTCCTGTAACCTTACAATTTAAATGAGCAGGTTGTAAAACATAATTTGAAACTGTACATTAATGTACAGGGATAAGTTGTTTATCACGAGCGTCTGGTGCGTTATCGTCGTCCGGGCGGCAGCGTCCTGTTAGCTACTCCTGTATTAATGTATGGCTATCTTCCACAGATGTACGACAGCGACAGTGAGAGAGAGAGCGTGTATGAGGCGCTGACGAGGCTGCGCGGGGAGAGCAACAGCACGCTGACGGGGTGTTGCTAGGCGACGTGAGCGACACGCTCGCGCCGCGCGCCGGTCGCCACACGCTCGCGCCGGTCGCCACACGCTCGCACCGCTCCCGACTCGTGACAGCTAGCGCCTGGCAGCCCTTAACCGCGCCAGCTGACTCTACACCACATCTACCTATCTGGACAGCACTCGACCAGCGCTTAGTTACAATTCCCCGTCACGACTCGACAATCTTCATTTGTCATAAAAAATGTTGTCAAATTGTAGTAAAGTTTTCAACAAATAGATCTGAACATTATTTCCTTGTTTGCTATCGATACAGCAGCTTAGACTATTCAAAACTAAACTCGAGTACAAAATATTGGTTGCTAAATTATATATTGCCATACAAATTGTATAGTAACCTATGTTAAGACAAACAGTTACAATAAATCTGTCTTTAATTGCAACCATGCAATTAAATGCTACAGGTTTTTCCGACTGTAACTGTAAACACAACAATTGTTATACCGACCTATTAACTAGTAGAACGAAAGGGCAATGCTAGATTGCCTTGAATAAGAGCGAAACTTGACAGCGTCTAGGACAAATAATTAATGTTTTATTTTGGACGGTCTAAGCTCGGTTTCGCGAGGATTTAGTCTTCACTCTCATTTGTAAATATAACGGAGGGGAGGAGAAGATATGTTGCCGAAACGGGAAATACGGTCCGCGGTACACAATGGTGGGAATTTTCCGGGAAATATTATATGAAGTCATAATTATACGGATTTGCCCTCTATTTGTTTGACGGGACAATATATTTCAAATGTAAAGTAATTGGGAATTTGAGACTGTTCAACAAAACATGGAATAACCCAACACTGTGTACAGTGAATCCCAAAATAGTTTTAAGTTATTTGTAAGACTCATGTACAGTCGTGGAAAGAATGTTAAGTTTAGAAAATTATTTAAATAGTCTAATACCTGTAAAAATCTGTTATTTGTATATTTATTAGAGTCGAATAAATGTTGTTTACAATTTAATTTCGGTATTTTATTGTTATGTACTACCTACTAATGTTCTTTCCGCGACTGAACAGGTAACTGCTATATTGATAAAACTTTGCCGCACTACTTCAATAAATTATGAAATGGTGTTTTTTATGAATATTGCAGCTTTAGTTAATTTAGTGAAGCTGAAGAATACAGCTTGTCTTAAGGTGTTCAATCAGGCTTAGTGATGTCCTTGGAGCCAGAAACAACTATTGTAACAGGTTCAAGTTAAATTAACAAACATCGAGCAAGCTACTGTAAATGTCTTCCATTGGTTAATTAAAAAAAAAACAACATTGTTAAAGAGTGACCTATCTACAAGAACAACTTAAGAAAACATTCAGAAAAAAATATATCTTAATATTAAATAATGCTGTTTACATAAGAGGCAAAGAGGCGTGAAGAATATAACAAGTTCATAATCCACAAAGTTATTAAACTTGATAAACAATTTGGTTAACATGGCCGTCAGTTAGGAAAATTACATGACGGTATAATTATTACGTTCAAAATAATGCTTATATTGAATGTAAGACAATTACTAAACATTAATATTTAGTCTTGCCCTAACTTTCGTGTGAAAGTAGGTGTTAAGTCTAATAGTTATCTCTACTTCGGGGATATGACCGGTCATGTTACAATCAACATACTTTAAGGCCTTATCAGAGCCACAATTATATATTTTATTTTTAATTAGACTGTAATCCAGTGGTACTCAATCTGGCGCGAAGCTATAAAGCTGAGGTTTTCTGTGCAGTCTGCAATACTATAATTTATCACAGTGCGTGTAAGACATGTGATTGCACACACAGTTTGAGTATCGCTGTTCTAACGTATCTGCCTAACACCCTACTATGGAATTTGAGGCAAATCTTATCTAGTTATGCATGTTCGAAGTGATGGCGCCACGAGGGTTGATCGTCCAATAAGCGACACATGCCAAACAAGGATAGCGTATATTCGTAGGTGTAAGGACAATATGTGTAGGTCGAGAGCTGCTATTTGACGCTCTAGCTCCCGTGACGAGCACACGTTAAACAATATTTTACGTAACTCAGCTGCTGAATGTCTGACTGTTCCGTGCGAGTTATGCAAATGTAGTTAACGTCGGTAACGACCGCTTTTAGTCTAGCTTTCGGTATATTATATTATGTATATTGTATATCGTAGTGAACGCGACAGTACGCACGTTTGAACTCAGGCTGTCAGCTTTTACTCAATTTCGCTAGTCTCAAAGCTGCCCAACGATTCTCCCAAAGTAGAAACGACGCTGTGATACGCTTTTATTACATTTTGAACTTTTTCTTATATTTTATTTTATCACTAAGTGCGAGGTAACAAAAGAGTTGAGTCAGACATTCAGCATCTGAAATTTGCTCTACTATAATTTATTAGAAAATAATTTAATGTACGTATACCTACCTATGTATAATATTTGGAGACCCTTCATATAATATAATGTTTAAATTAGCGTAGCGTAACTAAGCGCATTATTTTATATTGTTGTCAGTTTATATATTGATAAATACAAATTATAACACAATTTTATTGTTTCATTGATTCTCTCCAGTTACAAATTCGACAATGACTGTTTATTGAGGACAGTAAGCTAATTCTTAGAAGAGATGAAGTTTACGCTGGCGCATGGCGCGTTCGTCTTAAAGTGATTCAATCGCCCATCAAAATTCCTTGTATGGTCTACTATAGAATCAGATATAGCCGCAACTTTTTAATTTAATTGCTAGTATGATTCACAGGTTTATGTAGTACAGTCCCGAGGTGATGTCACAGCATTAATTAGTTAATAATAGGCATCTATCGCAATGTTAACTAATAACGATACTGCCACTTTCCTCTAATCTAAGGGCCGTCCCCTTTTCAGTGGAATACGGATAAAAGTTTGATTTTAGTAGGTAAATATTTTAAAGGTAGAATAGGTACTCTAGGAATAGGTCTTTCGGCTTTTGAGGACCGGATTTAAATACAGTCAAAACCGTTTATAACGACTTCGAAGGGGCCGTCGGATTACGGTTGTTAAAGACAATAGGTAGTCATGTTATAACCAAATACATACTTACGGTTAAATTATCATTTATTTCTCTAAGATTTACATAATCACTTAATGAGAAACAAAGTTTCAATAATAACATGTTGGTAATAATGCTAGTCCAGAGCGCTCGTCGCGCAGTTAGCTAGTAATAAAATTAGTTGTTGTAGGTACGAGTCGTAATAAGTCTAGTAAGTGGGTATATCGCAGTAAATCACTCAGAACGCGCGCGTCGTTGTACAAATCGACCGCGCTGTTCTTCTTATCAGCACTGTTATAAAGCACCGTGCACACTATACAATACTAGAGAATAATAATATTATAGTTCATTTATTTATTTATTTATGTTGGAGCCGTCGAAGATGTGTTTCTTTAGCATTTTTTTTAAATATATATTAGTTTTAGTTTCTTTAATGTTTTTCGGTAGTGAATTGTATAGTTGTACTCCTTCATATTTAATATTTTTCTTTCCGTGATTTGTTCTAGGTCTATGTAATAGTACTAGGTCATTTTCCCGACGTGATGATCGTGTTTGCACTTCATTATTCTTTTTATATGTAATTTCTGTGTGTATTTCTTTTGTTAAGATTTTTCTTATTAATATACAGGTATTATATTGATGAGTTTTCGTGATGTTGAAGAGCTTAGTGTCGTTGTAGATTTTATTTGTGGATGTCAAGTAGGGATATTGAAAGATGGCTTTAATAATTTTATTTTGGGCGATTTGAAGTTTGTGTATGTTTGTTTTTGTTGTAGATCCCCAAACCTCAATTAGATATTCAATGTGTGGCTTTGCTAATGAATTGTACACAGTATACTTACTATTTTAAGTAAACAGAAATGCTGGGTCCTCAAAATGTCGTCGATATAACCGGTACGCTGTTTAAAGCGAAGTCGTTATAAACGGTTTTGCCTGTAAGTACTCAGGTTTAGTATATTAATTTTTTTTTTTTTTTTTTTTTTATAAACATTTGGTAAATAATTTTAATCAAAATGACTACCTATATGTCAAAATTTCAAATTGCCAAGTGCATGGAATCCAGTTCTACAAGCTCCAAAAACTATGTGAGATCGTGATTTGCAATCTCATAGTGCGGGAAATAAACGATCAAAACTACCAAATACTAGGCTACCCATTAAGTGGACCTGTCCAGTCAGTGCACGCATTTGTCAGTAATCGTGTAGCTCAACTCAAGGAGCTCGACGAATAATACCAAAGAAAATACATTTAGGTAGGCCGCATAATATACTCAACTGCTAGAAAAAAAACAATGACCCAAATAGTCCTCACAATATGTCACGTAAATCAGTAAAAATTACAATATTATTTCTAAAACAGTATAAAATATGTAGTTTGTTGCTAATGATAATACATTGGAGTAGCTTAACTAATCCCAAGCCTTTTGTCGTCCAAGTAATCTTTAACTTTAAAGAAACCTTTTTGACATAGTTTCTGTTTAATAAATTATTAAAATTGATTGAGGCTCAATCCTTTAACATGGTATGGGAGTTTGTTGTAAAAACGTATACTTTGGCGTGGTCGTCCAATAATATAATGAATTACTATTATTATATTATTGGACGACCACGACTAGGGCACAATAAATAAATCTTTGTTTCTAATATTTATGCTATGAATGTCGCTTTGTTTAGAATATAGATTATTATTCTTTTTTACATAAATCAGGTTCTCATACATATTGAGATGCGACTGTCATTATGTTTATTTCCCTTAGTTAATCCCTACAACTTAGGTTATAAATTGCTCCAATGGCTTGTTTCTGCAGCAAAAATATAGCCCGAATGTCGGCTGCATTGCCCCACAGCAAAAAGAACGCATCTCCGTTTGACTATACCGTGTGTTTGTTTCGGAACGCTTTAACCGCAATGATGTGGCCCCCGCCCGGTCCCCGGGGGATTCCCTACGACTAGTAGTTCCGGAATTTGACAACCGAGAGGTTGTCGTAGTATCTTCGTGGACGTGTATTCTAGTTGTGAGGTAACTGGGAAGCGAAAGAAGTTAAATTCAATAAAATGTCGTGTCATAAACGTGATCAGAGTCACATAAGGAAATATTTTGATAAATTACTGAGTACATAAGTAGCTATGTAGTGTATGTGATTGCTTTGTATCAATAACACGTACGTAATTACTGCGTATATATTATATTATACATGTACTTACCTAACGTTTAAATTATTTTAGACAATGAAAGCCAAGCGAGATGCAGATATTGGGCTTGTGAACTGTCTCGGGGAGGGAAAAATGCATCTAATAAGGGATATAATACGACTGCACTGTGGCCTCGTGAGAAAATATTTCATGAGAAAAAGGTTGCTGACAGTCGAAACACCGTAGATGAAACTAACATTGAAATTGACGTAACGCCAGCCAAGGGGGGCGTTTGTGTTGGTGTTAATTTTTGTTCATGACAACAAATTTTATACCACACCTTTTTAATCGCGATTAAAAATAGTCAGATTTAGTTAGACAATCAAAATTTTTGATGAAATACGTCAAATTCAGAATAGCAAAATTGCCATTTTCACTAAACTAATAACTCAGTGCCATCTTAGTGCTGTCAAACTGAAATACGAGTGAAGTTATCACTTTAGTCTATTTCAGAATGGGAAATCGTCGTATGACAGGAATAAACAAAATTTTGGTGATTTTTAGTCTAGATATTATTAATTATAGTAAGTAATATATAATTATATATATACAGGGTGGATTTTTGAGATGGGGCAGTAAGGACAGCTACCTTAACCGTTGTCGCTAGAAGAAATCGGTCTTAGGAGACTGTCCTTAACTTTTTGTGACATTTTGATCTGCATTCACAGATTTTGAAAAAATTGTACAGTCAGCAAGAAAATAGGTAGATTGCACAAACAAAATCAATCAAAAAAAGACCAAATGAGGTTTGAGTAGGTACCTACTAGAAAAGTCAGAAATCGCAAAAAACTTTTCCCATACATTTCGTACGAAAGAAACTCCAACATACTTTATTATGATAGACAGACTAGCCAACCAGAAACAAAAAATTTAAACTTTGAACGAATACGCGTTATAATTTTATTTGCTCTACGAACAAAACAAGATAGTTTGTTGCTTGTGATGTCCGACATTCTGAGAAAAAACCAGCCATGTGCGTGTCGGACCACGCACAATGAAAGGTTCCGTAGTTGGGATGAATTTATCTCAAAAACAAACTTGTAACATTGTAGTTGAAAAACATTTTCTCCCATACATCGTTATACGTTACGGTCAATTCTCTGCAAGTATAAGTTTGTAAATGTTTTTTTTTGTGTGGTAAAACTACAAATTACCGATTTTCGGCCTTTTCCCTTTACTTGTGTTATGAGACCTTGCTTCTTGCCTAATTTCATCATTCTAGGTTAGTAGGAAGTACCCTGTAGGTTTTGATTTATTTGCGAGTATCAAAATAAGTATGTTATATAAGTGGCCGTATTTTTTATTGCGTTGACTTAGAAGCTTGATTGTTTTTAAACTTCAAGGGACCACAGACCTACTGTATTTGATGTTATTTCAACTTGCTACCTCCACGCGTTCCTGAGAAAAAGAGTCGTGAGAGACTGATGGCCGGACAACGATGTGATCCTAAAAGAGTTCCGTATTTCCCTTTTGAGGCGCGGAACTCTAAAAATGACCTCAAATTATTTATAACTTTCAGACTTGTTTGGAAAACGTTAAATAAGACTGTCCTCTACAAAAGACAGAAATTGCAAAAAAAAACAGACTACACATATTTAAAAATATTGTTTCGGTGTGGTCAGGGTTGATATGATTTAAATCACTTGATTAAAATCAGTGATTTAAATCGCGATTAAAATCAAGTGATTTTTTTATAAAAATCAATGATTTAAATCAATATTTTTTTACTTCGACCAAATCAGTTTTAATGTGTCAAGGGACTTCCCCCGACATAAACTACGGCGCGCACACAAGTGTCCAATGCTGTTTAACTACACCGTTCGGAGATTCTGAATCCGTCCGATTAGTCTTTGGCGCGCTCATTCGTGATTGATTAATAAAAGTTAATACAACAAGATGTCTGGAAGGAAAAAAGATGCTGTATGGGTTTATTTCGATGAAAAAAAGTCCACTTGCGGCAAGTTTAACAAAGCGGTGTGTAAACGTCGAAAGAAGGAATTAATGGGCTTAGTAGCGAGAATGAAAAAACATTTAGAGACATGTGTGACAGAAATAATCAAAAAAATCCGATTTAAATCCAATAAATCCGATTTAAATCAAATAAATCCGATTATTTTGTTTTTTTTATAAAAATCATGATTTTTATCAACCCTGGGTGTGGTGAAAATATGGCAAATAAATCATTTGGCAAATGAAAAAAGTTTAAAAGAGGCTTCGGCCAATAGCAAAAAGTTATTTTGTAAATCGGCGAAATATAGTTCGGTAAAATAATACCTATGACACATGATACTTCGATGATCTAAAAATATGTCAAATAATGCATATAGCAAAAAAGACGTCGGTCAATAGTTTTCGGTAAAATGAAATTCGAACAAAAAAAAGTCGGAAAAGTGATCGGTTCCCGATTCTAAGTAAGTATTAGAAAAAAAATCTTATTTGTCTTAAAGTTTTTAGAAAATTACGTTTTTTCACCATTTTTTTTCTCCTATATTTTGTATGGAAGTTGAAAAAAGTGGAACAGCCACATGCAAGTAGACCATACAATGATGTTGATGAGGTTTTTTAATTTTCAAAAACAAGCAGTTTCTTGTAACCAAACGATCTAGACCGACGACGAATATTAGTGATTTTCCATGAATACTTAATTTATTTGAAAAATCCCTTTCAGCCACATGCAAGACAAAGAATTCGACTTTTCGAATCATAAATAATTTTGTTTAAACTCCCTTTCTCACGACGAATGAACAAAATTGATCAAAATCAGTCGATTTCGTGCATGGCCTCTTAATTAGGTGAATAAATAATTACCTATATATAAGACGTTTATTTTCTCAACACTACATAGTTATGTACTTAATGCTAATATTTGACAATAATGTATGAAAAAAGAGCTTACTTTGTGAGAGACCATTCGCTATTCGTTTTTTTGTGGGGTAGGTATAGGTACCTACCACAACTTTTTTTACAAGTAAAATATTGTTTCTGAAACCCACCTTACAGAAAAAACGATTAACTCAAATTATTAATTAAAAAGTCGTATTTAATTAAATAGGTAAGTAAGTATTCCTTATGCCACGAAGACATCAATCAATTCTATTTTACGATTAGGTAAATAAGCTCTTATTTTATCAGAGCCGTTGGTTTGGCGGGTTATCATTGTTTTCATAATAATAGTTTACAGATAATTTTTATCCAAAAATAATGATGAAAAAAATTAAAATATGACTGAATTGGGTTAAATAATGAAAACTTAAAAAAATTGGAAATCGCAAATGCAAAATTTTGACTTTTATGAAGACAACAGTATAAGATAAGACAAGAGTGAGTTTATCATAACTGTTCCAGTAGATATAAAGGGTGACGATCATAGAAATACAAATTCTTATATCTATGGTGACGATACTTCAACACGTTACTTCACTCATCGTTATGAACAACTTTTAGTATGACATCAAACCTAAAATCGCAAAAAAAAAACTGCTGTTCCCTACATTTTGACGAGTCATTCGAACATAAATGTAGGGAATAGCATATTTTTTTTCGCGATTTTAGGTTTGGTCCCATACTGTCTAATGTAATTTTGACGTTCGAAAAGTGCTGATTCTCAGCCTAGTTTGAATAAATGACTTTTGAATTTGAATTTAAAAGTAATAAAAACTTTCAAAACTATTAATGTTATAGAGGTATGAGGAACAGGGTGTAAAGTTCACTCATCCTCTATAGAAAAGGGAGAATCCTCCGACCAGACGGGTGTAGTGGGCAACTGCCCGACGATTGATATCGGGACGTTGTATATATAGGTACCCGTCGCATACTTGCGCGATGCAGGATTTTTGATTTTTGCGTTACGTCAGTGTGATGCGTAATTCGCATGTGGCGTAGATGCCGCCACAATGTCATTCTAAAGTAAAATTGGTCAAGATGCTTGTATTAAAAGTCAAAAACGCTCACATGGCGCTCTTATAACGGCAGCGGACAATTTTGAAGTAATCAAGTAACGTGATAAAATCTCTGTTCACGTGCTACCTAGTATATAATTAGCATAACATACATAATCAGTCTGTAATATTTACAACGCTGGGACACAGCCCTCCTCTCACTGAGAGGGAGTGGCCTGTAATCTACCACGCGAGCCCAGTGCGGGTTGGTAGATGTCACATGTCTTCGCATTTTTGGTTCTAGAACATGCCGGTTTCCTAACGATGTTTTCCTTCCTCGTTTTTAGAGCAGTGTTGATGAAATAATGTACACAAAGCAAAGTCCTAGAACTCGTAAGTCGCGGCCGTTACCACTGGGCCGTCACCACTGGGCCGTCACTGCAGTATATAGGTACGTAGGTACCTACCACCATAATAGTATGATAACCGATAAATTGCTGGCTATTTGCGTAGGACATCGCTTTGTAATCTAATTATAATTTACCCTATGGATTTGTGGGTTTTTTACTGAACAAATTGAAGAGGTAAGGTTTTATGTTATTTACTAGCCACGGTTAAACTAACTATTTACATGATGGTTACCATGTGATCACGCTGTAGTGGTAAACAAATGAGCGCAACTTATGTTTGCTAATGCTGTAAGGTCCGTTATCAATCTTATTAACATATTCAGTGCCGGGAGCTATGGATATTCAGAACCTTGAGGGTTCATCTAGACGCATATATTTCTGCTGGGGACTTTGTTGCGCCACTTCTTCCCAGCTAAAGCAGGTAGTGGTGAAGGAAGGGCGTTTTGGGGGACTGTCTTATCCCAAGTAGCATTGGGGTTTCTATAGCAGTTGACAAATGGTACACATTTATTCTTTTAGGAATCTAAGCTATATGAGATCTCTATAGGATGCTATACTTACTGCCTTTATACCACTGGTTTGGGCACAAATTATTTAGCCTTAAGTTCACAAGAGGTACACAGTAGCAGAATAGTAGCACTTTAATGGCAGTTTAAGAGAGAGCAGTGGTCTTAAAGGTGATCAACGGCACTATATAAGATTCCTTGTGGTTCTTCATACAGTTAAGAGAGCTATTTATTTATTAATTTTATTATTTAAGTACACACAGTAAAATACATAGAGATACGACATACTTAATTATAATTTGAGTACAAAGGTCCCTACAGAAGCTATAGAAGTAACGAGGGATCAATTATACCGCCTCTATAGTAATTAAAAATCACAAGTGTACCCTAAAAACTGCTAGTAGGCCGCTTTATCTTCAAATTATCACTAGAGTACTTACTAGATTTTGTAATAAATATTTATTTTAATGTCGTGTCATGCGAGTAAATATCAAAAATGTGATTTTATTATTACTGGTACTTGTGTTTATTATATTCTACATATAATGTTAAAATTGTGGGTAATTTAAATTTATTGTAAAGAATGTACATAATTAGAGACGAAAATTTCACGCGCCTCAGTTGCATGTATTGCGGCATGGCGTATGAGTTCTGTGCAAAATGGGTGGAGTCGAAAGTGTTAATGAGATTTCAAGCACTTTGCAAAGAATAGATTTTTATTCAATTGTTTTTATACGTTACTTCCGGCATTGTCGAAGGCGCGTTTTATGTTTGCGATCGATCGATCGATTCCACCTAAAATCTCAACATAAAATAATAAATTGTTAAATACTTAAAATAAGTAGGTAAAGCATTTAAATTAAATTAAAAAAGTTAAAACAATTGGATTTGAATAGACTTTAAAATACCTACATTTCTGCTGGAATAGGTACCTAAATACTAGGTCAATTATGTTTCACAATAAATAAATATTATTATGTAGGTACCTATCTGCCATTAAGGTGATACTTAGGTACCTATAGGTAATTAAGCGAAGTAGGCTAATCACTTGCCGGTAACCAACAAAATATGTGCAATAACTGATATTTTCCGAACTCCTCTTTTGGTAAACCCCAATGCTATAATAAATTAGAACTAACTTACAGATTAAATTTAATTATCATTTGTGGTGGGTTTCCAGCATTTAAATCAGAATACTTTCCTGGAAACTGTTCGTTATTCTTGATAAGGCTAGTTTCCCATAGGTACTAAGTTACATCAACCAAATACATACAGTTGGAATACCCACAGTACTGCATATTGTACCTACTCCTAAATGGGTTTTGATATTTATTTAATTAAACAGTTTTATAAAAATAGTAAGTATGTTCATTATACATATTGATATTGCGCAGGGTTTTCTTTCATTGTTTATTGTAGCTGCTGGAATCTAAGTTATAATTAGGTAGGTATTCCAACCTACCTAATTATATGTAATGAAATGAAATGAAATTGTTTATTCTGTAAATAGGGTAGAGGAATCACTTTTACAGGAAATATAAAAAAAAAAAAAAAAAAAAATTGCTAGATGAGTTCGGCGTTTCCTATCCGACTACCTACTCTGAGAAGAAAGGCCGAAACAAACTCAGAGGTCACAGTCTTTTAAAGTCCAGACATAATCTTGGTCAAGCCATATGAGGACCATGTAGATTAGTGTCTGAAATGGTCTTTTGAGAAAAGAACCACACAGATTTGAGTGGACCTGTCCAGTCAGTGCAAGCATTTGTCAGTAATCGTGGAGCTCAACTCAGAACATAAGGAGCTCAACTCGACGAGCAATACCAAAGAAAAGAAATTTGGGTAGGCCGCATAAACTACTCAAACCGCCAGACCACACAGATTTGAGTGGACCTGTCCAGTCAGTGCAAGCATTTGTCAGTAAACGTGGAGCTCAACTCAGAACATAAGGAGCTCAACTCGACGAACAATACCAAAGAAAGGAAATTTGGGTAGGCCGCATAAACTACTCAAACCGCCAGACCATTATTAAAACTATCTGAGAAAGGAAATAAAAAAAAATGAGTAGAGAAAACAAAAAAAAATATTAAAAATTAAAATATCCACATAGTCCTCACATTCACAATAGGTAATTAAAAAATATAATACTTTACAAAGTAATCATGTCATTTTGAATGTAGGTAATATTCAATAATATGAATGTTTAAATAAAAACTGGTATATTTTGATGATTTTACTAAATAATTCAAATGTCAAGTTTTATGGTTTTATCACAAGGTTTAGCAGAGCGAGCAGCTCAATCCCAAGCTTTTTTATCTTCTAAATAATCAGAAATTATATAGTACCCTTTTTTACAAAGTTTGGTTTTAATACAATTTTTAAATCGTTTAATGGGTAAGTTTCGAATGTCAATGGGAAGTTTGTTGTAAAAGCGTATACATTGACCCATGCACGAGTTGCCTACTCTGTGGAGACGAGTGCGATGTACAACAAGGTTGTGTTTATTCCTGGTATTTATACTATGAATATCGGACATTTTCTTAAAATTTGATATGTTTTTGTGTACATACAAAAGGTTATCAAATATATATTGTGAGGCTACAGTCAGAATATTTACTTCTTTGAATTTTTCTCTCATAACTCTTTTTTCTCTTTTTTTATTTTTATTTTATTTTTCTCTCTTCTCGTAACTTAGATTCTTAGGTTTTTAGTCTCACACAGTAATTTTATTTCTCTACACAATATGTACCTACCTAATGTATAAGAATATACTTAACGATAGAGTTTTAAAAAGAAAATTGTTAGTTGGGAGCCTAACTTTGATGTGGACTTGTGGAGGTTTAGAACCCGCGTTATAGTAAAGAAAAAGTAAAAATACCGAAGTTACGATAACTATGGCCTCTGGATCTAACCGTGTTATAGTGTTCCTTCTTCGTGTGAAGTTATGTGAACACATTAATGACGGCCAGTAGAAAAAAAAAACAGAATTGTCTGCACCTACGTAAATATAATCGATCAAAGGGAAAACGTAAAGTTATTTTACCTTGCACTTTATTTCTAAGGAATTACTTAAGTAAGTAGTAAAAAAACTTGTGCCCGTAGTATTTCTTAATTACAAGGTAATACGAATAGTTGTGTTATTTCAAGTCTAAGTATAAACGTGGTGAGGATAGTAACGGCAGCCATAACAGAAACAGACGAATGTTGTTTGACCACACAACTAAACTAAACTAAATAACCACATTATTATATTTAATACAACATAACATCACGCCTGTATTTCCCCGAAGGGTTAGGCAGAGGTGTACCTATTACTATTACCCACATTTCGCCAGTTATGTTTAAGTCCCGTGTAATAGTGGGCGAGCCTATTGCCATCAACCGGGCAGCATTCCAGATTCCGGGCTGCTATTGAGAAATTAACAAACAACAATACACGTCTGTACTACTTAGTACCTAAAACAAAATACATTTTATTGTAATATAGGCGAGCATTATCAATGCATATCAATGAGCATTATCTGACAAACTGACTGACTGTAAAACATTTTTATCAGAGTCGTTTATAAATAGCGGTTTTGAAATTAAACCTAATTCCATGACCATGGGCACCTATTAAAGCATAATCAATCTATGAAATATATTGAAAAGTGATTCGTAAGCCTGTTGGTATTAACAAATAGGCACCTATTACTAACGTGAATTCGGATTCCCATAGATATAAGAAAGAAGGAGTTTAAGCCCGTTGGTTGAAAATGTATCAAAACACAATGTCTCCACCTTGTCTACACCACCTCGCCACAACTACACATGCAGATCCGTAAACCCAATAGATACGAGGTCACGCTCACACTTGCAATTTATAAATCAGAACGTACCACACAATCAATTATAAACCTTATTATCCCATCACAGCGTACATTTACCATGTACCGTACAACTCACTCACACGAAAATATCGATCGCTATCGTTATGCTGTGCAAAGGCCATTTATTTTATGTATGTAATTATACGCTAGTGATTGACTAAATCGGGAAGTTATCAATTATCCCATTTATTATTGTATTAAAAAAATTGGGTGTTCCTGAAAAAATAATAAATAAAAACCGGCCAAGTGCGTGTCGGACCACGCACGATGAAGGGTTACATAACTAGTTGGGATGAGTTTATCCCAAGAACAAAGTTTACATTTTTGTTGAAAAACATGTTCTCCCATACGGAATGTATGGGAGATCATGTTTTTCAAACCACAAATTTAAGTTGGTTGATTATTACTCGTTAACCTGTACAGCCTACTTAGCTCTGATAGTTTTCCTTTTAATTTCGTTATATATACAGTACAGCTGTGAATTTTTTCACAAATCAACCATTTAGCTAGAAGGGGGGGGGGGGACACTTGACTCTAACAAAAAAAATCAGTTAAAAGTTTAATATTTCGCAAACGGATCCCTGAATCTAAAAATGGTTTTCACAAACTCACAATATTTTTGAACGATCTTTCTAACGATACCCCAAAACATGGGATAGACGAGGAAAAAAAAAAAATCCCTATTTTCGTGTATGGGAAGTACCCTAAAAAAATATTTTTCTTGATTTTATTTTACCACCTTGTGATTAATATGTATGCCAAATTACAGCTTTCAAGTACTAACCGTCTCTGAGCTAAGCCGCGGACAGACAGACGGACAGACAGACAGACAGACGGACATGTAAATGTTCATAAAAATGGATAAAATTGAAGTTCGCGCGGTAATAAAATATCTCTGCTTGAAAAATTTTACTACGGAGCAGGTAAATCAAGACTTGAGAGCAACATTAGGGGTTCATGCTCCTCCATATTCTACGGTTGCGCGTTGGTGTGCTGAGTTCAAGCGAGGAAGAACTTCCACTAACGACGACCCACGAACGGGACGCCCCATATCGGCAGTAACTGAACAAATGATTAAAAAAGTTGAAAATATTGTCTTGGCGGATCGTCGTGTTACTGTTCGTTTTATAGCTGAAGAAGTAAAGATTTCGATAGGAAGTGTCCATAATATTATAAACGACCATTTGGGTATGAAAAAAGTGTCAGCGCGCTGGGTGCCCAGAATGCTTTCTGACGCGCAGAAACAAACTCGACTGAGAATTTCACAAAGCTGTTTGGATTTGTTACAACAAGATCCTGACCGATTTTTGGCTCGATTCATAACTATGGACGAAACATGGCTTCACCATTATGACCCGGAAACGAAACAACAGTCCATGACTTGGAAGCGACCGTCATCTCCAACTCCAAAGAAATTTAAGGCGATTCCATCCGCCGGAAAGATCATGGGCTCTCTTTTCTGGGACAGCCAAAGGTAATAATAGGGGGGGGGGGGGTGGGTAGGTAATGATCGAATATCTTAATCATGCAGCCACTATTACGGGGACTATGTACGCAGGACAAGTAAAAAAGTTGCGTGAGGAAATACGTAAGAAACGGCGTGGCAAACTCGCTAAAGTTGTTTTGTTTCACCAAGATAACGCCCCTGCGCACAAGTCCAGAGTTGCGATGGCTGCCATTCAAGAAGCTGGCTTCGAATTGGTGGAACATCCTCCATATTCACCGGACCTTGCTCCTACTGATTTCTACCTATTTCCGCGCTTAAAGGAACATCTCAGGGGCCAGAAGATGATGACGGAGTAGTCGCCGCCGTAAATGATTTTTTAAGGGATCAGGAAGAAGATTTTTTTAGAAAGGGAATTTTAGGATTTGAGAAAAGATATACAAAGTGTATAAACCTGAAAGGTGCGTCGTCCTACGTCGAAAAATAAAATAATATATAATAAAAGATAATTGCGTCTTGCTCATTCTCACTATTTATTAAACACCCCTCGTATATACAGAGTTGATATGACAGAGGGGCATTAAATAACACTACGTATACTATACGTGTTTAGTATTAATTCGATACGGTATAAAAATAAAAAGCACCTAAAATGAGTTTTTTTTTTTTTCAAACAAACTAAATAGCTTACAAATCAGAGTAAAACGCAACCACCCTTTGAAAATAAATTTAACTGACCTACAGATACCTAGGTAACAGCGGCAACGTCGCGCGCGTCGGCGTGTGTTATCTCGTCAAAGCGGGCGGCCGCCCGCCGCGCGCCGGCCCGCGCCGGCGGCGGCGCGGCGGCGGTGGCGCGGGCGGCGCCTCCGCTCGCGGCGGCTCCTCGGCTCGCGGCTTTTGTTTTAGGGATGGTTTTGAAGTACAACAATCACAAAAAAATTAAATTCTCGATGTGTCATTCACATGAATGCACAAATTATACCGACAGAGAATAATGTTATTTATTTTTCTAATTAAAAATCATGTCAGTGTATTCTAACGCCGTGTAAGTTACACGAGGCATTGTTGAACACTTTAATTACACACACACACAAACCCAAAGTTTAATTACGTGTCGTATCACAATAAAAGCAGTCGATCACAAAAAAAAAACACTAACACTAAATAATAATAATCCCAAGTTACGTGTCCTGTCACAATAAAAAAAGAAATACTGTCTTAAACTTATTTAGTGTCCTATCACAATAACAAAACAAAATCCCAATTGTCAGCGCGCGAGTTCGACAAAACGGAAGCGGAGCACGTGCTACCGTGTTACGTAATATCTTGTACGTTCCGAAAGGATGGCGTCGGCGCACTGAAAAAAACAGTTTTTAGAAGCCCCACTGCCCCACTTACCGATCGCAACCCCTGCCCCTCGATCGCTAGGATGCAATAGCAACACACTGACCTATTTCTATTTCTTTTACGCGTGCTGTTTTGCAGATGATTGTCCCTCTCGTAATGAAAATGCAAGTGTGTGTGTATTTATTGCTTCCTTGTTTGCATTGTCATCTTTTTAGCGAAAATATTTGGTTGTACTTGTGACTTGCGTCACAGCGGCAACAACGCATAGGTTATACTCAGATTTATCGTTTTAAGGTGCATGACCTATGCGTATAGACATAATCAGCTGTTAGGAAAGATACATCGTGTTCAAACGGGGCAAAAACTTAAAAAATCATTTGCGACTAAACTACTGCTCCTATTTAATTGATTTTTGGTACAGAGCTTGAAAATGGTACCTAGTATACTCAGTTTAAAGAAAAGCCCCTCTGTCGTATCAACTTTGTATAAAATGGTAAACTGACTGACTGACTGACTGGGTGATATATCAACACACAGCCCAAACCGCTGGACCTAGAGACATGAAACTTGGAGGGTGTGTTCTTTGTGAAGAGTAAGTATCCACTAAGAAAGGATTTTTGAGAATTCCACCCCTAAAGGGGTAAAATTGGGGATGGAAGTTTATATGAAAGTCCGTCAGTTTTGAAGTTAGGATCTTCAAATTTTGTGTTTAGGCTGACGATTGAAAATAAATTTATACGTGTCTCAGCGTTTTTGATAATTCCACCCCCGAAGGGGGATGAAGTTGAAAAGTCCTTAATTTTCTAAGAAAAATTACAAAATTTACTATCTAGGCTTATGGTTGGAAGCTAACGGAACGGTGTTGTTAGAATTTCAATCCTTAAGGGGGTGAAAAGGGGATGAAATTTTGTTTTTAATTAAAGTTCTTTATTTTTTAAGTAAAAAGCACTAATATTTCGGCATACGGCTGGAAACTAACAAAACGTAAATCTTTGAGGAGTGGCTAGAGAGGCGCCACGGCGTCCTCACCTTCCGCCTGACGCAGGTCCTCACCGGACACGGTTGTTTCGGGAGGTTCCTGTTCCGTATAAGGCGGGAGGAAACGCTCGGGTGTCACCACTGTGTGGATCGCCCGGAGGACACGGTGGAGCATACGGTGGAGGTCTGCCCGGCTTGGGCGGGGCACCGCCGTGTCCTTGTGGAGGTGACCGGTGACAGTTATCTCTCGCGTCCGGCCCTGGTCCAGGGCATGGTACGGACCGAGAGGCGTGGCAAGCCGTCACCTCCTTCTGCGAAGCAGTAATGCTCGCGAAGGAGGAGACGGAGCGCGTGAGGGAGGGGCAAATGTCGTGCCCTAACGCCCCCTAGCTGCCGCAGGAGACGCCCTGGGCGTCGGGAATCGCAAGCCGATTCCCGGCCACCGTAGGTGCGGGCTGGCGGACGGTGAGCAATGGGTAGCTCGCCGTCCGATAAGAACCAGGCCCGGGTCGAGGGCGTGTTGTGTTCCACGCGCGCCTCAAAGAGATGTCAGGAAAACGGAAGGGGACCGATGCCTGACGGGGTTGCGGGAAAGTCCGAAAGGGATACCGTGGCCCCTAGCAACGTACAGGCAACTGAAGGAACACGGGTGGGTTTTAGTCAGTAAGAGTCTTACACGCCCTCCCGGTCCGGCCAGAGCGGGAGAAGTTAATTGATAATTTCCCACCCTAAATAAAAAAAAAGGTTCTGAAAAGGGCGATCAAGTTTTGTATTGAAGTTGTTCATTCGCAGAATTTTGTATTCAAGTAATAATAATATAAGTACACGTGTACTAAGCTGTTTCTAACTGTACAGTATTTTACATAGAGCTACTGCCTATCTGACCTCCTCAACGCAGTTGCTGAGCTGACTTCCCATAACGACTGTCAAAGATCCACGAATGACAGCCGGGACCAACAGCTAAACGTGCTTTCCGAGGCACGGTCACCCATCCACAGACCAACTGTGGCAAGCGTAGCCTGATCGATCGACCTGTACGGCTGTTATTATTTATAACAGAATGCGATAGGTACTGCTCATCCCTCATAGCAAATAGCGTGATAATTTGTACCCTACAGACTGACCACACATAGGGAACATCTATGCAATGTTATCGAGACCAAAATACTAACTGGATCTGCCAGAGGAGTGCCGCGTATACCATTGATACCAAATGACCTTCAGTTTGAATTTAAAAGATTGCAGTTCCGAATCAAGGTTTGTTTCGCGATGTCTTAAGGCACAGGGAAAGACTCTGAAATTTGCTGGAGTTGATTTGCGGCAAGACTGTTTCTCCGTTGGCCAATTTTATGTGGCTTACTCACGTGTTAGCTCTCCAACTGGCCTGGTTGTTTTAGTGCCCGCTTCCGAATTAGTGAAAAACATTGTACGAGTAGGATCGAGAAATACTGTGAACTAGGATCGTTTATTCTCGTTCCAGCGTCGTTGGCAGGATCACCAGCTTCTTGGTAGGTCTTCTGAGCACCCCTTTGTTAGTGCGCACGTCGACTGCTCGTATTTCGCCGTCTGGACCAGGATAAGTAGCCACTATGACTCCACGTGGTCAGGAGTTCCGAGGCAAGGTCCCGTCCGCTATCAAAACGAGGTCGTTCATTTTGATGGCTCCACGTGCGCGAGGCTCCCGTCGGTGTTGTAACTCAGGGAGGTACTCTCGTACCCAGCGCGCCCAAAACATATCTGCAAGTCGCTGACTTGTACTCCATTCCTTCCGGCCAGCTGTGTCCTTTGACAACCTAGACCACATACGTATAATTGACAGTATGTATCTTAACATTGTTAATGCATTGTGTAAGGCCGCTTCTGAGAGTCACACGATTGTTAAACTGAGAAGAAAACAACCGGTGATCGGATGGAACAAGCATGTGCGTGACGCTCACGGGGTAGCTCGGTGTGCATTTATGGAATGGGTACTGTGGGGTAAACCGAGTGAAGGGCGTGTTTGGGAGGAGATGCGGGAGAGTCGTAGAATGTTTAAGTCACGCCTTAAGTGGTGCCAAAATAATAAGGAGCAGATAAGGATGGATATCCTTGCTTCTCACCATTCGAAGCATGACTTTCGTAACTTCTGGAAAACAACTAGTAGGCTAAATAATAAGCCGGGCTTACCCGTGAGCGTCAACGGTGTGAGTGAACCAAAATGTATTGCGGACATATTTAGGGATCACTTTATGGTGAAGTCGCCGTTGGGACCTTCACGGTCATTCAGTGTTGAAGGGTCACATGGACAGGAGATAAACACCAGATTCACGGCAAAGGGTGTTCGGGGAGTTATAAACTCAATGTCGCGTGGAAAGTCTCCTGGCCATGACAGCCTGAGCATTGAGCATTTAAAGCATGCCGGCGTCCACCTGCCCAGAGTTCTTACCATGTTATATACATTTTGTATAGGACATGCGTACTTACCAGCAGAGATGATGAGGACCGTGGTGGTACCAATTGTGAAGAGTAAAACCGGTGACCTAACTGACACGACCAACTACAGGCCAATCTCTCTAGCCACAGTGCTTGCTAAGGTTCTTGACGGTTTGCTTAATGCACAGCTTGACCGGTATGTGAACACTCATGACAATCAATTTGGTTTTAAGCCAGGACTGTCTACTGAGGCAGCTATCTTGTGTTTGAAGCAAACTGTCAAGTATTACTCGGATAGGAGCACACCTATTTATGCCTGTTTTCTCGACCTCTCGAGGGCATTCGACCTGGTTAACTATGACATCTTATGGCAAAAATTAAATAACATCTCAATGCCTCTCGAACTGTTAGATATTTTTAAGTACTGGTATCTTAACCAGGTCAACGTCGTTCGATGGTCGAGTGCTCTGTCGGAACCGTACAGTTTGGAATGCGGGGTGAGGCAGGGAGGGCTGACCTCACCGAAGCTCTTCAACCTGTACGTGAACGCATTGATAGAGGAGCTCAGCAGCACCCGTGTCGGCTGCCATATTGACAGTGTTTGTGTCAACAATATTAGCTACGCGGACGACATGGTGCTGCTGAGCGCCTCGGTGTGTGGTCTGCCCAGGTTGCTAGGCATCTGCGAGCGGTACGCGCTGGATCATGGTTTGCTCTATAACGCAAAGAAGAGTGAATGCATGGTCTTTTGGGCCAGGGGTCGGAGCTGCCCGGATACTGTTCCACCTATTAGATTAAACGGTGTCAAGTTAAAAAGAGTTCAACAGTTTAAATATCTAGGGCATATCGTGACCTCTGACCTGAGGGACGATGCGGACATCGATAGGGAGCGGAGGGCGTTGTCTGTGAGGGCCAATATGATCGCCCGCAGGTTTGTTCGTTGCTCGGGGGCCGTCAAAATAACTCTTTTCAGAGCGTTTTGTACGTCCCTTTACACAGCCAGCCTGTGGGGCTCATATACCCAGAAGCAGTACAACGCTCTCCGTATTCAGTATAATAATGCGTTCAGGGTGTTGTTGGGGTTGCCACAGCACTGCAGCGCGTCGGGGATGTTCGCTGACGCCCGTGTGGACTGCTTCTACACGACGATGCGAAAGCGGTGCACATCTCTAGGGCGCAGGCTCCGGACCACCTCCAACACCATCCTGAGCGTATTTGCGAACAGGTTTGATTGTCAGTACATTAATCATTGTTATATGATTAATGTAATGACAAACAAACAAATGACTCAGAGGCAGGCGTTTTATTAATTATTTTAATTTAAATTTTGACATGCTAATTTTATTTATATAATGTACTGAATTAATTAACAATTTTTTTTTTTTTATATCTTTATATTGATTATAATTTTGTCTAGCGTTATGGCCTATGGGCTGAAATAAATGATTTTTTAATTTGAAATTTTTTGAATTTTTGCGGTAAACGTTCCAGGCAGAGGAACTCTTGACGGGCCGCCCAGTAGGAAGTGATTAGGTGTGAGTGCTTCGTTGTCTTCTGCAGCGGTCGACACGTGAGTGAGAGGGCGGCTGTTTACCGTGTTTTCGACTTCTACAAGTAGCGTAGTGAGTACTTCTTCCTTGGGTGCGCGCTCATGGAGTGTGACGTGCAGGGCAGTCTTCACGCTCCTCACCATTCGTTCCCAAGCTCCACCCATAAACGGAGCGCTGGGTGGGATATAGCGCCACTTGATAAAATTAATCGACGCTTCTTCATACATAGCCTCTTTCACAGCCTTTCTCATTTCTTGATCAGCGCCACGCAGGTTTGTCCCTTGATCCGACCAGAGTTCTGTTCCTTTCTTCTTGTCTGTATATGTGATCCGCGGTTCGAAGGACCATGAATGTGAGCCCCTTCGTTGACTCACAACTAAACTGGGCGGATGCTGGTCGATGAATGAAACAGAAGAATGTGTTGATCCAAGAGAGTGCTACCTTTATTCGCTATTTACTGTAGCGGAGCTAGAGCTGACCTGACTCGTTGACGTGTACTGATGAACTATTAAACTGTATTTTTTTTATTTAGGGCATCTCGCAATTAACCTCTGAGGAGGTCGTAGCTGCTTAACCGGACTTTCCTGTGGCTGCCTTAAGCTTCTACACTTAAAGCCTCCAGCCAGGGGCATAAACTATTCTAATTAAAACTAGGCGAACGCTCGCTAAGGGCACCCCCTGTGGGGTACGGACCTCGGCTTAGGGCGTCGCTGGGGGGAGGACAGCAAGATGGGACGACAGGCTGGATCAAACATAGATTATTATTATTCGGGGAATTTAAGACTACGGGCTCAGCTTCGACGCGGGCTGGCGCATCGTCGAGCAAGGGTCGGGGAGGAGTATCATTTACTCGGGAGGGACGCGGTCGCGGACCTCTGCGGCGAGGTCGGAACGTGTGTCGGTGTGTGTGTTTCTTTAATTAAACTATGGGTTTTTTTTATTTTTTATTTTTTTTTTTTATGTAGGGCATCTCGTAGCTGACCACTGAGGTCATGACTACTCAACCGGACAATCCTGTGGCTGCCTTAAGCTTCTACACTCAAAGCCTCCAGCCAGGGGCAAAAACTATGCTAATTAAAACTAGGCGAACGCTCGCTAAGGGCACCCCCTGTGGGGTACGAACCTCGGCTTAGGGCGTTCGCTGGGGGAAGGACAGCAAGAGGGACAGGCTGGATCAATGATATATTATTATTATTAATCGGGGAATTTAAAGCTACAGGCTCAGCATCATCGACGCGGGCTGGCGCATCGTCGAGCAAGGGTCGGGGGGGAGTATCATTTACTCGGGAGGGTCGCGATCGCGGACCTCGGCGGCGAGGTCGGAAAGTGTGTCGGTGTGTGTGTTTTCTAACTGTACTGGTTTCCCTATTGCTCTCCTGGAGGAGGGTTATGGGGTCGTCTGGGTCGGAAAGGATTTGCCTCGGGCGGCGGACTGTACTGATTTGACTCGGGAGATAATTGGCGGCCTCGACAACCAGAGGGTTGCGATGGGTGGCGGCGGAATCAAAGAAACGCTTGGAATTGCGTTTTAGAAACTGGTGGATTGTGGGGAGTCTAAGGTCGAGGTGGAGGGTCTCGTTCCTACAGAACCAAGGGGCTCCCGTGGCCTTACGAAGGAATCTGTTCTGTATTACCTGCAATCTATGGATTTGACGGGGTTTAGCTTGGGCGAATACGGCGCCCGCATAGGTCAGAATGGGGCGAATGCACGTTGTGTAGATTCGCAATTTGCACCTAAGTGACATTTTGCTACGTGCATTTAACATGGAGTGGAGTCTTCCGAGAGCGAAAGCGGCCCGCGCGCGGGCCTGCTTTATGTGGTCTGCGAAAGTGAGGTGTTGGTCGAGGACCACACCTAGATACTTGGCTCGCTTCTCCCAAGGGATCGGCTTGCCGAGCATGGTGATGGGTCTGGGCAAGGGGGGTCTGTATCGAGCCAGTAGTTTGGAAAAGATGACTGCTTGGCTTTTGTCGGGGTTGACTTCGATCCTCCATTTCCTAAACCAAGTGCCAAGGTTATTGACTGCGGTTTGGAGAATGCGGGCTATCGAGTCGGGTCCAGCGCCCTTGTAGTAAATGGCCGTATCGTCTGCGAACAGAGCCAACTGTGCCTTTTTACTCTTCGGGATGTCGCTGGTGAATAGAGTGAATATGAGGGGGGCAAGCACAGAGCCCTGAGGGACGCCTGCGCGGATGGGACGGGGAGAGGATATTGCGCCTTCGATGCGATAGCGGAATGTGCGATTCAACAAAAAGTCTCGTAAGATGAGCACGAGACGATCTGGCACACCGAGTTGGTACAGCTTGTATATTAAGCCGTTGTGCCAGACTTTGTCAAACGCTTTCGCTATATCGAAGAATACTGCACCGGTATACAAACCACGCTGGAAGCCAGCGCTTATGTGTTCGATTATCCGGTGGGCCTGATGCACGCTAGAGTGCTGGGTGCGGAACCCAAACTGTTCGTTGGGGATGAGGCCCTTTGTCTCGGCGTAGTCTCTGAGACGCTTATAAATAAGCCTCTCGTAGACCTTGCCGAGGACTTTGAGCAGACTGATGGGGCGGTAACTCGAAGGCTCGGTTTTGGGTTTGCCGGGCTTCGGGATACCGATGACGGTGGCGTCTTTCCACACTTGTGGGAAGAAATTGTTGCTTAAGGCACCATTGAAGATGGTGGTCAGTAGCATTATCAGGTGGGCAGGGAATAGCTGAATCACCCTATTAGTGATTCCATCAGAGCCGGGAGCTTTACGGACTTTAAGACCCTTGATAATGTCGTGCACTTCGTCCGGTGTGACGGGGGGCAGAGGACTTTCAGGGTCTTCAACGGGAGGGAGAGAGGCTCTACGTTCGACTTCGGCGTCTACCTCTAGGAGGTGAGCTTGGTCTACTGGTAGAGTGCTGGGTGAGCATTGCGCTTCTAGACTATCGGCTAGGCATTCAGCCTTGTCGATGTCGTCGAAGGCTACGGTCTTGTCGGGGCGGACTAGGGGTGGTGTGGAAGCGACTTGCTGGGACTTGAGTTTCCTCTGAAGTTCCCAGAAGGCTAGGTGGTTCGGCTCTAGGTCGCTCAGCATCTTGTCCCAGCTCGCGTCACGCAGCTCCTGTATGCGTGTCTTTACAGATCTCTGTAAATAGCGCATATGGACTTTGTTAGCGTGGCAGGGAAAGTTGCTGTATGCACGAATGGCTGCGTTCTTCTCAGTCAATAGGTCACGCACATCGTCAGGTAGTTTCCAGCGGGGGTCTTCCCCCACTGGGACTTCCTTTGAGCAGTCGCTCACGACGGATTGTACGTGATCAGTGAGTGAGTCGATCGCGGCCGTTGTTGCTGCGATAGAGTCGAATTGGTCGGGGATAGAGTCCAATTGGGGGGACGTGTTGGATTTTAGCTGGGTGCTTACTTTCCTCCAGTCCGTTACCCTTTTGGTGGTCGGGGGGCGGTTGGGGTCGGGGAGACCTATGCGGGGGTCTAGTTTTAGTATTACTGGACGGTGGTCAGAGTTAAGCTCGTCCACCGTCTCTATCGAATCTAGTTTTAGATTGACGTTCTGAAGGATCGCCACGTCTAGTACGTCTGGGGTGTAGCCTACTATATAGGGATAGTGGGTATTATTCATCGGGGCGATGATGTCGATGCTAAGGGAGTTTGTGAGGTCGAACAAGTGTCGGCCTCTTATGTTGGATCTAGAACTATTCCAGGAGGGATGTTTGGAGTTGAGGTCGCCCGCTATGATAACGGAGTCGCTCAGGGCTAATAGGGATGTGAGATCGTTTTTAATGGGTTGAAAATCCTCTGCACCGGTTGCAGGAGTTATGTAGGCTGATACTATTATGATCGGCTGATGGCCTGTCATGCCTAGGCGGCAGACTGAGACTTCTAGTCGTGAAAGGGGAGGAGGGTCTATAGGCATACAGTACAGATCCTTTTTATAATATATTAGGGTGCCACCCTTGTGACAGTGAACCCTGTCATTGCGAACTATACGATAGTTCGCTATGCCAGGGTCACGGTTACAGGGTTTGAGAAATGTTTCCTGAACGAGGAGGATGTCAATTTGATGGGTGCGGAGGAAGTCCGCGATCTCATCGCGTTGACCACGAATGCCATCGGCATTGAAAAAACCTAACTTGAGGGATCGGGGTTTGAACCTAGCTATAACGGTGTTAGACATTATGGGTCCTTTGCGCGGCGGAGGACATCAGGGCGTGCGTAATGTCGGGATACGCTTTCCATATAGCCTGGATCCTAGGGAGATCGTAGGCGTTTTGAGCGGCTGTAAGCTCGTTAGCCATTTTGTGAGCGCGAGGGGACAGGAATGTCATGTACGCGGATCTGATTACGTCGTAAGGCGAGTTGGGGGTGGCCACGGGAGTGTTCGTGGGTTGGGGTTGGGTTTGGGGACGCGGTGCTAAAGGAGCAGGTGCGGGTTTGTTTTGGGGCGCGGGGGCGTGCATAAGGGACATTAGGGGCACGGGGGCGCGAGTACGGGGGTCCATTTGACGGGGGGTGGTGGTGGGTGGGGGAGGGGGAGGGGGTTGGAAGTAACCCAGGGCAGGAAAAGCCTGCTGGTGATGGAGATAGTTCCAGGGACTAGGCCTCTGGGGGCTTAGTCTCTCGGGCATCTGGGACGAGGGGATCTTATACGAGATCGGGGCTTCCCTCTGCTGGCGGGCGTCGAAGCGCTTGGCCAGTTTGGGAGAAGAAGACTTGGGGGCTTTCGGGCAGCCGCGGTAGTTAGCCGGGTGACCTACTTGCCCGCATAGTACGCAACTAGGTGGGTCGGGACAAAGGCTACGGTCCTTGGGACGGGTGCAGTCGGAAGTGCCGTGCTCACCCAGGCACTTGACGCACCTGGGCTTAGCGTGGCAGTTCCGCTGCGAGTGCCCGTATAGCTGGCAATTATGACATTGCCCTACGGCGCCAGTTTTCCATGGCTTTTCGATGGAGAAGCCCGTGAGAGAGCACAGGGACTTCAGCTGAAAGATGGGGTGATGCCCCTCGACGGGGGTGCATACGACGAGTATCATGTCGTATGCTTCCTCGCGTTTTGCGCGGTGCATACGGTGGACCTCGTCTACCGGGACGTTTTGCGACTGAAGGTCGGCTAGAATGTCGGAGGGGGCAATTTCCTTTGGGATCCGTTTGATCACCACTCGGAATTGACGTTCCTCTGAGAGAGTGTACGTGTGGAATGACACACGTCGCTCTCTCAGAAGCTTAACTAAGTCCCTATAATCGCGGGAGGTTGGGGTCTGGACTTTAATACCCTGTTGGGTACTACGGGCGCTAGTGTATGCGATCCTTTGATCGCAACACCATTTGGAGATGTCCGTCCACTTAGCCTTGTCCTGAATGAACACGGGTGGTGGCGGAGAGACCTTCTTAGGGTCAGAAGTAGGTGGGGTGGGGGCAACCTGCGAGGAGGGTGACGCGGTCGGGCGGGGGGTGAGAGAGAGGGAAACCTGCGAAGAGGTTGACGCGATCGGGCGGGGGGCGGGGGAGGGGGTAGCTACGGGGGTGCAAGTAGCGGGTAGGGTTGGGGATGACGGGGAGAGCGCGAAGGTGTCCTTATCCTCGAAGGCTACGACCTTATTGGCCTGGGTGGAGGATTGCTTCCTGTTCTTCCGTTTCTTCCCTTTGCCGTTGACGGGGACTACAGTGGTGTAGTCATCGTCTTCGGAGTGGGACGGAACGGAAGGACCGGAGAGGATTTCCTCTAAGTCGGACGAGGTGTAGGGGGATTGGGGGCGCTTTGAAGAAGCGGCTGTCGGGGCGCTAGTGTCCATATACTCAGGCGGACTGAGCGGACTTTCTAGTTCTACTGCTGGGAGCGAGCTCTCCAGCGCGTCACTGAATTCAGTGACGCTGGGGACTGAGGGTCCCAGAAGGGTTTGTCGTAAAGCGACAAACCGGGGTTGCCATTTGGCTCTACGGGCGGGGACGACATCATTTATGATGTCCTCGAAGAAGTCGAGGAGCGTCGTGAGGCGAGCGTCCTCCATTATCGGGGGGGATTAAAAAATATGAGAGGGAATTTTCCCTATTTCTCCTAACAATCTAACTCTAACTCCCCGGGCGGATTTGCCGGGGATGTGTAAAACCCTCCCTGTCGGGTATAGACAGGGAGGTTGAGTACCTAGGGTGAGCCCTAAGCTTGCTTTTGCCCGTTGCCTATCTTAATGTGCAACGGGGTCCTAACCAGTCTAGTGTGCCGGGTGTAGACACACCCGATCGACACTAGGTGTGTCGCTGTGAAGGGAAAACTGTCACCAATGTCGACTAGGAGATCCCCCAAGGCCGAACACTGGGACCCGTCCAACTGACTGCCTAGCCCTGATGGGGTTCGGCGGGTGTAGTCGGGGCAACACCCTCTCGGTTTCGTTGGCACCGTATAGGTTTCCACCGAGAACCACGAAACTGTGGATTTTCCCAGAAGGGGTCAAAAAGTCGCGACGAATACGTTTTGAAACAACTCTGATATAGAAATATTTATTAATTGTGTCTTGAAAAAGACAGCAATTAATAGGTCGGAGGTAGTCGGGTGACTACGGAGCTCGTCGCAGGGGGCGACGAATCTTGGCAGGTAGGCTGGTTCCACGAACAACACAGTAGCGCACGACCGTCCGCAACCGATGTGATTAAACTATGGGCTAGACACGCTCCTTTTATACAACAAATTACGGTACGCACACAGGCGCATTACACAAACACCAACAACAGCGCCTTCTATTGGTCGTAAAATAAGGGTAGTGGGCTCGTCGGCTGAGGCGGCATTGTTTGGCGATCCGGCCGGAGAATTGCAGGCGGGTTTATCCCGAGCGCAATGCGACCGGGGGTGTGAGAACTGCAGGCGGGTTTATCCCGAGTGCTATTCCCACAGGTACAGGCAATGCTGGCGTGGTCTTTACCATCCGCTGTTCCTAACTCTACAAATTTACTAACATTAATATTTACACAAATCTACGATTATTCCTAACTACTTATAAATAACTACGATTCTATACACAACTATGATTCTATAGTCGCGAACATTTTGTTTGTATGCATGTTCCGGTTTGCACAAAAACGGATGAACGGATTTGGATGATATTTGGCACACAGATAGTTTATAACCTGGATTAACCTATAGGTTATTTTTTAATCCAGGTAGTAGGTACGTTCCCGTTGGATATTTTTCGACATCCACGCGGGCGAAGCCGCGGGCTAAAGCTAGTATATTCTATGGGGATTCCTATTTGCTAATAGGATCTCAAAGGGGTATTTTTTTTTTCAAAAACTTATAATAATTTAAGAAATGAAGACAAATGTGCCCATTCTACTCTACTCACTCAAAATATAGGTACCTATAATATTATGTTAATATTTTGGGGAATATTTATGTGTTATGACGCGAAAGGTCATCATTATCAATCTCGAGCGACCCATTGGTAACTATGACCTTTGCTGCTTTATCTACACATACTTAAAGCTTATCAGACTCGCTCAGATCCAGATCAATAGGTCATGTAGATGTAACGTTCAATATAAATAGCCTGTGAATAGATAAGCTGTCTCATTTGTCCAGTAGGCACCGCACCAGCGTCTCTGAAGTATAAAAAACGTTATAATTTAATAAATATGCCTGCCCAAAGGAACTATGTATGGAATGACTACCTACCTATGTTTGCTTCTCAAGGCAGTCTGTTTATGATTTTGTCTCTAGTTTTAGGAAAATAACGAGTAACTCGTAAGTATAAATAAAGCAGGGGGGGCCTACCACCACCTCTAAAGCAGTATTATTTCATATTACTTACACTATCACATTTAGTGTGGTGACGAGATAAAGCTCTACAGGACGTATAACTCCAAACGGCTCAGGTCATGGTCTATCCATATGCCAAATTTCATCCAAATCTGTTCAGTCGTTTTAGCGTGAAAGCGTAACAAACAAAATCACTTCCGCATTTATAATATTAGATTACGTAGGATAGTTAGGATAATGATCCTTTGAATAATGCGGACGTATATTTTAGATTTTTTGTAATACTTAAAAACTAAGTGTGTTCGATAGGGCGGGGCAGTAGTCGACCATTTAGTGATACTTACATTTTAATGTTAAAATATACTGCCATTTAGTAAATTATGTGTACTAGTATTGACTTTTGTATAAAAAATCATAAGAATTGTAAAAAAATATGTCCGATTCAGAGTAGTGCCAGCATTGAAAGCAAGAGGCATTAATCTGTGCGGTTATTTCCTCAAAAGACCATTTCAGACACCTATCTACATGGTATTCACATGTTCTGACCAAGATTATGTCTGGACTTTAAGAGAGGCTGTGACCTCAGTTTGTTTCGGCCTTTCTTCTCTGAGTAATATAGATTGTATGTAGTTTTAAATGATAGATTGTATACAGAATAAATATTAAAGATTTATTTTAGTAAAAATGTGGTTACATATTATATAAATCAAAATAGTCGTTAGTCGATATCGGTATTTTTATTCGATAACATAATCCCTACTCAGAGTGGGCGCGACGCCTGTCGACATATCCGTAGCAAAATAACATGCATTACATAATTCTACTCATCACGTTTGCAGGCACTTTGTATTCCCTCCTAAACTTGTCACAACCTGGGTATATTGTGTTAGTATTGGAACTTTAACAACGATGCTAAAACACATCAAATATTATACGGCGTCATTGTTATTTCGACAAAAAAATAATAATTTTATAAGTATAATGTCCATCGAGGTATAAATCTCGATAATAATATCATATTACATTTTCACCTGACTTTTTGAAAATAATGTTAAGTTCAATAAAGTCAGTAGGTAGGTATTATTCAGAATAATCAATAACCATTATTATAATATTAAATTATCCTAGTGGGGTTTTCCAAAGTATACCAGAGTCGGCTTTTGCACACGCCTTTATCCGAATATTTTAAAATACATTATCTATCCTCAACCCACAAATTATTATTTTTAAACATTTAATGTTTTAATTTAACAAGCTCGTGTTTTACTTTCTAATTTTACATTAATTGTGATATTATAATATACAAACGTGTTTATGTGAACCAAAATAGACTTTAATGTAAGTAAAATATCTGTGCTCAACTAATATATTTTCCTCTACTACTATATAATACAGATATTTTCCTCTTCTAATCAAAACACACAAATCATGTATAACCAGCTCGATTTTGTTGTCACCGTCTTTATTTACGTACAATCATACATAATATACTATAATATAGCAGTGCCATCTACCGGTGTAGAACTATAAACCTACTATCCGTGTACCAACATATTTATCAATATAATACTATATTCAATAAAAAAACAATATACTTAATTCAAATTACTGGAAACTTGTAATAAATAAAGTAAAGTATAAAGTCCGCAGTACCTATACGGCGCCGAAGGCGGCTTCGATTTATCGCCATTCAACCGAAAGACGTCCTTTGCTGCACATACGCCTTGATAGCTCTTATCAATCAATAGGGAAGATTACTTTTAATTAATTCCATCTAGATGTCGCTAAAAGTTTGTTACACTAGAACTGTCACTCTCTTTAGAAATGGCATGTGTTTATGTTTATATGCAAATAGGTGTCCTTACATAAATGCTTACAACTCGCTTGCTTACCTCTTATTTCAACTCCGCCTTACACGGTAGAAAATCAACAAAAAAAGACTTCACATAATAATAATAATAATACGCAGCAGGCCTTATATACTATTTTATAATCCAGTTCTTTTGACAAGTAACAACCATATGGCGCCCTCTGCTCGACAAGCTTTCAGTAATCTCCCCCATTATTCCGGTAATAATATTACAGACGAATGATCCGTGAAATAATTCGAGCCAAAGTAAAAATATACATCAACTAAAAAAATAGAAGACAAATTCCAAACATTTCATTCATCGGTCAACGAACATCATTTGTTTAGTACCTATTTATTCATTCAACACAATACACCACAAATATGCAATCTCATGCAAATATAAAAGTGTGAATTTAAGGAGAGTAAAGATGACTTTATGACTAAGTCTGAATCTACTTCTTCTTCTTCGATTCAGATATTGCTTATATTATACTTCCATTCAAAAATATTCATTCTTTCTATATTCCAGTCATTCTCGGTAAAATTACTTTAACAATATAAACTTATAAAATTCTATGCCTAAGTATAGCAAATTCTTTCGCTATCGCACCATATCGCATCGAGCGATAACCACGCACCATCGCATAAGACTCCGCAGTATTAACAATTAGCCCATAGCAACTAGAAAACAACATTAAATCTCAGTATAGTACGTCGGCCTGTTGATCTTCAGCAAACTGAACACGTTGGGGAACACGTAGGTAGTGTTGAAACCTATCATACCGTAGGTAAAGTATTTATAACTAAGTTCGACTATTATTTTGTTTTTGTTGTCTAAGCTATTTTCGGAATTTCTGAGTTCGTTTTTGTCTTTCCCGAGGAGGGCACAGACGAAGGCGTATGACACAGATTTGCCGATGGCTCTGGTGGCGAGTACTCCGCAGAAACCTAGTATGGTTCTGAAAATGGTGCAGCCCAGCATCTCTATGGAGGGCCATATGATCTCGTAAGGCGGGTCGAGCGGGCTGGCCACCATGTTGCCGAGCTGGTAATTGGTCCAGGAGCCGAACAGGATGCCCGCACACACGCTCACTATCATCGTTGTGTCACCTCTGGAAATTGAAAAACATATTTTACTTATCGTCATCAAAAGCCCAGTTCAAGGACGATCTTGAGGTAATGCTATAATCATTAAGCTGAACAGTGAGTATTTGCTTCTTTTTATCCGCTTTGGCAACTGCGCCGATGTCGACTATTCTGCCAGCGTCATGTGGTGACGGCAGCGCAGCGAGGTGAGCTGTCGAGCTTAGCACTTTGTGGTAAATTTTAGCTGCTAAATGGAAAACACAGTTTCTTGTTAGCTAGCATGGATTATAGTAGATAAGTATCGCAAAACAGTTGAGAACTGTGCTTTTGAGAAATTTTTGAGATACTCGTAGCTTCTTAGACCAGTTCAGGTTGGGGCTGATGATATTTAACACAGACGGAGGGATTGAATATTAGCAATAGACCGCTTCAGGCTAAAGATGAAGCAAATACCTAGCTCGAATTTTTCAAGCGAATTATTTAATACTTTGTTTATCGGTTTTGAGATGTGAAATTGATCATTTTAAACGAATTATTCGCTTCAAACGCAGGTGCGGTCTTATTTCACACAATTTTATTTTTGTATTGTATGCTTCATAAATTAGGATAAGCTACCATTGGAGCAGTCTTTAGGATCGACAAGTTTAATTCAGCATAACATCACGAGTCAAAATAACCAATGAAGTTGGGTATTGCGTATTTGAACATTGCATGTGTGCGTAAAATGCAGTGGAGGCACAATTTGAATTATGATTATCAATACAATTCAAATAATTTATTATTTCTAAAAAAGCTGTCAACTAAAGCAAAACAATCAAAAAGAGGTCTTGTTTTTATCTGCCTTTACTGACCTACTTCTGGGCAAATAAGAATGACACAGCTATTGATAGATCATGAATTATAGTTGCAATTCAAAGTAAACCAAACGAATTATTCATATATTATATTAGTGATAAATTAAATAGCTTAAGTTTACAGTTTGTATTCACGGAATAAGACAAAAACTAAATGGATAAAATATTTTTTCACACCACCTGCTCGACAATGTTAAATTATACATGTCATGCAAACCTAACCAAAAGTAAGTTATTTAAGACCTGGGAGGGGGTTAACGCTAGAATCCTTCGTTTTGCTCGGGATTCAATACGGCGCCCGCTACATAAGAAACTACTTTATCCCCTTAGTGCATACTCTACTATTAGATGCATCATTAATATGTACGTAATGCATTAATTCCCGGATAAAGCAGTGAATACAAACATTTTTTGATATGTTTACAGAGTGAGTAATTCAATGTGAATCTAAATAATACCGTGATTCATTTGTGAACACCCTCTGCATGACTCATGATAGCGAGATAGTCAAATAGATGACACGGATTAGATAACAGGTACTTATATCTATTATGTATATAAGTCATTGTTTGTATTGTATGGGAAATACATACATTGGCAAAGAGTTTCTTAATCCTGTACTATTAAATGAGCAATATTTGTTTAAATATTTATATTTTATACATATTTGTAGTCACGTTCTTGAAAACGTGTCTAACGATTTCGATAAAAGTTGCAATATAGGTGTTTATGAGGTCCAAAAATCGATGTATCTAGGTCTCATATCTGGGAAAATTCGTTTTCTCCGTATTTTCACCCGAGCAGAGCTCGGTCGTCCAAAGTTTAGAACAAGATGGCTACCTTCTACCTTAAAATAAAGGCATGGCAGCATGGAATAAGTAAGTACCTACTATCATGGCAGCATAGAATTAGTATTAACTTTCCTATACCATGAAATGAGCATTCTCTATTTTCACCAGAGCAGAGCTCGGTTGCCCAGGTACTAAGTAGGTAATTACAAGGAAGTAAACTTTATCAAACCACATCTTTAAGTGATGGTATTTGCGTTTTAGTATCATTGCTTTCTGTGGGACATTACAAAAAATAAAACTATAACCTAGCAAGAGTGGCTGGCTGACTTGGGCAACTATCTAACTGACTGGCTAATATTTGATTTATGGCATGATCTAATTAGATAGAGATAAAAATATACGCGTCGACTTGAGAGCCTCCTACTTATTTTCATCGGTTAACAAGAAGAATACAACGTACCTTGTAGGCGTCCACTTATCCGCATTGGGATGGTACACGATGACAAGGATCGAGGCTGCGATGACGAGGAACGGCGACAGTTGTGACGTCAGCAGGAAGCCATCCAACCAGTCCACCAGCGGGATGAGCACGGACACCAGCGCGGTGGCTAGTAGCAGGCCGGCTGCTATGTCCTGGAATTATTACATGGAGACTATATTGATAACTAGCTGCACCCCGCGGTTTCACCCGCATAAGTCTCGATCCCATGGGAATATCACAATAAAAAGTATCCTATGTCCATCTCCAAGGACCTTTTTGTCTATTAGATCAAACCTTGGGGCCTTTTTATCATCCAATGCCTTGATTGAGAGCTACCTATTAATGCGATCGTTTTCCTGACAACTATTTTCAATAGTATGCTCAGGGTTGGATACTATCCATTGTTTTGGAAAGTACCACAAATCATCATGATATACAAGCCAGGAAAGCCGCCTCACGAAGTGACGTCCTATAGTTTGCTGTCTGAAGTCTCCAAACTCTTTGAGAAATTGTTGTTGCGCCAGCTTCTAAGTTCAATGTTAATAATTCCCGACCATCAATTTGGCTTAAGACCTAAACATGCCAGTGTGTTGCGTCATCAGAAATGCTCTAGAAACCAAAAAATACTGTTCCCTCAGTCTTCCTTGACGAACAACAGGATTTCGACAGAGTATGGCATATGGGACTATTATGTAAAATAAAATCACACTTGCCACACTGCTACTACAAAATCCTGGAATCTTATCTATCTGATAAATATTTTAGGTCAAGGAAGACGATAGCACCTCTAGTTTCCATAACATACTAGCAGGAGTACATCAGGGCTCTGTTCTTGGACCAGTATTGTACACTATCTTCACGACAGACCTATCCCAAATCCCTGGATTGACAATTACTACCTACGCAGATGACACCGCAGTCCATAGCAATTGCCCCAACAGAGCGTCGGAAAACCTACAGGAAAGTCTAGAGGAAATTCACAACTGGCTTTGCCTTTGCCTTGCCAAATGGAGGATACGAGCCAACACATCTAAATCGATCCAGGTCATCTATACGCTTAAACACCAGCAAATTCCCCGGCGAAACTTGGTCATAATCAACTCCCACAAAGTGACTGGGCCAGATCCATACTAAGGTATATAAGCCTAGGCAAGCCATATAAGGTACTAAGTCGCTGGTCCAGACCAGCGACTGACATGGAGGAAACATATAGAAACGAAAAGAGATCGACATTAG
The DNA here is from genome assembly GCA_916701695.1 of Agrochola macilenta. Taxonomy (NCBI): domain Eukaryota; kingdom Metazoa; phylum Arthropoda; class Insecta; order Lepidoptera; family Noctuidae; genus Agrochola; species Agrochola macilenta. The sequence continues at coordinate 24,130,289 of OU753556.1, forward strand.
GTACAAATAGATGTACTGCCTAGGCATTCGAAACTGTCCGTAGACAATAAGATCTTGATCTATAAGACCATACTAAAACCCATATGGACTAACGGCATTCAACTGTGGGGCCTCACGTGTAAGTAACTCCAATATAAACATGACACAGAAAACTCAGAACATCATCTTAAAACAGATGTCAATTGCACCATGGTTTATCAGGAACGCTGACGTTCACGAACACCTGAACATGAAAACAGTCAAGGAAGAAATAAGTTCATGTTCGCAAAAATACAAGTCCAGACTGGAGAGATACCCCAACCACTTGGCCGCTCAACTTACAATACCAGATTGTGTCAGCAAACTCAAAAGACGCAACATTCTACAATTAGATAACTTGTAGAGAGCTGCTTGACTAATAAGACTCTTATTAGTCAAACAGCTCTCTACAAGTTATCTTAAGAGAGTTGCTCCTGATGAGGAATAAATCTCCCCTGCCAGATCATCCTACAACTCATGTACTCATAGTTTTGTAAACTGATTGCAAGATAAGCAAAGAGAGAAGATGTCCATCTCCAGGTCATGGTCTACACATGTACCAAATTTCATCCAAATCCTTTCAGCCGTTTTATCGTGAAAGCGTAACAAACAAACTCACTTTCACATTTATAATATTACTAGCTTTTGCCAACGGCTTCGACCGCGTGCACGTCGGAAATTATCCCACGGGAGCGTACTACCGGGATAAAATATATCCTAATACACTATTCGATGTCATGGTGTACCCGTGTGCCAAAGGACATCATTAATTTCGTACCCAAAAATTAAAATGCCTGCCAGAAAAAAAAGATGCTGTTTTCTGGGAAATAACATGCTGAACATTTTTTACTATTACAACGAAAGTCTTCAATTAACCCCCTGCCTGCTATTTCAGTTTGAAAGTACCAACAATTTTGCCAACAATATTTTGGACAAACATTCGTTTGAAGACGCAAACATTTATTACCCATGGTAGAAATGGACATGAGCATTGAGCGTTAGGTATAATAAGGTATGATAAGTTCTAAATAAATAACGTGAAAAAGATTGAGGGAAATGTTTTTATTATACAATAGCAGGTAGCTAGGCCGTTGGAAAATCCGTTCCCAGAAGCTGTTTCATTTCGTCATACTCGAGGGTAAAACGCCACAGGCAGACACAGGTGGATTGAGGTGTGGTGATACTCTTCTTTAAAAAGGGTGACAATGCCCTGCTTAAGAATTATAGGCCCATCTCACTTCTGAGCCATGTGTACAAGCTGTTTTCAAGAGTCTTCACGAACCGTGTCGCGCGCAGGTTTGAAGATTTCCAGCCTCCCGAATAAGCCGGATTCCGTAAAGGCTTTAGCACCGTAGACCACATACATACGCTGCGGCAGGTTGTACAGAAGACCGAAGAGTATAACCTGCCTCTCTGCTTAGCGTTTGTGGACTACAAGATATAATTAGAAAGTTTGCAACAGCAGAAGTCAGACTTATTTGTTCTTTAATTTAAATAAATATAAAACTGTTGATATTAACATTATAATAAAATGTTTATTAATAAGTATATTATTAATAAACATTTTATTATATTAATTGTATTAATAGTAATATTGTCAAATTAATCAAAACAGCGAAATATTTGACATCTATTTGCGACATTGCCCACTTGCAGAATGCACGCTCTAATACTAGGTACGTCTTTTTCCGGTACATAATCTAGAATCTTCCTCAACCAAGAAAAAACCTGCAATGCATCATTTTCCAGGTTGTTGTGTAGATTTACCAACATTATACGTGTTGGGTGAAAACATGACTATTTCTTGTATGATTTTCCTTCCGCAATAATAGATCCAAGAAAAATATAATACTGTAATGCCTAACAATTCAAGCGTAAGACACTCAAATTGAATACTCACCTGTCTGTTGCCCTTCAAGAGAAAAGTTTAAATATGCATTAACAACTTACTATTTAGTTCGTAAATAATTCACAATCTTTCCGGTAGTATTTAAATAAATGACATTGTCTTATCTTAATTATTTTACTTTTTATGCAAGATGCAAATCATCAGAGTTGAGGACACAAAAAATAATCGACAGAACAAATCCCAACATTTAAGAAACACCGAAAAAAGTAAAATAATATCTTACCAACACACTATGCATCCCCAAATAAATCCTGCTGACACAGATAAGCGTGCACCACGAGACGGCGATGATCAGTCCCCAGTGAATGGGGTACTGGTACCTGTCCATGGTGTATAGCAGAACAGAGAACGGTATGGACACGCCGACCATGGCGTGTGTCGACGGCATCCCGTACTCCACCGCCCATTTCGTTTGCAGTTTCTTGACCGGGAACCCGGGACGAGGCCAGCGGATTATATCTTTGAAGCCTTGGCCTGGAATCAGAAACATCTTATTTCAATTAAGAAGCGAGATATGCATCGGGGTTCCCTACTTGAAATCGAATGACGTAAGATCGAATAATACTTGCTCGAAAATGTTAACTCCATAGTACTTGAAATCGATAAATTATGAGCGCGACAGTTCACTACCTCGATGCATCAAAATCTCGAATAACTATAAGCTCGAATGATCGGCAGCGCGAAGCCCATTATCTTGAAACATCATTTCTCGAATGACCATCTAATCGATTTACAGAATAGTTTTAAGGATTTTTATTGGAGTACAATTTATGGAAACAATATATTATATGCGTAGAAATATAAATCAACTATAATCATGAAAAATAATTATGGTAATTACAAATACCTACCTAATTCTTACCTATTTTACCAAACAGGTAGGAATTAGGTAAACTTATCTATATACGAAATATGGAATAAGTGTCAGTATTAAAAAAAAAAAACTTATGACATTAGGTATTTGTAACATCATTAGGGAGGCACTCCGGTATCACCGGATGCCGACCTACCTCTGTCGAGTGGTCGAGGCCTATTTGACGGACAGGGCCGTCATCTACCCCGGTCACCACGGAGAGTGGAACCGGCGAGAGATGTCGTGCGGTGTCCCACAGGGATCGGTCCTGGGGCCGCATCTGTGGGACATCGGCTACGACTGGGTGCTGCGCGCCGACCTCCCTAGCGGCGTCAGCGTAGTCTGCTACGCTGACGACACGCTGGTCCTGGTGCAGGGGAGGTCGCATGAGGCGGCGGCCGAACTAGCGACACGTTGGGTTGCGACAATCGTCGATAGGATCCGGCAACTGGGACTCGAGGTGGCCTTGCACAAGTCCGAGGCCATGTGTTTCTATGGTCCTCGGAACGCGCCACTGTCGGGTTCCCAGATAACGGCGGGAGGGGTTCACATCGGTGTCGAGTCGACGATGAAGTACCTGGGACTCGTCCTCGACAGCCGGTGGAACTTCGTGGAGCACTTCCGACGTTTGGCTCCCGAACTGCAGAGGGCTGGGGCTGCTTTGAAGCGGCTTCTGCCCAATCTAGGGGGTCCAAACGCCTCCTGCCGGAGGCTCTACGCGGGGATCGTGCGGTCCATGGCCCTTTACGGGGCACCGGTGTGGGCGCGTTCATTAAGGCTGCGACCAGCCCAGCGATTGAACGCGTCCCAAAGGGTCATGGCCATTAGGCTGGTCAGAGGATACCGCACGGTCTCCCGTGAGGCGGCGAGCCTCCTTGCCGGACTACCGCCATGGGATCTGGAGGCAAAAGTCCTCGCGCACATGTGGGAGTTGCGCGAGGAGGCGAAACGCCGGGGTGTAACTCCGCTGCCGCGAGAAATCACGGCCCAGCGGACAGAGCTCCGGCGGGATCTCATGGCGGCATGGAGAGTGCGATTGTCGCAACCCAGCGCTGGGCATGCCACAATTGCGGCGGTAAGGCCCCTCTTTGAGGAGTGGCTAGAGAGGCGCCACGGCGTCCTCATCTTCCGCCTGACGCAGGTCCTCACCGGACACGGTTGTTTCGGGAGGTTCTTGTTCAGGATAAAGCGGGAGGAAGCGCCCGGGTGTTACCATTGTATGGATCGCCCGGAGGACACGGTGGAGCATACGGTGGAGGTCTGCCCGGCTTGGGCGGGGCACCGCCGTGTCCTCACGGAGGCGATCGGCAGCGGCGATCTCTCGCGTCCGGCCCTGGTTCAGGCCATGGTCCGGAGCGAGAGTGCATGGGAAGCCGTCACTTCCTTCTGCGAAGCAGTAATGCTCGCGAAGGAGGAGGCGGAGCGCGCGAGGGAAATGCAAGATGCGCGCCCTCGCGCCCCTAGTCGCCGCAGGAGACGCCCCGGGCGTCGGGAGTCGCGAGCCGACTTCCGGCCACCGTAGGCGCGGGCTTGCGGATAATGGGCAATGGGTCGACGGCGCGTTGTGTTCCACGCGCGCCTCAAAGAGATGTCAGCACCAACTGACGGGGTCCGTAAGGGCCAATGCCTGCCAGGGTTGCGAGTTTGTCCGAAAGGGATATCGCGGCCCCGGCACACAGGCAACGGAAGGAACACGGGTGGGTTTTAGTCAGTAAAAGTCTGACACTCCCTCTCGCTCCGCCCAGAGCGGGAGGAGTCATTTGATGATTTCCAACCCAAAAAAAAAAAAAAAAAAGGTATTTGTAACATTATTTTATTATCATTATTTTTTTTAATAATTGCCATAATTATGTTTTTTAAATAATTATGGCAATTATGGCATAGATAAGTTTACCTAATTCCTACTTATTTAGTAAAATTACTGGGTATTTGTAATGCTATTTTATTACCATCATTATTTTTCATGATTATAGTTTATTTATATTTCTACGCTTATATTTTTTCAATAAATTGTACTCCTGTGTATTGTATTTTGTTGTGTAAGATAAAGAAAATCGAATAAATTATTCTGAATCACAGGCTTAGTTTAGAAGTCAAGGCTTTTCTATTAAATAATGAAATGAGAAATTATTGTGTTTCAATCTCAGATAAGTCGTCGTGTCGTAGTCGTCGTGTTCTATTCTAAGTCGGCGGAATAATCTGCGATTACAGATATGCTTTCTGCCACTAATTAACTTATATATATAATACGAGATTCAAACTTAAGCCCACAACATATGCTATCGCGATTATATTTAAAGTTTATTACAATCGAGTGTCAGATAAGTTATCTCATATGTTTTTGATAATCACACTTGTATTGTAGTAAATTATTAGAACATTATAATAAATATTATTACTGTATTACATCAACATGGGTCATTCATTACTACTGCATCAATCATGCATGATATTATCGTTATATATAATCTACTCAAATAATTAATTTTTAAGTAATTGAAAATATCATGTCTTCTATTTAATTTACCTTAGTAATAAACCTATTGTTGTCTTCTTTTTAAATGTTTGATGTTCAATTTACATCCATGGCCTGAAACACAAGTTTTTCATAAACCTAGATCAGGCAGGTCTACATTACAGTTAGAATTAAATTTTTCTCGATTGTAATTAATCTAAATCATTTAAAAAAAATTAAAAAAAATAGTTTATTTTGATATACTTATTTTTATTTTGTAAAAGTACCTATTAACATAGCATGATTTGATGTCTAGTGATAACAATTCTGTCATTTACTCACACATTCTTTATCTGCCTAACAGAACATTTGATAACTGAATGCCAAAGAAAAAAGGCCTAATCATTATCGTGTATTATCCTATTTAAAAATATTAAAATAAAATATCATTTATAACAGACTGAGTATTTTGTCCATATTTTTACCCGACTACGGCGAAGCAAAAAGGAGGGATATGATTTTGCAATGTATGTATGTTCATCTGTGCCCTTAAACCTTCTAAACTCCTTATTATAGTTTGAAAAATGAGGTATCGTTGGAAGCGTCTTGGTCGTCCGCTGGTTATAGGCCATGTGACGTCACATTAATTGAGCATGGCGTCCACTAGAGGACATCAAGAAATTAACTTAAAAAAGGATGAAATGTTGGGTTTCCAATAAAATGGCTTAACTAGCAAATTTCAAAAATATGTTTTAGTTTTTATGGGGTAATACCCCATAAAAACTAAAACCTAACTACAACAAAAAAGTCAACAAAAAGGTATAAACAAGTAATCGCAGACAGACAAATAAAAAGTCCTGTGTGTAAAAAACGTGTGACTCCATATTTTTTATTTGTCTGTCTGTGATGTCTTGTTTTGTAGTTGGGTTTTAGTTTTAATAACTTATATTTTAATTTGTCTATCTGTGATGTCTTGTTTATATAAATAGTTTTATAGTTGGCGTTTTTGTCGTAGTTGGGTTTTAGTTTTTATACCTTTGTTTTCATTACTAGCTATACTGTATCCTAAATATAATAATGCACTGAGAGTACTGCTGCGGCTGCCATGGCGTTGTAGCGTAATGGCTCCTACACACTATGCCGGCGGCATGGCCGCCAGCTTTTGTCATGCGGCACGTACCCCCGGCTTTTGCGCCTTCATTTCCTTTGCGATCCTTTGTGCGACAGGGCCGGGCGCGCCGCGGCTTGCCCGGCAGGGCCGGCGGCATAGTGTGTAGGACCTATAATATTAGGGATGTATGCGCATAATAAAATTGATAGTTTTGCCGCCATTATTAGAAAAAGATGTGCATCCCTGATGTCGCGTGTTCGCGGCAGAACCAACAGTATTCTCAGTGTGTTTGCAGGCCGGTGGGATTCGCCGATGTTGCTGAGGTGCACGCAGCTCACGCTGAGTTTTAATTTCAACTGTATGTTAATTCTGTGGCTGTACCTACTTACACTAAAATTGTTATTAACCCAAGGACTTTCTCAGAAAATAAAAGTATTCTATTCTATACAACATTTGCTTTTTCTACTTATGAATCCACAAAAACAGAAAGTATTTATTTGACTTTACTTGACTGCATAAAGATGCTGCATCATAGGCAATAGGCGTGTCACTTTATTAATTTTAATTGAGAATTTCCATGTAAGTACCTATCTGATTTATATCTGTCCCAAATTTATGAGTTTTAAAGTTCTTATTAAACAATACAATAGTGAGTCATTCAATACACAATAATTTCAATGCCATGTTACTAACTAAAATGGCCTTGTTTTGTATATATAGGTACTTAGTTTACACAAAAAAAATATCAATAGTAATCTAAAAGTGAATACCCTATACTAATCTTATTCCGAAAAAGTTAAGTAAAAAATGTAGTCACTATATTGTATAAATAATACATTTAATATTATATTGAATAAATCATATTGGAAAGAGCAAACCGACATTGCATAAAAAAAAAATTGTAACACACTATTAGAATAACATTTATGCAATATTTACTGATTTATTAAATTACTGATTTTAAAATTAAGTAATGGTCTTTTTTTTTTTTTTGGGTGGGAAATCAGCAAGTGACTCCTTTGGCGGAGCGAGAGGGAGTGTCAGACTTTTACTGACTAAAACCCATCCGTGTCCTTCCGTTGCCTGTGTGCCGGGGCCGCGATATCCCTTTCGGACAAACCCGCAACCCCAGCAGGCGTTGGTCCTTACGGACCCCGTCAGTTGGTGCTGACATCTCTTTGAGGCGCGCGTGGAACACAACGCGCCGTCGACCCGGGCCTGGTCCTAATCGGACGGCGAGCTACCCATTGCCCACCGTCCGCAAGCCCGCGCCTACGGTAGCCGGAAGTCGGCTCGCGACTCCCGACGCCCGGGGCGTCTCCTGCGGCGACTAGGGGCGCGAGGGCGCGCATCTTGCATTTCCCTCGCGCGTTCCGCCTCCTCCTTCGCGAGCATTACTGCTTCGCAGAAGGAAGTGACGGCTTCCCATGCACTCTCGCTCCGGACCATGGCCTGAACCAGGGCCGGACGCGAGAGATCGCCGCTGCAGATCGCCTCCGTGAGGACACGGCGGTGCCCCGCCCAAGCCGGACAGACCTCCACCGTATGCTCCACCGTGTCCTCCGGGCGATCCACACAATGGTAACACCCGGGCGCTTCCTCCCGCTTTATCCTGAACAGGAACCTCCCGAAACAACCGTGTCCGGTGAGGACCTGCGTCAGGCGGAAGGTGAGGACGCCGTGGCGCCTCTCTAGCCACTCCTCAAAGAGGGGACTTATCGCCGCAATTGTGGCGTGCCCAGCGCTGGGTTGCGACAATCGCACTCTCCATGCCGCCATGAGATCCCGCCGGAGCTCTGTCCGCTGTGCCGGGATTTCTCGCGGCAGCGGAGTTACACCCCGGCGTTTCGCCTCCTCGCACAACTCCCACATGTGCGCGAGGACTTTTGCCTCCAGATCCCATGGCGGTAGTCCGGCAAGGAGGGTCGCCGCCTCACAGGAGACCGTGCGGTATCCTCTGACCAGCCTAATGGCCATGACCCTTTGGGACGCGTTCAATCGTTGGGCTGGTCGCAGCCTTAATGAACGCGCCCACACCGGTGCCCCGTAAAGGGCCATGGACCGCACGATCCCCGCGTAGAGCCTCCGGCAGGAGGCGTTTGGACCCCCTAGATTGGGCAGAAGCCGCTTCAAAGCAGCCCCAGCCCTCTGCAGTTCGGGAGCCAAACGTCGGAAGTGCTCCACGAAGTTCCACCGGCTGTCGAGGACGAGTCCCAGGTACTTCATCGTCGACTCGACACCGATGTGAACCCCTCCCGCCGTTATCTGGGAACCCGACAGTGGCGCGTTCCGAGGACCATAGAAAGACATGGCCTCGGACTTGTGCAAGGCCACCTCGAGTCCCAGTTGCCGGATCCTATCGACGATTGTCGCAACCCAACGTGTCGCTAGTTCGGCCGCCGCCTCATGCGACCTCCCCTGCACCAGGACCAGCGTGTCGTCAGCGTAGCAGACTACGCTGACGCCGCTAGGGAGGTCGGCGCGCAGCACCCAGTCGTAGCCGATGTCCCACAGATGCGGCCCCAGGACCGATCCCTGTGGGACACCGCACGCATCTCTCGCCGGTTTCACTCTCCGTGGTGACCGGGGTAGATGACGGCCCTGTCCGTCAAATAGGCCTCGACCACTCGACAGAGGTAGGTCGGCATCCGGTGATACCGGAGTGCCTCCCTAATGCAACTCCAGGGCAGGGTATTGAACGCATTGGCGATGTCAAGAGACACCGCCAAGACCACCCCACCCCGGGCAACAGCATCCCCCGTCGTGAGGGCTCGAACGCGCATGATGGCATCCACCGTTGAGCGCCCCTTGCGGAAACCAAGCTGGCTGTCCGCCAAATCCGGCCCCACTCGCACCAGCTGCCCGACAAGGCGGTCTGCAATTACTCTTTCAAAGAGCTTGCCCACCTCGTCGAGCAGCACGATGGGCCGGTAAGCGGACGGAGAGTCCGCCGGGCGCCCCGGCTTCTTGATGAGGACCAGTTTCCCCGTCTTCTAACGAAGTGGGAACTGGCCCCTCTCCAAGCATGCGCTAAAGAGCCCTCGAAGTCGAGACCCGAGAGCCTCTAAGGCCAGAACCCAGGCTTTTCCAGGTAAGCCGTCGGGTCCTGGGGCGGTATTTTTGGCATTCAGCCTACGTACCGCCACTCTCAAATCTACCCCGGTCACCTCCGGAGATTCGTCGTCGTCGTCGTCACCTGTGTGGCCCGCATCGGGCACCGCAGGAGGCGGAGCCATGGGCGGGGGAGTATGTTCCCCTCGCGAAGGGAACAGAGCGCTCACCACGTCCTCCACGAGCTGGGGCCGGAGACTCTGCGTCAGCGGGGGAGCCCATGGGCGGAGCTTATCTCGCACCCATTTATATGGGCGTCCCCACGGGTCTCTGTTCAGAGTCTCCAGCGACTCCTCGCGGGCCAGTCGTCTGGCTCGCTCGATCCCCGCTCGGAGGGCGGTCTTCGCCGCTCTGTACCCGGCGTACAGCTCCGCCTCAATGGCTTCCGTATCCGGCGGGCGGATACGAAGCCTGCGGTGCCTGGCGTACAAGTGGCGCGCAGCAACGCACGCCGCGCGTAAAGCGGTCAGCTCACGCGACCACCAGTACACCTGGCGCTGAGCACGTCTGGGCTGGACCCGGGGCATTGCCACGTCACATATTTCGGACATGGCCTCCCGGAACCACTCCGCCTCGTCGTTGATGTCGGCAGGCCTGTCCGGTGATGACACCCAAGCCTGCACGATCGAGGCTTCCAGGAGGAGCTCCCAGTCCAGCTGCTTCAGCGCCCATCGCGGACCACTCGGGGTCTGTCTGACCGGCGTGCCCGAGGTCTGGGCGGAGACGTCAAACCGGATGTACCGGTGATCGGAATAGGTCTCCACCCCCTCCATGACGCGCCAGTCGATGACACGTGGCGACTGAATGTAATGGTCTAAGAATATCATTTTGATACTTTGAAATATTTACAATGTGACATTTAAATGACATACAGTACATTTTATGACCTTTCCCAAGCCCAGCATTTTTGGCCAATAAAGTACATAGACTTGTCTTACTACACTGTCCTGTCTTACAGGCTAATATTTTGAAGTTCACGGCCAAATGACATCATAATGAACCATTTGTATTACATCCATGCCTTTTAAATATATGTTCTAGAATCATGTCATATAATACGCATTTACTTTTACAGAATATTCAAGTATTATAGATATTACATGATTCAATGTTTTACTGCAATAAATATAGTTAGCTTTTTATTTCTATGGTAGTAAATGTATGTATTTTTATTAGTTTTAGGTTTGATGATCTTTTTAGTGGGCAGTGCTGTGTTGTTCACTGTTCTGTTTTTATGAGTGAAAACTTTTAATAGGCTGACAGTTACACATACTATTTTTATTATTTTGTTTAGCTGTAAGTCTTCTCAAGAGAATAAATAAGTAATAATAATAAAAAATGTATCTATTATGGCTTGCGATGACTAAAGATCATTTGTTTTCACTTTGTTTTCATACAATTTTCTCAGTAAAACAAAACATTATCAGAATAAACAGAAATGGATGTCATGATAACAAGTTTATCTCAATGCAGACTTATTGATAACATACGTTTAAAATCAGCATACATTGCAACCTCTAAGTATGTGTATAGTGCAACTACAACATCCAACTACTTACTGCATCAACTGGTTCCTACATTATTAATTGCCAATTGCAACTCAACTGCTGGAAGTTAAAAATGTATTTCCTCAATAAAGTAACATTATCTATAAGGAAAACAAATCATTAATAAAATTGAAGCTCCTGTACAGATGTGGCTATACATAAGTGAATGCTATGTATGTAAATATGTGTTGTGACTGCCAAGTTTGTGTTCACTGATATTATCAAACATTCCATCATAATCGTGATTGTTTGCATTACTCATTGAGTAACATCGGGTTTCACAGTCCTCTGCAGAAGGGACAATAAATGATACACATGATACACACACATTGATATTTAACTATTCATATTGTATTATATGCTATGACTTTGTTTAAGGAGGTGACTGCTATTAGTTTGCATTAATTACTCATGTCGGAACATACAATTAGAACTAATAAAAACAATGTACTTACGTGTTCATTTAAATAGCTGCAACACATGTTTTATTTCAAAATGAAAGAATTTAATTGAATTCAACATTGGTAAATAATTATTGATGCTAATACAAATATACTAAAATGAATTCCTCATTCAGTTTTCTCTGATAAGTTTATTGAATATTTTTATTGTTTACAATATTTAATATTTACTAATCAACCAAAGAGAATCAGGATTGTGGACCACTTAGTTGCTGTTCAAAATGAATATTATACTCCATAGGTTTAGGTATAAATTGCTTGAAAATAAGTACTTTTATATTATTTGAAAGTAAACAATCTCCATTTGCTGAGCAACTGTCTGGGAGCAACCTTTAAGTATTTATATTACTAACAGAAGGGTTTTTAAACAGTTCAGTTAATGAGAAATAGCACACCAAAAGTCTTCAGGGTATACTTTTAATATTTACCTAACTATAAATGAATATACTCACCAATATACATGACTACAGTCCAGACAAGCACCACTCTGCGGCCGACAGCTCCATCTATGTTCCAGAACCAGAAGGGTATAAAGGTCGCGTAGAAGATCTCGTCACCCAGCTCAGTGCCCAGCATAAACAGGTAATACCAGAACTTGTTGTTTATACTGCATTCCACCGTATCCTTCCCGCCGCTGTCGCCAGAACTATCCGTGTCGTACGACGACTGAGAACTACTCGAAATGTTACTAGGAATCCTCTTGTGCTGCTTGATATCAGACTCCTCGTTCACACGCTCAACTCTATCTGAATGTAACACTTCAGATGAATCATTTTGATGAGTGCTTTCATTACTTTTGTAAGTAACACCGAAAAAGTTTTGCACTTTAATCACTAATAGTGGATCTTTCAAATATTCTATGATCTGTTCCCACATGATGAAACTATGCGTTTTATAACCAAGACTCAAGATTTGTGCACAACACACTTCATAGTCTAAACGCGAATCAAATCACCCGTTTTCTTGCCAGTTTCTCGCGATAAAAGTTTTCTATGACAGATGTTATCAGTCAGATTGACAGCTGACAAGCTCATGATTGTGACGTTTAGAAAATTATTGCCCACATGGAAATGATGACCGTCGGTTATGTTTTGTCAATTCTTTAAAGTTTTTGAATAAGAAGAAGACAAATGATAAATTGAATGTACTTATTTTAGTATTGCAAATGGATATGGAGCCCTGATTCATAATTTACAGACTATTTTTGTAAAGAATCGTTATCGTATCAATGTAGTTAACAGCTGATCAGAGAACATCACTACAAGTCTACAACTGTCAGAGTTGTCAAAAAGTTTTACCCGAGCGAGAGAGGTTGTTTGACCCGCAAATATTATTTTTTCAAAGTTATTAGCAATGAATTAACTTTTAAGATAGTTAATATCTATAATTTGAAGTTCGCCAGTATTTTGTAATCGAGCTGTACGTAGATTCGTGTTTTTGAGCAGGTGTTTCATGTGAGTGTTCATTAATTTATGACTTTGTTATTCTCTATCTGAATATTTTATGTATAACTATTCTAACAATTGTAAAATTGTTTAATTAGAGCTTACTTATTTACAGTGTGTGCTCATGAAGGACTGGTTTGTTGTAATTATTAGAATCTCATTGGATATCTTTAGTTACGTTTAGGCACTCCACGTGCTTGGAGCGTTAAAAACATGTAAACCTCAGATTTCTGTAACAGGGAATGAAATTAAAAAATTCAAAATGCAATGTTTAGCTAATAATATAATAGGTATAAAAAAGTATACCTATTAAAAGATTGTGATCTTGACTATAATCCGCCCCTAAGACGGACCGATTTTTGGAACAATTCAAATATACTTACAGGCTTAGTTTTTGTTTACCCTAAACCTCTTAAGGGGTCATTGTACTCATCATTATGAATAACTTTTACTATGGCACCAATGTTGAAATCGCGAAAAAATAATCTGCTGTTCCCTACATTTATGTTCGCATACCTCGCCGAAATGTAGGGAACAGCTGATTTTTTTTACTAAAACTAAGGTTGTTTATACATAGTATGCTGTAGAATATTTTTGTATTTCAAAATTAAGTTCACCTATCTATTTATTTGAGATGTAATCAAGAAAAAGAAGGTAATTAAGAAAAATTCAATAAAGAAGAAAATTTATAAAATATATTTTAATTTAAACAATTTACATCGTTGTCTATATCAAATATTTTCTTCAACATCATTTATTTGAATGAGTTGGAGTATTGAAACAAATATTAATCATTCATACTTCATACAGAAAACTGCTAAAAAGGTAATATAAATGCCTTGCCATTTTAAGCATTAAACCTTAACCACCAATGAAATAGCAGAAGTGAGATCATGCAGGCAGCATCAGTAATGTTACCTAAACCCCAAAAATAATGTTTTTTTATCTTATACTATTTATTTATATAAATTACATAGTGAGAATTTTGAGTTTAGTATACTTCTGAGTTTGCTTCAGCCTTTCTTCTCAGAGTAGTTGAATAGGGAATACCAACCTCATCTAGTTTATAAAATTTGATTGATGTGTAAAAGGGTTTGTACGAACCAAGTACTTAACAGAAATAAAATCATTTATCAATTGCTGAATCCAATGCCAAAAATCAATTGAGTTCATAGAACTTATTTAAAAACTTCTAACTAATTAGGGCAGTGGTTGGCAAACCGCGGCTCTTTGTCCTATAGAGTGCGGCTCCGTACAAATGTCGATGAGAGCGAGCACAGATCGTGCTTGGGTCGGTTTTCGGTAATTAAACAAGATATCAAGTTTTATTCAAAATTCAAACTATATTTCGAAGATTTATTTACGAAGTATTTTCACCAAAAATTTACAGGACATCGAAAATAATCATTTACTGTACCTATCTGTCAAAGTTATCCAAGGTTAACTTTTTAATAAGTAATAAATATGATGCCTTCATCTTTTATAGATAATGATGAAGGCATCCTACATTTTAGCAAGTTAATTTTAGGAAGCACTGTGGATCGAAAGAGGATGGGAGTTTTAAGGATTAAGAAAAGTGTATTGAGACAATTTGGACACAGAAGGGATTGGCTCTCTCTCATAAGAAACTTTTCTGGTTATAGTATTGATATTTGGCTCTATTGACTACTGAATTTGCCGGCCACTGTGCTAGGGACTGTCTTATGTAATTTTGAATTTTAGCCTATTTTAAATAAATTATTTTTGATTTTGAATATTTGCACTGTAAAACATAAAATCACACATTTAGTACACCCACAATTCGCCTGAACTATACATATCAGTTATAAATTAATTTCTGCCACAATCAAAACTTTCCCACTTCTGTTATCAGTCTGTGTTATTTATTTCGTTGTAGGTAACACAAATCCCCAGACTACAGGGCAATTAAATCGTTAATGAATCTATTATTACATAGATAACAATTGTGTAATGTGGTGTTAACTAATTATTCCATTCACTATTCAATATGGTTACTATAATTGAGATAGGTACTTTTGAAACATAACTCATTAATTCAAACTGGGCTGAGAATCAGCACTTTTTGAACGTCAAAATTACATAAGATAGTCCCCCAAAACGCCTACGTTTCACCACTTTCTAGTGCTTTAGCTAGGAAGAAGTGTCGCAACAGACTCCCCAGCAGCTGGCTGGCTCCCTCTATCTGTAGCCTAATTGATAAACAGTTCCAAGCTAAAAGCAAGTAATACTGGAAAACTGAATTGTCTAAGATTTAGAAAGTTTTAGATTATGATTACTGCATCCATCATCATCATCTGCCTAGCCCGTTCACAACTATGTTGGGGTTGGCTTCAAGTCTAACCGGACGCAGCTGAATAACAGTATTTTACATGGAGCGACTGCCTATCTGACCTCCACAACCCAGTAACTGGGTAACACGATACTCCTTGGTAAGACTGGTTGTCATGATTTCGGGCTTCTGACGATCCGTAAAAACTGACAAAGATCCATAAATGACAACCGGGACCATCGGCTTTACGTGCTTTCCGAGGCACGGAGGTCTTGGTATGTAAAGATGGTCACCCATCGCCGGACCAACCGCGGCAAACGTAGCTTAACCTGATCGATTGATCCGTGCGGCTGTTATTACTTAGCCACAAGCCCCTAACTGCATCCCAAAGTAGGTAGTTATTTGTTTATATTTAAAAACAAACAATGAGCACATCTGGCTGATATCATAATGATAATTTTGTTATTGGACAATAGGCTCAGTTGCATTATGTACGAGTACCTATATCTGTAAATAACTATATCGTTTATTGTGTCAGTCTGGCTGCTTCAATATATCCATTCATTGTTTCTCAAATGCCGTTTGTTTTCATATTTAAGCAGGAATCACGTACAGCCATTTTTAGGTAGGTATACCTTATTAGAATCACGTACAGCCATTTATAGGTAGGTATAAATAAATAAATAAATAAATAAAAAATAAAATGAGTTTATTTCATATAACCATTTGGCTTACATTGCATGTCGAGGAGTCTCCATTTAAGCATAGAAAATGCCTGTAGTTGAAGGCTCCGCTCTTCCCTTACATTATACATATACGTACGAGTATAAACAGGTATACAAAATATAAGTAACAAAGAAAGGAAAAAATTAAAACAAAATAAAATTAAAATTATGATCAATTTATTCGAGAGCGTGTGTGTGTGTGTGTTGGGGTGTGTGAGGGTGTGGGTATACCTTATTAGAATCACGTACAGCCATTTATAGGTAGGTAGGTATCAGGGTTGATATGATTTAAATCACTTGATTTAAATCAAGTGATTTTTTAATAAAAATCAATGATTTAAATCAATATTTTTTTACTTTGACCAAATCAGCCAAAATGTGTCAAGGGACTTCTCCCGACATAAACTACGGCGCGCACACACGTGTCCAATGCTGTTTAACTACACCTTTCGGAGGTTCTCCGAAATTTGAACTAGTGACTGAATCCGTCCGTTTCATAGATATAAGAAAGAAGGAGATATGCCCGGTAGTTGAAAATGTATCGAAACCCAATGTCTTCAATCTATCCCTACTCTCTAGCCTGCGATCACACATGCGATCAGTAAACCCAATAAATACGAGGTCCCGCTCACACTTGCAATTTACAAATCAGAACGTACTACACAATCAATTATAAACCTTATCCCATCAAACACAGCGTGCATTTACCATGCACCGTACAACTCATCCACACGAAAACATCGTTCGCTATCGTTGTGCTGTGCAAAAGCCATTTATTTTACATATACGCTAGTGATTGACTAAATCGGAAACTTATCGATTCTCCCATTTATTATTGTATTAAAATTTTTGGAAGTTGCTGAAAAAATTATAAATAAAAAACGATATACATAATAAGATGATATAAATAAACAATAAGTAAGTAAAAAAAAGAAATATTAAGTAAACAAAAAAAAAACAACATTATGAGAAAATCTAAATGAGTATAAAACAAAATTTCACATCGGTCTTCCAATCAGGCTATAACTGTTGACAAATTGAAGAATAAACTTTGATAGTAATATAAATTCATACGACAATCGACATTATTGTCGATAGCCTACGTTAGTGGATCTGCACAACCACATCACTAATCCGTCGCAAGAAGCTGCGGCCGTACTAACGATGCAACCGCTTAAAGCAAATATCGTTTTGTAATTTTTACATTGCTTGTCCAGTTACTTAGCGACATACTTTGGTAGTGGTAAAGAAGCAATGTATTTACTACAATAAAAGTACAGTCGGTGTGATATATGAAAACAAAAATAACGTAGTAAAGGCAAGAAATATTTTACGATTTGTTGTTTTTCATGATTTTCAACACAAATATAGCAAAATACTTGTGCTGATTTATGAAAAGTGGTTCTACGATTTATAAAGTTTATAGTTTAGCTTCGATTTTTACAAGAAACCACTGAACAACACGGTATTCTTAAATGTTATCACGATCGCGTTCGAAAGCGCACTAGTTAGCGGAAACGGCCATTTGCCTGACGCATGGCCATTGTGGTCAAGATGCGCGGACACAGACACGCCCCCATGCCACTTCTCCTGTTATTTATATTTCTATGGTCCGTTTAGTCTTTGGCGCGGTCATTCGTGATTGATTAATGAAAGTGAATACAACAAGATGTCTGGAAGGAAAAAAGATGCTGAATGGGTTTATTTCGATGAAAAAAAATCCACTTCGGGTTGCACTATTGGCACAAGAATTTAAAAAAAACATGTGCTTTTGGAATCGCCCAATTATTATGACCAATAAATTATGTTCATCACTGAACTAAGTATCCTCAGTTGACCCCAGTTTAGTAGCAACCCTAGGTATACCTACTTATATTAACAGGCGTCTAGAAGCCAGTCGGTATAGTTCATAATAAAGGGTTCTTTAATATTCTTATATTAAGTATTCAACATTTTCTTATTCATAATATAGATCATTAACTCCTGCTAACCACCTGTAGCGTCAATTACTCCTGTTGATAGCGTCCCTACAGACGCACGTATCAAAAACACAACAGTGTCACATACAAAAGCAAACAACAACTATTACAAAACCGTACAATTCGAGCCACTATCTCAAGTCAGTCAGTGAACTATCAACACTCCGTATCAAACAGAAGCTTTTTACCAAACCTATCAGGCCTGATTAGATTCGTACATTTGTTTAACATAATTGTACATCGTGAACTACAAGTGAATCTCGCGATAGATAAAGTTATACCGTACGACAACAGTACTTAGCTGTTATCAATTCTTCTCGTCTCCAATAAATAGTGACCGCACTGATAAGGCTTCTGTGGCCAGTCGTCAGTCAATACTCGACGGTCACTATGTACTTACGTATTGTACGCGAATGTGGACAAACAGTGTTGGGGTACCTAGTGTTGATTCTTGGATAACCTGGATTTACAGTGAAATAATTAAACATGACTATTGTTACTTGTGTGTCTTGAAGGGCAATAATTCAAGTGTTCACGTTAACAAGGTGGTAGGTAGCTTCCTAATCGGTAGGTAGGTACCTAACGGAACATAAAGCCATAGGTACTGACACACTTTTGATCAAGGATCAACCAAAGTTTGAGGAGTTATAAAAATAAAACGAATTAGAACGAAGTTCACTTATAGATGATACCTATACTATAACCAGTCCTACTTTCAAAGCTAAAGATTACCTTATACCTAGTTACTAACACACAGACACGCTATTAACTTAAAACAAGGGTGATGAAAGATATAAATAAAATGTCAACATTGAACAACTTTACATAAAACAGCTTTCCTCTTGAAGAAACCTTAAATTTGGTTCTCATCATATTCAACAATAATTTAAAAACAGCAGGAAAAGGTCCTAATCCTAGTTTCAGGCGCTAGACTCCTTTCCCCGCCTATATGACCGGTTCACGATGTTTATAATGCGCATAAATCGATCGTACGATCCGACCCAATGCTAAAGCTTATGTACTTACTACTTACGTACATATGTATGGCTTCGATCAATCGTCATAGATTGATAGTATAATTGATCGTTATCATCGTGTCATAGGTCGGAAAACAGTGCGAATGGCGGCGGACGACGACATCGACACCCTCAAACTATACTGGGATCACTTCTTCAAAGCGGAGACTGGCACTTATGAGGTAAGAAATAGAGAAGTAAGCTACTCCACTTAGGTACGCCTTAAAAACAGAGTCGCTATCCTCGGGGACACGTTTAGGTTGGCATTTGTTCCTACGCTACGTCATTTGCGATAGATTATTTAGGGAAATGCCACTCAAGAACTTGCTTTTGCCAGCGGCCATTGAACCTATATCGGTCAGGCTAATCTATGGCCTTGGTCGCTTATATCACGACGGCACACTTGCTAGGATAGAGGAACGCTAAATTTGTCTTAGAACATCTTTTTTCTTGTCTCAAGCTATCTGCCCAAATACTTTAACATAATTATCGTAAGTCGTTGAAGCAATTTTGATGGACCCTAGAAAAAAAACCTAAACACAAGGGCAACTTCCTATATAAGTATGCCAATTGATCAATCGACACCAATAATTATAATGTCTAGTATTATCTCTCCCTGAATCAATAAACTAAATAGCTTCACAACCTAAATTTATACCTACAGTTAGATCGATAAACTCGCTAATACATAATATTATCAAGTAAATGCAATTGTAGCGCACAGTTCGTAGACCACGAAATACGAAAGCAGCCGAGCTATTATCCAATTGAGTCATGGTCACGCTTGACTGGCTACACTCAAATGATCTACAACATTACACTATTCTCCTTTGCGAGTTGGTAGAAACCAAAGCGAATTTCGCGTAGATCGGCTTTATGAAAACTGGCTTATCATGTACGATACGAAGCAGAACTCACCACAGTCTGTTTTTTTTATGTCATTAAGCAAAATTCCGATCTACTGCAATTCTGGCAAGCCAGAATCCACAGTAACGATCAACCAGAAAAGCTCTGGTAGAACGTAGCTCGGCGAGCAAGTCCCATCCAGGTGATCCAGGGCAATAATGCAACTATTTATTGGTTCTATTGTGGAGAGCAAAGAAACAAAAATAGTCTACTCTGCACAAATAAAACGCACATTAGAAACATTATACACGATAGTACTAAAGCCAAAAACCAATAGGCATCTCACAATGTGCTTTTTTACCAAATTGCACAACACTCTATTATAGAAGCGAACATCTTGTCCGTATACCGTTCATAATAAAGATTTTTCTCAGAAATCGACATGGCTGGATCTGTTCCTGGCCGAGTTCCTGATCCGCGTCAACGACGGCGCCAATCCCAAGGAGTTGATCAAGTTCTGGTGAGGAAATGATAACATTATGTTTGATCGATCAATGGTAAACATTATAAATTGTGTCTGCGGCAGTGCCACACCGTCAGACTCGTGTTTGGAAGTAAATCCCACGATACGAGTTTGAGTTAAGCTTGATATCTTTAAGGTATTCATAATATTTATCCATCTGATAGGTAGCATTAATATCATATCAATATGGATTAATTCAAACTCAAGTCAGAAAGATGAAGCTAGCTGTCCTTCCCAAAGCTTAGTAGGTTCCTATGGAGAAGAACAGGCAAGAAACTCCACGGACAATCTTTTAAATAAAATAAAAAATATTGGTTACATCATTCGTGTTCAAAATAAGAGTCGAATCACACCAAGGAGTGAGGGGCGTGGTGCGTCGCGGCGACTGTACCTCGATTTAGATTTACCACACGTTCGTATAGCATGTAAATATAATTAATTATCAAACAAAACAAAGACGCAGGGCACACTGCACCTCTTGTTTTGCGTCTGTTAGACAAAAGGCGATCTGTTTCCCATAGAATAGAAACCACGTTCATTATCTTTTTCGTGGTGTCTATTTTGTTATTATATCCAGCCTGTTTGTTCCACTACAGTCCAGTGAGTGGCGTGGTGACGCTGGTGGGCTGCGAGCTTCTGTGCGGCATCCACCGCGTGACGTCATCCATCAACACGCACTACTCCGTGCCGCTGCCGTGCCTCGACACGCATGCGCCGCTCCTTGATAATGCAATTTCAAATATTGAGACACACAATGATGCCGGGTGTAAGTATAGATACAGATTACAGTACTATAGAATTCAAAGAAGGAAATAATTGCCTAGATACCACCTTATGCAAAAGTTCGAGTGTCAAAGAAGCCTAAAGCTGGGTACACAAGAACTAGGTGGATTTGTTTCAATATATGTTAAATTTCATGTTACGTTTCACCAATCTGTCTACGTACCACTTACTCTTGACGATGTGGCTCTATAACAAAAAGCTAGCTGTTACGGGTTAAACAAAAGTAGTTGCAGTAACATCGTATTATGTTGCTGGCAACATAGTACGTTACACGTAAATGTTGCCAGTGACGTTTCTCGCAACGCAAAAATATGTTGCCGGGTCAAGGCGGTTTATTTTTTTCCCATAGATACTGGGCTAACTAAATAGGTGGAGTCACCTCTACTGCAACTTTGACCACTGCTTATTCCGACTTTAGACATTTTAATTTGCCACTTGCACTACCAAAGCTACTTCTAACCTAACCTAACCTACTTGTAAAGGTGCAGAACAAAAACCTGAAGAGCAGAAAGCGGGTCCAACGAGTTTGTTCACGCGCATCAACGCCCAGTCTTCGGAACAGATCCTCAGGAAGTACCTGCTGGGCGGCGTGGCCTGGAGGTGCCTCGTGCTGCTTAAAGCTCTAGGAGTTGAGGTGAGGAACAGCGACCCGCCTCCGCTTCGCACGGTGTTTACGACTTGACAAATATCGAAGTTTCTTTAATAAATTTAAGTATGTATTAAACACATACATTTCCCCGAATTAACTCTCCAAATCATGGTGAAAACCGCATCAAAATCATCCGTTCCGTAGTTTATAAGAACAACACGGTCAGGCAGATACGAACAGCGACTTACATTTATAATTTGTATAGATTTAGCTCGTTTTATATCTTAAGTAGATATAAAACGAGCTCAAATCTATACAAATGCCGTGCATTGTCTACGACCTTATCATATACAAAATTCGAAATTTCGGCACTTTTCATCGTGGATCTTTATTTGCTGACGACTTTTATGAGATAAAATAAGCTTTAGAAGAAAGTTATGTGGATCAGTGGAAAACTGAATAAAAGTCAATTTAACCCAACTTATAATGTAACTGTTAAGTAATAAATCAAGCAAATCTAGCCACAATTGACAAGGTTGACACTTCCGTTCTTAATTGTTGACCTGAGATAGTTATAATTGTTTATTACTACGTTTTATTGATTTTTATTACGTACGTAATTCATTTCTATTCTTCTTTGATTACTGTGGCACTCTTTCTGACGGACGCATTACTCAGTGCATGTGAACTGAATTAACTATATTTAAATTAGTCTCCTATCAAGAGATGCAAATTAAAATATAATTTTTCCCTGGACATTGCCCGCCATCATTACATAAAAGAAGTCATACAAATATTATATTGAAACTCGTCTCAACTCTGCGCATCAAGTTGACCCCGGCTAGGTGACATTTGTGCATCTCATCTCTATCTCTTTTTCTCATCTCTCTCTCTTGCTGAAGAGTTTAATACATATTTTGTTAATATAATCAAACCAGTAAATGTATTTAAGCAATCCAATATCAATTTATCATGTGACAATACGCTAATTAATGATTCTGTAATAAACTTAACATCTCATAATAATAAGTTAATTAATAACAATAATTTGACATTGACATCTCACAATAATACTAATAATAGTTTAAATAATAGCAATAATTTGACAACGCACAATAACTCCTATAAATCCTTATTCTTATACCCTGTAATTCCACATGACATATACAAAATAATTAAATCCTTAAAAAACACTAAAAGTACTGGATATGATGACATTACAACCTCTTCAATCAAAGAGGTAGCGCATGTTATCAGCCCAGTACTCAGTCATATCATCAATTTGTGTATTGAGCACGGTGTTTTCCCGAGCAAACTGAAAATGTCTGTAGTGAAGCCGCTATACAAGAAAAATAACAAGGATGACATGGCATCCTATAGGCCTATAGCACTTATCCCTATTTTTTCTAAGATACTAGAAAAAGTTATTTATCATGCAATCAGTACGCATTTTGAAAAACAAAATCTGTTTGCAAAGGAACAAAAAGGCTTTAGGAAAAATAAATCAATTGACTTAGCAATTTATGATCTTTTAAAACCAATTTATACTAATATTGACAAACGTATTCCCGTGACTGCAATGTTTATGGACATGACCAAAGCGTTTGACTACGTACACCATGAAACACTTTTGAATAAACTGTACAACTATGGAATAAGGGGCAATGTCTATAGTTTATTTGAATCTTATTTAAGTGATAGACATCAGGTTGTAGAAATAAATGACATCAGCTCTTCAAATGGCACAGAACAAAAACATCAATCTAAACCTAAAAAAGTACTATACGGTGTACCACAAGGTAGCGTGCTAGGGCCACCCCTATTCTTAATTTACATTAACGATCTGCCAAACGTCACACAACACCCTATGATTCTTTTCGCTGACGACAGCACAGCTATTTTTACTGGTGAAAATTTGGATACTTTAGAAGCAGACGTAAATAATACCCTTAATGTAATAATTAACTGGCTCACAAATAATAACCTGGTCATCAATTTAGAAAAAACTAAATTAGTCACATTCCCGCGAAAGAACAAAAACAACCTTATAATTCAACATGATGGTACAGTAATTGAACAAGTTAGTTGCGTAAAATTTTTAGGACTATGGATAGATAATAATATGTCGTGGCAAACACACATTGACACAGTATGCAGTAAACTGAACCAGTACTCTTATGCTCTACATAAATTATCTAAAATTGTCGATCTATCAGCTCTATTAACTGCCTATCATGCCTACGTATCATCAACCCTAAAATACGCTATTATATTCTGGGGTAACGCCACCAATAAAGAATCAGTGTTTAAAGCGCAAAAAAGATGCGTTCGCGCAATGGCTGGTATCTTTGTTCCTGAATCATGCGAACCATATTTTAAAAAGTTTAAGATTTTGACCTTTCCATCAGTATATATCTATGAAGTTACAGTATTTGTTAAAATAAATAAAAATCTATTTGGTGAACTAAAATCAAAAAGATATATACTCAAAATATCTAGTATACCACATAAAACTGCTCTTCTGGGTAAAAGTTTTTTTGGAATGGCATCTAAAATTTACAATAGGATACCTGTGGACATTTTAAACACCAAGGATCTCCCACTATTCAAATATAAATTGCGTAACTTTTTAATTGACAAAGCTTACTACACGATCCAAGATTTTCTTAATAATTAGTATCTACTACAATCTGTCACCATACACCTAATTGTTATTCTATGTATATGAAATGTTTTATATGTCATACCTAAGAATTGTTTTATACTGCATGTTGACATAATTAATTATTGTATGCCTATTAGGCAGGACATAATGGAACTGTAATTTATCTAACATCTGTCTGTATTACCTATGCCCACAATAAAAAGATTTGATTTGATTTGATTTGATTTCTATCGCAAGGCCACTCATTGTAATGTAGCCACGGGCCGGTAATCGGATTGTGAACTATCTATCGTCTTGATCGAAAGTAAACAAGCATGATCCGTTGTTCGTGTGGATTTGTTTTTACTGAGTTGTATGTATGCTTAAGATTGGAATAGGAACATCTTGAGGATACCGGCATGCCTGAGAGATATTTCACGACGGCATGTGAAGCCAAGTCAGAGGCCCATGCTCATGGGCGGATTTAAAACTTCACACGAAAAGTAGAAGAAGATTGGAATTGCTTGAGCTTCCAAAATCTGTATATTTTCTGTTTTATCGTGTTTAGATATCGATACCATCACTTTAATTTTATTTATTTATCACGTCTGTGGAGCTTCGCTTGTTAATTGAATGTGACCCTGTATAGTCTTGGGAGGGGCTCGTGGCTAAGTATTAACAGCGCGGGTCGATCGATCAGGTTGGGCTACGCTTGCCGGGGTTGGTCCGTGGATGGACCATCTTTACATTTCAAGACCCCTCCGTGCCTAGAATAGCACGTTAAGCCGTTGGTGCCGGTTGTGATTTGTTGATCTTTGACAGTTGTTACGGGTCGTCAGAAGCCCAAAAGTCTGACAACCAGTCTTAGCAAGGAATATCGTGTTACCCAGTAACTAATGTTTTGTGGAGGTCAGATGGCAGTCGCTCCATGTAAAATACTGTTATTCAGCATCCGGTTAGAATGGAAGACGACCTAGCAGCCGGCTAAGCAGATGATGATAAGGTCCATATACCCGGACATACATTAACAGGGCACTGATACTCATGCATAACTAGATAATCTTGGGATAGGTCTTCCTAAGATAGTAGTGTACCTAGAATAAGTCGCATCGCGACTCGTATGACGTCGTTAACAGTTATCGGCAGGTCGGCACCCTCGACGGAAACATACATGTTATCAGGAACCGGCGCGATCAACGACGCAACTCAAGTATTATGAGTATCATTGCTAGATCTCAACTGTCTTTAGCTGTACATTACAAGCCTTTAAGATAGTCTGTAGGTACAAATATGGAGCTACCGATACGAATCTTCTTTTAATTTATCGGCACAGTCAGCATCATGGTGCGGTAGCGGGCCGATTGAGCATGCGTCTGACGTAGGTTGGTACATGTGCTAAATTTTGCCTGCAACACTCCAAAAAACATAACATTCGACGACACAAATGCAATGACACACTTTTAACGAAATAGACTTATCGATTCACTCTCTCATTTGTAAGAAAAAAAAAGGAAATTCTTTTATTTGCGCCAAGACATTACTTACGCATAAAAAGTAAAAATAAAATACAAATAAAATAAAAATAGAATGGGAAAATGTGTGTCACATCCGTGCAAAACAGCCATCGGTTCGCTTCGTATGAAAAGGCGGGGTCTTCTCGTGCGACCCACGGCCGACCCACGGCCCTGTGCGCGAATGCTTGGCCGGCAAACGAATGAACCACGCAGCTGACATAGCAAACCTCTCCATGCACTCTCCTAGCAGTGGACGACCCACACAATCAAATGCACAAGAACGGTATCACAGATTAATAAACAACGTAGTTACATAACACGGCATTCTATGCACCGCGATACGATTCGATGGAACATTGCAAACACAAGCCGGTGTTGCCGGAAATCATTACCTCCCACTACTAGCAAAACTTTCGTCTGGGTAAAATAGGGGGAAGCATTTATATAATAATTGTGATAAAACTCGCCCACTTTAAAATAGATTATCGCTATTTTTTGCTTTTGCCGTGACAACTAATAATTCTAAGAACAAAAATTCTTAGAATAATATTCCCAATGATTTTTTTTTCTAGACATTTTTTTATGAGATAGCTGTAAATATTTGTTTCTACACACGTATCAAAAAGATATTATACACTGACAAATTTTATTCATTCATAACATTACAGGGCAAACTTCCGAACTCACTAACAGAAAATTTTTACGCGGAGTCAAACCCTAGATACAGGACACTCACACCAAATGCCAGCACCACTCTATTCAAAGCTATTTTGTAAAAAAAAAAGCAGATATCCGGGAAATACCTTTACTCTAAATAACGGAACATAGAATCTAAGTTGTTTGATTGATAATGTGATAACACAGTGCTTCGGGCCCGTTATCAAGTAACGTTTACGACAAATTGAAACTGTCCAACAACTGCTTGTGATACAAACGTGTTGTCATGCACGTATGCAATTAACATGTTAGACCCCTTTATCGGTCTGTTTACTGAACTCTGATTATTTAGGGTATATATGTACTTATAGGTACACAAAACAACCTGTTACACTATAAACATAACATTTAATATCACGTACTAATTAAACTCCAATTTCGCCAGTTATAACCATCGTTCAGCAATATACTGATTACTAGTGATTACCCTTTCTTAAGAATTTTTGGTTTCCAGGACTTAAGGACAGCTGAACATCCTTCTTACAAATGATTAAAGTTTTGTTCTTTCTTTCTATACCCAGGGTTTATCATGCTGTCGGCAGCTGAGCTCCGTGCTCATCTGGTTGTTTGGCGAGCTGAGCGGAGCGAGCAGTGATGCTAGCACAGATGCAGCACAGCCGGCCACGCGACGTACTCCTATACACCAGCTCTTCTCACATAGGTATGTTAAATCTGGTTTATGGTTGTTAATAGAAAATCTAAACTCATTACAATCATGTAGTTTTCTTTGAATATAACCTAGGGTATTCGCAGCGACGGAATTACATATGCTGCGTGACGTATAATTAGTCCGGTCAGTCCGCAAAAGACCCTGAATGAAGTACTACCTGGAAACATTTACCAGGTCAGATCGTAGACTTAACACTACTATTATAACGAACTACGATAGCGTAATATTAACATGCAGTCAGTCAGTCATCAGTGGCCTTAGAGTATATAACACAGTGGCTGATCCTGATCCTGTGATCAGTTTCAAACGTCGACCTCGGTAGCCCACTACTTGTTCTTATTATTATTGCAACAGACATGACCCCACGTAAGAGTAAATAAGACCATAGTACAACAATGCCTTTGTTAGAGCTTATCTTATAAACTATAAATCGCGTATGTCTGTAACTCTGTGCCAACTTAACCATAGAGAATAAGAAATCGTAGAAGCGAAACTTGCTCCGAATGCATTCAAGGCGTAAGATACGTTCAAAACCAAGATTATGTCTGGATCTGACCAAGATTATGTCTGGATCTAACCAAGATTATGTCTGGATCTGACCAAGATTATGTCTGGATCTAACCAAGATTATGTCTGGATCTGACCAAGATTATGTCTGGATCTAACCAAGATTATGTCTGGATCTGACCAAGATTATGTCTGGATCTAACCAAGATTATGTCTGGATCTGACCAAGATTATGTCTGGATCTAACCAAGATTATGTCTGGATCTGACCAAGATAATGTCTGGTCTTTAAAAAAGACTGACTTCTGAGTTTTGTTTCGGCCTTTCTTCTCATAGTCAGATACGCTGACCTCATCTAGTTTTAAAAATATGATTGACGTGTAAAAGTGTTTATAAAGCTTGTCCACTCTCAAATGACGCGCCCCACTACCGCATTTTACGCACACGGTAATGCGGTAGTGGGGCGCGTCATTTCGGAGTAGACAAGCTATACAAACCTACTTACAGAAATAAAATAATTTATCAAGGCAGAATTGCATCGTCACTTGCGACACAAAACAACCGTTTTTAGCTTGGGCGGGCACGGGGTCATCTTCACGGCACATGGCTTGTAAGTCATAGCATCGTATTGGGGAGCGTTAGGTTTTTGTTACGGTATTATCGGCGTGGCCCTTAGAGTAATAACTAACAGTTATTACTCTGAGGCGTGGCCTCAGTCAATTTGACGTGTTATAGCCATTTCAGACAACTTTCAAAGAATGACAGTTGTAATTTGAATATGCTGACAATTTAGGTCGATAGTCAGTTTGCTTCACAATTAATTGTTTTGACTTTACAAAGTTTCACTTCTACTTGTTAGTCTATGCCTACAGTGATAAACACCGCTACAATGTAAATAAGTATCAAATGTAATCTTAGCGGGAGGAGCTTCAACAAACAGACCTTGTCTGCCCTTGACACCGCGACACATATCGAAAATAGACGGAATACCTTCAGCACTCAACTATTAATATATTTAATTGCCTGTTTACTTCAATTGATAAAGTATTTTATTACTTAATTTCATCTATCGGAGTTTAATAAAAATGTATTATTTTAGATTGTAATTACCTTTAATATCTTGTCTAATAGGTACATTAGTTAATCGGGTACATTTGTTGCGGTAGGTTCGATATAAGATTACATTCGGTAAATAAGTGCCAGCAACTTACTATGCAATCTCTGATTGTCGCACTAGTATCATTTGTTCAAACAGTTCATGCAGAAGATGCGTGTTCCTACGAGCTTCAATACAAAATGTGACTGGGGCTTTATTTCATAAACTTAAGATACTTTAAACTAGGGATGTAACGATACATCATTTTCTCGATACGATACTGATTATTTTAGTAAATAATCGGCAATACCGATGCCGATATCGGTGGCTTAGTATATAATAAATCAAATAAATAATGAAGTAGAAACCTCGGGCGTTTGTATGTGTTTTATATTTTGTATTTGGGGTCAACTGTTTAATAGTGAGTTATCGTCCTTACTTCACGTGTGAATAAACAGAATCACGAATAGCGGTGACGTGAAACAAGCACGAAATAAAACATCGCTTAGCAAACTGCAAAGGGTAGTGCCCTTTGCCGTATTGCCATGTCGCTAAGCATGCGCTGCGCGGCTCTCCTGCCAGTCCCGCCTGCACGGAGCAACAATGTTGCGCGCGCGTCGTCGTTTCGCGGAATTTTCCAACTGTTTGATATCGGTTGTATATAATCAGCGATGCTGATATATCGGTATCGGAATTGTTACAGTACTTTAAACGAAATTATGCGTTCTGTTTCAGAATTTGGTCAAAACAGAAGCCGATTGGGGGGCAGACGTCCAAGGTGCACTCCGCCGCCTCTCCTGATAGAGGATCAGTCACTGGAAGGTAACTGACATCATTACCTTTAGCATATAACAAGAAAGAAAGAAAAAGTGTTTATTCTGCACAAACTAAACGCACATTACAAAAAAAATACTATATAGGGTACAACACACATACACACACACATACATATTAGTTTAGCTATCAACGTTATCGCTTCAAAATACTTTTCCTAGTAGGTTAAGGTTGGTTTGCAACAAAGCAAAGTAATTAAATCAATTTATCTCCATAATGAACTTTGCTGTGTTTTGAGCCGGAACTACATGATGAGTTTACGTTGGAAAATACAATAATAACATACTTACCTAGATATTATGTATAGACATGTTTGAGAAGACATTATTCAAACCGTGTTTTGTCACAAAAAAACAAAAAAATATCTATGGTAGCCAATTTCCTCCATGTTAAAAAATCAAACCATTTAGTGTATTTATTTTTAACCTTAATGTGTTTTATCCCATACATTTCTCTGCTCAAAAACTGTTCATACAAACAATGTTTTGTCCAAGCTCCAGTTTCGTTCATAAAATGATTTGTCCATTCCTCCAATCAAGTTAGATTCTTCACAACAAATAACCTTTTGAACGAAAAGTATATTATTTGACAGCCAAGCGTTATTTATTTATATCTATGGTAGCCATTTCCTCCATGATAAAAAATACACTTTATAATTACATAAAGAAACGGTAATACACTACAAAATATACAATGGGCGGCCATTTTCGAGTATTTGCTAATAGAAGATTTCCTTATATTGATCTTTATGATAATCGTTTTATACAAAACGGTAAATTTAGCGTATTGGACCAACTAAACTTTGAAAAAGAAATTGTGGAGGCCCCTATTTTGTGGACGCCCGGGGCCATGGCCCCTATTGCCTATTGCCTTAAATCCGGCCCTGCATCCTATGTTTTTGAAGAATTAATAGTCAATTAGATGTTTTTTCTCTTTACCCGACATTTGGAGGCGATAGACAAAACACATTTAGATTTTTTGCCCCTCATTTTTATTCTATAATGTTGTCGTCTCTACAGGTCGAGGCACTCAACGCAGCCCAAACTCGACTCCGTAGACCGGCCAAAGAAAAGGCTTTCTAAGCATACGGACCAGTCATCAGAGTCGGGAGACTCCGATGACCTGCAGATCCTGAACCGCTCTCTAACCATCAAGGTGTGCAAGCCAAACGATGACTTCGAGTACTTCAACAGCACGCGGTCCTCCAACGAGTACCCTAACGACTCGTACTACGACCCCTTTTACACCCCCAGAAAAGCCAAGCCAAAAGCAGATGATTATATCAACGATAAACACAGAGAAATCATCAACTCTGAAATAACAACATTCCAATTTACTTTAATTATAACTGATTTACTGCAGGAGTTGTGCAAGGCTGAGAGCAGTTTGTCCGGATCAGAAGGATCGCAAATCTCCATGCAATGTATAAACTTTTCCTTACGTAATCTATGCACGTTACAATTTAGTTCACTGCCTCAGTCACAACACGATAATACTCAAGAAGTATCGCGAATCAAAGTAGCCTTAACAGAACTGCTAATGGTCTCACTAGACCAGGTCTTAATCCACTCGGACTTATGTGCCAAACTGATCAACAACGGAATTCTGCCAATGTTGCTCCGAATACTCGAAGACGTCATCTCGAAGTGTCGACAAAACAAACACGAATACCAGAATCGTAAAGAGGATAAGACTGAATCGGAAAATTTGCTCAAATTCGTATTTGGAATCGCGTATTCAATAACAGCGTTCTTCCATTGTTTGCTGATGCAATGTCGCAGTGTGGACAAGCTACGGGAGTTCACAGATCAATTCAAGTTGTACGGAGAGTGTTTGAAAGGGGGGCTCTTGAAGGAATGTATAGAGTTAATGATTAGGATACCAGCGGAGAAAGAAGAGAGTGTTGTGTTCATAAAAAAGTTAATAGAGACTGTCGGGAAGTTGGTGGTTGGCATGAAACGCGTGCGCAGTGAGGTGATACATTCCGCCGCATGTCCTCGGACGAGGCACAAACTGTGTCGACAGCGCGTCGCTGCAGGCATGCACCATCATCACGACATTCTCGGAGAAGCCAGCACTGGACTACCAATGTCTTCTACGTGTTGTGTTTCAGTTTTATACGGAACTCTGACGTCACTACTCACTGATGAGGAAGTTTCAGCGCAAAGTGTACTAAGGAACAAGATTTTAAAGGTGATGTTAAACTGTGGAGTATGTTGCTGCTTCTCACCAGGACTGTTAATGGAAAGCATTGTAAGACTGATGTTAACACACAGCAGCGTCGCCCCCCTATGTCTGCAAGTCTTAGAACATACTGTATACGGAGAGTTAGGAGCGAGTATACTCATACAAAAGGAGACGGATCAACTGCCGTGCTCGATCTGTGAGCCGTGTGATGAGAAGAAGGAGGTAGGCAGAAAGCTCTGCTCCCACGGCATCAGCCCCATAGAGAGAAAGAGTGTGTGGTCGTTCCTGTACCATTACAACTCTTTGCTACAGCTAGACAACCATAATAATGTACTACATGCAACGGTCAGTCACTTGCTGAGGGTGACGCCTAAATGTAGGATGGAAATGAAGTGTGAACTACTCTTCAGCGTAATATACCCAACTTTTATCGTTGCCAAACATAGATACATCATACGCATGGAAGAACCAGCTTATTTCCTCACCGTATCCTGCCTAAACATCTTCGCAAGTCTCCTAAACACGGTATCATTCGCTGAACAGTTTATACAAAAAGGTGGACTCAGTTATGTATTAGAATTGGTCTCATTATCGGAATTTTCCAACCAGTGCTGCTCTATATTAGAGATAGCAATAATCGTAGAGGTTTTTAAACTAATCAAGGAAAATTCCGAACTGACTTACTTTAGAGAGATGAGTTCCTTAGCATCCGTACAGATGCTTTTCAAATCTTTGGCGGAAGTTACTGACAAATGCTTCAAGATATACAAACTCAAACTTCCCGAGGACAAATTCGGAGAATTATGTGACATCAGTAAAGAACGTGATATGTTAGCATTCATTCATCCTACAGAGCTGCCATCAAGTAAGCACTCTTCGCCGCAGTCAATAAAGTCTAATTTCGCATCAAGCGAGAGGGTAGTGGAAGAAACAATTGCAGATCACATAGAGATTTTGAAGAACGTGTGGACTTTTTGGAAGACTTGTGCTAGTCTATGCCTGTACAGTCCTATGTTCAGAGAGTACGTGGTCAGTGAGAGTGTGTTCCTGGACAGTTACGCTTTACTGAAAGTGTTGATATATTATCTGTGTAACTGCGAGTGTGGGGTGGCGGAGATGCGGGTACTTATCAAGATCACTGAGGCATTGCTGACTGTGCAACTTTCTGCATCTGGTAAGTGATTTAATTTATAATTTTTCGTATTTATATACTCATTCCTTTGCCAAAAAGGCCGAATCAAACGTAACTTTTGTTCTTAGGAAACACTCAATTAGATACCATCAAGGAATGTGAAGAACGTGTAAAGTCCTAACGTATTTAATAATTATTTGTTGTGATATTATGTGTGGTTTCAAAACCGTTACAGTTTAAACTTAGAGTGTCATAAAAACATAATTAAATAAATACATTAGTGCATTCCTGTTAATTGCATTAGAATGAATCACCTATGATGACTCCATGTAAGCCGATCAACTGATCCGACTTATCACATAACTAGTATAGACTAGCGATACAGTCAATCGCACATCAAAAGTCACATTTTATTTCACTACTCAAACAGCTCTTACAGTTAAACTGTTACCATAGACGTGCGGTTGACTGTACAATAACCCGCAGTAAGGCGATATCCCAAGCTCATGAGCAGAGCCCTATAGAGTTTCATATAGTATGATATGCTGCTAGCAGAAAATGCAAGTAATACCGCACTTTAAATTGTTAGGATTAAGATTAATTCTAAAAGATTTTCTACTGTAAATGCTAAAAGTTTACGTTGATTATTCAAGTTGATGGTTGTCTGTATGGTTACTCCCAGTTTGACATCACATGTCGCTCGCAGGCCGGTCGTTTCACACACCGTAGATTTGATTATAAATAGTGGGACAACAATGGACTGATATTGCCACGACTGGAAGAAATCGTCAACTTTTAATGTCGTCGTATGGATATTACTACTATTTATCGACTATTCAGATCGATCTTTACTTTACAATTGTGCTTAGTCGATTTGTTTTGGAAAATGAATTCCAACCATTCCCTATGAATGGCGTAGCACTGTATGGGTGGGTTTCGGGTTTCAAAAACATAACTTTGAGACCTGGAACCACTGATATAATTAGCTCGATATTGTCAAATTATATGTCATGCAAACCTAACCTAAACTAGGTAATTATAGCCTTAGGGCAGGAGTCACCAAATGGCGGTCCGGATCCGGACAACCAACCTATTTTATGCAGACCTTAAATAAACAGTAAAATATGTAACTAAACCTAATCTAAAAAATAATTTAAAAAGTTTTAGGTTTAGTGTAGTCGTAGTAGTAGAAAAAAGTTGTAGTAGTCTTATTAGTGGGCCGCGCTTTGTGTTCAGACAGATAGTTCCAGTAAAAAAATATTTTTTTATTAATGACTTACTTTTTTATTTTTGTTTATTACATAATATTTGTATATTACTGAATAAAAAATGATTCGGGTTTTTTTTTTTCTTATTTGATATTTTTAATCTTGGTTGCTAGTAATTGTCTACGGACCCCCAATGAAACTAATTGATGATCCTTGCCCTAGGGACTAGCCGGGTAATATTGTACTGAATTGAATTATTACTCCCTTTTCAATAATATGATCTGAATTTGGATCCTTAACTAAATATTCATATGTAAACATTTGCAAAAAAAAAATATGATTGAATATCGAATTGCGTTTACGGAGAATACTGTACTTTGTACACCTTCTCCGAGGTTATTACCTCGGAGAAGGTGTACAAAGTACAGTATTCTCCTCTGGGATAAAGGTATCTCCGTTTTGGGCGAGCTCGAATCCGTCGCTGCACTCAGGATTCTAGTCTTAACTCCCTCGTTTCGCTCGGGAGCACTAAAATCTTTCGCTACGCTCGGGATTCAATATAGCGGCCCGGACATTAAGACACTGCTCTATCTCCTTGATGAATAATCCACTATTGAGGCGGTAATTTTACTGAAAAAAAACTCCACCTAGATGTGACATCAGGGCGTTCAAAAGACACGAGTTGTGCGCTGGTCCGCGCGGCGCTCGGGGCCCCGGCGGCCGCGCTGGAGGGCGGCGGCGGGCTGCGCGCGCTGTGCGAGGCGCTCATCCGGGTCGCGGCCGCGCGGCCCAGCCGCCGGCACGCCATGCCGCGCCGCCCGCATGTCAAGGTAACGTACTAAATCATTTAAGTTCACAGTACTCATGAATAAGAACAACTTTTACTACAGGTCCAACTCAGACTTCATAGCCTTTAAGACGCTCCGTGGCACTATTTACGCACCTCATCTGTATGCTATGCTGGCTTGATTCCTTATCCCGGACAATTACTGCGGCAGAAATCACAGGCTGTTTGCTGTGCCTCCGCGTGCTACGTCCCCAGTACCCACCCCCGCACTCTGGCCGCACTTGATGATCTCTTAGATTGTAAGGGCCTTATCACACTGGCGATTTGCGAGTGTTTTTCCAGCGAGGCAATTTTTCAACGCGCTCGTTGCGTATGCCTAGCGACACGCCACGTATGCGCAGCGTGTTCGCCGCGTTTGCGTAACGAGAGTGTACAAGAGCGAGTGAGAAAAGCCAGTGTAAAATTTGAAAACGCGAAGAGCACATCGTAGCTCGCTTTGCACCCGCGAAGAGCACGCTCACGAATCGCCTCGCTGGAAACGCGCTGGTCAATCGTCAGTGTGATGATGTTTTAATCCAGCAAACGATCTGCTTGCAGATGAATAGACGAAGATTTTATTAGCATGTCAGAAGTACTCGTACTGTGGGAATGATTCATAAAAGTGTTATAATTTTTTTTTATTTCTCTCAGTCTATTGTTTTAATTATTGTAATTGGTTTTCAACCGCATTAAATATAGTTAATACAAATTAAATTGACAAATGGAAAAAAAACTGTTGTTTCATACAAAAGTGCCATACAAAACGATTAAAATGTATGACCAAAGTTATGGAGGTACGGCGCTGCTTCTTGCATGTTTTTAGTGATATTTATATATTTTTTTCTACAACGTTTAACCTCGGTCAACATATTAAGTATTAATATTCACTGATAGAATCCTTTTGTGTGAGCTGGTCTTAAGACACGTGTAGGTAAGTCGCACGAGCTCAGGGAAAGGTTTCGTTAACCTTGACCTACAAACTCGTCTTTACGTAGGTACAGAGACCAGACGCACGAATAAGGTTCGTTTTCGTAACGACTTTCAATACATGCCATGCTCTATGGTAGGGTTAAATGCATGCACATTTACATATTCCTCAGCATTTCTAATCAGTATTACCGATTAGAAATACTTGTTGGATTTAAAGTTAAAACATCAATCTTACTTTCATAAAAAAACTGCTTCCTTTGCTGTTGTTTTTTATAAACAAGTTTATGTAAGTATTCTAATATGTTACCCAAACCAAAAATGATTGTTGTATGTCGCCTCATATTACCACCTGACCGGTTTCCGCACGATCAAAACGATTTAGCGATAAATATAAAGTTCCCACAATAGTGATGATGCCTGGGTAAAAAAAATGAAATTCTAATTAGTCCTTCAGTCAAATAATAAAAAATTATTAGACACGTATTTTTTGCTTTAGTATCATATTAGTAAAAAATTACTTAGAGAAAACGCATTTTAAGTTAGGGAGTGGGGGCCGATACGTCACTAGTACGTATAAAATCTACATACTCGTGACATCATGGCACATTTTACCTCAATGTATCGCCGTAATCTTTAGATTACGTAAAAAAAGAAAAAATAGGTTTCGAATATTTTTTTATAATATCAAAGACGGAAAAAAAAAATTTTTAGTCTTCATCCCTATTAAATCACTTAAGTATAATTATATCACGAATGGGAATTTTTGATGTGTAACATCTTTCCTCTCGCTTTCCTGACATCTGTGGGAGTGATTTCGTAAAAAGGGACGAAGTGTATTACAGGAAGCCGGGGAAGCGCGCGCTATTTGATTTAAGGCGAAATGGTATCGTGGTAGCGTTCCGGCAGCGGCGGTATGACCCGGCCCGCGCGCAATTCTATTGCACTATGTTTACAAATATTAAATTTAAAAATTTTACTTGTGTTGATATAGAAAAATAAGTCCATAATTACTTAATGTATTTAATAGTGAACACGTAGACAACATTTTAATACAACTGCTTTGATAACAATCGAATGGAATAGGTTTTTCTCTTAGTGGTTGTAACAAAAATAGCAGATTTTAAGGTAACTTTGCCGTTTTTTTCTATCGAGGAAAGTTTTGTCAATCGTGTTTCGGACCTCATACTTCACTACGGACACTCTTAAATTTTCGTAATCATAAAAAAATATGCAAATTCGTTGTTTTTTTAAGAGAAACATTGATTTTGCGTGAAGTCGAAACATCTGCTTTGGAACCGATTTCACCTTAACCAATGAGCTCGCGCGGTGCTAGAGTTGGCCGTCAGAAACGACCTTGACGAGGCCCCGCCCCTTTAATCCTGCATAATACCTTAATGTTGACTATTACCAAGGTGAGATGTCAGATTCTACACATCATATGCGCCTTAGCTCGCTGGTTTTTTTTTTTAATAATTAAGATTATTATAAAAACAACCCGTGGCAGGTAACTACTATTTTCCAGTGTAATCTAACTCTAGTAGATTGTATTTTTATTTTATTAAGGGCTTATTGCATATTACTGAAACTCCTATCCAAAATCTCAACCTACTCGCTTTTCATTTCTTTAAATATACCAAACAATTTAGACAAACTAGATCAAGATGAAGCACATTTCCCAAACCAAATTAGAAACATGCATATTTCTAATCCCTGCGTCGCGACTCGCACTTGACCGGTTGGTATCAAAATATCTGAATGCGGAATAACTTAACAGTGCGGTCGCTCACATACGAAGATCATTCGTTTATCGACGCTTCACGCTTGGACTTGGGTGCATACAACATTTTATATTAATGTCTATTTTTAATAGTGCAATATAGGACTCAATAGTGCATGTGTGCTTGGCTGCAGATTTGTGTGCATGTATGTGTTTTACAAATTGATAAGTCAATTATGGAGTTGTCTAAAACTAACGACTGCTTAACATCAGGTATACCATCTTTTCCTATTTAAATTAGACCTTATTCCCTGTACGTCAGTCTCCCAGTCAGTCTACTTTCTTGAAAGCTGAAGCAGTGCCTTAATCACCCATAGTACACTCGAGGTTTTGACCAACTCTATTGCATACAATATTTATTTCTCATACAAAAATCGAACGCCATAATCATGATCCTAACAAGCGTGGAAGAAAAAATCTTTTAACTATTCATTTAGTTCAGGTAACAAAGACCTCTATTTGCCTAAAAGAATAGAATAAATATTAAAAAAAAAACTAATACTTATAAACAAATAAAAACTATAACATGTCTTAAACTAATGCACCTAGTTGGCATTTGGCCGTGTTATGTTAAAGTAAAACAAATCTACATATTAAAAATCTTAAATTCACTGACAGACAACGCACAACCTAAAACGCATGAAGTTTTACACACGAGTTCCTTTAATTATATAACGAAATTGAGCACTAATGAAGGAATTTTGAAAATTCATCCTCTGACTAAGGGTTTAAATAGGACATAAAAGTTTGTATGGAAGTTTGTCATTTTTCCGATGGGAAATGCCAAAGCTTTAGGTAAAAAAATGAGAGCTTGGAGTAAGGGGTGGAGGGGATCTTACAGTAGACCATTGAATATTACATAAGCTTTAGGTAAATAAATTGAGGGCCTATAGTAGGGGGTGGGTTTCCTAGAGTAGACCATTGAATATTACATAACAGAGACGGCACTGGTATAACACAAAACCCGTCCGCCCATGAACCGATCAAGTTCATCGAACTGGAACTAACGCAGCGACGCAACTAACTATCGCATCGACGGCGACGTAAGGTTCAAGTTTGATGTATGTAGGTGAAAAGTATCGGATTTCCTGCGGCTTTGTTCACCTCAATTATAAGATACCAGAGAACAGTAAGGCTATTTGTGGTACGACCCTGTATTTTCAACAATATAATGGACATATTTGAACGAGATCTAACTTGATTTGCTTACGACGACTACTTCCATACTTACCCCAATTAATTAAATAATAAAAAAAGCATTTATTTCAGACTATTTAAATGTCCATATTTTGTGAGTGAATGTGAATACTTATTACATTATCTTAAAATAATGTTAGTAATGAGGATGATAATTACCTAATAGCTTTCGATAAAATTCTACAAGAAATATAAAAAATACATATTAGCTGCTTTCATAATGCAACAGATAAACTCTATTAAAATGTTTTTAAGGTTCATCTGAGAATAACTACATTGCATTTTTAATAAGATAACATTCAAGAATCCTTCAACTGACTAACAAACAAACCAATAAAAAAACTGCTTAAATTAGTATCCATACTTACTTACTAATATTATAAATCGAAAGTAACTCTGTATGTTACCTTTTCACGCCTAAACCACTGACCGGATTTCGATAAAATTTGGCAATGCGATGAAAGGCATCCTGGAGTACATAGGCTAGTTTTTTTCTCATAAATAATCCTTAAGGGGGTGATATAGGGGATGAAAGTTTGTATTGGAAACCCATTTCTTA
This sequence comes from Agrochola macilenta, assembly GCA_916701695.1. Lineage (NCBI taxonomy): Eukaryota > Metazoa > Arthropoda > Insecta > Lepidoptera > Noctuidae > Agrochola > Agrochola macilenta. Next base: position 24,169,747 of record OU753556.1, read on the forward strand.
AGTTATCAACTTAATGCTTTTGGTAAGAAATAAAAAATTACGTGTTTCCGCGTTTTTGTAAAATCATCCCCCAAAAAGCGGTAAAATAGGGGACGATTTTAAAATTAACATGTAATGTTGAATCTTTTTTTCAAGAGATTTAAGGGATTGGAAATATAGTCGCAGTCTGTATCTTGAAGTAGGTAACATTTAGTGTTATTACAATAAGCTATTAGCTCGTAATGAGCTATTAGCTCGTATAGACCGCCTCATCCAAAGGGTACAAAACGCTTGTGCTTGGTTTTGTTACAATATTCCTCGCAGAACCCATGTCATACCTTTCCTAAACAAGCATTTTACTCAAAAAATTAAGTCCAGACGCAAACTACACTTGGCTTGCCTTCTATTCGGTGTAGTTAAATACCAAAAACCGGACTACCTGTACGACAGTGTGTGACAGTGTGTGTGTGTGTGTATGACAGTTGGATAGCGAGTAAACGAGAATGTGGCAGAAGGCAATGCTCGTAACAACACTCAACGCAGTCGCATAGTACAGCCGCTTTTAGAGGTAGCTTCCGTTATGCGGCTTCCAAAGTGTGAAATAACCTGCCACCACCTATCCCGATCTAGTAACACGATCGAGACATTTAGCAGACGCCTGCGGCAGTATCTCTGGGTTGCCCAACGGAAGCTAGAAATGATTAATTTAAATGTTTCATTGCTGTGAATCCATGATTATATCTATTATTTATTGACGACCGTCCATTGTTTTTTGTGCAACCATATCATTTTATTTGATTCCTTATAAAGCGCTATATAATTATTTATAATAATTTGTAAACAAATATCTAATTGAGCTTAATTTAATTTGCTACACATTTCTATCTACTTTTATTTAAATATTGAACACATACACACTATAAAACTGATTTACATCCGTAAGACGTCGTCGTAACAGAAGGTCCAGTTGAAAATCAGCGTCAGACACTAGTTGTCTGGCATTTACTGGGCCTACTTGGCGCAGCCAGGACACACAATATTATTTTAAGTGATTTTTTTTTTGTTTTTGTGTGAATATTGTGTACTTACCTTAACCTGAGTCAAATAAATTTATTTTCTTTCTTTCTTTTTTTCAATATAAAGTGATAAACGAACCTTTCTAACATGCAGGTATAACGTAGCCAAGGCGAGTAGGTATTACAAATAATTGGTGATAATTATAATATGAATAACTAGCTTTACCCGCCCCGACTTCGCACGGGTAGCTTTAAACCCTACCTACCCTACCCTAATTTTCTCACCGTTTAAACCTTCCCTGGACTATGACAAACATTTCAAAACCAAAATCAGCTAAATCGGCCCAGCCGTTCGAGTTATAAAATTACAACGAAAAGTGGCATTGATTTTTATAGATATAGATTATTATAATAATTAAGACATTTAGAATCATAAAAACCTTGATCACAGCCACTAACTTTCGACTGCACATTGACACTGGCATTTTAAAATAAATAGGTACTCATTGGTACTTCCTAATGGACTAGACTTTAAGATAATGTTATATTAGGCGAATTCGAAAATATCTGTAATATTACAATACCTGTCTACATGGATATGCTTTATATAATAGTGTTGTTTGTCAAGTTCAGCTAAACTTGCATGGCTTCGCTCACGTTCCTAATATTTGAAGGCTTCTGGGGTGTTTGTTACGAAACTAAAGTCCCGAGTCGATGTCTGGTGTTTTTGTTTATTTTTGTGGTTGCTTTTCTTGATTTTTATATTCCTCGAGTTGCTAATAGAAAAGTTCTGTCTCTTCATCAGGTTTCTTAATAAACAGTGTCAAAGACCTTATAGCTAGCAGCGCCAAGGAACGAACAAAAGCCTCTCAAAGAATTCAAGTCGACTTGACAGGTCCCTCGAAACTCTAACTAAATTGAATAATAGCCCTCCTAATTGTATTGAGTTCAGGCCGTAAACCGAACCACTACGCACCGAACCGCTACGTAGCTATATCATCCCAAAAATAATTACAAAGTTCATTGACTGCTCTTAGGCAAGAGCTAGACCTCGGAAGATGGCGAAGGGCAGGAAGCGCCAGAATATTTTTTTCCATGTGACCGTTTAACTGCCTGGTGGCCTTTAGTAACCTGGTACCATTCGTACCCTGTGTGACTTGTGATATTGATAAAGTGCAGTGTGTGGACAGGTGCCGCCGCTGCTGTGCGCGTCGGGCGGCAGTTCCGCCGACTGCTCGTCCAGCGAAGACAGCGTGGCCGGGCCCTACGCCAGCGAGCACAGTGAGCCCTATGCGAGCAGGCCGGATGAGGGCTACGAGGTGGGTACCACCAACATTCAGTTAACTATCCTCACGACAACAGTCCATGCCGTATTTAGCGGGCTGACAAACAAATATTATACTCAACACTGAAATATGTATTACATTCAACCAAGTGAACCCAGGTAAGTTTTACGAAGACATGGTCATTGTGGTCCATCAGTGGACTGCGATAGGCTGACTTGACGCCTAGAATTTTTGATATTCGAACACCTATAGGTTCCACCCTCATAGGCTATCGCTGTACTTGGGAATGTGTTTGCAATTTAAATGCAAATTAATTAGCTGACAAGTCGATTAGTAAGGCGTGGGCCCCAGCGACGGCAATAATGACGCATTCAAAGCCTTCATAGAAAACTAGATTAAATCTAGTCTAGAACCGGGGAGTGAGACTAACATTTTGCTACGAAAATGAAATTAAAATACATATCTGCATTTCGGTTACACCAACTAATTGATTAAGGTATTAGTATCTCAGAGTAGCTAATAAAATAACTCACCGATACCATTATCATTTTAATTTTCGGCTCGACTAAGTAGACGATAATAAAAAAAACAAAAATAAAATGTGATGTCCGTATGTCCACGTGTTTTTAAAGGTACCTAATGGTGGGCGCCCGTTGAACAGTATCGATTTTTTCTTCTTTTTTCGTGTGGTTAGTGACTAACCAGATATATCTCTCAGACATCACGATATTTTCCCTTACCGTTTTTGAAGCAAGTGATAATTCTACAATAGGTACGGTACGCATATGAATCCGAACAGTCAGAGGTGCGTGCTTTGGGTCCAAACTCGAGACCTATCATACTTGGCAGTCCGACGGTCACACCACTAGGCTATCACTGCTGTTTTTACGCTAAAAATAAATAGATATCTTATTGTATTAAAATTAAGAGTCCACGGAGTTACGCCGTAAGTTCACGTTGTAAAACAAAAAAAACAGCGATCGAGTATCTAATAAAAAGGATGCACACTATTTTATTGAAGGCTTTTAGTCATCTTCTGGGGGTTTTTTATTTATTTATGTACAGGCATACAATGCTTATAATTAGCCGTCACCCGTAGCTTGAAAGTGAATTTGATTTAACTGAATTGCATTATTCATGCCCACTAAACACGAATACGCTACTGTAGAGTAACGTTTTCGTTTTCGCGTTTGCGATCTTATTTATACTTACAAATAAATTTTCCTGTCTATCTCTTTGGCAGGCTGATGTCGAAGTGGGAAAACTGGATGTGCCTCCGCTCTACAGAACAAGGAAGCTCTCTGGATCCATGTCTACAATACCTTCAGGTTTGTATTATGAGCATAACTAGCTAGCCCGTTGCGGCGCATCTTGCAATACTAATGTCCGTGTACGAGTATTGTATCCAAATCTTGAGGGATGGCACTGTTAGTCGTAGAACACTTGTCGCTTATGTATGAGAGGATAAAACCCCTTTTAAACTAGAAGCCATAAATAAGGAGGAATTAGATTAGAGGAATTAAAATTATTTTGATTTTAATAAGTATTATTTTTTGGATACTGTGCTGAGTTGATAACTTTGTTTATTGATATTTTCAATAGTTATCTGCTAATGGCATTGCTACGCATTGCAACATTTGAATGTTATTTTTTTTTAGGGTTCCGTACCTCAAAAGGAAAAAACGGAACCCTTATAGGATCACTCGTGTGTCTGTCTCTCTGTCAGTCCGTCTGTCACAGCCAATTTGCTCCGAATCTAATTGACCGATTAAGTTGAAATTTGGTACACATATGTATGTGACAGAGAGACAGACAGTGACCCAAACACGGACGTGTAACATAAATAAATGAATTTTGAATATGGGGGTCACTTTTGGGAGCCAACAAAAAAAAAAGTTTTGCAAACTGTACCGTGTGACATATCAAATTAAAAAGGGCTTATTGCGAGGATTTCAAATACATTTTTTTGAATAATTTTAAAATAAATGTCTTTAAAGATATTTAAGAAAATAGACGAAAATTTACCATTCCCCTTATCTCCGAAACTACTGATCCTAAAATTTTGAAAAAAGTACAGAGAATAGTTATATGCTTATAGATTACAGGAAAACCTATAAAAAGTCTATGGTCTTAAAATAACATGGTAAATCACTCAATATTGTGCGTACAAACTTACATATGCAGTTGGAATGTATGGGGGAACATGCATATCAACTACAATGGTAAGTTTTTTCTTGGGATAAATTTTATTCATCCCAACTACGGAACCCTTCATTGCGTGGTCCGACACGCACTTGGCCGGTTTTTTCGACTTCATTTATATAAATTATTCAGATTTTTACCTTGCTGATAAGATATCTAAGATCTACATCAGATAAGACTTGTTTTTGTAATACAACTAATATTATCTGAATGCGATTAGCGACCCCAGGCTGTTATAAAAGCTTTTAAAGATCTTAAAATTAAATCAACAGAAGATCTGTGGGGAATGTCTGTAAAAGTCTGTAGATGTATCATCGAAACCATTGCGCCTTATTTAGCTTTCATATTTAACACTAGTGTAGACTAAGGAGTCTTTCCGGATCTCATGAAACACAGTAAAGTAGTTCCTTTGTTCAAATCCGGTGATAGTAAGGAACCCAACAATTATAGGCCTGTGTCAATTCTGCCAGTTCTCAGCAAGGTGTTTGAAAAGTTGATGCTCAATCAAATGTTACGTCACTTTAATAAAAATTCCATCTTTCATGAACAACAGTACGGTTTCACCAAAGGGCGATGTACCACTGACGCCGGTGTCACCCTAATAAAGAACATTTTTAACGCCTGGGAAGAAGCACAAGATGCCATTGGAATCTTTTGCGACCTCTCGAAGGCGTTCGATTGCGTAGACCATGAAACACTTCTGCTGAAACTAGAGCACTATGGGATTAGGAATACAGCTCTTGATTTACTAAGATCATACCTGAAAGATAGAAAAGTTAAAGTTCAAGTAAACGGAGTAAACTCATTGGGGTCTGAAATGGCAATGGGCGTTCCTCAGGGTTCGATATTGGGTCCATTCCTCTTTTTAGTTTATATTAATGATTTCGGTTGATTTTGAAGTAATTGGGGAATTACTTCAAAATCAACCGAAGATGGTGTTATTTGCAGATGACACATCGTTGATCTTTAAAATAAACCGACGGTCACAAAATCTTGACGACGTTAACAGATCTATTCTTCAAGTCCAAGATTGGTTTACGGTAAATAATTTGGTACTAAATAAAAAAAAAAACCAAATGCATTAGATTTAAATTACCTAATGTTAGAAGTAGCGAATGTGACATCATATTGAATGGAGAAAAACTAGAATTTATTAATCAAACGGTTTTCCTAGGAAGCACGCTAGACGAGAAATTACAATGGGGACCTCATATAACATCTCTTGCGGGGCGGCTAAGCTCGGCCGCTTATGCTGTTAGAAAGATAAGACAGTTAACAGATGTAGAAACCGCGCGTTTGGTCTATTTTAGCTACTTCCACGGTGGGGTCGGGCTGCTGACATTGAATCCATCTTTATTTTACAAAAGAGAGCTGTCAGAGCCATTTATAATCTACATCGTCGCGAATCTCTCAGGGAACTATTTAAAAAGATTAATATTATGACGGTACCTTGCCAATTCATATATGAAAATATTATGTATGTAAGAAAAAATCTTAATATTTTTCATAAAATAAGTGATAGACATAATTTTAATACTAGAAATAAAGATAAAATAGATCAGCCATTTTTCAGATTATCTAAAGTACATTCATCTTTTATGGGGTACTGTGTTAAATGTTACAATAAAATACCTTGTGATATAAACAATTAAATGAAAGAAAATTTAAAACTCATATTAAAAGTACACTCTGTAAACAAGCATATTACAAATTAGAGGATTATATCCAAGATAAGAATGCTTGGAAACATGCTGGTCCTGCTCCGTAGGACAATTTAGAGTCTAGACAAAATTAAACTGGTTGCTTATTTAATTATATAATTTGTTATTTTTTATAACTCTGATTTTACATTCTGTGATTTCTTGAACTCACACACTGACTTATTAGTATTACTTGTTAAAATGTTAGGAATATCGTATAATTTTGCAATGTTTGTAAATATGTGAGCACCGTATCTATCACATAATTAATTTATCTGTAATTGCTTTATTTATTTTTCTCATTCTTTTTTACCTATCGCGGTATAGTAATCTTATTCTAGATGCATCGTCTTCACATATAATTATATAATTAATGTATACAAAATATTGTAAAAACATTTTAAAAGAGTAACGGTGGAGTTTCTTGCCCATTCTTCTCCATACGAAAACTACCTTTTGGAAGGGGCGACTAGAATCAATTAATTTTTTTGTAAATTTGACGTTCATAAGTGCCTTTTATGTGCCTAATTGAAATAAATTGTTTGAGTTTGACTTTGACTTGACTAGAATGTTTTTTTTTTTTGTTACCTATAGCAAATTAACAAGTTGAATGCTTTTCTTTATATGCCTATAAACTAAAGGCTTGTCGTACCTTGTAGGTTGTAGCATAGTATAATTTACATAATATAAAACTTACGAGGTACCTACTAGTTTTTTCCGCGCCTATTTTTCGTTGTGCGTGGTCAGTGACTCTTCGCCCGCATACCGATACCGACATACCGGTATCTATCATTAATTTCGTCGCGACTTTCGAAAGTAGTTAAACTAAGTTTAAGATGTGATAATAAGTTTAGAATAAAACTTTTTAGTTCGGTGTTTTGTGATAGAACTATGGATCCGGAAGTGGGCCTAATGGATAGTTCAACCAGTTTTGATTATGAAAACCTTTTTGAAGGTAAAAAAACTCGTTATCGTTCACGATTCTTCCTAATATGTGACTAGTGCGACCCACGTGTTGTTGTTTAAGTTTTGTATATCTTAACTTAATTTAGCTATTTACGTATCTATCAATCTTGGACAATTTTTTAAGCTGTACGGTGGTTATCGTTAAAATTTTATAGAATAGAATATAATAGAATATTCTTTATTATGTACACCATAAAAATACAGATAAAAAAGTAGTCATTTTACATAGGGTGACACAATGGGCGGTCTTATCGCTAAAAGCGATCTTTTACAGACAACCTTTGGATGGATTAAAGGGAGAAGGAGAGACAAATACTGCAGGTAGTCAGTGGTGTACCATTTACATACACAATAAATACATACATTCATAAAGCATACACTTATCTATATATATATATATATACAATAATAAACATGAAACAAGTTCAAGGAACTATATGTAATGATGATGTTTAAGGAGAGAGGAAGTGTTTTTTTACCAGAATTTTAAAAGTGGACAAAGATTGAGCACGCCTTATCGACACGGGTAAGGCATTCCATAACCGTACTGCTTGAACTGTACTTTATTGTAGTAGTGCTTAGAGTATATAACACTGGAGAAGCCTTACGAACACTTCCCCTCTGTAAAAGTACAAGAACAAATGTTCTAGTACGTTCATAAAAACTACTTTCAAATCGATTCTAACGCACTTCGTAAATCGTTTTAAAGGCGCGCGGAGCTCCGTGAAAATGCCTATTTGTGCTGTTAAATGGTGTAAAAAGCGTTCAAATACGTCAAATTTACATAAAGAACTGAATAACTTTCCTTATGCTAAATTATTTTTCTAAGATTTAGTCATGTTTTTATTGAAATTTAAAATCCTAACCTCATAATACAATTCGATTTTTCATTCGATTCAACCATGATTCAATATAAAACGTAGCATGAATCGAGTATTTTCCTCACGTGGCTTCTGTGACGTCACCGAGTCTCGCTACATCTCGTTTTTATGTTCGTAAAGATCAAAATACTTTTCTTTTGCATTACGAAAATATACGTCAAATCAGCAAAACTTACACGCACTTGACATGCGATTATGTCCTCTAGTAAAAATGTTAACGAGACTACCGTAGTGTTGAGGTCATGTTTGAAACCAAAATTAACATGTCGATAATTTCCTAGTAAAAATGACTTAGTCATTATTTTTGTTTATTTGTTTTTATTGTTCAATGTTTTATAATTTGTTTATGTCCATAGAAGTGGTTGTATATAAAAAAAAAAAAAATTGAACTTGACCTAATTTTTATTGAGAATACTTACTTATTACAAATTTAGTTACTTTTATTTAATTGAAGTTATTTTATCTTCTTATTAAAATGTAACTATTTTATGCAACAGCTGTTTTACTTCATGGATTCAAGCAAAATTCCGAATGAATATCGATAGCGATAAAATAAAAATTTATGGTACGGACTTCTCTTTCCGCTACCGCGTCCCCCGCAAAAAGTGACAGACAGTTTTGTTCGGAATATTGTGCATATGGCTTCTCCAGTGTTATATACTCTAAGTAGTAGTGTTACGTCTACGTGGTCAAACGCGAGCCTAAACAAAAACAAACATTGTGGGAGAAAGCTCAGTGTAATGAACTCGCCTATAAACCAACTCTGTTCCACTATTGTATATAGAACTTGTTGTATTTTAATGCTGGCCAGTGCAGAGGAGGAGAAATCCTCGGTGTATTTTTGTATATGAGAATTAAAAATGTCTAATCCCTCGTGTGCGATATGTGATGCAGTTCTAGCTGAGGGCTGTCCTTCGTCTGCACTGGCCTTAATTAATGCGGAACAATGTAGCCTCCTCACCGAAATAAATCTTGATTTAAGAAGCACAAAATTGATAAATAAGTACTACTACGGAAGGCCGGCTCCATACATCAAGTGAAAACAAGCGCACGCGCCAGCCAGTGCTTAATGCCAGTCACGCGACTCGAGTGCGCTTGCACTCGCTGTACATAAACAAGTGACTATTCTGTTTATGTGTGCGTGCGTTTCTGCTCGGTGCATGGAGCCGACCTTCTTCAGCAATCTCGCTGTATTTTGGAATCGTCTTCAATAATATGGTTAAAACCAATATGCTTACAGTCTCTTATTAAAAGGATCAGTAATGAATATAATAAAACACTCTAACACCACTCTAACACATGCAAGAATTAGACATATTCAACCACAGATTACAGAGATTTAGAAAAAAAACACTATCCTGTTGTTTTTATTTTCTACTTCTTATTTTTTTTTTTACTTTTACAACCCAGCTTAATTACGCTGTCTGTCTGTCTGTTTTAGTTTACTAAATTAATTAAATCTCAAGGCAAAAATATATCGTGAACGCTCTATACGCCTTAATTGTCACGTGTAATGTTAGTCCTTTAGCTATTAAGATTGTTAGCATAAGTGTAAGGTATATGATGTGCTGCTTTTATAAATTAAAGAAATAAATAAATTGGTATTTTCCCAGGCATATCGTCGCCGCCGGGTGAGTTGAGCGCAGAATGCGGCGAGTACTCCAAGAGCGGAGAGCTCGCGCACCCGGAGCTGTGTGTCATCGTCGTCGATATACTCACGCAGCTTATACACAAGTATATACTTTAATAATATGTCCCTCTGCAGGGCAAAGGATCTCTTCTCATACAGAGAAGATACGTGATCACCACGCTTGCTCAAAACGGGTTGGCGATTTCAGACATATATATCCTAACTAATATTATAAATGCGAAATTTAGTTTGTTTGTTTGTTACGCTAAAAAGGCTGAACGGATTTGGATGAAATTTGGCAGTAATGTCCGAGATTAATTCGGAAAGAAAGCTTGTTTAGTACCCGGCCTTTAATATTTTTAGAAAGAGACTGCCACATCAGTGAGAGAGACAACGCTCTACATAGCCGGACTTGTTCTGAAACTAGACGTGACACATTAAAATGACATCGTATTTGTTGCTGTTGTTACTGTTGACCGAATAGTTCATCATGTAACTGGATAGCCTTATCAGCTTATTGAGAGGGCCCAATACTTTAGTGGGCGGCTTGCGAAAAAGGGAAGAAGGCTCGATTAATGTATGATTGGCACTAACTGGGCAGGTACACTCAAATCTGACACTAATCTACATGGCCCTCACATGATCCCACCAAGATTATGTCTGGACTTTAAAAGATACTTTGACCATTGAGTTTGTTTCTTGTCAGAGGTATTCAGATAGGAAATGTCGACTCCATTAATCAATAGTCAATTGCAATCTATTTAATAAAAATCTAAGGTAAGGTGAGCATTAAGGAAGTATTTTTACAAAATTCATCTCCTATGAGATCCAGGTGAACTTTATTATAATTATTAAGACCTTGTAAACACATGTGATAAGCAATAATGATTTGAATTTGAATTTAAATAGGGGACGAAAGTTTGTATGGAAGTTCTTCACTTGTAAAGCAATAAAAAAAAAAAAAATCGCAAAACATGTTCAACGATGTTTCGGCTTCTGGTGACAGTGTTAGGGTAAAGATGAGATTATTGTTTTAACATCAGGAAAAGTCTAACTTAATCGGTAGACATCACCAGGATAATACACTAATAAGGCTTTATGTAGATGCCTAAAAATCTCAATCTCAACTTGTTGTGGAGGTCATAGGGAGTCGCTGCCTCCGGTTAGACTAGACTCTGACTCCAAATTAGTTGGAAAAATGTAGGCAGATGATGTAGGGTCAATTGTTTCCCCAGACTAGTCCGCTGCAAGGAAGAAGGCTCGTGCGACGGCTCTATGTGGCGGCAGGGCGTGGGCGTGGCGCGCGCGTGGTGCGGGCGCGTGGGCGCGGCGCTGGCCCGCGCGCGCGCCGCGCCGCCGCCGCTGCTGCGCCGCCTGCTGGCGCCCGCGCCCGCGCTGCTGCTGGCCATGCGGGACGAGCGGCTCGAAGGTAGGACAGGACGACGGCTCTATGTGGCGGCAGGGCGTGGGCGTGGCGTTCTTCTTCGTTCGACGACAGGCCTCTTTTTCTGGCCTGCTGTCTCAACGCTCCTGTGCCGGTCTCATTCAGTTCTACTCGCGATAGTAACGATGTTAATATTGAAACCTAACTCAAAGCATTCGTTTAAATTAAACTTTAGGAGAATGAGGAACAGGGTGTAAAGTTCACTCATCCCCCATAGAAAAAGGAGGATCCTCCGACCAGACGGATGTCGTGTCTGGCGGGCAACTGCCCCGAGGTTGAAGTTGGGAGATTGTATATATGTCCATCGCGCGGTAAACTCTAATTGCGCGATGCAGGATTTGTGTGACGTCAGGATGTTGTGTGACGTCAGGTCTTTGATGCGTAATTCGCATGTGGCGATGTAGGTTACGCCAAAAAACCAATTACAGGCACTTTTGATCTGTCAAGGGGTCGATCAGTCAGAAAGATGAATCTACTTACATAGTAGGTTCATATGGAAATTTATATTATTTTATTAAACAGTTTATATTTTTCACTTTTTAGTTGTGGTACCTACCCCACACTGATTCGAATACCACTACCTGCTATGTAAATAACAGTGAAAAGAACTTATTATAACATCATCCATGTAGACTAAGTGAGAAAAATACGTATTATTGAAGCTAATTTAAAAACTACCCAAGCAAAATTATTACAATTTCTATAGCAACACCTATGAAATATATCCTACCAAACAAAAAGAATCATCAAAATCAATTCAAAATTGGCGGATTAATCGCGTAACAAACATACAAAATAAAAAACGTCCTCCTTTTTGAAGTCGGTTGAAAACAGGCAAGAATTGACACTTTTTTAATCAAAATATTGGTTACAAAATGCTCTAGATTTGCAAACGCGCCCCGCGTTTGCAAATCGGACAAAATTATGCTGTTTTTCGGTAAATTTTGTGACAAAACTAAACCGAATCAAATATAACTAATAAGTACCACTTATAGGTTGGTTCTTCATCTTCAAATGATAGGAACTTTTTTGTTCAAAATCATAGTTTTTTATATTGTAAAAACGATCTTCCGTTGCCATTTTCCACAAAATTCACGATACCGGGTTGAGTTTAGGTACATTTTTTGTTCTATTATCAATATATTTTAAGATTTCTAAAAATACTATTAGTAGGCAGACATGTTCAATTTTAAACCTTAGGAAAAAAATGTTTCAAAATGTCAAAAATAGCGGCAAAAAAAAAAAAAAAACGAAGCTAAGTTTTTCACATATTTTGCTATTACGGATGAAACGTAATCGATTGTGTTAGGGGTTATTTTATTTTTGGTCTGTTTTGATTTATTTCACAAATATTTCGAAAGAAACCTCAGAGGCTCAGTCCGCGCTTGGTCGGTGGTGGACTCTGTGTTGCCTTTTTGCAGCGGCTCGTGTGGAAAAAGATCGTTGTACAAACTACAAATACAAAATATTCTATAACCCAAATTTGATATTTGCTATGGTAAGATAATTTTGTATTCACAGATTTTTATAATAATAATTATTTTATTTCGGTAAAAGTAAGTACGGTTTATAAATGCCTATTCGACTGGGACTTGATGGAGTGACCTGTGTACTTCGGTGACTGCTACTGGAACTCCTCGACGAGTAGAACTAGGTGTACCGAGTCTGGGCTCGTTTTGTTAGTTATGATGAGACCTTACCTCCAGACTTGATGGAGTGACCTGAAGGTGTACTTCGGTGACTACTCCTGGAACTCCTCGACGAGTAGAACTAGGTGTACCGAGTCTGGGCTCGTTTTGTTAGTTATGATGAGACCTTACCTGCGGACTTGATGGAGTGACCTGAAGGTGTACTTCGGTGACTACTACTGGAACTCCTCGACGAGTAGAACTAGGTGTGCCGAGTCTGGGCTCGTTTTGTTAGTTATAATGAGATCTTACCTCCGGACTAGTTGGAATGACCTGAAGGTGTACTGCGGTGACTGCTACTGGAACTCCTCGACGAGTAGAACTAGGTGTACCGAGTCTGGGCTCGTTTTGTTAGTTATGATGAGGTCTTACCTGCGGACTTGATGGAGTGACCTGAAGGTGTACTTCGGTGACTACTACTGGAACTCCTCGACGAGTAGAACTAGGTGTGCCAAGTCTGGGCTCGTTTTGTTAGTTATAATGAGATCTTACCTCCGGACTAGATGGAATGACCTGAAGGTGTACTGCGGTGACTGCTACTGGAACTCCTCGACGAGTAGAACTAGGTGTGCCGAGTTTGGGCTCGTTTTGTTAGTTATAATGAGATCTTACCTCCGGTTTCGATGGAGTGATCTGAAGGTGTACTTCGGTGACTGCTACTGGAACTTCTCGACGAGTAGAACTAGGTGTGCCGAGTTTGGGCTCGTTTTGTTAGTTATGATGAGACCTTACCTGCGGACTTGATGGAGTGACCTGAAGGTGTACTTCGGTGACTACTACTGGAACTCCTCGACGAGTAGAACTAGGTGTGCCGAGTCTGGGCTCGTCTTGTTAGTTATAATGAGATCTTACCTCCGGACTAGATGGAATAACCTGAAGGTGTACTGCGGTGACTGCTACTGGAACTCTTCGACGAGTAGAACTAGATGTGCCGAGTTTGGGCTCGTTTTGTTAGTTATAATGAGATCTTACCTCCGGTTTTGATGGAGTGACCTGAAGGTGTACTTCGGTGACTGCTACTGGAACTCCTCGACGAGTAGAACTAAGTGTGCCGAGTTTGGGCTCGTTTTGTTAGTTATGATGAGACCTTACCTCCGGACTAGATGGACTGACCTGAAGGTGTACTTCGGTGACTGCTACTAGAACTCCTCGACGAGTAGAACTAGGTGTGCCGAGTTTGGGCTTGCTTTGTTAGTTATGATGAGATCTTACCTCCGGACTTGATGGAGTGACCTGAAGGTGTACTTCGGTGACTGTTACTGGAACTCCTTAGTAAAAATATAAAGAACAGTACTAAAATATTTTTTGTAGGTACCAAGTAATGTAAAGACATTAGAAAAAAAAAACAATTTTCCAAAGTATCAAAATTAGTTCACTTCACTACTATTCCCGCAGCTAACCGAGCGTACACTTGTGTGTGTGACCCGTGTTGACGTAGTAGTTCGATTCTATACCTATCAATTTTGCAAACGCGTCCTCTAAATTATGTAGAATAACAAGCTTGATGATACAAAATCTTCAAATTCTTCGTGTATAACAACGATGGTGTAGCACCTCTTAAAAATCTAAATTATTACACTGTCTCCGATCTATAGAAGTCTAGGCAATTTTTGGAAAAGCAAATATTTGCAGGATTGCTTTACCAAAATGACAATTGCTTAACCAATCACAACCCACTAACCCCTCCTTGCTCCACAGATCTTCAACGCAGCATCTTAGAGCTGATCCACGTGCTGGCCTCCCAGAGCATAGAGCCGACTGAGCTGGCCGCCTTCCTCAAACTCTTCAATGCGGAGCAGCCTCCACTCACCATGCTGCTCAGCTCGCTACATAGACTGGTGGCTACGGCTACGTACAACACTCCTGACTGCATACTTACCTTCCCGGTCGATAGTGATAATACTGGTAAATAGTTTACTATCATTTAGATATGTAGTATGTCCTTCTTATTTTGTGAAAGGTAGATATCTCCATTAATAAAAATCTGTATCTTCGTTATGGACTACATCGTCAGTCTTTTGGCTTTAAATAATTGATTAAAATTGCAGTTTGTGATATTTATGGTTGTTAAGCTATATTGAGTATTGAGATTTTAAAAAAAATATGCAAAAGAGTGTTGTGTATTTTTTTCCTTTGATAAATTGTGTGATGGTTGTCCACAGATGGCACCCAGTCCCTGGCGGAGGAGCTCAGTTACCTGGTGGTGAACACTACGACGTCGCAGAGCCACCACGCAGAGAACTGCGCCAAGAGGTTCCACGAGGCACACACCAGGGCTGGTATGTCACTGAATTCTAAAGAACTATTTTTATTCAACCTTTTGTTGTACTTGTTTGTTGTACTTGTTGGTTGTACTTGTGAGTATGGGTGTGTTGGGTGGGTGGGTTTGTGTGTGTGAAAGTGTGTGTGTGTGTGTGGTGAGGTGCGGTGAGGTGTCAGTGTAGGTGTGAAAGTGTGTGTTATATAATATAACGTGTTGTGTGCAAGTAAGTCTTCGATTTTTTTATATTGTGATGTGTCCGCAGGTATCCGCTCCCCCTGGGCGTGCCACGCGCTGCGCGTGGGCGTGGAGGGCGCGGGCTGGGCGCCGTGGCTGGGCGGCTTCGCGCTCAGCGCCTGGCTGCACGCGCAGCTCGCCACTGGCAGCGATGCGGACCACTGGGGTGACTGTCCTATCGCCGTTGTTCACATGAGTCTTCATCACAGTTCTCTAATGTGTCTGGACAAGTGTTCCAAAAAACATACTCTTCTCTCTCGTCTCACTCACTACTGTTCACCTACTTTACCGACGTTAACTAACCTGCCAATATGTTGGCAACTCCAACAGCATCGCCATGAAATACACAAAATGTTATACTAAAGAGAAGTAGGGTTTTCACAATTAAGAGGGTTTATCCTAAAAGTTGGCAACGTCGCAAATAACTGTCAAATATTTACCTGTTTTGATTCGTAAAGCAATATTACTGAATAGAAATAAGAAATGTGGCTAACTAGCGAACTAGAATATTAATAATGAATTGCAATTATAACATTGAATTTGATGTTGTACCCATTTTAGGTGTAAAAAACGCATTTGGAAAGTTTCCAAATAGTTTTTTTTACATCTAAAACTAAACATTCGGTGTTACGAAATTAATTATTGCATTTCATAATCAATATTCTAGTTCGCTAGTTAGCCACATTTTTTATTTCCACACAGTAATATTGCTAAATTAATGAAAACAGTGAAATATTTGACATCTATATGCGATGTTGCCCTCCTTCAGAATAAACGCTCTTAACGGTTATTCCCCGTCGAGCTAACTCATTTGACATATGACATAGTTTTCGAACTTAGAACAGAAAGATCAACCAAGACGGGAGGTTCATAACATCAACATTGGTAGCATCTCTCATTAACAACAGACTTTCAATTATTTTCAGATGGAATAGACGAGTTCAACGACGAACCCTCGGATACAGAAACTAACAAGAAAAAGTCTCCTAAGAAGGAAGTTCCTAGCAAGCCGACTGAACTGTCGCACGTACTGTCGGTGGGACATGAGTCGCTCATGTTGGAGCTGTGGCTCGATACTAACACAGGTATTGTCACAGGATTTCTCAGTAAATAAACTGTTACTTTACCTTTCATCGTAGGATCCTTATGGACCGACGTCGGGCCGTTGGACATGCGGTGGATTAAAGTGGCAACTGTAGTATCATTTTTTATATCTTGTGTGTGGTGCCAAGAAATTTATTTTTATCTTTTCCAAGTGATTTAAAAACACACGTTTGTTTCTAAACCACTAGTTATATTTCCAGGCATGTTCACCATCCGCCTGTCTCGTCCCGAAGTGGGCCTGAACCGCGTGCTGAGCGAGGCGCGCGTGCAGGCCAACCTGCCGGCGCGCACGTGGAGCTGCGTCGCGCTCAACGTGAAGGAGCTGGTCTATAAGAGACATATCTATGTGCAGGTCACTCAAAAATCTAGGCTTGTAAATCAAACGGGTGTAAAAAAACCCTTGACGAAGCCAAGTCAATTATGCACCATCATTGTGATATTTGTTTTGTACATGGACGCATTTATACACCATTTTTTTTATTTGTACTGGGAACCTTCTGGTTACGGAGATATTGATGGTCAAAGTTTCAATCTTTTCTTGCTTTTATTCACAAAAACAAGTTTTATATGTTATAACTTAATTTTAAATACCCCCACAACTTATGTACCGTTGCATGCACTCATAAGCACCATATTTTGCGTGCGGTAAATTGCGAGCCGTAAACAGTAAATTTTCACACCAAAATTAAGTCTTTTCTCCAGTGAAAATGCTGCTTTTGCATAACGGCTTTTTTTTTAATTATAGTTATTTAAAACGTTTAAACACCAATTACATTAATTAACATAGAAACAATTACAACGTTGACAATAATTTAATTCAAAACTAACATGGAACAGTGGACTCCCTAGCATACTTTCTCTCACAGAACACCAGACATATACGCATAATGAATCTGAATCTATTTACAACCTGTATGGGATGGGAGGGGTCTAATTGTATGCCGATTTCAAAGTAACTTGGTCGCCGATGCAGGCGGGATGCGAGACATGATTGATACATTACAGATAGTGCCATCCGCGAGGACGCGCCCCACTCCGCGATGACTGTACGCTGTACTTTAGTACGGAGCGGAGCGGAGTGGAGCGCAGCTTCGTGGATGGTACCAAATATCGTTCCAATATCACTCTTTCGCATCATCCCTCGTAAACATGGTTTCCCAACATCTTTTTTTAAAACATGAAATCAGCCTTAGAATAGAATATTTATTTTCTCAGAATGTAGGTATTTTTTTTATTTTTATTTATTTGGTACACCAACAGCAGTACATACACAAAATTTCAAACAGAATAAAACCATAATACAATTACTGGTATGTATGCCTATTATAGGTATACACAGCATTCACCACAAAACAACATCATAATAAGCTAGAAAAAAACTAAACATAAAATACAATTAGTAAAATTAAAAATTCAAAGTAAATGAGTATTAAACAAAAAAAATTACATAAAATTTTTACCACGAAAGGTGGAACGTGAAAAATGAAAAATGAGTGTGAGTGATATTTGAAATGAATTTACAAAAAATATGTATAAATTGCTTAGTCTAAGCACTTATGCACTCCCGTACTACAGACATTGATCTTCTAAACTTGTTGAGTGATACACCGTGTAAGTCAATTTCTGACGATTTACAAAGACTGGGTATTTACAATAAGGTGGTTACAATAATATTAGAGAATCCTTGTACATTCTACCATTTTGGCATGCAAACATTGATGCAGTTCATTATCAAACATACAAACACAATTAAAATGTATCAGCTAGAAAATTGGATACTTATTAACGTTATTAATAGAATTGTACTTTCAGGTTTAAAATGTGTCTGCTTTGATTTACAGGTGACGCTTTACGTCAACGGATACGAGTGCGAGACAGTGACCCTACCAGTACAAGGTAAATATCTACTTATCGTAATTCATAGTCTGTTTCATTGCCTCCGAATAAGTTCACAATTTCATAGATATTTTATGCAGCTTTTCAACTTACTCGGTGAATACTATAAGAAATGATGTGCACTCCCCAGGCATACTCGTCCGCAAAGTGACTCCCACCAACGTGCTGCTCGGGCACGCGTGCGCGGGCGGCGCGGGCGGCGCGGGCGGCCCGGGCGGCGCGCGCGCGGGCGCGTACCACCTGGCGGCCGTGCACGTGTACCGCGCGCCCGTGCTGGGCGCCAGCTGCGCGCTGCACGTCACCGCGCACGGGCCCGACAACGCGTGCCAGGTACCCATTTAATAGTGCAAACTACTGGTACTGCCGACGTTCATATTTCCTACAACAGTAAAACTATACGAAAATTATATTATTCATAACGACTATGTGTAGGAAACTTTACAGTCGAAGACTAATTTGCCTGCGACTAAAGTTAAAGTTGTTTAACTTTAACTTTAGTCGCAGGCAAATTAGTCTGATCCGCGAACGCAGCGACCCTTTCCATCTTACTAATAATAATGTTTGTTTGTTACAGGTGCGGTGCGAATCGCCCAACTTCCCGTTGTTACTAACGCCGAACGTACTCGACTCCAATATCGATTGGGATCAGGTAAATCCTACTTATAAAAAAAAAGTGTTTCTATGTTTGTTACGCAATCACGCAAAAACGGCTGAACAGATTTGGATGAAATTTGGCACACAGATAATTTATAACCTGAGTTAACATATATTTTTATCCTGGTAGTATGTTCCCGTGGGATAATTACTGACCTCCACGCGGACGGAAGTTATTACTAGATAATTACGAGTATCATTTGATTCTTCGAACGTATGAAAATCGGAAAACTAACAAATCGCATTTACGAGTTTCGGTAAAATAAATTTCGTGATTTTTAATAATAGACATTATAATTCTTAGGTATTATGAAATTCGGACTTTTGAAAATCGGAACATCGAAATTCGGAATAAAATATTTCGGAGTATTTGGGTGTTCCCTATTATACTATTATCTAGCCCATCGTTAGTATACTGCACTGCTGTATACATACAAATTGTACAGGTATTCGAGATACCGTCGTCGACGCTCCGCGAGATGCACGACAACTTGCTACTGACGTTCTCTGCGAGCGCGCCCACCATTATGAACTTGTACCACCAAACTGTCGCATTACCCACAGGTTAGTTTTGTGTTATCTAAGTTAATTAACAATATAAATATATTTACATTATTGATTGTGTGAGTGACTTTCTTGATTGTTGTTGTTAGTGGTGGTTAATATATCATAAAGCATAATATAAAAAAAAAAATAACTTTCCTTGGCTGTTCTGGCCAAAGATGTGCGAGATCTGATGGGCGGATTGTGATTTTGTGACCTGTCGAGATTTTTAACGACCTTTCACAAGGAATGTTCACCTTGATCCGAAGCAGACAACGTCGAAATTTTCTTTTGCTGTAAAATATTTGCGGTATTCCGCAAATATGTATTTCATAGCAAAAGCGAAATGGTTTTAATAGATAAGATGCTCACAATTTCTTCTGAAAAATGATTTATTCGCATCAACTGACCAATGTTCACCTGAAAACAAGATTTTCAGACGGGTTGCTATGGATATTTTTTTTTGGCGTCATTTTTAATTTTCTCAAATGGTTTCCTGCTTACGTATGACGCTACTGCTTTCTAAAAAATGTGTTTTCGGTATCTAAAATATTTCGTTCACTACATTCTGAAAATCAAACAGATTGTTATGAAACAGTTCGGTATATTTTTGAGGCTGCAATATCACCGTTGCAAAAACCATTATTGTGCAAACCAAAGGAGACGGATACGCTTTTATACAATCTTGGGCCTGGATGTAAAGAGATGAAATTGGTGTCAATTAATAGCTACTATATTATCAAACCATCACTGAAAATTTTGCGGATTTTAGCAATCTGAGAGCCGAGTTAAAAGAGATTTTGTTAAAGTGAGGTTACGTAACAAAACAGCTGATTTTTTAAGTGCGATGTATAACTTCATTGTGCGATAGGTAGTTGTTTTTTTTAAAGATAAGGATGCTGTTACAATTATAGAAGGTGTATACAGTGCCGCTAGCGGCACTGTATACACGGTTAGTTCGCTGTAAAACACCAAATTCCGAAAACATTACATTCTCTTGTGCCTAAACGGACCCTGGCACTTAATCCGATAGGGATAGATTGCCACTAGCGGCACTTTGACTTGCCTTAATTATATTTGTAGAGTGGATGGAAATTAGGAAACACAAATACCTATTAAAAATCATGGGTAAGGATATGATAATTAAAAATAAAAATCGTTTTTAATTAGTATATTTTATTCATCTTCAATTATAATTAGAATGTCATCTAGAAATTGTGCAGGTGGTACAATATTATCTTGGTACCTAGCCCAACTAAGGTACCATATTATTGACATTACATGGGCGCAGCAGCCTACAGTCCGTTTGCCTACGATGCAGTTACACTAATATTTTATTATTGCTTCCCTACCTCTGCGAGAGCTGTCGACTAAAATGTAAACAAAATACGTTTTTCGACTTATATGTCTCGAATGAATGCGGCCCCTAAGTAGCCATGAGGTATTTGTAGCTGACAGCTCTCGAAGTAGGCTGCTGCTGACCTCCCTGCACACTTCTATCACATAGCCATCATTGCCCCTTACATGTTCACCAAAATAGGAACGTGCCTGCTTTATTTGATATGTGCCTAGTGATATTAGTATTAGCTCAGTATCGGTAAGCTGGGGAAAATCATATAGGTTATCATTTTGTACAGTTATTGTTTGAAAATCAGCCCTACGCCTATTATAATGGTTTCTTACAATAAATTCTGGTAATTCATTTTCTGTATTCATATTCATATTTATTTGTACTAATATTTCCCCAGCATCTACACGATCAATAATAGGAGGGTGAAAATTGTTTAAAAGAGCAGCAGCCACCTCAAAATCTTTCATGAAACTTTTACTAGCTACGTTAAAATAATTTTGCCGTAATAATTTAAAATCTCTTTTGAATCTGCCGTTTACTACTTCCACTACCCAACGACATATGGTGACTGCTCTCGATTTATTTGCTTCACTAGTGGAAAGCTGTGTCTCACCCTCTTCTAATGATGCAGGCACATATGTCCTATATCCACATTGGTGCAACAAGGGCAATGAATCACGAAAGCCCCTATCCAGTATAAAAGCATCACCTTGAAGGAAGTATTCCCGTAATGGTCTTTCATTTGAAAATTCCTTTTTCATTATATCAGCGTCTGAAGTGGTGGCTGGATAGGGGCCCAGCACATCAATTATATGCCCATCGGTACATACCATTAAAAACGGTTTCATAAGATTGCGATATTTGTGCATGCTATATGTTCTTTTTTGATATAAATAATTCGAACTCTTTTCAATGTAACAATATGTTCCATCAAATATTACAATGGGCCTATCTACTCCCTCAAAGTTACCAAACAATGTGTTAGGTATTAACAGATTTCTTTGCACTATGTTTTGCCTATTTATATGATTTAAACCTAGGTGTCTAGGTACAAAATACTCATACAGCAGATCTCTCACTTGGTGTAACCACTTTTCTAGAGTTCGCCTAGACACTTTTAATAAAGTTGACAACCTCTCATCAGAATCCCCAGTTCTAAGCTTAATTAAATATGCTGCTAAAGCTAGGGACCCCCTAGGAATTCCTAATAACTGAGGAACCTCATTAAACATTTGATGGAACTGCGCTTTGTTTAACCCTATCCACGTATGCACAACATGGTCTTCCATATCATCTATACTCTCAAAATGAAGTAATCCTGATTCTACAACTTCTTTTAAGGACATCATGTCCTGGATATGTTTTGCTGTAAAAGTCTGTACATAATTATTTCTCAATCTGGTAAGAAAATCCCATGCTTCTATAACTAAATGTCTATCACATAGACGATTATTCTCAGGTACATAATATTTATACCGACTGAGCAACATCTTTCTAGTAGAAAGTGGAACTCTGTACCTCTCTGTTCTCAGGCATCCTTCAATAAAGCACCTACTTTCTGTTTCAACAGCCCTCATGTAATCTGGTAATACAATAGTAGGTTCAGGCTGAATACTTCTAACTTCTTCAACTGAAGGTTCAGCAGGAAGAACTTGTACCTGTGGCTGTATTTCTTCAATTGGGCTTGCTTGGGAAGAAGTTGATGGGCCAGAGACCATATGGACAGCAGCTCTGTCTGCAGCAACCCAACAAGTATGGCATATGCGACTAGGTACTTCTATCTGCAACAAACAATACATAATCATTGAAGTATTAAAAAACTCAATTTGACTTACAACAAAAGCACATAAAACAAATGTAAACTGATTCAACTTACAGCTCTAGGTATAATCCACTCTTGAATAACATTATAAATTCTCAATTCGCGAGGTGAGGTGGTGTGAAGTAAATGGCTGACTCTAGATGCAAGTGAACGTCCACATCGGAGACAAACACTACGGTGGCCAAGATGTCTAGGTTCACCATGAGGTGGTCTTTGAGCCAAGTCCCAGCAAGCTTGGCAAACATGGTCACTGCTGTTTACCTGAAAAATGGAAAAAGTTTTTAATATCAGTTAACATGATTACTTTTTTTTAAACCAACCGACTCTGTCCGATAGTTATTTAATTCAAATTCAAATCATTTATTTGGTTGAATATGGGTACATGAGGTGATACATAGAACAGAAGATATTTAAACCATATCCTACCTGAATAGGTGTGCAAATATCTATTACAATAAAAAAATATATATCTTAGTTCAATGTAATGTAAATCTTCATATGATTTTTAAATGTTTACCTATTCATACTTTATTATTTTGTAAATGTAATCGTGAAGGAAAACATCGTGAAGATTGCAAGCCAGCGTGGTAGACCCTGGTGAGCTAATAAACAGGAGGTGAGTAAGTACTTACAGATTGTGGTGCACGCCATTGACGAATCACTGCTAATATCATTTCGTCATCTAAAGCTCGATGACCCAGTGTATTACAGCGACTAGTCGCTATGCCACAATTTACACAACGATCCATTGTGATAATATCCAATCGGTAGGCTGGTCGTAGAATCCAAAAAAACAAGTCCAAGTCCAACGTAAAAGCGAGGCTCTCCGTGTCCGGTATGGCAGCAAGGGTCGTACAAGAAGCAAGATCAGAAGTCTGTAGAAAGAAAGCAGGGGTCAAAGAAAATATCAATAGAACTATGGGAGGAAACACACTCAAAACGCACACGCACTAACACTAAACGATACGAAACGAGTGACTGACTGACATGTCACCATAGACTAAAAATACAATAATCGATTAGCAAACGTGAATCGATTTTAACATTTATCTTTATAGATATTTAATTTGTTTAAACTGTTTAATACGTTAATTTTAATAATTAATGTATTTTAATTAATCATCTGGTAAAAGCATCTTTTAAATAGTATGAACTCTGTCACGATAGTCGATTATAATTTAATCGATATTCCATTTTGTTCGTAGCCATAACTTAATTTTTGGATTTCTCAATTTCCAGATTGTAAAATGGGCTGATATTTCACATTTTGTAATAGAAAAATATAACCTTTTTTTTTAACCATACGTCAACTTATTACAATCAGGCCCAGAAATCCCTGTCTCCTTTGTACTATCGACTTGAAATAACTCTGAAAATATTATGTTGCGGTGAAGATTTAACTGATAGCACTATAAATGTGTCCAGTGTTCGCGGGCCGCGTGGCGTCGACCGCTCAGCTCATGTCGGCGCCGGGCGGGCCGGCGGGCGGGCCGGCGTCGTCCATCCCGGAGACGCTGTTCCCGCGCTGGGCCGGCGCCGCGCTGGCCAGCCGGCACCGCGGCGTCACGCCGGCCATCTACATGCTGGGGGGCGCTGACATATTGCTGTATTTATATGCTAGGGTGAGTTACAAATTATCCTCATCCTCTTGCACTTATGTCAAATTATTTGGGGTCTTTGCAGCATATCTTTTACGCTTCATATTTATGTGAGTAAGCTGATCCTGTTTCTAATACTACTAAAAGCTGTGTTCGTTCATAAACAGAATTGTTTTCTATTTCATCATTTGCTTTGCCTTTTCCCAAATATGTTGGGATCGGCTTCCAGTCTAACCGGATGCAGCTGAATACCGGTATTTTATATGGAGCGACTGCCTATGTGACCTCCACAACCTAGTTACTAGGTTACATGATACTCCTTGGTAAGACTGGTTGTCAGACTTTTGGGTTTCTAACTACCTGTAACGACTGTCAAAGATCGACAAATGACAGTCGTGACCAACGGCTTAACGTGCTTTCCGCGGCACATAGGGATCTTGGTATGTAAAGCTGGTCACCCATCCAAGGACCAGCCATGGCAAGCGTAGCTTAACCTGATCGATCAATCTGTACGGCTGTTATTACTTAACCACAAGTATAGTAATAATTTTCTATTTATAGTTAAAAATTATCTGGCTACGTCGGGTACATATCCGTTACCTCCACTTGTTATCAAGCACCAAACCTTGCTTAGCTTTGCCTAAAATTCTAACCTGCCTTAGTTAGCTAAGTTGCTGAATTAAATGTATTAATAATCAGCAGTGATCGGAGTAGGTAGATTGATTTTTGGTACTTGTATCATAAATGCACACAGAAAGAATAACATGGATAAGCCATTTTTCCGGAAAGTAATTCCGGTATTTCCGGATTCAATTAAATATTGTTAATGTTCGTAGTAATATTATTACTACTAAATTCAAAATTTAAAGGAAGGTATCAAAACTAAATTAATTCATTATGTATCTGTTGAATATAATATTGCTCATTTTATTACAATTCCTACCTTTTTTTATTTGAGGATGGCAAATCATCAAATGACTCCTTCCACTCTGGCAGAATACAATTCCTACATAAGTTCCAGTTTTTTTTTAATAATCCACCAATTCCGGAGGAATGTCCATATTAATATATACGTTTCGGATCAATGGCCCCAGTTCAATCTACCTACTCCGATAACTGATAATCAGTCTCGAAGAAGGCTTCACAGGCTTAACGTAATCAATTCAATAGGGATGATGACTAAACATTTTTGTTTAGTCCGTCTTTGAGATTATAAAAAATATTGGACACGTATTTATTTTTTATGTAATCTAAAGATTACGACAATACATTGAAGTAAAATGTGCCATGACGTCACGAGTATGTAGATTTTATACATACTACTGACGTAGCGACCCCCACTCCCCAACTTAAAATGCGTTTTATCTAAGTATTTTTTTATTAATATGATAAAGCAAAAAATACTCGTCAATTTTTTTTTTATTCTCTGACTGACGGACAAATTTTTTTATTTTTTTTACCCAGGCATCATTCCTATTATTGAACTTGTATCTAACTAACGCCTCGGTTCTTCTGTTTCCCAGGTGGTAGAACTAGAAGGCAGTGCTACAGAGCAGGCGACGGCTCTGAGCATACTGCTGCGAGCGTGTCGCGTGGACAACAGACTGCACGCCATGCTGTACGCGGCCGACGCGCCCGACATGCTGCTCACTGTACTGGCGGCGCCCAAGTGCGTAGTGTCGCATCATGCGCTCAAGGTATATCTGATGATCTATGTTACATTGAGCGCAGCAGAGCGCAACTAGAAGGCAGTGCTACAGAGCAGGCGACGGCTCTGAGCATACTGCTGCGAGCGTGTCGCGTGGACAACAGACTGCACGCCATGCTGTACGCGGCCGACGCGCCCGACATGCTGCTCACTGTACTGGCGGCGCCCAAGTGCGTAGTGTCGCATCATGCGCTCAAGGTATATCTGATGATCTATGTTACATTGAGCGCAGCAGAGCGCAACTAGAAGGCAGTGCTACAGAGCAGGCGACGGCTCTGAGCATACTGCTGCGAGCGTGTCGCGTGGACAACAGACTGCACGCCATGCTGTACGCGGCCGACGCGCCCGACATGCTGCTCACTGTACTGGCGGCGCCCAAGTGCGTAGTGTCGCATCATGCGCTCAAGGTATATCTGATGATCTATGTTACATTGAGCGCAGCAGAGCGCAACTAGAAGGCAGTGCTACAGAGCAGGCGACGGCTCTGAGCATACTGCTGCGAGCGTGTCGCGTGGACAACAGACTGCACGCCATGCTGTACGCGGCCGACGCGCCCGACATGCTGCTCACTGTACTGGCGGCGCCCAAGTGCGTAGTGTCGCATCATGCGCTCAAGGTATATCTGATGATTTCGCCAAATACAATGCAAGCCAATAAATAAACAATACACTTTGTACCTTTTTTTTCATGCCCATTGTACATGTGGAGAAACATAAACGTGGGATTAATAACTGGATAGTGGCCACAAATCTATAAAATGCATAACGCAATCTAATGTTTAATAGATAGAGACTGCAGTTGTTGTTTTTTGTTTTTTAGGGTTCCGTATCCGAAGAATGCCAAACGGAACCGTATTACTAAGCCTCCGCTGTTCGTCCGTCTGTCTGTCTGTCAGCGAGCTGTATGTCATGAACCGTAATAGGTAGACGGTTGAAAATTTCACAGATTATGCATTTCTATTGACGCTAAAACAACAAATAATAAAAATTTAAGAGTGGTCTCCATACAATAAACTGTTAATTTTGAAAAAAGAAACGAACTCTGGCATGAGGGGTATCATTGTCTAGAGCTCATTGAGTAGAGAACAAATACATTTATTTTTCTTCAAAATTTTTGAAATACGGGGCCGTAGACGTCGTAGCTATCAACGTAATATTAAGTTTTTATTTTGTAGAAGATAATGTAATGTACCTCTCGTTGGTAATCTTTGAAATAAATAAAAAAGCACACTGGACCTCCTTTTTAACAATATAATGTGTGTTCGTTCAGGTGATCCTGGACGAAGCCTGCAGCAGCCCGCTGCTGTGCGCGTGCGGCGACAGCGTGCAGCTGGCGGCGCGCTCGGACGCCGCGCTGCTGCAGCCGGAGCTGCTGCTGCTGCTGGCTCGCGCGTGGAGGCAGCTGGACACTGAACAGGTTCGTTACGGCGCAATGGTGGTGCCGCCGTTTTTATTTATTTAAAACGTTTAATAACCAATTACAATAATTTTAAGACACCGATTATATATGTTTATATGTGGGAATGGTAGGGCAAATAAAATTCAGCGTATAACTCGATAAAACTATATTATTTAATTAAAATACATACATAAAAGTAATGTAAAAAAAATACGGCTGATTTGGGTCATCTTCGTTCTGCCAAAAAAAGGCAAATGACTAATTCTCCAACTATTCCAAAATCAAATTAATAAACTGTCCTAGTATCCCACTCGCTGCCCTTTGGATTAGTTCTTCCGTTTGTCCGTTGCCATTCGTTTTTCCACTTGTCCGTTTCGATTAGTTTTTTCACTTGTCCGTTTCGATTCGTTTTTCCACTTGTCCGTTGCGATTCGTTTTTCCACTTGTCCTTTGAAGTTTCACTTCTATTATGTGTCCCAGCACACATTTCGATTTTTTCCGCTGGTTTACTGCAAATTATGATTTGGTTAGGTTAGGTACATTTTAATAAATGCATTTTATATTTAAACATATTTTATTTTATCAAACAAACAAACTGAATTCAACCCGGAACCAAAAAATACATCCATAGTCTTCTCTAAAATTATACACATACAAAGGAACAAATGCACATCTTTCGTCATCGATCTTCATTCGGCTCATCTGCGTTATAATCAATTAAAGATAGAATCGGCTTATGGTAACTAAAATATGATATAAAACCTGGAGATTGCAATCTATTAATAAATCTTGCAAAAACGGCATCGAGTGTTGTCCCTTGTCGAGTTGTAGGTTCTCGTGGGTCGTTGCTTAAATCGACGTTTGACTTCAAAAAACAGAGTTGAAGAAATAAAAAATAAAAAATAAAACTTAATTATTTATTTAAAAAAAACAATTGTAAGTCCATAAAATCATAGTACTGAAACAAATAAAAATAATAAGTATAAATAAAAATAAGATCCCCCCCTTTATAGAACCCCTTTTATAGTTAATTTTCGAAAAAAATCATGAATATTCAGAAAAATACGGGCGGTCACATGCCATGCAACATTGTACAAAACGTAACAACCGCATTTCTTCCAGGAGTTAACCTGGGAAGTAGAGAACATGAACGGCACACGCGAAATACAACGCGGCTCGGCGTGGGCGCTAACATTATGTTGCGTGCGCGCGTTGTTGAGAGACTCGCACCCGCGCCGCGCCTTCAACCACTACCAGATGAACCGCACGGGACTGCTCAGCCATCTACTGCTGGCCTGCAAGGTACATTCGTCATGTTCATGTCATTCTTCAACCACTACCAGATGAACCGCACGGGACTGCTCAGCCATCTACTGCTGGCCTGCAAGGTACATTCGTCATGTTCATGTCATTCTTCAACCACTACCAGATGAACCGCACGGGACTGCTCAGCCATCTACTGCTGGCCTGCAAGGTACATTCGTGATGTTCATGTCATTCTTCAACCACTACCAGATGAACCGCACGGGACTGCTCAGCCATCTACTGCTGGCCTGCAAGGTACATTCGTCATGTTCATGTCATTCTTCAACCACTACCTGATGAACCGCACGGGACTGCTCAGCCATCTACTGCTGGCCTGCAAGGTACATTCGTGATGTTCATGTCATTCTTCAACCACTACCAGATGAACCGCACGGGACTGCTCAGCCATCTACTGCTGGCCTGCAAGGTACATTCGTCATGTTCATGTCATTCTTCAACCACTACCAGATGAACCGCACGGGACTGCTCAGCCATCTACTGCTGGCCTGCAAGGTACATTCGTGATGTTCATGTCATTCTTCAACCACTACCAGATGAACCGCACGGGACTGCTCAGCCATCTACTGCTGGCCTGCAAGGTACATTCGTGATGTTCATGTCATTCTTCAACCACTACCAGATGAACCGCACGGGACTGCTCAGCCATCTACTGCTGGCCTGCAAGGTACATTCGTGATGTTCATGTCATTCTTCAACCACTACCAGATGAACCGCACGGGACTGCTCAGCCATCTACTGCTGGCCTGCAAAGTACATTCGTCATGTTCATGTCATTCTTCAACCACTACCAGATGAACCGCACGGGACTGCTCAGCCATCTATTGCTGGCCTGCAAGGTACATTCGTCATGTTCATGTCATTCTTCAACCACTACCAGATGAACCGCACGGGACTGCTCAGCCATCTACTGCTGGCCTGCAAGGTACATTCGTGATGTTCATGTCATTCTTCAACCACTACCAGATGAACCGCACGGGACTGCTCAGCCATCTACTGCTGGCCTGCAAGGTACATTCGTCATGTTCATGTCATTCTTCAACCACTACCAGATGAACCGCACGGGACTGCTCAGCCATCTACTGCTGGCCTGCAAGGTACATTCGTGATGTTCATGTCATTCTTCAACCACTACCAGATGAACCGCACGGGACTGCTCAGCCATCTACTGCTGGCCTGCAAGGTACATTCGTGATGTTCATGTCATTCTTCAACCACTACCAGATGAACCGCACGGGACTGCTCAGCCATCTACTGCTGGCCTGCAAAGTACATTCGTCATGTTCATGTCATTCTTCAACCACTACCAGATGAACCGCACGGGACTGCTCAGCCATCTATTGCTGGCCTGCAAGGTACATTCGTCATGTTCATGTCATTCTTCAACCACTACCAGATGAACCGCACGGGACTGCTCAGCCATCTACTGCTGGCCTGCAAGGTACATTCGTGATGTTCATGTCATTCTTCAACCACTACCAGATGAACCGCACGGGACTGCTCAGCCATCTACTGCTGGCCTGCAAGGTACATTCGTGATGTTCATGTCATTCTTCAACCACTACCAGATGAACCGCACGGGACTGCTCAGCCATCTACTGCTGGCCTGCAAAGTACATTCGTCATGTTCATGTCATTCTTCAACCACTACCAGATGAACCGCACGGGACTGCTCAGCCATCTATTGCTGGCCTGCAAGGTACATTCGTCATGTTCATGTCATTCTTCAACCACTACCAGATGAACCGCACGGGACTGCTCAGCCATCTACTGCTGGCCTGCAAGGTACATTCGTGATGTTCATGTCATTCTTCAACCACTACCAGATGAACCGCACGGGACTGCTCAGCCATCTACTGCTGGCCTGCAAGGTACATTCGTGATGTTCATGTCATTCTTCAACCACCACCAGATGAACCGCACGGGACTGCTCAGCCATCTACTGCTGGCCTGCAAAGTACATTCGTCATGTTCATGTCATTCTTCAACCACTACCAGATGAACCGCACGGGACTGCTCAGCCATCTATTGCTGGCCTGCAAGGTACATTCGTCATGTTCATGTCATTCTTCAACCACTACCAGATGAACCGCACGGGACTGCTCAGCCATCTACTGCTGGCCTGCAAGGTACATTCGTGATGTTCATGTCATTCTTCAACCACTACCAGATGAACCGCACGGGACTGCTCAGCCATCTACTGCTGGCCTGCAAGGTACATTCGTCATGTTCATGTCATTCTTCAACCACTACCAGATGAACCGCACGGGACTGCTCAGCCATCTGTCATTGTATTTGGCGAAATCATCAGATATACCTTGAGCGCATGATGCGACACTACGCACTTGGGCGCCGCCAGTACAGTGAGCAGCATGTCGGGCGCGTCGGCCGCGTACAGCATGGCGTGCAGTCTGTTGTCCACGCGACACGCTCGCAGCAGTATGCTCAGAGCCGTCGCCTGCTCTGTAGCACTGCCTTCTAGTTGCGCTCTGCTGCGCTCAATGTAACATAGATCATCAGATATACCTTGAGCGCATGATGCGACACTACGCACTTGGGCGCCGCCAGTACAGTGAGCAGCATGTCGGGCGCGTCGGCCGCGTACAGCATGGCGTGCAGTCTGTTGTCCACGCGACACGCTCGCAGCAGTATGCTCAGAGCCGTCGCCTGCTCTGTAGCACTGCCTTCTAGTTGCGCTCTGCTGCGCTCAATGTAACATAGATCATCAGATATACCTTGAGCGCATGATGCGACACTACGCACTTGGGCGCCGCCAGTACAGTGAGCAGCATGTCGGGCGCGTCGGCCGCGTACAGCATGGCGTGCAGTCTGTTGTCCACGCGACACGCTCGCAGCAGTATGCTCAGAGCCGTCGCCTGCTCTGTAGCACTGCCTTCTAGTTGCGCTCTGCTGCGCTCAATGTAACATAGATTAAGAGACCCTCTAATTAAGTTTTATTTTCCAACAGGAGCGATTCCTGAACTCAGAGTGCGGTCCACTAGACGCCGTGGCCAGCAGTGCGCTGGTGGAAGTGGTGCGAGGACTGCTCGGTGCTCCGCCACTTCTGCACCGCCTTGCGCTCCTCTGTGACTTTCTACTGCTCATGCATCAGGTACTTAATGATAAGTGTCGTGACTAAAATAACCGTCCTAGGATATTGGTGGTGCCCTTCATACAAGGATATTATGTCGCGAGGCGTTTCTGCCCTCATAACACCTACGCCTTGGATATCTTTGTATAATGTTGTACTTACAGGTTTATCTTACTAAATATTGAGCAAACAAGTCTGTTGTCGTCGCCTAGTGAAGACGACACTTTACCGATAGGCACGAGGCCTTTATAACTCATGTTACGACTGGTTGCGCACTCAAAATTAATATTATATCGACACTAATATACCTAATAGTAGATTATGCACTATTGTAATATTGTAGAAAAAAAAATCCCCATATAATTTTATAATTTCAATCGTACTGAATTGGCTTTGAGATATTTTGACGATCAAGTTTGACTAATAACAGCTTTTACGGTTACGTTCTTAACCTAATGCTTGCTTCATTAGTGAATTAACAATAATATATTTTTATAATTCGCAAAATCAGTAGTTTTGGAAATACAATGGAAGTAATTATTAAAATATACATTGTTTAAACTTTGTTTTATTAGTAAGGCCGTAAGGGGATAAAGTAGTGTCTTATGTAGCGGGCGCCGTATTGAATCCCGAGCAAACGAAGGATTCTAGCGTTAACTCCCGAGCAAAGCGAGGGAGTTAAGACAAGAATCCTGAGTGCAGCGTGGGATTCAAGTTCGCCCAAAACGAAGGCACCTTTATCCCCGAGGAGAATACTCTACTTTTCACATCATCTACGACTACGAGACAATAAAAAGCAATGTACTAAAATCAAAGTATTTATTAAAATTAAGTAAAGTACTTACTTAAGAGTACAGTACTTACTTTTGTGGCAAGAAAGCTGTGGTCAGGGGCTTAATTTAGAAACGTTTCGACATTTTGAGCTGTGAAAACTTTTGATTTCTTAGGACGATCCCTTCTTAGGACGATCCCTTCTTAGGACGATCCCTTCTTAGGACGATCCCTTCTTAGGACGATCCCTTCTTAGGACGATCCCTTCTTAGGACGATCCCTTCTTAGGACGATCCCTTCTTAGGACGATCCCTTCTTAGGACGATCCCTTCTTAGGACGATCCCTTCTGATTTCCTTTTTAAAAATGCCAGTAATTTGGTGTATGTATTAATTTGTATATTATTTTTGATGCTTATTGTTGATCTGAGCATCGAAAAGATGCACCATATGCTACTTGGCTTCTTTGTACATGATAAATGCTGGAAGTAGATTAAAAGCACTGATTCAGATACAGACTCAAGTCTGTATCTGAATCAGTGCTTTTAGTCTTTGTAGTTTTCCATTTGTAATAATCTTCGTAGGCTTTAATGTACGATTCCTTGGACTTTTCTGATAGTAGATTGTTGACAATGCCAATGGCTTCGGATTGAATGTACTCCGGAGTCAAATCACTATCGTCACTCGACATTTTTGTGAAAATTTGTATGTAGTTATGTAATTTGTTGTATAACAAAGCAAAGCAATTTTCATTATTCGCGCCTCTTTTTAATTTTGTTCTATTTTTCTTTTATTTGTATTCTACTCGTGGTGGCCAGATCGATTTTCGAACAATTTTTTTTTTAATGCAGATCTTAATAGTGAATGCATGGAATTAGTATGTACCTACTATCTATCGTAAATGTTCGTATGCGATTTCTACTTTATGTTCCAAATTCAAATCACATTAATGACCAGCGGGTCATAATGAAATTCAGTACAATATTAATGCCCTGCTAGACCTCAGGTCTTAAATGACTTACTTTAGGTTAAGTTTGCATGACATATAATTTGACATTGTCGAGCAGGTGGTGTGAAAAAATATTTTCTGTTTACCAGGCTAGCGACACTTTCGTCACCCACTCCCGAGCAAACTTCTACTTTTTACTTACATCAGAGACGCAAGAGATGAGTGAGTTCTCGTCTAGCTTCACCAAGAGAAGACCTTCCAAACGAGTCAAGAAAAAAGTCGAAGAAAGACCAAGCGTGTCCAGTACCTCCACCGAAGAAGTGCTGAACGATAATAGTCTTAATTCCCTGAAGGATAAGGCTCAGGATCATGATGACCGGATAGACAGTAGCTGCGGCAGTACTGAGTCGACTAAACAAATGAAGTCTATGATCAATACGCAGATTAAGGAAGGCAGGTAATGCGCTTTATTTATACAATAGCTTTTGCCCGCGACTCCGTCCGCGTGAAGTTTCTGGTTTTAACATAAAATATATCCTATGACACTCGTCAATACTGTAGCTTCACATTACTGAAAGAATTTTCGGAATGGAATCAGTAATTCCGAAAATTACCCCCTGCACACAAACTCACATACTTCTTTATTATATTTTATAATAAAGGTTGATCTTTGAGATGGGGCAGTAGGAGCAGCTACTTTAACCGTTGTAGCTACTGGAAAACGGTCTTAGGAGACTGTACTGAATTAATTGAAACATTTTGATCTGCATTGACAGATTCTGAAAAAGAGAAGAAAATCAGCAGTTTTCACAAAAACGTTTTTTGATGCCAGTCGATCCTATTTCTTATAAGAATAAAAAACTATTGGACCAACTGAGGTTTGAGTACTAGATAAGTCAGAAATCTACTTTTATGTATAATAAACAGATGGCTCTTTAATAGTGTAATGGTATAAACTACTCTTACTTTGAATCTTTTCATTTTAGGAAACAGACCGCGTCTTCTACGTCAGAAAATTCAGATAGTCCAGTAGCCGGTAAGTGTATGAAGTAGAAGGAAGGAAATGATAAGATTTTATTTTAATAATGTTGCTCTTAATGTTGCTGTCCATAGCTGTTGTAACAGAGGCTCTTGCTACCGTCATATAGTGGCTTTCATGGAGGCGACTAAAGTATATTTTAGATGGACTATCTATAACATTACCACATACCATTTTGTTAATAGCAACTGCATTGCATTATAACAAAGAAAAAATATGGCCATGAAACTCCAATAATGTAATCGAATTCTAATCTTCTGTAGCACTATAAAAACACCTTAAAATGCACCGCATGTAAAAACTAAATAATTTACCCGCATTAGATTGCACATGGTGACATCAGACACGCTAAGGTAGATTTGCACTGTTGGTCACTTATAAAAGGATTGCAAATATACCGAATAAGTTCGTTTACCGTCCACACGTGGCTTGCACAATAGAGTGCGGTGTTTTGTGTACGCTTATTATGTATAGGTAATTAACACAGAGGAAATAATAAGTTGCTGCTGCCGTCAACACGTCCATCTTTGCCTTCAGATTAACAAAAAAGATAGCAAAAAATATTCTTGAATGTTCGGCATATTCGCTGTTCATGGCGATGTGTGGAAGGTGTTTTCGAGTTATTCGGACTTCTACACTATGTAGCCGAATAAAACACAGTAAAAAACGCGAATACCGAATTACACCATTACACTCAATCTACAAGGAAGGCATATTTCCAGTAGCTATGATTATGGTCTCTGGAGCTGGGCAGCACACTCTTAGTAGTAAGAAGGGCCGGCCGCAACTCCACGTCCGAGCGCGTATTATGCGTACAGCAATATCACTCTTGTGAATAA
The DNA here is from genome assembly GCA_916701695.1 of Agrochola macilenta. Classification (NCBI taxonomy): domain Eukaryota; kingdom Metazoa; phylum Arthropoda; class Insecta; order Lepidoptera; family Noctuidae; genus Agrochola; species Agrochola macilenta. The sequence goes on from OU753556.1 coordinate 24,205,120, forward strand.
GCTGAGGTCTGGCAGTAACTGCTTACTCGTACACATGTGCACATTGACAATAACCGCCGCGCCATTGTGGTATAGCTAGCACCAGTGAAGTAATTAGCTATCTCAGTAGGTAGTCTTCTTTTTTCGTATCGGCACCAACTATGTGCATAGCTCATGCACTTGCTTAGTAGTGGTGGTGGTTCCAGCCAGCACCGCGGCGGAGGGCGAGGTCACGAGCTCGCCGGCCGAGCTCACTGAGTACGTTGTTGTAGACTCCGACGACGTCAACCACACCACCGTCGAGATGTACACCAGCGGGATCTACCACCAGGTCAGCAGCAAACATTTTACACTTAATTCCGTATCCTAGAATGATGCTAGACCATGAATCTCAAAACAGTCATTCTGCCCGTTTTTAATCGAAATACAAGCTTATTTTTCGGCCAATATATATTGTCCTCTTCGCCGTATCCGGTGACAGCGACCCAAACTAATTGACGTTTGTAAATTTCAGTCAGCATTCAATCACATCAGTTTTTAGTTTATTCTTTAAAAGTAAAGCGAATTATTTTAATTAAATTGGCATCTCTTATCAATCGTTTTATTAGCCTGCACTATCCTTGTTCACTTGTCTCAAGACGACCACACAAATGACGCGTAATAATAATAATAACTCAAGTTAATTCCCCTCTAGCGTCGAGTCCGAGCGGGCGCTGCATCGGGTTGGTCAGCATGTGAGGGTCTTCTCCTGCTGCTGCGACACGCGCTGGCATTGCTGCCCGACCACGCACACCAACAGGTACCGTACCGTATATTTATCAATACCTCATAGGCAAGCACTTTAAGACGAGCCGCACGAAATCCGATATAGCCTGTATTTTGCTGCCCTCCCTCAGCGACGCCGCGTCAGTGACCTTAACGTGTAGTCGCGCGTTGACGAATTTAAGGATAGCCCGGTTCAACAGCCAACAACCTCCTAGATTGACCTGCGAGATGCCATTCATAAATAAAACACGAAGGGTTCCGTACCACCGTACATTATTTAGCTAAAAATGAAAATACTAAACGAAGAATCGAATGAAAATAGCAAAAATAAATTTGCATTTCATATTGATACTTTGAATTACAAAGTTATTTTTGCTGTTGCAGAAAATCACCCATATTTAAATAAATACCTTATGAATCGGCTCTTTTAGTATTTGTTGATTATATACAGTATATATTATGGTACATGATTTATAGAGGTTTCAAATTCCTAACTTGTTTAGTTGTTGAGATAGAGCTCGTATAACAATGGTCTAAAACTGACAACTTTCAGGGCCCTATTTCGTCATTTTTGAAGATGAAAAAAAATCTACTCGATGAGTTCTAGACAATGACACCCCACATGGGTTAGAGATTTTTTTATTTTTATTTAAATGTTTATTGAATGGAGACCCCCTTTAATCTTTAACATTTATTTATTTTTTATCACTTGTTGCTATAGCGACAATAGAAATGCATAATCTGTGAAATTTTCAACTTTCTACCTATTACAGTTCATAAGATAAAGCTCGCAGACAGACAGACGGACAGCGGAGGCTTAGTAATAGTGTTCCGGTTGACACCCTTCGGGTACGGAACCATAAAAAGGCAGGCCGCACAACGAAATATCCTCGTACATCTCTCTCGAACATTTTGTATGAACTTCGCACACTACAGGCGAGCAGTACTCGGTTTTTAGTATAGGAATGCGTTGTGCTGCGGCCCGATGCGTCTGTAATATGCTTATACGCTGTATGACTGCATGCTCATTTTAAAGGGTCTGGATACCCAGGATCATCAGCTCAGCAGCAAACGGTTCATAATATTAATTTGCAGGCAAATCGTGCAGGTTTTGGTTTCATTCATGTACCCATTTATTTGGTTTTTCTCTAGTGTATTTATTTTATTTTATTGAAAATTTAATAAACACTGCAACAATCTAAATATTAACACAAGCTTTCAACTACTCTTTTAACATTTTAAATCATTTCATGTCGTGAACCCACAAAAGCGTTGTCAAATTACTTAACCATACTCACGCTACGTGATACATACTTAACCCTAAAATGCTGAACAAAGTCCTTTGTAGAATGAATTTAATTTAACACATTTTTTTTTGTCAATGGTAATAACTTGGAACTTGGCTGAACATAACTGTTACGGTCACTATAATTATCATAAAAATACCTTAAAAATAAATCTCTATTCTAACATTCGGGCACGCAGCTGACGCATGACATTTAAACGAGAGTCTGAGAGATCGGATCTGATTTTAATATTTAAGATAAGTAAAGTAATATGCAAACTTTTGCGTCTTGCTAGAGGCTTATAATATGCTCATTCATATTTTAAGGGACTGTATCTTGTGCAAAGTAAACAAACAAAATGTCACATTCTATAAACCACTTCAACAAAGCGCGTTTCTGAACTGAATAGTAACCGTTCCTTTGTTATGTCGCTCTAACGGTGCTATTTTCTGTTAAGTGTGAGTGAGATAGCATACTAGCAGATGTCATTTATCCACGTTTTACGGACGCTGGTTATTATCCTCGTCGGGCATGGCAGTTTAGTTCCAATAGCCTCGATAGATGGCGTTGAACATTTACGTTACGTTTCTGAATTGCGGTTTTAAGATTCTCCGCGGTTGAACGACACTCGCGAATTTTTGTAAAATATTCATACTTACCTGGCATAGGGGATACCGTGATCACTAAGGCGGTTCCCCCAGGGCGAGGCCTTCCCATTGCACTGCGGTAGGGTTGACCCCTGCGATTATCCCTAATGTGGATAACTCGGATGCGTTATTTTTGGTAGTGGGGACTGCGTACGCGCCGTCCCCCTCAGAATTCACCATGCAATGCAAGTTCAATTTGAACTAATGAAAACGGTGACTTTATCAAGTTGCTGTTACTTACATCCGCACTTGTAATCGCAGATAAATAAAATAATTATTGTCTGATTTACTTTGTTAATAAGGTTTTGCTCTTGGTCGAAATGTAGTATTGTTATTTTTAAGGCAATGCAAGTTGTGGCCTATCCAATATCATGGATATTTAGAGAAAAATACCAGATGCAGAACTAAACACACTTCTGGTTCCAGTGAGCGCCTTGAATCTAGTATGATGACAATATGGTTAGTAAGTTCACAATATTTGCAGGCGATATCTGGCGCCGTATGTGCGGAGAACCTGGTGGTGCTGAGCAACCAGCGACACGCGCGCGCCCGCGCCGCCGCCGTGCGCGCGCTGGCGGGCCTCACGCGCCGCGCCGCGCCCGACGTGGCGCGCCGGCTGCAGCTGCAGCACTACTACGTGCATCTGGCCAACCAGGTGCGCGGCAAGTCAACCCGAGACTTGGAGCGAACATTAATTAGCGCAAATATAGCAATGGTTTTTTCTTGATACCTCTTTCATTCTTGTCAATATGGAGTTTGTAAAACAATGCTGTTTCATTGTGTATTTCTGATGTTCATTATTGATATAAAAGCTAAACTAATATTTTTGCAAGCAGCAATATTACGAAGTAAGTACCTATTGACATTTTGTAATATTATATTCGTATATTATTGCAATAAGAACAACTAACTAATAAAATAATGAAACCTTTGTTCCTAAATAATTAAAATAAAAAACATTTTCAAGGAAACTTTTAGAATATAGGGACAACGTATTAACATGCACATGAGTACGACTGAACTGAGAACTGAACCAACAGATATCGCTATACGAGGGTTCGTGGGAGCTGGCGAGCGCGTGCGCAGCGCTGCTCACCAAGTGCGACGTGCCGCTCGAGGATCAACTGGATGTGAGTTATTCATTACTGATAGATACTGATACGAGAGCGAAGGCCTCTCAAGAAAAGGAGAGGTCTTCGTCTTCAAGTAATTCAAGTGATTTTCTTAAAGTTTTACGTATCATAGTTTGTCCAGTTTTCTGAAAGTTTTATTAAGTTTTACAATATGTGAATGTTGTTGGTTACTGGAACTACTAACTAATCATAGAAATTGACATGAAAAAACGCGTCTCTCATTACTTCACAAAGTTATATGTTATTCCTTGGTGTATCAGGACGACATTTGGGTGGACGTGACAGAGGAGTCACTTCATCGAAGCCCTCCACTTCTGGCACTACTGCCGTGCTGCCTGGGCGACGTGCCACTAGCTCATAACATCTCGCTGCTCGCTAGGAGGATCATAGATAAGGTAACTTATCACTGCACTTGCTTCCATAATTTACACAATTATTTTTTCTCTCTGAAACCTTCTAGCCTTTTTACAGTATACTCGTTTTAGTAAATGGTGATGTAATTCGATGATACTTCTTCTCCGTTCACAGATAGATACTAAAACATAAATTTTAAAAAACAGTGGTCAGTTGAAATACGAAGTGCTTAAGGGTCTTCCTTTTGACTTAAAACTCCTACTCTAATTTAAACATTTAATTCTCTTTTTAAAATCCCCCTTAAGTTCTTAGATCATTATTGGCTGCTTTCAATCTACATGTTCTTCTTCATTCCTTTCGTTCTCCAGGCATCTCTAAAGGTCCTAAGCGAGATATCCCTAGTAGAGGTGGTAGCTCGCTCCGTCCGCGCGGTAGGACAGATGGCCGACACCACGTTCGAGGGTCGAGAGTTACTGCTGGAAGACCTGTACGAGCTGCTCAACAGAGTGGCCATCAAGGCACTGTCCACACAACATAGTATGCAGGTTGGTAGGTTTAATGTTATGTGAGAAAATGAAATAAATAACATAGCACGATGAACATACTATTTGATTCTTTGAGCTTGTAGTAGTAAGGTTTACAGCTATCATGTTGCAATCTCATCTACTTACAGCTGGAGGAAATCGGTCGGCTATATGAATCCAATTAAGTATGCAATTATAACGCACAGGTAAACGTGCGCACAATCTTGTGGGGTCTTAAGATAAATAAATAAAGTTTTTGTTTATTTATAACATGGAGTCTTAAACTCCATGTTTTTTAGAGTTGCATTGGAATTACTACACTTTCACAGGTTCGTCGGTTCACTAAAATACGAGACATTAATTAAAGAAAGGCACAAATATTCTTAAAAAATAAACAAACCTCGTGAGAAACTGTCGTTCGATCTATCGAATAAATACATGTTAGTTTTTTTTTAAATTAACTTAATCTAAAAAACTTCGAATCGAATTTCTTATAATTTCAGACAATATCCGAACTCCACCACATGCTGACATACATCGAGTTATCCGGTGACGCGCGAGTTGTGCGAGTAGCGCGAGACGCACAGCTGTCTCTATACAACGCGCAACTGGACCATCTGGAAGATAAGCTGCATACATCTTACAACGCGCATACCAAGCACAACTACTTTACCACAGGTGAGCGCAATGTTGAGTAATTCACAAAAAATACACTACCGCTTCCCGTCGCAAAACACGAAACTTTTCATACATTTCGTTCTCCTTACGCTATGTTTAGGCGTTTGTGTGGATATAACGTGTTTATAATCGTACCGAACAAAACAGTCTTCTACATTTATGTTAACAGTATCATCCTCACTATTCACAGCCCGACTTCACCCACTGCTGATTCCCACACTTCTGTGCCAGCATCATCCAGGTTCCACCCACGATGGCAACAATGTTAACAATATACTTGACCACAAAACCTGTGAAAATGCAAAATTGCATCAAATATTTGCTCGTTCTCCAAAATGTGGGCCATTACCATTTCTTGGGGCCAAGTGTTATAGTGATTTAATATTGTTATTTCCCTTATAATTCAATACATACTTTTACCAAATATACCGTATCTTATCAATATGAGAAAGGCGTACATCATAGCGTCGATCACTACTATCTACTTAAGAGCGGTTATTCTGAAGGTGAGCAACGTCGCAAATAGATGTCAAATATTTCACTGTTTTGATTAATTTGGCAATATTAATACTGTGTGGAAATAAAAAATGTGGCTAACTTTGGAAACTTTCCAAATGCATTTTTACACCTAAAATGGCTACAACATCAAATTCAATGTTATGATTGCAATTCATTATTAATATTCTAGTTCGCTAGTTAGCCACATTTCTTATTTCTATTCAGTAATATTGCCTAATTCACCTATTTGTTATTCTGTAAGAAATGTTTTATATGTGATACCTAAGAATTGTTTTATACTGCATGTTGACATAATTATTGAATGCCTATTAGGCAGGACATAATGGAACTGTAATTTACCTAACATCTGTCTGTATAACCTATGCCCACAATATAAAGATTTGATTTGCGAATAACGAAAATAAGAATCAAAACCGGTAAATATTTGACAGTTATTTGCGACGTTGCCAACTTTTAGGATAATCCCTCTTAGCCTCTCAGTAATGCAATCATATTCTGTACGTAGTGCTATCATCGGCCGTGTCGCTGGGCGGCGACGGCTCGTCCCGCAGCGAGCGCGGCGAGCTGGGCGCGCGCCACCTGGCCACTGTGGCGCGCGCCGTCGGCTTCCTGCTGACGCACTCGCCCAGGGAGCCGCTGCAGGCTGATGCGCAGCTGTTGGATAGGCTACTGTCTACGCTGCTGTTGGGTAAGTAACTAATCTTGATGGTAAACATCGGCCGTGTCGCTGGGCGGCGACGGCTCGTCCCGCAGCGAGCGCGGCGAGCTGGGCGCGCGCCACCTGGCCACTGTGGCGCGCGCCGTCGGCTTCCTGCTGACGCACTCGCCCAGGGAGCCGCTGCAGGCTGATGCGCAGCTGTTGGATAGGCTACTGTCTACGCTGCTGTTGGGTAAGTAACTAATCTTGATGGTAAACATCGGCCGTGTCGCTGGGCGGCGACGGCTCGTCCCGCAGCGAGCGCGGCGAGCTGGGCGCGCGCCACCTGGCCACTGTGGCGCGCGCCGTCGGCTTCCTGCTGACGCACTCGCCCAGGGAGCCGCTGCAGGCTGATGCGCAGCTGTTGGATAGGCTACTGTCTACGCTGCTGTTGGGTAAGTAACTAATCTTGATGGTAAACATCGGCCGTGTCGCTGGGCGGCGACGGCTCGTCCCGCAGCGAGCGGGGCGCGCGCCACCTGGTCACCTGGCCACACACAAATTAACCGGAGATCTTTGGGGAATGTCCATTACGGTCTGTCCTTCCATAATTGGGACCATAGCGCCTTACTTAGCCTTAATATTTAATTTGTGTGTGGACCAAGGAGTCTTCTCGGATTTAATGAAATACAATAAGGTAATACCACTTTTCAAATCCGGGGACAGTAAAGACACCAATAATTATAGACTCGTGTCCGTATTGCGGTTTTCTGCAAGGTGTTTGAAAAGGTAATGCTTAATCAAATGCCCAATCATTTTAACACTAATAAAATCCTTCATGATTAACAGTATGGTTTCACCAAAGGACGTTGTACAACCGACGCCGGGCGAACATTATTAAGACACATTTTTACCGCGTGGGAAGAGGCCCAAGACGCCATAGGAATCTTTTGTGATTTTTTTTCGTTTTCCTCTCCAAGGCTTTTGATTGCGTTGATCACGAAACCTTACTCTTGAAACTTGAGTATTACGGACTTGGAAAACTTGCGCTCAATTTAGTAAAATCTTATTTAAATGATAGACAACAGAAAGTCCAAATAAACGGTATCAATTCATTAGATTTAAAAGTAAAAATGGCTGTGCCACAAGGCTCGATATTGGGTCCATTCCTCTTTTTAGTTTATATCAATGATCTACTCCATTTATTAAAAAATCAACCTCAAATTGTGTTATTTGCTGACGATACTTCCTTAATTTTTAAGGTAGATAGACGTGCTACAAATTTTTACGACGTAAATAACGCCCTACTGCAGGTCCAAAGTTGGTTCACTGCTAATAATTTAGTATTAAATGGAAAAAAAACTAAGTGCATAAAATCACCTTTACCAAATGTCAAAAATAGTGATTGTGAGATAGTATTGAATCAAGAGAAACTAGAATTCGTCGCTAAAACTGTTTTCCTAGGGATCACGCTCGACTCAAAGCTACAATGGGGTCCTCATTTAACATATCTTGCAGGACGGCTAAGTTCAGCACCATAATATGCTGTCAGAAAAATCCGACAATTTACTGATGTAGGTACCGCGAGCCTGGACTATTTTAGTTACTTTTATAGTATCATGTCTTACGGTATTTTACTGTGGGGACGGGCTGCAGACATCGAGTCTATTTTTATGCTGCAGAAAAGAGCGATCAGAGCCATATATTATCTCCGCAGGCGTGATTCTCTAAGGGAACTGTTTAAGGATATTAACATCATGACGGTACCTTGTCAATATATCTATGAAAACATCATGCACGTAAGAAAAAAGTACATCTTTTTAGTAAAAGAGGTGATAGACATAATTATAGTACAAGAAATAGGGACCTATTAGTTCAAACAGGTTTCAGACTGGCTAAAGTGGACTCATCTTTTATGGGATACTGTTTAAAGTGTTACAATAAAATTCCTCCCCACATACTTCAACTAAATGAGACGAAATTCAAATCTTGTATAAAACGCACACTATGCAGGCAGGCATATTATAAGTTGGGGGATTACTTCGCTGTTAAAAATGCTTGGCTCAATGCTGGTCCTGCTCCACAACCACAACTATTTGATTAACGTTTGAAAATACTGTTGGAGCTGCTGAAGAGTTTAAGACCATCTTTGCATTGTATAAAATCAATTTCACAGCACATCTTCCCGCGGGGAGGTTAGGCTATTAATGATGACAACGTCATCTACTCGAATGTTTTAGTGTGGTGTCTTCTATTTACTCCTTGTTGAGAGTATCAAGAGATATTCGGATTGCCACCTTTTCCAAATATCTTCGAATATTTTCTGTGGTTGCTTCCTCCTTGTCCTTTCATCTTGTTAGGATAACAGGGCCGTTGATTCAAAAAGTGTGAAGGAGTTAGAGAAGATCAGAAGATCTATTTTCTGCAAACTGTCGGGAGTACTAGGGCTTTTTTTTTTTGGGTGGTTAATTATGAAATAACTTCTCCCGCTCTGGGCGGAGCGGGAGGGCGTGTCAGACTCTTATTGACTAAAACCCACCCGTGTTCGGTGGTAGTTATGATTGCTATGTGAATTTTCTGTGAATTACCGTTAATGAGAGCAGTTATCATTTGTGCAAGGCGACGGAAAAGTGCTGATCTATGCAATTCGCGAGTGCCATGCATGACTCGCGCAAGCCCTTTCCCAAGTTCTTTAAATTTTTGACGAAGTGTTATTTGAACTAATTTACAGAAATAAATATAATTAATCATTTCCAGCTGTGAGCGGCTCCAACGCCTCCCGCCCCAAGTGGTGGGTGAGCAGCAGTGCGGACTGGGCCACCCCCCTGCAGGAGCTGTTCTGGTGGGCCGCCGCGCCAGGCGCCGGCGCGCGCGCACTGCAGCCCGCCTTGTTGAGGGCGCTGTACCATGCGCCTGCGCCGGTGCTGCATGTGTTGACGCCGACTGATCCCGCGCAGCTGAGGAAGGTAAGCAGCAGTGCCGACTGGGCCACTCCCCTACAGGAGCTGTTCTGCTGGGCCGGGCGCCGCCTTGTTGAGGGCGCTGTACCATGCGCCTGCGCCGGTGCTGCATGTGTTGACGCCGACTGATCCCGCGCAGCTGAGGAAGGTAAGCAGCAGTGCCGACTGGGCCACTCCCCTACAGGAGCTGTTCTGCTGGGCCGGGCGCCGCCTTGTTGAGGGCGCTGTACCATGCGCCTGCGCCGGTGCTGCATGTGTTGACGCATAATAATAAACTTTTTTTCATCAGACGACACATTTTATTTTTAGCTGTTAATAACTAAAACAGATCGGATCCGGTTTATAAACGTTTACACTAGTATAGGCTTCTAAGGACCTGCCGGGGTTGCGAGTTGTCCGAAAGGGATATCGTGGCCCCGGCACACAGGCAACGGAAGGAATACGGGTGGGTTTTAATCAGTAAACGTCTGACACGCCCTCCCGCTCCGTCCAGAGCGGGAGAAGTTATTTGATAATTTCCCACACTCAAAAAAAAAGAAAATAAATGGGCTTCTAAAGAAGAGAAAGAAGCTGTAACATTACTCTTTTGAAGTCGCAAAACAAGTCACCGCTATGAATATTATTCTCTAGTTTAACTATTGTCACTTACCACGATTTACTCCTTTTTTTTTTTTTTTTTTTTGGGTGGGAAATCATCAAATGACTCCTCCCGCTCTGGGCGGAGCGAGAGGGAGTGTCAGACTTTTACTGACTAAAACCCACCCGTGTTCCTTCCGTTGCCTGTGTGCCGGGGCCGCGATATCCCTTTCGGACAAACTCGCAACCCTGGCAGGCATTGGCCCTTACGGACCCCGTCTGTTGGTGCTGACATCTCTTTGAGGCGCGCGTGGAACACAACGCGCCGTCGACCCGGGCCTGGTCCTAATCGGACGGCGAGCTACCCATTGCCCACTGTCCGCAAGCCCGCGCCTACGGTGGCCGGAAGTCGGCTCGCGACTCCCGACGCCCGGGGCGTCTCCTGCGGCGACTAGGGGCGCGAGGGCGCGCATCTTGCATTTCCCTCGCACGCTCCGCCTCCTCCTTCGCGAACATTACTGCTTCGCAGAAGGAAGTGACGGCTTCCCATGCACTCTCGCTCCGGACCATGGCCTGAACCAGGGCCGGACGCGAGGCCACGATTTACTCCTCAATTTGAATCTTCATCATCGTTTTACCGCAAACTTTTTTTTTTTTTGTTATACTTTACAATCATTTGATCTTATATTTAGTTCAATTTATGTTGTTGATGTCAAAGTTTTCAATAAGTGAGCAAAATTGCTATATTTAATGTATTGTTATTATATTTCCCTTCATGTTCTTAAGCTTAATTACTAGATTCCCATTATCATCTATTTCTGAATATGCTGGTTAAACCTGTAATTGGCGACTGTATAAGTTCGAGGCTTTGTTACCTATAGGATATATTTTATCCAAGACTATAAATCAATATTGAATCGAGTTTTTAGAGACCCGCTAGGGTCCTCTGTAAAAACTCGAGTTTATATATTTATTTACATCGCTACAATTCATCAACCAACTCAATGAATTGTTTATTAAGAATAATGGCCTGTATTATAACATTTTCTTCATCTCCTCCCCCCCAGCTAGCTGTCTACCTCCTAACAATCCTCAAACACATCCACGGCTCGGCGGAATGCGGCACCCCGCCAGTCGAGTTGCCCATCACCGACTGGGCGCGCGCCTGGGCCGTGGGCACGCAGGCCGGCCTCAGCGAGCGCGTGCCCAGCGACGCGCTGGCGCCCGAGGCCGCGGCCTTGCTGCGCCGGGACGAGGAGCGCTGGGCGCGCCAGGCCGGCAGGACCCGATCTGTTATAGCTAAGTGAGTATTGGGCCACTGCTCCTTGGCGTCTTACGATGATGTCTGTTCGGCAAAAGCAGTAACTTCATGTCAAAATAAAATTTTAACTCCACAATTTTACACCCATTTGTTTGTTTGTTTATGTTTTGTCGTTTTTTCTAAACTTTAAATTAAGCATACACCACCTGACAAAGACACCTAGTATCCGGTTACCGCCGGAGTGTGAGAATATTAGAGTTGAGTACGTCGTTCAAATGAACTTTCTGGTAACACTAATTCGTTTCTTTCTTCATATAGGGTGGTGTGGAGCAAGGACGGCCTCGCTAGTAAAGTAACAGAGAGCGCGATGGCGGTGACGCGCAGCGTAGTGGACGCGCAGAACTCGCAGCGCAAGGCCTTCATGGAGCACCTGCGCCGTGCGCACGCGCAGCAAGCCGCCGCCGCGCAGGCCTGGCAGCGCCTCATAGACACCTATACACACGAGCAAGGTATAGTAAAAGAAAGAGAAGAATGAAAATAAGTTTTTTTGAGCCAGGCCTCACGGCGGCGCAAAATAGGCCCAGTTCAGTATAAATACCAGACAACTAGTGCCCGACGCTGGTTTTCAACTAGACTTAGTTGTGCGACAACGTTAAAAGGTTTCACTATTATAGTACGACCAAGGTCAAAAGGTCAATCAGTTATCTTCGGAAAAGCCAAAAACTATGTTCTAATAAAATATTTCCAAAACAAATAGATTTATATTCCCGCTTAAATCATAATAGGGTAACGCACTCATTCTGTGACTCCCTTATGGAATCAGTCATATATTATATTTTTTTATTTTGGCTTTTTTAAAGATAATCGATAAATAAGGGTTTCATCGATTATCTTCAAAAAGCCGACCGTAGTCGTACTATACCGAAGATTTAGCAGTAATGGCGATTCATGCTGTCTCGGTTAGTCCAAAAAGGGTCATTTGGTCAGCCAGACATCAATTCAATTCTTTATTGCATATCTCATGTGTGTAACAGATCCTAAATAATAGTTATAAAGTTCACATGGACCATGGTTCATGAGGAATAATGAATTGTTTTGATTAGATTTTGATTGATTTTTCAAGGGCTTTATTTATGCATAGGTTGTTACAATGCTGTTTACAAAATGATGATCTTAGTCTATTTGTTTACAAATCATCATTTATTTTGTTACATGTTATAAACATAAAAATTTGCTTTTATATTTTACTAGCTGCGCCCCACGGTTTCACCCGCATAAGTCTCGATCTCGTGGGAATATCGGGATAAAAGGCCTATGTCATGGCCTACCCGTGCGCCATATTTCATATAACCCCGTTCAGCCGTTTTAGCATGAAAGCATAACAGCAAACAAACAAACTCACTTCTGCATTCAAAATATTAGTTAGGACCGCGGGCTACCCTGACGCTTTTCTTAACATATAGTTAAGAAAAGCGAAATTCAAATTTATCTAAGTTTTTTGTGTGTCAAGTATCAAGTGGTCAGTATCAGATTGTATGGTGATCTGATATGATATAATATGATTCGCGGCCGTATCACATATTTATTTATAAAACTATAATCATAAAAATCATCAATACAACTCTCTTAGGTTATTTATTCCTATTGAATGACTATTATTCTAACATAAGTTGTATAACTGATTCTAATGATTATAATTCTTTAAAGCCATATGTTACGTACGCGAATCATATTTAAGATACAACCTGACACTGACCTACAAAAAAAAAAAAAAATTGAATATCGTTGGCTACCATAGCGCATCCCCCTTAATTAACTTATTTACGAGTATGTACATCGTTTAAGTAGTAGGTATGCGTAAGTATTAGTATGGATGGACCTACATAATATTTACAGTGTTTTAATGAATCGCCCCCTTCCAGCGGTGTGGCACTCTCCGCAATCGTACCCGCGCTCGTGGCAGCTGGACGCTACGGAGGGCCCGGGCCGCGTGCGCGTGCGCCTGCGCCGCGCGCACCTGCACATAGCCGACAAGTTCCTCAAGCCGCAGCACCGCCATAAAGCTGGTATGATAATACATACTGTCACTATTTTAAATTATTATTATTTTTTTGGCATTTCTAGCTATATTTTAGCACAAATTGTGCGCGAATTAACGCCACTAACCGACCACAAAAAAGCAGGAGGCGTTTGCATTCGGCGAGTAATATTTTTTTCAATGATTGCTCCCTGATTTCCCCGAGAATAGTGAACCGATTTACGTGATTCTCAATTAATTTAAATTTTATTAACTTTGCTTGAGCAGTTCCGTTAAAAAACTAAAAACTTTTGTTCTAGACAAAATCAACCTGGTTGCTAATTTAATTATATAATTTGTTATTTTTTTATAACACAGATTTTACTTTCTGTGATTTCTTTAACTTATACACTGATTTATTAGTATTACTTGTTAAAATGTTAGGAATATCGTATAATTTTGCAATGTTTGTAAATATGTGAGCACCATGTATCTATCACATAATTAATTTACATATCTGTCATTGCTTCATTTTTCATTCTTTTTTACCTATCGTGGTATAGTAATCTTATTCTAGATGCATCGTTTTCACATATAATTATATAATTAATGAATACAAAATATTGTAGACATTAAAGAGTAACGGTGGAGTTTCTTGCCCTTTCTTCTCCATACGAAAACTACCTTTTGAAAGGGGCGACTAGAATCATTTCTATTTTTTGTAAAATTTACGTTCATAAGTGCCTTTTATGTGTCTAATTGAAATAAATTGTTTGACTTTGACTTTGTTCAGACTGACCCATATTATGTTAGATATACACACTACTTATAAACTGTGTTAGTAACAAATATAATACTCAATTTCAATTCATATACCTGTTGAACTCAATTGACGTACCGGGTACATGTACACAATACGCCATAATGGCGCAACATGGCTTATCACCGATGACGATCAGAATGCCGTTGACACACCCACGTATTCAGACGCAGTTAGTAACAAGTACTGGTATACGAATTTTGTAGAATAGGTACCACAACTAACTAAAAAGGTTTAGTCAAGTAATTTTTCATTTTGTAGTGGTTTTTGAAAGTGGGTTGTTTTTTTGGTATAAAGTTTTTTAAGAAAACTCGCCTTAAATCAATGAGTGTTTGCGCTCGTCTCATCCACGACGTCGGCCCGCAGAGCTGGGCGCCGCGCCGCCGCCGCTGCTGCGCGTGGTGGGCGGCGGCTGGGCCGCGCGCGACGGGCTGGTGGCGCGCCTGCGGCTGCACGAGACCGTGGCGCACATGGCGCGCGCCACCTGCGTCACCGTGGCCGCCGAGCTGGACGGCGAGCTGCTGCTCACGGACCAGTGCATCCACTTCGTGCCCGACGACGCGCCGCCCGCGCTGCCGGCCCGCAAGGCGCGCCTGTACATACCCGAGGTGCAGGCCGCGCCGCAGGCGCAGTCGTGGGCGCTCGAGGACGTCCTGCAGGTGAGCGCTCGGTGTCACTACACAAAACGACTCTTGTATAAGGGGAAATTGTTCTTGTGTCGTTTTAGTTGTTCTACATTACTTCACAGAATTTTCATCTTTATAAGTAACACGAGTGTTCGTTTTCAAAATCAACGGGCTCGATTCCCGACTACGATTTAAAAAAATATCTAATAATGCAGTTTTAAAATCACTCCCGATGCTGCTTTGAGTATTCTTCGCTTTATCTTATAATTTCGGATATGGTATTCCACTTGCAATTAATCTGTGTACTATGCATTGTGCTTAGATGCAGTGGATGATCGTAAAGTTTTAGTTTAAACGAGCGCTAATGCGTATTGTTCCTCAGGTGGCGACGCGTCGCTGGTGCCTGCAGGAGCGCGCCGTGGAGCTGTTCCTGAGCTCGGGCCACGCGCACATGCTGGCCTTCAGCGACACGCACGAGCGCGCCGCCTTCCTCAAGGCGCTGGCGGCCACGCACCACCCGCCTGCCAGGTGAGGACACACATTCCTCAGGAGCGCGCCGTGGAGCTGTTCCTGAGCTCGGGCCACGCGCACATGCTGGCCTTCAGCGACACGCACGAGCGCGCCGCCTTCCTCAAGGCGCTGGCGGCCACGCACCACCCGCCTGCCAGGTGAGGACACACATTCCTCAGGAGCGCGCCGTGGAGCTGTTCCTGAGCTCGGGCCACGCGCACATGCTGGCCTTCAGCGACACGCACGAGCGCGCCGCCTTCCTCAAGGCGCTGGCGGCCACGCACCACCCGCCTGCCAGGTGAGGACACACATTCCTCAGGAGCGCGCCGTGGAGCTGTTCCTGAGCTCGGGCCACGCGCACATGCTGGCCTTCAGCGACACGCACGAGCGCGCCGCCTTCCTCAAGGCGCTGGCGGCCACGCACCACCCGCCTGCCAGGTGAGGACACACATTCCTCAGGAGCGCGCCGTGGAGCTGTTCCTGAGCTCGGGCCACGCGCACATGCTGGCCTTCAGCGACACGCACGAGCGCGCCGCCTTCCTCAAGGCGCTGGCGGCCACGCACCACCCGCCTGCCAGGTGAGGACACACATTCCTCAGGAGCGGATACGTACTACAAAATGAGGGCCGCAGCACACATGTTTTATCTGACACCGGCACATCGTGAACATTGGACAAATGATACAAGAGATATTACATTATAAAATTCAGTGCAAAGACACTTTCCGCCATTCTCAAAATCAAACTCAAACTCAAAGCATATATTTCAATTAAACCATTTACAAGCACTTTTGAATTGTCAAGGAATCGCTCAGTCAGAAATATGAAGCTACGTAGTTGCCCATTCCAAAGCGTAGTAGGTACCTATGGAGAAGAACGGGCAAGAAACTCCACGGACACTCTTTTAAATAATTTTTTACAAAGTATTGGTTACATCATTCATGTTGAAATTAAACATGTGAGGACAATGTAGAAAGACTTGCACGTTAGAAGCGTCCGTAATAAAAATATAAAACAAAGAACAATTCAAAAATTTAAATCAACCAAGGCAGCTAAGAGTTGACCAGTCCCAACTGACGGCGCCCGTTCACGAACATAACGCATGGATTAGCACCATTCAGCTCAACCATTTTGAAGGGAGCTAAAATTAAATGATCCAACACATGCGCCACCATCAGCGAGACATCTAAGTGAGCATGACATACAGCCGCCAGGGCACATTCAAGTCAATAAAAGACAATACGTCTTTTATTGACCCGGTAAATGTTAGCTCTTTAGTACATAGTACTCACACCTGTGCTCTGAAATTATATAATACAAAGGAAATTGATTTTATACAATGCAAAGATGGTCTTAAACTCTTCAGCAGCTCCAACAGTATTTTCAAATGTTAATCAAATAGTTGTGGTTGTGGAGCAGGACCAGCATTGAGCCAAGCATTTTTATCAGCGATGTAATCCCCCAGCTTATAATATGCCTGCCTGCATAGTGTGCGTTTTTATACATTCAGTGATGGCATGCAAATATTATGAACGTAAAGTAGGTATTTTAGTTACATACAATTATGTACAATGGGCAAGTTACATTCAGTGTACATATTATGAGACAGTAACAGTTTCTTAAAGATTACAAAATGCCTAAATTTTTGCAGGAATGCGCTTCGCTATCACACAAATTAGTTAATTAAATTTTTTTTAAATGGCTTATTTACAACAAAAGTTAACTCGATATTATCGGCAATGACGACGACAACTGACAATAGCATACTGAATCCAGATAAATATGTATTCCATTCACGTGTGTACCGCTAGAAAATTAAAGACACTACATCATCATCATTTTTCTTGTGTTTGTTATGGAGTTGGATACTTTTCTATATTTTTTACCTTAGCACAGTCAGTATTTGGATTGTTGTTGTTTTAATTTCCTCATATATGGTCAATGTACTTAATTTATTTTATTTTAGTCTAATTTATAATGTAATTCTAATATTAATTATCATTCAATCTGTATCTTGTCTACTCGTACAGATAGTGCAATTCACGAAGACGCGCCCCACTCCGCGATAACTGTACTGTAAGCTGTACTTTAGTACGGAGCGGAGCGGAGTGGGGCGCGTCTTCGTGGATTGCACTATCTATATAAGATCTAATTTATCATTTTAATTTTCATACTTTTTTTTTTTAAATCTGTCTTAATTTAGTAATAGGATTTACCACTGTTTTCTGTGCTAGCGGTGTTAACCTATAATTAATTGTTGCACCCGCAACTGTATCCTATTATAAATAATACACTGCTAATGGACTGGTGTAAGCAATTGTTGGTTAACCTTAATAAATAAATAAATAAATCATATCCCCCCAGAATCGAGCCCGACACGCTAAACGACGCCATGACCCAGTGGCGTAACGGCAGCATCACAAACTGGGAGTACCTCATGCGGCTCAACGGGCTCGGCGGCCGCTCCTACAACGACCTCATGCAGTACCCCGTGCTGCCCTTCGTCCTCGCGGACTACACCTCGCGCATACTGGACCTCAACGACCCGGCGTCCTTCAGGGACCTCAGCAGGCCCATGGCGATACAGAACAAAAATAGAGAGCAGCATTATATTAGTATTTATAATGTGAGTAACTTTTCGGTTACATATCTTTGAGTGATGGGTTTAGCTTTTTCTCTGATCATGAATCTACGTAAGACAAAGTCGCTTAAATCGTTTTTACGTTTTACGTGCCTTAAAAACTTAAAAATCCATAACATTGTAATGCGTTGTTTAAAAATTCCACATGACGGGAACCTCGTGAAAGCTGAGAAAGAGAAACAAATAAAATATCTTGACTTAGCACACGAGGTTGTTGAGATGTGGAATGTAGGCTCGGCTATCATTGTGCTGATTGTCGTAACGGCCAATGGCTTGATGGCTGAAAGCCAACATCTCTCGAGGCTCTCATTAGGCGGTTGGATCAAGGGCGTGACTCAACTGGCAGTACTCCTCGATACGGCTCGCATTGTGAGGAGGTCCTGTCTCTGCAGCCGTAACCACCGGTACAATTAAGAGTAATTTTCTTATTATTTCGTTTATTCTTACGAAATAATAAGAAAATTACTAAAAAAATAGAGGTCCGCCGGTATCGGGAGCACCCGATACCGGCGGACCTCTACTTTTTTACTAATTCTTAATTTTTTTTTTAATTCTTATTCTTTTAATAAATATTTAAAAATATAAATGAATTAGAATCAAAAAGAATAAACGAAATAATAAGAAAATTACTCTTAATTTTAGTAATTGTTCCAATTTTTTATTAATTTAACCTTCCTTTTTTTCTTTATTAAATGTACATTTTCGCTTAAATCTTAATTTTTCTCGTAGTCACGGTATAAAGTATAGTATGCAACTCTTGAATAAAACGGAATTTATATTGAGGGCCATGAATCACTCGCGTTGCTCAGGATTATAACACTCACTCGTATTATTATTTATTATTAAACTTACACACACTATCCTTAAAGGATGACCCCAATACAATAGTGGTTTGCAAACACACACCAAATAAATCTAAACTTTAGAGGTACAAAGCATCACTAAACTCTATTAAAAACATAATCTGAAGTCAGACTACAGAATTATATGTACCTACCTATGTAATAATCCTTTGGTCGCAATAAGTCCAATTCGCAAAATGTCCAGTGGGCTCAAAATATCCAATTCTCACAACGTCCAATTCGCAATTTGTCCAATTCGTAAATTGTCCAAATCGCAATTTGTCCAATTCGAAAATTGTCCAAATCGCTAATTGTCCAATTAGCAAATGGTCCAGTTCGCAAATTGACCAATTCAAATAAGTCGTTATTTAGGTGTAGATATCCTTTTAAGGTATTTTTAACCGACTTCCAAAAAGGCTCTGTCATGTTCGACAACTTTTTTTTTATGTTCACCGATTTCTCCGTCAATTATTGTAGACCGATATTGAAATTTTTTTTTGTTTGGAAACGTATGCTCCCGAGGTGGTCCCATATAAATTTTATTAATTTTGCTTGGATAGTTTTGAGTTAGCTTCAATAATACCAATTTTTCCCACTTAGTTTATATGGATGATAATTATGATGAAAACTTTCTGTCACTGTTAATTGCATAGCAGGTATATAGGTGTATTCGAATTTGTGTGGGGTCGGTACCACAACTAAAAAGTGAAAAATTAAAACCTTTTAACAAAAGAAAAACAACATACAAACGTATGTATTAATACGATACTATTTATCAATAAGTACTTACTAATATTACTATTACTCAATTGTATTCTGTTTTGCCCTCACCACACGGCTAGTAACCTAATTTTCAATAATTCACCGCATTCATCTTCGCCAATATCTTATATATTAGGCAAAATATACACTTATACACTAAAAACAGTGATTTTCACAATGTTAACACTAGAAATAAGGACAAACTACGAGCTCCCTTTCACCGGCTTCATAAGGTTCATAACTCATTTGTTGGGCTTGGTATAACCTTTTATAACAAGCTACCCTCTTCTTTGCTAGATTTGCCTTTTAATGCGTTTAAAACGAAAGTAAAATCCAATCTTTGTTCAAAGGCATACTATTCTATCAACGACTACTTAAATGATAAGAATAGTTGGTCGCTGTGATTAACTCAAGACAATGTTTATGTTCTTTCTCCAGCTTACGTACTGACAAGTTATATGAGTTTATATAATTGTTTATTTTATTTGACTTTTTAAGTCAAGTTATTTTAATTTAACTTCAATTTATTTTTGACAATATCTACTCATCACACTGTTTTTTTATGAGTTCAAAGTCAAAGTCAAAGTCAAATCATTTATTTCAAATAGGCCCTTGCAAGGCACTTTTGAACGTCAAAAATTACAAAAAAAATGAATTGATTCTAGTCGCCCCTTCCAAAAGGTAGTTTTCGTATGGAGAAGAATGGGCAAGAAACTCCACCGTTACTCTTTTAAAATGTTTTACAATATTTTTATATATGTAGGTACATTAGTTATATAATTATATGTGAAGACGATGCATCTAAAAATAAAAAAATAAAATTTACCATACCACAATAGGTAAAAATAAATTTAAAAATAATAATAATAATAATAATAAAATTTATTCAAAAATAAAAATTGGTAAAAAACAGTATAAAAATCTTAGAAATAATGTTGGTATTACAAAGTATGATGCCTGTACTAGGATAAACCTGTATCACAGGCGGCATGAGTTCTTACAATTACTATTTGGACAAATGATTTCTTAAACAATATTTAACATAAGTTTTAAGAATAGTGACATAGTTTGTTAATTTATTATGTTATAATCTACTTAAATACTAATAATTAAGGGAAAAATGTATATTACGGAAATACATAGTAGTTAGCACTTATTTACACGATTATGATTGTGTTTGCAATATTATTAACTAGGTTGAGACAAATAATGCATAAATCACCTTCAAGGCTACGTTAGATTTTTGAAGTGGTCGGCTAATGTGCTTAGACAGCGACAAATCGAAGGTAAGTAGGACAGTGCAGTGGCCAGGAATATTGTTGAGTCAGCAACAAGCGATATGACGCACTAGGTGCCCTCATAATCGATGGAGTTGATGTATCTGTATTCTGCTATTTTCCTAGCGGGACATTCAGCGTCTCCCGTTTTGTGATCACTGGGCTTTTTAAAGCGTGAGCAAGTTGCACATTTCGGAATGTCGGCTTTCTTCGCACATTCGGACATCGAATGGCCTGCATCACCACAGTGACCACACGTAGTAATGATCTCTCGGCAAGTTTTTGCTGCATGGCCATATTGTTGGCATTTATAACACCTTGTTACCAATGTAAAGTCCCTGACAGGACAGGATGTCCAATTTATAAAAAGCCTTGATTGAAGGATTAGGGCTTTACGTATATCGGCTGAAACTTCAACAACGTAGTTACAGGACGTAGCATCTCTCTTCCCCGATTTGTGGCTTAATTTGATCAAGGTCAAGAAGGATTCCAAGGACAGTGCTGGTAACTTGTCGGCTACGTTTTGTTCGAAAATGCACCTGAACACCTCATTTTCAGCCAAGGAAGTCGGCACTCCTACAACCACAATCCGAGGTTTGCGCTTGCTGGGTTCGTCGGCGGTAAGTCCAGATGTAGAGAGCTGGACTGCGTGCTTTAGTTTATCAGCATCATGTTTCGTCTCGGTATTGATAATTACGCCTCCATTTTTTGTTTTCCGGACACCACGAACATGCAGCTTCATTTGCTCGGGCCGTATGATTTTTTGCACGAGTTTTTTCGTTTCGTCGCTTGATTTAAATTTATCATTGGGATAAATGGCAACAGAGCTTAGATTGTTGGGTCGAACGAAATCATTTGATCCCTTTTTCACCATATCGGCAAAAGAAGCATTTCCTGCAGAGCCGGAGTCTTTTATCGTCTGCTTGAGCTCCGAAATATGTTCCATCAGGTTGCGCTTTTCTTGAAGGGCATCAACCATATCATACGCGAGAATGGCTTTCTGTTTGAGTGACTGATAGAGGACTGCCATTTGTGAGGTGCCAGAACCTACTTTACGGCATAGGGTAGAAATTTTCATTTTCTGCTCCGAATTCAGTTTTCCATCCGCAGCAATACAGCAAACTTCATTTAGGTGCTGCTCAATCGCTGACATCCATTTTTGAAGCTCGGGAGTTGAAACAATGTCAGCCGTGGCCGACTCGAGAGCTGGATTTTGCGTCGTCGACTTCGAAGGTGAGGCGGAGGGTTGCACTAGGCCCCTTGGATTAAAGGGGCTGTTATTCATTCTGTTTTCACAAGTTCACTATTTTGTGTTCATTTTTTACCAAACTACACACTAAGCAAAATTTTGCAGATGCATTACGACAGTAATGCTCTAAATGAGGTCACTATTATTAAATAAATTATTGATTAAATATTGCTAACGAGTACGTCTATGCAGTGCAAGTGTCGAATACAATCTCAATCGAAAAAAAGAGAGCAACAACAGATAAATTAATTACCTATGTGATAGATACATGGTTCTCACATATTTACAAACATTGTAAAAGAAGACGATTTTCCAAAAAAAAAAAAAAAAAAAAGTTACAATTAATAAGTCAGTGTGTGAGGAAGTCATCACAGAATGTAAAATCAATGTCATATAATAAAATATAATAATTTATAAAACTTAAATTCGCAACCAGTTTGATTTTGTCTAGATTCTAGATTATCCTATGGAGCTGGACCAGCATGTTTCCAAGCATTTTTATCTTGGATATAATCCTCTAATTTGTAATATGCTTGTTTACAAAGTGCACTTTTAATATGAGTTTTAAATTTTCTTTCATTTAATTGTAAAATATCACAAGGTATTTTGTTGTAACATTTAACACAGTACCCCATAAAAGATGTATGTACTTTAGATAATCTGAAAAATGGTTGATCTATTTTATCTTTATTTCTAGTATTAAAATTATGTCTATCACTTATTTTATTAAAAATATGTAGATTTTTTCTTACATACATAATATTTTCATATATGAATTGGCAAGGTACCGTCATAATATTAATCTTTCCAAATAGTTCCCTGAGAGATTCGCGACGATGTAAATCATAAATGGCTCTGACAGCTCTCTTTTGTAAGATAAAGATGGATTCAATGTCAGCAGCCCGACCCCACAGTAAAATTCCATACGACATAATACTATGGAAGTAGCTAAAATAGACCAAACGCGCGGTTTCAACGTCTGTTAACTGTCTTATCTTTCTAACCGCATAAGCGGCCGAGCTTAGCCGCCCCGCAAGAGATGTTATATGAGGTCCCCATTGTAATTTCTCGTCTAGCGTGATTCCTAGGAAAACCGTTTGATTAATAAATTCCAGTTTTTCTCCATTCAATATGATGTCACATTCGCTACTTCTAACATTAGGTAATTTAAATCTAATGCATTTGGTTTTTTTTTTATTTAGTACCAAATTGTTTACCGTAAACCAATCTTGGACCTGAAGTATAGAGCTATTCACGTCGTCAAGATTTTGTGACCGTCGGTTGATTTTAAAGATCAATGATGTGTCATCTGCAAATAACACCATCTTCGGTTGATTTTGAAGTAATTGGGGTAAATCATTAATGTAAACTAAAAAGAGGAATGGACCCAATATCGAACCTTGAGGAACGCCCAATGCCATTTCAGACCCTAATGAGTTTACGCCGTTTACTTGAACTTTAACCTTCCTATCTTTAAGGTATGATCTTAGTAAATCAAGAGCTGCATTTCTAATCCCATAGTGCTCCAGTTTCAGCAGAAGTGTCTCATGGTCTACGCAATCAAACGCCTTCGAGAGGTCGCAAAAGATTCCAATGGCATCTTGTGCTTCTTCCCAGGCATTAAAAATGTTCTTTATTAGGGTGACAGTTGTATTGCAATATGTGGTTAGCTAGTGACCTCGACAATTGATCATATTATTTACTGTTATTAGTAATTAACTCTTTGTTTATTTATTTTACATCGTTGGTCCTAGTTTATCATTTATAACTTCCAGTTACAACTATATGTAAGCGGGCACGCCCTTTATGCCTGGAGGCTTTTTTATTTAGATATTAATTCTGTTTACGTTTAGTTTTTTTTATTTCGGCCTGAGTATCGATGATTGATTGGTTGAGTTCTCGATGATTTTGTTTGGTATATTGGCGTGTGCTAGCTAACATATGGCTAATAATTTGAATTATGTTTTGTGTTGCGTAATGTAAATTATTTTGAATACTATTATATAGAATCTTTTTTTTGTTCTTCTAACTGAACAGACAGCTGTGCTGCTGGGGAGTTTGTTGCGCCACTTCTTCTTCCCAGCTAATGCACTAGGAAGTGGTGAAGGGTGGGCGTTTTGGGGGACTGTCTTATGTAATTTTGACGTTCGAAAAGTGCTGATTCTCAGCCTAGTTTGAATAAATGACTTTTGAATTTGAATTTTGAATTTGAATTTGCAGACATTTTTATGGCATACCTATTTGAGGGTATTTATAAAAATCACTGACAGCGCAAATTATAGGTAAGTACCTACTTAATTAATAATCTTATCGTCATGGTTGTAGAACATGCGTATGGTTAAACGAGGAAATATATTAATTTTGTTTATTTTAAAGTACTTAGGTACCTAGAAGTGTCTAGTGTAGATTACTCGTATGTTTTAAAGCAAGTACACTAAAAATGAACCGCGAGTTTGAATTTATTGAAAATCAGACAGGAAAGTTGAGTTTGATTCGCAATGATGGCCACCCGTATAATAAAAGAGTTGATCATAAATTATATACATTTTTACTTCCAGCCGATTCTCACCCAATCTCACGTGGAGGTCGTGTCAAAAAACGCCTTTCGTAATCAAGGGCGCCCCTTTTTTTTGAGGGTGGGAAATTATCAAATAACCATTCCCCTCCGTTGCCTGTGTGCCGGGGCCGCGATATCCCTTTCGGACAAACCCGCAACCCCAGATCAAGGGCGCCCCTTAATTAATTGCGAACTGGACTAATTGCGAGCTGGACCAATTGCGAATTAGACCAATTACGAACTGGACCAATTGCGAACTAGACCAATTGAGAATTGGACAGTTGGACATTTTGCGAATTAAACATATTGCGACCAAAGGGTAATAATTATCAAACATGCTATAAAATCTTAACCTAAAACATAAAATCAGACTTATCACAGAATATTAATATTTAAATATAACTAACAAAATTCAACAAAACTCTTGCGAATTCACTCAGATTGCACGAAAATATGTCAATTGTCTCATGCACATCGTTTAGTACACATAATGTGCGGGTGAGGGGTGGTTTTGACAGCAGGTTGGTTTTGGCAGCAGGCGCGGCCAGCAGCTCCACACGTACCGCCGGGCACGCACAGCTGCACGTGACGCAGCACACCCGGGATATGAGCTACTCCACGCAGCAGCTTTAGCGCATACGCCGCAAGTGTAAATTCCCGGCGCACTCTGAGTTCGTTGTACCCCACCATACCCAGTACAAACAGTATAGGATACATCAGTGGGTAAAATGGGTAAACCCCATAAAGATGGCTCGCTCCGCTCGTGATTCAATCATCATGAATCAGTCCCTACGGTCGTGATTCAGTCGTTAGAAAGCTTCACTTGCTCGTGATTCATCTATGGCCCTCGCTTTAAATCCGTCTTTTATTCACTAATTGCGTAAAATATATCTATTTCGTACTCACCAAAAGTTGAAGAAGAATAAAATAGAATATTGTTGCCACGTGACATGTACGGCACGTGATGTTGACACGTGTGTGGCTCATGGGTTTGGATTTCGCCCCGAAGTCTCATGCCAAAACCTAGAACAAACCATGAACAATATCTTGCGGGCCGCAGGACCTGTGCGCGGCGCGCCGCTCGGGCTGCAGCCCGCTGCTGGCGCGCGCGCCGCACCACTACGCGTCGCTGTACTCCAACTCGGGCGGCGTGCTGCACTACCTCGTGCGGATACCGCCCTTTACTGAGCTGTTCCTCAACTATCAAGGTAATCATCGTTCTGTTATTGCTATTTTGTTGTGCACACTGATGGGGAACCCTTTAGCGATATTGAAGCTATAGGAGGGATTGATAACACGATAATTAATTATTACAGGGAGCGAAATAATCAAAAGAGTGCGACGTTGTATTCAACAGGAAGGGACTCATTTAGAGCAAATGATAAATTGATTAATGTTGTATTAAAAATGTTAAAATTCATGGTCTTCCTTTTATTTGTGACACTATGTTATTTAGCAAAAAAATAATCCTTAAGATAAAGCCTTTCGATCGGTATGATAAAGCTACAAGGTGATTATTTTTCTCGTGTAACGGGTTCGATTTCCGGTTCAACCATGTTGAATGCAGTTTAAATTGTTTTTTAAATTCAAATAATGTCTTCTTTCAGTAAAATGTTCCATCTACAATATTCAAGGTACTTTCCCTCCATGTGGCGTATCCGTGGGACGCCCTGTATAAAAAAGACATATTTGCAATAAAAATAATACCCACACAAAATTAAAAACAATACAAATAAAATGAACAAATAACAATTAAATAATATTGGCACAAACACGCACGACATACGGCTATCCATCTCGCGGCAAATAAATCACACTCCTGTGCCAATGTCAGTAGAGCAATTAGCAATGCGAGAAACAATGGCTAGTTAGAATGCAAAACTGTGCGAGCTGACGGACCGGCCAACAATCTGTGTATTCGCTGTCTAAGTTGGTATTTGGGCGCAGAAGGAACCAACAATCTCACAAGCTGAGCTACTAGTTCCGGGCAATTGGCTATGACACTTATGATCCTTTGTAGACAACAACTTCGACATGCCAGACCGCACGTTCCACTCGCTGGCGACCACCTGGCGGCTCATCACCAACGACTCGCCCACCGACGTCAAGGAGCTCATCCCGGAGATGTTCTACCTGCCCGAGCTGTTCCACAACAACGAAGGTATGACTCATTTATTTAATTCAAGTTGTGTGCCCGATGAGATTTCCCATCCATACTTTAATATAAAATTAACTCACATACTCAATTCCACATTCACACCATTACACACGCACACACACACACCCACATTAAAAACTCACTCACATACAATACACAAATATGCTCCTTGTTGTATTTTTGTTTTTAAATTATTTTGGTTTTTCTTTTGTTTTTGTTTTTCAATTGCATACCTGTTATTATGTTAAATGCAAGAGCGGAGTCACCTAACACAAGCATTTCCTTGCTTAAAACGTGATCTCTAAGTCATGTGTATTAAGAATTTGTGTAAATGCAATAAACTTTTTTTTTTTTTACCTGAAATGTTTCGTAAATGTAACATTTATGACACGACGGGGTATCTACTCTGTGCCGTGTCTGACTAGTCTCCGGTGTAATTCTTCGTTGATGGTAGATATAGGTAGTTGGTTTTCAATCACACACAATTCTTAACTCAAACTCAAAGCATTTATTTCAATAATAACGTTTACACTTTTGAGTTATCACTTTGTCACTTAATAGTTAGTTGAGTCATTGAGTTTAAGTTAGTTGGTGAAGCTAGTCGCCCATTCCAAAACGAAACTGTAGGTACTGAAGGAGAAGAACGGGCAAGAAACTCCTTAGACACTCTTTTTTATCAAAGCAATATGTTACAGAGGTTGAACACGCGCCATTGTTGTGTCCGTGCCCTTTTTTCAGTCAGCGGATATATCGCGTATTCCAATACAAAATCTTATTACTTAGTTAGTTCAGTAAAACTTATAAATAATGCTAAAATGCTTATCAGTTAATTATTTTATGATTAAACAATGCTAATATTCACAAATACAAAGGTCATTCAGAATTAAAGTTAAATTAGAACCTTCATTACTTTTTACACCTTCATTCCTTCCATGGTATAATAAAACAAACATATACCATGATTCCTTCATTCTTTACTACTTTTTACAACACTTCCTGTGATTCAAGGAATTTAGTCAAACAACAGGTATTCATTAGTAAATTGCAGTGTAAAATAATCTTATTACTTTATAGTTGGTTTTCTATTATTGAAACTTATTTAGTTCTCGTATTAAATTATTACATTCAGTTATCGATCATAATATTCGCAAATCGCGCCATCTTCGTGACATTAGGTAGCGCTTTTCCATAAACAAATTTACTATCAAATGACCACTTGTCAATATGACTAAAAACCCAAAAAACATTAATTAAATGTTCCCTTTTAATTCCAACTATAGTTTTGGTTCTAACATCGAAATTAGTTTAATAATTTCACTATCAGTGATATCGCCTCACAGGACTGAGTTCACAAGTTTGGCAATAGATGGCGTCTGATCTCAAAGGAACTGATACCTTGATTAATGCTTGTGACAGCATAGCACTTTATGGCTACGCATAGGATTATGTTATAATCTTTACAGGTTGATGCCTTCGCGGCGACATATAGTTTTGGCTCTAACATCGAAATTAGTTTAATAATTTCACTATCAGTGATATCGCCTACCAAAAGACTGAGTTCACAAGTTTGGCAATAGATGGCGTCTGATCTCAAAGGAACAGATATAACCTTGATTAATGCTTGTGACAGCATAGCACTTTATGGCTACGCATAGGATTATGTTATAATCTTTACAGGTTGATGCCTTCGCGGCGACTTAAATAACTAGGATGTTAATTTATGAAGTGTAAATTAGTATTAAAAATATATGTCTTGGTAGGTAAAAAATGTATGTCTCACAAGCCGTGTTAGTGTGGCCCTTAAGGAACATTAAAGCACCTTATATTATTATCATAGACAAAAATCCATGGGATTCGAGAAAATCCAAAATTTGTGTTTTTCTTAATATTTTCCATATTCGTCATTAAATATAATTTTTCTCTAAACTCTCAAATTGAATGGCCGTCAATGCTACTCGTATTTTATTTGGTAGTGAGTACGTTAAAAAAGCTTTCGACGTAACAAAGTGTTGTAAAATATCAAACAGTTAAAAGATACAACAATTAGTTAAAGATTTTCAGGGTCATCTTCGAACATGAACTTGGACACCATTTATTAAAAAAAAATACTATGACATTTAGTTTTCAAAGTACAAGAAAAACATCGTCGTTTAATCAGCTGCCGAACGAGGTACAGCGAGGCTTTTCGTGTCTGTCTGTTGACTGCTTCGACCTTCTAAACTACAATGGATTTGATGCAGTTTTCACCATCTTAAATAGAACTCATTGCGGTAGATTTATGTGCAGCATGTAATAGCATAATGTGCCCAGTGCTGGGACACGGGCTTGCTCTCTGTGAGAGGGAGTGGGCTGTAATCTACCACGCGGGGCCAGTGCGGCTTGGTAGATGTGCAGCATGTAATAGCATAACGAGTCTATAATGTGCCCAGTGCTGGGACACGGGCTTGCTCTCTGTGAGAGGGAGTGTGCTGTAATCTACCACGCGGGGCCAGTGCGGCTTGGTAGATGTCACATGTCTTCGAATTTTTGGTACTAGGATATGCCGGTTTCCTCACGATGTTTTCCTTCACTATTTCGAGAGCAGTGGTGATTAAATAATTTACACAAAGTAAAGCGCCTATTTGGGTTCGAACCCACGACTTACAACCACTGCTCCTGATTTATGTGCATACTACGCTAATATTCAACTTGCATACAATAAAGAAATCTCCATGTTTTGTCAAGTTAAAAACCGTGCGAAGCAGGGGCGGGCAGCTAGTAGTTAATATAAGTCTGAAATCGCCAACCCGTCTTGAGCAAGCGTGGTGGTCAATGTTCGTGCCTTCTTTGTATGAGAAGAGGCCTTTGCCCTGCAGTGGGACAGTTACAGGCTGGTATTATTATGAAATGTTTGTCGTTCAGGTCTGAACCTGGGCACGCGGCAGTGCGGCGCGTCCGTGGACGACGTGGAGCTGCCGGCGTGGGCGGCCGACGCGCGACTGTTCACGCTCATGCACCGCCAGGCACTGGAGGCGCAGCACGTCACCGAGCACCTGCCGCACTGGATCGACCTGGTGTTCGGCTACAAGCAGACCGGCCAGCCGGCCCTCGACGCCGTCAACGTGTTCCCAGCCTGTGTGAGTAGAGCGTGTTGTATGTAGCAGGCGCAGCACGTTGTCATTAGCTCGTTTACCAAAATGTGGGCCAGTTCGCGTTCAGATCTCGTTGGAGATAACACGGACACAAAAACCATTACCATTTTACCACACCAATAAGTTAGTTATATAGTTTAGCATTTCTTGTAACCAAGTGTCATAGTGATTCAATATAGCTAATTATTGAATCATTATTCAATTCAGATCTGAACATTCTGAACTAGTGAAAGTCAAAGCCAGAGCGACGCAAAAATATGTTATTATTGCAGTTACTTTTCCACTTGTATCTAGAAGTTTCAAGCTGTATACTATATTAGGTACCTGTACCGCACCAAACAAATACCAATATGACCAAAATAATACCCGTTTCCGAATATGTTACAGTTAACCTAAGCAAGATTACTACTTTAGCACGTCCACACAGGAACTAACGGCATGTCTCACCATGGACTAACTTACATGTGTCAATTGTGTGGTGTAACTACTCTCTCTAGAGCTGCATAATAATGAAAGCAGGCCATGATCATAGGCAGCAGATTCGTTCGCAATGCGGCTGATCTCTGATGCCTTTTTATCTCGATGGTGTTCGCATTGACTATACCGAAACCGCCAAAGATGTGGGTGTAATATTGACTTCAATTTTTCGTGGCGTGCTCAGGTCATTGAGGTCAGTCGAAAGGTACATTTCTCATTTTATTCGCTGCAAAGCCTTCAAAGTCTCTTGCCCTTGAAGACTAAAATTTCTTTGGCACAAACACTTATTCAGCCGATTATAGATTATGCCGACGCCTGCTACCTGGATGCTACTGAGGAGCTATTAAACAAGCTTGAGCGCTTGCAAAACTTGTAAATTCACTTTGTGTTCGGTCTTCGAAAATATGACCATGTTTCTCACCATCGCAAGGAACTCAAGTGGCTCCCAATCCGCCTTCGCAGGAACACTCGGATTTTATGTCTCCTCTTCAACATCTTACACAACCCGACTTATCCTTCCTACCTGCGTGACTGTTTTTCTTACGCTCGCCCTAGCGACGCTCCGTGTAGATCACACCTTAGATCCCTCCTTAAATCTCATCCTCATAAAACCAGCTACTATTCTTATTCCTTCTTTGTTCATGCTGTAAGATGGTGGAACTCATTTCTGCCTAGCATTCGTGATTTAAAAACAATTTCTGTATTCAACTATCGAGTAAAAGAGCATTACCTTTCCTCTCAACTGTGAGTATTTATATATACCGGCTGAAATTTTTTATCGTCTCGAGAATAATATGGTGTGTTGTGTAAGTGTAAGTGTAACAGAAGCCATACCCGGGAATATTTGCTTAGTAGTATTGACCACGCGGGCGGGCGGGGGATGCGCGAGCGGCTTGTGCGCCTGCGAAAGGATTTCAAAGAGTAGGCCGACGGCAAGTGCGGCGGCTACCTATCGGCCGCTAAGGAAAGCTACGAATTTTATTGATAAATTCCGCGCATTTAGTAGGGTGCGTATGATTTGAATTTCGATATTTTTTATAGTTACAAACTGTGCCATAGGCTTCTACTCCGTTCACCTATTATATCCCAATTTTTTCGAGACGGTAAAAAAAAAAAATGCGGTATATTTAAACTTTATACGTGTATATTTGATATTTTAGTTTTAAGACTTCGCTTATTCATATTTTCTCTTCTTGGTCTCACACACTATTGTCTACATTTATTTTTCATTTCTCCTTTCGCAGGTCTGCAGGAAGAAATTTCTTTTTTGAAATAAGCTTAAAATTATAACTGTTGTATCTATATGTATTTTACTGTGTGTACATAAGTATTAAAATAAATAAATAAAGTTTTTGCGACAAAAACTCGCTATATCAATATAGCTTATAATTCAAGACTAACTTTTAGCAAATGTTCCATATCCTATCGATACGAGAAAGTTAGTTTACTATAGCACGAGCAATACTTTCTACATATAACATAACTATAACGCTTAAATCTTTATTAATTATCTGTAGCAAACCCTGTTCGCCTACAAACTCTCTACGTATACGGACAGATAGATAGATAGATAGATATATCGTTTATTTGGTGCACACAAAAGACATAGCACAAAATCCAAAAACACGATTAAATAATAACTAAATACATGAATATAGAATATAAGGTGCCAATATACAAAAAATAAAATATAGAAGAAAATAAAGACATTGTGATGACTATTGACAGCGAGACAATTTAATCTGTCTGGATGGATCGTGGATGGGCCCTTATCATCGTAAAACACATGCATATGGAATACTTTGTTTCTCTAGATGGCCTTGTTTATTTATATATTTTTTCTGTTAAGACCTACTACGGTTTCGACCCATCTGCACTGGAGGAAGAAGTAGACCGTACGGCCGCAGCCGCCATGGTGCGCACGTACGGGCAGGCGCCGCGACAGCTGCTGCGGGCACCGCACCCGCACGCCGCGCACGATCTCACGCAGCATGCTACTGACCAGGTGCGGGTTATTTATTTATTCATTAAGGTTAAGTGGATGGTGGGTGGATTAGCCTTTAACTTATACAGTCGCCAATTACAGGTTAATTAACATTATCAAAAGTAAGTAACTTTGTACGGAAGAAGAACTATTCAGATTTAGGGCGCGCAGCTTTATAATAAGTTACCGAAAGAACTAAAAGATTCTTCATCAGTGAACATTTTTAAGAATAGGTTAAAGTTGTATTTAGCTTACCAACATTAATAAAATAATCATTACTCACTGTATGTACTCGATAGATCGAACGACAATAGTTATGTTTATTACTTAAGGTATTTTGTTGAGTTTCTCATATTTAAGTGAACTTTATATTATTATGTTCTTTTGAGAAATAAATTTCTTTAAACCGAAGTAAAGATTAAACAGAAAAAATTTAATCAAAACTAGTGGCGCTAGAATTCAGGTATGGCAATAAGAAAACGTGTGCGGTCGGGGGTGCCCCGTCAGTAACGAAGTTCTTTTTCACGTATGATTGATAAAAAATAATTGAATATTTCCTTTTGATTTCACTATCGGCTTTAGCACCTTCGAAAACCAAGAAAACAAAACATGATGAAAAATAAAAAAAAATATTACAGTCGCCATCTTAGATTATCATTTTGACCACATTCATAAAAAAAATTACAGATTAGAAAGAAAAAGAAGAGATAGATTAGAAATCAAGTAATGTATCTGTTTCATACGTTTCGTATGAAGCACCATATTTTTTGGAACAAAAAGGATACATTGAAAACATGTGACACGAACGGAAAATTGGAGTGTAATGTGCGGTGTATATGCCCCAGGTCGGCGTGTGGGCCGGCGTGCTGGGCGCGCGCTGGGGCCGCTACTGCGGCTCGCCGGCGCTGGGCGGCGTGTGCGTGGCGGCGCGCCGCAGCTGCGCCGGCGCCGCGCGCCTGCACGCGCTGCCGCACGCGCGCTCCGTGGCCGTCGCCGGCAGGGCCACGGCGCTGCTCGCCATGCACGGTAACGAGCTCTTTTTACCCGACTTCCCAAAAAGAAGGTTCTCAATTCAGTTGTATGTTTTTTTTTTTTAAATGTTTGATACCTCATAGCTCCGTCATGTATGAACCGATTTAGATTTTTTTTTTTTTTTTTAAAGTATATACTTTCCGATTGGTCCTAAATTCAGTTCTGATGATGGAATCTTTGAGGAATTGAGAGAACTCCTCAAATATTATAGGCATACACATAGCGCTTTTGGTATTTTCAGCAATAAGTTAAGCATGCATTCAGAAAGTATCATTTGGTTCAGTGGAACTGATGAAGAAGACCGCAGATGGCCACCACAATTCCTCAATGAAAAATATTTCACGTATGTCATTTACGGACCAATTTGTTTTTTTTTTTCTTATTGAAAGGATATACTTCCAGATTGGTCCCATTTTTATCAACATTCAGTTCTGATGTTGGAATCCATGAGGAATTGAGGGAACTCCTCAAATATATATATATATTTTTAATTTATTTATTTAATAAAAAATTGTAGATAATACAGGGTTGACCCCAAGGCGTCTACAAACAAGTTACATTTTCGGCATACATATAGCGATTTTGGTATTTTTGGCAACAAGTTAACCATTTGCTTTTAGAAAATATGATTTGGTGAAGTGGAACAGATGAAGAAGACCACAGATGGCCACCGGAACTACTCAATGATAAGTGAGTGTAGGGTGGCGATAAGATATCTCGATTAAATTAGTTAAGCGACTATTAAGCACATTCTGATGAAAATGGTACCATTGAACTGATCTGAAGATGAAGCCGGAAGGAAGGCACCGGAACTCCGTCATAAAACAATGTATGAATTGCCACGAGATGCACTCTGTAAATTATGAATATGATAAAACTTGAAACTGATTATAAAACTGTATCAATTATGAATGGTGTCCCGACATCAAATTGCGCTACTTGAGTCGTGTGCTATGTGTGACCTTGATTGTCAGAAGACAGATTTCGTAGCCTCGTTATTTCCGTCAATGATCCTGTCATCATGTGGTCGCTTTAATAATTTTTTTCGCGTCCAAATCTGATAACACTATGCCTTCCAAACTTCTGCCACGACTAAGCACGACGTATATTAGCGCTTTTACAAAAAAATATTTACCATGGTCGATCACAGATCTTTCGAGGGTGGTACCCTGTAATTTATGGATTGTGACCGCCCAGCTTAATATTAGAGGCAGCATACCCTCCACATCTCCGTTAAGCCTTGCCGCCGGGAACGTAGTGCTTGTTGGTGGTATGGCTAACACTTTGAAAACTATAAATTAGCATATCTTTTTATTGGATGAGACAATTGCAATGAAACAAAAGCTAAATGTTACATCGTGATTATATTCTATTTACAATTTTAATAGGACTGTTATTCAATTAAATAAAAATATATATGTTAAATTGTATGTAGAAAAATTTATTCATTAGTACCATTTAGGGGCAATAGACGTCATTGAAATGCAAAAAAAAATTAATTACGTCCTTTCTACACTTTCAAGCCAGTAATGAAAAATTTATGATTACATCTTTATTAATACCTAGATAAGTTTATACCACGTTTTCTAAACCAAATGAATAAGATCTTTCATACAAACTGTATTTTTCACCCACAAAGGGGTTTATTTAAATCATTCCAGTTTGCCCCACCAAGTCGCCCCACTGGTCCAAAGTGAAATGAATATGTGAAGAGAGTGAATTCGATTTGGTGGGGCATATTCCACTAGTCTAAAATCTTGATGGATACTTGCACCTCTAGGTTAAATTTTTGAAAAATCTTTTGATATCTTTCCATTATTAGAATGATATACTAATTTATATGGGGTAGGTACCACAAATAAAATGTGAAAAATATAAAGGTTTTTACAAAAAAACAACCGACTTCGAAAAAAAACACTAAAATAACTTTTTTACAAAACGAAAGCCACCGAATTCTACAAAAATACACTTAAAAGTGAAAAACTTTAATTTCGGAAGTCGGTGGCAAAAACGAAAATATTTTATACTAAGTATATAGCTAAATATACCGTAATATATATGAAAGCGATTCATAACTATATCCCTAAGCATATAACTATATCACGGCTTCAACCATCTTACTGCGAACCATCTTAATGTATAAGGTTCTGTATTTTCATTTTTGTCACCGACTTTTTCACTTTTAAGTGTATTTTTGTGGAATTCGTTTTCGTTTTGTAAAAAAGTTATTTTAGTGTTTTTGTTTTAAGTCGGTTGTATAAAACGTCTAATTCTTCTGCAGTTCGTTCTATACCTTCATTCTGTGAATAGATCGTACACCTCGAGTTTAGTAATAATACTAAATTGATTCACTTTATTTCAACTCAATCAGATTAAAAAAGCAGCAAGGTAACCCACGAAATTCAATTTTTTTTTTTACGTTTTTGCAATTTGCAAGTCAGTGTCAGTTGAATGTTGATCAAAATATGATCAGCGACTATAAAAAATATGTGTCAACAGAATTTTTATCAATAAAACCATCAACATGACTCTCACAAAGTTCGTACAACCGTACAACAACAAGCGCAATTTGTCGCTTGTGGATAAAAGTGTTATTCTTAATTATTTCATTATTATAAACACAATGAACAGTTACCATTTCTTAAAAGTATTAATTTAAAGTAGCAGACTGTTGCATAGAAAACTATATTTCAAAACTAACGGTCTTATTCATAAAAAGTTATGGAACATCTAAACACTTGCTTATCAAAAAGTGTTCTTCATAAACGCATTTTAGTACCTAAACGTTCTATAAACCTACTATAAAGTTAACAAAGTCAGAACCCTACTATAACAGTACTATAAGGAAAAAATGGACTCTCGGCCGAAATAATAATTGGCTTCAAATGATCAGTTATCAAAATGTCAATCCGCATTCCAGGAGAGGCAGCGAGCAGCACACAGAACAACGAACAGCAGCCGCTGGCGCTGGTGTCGTGGGGCCACTCCGACAACATCGTGCGGCTGAAGCGGCGCCGGGACACGCGCCCGGACCTGCTGCTGCACGTGTGTGCGCTCGACCAGGTATGACGTCACACTCAGACGCCGCTGGCGCTGGTGTCGTGGGGCCACTCCGACAACATCGTGCGGCTGAAGCGGCGCCGGGACACGCGCCCGGACCTGCTGCTGCACGTGTGTGCGCTCGACCAGGTATGACGTCACACTCAGACGCCGCTGGCGCTGGTGTCGTGGGGCCACTCCGACAACATCGTGCGGCTGAAGCGGCGCCGGGACACGCGCCCGGACCTGCTGCTGCACGTGTGTGCGCTCGACCAGGTATGACGTCACACTCAGACGCCGCTGGCGCTGGTGTCGTGGGGCCACTCCGACAACATCGTGCGGCTGAAGCGGCGCCGGGACACGCGCCCGGACCTGCTGCTGCACGTGTGTGCGCTCGACCAGGTATGACGTCACACTCAGACGCCGCTGGCGCTGGTGTCGTGGGGCCACTCCGACAACATCGTGCGGCTGAAGCGGCGCCGGGACACGCGCCCGGACCTGCTGCTGCACGTGTGTGCGCTCGACCAGGTATGACGTCACACTCAGACGCCGCTGGCGCTGGTGTCGTGGGGCCACTCCGACAACATCGTGCGGCTGAAGCGGCGCCGGGACACGCGCCCGGACCTGCTGCTGCACGTGTGTGCGCTCGACCAGGTATGACGTCACACTCAGACGCCGCTGGCGCTGGTGTCGTGGGGCCACTCCGACAACATCGTGCGGCTGAAGCGGCGCCGGGACACGCGCCCGGACCTGCTGCTGCACGTGTGTGCGCTCGACCAGGTATGACGTCACACTCAGACGCCGCTGGCGCTGGTGTCGTGGGGCCACTCCGACAACATCGTGCGGCTGAAGCGGCGCCGGGACACGCGCCCGGACCTGCTGCTGCACGTGTGTGCGCTCGACCAGGTATGACGTCACACTCAGACGCCGCTGGCGCTGGTGTCGTGGGGCCACTCCGACAACATCGTGCGGCTGAAGCGGCGCCGGGACACGCGCCCGGACCTGCTGCTGCACGTGTGTGCGCTCGACCAGGTATGACGTCACACTCAGACGCCGCTGGCGCTGGTGTCGTGGGGCCACTCCGACAACATCGTGCGGCTGAAGCGGCGCCGGGACACGCGCCCGGACCTGCTGCTGCACGTGTGTGCGCTCGACCAGGTATGACGTCACACTCAGACGCCGCTGGCGCTGGTGTCGTGGGGCCACTCCGACAACATCGTGCGGCTGAAGCGGCGCCGGGACACGCGCCCGGACCTGCTGCTGCACGTGTGTGCGCTCGACCAGGTATGACGTCACACTCAGACGCCGCTGGCGCTGGTGTCGTGGGGCCACTCCGACAACATCGTGCGGCTGAAGCGGCGCCGAAAGTACATATGAATTCAAAAAGGAACCATTGGTGCTTACTCGGATTTGAACCCAAACGCACGAGGTGTGCATGAGAGGCGAGGCCTTTACTACTGGGCCATCACGATGTATACTGACTTTCGTCGCTGCCTGTTATTGGTTTCCTCACAAATAAAATCAACCAGACCAAAATAAATCATGTATACTTTTATTTCAACTGTATATTATTAACGGTCGGGCATGTTCATCGTAGCAGGTGGCTTTCTGTAGCTTGCCTACCCGCATCGGAAGGAGGCGTGAGTTGTTTGTGTTGTATTTATATATGTTTTATTTATACACAGATAACAAAAGTAGTATCGTCGTGCGTGACGGCCGGCTGCCCGTACCCGCTGGTGCTGGGCCACGCGTCCGGGCGCGTGTGCTGCGCGCGCGTGCGCACGCAGGCGGGCGCGGCGCGCGTGTCGCTGCGCACGCTGCACGCGCACGCCGCGCCCGTGGCCGGCCTGCACGTGTGCGCGCGCGCCGGCCTGCTCGTCAGCGCCAGCACGGACGGCCACATCGTGCTGTGGGATCTCTACAAGTATGTTATGACCGATATGATCATGGAACATTCATATTTAATTACCATATCAGTTAACTGTCTGATATGTTCTGTGCTGATGTCGAAATATGTCGCATGTACAGTGCTTTAATGGGTCTCACATCGAGTTTCAGTAAGACTTACACAAGACAAGTATAAGACGGTCTACAAAGCAGTTTCTTTTTTTAACAATATGATATATCAACGGACAACTACGTCTTGTAACGTGTATCGAGCAAAAAAATTATACAATCACCACATTATTCAAGTAAATTAGCGATTGCAATCCACTGCGATTACATAGAATAAAAGAGTCGTCTCTTAAAACATAACTGTCTGCTCCTTTCCAGATTAATCTACATCCGCACCCTACCGAACCGCGATATGCTGTCAGTGACCCACGTCACGATCAGCGAGACTCTCTGCGACATCGCGTCAGTGCACGACATGACGAGCAACGTCAACAACTCTGACGTCAGCGGCGACGTCACGCCTGACGCGGCTGACGTCGGCGACAACCACTCCGAGGCCTACGAGAAGGACGCGGCCTACAAGTACAAGTCGCTGATCAGAGTGCATACTGTCAACGCGAGGTTTGTTGGTGAGTACTAATTACTATCACTATATCAGGTGTAAAACGACACTTTCCGAAGCCATTATTTGGATAATTTTATTCCACTAGACCATACCTGGGAATCTACGGGTTCTGGGGATATTGAAGGTCAAAGTCGCACTTTTCTTTTTCCTTTTCTACGAACACGAAGTCCAAGTGTTATTACTAAACTTTTTTCTAAACAAACATTTCGAATTTGACTTTACAAAAACGGAATGAATATCAAACGCACACTACCACGTCGATTGCCTTTACGACAACAAGCGCACTATACAGTCACGTGGTCGTGAACGTTACGACGACCCGTTTGTAACAGCTGATCGATTGTTAGTGCAACAGTTCCCCGTTTTTTCTCTAAACTTCTTGCAGATTCGAAATTAAAAATGTTGACGAAGTTTGCCCTCATTCGTGATATTTTTACAATAAAAGTAAACTGCTACATTCAAGTTACTGGCAAATAATGAAGAATTTATTTTGTTATTACTGCACAAATTACCTACCTACAGCTATCAAAACCATCTTTTGGTTTAAGCTATTTTTTTACTTAATATTTATAGTAAAAATAAAGAAACCTACCATGTTTAAATTCATACCACTTTAGATGTTGACAGCAATGAACAGCAGGTAAGTACCTACATAGGCTATCTAAAACCTAGTGTTTTTAAGAGTTTCAATTAAAGTAAATCATGCATGTCAGTAGGTACTAAGTTGTAGATGTATCATGGAAACATTTAATTAATTTTGTACATACCCGCGAGCACCCGACAAGTACCTTCATTCGTTTATTTACATCATCGGAACATAACATAATATAACATAACATTACATTCGTTTATTTACATCATCGGACCATAACATAACGTTACATAACACAAGCTCATTTATCTATCGCGATTTATTGCAGTCGACGTCTTCTCAGTTCATCGATCACATGTACATCAGTCTAGGTAGGGCTGCTCCATCGTCGTTTAGAGGATGAGGAACAGGGTGTTAAGTTCACTCATCCTCATTAAAAAAGGGAGGATCCTCCGACCAGACGGGTGTCGTGTCTGGCGGGCAACTGCCCGAAAGTTGATGTCGGATAGTCTTACATATGTCGTTCGCGTGGTAAACTCTAATTGCGCAATGCAGGATTTGTGTGACGTCATGTCTTTAATGCGTAGCTCGCAATATAATAGTAATATGCTTTCGTGAAATAAAGACGAAATTGCGTTTTCTGAAATAACAAAAAACAACATTTAAAGCCTTTAATTCTAGTTTAGTTTATATACTATTATTCATACAGGAAACTATTTAATGTTTCACGTTTTTCTAAAATGACATAACCTACAGTCGGTGTCACTGACATGACACTGAATCTGTAGATAATAAATCCATAAAGAAAAGCAACGAGTATGTAGTGATATTCTTTACATCTCCCACCCTCGATGAGAACAAATCATAATGATTGTTCGATTAAGAACCAACCATTACTGGAGATAACTTTGTAACATGGTAGAAGTTTGACTCCGCCTTCTTATGTCCAGCATCAACTTCATAGATTGAATTTGAAATCTTTCTTAGGATTTTGTATGGTCCAATCCTTAATTCATCCATTTTCTTCCTATTTAGCCGGTTTCCGTTTTCTATATATACTCTATCGCCCACTTCGAATTTATATTCTTCTCTATGTAGATCATATATTTTTTTATTATAGTTGTGAGATTTTATTGAATTTTCAAATGCTAGTTCTCTGTCTCTTTTGAGACCTGCTATTGTGCATCTTGATGTTAATTCCAGTGGCAAAATATCCATTTTCTTTCCTTCCAAAAGATACTTTGGAGTAAACTTAGTGACTGTATGTTCTGTTTCGTTATATTTTTCTACACATTTTTGTGCAATAGTTGTCCATGCTGTTTTCTTGTCTCCTTCGTTTATTTTGCACCTTATCCTATTGACTAAAGTTTGGTTTAATCTTTCATTAAGTCCATTTGAAAATGGTGCGTCCACAGCAGTGAATACCATTGTTATGTTTTTCTTTTTCAGGAAGTCTTTAAATTCTTTGGAATTTATGCCAGGGTATTGGTCTGTTAATACCATATCAATATGATTGCTTTGTGTCACATTTTTTATCAATTTGATAAAATCATTGGAGTTTTGATTTTTTGATGTCAAAATATAAGCATATCGTGTAAAATGATCAACCAGGAGATGTAAGTATTTTTTTGTAGACCGTGATCCTCCGAAACCTCCAATTGTATCAATTGATATAATTTCAAATGAGCGTGATGCTGGGCCCAAATGGGACATCAAACCAAATTTTGAATTCCTTCTTGATTTGTTTTTTATACAAATGTCACATTCATCACAAATTTTCTTAATATTTGTGATGATATTCTTTGCTGTATAAAAAGGGGTTATTTTATTTATCATCTGGGTTCTCCCAATGTGGCAGTAAGTATTGTGGACATCTCTAATTAGTGTTTTGCTAAATGCTTCTGATAGTATAAATTTTTTCTTCTTTTATTCTTTTTGTAATAAATGTTATTCTCCAGTATAAACTTTGATTTTCCATCTTGTAGATTTAGATTTGTGTCTTGGTCCTTTTTTATATCTTCCATGTTTATTAAGTTTACCACTTTTAAAAAATCTTCAGTATTGTCATGAGGTTCTAAGACTGGATTTCTGCTTAAGCAATCTGCTTCTTGATTTGACTGTCCCGCGTTATATTTTATCTTAAAATTGTATTGGGATAAATAATATGTCAAATCACCCAGTTCCTCATCAGTTCTAGACTTGATGTTCATATTTTCCAATGGTTTATGATCTGAATATACTATAAATTCTTTATTCATAAGCCAGTGTTGCCAATATTTTACAGCTTCCTTTATTGCCAGGCATTCTAAATATATCGCCTTCTTTTTCTTTTGAGTATCTGTCAATTTTTTTGAAAAGTAAGCCACAGGTTTATTTACTCCGTTTTCATCTTCCTGTTTTAACACAGCTCCCACTCCTTTAATACTGGCATCAGTGTAAATTTCTATTCGTTGTTCTGGGTCAAATATTTTTAGAATTGGTTTCGAGCATAATAATTCCTTTATTTCATCAAATGATTTCTGGCATTCTTTGGTCCATATAAATTTTACATCTTTCCGTAATAAATTGTGTAATGGATCCAGGATAATTGCATTGTGTGGTACAAATTTATGATAAAAGTTTACTTTCCCAAGGAACTGGCGTATATTTTTCCTTGTTTCTGGAATGGGGAAGTTTCTGACAGCTGTTAAATAATCTTTGAGAGGTCTAACTGAATTATTTTCTATTATGTGTCCCAAATACTTAGCATGATTGTTGGCAAAATTGCATTTCGAGAATTTCAGTCTAAATCCTTCTGTTTGTATTGCCTCAAGTAGTTTTGATATATGTATTATGTGTTCCTCGAACTTTTAGAAAAAACTAGGATATCGTCGATAAAATTTACTGCAAAGTCTGAGAGTTTATATTTTCTTATTACGTTTCTCAATATTCTTTGAAAAATAGCCGGAGCTGTCTTCAAACCAAATGGGAGGCATGTCCATTGGAAATGGCCTTCTTGCGTGACGAATGCCGTCTTATATCTATCTTGAATTTTCAACGGAATGGACCAAAATGCCGAATTTATGTCAAAAGTGGAATAATACTCACAGTTTACAGTCTTTACCATCAAGTCTTCAATCAAGGGGAATGGCTGTGATTGAGGGACAACAATTTTATTCAATTCCCGGAAATCTATACACAGTCTTGTTCTTTTCCCATCTTCTTTCTTATACGCTAGAGTAACTGGAGCAGCAAAAGGGCTATATGATTCCTCAATTAAGTTGTTCTTCAATAGTTTTGTAATTTGATTTTCAATTTCTTTTCTATCATCGACTGTGCATCTGTATGGGCGCTTGTAGCAATACTTATCTACTATCAAGTCGATGTGAGCTTCATAATCTCGTACCGTACCAACGTCGTATTTGTCCTTAGCAAAGACTGGTTTGTATTTTTTTATTAATTTATCAATTTCAGTTTGTTTATATAAATCTAGGTGGTTTACTGAAATTTCAAATTCATTGAAGTTAATATGTTCATTGAAATTTACTTCACATCTGTTTATATGGTTCGTTTCTTGTTAATTTTTGTCACCTAGTACATCAGGAATTTTGACATTCATTAAATTGAAAATATTCTTTTTGGAGTCTTTATTTTTGTTATCCTCTTCATTTTGGGGTTTATTCTCTTTTTGTGGATTATTACATTGTATGATATTTAATTCTTCATTCTGGATTAATTTAAATTTTTTGATACAATCCAAACCAATGAGAAAATCATAGTGAAAATTTTCATTATCTATCACAAAAATATTCATTTTTCTTTCAATGTTAAATATTTTTATTTTCAATGTTACCATACCTTTTGTTTTCTTATCACCATTAATAGTTTTCAAGTTTGCTGTTTGTTTATTAAGTGTGTCTTCTTCTTTTTCATGTATTTTCAATAATTTTGCATTAATTAGCGACACATTTGAACCAGAATCATAAATTGCGGTAACTTTTAAAGTGTCATTTAATAATAACTTTACTTTTATTAATGGTGATACTTCTAGTTTTTTGGATTCTCCTTATTTAGTTCAACTTCTAATTCAGAGTTATTCACACTTTTCACAACAGATTTTTGATTTTTCCCATTAAACCAGCAGGTTTCCTCAGAATGAAAACGTTTCCCTTTATTCTCAGTGACACAAATTTGGCATGGTTTCTTTTCTTCATTTTTTTTTGTTTTTATGTCAGAGTATGTGTAGTTCTTTTTTTCATATTTGTTCCTCCCAACAAGATGTTCTAATTTGCCTATCTCATTGTAGAGATCTTCGGTTTCTTGTAATGTCTCTCGGTCAATTTTATCACTTACGTAATTAGGCAGGCCTACGGCTATAAGGTCTATAAGAGTACCAGTATCAATCGTCTTTCTAACCTCTAATAACAATTTTTCTTTTTTCAATGCATACTCAAGCAATGAACCCATTTGATATTTAAATCCAAGAGCATATCTGGTTGGTGACCAACCCTTGTTTCCAAATGTTTCACAGAAGTTTTTTTCCCATTTAATCCACTCTGATTCTACTGTAAATTTCATTAACAAACAACTGTACCAATTCACACTAGAATATTCTAAAAAATGTTTCAAAATTTCAATTTTTTTCCTGTCTTCATCAATATGGAAACGTTCACATTCATTGTTGAAATCCTTAATCCATTGGTGAGCATTTGCATTTCTACCAGTGAATTTTTCAATCACA
The DNA here is from genome assembly GCA_916701695.1 of Agrochola macilenta. Classification (NCBI taxonomy): domain Eukaryota; kingdom Metazoa; phylum Arthropoda; class Insecta; order Lepidoptera; family Noctuidae; genus Agrochola; species Agrochola macilenta. The sequence continues at coordinate 24,249,393 of OU753556.1, forward strand.
AAATCTTTTGAAATTTTCCCCAAATTTTGAGTTTCAGATTGTTTTTGCTTTTCTTCGAGTAATTTCTCTAGTAGTTTCTCTAATGTTTCATTTGAGCTTCTAGTTAAAGATTTTTGATCATTTATGTTTTCCATAATCTCTTCAAGGTAAAAATCATTAAACTGTATATTTTGTTCTTCATCTAAATATGTCTTTGATATCTCATCAGTTAAAGTTATCCATATTTTCCTTGTCTGATGTCTTTTATTCAATGTTTTTCTTATCTTGGCATAGTTAGATGTATTTGTTATTAATTGATGTAAACTTGCAGGTTGATATTCGGCCGGTATGCCAAAAGTTTGACCATCAGGTGTTCCTATTGAGGTTATGCAAATAATATTTGTTTTTCCATCGGATGCTGTTTTTACACAAAAATCAAATCTTAACTTCTCCATATTTCTTGAACAGTTTGCAAAAATGTTGTTTTATAATAGTAATATGCTTTCGTGAAATAAAGACGAAATTGCGTTTTCTGAAATAACAAAAAACAACATTTAAAGCCTTTAATTCTAGTTTAGTTTATATACTATTATTCATACAGGAAACTATTTAATGTTTCACGTTTTTCTAAAATGACATAACCTACAGTCGGTGTCACTGACATGACACTGAATCTGTAGATAATAAATCCATAAAGAAAAGCAACGAGTATGTAGTGATATTCTTTACATATATAACATAACATTACATTCGTTTATTTATATCATCGGACCATAACATAACATTACATAACACAAGCTCATTTATCTATCGCGATTTATTGCAGTCGACGTCTTCTCAGTTCATCGATCACATGTACATCAGTCTAGGTAGGGCTGCTCCATCGTCGTTTAGAGGATGAGGAACAGGGTGTTAAGTTCACTCATCCTCATTAAAAAAGGGAGGATCCTCCGACCAGACGGGTGTCGTGTCTGGCGGGCAACTGCCCGAAAGTTGATGTCGGATAGTCTTACATATGTCGTTCGCGTGGTAAACTCTAATTGCGCAATGCAGGATTTGTGTGACGTCATGTCTTTAATGCGTAGCTCGTATGTGGCGGTGTAATCGCTACAGTCGAAACCGAATAACTTGGCTATTTGTTTAAATGTATGCCTTGTGCCGCGAATGCACATGCTAGTGGCACGGATTTTTGAGATGATCATTCTTCATCTTAGCCAACCCATTACTATGCTCATGGGCCCATTCCAGTGGTTAGCGGTTGCGGCTCTAAGATGTTTTACTAAGCTAGACATTTGTGGGGCGAAGCTTCCGTCGACAGATGCAATAATGCATGAGCAATGCAAACAGAATGGTGAATGTCGCATTTCACAAGCGTTTGAATATTTCCTTATTTTTTTCTTCGGCGTATTTTAGTACAGGAGCGATAGGCCATGAAATATAAGAAGGAGCGTCGGTGTCTAAGATATGGATATTAAATAACGCTTCACTCTGAGCATTCCAAACGTCTCGGCAGGAAAAGCTTCCACGTATACCCACTATCTCCTGCAGAAATTATGGGTTCTTTGACTATGTTTCTCCATGCGTGTTGACATAAGTCGCTGAATAAATCTCTTGTGACGACGTCTTATTAGAGCACCGTTTTGCAACATAGAGCATGATCAACGTTGTATCTATGCACAACACAATCTGTTAGATTAAAAAATATTTAAAGCGTCGTTCAGTAAAAAATAAGCTAACAAAATTTACAAAAAAGGAAATAAGTTGTAAAAATAAATATGCAATCAAGAGAAATGAACAATAAAAAAAAATGCATTCAAGGGCAGATTTTATTTGAATGAGGCAATTTCTCACTCTCCAGGTAGTGTAAAAGTCTGCGAGCGAGTAACGTGCATCTGCTACTCCAACGCGCCGGAGGGCGTGAGCGTGAACTGCGTGGCGGCCGGCCTGGCGGGCGGGGCCGTGCGCCTGTACTCGTCGTGGGACCTGCGCGCGCTGCGACACATCGCGCCGCCCGACGCGCGCGGCCCGCTGCTGAGGTGACGCTTGACGCTTCTACAGTTCATAGCATACAAATTAAAGCGAAAATCTCATTACCCTAGCGAATGACTTTTTCATAAAATCATGAAAGAATCAATTCTAAGATCTGGCCAGGACATATACACCCATTAAATCATTAACGTCAAAAATTACTAATGAATCTTCTCGTTCACAGCCTAACATACAGCAGCGATTCACAACTCCTGTTCGGCTGCTACGGCTCGGGCGTGGTGGTGGCGTGGGAGAGTTGTGGGGCCACTCGGCCGGCGCCTGTGCGCATCGTGCCCGCGCACGCACTCTTCTGACGCGCGCATCGTGCCCGCCCACGCGCTCTTCTGACGCGCACATCGTGCCCGACCACGCGCTCTTCTGACGCGCGCATCGTGCCCGCCCACGCGCTCTTCTGACGCGCACATCGTGCCCGACCACGCGCTCTTCTGACGCGCGCATCGTGCCCGCCCACGCGCTCTTCTGACGCGCACATCGTGCCCGACCACGCGCTCTTCTGACGCGCGCATCGTGCCCGCCCACGCGCTCTTCTGACGCGTGCATCGTACCCGCGCACAAGCTTTTCTGACCAAAGCACGCGAGTGGCGCCGCGCTCACTGCAGAGGTGGAAAGCGTGCTGGCCTGCGTCTTACATGGCTTGGGACAGCTTAGGTACAGCCTGTAAAACTGAAGCCTTAAAAAAGTATCTATAATAATATAAGTGATTGTCTCTGATTCCACTAAGTCTTAACACTGTTAAAACTTGCCTGCCTGGCCCTCTAAAAAATATACATAATAGATTTTAGAAAGACTATCTACCAACTAATGTATATTTTATATTAATGGACGAACAAAGGACTGCTAATGTGTGATGATTACATAAAGACTGCAAGGATAATCTCCCAGTAGATTATGTAGACGTTTATCGTTTGGTTTTATTTGTATTAACTTATAGAGAAGTCGCATTTCACGACGACTTGCGTGAGTTTTATTTTATTGGACGTAAGGGTCAATTACGTTGATTCACGTGTCTTCGTGCAAGATAGACTTGAGTCAAAGACGAATAGAATATATTGTGTAGCCTGTAAGACACTATAGTTATAAATATTTGCCGATAAGTAAATATAGAGATAAATATAGTGGTTTTCCCCTGTATGTAAGCATTGTATGTGTAAGACACTAGATACAGCAATCGTTTTATAGCCTTTGTGCCAAATACGAGTATATACGTTTGATACAGATACTTTAAGAAGTTTATACAGCGGAGAATATTAGAGGCATATGGCTAAGTGCAGATTTCACCAATGAAATTGAACGCGTTGAGCACATCTAAACGCGTTCAAGAGCTGTCAGTGTCAAAATTGTTATGGAATATTGTACACTGACAGCTCTTAAACGCGTTTTAGAAATGCTGATCGCGTTTAGTTTCATTGGTGAAATCAGCCTTAAATTACTTACACGCGAAAATAATTTTTTGACTATACAATATGTAAAAAACCCTGTCCGATCCCAAAGGGCACACATAGGTACTGCAATAACATTATCAAAAAGAAGTCGGTTGTTTTTTTTTTCGTAAAAAGTTTATATTTTTCACTTTTTAGTTGTGGTATCTACCCCACATTAATACCAGTACCTGCTATGTAAACAACAGTTACGGGAAGTGATCATCATATCATCGACATATACTAAGTGGGAAAAATACGTATTATTGAAGCTTGCTCAAAAACTATCCAAACAAAGTTAATAAAATTTATATGGGACCAATCCGGTCCATAACCTTTCATACAGAAAAAGCACATATAACCTCCTCCTTTTTGGAAGTCGGTTAAATTGTAATAATAAATATAATAAATAAATTGTAATAATAAATATAATAAATAAATTGTAATAATTATAATGTTAATGCTACTTAAAATTCACATTTTTTGTACCAAAATTGCCCCAAATCCATTCAAAATTAGCATATTTTCAACAGGGGTTAAGTTATGTTTTGACTTGTAGATACCCACTAAACGACGGCCGCCCGCGCCCCATGTAATAACCGTAAACACTAAACGACTGCCGCCCGCGCCCCATGTAATAACCGTATACACTAAACGTCGGCCGCCCGCGCCCCATGTAATAACCGTAAACACTAAAGGACGGCCGCCCGCGCCCCATGTAATAACCGTAAACACTAAACGACGGCCGCCCGCGCCCCATGTCATAACCGTAAACACTAAACGACGGCCGCCCGCGCCCCATGTAATAACCGTAAACACTAAAAGACGGCCGCCCGCGCCCCATGTCATAACCGTAAACACTAATCGACGTGTCGTGTGTGGCGAATTGTCTTTTTTCCTGATAATTACCACATAGACTTACAGTACGATACCTCCCCACGGATAGGACAGGGTATTTTCACGTGTTGTAATTTGGAATCTATGAAATAAAAAACCAATTCTTTATTCTAATAAAGAATTGGTTTTTATTTTCGTTAATGATTCATCATGCGGATGATTTTTATAACTAGGCAGTTCAAGTTTTCCTCCAAATAGCATTTAAGTTATAATCTGAAATAGCCCTTACTCTGGATTTAAAACCTAGAAATATTGTATGCTTGTGTCGAGTCAAATATAATTTTAAACCAAGATAAATGACGTCCATCGAAGTCTGTCCGTGCAAGCAAAGCAGAGAGTAGAATATATTTTTTGAAGTTAAAAAATAATTCATATCTTCCGAATTTATTTTAGGTAAAATGGTAGGTATATAATACAACTTGTGATTGAACATGTGAAATAAAATAATTTTATCTTTAAATATTTTGTGTACACCTACGTATAAGAAGACTGTTTTATAATTTGTTTAATAGTGAGGTGAGCAATAATGCATATCTTAGCTAAGTGTGTTGTAAATATATTTTTGTATGAACATTCCTGTAATTGCAAATGTTGCTCAGAATGCATTTTAAATCGCATACCGATACAATAATAGTGATAAGATTCGGTGTACATTATTTATTTATTTCATTCATTTACGAATGTATAACTTTTATTTGTTTTATCCTAACTTAGTTGTTCAACATAAAGTTAATTGTTTAGAGGCTGTAAAGGTCCAAACCCTGGAGTTTTTATCATAGATATGGTTGTTGTTTAGTTGTCGATGTCAAAGCGAACAAACGTTACATTGCCGCCCTGATGTACGAGTATATCTAACATTTGAACCTACATGCTTTGATAAGACTGAATAAATGTCCAAAACTTTAAACAGTAAATACATTTATTCTTGCCGTTTTTCATTAGACACAGATAACAAGTGTGCTTAGGTTAGTATTATATGCTGTTGAGTTTTGTAAATCAATAAAACATATTTTTTAATTCATTTATTATTTTAATTCCAATCAGTAACGTATAACTCAACGTTTGACTTCACCAAAAGGGCATCCCTCAAATCTATATGCATAAACCGGCCAAGTGCGTGTCGGACCACGCACAATGAAGAGTTCCGTAGTTGGGATGAATTTATCCCAAGAACAAACTTAACATTGTAGTTGAAAAACATGATCTCCCATACATTCCGTATGGGAGATCATGTTTTCTAACCGCATGTCTAAGTTGGTCGATTATTACTCGTTAACCTGTACAGCCTACTTAGCTCTGATAGTTTCCTTATTTCGTTATATATACTACTGCTGTGAATTTTTTCACAAATCCAAGTACAACCATTTAGCTGGCCGGGACACTTGACTCTAACAAAAAAAATCAGTTAAAAGCTTAACATTTCGCAAACGGATCCCTGAATCCAAGAATGGTTTTCACAAACTCACAATATTTTTGAACGACCTTTCGAACCTTTGTAACGATACCCCACAACATGGGGTAGACGAGGGAAAAAAATCCCTAAAAAAATGTTTTTCTTGATTTTATTTTACCACTTTGTCGGCATTATGAATATGTATACATATGCCAAATTACAGCTTTCTAGTACTAACCGTCTCTGAGCTAAGCCGCGACAGACAGACGGACATATAAGGGTTCCTTGTTTATTACGGAACCCTAGAAAGGAGGTAAGTCAGCAAAAATAAATTAGGTAAACAAGTTTTCTTCCATATTATTACAAAAGATGCATTAAACATGCACGAGACGTCTAAGCTGAGTGTACAAGGCGACTACGTGATGTCTTCGAGGAATGAACGAGATGTCTACGAGGAATGTACGAGATGTCTACGAGGTCTGGAGAAGAGAATTAAAACTTGAAACGAGACTACCAGTTTCTCGTTTGGTAGTGCCGTGGGGAATAAGCGCTTTCATGTAATTAGTATTTTCTGAATGAAACATTAATTAGTTGGTCTAATATGTATTTATTGCCATAAAATCAGGTCATACGAAAATATACAAACAAGTTGGTTATCAATACGTATTGGTGTTCTGTGTTGAGTTATGTTTGAGTTTACAATGGTTACTGCATTATTGCGTGTAAGGCTAGTTTAGTGGTTGAGCTGAGCTACATGGTGGGTTTCCTTGCGCTGTCAATCCACCGTGACAGGCCTCCACCCGATACCGGAGCGTCACTAACACTTGACACTAAACAGAACGTGACGCACAACTACTGCACCACTCGCACGTTATCGTTCGTTATAGTGGAGCCGGGATGTGCTAAGCTGACTCCAAAATACAGTACGCGACAGCTGACAGCTGGAGTTAGTATAACATGAGGCACAGGCTATATAGTACATATCTCATTGAGGCGTTTGTCTGCATTATTTTTAGAGATTAATTTAGAACGCAATTGATGCTGTGTCTTCATTGTGTCGCGTACTGCAGTGTCGGGCGGTGTTAGTTGCCGTTCTCGCGCTTGACGCCGCTGAGCACGATGTACGGCGACTGGGTCTCGCGCTGCTTGTCCTGCAGCATCTGCAGCGTGCCCAGAGGCGTGTCCGTCGAACTCATCTTCTTCATTAGCTGGAATCAGAACGAGGCTTATGAGTTGAGGACATTGGACAGTTTTTTTTTTGTCTTTTGTATGTCATCTCAAAAGCTATTGAATGTTATAATTTTTTTGTTTATTGGTCCTTCGTTAACGTGTGTGTACAATGCTAATAGTAGTCTCCCTGAAATCATGGGCCTACTGTCCACGCATGTGCATGTGCAGGCCTGTCAGTTTCATTTGTTAGCACCAAGTAGACGAACACCGTGATGTAATGACGTTACCTGTGCACTTAATGACTTTATGACGGCGTAAGTGAGTGCAGTTCGCGTAGCCTTTTGATCCCCTTAGAATTTTGGGCCAAACATTATATGAACTTTTGCGATCGATACGCTAAGAAGAATGACGATTATATGCGTCAAGGAAGCTACGCCGCCTTAGGAAAAAGGTGAAAGCGTCAGGGTAACCCGAAAAATTCAAATGTTCTTCCGATTTTTGCAATTTGCAGATCAGTATCAGATATTGATGGATGAATCATGAAATCAAATATTATTGCAGAGCTGCCCACAGTAACATATTTATACTCATGCTTATACAACGACACTATACAATTTTCAAATCATCAATACAATTTTATGTTCAAATTACCCAATTAAACGGAGTATTTCATGAAATCATGGCATTTGAGGTTAATTCTATCTTAGAGAGTTGTATCAATGATTCTAATGATTATAATTCTGTAATACGTATTTTTTACGGTCGCGAATAATATTTTGATCACTATACAACCTGACATTGACCTGGTAATTGGAAAAAACGTAACAAAATTTGAATTTCGCGGGCTCTTTTGAATACTGTACGGAAGTACAAGTAGGATGAGTATCTCACCCCTTCCTGCACGGCCTTCTTGATGCGCTTCTCCTGCTTGTTCTTGCCGGGCCCCTTGCCGTGGAACTTGTGCGACAGGTAGCGGAAGGCCTCCTTGGGACACAGCGGGCGGCCGTCGTCGTCCACGTACTCCAGCTTGATGTTCGGCCGGAAGTTGTTCTTCTCGCGGAAGTCCTGCAGCGGGCCCGAGTGCCCGCCGCGCTCGCGACGGCCGTACTTGTCGTCCTCACTGGAATTGTTATAAATCATTAGTTTAATGTTTTTTTAGGTAATAGGGATAACTTATTAAATTGTTGTAACATGAAATTTGTTTTATTAGAGAATTGTTAAAGATAAAATTGACTTATTTGGGGATTTTTTAGTGTCATGCGAATTTGGACACGCGAGGTGGGTGGGTGGAGGTGCCTGCGCACATTAAAAATGCCCCTACACTTTTATACAAAATGTGGCCCATCACCTATTCATGTCACTAGGTGGACAACGCCGTAATATATTTTGTAACGGCCAATCCATAGATTAAAACAGTGCCGTACCCGTATGTCTTGTCCTCGATGGAGTAGTGTCGCGCGGTGAGCAGATGCTTGGCGACGGAGTTGGTCTGCGGCGCGACGCCGGCGCGCTCCAGGTAGCCCTTGCTCAGCGCCAGCTGCAGGGCGCCCCACACGCCCGCGCCCAGCGACGGCTCGGCCTCCAGCCCCACGCACGAGCCTGCGGGACATGTGCCGTCAGTACCCACTACACAGCTGCAGGGCGCCCCACACGCCCGCGCCCAGCGACGGCTCGGCCTCCAGCCCCACGCACGAGCCTGCGGGACATGTGCCGTCAGTACCGCACGCATGTATACGAAAAAAGGAAGGCAGCACACAGCACATGAGCACACCCTCATTCCGCCAGATTTTTCTAAGAACCGTGTATAACAAGGTTGAGAAAACTGCCAAACCCAGACACCAGACTGTTACTGAGAAATTTCTAAAGGAAAAATAACACTTAGAAATCGGAGTCTCATAGTCAGATATCGCACTTGTGACCTGCAGATCAACGACCCACGTTTCTTTCATTAGACTGACTACGTGCATAACACCAGATCTATGGTCTGTTCCAATGTATGTGATGATAATGTTCATAAATGGATCAGAAAACGTACCTGTAGATGCTAATACGTAGTGTCGCTTTCATTTGATTATTTGTATAGTTAAACCCGAAATTCAGATTTTAAATTACCTGAAAGATGTCAATTTTCGTCATACATTTTCAATTGTAATTTAAGTTATTAAATGATAATTGTAAGAAAAAGTGTTAAATTTTAAAGTTGAAACCTTCTAAGTACGGATGAATGTGTTACTTATTCCCTTTAGTGAGGATTGTGTAAGAATTGAACGTGAACAAGGTTTGTTTACGGTTTCATCAGATACTTTTGGTACAGACAGTGGAAGTAATGTGTTGTGGTACCTGCGGCGAGGTCTGCGGGCTTCTCGTTGTCCACGTCGACGCGGCTCCACGCGCCCGCGTTGCTATCCACCTCGGGCTCGAGCTCTTCTTCACGCTCGAAGTCCTGCATACACACATCACCACTTTACACTTTCTTGATAGCTAAATTACGAATACAACAGTAGGTGATTCTTTGGAATACTAGATATTTTTTGAAAGTTTACACCAATGAAAAACATAACATGTATTGAGGATTATCTATGCGAATATTTTATTGTACTTTTCTGTATAAAACGCCTCTGAACCGAAATTTGTCTAAAACATATTCAGAACCCACATAACATGTATGTTCTGAAGATCATGAGAATGGAAAAAGAAATCGTGATGCGGCGCCCCCAAGTACCAAGGGACAGGAGGAACAAGAAGACGGTCGTGTTACCATGATCTCAGCGTCGTGGTCGCGGTTGCCGGCCAGCCCGTACGTGGGGATGTCTCCGAGCGTGCGACAGAACTCGGCCGTCGCGTCCAGCACCATGGCACTGCCCTCGGGCGCGGCCTCCTCCTCCTTCACGCGCTCTAGGATCTCCTCCACCTGCATGTACATTCATTTATTTATTTATTTTCATAATTACAAACTATAGCATATGATTACAATCGAAACCTTAAACATAACAAACTAATAACAAATATGCTACCCGCTACCACGCTAAGTTCTGTAACTGACTTTGGCAACTTGTTGTAAAACCGAATACTGTTTATAACAATTGACTTACTAGTTTTAGTTAATCTAAATTTGGGTATCACAATTTCACGTTGCCGTTTCGACTGTGTACTGTTCCTCACCTTGGGCACCTTGCACTGCGCCTGCTCCGCCAGCTCGGCCTGGCGCAGGCGCCGGGCGCGCGCCAGGGCGGCCTGCAGCTCGGTGTCGGGCTCCGTCTCCTCCTCGTCCACTGCCAGCGGCCCAGACAGCAGCTCGGGCTTCACTTCTGCACATTAACCACGTTACACTCTCGACCAGCTGACAGGACTGACACACAGGTCAGTCAGGTCAAGCGAGAGGCTCTGTTCGGAGACCGTACTAAGTTAGATAATAATATATCATCACTATCCTTAATCTTTTTAAGCCCATTGCAGAGTTAAACTTTCACACTTAAAAGTAAAATAAAACCCGGCCAAGTGCGTGTCGGACCACGCATAGTGAATTAGGAGCTTAATCTTTTTAGAGCTCCAAAGGACCGTAGACCCTTGTAGTTGATATTAATTTCAACATGATACCTCCTTGCGTTCCTGAGAAAAAGGGTCTAGACAGACTGACTAAGAGACGCAAGGTCCCGTGAAGCTCTAAAAAAGTCAAGCTTCTAAGTCAACGCAATAAAAAATGGCGGCATGCGACACATTTAGATACTCGTAAATTAATCAAAACCTGGGGTGCTTCTCGTTGACTTAGAATGATGAAAGGCAAGAAGCAAGGTTTCACAGCACAAGTACTGGAAAACGTCCGAAAATCGTTAACTTTCTATTTTTAACACCTAACAAAAACTAGATTACAAGCGATACTTCAAATTTATGTTTTACAGAATTGTATATCGTAAAAAGTTCAAAAATAAAGTCCGTGATAGCATATGTCTATCTTCTATGGATGACCTACAGTAACCATTTTCATCTTTCAGAATTTGATTGTTATTGAATTTGAAATTTCATTGTTATTTCCGAAGCTATTTTGACCGGTATTTTACTTATCCTTATCCAATAAAATATGATATTTAAATTGGGCATTTAATTTAGATTAAAATATGCCTTGACATCATATCATTAAAATGAATATTTTAAAAGATATCACAGATTCAAAATTACGCGTGACAAAATAATTATGGTTGCCGACAACGCGGGCGCAGCGGTAGTAATCAACGACTTTTTCTCGGATATTAGGTATGATCCAACTAATCCCGGTAGTACTTACCCGTGGGATATTTTCCGACATCCACGCGGGCGAAGCCGCGGGCAAAACTAGTGGATTCATAAATTCAAGATATGTTGCGCTGAGTTGCGCAACATAATTCTTAAAAAAAAATTGTTCAATTATAGCTTCCGCCTCGCCACTTTTAACGGGAAGTACTAAAAATGTTTTTGACGTTCCATTTAATTCCGTAATTCCCTTTAAAGAGTATGAATAATAACTATAACCCGCTTATTTTAAATCAAAGGAATGTATGTAATTGTTGTAATGTAATTGCATATAAAATACGACAATATTACTAACATATTTTTGTGTAAACATCTAAAGTGTTTTTATTTAGAATACCCACTTCTTAAAATGAAGGTAAGTATTTATTACTTCTTTGACATATTGACATACATATAATTATTAATTTCTGCTTGCTTTGCTTGCATTGCAGTTCCAAGTTGCACAAAAGCGTTCCTTGCTAACTGTGCGATTATTTTGTAATATTGATATTTTCTTATGACGACCTACCACACGGACTGCCATCATAATACATCAGTTCGTGTAGGATTCTGTTTTACTTTTCGATTCGGTTATTATGATGAGGAGCATCAATTGTGACATCGCTGTTCAGGGGATTCGCAGACATATCGTGGGAAGGCTGTGTTTACCCTTGCAAGTGAGATTCGCTCGATGGTTAGCAAATCAGGTACGCCTACTACGGCAGTCACGTAAACCATGCAGTGAAGGCAATATATTGACCAATTGTGTTATAATTTGAAAAATACAATGATATTTGCTATTGTTCCAGCTCCCATTATATCGATATGCTTGTCACGACTGTTATAATTAATTAAATACCGAAGCTGCTGACATTATGAGATTGTTAGGTCATACAATGGTCTGCCGTCGATGTAATATCTCAGTCGGGCTCAGAAATCCAAGAGGCCGACGTTTCTATACTGTTGCAGTGGACAGCCCTTTAGTACCCCGGGGTTATTTCCAATGATAATAATTATCAGGTAAATTATTTATTACCCGACTACGTTTTTATTATAAGTAGGTAAAGTCTGAAAGAAAATGGCAAAACGAATGGAGCAGATCCCTCAAAACTGGATAGACGAGCGATGGAAACGACGATCGCGGAAGATGGAAGGAGTGTTCTTCATGTAAAAACTCAACATAAACATAACATCACACTAGCGATTCCCGAAGGATTTGGGCGTGGTGAACCTATTGTGCAGCACATTTCACCAGTTATGTCATGACATTTGTAATAAAATGTATTTTAATAATATTTTCAGGATATGACAACAATGTATGCATGTCATGGCTTTGGGTTCGAGCAAATCGACGCCAGATTCATGACTCATCAAGGGACTTACAAGAGGATGTTGTTACATCCATTGAACATGGATCATCAACACCGCCGCCACCACTTCTCTACAACCAACGGTTGTTGCTGTCATGTCATGACGCTAGGTATCTTGGCTGGGCAAGGCATCAATATAACCTGCTAGCACCAGCGTCATTTTTGGACAGTTTTGGTGTTTCTCGAAGACAGTTATTTTCTTTTTAATAATTTTATTTAAGTATGTACCTACAATAAAGGAATTTGTTTGGCAATAAATACGTTGTTTTATTTATTTTAATCCCAATTCAATACCAACAAGTATGTAAATATAAATAATATTATGGGTATTGAGGATAGAAACCAAAATACGGGATTAAAGATGATAAAAATATCATTTTTGTATTTATGTGTACAATAAAGAATAAGAACACTTTGTGATTCAATAAAAAAAATGTTAAGCACTTATTTAATAGATATTGAAATAGGTGCTTTACATTTTTGTTACACAAATAAAAATATTTAAAAAAACTGCAGTATCTGATCTCAGACCAAAAAAATATTAAATCCTTCACTAACCTTACATAGGCATACCACCAATTAGTACCTGTTGTTTCTCATAGATGGTGTTATAATAAAAAAACTTAACTTTATTTTGACCAGTTTCTGACTCCCACGCAAGTTCCTGACTTATTAATTGATAAACTATAAAATATGACGAATATAATAATATAACAATCATTACTGAACATTGGTTTTGACTACCTAGGCAATCGTCCATTGCCCCACCAGACATCTCCTTTCAACGTGTATATAGATGCACGTGAAAACGTAACCCTGTCTTTGCTGTCGCGCAGTCGGATAATAGGTAGTGTACGCTACCTGTATCGTCCGTGTCGAGCGGCGCGTCGGCTGCGTCGTAGTCATCGACATCGATGGGCTCGTGCTTGGCCTTCTTACGTATCTTGCCCTGAACGGAAACATTATATTACTTAATTATGTTTTACTTAGATGAACAGCTGAACTGTATGTTAAGCCGAAAATCTCTGAATAATAATACTCTATAGGTACTACAATAACATCCCGAGATATTGCACAGTAAAAAAACAATGCGCAAAAGTCCAAATGTCCACCACAAACTAGACCTGAATAGTTTATTAAATAACGAATATTTTTATTAAAATATCTGTAAAAACGAGGTATCATTGGACTTGTCTTGACACCAAGAGAGAATTGTCAAAACTGACGGATTTTAGCCACCATTGAGTGAGTGCAGTTTAATTTAATTTCAGTGAATCATATTGGGAAAAGAAAATTAACAACAATTTACTCGTGTTTTATTCATCATAACAAAAACTGAAACATTTCCACATTACCTTTCTTTTGGTCTTCTTGAACTTGGCGAGTATCTCATGCTCGTCCAGGTAGTCCTGCGCCACGCGCAGTGCGGGCAGCTGCAGCGACTCCAGGCGCTTGGCGCCGCCGCCCTGCAGGCGCTCCTGTCTCTGTGGCACAGGAGGGCAGTTACAATACTGCTACTATAATGATAAGCCGTCGCGAACTATGCGGCACCCGGGTCCGACTCACTGGAACCTCAACTGGCCCTGGCAAGCATCGCAACATACAGGACTCGGCCCACTCTCGACCTGCGGTCTCCGGTGGGGAGTGATGTGACGGCATCTACATCACCACATGTGAACTACGCATCTCACTGACGTCACGCAAAATACTACATCTCGCAAGCAGACTTCACCGCGCGACCAGCATATATAGACATAGAGCATATACCGACATCAATCGTCAGGCAGTTGCCCGCCAGACATGACACCCGTCTGGTCGGAGGATCCTCCCTTTTCTATGGGGGATGACTGAACTCTACAGTACTCTACACCGTTTTCATAACTATATATCTTTGTTGTTAACTTCTAGACGTGTACATAAATTATTTTAAAAAAAACTAAAAGCCAACTACGACAGCAACATAAAAGGCCACGTTCACACAGTGTGACCAGTACGATATGTTCCCATATAATGTTGGGATTACATGGCAGTGTCGTACAGTACAGCGCGCAATGTGCCCGCGCGCTGGATCCCGTGGGCACGTTATACAATATCATAGAAGTGAAGCATCTCACCATCATGTCCCGGAACTTCTTAGCGTCGAGCACATCGTCGTCTCCGATGAGGAAGCCCCTGGTCTTGGCTTCCTTCTCCTTGTTGATCTCGTCGTCGTACTTGCTGAGCACGGGCCGCGCGAGGCCCAGCGACGCGGCCTCCAACTCCGCCTCGTCGTCGTACGCGCGGTAACCGGCCTTAGCCTTCTTCGCTTCGAGAAGATTCTGTAAAATATAAGGGGTTTCGTGTAATAATTTTGTGAACACACGAAAACCGGCAAGGAGTTTGGTCTGTGCCATACTCATTTGCAGGGCAGCTTTAGTTGAGAGCACCACATATGGTTCAAAATCGCTTGACCATTCACTTTTTGACAAATCATTATATTGATCTGTTTTCTATCAAATATTGAGAGCATAGTAACCTCTGCAGATTAGGGTTGGTTTCAGTTTGCGCCTTTCAAACAAAAGATTAATCTAGGGAATCTATAACGTGTCATTCATACAGATCTAGACATTGTAATGAGTCATTACCTTCTTAGTCCTCTCGTCGTCGACGATGTTAACGTTGACGAGTACATCCTCCTTATCTTCAGCGAGCACGTCCTTATCAGCCAGCGTCAGCACCACCTCGCGCTCGTCTCCTATCTGTACACAACAAAACAGGCGGTTTCAGCTTGAGATATTTATTACTGCTTTGTAGCTAATATTAAAACATGAGGACATATGACTATATCAACAATATTAATTTATTTGGGAAAATCATGCACAACATTACAGACGTGAATCTAAATTCATGCAAAGTTTAATTTATAAAAACAGACATATTTACAATAAGGAAGGAATAACGATAAGAAAATACACAAAATTAACTAACTTAATGAACTAGACAATGACTATCGACTTAGTTTAGTGCTTAAAGTATCGTGTTATGAAACTCCACAATGTGTTTATCAGCGTAATGACGAATCAATCAATATTCTTTATTTGTAAATATAGGTTACAACAGTGTGCAAGACGATGACGATTCATAGTAATAAGTTGATGACACTATGCTGATTTCAAAGCATCTGTACACAACACTAACTAATGCCCCATCTTGTTTTGTTAATAACTCAATACAATTTCTGTGAACGAAAATTAACAAAAATATTGCTAACAACATTGTAAGTGCGCGAAACAGCTGTGATTGGTTGAATGAATTATTAACAGCTAATCGCCTCACTTGACTTGTGTTTAATTTTGATGCGTCAATCACTTTAGTTCCAGAAACTGGGCGTAGGTTCTTGTAGGAACCGTCCCTTGTCACTCACCGCGTCGATGTCGTGCGCCACCCGCAGGCCGCGCAGCTCGTGGCGCGAGTAGCTCGTCTGGCGCTCCTCGCGCTCCTCCGCCTCCACCAGCGCCGACACGCCGAACACCTCGTCCATCTCGTCCAACATAGCCGCCTGGAGCGTACATGAGACAACATGTAGATAAACAACCAAACACCACAACATTAGCGAAACTAAAGCCGAATTTACATTACGAACCTAACTAGTTTCGTAATGTAAATTCGGCTTTAGTTACTAAGTTAGTTATTCATTGATAGTTTCACGTGTAGATAGATAATTATTTACCTGGAACTATCAATGAATAATTAATTTTGCGCAACTAGTTTCCGGCTTAAGAGCGTTTATTCCAACGTCGCAAATAGCTGTCAAAAATGTACCTGTTTTGATTCAGTTGGCTACATTACTGTATGGAAATAAGAAATGTGGCTAACTAGCGAACTAGAATATTAATAATGAATTGCAATTATAACATTGAATTTGATGTTGCACCCGTTTTAGGTGTAAAAAAGGCATAATATATGGAAAGTTTTTTTTAAGTACATCTAAAACAAAACATTCGGTGTTACGATATTAATTATTGCATTTCATAAGTAACCGTCACAAGTCGGTATAAAATCTACCAGGGAGTGACGTCATGCCACATTTTAACGTATTGCCTACTCAATGTATTGCCGTAATTTTTTGATTACGTAATAAAAGAAAAAATACGTGTCCAATATTTTTTTATAATCTACGTGACGGACAAACATAATTACAGTCAACATCCCTATTGCGAGCGGCCATTGTTGTTTACATTTTTTTCGATTAGAAGTGGTAGGTTAGAATTTCGTCTGAAATTGCGATGTCACTTTTTCTACAACAAGTAACTGTTTTTTATCTTTTGTGTTTTTTCTTTTGTGATCAATCTCTAAGTGTCAAAGAACATTTAAAAGTATCTTAGCTTGTTTATTATTGAATGCATTTGTGAAATGAGTAGATTTATTTTCACACCATGTAAAAATGGACATGGACAAAAAGAAATGGTTAAAAATATGTTGTTATTTTTTTTAAGAGTCACTGTCATGTTTCTTACTCATTCTATCCATACGAAATCACCTTTTGGAAGGGGCAAGAGAATTAAATCTTTTTCTGGTCGAATTTGTGACATTCTAAAATCCCATATAGTCATAGAACGAGAATTTGTACAGATTAGCTGTCAGCGTATACCATATGAGATAGTGAATCTTTGACAGCCACTTGTAAAGTGGTACTATCTGATGTAGTCAGATAATACTTTCCAAAGAAAACGTACCGTGACAGCTGTTATGTTACAACTGAGGTCAGACAAAAAATTTGCATATGCTAAAGAGAGAGAAAATATATTTCTGACTTCTGTCTACTGTGTCTATTATGTGTGTCCTTGTCTCATTAATATAATAATTTAATGACTTATCTATTGCTATACACTGTCTACGACTTGACTTTGACAATAAGTCTAGTGTGATGGGTGGCTTGCGGAGTGGCTGTAGCCAGAGTGACAAGTGATGCATACCCTCTTGGCAGCTTCCCGCTTCTGCTTGTCGATGTCTCGCGAGCGCCGCACCCAGGCGGCCGCGTCGTCCTCGTCAGACTCCTCCGCCAGCAGCGTCGTGTGCAGCCTGCACAACAAGCCATGTTATTTATTTATTTATATTAATCTTTGTGCGCAATACAAAGGCACACTTAATGCATTAGGCATTTTCTGCCAGTCAACCAAGGGTTGTATATATAAAATCGCCGTCTCGAGAAGCTATAAATTTTGAAAACAAAGAACTTCTACTAAGTTACGTAGCGACAATTCAATCAACAACAAATAATCCCAAATTCAATCAACTCAAAGTAAGATACGTGTAATACGAAACTAACGAGCAATTTCACTTGGTCGGGTTATATTTTAGCGCTGTCGTCTAATGTTTTGTGGTACTGAGTTCCAGTATCACAAAACATTAGACGACAGCGGTTTGAGACTTGAGAGCCTTTTACTTTCGGGTTGATTGAATTTGGGATTATTTGTTTCTCGACGTAACTTAGTTGAAGTTCTTTATTTACATAATTTATAGCTCCTCGTGACGGGGACTTTAGATAGATATATGATTCATTGTTCGTTTTTTTTTTTTTAATTATCTTCGTCTGGTCTGTATAAATAAAAATGAAATGCTTTTTGTTGGTTACCCGCATCACTTGAGAACCGAAATGGCAATTTTTTGCCGTAATAGTCCAAATTCGGTTTTTATGGAAAGAAAAATTTGCAAAAATGACCGGAAAATTAAAAAATTCGGGAAAAACTGAAGGTTTACTATGGGATTTTTGAATGAACTCAAGACCATATTGAAATTTTGACAGGACAACGTCGCGCGTCGGTCGGGTCGGCTATAAATCAAATAGGTTCACAAGTACATATTATCCAGTTCACTACACTTCAGTACACTTCAAACTCAAAGACATATTTACATGCTTTTTGAAAAAGTTTTTAGCCTTTTGTATGAGACACTTATGCCTGTTTTCACCGACAACAAAGTGACACCTAAATTAATCCCTAAATAAAAGTGCACTGTTGGATTTTCAACGCTAGGCTTAGCAGTCAGAGTTGAAAATCCAACAGTGCACTTTTATTTAGAGATTCATTAAGGTGTCACTTAGTTTTGGTGACAAAGGGCATTAAGCTCTTAGCCCAACGTTCTAAAAGATTGTAGTTGTTTTAAAATACTTGAATTTCTGTTTTTATAATTGTGTAACTGTCATGCATGAACAGTTTACTTTAGTTTTATTTATTAATGGTAATCTGTGAACAACACTGCAGCCCTAGCAGGTAGGCTACATTATTAGTTATTACTTATGTTTTTCGTGCATAATGTAGCTGTTTGTTGTACCTATTGAATCAAATAAAAATACTGACTTTTGTTCAATTTTCCTCTTCTCCTTGTGCAGCTGCAGCTTCTCGCGAATCTTCTCCGACTTCTTCAGCTGCGAGATGTTAGCAGCCGGCTTGTGGTAAAACTCGCCCAGGTCGTCCTTGATCTTGCCATCCTCTGCAATACGTCACATAACTACTTATCAACTTATAGATACCTTATTACGACTCTGGCTGTTATGTCTGATCTTAGATTTGTGTTTTTGAGTTTGTGACACACCCACAACTCAAGGGAAACGCCTAGTTATAGACGCGGATCCAGCCCTCAAAAAAGGTTGTGGTCACAGCCATCCGAAAATCGGCCAAGGGCGAGTCGTAGTATGAACTCGCTTATGATCGCTATAGTGCATGCCTACAGAGGAGATGTTTATAAAATATATGAGTTCCACGGTGGGCAAGCCGTGTGGGGCGAACACTATTAAATTAATAAACCTGTAAAATGTTAGTTTGTTCGCTAAAGAAAATTACAAAAGAAAATGAGTGTTTGTTTGCACATCACAGTGTCACATTTAGACTCTAAACTACAGAAACTACTGAACCGATTTTGATAAAATTATTCGATTCATCAAAACGATTTAAGTTAAATACCTATGTTTACAAACAGTACAAACTACTAACGTCAGCCCCACGCCACACCACCAAAAAGGAAGACGGTTTTGGCGGTAATGTACATAAATTTAAATTAGTAGATGGCTGCGCCCAGCGAATAGTCATCTCTTTTTTCCAATACAAGCATTCAGGTGCGAAAACGAAACAGATAATATGTTGTCAAAAATGTGACATATCGTGTCAGTAGGTATATCGATAACTAAGTAATTCGCTGCGTTCCCAATCACGCACCATTTAAAAAAAATAAAAAAAATATTATGGCATTGGATATAATATCATCAGCCTATCGACATCACTGTGAAAGGGTGACGTCACAAGTCTATTAGGGTTGTGGGCATGTCCATCGTGCCCACAACGGTGGATCCGCACTTGTAGACAATGAAGTTTTAATAATAAAAGAATTGGTTATCAAGGAACTTAAATGAGAATGCTATCTTTCTATCAATCAGAATTAATGTGACTTGCTGACAAACGATCAGCGCCCACTGAACAGCAAAATGCTCAGCAAGTTGTTTGGAGTCAAGTTTTGATCAATTCAACTAAATATAGTTGAGTTAATAATACGCGAACACACGCCACAGGGAATTATCTCATCTCTTGCATGCTATTTTCAACTCTATTGGAGTTGTTACTTACGAGTAGTTCATTACATTAGTCAACAGTGATTTTGTTGCTCATGATGAGTGGCTGTTGGTTAACCTTGTACCCACGACTATGGAACAACAAACAGTTAATAGAAATTGACAGTGAATGGTATGTGTCGAAAAGTACAATTACATCCAAACTGACAGAATCACACAATTAAATTTTAAAATTACTCAATAATTATTAAATTAGTCACAGGTTTATATGCTATTTTGATCTTTGTTATCAAGTAATTAAATATTATTAATATGTCATGTATTCTATGAAATAGCCTGCTCAGTGCTTCAAAAGGTATTATGTTTCCCGACTTGATAAAGGAAAGAATTTGAAAACTGACGAAGATATAAAAGACTTGACTATACCTCCAGGCTTCTCAGCACGTTCCAGCGGTTTTAGGCCGAGCTTAGCACGCAGCTTGTTGGTCTCGTCCACCGACAGGCTCTCCTGCGCCGCGCCGCCCACGGACGGCGGCGACTGCGAGTGCTCGGCCGTGCGCGCCTCGCTCTCTGAGCTCTTTTCTCTGAGACAACATATAAAAGCAGTAAGATTTTTGGAAAGTAGGGCTATAAGAGTAAGCGATGGATGGTGAGCAAGATAATATGACAAAAACGCGAGTGACTACTGAGAAGATGGCTATTAGAGAGGTACAGGAGCAGTCATGCTGCGCAGACGCAGACGCGCAGCATGACTGCTCCAAATAAATTGACAAAATAACAATATTCATCCCCACCGCGACTTCAACGTATAGATACGGTGGTGGGGTGCCGTATTCCTACGTTGTCGTCGTGGTGGGGCTTTGGCGCCCCTGAACTCTGGGTCTGTACCAGTGGAGTTTACTTTACTACCCGCAGGGCAGCATATGCGAGCTGTTGGCAATAACGACCCCACAAACCCTATCTCCCGAGAGAAGTCTTCTTCCTCACATATGGCTTGCCTTTATTGGCCGGCCTGAATGAACACTGACGAGCAACACAGCTCCCACCTCTTTCTTGCCTTTATTGGCAGGCTTGAGTGGAGATTCACAAGAGAAAACATGGTCGGAGGAAGGAAGTATTCCAGTAAAATGCTGGTAGGGATCTTGACCATCTTCCGGGCTCTATCTCTATTGTCCTGATAGCCGTGGAATACCTCATTACTCGTCAAGCACCTCAGGATATGTTGCCCCCTTGTCGCTACGTCACTATGTGCTAGCGACAGTTTCTGGGGGCCCATTATTGAGTTTGCAAGTCGGCCCCTGCCATGTTATCCGTGTATATGTATATAATAAAATATTGATCAGACAGGGGCCACAGTCCTTCCAAAATTCTTGATAACCAGTCCACTTTAGCCACTGAAACCTATAGTTCCATATCATGCAATAGTCGTACACCAACCGGGTGTGTTCTTGGGTGCACTTGCATAGTGCACACAGGGTAACAGGGATAATCCTCTGTTAGTGCTTCGCAGTTAAATACATCTTCTGGGAGTTGGCTTCGGCCCATTACAAAAGGTCCGGGGCCTTTGGAAGGATTACGAGGGTCCCGAAAAAGTACAGAAATTAATAATAAATGAATGATGATGATGAATGTTGCATTAATATAATTAATTACTACACGAGAAAACATACAAACTAGATATACACTACAACACAAAAATAGACTAAACCTACCTGGTGGCTCTAAGCTGAAAATGCACTCAACAAGCACTTTAGTAATGTCAGTTCAATCAATCTGCCTAGCCTTTTCCCAACTATGTTGGGGTCGGCTTCCAGTCTAACCGGATGCAGCTGAATACCAGTATTTTACATGGAGCGACTGCCTATCTGACCTCCACAACCCAGTAACTGGGTAATAACGATACCCCTTGGTAAGACTGGTGTCAGACTTTCGGGCTTCTGACGACTCGTAACGACTGTCAAAGATCCACGAATGACAGCCGGGACCAACGGCTTAACGTGCTTTCCGAGGCACGGAGGATTCTCGGTATGTAAAGATGGTCACCCATCCACTGACCAACCCCGGCAAGCGTAGCTTAACTTGATGGATCGACCAGTGCGGCTGTTGTTACTTAGCCACGAGCTCCTCTAGCACTTTATTAATGTCAGTTAAAATATATAAATAAATTACCAGAAGTAATTAAAAATGAACAAAAATTAAATAAATTTATTAATTAACTAAAACAATACCTAATCCATAAATGCTATTATAATAGTAATGAATATTTTAATGAAAAATTAAAACAATAATTAAAAATAATAAATAAATTAAAGTGGAAGTGAGTAGTGGAAAAACATCTATATTTTACTTTTTTCAAATAATAATATAATATAGCCCTCTTTCTCTATCCTATCTTGCTGTGCCCGACAGGGTCCACAATGGGTCCACAAACAGGGTCTAAAATGATGTATATTTTATAATGTACCTACGACCTATGCTAACATTGTGGAACACAAATAAATATATTAAGTATTGAGTAATTCTAATTACATTTCGAATAAATTGTAAAAAGGTCAGGGGATGATGAAGATAAGTAAACTCACAGGAAATGAAATATGTATGGATTGGATAAGGTTCAGTTTAATTGTTTACCTGTGATATTCAGCATCATCTTTATCCTTATGCGCGCGGTGCACTTCTCGCGCGCGCCGTTCTCGCTCCTCACTGCTGCTGCGGCTCAGCGCGCGCGCCGCCGCCTCGCGCGCAAGGTGCGAGTCCACTGGCACCTCCTCAACTATAACAACCGAGAGAGCCGCTTTATATACACCCAGGTAACCTCCACACACGCATACATCATGACAGAACTGTTGCTACAACATGAGAAGGATTTTTTTAAATTTTATGCATTGACTTCAATGAAAACTTACTCAACAATCTGATGAATGTTTCATGCTGGATTAGTTCACAAAACCTTTTTAAAAACTCATAATAGATTTAATTATCAACTATATCTACATATTTTTCATTTAGCTTTGTATACCATAGTTATAAGACTCACAATAAACTTGGTTCTATAATTAGATTGAGGAATGTTTCCTATTGACTACACCCTGACATCAAGAGACCCATAATATATCCATGTCAGGTACAGGCATGTCAATAGTTTTAGTATCCTGTTTTAGTTAAAAATTGATTGTAGAAAAGGAATACAATAAGATGCCAGAGCATTGATGAGACAGCCTTATGTTGACTATTACAAAGAAGAAGCATTATTGAATTCATTTATTTTAATATCAAGTATTAAAAAATTGTTACAAAAGTATAATTTGTTATAAATTAGTGAATCAACGTCCCCTGGTCAAGATGTCTATTGACTTATGCTCGGTTTCTATAAACAAAACCCAATTGTTTTGCTTTCCAATGGTAGCATTTTTTATTGTGAAAACTGGTCGAATAAATAGATTTGTAAGCTAGAATATTACCTGTGATAGCTACTTCCATATGGGAGGGTCTACTATGCAAAGCTATGAGGTTTATGCTTCATTATTCCTAAAGTCTTAATTTTAACCAAAAACCGTCCATAAATTATAGGAATCTCCCATTAATATTGATGTAAAAATTACAGCTACATTGGCTATATGTTGTTGTATGATTTTCATATCAAGTAGCTTTATTTGGAAAGTAGCATCTCATCTTGATTTTTTTTTTATATCTTTCCTTATTTTCCTATTATATTTGGCTAGAAATATATATTTTATTTTATTTTATTACTTAATACTTATTGTTTTTTCCCTAATAAAGAAGACCATGGTTTTATTTAGTATTCCTCTTTTTCTCATTTTATTTTTCTGTAGTTATTATTAATTACACAACAACTTTTTAATCAGTATAATAAATATTTAGTTGTGTAGTTAAAATTTCTGTGCTGTAATTAATAATATAATGTCATGACAACAAAAATAAAAAATACCTATAAATAGCTGGTTATTCTAATCCAGTCAGCACTGGCTGTGGATCATTACGGAACAATGATGCAGGACATTTTGTATGAGTATACAGTGCTACACACACGTGACATCATATAAACGATTTAGTATGACAGACTCTGGCTTTTGCAATAAAAGCACTGGATGATAACAGACTTGCATTACAAAAGGCAATTCAATTAGAATATTTGCATACAATTTAGACTTTATTGTTAGATTTGCTAAGATGAGTGATAAAAAGTGAAAACATTGATCTCAATTTTAAGTAAATGATCCATGTAATTGATGTAGCATGTGGCTTTCTGTAGTTTCTGCCTCACCAGTGGTCTTTTAATGTGATTGTATTTTCATTTAAATGGTTTCTTCTACCTACAATCTGATTCCATGATGAATCACTTAAATTAGTAGAACAACGAGTATCTAACATAGAAATAAGTTGTAATGTTTGTAACGTTCACATAAGTCTGAGGCTTTGGCTCTTTTAGTTGATTGTCCAGTGGCACCACTCCACACAGCTCCGGACAATACCTACCTGATGTCAGCAGCGCAGGGACGCGGTGGAACTACTCGAATACCACCGAGTCTGAAATAACGAGCAAACAATGCATTGATATATAAAAACCCAAGATGCACAGTCTCGAACAAAATTAATACTCAAAACTGTCCCCAATGTCAATGAACAAACTGTCATGATATAAACATACTTGTTTGGAAATTCAACCTTACGCGCATGTTTTAAAGTTGTTTTTACAAAGCAATGTTTATAAAGCAATAAAATTTTATGACAGAAGTTTGCCGGTAGAACACGGCATGGATGGAGTCGAATATATTTTTATACTTTAATTTTTTTATGCATTTGCTTAGTATTTTAAGAGTTTTTAAAATGTATATAAATGTGTGTTCCAAATACATATTTATACTTTTATAATAATAGGTATTGTTGTTATCGAAACTAAATAACTAATTAGGTTAAAACTTATAATTATCATAATACTGTACCTACTTATACATGTTTAATGTTTTATCTTACGACAAAACATTAAACATGTTAAATAAAATAAATACTATTATTTATTTTATTTATGTGAATATTGAGAATGTGGATTATGAATGATTCTGTAATGGTCGTATTTATTACAAAATTATTCAAAGAAATAAAATAAAACTCATAAATGCAAATTTCAGTATTTATTCCTTTAACACAGTAGACAACACATTAATTTCCTTGAAATAAGTTTAGCTTATTGTAGAGTTGTCTTTTTGAATTAGATTTCAGCCTTACTGTTGTCTTTTTTGCGATATAATGTAAACGAACATCTATAAACTTTTCTACAATAGCTTTTATAAGAGAAATTTTGTGATTGAATAAAGCAGGTTGTTGAAGGGAATGTGTATCAATACTAGAAAATATATTTAAATTTAACGTATATTTTAAAACTAAGGAACACAAATAGGCCTTGGTTGTGTTTTTTTGACCATGTATGCGCTGTTCTCGTCGTATTATCTCCTCGGTTTTATTACATACAGTGTAAACATCTTCACTAGCGTAACACAGACCACCAAAATCTTTTAAATCGATAAGTTTGTGAAACCATAATTTATTACGAGCTAGTGTAGAATCGTTGCAGATGTCACATTTAATTTTTTTTAGTAGGTGTCTGACCACAAATCCTGCTATATAACCAACGATTTGATTAACGTATTCAAAACTGGAATTATTTAATGATTCTGATAAGATATCACAATTATTCTGATATGTCTCATAACTGCTATCTTCTTCTGGCAAATATTCGTTTTCTATATCAAAACGATATCCGACACTGGTGTTGTTAATGTTTGATACAGTTGCCCCACAATTCAAAATAGGCACATTTTCTAAGGGAACAGAATTGCCTGTAAATTTGGAACCGAGTTCCAGATGCATTAAAAGTTTTTTATACGCGGATTTAAATTGGCGGGAATTGGGATTATTATTGAACCCTCCTTGACTTCTAATGTTGCCGAAGAAAAGCAATTATTGTTCTATGAAGAGTTCCGTTATGTAGCTCTTATGTTCATCATCAGGTCATAATAATGTTTGTATAGGCACAACCAAAGACTATTCTTACAAAGACCATAAAAAGAATTACTCAGTTGGGCCCATAAAATAAGTAGGAAATCAATATACAAACATAAAAAATCTTCGAATTGATGACCTCTTCTCCTTTTGGAAGTCGGTTAAAAACTATACAAGAATATTAATTTAATTCTAGTCTAAATACAAAAAAGTACAAAAGTTAATATAAATAATTAAAAAAAATAAAAACATAATAAAAAAAATCGACTCCATTGAAAAGAACAGGGTCGATTTATATTGTACGACTAAATTCAAAGGAGGTTGTAATGCATTGTTCTTACGCTGAAAAAGCGGCCATTGAAATTTGCCGTATTATACTTGGACTGTTGAGTGAAATTTCAAGACAAATTAAATCAAAATCACCTATTGCTCCCTATATTGAGTCATAAAAACAACATAAACAAATCAACAAACTCTTTAACTTACCGAAAGTATGATATCCCATCCTTTTTTAACGTTCTTGACGTAATATTTTTACAATTATCGAAGCAACACTTCGGCATTTTTAACGTGCGTTCAATGACGCGAGTGACGTGATACTATTTGAAATGAGCGCACAATTTTCAATTGTGCGCTCTTTTATTGCGGACGGTTTTGAGACGCTGAATGTGTATCTTGGGTTTTTTAGTATATCAATGAAACAATGCCATTATTTTGTCAAATTGAAATACCGCCGACACCATTCATGATTTCCAAATTCATTTGCGAAAATATTATTAACAAAAACAGTCAATTTTCATGTCGCGCAAACAATGGTAGGTATTCATAAAAAAATGGAAATAATAATCGGTGTCTGGCGTATCTCATAAAAGAACATAAAAACTGTAACTAACCGTCTGGGGAACGGTCTCGCTTGCGATCCTTGTGTTTGCGATGTCTTTTACGTTCAGTACGCTCAGTACGTTCACGTTGAACTTCCTCGTTTTCCAAAGGCGATCGAGACCGACTCCTGTGCTTCTTCTTCTTTGAATCCTTCTTATGTTTCTTGGAACCCATCGCTTTGTTTATTTATGTGTCCCACGTTTTTATAATAATAATAATATTTCCTTCGTTTACGACAAACAATGATAGCACGTTGCGTTTTAGCTTTCAATCAAACTAAAGTCACATCGCCATCTTATTTTTCAATAAATCGTATGATATGTCAAAATAGCGTGCTGTCTTTTTGGTTGCTATTGCTATTTCATTAGCGTATAAAACTGGAACGCAATTTTTGTGAACGTTGCGTTCCCGTTTGTTAGAAGTTTACGTTTACGTTTAGTTACGGAACCGACTCACTGATCCGGATCATTGATCAGAGAAGCCTCGGCCCATGGTATTGTTTTATTATACCATGCCTCGGCCCTTTGGAATGGGTAATTTTGCCGGTGCTGGTTCTACTCTAGCACTCTGCGCGGCGGCGCGGCGGGCGGGAACACCCAAATACTCCGAAATATTTTATTCCGAATTTCCTTGTTCCGATTTTCAAAATTCCGAATTTCATAATACCTAAGAATTATTAAAAATCACGAAATTAATTTTACCGAAAGCCGTAAATGCGATTTGTTAGTTTTACGATTTTCATAAGTTCGAAGAATCAAATGCTCGAAGGGTTCTCGGTCCGAAAAACGACATTCCGATTTTCAATACTTCGAATAAACTAAAAGTCAAGATGTTGTGCTACAAAATTTAGTGACAAACGAATCGCTGCAAAACCGACTTCACGTAGTCTTGTCTGCCCTACCCTAGAGTGTAATTTAAGACCGCGTAGTCGCGGAGGGGTGGGGCGGCCCGCGAGCTGAGGAGCAGGTGCGCTCACCACCGCACCTTCAGCTTGCTGGCCGGCCTAGCCGGCCAGCCTCAGCCGCGGCGGTGGGCCTTCAAACCATCTGCGACGATAAGCTCGCGTGGGGCCGCCCAAACCCCGCAGCGCCGCGCCGGAGCCGTGACAGAAACAATGCTTGCTGCATGTTGCATGCCTGCTTGCTTGCTGCTTGCCTGCTTGCTTGCTGCTTGCCTGCTTGCATGCTGCATGCCTGGGATCCTGCCGTTTTACCGAAAAGATTTTGCCAAAATTTCACTACCCAAACAAATAGCAACCTTTTTTATTCCAATGCAATGTTTGGAATGATTTTAGTACGCACATTTTCATTTGGTCAAATTTTTACTTGGCAGAATATTACCAAGGATAATGTAATTTAGCCATTTGGTCTTTAATTAAATAATTTATTATAGCAAACAATCTTTAGACAATAACGTTTGGTCATTAGTTAAGGAACTAATTAGAGTAGGTTTTTTTTTTTTTTTTTTGTGGTTAGGTTAGGTTAGGTGAAAACTGTGACCTCCTACGCACGAGCCGAGCGAGCGTAGCGAGCGGTGCCGCGGCAGCGGCCGGCGAGTTCCAGAAACGACTAAATTATTTAAAAAAAAAATATGGAAAAAAAAACAGGCTACCCGAAACTAAACTAGTTAGACGAGATTAATAATTTAAAAAAATGCTACTACCTAAAAAAAATATACTACCAGAATAGTTAATATTAATATTATTATTCCTTTATTTCATTTTGATTACTTATTATTTACATTTTTAAATATTTTTATAAAAACCATACAAAATCATTTAAAAATATAAAAAATAGTGGCCCATCGGCATCAGGAACAGGGTCCAGGCTGCCGGTGGTCAGGGCTCTAGATAGAGGAACCTCCTCACGATGCGTGCCGTGTCTAGGAGTACTGCTTTCTGAATCAAGCCCTTGACCCAGCCACGCAATGAGAGCCTCCTGAGGTGTTGGTCGAGGCTCTCCGCTATTAGGCCATTAACTGTTACGATTATCGGTACAATGATTGCAGAGTCCACGTCCCACATGTCGACAACCTCGTGTGCTAAGTCGAGATACTTGTTTTTTTTTTATCTTTCTCAGCTTTCACGAGATTCTCGTCATGCGGGACAGCGATTTCAACAATCATTGCACGGCGCTCTCGTCGATCAATCACCACAATATCAGGCTTATTGGCTACAATAGTCCTGTCAGTGATGATAGATCGATCCCAATACAATGTGGCCTGACCATTCTCGAGAACTGGGTCGGGCACATACCTGTAGTATGGTACTTCTGACTCTCTTCTGACTGTTGTATTGCAAGGCAAGTTGCTGGTGGATAATCCTAGCCACTAGATTGTGTCTATGCAAGTACTCGCCGTTAGCAAGACGAGAACAACCGGAAACAATATGTCTGATTGATTCACCGGGACGGTGGCATGCCCGACAGATGTCAACCGTACCGTATCCTTGACAATGTATTTCCGATAATTATTCGTCATGATAACTTCATCCATAATCGCACAAACAAAACCTTCGGTTTCCCCGAAGAGGTCGCCGAAGCGCAGCCAGGATATAGATGCCAAAAAGTCTACATCAGGCCCATGGACGGCCCGGAAAAAGCGTCCGTGAAGCTCTTTGCCTTGCCATACTTCCTTACGATTGTTAGTATCAAGTACTGCAGGTTTGCGCCAGTTCTCTTTCGCCAAGGAGAGCGGGGTGAGGCCCTTGTCCACTGCGACCACATCTCGGTGCATCACCACGTCGGTTTGAAGGAAATATTCTCTGAGACTGTAAATCTCGCGGTTGTGGAGGGTTGTAAAGATTGTACACCTCCGTAATGCAAACTTTTCTCTTGGTTACCATAGTAAAGTGAAAAATATGAGTCTGGAACAATCCTTTAACATAATAAAAAATACGATTGTATTCAGTGAACTTTTAATAAATTCTATATCTTAACTTGATCTTAACATGGTAGCAGAGCGTGGTTCATAATGAATACATAATCGGAAAAATAAATACTTAAAATATACCTATAAATAAAAGTAAAGAAGATGTCGAACAGAATTGAAGCCTTAAATAAAGAAAACTATGACACATGGGCAATACAGGCCAAAGCCGTTCTGGTGAAAGGAAAGTTGTGGAAATATGCAGAGCAACAAATTGACTTGACGAAAGTAGCTGAGTCGGATATTGAAGGAAACTTGCTGGCTATCAGCAAGTTAATTCTTGTAATATCGCCGTCCGAACTCAAACAAATAAAAAGCTGCAAAACAGCTCATGAAATTTGGAAAAAGCTAAACGAAACTTACGCTAGCAAATGTCCTGCGAGGAAAGCAACGATACTGAAGCAACTTATTTTGGCAAAATATGATAAAGGAAACGACATCAGGGAACATCTAAACAACTTCATGGACGTTGTAAACAAACTGGAACAAATGAATGTCGCGATTCATGAAGATATATTAACTATTATGATGCTGTACAGTCTTTCCTCAGAATTTGAAAACTTTAGAGTTGCAATAGAATCCCGTGATAACCTTCCGAAACCGGATGAACTAAAAATAAAAATCATAGAGGAATTTCAAGCACGGAAAACCACTCAAGGAACCCAGCCGAGTACAAGCTCAAGCGAACAAGAATCGTTCTATGCAAAAACAAATTTTTACTGCAAAATATGCAACAAAAAGGGGCATATGACTAAGAACTGCTGGAAAAATTACAAGAATAAGAACAAAAATAATCCCAACAATAAAGGGAATAGAGATAACCAAAAGGAATTAAATAGCTTAGCATTAATAGCAAAAGATGAAGCATTCCAGAAACAATGGATTTTGGACAGTGGATGCACATCCCATACGTGCTATAGCAAAGAATATAATAGGAGAGACACCGTACAGGAAATGGGTCGGCCGTACACCATCTGTTAAACATCTACACATATTTGGATCAAAAGTGTTTACACTCAAAAAGCAGAAAAAACACAACAAATTCTCGCCAAAAGCAAGCGAGGGTGTGTTTGTTGGATATCCAAACTACAGTAAAGCTTACAGAATATATGTACCAAAGGAAAATACTGTCATTGTGCGTCGTGATGTAAAAGTGCTAGATGGAAAAATTTACTACAGGAATAACGGTGTCCAAGGCGGCTTAATCCTGCCTGAACTGGAACAATCTGAAACAGAAAAACTAAATGTTAATGAGAAAAATGGCACAGCGCAAGAAAAAAAAAATAACCACTAATGACTTATCTTTTCAGCCCTCTATTTTTCAGCAAAGTGAAGAAAATGATGATGATAGTGAAACCATGCACTCGTTCAGCGAATATGTAGATGACAGTAAAGTCACCATAGCTAAAACAGAAAGTCCACAAGACATATTCTCACTTCATGACATAGAGCAGAGTCAGAGTACAAGTGAGCAAACGGAGGCAAGCCAAAGTTGCCGTCCTAAAAGAAGGACACAACCTCCGATATGGTCAAAAGATTATGATATCGAAGGACCAGATGAATGCACTTATCTGTGTGAAAAAATAGCGGAAAATGATGTTCACAACGGTGAATGGCAGGAAGCCATAAAAGCTCACATAAAAAATGGTACATGGGAAATTCAGCGAAAGGAGGAGAATTCTAAAAATATTGTTGACTATAAAATGATTTTGAAAGAAAAAATTGGCCCAGATGAAAAGGTAACCAAAAAGGCACGATTGGTGGCTCGAGGTTTTACCCAAAGACCAGGTATCGATTATAATGAAACATATGCCCCTGTAGCAAAACCAAGTTCAATCAGAACATTATTGGCCCATGCAGTTGAACAGGACTTAAAACTACATCAGATGGATGTGACAACTGCATACTTAAACGGAGACCTAAATGAAAAAAATATAATGACGAAACCTGAATACTTAGAAGAGTATATCACAAAAATTATGCTGGATGAAAGTGAAAAAGAAAATTCAGAATTATTTGTAAAAGCCAGGAATATGCTGCAAGATATAAATAAAATAAAAGGCGAAAAAGTTTGCGTACTGAAAAAAGCCCTTTATGGCTTAAAGCAAGCTGGACTAATTGTATACTTTTGTAAATGTTTTTATTCAATAAATATTATTATTATTTATTTAGGTCGTCAATGGTTCTACAAACTAGACAGTGAGCTCAAGAAAATGAATTTCAGGGCGTCAATAGCTGATCCATGCATCTATACATTGGTGAACGGCACAGATAAGATGATAATTGCTGTCTATGTTGATGATCTTGTAATCGCGTACTCAAATGAAGGTTCATTGAATAAACTGAAGAAGCAGCTAAATCAAATATTTGAAATGAAAGACATTGGAAAACTAAACTTGGCCTTGAAATAAATCATGATGGAAACAAATTGAAAATAACTCAGAAAAAATATATTCAAAAGGCATTGAACAGTTATAATATGGAAAACTGCAAACCAATAAGTACACCAATTGAACCATACCTAAAATTGGAAAAATCAGAAACATGTGATGAAATTATTCCATATCAAAATCTAATTGGAACATTGATGTATCTGTCCGTAGCAAGCAGACCAGAAAACGATCGAAATAAACTACATTCAACAGCTTATCATCATGAAACTCTGGGAGGTTTGGAAAATACTCATAAGGTTCTAGGAGCTTATCTAAGAATTCAGTGTGACAATAACAAAACAGATTGGAGCAGTTGGCTTCCATTCTGGTGTTTTTCTTTTAACACTACAATACACTCTGAGACAAAATACACTCCATTTGAGTTAGTATTTGGGAAAAATTGTAATTTACCATCCAATATAGCACAAAATTCATATGTGGAACCTTTATAAAATCCAGATTCTTACCCTTTGGAGCTAAAATACAGACTTCAAAGAGCACATGCAGAAGCCAAAAATAATTTGTTAATCAGTAAGGAATTAAGAAAAAATATTTTGATAAAACTGAAAATCGAATAAAATATAAGAGTGGAGATTTAGTTCTAATTAAAAATCAAGTACGAAATAAGTTAGATAAAATCTTTTTAGAGGACCATACAGAGTCATTGAAGATGTATCACCAAATGTATTTTTTTTTTAAAATGACAAAGAACATGTAATTCATAAAAATAATACAAAACTATTTGTAACTTAACGTACTTTGATTAAGTTATGATGTTTTTTTTTTATATAATGTTATGTTTAAGAGTACTTATAGTTTTTAAGATGTTGTGTTGTAACCTTAAAAAAAAAAAAAAAGGGGGTGGTAGTGTGTAGTGTGCAGCTCGCTTAACCTTATATTTGTAACTGCACACACTTATTATTACATTATTACAAGAATCGTTGAGTTGAACAGTTCTCTTTATTTTACCTACATCCAATACAATAGGTATATTTATATATTTGTAATAACGTTCACGAAAACGGCTCTAACGATTTCGATGAAAGTTGCAATACTATTTACGGGGGCGAGAAATCGATATACTCGTAGATAGGTCTCCTATCTCGGAGAGCTCGTTTTCTCTATTTTCACCCGAGCAGAGCTCGACTCGACTAGGTAGGTTACTCTTTAAATTATGAAATAAAAGGTAAAGTAATACGTACTAAACGTGACCTAACTTGAATTATTTTTATTATAATTATTTAAAAAAGCTTTATAGGATCGTTGATCCACAATAACGGCTAGTACTGTGTCGTTTGCAGCGTATAAATTGAATGTGTCTTGACATCAGATTTGGAGACGGTGCTCGGTAAGGGTGACAGCACCGTAGATAAGGCCTGCGTCGGATGTCCTCGGGGCGCAGTCTCGAAGTGCGCCTTCTTGATCTTGGCCTGCTTCAGCCGCGTCTGTCGCACCAGCTCGGGTGTGCGCGGTCGCCGCACCGGCATCGTCGACGCCAATCGTAGGTGGGCGTACAGCGGGATCTACAGTATACACACATTGTGCCAGAAAGAGACATGATATTTACACCCACAGAACAGATAAAAGAGGTCCTCTCTATCTGTTCTGTGCTATCATTTATAGCACAGAACAGATAAAAGAAGTCCTCTCTTATCTGTTCTGTGCTATAAATGATAAATGATTTTATTTCTGTAAGTGGGTTTGGACAAAACACTTTTACACGTCAGTCAATGAAAAATAATGCTTACACCTAATCGTCTATTGATATTACATATAGTCAAATGTACTAAGTATAATGGTTCCTACACACTATGCCGGTGGCATGGCCGCCGGCTTTTGTCGCGTGGCACATGTTTTTGGGCCTTCATTTCCTTTGTGCGGCTTAGTGCAGCAGAGCCGGGCGCTCCGCGGCTTGCCCGGTGGCAGGGCCGGCGGCATATTGTGTAGGAGCTTTTATACTGACTGTGGACAGCGATTTCGAGAGCATGATGCGTTCCACCCGTTCCGGTCGTGTCGGCAAAATGAAGTGTTCTCCGAGCAGCGGGTCGCCGGGCGGGATGCCGAATGTTTTGTGCTCGAGCTCATCTTCGGTGATGTCGCGCAGTCTGTCCACCACCTTCTGCCCCGGCACGTAGTGCGACACGTCGCCCCCGCGCCACACCTGCACACAGCCACACATTCATAATTACGTGCTAACGAGAAATGGAAACGTTGAACCACCTTTAGGTCTATTTTTACTTGCATGGTGCTTCATGCATGAGACTTTTCAAATATCTGCCAATTTTGGATCCGAAAAGATGACAAATGTGTTTGCTACATGTGTGTCGAACAGCAAATCCATTTTCAATCTGCATAATCTTTTATTTCCACGAGGGTATCTACAGCAATTACGACAGTTTGTCACAAGATACCTATTACGTATACCTTGAAGGTAGTGAAGCTGGCGACTTTCTGAACGTCTGGTGGGAAGCGGGTGACGTCCAGGCTCCACGGCACGAAGCTGCCCAACGTCTGTAGGTACTCGCCCGAGAGACGCCACACGCGGGCGCTGTAGTCTGCACTTCCACTGCGCATAATCGATGATAATGTATGCATTCTTACCGCTTCGTGCAGACTAGCGCGACGCAACAGCGCGACGCGACGCCAGTTATTGTTATACCGTGAAGTTTTCTTAGAAATTGTTGTTTTGTTTGTCCGAGTCGCGTCACGCCGCCGCGCGCCGCCCACCGCTGCGCCGTCGCGTCGCACTAGTCGGCACGAGGCTTTAACATTACCTATTATTGATTTTTATACAATTTACACTCTGTATGTAATAACCAACTACTAATCCGAATACTTAATGTAAAAGCTCGAAAAATAATTCAATGCAAAACGCACCCTAACGGCAACCGTAGCTACCGTGCGTCGCTCGCTACGAAACTACGAACAAATGTTGCGACAGCTCCCTCTGCTACTTGATAGTCAAAATACTATGGTTTAGCCTTAGACTACCGATTTGTTTTCTGACTGACAATGTTGGCCGCCTCAATATGTTACCTCCAGCACAGAGGACAGCTCCCCCCCTGGATTTTGTTTATGCCTAAGTACCTACCTACTGTTGTCAATGAAAGTTACGTTAGAGTCCCGATAAGACTTATTTTGCAATTACAATATATTATGCATTAGTTTTTTTTTAATCGCGCTGCGCGGCCTTTTTAGGTTTTATTAGCAATGCCCATAGAGGAAAGTAATATATCGGGTAGAAATGCCTTATTTTACGGCTACAATTGAATGGTCATGCAGTACACTCAGACGCGTAAAAACATGGCTGTGATCAGCAATGGTCAAAGACAGGTTAAATGGTCTATGTTCTGTCAGTGTTATGTTGTATCAAAATTTGATTCTCGATCTTATCATACATATATGCATTTACAGAATTTTAATCAAGTTAGTTTTGGTAGCGAATCATATTTTAATCAAGGTACAATCTGACACTGAAACACAAATTGCAAAAAACGGAAGAGATTTTGAATTTCGAGGGCTACCTTTGCGGATCGGATCCACCTTATGAAATTTATGATTTGCCCCCACCCCCACCCCTGGGCCAAAAGCTGGGTACTCCCATGACCTTAGGTTAGAGCTGTGACCAACCGACCGCGGCAGTGGCAGCGGTTAGGGTTAGTTCATATTATTATAAAACTCTGATAAATGTATGTTAAAATTGTCCTTAAAATCATTTATTAGGGTCATTTTCACTCGGTGCCCGGTGGGCCTGACAGTGCCCCCCCACCCAAGCGCGACCATTAGTCGCGCGACAGACACGCGATCGTCACCCAGTCAGAATTTCATATAAAACTAAAACCTTTAATCTGACGTTTCGATTATCACGCACGAATGCGTGGCTGGCAAACAAATGAACCGCGCTGCTAATGTGATCTCTCCATGCCCATCATTCACAATCTTCTTCCTCGTAGAACTTACGTGAAGACAAGTTTGAGTTCGTCGATGTAGGCTATGGTTGTAACAGAGCGCATGTGTGCGCGGTAGCTGTTGAGTAGCAGCGGCAGCGGCTGGTCCCGCACGCTGCGCTTGGCGCGGCCCTCGATACGGTCGCGCCACAGGAACGGGAACATCAGGCGCAGTCGCGGCATGTTAACATGAACCTTGAACATATTATTATATGTATTTTGTTCATCGTGACGTTCGTAAGTCATCATCATAGAACTGTTCAAGTCAATATGGAACTGAAATTTTCTCATGTGTTACCCACATGAGACAATTACCTACAGTTCCAATTTTAAGGTATGGATAGTGCCATCCACGAAGCCGCGCTCCACTCCGCTCCAGCTCCACTCTGTACTTAAGTACAGCTTACAGTACAGTAATCGCGGAGTGGGGGGCGTCTTCGTGGATGGCATTATCTATACTTAACACTTAGAATAATAACGCATAGAAGCCGCGTCTAGAACAAAACACGAGCGATATCGTGTGTCCACTTTATTTTCTTTGTGTGCGTGAGCCGAATGTGTCTACGTTCCTCAAACGCACTCAAATATAGCTTTCAGTGATACCATTACCAGGCCGTTACCCACAAAAATATGGGAAAATGTTGCTGGATCAAATCAAGACAAGTATCCAGTTATAGATGGTAGACCAGTTTATGCTGATCTCGCATTGTATAGGATTTCCGTACAAATGTGAGGTCAGCTTATACTGGAAATGTATAGCTTGATGTGTAGCCGTGCGTACATCAAATACTATTTTTTTTTGCTAAACAAAAATACGAACAAAATTGAAAGCAATGTGGGTATTTTTTCCTCACAAATAGCAACTATAACTATATTACATTATAACTATATAAATATTGTGATAAGTTAGGTTATTAGAATTTTTGTATATTGACTGATTTACGTAAAAAATATGTATAAAATGTAAGTACTTATTTGTGAAATGAAATATGATTTTTTTTTTTTTGTTTTCCTGAAGTGCTATGACATCCCTTCACGCTAAAAACTGTCATTTTCAATTATTTTAAATTATTTACTCGCGAGCTGTGTTCGACGGAACGTGACCTTGAGTACTGACGGAGTGACGGCTCGCCGAGAAAAGTTAGCCACTATGGCTAAGTTTTAGTTGCCTCACTTTTTGCACTCGTACTAGGTTTCCATGCGTTATTATTCTAAGACTTAACATAATAACAAATAGGTACGAGAATGCAAGAGTGTTAACTTTTGGTGTATGTTATGCTAGACAAACCGTTGTATTTATAAGGTAGTTGCTCAGGAGCCACACTTTGATGTATCCCATAGTAGTGCCAGTGAAGAGGAACTCATTGTTGTCGTCGGTGTCGAAGGCTGACACGTAGTCACCAGCCGTGTGGATGGCGTGGAACGAGCCCTGGAAGCCACCCGCCGAGTGGTCCGACCAGCACTGCACTTGACCATTTTCGAGCGCGAGTAGAAAGGAAGCTACAACGTTGAAAAAGTCTTAGTTGTTTTTCCATAGTAATGGTCAAATCACGAAACTACAGTTTAAGTACATTTCTGTACGCTGAACCCGAGATCTCTAAGAACAAAGACAAAAGAGTCTACAATCAGCGTAGATGCAGGGTGCGCCGAAGGTACCTACGTTCAGATGTCACCTATCAAATAAAAAAAATTGGGGGTATAATAAGAGCCTCCCGCTCTTATTATACCCCCAATTTGATGTCTTGTCCCAATTATTTCTCCATACTACTAAAAACGTATTCAACTGTGCTTCATCTCGCCTACATCTCGCCAATTCTTGACGAAGGCAATAAAAGCATCTCCATAAATCTTCTCCTTAGTCTGCCGTAACCATTTAACGAAGCGAAGAAGGAGGTTACTTAACTATTTATTCATTGCTGACAAACTATTCATTTGCCGCCATTCGGGTTAGGTACATCTCTAACTCGAAGGTTGCCAACCATACTATTAAAAACAGTAATATACTGTTTTTCACTCTTAAATACTTAAATGTTTACAATTCAACAAAAATTTTGTAAGTGATGAATATATTACTTCTATATAAAAAAAAAAATGTGTGCTGGGATACATTAGTAGAAGTGAAACTTGAACGAACAAGTGGAAACACGAATGGCAACAGACAAGTGGAAAAACGAATCGCAACGGACAAGTGGCAAAACGAATCGCAACGGACAAGTGGCAAAACGAATCGCAACGGACAAGTGGCAAAACGAATCGCAACGGACAAGTGGCAAAACGAATCGCAACGGACAAGTGGCAAAACGAATCGCAACGGACAAGTGGCAAAACGAATCGCAACGGACAAGTGGCAAAACGAATCGCAACGGACAAGTGGCAAAACGAATCGCAACGGACAAGTGGCAAAACGAATCGCAACGGACAAGTGGCAAAACGAATCGCAACGGACAAGTGGCAAAACGAATCGCAACGGACAAGTGGCAAAACGAATCGCAACGGACAAGTGGCAAAACGAATCGCAACGGACAAGTGGCAAAACGAATCGCAACGGACAAGTGGCAAAACGAATCGCAACGGACAAGTGGCAAAACGAATCGCAACGGACAAGTGGCAAAACGAATCGCAACAAAAAGTTAAAATACTTGTCCAATTTTAAAATCTGCCCGTAAAACTTCACGCAGGTTCTTCGCAGGTTTACTGCAAATTATGATTTGGTTAGCTTAGGTACATTTTATTTATACAATTTTTTTAAATTTAGTAAATAAAAAAAATTAATTCAATCCGGAACCAAAAAAAACATCCTTTTTTTTTTTGGGTGGGAAATCATCAAATGTCTCCTCCCGCTCTGGGCGGTGCGAGAGGGAGTGTCAGACTTTTACTGACTAAAACCCACCCGTGTTCCTTCTGTTGCCTATGTGCTGGGGCCGCGATATCCCTTTCAGACAAACCCGCAACCCCAGCAAGCATTGGTCCTTCCGGACCCCGTAAAAAAAAAAACATCCTACGAAAACAACAGCTGAGCATACGCCACCGGGACTCTAACGGAGACATAATATTACATTATGTAGAGCACAGCGTGCGGGATAGGAGGGACAGCTGCTCAGCTGTCCCTCCTATCCCGATCTCCGCGCGGCTGCGCATTATTTCTATCTAGTACCACATAATCTGTGCTAGGCCAACGGGAGGGAGAAAGGAGGGCCCTTCGCCGCTGCCGCCTCTCACAACGCGATATATCGTCTACCCCCTCCACGCGGCCGTAACGCTTTTTCGTGACAGAAAAAATCCTAATACCCCCGTATATAAAGAAGTTTCACTTCAAAAATTGTTAGGCGCAGTTCGAGTCCGCGCTAAAATAGTCACAAATTTGTTTAACGATGTTATTTAATAAGAATCACAACGAATTACAAAAAAGAAATGTTTATTGCATTCCTTATGATGCAAGCTTTCATCAATTGTGATTTTTTTCAGTTCTGAGTGGATTTACGGCCGACATGTTTTTGACGGTCTGAAATATTAAACTTACTACCAGTACGGCAGTAAAAGCAGTGGCAAAAAGGGTGTATTTATACATAACTGGTGTAATGTGGGTAGTACACCTACAGCTAACCCTTCGGAGAAATAAAGGCGTGACGTTATGATATGTTGAAGTCGAACTCAACAGAGTAAGACTGAGCAATACTCGTAAGTTTAGTCGTCCACTGACATTGGGTTTGATATTTTTTTCTTATTATTGGATTACCTGGTATAAACAATTTTTGATAGCTGTTTAATATTGAGTTTTAGTACTAGTTAGCATTAGTACGCAAGTTAATTTTATTGCACTTTTAGAATGCTTTTTTGTTGTAAAATAAATCTTTTACTGGACTTAGGTTGAAGTATTTTACCGGTCGTGCCACAGCTAGAGCGCTTCGCAAATGTACGGAACAAGCCTACAGCTGTGCTGGCCGCTTGGCTCGTGAGTGGTATCAACAGGTTATAGCAGAGGGCTCGCTTCACTCGCCTGGTTCGTGACATTTCGGATTCGTTTGTTCGGCTCGACAGAGGGCACGCTTCGCTCGCTTGGCTAGTAAGTAGGCGCGTAGTGGTCGTTCTGCTTGATAATGGGCTCGTTTCGCTCGCCGGCTCATGAGACGGTTCGCACCGGTTGCTCGGCTTGAAAATGGGGTCGCTTCGCTTGCCGGCTCGTGAGCCGGTTCGCGCTAGTCACTCTGCTTGAGAATGGGCACGCTCTGCTTAAGAATAGGCTCGCTTCGCTCACCAACTCGTCATGTGGTTCGCACCGGTCGCTCTGCTTGAGAATGGGCTCGCTTCGTTCACCGGATCGTGAAGCGGTTCGCGCCCGTCACTCTGCTTGATAATTGGTTCGCTTCGCGCGCCGGGTCGTGAGGAGGCTCGCAGCGGTCGCTTTGTTTGTGAATGGGCTCGCTTCGCTTGCCGGTTCGTGAGAAGGTTCTCAGAGGTCACTTTGCCTGAGAATGGGCTCGCTTCATTCGTTTGGTTGATCGTTGGCTCGTTTGACATGTAGGTAGGTTGATATCGGTCGTTCTGATCGTAGGTAGGCTCGATCTTCCCGTGAATGAATCGAGTGTGTTGCACTAGTGGCCAGTGAACTGATTGCATAAAGTCTGTTAAGGTTCGGTCACTTTGCTTGGCGAGCGAACGGAGCTAGGATGCCGCGCTAGCGGCACATGATGGTCTTATGCCTGTTTTAATCTTCACCAAGTGACACTTAAATGAATCCCTAAATAAAAGTGCACTATTGAATTTTCAACTCTCACCGCTGAGTCTAGCGTTGAAAATTCGCTTCGCGAATGATTCATGGTTGATTCATGTGTCACTTAGTGAAGGTGAAAACGGGCATTAGTATCGAATAGGGAATGTAAAAGTTATAAATGGTCGGTTAGGGTTTCGTACTCACTTCTTATGTTAAAAGTTAGATTATGTTATCAAGCAGAACGACCATTGCGCGCCTACTTACTAGCCAAGCGACCGAAACGTGACCTCTGTCGAGCCGAACAAACGAATCCAGCAGTCTCACTAACCAGGCGAGCGTAGCGAGCCCTCTGTGAAAATCTCTTGATATCACTCACGTGCCAAGCGGCCAGCACAGTTGTAGGCTTGTTCTGTACATTTGCGAAATTCTCATGAAACGAGCGAGCGGAGCGAGCCATGCATGCGAAGTGACTCATCTCAGGATAGAAGCGAGCAAAGCGAGATTATTTTTGAGTAAAGCGGCCACTGCGACCCAGCTTTCGAGCGAAGTGAGCCTATTTACGAATCGAATGAGAAAACCAAGAGCGTGTGCGCGAAGCGAGCTATCTTATGAGTCGAAAGAGGGAAGCGCGCCCATTCATACAGAGAAATTGGCACTAGGGTACCGCTTTAAGAACAGCGTGTTCCACAACCTTCTCTGGGCGGTCTATATGTATGCATATTTTTTTTTTTTTTGGGGTTGTCGATTCTGACGCAGCTCTCGTTTTCACTCGTTATTGGATTTGGTGGTCTTGTTAAAGTTAGTCTTGTCTTGTCAAACTGAACGCAACATTCTGCAAATGTGTTTTTTTTTTACAATTCAGTGTAGATTTACGAATTATGAGATGACATCTTAAAACGGTTTCCGATACTTCTGTAGCTACGAGTAGCATTAGCTCGGCACTTGTGAGGCTCATTGAGCTCATTCCATTCCTAACGATACAAGCTTCGATTGTAATATTTTTCAGTTCTGAGCAGATTTACGGCCGTTAAGAGACATCTTAAATTTGCAACAGATTTTCTTACGGTTTCTGATATTGCCGTTGCTATTGTATTTGCTCGGCACTAATTTTTTTAGGCGTATTGCATTCCTTATAATGCAAGCTTTCTTCCATTGGGATTTTTTTCATTTCTGAGCATATTTACGGCCGATATGAGATGATATATGAAATTATTTTAATATTATCAACTTCGTATGCATTTTTAACCCTATTTTGCGAAATAATTTTGTTGTATCTCTTTAGGTCCTGGTAGTCCTTTGTACATTATTGGCAACAGATTCACCGTTCTAGCTGAACACGTTTTCGACAAATAGTGAAAAATAGAGGTCCGCGCGCATGCGCCTGCCCTCGCGATGTGACGTCATAGGTAAATTATATCCTGCCTAAAAATTGTTATAAATATGACCTACCTATCTTTTGTGTGCTCAACCATTACTCTAGCATTAAAAGTCTCGTAGTTATTAGCTATTGAAATGTTACATGTTTTTGCCGGTCAGAAATATTGAACTTATACCTACTATTAGTACTCCGAGCGAAAAGACGTTTTCACGTCAAAATTGTTCCTCGTCCATTTGGCGAGGCTTGGGAAACCTTCGAAATTGGTTGACAATTGATGAGTTGCACGAGTAGCACTAATTATTTGTGTATATTTATTTAAAACATTTAAAAAATACTGTCTATTCTGTTTATTTTCCCACTTTGACCATAGCATACTTTATTTCTTGTTCAAAAAGTTGGCAACTAGGAATATCTGAATCACAACATCGAAAGAAAAGAAGTGTAAGCGTCGGGTCACACCGGAATGGCAGCGGCCGGCAGCGACGCGGCGAGCACTGTCAGTGTGAAATAATTTTAAACTTTATCTACATACTTAAAAGACCAGTATCGCTTGAAAAGCTTGAAAAGGTCGCGAGGGCGCCCGTGGTGACGCGAGCGGCCGCGCGCCACGCGCATCTTGTCGGTGGTTAAGCCCGCGGCTGCCAGCGGCGACGCGAGGCCGCTCG
Source organism: Agrochola macilenta (assembly GCA_916701695.1). Classification (NCBI taxonomy): domain Eukaryota; kingdom Metazoa; phylum Arthropoda; class Insecta; order Lepidoptera; family Noctuidae; genus Agrochola; species Agrochola macilenta. Next base: position 24,292,439 of record OU753556.1, read on the forward strand.
CGGCACCGTGGGTGGCCGCGCGTATGTAATTTAGAAACTAAACTAGTCAAGAGGAGACTAGGCGCGTGGGATCTGGAGGTCGCGCGAGGCCACCAGCTGCGACGCCGGAGGCCGCTGGCAGTCGCTGGGGTCCGCTGGCAGCCGCTGCCGGCCGCTGCCATTCCGTTGTGACTCAGCCCTAAGGAATGTGGGGAGTTTTTTCCAGGGAGTGGGATAGTCCATGCTAGTAAAAAAAACCTGGAAGACAATTGACCAAATGAAACCTGGAAGACAATATCAAAGAAAACGAACTTAGTACTACAGTAGGTACTGCTACAGATAAAAGAAAGAAAGAAAAATATTATATTTGGAACACGCACAAGGAAATACAAACAGTTAACAAAAAACAACCTAATGCTACTGACCGACTTGCATATGCTGCGGCCGCGTGTGCAGGAAGATGCAGGCGTGCACGGAGAGGTGGCGCATGTTCTGTGCACGCACAGGCAAAGAGACAGCGGACACGCGTCGTGCCGTCGCCTTCTTGATGGCCGCTGACGGGTCTACGTTATCACGAGCAGTGCCCTTACTGAACAATACAAGATCTCAATATTAAGAAGAGCTGTCAGAGCTGTGTGTATAGGTAAGTCTTATTATATCTGCGTCAGTTTACAAATTCTTTAGGAAAATTGGTAATACTATTTTTCTTTATTAGATTTCCGCACGTTCGTATTTGTGAAAATGAACCAGTGAACTAATGGCACTCATTACTAGTAACCTTGTCCACGGTAATGCAGCAGTGTAAAGTCAGGGAAATATAGGTATTGTTGAGCAGCTTGACACTAAAACCTACTGTGACTTAGCTGTATTCAATCTATTACGACTGCTAAAGAATGGCAGTTGTGATTTAAATATGCGGACAACTTAAAGTCAGTAAACCAAGATCGTCAATTCACCAAAAATCTATTTCGCTGACCGTACAAATGATTGATCTACTACGCACCCGGGCTTGCGGATGGGGATTGCGAGCCGTTTTTTTCCTTTTTGTTCCGATTTGTCGGCAACCGTCGTCAGCTTGGTAACCTCTCGCCTGTTGAAGTGCATCTTGAGGCGCAGTGCTGGCTCAGTGCACGAGAACCGCCTGGATGTAGCTTACATTAGGTATTACGTGCATGCAATCATAAAACTTCGTCATACTTTTGTGAATTCATTTGTTTATAAAAACGCCTTTACTTCCTAGATATCACATGCCAGCTAATCTTTTCGCACAATACGGCTTTCGCATAAGAATCTTGACCGCATCCGTCTATTCGCGAGAATGGTAAAATGACCCGACTGACACCGACTTTCTGTACCTATGTGTTGAGTTGCTGACCTGTAAGGCTGACTGGTTTCCAGCTTCCACAGCACAAGTTCTGAGTTGTAGCTGGTGGTGGCCAGTGTGAGGGGAGGCCGCACGGCGGATGCCAGCACGTCGTCCGTGTGACGAGTCTCCCAGCTCTTTCCAGTCATTGCCATGCCGGTATCCTCGAACTCCACTACGTGGCGGTTCCAACCTATCGCTAGAATTCTAAACCATTGTGGTTGAGTTTCAGGAATTAAAAATAACTAAATCAAAGTAACAGTGCAGAAAAAATAAGTAGATTGATAGCGTTAATAAAATTAGTAATATTAATAAAATTAGAATTAATAATAATGAAATTATCTCGGATCCAAAATGTATTTCTAATGTATTTAATAATTATTTTATTGATAAGATTCAGCCCAGTATTAATTTGGGAGACAGTGTCACAAAACATATTTTGAACAGAAAGGATTCTATGTTCATGGCTCCAAGTTTGCCAAATGATGTATTAAAAATTACTTTAGCCCTTAACAATACGAATAGTGTAGGTTACGATGGCATTTGTACAAAAATACTCAAAGCAGTAGCCGAGGAAATTTGTTGCCCTTTAAGTTATATTATAAATTTGTGTATAGGCGAAGGTATTTTTCCAGATGCCCTTAAAAAATCTGTGATAAAGCCATTGTTCAAAAAACAAGATAGAGAGTTAATGGAATACTACAGGCCGATTTCATTGATACCAATATTCTCTAAAATTATTGAAAACTATATTTATAAACAACTCAATTCATATTTAGAAGCAAATAATATTCTTTGCAATGAACAAAAAGGATTTAGGAAAAACAAGACAATAAACATGGCTATTTACGACTTTTTACATACGGTTATGACAAATATGGATAAAAGAAATCCAGTGTGTGCCATATTTTGTGACATGACCCAGGCATTTGATTATGTGCAACATAATATTTTACTAAAAAAACTTGATGCTTACGGTGTAAGAGGAAATGTCCTTGAGCTTTTAAAATCATACTTACAGGATAGAAAACAAATAACGGAAATAAGCAGAATGAATATAAGCACCAAAAGAGAAGAAATCTTTATATCGGAGGAACGTAAAGTTATCTACGGAGTTCCACAAGGAAGTATACTAGGACCACCGCTTTTTACAATTTACATTAATGACTTTCCAATGGCAATCAAACACCCTATGACATTGTTCGCGGATGACAGTACAATAACAATACCGAGTAATCAAAGGATTTTTTATAAAGAGGACATAAATAATACATTAAAAGAAACTATACAATGGTTAGACAATAATAATTAAAAAATAAATTTAAATAAGACTGTAATTATGCATTTTAGCCAGCGCGCATTGACTCTTTCCAATTTTGACATAACATACAATGACATTAGAATTGACACAGTTAATACAACGAAGTTTCTAAGACTAACAATAGATCGCAATTTAAATTGGAAGGCGCATGTAGAGACCCTGACTAAAAGAATAAGCAGTAGTGCGTACGCCTTGTACATTTTGTCACGCACTGTTAATATAGACGCGTTACTAACTGCTTACTACAGTCTAACGGAATCTGTTCTCAGATACGGTGTTATTTTTTGGGGTAACTCAACTAACAAAGAAGTTGCATTTAAAGCACAAAAGAGATGCCTCAGGGCCATGTTTAAGTTAAAAACGACCGATAGTTGTAAGCCCTATTTCATACGTTATAACATTTTGACATTGGTATCTCTTTATATTCTGGAATCAGTAATGTTTGTTAGAAATAATAGTAATTTATTTTCGCGAATGGCAGATACATTTCCCAGAAACAGGCGTGATCGAAGTCAGCTCTGTCTGCATAGTAGTAGGACTGCACTTATGCGCAAGAGTGTTTTTTGCAAGGCTCCCATTATTTATAATAAGTTACCGAAAAGTTAGAGGGAGCTTAATAATGTACAATTAAAGAAACAACTAAAGTCATTTCTAACTGACAAAGCTTATTATAATATTAAGGAATTTCTGACAGAACCATTTATTTTGACATAGATTTTTAGGATTTTTTTTTTGTTTACTGTTGAAATTTATAATTTACTAATGTTTGCTAAATTCAAGGTGATTTAATGCTAATGACTTGACTACCTAAATTATTAACAATCATATTATTAATATTTGCACGCCATAACATGTGGCAAACATGTCTGAACCTGTATTTTTTTATGTTATCCTGCATGCACGTTTTTATTTCTGTATGTGTACACATGTTTGAGCAAATAAATATATCTTATCTTATCTTATCTTAACGTTTACGTAATGATTGGCAACAAAACATCTTGCGTTAAAAATTCCAAGTCCTAATGTCGAATAATAAATTGTTCAACGACACACACTTAGACCTTCGAGTGTTTGTCGAGAAGCAGAACTCATCAGCTCACCTGCCCTCTACCCAGAAGCAGCCGGTGACTTCGCACATGTGCTCGATGGACATCTGTCGTATGCACACACCGGTATTGAAGTTCCACACCTAGGCAACAGACAAAAAGTGACGCCATTCATTTAAAAAGATTTTATTTATCCCTATTACATAGAACATCAACCCTTAGGCAGGTATAGGGAGGAGGTGGGAGGTTTTGAAGTGAAAACTTAGTTATAACTTACAGATTCGCGTCACATACACATTATGCAGTAAGTTTCAGTTTGAAGGTCGCGAGTGCGTGCTCCTGAGAATTTTATTGAAAACTGAGTGTTTTTGTGTGTTGAGAAAATGTTTATAATATTATTGCTCGAATTACCAATAGATGTGAAAACCAGAAGACTAATGTTAATAATTTTCTTTTAAATTATTAACTTTATACATAAAATAAAACAGTTATTCCAAAATTAATTTTGTGTAGGTAGCAGTTTATTAAATAATAACGTAAACTATGTATTAAATACACATTTTGTAAAACAATCATCTTTATTTCAAATTAATGAAAGATAGATAATAATCTGGTAATCAAATTATAACCAAACCTTTGGATATTGCTAATGCTTTTAATGACTTTTTCGTAGACAAAATACATCCAAAAATAGATGCTAAATTTAAGCCAAAGGTATGTCATCCGTAACACAAAAATCTATGTTTATGGCACCTAGCACACCACACGACACATATAAAATAATAATGTCTTTAAAAAATACTAGCAGTGTAGGTATTGATGGAATCGCTTCAAAGATACTGAAGTCAGTGTCAGAAGAGATATGCGATCATTTAAGTCACTTAATTAACCTTAGTATTTGTACGGGTATATATCCAGAAGCTTTAAAAACATCAATAACTAATGCTTTATTTAAGAAAGACGATAAGGAGTTGATGGAATATTATAGACCCATTTCACTCATACCGGTTATTTCAAAGATATTTGAGAAATATTTCTACAAAGAATTGTATAACTACATTGAAAAAAAAAAATACTTTGTGAAGAACAAAAAGGATTTAGACAGCACAGAAATATTAATATGGCAATTTATGACTTTTTGTATACCATTATTAAAAATGTGGATAAACGATCCCCCATATGTGCCATATTTTGTGATATGACTCAGGCGTTTGATTATGTCCATTGCTAAATAAATTAGAAGTCTACGGCATTAGAGGTATCGTGCTCGAACTTATAAAATCGTACTTAAAAAACAGAACACAAATAACCGAAATTAGTCGCATTAATCTAGTTAGTAAACATGAAGAGATATCAAGATCATGAGAACGTAAATTGCATTCGGTGTACCACAGGGAACGGTTCTGGGCCCTTTTTTATTTATATTATATGTTAATGACATGCCCTTGTCCATTGAACAACCTTTAACTATGTTTGCTGACATGAAATTACCTTGATTTTATATTTTTATTTTCATTTTGTTAATTTGACATTTGATACCTAACAATTTTGTATGCCTTCTGGCGGGACATAGTATGGACCGACATTTATTTGTAAAACATCTGTATATTTTTTTTTTTACCCTATGTTCACAAAATTAATAAATGAATTGAATTTGAATTGAATTGAATAGAGAGACGTCACCAAACGTCAGCGCGACAGACGTCGTGACCTGGTGGCCAGTATACCACATGTATTTTTTTACTGTCCCGAAAAAAATAGGGTATCCTAATAGGTGAACGGAGTAGAAGCCTATGGCACAAATTTTTATTTTATTGTTTAATTAACTATAAGAAATATCGAAATTCAAATCATACGTACCCTACTAAATGCGCGGAATTTATCAATGAATTCGTAGCTTTCCTTAGCGGCCGATAGGTAGCCGCCGCACTTGCCGTCGGCCTACTCTTTGAAATCCTTTCGCAGGCGCACAAGCCGCTCGCGCATCCCCCGCCCGCCCGCGTGGTCAATGCTACTAAGCAAATATTCCCGGGTATGCCTTCTGTTCCACTTACACAACACACCATAATTATTATTCTCGAGACGGTAAAAAATTTCAGCCGGTATATCAGTCCTCCGCCGCCATTCCTGGTTGTCCCACGCCTGGGGCTGAAAGCAACTATTCCAGGTGTCTACGCCATACGACGCCACCATCTGTCTGCACTTCATAATGAAGCCTGCCTAGGCGACGCACTATCGTGCCGAACTCCCATCTTCGTCTCTGGTTGGAGTAGACTCTAGCCTGGACTCGATCACCTATGGAGTAAGCCCTGATGGGAGGCGGTGTGTTGTTTGAGTTGAACGCCTTCGGGGCAGATGAGTCTCTAAACATCACAAGCAATTTTGTTCTCACATCCCGACTGAACATCAATTCATAGGGGGTCTGTCCGTTCAGGTTTTGTGTGCGTCTGAGCCGGGTCATATGGACCAGGAGCTTATCCGTAAGATCACCCCTCTCCCCCTACATTGCACGTAGTGCTTTCTTAATTGTTTGAACGTAACGTTCAGCCTGACTGTTAGTGGCTGGGTGGTACGGGGCTGACGCCAAGTGTTGTGTGAATTTTCTGCCGTAACAGTAGTGAAATAATTTTTTAATGCCCCAGTTGATCGCCGTAGCTTCTTTGTCAATTTGACTATATTTCCTTTCACTAAATGAAAGTGATCTAGAGGCGAATGTGATTGGTATATCAGAGCCATCAGGTAGTTTGTGAGAGAGAACAGCTCTTAAGCCCGTTGGTGAAGCGTCAGTAGCTAGTATCAGTGGTTTTCCTAGTTCAAAGAGAAAAAGAATTCTTTCGCTCAAAATCTCCTACATAATGTTATTAAAACTGTCTTCGCATTTAGAAGTCCAGTGAAAATCTTTCTCTTTCTTTAGTAACTCATTTAGTGAGTTTGTTAAAGAGGCAAGGTTCGGTATAAATTTGTTATAGTGTTTGCCATACCAAGGAACTTTTGTAGTTCGTTTATATTAGTTGGTCTTACAGTGTTCACGATGGCCTTTACTTTGTCTTTGTTAAGTAAACCATCTTTATCGATTGTGTGTCCGAGGTAGTAAATGTTAAAAAAAAAAAAAAAACTCTGTTAACGTGGACTTAACAAGACTTGTTTTAGACGTGTTAAGAGTTGGTTCTCTGATCCTCCTTGAATTATAATGTCCTCAAAAAAACATTTTATTCCGTCTAGTCCCTGAAGTAATTGGTCCATAAATTTCTGCCAAAGGCTTGGTGCTACTTTGACTCCAAACATTAAGCGATTGACTTTGTAAGTACCCTTGTGCGTACTTAATGTTTGTAAGACAGCGCTTTCTTCGTCCATAACCAAATTTAGATAGGCTTGGGTAATGTCTAAAGTGCAGAAGTATTTGCCTCGGTTCATTTCTGCAAATATATCCTCTAATATGGGAATTGGGTAATGTTCGTCCCTTATGACTTTGTTAAGGGTGACCTTGTAGTCTGCACATAGTCGAATGCTCCCATTTGATTTCACAATCGGTACGATTGGCGTGCCCCAATCCGAATGGTCTACTTTGGTGATCACCCCTTCTGCACATAGTCGTTCAATTCCTTTATCGACATTTTCCTTTAATGCGTACGGTATTCATCGCGGTTTTATAAAATCGGTCGTGTAATTTCCTTAAGATTTAAGTGAGCTTCATAGTTACTAACAAAATGGATCATGTTGTCTGAAATATAAATAAATAATAATAATAATAGTTGGGTATTTTTCCCAAGTCTGATCTAAAAATAGTTGTTGCAAATTCTTCTAATAATTTATCAAGTTTGTCGGATTGTTTAGAAGTTTGTAAAACTCTTATGTCTGCAATTTTCACATTCAGTTCTTTCATCCAGCTTCTTCCAAATATTGGGTCAACGTTTTGATTGATTATGTATAATTTCCCGTTGAAGGTCTGGTCTTTATAAGTGCCTTTTACGTATGTCACTCTTGCAGGCTTGACCATTTCTCCAGTGTAGGTTCTCAATTTCACTTCTGCTTTGAACATTTTGTTTGTTAATTTTAGGCTTTTGTATTGTTTGAGTGACATTGAGGACAAGAATAGAATAGAATAGAATAGATTTTATTTTGCAAATATGGGTAGTACATAATAAGTTCTTAAGATTACATTTAGCTCAGCCACATTTTACCAATCGGCATGCAAACATTTGAAATTATTTATATCACTATTATTACACTTATTTAGATCAATTTATAAATTACTATTATAACATTTTAAATCATCAACTTAATTAAAATTATATGTTTGTTTTAAACGGAAAATATAAATTAGTATCATTAGATTATGTATCATGTCATTACTATTACAAATATCATACCAATATCATTACATCATTTAAAAATGTCAGAAATCAAAATGTCAAAGACCAAAATGTCAAAAATCTAAAATGTCATACTTACATCAAAACTTCAAAAATCAAGATGTCACTAATTAACAAATATTTTTCTCTGATAGGAACTCAGTTACACTGTAGTATGTTTTATCTACCAAAAAGTTCCGTAATCTACTCTTAAATTGTGCTGTATTTAAAGCTTTCCAACTACTCGGTAATTTATTGAAAATAATTGGGGCCATGCAAGAAACGCTCTTACGCATTAAAGTGGTTCAAGGTCACTCCTGTGTCGAATTCATATTATTGTGATCATATATTTTTCAGATATCTCACTTTTAATTAGGTTGATATCTCCCATGCTTTCGTTAGTCGTGTTACTTGTATTGTCGTCTACTTGATTAGTATTTAAGTTCGGCTATAAACAGACTCGTGCCAGATGTCCAGTCTTCTTGCATTTCAGGCAGGTAGATTTGATGGCGCCACACTCATTAAATCGATGGTCGTCTTTGCAGCACCGGAAGCATTTTCCCTATAAATCTCTTATCGTTATCGGAGATCAAGACGATGGAGAAGTTGACAGTCAGCTCGGTGGTGAGTATGAAGGTCGTGGATACTTAGGTATTTTTATCGAGCTCGTAATTCTGTTTACTGTGTCCGAATGTTTGTGCATGTCTGCAGATATTCTTAGGTTCTCCGATTTTCCCATTTCTAGGGATGTGGCCATATGTACCAGTTTCGTCAAAGGTAGTGTCTCCCTTTCTTGAAGAATTTTTACTCGTATATCAATCCCCGAATAAATTGTAGGGCTAGAAAGCTTTCTAATGTATGTTTTTGACAATTTTGACATTTCAATTCGCAGTTTAAGGATCTTGTTTTAATTCAGATGTGGCATAAATGTTGCCACTGTTTCCTCTTCGCGTTGTTTGCGCGTAATAAAATTGTGTTGTAAAGCCCATATGCTAGGTTTAGGGTCAACGTATTCGTCTAGTATCTGTGTGAGCTCCTTAAACCTCATGATAAATGGATCATCTGGGGAGCACAAATCGTGTAATTTTTCATGTAATTCTGGTGATAGGGCAGCAAGTAAGATGTAAACTTTCATTTTAGCGTCTTCAATCTTGTTAAGTAAGAAAAATACAGTTAGTCTTTTAGTAAAGTTTGCAAGTCTCTTTTTCTTGAAAAGTCTGGAAATAAATTTTTCGGCCTCGTTCTTGTTGCGTATTTGCACTTACCTGTGATGTTGATGTATGTAGCAGTAAAACGCGTCGATTTTCTCTATTTTGATATATTTGAAGTTTTGTCTTTATTAGAAATCGTACCTGGTTTCTATCTCTTGGTCTAGTTGTTCGTCTGGAGTTTCTAATTCTATGTTATGCTATATTTCTTGCAATTTTTGTAATGTTTCTTGAATTGATTGAAGTCTTGACTCCGTTTCTTCAAATGGTAGCGTTAAATTTCTTGGCTGTTCACGTAGTTTTCTAGTTTTGTGATTATACCACGCAATGAGGCGCGGGTTTTCTTCAATTTTTTTATATCATTAGTCGCCACATCACATTCTCGTCGCTAATTTATTAAATAGATACACACATCACATTTTGTAAAACAATAATCTTTATTTCAAATTACAGACTATTTCAAATTAATTAAAGATGGAGAGACGTCACCAAATGTCAGCGCGACAGACGTCGTGACCTGGTGGCCAATGGCCAGTATATATCACTATGCAATACTGCTGTCAAACCTTAAGCTCGCCGCTCCTGGCGCCGGTGAGCAGCCGCAGGTAGCCGGGGTCGAAGCACGCGGCGGTGATCTCCACCGGGATCACCTCCCCGTGCAGCACGCGCACGTGCGCCTCCCGGATCAGAACATTGCGTTTACCTGCACAGGCACACTCATTTGTGTTGAACACTACGATTTCAGAAGAACGGAAAGCATTCCGTTCTTCTGCAGAATCGAAATAAAAATAAAATATCCATCCAAAAGGTAGAGCACTTAATGATCAGATGAACTTCCATATTTCAAAGACTTGCCAGTAACTGGATCCCAGTTGATGATAAAGCTGTCCATGCCGCATGTAACGACCACCTTGAACAGTGGATTGAAGAGGACCTTGCACACACTTCGCGAGTGTGTGAAGCCGTCAGTGTGGAGCGAGTTTAGCTGCTCGTCCAGCATCACGATGGCTATCTTGACGCTTGCGAGGATGAACTGGCGCGTGGCTTGGTTGTAAACGGCAGAAATTAGCGATCGCTCGCTTTGCTCGCCAAGTTCTGCCGGGATATCGATGTAGGACTACCGAAGTTCATGAAAGAGATTATGGTGGAGTTATACGTGAAAAAGTCAAAGGTAGGAAAAATTACATGCAAGAAAATTGTTTTGTGTAATAAAGGAATTATGATCATGTCTACATAATGATCGTCCGGACAGACGCAGCAAGTATCGCCTCGCTGGCTGCTAGGTTGTATGAACATTGCCCGACTTACGTCAAGATTATAATAAAATAATTGTAAGTAATGTAAAAGTCCCTCTTACTTGAATGCATACTTGACTTTGCACATCCCACACTTTGATAGTTCTATCTCTAGAGAACGAGTAGATGGTCTGTCCGTTATTCTGTAGCACGATGCAGGTGATACCGGTATGGTGCCCGATGAAGGTCACGTTGGCCTTGGTTGGCACAAACGGGTTCCACACTCGGACCACGCAGTCGGGTCCCCCCGTGACCAATACGTGCGACTCCTCATTGAACTCAAAGCATTGTATACCCTGAAAAATGTGTTGATAAGTAACAGCATAATCAGCCTATTTATAATGTTCCCACTGCTGAAAATGGGCTGTAATCCACCACAGTCCAGCGATAAGTAACAACCTGACGTAAGAATTGAATGACAAGAATGAAAAAGGCCAATATTGAAGAGACAGTGTGCACAAAACCTCACTTTTTCAACTCGGAACATGTTACGTGAATGTGTCTCGGAGCCGCGTATGTCGCACATGAGCAGAGAGTCGAGGCAGGTGGCGCAGGACACCACGCAGTGCAGCGACTCGTAGTACGACACCTGCCGCACCCACTCCCTGTGGATGCGAAGCAGCTCTACCAAGTGCATCTCTGGAAGCATGTGTGGCTGGAAACAGAATAAGTGTATAATAAAAAAACAGAGTATAATACAATATAGAAGCAATGATTTTGTAAATATCCGTTCCAAGACCTGCGCTCTGAAACGTGATTAAGAAGACGTAAAAAAGAAAGCTTCATCGTGATGAAGTGGAATAAAATTTGAAAACAGAAAATATTGTAATAATCATGATCACCCGTCTCTGTAAATCTACATGCCGTAGCGTTCTCAAAGCACGACCAGCCTCGTTGTGGAAGGGCCCGCGCAGCACCGGAGAGAACAGCAGCACCCGCACGTTCCCCCCCACGTCGCCACAGATCAGCTTGCACTTTTCCTCAATATCCATGCTGAAGTGATAGTGCATCTTACAGATCTGGGAAATCAGGAGTAGAATTGCACACACGAATAGCAAAAACAATAACTTAATGGTGACGGCTTGCCTGGTATTGCATTATTTATTTATTTATTATCTAGTTATTGTATAATTTGAACTTTCTGGCAAAGCCCAATGACTAGGTATATTAGATTTAGTTTAACTAAAACAATCCACGTAATCTCTTGCCATGTACTCCCAGCTGGTGATGACGATCTTCAAGGTGAAGGTCTTGGCAGTACAATCGTAGAAGCGCAAATCCCGCTCTGTGGAGCTGGTGACGATGATGTTTACGTCCGGCATGCACACCATGTCCGTCACCCACGTGGTGCGGACCTTGAGGTGGGCTGTGAAAGGGTTATCAAGTCACAATATGCGATAGGACGCATATCGCAATTTGGACTGTCTCTAGAAATTGCTACTAACGGCTGGAGGAGTAAGCAGTCCTCAACAGCTTCATGTCGAGCGACCACCAGTTGATCATGCCGTCGCGGCTCGCTGTTATGTATGTGCCTTGCATTAGGTCGGTGCTACGATCCTGTGTCAGATGATTAGTAAGTAGGTCACATTATTATTAAATAACCTTCTCTCGATCCAACCATTCCACTTGCTAGTGGCGGTGTTGTACAAAAACTACTCTCCATCAGGTTTCCCGTCTTGAGTGCCCGCTGTTCTATTCCCGCCGACCAGGCAACTTATACCATCTGGAATATAGAGAACATGTCGAACGGCAAGCCCGCGGGCTGGACCTAAATCTAAATGTGTAACTACGTTGGGGCTTAGGTGCCGTCGAGATAGACCTCTACTTATGTATAATGAACTTATTATTAATCGTAGAACAGTTTTGAAATCATGATGAGATAAAAACAAGCTTCTGATCGCTCAGACAGGATGTTCTAAACATTTAAATGTTCGCATTATTTGAAAAGTTAAGAACCTTTTCGACATCTGGACAAAAGCATATCCTAGATATAGAATGCCTGTGTCCCGAACTCATCATGACTGGCAGGCCCAGGATAGGCAGCTGCAGCGACTCCCGCTGGTTCTCTGCGTCGTTGCTGAAGTAGCCCAGGATCAGGTGGGACACCAGCTCCTCCCAGTCGATCTTGCCCGTGCGGCTTGTATTCATCTAATGATCGTAACATGTTCTTGTTTTAGTTTACTCGTTTTTGTAACTTGACTAATAATAACTCCATACATATTGGAAATGAACCCTCCGGGAGGGTTGCCGGCATTACGTTTGCGCTAAAGTTAACCATCGCGGACGGTCAACGGCATTAGCTTTAAAACCGTGTTATAAAACACTAGACGAAGTAAAATTGTGTTTTCTTGTGTATAACCGTGAACAATCAATCTGCCTAGCCTTTTCCCAACTATATTGGTGTCGGCTTCCAGTCTAACCGGATGAAGCTGAATACCAGTATTTTACATGGAGCGACTGCCTATCTGACCTCCACAACCCAGTAACAGGGTAATACGATACTCCAAGGTAAGACTGGTTGTCAGACTTTGAGGCTTCTGACGACCCTTAACGACTGTCAAAGATCCACAAATGACAGCCGGTACCAACGGCTTAACGTGCTTTCCGAAGCACGGAGGAGTCTCGGTATGTAAAGATGGTCACCCATCCACGGACCATCCCCGGCAAGCGTAGCTTAACCCGATCGATCGACCCGTGCGACTGTTATTACTTAGCCACGAGCTCCTCTTAATTATAACCGTGAACAAAAAATGAAAAAAGCAATGTTTGGATTTTAAAACCAACTCATATAGGTACTAATAAATCTTGTTAAAATATACATCAGACTTTATTTTCACCATTTATAATGCTGTATTCGCTAAGAAAAACCTACATTTAAAATGAGCGCTTCGCGAGGGCTCCCGGCATCCCATATGCGACTAGGTGCACCCTCCAGGAGGGTTCCTGGCATTGGACGTGTTAAGCTACCACAATGCTGGTGGGTGTTTTTTTGTGGATAAATGTGGGTGTACTATAAGGTACACTTCTGTCTAACCCTTCGGGGAAACCGGTGTGTTGTTAAAATACGTTATTTTGTTTAGTCAGCACCTATTTGTGTATACAGCGTGGTGCTTTATTGGTAACATTAATTTAACACAGGTATACGGATTAGCGTTTTTTTATGAAGATATTTTTATTGATTTATTTACAATTTTCTAAAATAGCATCTTGGAGCAACCTGTACTTAGCAACTGTAGCGCAGAGGTAATTTACCGGGGTCACGGATCATAACATCGCATCAATGAAAATAAATCAAATAACGTGCAAAGAGAATAGAGAAGGCGAATTGAAGGAAAGGGAGAGCCCTATGTCGACGAGCGCTTGAACATTGAAATGTTCAATTAGCGAATATTTTTTTCTTATTATATTTTTAATTACTGGCCACTAGCCTTACCCGTGTTTTAAATTAATGTCGCCATTGTAGCGGCACGTTCACAACACACTTTCAATCACAATCTGAATGATTTTGAAGGATATTCCTAATCCATTGCTTCATGTTCAAAAAAATTGTTTGCTTAACAACGTAAATAAATAACGCAATAAACGTTGTTGAACTGTCAAAATAAAGCCATTGCTACTGTAGTGTGTTACGCAATTACCCCACAGCAGACTGACTTACAATATCAGTACTCTAATTACGTAATACAAGATCAATCAGAATCTGAATAGTTTTGAAACAGAATGCTAATCCATTGCTTCATAAGTTCGAAAAAAAAAGGTTCTCACCAATGTAAATAATGCAATGAATGTTGTTGAACTGTCAAAATGAAACTGATTAGTCGTAATCGTTTACAAAAATGTGTTGCGTAATTAGATAGCGGATCCGTATTCAGCCATTTCTAACGACTGATAAAGAATGGAAGTTGTGATTTCATTTTAGTATTTCTTAGTCAATTTGCTTATCCATCGAATTCCCTGAACTTTATCAGAACAGCTATAAAATATATTTTTCATCGACGACGTTGAGCTTGGGGTTTAAAATTTTTATTACCTTTAAAATACCCGCAATCGCAGTAGACCGGGAAAAGTGGAAAGAGGGAAGGGAAGCCTTTGCCCTGCAGTGGGACAACACAGGCTTATAATAATAATTACCTTTAAAAACATTATTTTAAATTCATCATCATCGTACTCCACATTCAACAAGGTCTTCAGTAAGTCCCTGAACTCGTTCGGCAACATTTTGTTATTGGCTGCTTGCTGGAAGGCTTCCTTCATCTTCAGCATGTCCTCAATGCTGCAGCGGCCGTGCAAGGCCTCGTTGCGCCATCCTACTGCCTTACTCAACGCAGTAGCGCTTCCTTCCGACTTCGAACATAAAGATAACACAGACCTCATTTCTCTTTCACTTGCCATGTCTCTTTATAAAATAAATTAATATTAAATGACACAGAATTATTATCAAAGTATAACATAAATTACTATAGACCTTGAATAAGATTATTGCAAGACAATAGTAGTGTCAAAGTTAATCTCGTTGGTAATGATTTGGCGTTATAGTAATACATTTCGAGAATGATTCCCTTTGCGGAGTGGGTTCAAGTTCAAGTTATTTATTTCATAACAAAAATACATTTGCGTCGAAACATTTGCGCAGTAGGTGCCTACACAAAAAGAAGCAACACAAACAATTATAATAGAAGGGACCTCGTCCCTCACCTAAAAATACTAACTTTCCAAACAATAATATTCTTATTGATACAGAACAAAGTCCCTAGCAAAATGCTACAAAAATACATTTAATGTCAAATTATTAACATTAACATCATCACATGCATGTATAACAAAGTCAAAAAGCAATGGGTACACATTATCTATAATTTAAGTTTAATTCCATACTATTTTTAAGATTTTTGGCATTACAAAATTCGTCAATGCTGTAATAGGCTTTATTTATTTACAAAGCCCTGAGTTTATTTTTAAACATGTTCACATTCTGAATATTCTTTAATTCAACTGGTAATTTGATAAACAGATTGAACTCAGAGTAAAGTTATTACTCTGAGAGATTGACAGACTGCACGCGTGACGCAAACTCGTTTAGGTTTTTGTTTAAATGAGTAAGGAGAACCAAAATATATACAAAAGACATGGTACCGTTAACAATCTAAGTTTAATACTTCTTACATGATTCTGTCTGAATTAAACGAAGCATGGTTCTTAAAGCTCGCTTTTGTATAGTAAAGGCTGCTTTAATATTATATTTATAGCTGTTTCCCCAAAATTCAATGCTATATCTAAGTTTAGATTCAACTAAAGCAAAATAGACGGTACGAAGTTGGGCAATAGACAAAATATCCCTCAGAGATCTGATAGTATAACAAGCACTACTTATTGTATTCGAAATTGAATCTGGTTCTGGCTTCCAATTAAGCAAAGAATCAATTTGTACCCCCAAAAATTTTAAACTTTCCACTATATCAATTTTCCTGCCTAAAGATTCTACGCTTACCAAAGCTTTGTTCCTAACTGTAGATCTATAAATCATACATTTTGTCTTAAGAACTTACATTTAATTTAAGATTTGGGGATTGGTGGGTAGGACTCGGCGTCACAATGGATAAAAATTAACTGATCTGAGTAGATCCAATAATGAAGTCATAGAATCAGTACGTCAATTCAACCTCCATATTTTGATTTTTGACGTAGGCATAAATTCGTTAAAATTCAGCTCTTTTGAAGATAAAAATTAAACTTTGTTAATGCTGCATTTCCACTGAAGCGGAGACGACCGGACAATGCAAGCATAGAGCAATTAAATCTTTGAATTTAGTTTCCGGTTGCAGTAGAACATTGTTAGTGCAGAGGAGGGCAGTTAAACTGTTGGGGGCTGTGTGTATAGTGGCAGCCTAAATAAAAGACTCAAAATCACTGAATGCATTTATTCCGTCATTGCACATTCGCACATGTACATGAGTCTACAAAAAACAAACCTTAATGCTTGCTGAATAAATTATAAATAAAAACATAGTACAATAGCAGTGAATAATGTCCGGTCATTATCAATAATAACAGTGGGTACATCTCTCTTCATGAGGTGCTCGGCTCGTGCTGGCCCGGCGAGAAGTCGGGCTGCATGTCCTCGGGAGGCAGCGTCAGCTGGCGGTCCGAGTCCACCCTCTTCTTGGGCAGGGCGCGCTTTAGCCGCGTCTGACGCACAAGATCGGGCGTGGGCGGCCGCCGCACCGGCACCGTCGACGCCATCCGCAGGTGGGTGTACAGCGGGATCTGCAACACGCGCGACACTCAATATTTTCGGTCGCCCTTCGTCAAGAGTAGAATTTCGGTGATCATCATATTATATTGCGATATTGTATAAGAGCTGTGTTATATTTTTGCCTACAGCTATTGAACTCTCATAAAATCAAATTCCGCTTTAATGGAATCGCTACATGAAACGTTATTGAGTAACGATATGAGAATAAAGGCTGACTCACTGTGGCCATCGAGTCGTCGAGCAGGATGGGCTCCTGTCGCTCGGGCCGCGCCGGCAGAGAGAAGTACCGCCCGAGCAGCGGCTCATCGGGCGGCTCTCCGAAGGTCTTGCTCTGGAGCTCTTTCTCGGTGATGTCGCGAAGCTTGTCCACGACCTTCTGCCCCGGCACGTAGCGTGACACTTCGCCACCGCGCCACACCTGCACACATTCAACAGTCTGTTAACAATCGTCAGCTTGTCATCCAACTATGATTATGAGCGGTACTCAAACTCAAACTCAAAGCATTTATTTCAATTAAACCATTTACAGGCACTTTTGAATTGTCAAGGAATCGGTCAGTCAGAAATATGAAGCTAGTTGCCCATTCCAAAGCGTAGTAGGTACCTATGGAGAAGAATGGACAATAAACTCCACAGACACTCTTTCAAATAAATTGTTACAAAATATTAGTTATATTTTTCATGTTGAAATTAAACATGTGAGAACAATGTAGAAAGACGTGCACGTTAGAAGCGTCCGTAATAAAAAGATAAAACAAAAAACAATCCAAAAATTTAAATCAGCCAAAGCAGCTAAGACCAGTCAACGCACGTCAGCCAACTGAAAGCGCGCCTTCAGTTGGGTCTGGTCAACTCTTAGTTCACGAACATGACGCATGGATTAGCACCATTCAGCTCGACCATTTTGAAGGGAGCGAAATGATCCATGATTCAACACACACGCCACCATCAGCGAGACATCTGAGTGAGCATGACATAGTCGCAGCCGCCAGGGAACATTCAAGTCAATAAAATACGTATTAACCAGTAAATGTTAGCTCTTTAGTACATACTACTCACATCTGTACTCTGAAATTATATAATACAAAGGAAATTGATTTTATACAATGCAAATATGTTCTTAAAATCTTCAGCAGCTCCAAAAGTATTTTCAAATGTTAATCAAATAGTTGTGGTTTTGGAGCAGGACCAGCGTTGAGCCAAGCATTTTTATCAGCGATGTAATCCCCCAACTTATAATATGCGGCGCCTGCATAGTGTGCGTTTTATACAATATTTGAATTTCGTCTCATTCAGTTGAAGTATGTGGGGAGGAATTTTATTGTAACATTTTAAACAGTATCCCATGAAAGATGAGTCCACTTTAGCCAGTCTGAAACCTGGTTGAACTAATAGGTCCCTATTTCTTGTACTATAATTATGTCTATCACCTCTTTGCCTAAAAAGATGTACATTTTTTCTTACGTACATGATGTTTTCATAGATAATATTGACAAGGTACCGTCATGATGTTAATATCCTTAAACAGTTCCCGTAGAGAGTCACGCCTGCGGAGACAATATATGGCTCTGATCGCTCTTTTCTGCAGAATAAAAATATACTCGATGTCTGCAGCCCGTCCCCACAGTAAAATACCGTAAGACTTTATACTATGAAAGTAACTAAAATAGACCAGCCTCGCGGTATCTACATCAGTAAATTGACGGATTTTTCTGCCACCATATGCTGCTGAACTTAGCCGTCCTGCAAGAGATATTAAATGAGGACCCCATTGTAACTTTGAGTCGAGCGTGATCCCTAGGAAAACAGTTTTATCGACGAATTCTAGTTTCTCTTGATTCAATATTATCTCACAATCACTACTTTTGTCATTTGGTAAAGAAAATTTTATGCACTTAGTTTTTCTTCCATTTAATACTAAATTATTAGCAGTGAACCAACTTTGGACCTGCAGTAGGGCATTATTTACGTCGTCAAAATTTGTAGCACGTCTACCTTAAAAATTACGGAAGTATCGTCAGCAAATAACACCATTTGTGGTTGATTTTTTAATAAATGGAGTACATCATTGATATAAACTAAAAAAAGATATGGACCCAATATCGAACCTTGTGACACACCCATTTTTACTTTTAAACCTAGTGATTTGATAGCGTTTATTTGGACTTTCTGTTGTCTATCATTTAAATAAGATTTTACTAGATTGAGCGCAAGTTTTCCAAGTCCGTAATGCTCAAGTTTCAAGAGTAAGGTTTCGTGATCGACGCAATCAAATGCCTTGGAGAGCTCACAAAAGATTCCTATGGCATCTTGGGCCTCTTCCCACGCGCAAAAAATGTGTCTTAGTAAGGTTACACCGGCGTCGGTCGTACAACGTCCTTTGGTGAAACCATACTGTTGATCATGAAGGATTTTATTTGTGTTAAAATGATTAAGCATTACCTTTTCAAACACCTTGCTGGAAACCGGCAACACGGACACAGGTCTATAATTATTGATGTCTTTACTGTCCCCGGATTTGAAAAGTGGTATTACCTTACTGTATTTCATTAAATCCGGGAAGACTCCTTGGTCCACACACAAATTAAATATTAAGGCTAAGTAAGGCGCTATGGTCTCAATTATGGAAGTACAGACTTTAATGGACATTCCCCAAAGATCTTCGGTTATTTTGATCTTAATTTGCTTAAAAGCTTTTATTACTGTTATAGGGTTAATATGCTTAATAGTTATTTACAATGCATTTGCTCGAAAAGACCTTTTCCAAGTAGTAAATTAGTGCGGAAAGTGTCACTTTTTTTCACTAGTGCTTTATACTTTTCTGTTTTTTTTTTTATTTTGGTGGCCGTCGTCGTCAGCCCGTTGCAAAGAGTTTTTATTAAGTATTTGAGAAAAGTTTTACAAATCAGATGATGATGATAACGATGACGATGTCGATGACGATGGCGATGGCAATGGCGGAGTCAAAGACAAAGTGGAAGTGGAAGTGGAAGTGGAAGTGGAAGTGGAAGTGGAAGTGCAAGTGCAAGTGGAAGTGGAAGTCGAAGTCGAAGTCGAAGTCGAAGTCGAAGAAGTCGAAGTCGAAGTCGAAGTCGAAGTCGAATTTCTGTGCTTGAAGTATTAAATAAATAAATACTGGTAAAGAAATTTACAAATTCTTGAGCAACTTCTTTGCTATCGCAAAGAGACCACCACATGACGTCTTCAGTGTGTAGTCAGAATTATGCTTTACACACGTGCTTTATGTACGTACAAAACAACTGCATTCTTATTTATGACCTTTTTTGTTTTTCTGAGCGTGGATTACATTCACCTTAAACGTAGTGAAGCTGGCGATTTTCTTGACGTCAGGTGGGAAACGGGTGAGCTCTAGTGTCCAGGGCAAGAAACTGCCTAGTGTCTGCAGGTACTCGCCCGAGAGACGCCACACGCGGACGCTGTAGTCGGAACTGCCACTGAACGAATACAATACCAAATAAATACATTGTTTATTTTTGTGTGCGTTTTGCTATGCTTAATTGTAAAGTTAAAAGCATTCAAAATAATGAAGGACTGCCAAATAACGCCAATCGAAATATTTCTTGATTAGATATCTACATAACTCCTGCTACTGTGACATGGCTTGAGTCATACATTTTATCACAGTTTGGGCGATAAAACCGCCGAAACTGTGATAAAATGTGTGTCTTAAATGCTAGCACAGGTTAACCATGTGACATAATCTAGAGACGCGACATGTCTTTCTTGTTGCTACTTTAAAGTTGACAGAGTAAACGGGTTTTTGGAACGAAGTTCTTTAACGCGGCTTCATACTTGCGTCTGTCTTCTTCTAATTCGATAGAGAGAGAGAGAGAGAAAAAAAGTG
Source organism: Agrochola macilenta (assembly GCA_916701695.1). Lineage (NCBI taxonomy): Eukaryota > Metazoa > Arthropoda > Insecta > Lepidoptera > Noctuidae > Agrochola > Agrochola macilenta. Next base: position 24,313,121 of record OU753556.1, read on the forward strand.
TAAATTTGATCAAAACGAAAATCCAAGATGGCGGCTGCGAAAATCATCTCTATTTTCGTCATACGTGCTGTTTTCATAGTTTTCTAGGGTGCTAAAGCCGATAGAGAGGTCAAAAAGTTAATCCAAGATGGCGGCTGCGAAAATATTCACATTTTTCGTCATGGGTGTCGTTTTCGTAGTTTTTGAGGGTGCTAAAGTCGATCTTGTTCTTCTTCGCTAAAGTCGACAGTGAGGTCAAAATGAAAATCCATGATGGCGCTGAGAAAATTTTGTTTTTATTTAAAATGATACGTGGAAGGATCTTAGTTCCTAACGATCTCCCGACCGCACACGTTTTTTTTTTATAATAATTTATTTAATATGTTCTTTCCCGAAGAATTGCCAAACCTAAGTGGCAATTGGCAGGGCACATTGCTCGTAGAACAGATGGCCGATGGGGCCGAAAGGTGGAGTGGCGGCCGCGTACCGGAAAACGAAGTGTTGGAAGGCCTCCTACAAGATGGACCGATGACCTTGTGAAGGCCGCAGCAATCCACTGGATGCGGGAAGCACAGAATCGGTCAAAGTGGCGGCGCTTGGGGGACGTCCTCTGCTGAACATAGACCGTTCAGCAGTGGATGTCTTTTGGGTGAAATGATGATGATGATGATGTTGTTGCCCGAAGGCAAGAGGCCCAAATCAGGCAAATAAACCACTGTTATATGCATTATTTAAGCTGTTGGTGTAAGTACTTATTGAATAAATAACGAAGTTCCTTCTCACGTATGATTTAAAAAAAAACTAAATTGTTGCAGCCGCCATCTTGGATTTACATTTTGAACTCTATCGGCTTTAGCACCTTCGAAAACGATGAAAACGACACCCATGACGAAAAATTTTAACATTTTCGCAGTCTCATCTTGAATTTTCATTTTGACCTAATTCGCACTTTCTCTCTCGCTCTCTCTTTCGATAGAGAATAATTAGCAGCAAAAAATATTTCTTTTTAATTTTCAAATTTTGTCACCACCGTGACGTAACGAACGTGATAAATTTTTCTTAGTCATCCGTCAAAATGTGAGATTTGTGACAAAATGGATGCGCCCGTAGTAGCAAATAAGACATAACCCGATTTAAACTTCAAGAAGTTATATCACATTATCAGCAACAAATGCCTCTAGATTTATGCCACATGATTGACCCGTGACAAATTTGTAAGACATGACAAAAAATAAATCTTGTCACAAACGTCTTGGGCCTGTGCTAGCCCCGCTGCACGCTTAGTATGATCACAATAGAAACGGGTTTTGTCTGTAATTTTGTCTATTCTTCCGTGGACAAAATCCGTAGAAAACCCGTTTTTATGGTAATCATGCTACGCGTGCTGGTAAGGCTTACGTGAACACGAGTCTGTGTTCGTCGATATACGATATGGTACTGATACAGCGCATGTGTGCGCGGTAGCTGTTGAGTAGCAGCGGCAGCGGCTGGTCCCGCACGCTGCGCTTGGCGCGGCCCTCGATACGGTCGCGCCACAGGAACGGGAACATCAGGCGCAGTCGCGGCATGTTAACATGAACCTTGAACATATAATTATTTTGTTCACCGTGACGTTCGTAAATCATCATCATAGAACTGTTCAAGTCAGTATGGAACTGAAATTTTCTCATGTGAGACAATTACAGCATGTTTATATGAACCTGCGACAAAACCATCATCTTATTAGCTTCCGAAAGTTGGGGTCGACTGCCGGTCTAATTCAATACCATGAAATATTATATAAGTAGATTTACTTATTGTGAAACTATTGGGAATTTTGTATTTGGGGTACAGTACAGGGAATAAGATAATAAGTTCATGCAGAGACTGACCGTGTCGTTGCTGAGGTAATTAGTCAGGAGCCAAACTTTGATGTATCCTAGGGTGGTACCAGTGATGATAAACTCGTTTTCTAGATCGGTGGCGAAAGCTGACACGTAGTCGCCTGCCATGTGGATGGCCTGGAACGAACCCTGGAAGCCACCCGCCGAGTGGTCCGACCAGCACTGCACTTGACCGTTCTCGAGCGAGAGTAGAAGGGAAGCTAGAGCAAAAATAACAAGGAAGTCGAAAAAACAAAAAAACTACCTACTTTACTAAAAAAAAATGGAAACAAAAGGTAGGTTTGGAGATATTTTTCTGTTAACTGACCCATATACATATGCTGCGGCCGGGTCTTCAGGAAAATCACGGCGTGCACGGCGAGGTGGCGCATCTGCTGCGCACGCAGCGGCACCGACACCATGGACACGCGCCGTGCCGCCGCCTTCTTTACGGCTGCGCCCGAGCTCACGCTCTCGCGGGTACCCGCGGCTCTGTGAACATTGAAGACAGGCTTGAGTGATTGCACGACGACGCCAGGCTCTAGTTTCGTAAGCGTGATGCTGAGAACATAATAATATTATGCTTTGCTAGTCAGTGTTACTGTCTATTAGTGTCTATTAATATGCATGAGTTGGGTACACCTTTAAATGACAAAAATGGTACACAGAACAAAGATCCTATGTAAAATGTTATCTATCTATCTACATACTACTCTGTCAAAAAAGTACCGGGAAAAGATCAATAATACACAAAATGTTAGTTATTCATCCAAATTTATTTTATCGTCAGAAATGATACACTTACGCCAACCAATGATATTTTTATTATAATATCATTGACGCCAACGAATAATCCAATCATCAAAATATTTTTTAAACGCTTTTTCCGGAATTGAGTTTAGTTCTCGCCGCGAATTCTTTTTTATTCGGTTTCGGTTCAGTTGGAAGGCGCCACTCCGAAGCTTGTTGACTAGTTTGCATATCAAACTCGTAAACCGCGGTCTCGTCACCAGTAACAAGGCGTTTCATGAATGTTGGGTCGGAATTAACTCGTTCCAACATGTCTTCAGCGACTCTTATGCGATTGAGTTTTTAGAGAAAATTCAGGTCTTTTGGGACTAGCCGAGCGGCAACATGTTTCATACCCAAGTGATTATTTAAAATGATACGGATCGACTCGTGAGACACAGAAAGTTCAGCAGCTATCTCTCTCAAACTTGAATGAGGATTTTCAGGCACTTTTTCCTTCACTTTTGCGATGTTAACTTCAGTTGAAGACGTTGATGGCCTACCAGGGCGAGGTAAATCTTCCAGCATATCTCGACCGCTTTTGAACGTTTTGTACCACTCATAAGCACGTGTTTTTGATAAAGTCGATTCACCGTAAGCCTTTTGTAACATTTTCAGTGACTTCGAACACGAAATTCCATTGGCGATGCAAAATTTAAGACAAACTCTTTGTTCGATGTTTTTGTCTATTATGAAATTCGCAATACACGCTAGTTAAACCTAACTAAAAACAGCACTGTATTTAATCTAAATGACAGATGCAACTCAAACTCCGCGTCAAAATGGAAAACAGTTGTGCCAATCTAACAACAAAAAAAAAACAAAAAAAAGATTTTGGAACCATATACAAATCATCCATTCCCGATACTTTTTTGACTGAATGTATATAAAAATCAATTGCTTGCTGTTCGTTTGTCTCGCTAAAACTCGAGAACGGCTGGGCCGATTTAGCTGATTTTGATTTTGAAATGTTTGTAGTAGTCCACGAAAGGTAGGTAGGGTAGGTAGGGTAAGTAGGGTAGGTAGGGTAGGTAGGTAGGGTAGGTAGGGTAGGGAGATGTAAAACTGAGATTCCTGTCTTAGACTATTCCCAGGTATCTAATGCTTTCAACAGAGGTTAAGAGAGGACATTGATCATTTGAACCCTGTATTCGTGGGTGACAAGTGTTAGTTTAGATTGAAATTCGAGTCAGTGGTTGATCGAGCGACCGAACTGTTAGAATAGGTCGTAAATTTGGTTTTGGAGATATTTAGGGTGAGAGTGTTGGAATTAAAGCCAATTTAACGCAACGTCAAAGCCAAGCTGAGCTAGATGCTCGAGTTGTGACCAGGAATCCGCGGTGAAGGTTATTGCGGTATCATCTTCAAATTATATTATTACCCATGCATTATCGATATTGAGATCACACAGGTCATTAATAAAGATTAAGAAAAGAGTGGTGCCCAAAATGCTTCCTTGTGGTACCCCTTGGTGAATGGAATGCTCCTCGCTGTTATGGCCATCGATCCTGACTTTTTGCGAATGATTTGATGGGGTTGCGGGTTTGTCTGAAAGGGATATCGCGGCCCCAGCACATAGGCAACGGAAGGAACACGGGTGGGTTTTAGTCAGTAAAAGTCTGACACTCCCTCTCGCTCCGCACCCAGAGCGGGAGGAGTCATTTGATGATTTACCACCAAAAAAAAAAAAAAAAAAGGTAACTGGAAAAGATCCAGTGAATTGAATTTTTTTATTGTGTGTGTGTACTGGACACGGTGGAGCATACGGTGGAGGTCCGCCCTGCTTGGGCGGAGCACCGCCTCCGTGTCCTCACGGAGGCGATCGGCAGCGGCGATCTCTCGCGTCCGGCTCTGGTTCAGGCCATGGTCCGGAGCGAGAGTGCATGGGAGGCCGTCACTTCCTTCTGCGAAGCAGTAATGCTCGCGAAGGAGGAGGCGGAGCGCGCGAAGGAGAGGCAAGATTCGCGCCCTCGCGCCCCTAGTCACCGCAGGAGACGCCCCTGGCGTCGGGAGTCGCGAGCCGACTTCCGGCCACCGTAGGCGCGGGCTTGCGGATGGTGAGCAATGGGTAGCTCGCCGTCCGATTAGGACCAGGCCCGGGTCGACGGCGCGTTGTGTTTCACGCGCGCCTCAAAGAGATGTCAGCACCAACTGACGGGGTCCGTAAGGGCCAATGCCTGCCAGGGTTGCGAGTTTGTCCGAAAGGGATATCGCGACCCCGGCACACAGGCAACGGAAGGAACACAGGTGGGTTTTAGTCAGTAAAAGTCTGACAAACCCTCCCGCTCCGTCCAGAGCGGGAGAAGTTATTTGATAATTTCCCACCCTCAAAAAAAAAATCACAAACAAAAGGTAAGTAGTTGGTTTAACTGAGTTCTCCCATCCGACTTCACGCAATACGTAGTATATATAGATACCGACTGCGGTCTATGATGAATTGAAAATGTAAAGCCTTGTGCAGACTGGTGCGACGCGATTCTAACAAAACAATTTCTATGAAAATTTCACGGTAGAACAATATTACGGGTGTCACCGTCGTCGTGCCGTCGCGTCGCGCGAGTCTGCACAAGGCTAACTCGATCTATATTCACCCGTGTTTCCGGATGCTGGACCCTTTCGCCGCCTTCTCGTTGGAACTAGCTTCTTTTGATTTCTGAAGCTCACGTTTGTTGTACACCATCTTAATTCGTAGCATCGGCTCCGTGCACGAGAATTGCCTGCAACACACAAACTTCAGACAACGAGCTGTTCCAACGTTATTTATTTTAATTTCAGCAAAGGAACAGAACAATACAAATAATATCTACAAAATATCTATCACCATTTTATTGTTACACGCAGACATCGGATTATATATGCATTTGCATGTTTGTATATAATGAAAATGCATAAAACGCAATTTTATAGCGTTTTTGCTTATTTTAGTACCTACTTTTTCATTGATTGTGCTTATTCAAATTAAAATTAAATGCTGTTCTATATAAAAACCCGGGTATTGAAGGAATAAAGAAAGTTAAGGCATTTATTGAATCAACGGTATCGGCCAAACCTTGCCCGAAGAGGTTTCTGCAGAAATGGCGGCAAATTTCAAGTCTGTCCATTAACGTATGTAGGAACCAATGGTTGTAGGCACCGTACATTATTACTTTGGTAATGTGTGTTTAGTTATGGAGTAATAGCCAGCAGTGATAGCCTAGTGGTGTGACCGTCGGACTGCCAAGTCAAAGGTCTCGAGTTCGAACCTAAGACAGGCACCTCTGAGTTTTCGGATTTATGTGCGTATTGTATAATTATCACTTGCTTGAAAAACGGTGAAGGAAAACATCGTGAGGAAACATGCCTGAGAGATATTTCTCGACGGCATGTGACGCCAAGTCAGAGGCCCATGGGCGGCTTTAAAACTCTGACATCAGGTTAGTCACTACCCACACGAAAAGAAGAAGTTATGGAGTACACAGAAAGAACCACAAGTTGAGTTTAAAGTTATATTAAAATGTAGAAGGTTAACACGTTAAAGTGGTAGCGATTCTTTCTCTTGACCAGTGGTTATAGTTTCACAGTTATTGTCTGACTCGATGTGCATTGCTTAAAACGTTATAATTATAGCATAAGTAGGTAATATTTGTGCCGCACGACATCCAGGTAGGTTGCTGCGTTCGTAAAGTAAATCTACGGTTGTTAAGACCGTACATGTTGGCAACCGCACGAAGATGTAAAGAAAATTAATGAAAAAATGTCAAGAGAAGAAACCCTATCACAAAGAAACAAATAATAACTTAAATTATTCGAAGTTAAACGCGATGTTGTCTGCATGACGCGGGCGTACCGCTTGCAGTTCTGCTTGGCTCGCCGTGTGAATGTTTTCTTCTTGCTTTCTGTGTTGTATCGGTTGCAGTTCAATCTCTTCAAACCAATTGTTCGTAGCTGTACGGCTCCTAGTTTGTTTTGAGCGACAAGATGGTCCGTATCTCTTTACCAACAGCCCCACAGAGACAGTGACGATTACTACCACTATAGTATAAGAGTGGAAATGGTTGATGGAAGGTGGTTTTCTTGTGTTTTCATACTAGCTAATCGCTTGTCGATTTCCTCCAATTCTGCAGTTTCTGGCAACATCATGTGCGACATATTATGTGTTATGTTCACAATGTTATTTACTATCGAGTTGAGTGACGGTATGTTCATGGAAAGATCCATCTTCATGTTGCTATTGTATTGGTTATGCGAGTGAATTGTTAATTCCTTCGATTGCAACAAGCAACCCTGTGCCAAGGTCACTATCCCAGAGGTTATGGAGTGCGTAGTGCTATCATTTTCACACACAATTCGTATTGTGCAAGTTCAGCAACAAATCGCCAGCCAAGTATTCGCTGTGTGTAACGAGATTCACTCTTGCTTACGTAGCACATTGTTTGTCAAAAGGTGAGGTCATATTTTAGAGATTTCTGTATATTGAAAATGTCCACTTAGAAACGATTTTATTAGACGTAGAGCATTCCCACGTATACCGTTAGCATCAAGTTTGACCAAAAGCGTTACATGATTTACGTAATCAAAAGCTTTGGTCATATCGGTAAAAATGGCACAAATTGGTATTTTTTATTCACATTAACCATTATTTTATTTATTAGATCGTTTAAGGCCATGGTTATATTTTTATTTTTACGAAAACCTTTTTGTTCCTCACATAATATATTGTATTTTGACAGAAATTAATAAAATTACTCATAAATCACTTTTTAATTGATTTTGGAAAATACGGGGATTAAAGCTATTGGTCTAATCTAAAGTTAGCCATTGTTGTCGAGTGGAGACGTGACGCGCAACAATGTCCGTAGTGTGGTGTAAGAACGAGTGCTCAAATCAACACAAGTTCTCTGGCGACATGTTGTCGACGACTGACGTAAAGTAGGTAGTAGATGCGTAGACAGACAACGTTGTTCAACAAAAGTTCGGCGCTGACTTTCAACATGTTGGGCAACTTGTTGTGCAAAATGTTCTGCGTCAATTGTTGCCTAGTGGAAACGCGGCTTTAACCTTCATTTAGCGATCGTGAGTGTGAGTGCGAGGCGAGAGTGAAATGATGGTAAAGCAGCTATTAGAGTTGGCAACACTGCACCTGATATGTACACTATACGCTATGACTGTACGTCAAAATTTGCCAACAAAACGCCAAAAAATTTACGTCGAATTGTCAATGTCAAGCTAAGATGTCAAGTCATAACATGTTACACAGTCGGCAGGAAAAACAATTGTAAACGTTAAAGTTATTTACGACTCGTTTTGGTCTGATCACTTTCCATTAAAAATAGAGTGTGAAAATGAGTGTGTGTGAGTTTAAATGTCATTAGAGTAAAAACTAATGTAATTAAATCTTCGTATAAGGGTGTTTGTTGGGGGGAACGAAAACCAAAGGAAATCAGTCAATACTCGTCTATATGTAACAATAAATTAAAAAACTTAGATTTTCCGAAAGAGTTTGAACTTTGTGCTGATAAATTTTGTGATAATACCCACCATCAATTTTTATTGGATAAAATGTATAGTCAAATTGTGTCTATATTAAGTGAAGCTGCTAGTATAAGCAGAACCCCAAAAGGCATTATAAGAAAAAAGGGTTTAAAAGGGTGGAACAAACATGTAAAAGAATTTCACACACACGCAAGAATTAAATTTAAATTATGGATGTGGTATGGGCAACCCAGTAGTGGGCCTATTTTTGAGGATATAACATTAAGTCGTAAAATATTCAAATCGAAATTGAAATGGTGTATTAAGAACCAAGAAAAAATAGAAATGGATATTTTGGCTTCACTTAATTCAGATAAACGTTTTTCATCATTTTGGAAGGGTACTAAGAGGCTTAATAATACTCCAAGCCTACCAGTTTAAACGATAACACTGAGATAGCCAACTGTTTTAAAGACCATTTTAAAGTGAGTTCATCTCTTAAGTCTGCGCCGAGGGTGCGCGATGCTGACACATGTCGATCAGGATCACCCCTTTGGTTTTCATGTAAAGAAGTCAAATCTGTGATTAAATGCATGAAGAGAGGTAAATCCCCTGGTCATGATGGGCTTAGCATCGAGCACCTTCAAAATGCTGGTATGGTATCTGCCGAGAGTGTTGACTATGTTATTCAATTTGTGTTTGGGACATTCTTACTTACCTCAGGAGTTACTGGATACAATTGTTGTACCTATTGTGAAGAATCGGACAGGGGACATAGCAGACAAAGGTAACTACAGGCCTATTTCACTGGCAACCGTGGTAGCCAAAGTGTTTGACAGTGTGCTCGACTCACGCCTCGGTAGGTACACCCAGTTACAGGACACACAGTTTGGTTTTCGTGCTGGGCTATCTACTGAAAGTACTATACTTGCGCTGAAGCATACTGTCAAATATTATACTGACAGGAAAACACTTGTGTATGCTTGTTTCCTGGACCTTTCTAAAGCCTTCGACCTGGTTTCTTATAATGTCTTATGGGAGAAGCTTCTGGAGGCCGGCGTTCCTACTGCATTAGTGTCTACTTTATCTTTTTGGTATGACAAGCAGAGGAACTTCGTCAAATGGTCTAATGCGTTGTCTGACCCGTATAAACTCGAGTGCGGCGTTAGGCAGGGAGGTCTGACTTCACCGAGGCTTTTTAATATATATACAGGAAAAGTTTTTAACCAGTGCGCAAATTTTTTTTGGTGGTTTAAAATCAGTAATAGAACACATTTCCATTATTTATTCAATATTTTTTTTTTTTTTATCCTACTTTAAATCAGCAAAATATGGACACAATCTATTCGTAATAATATCAATGGGCGCGCGTGGCGCGGCGGCCGGCCCAAGCGGCGGTGTTGAACCTCCCCTCCCTCCCCGGGCGGCAAGGCGACGCCCGCGCGCCGGGTGCTGTGACCGACAGGGCGACAGTTCGCTCATCGCACGCGCTGTCGTGTGACGTCGCGTCTAATCGCTTTCCCGCGCTGCACGTGTGTCGTACTTGTACAGACCTACCGGTCACGATGTCAGACTTCACTAACCGCGAATTTTATGAGATGGTGCGAGTGTATGTACTGAGTGGTGAAAGTTTGCGAGCAGCTCACAGAGCATACCTCGAATGCGAGCCCATGGAATCCTTAACCCCGTGAAAGGAAAAGACCATTTTAACGGCATAAGGTATTAAGTAATGTAAATTTAATTGATAATAATGCTTTATTTTCTGTATTTTGATGGTCCTAAGCCCATTAAAGTATGAAGGAAAAATTGGAATTACTCTTCAAATAACTTCAAGTCACGGCCTAAACATAAAAAAGTCTAGTTCGAATCTGATAAAATTAGCGATCAATACATTGTAAGTACCCACGTAAATACCTACGCCGGCGAATCGAGCGAGCGAACAGCTGATAGGTAGGTACTTTCGAACGTTGCGCTTCGCCGCTCGCCGCCGGGTAGCCATACATCCACTTTTAAAGTAAACATCTTTCGTTAACGATAACTTTTTTTTTTTGTACTATGACGTATCAAAATAAAAAAAGTATGTTCAATAAAACTCGTTTAAGTTTAATTTGTCAAAATTTGCGCAGTGGATAAAAACTTTTCTTGTATAAATAAGTTGCTTGTTGAGCTCAGTAGCACTCATGTGGGATGCCATATAGATGGAGTATGTTTAAATAACTTAAGTTATGCAGACGACATGGTGCTGCTGAGCCCGACTATCAGTGGAATTAGAAAGTTACTCTCCATTTGTGAAGGATATGCCAAACACCACGGGCTTAAATATAATCCTACAAAAAGTGAACTGTTAGTGTTTCGGGGTGGGAATAAAAACCCAACATTTGTCCCTCCTGTGAAGCTAAATAGTTCACTTTTGCAGAGAGTTGCCACCTTTAAATATGTATTTAGGCCACATTGTTACTGAAGAATTAAAAGACGACTTGGATATGGAAAGGGAGCGCAGGGCACTGGCTGTGAGGGGAAATATGATATGCAGAAGGTTTTATGGTTGTTCAGTTCCCGTTAAACTAACTCTTTTTAGGGCCTACTGCCAAATATTTTACACCAGCAGCCTTTGGGATAACCATACCCTAATAGCAGACACTGCCCTGCGCATTCAATACAATAATGCCTTCAGGGCGCTGTTGAGGCTTCCACCTTACTGTAGTGCGTCAGGTATGTTCGCTGATGCGCACACTGACGACTACTTTGCGATAATGCGGAAGAAAGTTGCTTCAGTAATATCCCGAGTGAGGGGAAGCAGCAACAGCATTCTGAAGGTGTTTGCAGAGAGGCTGGATGGGCCTAAAATAGGGAGGTTTACCAAGCTACATGTTGGCAACAAAGCTTGTTAAACCTTCCTGTGATTGTTATTCTTTTCTTTTTTTTTTTTTGTGTTCCTGCATGTTACTAATATAGTTTTTAAGTAAGATGTAATACTAACACCTTATGGGCCTTGATGCCTGATAGTAAAATATTTTTATTTTTATTTTATTTATAACGGTTTGTTTTTAGTTTTTTCACGGAATAAATAAAGCTTTTGTTCTGTGTAGAATACAAATTGTATTGTTAAAGTTTGTCGCGATGGATGATCAAAATCCCTCTGCATGTACGGCGTCTACGATGCCGGACAACGGTGGCGATGGAGTGAACCAAATGAATGCTGAGATGTGTCCGCTAATTTTATCTGGACCTCTACTTTTCAGCCCATGCTGGTCTAGATTACTTATTTTGTAATTGTAATTTGTATTTTGTATTTCAATAAAAAATTGCTAAAATACTGTATTTTGTATTTGATATTTCAAATACCTTACTTAAAGATATTTTGTATTTGTATTTTAATTACTTGCGATACTGTATTTTGTATTTCAGTTAAAGCAAGGCATGTATTTTGCCCAGCCCTGATTGTATAGAATCAAGTTTTTTTTTTCTCTAACTGAACAGACAGCAGTGCTGCTGGGGAGTTTGTTGCGCCACTTCTTCTTCCCAGCTAAAGCACTAGGAAGTGGGGAAGGGTGGGCATTTTGGGGGACTGTCTTATGTAATTTTGACGTTCGAAAAGTGCTGATTCTCAGCCTAGTTTAATAAATGACTTTTGAATTTGAATTTCCAAAACCTTGACCAAATTTGTCAGAAAATACATAATACTGTGTTAATCAAATTATTCCTACTATTATTAACATTATTAATACAGCTACCTACAGGCTGAACCACTGAGGGTGTGGGCGTAACAACTTCAGGCTGAGTTTCCTGGGAGGAGGCCCAGCTAAAAGAGAGGTTATTTATCAGAGACTCATACCTCTCTGCGTTGTACTTGACCAGGTCTGCCAACTCATTGGCCTCCTGCATGCGCTTACTTAGGTCTTGTTGACAAGCCTCATATTTACTAAAGATATCCTTTAGAGCATATTCCCTAACAAACAATTCATCCTGTAGGTGCTGAGTGTCAGTATCATACATAGTATTACATAATTGTAATTCACCATTACACTTCTTTAATTCTAATCAAGATAGCCTAAACATGCTTGTTGTTTCTTCGGATCCTTTCCTAAGTGCACAAAGGCCTAAGTTAGGTGCCAAGAGAAAGCAGAGAAACTGAGCTCGAGTCCGGCAACGAGAGTGATAAGGAAAATTTGTAATTTTTAATTATATTTTTTCATGTTTTTTTGTTATTTATGTTGGTTTATTGTACCAATACGTTTAGTTATCAATTCTATATATTAGTTTTTAAAATATTTTGGATAATTGTATTTATAGTACTGAAATAATATTGTTGTAACCTGTTTTATTTAAATTATCAATAAAAAGGAATAAACAGATATTTTTTAAATATTTTTCTTGTTTTAAACAGGTTGGAATTTTTGAACCCCACTAGCGCACGTAGCATGACGCTTTCTATTTCTACAAAGAATAGACACAGCTCTTTCTATACAAAGTGACATTTCGTTTCTCCATTTTTGACATCGCACCGTACAAATCTTTCTACAATCTGTCATTTTGTCTTTCGTTTTTATCGATCTTTGTCTAGGTCCTTTTCTATGTAATTAGACTATTGCAGAGAAAGTTTTCTATCCCAAACTGTCCTGACAACTGACAGTTGTCTAAGGTAGTGAAGAGAATTTGATTTTGAAATTGCCATGTTAAAGACAGTAGAAAACTTTCTACTCGACGGCCACAAAGTATTAATGGTTATCTACAAAAAATCATGATTTTACAGGAGAGCGTTTTGAACGCAGAACTATGATAATTAATAGAACAAAGCTATCATCTTCTATTTTACATCATTTAGTTAATAGGGCATTACCAAGGAAATGGTTAAGGCCAATATTACTGTAATATTTTTTTGTTCCAAAATATGGTACTTCGACACTTTGAGAAAAATTGTTGTAGTTGTCTCTAAATACGTGAGTTAATATCAGAACTAAAGAATTCTGAGTCGATTTATGTAAAAGAGTAAACGTAAAAAGTGGTGCCGTCGTACTGTCTACACGGAACGTCACTTTTGTCTACTCTTGAGTCGACAAAACGGTGCTCATGCTACGCGTGCTGGAGGGAAAGTACTCTAAATACTGGAGATAGCAAATTTAACTCAAAGGAAATATTCCTTTAAAAAACATCTGCATTCAAAGTTCCAATAGTTTGTAAAAATATTCTGATTTTAAAGAGTGTCCGTGGAGTTTCTTGCCAGTTCTTCTCCATAGGAACCTATTACGCGTTGGAATAGGCAACTAGCTTCATATTTCTGACTGACCGACCCCTTGACAATTCAAAAGTACCTGTCATTGGTTTATTTAAAATAAATGCTTTGAGTTTGAGTTTGAAAGATTTTCGAAAAGTCGCTTGCGAAACTTGGCAATCTAACCGGCAAATATCCGAAAAATTAACGCTCTGTACTTTTATGGCATCAATCGATAGAGTCAATCATAAGGATCTAATCTCTCTAACAAACATGATAAATTAAATGAAAGGAAAAAAAACTAAATAATTAGTACTAAAACCACCTGTAAGGATTTCGGGTTTCCTTGCCGTGAGATAATTAGATTTTTCATATTAGCCTCATACAAATTTTTCGTAAAAAAATTAGAATTCCTTCGTTTTTGTGCAGAGCAAACTCGGGTGTCATTTTTGAATAAAGATAATTATAATTAATAGAAGCGATATCCGGCAAAAAACCTGGCACTTGCAAATTGAAATCCTAAGCCTATGAAAGCCGATTTCCAGCCCACAGTACGTCGTGCGATTACGCGCAGCGGTCTGTACAGCTTCTGCGTCGGGATAATTCCTTTGATAATTGACAAGTTGAAAGAATTTGAGAAGAGCAGCATACACCGCATGCTTCCGTCGCTGACGTCCGCCTACTGGTGAGTTAGCTTATGAAATGTTCGAAGAGACAAAATCATTTGGAAAACGGCCCTTATCTTCGTTGAATTGTTTCATGTTTGAATGTCATTTCATCTGCAGTCTGCAGCCAACCGATGACTTCTACATCCTTGTTAAGCTGCTCACCTGTAGGGCTGGCCGGTCTCCAGCTTCCACAGCACCATTTCGGAGTTGTAGCTGGTTGAGCACAGCGTGAGGGGTGGCCGCACGGCAGCTGCCAGCACGTCGTCCTTGTGACGAGTCTCCCAGCTCTTGCCGGTCGTCGACATGCCGGTGTCCTCGAACTCAACCACGTGCCGGTTCCATCCAATCGCCAGAATCCTGGTAACCACAATGAACTTTAAATTATTAAACGCAATAATAAATATATTACATGTTTCAGTTTAATTTTTATTCACTTTTGTAGTACTTAGCATATATTGATTGATTGATTTTTTGATTGACCTTCAAGTGTTTGTTGAGAAGCAGAACTCATCAGCTCACCTGCCCTCCACCCAGAAGCAGCCGGTGACTTCGCACATGTGCTCGATGGACATCTGTCTTAAGCACACACCTGTATTGAAGTTCCACACCTAGGCAAAAATTTAAGAAAATTTCAACCATCCGTAGCAAGTCATTAGTCATGTATGATTTTGGTAATAGGTAATGCTTATTTCAATCACCCAACAGGTTAAAGTCGCGACGTCAAACGATCAGGTAGAACAAGTTGGAGACTACGTCCTCCAACGTTACCACCTCTCATTCGGCAACAAACCTGATGTACGTGCGTGTGAACTTGCCCGACGAAAACGCAAAGTTAGATAAAATGAAGTCGAAAGATATGTAGAAAAATAATAAAAAATAAATCATTTATTAGCATAAAAATCACCAATAAGTGGTATACGTAGTTAGCCAACAGCGAGTGCTTGCAGTTCAGAGGTTCAGACTAGTCAAACAGCTGAAGAAACACGAGAAGACAAAAAAAGCGACCGCGACCGCCCTTTTGATCACATTATACTTCGACAACGTGTACTCTTATAATTTGACAAGCCTTAACTAAGAATGAAACACAATCAAATATCATCCAAGGATTAAGTGGACAAAATGCAGGTACACACTAAGCGCGGTGGTGTTTGCCAAGCTTAACCGTGGTTAGACTTATTAAAGGACTATAAAATGTTGGACTCGTGCTTTAAGGGTCAACAAACAAATTGGATTAGGTCTACACTATCAAACCTTGAGCTCGCCGTTCCTGGCCCCTGTCAGCAGCAGCAGGAAGCCGGGGTCCAGACAAGACGCGGTGATCTCCACCGGGATCTCCTCCCCGTGCAGCGTCCGCACGTGCGCGTCGCGAATCAGTACGTTGCGTTTCCCTGCACACACCCCAAAAAGCGATATGATCACTTTAGTTCGTGCGGTACACTGTGGGTACCCATTTCCGCTGTCAATCCTGCGCACTGGGTAATCTTATTAACCTTGTCAAAGTGCAAATTCCTACTTGACGTCTCCTCTTCTGGTTTGTTGACTATCAAATTGCACCTATTGCTTACGTTCAAATTAAGGCAACTCTTAGTCCTTCAGTGTAAACAAAAACGTGAATAACTTTAAAATTATCAATTTCATTCAAAATATAAATTTTCAAAAGTATCTATGAATCTCTCTACAATTTTCTAAAAAAATACCCATACTATGTGACGTACAAAAGGGTTTTATAAAAAAAAAACATCAACATGGCTATTTTCGACTTTCTCCCCAGAATAATGCCAAAAGTTAAATCTAAAATACCTGTATTGCCGTACATGCACCTGTGTACATATACCTGTACATGCCGATATGTCGAGGGCTTTTGACTGTGTGGATCACGATATCCTTCTAACCAAGCTTCACGCATAATTACGGTATTCGTAGCAATGCCCTTAGTTTAATAAAAACGTACCTAAAAGGTCGTAGACAATGTACGGAGATATCAAGCCTATGTTTAGGATCTAGAAAGGAATTAAAATCTATATCGTCTTTTAAATAAATAAAATATGGTGTCCCGCAGGGCAGCGTCCCGGACCTTTATTATTTTTCTTATATTTAATGACCTACTACGTCATTGACTTCATCCTATAATATTATTTGCAGATGATAGCAGATGTATTTATTTTGTTTATTTTATTATTTATGTACACACAGTAAAATTGATACAGATAAGACATAAACATAATGATGAGTACAAAGGTACTGCTTATTTCTTAAGAAATTTCTTCCAGCAGATCTGCGAAAGGAGAAATGAGAAAGAAATGTAGACAATAGTGTGTGAGAACAAGAAGAGTAAAATATAAATATGCGAAGTCTTAAACTAAAATATCAAAATATACCTACACGTATAACGTAAAAACGTGTATTGTTTCATGTGTCAATAAAGAATCATATTATGTTAATGACATTAACAATACAATTACTAGTTTAATGAAGTGGCTTGACAATAATAATCTAGTTATTAATCTCCAAAAAACTGAAATCATGCACTTTTACCAACGAATATCTACGGGAAGTATGGATATAAACTAAAATGGTCAACTATATAAAAAATAAACGGTACAAAATTTTTAGGAATCATAATTGACAGCCAGTTAACTTGGCAGCAGCAAGCAGAAAATATAATGTAAACGTTTAAGCACATCCGCGTCTATTTGGGGTCACTGTAGTGAACGAGAAAGAATTTTCAAAGCGCAAAAGCGCTGCCTGAGAGCTATATTTGGTCTTAAAAGTAGCAGACAGTTGCGTACCTATATAAAATTTAAGTCTAATAAATTATTAACCTTCCCATGCCTAAATATCCTTGATTTTGTCATATTTGTAATAACAAATCGATGTCGATTTACAACGTCGATTTGAAAACAGAGTACAGCTATGAGATCTCAATAACAGAATCTATTACGCACGGGCGTATTTAAAACTAGTAGCTTAATAAAAAGAAATGCGATTTGTACGGTTTTTTTTTTTTTGGATAGGAAATTATCAAATTACTTCTCCCGCTCTGGGTGGAGCGGGAGGGTGTGTCAGACTTTTACTGACTAAAGCCCAGCCGTGTTCCTTACGTTGCCTGTGTGCCAGGGCCGCGATCTCTCTTTCGGACAAACTCGCAACCCTGGTAGGTGACAGGTTGTATGGCTCCTGTAATCTTTAATAAAATACCTGACCAAATTAAAAACTTACCGTTGCAAACAGTTTAAAAAACGTTTCACACATCTTTACTTTGTATTACATTTGCATGCTTTATTTATTTTTAACCGACTACCAAAAAGGAGGAGGTTATATGTTCGACGCGTACCTATGTATGTTTTTTTTATTTTTTGTATGTATGTACGCCGATTTCTCCGTCAATTGGGGACCGATTTTGAAAATTCTTTTTTTGTATGAAAGGGTATGCTCCTGGATTGGTCCTATATAAATTTTATTTACTTTGCTTGAATAGTTTTTGAGTAAGCTTCAATAATACGTATTTTTCCCACTTAGTATAAATGTGGATGCTAGGATGATAACTTCCTGTGACTGTTATTTACAAAGCAGGTACTGGTATTCGAATTTGTGTGGGGTAGGTACCACAACTAAAAAGTGAAAAATAAAGACAAAAAGTCTTTATTTATCACTTTTTCACAAAAAAAAAAAACAACCGACTTCCGAAAAAAAAACACTACAAAGTGAAAAATAACTTTAATTTCGGAAGTCGGTGGCAAAAAACTAAAATTCAAAACCAAAGACACCGACTTCCGAAATTAAAGTTATTTTTCACTTTGTAGTGTTTTTTCTTTATATTACCTTCTCCCTGTTATTATGTAACATCTTGTGCTTTGTTAACTAAGTACGGTTACATGGATACCATAATGTTATTTTGTCACACATTCCAACACTTTTCCAGAACTTTACACACACACACACCACAATACACATATTTACGCAAATTCATAATATAAATCGACTGTACAAACTCAGATACACAATATCATGCATAAAAACGTTATTACAGCTGCGCTCTTTAAACAAAACCACTTCTATTTAATTTTACCTCGTCCAACTACCATTAGTCCATATTTTTTTTGTGAATCTTGTTCTTGACGACTATTCTACCGGATACATGTTAAATGGATGACAAACTATAAATGAAATTGACAATATTGAAATTGCTCGTACAATTGAATGTGATTGCTCTGAGATCTCTAAGCACATTTCAGTAAATAAAAAGGCGGCCAAGTGCGAGTCGGACTCGCCCATGAAGGGTTCCGTAGCAGCAAGTATTGCAGTTTACGATTTTTGACGTATTAAAAAAAAACTACTTACTAGATCTCGTTCAAACCAATTTTCGGTGGAAGTTTACATGGTAAGGTACATCATATATTTTTTTTAGTTTTATCATTCTCTTATTTTAGAAGTTACCGGGGGGACACACATTTTACCACTTTGGAAGTGTCTCTCGCGCAAACTATTCAGTTTAGAAAAAAAAAATATTTAAAACCTGAATATCATTTTTGAAGACCTATCCATAGATACCCCACATGTATGGGTTTGATGTTTTTTTTTTTTTTTTTTTTAATTTCAGTTCTAAGTATGGGGAACCCCAAAATGTATTGTTTTTTTTCTATTTTTGTGCGAAAATCTTAATGCGGTTCACTGAATACATCTACTTACCAAGTTTCAACAGTATAGTTCTTATAGTTTCGGAAAAAAGTGGCTGTGACATACGCACGGACAGACAGACATGACGAATCCATAAGGGTTCCGTTTTTTGCCATTTTGCTACGGAACCCTAAAAATTACGATGATTATTGTCTCTCAAAATATAAAAAGCGTTTACTGTAATTTCGACCTATCTACTTTTAAATTTCAAACAGATATTAAAATTGTAATCGAGTGTAGACTAAACGATAACAAACCAATTCCTGAACTCAATAATTATCACTTGTTTGCCTCTACTCAACATTTAAACCAAAAGTAAAGGAAATAAAGTTGGCCCAAGCATCCTGTCTCCAGCTAGATATTCTGAATAACCATATTTTGTGTATTTACCGCTCTCCGCCACCAAACACTAGCACTGACAGTTTCATTGACTCGCTTAGCACTCACCTTCATACAATAACATCGCAAAAAAGCAGAGTAATAGCGGGAGATATAAATATTAGAACTAAAGACACAGAGTCTTCACAGGAAAGTAAAAATAGAGTGAACTATTTAAATATGTTGCCATTACATGCGGTATATTCCCTGGACTTATATTACCCACTAGGAAAAGGAACTGTTTGGACCATTTTATGATAAAAATTTACAAAAAAAGGCTTCGGCATTTATCGCTATCCTTCATACCACTACACTACTTATAAGTCACTGCGTAAGCAAAAATATACCCAAGTTGCAAATAAAACCACTACTAGTAAGTATACATTTTCGAACAAGCTTTAAAACAAATACATGAACAAAATTTTGCGGAATTACTATTTTGTGAACTTATTAACTGAGATACTCATTGATAAACTAACTGAATCAATTAATCACAACACTATCACATTAAAAATTCCAAACTGTAAACGCATTATTAAAACATGGGTAACCCCAGGCATACTTCATTGTATTAAAAATCGTAATAAACTGTAAAAGACTTATTGACCTTAAGAGTGACCCACACAACGAAACCAAAAATATTACATATAATCGATATAGAAATCACTGCAACAAGCTCATAAAAACACATAAAAGAAAATATGATAGGGAACTTGCTAAATAAAAATCAAACAAAAATTGCTTTGGAATAATATTAAAACTAAGTATAACCTACACTAATAAATCTAAAAGCTAAAACATTGAACTAATAAATATTAAATCGACCCCTATTGAATCAGCACAGTTTATTAATGATTATTTCTTAAATATTGGTAAATAGCTGGCCCAACAAATTCAGCCTAGCGTAAATAATGACCAATCTACCTAATAGAATCAATTGTCAACTCTAGCTAATTCCTTTGTACTTTTGGACACAGACTTCAATGAAGTAGACATAATTTTGATAAGTCAGATAGTGCCGCTGGCTGGGACAGTATCTCCACAGGATTTTTAAAGTATATACGTAAAGAAGTTGTCCCAATTATAACCCATCTTGCAAATCTCTGTTTTAGAGACGGTACCTTTCCGGCCCCTCTTAAAAAATCTATTATTACTCCAGTTCACAAGGGGACAGAGACGACCTGAACAACTACAGGCCGATATCTGTCCTTCCAGCTTTATCGAAAATCTTGGAGACATTAATCAATATTAGGGTTCTCAAATACTTAAACAAATATAAAACACTATCCCCAACACAATTTGGTTTTAGGCAGAATATATCCACCAGGATGCAGTTACCGCTCCAAGCTGGCTGGTAGCTAATCAACTTGATAATGGTAATAAATGTTTAACTGTATTGCTAGATCTTAAAAAAGCATTTGACAACGTCTCTGTACCAATTCTTGTGAACAAACTGGAAAAATTTGGTATAAGAGGAACTTTACTCAATCATCTTAGAGAGTATCTCTCAAACAGGAAGCAAAGGGTTAAGTAAGGACAATACGTTAGTGATGATGCTGAAGTATCATGGGCCCCACACTTTTCTTAACATATATTAATGACCTCTGTAATATGAAAATTAATAATGCCAAAGTATTTTCTTATGCCGACGACACGGCTGTTGTTTTCTCTGGAAGATCCTGGGATGACGCAGAGCAAAGTGCTTCATGTGGCAAATGACCCAAATTGCTAAATGGCTAAATAATAACCTACTGACATTGAACAGAACACCTCAAAAACAAATTATATATGCTTCAGTATCTGTAATCGTGTACAACCTAATAAGGACCTCACAATCAAAGTTCATAAATGTGGTGACATTAAAAACAAAAACTGTGAGTGCACTACCATTAATAAGGTCACTCACACCAAATATTTAGGTGTCAAGCTTGACCAGAGATTACCTTGGTACTACTGGATATTATAGCACCGATTCCACAAACAAAAACTAGGTTTTGTAGCAGGCAATTCGAGAAACGGTCATCTCAACTCTACAATAAAATAAATAAAGAGATATAATTATGTATACACCAAACAATATTATGAATGTAAAAACCTTGTAATTAAATGGATAAACCCACTCACATATGAGGACACGGAGGCCCTCCTGCAGCACACATCATAACTCACTTATTCACGCTTACACTTACTCACATGTACAACATGTACACGTACATACCACACATACACATACATCTCACACACACACACATATCACACATGCTCAACTCACATTAACCATACACAAAACGCACACTCATTTAAATAAACGAATGTAAAGTTTCCAATGTTGTCTTCTGTAATTCTATGCTATATTAATTTACTTCCTCGAAATTATATAAACTATAAATAGTAAATACTTGCATAATTCTTGTATGTACATTACGTACCTAGTTACGGAAGAGTGGAGTGTCCTAATACAGGCATTTACTCGCTCAAAAGGACACTTCTATCACTAGCTATGTAGTACAAAGCTTGTTAAAAAAAAAAGCTATTTGTATATTAAGGCAGAATGTACACGGATCCTAATATATAATTTAACAACTTATTTTTATGTACCGTCAACTGCCCTAACTTCGCCTGGCGTCCTAAGTTTGCCTATAATGAAAAATATGTAATATCTTTTTCATGTTACTTGTATGGCAATCAAAACTTTGAGTTTTCATAGAGAGCTTTAAGTTTAGATTGCCATACAAGTAAAATGAACAAGTTAATACATCTTTTTCATTATAGGCAAACATAGGATGCCAGGCGAAGTTAGGGCAGTTGACCGGTACCTACATTCTAAGCAAATAAAGACCTATTATATTATATTATATTATATTATAATCTTACCAGTAACTGGATTCCAGTTCATGATAATGCTGTCCATGCCGCAAGTAATTATAATCTTAAACAGTGGGTTGTAGAGAATCTGGGATACAGCTCGTGAGTGTGTGAAACCGTCAGTGTGCAGCGGGTTCAGCTGCTCGTCCAGCACCACGGTTGCTATCTTCATGCACGCGAGGATAAACTCGCGGGTGGCTGAGTTGTACACGGCAGAGATGGGCGAACGTTCGCCCACTATAGCCGGGATGTCGATGTAGGTCTACCAAAGGGCATGGATGGGAAAGCAGTTCAGATAAGTAAGGAATGAGTGAGAAAGTATAGACCACCTACTTAGTTGTTTTAAAGCTGTAAATTAATACGATTGCCCAAAGTAGTGATATGGTGTGTGGTTACCTACATTTCCCAGCATAATAAAAAAATAGAAAAAAAATACAAATATAGAATGCTCAATACCTAAGCTGTTACTATAGCAGACGATGAAATAGGAAACGAATAAATTAACTCAATTTACACACTTACTTGAGTGCATGTTTGGCTTTGCACATCCCAAACTTTGATAGTTCTATCTCTAGATAACGAGTAGATGGTCTGTCCATTGTTCTGCAGCACGATGCAGGTGATACCGGCGTGGTGCCCGATAAATATCGCACTGGCTTTGGCTGGCACAAACGCGTTCCACACTCGGACCAAGCAGTCGGGACCTCCTGTCACCAGCACGTGCGTCTCCTCGTCAAACGCAAAACATTGGATACCCTGAAAAATTATAATGGCTTCCATAATAGTACCGACGATCCTTTCTTAGCCACAAAGAGTGAAAGAGAAATAGTTATGGAAGATGTTACAGTTCACAATAGAACTTATTCTATAGAGCTCGTGAAGGAGCTCGTCCAGGGAACTACTACCACTATACCAATTTTTGCACCGTTTTTGCACCTTTGTTGCTGTCTTCTGGTTCCGGGTTCCGGAAGGGTATGGATGCCGGTGTAGTTACGGGCACATGAGATACTTCAGCTCTGTATCTCTACTCTGTTCAGAGAATGCGACGAAATATTCTACTGTAAAAATAAAGATGAATCAAAAATACTTATGCATACAAAAACTCGCCTTTTCAACTTTGAACATGTTACGAGTCTTGCAGCCATATATGTCGCATATGAGCAGAGAATCGATGCAGGTGGCGCAGGAAACCACGCAACTCAAAGACTTGTAGTATG
Organism: Agrochola macilenta; assembly: GCA_916701695.1. Taxonomy (NCBI): domain Eukaryota; kingdom Metazoa; phylum Arthropoda; class Insecta; order Lepidoptera; family Noctuidae; genus Agrochola; species Agrochola macilenta. The sequence goes on from OU753556.1 coordinate 24,336,219, forward strand.
ATACCTGCCGCACCCACTCCGCGTGCATGCGGGGCAGCTCCACTAGTTGCAGCTTTGGTAGTATGTGAGGCTGCAATCACAAGCAGATTGGTCCTTGCTACCTTGCCACAACTACACAATATGCAGATCAGTAAACCCAATAAATACGAGGTCGCGCTCACACATGCAATTTATAAATCAGAACGTACTACACAATCTATTATAAACCTTATCCCATCAAACACAGCGTGCATTTACCATGCACCGTACAACTCACTCACACGAAAACATCGATCACTATCGTTGTGCTGTGCAAAAGCCATTTATTTTACATATACGCTAGTGATTGACTAAATCGGAAAGTTATCGATTCTCCTATTTATTATTGTAAGTACTAAAATTTTTGGGAGTTCCTGAAAAAAAAAAAAAAAAAAACGGTATACATAATAATAAGATGATATAAATAAAAACAACGAAGCAAAAATAAACAAAAATTGTAAATAAAAAATTTCAACATTATGAGAAAATCTAAATGAGTACAAAACAAGATTTCACATCGGTCTTCCAATCAGGCTATAACTTGACTTAACTTTAAATCAGGCTATAAATTAAAGAATAAACTAGTGATATAAATTCATACGACAATTGACATTGTTGTCGATAGCCTACGTTAGTGGATAGCTGCACAACCACATCACTTACTCGTCGCAAGACACAGCAGCTGTACGCGATGCAACCGCTTATAGGCTTGTGCAGACCAGCGCGACTTGTCGCGCGACGCGACACCGGTTATTGTTATACCGTGAAGTTTTCTTAGAAATTGTATTGTTCAAGTCGCGTCGCGCCGTCGCGTCGCGCTGGTCTGTACGAGCCTTAAATAAAATACAGTTTTGTGATATTCACATTGCTTGTCCAGTCACTTAGCAACATAGGTAGTGGTAAAGAAGCAATGTATTGACTGCAATAATAGTACAGTCGCTGTGGTATATGAAAAGTAAAATAACGTATTAACGCCAAAATTGTTATTTATGCTATAAGTGCGGAAGGTAGGTGATTTCCGATGAGTGGCATTTTATTCACGAGCGAGCGTAGCGAGCGAGTGTATAAGTCGACACGAGTCGGAAATCATTTTACGCACGTGTAACATACAACGTTTTACTATGCATTGTGAGAGGAAAAAAAAAGAATCGAGTGAGCCTTACGATGATGTGTAACATCTAACATAATGACGGCGTATATAAATGATAAAAACAACATTCATGACTTCGACTTCGCCTTCGACTTCACTTCGACTTCGACTTCGACTCAGCCATTGCCATCGCCATCGTCATCGCCATCGTCAACGATATCGTCATCGCCATCGTCAACGATATCGTCATCGCCATCGTCATCGCCATCGCTATCGTCATCGCCATCGCTATCATCATCATCTGATTTGTAAAACTTTTCTCAAATAATAAAATCTCTTTGCGACGGGCTGACGACGGCCACAAAAATTAAAAAAAAACAGAAAAGTAAAAAGCACTAGTGAAAAAAAGTGACACATTCCGCACTTATTTAATGCTTGGAAAAGGCTCTTTTCGAGCAAATGCATTGTAAAATATTTTACGATTTGTTGTTTTTCATGATTTTCAACACAAATCTATTAAAATACTTGCGCTGATATACACTTCTCATCAGAAAAATCGAAACACCTTGCAAGTTTAAGTTTTGTAAGGATTATCAGAAAAATGTGTATATTTAGGAATCGTCAAATGTTGTTTACTAGTGAATAATATGAGGTTTTCAAATCCTAATGTAAATGTTCTAAATTAAAATTAAATTTTCATAGGTTTCGTATTTTGTTTAACAAGTCATTTTTACCCTGTATGGAGTATGAAGGAAATTGATAAAACAACACACGTAAATGATAAAAAAAGCTAAGAAACATTTATTTAATAACTTGTATTCCCCGAGCTCTTATTACTGCTTCCATACGGTTCTTCATCGATCGGATGAGAGTCACGATCAAATGTTCTGGCAGTCCATTCCATTCCTCTTGGATTGCATTTTGCAGCTAGCCAAGTGTTTCTGGGGCAGGATCTCTTGCACGAATTCGTCTCTTTAATTCATCCCATAGGTGTTCAATCGGATTCATGTCCGGGCTTCTTGCTGGCCATTCCATAATGGAGATACCGACTTCGGTAACATAATCTCGTACGACGCTCGCGGTGTGAGCCCTAGCATTGTCGTGCATGAATATGAAACCGTTGCCAATAAAATGTGCATAGGGCATCACGTGAGGCTCAAGACATTGTTCGATGTACCGATTACTGTTTAGTGCAGGCAGACGTGGCCCAGACACAAAGACAAGCTCTGTCTTACCGTCGGCGCTGATTCCTCCCCAAACCGTCCACGAACCGCCACCATAGCTGACCTTTTCTTCAATGCAGCATTGCGCAAAGCGTTCTCCATCTCTTCTGTAGACCTTGTTCTTTCCGTCGTTACCATACAGCATAATTTTACACTCATCAGAAAAGAGGACTTTGTTCCACTGGAGGTATGACCAATTTAGGTGCTCACGTGAAAAGTTAAGTCGCGCTCTTCGATGGTCTGCAGTTAATTTCGGCCCATTTGCTAGCTTGTGCGGTACCAGTACACGTTCCTTCAACCTTCTTCTAAATGTAGAGCCACTTACAGCCACCCTACGTCCAATATGAAGCTGCTGCTGCAGTTGAAAAGCATTAAGGCGTCGATTTCGTTAAGAAGTTGTTACAATAAATCGATCATCCCGCTCAAGTGACCCGATTCCTGCCAGATCCTGAACGGCGCGTGAACAAACCAGTCTCCCGATAGCGTTTGTAGACTCTATGAACAGACGACAGGCTTAGAAGCAATCTTTCAGCCACAACACGCTGACTAAGTCCAGAATCCAGCAATGCCACCACTTGGGCGACTTCTGCGGGCGAAGTATCCATATGTTTTAGAAAAAAAACTTTTTCAGACGTCCCAAAGCCACAGTACACACACAGTATACAGAACACAGAACAAATAGTTTTAAGATAAGCGCTATTTGCGTGCAAGAGCGGCGCGCGCTGCGCCTCGCGAAACAGCGTGACGCAGCGCAACGCTGCGAGGCGCAGCCTGAAACTGCCGTGGCAATTTATTTCTACTATTAAGCCCGCCCCGTTACACTTGCGGCGCGAACGCCCGCGAAAGCCGTGAAACACGAGTGTAGATGGTTTCGCGTTCCCCGATGGTGTCTGTTTTTTGTTCCGGGACAATGGGTTCAATCGATCTTCTCTAAAATAGACCTGAAAAAAGCATACTTCTGGATTCCAGTCGCAGAACAAGATATAGAAAAAACAGCAATTACAACACCTTTTGGTTTATTCGAATTTCGTTGCATGCCATTTGGTCTTCGAAATGCACCACAGACATTTCAACGATTTATGCATGAAGTCTTGAGAGGCCTGGACTACTGCTGTTACTGTTTTGTCGACGATATTTTGATATACTCTGACACAGAAGGAAAGCATATCGATCACCTACGTCTTGTTCTGAAACGTTTGTCTGACTACGGAATCGGGATTAATATAGAGAAGTGCATTTTTGGTGAGAAAACACTCAATTTCTTAGGCTACGAAGTCACAAAAGACGGTATCAATCCCACAGCAGAGAAGATAGAAACAATACTTAATTACCCGAAACCAACAACCGTGCAAGACCTTCGACGCTTCCTGGGTATGGTTAATTTTTACCATGATTGCTTACCTAAGCAAGCTGAAATTCAAATAGCATTGAATAACCTCCTACATAATAAGAAGAAGAATGACAAGACGCCTATCATCTGGAACCAGGCAACTGAAGACGCTTTCTATAAATGCCGCCAAAGCATATCGGAGGCTGCTCAGTTGACACATCCAGTGCAAGGAGCCCCACTATGCATTATGACCGACGCTTCGTGTCTTAGTGTAGGCGCAGTCCTACAACAGAAAGTAAACAACATCTGGAAACCGCTTTCATTTTTCTCGAAGAAGCTCAGCTACACACAGGCGAGATACAGCGTATACGATCGCGAGCTCTTAGCGATCTATATGGCTGTCAAGCATTTTAGAAGACTAATAGAAGGGAGCGATGTTGTGGTGTATACGGATCATAAGCCCCTCACCTACGCCATGACTATGTCTGGAAGCTCAAGCGATACACCTAAGCGAGAGAGACAACTTCATTTCATATCTCAATTTTGTAGCAAGATCGAGTACATCCATGGAAGAGATAATGTAGTTGCTGATGCATTATCGCGCATTAGTACCATTGATTGCCCCTCGGTTATCAATTTTAATGACGTGGCTGAGAAGCAAAAGATAAACGAAGAACTAAACCGCCTGTTAAAGCAAGACAACCTTCACTTCGTCAAAATATCGTTACCTGGATCACTAAAAGAAATCTACTGTGAAAACTCAACCAAATTTCCACGTCCGTACTTACCGCAACCATTTCGTGAGATTGCCTTCAAAGCATTACACGAATTGAGTCATCCTGGTATCCGCACGACAAGGAAGATGGTCAGTGAAAAGTACTTCTGGCCTGGAATGAACAAGGACGTTTCATCGTGGACACGATGCTGCACTTCATGTCAACGTGCTAAAATTCACCGTCATACTGTTACACCACTAGTACAGTTTCCCGAGTCGAGAAGGTTCGAACACATACATATGGACATCGTCGGACCTCTCACTCCATCAGAAGGATACCGATATCTAGTCACAATCATCGACCGATTTTCCAGATGGCCCGAAGCAGTACCAGTTAGCGACATAAATGCGGAAACAATTGCCCGAGTCATATACGACACATGGATTACTCGCTTCGGTTGTCCACTGCGTATTACTACAGACCAAGGACGGCAGTTCGAGTCTACATTATTTCAAAAATTAATGAACAAACTGGGTATATCGAGAATTCGCACGACTGCCTACCACCCTCAAGCGAATGGACTTGTAGAAAGATTGCATCGTACTCTGAAGACAGCAATAACAGCAAGAGGAAATAGTCAACAATGGGTACAAGAATTACCAACAGTATTAATGGGATTACGCACAGCCATTCATAGAGAAACAAACTACAGTCCCGCTACAATGATATACGGCACCTCATTACGATTACCGGCAGATATTTTCGCATCGATAAAGTCAAACACTGAAGACCCGTTATTCTTACGTCATTTAATGGAATCAATGGAATCGCTTAATGAGCATGTCACTGCAGATGCATCAATACGACACCGCATGCACGCATGTCTTTATGCGTGTAGATCGCGTGCGGAAGTCTCTTACACCGCCGTACGAAGGCCCGTATGAAATTATAGAGAAATACGACAAGTATTTCAAGATACGATTACCCAACCGAGAAGCAGTGGTGTCATTGGATCGATTGAAGCCTGCTCACGTATTACAAGTAGCCACAGATGAAAAGATGGAAGATGTCCCATACATTACTCGCTCCGGAAGGACAGTTAAACCTACAAGAAACGTACGGTTTTTTTGAAGGGGGATACTGTGGGACAACGCATTCAGCGAGCGTATATCCGACCTGCACAACAGGCGGAACACTGGCTGGTGAGAGTCTATGATGACTACCACAAAAAGTATGTCAAACTGACATGTCAATTCGTTGTATAAAAATGATGAGAATTTAGTGTGTAAAATATATTGTATATTGATTCGCAAATTGTTATTTAATGAACACGTATATTAGGTACCCATAGATGACAGATAGGTGTTTATTCACTTTACTTCAAAGATTTGACAGATTTTAGCAAACAAAGTTGAAGACTGAGGTTAAACCTATGAGTGGTCCTAGGGATGGACTGCGGGGCTATCCTATCCCTTTACCTCCTAGCTAGGCTATTCCTGAGGGCGACGGGGCCTCCGCTCAGGTCAAGCTTATGACAACAGTGGTGACTGCGGGGCTATCGACCACTGTGCCTTCTAAGTAGCGAGTGCTCGTTCCTCCATGGTGGACCATTTAAATAGTCGGTTTGACAGCTTAGTGTGTGTCTTCACGATTCTTTAAGACAATAATATTTTGGAATAGTTTATTTGTATTACTTTTAAGGAAATGTAAAGATTCTTTATTTGGTCAATAAACGATTTATTATTATTATTTCTTTATTACATTTTTATACATACAAATTACATTTTTAAATATTTTTATGAAAAAGAAAAAAAAAAAAAAAAAAAAAAAAAACATTTAAAAATATAAAAAGTAGTGGTCCATCGGCATCAGGAACAGGGTCCAAGGTGCCGGTGGTCAGGGCTCTAGAGAGAGGAACCTCCTCACGATGCGTGCCGTGTCTAGGAGTACTGCTTTCTGAATCAAGCCCTTGACCCAGCCGCACAATGAGAGCCTCCTGAGGTGTTGGTCGAGGCTCTCCGCTATTAGGCCATTAACTGTTACGATTATCGGTACAATGATTGCAGAGTCCACGTCCCACATGTCGACAACCTCGTGTGCTAAGTCGAGATACTTGATTTTTTTATCTTTCTCAGCTTTCACGAGATTCTCGTCATGAGGGACAGCGATATCAACAATCATTGCACGGCGCTCTCCTCGATCTATCACCACAATATCAGGCTTATTGGCTACAATAGTCCTGTCAGTGATGATAGATCGATCCCAATACAATGTGGCATGACCATTCTCGAGAACTGGGTCGGGCACATACCTGTAGTATGGTACTTCTGACTCAACAAGGTTGTATTGCAAGGCAAGTTGCTGGTGGATAATCCTAGCCACTAGATTGTGTCTATGCAAGTACTCGCCGTTAGCAAGACGAGAACAACCGGAAACAATATGTCTGATTGATTCACCGGGACGGTGGCATGCCCGACAGATGTCAACCGTACCGTCCTTGACAATGTATTTCCGGTAATTATTCGTCATGATAACTTCATCCATAATCGCACAGACAAAACCTTCGGTTTCCCCGAAGAGATCGCCGAAACGCAGCCAGGATACAGATGCCAAAAAGTCTACATCAGGCCCATGGAGGGCCCGGAAAAACCGTCCGTGAAGCTCTTTGCCTTGCCAGACTTCCTTACGATCGTTAGTATCAAGTACTGCAGGTTTGCGCCAGTTCTCTTTCGCCAAGGAGAGTGGGGTGAGGCCCTTGTCCACTGCGACCACATCTCGGTGCATCCCCACGTCAGTTTGAAGGAAATATTCCCTGAGACTGCAAATCTCGCGGTTGTGGAGGGTTTTAGCATTTAAGAAACCTCGACCCCCACACTTCCGCGGGATGTACAGTCTCATCACTGATGATCGTGGGTGATGCATCCGATAAGCTGTCAACAATGTACGGACCTTCCTATCCAGAGCGTCAAGTTCCGTCTGAGTCCATTTGAGTATGCCGAAGGAATACATCAAAACCGGCATGACCCAACCGTTGAAGGCGCGCACCTTGTTTCCGCCTGATAAAAGACTATTTAACACTTTATTCAGGCGGCCAAAGAAACGCTCCCTCAACGATTGTTTCATGTCGGTAACCTTGATGCCTAATGCTTCCGACATACCCAAATACTTGTAGGTTTCGGTTGAGGAGAGAGATCTAAGGTGTATGGAATCCGAGAGTTGGGTTCCTACGGATTCCATAATCCCCCCTCGCTTTACATGCATAACTGCACATTTGTCCACACCAAATTCCATCCTGATGGCGCTACTGAACGTTTCTGTTACCTTCAGTAGCTCCATCAGTCGCAAATTGTTGGGGGCAAAGAGTTTCAGGTCATCCATGTAAAGTAAAGAGGACGCCAGGGCTATATCTGCAGAAAACCTATGCAATGTGGAATTAAGGAGCGCACTGGAGGATGCGATCCGTGAGTACCGGTTCATATCACATGACCTTAGACCACGGCTACCACGTTTGCCCATGAATAAAAGAAACAGAGCACTGGTGTGTGCCCTGGATGCGCTGTTACCAAATTTTATTGAAAGCAGTGCAGACCTTTGCGATACACACTCAATCTTGTATTGCTCGGCTGTTGCGGCATGTCGTATAGCTCGTGTCAAATTTCCAAACACTGACCGAGCTGGACGACCGAAACCTGCTGTGCCAGCCTGGCAGTGCAGGATTGAGCGTCGTATTAATGAGGCCAGGGTACTCATCGGGAAGCTCATCTGCTTCAGGGAGGGCAATACTCGCCCAAGGGTGATGCGCTTTGTGAGGCGGGCGTTCTAGGGAACTAATATTTGTCCTCGAGAATATGGCTCCTGTGTCACAGAGCGCATCGACTTCCTGAAGCAGAAAGTTTATGCATGGGCAAACCGTATCCGGCGGTATAGACGAAGAGTGGATCGGTACACTCAGAACCGCATGTTCCAGAGCGATGAAAGGTGGGTATACAGAGCATGGGAGCGACCCATTCCCACTCAAGGTGTGACTGACGCGCATCCACCGGAAAATGATGCCATGAGTACTTTTTGGCGAAACATTTGGTCGGTGCCCGTCAGTCACACTGAAGGTGATTGGATGCGTGATGTTGAGCGGGCGTGTGATTCGATACCAGATATGGAGGCAATAACCATCAGCCCTCTGGATGTGGCCCGTGCAGTCCGTCCGCTGCCTAACTGGAAATCTCCAGGACCAGACGGACTGCACAATTTCTGGATTAAATGGCTACAAAAGTCACACGCCTGCTTAGCCTCGCAATTCCAGTCATCTTTAGAGACTGGGTCCCTACCACTGTTCTTTACGACAGGAGTTACCCACCTGCTCCATAAATCGGGTAGTACTGCGGAACCTGAAAACTATAGACCAATTACATGTTTGCCGACGGTCTATAAAGTTCTTACATCCATTCTGAGAGCAAAAATTGCACAACATATCTTTAAAAACTCAATTATGTCTGTGTCTCAGAATGGATGTAAGAATGGGTCCCGCGGTACTAAGGAGCTACTCCTTATAGACATGGCCATAAGCCAACAGGTCCGTAGATCCAGGAAGGATTTGTCGACATGTTGGATAGATTATAAGAAGGCCTATGATTCGGTGCCACATACATGGCTCACTAGGGTGCTGGAGTTGTACAAAATAGACGCAACTCTACGCACCTTCTTGATGTCATGTATGGGGCAGTGGAGGACGGTCCTTCTCTATCCAGGATGTCGACAGATCCGGGGGATCGATGAACCGATCAGGATTGAGCGGGGAATATTCCAGGGCGATAGTTTGAGTCCGCTTTGGTTCTGCTTAGCCTTGAATCCTCTAAGCACACTGCTAGAGAATTCAGGTCTAGGCTATCGGTTGACAAGAGGTGGTCAGGTTATATCTCACCTCCTTTACATGGATGACCTGAAACTCTTTGCCCCCAACAATTTGCGACTGATGGAGCTACTGAAGGTAACAGAAACGTTCAGTAGCGCCATCAGGATGGAATTTGGTGTGGACAAATGTGCAGTTATGCATGTAAAGCGAGGGGGGATTATGGAATCCGTAGGAACCCAACTCTCGGATTCCATACACCTTAGATCTCTCTCCTCAACCGAAACCTACAAGTATTTGGGTATGTCGGAAGCATTAGGCATCAAGGTTACCGACATGAAACAATCGTTGAGGGAGCGTTTCTTTGGCCGCCTGAATAAAGTGTTAAATAGTCTTTTATCAGGCGGAAACAAGGTGCGCGCCTTCAACGGTTGGGTCATGCCGGTTTTGATGTATTCCTTCGGCATACTCAAATGGACTCAGACGGAACTTGACGCTCTGGATAGGAAGGTCCGTACATTGTTGACAGCTTATCGGATGCATCACCCACGATCATCAGTGATGAGACTGTACATCCCGCGGAAGTGTGGGGGTCGAGGTTTCTTAAATGCTAAAACCCTCCACAACCGCGAGATTTGCAGTCTCAGGGAATATTTCCTTCAAACTGACGTGGGGATGCACCGAGATGTGGTCGCAGTGGACAAGGGCCTCACCCCACTCTCCTTGGCGAAAGAGAACTGGCGCAAACCTGCAGTACTTGATACTAACGATCGTAAGGAAGTCTGGCAAGGCAAAGAGCTTCACGGACGGTTTTTCCGGGCCCTCCATGGGCCTGATGTAGACTTTTTGGCATCTGTATCCTGGCTGCGTTTCGGCGATCTCTTCGGGGAAACCGAAGGTTTTGTCTGTGCGATTATGGATGAAGTTATCATGACGAATAATTACCGGAAATACATTGTCAAGGACGGTACGGTTGACATCTGTCGGGCATGCCACCGTCCCGGTGAATCAATCAGACATATTGTTTCCGGTTGTTCTCGTCTTGCTAACGGCGAGTACTTGCATAGACACAATCTAGTGGCTAGGATTATCCACCAGCAACTTGCCTTGCAATACAACCTTGTTGAGTCAGAAGTACCATACTACAGGTATGTGCCCGACCCAGTTCTCGAGAATGGTCATGCCACATTGTATTGGGATCGATCTATCATCACTGACAGGACTATTGTAGCCAATAAGCCTGATATTGTGGTGATAGATCGAGGAGAGCGCCGTGCAATGATTGTTGATATCGCTGTCCCTCATGACGAGAATCTCGTGAAAGCTGAGAAAGATAAAAAAATCAAGTATCTCGACTTAGCACACGAGGTTGTCGACATGTGGGACGTGGACTCTGCAATCATTGTACCGATAATCGTAACAGTTAATGGCCTAATAGCGGAGAGCCTCGACCAACACCTCAGGAGGCTCTCATTGTGCGGCTGGGTCAAGGGCTTGATTCAGAAAGCAGTACTCCTAGACACGGCACGCATCGTGAGGAGGTTCCTCTCTCTAGAGCCCTGACCACCGGCACCTTGGACCCTGTTCCTGATGCCGATGGACCACTACTTTTTATATTTTTAAATGTTTTTTTTTTTTTTTTTTTTTTTTTTTCTTTTTCATAAAAATATTTAAAAATGTAATTTGTATGTATAAAAATGTAATAAAGAAATAATAATAATAAATCGTTTATTGACCAAATAAAGAATCTTTACATTTCCTTAAAAGTAATACAAATAAACTATTCCAAAATATTATTGTCTTAAAGAATCGTGAAGACACACACTAAGCTGTCAAACCGACTATTTAAATGGTCCACCATGGAGGAACGAGCACTCGCTACTTAGAAGGCACAGTGGTCGATAGCCCCGCAGTCACCACTGTTGTCATAAGCTTGACCTGAGCGGAGGCCCCGTCGCCCTCAGGAATAGCCTAGCTAGGAGGTAAAGGGATAGGATAGCCCCGCAGTCCATCCCTAGGACCACTCATAGGTTTAACCTCAGTCTTCAACTTTGTTTGCTAAAATCTGTCAAATCTTTGAAGTAAAGTGAATAAACACCTATCTGTCATCTATGGGTACCTAATATACGTGTTCATTAAATAACAATTTGCGAATCAATATACAATATATTTTACACACTAAATTCTCATCATTTTTATACAACGAATTGACATGTCAGTTTGACATACTTTTTGTGGTAGTCATCATAGACTCTCACCAGCCAGTGTTCCGCCTGTTGTGCAGGTCGGATATACGCTCGCTGAATGCGTTGTCCCACAGTATCCCCCTTCAAAAAAACCGTACGTTTCTTGTAGGTTTAACTGTCCTTCCGGAGCGAGTAATGTATGGGACATCTTCCATCTTTTCATCTGTGGCTACTTGTAATACGTGAGCAGGCTTCAATCGATCCAATGACACCACTGCTTCTCGGTTGGGTAATCGTATCTTGAAATACTTGTCGTATTTCTCTATAATTTCATACGGGCCTTCGTACGGCGGTGTAAGAGACTTCCGCACGCGATCTACACGCATAAAGACATGCGTGCATGTAGATAGCTGTTTCGGTACGTAAGTGTTGGTCATGCGGTGTCGTATTGATGCATCTGCAGTGACATGCTCATTAAGCGATTCCATTGATTCCATTAAATGACGTAAGAATAACGGGTCTTCAGTGTTTGACTTTATCGATGCGAAAATATCTGCCGGTAATCGTAATGAGGTGCCGTATATCATTGTAGCGGGACTGTAGTTTGTTTCTCTATGAATGGCTGTGCGTAATCCCATTAATACTGTTGGTAATTCTTGTACCCATTGTTGACTATTTCCTCTTGCTGTTATTGCTGTCTTCAGAGTACGATGCAATCTTTCTACAAGTCCATTCGCTTGAGGGTGGTAGGCAGTCGTGCGAATTCTCGATATACCCAGTTTGTTCATTAATTTTTGAAATAATGTAGACTCGAACTGCCGTCCTTGGTCTGTAGTAATACGCAGTGGACAACCGAAGCGAGTAATCCATGTGTCGTATATGACTCGGGCAATTGTTTCCGCATTTATGTCGCTAACTGGTACTGCTTCGGGCCATCTGGAAAATCGGTCGATGATTGTGACTAGATATCGGTATCCTTCTGATGGAGTGAGAGGTCCGACGATGTCCATATGTATGTGTTCGAACCTTCTCGACTCGGGAAACTGTACTAGTGGTGTAACAGTATGACGGTGAATTTTAGCACGTTGACATGAAGTGCAGCATCGTGTCCACGATGAAACGTCCTTGTTCATTCCAGGCCAGAAGTACTTTTCACTGACCATCTTCCTTGTCGTGCGGATACCAGGATGACTCAATTCGTGTAATGCTTTGAAGGCAATCTCACGAAATGGTTGCGGTAAGTACGGACGTGGAAATTTGGTTGAGTTTTCACAGTAGATTTCTTTTAGTGATCCAGGTAACGATATTTTGACGAAGTGAAGGTTGTCTTGCTTTAACAGGCGGTTTAGTTCTTCGTTTATCTTTTGCTTCTCAGCCACGTCATTAAAATTGATAACCGAGGGGCAATCAATGGTACTAATGCGCGATAATGCATCAGCAACTACATTATCTCTTCCATGGATGTACTCGATCTTGCTACAAAATTGAGATATGAAATGAAGTTGTCTCTCTCGCTTAGGTGTATCGCTTGAGCTTCCAGACATAGTCATGGCGTAGGTGAGGGGCTTATGATCCGTATACACCACAACATAGCTCCCTTCTATTAGTCTTCTAAAATGCTTGACAGCCATATAGATCGCTAAGAGCTCGCGATCGTATACGCTGTATCTCGCCTGTGTGTAGCTGAGCTTCTTCGAGAAAAATGAAAGCGGTTTCCAGATGTTGTTTACTTTCTGTTGTAGGACTGCGCCTACACTAAGACACGAAGCGTCGGTCATAATGCATAGTGGGGCTCCTTGCACTGGATGTGTCAACTGAGCAGCCTCCGATATGCTTTGGCGGCATTTATAGAAAGCGTCTTCAGTTGCCTGGTTCCAGATGATAGGCGTCTTGTCATTCTTCTTCTTATTATGTAGGAGGTTATTCAATGCTATTTGAATTTCAGCTTGCTTAGGTAAGCAATCATGGTAAAAATTAACCATACCCAGGAAGCGTCGAAGGTCTTGCACGGTTGTTGGTTTCGGGTAATTAAGTATTGTTTCTATCTTCTCTGCTGTGGGATTGATACCGTCTTTTGTGACTTCGTAGCCTAAGAAATTGAGTGTTTTCTCACCAAAAATGCACTTCTCTATATTAATCCCGATTCCGTAGTCAGACAAACGTTTCAGAACAAGACGTAGGTGATCGATATGCTTTCCTTCTGTGTCAGAGTATATCAAAATATCGTCGACAAAACAGTAACAGCAGTAGTCCAGGCCTCTCAAGACTTCATGCATAAATCGTTGAAATGTCTGTGGTGCATTTCGAAGACCAAATGGCATGCAACGAAATTCGAATAAACCAAAAGGTGTTGTAATTGCTGTTTTTTCTATATCTTGTTCTGCGACTGGAATCCAGAAGTATGCTTTTTTCAGGTCTATTTTAGAGAAGATCGTCATACCACTCAATTGGTAAGTAAAATCTTGAATTCTGGGTATTGGGTAACGATCAGGAAGCGTTACTGAGTTTAGACGGCGATAATCCCCACAGGCGCGCAGACCACCATCCTTCTTGCCCACGACATGTAACGGGCTGGCCCATGGACTCTTTGATGGTTGACAAATTCCATTGGCCATCATTTCTTCAAATTCTGCCTTTGCTGCTTTGTATTTTTGCGGTGGTAGCGGTCGAGGTCTTGCGAAGAGAGGAGGTCCAACAGTTTCAATATGGTGTCTCACATTATGCTTGATTTCCTTCGTAAGTGTCAGAGGCTTGAGTACATCAGCAAACTCGTGCAATAGTGTGTGGTACCGGTGGTTTGGTTCAACTACGTAGAGCGTTGTGTCTTGAGCAGTTCGTATTGCCATAGCGTTTACTGAGAGTTCAGTCACGCTGTCTATGAGTTTCTTGCTATGTAGATCCACAAGCAGTCTGTGATATTTGAGAAAATCAGCACCGATGATCGACATTTTCACATCGGCCATAATGAATGTCCACTTGTAATTGCGGCGAAGTCCCAGGTTCAATTGTAGTGTTTTTTCTCCATAAGTGTTGATCGGTGTGTTATTTGCGGCGAATAGTTTGAACGACGTTGATATCGGTGTTCGCTTACTTCGTGTAGCTAGCACTGATATATCTGCTCCCGTGTCAACTAGGAATCGTTCTCTCGTGGTTCTGTCAGTTATGCATAGGCGGTTATTTGTATTCGCAACACCGACGTCCGCCACAGTCGATGTGGTCTTCAGTTTTCCGCCGGCTTCCGTGAACAAGGAGATTCACATTTCTTGGCTTTGTCTCCGAATCGGTAATGATAATAACATTCCCAGTTTCGATCTCCCGGCTTCTTCCCAAGCCAAGTTCTTGAACGAGAACGAGATCTTGAGCGAAAATTGTTTGGACGGTAAGGAGGTCGGCGATAATTATTGTAATTGTGCTTCTGTAGTTCAGCAATTTCGAGTGTAAGCTTCTTTATTTGTTTCGATAGTAGTTGATAATGCAGGTTATGACCACTACCGCTGCTTGTAGAAGGTGTGTTTTGGCTGAGTTCCGCAATCGTATTGTCTGTATGCTCCATCATCTTGTCTGCCATCATTGCTAGAGTGTCGAGCGTTGATTCTGTGTTAACAGATAACACAGCGCGAACTTGAGCAGGTAAATGACCCATCCATAATATTTTCAATGCGTCGTCAGGCACTTTTTCTCCACCCAGGTCTCGCATAACTCTCAGTAATTGCGTTGGTTTCTGGTCTCCAAGTTCTAAGCCACTTAATAGTTTCTGAAATTGCCGGGACTCGGATTCTTCGTAAACCGACAACAAACGTTTTTTCAATGCGTCATATTTTCCTGGACCTGAAGGTTTGCAGATGATATCGCTGACTTGTTCAATATCTCTTCTGTCCAAGACTGGAATTACTAAATTGTACTTTTGTTCTTCACTTATCTTGTGTAAAGCTATCACCGCTTCAAACTGAGCAAACCAGAGTCTTGGTTGCGTGCGCCAAAAGGGTGGAATCTTCGCTTGTAGTGCAATAGCAGAAATTTCTTTTTCACACTTCGTCACTGTAGCTGTATCGCCAACTGCATCGTCGAATTTTTCCATTTTGCAGTCGTCGGGGTCACCAAATATGGGTACCTAATATACGTGTTCATTAAATAACAATTTGCGAATCAATATACAATATATTTTACACACTAAAATCTCATCATTTTTATACAACGAATGTCAGTTTGACATACTTTTTGTGGTAGTCATCATAGACTCTCACCAGCCAGTGTTCCGCCTGTTGTGCAGGTCGGATATACGCTCGCTGAATGCGTTGTCCCACACATCCAACGTTGGTTTTATTCCACCGCCACCATTATAGTACCTATTTATGTATAGTATAATATATATATAGAGTAACCGTGGAGTTTCTTGCCGGCTCTTCTCCATAGGAAACGACCAATTGGAACCACCTAGCTTCTGACGTTTCATAAGTGCCCATGTAGGTTATGTGAAATTAAATATTTTGAATTTTTGAATTTTATCACTATTGTCAAAAGTGCGCGCAGCATCGTTTCGCATCACGTCAGTATGATCTGCCAGAAGATTGAAAATTAGACCAAAAATAATAAGATAATCACCCGTTTTTGGAGATCTATATGTCGTAGCGATTGCGTGGAACGTCCGGGCTCGTTCTGGAAGGGCCCGCGCAGCACCGGAGAGAACAGCAGCACTCGGATGTTGCCCCCCACGTCGCCACAGATCAGTATGCACTGCTCCTTCAAGTCTTTTCCGAAGTGATAGTACATCGTGCAAATCTGTGAAATTGACTACCTTACTATAGTGTTGTTGTTAGCACAAAATAATTACTAAAGGGATGTTCTATATTATTATTAATTTATTCATTCAAGTTACAATGACTCATACAATATTCAATACATCTCACCGACACCAAATAATACATTACATTACAATACATTACAAAACCACAGTACATTCAACACTTACACTAACACACCATTAAGGGCCGAGTCACACCGGAATGCCAGCGGCCGGCAGCGGCTGCCAGCGGCCGCCAGCGGCGACGCCGGGGGCCACTGGCGGCCGCGCGACCTCCAGATCCCACGCGCCTAGTCTCCTCTTGACTAGTTTAGTTTCTACATTACATACGCGTTGCCGCTGGCAGCCGCGGGCAGAACCACCGACAAGATGCACGTTTTCAAGCTTTTCAAGCGATACTGGTATTTTAAGTATGTAGATAAAGTTTAAAAAATTTCACACTGAAAGTGCTCGCTGCGTCGCTGCCGGCCGCTGCCATTCTGGTGTAACCCGACGCTAATGGCCGACGACTGTAGGTGACGTGCAAGTCACTGCAGCGTCGTATGTAAGGACAGTCGAGCCTGTCAGCTATCATCATCAGCACGCTGTTGGGGCTGCCGCGCACCCTGCGCACCAGACACGCGCACCACTTGGGCATTGTTGCATAGAAGCAGTCGATGCTAGCTTTGGCAAACATCCCCGAGGCCCTACAGTATCGCGGCAGCCCCGTCAGTGCTCTGTAAGCGTTGTTATATTGGACGCGGAGGCGGAGAGCTTCGTATGCTTATTGCGTGTGATTCACCCACAGGCTGTGCGTGTAATGGGCACGCCACAATTGCGGCGATAAGTCCCCTCTTTGAGGAGTGGCTAGAGAGGCGCCACGGCGTCCTCACTTTCCGCCTGACGCAGGTCCTCACCGGACACGGTTGTTTCGGGAGGTTCCTGTTCAGGTTAAAGCGGGAGGAAACGCCCGGGTGTCACCATTGTGTGGATCGCCCGGAGGACACGGTGGAGCATACGTTGGAGGTCTGCCCGGCTTGGGCGGAGCACCGCCGTGTCCTCACGGAGGCGATCGGCGGCGGCGATCTCTCGCGTCCGACCCTGGTTCAGGCCATGGTCCGGAGCGAGAGTGCATGGGAGGCCGTCACATCCTTCAACGAAGCAGTTATGCTCGCGAAGGAGGAGGCGGAGCGCGCGGGGGAGATGCAAGCTGCACGCCCTCGTGCCCAAAGTCGCCGCAGGAGACGCCCCGGGCGTCGGGAGTCACGAGCCGACTTCCGGCCACCGTAGGCGCGGGCTTGCGGACGGTAAGTGATGGGCAGCTCGCCGTCCAATAAGGACTAGGCCCGAGTCGACGGCGCATTGTGTTCCACGCGCGCCTCAAAGGGATGTCAGCACCAACTGACGGGGTCCGGAAGGACCAATGCCTGCTGGGGTTGCGGGTTTGTCTGAAAGGGATATCGCGGCCCCGGCACACAGGCAACGGAAGGAACACGGGTGGGTTTTAGTCAGTAAAAGTCTGACACTCCCTCTCGCTCCGCCCAGAGCGAGAGGAGTCATTTGATGATTTCCCACACAAAACAAAAAAAAAAAAAAAAAAAGGCTGTGCGTGTAAACTGAGGTACAATAAGCTCTAAAAAGTGTTTGCTTGACCGACTTGGAACAGCTAGCAAACCTGCGGGCTATCATATTAGCTTTAATTGACATTGCCCTCCGCTCCCTCTCGATATCAGTATCATCTCTGAGACCGTCAGTAACTAAATGCCCTAGGTATTTGAAATGGTTCACTTTTACCAAGGGAACCCCATACAGTTTGATGGGCGGTACTGTTATAGGACATTTAGAGCCGGCCACAAACACCATAAACAGACTTTTCGTTACATTATATTTCAGATCGTGTTCTTCAGCATATGCCTCCAAATCTCCAATAATGTTCTAATGCCTCAAATCGATGCGCTCAGCAGCACCATGTCGTTCGCATAGCTCATATTATTTAGCCAAACTCCATGAATATGACAACCTGACAACCTGACAACCAATGCACTGATTTTTGTTCTCAGCAGTCATCATGTCGATGACTGCTGAGAACAAAAATCAGTGCATCAACATATAAGTTAAAGAGTGCGGGGGAGTTCAACCCTCCCTGCCTCACCCTACACTCCAACCCATATGGTTCCAACAGAGAACCCACCCATTTCACGCTGTTGATCTGGACTCCATACTAACATTTAAACAGGTTAATCAGGTCTGTGGGGAAATCGATGTTCTCCAACTTCTTCCATAGAATGTCATAGGAGACCAGATCAAAAGCCCTGGAAAATCGAGAAAGCACGCGTACACTGTAGGTAGTATGGCTGTCCGTTTAATACCTGACGGCATGCTTAAGACACAGTATAGCAGTCTCTGTGGACAATCCTGGGCGAAAACCAACCTGATTATCGTGCAGATGCAAATATTCATTTAACAGTGTGTCAAGCAAGCCGTCAAGCACTTTCGCATTAAACAGTCGCTAATGAAATAGGCCTGTAATTACCCTTATCTGAAAGGTCCCCATTGAAGACCCCAGGAGGTTTGTACGTTATTCAAGTCAAGTTAAAATAACACTTTTCAAAGCTTTCTGCACCTCCCTATACACGTGCAGCCTATGGTCATCATACTCACAAGTTGCTTACAGTGCCCTTCGTGTTCAATACAACAACGCGTTCAGGGCAGTGTTGGGGCTGACCCGCTTCTGCAGCGCCTCGGGCATGTTTGCGGAAGCGCGCACCGACTGTTTCCACGCCACCATGCGCAAGCGGTGCGCGTCCTTGGTGCGCAGGGTGCGGGCTAGTTCCAACAGTGTCCTGGCGATGATCGCTCAGCGACTTGATTGCCCCTACGTTGGACATTGTTGTAGCAGGCATATTACTGGTGCTTGATTTGTAATTTTATGTAAGTGATAACTATGTGTGTATTTTTTGTACTAAATATGGGCCAAGGACCTGAAATAAATGTTTTTTTTTTTTAATTTATTTTTTTATTGGGGCTTTTTTTCATTTTTCACCATTGACACTACAATTGTCTTAGCAAGTTCAGAGGGTAAGTAATGCATGACTAATTATTATTACTATTATTTTTAGCCTGTGTTGTCCCACTGCAGGGCAAAGGCCTCCCTTTCATGACTAATACAAAAATTAAAAAGCATTGCCAACACTCTAGGTAGGTGATGTCCAGCCTGCAGAAGATGTTCAACGCTGAGACCGTCTTGGACAGGGGACTTGCCTCTGGACATTGACTTAACAGCACACTTTTAGAGCTAATTCTCGTACCCACTTGACCATAACATGTCTCAACATTAAACATCCCCAGGGAAGGCGGCCTGGGAGGCGATTTCACATGAAAATGTTCTCTAAAGAGATTGGCAGTCATTTTATTTGTGCCTTTCCAAAAGTTACGGAAATCCTTTTTTGAATGATGTGAAGCAAGGATAGGTATCCATTTTTATCTGGTGCTGATGGTCTTGGCACCATTTTAGCCTGGACTTAAAAATCCTTCTACTCTGACACATCTCGTCGTAAGCAGGGCCAGTTGAAGGCACCCCGCATCGTTGCCATCACGCAACTGCAACCTAGCCACCTCATACGAGGCCACTTACGTGCCTATTCCACCCAACAATGCATCGCGGCAAGTCCAATGTTATCTACAGCCGCAGACTCACTGAGTGCGGTCACAACATCTCCATACAATTTATCTATGATTAGGCTTGTTACAATACTTATCTGCACAATGAATACATTCTGATGGAAAATCATTTCATTTTAATTTACTGTTGCATTCATATGGTAATCACAAAGGTATAACCTACTCGTAGGTTACTACCTACCCACACAGCCAAACTCGAAATCTATGAAAACAATGTATTTTCTTGCCATGTATTCCCAGCTTGTGATGACGATCTTCAAGGTGAAGGTCTTGGCAGTGCAGTCGTAGAATCGCAGGTCCCGCTCTGTGGAGCTGGTGACGATGATGTTTACGTCCGGCATGCACACCATGTCCGTCACCCACGTGGTGCGGACCTTCAGGTGGGCTGTGGGAGTCAGGTACCTACTTACTTTATCAAGACGTAACAAGTAGTAGTTCATAAACATATGCACATATCATACTGACTTTATTGGAAAAAAACTTAGCATCATCTAGGAAGTTCCATAATGTGTGTGCAGCAATAGTTTGACTATTCTTGTTTGACAGCCGTGTGTCTAGTAAAGTGGTTAAAGGTGGCTAAAGTTTTCGGTCAAAGATAAGCACAGCAGGCGAGAAATATAATAATAGCAATATCTTTTTTGACCGGTCACTGAATGCCCATTTAGCGAATGTTTAGAAGATTAACAATGACTTTGCTATGTGCCGTCAGGACAATTGGGACTTCCCAGCCAGCCTGAGAAAAAAGAGTACTTATTGGTAAGCGGAGTTGATTGAAATGTTACTTACGGCTGGAGGAGAAGGCAGTCCTCAACAGCTTCATGTCGAGCGACCACCAGTTGATCATGCCGTCGCGGCTCGCCGTTATGTATGTGCCTTGCATCGGGTCCGTTGTGCGATTCTATCTCACACAGTAAAATAATACGTCGGTCACAATAGGGATGATGTCTAAAAATTCTTTTTAGTCCGTCTTTGAGATTATAAAAAATATTGGACGCATATTTTTTCTTTGTTTACGTAATTTAAAGATTTCGGCGATACATTGAGGTAAAATGTGCCATGACGTCACGAATATGTAGATTTTATACAAACTAGTGACGTATTGACCCCCACTCCCCAACCTACAATGCGTTTTATCTAAGTATTTTTTTATTAATATGATAAAGCAAAAAATACGTGTCTAATATTTTTATATTATCTCAAAGACAGACTAATTTGAATTTCATTTTTTTTTACCCATGCATTTAAAAATAAGTACGCAATTACGAGCATTGTATAGGGATGATGCCTATACAATGCTCATATTGCGTACTTATTTTTAAATGCAGTCTCTATAGGTAGGCTAGGTACTTATATTAAAAGTTTATTAGAAAATGAAATAGCCTTATTTTAAATAAAAAACCTTGTCGACATCCGGACTGAAGGTTATTCTTGATATTGGGTGCCTGTGTTGTGAGCGTATGATGACGGGCAGGCCCATGATGGGCGGCTGCAGCGTCTCCCGCTGGTTCTCTGCGTCGTTGCCGAAGTAGCCCAGGATCAGGTGCGACACCACCTCCTCCCAGTCGATCTCGCCCGTGCGGCTTGTGTTTACCTGGTCGAGGAATCGACAGCTATTCGTACACAGTGCGTATCGATGGCCTAGGGGGCGGACTATGAGTTAAGAGGGCGCATAAAGCCAGCAAAATATCAAATTTCACCCGCGCAACCCTTACCTACCCCTCTCATCAAACACGACGAAAACAAAACACAATCCATTCCCGCCCGCAGAAACTTTTCACCCTTCGTTTATCTAGCTAGGTATAGAATTCGAATTTGAATTTTCTGTACTAAGTATACGCAAAATAATCAGATGAAACGGCTCTATATAATTTACCTAAGTATGATCGTCGTATACAAGTAGGTATATTATTCCATTTATATAACATTATTGTATGTCCGTGAATCTGTTACCGATGCTGGTGGGCTACTATTTTAAACGTTTTTATTTGCCTCTGAACATAATTGTTATCTTATACGAGTATTTATCCGATGTTTATTAATCAGTTATAGGCATTGATTAGAAAACCGCACAAATGCGAGCGGATCATCATCAAAGTATTATACTACATACTACATTATCAGTCATGATGAAAATAAACTCAATAAACTTAATATAATCTAATAACAAGCCTTTTTAGAATGATGACATCATAAAGGTCATAATTATTAAGGACGAACATGATTGAACAAACACATCAATAAACTTAGAATATTTGTTGGACCGCAGTGATCAGCAACCCTATTCGTCGAAATGGCTTTTCAATTACAATATTTAAACGAAATATGATCATTACCCATTCCCTTTATTTTAAAAACTAAAAACATCTGTTTATTTTGCATATACTATACGCTAAGCTTGAATTCAGAATCTTAGATCAAATGCAAGTTTTGGAACTAGAAACTCTATGTTGACGTGACAAGGTTCAAATTCAAATGTAACCAAATTTTATTTAGGATCTTGTACAATTTGTACCTCACGACGTCTTCGTGGAAAACTGTGATACCCAAGTAAAAAAATATAATGCAAAGTCACTTAGCAACAGTGTTACCCAAGTAAAAAATAATATTGGTATAGTGGATTTAGCACTGTACTGTGCAAAGACACATAGCATGTGTCACGAAAATCTTTCCTGCGCGAAGCGCGAGTAGAAACAATTCCCACCGAAAACCTTTGTGAGCAAAAAAAGTTAATACTTTTGCTACTAAAACAAAACTGTCAGAACTTCAACGATCGCAAAATAAATTAATAAAAATCCTTTTTAACTATCCCTATTTAACATCAACTTCAAAAATCTATAATGACACCAAATTAATGAACATCAAGCAACTCTATATCTATAATACATGTATATTCATTAATATAGTGCTTAATAAAAAAATACACACGAACATTATACTAACCCAATATCGACAAGTCAGCCAACGAAGCTCACGACGAGCGAGCCTAATAGTGCTACCTAAAACTAGAACCAACTATGGCAAAAAAATGGTTACATTTGAAGGAGTGCAACTATATAATAAATTACCATCAAGAATTAGAAATGTACACTCACTCAATGCATTCAAAATTCAGCTCGGCCAATATTTAACAGCAAGTAAAACACCGTCACAGAAATGAATGCGTTGGGTGAGTCGTGTTTGTGAAACTGTACATAGAGGCGAAGTCGAACCTTTTTATATTTTCAACATAAATTTATTGTTCTCAAGTAAGTGACATTTGTGTATGTTTTATTGAGAATAAAGTTTCTTTAAACCTAATAAAAAAAAAACAAAAACCCGACTACGTACAAAGTGAACTATGGCGATTCTAAATGAAAATGTGGGCCGAGGCGAAACCGAGGCACACATACATGAGTCCATCAGTATAGTACTTTTCTCAAACAATGCGCGGAAATGAAAACTAAGCGAATTAATTATAAATTCCAGAATCAATGACGAACAACGATAATTTTACACGCGCCAATTATGTTCATTTATTTCTTCTTTACTTTAAACACCTCTATTTGCAAGCCAAATCGAAATTTTAATAAAATCTTTGATAAGTTGCCTCCTTGGTTGCCATGGAGCAACCAACCAACAAAAGTTCGTTCCATTTTAAAATAATACGACAGATTCGACACCAGCAATTTACACTACGCTAACTTGAATTTTGGGCAATTTCCGTTTTGAATGCCAAACTATTTATGGTATGGACTTTCAATTAGTACCAAAACAATTATATTGAAATTCCACAAATAACGAACAAATACAAATTTTATATAACATAACATATATTTTTTTATATTTTATATTTTATATATTTTTTTTATTTTTATCCTAATAATTTTATTCCAATTTTTTTATCCCAATTATATCGAATCTTATCTAATTTTGTCTACATATTTTTATCAAATTTTTGCCTGATCTTGACTAATTTCGTTTTCAACATATTTTGTCTACTTTTATGTAATCTAATCTAATTTTATGATTGTATGTGTAATTACTAATAGATATTGACCTATAACTTGTATGTGTGGTGCTAACTGTTAGTATAAGTTGGTTTTTTAAATAAATAAATAAATAAATAACGCTAAGTGAATGTAATTTTTGCAATCACGCGACATACATTACGCTATCTATCTATAGTTAGCCTAGTGTATTCCGTTCCGTGAATATTCGTAACAAAAAAGGCAAGACTTAGCTGAGAGTAAGCACACTCTTACCAGTACTATTACATGGCGATTGAAGCTATTAGTATTGATTTTTTGTAGTTATTATTATTGTAAAGAATTTATGTTTTTTATTTCAGGTACAGTTTGACAATTAATATGAATTTAATGTAATGTTTTATTTAGCATTCTCACCTTTTGACATTCCATTTAAATGTACGCTACGCTAACTATGAGTTGGTGTAATTTATTGCACATTCATTTATCGGTTTTTTAGTGTATACTCGTACACGGCTAACTCGGGTTAATTTCAAAACTAACAATTAATAAAGAAATTCTTTGTATTGTCAAGAGAACTGACAACACAAAAAATTTCAATAAATTATCACATTTTTTCTTTGAAATGCCTCTGGTGTAAAATCGACTTTTTCAAGTTAGAGTTGTTAACACGCCAGATATCGCCGGCGCTCGAATGAATGTTCGAATTTCCAAGCATGTTTGAGAAAATGCTATTATGCTTTAGACATATTATTGTTAAGCTTATCTCTTTTTCTGTAAAATTTTTGTTTAGAGTTTTTAAGCTGTTTGTGTTTTGAAAAATAATCCAATAGTCGTGACGGCCAATGGCATAATTTTATTAATAAGAGCCTCGACCAACACCTGAGGAGGCCCTCGTTAGGCTGTTAGATCAAGGGCTTGATCCAGAAAGGGATTCAAGTGCTTCTGGACACGACGCGTATCGTTAGGAGGTTCCTCTCTCAGGAGCATAGATAATACACGAGCCCTGACCACCGGTTGCTTCGACCTTGCTCCCGTAAAGGATATAATAATATACCAATAACCTATTATGCTTTTCGGGTTTCAACCTGATTTAGGGGATGGTCAAAAGTCGCTCGAAATTGTTCGTCTAAGCGTTACCTTATAAGAAGTTTGTCAACAAAAGTGAGGTAAACGAATTTGGATCTTGAGTTAATCGCAATAAGATTTAAAATTTCCAGCGCAAACTTTCAAATAAACGCCTTTGGCTATGTTGTAAATTTTCTCCGCAAGAAAATTGACCAAAAGACAGGACAATGGCGCTAGTTGTACTTTAACATAAATCATAAATGTCATAAATCTGTTAAATAAAATGTATGTCATCTTGAGTTTTCAAATATCAACATTGAATTTTATATTTTTATTTAGCCTCGGTATTTATTTAGTATATCAATTCTTAAAGCTTTTAATAATCGTTTTGGAAGTGGTTTTAGTGTTTTTTCATGTTTTCTATTTCACAGTTTCTTTTCTAGAATGTGATAAATTACGAAAATATTATTTACGCAAATAAATTATATCACAGCGCGGCCAAAAATTTGAGCGCCGGCGACTGATTTGTGAAACAAATATATGCTTGAAGTTCCCGCAACGTGCGACGGAAGATGACTTCTTCCACGAACTAAGAACGTCGTAAGTGCTAAAAGCTTGTAGTCGTAATAAAACCAAAACTAAAAGGAATAAAAAAAAAGCCTACACAATTATTTTCGCCATTTATTAATACAATTAATCATCTAATTTTTATCCAATTAATCACTACCATATTAAGTACAAATCGAAAATACGGGAAAATTAGAGGTAACTTCGTGATGTCTTTTTATCGAGAAAATTTTAATAGTTTGTGTTTCTGTTACACAAAAAGTTTGGAAATATCATGTAGTTACTCGTATTATTTTTATTTTATACCTAAGTCTTATCAACTTCCAGAAAAATCAAATTGAAGATAGGCAATTTTGCTTACTACCCCCTCTTAATTATCAACACTAATACCGCGTGAGTTTCTAAGACGGATAGATAGAACTTCAGAGTAGAATCTGAGTCTGACTAGTTTGCGTTACTCATAATTTTGGAGATCATCCTGAAGTCATCTTTGTGTACCTACCTATTACAACATCACTCTAGGATTTGAGTGCATTGCAATCAATACCCTAATTGCGTAACACATGCAATCATAATCGGAATCATTTTGAAAGAGATTACTAATCCATTGCTTCTTAAGTTCGAAAAAAGTGTCTGTTCAACAAAGTAAATAACGCAATGAATGTTGTTGAAATGTCTTTGGTTCACTAATGTTTGCCATAATTTAAAAAATACAATAATTTTATATACCATACTTGTATTTGCCATAATTTCATTAGAAATAACGCTTCAGTTGCCATAATCGTGAAATTACATAAAATCATTTTCACTCATTTCATTGGTCATAATCGATCTAGTTTCATAATAATTTTTTCATCACACTTGCTCATAAAGTAGCTCTTATTGAACCGTTTTTTGGGTCATAATTCGTTGCATTAAAAACGCGTGCTTTTAACTTTATATTATCGGACTAGTGCTGTAATGCCACAGATATCTAATCAGGATTTGGTTGCGACTCGCTAAAAACAATAACATTGGACTTGCCTGGGAATTGAACGCGATATCTACGTGTCACTGATTAAATACGCACTAATTAGGATACACGTATTATCACACCCACTTTAACATCCTATGCGTGTTTCTTATCTTTTAATTAACAATAAAAGCGAAAGCTGGAATAAATTTTAAATTTTTACAAAAGTCTAACAACCGACCATAGGCAACCGACATCCTTTTTAACTGGTCTAAATTTATCTTGTCATTGAAAAGTTAGTGATTGACGTAATAAATATCGAATATTTGTTCAAGGAGTATTTTATTAATCCTTTATTGAAAAAAAAAGTATTTTAATGTATTTTTATTTATTATACTGACAACAATCGTGTTTTAGGCTAGGATTTTCAAGATGCTGTTGGAGCTAGCCCACGTTTAAAGATGCGGTCCTATTTCGTTATTAAATAATGTTGTAGGTCTATATGTATTATGGAGACCCCTCAAGTTATAGAATATTATACTGCTTTAACACTGAATTTATTTATCTTTTACATACCAAACGCACGTAAGTACCCGTGCTATCTTGTACGTTTTCACGGTTTTAACTTCGAACATATTTCAATGGATTTGTTTTTTATGTGAAAGTTACTCAATATAAAAAATACTGATGAAACACTACCTACAAAAAAAATCGTAACATCGAAAGTACGAAAACGAAAAGATCATACTACCATATCACTAAAACCATAGACAATTTCTAGCGGCCATTGTTGTTTGACAAATTTTGAAACGCGACATGGCAGTATGGAATTAGTAAATACTATCATTGCGGCATAGAATTTGTTTAAAGAAATTGACTTTGAATACATGGAACTAGTATGAACTATCCTATACTATTAAATGAGCATTCTCTATTTTAACCCGAGCAGAGATTTGTGCTTTTTTTAATCTCTTCAAAGAGACTTCTTGCCTTCTATGTTATATGTTAAGGGGTTTGGTTCTTTCCTTCAAGTGGACCATTGTGCGTAGGTACTTCTTGCTTTTTGTATGCCTACTGTGTAAATAAATAAAATATGATACATTTACGAGGGCGGGTCAAAAAGTTCGCGGAATGGAGGGGTTAGAGAGATGATGGGGCAGTTATTTTTACCTGTCGCTACTTGTCGACTCAATACAATTGTAAATACTAAGTTTCACCCCAATCGGTTTATTAACCTTTGAGATATCCCTGGATAAACAATGTCAATCGGGAAGAAAATATCAACTATGGAGAAAATTGAGTATCGTGCCGTGATTAAGTTCCTCACTAAGCAAGAAAAAACGCCTCAGAACATTATGGAAGAAATGTCATCAGTTTACGGGGACTCTTGCCCTGAAAAAACAATGATTTACAAGTGGCATAGTCTTTTCAAGCAAGGCAGAGACTTAATTGAATACGATCAGCGCTCAGGTCGGCCAATTGAAGCAACGTCCTCAGACATTGTTTAAAAAGTTGAAAAACTTGTTCTGAACATGCACGCCTAAAGAAGAAACAAATCGCAGAGATGACTGGAGTATCACCTACGACCATTTTGAATATTCTCCAAGACCATCTTGGCATGTCTCAGGTCAGTGCAAGATGGGTACCGAGAATGCTCACACCGCTTCAAAAACAGCAGCGCGTCGAGTGTTCGCGCGAGTTTTTGGAGCTGTGTAGTGAAAACAGGGATGAATTTCTGAACCCAATTGTGCCTGGAGTTGAAACTTGGGTTCATCACTATGAACCTGAGTCGAGGCAGGAGTCAATGTAGTGGCCCAAAAAAGGCACAGCACCGCCTAAGAAGTTTAAGGTCTCACAATCGGCCGGAAAGATTATGGCTGCAGTTTTTTGGGATTCCGAGGGGATTTTATTGATCGATTATAAAGATAAAGGTGTCAATATCACGGGGAAATACTACGCTACACTATTGGAAAAATTAAAGAAGCAATTAAAGAAAAGAGAAGGGGAATATGGTCTCGAGGTGTGCTCTTTTTGCACGACAACGCACCCGTTCACAAGAATCATGTTGCGATGGCTGCCTTAACAAGTGCGGCTTCGAAACTTTAAACCACCCTCCTTATAGTCCAGATTTGGCCCCTTGTGATTATTATTTGTTCCCAAACATGAAAAAAGAGCTTCGTGGAAATAAATTTACGGATGATTACGGCAATTTCTGCTTATTTTGAAGGCCTAGACAAATTATTTTTTTTCGAAGATATAAACAAATTATTTGAAAGGTCTGAAAAGTGTATTAGGGTTAATGCAGAATATATTGAAAAGGAAAAATAATTTCATGTTTAAATTCAACCCCCTTCCCTTTCATTCCACGAACTTTTTGACCTCCCCTCGTACATAATATTTCATCAAATCATTATTATTATTATTATTATTTATTTATAGTTAATTAAAACGGTACAACACCAATTACATTAATTAACATAGAAATATAAAAATATTAATATTGACAATTCTTTTTATATAAATTAATTAAACTAACATGGAACAGTTGATTCCCTTGCATACTTTCTCTCACAGAACATCAGACATATACGCATAATTTTATTCCATTCATCAGCAAACACATCGCATTCAGGGTTGGCAGTCAGAAGGGCGTTGAGCATCTTCAAAGTACGACACACTGGAGATTCAGCTCTGGCAACAGTTTTGGATGACGGTGGCGCAAATAGATTGCGCCGGCGGCGGCTGGGGCGGTGGCCGATGTATTTGTCGGGCACAAATAGTCGGCAGAAAAGGCCATGGAGGTCTGGGCAGTCTATACGTCCCCGTAAAGTTTTACAGGCTACCGTGAGCTGATCAAGGCCTCTTCTCACCTCCATCGAATTAAAGCCCAACATCCCTAAAAGAAAGTTGGTAGGGTACATGTAGGGAAAGAAATGGTATAACCTCTGGAAGAGGCATCTTAAGAAGGTTTTCTGTACCTTTTCAAGCATCAGTGTTTGGGTCGCGGTATGGGGGTGCCAAACACAAGCACTGGACTCAAGTTTGGTTCGAACCAGAGTGGTGTATAATAGCCTAATAACATTAGGGTTGTGAAAGTCACGAGCATTTCGCAAAACAAAACCCAGGCGCCTGAAAGAATCCTTTGCAAGGGTAGAAATGTGATCTCTAAAAGTAAGACAGCGATCGAAAGTCACTCCCAAGTCCTTTATGTTAGTGACACGAGTAATTACTTCACCACCTAAACTATAGTGATAATGAATGGGTCGCAGCCCTCTACCGTAAGTCATGACGTGGCACTTGCTAGGATTGAAAAATAGCTTATTTACGATACTCCACTCAAAAACGGCGTCAATATCACTTTGTAGGAGTTTGCAATCTTCGTCTGTTCTGATGTGTGCGACAAGCTTTAGGTCATCGGCATAAAGAAGGCATTTGGCAAACTTAACATTTGCTATGAGATCATTGATCATGATCAGGAACAGAGGCGGCCCCAGTACTGATCCCTGACTTACGCCCGAGCGTGTGTTATAAGGCTTGGACTCGAAGCAGCCATGTCTAACAAACTGCTTGCGATCTCGCAGGTAGTCGGAAAAGAAATGAAGAAGACCCGACGAGAAACCGATGGCCCCCAGTTTTGTCAAAAGCACATCGTTGTCAACTCTGTCGAATGCTTTCCGAAAATCAAAATACAGAGCGTCAACCTGTATACCAATATCCGAGCCACTAGATATGTAGTCTACATGAATCAATAGATTCGAATTTACAGAGCGACCCGGCCGAAAACCGTGTTGGGCATCAGACAGAGGCATTCAGGCGTTTATAAATAAAGGAGTGGAGTATATGCTCGAAAACCTTGGCAATGGTTGGCAGGATAGCGATGGGCCTGTGTTCCTCTACAGATGTTTTGTCACTGGTTTTATATCATATATTTTTCACTACATAAAAATCTTAATTGCGTATTCAAATTATTATTTTGTGTTTATTATATTTTCATATAGGCTGTTCAGCGGTTTTGCCTGTGCCTTTATTTACAACTGCGCGCGCATCGCTAACAGAAAAAAAAAAACAGCACGCCATTTTCCGTAAATATTTGTTATCGTTTTTGTTTTGTTGTTATAAAAAATACGAAAATCTAAAGTATTGTCACCAACCGACGTACAACAGTTTTTAAAAGAAGCTCCGATTGACAGTACCTGGCAACAAAGGTCAGTTGAACTTTATAAATCTAAATTATCATCTCTATAGTTACGTTATTCCAGCATAAGTTCTTACAACAAGTCTGCTTTTTTCCTCGCAAGTTTGTTGAAAAACGTCGTATGAAATGCGTGTGCATTGAGCATTACCCACTCGGCTAAATTATCGCGCTCGCCTATGGCTCGCGCGCCAATGCCGCCTTTTGGGTAGTGACCAATACAGCACACTCGTATCATAATGTACTATTTCAACACACTTGCTCGTAAAATAGCTCTTATTGAACCGTTTTTAGGGTCATAATTCAGCGTATTAAAAACACGTGCTTTTTACTTTATATTATCGGACTAGTGCTGTAATACCACAGATAACTAAGCAGGATTTGGTTGCGACTCGCTAAAAACAATAACATTGGCCTTTTCTGGAAATTGAACGCGATATCTATGTGTCACTGATTATAATAATAATATCAACCTGTTACTGTCCCACTGCAGGGCAAAGGCCTCTTCTCATACAGAGAAGGCACGAGCATTAATCACCACGCTTGCTCAAGACGGATTGGTGATTTCAGACTTATATTAACTATAAGTCCAGGTTTCCTCACGATGTTTTCCTTTAACGATGTCAGTAATGTCCAAGACAAACTCAGAACGTACATATGAATTGAAAAAGTCACATAGTTCAGTTGATTAATATATGATTATACAAATAATTTTATGGAAAACACGACAATACCGATTGTGATAGATCGTGTGTAACGCAATTAGGGTGCTGTTCATTGGCTATCTGTGACTTATGTCCAATGAACTGCTATCTTTTAACATAACAGGAATATTATGCACCTACTTTCATAAAGAGTATTTTATAATCTTCATCGTCGTAGTCCACATCCAACAAGGACTTCAGAGCAACTCTAAACTCCAGAAATGTCATTTTGTGACCGAATGCCTCTTGGAATGAATCTCTCATCCTCTCCATATCCCTCGTGCTGCAGCGCTCGTGCAGCGCCGCGTTGCGCCAGCGCGCCCGGGCGGCGGCCACCGCGCTGTCTTCAGTCTTTATAGACACACAGCTCACGACATCACTTTCTTGTGCCATTATTACCTACTTACTAAAATTACAATTCTAAAACGATGGATGGTAAAACTTTGATTATATTATAAAATTATGATTTATTCTACTAAACAAATTAAGACATCTTACAATGGCTTGTAGTGTCAGTCAAAGAGGTGTCAGTCAAATTAACCAAGAATGTACTCATTGTAAGAACAATATGGCCAGGACTATGAACAATCTATTATATAGTTCATGACTTAATTTTGAATAGATTTTAAATGGTATTCAATCTCTTCAAACATTTACCTCATTTTCGTAGATCTTTAGAGGCATGAGGAACAGGGTGTAAAGTTCCCTCATCCTCTATAGAAAATGGAGGATCCTCCAACCTTGGATCTGGTACATTTGCGCGAAAGACATTTCCGCAAATAGATTTTTGCGCGAATGGACTTTTGCGTAAATGGACACTTGCGCGAAAGGCACTTGCGCGAATCTACTTGCGAGAAAAGACAGGTGCGCGAAAAAGTTGCGGAAATGACATTCCTTCTATTACGCCAGTATTCTTTCAAATGGTGGTATGCTGTGAATGATGTTATAAAGGAATCTCATTTCCACAAATTTTTCGCGCAACTATCCTTTCGCGCAAGAGGATTCGCTCAAGTGTCTTTCGCGCAATTAGTAGGTTCGCGGAAGTGTCTTACTTACTTGTAAGGCTTTATTAGTATATGCGTTGGTTTTAAAATCCACGCATACATTTTTTATTTTACTTTTGTTCACGGTTAAGTACATAATTATGGGTCCGCGTATCACTGGTCATTTTCCCTCAGTCGTCAGTTTATTTAATTCGCCAGTTTCGTTGATTAGTCAGTTTCACTGATTCGTCAGTTTTATCGATTAGACAGTTTCGTAAACTCGACAGTTTCCACTGTTTGCCAGTTTTCGTCGATTCGTCAGTTTTATTCAATTCGTCAGTCAAAGTACAGTCGGTAGAAAACTGCACAGACGTCTGCTAATTTAAATATACAGTATATTAACTAACTTATTGCGGGTTAACGGGAACACGCTCTGTGTTTCCGTTAACCCGCAATAGTATAGCGTCCATACATGCAAACAAAATAGTGTTATATAACACGGTTTCAAAGCTAATGCCGTTGACCGTCCGCGATGGTTAACTTTAGCGCAAACGTGATGCCACGAACCCTCTCGGCGGGTTTACTTTCAATATGTATGGCGGCATGGCGTATGAGTTCTATGAACAGTGGGTGGAGTCGAAAGTGTTAAATAATGAGTCTACTCTTCTCCCAATGTTTCCTTATGAAGTCGGCCGTCAGGTTGCTTGTTAAAGATGCTACACACGGTCCAAGCCAACTGTCAACTGATACATTGCAAAGTATTTTTTAAATAAACTCGCTTGTGTTTATTGATACTTAAAATATTGTATATTCTATCAAAAAGCATTGTAAAATTGTTTAAAACTATCAAACTTAGTAAAAATATCTATAAAATTATCAAACTTAATAAAGTTTTATAAAAAGAGTTCACAAAACAATTAAAAATCCTATTATATGCAGTTATGGGGGATATGTTACGTCAGTACGTCGTCGTTGTCGTCGTAACTTTCCCCGTCCGCTAAGTTAGACCGACATCCACGACGGATGGTCCGCGTGAGTGTCTGTTTTGGCAAATCAAGGAGCACCGCTGCGTGACGCAGACCGTCCGTCTAAGAAAGTAGTAAGCGTGTGGTGCTGAATCTTAACGCACCCTAAAATCTGCAGCATTACATGTTGGTGTTGTCTTCCTGGCCCAGCGTAGACCGCTGCGTGAAGTACGTGGAGAACGTGGAGAGTCTGGAGAGCGTGGAGTGTCTGGAGTGCGTAGAGAGCGTGGAGTGTCTGGTGAACGTGGAGTGCGTGGAGTGCATGGAGTGCGCTCGGTGATGTAGCGCGTCGGTATCAAAGTGCATCTTCCTTGGCTTTTCGCGCAGCCGCGTCTGGCGCACCAGCTCGGGCGTGGGTGGCCGCCGCACCGGCTGCGTCGACGCCAACCGAAGGTGCTTGTACAGCGGGATCTGCAATGCATAATATAATTTGAACTAGCTCTATAAGTCCACAACGATATACTAAGATAATTGTTTCGCTCCATCTCCATTTAGCGGTCTGTTTCGTGCCTAAGTTGGCAAAACAGAACATTCATTCAAATCGACTTGAGCAGTATTTTTATAAGTTCCACTACTCTATCCACTTCTCGCAAGGATACATGTACTGACCGTAGGCAGCGAGACGTTGAACTGGATCCTATCCTGCTGGTCAGGCCCACGCGGTAGCGAGGAATACTGTCCCAGCAGTGGCTTGGTGGGCGGCTCGCCGAAGGTCTTGTTCTTGAGCTCATCCTCAGTGATGTCGCGCTGTTTGTCCACGACCTTTTGTCCCGGCACGTAGCGCGACACGAAACCCCCGCGCCACACCTGCCCACATTCAACAACGAATCGACATTGGCATTAAGTAGCACGATAATAATATCTCATTTGTAAACTGACTGTTCACCTTGAATGTAGTGAAGCTAGCAACTTTCTGAACGTCTGGTGGGAAGCGGGTGACGTCCAGGCTCCACGGCACGAAGCTGCCCAACGTCTGCAGGTACTCGCCCGAGAGACGCCACACGCGGGCGCTGTAGTCTGCACTTCCACTACGTAATTACCAATTAAAACCGCCGTTATTCATTAAGTGAAAGCTGCCGAAGCTAACGGGACTAAAAGGGTTCTATGTGTGAGTAATGAAAGACCGCCTTTGAAAAAAAAGTCTGTTTTCATATAAATAAAGTACTAACCGTACTAAATTTTTATATTAGGACTTACGTGAAGACAAGTTTGAGTTCGTCGATGTAGGCTATGGTTGTAACAGAGCGCATGTGTGCGCGGTAGCTGTTGAGTAGCAGCGGCAGCGGCTGGTCCCGCACGCTGCGCTTGGCGCGGCCCTCGATACGGTCGCGCCACAGGAACGGGAACATCAGGCGCAGTCGCGGCATGTTAACATGAACCTACACCACATTTAATTTAGAACCTACTTATTTATAATTAATATCTCCTTGCAGGAATTGCATCCTACTTTAGAGACTCCTTTATTTGACAATGCACTGCTTTATTAACGTTGTTCATAAGTTACATTTACTTAGATAGATAGATAAATAAAGTAAAGAAACTCACCTGATCGTTTATTAGGAAGTTGCTCATGAGCCACACTTTGACGTATCCCATAATAGTGCCTGTAAAGAGGAACGCGTTGTCGATGTCGGTGGCGAAGGATGATACGTAGTCGCCTGCTGTGTGGACGGCCTGGAACGAGCTCAGGTAGCCACCCGCCGAGTGGTCCGACCAGCACTGCACAAGACCATTCTCCAGAGCGAGAAGGAGGGAAGCTAAAATATGTTTTCAGCTTAACTGACATGACATTGACTGGAAGCATTCGTTTATATTTAGTAAATATGCTTGTCAACAAGACCTAAGTAATCGCATGCTTGTCAACAAGACCTAAGTAAGCGCATGCAGGAGGCATGAGTTGGCAGACCTGGTCAAGTACAATGCAGAGAGGTATGATTCTCTGACAAATAACCTCTCTTATAGCTTATAGCTGTGCCTGATCCCAGGCAACTCAGCCTGAAGTTGTTACACCCACACCGTCAGTGGCTCAGCCAGTAGGTAGCTGTATTGAAGATAATATAGTATGAATAATTTGGTCAACTATGTATTTTCTGACAAATTTGGTCAAGGTTTTGGTAGGATATTTAATCAGTGTTCACAACAATATGTTATGAATAATTGTTTATCCGGTGCCAGTATGAGCCAATTAATTTGTAATATAAACTCCATTTCAGCTGTTATATTATTTTATGGGGATAGTTTAACTGTAAGGAAAAATGAAATAATTTAATGTGTTCATTTGATGTTACACCTCAATGAAATCCATTCGTTGTAAAATTTTCTGTGCCTTGCCTTATGCTCACTATTTGCCCGATGAGCAAAATAGGTGATGTTCAGTAATACCTGAACATCATAGTTGTATTTGACTGAACACTGGTTGAAAGAACATGAAGTAGTGTTTATCAATGATGATCATTTTACTGTACAAAGTGCCTTTGTAAGAAAAAGCGCCATTCGCGGTGGATCTTTATTTATTGTTCAAACAAGTTTAAATGTAAACAAAACGTTTAGATTTAGTTATTCTTTCTATCGAGCGCACTATTGCGGTGTCTTGTTGAACTCGAGCGATACGTTATAATTTGCGTTTCCGGACCGTGTGGTGATTTTATTAGTTTCGAATCAGTTTCATTCAATAGGTTAAAATCAAGTAATAAAAGTATCATTTCAGGTGGAGATTTTAATATTAATATTTTTGATGTTACTCCATTAAGTATTTACCTAAGTCTTATAATTTAATTAACTTGTTTTTTGAACCTACTAGGATCACGGCATCTTCGTTAACTTGTGTTGATAATATATTTAGTGATTGTGATGCCAAAAATAAATTAGTGTTCGTCTGACCACTGTGGTTTATTACCTAGCTTCTCCATGCCATTACATTGCAAAAGCCGCATAAAATAGAATGCAGGCCTTATACAGCTCGTTGCAATAAGTTTAAAAATAATATAGCTTAAAGAATTACAGCATCTACAGTAGAAAACGAGAATCCCAATTCCGAATCAAATCTAAGAATACCAGCAGCAAGAGTAGGTACAGCTGACGTAGCTGAGACGTTTAATGAGTTTTTTGCCAACATACCTACCTAAAACGTACGACTCGATCCTTAATTCATCCCCGTCTAAAGCGGCACGCCACAATTGTGGCGATAAGTCCCCTCTTTCAGGAGTGGCTAGAGAGGCGCCACGGCGTCCTCACCTTCCGCCTGACGCAGGTCCTCACCGGACACGGCTGTTTCGGTAGGGTTCCTGTTCCGAATAAGGCGGGAGGAAACGCCCGGGTGTCACCACTGTGTGGATCGCCCGGAGGACACGGTGGAGCATACGGTGGTGGTCTGCCCTGCTTGGGCGGAGCACCACCGTGTCCTCACGGAGGCCATCGGTGGCGGCGATCTCTCGCGTCCGGCCCTGGTTCAGGCCATGGTGCGGAGCGAGAGTGCATGGGAGGCCGTCACTTCCTTCGGCGAAGCAGTAATGCTCGCGAAGGAGGAGGCGGAGCGCGCGAGGGAGAGGCAAGATTCGAACCCTCGCGCCCCTAGTCGCCGCAGGAGACGCCCCGGGCGTCGGGAGTCGCGAGCCGACTTCCGGCCACCGTAGGCGCGGGCTTGCGGACGGTGAGCAATGGGTAGCTCGCCGTCCGATTAGGACCAGGCCCGGGTCGACGGCGCGTTGTGTTCCACGCGCGCGTCAAAGAGATGTCAGCACCAATTGACGGGGTCCGTAAGGGCCAATGCCGTGCCTATATTTAAAAAAAAAAACAGATATATTAGAAAAATTATGGTCATGGTAGTTCAAAATATCTTAAGGGGTGTCAATTTCCGAAGGATTTCAATCTATGTTTTGTAATTTCCAAAAAATTTTTGTTTCTTTTTTTCATTATTTTTTCTCGGGTAGTGATGACCAGGTCCACCGTCTGGTGCCAGCTTATCGTCGAATTTTGGGACACGTTGTATATGGTTTATAATTTAAATTATGTTTTGTGTTGCGTAATGTAAATTATTTTGAATACTATTATATAGAATCTTTTTTTTTTCTTCTAATTAAACTGATAGCTGTGCTGCTGGGGAGTTTGTTGCGCCACTTCTTCTTCCCAGCTAACGTACTAGGAAGTGGTGAAGGGTGGGCGTTTTGGGGGACTGTCTTATGTAATTTTGACGATCGAAAAGTGCTGATTCTCAGCCTAGTTTGAATAATAGTAGATTATTAACCAAGGGGATAAAGCAGTGTCTTCTGTCGCGGGTGACGATTTAAATCGCGAGCGTAACGAAGGACTCGAGGTTTACTCCCGAGCGTAGCGAGGGTGTTAAAAACTTAAATCACGAGCGAAGCGAGGGATTTAAGACGAGTCCTGAGTGTAGCGAGGGATTTAAGTTCACCCAAGACTAAGACAGCTTTATCACCGAGGAAAATACTCTACTTTTCGTACCATTTGCGAAAAAATTAAGACAATAATAATATGAGATAAGCATTTATAAAAAATAATGACAATTAAAAGTAAAAGTTAACATTCGAAACATTGGTCCAATTATTGATAGAGAGAGTTACATTTTTGTTTGGTACATTTATTGTTGATGAGTTGATTTGAGTATTTCTCTGTTCTTGCGTCTGAGGAACTTGCGTTTCATTGTAAATAGTATACATCGGAGATAGTGGTGGTGGTGCATCGTGAGTTACGGACGAAGATAAGATGCCGGAAGTTGATGGTTGTGGCTCTGATGGATTAAGTTTTATATTTTTGTTAATTTGACTGCTTAATATGGTTTTATTCGCCATTGAACTTTCGATATAACCCTCAGCTACTCCATCAGAGCTCCAACCACCGTGTCTTTTTATTGACGTAATATCCGCCCCTGAATCCGCCAAGAAAGTCGCCGAAGTTCTTCTAAAGCAGTGACCGGTGTAGAGTTCAACATCTTTAAATTTTAAATATTTAGCAATTTCCTTTGGCATATTGCAAATTTTATTTTTGCCGATGGCTTGTCGAGTACATTTCCCATTCCGATAGTTTATAAAAAATCTATTGTTTTCCATGTTGGTGGGACGTAATGCTTGGTTTTTATGAATGATTTTAGTATATTGTCCTTGTACAATGAATGACCGATTTTTCTTTGTCTTAGTTTCCTTTACTAATCAGCAGCAACTCATTGGAATGATTTTCAACGTCCTCCACCTTTAAGTTTACAAGTTCACATCCGCGGCAAGCACCATTGAGTCCAAAAATTAAGGCTACCTATAACAAAGATAAAAAACAGGTAAATATATAGAATAATTACCATTACTAAGATACGAAATATTCATAGTTAAATCATGTATACTTACTTTTGTGGCCAGAAAAATTTCGTCAGGAGCTTCATTAAGACATTCAAATTAATTTGCTTACTATTATATAGAATTATTTATTTTTTCTAACTAAACAGACAGCTGTGCTTCTGGGCTTCTGTGGAGTTTGTTGCGCCACTTCTTCAGTAAGTGGTGAAGGGTGGGGGTTTTCTTATGTAATTTTGACGTTCGACAAGTGCTGATTCTCAGCCTAGTTTGAATAAATGAGTTTTGAATTTTGATTTTGAATTTCATTGTGTTGACCTGCGGCGCAGGAAAACTTCAAGATACTTAATACTACTCAGTATTAATTGCGTACCACCAGGTTAGTCACTAACCACATGAAAATAAGAATTATGCGAATAGTGCTTGCGGCAGAAGATCGTATCGTACTGACCGACGGCCATGTGTACTGGTCGCGTGTGCAAGAAGATCATGGCTTGCACGGCGAGGTGGCGCATAACCTGCGCACGCGGCGGCATACTCAGGGCCGGCGAGGACAAGCATCGCACCGCCGCCTTCTTGATAGCCGCTTCTGGGTCTAGTACTTTCTCGGCAGCTGCCGTACTGTGGACAACATGACTAAGCAATGTTTTTTGAACATAACACCAATCTATAAATTGGGCTCGAAGCTGGATGTTACTTGAATTGTCTTCATTCACGAGGTCTAGGTGTGGCACTTCAACACGGGCGTGTGTCTGAGAGTGATGTCAGTGTATTGATATCCGTAATACTTCGATCAATAATGGACTTATTGATCGAAGCCGTAATATAATAAGTTACATAGTGCCTAGAACGACAGTATGCCGCGCGGTGCGCGCACGGCCACTGTTTGGTGTTACCGCTTGTCGCAGTAACGCAGGTCGTGCGTCTAACGACTAACAAATCAATTCCATCATCGATATGTTTGTTCTTTCTACTGATAAATTAAAAAATAAAACACTTATTATAGTCACTGGTAATTGTTATGATTTGCATGATGAGTTTTTCTTTTACTTTTGTTTTATTACTCGTATTTAGCACAAAAAGTTATTTCCTAACTTACATTATTGTAGTTTTTAGTATAAATTATTTTGTATGTGTATTCCGTGGAAAATGTTGTTGGTTACACATATGGCCGTATCTTTTTGTCATTACACATCACATTACATTTTTTGTTTTCCCAAATAAATAAAAGTAGTAGGTATAGTAAGTAGTATTTAGTAGCATTATTTACAGTTTTCGTTGCTCTTGCAGAAAAAATCATCTGCAGAGATGATCCTCATATTTGTAAAGATTATTGGCAAAAAATATATATATAATATATTAAATGTATTATAAATGTTACCCACGTGGGTTTCCGAATGGTAGACGAGTAGTAAGAAGCTCTTGGACTACTTTCCTTGGAGCTTATCACGGGGAAAGACTTGGGTCCTTCACGCCTGTAGTCCATCTTGATGCGAAGAGTTGGCTCCGCGTACGACAACCACCTGGATGTCACACAAATTATTATTATTATTCTGACGAGTTCCATTGATCATTTTCAGCTTACCAGGACTGTTTCATGTGTTGAACTGCTTTAACCTGTAAGGCTGGCCGGTTTCAAGCTTCCACATCACAAGTTCTGAGTTGTAGCTGGCTGTGGCCAGTATGAGGGGGTGCCGCACGGCGGCTGCCAGCACGTCGTCCGTGTGACGACTCTCCCAGCTCTTGCCGGTCGTCGACATGCCGGTATCCTCGAACTCCACCACGTGGTGATTCCAGCCTACTGCAAGGATCCTAATTGAAAGTGGCCGAGTCTTAGTATAAAAAATTACTTATAACAACAGGTCAACAGCAACACCTAGCCCAAATCACAACAAAAATGTTGTGATTTGGGCTATGTAGTGCTCGGCCACTTTCAAATCATAGCAAGTCGTAGCGATGCCACTAATGAGTTCATTAAGGTGTGTAAATGCTACGTGGAAAGCTGTTAAACTGTGTGTGTGTGTGTGTGTTAAGCTGTTTTTTTTTTTGCTGAACTGGGCCTTTTTGGCGCAGCCCTGAGGCACACTCCCCATCAAATTTCTGCTTACATCGCACTTTACACTTTTTATTTGTTTTTTTGTGCTTTTTTAATCTACTGTGTATTATATTGTGTGTGTTTTAGTGTGTGCTAAATAAATGTATTTTCTTTGTTATCCATATAAATGAGATCACTAGAACTACTGGAGGGTTTTAAATTGGCTGTACCTGCCCTCCACCCAGAAGCAGCTGGTGACTTCGCACATGTGCTCGATGGACATCACTCTCAGACACACGCCCGTGTTGAAGTTCCACACCTACACCACGTGAACAAAGACTATTAAAGCTGGTATTCTTTTATTTAGAGACTGTTTCGTTGGTATAGTAGTCGCAAGCGCTACTACTGACCACGAGGTCCTGGGTTCAATTCCCGGGTCGGTCAAAGCGTTATTTTACTTATTAGGTTTTTCCATCTGGAGTTTCTCAGTAATAGTACGGATTCTGGATTTGTACCCGTTTGATGGCAATAGGCTCGCCCACTATTACATGGGACTTAAACATAACTGGCGAAATGTGGGTGTACTATTGGAAAACCTATGCCTAACTCTCCGGGAAATACAGACTTGATGTTATGTATGTATGTTATTTTATTTGCTATTGAATTTTTTTTTTTTAAACCGGCCAAGTGCGTGTCGGACCACGCACAATGAAAAGTTCCGTAGTTGTGATGACTTTATCACAAGAACAAACTAATTTTTTTTGTTAAAAAACATGTTCTCCCATTCGGAATGTTCGGAAGAACATGTTTTTACAACCCCAATTGTAAGTTGGTCAATTATTAGTCGTTAACTTGTGAAGGCTACTAAGCTGTTATAGTTTTCCTTTTAATTTCGTTATACAATACAGGTTGGCAGGGACATTGACGCGAAATCGTTTGACGACACGGTTGGCGCAGTGGTTGAGCGATCGACTGCTGCGCAACGCATCGCGGGTTCGATCCCCGCACGGAACAAATATTTGTATGATCTGCAAGTAGTTGTTTCGGGTCTGGGTGTTAGTGTATGTGAGTTTCTATGTTTGTAAACGCACCCACGATACAAGAAGAAATTCTTAGTGTGGGGCAACGTTTTAAAAAAAAAAAAAAACATAACGGATTCAAAACATGATTCTGAACCCCCCTGCGATGTCTCTGCCACCCTGTATACCTACTACTGCCGTGATTTTTTTCACATATCGTCGCTTGTCATGATCCAATACCGCGAATGTGAAATTTTTTTACGAAAATCAAATTTTTATTTTATTTCATTCTACACGTTCAAATACGTGAATCGTCTTCACGTCCATTAAACATCAGATTTTCGTCAAAAATTTCGCATTCGCGGTATTGAATGCCGAGCGACGATATTTTATGTAAAACCAACCATTTAGCAGGCAGGGGGGGGAGGGCACTTAATTGCATAATATAGCATAATATTTCGTAAACGGAGCCCTGGATCCAAAAATGGTTTTCACAAACTCAAAATATTTTTGGACGTTGGACCTTTCCAACAACACCTCATGGGATATCCTACCATGGGATAGATGAGGGAAAAAAATATCCCCACTTTACTTTTTTTTTCATGATTTATTTTATCACTTTGTCGGCGTGATTAATATTTATAGAATAGAATAGAACTGAATTTATTTTGCAAATATGGGTAGTACATAATAGTTCTTAAGATTACATTTAGCTCAGCCACATTTTACCAATCGGCATGCAAACATTTGAAATTATTTATATCACTATTATTACACTTATTTAGATCAATTTATAAATTACTATTATAACATTTTAAATTATCAACTTAATTTCAATTATATGTTTGTATTAAACGGAAAATATAAATTAGTATCATTAGATAACGTATAATGTCATGTCATTACTATTGTAACGGTTATCCGCCAGCTGTGAGCCCCAGGAACCCTCAATCTACTCTCGCATCGTCAACAATAAACAACCAACGCCATCTACCGGTATTGAAAGCAACTAGTATAACATCCGCCATGAAGATCTAATGTTACAATCTACATAACAGACTTACTAGCGCCATCTATCAACTCATAGAGACACTAAATGTTGTGGGTCATTTCAAATATTAATAACTTGTCCCTTGTCTCCGAACATTCATTTTATTAACTTGAAATTAGTACTGTAAATCATACTCAATTATATAAATGTCTTGTATATATCAATTTATGTAAGTGCTTCGAATATTTCACAATAATAAAAAGGGGTAGTAATTTGACTTCCTGCGGCGACGGTACTTTTTGGCGGTGAGACGTTTTGAACGACATTGTTCGTGTT
This sequence comes from Agrochola macilenta, assembly GCA_916701695.1. Lineage (NCBI taxonomy): Eukaryota > Metazoa > Arthropoda > Insecta > Lepidoptera > Noctuidae > Agrochola > Agrochola macilenta. Next base: position 24,379,226 of record OU753556.1, read on the forward strand.
GTAAAATTGGGAATATAAATCGTTGTATTGTTTCATTTCCATTTCTGAACACCCATTACACTATTAACTACAAATATCATACCATTACATCATTTTTTTAATGTCAGAAATCAAAATGTCAAAGATCAAAATGTCAAAAATCAAAAATGTCATAATTACATCAAAACTTCAAAAATCAAGATGTCACTAATTATCAAAGATTTTTCTCCGATAGGAACTCAGATATACTGTAGTATGTTTTATCTACCAAAAAGTTCCGTAATCTACTCTTAAATTGTGCTGTATTTAAAGCTTTCCAACTACTCGGTAATTTATTGTAAATAATTGGGGCCATGCAAGAAACGCTCTTACGCATTAAAGTGGTTCGACATGATACTTGACATAATTTGCTGTTGTCACGCCTATTCCTTGGAATACAACAGCCAGGCGCTCAAAACGAGATGGATTTTGCTTGACAAACATAGCTACTTCGAAAATATAGATACAGGGTAGTGTCAAGATTTTATGTAACTTAAAATAAGGCGCGCAACTGTCTGTCGATTTAAGTTTTAAACAATGATCGGAGACATCTTTTCTGGGCCTTAAAAGCTATATCTCGATCAGTTGAGTTCCCCCAGAATATGATACCGTAGCGCAAGTGCGATTCAACTATTCCGTAGTAAGCCGTAAGAAGTGTTTTGGCATCTACTACGGAGGATAATCTATATAACACGTATACGGATGAACTAAATTTTTTACACAAACTGTCTATATGGGCTTTCCAATTTAAGTTGCAATCTATTTGCAACCCTAAAAATTTGGTATCCTCTGCTTCCTCAATTTATACCATACCCATGCCAAATTACAGCTTCCTAGTATAAAGAATCTCTGAGCTAAGCCGCGGACAGACAGACGGACAGACAGACGGACATGGCGAAACTATAATGGTTCCTTGTTTAGTACGGAACCCTAAAAACCGACAGAGCGGGTTTATAGATACCATGAGCACAGCAATGGTGATAAATTCATTGATGGGTGAAGGTGATTTTTAAATTCTACTATAATGACCTTGAGCTCGCCGCTCCTGGCGCCGGTGAGCAGCAGCAGGAAGCCAGGGTCGAAGCAGGCAGCGGTGATCTCCACCGGGATCACCGCACTGTGCAGTATTCGTACGTGAGCGTTATGAATCATCACGTTGCGTTTACCTGCGGCACCCCAAACAATATTCCCTCATTTTATTTTAGACATCCAATCCACCGGATACATTGCACTGTTGAGAAGGGCGCGTTTGCAAATCGGACAAAATTATGCTGTTTTTCGGTAGATTTTGTGACAAAACTAAACCGAATCAAATATAACTAATAACTACCACATATAGGTTGGTTCTTCATCTTCAAATGATAGGAACTGTTTTGTTCAAAATTATAGTTTTTTATATTGTAAAAACGATCTTCCGTTGCCATTTTCCACAAAATTAACGTTATCGGGTTGAGTTTAGGTACATTTTTTGTTCTATTATCAATATATTTTAAGATTTCTAAAAATACTATTAGTAGGCAGACATGTTCAATTTTAAACCTTAGGAAAAAAATGTTTCAAAATGTCACAAATAGCCGCAAAAAAAAAAAATACGAAACTAACTTTTTCACATATTTTGCTATTACGGATGAATCGTAGTCGATTGTATTAAGGGTTATTTTATTTTTGGTCTGTTTTGATTTATTTCACAAATATTTCGAAAGAAACCTCAGTCCGCGCTTGGCCGCTGTCGGTGGTGGACCCTGTGTTGCCTTTTTGCAGCGGCTCGTGTGGAAAAAGATCGTTGTACAAATACAAAATATTCGATAAACCAAATTTGATATTTGCTATGGTAAGATAATTTTGCATTCACAGATTTTTATAATAATAATTATTTTATTTCGGTAAAAGTAAGTACGGTTTATAAATGCCTATTCGACTGGGACTTGATGGAGTGACCTGTGTACTTCGGTGACTGCTACTGGAACTCCTCGACGAGTAGAACTAGGTGTACCGAGTCTGGGCTCGTTTTGTTAGTTATGATGAGACCTTACCTCCGGACTAGATGGAATTATCTGAAGGTGTACTTCGGTGAATGCTACTGGAACTCCTCGACGAGTAGAACTAGCTGTGCCGAGTTTGGGCTCGTTTTGTTAGTTATAATGAGATCTTACCTCCGGTTTGATGGAGTGACCTGAAGGTGTACTTCGGTGACTGCTACTGGAACTCCTCGATGAGTAGAACTAGGTGTGCCGAGTTTGGGCTCGTTTTGTTAGTTATGATGAGACCTTACCTCCGGACTAGATGGAATTACCTGAAGGTGTACTTCGGTGACTGCTACTGGAACTCCTCGACGAGTAGAACTAGGTGTGCCGAGTTTGGGCTTGCTTTGTTGTTAGTTATGATGAGATCTTACCTCCGGACTTGATGGAGTGACCTGAAGGTGTACTTCGGTGACTGCTACTGGAACTCCTCGACGAGTAGAACTAGGTGTGCCGAGTTTGGGCTCATTTTGTTAGTTATGATGAGATCTTACCTCCGGACTAGATGGAGTGACCTGAAGGTGTACTTCGGTGACTGCTACTAGAACTCCTCGACAAGTAGAACTAGGTGTGCCGAATCTGGGTTCGTTTTGTTAGTTATGATGAAACCTTACCTCCGGACTAGATGGAATGATCTGAAGGTGTACTTCGGTGACTGCTACTGGAACTCCTCGACGAGTAGAACTAGGTGTGCCGAGTTTGGGCTCATTTTGTTAGTTATGATGAGATCTTACCTCCGGACTAGATGGAGTGACCTGAAGGTGTACTTCGGTGACTGCTACTAGAACTCCTCGACAAGTAGAACTAGGTGGGCCGAATCTGGGTTCGTTTTGTTAGTTATGATGAAACCTTACCTCCGGACTAGATGGAATGATCTGAAGGTGTACTTCGGTGACTGCTACTGGAACTCCTCGATGAGTAGAACTAGGTGTGCCGAGTTTGGGCTCGTTTTGTTAGTTATGATGAGACCTTACCTCCGGACTAGATGGAATTACCTGAAGGTGTACTTCGGTGACTGCTACTGGAACTCCTCGACGAGTAGAACTAGGTGTGCCGAGTTTGGGCTTGCTTTGTTGTTAGTTATGATGAGATCTTACCTCCGGACTTGATGGAGTGACCTGAAGGTGTACTTCGGTGACTGCTACTGGAACTCCTCGACGAGTAGAACTAGGTGTGCCGAGTTTGGGCTCATTTTGTTAGTTATGATGAGATCTTACCTCCGGACTAGATGGAGTGACCTGAAGGTGTACTTCGGTGACTGCTACTAGAACTCCTCGACAAGTAGAACTAGGTGTGCCGAATCTGGGTTCGTTTTGTTAGTTATGATGAAACCTTACCTCCGGACTAGATGGAATGATCTGAAGGTGTACTTCGGTGACTGCTACTGGAACTCCTCGACGAGTAGAACTAGGTGTGCCGAGTTTGGGCTCATTTTGTTAGTTATGATGAGATCTTACCTCCGGACTAGATGGAGTGACCTGAAAGTGTACTTCGGTGACTGCTACTAGAACTCCTCGACAAGTAGAACTAGGTGTGCCGAATCTGGGTTCGTTTTGTTAGTTATGATGAAACCTTACCTCCGGACTAGATGGAATGATCTGAAGCTGTACTTCGGTGACTGCTACTGGAACTCCTGGATGAGTAGAATTAGGTGTGCCGAGTTTGGGCTCGTTTTGTTAGTTATGATGAGATCTTACCTCCGGACTAGATGGAGTGACCTGAAGGTGTACAACCAGGAGTTCCAGTAGCAGTCACCGAAGTACACCTTCAGGTCACTCCATCAAATCCGGAGGTAAGGTCTCATCATAACTAACAAAACGAGCTCAAACTCGGCACATCTAGTTCTACTCGTCGAGGAGTTCCAGTAGCATTCACCGAAGTACACCTTCAGATCATTCTATCTAGTCCGGAGGTAAGGTTTCATCATAACTAACAAAACGAGCCCAGATTCGGCACACCTAGTTCTACTTGTCGAGGAGTTCTAGTAGCAGTCACCGAAGTACACCTTTAGGTCACTCCATCAAAACCGGAGGTAAGATCTCATTATAACTAACAAAACGAGCTCAAACTCGGCACACCTAGTTCCACTCGTCGAGGAGTTCTAGTAGCAGTCACCGAAGTACACCTTCAGGTCACTCCATCAAGTCCGGAGGTAAGATCTCATCATAACTAACAAAACGAGCCCAAACTCGGCACACCTAGTTCTACTCGTCGAGGAGTTCCAGTAGCAGTCGCCGAAGTACACCTTTAGATCACTCCATCAAAACCGGAGGTAAGATCTCATTATAACTAACAAAACGAGCCCAAACTCGGCACACCTAGTTCTACTCGTCGAGGAGTTCCAGTAGCAGTCACCGAAGTACACCTTTAGGTCACTCCATCAAAACCGGAGGTAAGATCTCATTATAACTAACAAAACGAGCTCAAACTCGGCACACCTAGTTCCACTCGTCGAGGAGTTCTAGTAGCAGTCACCGAAGTACACCTTCAGGTCACTCCATCAAAACCGGAGGTAAGATCTCATTATAACTAACAAAACGAGCTCAAACTCGGCACACCTAGTTCCACTCGTCGAGGAGTTCTAGTAGCAGTCACCGAAGTACACCTTCAGGTCACTCCATCAAGTCCGGAGGTAAGATCTCATCATAACTAACAAAACGAGCCCAAACTCGGCACACCTAGTTCCACTCGTCGAGGAGTTCTAGTAGCAGTCACCGAAGTACACCTTCAGGTCACTCCATCAAGTCCGGAGGTAAGATCTCATCATAACTAACAAAACGAGCCCAAACTCGGCACACCTAGTTCTACTCATCGAGGAGTTCCAGTAGCAGTCACCGAAGTACACCTTTAGATCACTCCATCAAAACCGGAGGTAAGATCTCATTATAACTAACAAAACGAGCCCAAACTCGGCACACCTAGTTCTACTCATCGAGGAGTTCCAGTAGCAGTCACCGAAGTACACCTTTAGGTCACTCCATCAAAACCGGAGGTAAGATCTCATTATAACTAACAAAACGAGCTCAAACTCGGCACACCTAGTTCCACTCGTCGAGGAGTTCTAGTAGCAGTCACCGAAGTACACCTTCAGGTCACTCCATCAAGTCCGGAGGTAAGATCTCATCATAACTAACAAAACGAGCCCAAACTCGGCACACCTAGTTCTACTCGTCGAGGAGTTCCAGTAGCAGTCACCGAAGTACACCTTCAGGTCACTTCATCTAGTCCGGAGGTAAGATCTCATCATAACTAACAAAACGAGCCCAAACTCGGCACACCTAGTTCTACTCATCGAGGAGTTCCAGTAGCAGTCACCGAAGTACACCTTCAGGTCACTGCATCAAGTCCGGAGGTTAGTAAAAATATAAAGAACAGTACTAAAATGTTTTTTGTAGGTACCAAGTAATATAAAGACATTAGAAAAAAAATCAATTTTCCAAAGTATCAAAATTAGTTCACTTCGCTACTATTCCCGCAGCTAACCGAGCGTACACTTGTGTGTGTGACCCGTGTCGACGTAGTAGTTCGATTCTATACCTATCAATTTTGCAAACGCGTCCTTAAGGCTTTACAAATAATTGCTTAATTTTCGTACAGAGGGGAACTTAATCACCTAATTTGCAAGTGGAATGATTTATTTCAGAAATTAAATACGGCGAGTCGCGGCAGACTTCAATGACCGCAAAGGTCAGTCAGCTACAATAACAGCAAGTTTTATTACTCTTAATATCTCGCCCATTTTAGGTATGTTTCATCGAATTTTCTTAATTCTATTATTATATCATTTTACCTGATACTGGATTCCAGTTGATTACGATGCTATCCATGCCGCAAGTTATGATGACTTTAAATAGCGGGTTATAGAGGACCTTGGATACAGCACCAGAGTGGGTGAAGCCGTCGGTGTGGAGGGGGTTCAGCTGCTCGTCCAGCACGACAATGGCTATCTTAACGGCTGCCAGGATAAACTGATGTGTGGCTGGGTTGTACACGGCAGAAATAGGCATTTTCTCGCCGAATATAGCCGGGATATCGTTGTAGGTCTGACGGCACGTTTGGCTTTGCACATCCCACACTTTGATAGCTCTATCTTTAGATAAAGAGTAGATGATCTGTCCGCTGTCCTGCAGCACGATGCAAGTGACACCGGCGTGATGTCCATGTAAGGTCACATTGGCCCTGGCCGGCACAAACGGGTTCCACACTCGGACCACGCAGTCGGGTCCTCCCGTCACCAGCACATGTGCCTCCTCATCAAACGCGAAGCATTCTATACCCTAAAGAGTAATAAAATGTATTGAAAAAGATACCATTAAATATACTTTTGACCTTGAAAGAATAAAGTACTAAAATCCGATTGGTGATTTGCGTAAAAGCTATTTATCAAACCTTCGTCATGGTGTCAAGAAAGTAGATCATTTTAGTACTTACACTACGACTAAGAGTGCTGGTAATTACCAAAGAGTGTGCCATTCAGAAGATAATGAAGATTCATATTGTCGCAGTTGTGAGTTTGTGACCCTTCTCACCCTTCCGTCGAGCGACATGGACGTGGAACATCATATAATTATTTACCTATCTCGTAAAAAACGCAAAGCAAAGCAAAGACATTGAATTTATTCTCTTCTTCTAGAACGACACGAATGACGTTTATAATATACCTATTTTATGGATGTTCATAAATACCCAGACCGGTTTTTTAACAACACAAGAATGTCAGTGCAGTCATTGATAACCTTCTGGAAAATATACAAAATCAATCAAGGGCACTGATGCTCCATGGGATCTTGTAGAATTCCAGAAGAAAAATTGTTGATTACTTTGCTTTGAGGTGACTCGAGTACATAAATAAAAAATAGGTACCTAAATAGATGAACACATTTCCTTTACTTCCCCGAATTGGATCCTTATTAGCGACACCATCGGACGGTGCAATAACACTGGGTGTGTTTATTGTTCAAAGTCAACAAGTTCGATTCCTAGCTAGAGAAATTGGGCACCAAAAATAAAAAATTAAAAAATTGTTTTAGTTTTCATCTAAATCGGCCCGACTCATTTATGAAGTATTTTTCGGTATTAGGTACCTATAGTTTCGAATTTGGTCAACCATGCTGATTTAAAACATTCACCCTGTATAAACAGACGAATTAATAACCTCCTTCTTTTAGAAGTCGGTTAAAAATTTTGATCTTTCATTGAAGTGTTAATAATTTGTTTGTTTATTTATTGACATCGTAAAATGTTGATATAATCAACTCTGTTTATGGTGTAGGTACTCTGACGATGTTCTAATTTTGCTACATAACTTTTAATCATTACTTTCAAGTGTTTGTTTTCTTTCATTTTAAAATTTATGAAGACTGCCAAATCTTCACAAAAAGGTCAGCTTCAAATTCAAATAGCAATCAAACCTATTAGTTGATAAAGATATAAATGCAGTATACTTTTCTGAATTCATTAAATGTCTGCCAAAAGTTTGCCAAGTGGCTCCATCAATCCGTCAGATATTTATATGGGTATACCTACCCAGTACAATATTCACTATCAAGATAAATTGTACCTAACACTTTTGGACAGAATAGCTTTTAGCCGCCCTGAATATGCTTTTAAAATATGACCAATTATCTGAGTTTTCAAAGTCGTCAGATTAAGGAAAAGCCCATAATTTCTTCATCAGATTTGCCTTAAGTCATTAGGCCGGACAGTATCATACAAATCAAAGACTCTAAATCATCGATCACGTTATTTTTTTAACATTTTCGAAATCCCAAAGTGGACTTCTGACCACGGGAATCCTATGAGAAACTTTTCAAATATACTTTTGGTATTCATCATACCGCACCTACTCAGCTATCAACTTTTCGCCCTGCATGCGCTTGCTCAAAAACCCTCTGAGTTCCCCTACCATAACGGCAGTTCCACCGATTTCGAAAAATGAAATTTGGCATTTATGTAGACCATGACCTATGTTAGGAATAGTTAGGATAAAGGTTACTACTATTTGTCCAGGTGGTACGTTCCCGTGGGAGAAATTCCGAGCACCACACAGCCGAAGTCGCGGGCGGAAGCCAGTGCATAGTCAATATCTAAAAAAAGCAAAATAAATTACTGTCGGGACAGAAAGGCAATATGTATAGTGCTAAACTGCCTCGCCTTATGAACTCTGAACATATTATGTGTCTTGGAGCCCTGCAGGTCGCACATGAGCAGTGACTCGGGGCAGGTGGCGCAGGACACCACGCAATGTAGCGACTCGTAGTATGCCACCTGCCGCACCCACTCCGGATGCACGCGCACCAGGTCTCTCAGACGAAGCTCTGGCAGCATGCGGGGCTGCAACCAGGAGCCCAGGTGTTAAGGGTGGAATACTAAAGACGCTCACTATAAAATCAACGAAATAACCACATTAGCCCACTTTCATTTTAGTATCCGGCTTTCATTTTAGTGACAACAGTAGTTATTAGGTAATTTGCGAATTACCGTCTTCTGCAGGTCGATATGTCGTAGCTTTTTCAAAGCCCGTCCAGCATCGCTCCTGAAGGGGCCGCGCAGCTTCGCCGAGAACAGCAGCACCCGCACATTGCCGCCCACGTCTCCGCAGATCAGCTTGCACTGATCCATATCATCCTTATGGAAGTAATAGGACATGGTGCAGATCTAAGAAATGTTAATGTTTATTGTAACCGATGGCGTAAAATACTAAAAGGAGATAACTTATCTAACTTGCGGCAAACGTGTATGGTGACGTGGAACATCTCATACTCTGTTCATCTTAAGCTACTAAAGCTCACACGACTTTCAACTGTTCGCACGTTTGTCCCGTAAACTGCTTGAGGAACTCCAGGTCTACGGAAAATCAATAAATTTTCTTGCCATATACTCCCAGCTGGAAATGATGATCTTTAGAGCGAAGGTTTTAGCAGTGCAGTCGTAGAAGCGCAGGTCCCGCTCCGTGGAGCTGGTGACGATGATGTCCACATCCGGCATGCACACCATGTCCGTCACCCACGTTGTACAGACCTTCAAGTGGGCTGTAGAAAGAAGCCATCAGATCACAATAGTACTTATTTATCGATAGCAAACCGACTACTATTCGTTTAACTTTATTTGCCAAACACTGGCTACTGTGAAGCATACTATATTGTACTATAGACTTCACTTTTAAACCATTAGTCATAATGGGTGAACTAAATAATTAAATAATTTTCTTTTTCTACTTTTAAATCGGCGGACCAAATACACTCCCTGCGGTACCCCGCTTAAAACAATCGATATTATTGCAGAAAAATAACGTAAGAACATTTGAATTTTGCGGGCTATTGTCAAAATTATTCATGCCGGGCCAACAGTTTGTATAATATGGTAATGCTACTTACGGCTGGAGGAGTAAGCAGTCCTCGACAGTTTCATGTCGAGCGACCACCAGTTGATCATGCCGTCGCGGCTCGCCGTTACGTATGAGCCTTGCATTGGGTCTGTACTACGATCCTGTGTACGACGATATCTTAATACTTACTAACACTCAAAGCAAGCAATAGCATTTACCCTCTAATGTTCTCACCGCTGGGACGCGGGCCTCCTCTCTTCGATAGGGAGTGGGCTGTAATCTATCACGCGGGCCCAGTGCGTACCAAGATGTCACATGTATTTGATTTTTTTATTCTAAGACATGCCGGTTTCCTCACGATGTTTTCCTTCACCGCAAGTAAATAATGCTGGGGAGACCAGTTTCTAACATGAGGGAATGATCACTAGTGTTGGAACTTACAGGATTTTGAACATGGTACCTATATTATATCTGGAGTGACTATTAGGAGCATAGTTTGAAATGATAAAAACCTTGACGACGTCAGGGCAGAAGCTTATCCTGGATATAGGATGCCTGTGTTCCGAGTGCAGTACGACGGGCCGACCCAGGATAGGCAGCTGGAGCGAGCCCCGCTGGTTCTCCGCGTCGTTGCCGAAGTAGCCAAGGATCAGGTGGGACACGAGCTCGTCCCAGTGTATCTCGCCCGTGCGGCTTGTGTTTATCTAATGTTAATTTCAGACTTCAAAATCAGTGAATAGTGAGTGCAAATGGTGGTGGACAAAATGCCCCACAACCGACTGGACTTTAATTAGATGATTGGAAAGCTCTTTAAATGACTAAGAATAATTTGATTCAATAGGGCCGTGGCCGGGGATCCTCCGATCCGCTGTATAAATAACCTTCTTTGCAGTCGGATTAAAAGTTAAACTTAGCTAAAACAAAAACGTGATGGGGAACATACAGATCCCCTGTATTTTTACATCTTCCTTTAATTAAAAGAGCGTCTGTCGAGTGGCGTAAACTGTATAATGTTTATATTGAGCTTGATTAATCTTAATGGAAACCTAGAAACCTTTAAAAATAATATTTTGAATTCATCATCATCATACTCTATTTCAAACATCGTTCTGAGAAATTTTCTGAACTCGGCTGCCGTCATTTTGTTATTGTATGCCGCGTCAAACACATCCTTAATGCGTTTCATATCAGTCATAGTGCATCGGTCGTGTAGGGCTACATTAGGGCAGCGACCTAGTGTGTGTTCTACTGCTGAACTATCGTCAGAATCACTGTCGTTTGCCATAGTGATTCATAAAAATAAAGCACCAAAAGTCTTCCAAAATCCTAAAATAATATCAATAAACGATAATAAGGGTGTATGTAAAATACACTTAGCGAAAATAAATAAAACTGTGGCCTGTACAATGGGCCTTTGATTTTTGCACTAGATTTTTGCTACAAGTGTATACTCGTATGTCATACAAATTAATTTTGCCGCGAGTTTGACAAAAATAATCGGGTAGGTCGGGGTAGGTTTATGAAGGGTAGTGGCAGTGGCTTATGCAAATTACTTGAGGCGATGAAGTTTGTTTCTATGTGACAGCCAGTTACAATTTATTTTGCGTAGTCCCAAATTCAATCCATGGTCTAATAAAACATTATTATACCATGGTCTCAGAGTAATAGTTATTTATTACTCTGAGACCATGGTTCAATCAAATTCGTGGGCCAATGAATCATTATTTCTGTGACTGACTCCGTAAACTCATTTTTACTGTCACTCAAATGTCAGTGTCACTGTGAGGACTGCATTGAATTTTGACATTCTCATAACCTAGAACTTGTATTATTATTGGAATAATAATTTGCTGAAACAAAATGCTTCTAACACTGAGGCTGTTGTCGAACCGCCACCCTTCGTTTGTTGCGCGGACAGTGTTCGTGAAGAACAACAATGTAGATGACGCGTGCCGGCTGGTGAACAGAATCCTCGGCAAAGAAGGGATCCTGGAGCAGTACAGGCTCACCAGATATTACGAGAAACCTTACCAGGTATTCAAAATGTGCCTACTTTACTTATCTACTGACAGATCAGTAGGGCGACAACAGACGAAACGGCAGGAATGCTGGTTATTTCGGCACATAGCTTCAGGTTTCATAAAATATCTTACCATGCTCTTCACATACAGATAAATTCGCGCCTTTTCCCATGGGCAGGAAGCACAAACTACACAACACCTTACTCCTATTAGTGGTTGAGTCCCCTGAAGTCCAATCAAAGAGTAAAATAAGTATCCAATGGTCATTGAGCTGTTTACATCAACAGCCACTGGAGAAAGTTTTGCTGTCAAACCACTGCTTTTATATTTATATGGTTTACTTAGAGAATATGAATCTTTTAGATTATAGATATATAAACAACAATTTATTGGAATTCTTATATAATTTAGTAAGTAACCCATAAAACTGATTTCAGACAAGAAGACGTGTGAACCATGAGCGATGCAAGGCCATCTACAATGAAGACATGGAAAGGAAGATACAGTTCGTGCTCAGAAAGAACAGGCATGAACCATTCCCTGGATGCTTTTAATGAGTTTTAATTAATATAGAAAGTATGTTTCCAGAGTGATTTCAACACAGGTATAGCTACTACTATGCAATCAAAATAAGAATAACGTGGCCTTGAATAAGGTAGTATGAATTGTACATGAGCTTTCTATACCACCTGCTGAATGTCACATTTTGCTAAATAGGCAATCCTATGTTAATCTAATTTGATTGCATTTCAAATCACAATGAGACACATGACTACTGTTAACTTTTTACATCATTCTGTAGACAACAACAGCTGCACCACAAATAATGGACCGATTTTGTGGGTGTGTTTGTTATGGCATTGTAGTGAGTGCTAAGAACAAGTAAATATAATTTAGTTGTACTTTTAGAAATAAAACATGTAAATAAATAGTATTCAAAGTTTATTCTTATAACTTATTTAAGTATACTCACTAGCTTTGTAACAAAATATTTACAAGAATGGATGCATGGTATTGTCGCTGGTCACAGAATAGAGTCTTTACAAAAATATATGAAAACTATGAATATGTGGACTAGATGGTAAGCTTGGCTGAGTGCGCGGCGGCGCGGCGGCCGGCGGTCGCGCCGTCACGTATAGGTGGGGCAGGCGTCGCGCCGTCGCACGTAAAAGTGGTACCGGTAGCAGCGGTGGCATGTCTTGATGCCACACCGGTAGCTCAGCCCTCCTTGTGGCTTGCCCTTGCAGTATTTTAGTCCACAAGGATACCAGTTAACGCAAACCTGTTGTAAATTTTGATACATTACAATATTGGAAGATTGAAAGTCTAAATCTGAAAATAACATGCTACCCTGCGAAGATCTTCGCTCCAACTACCCTGAGGGCGCGATACCTGTGTGACTGACACTGATTATTCCTACATTGTCTGAAAGCACCTCATCGACGCCCCTCGAGCGGCAACATAATTATGAATTTGAACTACTCAGTTAAAATCAAAAGGCGGAGCACGCTTCGGAAGCTCTACATCTCTATAGAATTAAAGAATAATTTATATTGAGTAAGAAGGAATGCTCCTACTTACTTAATATAAATGATTCTTTGATGACTTACGATTATTAATATCTTTACGAAATTCCGGGCACAAAAAGAGCGCTCTAGGTGCCCTAGTTTTTGAGATTCAATTGGGCAAGCTGAGGACATGCACCCCCGATAGGCCACCTATAAACCCTTATAAATTTTGAACCAGTGGCTGACAAATTCTAATATTTGGCGACAAAGGACATCATTCAAGTTTCGAACATTTTGTACCCAAAAACAAAAGTGCCAGAAAAAAAAAAACGGTTTTCTTATGGGAAATAACACTCTCAACATTTTTTACTATTACAATGAGAGTATACAATTAACCCTTCCGCTGCTATTTAAGTTTGAAAATACTAAACATCAATTTTGTGTTAAAATGTTTCGATCATTACATTAATGTTTAAAACGAGAAACAACCTAAGGTCTTCATCATCATCATTTTAACCGGAAGACTTCCCTTGTTGGACATAGGCCTCCCCCAAACATTGCCAATTCGACCGGTTCTGTGATTCTCGCATCCAGCGGATTCCTGCCGTTTACCGCAGGAACCTCCCCCACCTCGTGAGAGGCGTTCCAACACTTCGTCTTCCGGTATACGGTTGCCACTCCAGAACCTTTCGGCCCCATCGGCCTTCTGTTTTACGAGCAAAGGCTGCCCACTGCCATATAAGTTTGGCAATTCTAATGTCTTCATTTTTATCTGTATTTTTTATGGTGTACATAATAAAGAATATTCTATTCTATTCTTCGGGTTATGTCGTTTACCTTTGTTCTTCTGCGGATCTCTTCATTTCTGATTCGATCACGTCGCTAGGGAAACTCCAAGCATATATAATACTTAAGTATCTACATTTCTGCCCTTTTTCGGGTTCGGTAGTAAACAAGGAACCTTTATAGTTTCGCCATGTCTGTCTGTCTGTCTGTCTGTCTGTCTGTCTGTCCGCGGCTTAGCTCAGAGATGGTTAGTACTACAAAGCTGTAATTTGGCATGGGTATACATATTAATCACGCCGACAAAGTGGTAAAATAAAACAAAGTTTTTTTTTTTTTATGGTACCTCCCCTACACGTGAAGTAGGGATGCTTTTTTTCTCTCATCTATCCCATAGTGTGGGGTATCGTTAGAAAGGTCGTTCAACCATTTTTGGATTTAGGGCTCCGTTTGCGAAATATTAAGCTTTTAACTATTTTTTTTTTGTTAGAGTCAAGTGTCCCCCCCCACCAGCCAGCTAAATAGTTGTACTTGGATATGTGAAAAAAATCACAGCAGTAGTATATATAACGAAATTAAAAGGAAAACTATCAGAGCTAAGTAGGCTGTATAGGTTAACGAGTAATAATCGACCAACTTAAATTTGCAGTACATTCCGTATGGGAGAACATGTTTTTCAAACTGCAATGTTAAGTTTGTTCTTGGGATAAATTCATCCCAACTATGGAACCCTTCATTGTGCGTGGTCCGACACGCACTTGGCCGGTTTTAGAGTATCACCACACCTCTGTCCGCCTGCCTGTGGCGTTTTACCCTCGAGTATGACGGAATCAAACAGCTTCTGGGCGCTTAAGAACGGATTTTCCATCGACCTAGCTACCTGCTATTGTATAATAAAAACGTTTCTCTCAATATTTTTCTCGTTTTAAAAAAAATCTAATTATCTTACCTTATTCTACCTAACGCTCAATGCTCATGTCTATTTCTACCATGGGCAATAAATGTTTGTCTTTTAATGAATGTCCAAAATATTGTTTTCAAAAATATGATTTTGGTACTTTAAAACTCAAATAGCAGCCACGGGGTACAACCCCGTGGCTGTGACTTTCGTGACTTTCGTTGTAATGTAAAAAAAAAAAACAAAATGTTATTTCCCATAAGAAAACAGCTTTTATTTTTTCACTTTAGTTTTTGGGTACGAAATGATTGATGTCCTTTTGACTAATTAGCGACTTTTTTTTTTGTTAATTAAAATCCCTGATGGTGGCCATGCCAGTGTCAGTCACACGTCCTACCTTACGTTTGCCGATTTATATGCGTCACTATAGCTATATTAATAATTTAAATAATACTACACTCTCACCTCCAAATGACAAATACATTCTTTTGTATGGTCAGTCTCGGAGACGCACGCGCCGACTGCCGGCTTGCCGTCCGTCGCGTCCGAGGACAGCGCATGCGCAGGGAACGGCGTCACTGCAGTCGCATATGATGACTGGTCCATTCCTTAACACAATATTGATATAGGTACTGCCACAATATTGAAGACTCGGCTACTTGCGACCAGGACTTGATGCAGAAAGTGTTACCTAATCTTTGGTATGTATTTAATGCCTTGTTAGGCTCTAATAGATAACAACCGAATGTGTGAATTTAATTTCGGAAAATCTGGGAGATATGTAAGTAAGTAAGTAAGTAAGTAAGTAAGTATATTTATTTGTTTAAACATGGTATACATACATTGCATGCAAGATATTACAGTAGAAAAGAAAGTTCAAACATGTTCAGCCGCGTGACGTGGCGTACAAATTGTTGAGTGGCGTACAGTTGCTGGGTTTTAAACCGGGACTACACTTATTAAATTCAAAATGATAAAATTACTATAACAATCGTACTACATTATCAATACAATTCAATTATCAATTCTATTCAATGTCAGTTCAATTATCAATTCAATTCAATGTCAAGTTAATTATTAATTCAATTATGTCAAGTTAATTATTAATTCAATTCAATGTCAATTCAATTTAATTATCAATACATTATACAATAAAATAAATTAAAATACATAATCATCAAGAAAAATTATCCTCTTTCATAAATTCCGAAATACTATAATAAGATCTCTCTATTAATAATTTTCTCAATTTCAATTTAAGGCCAGATACATCCAATAATCTCCATGACTTGGGCAATTTATTAAATATGGTCGGAGCCATGTAATAAATGCTCTTATGCAAAAGAGCAGTTTTACCGCCGCGAACACAGAGTAGAGTATTGTCACGTCTATTCCTTGGCACAGCATCAGACAAACGTTGGAATAAGTTAGGATGACTTACAGTGAACATTACCGTTTCCAAAATGTATAATGAGGGTAATGTCAATATTCTATGCTCTTTAAAATAGGGTTTGCAGCTGTCTGTTGTTTGAAGTCGAAACATCGATCTGATGCATCTTTTCTGGGCCCGAAACGCTACTTCATTGTCCGTACTATTTCCCCAGAAAATAACTCCGTATCTAAGAATGGATTCAGCCAATCCATAGTACGCAGTAATTAATGCATCTTTATTGAGAACCGCTGCTAGTTGTTTCAAAGCGTAGGCTGCACTACTTATTTTCTTACTCAGAGCTTCTATTTGGGGCTTCCAACACAACTTATCATCAATTATAAGTCCCAGAAATTTTGTTGTGTCAGTTGCATTTATATTAATATTATTATACTGGACATTATTATTGTTAGCTGTATGTGTACGTTGTCCGAAATGAATTACATTAGTCTTTTTTAAATTAATGATTAAATTATTATTATTAAGCCAATTTATGATAGATATAAGCGAATTATTAATGTCATGTTCATACGTACTTTTGTCATTACAAGCTATAGTCACAGTGCAATCGTCAGCAAAAAGTGTCATTGGGTGGTCAACAGCTTTAGGCAAGTCATTTATATATAAAGTGAACATCGGAGGGCCCACCACACTGCCTTGCGGTACTCCGTATATTACTTCTCGTTCCTCGGATCTTACAGTTATCTCACGTTTGTTGCAAATTTGACTTATTTCGGTAACCTGCTTACGTTTGTGAAGATAAGATTCAATTAGTTTTAAGACGTTACCCCTAATACCATACGCTTCAAGTTTCGCTGCTAGGGAATTGTAATGCACACAATCAAAAGCCTGTGTCATGTCGCAGAAAATGGCGCACACAGGTGTCCTCTTATCTACGTTTAACATGACATTATGTAGAAATTCATAAATAGCCAGATTTATACTTTTGTTTTTGCGAAATCCCTTTTGTTCGTCAGCTAAAATGTGATATTTTTCTAAATAATTGTTGATTTCCCCAGATATATATTTTTCGAAGACTTTGGATAACACTGGTATAATCGCAATCGGTCTGTAGTTTGACATCAATTCGTGATTTTCCTTCTTATAAAGCGGTTTTACTATAGACTTTTTTAAAGAATCAGGAAAGGTGCCTGCGCTTATACAAAGATTGATAATGAAACATAAGTGTGTAGATATTATCAATGCAACTGCTTTTAATATTTTTGTGGCAATACCATCATAGCCAACGCTGTTCGTGTTTCTAAGTTTCATTATAATATAGAATATGTCATGTGGTGTACACGGAGCCAAAAACATAGACTGTGCTCTGCTATCGATCAGTGACGTTGAGTTCGTTCCTGCGTTACTTGTTGGCTGGATTTTATCGATAAAATAATTATTGAATGCATCGGCTATATCCTTCCTTTGAGCAATTTTTTTATTTTCAGAGTTGATGCAAGTAATACAAGTTCTCAAGTTTTCACTTTTGGACTTATTGATGCTAGTTATGCTTTCGCTTAGTTGAAGAGCACTGTTGCTGGGTGTTGTGTAGAAGTTTAGCATGTACTAACCTGGGCGGGGTGCCCAGCGCGCCAGGTCAGCAGCTCGCAGGTACACGCGGTCGCGCGCGGCGGTGCAGTGTCGCGCGGCGGGTGCAGACAGCAGGCGCGTGGAGCGACCCGCCCACGCGCTAGCCGTCGTCTGCCGCCAGCCCTTGTCTTCCTCTGCAACGCGGATCGTACCTGGGTTTTTCTAGAAACATAAACTTTTATTTATCTATCTGAAGAGTTTCTTTATTTGAACGCACTAATCTCTGGAACGGATTTGAAAAAATGTTTTTGCATTTGATAGCCCAATTCTTGAGGAAGGTTAGAGGCTATTTAACGAAAGAATGCTAAGCTAAGACGAAGTAACAGCTCGGAAGGGCGATACGCAGCGACGCGGGTGGGTCAGGGTCTAAAATTTCACGCGGACGAAGTGGCGGCCAGAAGCTAGGTTTAACAGTTTCTCTATACAATACTAGGTTTTGACCGCGACTTCGCCCGCGTGAATGTCGCAAAATATCCCACAGGAACGTACTACCGGAATTACATACCTAATAGCCAAGGAAAAGGTCATTGACATCTACCGCTGTGCCCGCATTGCCGTCAACCATAATTATTTTGTTACGCGTAATTTGGAATCTGTGATATCTTTTAAACTATAAATTTAAATGTTAAGTCAAGGCATATTTTAATCTAAATTAAATGCCCAATTAAATAACTTATTTAATTAGATATGGATTAATATACACTCCTTTGCAAAAAAAACGGGCGTTTTATATTTTTCTACATTATTGGTAATCATATGGTTCTAAAGAGGTTTTAATAGCCAAACTATGTTACTGGCACTTGATAAAGAGTCTGGGTATGAAAAAAAGTAAATTCCGAAACTTTTGTTAAAAAAATTATAATCCCCTTTTCAGTTTGTTACTTTTTACTAACTTTTCGCGGGTTTGCGGTTAGAAGGTTATCAAGCAACTAAAACTAACTTCTCGTTATTTTTAGTAGAATAATTTATCTTTGTCTCATAATCCAGCTTCAGGCTGCCTGTCCATTGAAGCGGAGAGGAGCGTGGCAGCGGAGTGGAGCGGAATTGCGAACAGTGTCTGTCCATTGATGCGGAGCGAGGTAGCGGAGCGGAGTTACGGACTGTGCGGTGCGAGGTAGCGGAGCGGTGTTGCGGACTGTGCGGAGCTAGACCGAGTTCACGTATTTTTCCGCATCGCGTCTCCGCTTCCCCGCTCCGTTTCCCCGCTCCGCTTCCCGGTTTTTGTATGAATTTTTAAACTAGTTCGCAAATCCCTGTCCACTGAAGCGGAGCGGAGGTTTTATGCAATTCCATTGGTTAATATTGGCACACCGCTACTCCGGTCCTCTCCTCTCCGCTCCAGTGGACAGGTAGCCTTATTGTGACTTAAAACAGATATCTTTGTGTCGATTGTATTTGTAATGGCAGAAAAAGCAATACGAGCTAGTAAAATTATAGCGCTGCTGGAAGAGGGGTGTAGCCAATGTTACGTCTCACAACGGTTAAACGTGAGTCGTTCAACTGTCCAAAGAACCTGGACTCGATACCAAGAGACAGGTTCCGTTCAGAGAAAGCAAGGTTCTGGGAGAAAACGTGGCACACAACTACGAGACGACCGCTTTTTAACCGACGAAAAAAAAAGGAGGAGGTTCTCACAGTTTTTTTTTTTTTTTGTTTTGTGATGACCACGCGTAACTTTTTATTGAGAAGTCCTATTTGAACGATTCTTATTTTATTGGGTAGGGTATACTTCGAAGTTGGTCCCATGTAAAATTGAAAACTAATATCCAACCCTAAGGGTAAAGAAATTGGGGTTGATTGATTTTTCACGTGCTGAATTTTCAATTGCGAACCGATTCTGTTGTAATTTTGCGCACATGTTGTAGTTCTGATGACACAACCATATAATAAGACTTGGAGTTGATCTGATGATGGAGACGAAATACAGTTGCGAGAGCTCCTCAGCAGTTTGCAGCAGCTACCTACATAGTATTTGGGCTTATTTCATTCACCTTGATGAGAACTTTAGACCTAGCTGGGGTATGACCGACATCGAGGGTCTGACGATGGAGACGAAAGGCTGTTGAGGAAATTCCTAACTTGAAGAAAACAATTAAATTAAATGGTAACTCAAAAGCAAAAAATAAAAAACTTTTTTACAAAAAATTAACCCAACGATAAAAAAAACTGAAAAGCGAAAAATAAAAAATAACCTTTTAGTGTAACTAAGCTCCTAAACTTATATAAGTAACAAATTTTGAGGCGGTGCCAAACACATTAAACGAAGATTCATCAACAACATCAACATCATCTGTTACCATATTACGCTATAAGAAATTAATTTGTTGGTTGGCGCCGCGGCGCCGCCTCAAAATTTGTTACTTAATTATGTTTAGGAGCTTAGTTACACTAAAAGGTTATTTTTTAATTTTCGCTTTTCAGTTTTTTTTTTCCTTAGTAATTTTTTTTTTTTGTGACTCGGGCGCTGAGAAACCGCAAACGCAGTTACATAGACCTCAAAAGAAACCTTGATAAGGTACGAGGAGCACAAGTTAGCCTATGGACAGTGAGGAGGAGGCTTTTAGCGGCTGATATACGCAGTCGACGATCAGCGCGGGCCCCCAAGTAACTCCGTGAGCACCGGATTGCTCGATTGAGGTTCCCTAGAAATTGCCTATCTTGGACACTAAGTAACTGGAGTAGCGTACTCTTCTCCGATGAGGCTCGAATTTGTCTGAGTGGTGAGGACCGACGTCGGCGAGTGTTACGAAGACCAGGGGAACGCTATGCCGACGTGTGTTTTGAAGAAATCACCCCTTATGGTGGAGGGTCCGTTATGTTTTGGGCGGGCGTAACTTCCAGCTATCGTACCGAGATACGAGTAGTATTAATTCAAAATGGCTCACTAAATGCGCAAAGGTACATAACATAAATCCTTTGTCAACATGCACAACCCGCACTGACTGTAATTGGTGAAGATGTCATTTACCTGGACGATAATGCTCGGGACCACCGTTCTAGCGACGTAGATGCTTATATGCAAGAGGTCGGTATTCGTCGTTTGGATTGGCCAGCGCGGAGCCTCGACCTTAACCCCATTGAGCACGTCTGGGACCTCCTAAAAAGGCGAGTACGATCTGTCCAACCACTTCCACAAAACATCAGGGAGCTTAAACGTGTGATCTCGGCTGAGTTCCACATTCCACAGGACACCATCAAAAGCCTGGTAAAAAGCATGCCAAGACGAACTTAAATGCCGTAATCGGTGCAAGAGGAGACTTTTTTAATTAAAATACCATAAAAATACTCGTAGTCTTCATTTCATTATACCGATAAAAATATCCATTTTAACACGGCACTCTGTTTACATTGACTAAAACACCGATTCTAGGATTCAAGTGTTAAAAACTATATTCTCATTGATAATAAGAAATTACTAGTCATTTATGCTAACGACATACTAAAAATATTGTGAAGGGTGGGCGTTTTTGGGGGACTGTCTTATGTAATTTTGACGTTCGAAAAGTGCTGATTTCTCAGCCTAGTTTGAATAAATGACTTTTGAATTTGAATTTTATTAATATTATCCATAGAAAAGCCAATGCCTGTAAGGTGCCCGTTTTTTTGGCAAAGGAGTGTACTCGTAATAACGGTCAAAATAGCTTCAGAAATAACAATGAAATTTTTATCAAATTCTGAAAGATATTATTATTACTGGGTACATAATGCCATCGCGGACTTTTTTGTTGAACTTTTTAACCGACTTCCAAAAAGGAGGAGGTTATATGTTCGTCGCGTATGTCCGCGGATTTCTCTGTCAATTGTGGACCGATTTTGAAAATTCTTTTTTTGTATGAAAGGGTATGCTCTCAAATTGGTCCCATATCAATTTTATTAACTTTCCTCCAATAGTTTTTGAGTAAGCTTCAATAATACGTAAGTAAGTAAGTATTTATTTGCATAAAACATGGTATACATGGTGTTACAATAATTTACAATAAAGATCTTACATGTTTTGCCAGAATTGTACAGACGCCAGCACATGAAGCTACTACAATCTGTCAAATTTATTTAATAGATTTTCAACTTTAGCACTACAGCATAAGGTTCAAGGTTGATTGCGAAAATTTGACAGTTTCGGGTAGCTTGACCTGCTGGCGTCTGTACTTAGCATGCATATGTTCACTTAATACTAACATGAGAATTTTTTATCCATAAATTCTTTAAGACTATAGAAATTTTCCGAGTTTAACCAGTCAAATAATTTTTTCTTAAATAATCTGGAGTTTAAGTTTTTTATGCTACTCGGTATGTTATTATATATACTAACACATTTATATAAGCAGCTTTTATTATATTTAGCAAGCCTGGGAAGATCATGCAGAACGAGTCTCTGTGGATCACGCCGGCTCCGTGGATTAATATCATTGGTTGATATAAACAGGTCTTTATGTTTATTAACGAATATACATATTTCAAATATATAAAGGGACGGCAGCGGTAACAAGCCTAGTTTATTAAATATGGGTTGACAAGATTCCTCCGAGTGCATCCCGTAAATTGCCCTAATGCACTTTTTTTGAGCAACAAATGCTCGGTTTATATCTGTACTATCATTGGTTGATATAAACAGGTCTTTATGTTTATTAACGAATATACATATTTCAAATATATAAAGGGACGGCAGCGGTAACAAGCCTAGTTTCTTAAATATGGGTTGACAAGATTCCTCCGAGTGCATCCCGTAAATTGCCCTAATGCACTTTTTTTGAGCAACAAATGCTCGGTTTATATCTGTACTATTTCCCCATAATATAAGCCCGAGCCGAGTAACGTAGTACCGATTCTACATATGCATGATAGGTCATGAGAGCTGTTATTAAGTTTGTAATATTTCCACATTTTTAATACGAGGTTTTATGCTTTTCTGAATGCTCGTATGTGACAAATTAATATAGTTATTATTAAAGGCAGTGGCAATTTCAATAGGATTTGTTAGTGTTGTATTGTTAACTGTGATTTTCTCCATGTTTCCTATGCAATTTGTATCGTGCATTTCATTTTTAATTACTGCCCACGTTGCCCTACATTTGTTTTCGCTTTTATTTATATATTTAATGTTTGCGCATTTTTTTGAATTAATTATAATTTTTTTTAGGATATTGGAATATGTCATATAATGAATTTTGTTATTTTTATTTTTATAGTATTTATATCTTAGTACACGTTTTTTTTGACAAGATTTCTTTAAGCCTTTACTTATCCAATTTTTTAAAATTTTATTATTGTTATTTATTTTTACTTTTACTTTTGGGAAGCAAAGATTGTAAAATAAGCATAGCAGTTCATGAAACTCACTAAATATATTTGCATCATTTTCGATGTATATGTGTGACCACGATAAATTATTTAAACATTCCTTGAACTTACGAACATTATCCAAACAGTAATCTCTTTTATATATATGATAAGATGAGCATTTTTGAATCTTATCATTTATAGGAAAACTCAACATTTGGGCTGTGTCATGGTCAGAGAGATAGAGAGGCAAAACTGAAGCGGAAGCATTTGGAATATTGCTTAGAATATTTGCGAAAACTTTTCTTCTTGTGAATAGCTTTTTTAAGATGAATCATTCTGTAGAACAGCGGTTCCCAAAAAGTGGTCCGCGGAACATTGGGGTTCCGTGGAAGGGGGGGTGGGGTTCTGAGTACCGTCCGAGAGTTAAATAAACGACTCATACCAAACCATCAATGTTAACTGTGTCAGAGTATGATAATTGATCGACATTATGCGTGTTATTTTAGTGTTCATCCCATAAAAAAGATAAATCCTAGCATTCGTTGAGAAGGCTATCATAGTTCTACTTCCGCTTGTGACGACTTCCGAGACTGGTTTTTCAGCTTACACTTACACCAAAAACAAGTAAGTACAGAAACAGATTGGATGCAGATCCAGATCTTCGCGTTCAATTGTCAGACACTGGTGCCGATTCTCTTGTACACCGAACTAAACTATCACTAAAATTCCTTACTTTTGGCTATTAGATTTATTTTCATTTTTTTTTCATTTTTAATGCTATTCTGCAAAAACAAATTTCTAAATTTAAAAATAATTTTGACACAACTAAAATCCACGTGGTATCCGTGCTTTGCCCTACCTAACCCTTGATTTTTTTAGAGCCGGAGTCACGCATTTGTTGTAGCTTCGACGTGTTTTATAAGGAATATTTCATTTTTTGTATGGAAAATATGAAAAAACATTAGATACCTACATGTTGAGTTTTAGGGGTTTATACAGGGGGCCGAAATTTTCATTATTTTTGCGATATAAGCGCACCATTTTCGAGATATAAGCAAAAGAAAAAATAAATACTGATTTTGCACGTGAAGTCGAGATGTTGGTGTGAATGACAACGTACGAGTATTTTATTCAAATTAGGCTGAGGATCAGCACTTTTCGAACGTCAAAATTACATAAGACAGTCCCCCAAAACGCCCACCCTTCACCACTTCCTAGTGCATTAGCTGGGAAGAAGAAGTGGCGCAACAAACTCCCCAGCAGCACAGCTGTCTGTTCAGTTAGAAGAACAACACATATCCCACACCTTTTTAATCATGATTAAAATTTGTCAGGTTTAGTCTGGTTTGGAATTTACAATGAAAATTTTAGGTAAAAACGTCAAATTCAGAATAAAAACTAAATTAAAAACTCAGTACTATCACTCAGTACTAAATTAAAAACTCAAAAAAAAAAAAAAAAAAAAAAAAAAAAAAAAAAAAAAGAAAATAAAATAAAAAAAAAAAAAAAATAAAAAAAAAAATAAAAAAAAAAATAAAATAAAAAAAAATAAAAAAAAAAAAAAAATAAAAAAAAAAAAATAAAAATAAAAAAAAAAATAAAAAAAAAAAAAAAAAAAAAAAAAAAAAAATAAAAAAAAAAAAAAAAAAAAAAAAAAAAAAAAAAAAAAAAAAAAAAAAAAAAAATAAAAAAAAAAAAATAAAAAAAAAAAAAAAAAAATAAAATAAAAAAAAATATAGTTAAGTTGTGTCACTTTAGTCTATTTCAGAATGGGAAATCGTCGTTTGACAAGAATAAACTAAATTTTATTGATTTTTAGTCTAGTTTTAGTGCTATTATAAGTAAATATGTGATAAGTTCCATTTTTTATACAATAAATATTTGATAATACTTATTAATTATTATAAGTATTATTATTTTTCGTTTATGTAGTAGTAGTTCTTTTCAAGTCAAAAATGATAACTACAAGGTACAATCACTTTTGTAAGTATCAAAATGAAGATCCGCCAAAAAAAATATGATCGATTAGGGTTTCGTGGCCAAAGAAAAATCGGGAACCACTGCTGTAGAACATAATTTTTATGTATCGTTTACTGTTAACGCGGGGAACACCAGTAAAAAATTTCCGAAATCTTCAACAATAATCGTCATATTTCAGCTAATTTACACAAAACCTTAATGAATTATACACCAAAACTTTCCTCACGAATCACTCCATCCATTGGTGAAAACCGTTTGAAAATCTGTTTGGTAGTTTTTGAGTTTATCGCGTTCAGACAGACAGACAGACAGACGCGGCGTGGAACTTTGTTTTATAATATGTAAGGTTAAGGATATCTTAAGTATAGCCTCAGACTTACAGTCACCAATTAGTTTAACAAACATTACCTCTACCTACCACTTATAGCTAACAAGCTAGGTTCTTGAAACTAGTGTTAGTATTCAAATAATAATCATAAGCTAGGTAAAGTCCATTGACAGACATGTCATGTTTTACAAAACAATTACAACTCACCATGAGTACATACCTGTCTCAACTTGGCCATAGCGTCTGGAGCTATGAAGTCAGCCTGTGCTGCATGGGTGAGGAAGCAGAGTGTTTGGTGTCCACTCTGACCCAGCTCCTCCTCACCGGGAATTATCAGCTTCATTGCTTCCACTTCCTACAAGTACCAATTTTATAAAAAAAAAACAAAAAAGTCCTGATTGTGTCCATTGTCCACAATTGAACAACAAACTGCTGAAACTCAAAACTAAAACAAAAAAGCTTGCTAATTTATTGTTATCAGGGGCATTCACTGCTTCAGAATTCTGCTGTTTCTATTTTTGTACAGATGAAACCGTTTTACATAGTTATAAATTGGTTATTACTAATTAATTGAAGCCAAACTCACATGATAATACTGATAATGAAGTTGGTTGTGTTAGGGAAAATAAAGTATTTATTCAAACTCATTAATTATGATTCCCTCGTTGGTGTAGTGGTCGCAAGTGCTACTGCTGAGCACAAAGTGTTATTGGGTTTTTCTATTAGGAATTTCTCAGTAGCAACCCGGAGTCTGGATTTGTGCCCATTTGATGGCAATAGACTCGCCCCCTATTACATGGGACTTAAAAATTACTAGCTAAATTAGGATATTCCTACTATAGGTACACCTCTGCCTAACCCTTCAGGGAAACAAGGCGTGATGTTATGTCACCAGTTATACAAAAGATAAACTAACTAGTTGTTGTTACAATGCTCCAAAGAGGACCTTACTTTATGTCCAATAATAAACATTTGTTGACTATTATTATTGTAAGGTTAACTCACATTGGTGAAGTCGACGAGCTGCGACACGAACACGCCGTCCAGCCGCATGAACTCCAGGGTGATGGTGTCCTCCGACACGTTCGCAGTTATGTTCTCCTGCATAACATCGCCACCCTGTACAGAGGGTGGTTAACACCAAATATATTAGCTTCATAGGGCTTGGTGGAATCCTTAATTCAGGATTCCACTTAAAGAGTGCGAGCAGTTAAAGAGCTGTTGATAATTAAAACAATACGAACAAATTACATATCAATAAATCAAAAACAAACAATAAATTATTTGCAACAGTGCGACTTAGGTAACAAAGTTTCAGCAATGAAACACACCTGATTTCTAACATTGATAAGAAGCTGTAGGTTTGACGGCTTCACTAACAAATACAGTAAAATTACTTTTAAAATCATTAATTTCATTATTTTAAAGTTTTGTGATCAATTCCCTGGTTTTGAAGGTTTGATGACATTTGTTGTTGACACTTCACACTTGTATGCTTGACATTTAGAAATACGTTTACAAACACATGCATTTATTTGAATTGAATTGAATTTCTTTATTTTGCATAAAATATGGTACATAATAGGTCTTAACTTAAATATAAGAAGTTCCACATATCTTGCTTACTTACTATTTCAGCATGCAAAAAATACCTTATAATAAAATTATATACAAAAACACTTCAATTGTTACTATTAAGATCATGAAGTAAAAAATAAAAATAAAATAAAAAATCCTTAAAATTACGTTATTTAATTATATTACTAGTGAGATCATATTTCGAGCTTTGCTTATAATTTAAAAACTCACTTATTGTATAGAACGCATTGATAAAGAGCCATTTCTTAAGTTTATTTTTAAAGTAGTTTAGTGGTAGCTCTCTGATCTGTTTGGGTATTTGGTTATAGATTTTGACAGACATATTGTAACAATTGTTCTGAACTAGTGTGCTTCTACATCTTGTGACAGCTAGTCTGGTTGGATCTCTTGAAAGGAATTTTTTATTTTCTATGGCTTTAGTATAACGCTCAGAGTGCTTTTTAACAAATAATCCTACTTCTAATATATATAGACTAGGTAGAGTTAGTAATCCTAATTTCTTAAACAAAGGTCTACAAGATTGAAACGGTCCAACCCCACAGATTGCTCTGACACATTTTTTTTGTGTGATAAAGACATTTTTAGCCTGAGAAGAATTACCCCATAAAATAAGACCGTATCTAAGAACTGACCCGACGTAGCCATGATACGCAGCCATAGCAGTTTTTTGACTTGCTACCTTCTTAAGCTTTTTTAGAGCAAAGACAAATTTGTTTAGATTAGAGCATATGCGAGTTGTGTGTGCTTTCCAATTGCAATGTCTATCTAAGATAATACCTAAAAATTTTGTATCAAGTACTTCTTCAATTTTTGTGTTTTTATAATATAAGTCTAAGGGTTTTATTTGAGAACTGTTATAATTAGAGAATTGTAAAGTTTTAGTTTTAGAAATATTTGCTGTTAGATTGTTGTCCTTTAACCAGTTCATTATTGATTCTACAGTGTTGTTTAATGAATGTTCGTAGTTGCTTTCTGAGGTTTCTGGTATTATAACCGAAATATCGTCCGCAAATAGGATGCACTGATGTGATGTTACTTGAGGAATATCATTTATATAAATAAGGAAGAGAAGAGGGCCTAGCACACTTCCTTGGGGAACACCGAACTTATTTGTTTTAAAAGTAGATCTGAATGGAGTAGACACAAGTTGATCATTTAATTGGTTTATTTCGACACATTGTTTTCTGTTGCTTAGGTAGCTTTTAATCCAATCTAGTGCTTTGCCTCGGATTCCATATAGCTCGCATTTATTGAGTAAGATTTTATGATCTACGAAATCGAACGCTTTGCTCATGTCAAAGAAAATGGCAGCAACTCTATTACGTTTATCGATGTTTTCTGTTATTTTTTGTATTAGTGAGAATGCAGCAAGTGTGGTAGATTTATCTTTTTGAAAACCATTTTGGTTATTAACTATTAAATTAAATTTATTTAAGAAATTCATTATTCGAGAGTGCACTATTTTTTCAAAAATTTTGGATAAAATCGGGATTAACGTGATGGGCCTATAGTTGTTCATATCTAGTTTGGAGTTTTTTTTGTGAAATGGTTTTACTATTGATGATTTTAAATTTTCTGGAAAGGTTCCTTGCGTAAACGATAGATTTATAAGGTGACTTAAAATGTCTGCCAATTCTTTATTGCAGTTTTTTAGTATGGCTGTAGAGATGCAATCATAACCAACAGCTCGTGTGTTATTAAGTGAATTTATGGTTCTTGAAACTTCTTCACAAGAGGTGGGTCTCAGATAAATAGTCGAATTTGATGAATCTATTAACTTGTAATTTGGACGAGAGTTGTTCTCCTTATTTGTTATAGATATGAAGAAATCATTGAAGGCAGTCGCAATTTTCATTGGGCATACAACGCTTTTTTTATTATAATCTATTGATATTATTGTTTCAAACGTTTTTGTATCATCTGTTTTATTTTTTATGATATCCCATGTGGCTTTACATTTACTTTTTGCTTTATTTAAATATGAATTATTGTTTTGTTTTTTAGAGTTAGATATACATTTTTTAAATAATTTATCATAATTTGTGTAGGCTTTTTTGTTGTCGTCAGTGGAGTTTTTGTAGTAACGGTATCTTATTGTTCTTTTGTGACAGGCTGATATTTTCAATCCTTTTGTGATCCATTTGGGAGCGCTAACATTGGAATGTATTTTAACTTTATTTATTGGGAAGCAAAGATTGTAATATAATTGTAAAGTTTCGTGAAATATATCAAAAGCTTTATTATAATTTTCTTGCTCTAGCACTTCGGACCAGGTTAATTTAGATAACACATCTTTAAACTTTAAGGTATTTTCTAAGCTGAAGTCCCTTTTCATTTCATACCAGAAGGGTAATCTTTGTTCTTGGTTTGTCGAAAAAGATAGGGTTTGGCCGGTGTTGTGATCTGAAAGGAATAATGGATGAACTTCACCTTTTGCATATTTTATATTACTAAATATATGATCGATGCATGAATCTTTACGCGTTGGATTTTTAATGTGTATTTGTAAATTATTATTCGATAGGATGCTTTTTAAGTCCTCTGAAGATGTACTTGACTTAAAAGTGTCGATGTTTATATCCCCCGCTATGATAATTTTTTTATTCCTGTGTGAAGTTAATCTATGTAGTAGAATTTCTAGTTTATTAAGGAAAGTTTTTGTACTGGAGTTTGGGATTCTATATAAACATACAATTATGCATTTCATGGTAGGTATTTCTATTCCACAACATTCGAATTGTTTTTCAGTTGACATACATTCGCAAATATTTATTTGTTTATAATCTATAGATTTTTTAGTTAGTATGCAAACCCCACCGCGCTTTTCATTTTTTCTTGAAAAGTTACATGCTACATTATAATCTTTTATAAAGATGTTGTGCTCGTCGCCTGATTTGATAAAGGTCTCAGTAAGACAAATAATATCCATTGAAGTACCGCTTTCTTGAAATTTATTTAGACATAGTTCTAATTGCTCTTGTTTATTTAAAAAACCTGCAATGTTTTGGTGAAATAGCGTAGTGTTAAATGTTGACGTGGTCTCGAAAAAACTTTTTAATGGGGGCATCTATTTTTATTATTTTAGGGAAATAATACGGAATTGTTCCTTTAATTGGAATAGCAGTTCCTGTATTTTTACAGTCAGTGACAGTGTTTACAGCGACTGGTTCTTTGTTCATGTTGGTAACGGTGTATACAACAGGATCTTTGAACGAGCTAGGGGTGGTGTTAATAACGATTGGCTCTTTGTACGATAGAAAACTGTGGCTGTAGTAGTTTGTGTCTATTATGAAGTTAATGTTTTTGCAAGTATCAAATAAATAACGTTTTTTACTAAAATAATGTCTGCCAATATCTAGAAAGGTACAATTTTCAAAGTTTTGTGACATATTTTTTAACAAGCTATTTAACAACATTTCATTTAAATGACTGTTATGCAAAACACTTAAAATGATTACATTAGTTTTTTTTACAAATTTTAATATAGACGCTAATTCTATTATTATTTTGTTCGGGTTGGTGTCGTTTTCACCGACACATAAAATTAAAAAGTTGTTTTTACAGTCACTTAGTTCATAGTTTGTTGACAATAGTTCCTCCGTCGTTGCGTAAGGCTTTATCGTTGATGTAATTATGTATTTTTGATAGTTAGTCTTGTTTCTTGAATTTATGAGTGCTGAAGCGATGCCGGTGCATTGTTTTCCACCTAATATTTGAATTTTTGGTTTTTGGACTGATCTAATAGGTCGTGTACTGCCCTCTATTGGCTTATTTTGGGAAATCGAATTTTTATTACACCTCACACTATCGCCATCTAGGTGTTCGTCCCGCGTGAAATCCAATTTAGCGGCACTATCATTCGATTCATCCTGATTTACACTTCGGAAGGTTTTGATAGGACGTACATCTTTTCCTATTGTTGGCGTTGATGTTCGTGTTGGTGTAGATTGCTTGGCTTTTTTAGATGTAGATATTGCGTAAGTTATTTGCAGTTGTGAGATAGTATTTCGCTGTTCTATTGTTTGTGTTTTCAATGCACTATTTTCAATGATTAAATTGACAATTTTGTTCTGGGCTTCTTGTAATTGTCGTTTAAGGTCTTGTATTTCATCCTGTAATGTTTCAGTTGGCTCATTTCTAGTTGACAGATCTGGTAGACTCTTTGTTAGGTAGTCGTCAGCTGACAGTGTTGACTGGAATGAATCATTTAGCGAATCATGTAACACTGATTTCTTTTTGCGTATGGTTACATTTTCGTTATCCATTTTTTTTTATTTTTTTTTATTTTTTTTTTATTTTTTTTTTGTAGTACAGTAAAACAAAAAGATATAAAAACTCAAAAAAAGAATGATTTCGCTGAGGATCGAACTTGGGTTCTTTAGCGTAGTCACATTAGTGCGGCTGCGTTAACGTACTTGCTAATTGTGTATAGTGAAATTGTTTGAAATAGCTGTATACATACTAGGAAATACGAACGTTAAAGAAGCGTCATGAAGCGCGCCATTTGAATTTTTGAAATTGTTTGCACGAATTGTTTACACTTTAGTTTTTAATCTGAAATCACAATGTAGTTCACCTGGGTTTATGTAAGTAACGTTTTTATGTTTTTTGACTTACTTCGAGCTTCGAGTAATGTCTTTAGACAATAAACTCTTTACACTTGTTTGTTTACAAATTTTTAATTTGTTACTGAATGTTATTTTGCAAAGTTCTTTTCACAAATTGTTGCTAACGTTTTATAGTGATATTTGTTCGTTTACGCACTCTTTACACATAACTTTCACCACTTTTACACAGAATTACTATTTTTATGATTTTTTTTATACGGAGCTGTTGTTTACCGTGGCAGTGGCGCCATTGTTCCCCGGCGCATTATTTAGGATCTCCAACAAAAGATGTACACAATACATGACACATAAAAGGGCAATATCGAATATTGAGTAAGTGTACTCCTTCAATTATAGGAGGCCACAGCATGCACAATAAACTTAAAAACTAAGCTAACAAAGTTAACACATGAAAAATGGAAGGAAAGTAAAAAATAAATTAAATTTATAAACAATCATTAAAAAATTAAGAAAATATTACATTTAGAGATACTTAAATTAAATTAAAATTATTTAATGTTAATGCATTTATTCAATGAGGTTCAAAGCTAGTCAGAGAAAACAAAAAATTCACATCGAAAAAAACAATTATTTAGCAAATAATAACTAATATTTGAGCATAACAATATTTATATTGCATCAAATAAAAGGGGATAAAAGCAAGCAAATTATATTAAAAAGAATAATATTGATTGTTATAATTTCATTTTCTGACCTAGTAATATTTTTTTGTAAATAAATACCAAACAAGTTTTGTAAACATACCATACCAAACATTCCATTTCATGCAGTGGTTCTGGTTGGATCTGAAATTAGTTTTCATATTATAACAAATTTTGACGGAAAAGCACAATATTTAAAAAATATATTGTAGTATTTATTACAATATAGTTACACAGTTTGATACTTTGATAGTAATTGTAATAATTATTTTCTCATTCTGTGTAACTTTGTTACAGCAGAAATATTATGATGGACTTTTGGGAGACATTTTGAGCATAATTCTTTTTATTTTAACTGAAATACAAAGGCTTGACCTAGCTATATATTTTTAAGTATTGCACAGGCCTACTTGCACTGTTTTTGATGCACGGATAATTTTATTTTTGAGGTCATTACATTACAACACGATTTTGCCCGATGCACAACCGAACAAGACACGAACGTCATCTGAAACGGAAAGAAGGGCGATGTTGCATTAGCGAAGAAAGACAGCTGTCGTATCATTTTCAGCTGATTTTTGTGTACGCATCGCGAACGCTACAAACTCTAGCAACGATCGAAACGTTTCGTAACGATACAAGTTCTTGGTTGTAGTCGCATAGGAAGTATTTTGGTCGATAGAGTGTCGCGACGCATCAGGCCAGGAGCGAGAGTTTCGCAGCGACGAACAAAGGGAGATGGTCTATTGAGCGCGGGTGGTGCGTATCGGGGGCCGTGACGTCACTCGGCCGAGGCGTTGAGGCCGATGCGGCGGGCGCGCTCGTGATCTCGGCGCTCCGACGAGCGCGGCGAGCGGGCGCAGCGGAGCGGGCCAGCCTGGCCTCCACTGACTCGGGCGACGAGGGCGCTGGGCACCGGCCGCCGCGCAAGCGGACCCGCAGGCTGTCGCCGCCCGCCCGGCCCGCAGACATGCACCAGCCGCCCGCAGCCAATGGCGTGCCGCCGCCGCACCATGTCAACGGCGACACGGTGTCAACGGTGACGCGCAACGGCGACCTGCAGCCGCCAGGCCTGCGCATGTCGCAGACTGACCAGGAGATCGTGCGCCTCATCGGCCAACACCTTCTCTCTGTGGGACTGGAGTGAGTACCGCTGAGCGTTCACTCTCTGCCTCTATTGTAGTGTTCGGCACAAGCACAACGCAGTGATTCTTCAGCGGTGTTTGTTGTTGAAACCATTCTGGTTTACGTCAGTCTTCTTCCTCTCTTTCCAACTCTATACCAGCACACACCAATACAGGAATAATTATTAAAAAGTATAAAACCCTGAATCATGTTGTGATAGCAAGACAAATTATGGTTCCTGATAAATTAGTAATTAGAGTTTAATGACCTTTGCTTCTTTTAATATCTAAAGATAAACAACTAAACCAGTTTTTTGTAAGCATTAGATTACTTGTCATGGCAGGCATGTACCTAAATATTATTAAAACTTGAGTATACAACAATGAAAATGCATATTTTTGTATGTGGGAAGAAGCACTTTGAATTTACAATAATTAGATGGCAAATATTTTGTTAGCTTTAATAAAAAAGGCAAAAAAAAAAACAACCAATTAAGAGCCATGTAGGTTCTATGAATAGTTAATTTCTTTGTTCTAATAAGTAAACACAAAACAAAGAATCTAAAGCATGTTTGAATCAATTGCTACTTTTCTTTATCATTCTGATTCAATGTTCTCCCTAGATAGACAACCACTTATTATATTGTGTGGCAGAGCAAGGTAAACAAATACCTGTTATTTTCTGTTAGCCAATCATAGAATCATGTTTAAGCTGACACTGAACAGTTTCCCTTGTGTTACTAGCATTGCCCTGAAATCATGTGGATGTTTTTAGAAAACACACATGGCTTAATAAGTAGTCATAATTGGTAAATAAAGTGTTTTATTCAGTGAAATGATGATGAAACTATTTGCATCTATATAGATCAGTGACCACTGATGACAATTCATATAGGAATAAATACTTTATTGAACACAATAAGTCGCTGAGTCATTGTCATACTTGTTGATTTGTTATCCTAAGCTAGCTAAATATTATATCTGTCATCTGTATTTAACAGAAACAAGGCAGATTCCAGAAGAGGAGAAGTAGATTACAAGCTGCAGCTAATATGGCAAAATAGTCTTTTATTTAGAAGATTGTCTGACATTGTTTATAATATGGTATTTGTGTATAAAAAACGATTCCCCTGTAAACATTGCTATTTATTTCCATTCAAACATATTTGAGGCGTGTTTGTGGTAAGAACCCACTTATCATTTTATCAGTTATAATTAAGTTTATAGCTGGAGGTACGAGTATGTGTTACTGCACTTTGATAAATGTTGCGTCTTTTTTACCGGATTCTCGTGCAATTCGGATGCCTTCAGCAAATTGGCCAATATTATCTTACTAAAGTTTATCTTTTAGCAAAACATGTGGTTGCACTTAGTTGTATCATTTTAAAATTAATTACTTAGGACAATAGGTACATGTAATAAAGTAGGTGAACCATTTTCTTCAAGTTCTCCTGATTGGCTGTTACTGCACAGAAGTAGTTAAGTTAAGGTGCACAATATGCTTAACTGTAGGGCTGCAAGGAAAGGAAATGTTTTTTTCTTTTCTTTTGGCAACTGAACCAATGTTGACTATTTTTTCTGCGTCATGTAGTGACGGAAGCGCAGTAAGATAAGCTGACGAACATTTCAATTTTGTGGTAGGTAGGTACCTACTTACTGAAAGGACAAGACAGGTTTTGTTAGCTAACATGCTTTTTTATTTTTATATATAATTATTACTCTAGGTACCTACTATAAAAAGACAGATATCAACAACGTTATAATTATTTACACACCAGACTGTCCAGACTACATTTTATCACTGTCATGTCAGCATGTCAAAAAATAATGGACTTGTATTAGTTTAGGGGGAAAGTTAATCCAGAGGGAATGGAAGTTAGTAGGAAGGGTGATTTTCATTTTGGAAAGCTCATGGTAGAAATCAAATGATTGGGAATTTGAACAACATGAAAAAAAGATGTGATGCAGTCCAGAGTAGCATGATCAAGATGTGATGCAGTCCAGAGTAGCATGATCAAGACCGGCTACTCAATCACGAGAGGACATTGTACCTATACGTACACATAAAGAAAATTTGGAAAATCCAAAAGTGCGCAACTCATAATGCTCATTTGATCGTATAAAAAAGTGCCATTTTCAATAGGGTTGCTCGTATGGGTGAAACGAATCTATAAAAAAAGAAAGATTCAATAAATTGATTTTTTCGCAAAGTAGGTACCTACTTATAATGTTTTCAGGTTTCAGGCTTGAATGTCGGGGGAAAAAAAAAAATGTTTTTCTCGTTTCTGCTGCATTCAATCAATTTATCAAAAGTACAGAATTAATCTCCATTAAATTATCTATACAATGGTATATAAATTAAGTAGGTTCTGTGTACTAGCCGGAGAGTAACAATAAAAAACGAGGTAAAACTAATTTTTCGTTCGTAAAGCACTCTAATGCTTCGCATTGAGTAGGACTTGTTGACTAGGTTGTTGAACACCAATAAATGAATATTATTTACTTATTTGGATATACTTAAAAGTAGGTAATCAATAGTAGAAATCGTATTAGTTGTAGTAATGATATTGCATAATCTTTTGTCGTTTGTGTTTAAACAAAAAAACCGGCCAAGTGCGAGTCGGACTCGCACACGAAGGGTTCCGTACCACCATACAATATTTAGATTACCTAAAATGCATGCACTGACTGGACAGGTCCACTCAATCTGTGTGGTTCTTTCCTCAAAAGTCCATTTCACTTTCAGACACCAATCTACATGGTCTTCACCATGATCTGAACAATTTTATGTCTGGGCTTTAAAAGAGATTGTGAGCTCTGAGTTTGTTTCGGCCTTCTCAGAGTAGTCAGATAGGAAACGCCGACCTATCTAGTTTTTTAAATATTAGTGACGTGTAAAAGTGTGTTTACAAACCTATTTACAATTTTTTTTATCATTTCATTTCATTTCAATGACCCCGAAAAAAAGCTCGTTTCTTGTATAGACCCCCTTTAATTTTTAACTTTATTTTATTTTTATTATTGTTGTTATAGCGGCAATAGAAAAACACAATCTGTCAAAATTTTTACTTTCTACTTACGGTTCATGTGTTGACAGACAGACGGACGGACGGACAGCGGATGTTTAATAATAAGTTTCCGTTTGGTACCCTTCGGGTACGGAACCCTAAAAACCATTACATAAGTAGGTATAATATAGGTACAGATAATATAAACAAAACTTCCTAAGAATTATTTATTCAGTTAAAATAAATAATGGAAGAATGTAATAAACCACACGGCTTGTAAATACGAAGTACTTAAATACATTAACTACCTAACGCCTTTTCCCTTGAAGGTAGGCAGAAACTATTACAGGAGAATAACTTACCTATTTGTATGGCAACTATTAATTAAAAAATACTTACCTTTAAGTAGGTACTATTGCGGTCACTGGCGCCTGACCACTTTTCAACCTTATTATCTAAGCCATAAGGTCGAAAAGTGGTCAGGCGCCAGTGTCTGCGATGGTACATAAATATTCGCGCAGTGTGTACGGAGCGTAAACGCAACGCCTACTACAACTAGGTGTTTGTCCGCCTACGCCTGGACAAATACCTAGTTGAAATTTCCTGGTCCTTTTGGTTCTGTGAGTGTCGGTGTAGTATACTGCTGCACCGCCACAGTTACGCCTCAAAATCAACACCACGTGGAATAAAGGAAATAGAATAAGTGTACAATCTATCATTTTCCTTTCATAGTCGTATGTGATGAATGTTCGTGACGATAATCGACGCCCTTCCAAATAACACGCGGTTACTAAGTAATCTGAAGTAAATGTGTTCTTCTTCTTTTCGTGTGGGTAGCGACTAACCTGGTGTCAGAGTTTTAAAGCCGCCCATATGCCTCTGACTTGGCTTCACATGCCGTCGAGAAATATCTCTCAGGCATGTCGCTCCTTCACCGTTTTTGAACCAAGTGATAATTATAAAATACGCACATGAATCCGAAAATTCAGAGGTGTGTGCCTAGGGTTCGAACTCGAGACCTATGACTTGGCATGCCGACGGTCACACCACTAGGCTAGCACTGCTAATGTGTTAAACACATTGAATTGTGCTAACCGGGTCGTGTTCCCTCAGCCGCAGCGCCGCACTGTTGATGGAAGAGTCGGGGCTGCACCTGGAGCACCCGGCCGCCGCCACGTTCCGCACGCACGTGCTGGCCGGCGACTGGGTGAAGGCCGACCACGACCTGCGCGCGCTGCACGACCTGCTGCGCGAGTCGCCGCACGTCGACCCGCACAATCTCGCTGTTAGTAAACTTAGTACCTACTACTATCGACTTATCTGCACTGTGCTAGGAATCAATTTACATTGCGACGGAAGAGACAAGAAGCGAAGCAATTTTGATAATTTAGCATTTTATACTTTACAAGCCGTGTGCTCGATGGGATTTACAAATTTCAAAAATCCATGGTTTTTTATCCAGCTGTATGGGCTGTACGTTTTCTGTTAGTGAATGAAAATTAAGTATTTTATTAACCACATAAGTGTACCTATTAAAATTGGCGTTTCCCTTCCATCTTCCGCCGCTATGTAAATTTAGGACCACACCGACCAGTGGTATACTAATACTATGACTAAACTAACATCCTCGTGGTTGTTCAGGAGATGAAGTTCGTGGTGCTAGAGCAAAAGTACCTGGAGCACCTGGAGGCGGGGCGCGTGCTGGACGCGCTGCACGTGCTGCGCAACGAGCTCACGCCGCTGCAGTACGACACGCCGCGCGTGCACCGCCTGTCCGCGCTCATGATGTGCGCCGACGCGCGCGAGCTGCAGGCGCGCGCGCACTGGGCCGGCTCCGGCCCGCACTCGCGCGGCCACGTGCTGGCGCGAGTACAGGTACGCACCGAGCTACCTACTTAGGGTGAAATTCAACAATGAAACTGAATGTGATCAGCACATCTACGCCGCGTTCAAGAGTTGTCAGTGTCAAAATTCGATGGAGATCGTGTACAAATTACATGCAATTTTATAAGAACAGGGAGTGTATGCGCTTCCGATTATAGGAGACCACATCGTTCACTTATAATCTAGGTACAATAATTTTGATAAGAACGAAAATATTTAAATAATCAAATACAAAAATAGGGTTTGGATACCATGACTTTTATGTTTTTTCAAAGTTTGATATTGTTCTTGTAAACGTCCGGCTTGCCCCGCCAGGCCGTGCTGCCGCCCACGCTGATGATGGCGCCGGCGCGGCTGCGGGCGCTGCTGGCGCAGGCCACGCTGCAGCAGACGGCGCGCTGCCGCTACCACGCCGCGGCGCGCGCCGCAGCGGGCGCAGACATCCCCTTCACGCTGCTGGCCGACCACCACTGCTCCGCCGACCACTTCCCCATACACTCGCTGCAGGTACGTCTTTATTTAGGTATCCAGTTCTACTGGCAGTTTACGTTTCTATCTTGCTTGAGTATAGTTTTCAATGTTTTTGTTGGTAAATTGGCGTATGCTAGCCCACATAGGCAAATAATTTAAAGTAATGTTTTGTTATGTTAATTACTTTTAATACTATTGTAAAAAATCAAGTTCTAACTGACAGCTTTGCTGTTGAGGAGTTTGTTGCGCCACTTCTTCCCAGCTAACGCACTAGGAAGTGGTGAAGGGTGGGCGTTTTGGGGGACTGTCTAGTGTCTTAGGTAATTATGACGTTCGAAAAATGCTGATTTTCAGCCTAATTTGAATATTTGACTTTGATTTTATTTTTATCTTACAAATACGTTCATCAAATTTTTGAATTTGTCACACAACTTTATACACTTTAGGTAAACTAATCAATTTGGTGATTTGTTTTTTTTTTTGACCTTACATGTTGTATTGATGTCGCGATTTGCTTATTTTCATATGGCAAGGTTCTTAATATAGTTATAGTTTTCGACCGTAGCAATTCTCCTCGTTGGCTTAACATCAAAGCCGGTATCTGCGCTTAAATTGTTATATTTGACTTTCAAGGGCTGTTTTTGTTATAAAATCCAAAAAAATACTGCCTAAGCCAAATATTGTAAAAAAATATGTTTACATTAAGGGTACGCTAGTCGGTCATTCTTCCATACAGACGTAGTATGGTGATTACTCGTCTGTTTGACGGTGTACGTTCAAAACTAAAAATTATATCAATTTGTCTTGTCATTATCTAGCCCTGTAGCAGATTTAGTTTTTTTTATTGGTTTGGAAGTGAGTGTCGAAACTTCCATATTTCAACAATAATTTTAACTCGTGTTTGGGCGTCAATAAATAACTTATTTACTAAGAAAATGGCATCTTCTATTAATATAAAAATCAATTGCTGTCCGTTAGTCTCGCTAAAACTCGAGAACGGCTGGGCGGATTTACCTGATTTTGGTTTTGAAATGTTTGTTTGTTTGTCCAGGGAAGGTTTAAACGGTGAGAAAATTAGGGTAGGGTGTAGTGCTACTCGTGCGAAGTCGGGCCGGGTAAAGCTAGTAAATCAATAAAAATTGATAAATAGTACTTTTTCACGAGTTGGACTAAATAATATAGTATTCATTTATTATTTATTTTATATATACATGCACAACATTACAGTTTTAAATTAATCAAAGGCGTAGTACAATAAAATGTTAACAACAAAAAAAGAACACGAGTAATTAACAAATTAACAAACTAAAAAACTAAGTCAAGACAAAAATGCAATCAAGAAAAAAGTACCTATATTTACGTATGTTTCGCTCATGCAACATCTTGTGTGTAGGTGCTGAACGAGCACTGCGACGAGGTGTGGTACTGCAAGTGGTCTCCGGACGGCGCGCGCCTGGCCTCGGGCTCCAAGGACAACACCGTCATGATCTGGGACTTCGACCCCGTGGCCAAGCGCCTCACCTTCAGGTATGTTACATGTAGGGAATGCTCGAGTCGTGATTGGAAATTCTAGATCTCGCGGCCGAAGCCTAATGTCGAGATTGGCAATTCGAGATTTCGTCAAGCAATTGCGAGACAGCGTTCATCGATATTCTAGTTCAGAGAGATAACTTTTTGAAATAATGCTTTTTTTTAACAAAATTTCCTAAACGTAATGAAAATGTAAACCAACAGCTACCTACTTAGAATAATCGTGTTATATTTTGTAAACAAAAAAAAACGTTGAACAATCTCGAAATAAAAAAATCTACTTATTATAGTGACAATCATCTGCTCCTAACGATACAAATCAGCACAAACACAAATCACGCACATTATAAATTCATTAATTAATATATTGAAAATGGCTTCTCAAGAAGCATAGTGAACTTATACGTGTGCGCTCAGTCTCGAAATCTCGAACGCGATTTCAAGAAAGAGATTGTTTTCCCACGATATTGAATCTCGAAAAAAGGCTCAAGATCGAGATTGTATTCCTTAATTAAATGTCACGTAAACAATCTGAAAGTTTTTAATCCAAAGGCGCCATTTTTGAAGGGGATATACTTTATAACAATAAGGACTCGTCATAAACAAATGTTTGTATACTACCTCAGGAAGTCGCTGGAGGGCCACACGTACGGCGTGTCGTTCCTGGCCTGGAGCCCCGACGGCCGCTACCTCATCGCCGCGGGGCCCGAGGACTGCCCCGACCTCTGGATATGGAACATGGAGGTACGTACGGCTGTTCCGAGCACCGAATAGATATACTGACGTACAGAAGTTGCACTCCTTTGATCTTGAGGAATGCCGCCGTTCATTCTAAATCGCACCTTACCGCCACTCGCGCAATTCCTTTGGATTCAGAATTTACCTACACGTCCGTTCGAGCGTCAGCGATTTCAGGCAAATAAAATAAAATGTCAATAAATTTATTAGGAACCTTTCAAATTCAATTCAAATTCAAATTCAAAAGTCATTTATTCAAACTAGGCTGAGAATCAGCACTTTTCGAACGTCAAAATTACATAAGACAGTCCCCCAAAACGCCCACCCTTCACCACTTCCTAGTGCATTAGCTGGGAAGAAGAAGTGGCGCAACAAACTCCCCAGCAGCACAGCTGTCTGTTCAGTTAGAAGAACAAAAAAAAAGATTCTATATAATAGTATTCAAAATAATTTACATTACGCAACACAAAACATAATTCAAATTATTAGCCATATGTTAGCTAGCACACGCCAATATACCAAACAAAATCATCGAGAACTCAACCAATCAATCATCGATACTCAGGCCGAAATAAAAAAAACTAAACGTAAACAGTATTTAATATCTAAATAAAAAAGCCTCCAGGCATAAAGGGCGTGCCCGCTTACATATAGTTGTAACTGGAAGTTATAAATGATAAACTAGGACCATCGATGTAAAATAAATAAACAAAGAGTTAATTACTAATAACAGTAAATAATATGATCAATTGTCGAGGTCACTAGCTAACCACATATTGCAATACAACTCATAAAAAAACAGTAAATTTCAATAAATTTATTAGGATTCCTTCAAAATTATTTAAAAAGCCGGCCAAGTGCGAGTCGGACTCGGTCTAAAAAAAGGTTCCGTACCACCGTACAATATTTAGCAAAAAAACGCCGATAAAAAGACCGTTTCTTATATGGAGACTTAATTTCTTTTCCCCCTTTAATTTCTAACTTTATTTAATTTTTATCATTAAATTGTTGTTATAGCGGCAATAGAAATACACAATATGTGAAAATGTCAACTATGTACCCATTACGGTTCATGAGATACAGCCCGCTGACAGACAGACGGACAGCGGAGGCATAGTAATAGGGTTCCGTTTGGCAGCCTTCGGGTACTGAACCCTAAAAATGAGGCTTCGTCCACGAAACAATTATTATTATTACGATTCTCCATTATCAAACCAACAAAAATAAAGGTTTGCACCAAAAAACAAAAAACATGCGGGCAGTCTTTGGGGACGGCCGATAGAAGTGAAAACTAGGTAACTTGTGAATTGTATCGTCGAGCTATTAGATTATTATTTTTGAATTATTTTCGGTTTATAAAGAAGTATTAATGACCAAATTCGGTAAATTAAAGAAGCATGAAAATAAAAACTACTAACTTCTCCTTTATTTATTTGAAAATTTATATTGAAAGTAAAAAGAAGAATATCTACAAAAAACACGTGCTTCTACTTTGTGAACTATGAACTATGTATATACTGTGGAACAAGTACATACATACAGTATAGAACTAGAAAGAGACAGATGCCAGTATACTACTCGTATTAGTATACGTTTTATACTTATATATGTATTTGAGGCTTGCCGCGCCATGCACTACATTTATGGACATATATGTAGAGAGATATACTCTTTGTATATATAATGTATATTAATATGCGCACGGTGACGATGACTTGAGTTTCACGCTTTAAGTTCACCCAAAAAGTACACAAATATATACACAGTATACATATAGCTCATGGAAAGCGTTCGATGACGATGACGCGAGTTCCATGATTTTTGTTCAGCTCAAAAAGTGCTCAACGCGCCTAAAGAAATTATCACTTCAATAATTACGCTTTCTGATTTTCGTTCCAAGAAAATCTCGAGTGATCACGAGCGCGGCGAACGCGTGCGATCTGCTCAGTGCGCGGGGACGGGGCGGGCATAAGTCGCGTCGTGGCCTATTCTTTCTCTGTCCTTTCACATTTTCTACGTGTCGCAGTCCTGCCACCGGTTGAAGAACGCTTCGAGTGTTTTTAGCTGTAATAGTCCAACTGAAATAAATAATTTGTTGTCCGCAGACGGAGCAGCTTCACCTGAAGATGACTCACTCGCAGGAGGACTCGTTGACCGCGGTCGCGTGGCACAACACGAGCGACAAGTTCGTGTGCGGCGGCGCGCGCGGGC
Source organism: Agrochola macilenta (assembly GCA_916701695.1). NCBI lineage: Eukaryota > Metazoa > Arthropoda > Insecta > Lepidoptera > Noctuidae > Agrochola > Agrochola macilenta. The sequence continues at coordinate 24,422,243 of OU753556.1, forward strand.
AGTTCTACCACTGCGGCATCGACGTGAGTGCACACACACGAGGTCCTCACACTCGCAGGAGGACGCTCACTGCGTACATAACGTACCTCACTCATCCGTCAGGCAGTATCCCATCAGACACGACTTCCGTCTCTCCGTAGAATCCTCCCATTTCAATGATACAACTTTATTATTAGTTTTTTCATGTTCAATAGTTGACGTGCCATAGTAATGCCAAGGCCAAGGTAGGCCAAGGTTGCCTGGAAGAGATCAAGGTAGGCCAAGGTTGCCGCAGTAAGCGATAAGGCCGCCCATTGTATATTTTGTAATGTATTACTTTTTCTTTATGTAATGTATAATATGGTGTCCAATAAAGTATATATAAATAAATAACGCTCTCCCCACCGCAGGGCACGCTGCTCAACAGCTGGGACGGCGTGCGCGTCAACGCGCTCGCGTGCAGAGACGACGCGCGCGCCGTGCTCGCCGCAGACACGCACCACCGCGTGCGCAGCTACGACTTCAGCGACCTCACCGACCGCAACCTGTGAGTACACGCACCACCGCGTGCGCAGCTACGACTTCAGCGACCTCACCGACCGCAACCTGTGAGTACACGCACCACCGCGTGCGCAGCTACGACTTCAGCGACCTCACCGACCGCAACCTGTGAGTACACGCACCACCGCGTGCGCAGCTACGACTTCAGCGACCTCACCGACCGCAACCTGTGAGTACACGCACCACCGCGTGCGCAGCTACGACTTCAGCGACCTCACCGACCGCAACCTGTGAGTACACGCACCACCGCGTGCGCAGCTACGACTTCAGCGACCTCACCGACCGCAACCTGTGAGTACACGCACCACCGCGTGCGCAGCTACGACTTCAGCGACCTCACCGACCGCAACCTGTGAGTACACGCAGGGACTGCGCGCGGGGAGAGTAGAATGACAGACAAGAGACGAGAATCACCTCGCAAATGCAGTCATTACAGTCGGCTGAACTCTAAGGTCATTCTCACACGGGGTGACGGCAACTCAACCTAAACAGGTTGGCAACGGGCGTTCCAAACTGCGATGCAACTAGAACTCTCACATGGCGTAAGTTGTATAAATTTTAGTCATTTCATCATGCATTCAGACGCAGTTCACACGATAACGCGTCAATTTTATGAAAAATTGCGTTGGCAACGACCGAGTGGCCTGCACTGCCAGTCGGGCGTCACTGGTTGTGTGAGAACCGCCATAGAAATGTATGTGCTAACGCGATTAGTTTCGTCGGCGTTGAAAACTGGTTTTATTTTATCACCTCGTGTGACAATGGCCTGGCAGATCTCCCCGCAAAAGATTCAGCGATCGTCGTCTATCAGGAACAACGTACGCGCGATGATGAGATCTAATACAGAACTGTTATGACGTAGAAGTCTTTCCCTATTTTGTATTAATTACCGTTATTACAAAAGTCAATGCCTGAAATCGGCGTCTTTTGTTTTCTCGCGGCCTTCAACCATATCTTGTTTTTCTAGTACAGAATAGTGTAACAAACGAAACTTATTTGACATGCATATCTTTAAACTCAGTCCGAAAAGAGTTAGAAGTTTGTATGTAATTGTTAGTTTTGTAGGCAATTTGACTCCTAGATGCAAGGTTAGTGTTAAGTTACCACAAAATAGATATTTATTTATATCTTATCTTACATTCTCTCTCTCTCTCTACTCATTTCGGACTGATTTTAGAGATATGCATGTCAAATAAGTTTAGTTTGTTACACTATTCTGTACTAGAAAAACAAGATTTGGTTGTGACCGCGAGAAAAAAAAAGACGCCACCTTCCGTACTAAAATCGGCATTGTCCTTTAGTTTATTAATTATCATACGTCCTGTTTACACGAATCAACTTTTTGATCTCCTCCGCTAATCGCCATTTCGAGTCGAGACATCGTGTAAAGGATGCATAGATCACCCTGTAACCATCATTTCGTTTTCCGCAGTGCTCCACAAAGGCCTTACATTAACATTAAGAAAAGGTAATGCCCCTAATGGTAACGAGCGCCGTGCGCGGCAGTACTAGCTACCAGAAACTTTGTCGGTAATCCGTTTTCCCGCAGCTGTCTCATAATGTACTATTCTAATAATCTCACTGAAAACGTAGGTGATTTGAGTTGTAATTCCACCAGAGGCCCTCGTGTGAGTTTCCTTTAACCATCTCGACTTTACGCATCGACCACGTTCGGCGCCCCGATTCACAAGTGAAGGCCAGTGAAGGGGCAATCGGAACGCCGAACGCGGTCGATGCGTGAAGTCGAGATGTTTAAAATAAACTCACACTAGGGCCTCTGATGGATTGACAGTATTGACAGCTCGCTTCAAGTTCACTTCACCTAAGTTGTGACGGTGAGATTTGTATAGAATAGACCGATCGCATTCGAAGTGTCCAGTACCACAGTGATGTGGCCACTCTGACCGTGCGTCGATCCGCCATACATAGTTTTGTAATTATTATTACCTATTCCAACATGTTCCTCCACTTACAAATATCGATGACCAAAATCGATTAAGAATTTAAAAAAAATCTCAAATTAGTAGCAAAGGGCACTAGAGGCACATGCTTACATTGCACCCTGTACATCAAAGTGTATTTCGAGTTCATTTAAAATTGTATTTTTCTCGCACGCAGTATGGGTTACTGCGCGATGGCAAAGACAGGGTTATGTTGAATCTATGTAACTTTGTATGTAGGATACTTTGTACTGGAGATGCGCCGCCTACCCGTTTATTACTCGGTACTCGACATACTCTGCCATTTTGTAAGTACTCGTTATCGGCCGAATAACTCGGTTTGACTGCCGAGGTACTCGAAAAGAACTCATAAACCTGTTTAGATTCGTCTCCTTCTATTTCGTCATAGAATCTCCAAATCAATGATCTTTTGCGCTCATCTCTCAAATTGTCACAAGAAACAGGACTTTTAATTTTACCACATATGAATACCGATGGCTACTCCGCATTTTAGGCATAGGCATGAAGCTACGAGTAGATACGCGGCGCTCGACTTGTTGAATTCAGTGGGCGTAACGTAGTCACAAGCTATAAGAGTTACGCGATACAAAGAGGCACCTTCTAAGTATAACTTACTTGGATATAACTGTAGGTAATAATGCTTTGAGTTACGTTGTTACAATTTACAAAGTTTACCATTGTTGTGCCATTTGCCTACATATGATATGTAGACAAATGGCAAGTGTCTGGCACGCGGGGAACGGCGGGATGCGAGGGGCGAGGAACCGCTCATTCGCCGCCGGCCACACGTTGCGAGCAAGTTTAAACCTGTTTTCGCGTCCAATACCTGCGTCAACCGAGTTGCTCTGCAGAGTACCGAGCAATACTGGTTACTCGGTAAAACTTGTACTCGGCCCATCTCTACTTTATACCCTCGAAGCATCCTAACCTACGCTGGATGGATGTTAAAGGTCCGTGCACGAAAAAGACCCTTTTTCGTCAATAACTCATCTAATTGTAAGAAAGCTTGAAATAATTGAAACATTAAGTCTGTGTCACAATAAAAGTACAGTTTTCGTGGTGCTAAACCGTTCGTGTCAGTCACAGAACCTGTTAATAGTTGCATAATTTTTGCGCTCTCGAAAATATGGTTTATTTCGGCTTTTATTTACTTAATGAAGTTATTGTATAATCATAAAATAAAATTTTGATTTTATTTCAAGGATAGCTGAAGACTAATGTGTGACTTTTAAGCTTCTTGATATGGTTTGTTAAATAATAGGAAAAAATACATTACAGACAAGGTTATTAAAAAAAATATGGTTGAAAAAAGTGGTTCAGCCACATGCAAGTAGACCATATAACGATGTTGATGATATTTTGAAATGTTCAAAATCAAAAGTCGTTTCTTCTAAAATTGTGATCAAACGTCAGTCTCGCGTCATTTTTCGGAAAACTTGTTGTGAATATTAGTGATTTTCCATGAATACTTAACTTATTTGAAAAATCCCTTTCAGCCACATGCAAAACAAAGAACTTGACTTTTCAAATCACAAATAGTTTTGTTTAATTCTTTTCCCCTTTCTCACAACGAATGAACAAAATTAATCAAAATCAGTCGATTTCGTGCACGGCCTCTTAATAAATGAGGAGTCGACTTTTCTGGGTCACGCGATAGTTTTAAGTTCTTAGTTAAAAAAAAAATCAGAATGGTGGGTTTTAGAAATCAAAAGTAGTAAAAAAATAATGCGTTGCATATTTATATTTCAAACAATGGCAACTAGTATTTTACAAAGTTCAATATATCCACATAAAAAAGTACTGATGTATTTAAATGAAATTAACTTCAGTACAGTTGACATCAGTGAAGGAAAACATCGTGAGGAAACTTGAACTTATAGTTAAGAGCGTTTACGCCATTCGTGCACTGTTTGGCTCAAAAACAGTACTTTTCGACCCAGGAATCCATCAAACATTATTTTAAAAACATTAATTACTCATTATTTTAGAAAATATTGTTGACTAAATACTTAGTAAGATTTTTGTTTACAATAAGAGCATATTTGTGAATTCTATCAAGATAACTGAAAGGAGAGAAGTTTGGATAAGTTCACACTTCCAGCGTCAATTTAGAAGCTTAAAATATATTAAATCACTGATCAACCTAACACACAATATTTTTTTTTATCTAACTACAAAGATCCTTAGAAAATACTTATCACTTTCGGTTGACTCTACATGAGAAATAAAAATCCAAACAATGTGAAAATATAAAGAAATTTTAGTCAATAAAATGATTTTTTGACCAATATACGAGTATTTAAAGGAATAAAGAAAAAAAAAATACAAGTAAAATTATGATTTACATTAATTACAATCGAGGAAAATTTAATTCTAACTGTAATGTAGACCTGCCTGATCTAGGTTTATGAAAAACTTGTGTTTCAGGCCATCAATTTACATCAAACATTTAAAAAGAAGACAACAATAGGTTTATCAGAAGCTAAATTAAAAAGAAGATATAATATTTTCAATGACTTAAAGAGTAACAATTTGGGTATATTACTTTAAAACTAGATTATGTAAGATATATTGTTTAAATAAATTAACGACTAATATTAAAGTGTATAAAGTGAACACTATTATTAATTATGCCTCAGGCATTAAGTCCGCCTTTGTACAGTATTTTTTACCTGTGCATGAAGTTTTAATAAATAAATAAATAAATAATTAGGTAAAGGAAGAGATTTGTATTGGAGTAGGTAGATATAAATTTTATTTTTAAAGGAGACTGATCAAAAGTGGTCTATGGACCAAAAGCGATATGGTTTTATTAAAGATCGTGGATAAGATGATTGAGCACTACGAATTACTTTTATGAAACGTTTTTTGCTATTTGTGACTCAACCACAATACTCTAACCACGGTTGGTCCCCTAGAGATTTTTAATCCTTATTAGAAACAGGATCGAACGGCATCAAAAAAAGTTTTAGTGTAAATTGCCAATTTTCTTGCAGCATGCGGGTCAAAATGTTAAAAAAACTAAATGATAATTTTCTAAGAATGTTTTCCTCTAGCTATAACGGTTAAGGTACCTGCCCCTACGACCCGTCTGAATATCCAGCCTGTATAATATAAACGTGTATTTTTTTCAAAATTGCCGGTTCCGATTTTGATGCCCCTTTGCACAAGGGTAAAGATGAAGTATCCCTACACAAATATTAAAACCGTCTCGCTATTGGTTCATAGACCACTTACCATACAAATTTTAAGTGTCCTTGCTTAAACTTTAAATCTTTAGCACTCTGTTAAACTGGTTATACAAGTAGGGCCCTAAAAATAAATAAAATCGATTAGCAAAAGCATATTTAGTCTGACACTTAGCACAAACCAAATCTTTTCTTCTCCTACCTGAAGGTACTGGGTTAAAATAGAGTTCAGTGTGTTGGAATAAAACTACATTCAAAATAAATAATTGACGTACTGTTAGCACCTTACATGCCATATAAAGCTGGTGTGTAGGAAATCTAAATGGACAAAAAGTAGCAACATTTAAAACTGCTCTTTGGGCGCGTTCTAGGTGCAGTAAAATTAATTTAGCGGTACCACCCCAGGACGTTATGCAGTAGATAATAATAAAGCCAAATAAACCTATCTAGTTAATTTAAAGTAAGCAATGGTAGGTAAACAAAAAAAATGTATATTGCTTTACGCACTCTGCTGCATAATAAATCGATGTGTTTGCGGAAATTCAGGTTTGTGTCAATCGTGACGCCTAGATATTTGATATGATCGGTTTTTAGCTAAAGTGGGACAACTGCATGCAATGTCAGCATAATGTAAATAACAATTGATAAGCGCTTGAATGTTTGGATTAGTAAGCGTTGGATTAGTGTTTCTCATTGTAAATAATAGGTATTTGGTTTTATCAGTATTTAATGTTAAGAGATTTTTATGAAGCCAATTAGTTATAGTATTTAAACCATTCTGTGCTACCTCACAGATCTCGGTCTTTGATTTAACTGCGAACAGTAGAGCTGTGTCATCCGCATATGACATAATTACACCATTTTGGAGTATCAAATTACACAGGTCATTTATATAGATTAAAAACAAAGTAGGGCCCAAAATACTGCCTTATGGGATTCTATAACAGCTATTCTTAAGTTCAGAACTTATGCACTGACCTATTTTTACACACTGATGGCGGTCGGTAAAGTAGTCAGATACAAAAGCAAAGTACAAGAAATTGTGTCAAAAGACTTGGTCAAAAAATATCCCTATGGTGTGCATGCCTTTGTCCAGGTTTGTGCTTATAAAAAACTTAACGAAAAAAAGCTTAACGTAAATAAATGAATTATGAATGGGGGTCACTCTTGGTGGGCAAATGACTAAATTTAAAAAAAAGTTTTGCAGGCTGTACTGTGTGACATATCAAATGAAAGAGCTTGTCGCGAGGATCTCATTTTTTTTAAATAATTTTAAAATAAATATATTCAAAGATATTTTTAAAAAAAAGAAGAAAATTTACCATTCCCCTCCCTCTACCTCTGAAACTACTGAGTGTTTTTTTTTTATTACAGTGAATGGTTCTTTACTCATTACAGGAAAACCTATAAGAAGTTTATGGTCTTATAATAACATGGTAAATTTCTCAATAATGTGCGTACAAACTTACATTAATTGCAGTTGAAATTTATGGAAGACAATGTTTTTCAACTACAATGTAAAGTTTTTATTTGGGATAAATTCATCCCAACTACGGAACCCTTCATTGTGCGTAGACCGACACGCACTTTGCCGGTTCTTTTTAATCTATAAATCATAAGTATAACAATAAATTGAAGTTGGATTTAAATTCCAATAAAAAATGTACTATTTATGCTCTAAATCGAACGGATCAAAGTGGGTTAGTCTAACTATAAGGAGAGCGAACGCGCTAACCCTACGCGCACATGCGCGCACTTCTGTGTGAGTGAATTTTGCAAAGAATTTACCAAAACTTGACTTCCCGCGCTAGACGTAAACGCTCTTAATATAAGTCTAAAATCACCAACCCGTCTTGAGCAAGCGTGGTGATCAATGCTCGTGCCTTTTCTGTATGAGAAGAGGCCTTTGCCCTACAGTGGGACAATAATAGGCCGGTATTATTATTGTTATGGGACAGCTAAGGGAAGCGGGCGTGATCGTGCGAGCTACGTTGTGAACTGAGCGCTTGTGTTGCAGCATCCAGGAGGAGCACGCGGTGATGGCGATGACGGTGAACTCTGCCGACACGCTGCTGCTGCTGAACGTGGCCAACCAGGGCGTGCACCTGTGGGACATACGTGCGTACAGCTTTACTGCCTGCGCAGCCGGCTAGCGGACGACACCGCTTGAGCCACGAGCAGCTTGCTTGTGATCACTTGCTGCTCTTCAATTTTAAAATATTGCTCTTTTGTTATTCTGTTTAATCGTGTGTAAATAGTGAACGAAATGACTATTTTTTATTTGGTATGTGGTTCAATCTCATGTGATTATTCGTCGAGTCGCATCCCAGCTCGTGAGTTATAGCTCGCGTGAGCACCAAACAGGAACAAGTCATTTGACACCAAGACCGTGATGCTTAAAGCTTAGCTGCGCCAAACGAGCTATCCACAAGTTAGAATATCCCTGGCTATAAAAATAAATAAACATACTTTTTTTTCAATGACAGTCCACCAAACAGCTTGTACAAAACCTAAAAGCCTTATAGCTTTCAGAATCTGTCTGTCTTGGAAATATTTTTTGCGAAGGTTGATTCTATAGTTGTTCTGTGTCAGGTTTAGTTTCAAAAACATTCAAGGAATTGTATTTCTGCAGTATGTTGGCAAGACCGTGGATAATACCCACACTACAAAAAAATCTTCAGAAATAAACTAGGGTCGTCTCGTATTTTCTCCTAGCTCGCTAAGGATTTCGGAATACCCCTAAGAGGGACATATAGGGGTGGAAGTTAGTGCAGGAACAAAGTGTGGGTACATCTAGTATGTTGTACGTTCGCGTTGCAGGAGCGCGCTCGCTGGTGCGTCGGTTCCGCGGCCTCAGTCAGGGCCACTTCACCATCCACGCCTGCTTCGGAGGAGCTCACCAGGACTTTATTGCCTCAGGCAGCGAGGACAATAAGGTACGGAAGTATTTAATTGATCTAATATAAATCGGTTATTTGCATAAAATGTAAGTACAAATGATGCCACATATAAAATTCATCTGAATAGATAGAGCAGGCGTGCTAGTTTCTTGAAGTAACATGCAAGCGCAGTAGCACGATTTTTTCAGCCTTTTGCAGGATGACGTGCAATAATGTGTAAATAAATATATTATGTGATTTCATTCAATGGTTTTGTTTGTCGCATGTCATTAAAAAAAAATGGCACATAAGAAGACCAATAAATGACGTTTTTTTTCTTGCGCCGAAGTACGCGTGACCGCGAGTGAGTGCGCAATACCACAGACAAAGATACAGAAAGACAAATTCTTTGTCTCTTTGCTTGTGAAATCGAAATTGGCAAACGGGTAACCTAATTTCATAGATTATTTTGTTTGATATCTACTGTTACTATTATTCCTTTATTCCCGTGTGTTAGGTGTACATCTGGCACATAAACGGCGAGGAGCCGATCGCCGTGGTGTCGGGCCACACGCGCTGCGTCAACTGTGTGTCGTGGAACCCGGTGCATCACGACGTGCTCGTGTCGGCCTCCGACGACTATTCGCTGCGCCTGTGGGGCCCGCGCACGCACCAGTCCTAGTATACGGGTGAGCACAGTCTGCCAAGCAGACAAACTGAAGGCTCCATTTTTTTACCTTTTTATGCGACTGTGGCGAAGCCAAAAAGAGGGTTATTATGCATTTTTTTTAAAGCACAGCCACATCACATACATTAGACTTATGGTAGAAACAATCTTAATAGCTAAAGGATGATCATGACAATTATGGTGTAGTAGCGTCCACGATCCATTACATCGCTCCCTTGAGATTTAATTTATATACGATATAATTTATATAACTAATAGGGAATATGCACGTAATGACGTAATTCAAAACGTATCCATTATTTAAATATACATTGTGTAGGCGTCAAGAAACATTTTTTTTTTCTTGTATTACATAATTTACAATTCATTATTTAATGTTGCATTTTTGGTGGAACGGAACGCAAACTCAAAACGCGTTTCCGCAATGCCGGAAGTGACGAAAAAAGCTTCACAACCCATCAACAAATTAAAAAAAAAGTTTACAAAACTGCTTCTGGACAAGTGTTACTACACAATTAAAGATTTTGTTAATGACAAAACTTTCTGTTAAATACTGTTAAGCTGTTTCTTTGTGATTTAATTTACAGACATTTCTATTTTTAGCTTTATTGCAATTTTTTTTTTCCATTTTTTTATTTATTGTCATTTGTAATTGAATTTATTGACATTTTAAATTTAATTTGTTGACATTTTTGTAATTGAATTAATTGGTTGACATTAGTGCCTAATTCCGAATGTTTTTGAATAATATGAGTATTTTTAATAATGATAGTAATGTTGCTTAGGGAATGGAATGCATTTTCTTTTTATGTTTGTTTAAATTTAAATTGTATTTGTCTAGTAAACTTATAAATAATTTTGCATGCCGTAAGGTAAAATGTACCGGGGCTCTCATCAAAATAACTCATTGGCAAATAAATGATCACTATTTCCAAAAAAACAATTGTAGTTTCTTAATTTTTTGAGCACAAGCAGTAGTTGAATTTAACTTTTAATCCTTTTTTTTTGTTTAATATTACTTTTTTATTGAATTAGTGGAAAAAAAATGGCATGCAGGTTCCCTATTAAGCTCAGGCAAGGCTATAGAGTGATTTTTGTCTAAATTTCGGTAGCTTGTCGTTGAATGCCTAATTTTGAGCCTAGATTGGCCTTTTTGAAACATTTAAGTTCAATTCTTCAAGTAATCAATGGAGTAGTATTTTCCTGCTGGATATTTTGTTACATTTTTGTGACTGTTAGTTTTGCTCGTGGAGACTTTTATGAATTGTAAATTGTTTGGTTTACAGGGACGCGGTGTCCGCCGGGTTTGATCTGCCAGAAGAAGTGCAGCACGCCGCACTGCAAGCTTCGTGTGGACCTGCCCGCCGCGCCCGCGCAGTAGCCGCGCGTCGATGGACTCGCGGTGTACAACGGTACACTCTCATATAATCACACTGCAGATTGTACCGGCCAGTACCTTAGTTTAATTCTATGGGAATATACCGAAGAATAAAGTATACTCTTTATTCCCATATGAGTTAGGCCAGCTATGCGACGACCGGTTCCCGTGTCAGATTTTCGAGTAGTATGTAGTATTGATTTCGGCTCGAAAATTTACGAAACCGCAGCCGAACCGGCGTCGTATACATTCGTGAATGAAGTCGTACGTGCTCTTTTATCGGCGGATAGACTACTCTGCAGTGTGCACAACTGCACAGCCCCTGAGTACGTCACCGGCGTCGTGATATGTATGATAATCTTTGAAGCCACGCCGCGTGACGTGTCCTACTTGAGCGACTTACGACTCGCATTTCCATTGTACGGTATGACTACTGACAATGTGTAACTTTTATAGATTTTACTATGTTAAGTGACTGAAAATTATATGTAGTGATGTCGTGGGTACTGACGTGGAACCGTCGTCCACGGTACACTCGAATCCATTACATCGGGAATTCTACGACCGCGTGCAATAAGCAGTTGATGATGATGAGCGTGAAATATCGGCATGAAAGCGAAATTTGAACAGATTGGAATGTATTGTGTAGTGTGTGTCTGTCACAGAGACACTCTGTATACTCAGGGCGCGGGTGACATTACAGCGGCGTGGGGGGGGAGTTGTGACGTAACACGCGTGACGTCACGTAGCGTACGCGTCTAGTGGCGTAGCGTAGCGTAAGGCTGGAGGCGACAATTTTGTAAGCTAGGTTTAGGACTTGGAACAGATTTCATACAAAATTATTAGCCACACCGTGGCAGCCATACAGAGTTTTATTGATGGAAACTATTTTATTTTAGGTTCAGAACCGCATAGCTATATTACGTTTGATAAAAATTTAAAATATTTCTATTTAAACTTATGGTCACACATTTCCGTGATTGATTCGTTTGGAGCGATAAGATTATATTTTGGTTAGCGTAGAAATAACGTAAAATATTTATCACTAAATTAAGGTTGGACTAATGTAAGGTATAACACACTCCCTGCGCTCGCGTCGCTCGCCCACACTACTAGGATAATTTATTTAGGTCTCTTCGGAATAATTAATTAAGACTTTGATCTGCTCTCATCGCACTAGGCACGTTTTCAGAACTAAACCCGTCAGAGTCCGAACGTCTGATAATACTTGATTGCAAGTGTTTTGAAGTTAAAGTTGTGACTACATTGAGGGTTTTGGTCGCAAGTGGGCATAGAATAGAATAACGTTTATGGAAGTTAAATGAAGGACATATACCTCTATGTACGTGGTTTATTTTAACTACCTCGTCGGTTGGCGTCGGCTGCATGAAGCGACCTCGCCGCAGATTCTTCGTCAAGTGCTGAAAACGTGCAGTTCGTGTGTTGAGCAGACACATAGTAATAGCAAGCAGAGGGTATATTTTGTAGCGGTGACCGCTCACGGCTCTATTTTTATACCGATCACTGAATCTCTCACGAGATTGTATTATTTGACAAAGCCGTTATACTTGACATGTTCTGTCTAGCACCACAGCTTAACAATAAGACATAACCGACCAATCAGGAGACTGTCCTTATAATCAAACGACTTGATTGGTCCACAATGAGTCAGTTGGTTCTTGCGAAGGTAATGTACATCTCTATAAATATTTGTAAATGTGGGTTTCTTTTTAGTGTGTATTCGATATAATATTGCTTATTCGAGAAATGTGTATGCAGTGCAATAATGTAAGTAATACAATACCTGTTTAGGCAAGGAACATTGCATCGAGATACATAGTTTAGTTTGCCAACTTCACTGTGAGTTGGCAACTGCTGAATTATGCTCATAATGCTGCGAAGTACACCACTAGACAGGCGATGCCGTACGTTCTCTATATGAGCCTGTCCGAGTGGCGCATCACGATCGTGCGCTCGCCTCGCCGCGAGCCGATCAAATCGTCCATCTGTATATAGTACACGAGCGAGCTGCCGAGTATAACGCGCTTGGTGTAACGGACGGCCGCGCAGACGCCACGCTTGCGGGGAAATTATGATCAGCCCTTTATAACACTATTTCTTTTTTATTGATTTTACTGTATTTTTAGAGATACTAATATTATAGCTTTTGTAGTCGCACAATGCCTTACCCGCCATGTTGTAGCACGCGACGCTGACGCACAGTATCGACGACAATGGCTTTTCGCCATCGATTCGGAAGTCAAGGTATTTTACGTAGATGTACTAGAGAGTGACCATGAGCCGCCCGAGTGTTCACGTGACGTGGCGTGCTGTGCGCGGGGAGGCGGGCGTCTGCGCGGAGTTCCATCTGAACCAAATATCAGGCAATAATGTGCGTGTGTGAGTGTGAACGTAGCAAGTACAAAGGTTGGAGTGTTCGGTTATTAACGATATGATATCTAGACTTGTGTGGGTCGCGCGGAAGCGGCCCGGGGCCCAGGTCCCTATTTGAATTGTTAAAAATAAATAATTATTATATCAATAAATTTTTTATTGTAAACTTAAAACGTCTTTTATTTCTATGTTTGTAAAAATACATCCAGTATTGATAGGATATTTATTTTGAAAGATATAACTGCATTACACATATTAGTATCATATTGCATATTCGTCTGTAGTTTGTTTTTCTTACAATATACACAAAAGCTCATAAATAAATTACCTGCCACGAGTGTCAAGCACTCATTGTTCTAGACAAGAAATAACATTAAACATGGTTTTTAATATCAATAATTTACTTTAACTTTGCTACACTAACTAAGGCCGTGACTATAAGTTGGCAGTGCCGGACTTCTCGACGAGCTCCAGCAGCGTGTGCAGCGACGTGTCGAACAGTTCGCACCGGATGGGCATCTCCAGCGAGTAGAAGGGGTTCTTGAGCGCGTAGTCCGAGTATAACTCGTATATTCTCTTGAGGACAAGCTCCGCTCCTTGCATGTTGGGGTCTGTCACTATTATGAACTTTACACCTGAAAAAAAGAGGTTTAAATGAAAGTTCTCTATTGATAATGATAGCACTTGCTCCCTTGTATCAACTAAGGTTACAACAATATCACTTTCTTTCACACAAGATCTTTATACATTTTTAGGACAATTCATTACTACAGTAGTATTATATTATCTGTGCTCCATTGCTTAAAATAGGCATTGACTATAAAATTTAAAACTCCTATGTATTGTATACATAAAATAGTCTATTGCACACCAAACAAAAGAAAATACAAATACTATAATATTTATGTTAACTATTTATTCTATTTGTGTTATACTATAATGTTTATGTTTTTTTAGTTAGCCGTAAAGAAGAATAAAAAATATACCAGCCTATTACTGTCCCACCGCAGGGCAAAGGCTTCTTCTCATACAGAGAAGCAGAGGCGACCTTAGTAATTTTTTTGGTGATACGTCAGCTCAAAGTGCCCTCTCTAAATACAAAACCTTATTGTTCCTATGCTATGCAGTTGCTTAATTCGTAATTATACATTTTAATAGTATAAGAACTACCAAATATCTACAAGTGTATCTGCGGGACAAGCGTAGTGGTGTCTGTTGCGTTTGACATTGCCGTTCTTCTGCTCATTCGCGGTTAAAGAAATGTCCATATCGTAGAAAAAAAATCAGCTTAAAATCCGATCGACCGTCGATCTTATATAATAATGAACCGGTACTAACGGACTGGATTACAAACATGTTAAGCAAACGAGTGGTTCGCCTTGAGGATGAGCGGCAGTTGGCTATGATAGCCAGAGGCTGCCCCCAGGGAGGGGTTCTGTCCCCCCCTCTTATGGAATCTGGTCATTAATGACCTTATTACTAAACTCAACGCAAACCGCTATTATAAAATAGGGTATGCAGATGACCTCGCAATCCTTGTATCGGGGAAGGTGACGGGAACGATCTGTAACCTCACTCAGCAAGCACTACGTATAGTAGAAAGTTGGTGCATGGAATTTGAACTATCAGTGAACCCCACTAAAACTTAAACCGCCTACCCAAACTGTTTGATACAGAACTCCAGTTGGCCAGTGAGGTCAAGTACCTCGGGGTCATTCTAGACAGTAAGTTAAACTGGAGCAGTCATGTAGACAACAAGCTAAACAGGGCCTGCATCACCTTCTGGCAGTGCAGGAAAATTATAGGTAAGAAGTGGGGCCTATCCCCCAAAATAATACTGTGGCTTCATACAGCAGTGATCCGCCCCATGATCGCTTACGGGGCCGTGGTCTGGTGGCCCCGAACTCAGCTGGTTACAGCTTCTAACAAACTACAACGCATGCAAAGACTAGCCTGCGTGGCGACCACGGGCTGCATGAGGACTACTCCGACTGCAGCAATCGAAGCCATGCTGGGACTGCCCTCGCTCCACCTGTTTATACAGCAGGAAGCGACAATGGCAGCGGTATGTCTTAATGCAATCAATCTCTGGGGTAAGAGAGACACACAACACACCGTGCTGCTTGAGGGACTCAATAATGAGTTCCCTATCACGAAAGCCATTAATGATCGGATACCCAAACGATTTATCTTCGATAAAAAATACAGAATCCAACTTCATGAGGATCGCAAATGCGAGGGGCTGCGCCCCGCAGAACTGCAAATCTTCACTGATGGATCCAAAACAGGTAGTGGCACAGGTGCTGGGATCTTCTCTGAGGACTTCAACATACATATAGCCACACTGTTGGGAGTCCACAATACAGTATTCCAGGCCGAATGCATGGGTATATCCCTTGCCGCTTTAAACAGTTTCTTCGACTATCGAAACAACAGCTACGTACAGTTACAGCAGCTGTAACTGGCCATGGGTCATTTAATAAACACCTCTTTGTCATAGGAGTCACAGACAGTCCGCTGTGCAGAGCCTGCATGGAGGACGACGAGACAGCAGCCCATGTGCTGTTATACTGCCCGGTGGTCGCCACATACAGGGCAAAGTACTTCGGTAACCCAGGTACCCTACGTGAGATAGTCAGCGACACCAAGGCGTTCCTGGCCTTCTTTGTGGAGCTGGGGTGGATCGAATAACCAATTTTCCCACCCGTACGCAAAATACGAGCTTAGTCGTGGAGTTGCGGATACCAGCCCGTATTACCTATTACCTATTATCTATTAATGAACCGGTGACCGGTGCCCGGTGTTAGTTTTTTGGCTGATTTAGGCGCCTCCCCGATGACTGCGCCCAGTGCAGTCACACCAACGTGATAACATTTATAGAATGTTGAATATAGTTCTATTTAATATTCTATCCCTGCTGGTTAAAATTAAACTATTAATCTACTCCATAGGATAAGTATAGAGGTTTTTCCTCAGTTCAGAGAAGTGACCATCAAACAATAAATACCTGTCAATGTTTGAAAACAGGATAGTTTGAAGGTGTCTGCAGTCAGTGACTCGATGCCAGAACATTTGGGCATGGGACTCAGCTGGCTGGCGAGGGCAAACAGTGGGTAAAACATACTAGCTAAAACTATCTTCTCATTGGTGGTGGCTCGAGCTCGCCCAAACTTCAGACTCAGAGGGTAGTTTTCCTGAAATCATAAAGATACTTTTTAATCTGGATTAATAAGGTTTGTCTTTTATTTAATAGTTTGTTTGTCTTAGCAATCTCATCTGTTTTAGTATTTTATTCAGCCACTGATGTTAATAAAGTAAGAAGAGGATACTGTGGCTTCCTAGGTATATAAAATATATTGGTAGGAGAACAGAGTCACAACACTCAGAGCCCCTAGGATAACCCTCTGACCGCGTCATGCTAAACAATTAGTAGTCTACAAATTACCTTAGTTTCTATAACTTCAAAAACATCTCTGCCATCTTCGGTGGTGCGACCCGCCACAGGCGTGCCGTTCACGGACAGCAGGACGTGCCCAACTGGAATATTATTTAGTAGAGTTGTAGAAGACTAGAAGTAATGGAGATGTTAAATGAAGTCCCGGTACGAAGTTACAATTTTAATAGGGAATTTAGAACTTTCTTAAAGAATAACATTATTCGAAAGATAAAGTGACTCGACTGAATACAAAATATATAACTTCGCACCATTTATTCCGTCTCGTTGTCCGAAAGCAACGATAACTTTCTTATTTTCATACTGCAACTTGATGTCGAGTGGAAACCCGAAGGTTTTCTCTGCCTCAACACGGGGAATATTATGGTCATAGTTAAATATGAGGCCGCCAGACTTGCTGACGATGTATACACCGTATAAAACCATTATTATGGTACTTAATTTGCAATACAATTTTATTTTTTAAGATCAATAACAAATCAACATTCAACACCCACTGTGACTGTTCGAAAATCAAGTCAAACCATCATCAAATTTATTTCTTATTTTTTTTATTTAGTCTCAATTTTATCTCAAAAGATTTCAAGATTTAAGCTGCATGAAAGATATTTCAAAAACATTTTTTTTTCTCGATATGTTTTAGTTGTAAACATTTTGTTTTGGGAGAATTTTATGCATTATTTTGTAAAACCGAAAATAACTTATGACTGAAATTGTTACAAAAGAATATTCGAATCGTAGATTCGAATGTAGCTCACTCAGTGTGACATTCAATTATTTTTTATCTGTGGATTTATTTTGACATGTTATTTATTAGGTGTTATAAGTTGAAAAAAATTAAAATGATTTATTTACGTGGTAATAAATAATTTATACAGGCATAGAGCATGTAACACAGGTTCGATTCCCGAACTGCTCAATGATGTATTTTGCACTATTGGACACTGGTGTAGTGGTGTTAGCCAGCTGGTAATTTATGGAAACGCTATCTCTATCGTGTTCGTCTGTATCTGGTTGGATAAGTGTTGGTTGTAAAGTAGTAGGTAAGAGTCCTTTTCTTTCCTGCCCTACTACCGCAGGGCCGCGCCGCCCATATGTGCGAAGTGTGCGGCGCACACAGGCGCCAGGGCTCTAGGGGCGCCGGAAGCGCCCCTGAGTCTTAAAGAATGGCATACGCCAATTTTTATTCAGTCATCAATCATCATAGTCGAGTATCGATAAGAAAGAACGACAAGACAATATCTACGTCTATGGTTCAAGTTTACATTATTAGAACTGACCCTAATGTTTAGGTCTCGGGTTTTAGTTTACATTAATTATGAGCTCTACGTTAAAATCAAAAGAACCGCGACTGTCGCTGTGTTGCTTATGCTGCGGTCTATCTGCCATGAGTCCATGACAGCTTTTTTTGCATTTTAATAATGTACTAGCTTCTGCCCGCGACTTCGTCCGCGTGTTTAATAACGACACCCATAACAAAAAAATTGAAAATTTTTGGTTTTAATTTTGACCAAATTCTCGAATTAGAAGAAGCCAGTCGCAAGTATGAACGCTTTTTAGGGTTCCGTAGTAAACAAGAAATCCTTATATAGTTTCGCCATGTCCGTCTGTCTGTCTGTCTGTCTGTCCGCGGCTTAGCTCAGAGACAGTTAGTACTAGAAAGCTGTAATTTGGCATGGGTATAAATAAAGTGCATGCCACAAAGTGGTAAAATAAAATCAAGTTTTTTTGGGATACCGCCCCTACACGTAAAGCGGGCGGCATGTTTTTTTTTTTCTTGTTTATCCCATGGTGTGGCATGTCGTTCAAAAATACTTTGGGTGTGTGAAAATCATTTTTCAATTCAGGAATCGGTTTGCGAAATAATTAATAATTTTTGAATTTGCTTTAAAGTTCAAATTTTTATTAGTCATGTGCCGCCAGCTAAATGTCTGTGTCTAAAACTTAGAGAACATTAGGTAAACAGCCAAAATAAAAAATTAAAAAAATTGTGGCAAAACACAGCGACAAAAAAAGAGGCGCTTCTTTGGTTTTGCACCGTGCTATGTTACTTGGGGTGGCGCAACAAGTTTTTTTCATTCCTAGTAAGAGTGCCCACGAAATATCCGGATATTGCAGGTAGGTTAGTTAGGTACCACCCAGGCGCAGGTTGCTCTGCTAGAAGTTGCATGTACCTTATTCTAAAGTGAATGGAGCAATCGCGGTAAATATTGTCTTTTGATTCAGACATTTGACACAATAGGCCTATTATTATGATGAGCTTATGCTTATTGATATTATTGTGATGAGCATCTATATGCCTACTGATATTATTGTGATGAGCATATAGATGCCTACTGATATGAGTGATAACTGATAAGTGATAACTTACCAAACTTCACGGACTGCCTCGGTACGATAAGTGCTGTTATGTAGTAGACGATTGTAGTTTGGGGGATTTTAATGTGCATCCTAATACTTTGTTTATGAGTGAGCTGTCAAACTTTTGTGAGGATCACGAATGGGTTTGTGTTGATAGGTATAGACAGACTGGGGTTAGTAAGTATGCACTACATACATTATCGTCAATAGTATACACGGATGCACTCCTTACTGCTTACTACGGTATAGCAGAATCCCACCTACGATATGGAATAATATTTTGGGGTAACTCAACCGAAAAAGAAACAGCTTTTAAAACTCAAAAAAGATGCATACGGGCGATGTTTAAGCTAAAAACTACCGATAGTTGCATGCCATACTTTAAACAGTATAAAATACTGACACTACCATGTTTATACATACTAGAAGTAGCTGTGTCAAATCGTTTTAAACGTCTGGCCGATGTAGTTTTACGTAATAGACGCGACAATACCCTACTATGTCATCAGTCCGCTAAGACAGCACTAATGCGCAAAAGTGTTTACTGCATGGCTCCGGTCATATATGATAAAATACCAAAAAGTTGGAAAGAATTGCCGCTAACATTATTTAAAAAAAAGCTTCGAAGCTTCTTGACAGCCAAAGCTTAATATAGCGTAACAGAATTCCTAAGTGATTTTTTTTTTTTAACTTAATTTGTAATGTTTCAAAATTAGAATAATGTTTAGGTTTGTGTTGTTTTTTTTTTGCTCTGTTTGTTAAAATTTTGTAGATTCGTTTAGTGGATTTAGTTTATAATTGCTGTAACTTTTGCATGCCTGCTGGTAAAATATGGCTGAACCTGTTCCTTAAAACACCGTGTATTGTACCCATATTTGCTAAATAAAATATCTTTATCTTTATCTTATCTGTAAGTGATACCTATACTTTTATGAGTGAAGCTCACGGCTGTAGGCGATGGCTGGACCACTGTATAGTCACACACTCGGCATAAAGATCAGTTAATGATGTTTACGTAATAAATTATGTACTATGGTCTGACCATAACCCTATGATATTGGTATGGTTTCACCAAAGGACGTTGCACAACCGACGCCGGTGTCACCTTATTAAAACACATCTTTAACGCATGGGAAGAGGTACAAGATGCAATAGGTATCTTCTGCAACCTATCCAAGGCATTTGATTGCGTGAATCACGAAACACTGCTCTTGAAACTGGAACATTACGGACTGGATAAACTTGCGCTTAGCTTAGTAAAATCTTATTTGAATGATAGATTGCAGCAAGTTCAAATAAACGGTGTAAATTCATTGGGTTTAAAAGTCAAAATGGGTGTACCACAGGGCTCGATTTTGGGTCCATTCCTCTTTTTAGTATATATAAATGATTTACCTCATTTACTGAAAAACCGACCACAAATGGTGTTATTTGCTGATGACACATCACTGATTTTTAAGATAAATAGACATGCACAGGAGCTTGACGAAGTAAATAACGCTATGCTTAAGGTCCATAATTGGTTTACTGTAAATAATTTGGTATTAAATGAGAAGAAAACTAAATGCATAAGATTCACGTTACCAAATGTTAGAAGTAGTGAATGTCATGTTGTACTGAATAGGGAGACACTAGAATTCGTCGATAAAACGGTTTTCCTGGGGATCACGCTTGACTCAAAACTACAGTGGGGTCCTCACTTAACATCACTTGCAGGGCGGCTAAGTTCAGCCGCTTACGCTGTTTGGGAAATCCGCCAACTAACAGACGTGGATACCGCGAGACTGGTCTATTTTAGTTACTTTCATAGCATCATGTCTTACGGTATTTTGCTGTGGGGACGGGCTGCAGATATTAATTCTATCTTTATTCTGCAAAAGAGGGCTGTCAGAGCCATATATAACCTCCGCAGACGCGAATCTCTAAGGGAACTGTTTAAGAAAATTAACATCATGACGGTACCTTGTCAGTATATAATTTATGAAAACATTATATATGTTCGGAAAAATCTACATCTTTTTAGTAAGATAAGTGACAGGCATAATTTTAACACTAGAAATAGGAACAAATTAGATCAACCACGTTTCAGATTGTCTAAAGTGCACACTACTTTTATGGGGTACTGCGTAAAATGTTATAATAAAATACCACTCGATATTCTTCAACTGAGTGAGAAGAAATTTAAAACATGCATTAAACGCACACTATGTAGACAAGCATATTATAAGTTGGATGATTATATCACAGATAAAAATGCTTGGCTTAATGCTGGTCCTGCTCCACAGCCACTTGAGCTGACTAGTTAAAAAAAAATATGCTTGGAAGAGTTGCTTCCCCTTTTTATTTTTCTGACATTACAAACTTAATGTTTATTTTTTATTTAAAACAAGTTTTAATTGTTGAATACTCCAATGGATAATGATTTTCTTTCTTTTTGGTAGTAACATTCTATTAATCTCTCAAATACATTGCAAATTAGTTTTGTATAATTTAGAAGGATTTTTAAATTTTTTGTAAATTTGAGTACCTACCTTGGAGCCGTTTTAATGTTATTAAGATGTATGTTGACTTGAAAGAGCATGGCAGTTGAGAGTATGTCATGCTCACTTAAATGTCTCGCTGATGGTGGCGAGTGTGTTAGATCATTCGGTTCCCTACAAAATGGTTGAGCTGGATGGTGCTGATCCATGCGTCATGTTCGTGAACGGGCGCCGTCAGTTGTGACTGGTCATCTCTTATCAGCCATGGCTAATTTTTAATCTTATATTTTGAATTGTTTTGATTATTTTTTGTACATTGTTCTCACATATAGAAGCAACAAGAATAATGTACCCAGGATTTTGTAATTTTCTATATTTAAAAAGAGTGTCCTTTGAGTTTCTTGCCCGTTCTTCTCCATAAAGATCTACGTTTTGGAATGGGCAACTAGCTTCAACTTTCTGACTAACTGACGCGACTATTTGACAATTCAAAAGTGCCTGTAAATGGTTTAATTGAAATAAATGCTTTGAGTTTGAGTTTGAGTTTTGAGTTTGGAATGTAAGTTTGATTTGTTAACATCTAAGATACCTGATAATGTGATTTCACAACAAAATTGTATGGGGGGAAAGGACCAAGGACTAAATTAATATGTATTCCAAATTGATTGATTTTCCTGTAGAATTAACTGGTTGTGGTGATATTTTTTGTAGTGAATCCAGTCATAGTATTGTTATTGATAAACTGTATTCGGATATTGTTTGTGCTCTCAGTGAGTCATCAATTTGTAGTGTGGAAAATAAGTTTGTTAGTCTTAGGAAAAGGCTCAAATCACAGGCTGGAAATAAGCACTTCAGTTGCGGTCACAGGGGGGGGTAGGCAGAACTACCACGTATGGTTATCGTGTAGGAAACCATCAACTGGTCCAGTGTATGATGAGATGCGGGAAACTAGGGCATTTTTAAGTCGCGGCTTAAATGGTGTCAGAACCACGAGGAATTAATAAAGATGGACATTATTGTCTTTATGCATACAAAGCATGATTTTCGCGGCTTTTGGAAGAGCACTAACAAATTGAATATTCGACCAGGCCGCGTAAATACAAAGGCAGATGCAACACAGACAGTAGCTGATCTGTAACGCAGTCGCGTCCGTATGAATAAAGTATGGTAAACACGATTACACCACAGACATTTAAAAACTGCTATCAAACTTGCTTGCGACAAAATGCACCCTGCGCTAATACTAAATAGTCTGCCTTGCTGCGAACAAACTTGGAAGTCGGTTTTTCATAGTTCAAATGTTTTTTTTTTGTAAAAGTGTTGAAATCATGGATGTCCTCCGTCCAGGGGCATACAGAGGGGTCTGTCAGACTTCGACTGACTAAAACCACCCCGTGTTCCCTCCCGGTGTTGCACCGGAGGCTACGGGGGCACTTAAGCACTCTTCAACGCAGCCCCTGACTGGTGCCAGCCCGCATCAGTCTGCGGGCTGCGTCTGGTTGAGCGGAGGGAGTGAGGTGTTTGACTCCCCTCACGACGTCAAAGGGGGGCGCGCGTGGAACACTACGCGCCACCACCTCGGGTCTTATATGATATGGGTGGCGGACGTCCCCGTGTCCACCGTCTCTGGACCCATTTAGGGGGGCCGGTATTATTTGCAACCTGCCGACGCCTGGTGCGCCTGCTGCGGGCCCGGAGAACACTAGAAATCTCCCACTCTCTTTCCGCTGCCTCCTTCTGCGACATGACATTTTCGTAGAAGGAGATCACTGCGTCCCACGATGCTACGCCGCCGACCATGAACAAGTCACAGCCCGCAGCGAAAGGTCGCTTCCCACTTCCGAAATGAGGGCACGGCGCGACTCTTCCCAAGCTGCATACTCTGCAAGCCACGCTGTTTCCTCTCAACAGTGGACGCAGTGATGACACCGAGCGTCTCGCTCCCTGCCTATGTGATGCAGGTACTTCCCAAAGCAGCTGTGCCCCAAGACCACCTGCGTCGCCCTAAATGACAGAGAGTCATGCCTCCTCCCGAGCCAGTCGTCGAGCACCGGCGGTAGGGCGCAGAAGCCTGTCCCACCATTCCGCCACCAGGACCTGATGGAACTCGGACACTACCACGCCCCGCGTTCGCTCCTCCTCACGCTACCAATGCAGTGACGCAAGACGGGGGCTTCCAGGTCCCACGGCGACGATCCGGCCAGTGCGCAAGCCTCCTCGTAAGAGATAGTGCGATACCCTCTGATAACTCTGACGGCCATCGCGCTCTGCGGTGCTCGAAATACTGCGATACTGCAGGCTGTCAGGTTAGCTGCCCGCACCGGGGCGCCGTGCAGGGCCAATGATCGCACGATCCCCACGTATGTCACAGTTCTAACCTAACCTAATCCATTTCACCCAGTTCACAATTTTTCGACAGTTTATAATCTAATGGAAATAATACTATGGGTGTCTGCGTTCCATCTGCTTTTTAATTGTCCTATATACACAAATGCGGCTGCACAAACCGCTGTGTTGCAGCTGGGTTCGGACAGCCATTCGCAAGATATCGCAGCGCAGACTGTGGGTGTCGGTGTTGCATCAATTCAATTCAATTCAATGCATTTATACATTTTGTGAACATAGGGTAAAAAAATAAATATACAGATGTTTTACAAATAAATGTCGGACATCCGCCTTTGTATTACTACGCGGCCAGGCCTGCCTGTTAGTATGAATGGTGTTAATGATCTCTGATCTCTTGAGGCGGCGCCAAGTACGATCTTGATGTGCTTCCCATACGGCTAAACGGCTTCTTGAGTGAGTGGAAATTTTTTAAGTACCTAGGTCACTTACAAACCTTAGAGACAATGCTGATATTGAAAGGTAAGGGAGGGCTCTGTCCGTGCGTGCAATTATGTTGGCCTGCAGGTTTGCACGTTGTACATGTACTGCAGACGCAATGGTGACACTCTTTAGATAAATCTGTACCACCCACACACATGCAGCCATGCGTCTTCTACACATGCAGCCTGTGGGAGAAGTATTCGCGAGCATCGTATGTAGCCCTTCGTGGCCAATTTAGGCTAAGCGTATGCTGAGACGCAGGTGACGCAGGTCCACGCAGCGCAGGGCAGAGCAGTTTCTGTAATGCATTAATGTACTGGCAGCTGCGTACGCTGCGGCGTACGCAGACACTCCTCGGCATGTCGTTGTAGAATCCGCACAGATTTCTGCGCGACGCGTGGGTCTTCACTTGTTTTGTTGCTGAGACGCAGATAACGCAGCACAGCCGTCTATTGTTTGTACTAGCTAGGACGCGAATGTGTCTGTGTAGCTGCGTCGCAGGATACGCTCGCGGCCTATGTCTATGTCAGCATACGCTTAGCCCTTTAAAATGCGTTCTGAAAATTGATGGGGTTGCCATGGCGTTGCAGTGCGCCAGGGATGTTTGCGGCGGCGCGTGTAGATTTTTTTAATACTGCGCAAGCGCGCAGCATCAATGGTGGCACGAGTCATAGTCAGCCCCAACAGGGTTCTGAAAATAATAATTATTATTTATTTATTTATTTTTGTTAATAATAAAATATATTTATTTTCTTTACACATTGTGAGAGCTGGTACCTGATGTAGGTTAAGGAAAACCTGTGTTACAGGTCACCAGGCCCCACTTAGTGGCCTCATACAAATACAGGCCTCATACAAAAAAACAGGTAACACGTATTTCTACTAAACAAAACATAAATGAAAAGAAAAATAAAAGTAACAACAGAAGCAGTCAAAGGGTGTATGGTGAATTGTGGTGAATGTGTATGTGAATTTCGTTGAAGTACCTATAGGTGAAAGGTGGTGAATGTGAAGGTGAATGGTGGTGACCGTGAAGGTGAATAGTGGTGAATGTGAAGGTACAAGTGTGTGGGAATACAAGTGCCTGTGTGAACATTGAAATCAAAAATCAAAATCAAAAGTCATTTATTCAAACTAGGCTGAGAATCAGCACTTTTCGAACGTCAAAATTACATAAGACAGTCCCCCAAAACGCCCACCCTTCACCACTTCCTAGTGCGTTAGCTGGGAAGAAGAAGTGGCGCAACAAACTCCCCAGCTGCACAGCTGTCTGTTCAGTTAAAAGAACAAAAAGAAGATTCTATATAATAGTATTCAAAATAATTTACATTAAGCAACACAAAACATAATTTAAATTATTAGCCATATATAAGCTAGCACACGCCAATATACCAAACAAAATCATCGAGAACTATACTCAGGCAGAAATAAAAAACAAAACGTAAACAGAACTTAATATCTTAATAAAAGCCACCAGGCATAAAGGGCGTGCCCGCTTACATATAGTTGTAACTGGAAGTTATAAATGATAAACTAGGACCATCGAGGTAAAATAAATAAACAAACAGTTAATTACTAATAGTAATAAATAATATGATCAATTGTCGAGGTCACTAGCTAACCACATATTGCAATACAACTCATAAAAAAACAGTGTGATGAGTAGATTTTGTCAAAAAATAAATTAAAATAACTTGACTTAAAATGTCAACAATAATTAAATTTAAATAATTTGACTTTTATAGTCAAATAAATTAAACAATTACTTATATAAACTCATATAACTTGTCAGTGGGTAAGCTGGAGAAAGAACATAAACATTGTCTTGAGTTAACTACAGCGACCAACTATTCTTATCATTTAAGTAGTCGTTGATAGAATAGTATGCCTTTGAACAAAGCTTGGATTTTACTTTCGTTTTAAACGCATTAAAAGGCAAATCTACCAAAGAAGAGGGTAGCTTGTTATAAAAAGTTATACCAAGCCCAACAAATGAGTTATGAACTTTATGAAGCCGGTGAAAGGGAGCTCGTAGTTTGTCCTTATTTCTAGTGTTAACATTGTGAAAATCACTGTTTTTAGTGTATAAGTGTATAAATTGCCTAATATATAAGATATTGGCGAAGATGAATTGAGATGCCACCGTGAGGATACCAATATCTTTGAAAAAATCTCTTAGAGAAACTCTGGCACCTAGCTGGTAAATAGCTCGAACAGCTCGTTTTTGAAGGACAAATATATTTTGAATATCAGCAGCTTTGCCCCACAGCAGAAGACCGTAGGACATAACGCTATGAAAATAACTAAAATAGACTAAACGAGCTGTATCGACGTCAGTGTATTGTCTTACTTTCCTGACGGCGTAGGCGGCGGAACTGAGCCTTCCCGCTAGGCTCGATATATGTGGGCCCCACTGAAGTTTGGCGTCTACTGTTATGCCCAGAAAAACTGCCGAATTTACGGATTCAAGCACCTCTTTATCTAAGACGATGTTGGGACCTAGATTTCTAACATTAGGTAGGGCGAACTTTACACATTTCGTTTTCTTAGCATTGAGAACTAGGTTATTTGTCGTAAACCAATCTGTAACCATTGAGAGTGCACTGTTTACATCGTCAAAATCTTGTCTATTCCTGTCTACTTTAAAAATAAGAGAGGTATCATCTGCAAACAGTACAACTTGGAAATTGGAACTACGGAGAATGTGGAAGGGGAATGAGATTTATTTAATTATGTGGAGCAGTTTCTCTGTGTCATCATAGCAAAGGGTTTTCAAGTATTCCGTCACTTTTTTCTTACAACTGGGTTTATGTAATGGATGACTCTTGTTAATAATATTATAAAGATAATCTCCTAGGTAACCGAAAAAATTGTGGGCCAGAACGAACGCCTTGAACGGCAATATACAGTTCTGCACACAGAACCTTTTCTTCGTGTATCCTTCAACAGATCCGAGTCATAAACTAGCTGCGAGTGCTTTTTGAGGACTGTGTGCAGCAGTGCTATTCTCTAAAAGACAATTTCATAGCTGTAAGCTGCGACGAACTCGCCGTCGAGACAGCCTTGAGATCGACCGAGCGTGTAGCGTTGATTCAAACTGTACTTATTCACTAACGTATTTGTGGTCGTCGACGAACCCTAGGCTGTTTCCTCCCGTCGCTGTTTCGTAGACGCGTTAAGAGCTTGAAACAAATTCTTTATATTATAATCGATAAATCTCGACTGAGAGTTTTAGGGGTTTAAAATATATATTAGAGGTCTATCTTTAAGTATTTTAAGAAATATAGTAAAACTATTAAACAAATATCATAATGTAATTGAGTTTGCATTTTATTATTACATTTTGAGGCTGAAAGACGATTCCTTTGCCTATTTCAAGCAACGCGCGACGATGAATAAAAAATACATCACAATACAACAATCACCAACTACGCGACGCTATCAAAACCACTTGAAGTTGAATTTGTTTTTAGTTTGAAAACTTTTAGGTGCATTTGTATATTCATTATTCGTAACAGCGAGTGTTTGCAACATAGGTAGCGGAAATCGAATATATTTACAGATGTTCTTATTATTCAGAGCATCAACAACTTCGTGGATTGCCCTAGACGCAGAAGGCTGAGATATTTATGTGTCTACATTCTTGCCAATGATTTTTTGGTAACTTCCATTAGCCAAAAATGATAGAGTGTATAATATCCTGAAATATCAGGAATTCAATAATGGTGTGTGGTTAGGTACTTACCCATCATATCTCAAAAACCTAACTATAAACAAACCTTTAACCTCTTTGTTAAACCACTCGAACGAACTCGCGGACGCATTTATGGAGTTATATCATTTTCCAATTTATTAATTTAAATCCTCAGAAAGTGTGTAAATATGGATAAACTCTGTATCACGGGATATTGTTTTAAATTTTCTTATTTGTTTCGCCTGTCGAGCTTTGTTCAAATCATCACTTTTTTTAGCTTCTAATACATGTAGCTCTATATATAATTAACCGAGCTGCCATTCTATTCAAATAAGATTCTAAAAGTACAGTTTATTATTTTTGTCAACACTGCGGTGTTTATTGTAGCTTTTGGATTTGACAGTTAGAAGCGAGGCTGCGGGCGAGGCTGTGAGCGGCTTCGTAGCTGTTTTTTCTAAAAGAATACCAAAATGTATGAAGAACTGTCAATATTGCCCTCCGTAACCTCCGTTGGGTAGTTTCAACTCACGGCCGTCACAGCCTTGAGCGCTAGTGTAGCTTTACGCAGCTTAGTGAATACTAAACTGAGATTCACCGCTGCGGCAGCGCTGGACAACAACGATGTATCCTTAGAGAATAGCATTGCTGAACGATCGTTTGTCTTATAGACAGTACATCCCACTTTTTGTACAAGTCGACTGTAGGAAAGAGGAAGGGAAGGCCAGCAGCAACCTTAAGTATAGCGGCCTTAAGTGTAAAATGATAGCGGACTGAGTGGACTGTCCATAAATAATTGACTGCTGTCAGTTACATGTGTCACCGTATGGCGTTGTTTACTCACGTAGTTTTTTAAGACATTGTTACCAACCCTATAGGAGTCTTGGCTCGAAATAAATATTGATTGATTGATTAGTGACACTTGACACAGATTGGCCCATGGTGACTAGTCTGCTAGTCAGCAAATTATTACCTATCTAACTGATTATGATAAGTAGGTTTCTATTATTTATATTACAACCTAAAGGTATCAATGCACAATGGTAAATTAATGAAATGATTCACATTTTTAGATACACGAGTTTTTTTTGTGATAAACTGATAACAGATAAAAATCGTTAGGTAGGTAACTACTTACCTATTAGCGCCGTTGATGTTGTCGTTAATCGTAGCATAACTTTTATTGTAAGTAATACCGATATAATTAGGCACGTGTATAATATACTTAGGATCAATGTTTTAATTTTGTTGTCCCGATCCCGAAACTTGCAGGCCGACACGAGTATGGCGGCTGCGGTCCGTAGATTGGGTAACATATATAATTATGATACATTCGACCGTCATGTCTTAATTTCATGAATTTATCATAACAGGTCAAAGGAACGTTGGGTAGTTTATATTTTTATAATGGAACAGGTGGTGGGTAGACTTACCTAAAATAACTTTAGTTAAGTTGTCAAGGGAAACCCACAATACGGATCGGTGACCGTTTGACGTCAATCAGCTTTAGTATCTGTATACGTGCTAGATTATATTAAATAATATATCAGAAGAAATAGACACTTGCTGCTACTGTAAAGGTTTTGTGTTTCAAACAGCTATCTATAAAAATATAACCCTGTCTTTGCTGTTACGCAGTCGGGTAAAACGCTTCTTAGGCATAAACAGCCTTGGGCACGCCACAATTGTGGCGATAAGTCCCCTCTTTGAGGAGTGGCTAGAGAGGCGCCACGGCGTCCTCACCTTCCGCCTGACGCAGGTCCTCACCGGACACGGCTGTTTCGGGAGGTTCCTGTTCCGTATAAGGCGGGAGGAAACGCCTGGGTGTCACCACTGTGTGGATCGCCCGGAGGACACGGTGGAGCATACGGTGGAGGTCTGCCCGGCTGGGCGGGGCACCGCCGTGTCCTCACGGAGGCGATTGGCGGCGGCGATCTCTCGCGTCCGGCCCTGGTTCAGGCCATAGTTCGGAGCGAGAGTGCATGGGAGGCCTTCACCTCCTTCTGCGAAGCAGTTATGCTCGCGAAGGAGGAGGCGGAGCGCGAGAGGGAGATGCAAGCTGCACGCCCTCGCGCCCCTAGTCGACGCAGGAGACGCCCCGGGCGTCGGGAGTCACGAGCCGACTTTCGGCCACCGTAGGCGCGGGCTTGCGGACGGTGAGCAATGGGCAGCTCGCTGTCCGATAAGGACCAGGTCCGGGTCGACGGCGCGTTGTGTTCCACGCGCGCCTCAAAGAGATGTCAGCAACAACTGACGGGGTCCGTAACGACCAATGCCTGCTGGGGTTGCGGGTTTGTCCGAAAAGGATATCGCTGCCCCGGCACACGGACAACGGAAGGAACACGGGTGGGTTTTAGTCAGTAAAAGTCTGACACGCCCTCTCCCACGTCCTCTCTCGCTCCGCCCAGAGCGGAAGAAGTCATTTGATGATTTCCCAACCACAAAAAAAAAAAGGCATAAAAAGCCTACGGCCCACCTCGTGGTCAATGGTCACCGATTATAGACTTAAAGACATCTGCAATACTCAGATGCATTACAATTGTCATCTCAGAGACAGAACTTAAATGTGTCATGTCATCATGTGCCACCAATTCAAATTCTCAATTACACCAGCTTCCATACCTTAAGGGCCGTAGGCAAGAGCGAGTGAAGTGAGCCCCCCAAGACCGGGGGCCCGGGGTGGACCGCAACTGCCTCCCCTTAGTCCGCCATTGCCTTAAAAGTACCGTAGTCAACAACTAGTACAAGCGTTATGTTTTTTAGGGTTTCGTACCCAAAGAATGTCAACGGGCGGAACCTGGAACTGCCTCGATGCTAGTTTCCCACGCGATCCTACTATTATCTAAATAATACACATTTAATAGCTTTCGTATCTCGTACGTGATAGATAGACAGCCGGAGAATGTATACAAACATTTTATTAATCTTAATAATCTGATAGACTTCTAACTGTTGAGGTTTTGGGTGGACAACTCTCTTGGTAATGACATTCATCAGTGTTAAAGTTTTCCTGAAACAAGGTGGAACTTCACGGCTTTTTTTCATAGCGATTGTGGCGAGTGACAGTAATACCTACTACATACATTACTGTATTCAACGACCCATGGGCCAAATCTGCCACCACGTAAGTCCCAGAACTTCCGACGACATCGAGGCAGACCCAGCACGCGTAGCATGACCACCGTGACACCAAAATGACAGTTAAACAATCACAATCTGTCTGAAGCTAGTAATATTAGGTAATGTATGAAGAGGTTTGTATGTAGTGTAGAGGATACTCTTCGGAACTCCAACTGATCCGCAAAAATTCTTTCATTGATAGAAAGCTACACTATTTCTGACTGCCATACGATATCGTATACTATTAAACGAGCAATAATAATTGTCGGCAGTTCTATAACCTATCCTAACCTACCTTTCAGCCATTTTCATTTCCTATGCCAATGGGTTATGGCTAACCTTAAGTTTAGCCGGCTATAGGTGAAAGAAATTAACAAAGCCTCTCCTCAAAAATAAACTCATCTTTTGATATCATTATCAAAAACAAATACGATGAATCAATACAAAGAGCAGCGAACTAACCTCAACAATCAAACAAAATAACAAGTGCTGTGACAGTGACAATGACAATGCAATGCTTACGGCACTTAGCCGGCCGAGGCAGCGACACTCTATACACTTCCATAGTTGTATACCTACATATATAAATATATATTTTTAATCATGTTCTCGAAAACGGCTCTAACAATTTCGATGGAAGTTGCAATATAGTGTGTTAGACGAAGGCAAAAAATCGATCTAGCTAGGTCTTTGATCTAGCTAGGTCTTTGATCTGCGAAAATTCGTTTTCTCTGTTCTTTTACCCGAGCAGAGCTCGGTCGCCCGAAGTTTAGAACAAGAATAATGACAAAATAATTGACACCTTATAGCACCTACACACTATGCCTTGCCGCACAAAGCCGCACAAAGGATCGCAAAGGAATTGAAGGCGCAAAAGCCGGGGGTACGTGCCGAGCGGCAAAAGCCGGCGGCCATGCCGCCGGCATAGTGTGTATCGCATGCCAGCATGGAATTAGTGAGTACCTACTATCATGGTAGCATGGAATTAGTAAGTAAGTACCTACTATCATGTCAGCATGGAATTAGTATGAACTATCCTGTACTATTAAATGAGCATTCTCTATTATCGACAGAGCAGAGCTCGGTCGCCCAGGTAGGTACTGTTTTATGATAAAACGAGAAACTTACACGCGAATGAAGTCGCGGCAGAAGCCATTACCATTACCTACAGCATTTTACTTTACGTAGTAAAATTAAAACTTTGGTAGGTATATATAATCCCTCATGGGTAAATATCGTAGATACACCCTGAAACTTTATAACAAAGAAGGCAGGGTTGGTGATCAGACTAACCCAGCTTCCTCGTCTACTTCAGGGTGTTTGCATAAAAGCAAAATATTCCCCAGTACCTAATACTTAATTAAGTACGACTAAATGGTTTGAGTTTTGAGAGGTATGAAGAAATAGGGTAAAAGTTCACTCATCCTCCATAGAAAAGGGAGTATCCTCCGACCAGACGATGGTTGTGCCTGGTGGGCAACTACCCGACACTGTAGGGACGTTGTATAGATTCTAGTATAAACACGCGATAAACTTTGCTTGCGCGACGCAGTATTTCGCGTGACGTCAGTGTGATGCGTATTTCACATGTAGCGTTGTAGATGCCGCCACAAGCTACTAAATTGAAACCAAGAAATGAAACAACTTCAGCGTTAGCCGCAGACATATGTAGATAGGTAGGTTATAGGTACTTTGCCAGTCAGTCAATCCAATCGCAGTCAGTTGGTCACCGGATGTGTTGTATACTTATGTAGAGAGATTGCATTATTATGTCACATATTTATGAGATAGTAGATTCAGCTACTGATAGCTTTTCATTGAGCTCCGTCTGTTAGTTGTCACCAGTAGTCGTATCAGCTGTTTATATCATCTGTTATCACTGTGGATCATGAATCAGCGCCACGCCAGATCGTCACCTTATCGTCTGTGCCTTTCTGTGATTACCTATCAATTTATTAACGTTTTAACGAAAACAATATTTTAGAATGGACATGATTATTTTTCAGTGGTTAATTATCGAATACCTACCATTTATATTTCGACCGTTTATCCTAAAAGTTGGGAACGTCGCAAATAGCTCTCAAAAATGTACCTATTTTGATTAATTTGGCAATATATCTGTATGGAGCTATGAAATGTGGCTTACTAGCGAACTAGAATATTAATAATGAGTTGCAATTATAACATTAAATTTGATGTTGTACTCGTTTTAAGTGTAAAAAAGGCACTTGGAAAGTTTCAAATTAATCAAAACAGCGAAATATTTGCGACGTTGCCCACTTTCAGAATAAACGCTCTTAGTAGGGTAAATTAATAATCAACAAAAATACAGTAAGCAACCTTCTAGGCAAAGTAAAGGGCTTCCTAGTGCTAGCTAGCACCTAGGTAAGTAGGTACACACAAACAAGATTTAGAATGCTAATGACAGTCATAATCAAATTCAGTTCCTAGCTAAGGTTAATGTCTTCAACTTAAAGGCACCTAGCTGGTAACCATGACTCTTTATGACACGAAAGTACCATATTGTGCAAAGAACTCCAATTGCGACTTATTGCTTCTTGATAATATTCCCAACCTTTTGATGTAATACTCAACACGCCGTCGTACTGCACTGCTTGACTTAACCCGCTCCAGACTGTGTAATGTGTGTTTTTTATTACGTCAGTAACTAATACTATGCCCCAGTTTTGTTGACATACCTACTAGCTATAGAAATGGCGTCTATTTCGGTTACTTCTTCGAATCAGAACTGCACTATCTTGTGTACTCGATATGGCTTCCCTCGCGAGTGGTTTTGATAAGCAGTGCTAATAGATAGCTAATACGCCCGTGCCATCGAAATTGCTAAACTATAATCCTCGGTGTCCTTCCACAGGTTCGATTATTTTAAAAGGCCCACTTGTAACATACGCCAGCTACGCCTATGTATACCGAGCGGTCCTACAGGAGCCACGCGTGGTTCTTCAAATCTTCATCTCTCGGAGAAAGTCAGAAAGAAGTAGCGAGCTGGTTACAAAGATTGCGCTGATCGTACATAAAGAAGTAGCGAGCTGGTTACAAAGATTGCGCTGATCGTACATAAAGAAGTAGCGAGCTGGTTACAAAGATTGCGCTGATCGTACATAAAGTAGCTACCTATCGTCAACCGAGCTTAGTCATAATTTATAAAGTTATGTGTTAAAGCTTTCAGGAATTTCCTCAATAAAACTGCAAATGATGAAATTGATTTCAGTATGTTTCTTAGGTTAGCAACAAAAGTCCACTGAATCTTTTGCATAATAATAAACCTATCTAAATAAAATGATTCAATAAACTGGTGCTTTTTAGCTTTTCACACAATAATTATATAGCTAAGAAAAATGTAAAGAATACTCTTGAGTTGATATTCTTTACATTTTACTTCTGTTCCGATTTTAACTAAACATTTTGCTCAATAATGAAGATCTTAAAAACTGAAGTGTTAGCTGACTTTTGTTGCTGACTGTACCTATGCATGTAGACCTACGTGTTATTTTTAGAGATAACACAGATACATTATGAAGACGAACCTTCATAATTATCTGTGTTAGACTGTCACCTAGCTCTCTTAGATCACTGAAACAGGCACTGCCAGATCAGCACCCCTAGTAGAGTTCTTAGTGAAGGATAGTATATCGTCCGTGGAAGTAGTTTACACCTATTTCTGCCGCTAAGCAACGTTCCCGCGTTCTAATTTTATGGGTCCCGGTGTAACAGGCACGGGAGACATTTATGGGTGCCGATGTAACTGGCACGGGAGACATTTATGGGTGTCGGTGTAACAGGCACGGGAGACATTTATGGGTGCCGGTGTAACTGGCACGGGAGACATTTATGGGTGCCGGTGTAACTGGCACGGGAGACATTTATGGGTGCCGATGTAACTGGCACGGGAGACATTTATGGGTGTCGGTGTAACAGGCACGGGAGACATTTATGGGTGCCGGTGTAACTGGCACGGGAGACATTTATGGGTGCCGGTGTAACTGGCACGGGAGACATTTATGGGTGTCGGTGTAACTGGCACGGGAGACATTTATGGGTGTCGGTGTAACAGGCACGGGAGACATTTGTGGGTCCCGGTGTAACAGGCACGGGAGACATTTATGGGTGCCAGTGTAACTGGCACGGGAGACATTTATGGGTGTCGGTGTAACAGGCACGGGAGACATTTATGGGTGTCGGTGTAACAGGCACGGGAGACATTTATGGGTGCCGGTGTAACTGGCACTGGAGACATTTATGGGTGTCGGTGTAACAGGCACGGGAGACATTTGTGGGTCCCGGTGTAACAGGCACGGGAGACATTTATGGGTGCCGGTGTAACTGGCACGGGAGACATTTATGGGTGTCGGTGTAACAGGCACGGGAGACATTTATGAGTCCCGGTGTAACAGGCACGGGAGACATTTATGGGTGCCGGTGTAACTGGCACGGGAGACATTTATGGGTGTCGGTGTAACAGGCACGGGAGACATTTATGGGTGCCGGTGTAACTGGCACGGGAGACATTTATGGGTGTCGGTGTAACTGGCACGGGAGACATTTATGGGTGTCAGTGTAACTGGCACGGGAGACATTTATGGGTGTCGGTGTAACAGGCAATGTTATGCTTCCCAAAAACAAAAATAAAGATTAATCATTCTAACACATACAAACAAAAATGGTTATGTAAGGGTCTAAGAAATAGTTGTAATACTAAACGATCTTTTACAATATCTTTACTACAAAAACAAAACTTTATTGTACAAAACAAAATATAAAAAATATTCAAATATGCTGAAAAAGTGCATTATTAAATCAAAAATGAATTTTAATTAATGTTAATTTCATTAAAAAAGTCAAAATAAATGTAGAGCAACGTGGTCAGTCATTAATCACGAGATTAGGAATACAAAATGTGACAATAATATTTCTGAATTACAATTAGATAAGCAGATACTGATGAATCCCACTGACATAGCGAACGCTTTTAATAATTATTTTGTTGACTCGACAATAGTTTACATAATGACTCTAATAAGGTGTCAATTCTTAATTCCATGTTTCTTAGTTTAATGACTGAATATGAAGTTAAAAATGAGATAATGGCTTTAAATAATACTAACTCCGGTTATGATGGAATTAGCACAAAAATAATTAAAGCGTGCAACACTGAATTAATTTCTATATTAACATATTTAATTAATCTTTCATTTTCATCAGGTACTTTTCCTGATGCCTTAAAACTATCAGTCGTGAAACCACTTTACAAAAAAAGCAAAAAAGATGACGTGAAATACTATCGCCCGATTACTCTTATTCCTATTTTATCAAAAGTATTCGAAAAATGTATGCTCAACAGACTTGTCGACTTTTGTACCAAATATAACATTATAGCAAATGAACAGTTTCGATTCCAAAAGCACAAGTCAACAACACAGGCAATATTTTCCCTTTTGAGCAATATCTTGTGTAATCTAAATAATAATCATATAACTACAGGACTTTTTTTTTCGACCTGTCACAAGCATTCGACTTTGTGGCACATGATGTTTTATTTAAAAAGTTAGAAGGCATTGGAATAAGAGGACTACCACTGCAGTGGATTTCGTCTTATTTAAGTGAGCAGAAACAATACGTTGTTATAGATAAAGAACATGGAAACCTACTTTCTTCCTATTTTTCTGACTCCAGGCAAATAAATGCGGCGTCCCTCAGGGGAGTGTGTTAGGTCCCATTTTGTTTATATTATATATAAATGACATACTAATCATAAATGTGTATTATTTTCAGATGACATTTCAATTATCAGTAAGAAGTATAAATCAATATCGGACCATGAAATGGACATTAATAATACTACCGACAATATTTTAGGATGGCTACAGACAAATAAATGAAAAATCAACTTAGATAAACCTAATTTTAGACAATTTAATAAATCTAAACATGCTAAATACAATTTTAAACTTAATATTGATAGACTGAAAGAAGTAACACAAACCAAATTCTTGAGTGTACTCATAGATCAAGACTTAAAGTGGAAAGAACATCTAGATAATTTGTGCAATAGGATCAATAAATTTGCTTATGCTCTCAGACAAGTAAAGAACGTGACAAATAGAAAAACGGCAATTATTACATACCACGCTTATATAGAATCCATTTTACGTAACGTGCTTATTATATAGGGGAACAGTACGGATAAGGATAGAGCATTTATTGCGCAAAAGAAATGCATCAGGGCCATTTGTGGACTCCGTCCTGCACGCGTAGCATGACGCTTTCTATTTCTACGAAGAACAGACACAGCTGTTTCTATACAAAGTGACATTTCGTTTCTTCATTTTTGACATCGCACCGTAGAAATCTTTCTACAATCTGTCATTTTGTCTTACGTTTCTAACAATCTTTGTCTAGGTCCTTTTAAAGGTAGACTATTTCAGAAGAAAGTTTTCTATCCCAAACTGTCAAAATCACACTGACAACTGATTGTTGTCTAAGGTAGTGAAGTAGTGAAGACAATTTGATTTTGTAATCGCCATGCTAAAGACAGTAGAAAACTTTTTACTTGACGGCCACAAAGTATATACGGTTATCTACAAAATCATGATTTTACAGAAGAACGTTTTGAATGCAGAACTGTGATAATTAATAGAAGAACTAAGCTATCCTCTCCTATTTTACATCATTTAGTTAATAGGGCATTACCAAGGAAATGGTTAAGGCCAATATTACTGTAATATTTTTTGTTCCAAAACACGGTACTTCGTCATTTTAAGAATAATTGTTGTAATTGTCTTTATATACGTGACTTAATCAGTAAAAATAGAGAATCAAACAGAAAAAAGTCCTTGACAAAACAAATAATTCTGAGTCGAATTATGTCAAAGAGTGAATTTCGTAAAAAGTGCAGTTGACTCTTTCTACTTTGCTGCCGTCGCGCGTCGTACTTTCTACACGGAACGTCATTTTTGTCTACTCTTCCGTCGACAAAAAGTTGCTCATGCTACGCGTGCTGATGAGTCTTGCGAACTGTTTTTTAAAAAGATAGGTATAATACCACTTTTTACATATTTGATATTTGAAATCTGTAAATTTGTGTACAGTAATAAGGGATTGTTTAAAAAAACGTATGAATTCATCTCTCGACCAACTAAGTCAGCCAAGTATGTAAAAAGCTGCTTTGTGATGTGTGTACGTATATACAATAAAATACAAAAAGAAATAAAATTATTAAATAATCATAACTCATTTAAAAACAAACTATACAAATGGCTGAATGGACATAATTTTTATGACATTAATGATTTCTTTAACTTGAAAATATAAAATGTGTATCTACAGGTATTAAAGAAAATGTTTGTGATGTTATACGAGTAATCTGAATGACTATTATTGTATTTCCAATTAATTTGTGACATTCTATAGCTCACCTTTAACTCGTTATTAATTATTTTGCATGCAATTGATACAATATTCTGTATAGCTAAACATGTGGACATTATGTATATCAAAATCAGACTGTAACAACTTTATACCATGCTTAAAGCAAATAAAGACTTATCTTATCTAAAAATTATGTATCGTTAAATACAATGCCGCCCATGGGCATGTGACCGCCCGTATTTTTCTGAATATTCATGGCATATTATCGAAAATTAAATTTAAAAGGAGGGTCTTTCTTTAATATTTAGATTCATTCTGTTTATTGTTTCTTAAAGCTTAACTCATAAGGTTTTACAAATAATAAACAGAATCCAAATCGAGCCAAAAATATCGCAGATATTGCAAAAAAAGTAAAGCAAGGTCACAAACGCTACTCAAAATATTTAAATTGAATAACACATGAAAATATTAAAGATTGACG
This sequence comes from Agrochola macilenta, assembly GCA_916701695.1. Lineage (NCBI taxonomy): Eukaryota > Metazoa > Arthropoda > Insecta > Lepidoptera > Noctuidae > Agrochola > Agrochola macilenta. The sequence goes on from OU753556.1 coordinate 24,461,073, forward strand.
GCCCTTTTAAAGTAAATTTTCGATAAATATTCAGAAAAATATGGGCAGTCACATGCCCATATTGTACGGTGGTACGGAACCCTTCATGTGCGAGTACAACTCGCACTTGGCCTGTTTTTAGAGTTCCGTACCAAAATGGTAAAAAAGGAACCCTATGGTACGACTCAGTCTGTCTGTCCGTCTGTCTGTCACAGCTGGATATCTCAAGAACTACTAATCTTTATCTAACTAACTTTTTACTTTAAATAAACTTTTTTTTACGGAACCCTATCAACAAAGCAACGAGTCCGCGGTTGCGAGGCGACTGAAGGCGACTGACAGGCGACTGGCAGACTGGCTATGGTTTTCCCGGCATCCATATTTAACCAATGCTTATGCATACCCTATGGCTACGTAGTTAAATATCTAGATAGGTAGGTACCTACCTATCTTAGATAGAAAACCCTTAAACTTTGCTAGATATTTTAGATGTGCAATGATTTAGGTCGTAACTCCAATAATGCTCGTAGGCTAGTGTGAACGACAAGATAATCGTTTAGTAGATCGTTTGCGGTCCAGCTAGTGTTGCATCTGCTCCGCTGGGCTTATTGTGTAAATATACAGTTAAGTGCCGATTTATCTTGATAATACTTAGGTACTTCGTGTTACCTACGAATATATTGCTTTTGACGTTCATGGTGAATCATTCTGATACATCAATCGGTCGTTATATAAATAGAATTATTATCAGTTAAAAAAAACTACCTATGTATCTATTGTTGCCATTTAGAATTGGTACCTCTCGTCTTTTGTTATAAGTTCAGGTACTTACTTATTGCGATATCCGTGAAAACTTTTGTTCCCTGAAAATGCATTGAGAGGTACTACAGACTAGCACCATCTGCCGCCTCAATTACGAACTATCTTTTTTTGTAAATATCTTGTCCCTGCCTACTCTATAAAGTATAAACAGCGTGAAGATACTGTATTATGTAAATCATATTTCCTTATCTAATTATAGGTTATTACGATATTATTATCACTTTAATTGATATTAATAAACGGTGCTCATCAATTGAAAGCATAACAGTGCGGGGTGTGATCTTGACGCGAGTGTGCAGTGCACGAGTCGCATGCGCAGCTTCCCAGAAAGCGTTTTCCTCTACGCAAGGCAGAGCGCTGACGAATCGCTACGTCACGTCGGTGACGCGCTGTCGCGAATCTTAGTATAAAAACGTGCGTGTTAGCGCGCCGCGTCTCCTAGTGTGCCGCGCTGCGAGTGAGGACACCCTGGCGCCCCGCAATGAATGCATGGACTCCGACGTGGACGAGTCGGGGGATGACACCGTGCCCGCCGGTAATGTCCCACCTCTAGTGCTAAGTGTAGTGTTGTGCAAGTGACCCAAATGTGAATCTCCCTAAACCGAAGGTGTTACGGTTCGGTAGCGGTGTTCTTTAACCTCGCTCGAAGGATGCACGGATCCGAACAGGACACCACTCATAGCTAGTGTTTCATTATGTTACCCATGGTAACAGCGTATGTATATCGATTAAGGAAAACAAAAACAATATTTCATTGTGACATTTATTTTGCATTTTTGTTTGCGCAAATATATGTACCGAAACTGTGTTCGGCTCCAAGAGTTAGCTAACATTTGAGCATCATTCCGATATTAATAATAACCTTAACCAAGGATTTTACCTCTAAAATTATTAAAGTATTTTCATCTACTGTGGTTAAGTTCGTAGAAACAAACAATTTGCAATCAAGCTGACACTATTAAAAATAGAAATTAACTAAAGTTATATAAATAAACACGCTGACTATGCTAACATTCCTCTAACAGATGGATATTTAAATAATTTATGTAAATAATGAAAGAAATCCTGAAAAAAGCATCGGTTGACAAAACAATAAAACTGATACTTTTAATTAGTCTGTTTAGTACCTACGTATACCTATCTAGTCGAGTTACCGATTCTTTGAATACTTAGTTAAATTTATAATTTACTAAGGGATAGCTTTTATAAATAGAACTTCGATTTTACGTCAGGCCATATGTAAACAATCAACAAATAGGTAATTACAATAATATCCTCATTAGGTCGGCGGGTCAGCGTTTAGGCCTACGACCATAAACTTCTAGCCTGTAACTTGCAATCTCATCAAACTGCAATTCCAAACTGAGCAAACATTTTAATCTTACTATGTTTTCAGTATTTTATAGCACTCTACATTGATTTATATATGTCTAAATCAAGAATTAAATAATTTATTTAAGAAATAATTATTTTTCAAAAACAATATTAGTTACTTAATTTCGTTAAAGTCACGCACACTGAAATAAAAAAAACTCAAAGAAGTTTGGAAGCAACCCCTCTCTACTTACCCCATTTCGGGAGGATCCATTTACGTGCTGAATATAATTATGTACTATCATTAAACATTGAGTAATTAAAATAGAAAATTATAGGCAAGTGTTAGGTAATAATGAACTCAAACCAATAATATCTTAATGATGTTATTAAAAAAGGGTTGGTGTTGTTTCCATTTCTTAATTACATAGGCGGGTACCCTTCCGGTTATACCTACACTTATATCTTGTATACCTTGGTGTCATCAGTAGGGACATGCAATCACTTTTGTTATTGTTATAATAACACTTAGGTATAACAATTTAATAATAATACTTAATACGTTCGGAATTCTTTGTGGAGATGATAATCTCAGCGACTCTTCTGCCTGAATTGAATTAATTTAAAATGAGGCACAAACTGTACCAATTAGTACTTATTGATTTTTAATGTCCATATGGGTGGACGGTGGGACATCGACGCGAAAACTGTTACTATGGATTCACATGATTCTGAAATCCCCTGCATTTTTCATCAGTTATTAAAAAAAAAAAAATCTGCTGTTCCATACATTTTGACCGCGTAGTTTTCTATGAAACAGCAGATTTTTTTTTTAATAACCTACGAAAAATATCAGCACTTCCTGCGTTGAAATTTTTCGTTCAGAATCATGAACTGAATCCATGGTAACAGTTTTCGCGTCGATGTCCCTGCCAATGTATACATGGTGATGCCAAACGAATTCTGAGCGCACAAAAACAAGATATTCCGATGAACCTTCGACACACTATCGTTAACGAGACGGCTGACACATCAATTTCTAGGAATCACTACAAAAACAAGTGACATTTAAAACACACATCTGTTACGGTTCAGTATCAGTCCGTGAGACAGTTTATATAATTTTAATACACATCCTGCTTCTTGAGAAAGGTCTCTTTCGATTTAAGTATATCATCTCGATTTAAGTTTATCGTTCTAACTTGGTGCATCCTAGCTTTTCATCAACATCATCATCTCAGCTGAAAGACGTCCACTGAATCGAATTCGTTCTAATCTGACTTTTCTAATTTTCTTTAACGAATGTAAGTAGCGGATAACCGTTTTTAAATAAGATATACCCCTAGCTAGCTATAAGCCAGATAGTAATTACATAAGGATACGCACATGACGTGGTTGCGGCGTTACTGCTTGAAGGATCTGCAGCCCTCGCCGAACATGTTCCATATCAAGACAAATCACTTGCCATTTGTGCTAGAAAGAATGAGCATGAAGTCGGGCCTTTATAAACAAAATGGTCATCCGTCACTGTTTCCATTATTTCCCTGAAGTCCCTGACGACCATGTGCCTACAACTAACACTGAACTTTCGAGTGGGACAATAGTCATAAAGTACATCCAAATTTATTTATTTATTTTTAGGCTCTTCAACAATGAGTACACTATTACTTTATAATTACTTAGTCCATTTCAAACTTAAATCTAAGCGCCTCATTACCTATAGAAAAGCACAGCATGCACTACATAATGCGCAGATAATAACATACGAGTACTTAATTAATTAACAAGAAATACATAGTTTAGATGAAAATAAATTATTATAAGCTAAATTGATTACATTATATGAATTAAATTACATTGAATAAATTAGATTAGATAGATTTTATGTATGATAATTTTTATATAAAATAGGGTTAATATTTGAATTTATACTGCATAGAGAGACTCATCAAATGGGTCCTCAAGTGAGGCTTTTTTTAGAGCAGGTATTGATGAATGAAAGAGGTCAATGTCGACTTCGTGCTCTTTGTATGCAGCATACATTCTGGACAGTGGACAGTATTGCCTTAAGTTGGTATGACATCTTGGCATGCAGAATAACCTCCTATTAGAACTTCTTGGCAGATTACGTGGCACATGGAATAACACCCTACTGAGCAAATCGGGACAGCTAAGAGAGCCTGTTACCAGCTTCTTAAGGAAAACCAAGTCTAGCATATTCCTGCGTTTCTCCAGCGACACCATCTTAAAATACTTCAGTCTTTTCTGGTACGAGTTGAGTTTTTTCCCAGATTACTTTTATAGGTGAGATGCCATAAGAACCGTTTTTGCAGCCGTTCGATGCGCTTGATGTGAATCTTATATTCAGGTGACCAGACCACACTGCAATACTCGAGATGGCTTCTAACTAGCGAGTTGTACATAATTTTTTTAATGCTAGGTTTTTTGAAGTTCTTACACTCTCTCATAACGAAGCCAAGCATCTTTGATGTTTTTAATGTAGTTTTGACAATATGTTCTACAAAACTTAGCTTTTTATCGAGCTGAACACCTAGGTCTCGAATAGTTTCGACTTCCTCAAGCCGCTCACCATTCAATTTGTAGACTGACTGCATGATATTCTTTTTTTTTTGTGAATTTTATGTGATGGCATTTTTTTACATTCAAAGACATTTTGTTGTGCTCACACCACATAGTCAGCTTGCCTAAGTCACTTTGTAATAGTACAGAGTCTGCAGGATTTTTTATAATCTTTATAGCTTTGAGGTCATCAGCGAATAAGAATATATTCGAGTTCGAGAAGAATTTATAAATATCATTTATAAAAAGAATGAATATGCGGACCCAAATGAGATCCCTGAGGGTCCTAATCATCATTATTATAGAAAATATTAGCACCGGATACGCGGATAGACAATTATTCGGCACAATTAATTATAAAAAAATCTAGACCCAATTAGCTGAATATTGAATCGCAAATAACACCCTTTCTAAAAATTTAATTCATTGCATTTTTAGATGCGCGGTCGTATTTATAAACATGAATAGGTTCATAATTGGATTAATTAATTATGTAGGTATATAAAAAATAAAACTTTGTCGATTCACGCTCAGCTTTTGATATTTTAAGGACTTGCGTTAAGAGGGTTTATCCCAGAAGTTGGCAACGTCGCAAATAACTGTAAAATATTTACCTGTTTTGATTCATAAAGCAATATTACTGAATATAAATAAAAAATATGGCTAACTAGCGAACTAGAATATTAATAATGAATTGCAATTATAACATTTAATTAGATGTTGTACCCATTTTAGGTGTAAAAAACGAATTTGGAAAGTTTCCAAATAGTTTTTCTATTTGTAAACTTTCCAAATGCGTTTTTACATCTAAAACTAAATATTCGGTGTTACGATATTAATTATTGCATTTCATAATCAATATTCTAGTTCGCTAGTTAGCCACATTTTTATTTTCACACAGTAATATTTCCAAATTAATCAAAACAGTGACATATTTGACATCTATTTGCGACGTTGCCCACCTTCAGAATAAACGCTCTTAAAATTATGGGAATGTACAAAATTAATATTTTCATTAGGTATCAACTTCGATTATTTCTAATTCGCACGTAACAGTTTCATGTTTTTCAGTTACAGCTTTTAACTGAAAAACCCACAGGAGGTGCCTACTGTAAATGAATTAATTTACAAACTACATATAGAGACAGGCAAAATTCGAAATCCTTGCTGCAAAGATTTTCTGAGCTTCCAGTTTCTGATGTGTTTTATGAATAATTTATTTGCTGAAAATACAGGTTTTACCTGATGTAAAAATTGGTCAAGTCAAGTCAAACAATTTATTTCAATTAGGCACGAAGGCACTTATGAACGTCAATTTTACAAATAATAGAATTGATTCTAGTCGCCCCTTCCAAAAGGCAGTTTTCGTATGGAGAAGAATGGGCAGGAAACTCCACCGTTACTCTTTTAAAATGTTTTTACAATATTTTGTATACATTAATTATATGCGAAGACGCTGCATCTAGAATAAGATTACTATACCACAATATGTAAAAAAGAATGAAAAAATAAAGCAATTACAGATAATTTAATTATGTGATAGATACATGGTGCTCACATACACATACGATATTCCTAACATTTTAACAAGTAATACTAATGAGTCAGTGTGTGAGTTCAAGAAATCACAGAATGTAAAATCAGAGTTATAAAAAATTACAAATTATCTAATTAAATAAGCAACCAGTTTGATTTTGTCTAGGTGATTTGTGTTTCCATATTTTATCCGTTTACGACACGCAAATTAGCTAATAAGATATTAATTAATAAGATACAATTTACAAATATGTTCTAATATAAATTACAGACCTACGCACACTAAAAACTTTAAAATATATTCTAATATTACAAAACAACCGCATGATATAAAATGTTCTCTATGTTGCATACATTCATGTAATGTACCTATAAAAACAATTTTCTATTAACCATCTGCGCAGTTTGACTCTAAAATGGGAGTTCCCATATTCTTTGGTAATTTATTAATAACTAGCTATGCCCCGCGGTTTCATAAGTCTCGATCCCGTGGGAAAATCCGGATAAAAACCTATGTCCTATTCCAGGTCATGGTCTACCTGTGTGCCAAATTTAATCCAAATCCGTTCAGCCATTTTAGCGTGAAAGCGTAACAAACAAACAAACTCACTTTCGCATTTATAATATAAAGTAATATAGAGTATAATGAACATAATATTATGGTAAACATTATTTTTAATTAATGTTGTATTACTAAACGGAATCAACATTTTGTTGCATTTCTTGGTCTCTGTTTAGTGTAATTTCCACATTTAAATCTAAAGATTTCGTTAGGGTACTGATTGGCGGAACGTAACATGAAATGTAACACACGTTGAAAGAAATTCGCCTGGTTGTCTGACATTTCATGTTGCATTTCATTTTGGACGGCTCATTTGTGTTACAATTCATGTTACGTTTTACCAAACTGTACCCGGCATTACAAAAACCCATACCTCAAACAAATACAAGCCGGTCAAGGTCAAGGTCAATAACTTAAGTTTTTTTAATACAGACCTACAAGACGATGTGGACCTATTGTATAGAATCAAGTTTTTTGCGCCACTTCTTTTTCCCAGCTAAAGCACTAGAAAGTAGTGAAGGGCGGGCGTTTTTGGCGGCTGTCTTATGTAACATTGAAGATCGATTGCTGATTCTCAGCCTAGTTTGAATGAATTTTGACCGACGACACCGCGTATAGCTCTTACACATTTTCTTTGCAAAATAAATGTCTTTTTTCAAACATGTTTGGAAATTCGAGCATTATTTTGACAACCTTCTCCGAAATAAATTGAATTTGCTGTACTGGCCAAATACATGCGAGCGCGGCTGGCAAAGTTTGTATCAAAATCCGTATCTGTCGTGTTTAGCGCTCGCGATCGTGGAATTTTCATTATTTGAGAAAAGTACTACACAAGCCCTGGCCACAGCCTGGCATTGTTGGACGTATCTGTGCCTCGGTTTCGCCTCGGTCCACATCTTCAGGATCGTTAATCAATGCCTCTGTTGCAAGCCGCAACAGTAATGTATATAATTATATGTTGAATTGCTCCATATTATAAGTCCGTATCTTAAAACTGATTCAACAACTATCTATATTATCAACAATATGCTATGCGGGCTGTTTTTTCGTCTGACACAATACGAAGTTTTCTTAATACGTACACAAATCTATAAAAGTTTACTGCATACGTTGTTAATGTGTTGTTTCCAATTACAAAATTTATCCAAAGTTATACCTAGAATATTTATAGGTACTGTTTCTTCTATTATAAGGCAATATTGAGAGTAGTGGTGATAAAATAATTTACATAAAGCGCCTGTCTGGGTTCGAAACTACGGCCTACAACTCGTAAGTCGCGGCAGTTACCACTGGGCCACCCTGCTCTACTATTCGAGTGTTTGCTTTTGTATGTACGGAATTTAATTAATTTTGTTTTATTTATATTTACACATAGGTTACTTGAATCAAGCCATTTTATTACAGACTGTAGAGCTTCGTTTATTTTATTTTCATGAGTGGAACCAAACCAACCAATTGGGCAGTATAACAGAAATATCATCAGCGAATACTACGCGGGCACTACCGTAGTTTATTGAATCGGGTAACTCATTCATATACATACAGTTAAAATAACAAAGGGCCTAAAACGCTCTCTTGTGGTACGCCATCTTCAGTTTAAATCTGAATCTGTTGACAGTGGATTCAAGATTTTCATTTAATTTAGTAACTGCAACACATTGCTGACGACCAGTTAGATTTTTTTAAATCCAATCTAGAGCGAAGCCACGGAAACCATATTTTGAACAAAAATTGTCATTAATAAGTAGTTTGTGTCGTCGTTGTCAAACTTGTATATATATTCAAATTTACAAATTTGTATATAGGTATATATATATATATTTATTTGTTTATTTATATATACGTGACACGAAACATATATAAGAGAAAATACATAAAGATAAAAAAGTACAAAGGTACTGCTTATGTTAATTTCATAAACTTCTGGTTATGCGACGAGTTCAAATTCGGCTACACGCACATGGTCTGATTGATCATAATAACATGTACCCAGGAGGTGAGGAGACTGGTAACAGACCGGAGCCCACCACCCACGGGGCACTGTATGCCGGTTTCCGCACGAATACGATGTTTATCTTTACATTTAGAGCAGCGGTTATAAAATAAATTGCAAAGAAGTGCATGTCTAGCAGGGTTCCAACCTTCACGACCACTCCTAAATCGGGAATACCATTGGGCCACCACTGCTGTACGGATCCTTAAATTAACATACAGATTTCCTTGTGTACGTTCCAGATCCGGAGAAATGGGAGCGTGGAGACGTGCTGCGCTGCGTGCGCTGGGTGGCGCGCACGTTCGGCGTGTGCGCGCCGCGCCGCCATCTGCTGCCCGACAGCGGCCGCGCGCTGCTGCAGCTCACGGAGGACAACTGGCTGCAGGTACGGAACTACGGACTATCTACTTAAAACAAGTTATACGAAACTAAAATAAGTTAAATACGTGAAAGCCGCAAGGAATTCGCTGGCTGTGAGAAGTTCAGAACCGATCGATGTGGCGACGCTTCGGGGAGGCTTATGTCCAGCGGAGGACGTTGTTCGGCTGAAATGATGATGATGAAAATAAGTTAGTATCCTAAATAAGTATCCTTATCCTTACATATTATAAAACAAAGTCATCCGGCCTTCTGTATGTCCGTCTGCCTGTCTGAACGTGATAAACTTAAAAACTACTGAACGGATTTTCAAACGGTTTTCGCCAATACTGGACGGAGTGATTCATGAGGAAGGTTTTGGTGTATAATTAATTAAGGTTTTTGTGTAAGTTGGCTGAAATATGAAGATTATTGTTGAAGATGTCGGAAAAAATCATGCCGACTGGAAGATAGAGGATAAATAAAAATCATGTTCCAGACAGTTCCATATGTCTATCTTAAAACGATGACCCATAGTAAACATTTTTATCTTTCAAATTTTGCTTTTTTTTTTTTCTGAACTTATTTTGACTGGTATCATATTTATTCTTATCCAATAAAATATGTTATTTAAATTGGGCATTTAAATGCCTTGACGTCGTAACATCAAAAATGAATACTATAAAAGATATTACAAATTCAAAATTACGCGTAGCAAAATAATGATGGTTGACGACAACGCGGGCGCAGCGGGTCGAGTCACCTTTTTCTCGGCTACGAGTATTAGGTTGTAATCTCGGTAGTACGTACCCGTGGGATATTTTCCGACTCCACGCGGGTGAATCCGCGGGCAAAAGCTAGTAACTAAAATAAGTTACCGTACGAAATATGTTATCATCATCATCATCGTCGAGTCGAGAGACGTCTACTGCCGAATATAGGTATCCCCCAACCATCGCCACAACGATCCCCATTCCTGCATTCAGAGGAGTCCCGCGACCCTCGCAAGGTCATCAATTCACCTTGGACAGGGTAGCATACATAAGTACCCATGCCGATAGATGTTAGTTTTAAATGACTATAGCAGTAAAAAAAACAACTTTTTTAATTTTGAATTTTCTTTTTGATGCCATACAGTCTGAATCGGCTGAACGTCGTTTTCCCTGCACATTGTAACTATTCTTTGTTTGTGTGCGCGTGTTTGCGGCGGTCGCTTTAGTCGTTCATAGAGCATGAACAAAACCTAAACGTGAAAGTGAAACCAGCGTATTTCCCCCAGAGCAGGTTCATAGAGACGGTAATGAAATTCAGATGATATTGAACTAACTGTAAGTTCAGCGTAGCAAATTGACTGGCTAACGACCGAATTCACTCCCGACTTGAATAAACATCTGATTCTTTTTCATAGCTGATAACTTTGACGCTGTTTTACAAAAGTCAAGTGATTGACAAAGGTGATCATTCACCGTCCATAGGTACATTTTTGGGCTAAATGTAACGAAAAAAAGCTATAATCCGAAAGAATACGTTTTTCTCGTAATTTTTTACTAAGGTACTTGTAAACTTGTAGGCCATACCATACTCCGTCAAGTTTTAAGAGTTCGAAAAATCATATTTTCATACTTAGGCGTACTTGATACGGGCCTAAACAGATGTACTTCAATGAATTGATTTTTATTCCGGCTAGCTATTGATATCACACACGCTTTGCTTGCTAGTACATTGAAATAGCCGAATTATTGGAATAATACGGTTATTATTTATTATTCGTCGTTCTTTCTCTTCCGCACCGCTTTGAAACATGTGACAACTTGGAGCTAATTCATTTTGGGTGTTAAAAGACCCTTCACATATCCGTTATCTACGCATTCTGTACATCAAACTAACTAAATTAAGTAAAATATATTGCTAGGAACCGACTTATTATTTTTGGTTTAAAAAATCGCTGTTTACGGCAGGAGCAATGTAAAGCACGTAAGCCATTGTGCCTATGGGTGCATGCAACGGTACAGGAGTTGTGGGAGTATTTAAAGTAAACCGCCTGCAAATCTGCACATACTAGACCATATTCCAGTACTAAAAAAACGCAATCACAATGGGGAGTATTAGGGACTCTCGGCTCTCTTGAGATTCTTTTTACATCCGTTATTTATGTACCTAAAAACGTATTTAATGTAACTGTTTTTGCGTGTAATAAAATAAACCACAATTAAATAGAACTTAAACTAGTTACCTGTTTCAATCAGCTCAAAAATAAAACTTTATTTATTATACCTCTAGCTATGTGCAGAATAACCCTAGAGCCTTAGTTTCACAGTAAAACATGATAACTGTAATGTTTACTGACATACAAAACTATTACTATAGTAGATTACTATTATTACTGAAAACAGTATTTTTCAAACTCGTTGAACAGCGCTGCGAATGGCCCTACTCGTACAGATATGGTTCCACAGTCGAAAGTGAAGAGAATAACATGTTCCAACGGAATATGACTTTTTTTTTGTTTGGCCGGATTTTCATAATTATGATTATTATAATGATCTCCTTTAAAGTCAGCCCCGCTTTTCTTCCAATTAAGAGGACTTGGAAGAAATGACTCCCTCAAAAATCACAGGATCTTCCTTCAAGGAATTCCTTCAATCCACAAAAGTGGAGATGAGAGATGTCTCGAACACACGTTTTGGTTATTTTTATATTACTCTATTTAGTTTCAACGTCTTCCTCTCTGGTTTGGTGTAAGCCGAAAGTTTGACCATTTTAACTGATTTGTCTCCTTGTTCAGGTATGCGACGGCAGCGAGCAGTCGGCACGTATCTACCACGCATACCTACGTCACGCTCACGCCGGCGCCACGGGTCAGGCCCCGCCGGAGCCGCTGCCGGAACACCAGGCCACCACCAGCGCAGCCGCTGCTGATAACAGTGAGTACTAGGTTAATTTAATTTAGCTCCATTCAAAATGGTTTCATTGAGCTGAATGGTGCTGATACGTGGGTCATGTTCGTGAACAGGCGCCGTCGGTTGGAGTTGGTCATCTCATAACTGCCAAAGCATTTAATTTTTTAATTGTTTTTTTTTAATCTTTTTACGGACGCTTTTAACGTGCACGTCTTTCTCCATTGTTCTCACATGTATAATTTCAACATGAATGATGTAAACAATATTTAGTAATAATTTTTCGATTTAAAAGAGTGTCCGTGGAATTTCTTGCCCGTTCTTCTCCATAGGTACTATATATTACGCTTTAGAATGGGCAACTAGCTTCATATGCAATCATTTGGGCACCACATGAAACTAAATACAGTCTCATACAAAATAAATTCATAAGGTATCTGTACATGAGACTGTATGGAGTATATCCTTATTATCCATTGATGTATCCAACCTTGTTTGTTCTAGGCATGGTTGGGTACAACAAGTTGGAATTAAGAAGGGATATGACTCTCGCCATTTATATGTTTAAATTAATCAATGGTAAAATCATAAATCAGGGGGTATTAAAGGAGGTGAATCTGTGCGTGCCCGACAACTACGTGCTGAGGCGGAGACGGCCGCAGCTGCTGGTGGTGCCGCGCGGCAGGACTAACTTGCTGCTAAAAGCGCCAGTTACTCGAGCCTTACGTACACTTAATGAAATCGCCGAAAGAATTGTCATTTTTTCCTGTTCATTGAATGAATTCGCAAGAATAACTGCATACCATTTGTGTTACAATTAGTAAAATAAGTATATATTAATACGAGTATAAGCTAAGTACCACCCTATGGCTTTGGGATTTCCTGTTATGATAGAAGTGTTGTGTAAATAAAATAAAATAAAATATTTCTGACTGACCGACTCCTTGAAAATTCAAAAGTGCCTGAAAATGGTTCAATTGAAATAAATGTTTTGTTTTTGAGTTTGAAATTACTACCTACTTGGATTCATTACATTCCAAGACTATTATTATTATTAATAAGCTCACGTAATGTCACTATATAACTAAGACCCAAATTACAGAACCTCACTCAAAACTCAAGCATTACTAAAATCTCGTTTAAAGCGTTTTGATTGGTTGAAACTAGTTTTAAGTAATGCGGAGTGCGGTTCTGTAATACGGGCCTAAGAATGTTAGACATCAACGCGCGTCTAGGTCAAGGACCAATAAAGTCCTCGTACGATTTTGGATATTTATGCCGGGGAAATTAGGTTTGAATCTTAACAGCGTTTTTTTTAAAATCGTGTTTATGAACTTAGCTCTTCAAATAATATAAAAAATTAATCACTTTCCAGGACCGCATCGAGGTAAAAAAAAACAAAAACGCGATTTTGTGAATAAAAATTAAGGCAAAATAGTTAACAGGAAAATTTTGCCTGAACCGCTATTGCAAAAAATCTTTGATTTATATCTTGCGCTAGTACAATATGTTTAATTTTGTTGGACGTATTATAATATTTAATTAAGTAATTGAATACAAAAAAACTGCTGTTAACATTTATTATTGTACATTTAAAAAAAATCATAATTTTATTTTTATTGAAAAATCTGTGGACGAAAATGTTTAATTTTTAACGTATCTCTACCTAATTTCTTCGACAAACACTCCACACAAACATGTTAAAGAAAACATCTAATTTACATTTTACGTGGTAGAAAAAAATATTAACAGTATTTTTTTCTACCACGTAAAATGTAAATTAGATGTTTTCTTTAAAAAAACGTACACGCGGGTACTTTGCGGTATACATTTTACCATACTCATTTGTCCATACCCTACACGTTAAATTAAAAATATCGCTGTTTTAAAATGCAAAGTTAAATATGATGGACAGAAGTAGAACAAAGATGTAAAATCAATGTGAGTTCTGTACCCTTTTTTTTACTCGTTTATGGTGTATTTATTTATTTAGCTCATTAACGGATATTTAGTGGCTGCATTAGATTACTCTTAGTGATTATTTAGAAACTAAAAAAGCAATATTGCATCATAGTAATTCTCTGATTTAAATCAGCGCCATCTATCGGCGCGTAGTAAAGTAGACACTAGAAAGCGCGCCAAAAAACTTATGAATGGATGCGCAATGAATGAGTCACACAACCGGGCGCGTTCCATTCATCTCGCACGGTAAGTGACTCACATTGTTTCTCCGAAATTAAACTTTGAACTGTAATTACTGGTCATTTTATTTAGTTCCATATAAAATTAATCACTTTATAGTGAATAACAAATTATTTGAGTATAGTTTAGTAATTTTTATAAATATTTCGATGTATTTCGATATGTGGGTCACCTGTTTCAGGGTCACCGTACGCTGAACTATGCGACTGCAAGGAATGCGTTCTGCCTATAGTTACAAAGACTTACATTACTTCTTTTTATGTCGAATCCCGTCTGAGATCGTTTTATTTTAATTGAATTTGGCCGAAGGTTTTTTATGTAAATTACTTCTCTGTAACACACCTGTTGTGGTAAAATCGTGAAAAGGATTAGCAGTAGCTACTTGTAGGAATCATCAATATCTACTTAATTGCGAGCTTACAAAATCTCCCCAAGATTGACATTGAAAATGGCGTTGTTGCTAACCCTTTTCAAATTTTGAGTGAGAAAATTGGGTAACGCTTTTTATGCAAAACTGATGATTGCATAACAATCCCTCCCAGATGTTCCACGTTCCTACTCAATTGGAACTCATTCTCTTCCATGACCCTCATCCCCTGGGAGCGCGGGAAGTCTGCAATCTGCCCCAAAACGACGCCATATCTTAATAGATCGCTTGCGTAATGACCACCGCCGATCATTACCACTGCTATCTTCATGACGAGGGACTTACAGGACCAACCAGGGCAATAGGGTTGAGTTGCTAAATTGCGTTTATGTATATTCTATAGTTCTAAGTCATATTGTACCTACCTACTTAATTCTTACGAAAAATAATCATGTGTAAAGAATTTGAAATGTTCCTTTTTTTATTAATTTTGTAATGTGTTGATCACGTTGTAAGCATTAAAAACACACGCTGAATTTAGGACGTGGTTGAGATGTTGCCAATATTACATCGTCAGCCATTCTTTGGTGATGTGGCATCTGAATGTTTGTCATTCTTATTATCATCGTCATTTACTTCCGTACAAACAAGAGTTCCTGCCTCTAATGAAAGAGTGGCTTTCCTGTTGGTATATTTCTGGCAGAGATAACACAAGGAATTTCCGAGGAAATAATATGTAACTGGCAAGTTGAGAAGCTTACTGCTAATGGTTATTATAGAGGAAGTCTTTTATGTGGACGATGTGGTTAATGTGAGTCTCGTATTAGTAAATCACCTTTTCCAACTTTTTCTCCAAGGCCAAAAAAACATTCGTGAAAATTCGAACAGCTCATTTAACTAGTCATTTTGTTTTGAATTTGGAATCAAACTGGAATTCCCGTGCTCTCCAACATGGCGCGCATATTTTGGCGCGCTCCCTACGACGTTCCGTTACTCACGCGCTACTGACTCACGACGCTTTTGACACTACACCCATTACCGCCACGTGCCTGGGGCAGCTGGACTCGATATAGGTAGTACTATTTAATGATACACCTATTTATTACCTCGATATATTGGTGTGTCAATAACGCTAAGATTCCTAATAGATTAATCAAGAAACTCAATACTCAAATATATTTATTACATTCCACAATGTGAACTTAGGTGGAAGGTGGAAACTTAAAACAGTTACAGGAAACCAGCGTTCGCAATGAAGACTACATTGACAGCTTTTTATAGGTTAGGTAGATAAAGTGAATTTCACGTAAGTGCAAAGAGCTTAAATTACAACTAGTGTCAACTTTATAAGATAATAAGAACTCAAGTTAAAATCGTATATTCATGGTTTAGACAGCCTCAGTGTCGAATGAATAAAAAATAAATAGCGATAATGACATAAATCATTCATCTTAACAATCAGCATGAAATATGAGGAAAATATAATATGATACTACGCGGTACGTAAATAAATGAAGTTGCAGATAGTTCAAATAAAAACACATGGCTATAAGTAACTAACAGAGATAGGTACAGGTTAAACAAATTAATTTGGACTTATCTTAAATGCGATGACTAAATTTTAAGGCAATAATTCTTAAAACTAACTTTCTCCACAGTGGTTGAGACATAAATGTTTGCAAGCCGGATCTACCTGCGTCGTAAGATTTAACTTCTCAATGTTTTATTACTAGTTACTATGTCTCAACAGATGAGGTTCACGTACCGGTGACTAACTCGTTAAATCTTACTCAAGATGGTTCAAATACTAGAGTACTATAGCGGAAGTGAATCAATATTTACTCGGAAATGATTGTGATTCACAGTTCCGGATTGAATCACTATGATCTCAAAACTTTGCATGAATTAAATTCCTATGTCGTGAGTGCTAGTGTTTATTTTAGCTTGCGCGTGCCGCACGTGGTTAGATCGTTGTTTGTATGAGTAATGCGCAGGCGCCGCCGCCGGTGTTTTCGCGCATGCATCGTCGTCGTGGGAGAGTTGACTGTTACAAGTGTTATGTGTCACTGTACACAATTTCTGCCTTTCATCTCTACAGATATTGTGGTTTGGTATTGCATCGATAGCCAGTTAAGGCTTGTACAGACCAGCGCGACTTGTCGCGCGACGCGACACCGGTTATTGTTATACTGTGAAGTTTTCTTAGAAATTGTATTGTACGTGTCGCGCTGGTCTGCACAAGCCTTTATCGATAAAATAGCAGATCTCGTAGTAGGTACAGAAGACTTTTGTGTAGATACTTCGATTTGTAATGGTCTGGTCTGGAATTCCCCGAACAGATTGATTGATTGATTGGGGTTTTTCTATAGCTTTATTACTCGACTCTGAAATATGTATCAACATTCAATACCACCAGTATTGAGTTGAACATATTTCAACTACTTATATACGTAGTTTAAAAACGTAAAAAAACATATACGTAACCTAATAGATCAAACCTTCGCGATGATACAGAATGTTATAGGAAAAGTCCTGTCCAGCCCCAAAGTCAGAGAACGGCCAACAATGCTGTTTGCTTCAAAGACCGATAAAAGTCTTACTAGGTAGGTAGACAAAGCCGCTCAATAGCCGCTTGGCGCCAACTGCCCATATTACTAGTTTCCATAAGATTTATTTACAATTAATTAATAAATGGGTGTCTCGGGATCGTCTAGGATACCTACCCTCGACCATTTCCCACTCTAGAAAAAATTTACTAACTCGCCCCTAAGAAGCCATATCATTCAAGATTCTTTTGCTCTTAATTTAGTTGACGACACTGAAGTGTGGGCTTTGTAATTCTTTTTTAAATGATATCTCGCTTAAAGCTTTTGATTCTCAGGAGTCAGGCTCATAATTCTCAAGCTTGCTTTACACAACGCCTGTCGCATCGCACACATTATTTTAATGTTGTGAGGAAATTAAAACAAAATAAAACAGAGTGTCAACTGCACGTCCCAAATGTCTTGATACGTTTAATTCGACCTTTTTATGTTATTTATCGTGTAAATTGGCAGAAACGACAATAAATATCAACGAGGTTGGTTTTCTTTGCGCCGGCTCCTCATTGGTCGCTTTCAAACGAAGAACACACCCACACCACACACGAGGCATCGTTTGTAAACCACAGTAAATTATATTTTTTGTGGTCTTGTAATATTAACAATTTAATGCTATTAATTCTTTTGGAATTGTGAAGTGGAAGGTTGCAGGAGTGACCTTAGTATAAAGGTGCTTCAATTAATAGTGCCAGAATGATTTAATGCATCAATTTCTGTAAAACCGCAGTCTGTAATGGATTAAGCAAATTTAACACAAATAATTTATATAAAATCTATGTCTTCAAAATTGTCGAGACTCAAGAGATATTAAAAAGCAGTCGAAATTTAATTCTTGGGAGTAAAATCGAAGTAAAAAAAATAATACCAGCCTGTTACTGTCCCACTGCAGGGCAAAGGCCTCTTCTCACACAGAGAAGGCACGAGCATTGATCACCACGCTTGCTCAAGACGGGTTGGTGATTTCAGACTTATATAACTATAAGTCCAGGTTTCCTCACGATGTTTTCCTTCACCGATGTCAGTAATGTCCAAGATAAACTCAGAAAGTACATATGAATTGAAAAACTCGCATTGGTACTTGCCCGGATTTGAACCCACAACCACGTGCATGAGAGGCTAGCCCTTAACCACTGGGCCATCACGACATCACAAAATCAAAGAAGATCAAAGTGTTTTCAAAGAATTATTGGGCCCTAACGTTTATAGGTAGAGCCATGAAAAAATATATTAAGCAAGTACTGAACGTTGGCAAAGGCGAACAGTTGCCTTGTTCACTTTAGCAATAGGTGCTTGGTACGAGCATTATTATAGAGTCCCATTTCAGTCTGGGCACATCAAGGAACTTGGCGATATCGTAGCATAGGCGCTACGATTTAGATTTAGATCTCTCTCACGAAATAACCGATAAGTTGAACGCGAAGCATGGCGGTTATTCTAAATTTAAACCGTTCAGCTAATGGCGGCAGACCGCACATTCGGCGTAGTGTTCTAGGAAACGCGAGTGATTCGACAGCGGCGCGTCCGTGCGGCGCCTCACTGCAAGATTACATCATTACAAGCAACAAGCGTTTGGGACGCCAGGTTTAGCAACTGTAGGCCATAGGTTAACGAGGGACTAGACGAAATTATTAGAAGCGAGCCCAGCCAATGGGAGCACGAGGATTACACGTAGACCAACCCGCCGCATTCGTTTTGCAGGATATTACACGTAGACCAACCCGCCGCATTCGTTTTGCAGGATATTACAAAATGTTACGTAGAAGCATTACGTAGTACTGTTTTAATTTTATTTGTCGTTTAGATTTTGCAGTATTTTTAATTTCAATTTGTTCAGTACTTTTGGAGTTAAACTATACCTACGTATGTCTTTTTGTATTTATTTTTTTAAATTGAATATCTGCCTGAATTTTGGCTCAAGTCAACAATCGCCTAGTGGTGACCTACCTACTCATATCATCTCCAAAGTACGTAATGAATGCGGTAATTGATTTACTAAACCTTTATGATCAATATTTATTATGTCGAAGAAAATATTTATATGCACAACGCATACTCGTACCATACGTAGGAAGTGCGTCGAGTGTGGTAAACCACAATGTAACCTGCCTAAAATATTATAATATAGGTAGTGTTGTCAAAACTCTGCGGCTGGGGATACCCACCGCGAGCGTGCAGCTAAAGATCACTTCAGTTGAAGGATATTCAAATAGTACCTATTATAGATATTATTATGCATTAAACCTAGACTTTACTACTGACATGAGCGAGAAATAGAGTAGCGGTATAAGGCAGATACTTCAATAGAATAGGAACTCAACTCAGCATTGTGAATGTTGAAACCGTTTTAATTTTATGATAGAGAATATAAAATAATCAAAACACCCAAAAAAAGGAAATCTTTTATTTTTATCCGACATTTTTCTGGCGCCATTTAATTTTCATTGTTTTTGTTCGAATATTTATATTATATTTGACATTGGACACGGATGATCTAGTGGTTAATGGGTAGGTAATGAAATCAATAGTAATACATTTATAAAATTATAAAACGTTGCATTGACTACAGCAAATCAAATCGTTCGTCTAATACATACCTTCACCTACACTGCTTAAAAACAAATAGGTACAATATTTTAAACATTATTTATGTAACTGAAACTAAAACAATTACAAGGGTTCAAAGTTTCCCTGGCTTTCCCTGCAGCGTGCAGGTCGCACGACGCGGACGGCGGCGCGCGGCGGGGTGCACATTAGCATACATAAACGTCAGGGTCACGAGTCGCGCCCTGTAGCCTGTCATAACACGGGATTTGTATGATGAACAACCCTTGACGGGGAGCGCTTCACTTACTATAGTCGGTCGTGGTAAGCCCGATATTTAAATGTAGCAAAGTCAAGTCAAAGTCTAAGAATTTCTTTGAAGTAGGTCATTAACAGGCACTTATGAACGTCAAATTTTACAATAAAATAGAATTGATTCTAGGTGTCCCATCCAAAAGGTAGTTTCGTATGGAGAAAGACCAAGAAACTCCATACACTGGGTGGTAGGGACATCGACGCGAAAACTGATACCATGGATTCGGTACATGATTCTGAACTGTCGATTTCGTCACTGACTGACTGAGACTGACAGCCTGACCCACTCACTCATCAACACGTCTAGGCCACTTCCAGAAGTCCTAGAAACCTGAAATTTGGTATGCAGGCTAGGATATGAACATAAACCACAAAAAAAAACGATATCTGTAACTTTTACCCTCCAACCTCCGTAATGGGAGATGCAGGTCTGTATATAAAATAAAAATTCTAGGGCACTTCCCGCAGTCCTAGAAATCTGAAATTGTTTGGAGGCTAGGATTTGGACACAAACAACAAAAAAATTAGGTAATTTGTAACTTTCACCCGTCAATCCCTAGAGGGAGGTGCAAGTCTGTACGGATAACGTTCCGTTACTTACGTCCGTACGAAACGGAACGTTATCCGTACGCCCGACACCTCGGTTGTGATAAGTAAATCTACATTACCTACTTGCATTTATTTTGAAAGCTAGATAAGTATGTACATAAACTACGAAGAAAGAAACTCTTTTTCGTTGGCTATGAAGAAAGTAACTGCTGGCGTGCAAGAAATACCTTTTTTACCCGACTATGCTAGAAGTAAGGGTTATGATTTTAACATGTATATGTCATATCATTACAATATCACCGCTAAAATAACAATAAATAGAGCACCCTACAAAAAGAAATGAAATCCTAGCAAAAACATTTCATGTACAGAGGTTGCCAAGACTTACATAACGCTGCCACTGTTAAAAAGTTATCAGATCTAATCTAGAGCCAAGCTCCTAACTCTACAAACCTTACATCTTGGTCACAATGTATTACTTGGCCGTTCCATTAAACTATTATATGAACAACAACATTTTAAAAACCGGTGACTTAATTTCTTACCATAAGCCCATAGGCGTGTCTGTGCGACGGCCGCCAAACGGCTCTGTCTGTACTGCAAATATTTAGCATTCAGTTTGGATCGGTACTAATTTGAATCTATCTCTATTATTAGAATGTGTTAACAACAACATAAGGCATTTCATCAAGCACACGATGAAATGTTTAAATTATGTTATGAGTGTACAACTATCATGTTTTAATAGTCGCAATCAATCAAATAAATGTAAAACTAATAATAAACACTCATGCTACATAATAAGGGTCAAGGTTGCCTGGAAGAGATCGCAGTAAGCGATAAGGCCGCCCATTGTATATTTTGTATTGTATTACTTTTTTTTTTATGTAATGTATAATCTGGTGTACAATAAAGTATATATAAATAAATAAATAAATAAATAACATGGATAGTTCACCATAATGATTAGCCAATAGACGAGCAGCGTTCATTAGGCCCCTGTGTTAAAGTCACGATAAGGTCACACATGCACAGCTACCTTACCATATAATAGTGGACATCACCTGTTGTGTGCTCCAGACCGGATTCCTCTGCTTTCACATTCCCGCACCGACCAGCACGGCAGCGGCGCGGGCGCAGGCCGCTGTGAATCATCGCGCGGAATGCGGCCCGTGTGATCTTACCGAAGGCATTGCGGACCCGATAGACACCGAGGACATTGACTTTGTTGCTAACTCTACTTATACATACATATTAATATGAGTGCAGAGAGGTACCTACGTACTATTGAATTACTCAGCCATGTGATACAGTACGCAACTCGTAAGTTGGCGCCATCCTCTAATAGAAAACATGCTACACGCACAATAGCTTGATCTTAGATTTATCAGACAAGTACCAGAAAAAGAAACAATGTATATAGGTATCACTATCACTTTTCGCAGATTTCTAAACGGACTACTAAAATATTTAGCATTCCAGATTAAATAATTCATGTTAATGATACCGGTAATACTGCATTTTTGTGAGGACGCGATCATTAATAACGATGATTCATATTAGCGGCATGAGATAGTTAACTTCACTTCCAAAAACCATTCGTCGAGAAATTTTACATGATTAGTTGATGCCTGATGATCGATTACTGTTACGCACAAGATGAAGGAACAAGCCTGGCTCAACTTGCGTACTGTGTTACTTAACATCTTGTTGGCTGGCTTATATTTTAACTTTGTACATGACATGCATGGTATCTGGATACATGATCTAAGTACTCGTATACCTATAATATACCGGCTGATTTTTTTTACCGTCTCGAGAATAATATGGTGTGTTGTGTAAGTGGAACAGAAGCTATACCCGGGAATATTTGCTTAGTAGTATTGACCACGCGGGCGGGCGGGGATGGGCGAGCGGCTTGTGCGCCTGCGAAAGGACATCAAAGAGGCCGACGGCAAGTGCGGCGACTACCTATCGGCCGCTAAGGAAAGCTACGCATTTATTGATAAATTCCGTGCATTTAGTAGGGTGCGTATGATTATAAAAAAAAAAACTTATACCCATTTTTTTTCGAGACGGTAAAAAAGTCATGCGGTATATTGTAGTTCGCGTTGAAGAAGAATTTTATATTTTACACGGTTGTGGTATTGCCTCATCTGTACGTGTACCTACCCCAAAAACAGAGACAAGAAGTAACCAATCCCACAATGAGACCTACACTATGATCCTACAAAATTATAAAAAAATATTTTTGTTTCCATCGACAACGCAATAAGTAAAGCGTCAACGAGTGTTCACGGAAAATACAATAATTTAAGGCGACGACCTTGATAAACATGTAATTTGACTGCAACCTTGGAAATACCCACTGATGTAGGTCGTTTGACCCAAAACACTAGTACACTTTATGGCAGAACCGATGTAGTTCCTAGTATTGGTCTGTCTACACCAGGGGTGGCAAACCTTTATGAATAAAATAGCAATTTTTATTTTTAAGAAATGTTTAATGAGGCCATAGACGTTCCGTCAAATAATTTTCACTGAGTGATTATTGGGAAAATACTCGTAATAAAACTAAACACTTTCAACTCAAAACTCTTCATTAATAACATCACGCCTGTAATCCTCGAAGGCTGAGGTATACCTATAGTACACCCTCATTTCGGCAGTTTACTCGCAACACTTAATTTACTACCAAAAAATATTTTGCGCTGTATAATAGTAAAAAATGTTTGAGTTATATGTGTAATTCAAATTTAAGTAACATTAGTGTGACTTCTGTTTTTGCAGATGTTACTTTTAGCAGAATGCATGCGGAACTGGAGTCACCTGCCAAACTGTTTCTAAGCGAGTCTTTGATGTTATTCATCTCTGAAAATAATGAGTCGCAGGCATAGGTAGATGGGAATATGGTTAAAATAGCGCGAGCCAGCTTCTTCAAACAGTTAAAAGTGTCTGGAATTGATTTCCTTGTTTCCACAATTATGTTACTGACATTTTCACTTACATTGCTCGTCAATCTTTCTGTTTCAACCAATTCCAACTCTTTCCTAGTTTCAATCCATATTGAACTAGACTGGTAATCAATCAGCTGCCTTTCAAATTCTTCAACAACTAAAATGGAAACCGTTTCCATCGGTGGCGTGCCCAAAACATTTTGAAGCGTGCCATCAACGGCACGCGTGCCATTGGTTCGCCACCCCTGGTCTAGACGGTCAGCCAGTGTTTATTAAGGATATGTTATCACATGGCGCCGCTGATGCTGATAAGCTTTCCGCGAAATGAACTGATTTTGGGGCTTATAATAGGTACCTACGTAAATAAATGAATTTGGCACTTGCCCTTGTAATGATTTAACGAAGAGCGTCTGTTGATAGTACGTTATCTATTAAGTATACTTAGCACTGGTGACAAGTAGAACCAAAGCTCTGAAATGTACTTGAACTCCCGTCGGAACTTGGGAAATTATGTAATTTTCTTAGTAATCAAAGTTTTTTTTGGATTCATGTAGAATTGTGTAATAAGGCAATGCTCATGTTTACTTTAAAGAAAAATAATACAGTCCCTGAATTAAAGCTACGCGTTTAAAAAGTTCCGCGCCATGAAGAACGGTTGGCATTTATAATCGTCCGTTTTCCTCCTCATTACCTAACTTTCGGTTCAAATTCACAAATAAAAAGTGCCGCCACATAATTATGCTCTCGTTCATGACAAAATTAGTTGAACTTACAAGTTTCAGCGAAAAACATTCCCAACTTTTGTCGCAAAATTCGTGGTGGTCACAGTGCGATGCTGCCGGGAGGTCGTCTCTTAGTCAAATTTAATATACAGTCTCTATAATTACGAAGGCACCTATCTTCCTGTTTCCGTGTTACAAGTCTCTGCCAGAGGCCGCGCGGGGGCGCCGTGTTCGCGGGGCGGAGCGCCAGAGGCCACACCTGCCCGACTGCCCAAGGCTCCGCCCTCCGCACTCATACTCAAGACTTGAGACATGCCAGACTGCCTGAGTTACGAGAGGCCGAGTGTGGGAGTCGTGTGTTATACGGTAAGGCATCTCCGACCGAAAGCGATGAATAAATTATTGAAGTTTAGTCTGAAGCACACGCGTCTTGGGTACTTTGGAAATTGCTTAAATGATGTCCAGCCGTGGACACGATAAGCTATCTGCTTAGGATTTCTTAAATGATGTCCAGCCGTGGACACGATAAGCTATCTGCTTAGGATTTCTTAAATGATGTCCAGCCGTGGACACGATAAGCTATCTGCTTAGGATTTCTTAAATGATGTCCAGCCGTGGACGCGATAAGCTATCTGCTTAGGATTTCTTAAATGATGTCCAGCCGTGGACACGATAAGCTATCTGCTTAGGATTTCTTAAATGATGTCCAGCCGTGGACACGATAAGCTATCTGCTTAGGATTTCTTCTCGTAGATGTGTAATTAATTAATTTTAACAATTTGTAAGCTGCGTTAAGCATAATCAATTTCGTTTATTACATTATGTGCACTTTGACGCGGAAAAACTGCACTTTACAAACTTCAGTAATGATGGAAGTAATAAATAACTAAAACATGTCAAGAAAACTTTTTTTTTTCTCAATCAAATAATAATGACATAGTATAGAGCCCATCGCGCACAATATTACAATCGCTGGCTGCTACGGCGTAGCGCTACGCTTTCGTAGCACCCTAGAAGTTAACCAAATTGTAAAACTAGGTGACCTCGTTTTTTTACACGATAGTTTCTTTTAAAACAAATCGCTTTCGCTTGTGCATTGCGTTACAGTCCGTATTTGTAAGAAGGAATCGTATTGTCCGCCATCATTGATCCCGAGCGCGGCAGCCGCAGACGACACCGGCCCCGTCGGCAGCGCCCACGACCTCCAGTTATAGAACTGAGTGTGTTGGAAACAATCTAGGTATTATGTTATTGTATAAATGCATAATTCCTTGTTCACAATTTATAAGCAACCATTATATAAAAGTATACGGAACTTATTCATGAACGGACCACAAAATGGCATAACTTAACGTATTATAACTTTAATGGTAGCTTGTGAGTAGGTACCAATGCATACCTATGAATAAATTAACGTTTCCTCAACGCTTTATAAGTTTCATCTCCCTAGAATGGACTCCCTAGACGTTTACCTACTCTCTTCTAGAATGGACTCCCTAGACGTTTACCTACTCTCTTCTAGAATGGACTCCCTAGACGTTTACCTACTCTCTTCTAGAATGGACTCCCTAGACGTTTACCTACTCTCTTCTAGAATGGACTCCCTAGACGTTTACCTACTCTCTTCTATACTAAATGTATGTGTACCTTTTTCTATCTTACATTTCTATCATTCCTTATACTCGTATTATTTAGAATAGTTCTAATCCACAGTTGAGTTTTCTGTTAATCCTATTCATGTTTGAATATTCTTTTCATTTATTTTCTTTCTTACACCCTACAGCTATGTTGTAGAGATAAATGTTGGCCAACTTTATTAGTTACGTAATATTCTAAGTATTCTATTCTATCCAAATACCACAAGCGGTTTCAAACGATGTTGGGGGCAAGCTGTGACACAGTCTAACACAAAAACATGTATACTATTTATACGAACAGTTTATTTGGTAAAGACACCCCACACTTAGCCGATAAACTTGCGAAAAAATCACTTCACCGACCACAGTACAGTTTGGGTCCGACCATAGATATAAGAAAGAAGTGACTATTGAGTCATCTATTAGGCAAGTCAAGTCAAGTCAAGTCAAAGGTGGTGCTAACCACCCGACTTGTCCACAGATTTACGATATAATGGCCTCCTTAAGTCATTATTATTACTATTGAGTCCTAAATTAATAAGTGACACTTGTTTTATTAACGACTCATAAAATTAGGGTCCGTGATTCCTGCAACTGACCGCCGCGCACCGAGTGTGGCCGATCCTGATTGGGTCCGGATGCGGCGCGTTATAAGGGATTTTATTGGTTTTGAGTTTGCTTTTAGAGAGCTTTGTAAGGTTTTAAAATGATTGGTTGTGAAGATCACGAAATATTTTTTGGAAACTTATGCTCGTATAATACTCGGTTTCTGAATGTTGAATTTGCAAACCTGTCAAACTCTACTAGCAGTACCTTAGCATTACTGAAGGTGCCTCCACGATTACTTCAATGTAGCTCATTTTTTGTAAAGAAATTATTAGAGCGAGAAGATTTAAGCGGGCTTTAACCTTAAGTAATAGCTACTAAAGTAGAGTTTGACAAGTTCTACACTTTAATTCAAAAACCGGATGTGGGGCTTTAAAGCGATCTAGAAATTCATATTATTTATGCAAATGCCTAGTGTAATATGAGCACATAACTTAGTACAGAATCAATTAACATATTTTTAAGTCAATTATTTTTCAAGGAAAACAATCAATTTGGAATGGTAGCTTGAACACCTTACTTTACTGTCTCCTAAGGTCAGCTTCCGAAATTCACATGTTCATCCCAAAAGCATCCTTATCACTCACAATAGTACAACAGACGATAAATCTGAACCTGCGACCTTCCCATCAGAAGCCGCTATCTCCACCGATACCGTCATTACTTGACCTGTCTCCTGAGGGTTGCGCCAGGGCGCGGGGGCGCGCTATATTGGCCGCGCGCCGCGGGACGCCCATACATTATGCATGGCCGGCGCGGTGGCGCATGCATTATGGAACAACCCCTCTACTTATCTGGCTTTCATTAAATTGTCACCGAATTGTTTTTTTAAGTAATGTGTTTGGAGGTGAACTGTTTCATGGGTTTACTTATCGCAGTAAAGGATGCGGAGCGTGAGATATTGGGATCGATACTATGGTCGGCTAAAATGTAAACTTTAATAATAAAAATCCTAAATTAATTCAGTGACAAACAACGTACAGCCTAAGCCGCTGGTTCTAGATGCATACAATGTTGCACAAGTGTTCCATAAACAACGAAAGTGAGCACTACTGAAGAAGTATTTCTGAAAATACATCCTCCATAATGAAGGGATGAAAGTTTGTGGAAGGTCGTCATTTTTGTCGATGGGAAATCTCATCGCCGCACGACTTGTATCTGATAACTGATACAGTAAGGCTTTTACAAACGACTTTAACGATGACTTATACACACAATGATGCGATTCATTCCGCTTATGAGCATGACACATGCTTCGAGACAATATCTGTTGCGGGGTGTTCACAAATTATAATAATCACTAGCTTTTGCCCGCGGCTTCGCCCGCGTGGTGGAACGCACTACCGGGATAAAAAGTATCCTATGTGTTAATCTAGGTTATAAACTATCCGTGTGCCAAGTTACATCCAAATCCGTTCAGCCGTTTTCGCGTGATTGATTAACAAACATGCAAACAATACTTTGTATACACTTTTTGTAGTTTAATCATTTTATTCTAGGTAATAATTATTATTATAATGTGAAGACAATGTCGTCTTCACATATATTTTTTTAACTATTCATTAAATAATATGATTTCAAGGTATATTTTAATCTAAATTAAATAACTTATTTTATTGGATAAATGATTAACATAATACAGGCCAAAATAGCTTCGGATATAACATTGAAATTTTTATCATATTCTGAAAGATAATAATGGTTACTGTGGGTCATCTTTAGAAAATAGACATATGCCATTGCAATTTTTTTTTATGTATCTTTTACGGTTTGAGCGGCGCTCGCCAGTAAAGCGTCGGCATGATTTTTTCCGACATCTTCAACAATAATCGTATTATTTCAGCCAATTTACACAAAACCTTAATGAACCACTCCGTCCATTGGCGAAAACCCTTTGAAAATCCATTCGGTAGTTTTTGAGTTTATCGCGTTCAGACAGACAGACGCGGCGGGGCACTTTGTTTTATAATATATATATATATAAGGATAAGGATAAGGATAATTTTCGCAGAACGTTGCCAAACAAAATATATAGCCACGCGAACATTGCAGTTAAGTATGGGCTCACCCAACGTACGAGATACGATACCAGAACGCAGCGTACGAGATGCGCGCCTTGGGCGCTTGGGCGCTTGGGCGCTTGTCACGACTAGGGCCTTTCTGGTAGTGCCGCCGCCGCCGCGCCGCCGCCGCGCCGACAAGCGTGGTCAATGGTGATATTAACAATATCCTCTCACCCTACCTTGTGTGGTCCTCGTTTTGACAAGATACTGTCATATGGCTTATAATATCTTTTGTTCATTCATGAACGATTTTGACTCAGAGAAAACTATAAATATCAAGATCCTGAATTAGATGAGCTATCTTGTGTACTAAGCGGATGTTTACCTACCTCGCTGCATTTTTGGATGATTGTTTTGTATTCATCAAAACTGTTTGTGGTTCTACCTACGTGCTATGAAATA
This sequence comes from Agrochola macilenta, assembly GCA_916701695.1. Classification (NCBI taxonomy): domain Eukaryota; kingdom Metazoa; phylum Arthropoda; class Insecta; order Lepidoptera; family Noctuidae; genus Agrochola; species Agrochola macilenta. Next base: position 24,490,074 of record OU753556.1, read on the forward strand.
AGTATTGAAATGTTTTGACACAAACGTGGGAGCGTTTACATTACAAGAGTTTTATAGAAATTATGTAGGTTTACAAATACAGATTAAGAAATTAATGAGTAGCACGTACGTCAGCAACTCAAAGATAGATTTACAAGATTAATACCGATGTGGTGGCGAGGAGTTAATGAAGTCGGTACAGGATGCCGACGGCTGGGAACTTGGTGGAAGTTTTACACAACTTGGATAGTTCTATTTCCAACAGTATACAGAGATTTGCATTTCTTTTTATTAAAAAAATCTACTTCCTAAAATGAATAAAGTTTAATCATAAGTACAATGCGCCTACTCTTTCATTCATAACGATTATATCCCTGCACCAACATTCTAGTAACATCATCGATATTTAACCAAGACAATCCCGACCTTCGTCTTGAGTCGCGCTTGTAATATTGAATGTTCCTTTAGAGGTGGTGGCTCAACAGCTCAACAGCTCAACAGCTCAACGGCTCAACAGCTCAACAGCTCTACAGCTCGCCGTCTCAGCGTGATGTCTTCATTACTCTGTCACCCTGTACCACGCTAAACCACCCTCACAGACATGAGTCACACCGGATTAACTGCAAGGGTGCAGGATTATCATATTCTCATTATGAATATAGTAGAGCTATGAAAAGCCACTTTAATGGGTGTTGTACTTTTTTTTAATTTTATTTTTGTAATTTCGATATTAACTTAACCGCTATTATCCTCATATAATAGGTCTGTTTATTAGGCATACTGACTCGATAGTTATTCCTTTTAGCACATTTTACGTACCTACACCTACCTACCGAAACAAAAATTAAGTTGCATTTCACAAAAAAGACTTGATCACTCAATACAAAGAAAAAGATTTCTATTAAATTAATTATACGCCACACAGGATCTGATGTTTGCACCGGTGCGCGACATATAGCACCCCGCCCGCCCTCGTTTCGCAGGATGGGCGGCGCCTCCGAGTCTCTTCCGCCACACTCGCACGCTTCCGGTGCCGTATCCGGCCGCATATCCGGCATGCGCGACCCCGTCTTAGATATTTTTGAAGTGATTTTAAGTTGAGTTAAAATAATGAACATTGAAACAACACTGAATGAATATTTTACTTGTTGCGTGCTGTGAAACCCTAAACGTTGTTTATTGTAAACATTGTTAAGTGTGTAAAATGAGACAGTTCAGTGAAAGCATTCTATTGGCCATTAGATATTTTGTGTGCAATGTACAAGTACAATGTATTCTCCAAAGTAACAAATAATATGTGACCAATTAATCGGTGATGTTGTGGCTAAGTACGAGTGAGCACCGGCGCTTCCAGCATCTGTATCACGGTGAATAACGTGACATCTTACTGTTACAACCTTTTATTGCTATTCTAGGACGTTATTTAAGGAGAACCTACAACAGACAAGTTGAACGAAACTACATCGAATGCGTAAAGACAATAAGTAAGTGGTAGGGCTACTTTTTATGTCAATACAATTGTTTGCCAATATCAGGCCCTGTTTGATTCGCCGGAAAACATAATATACACACACTTCAGTATAGACATAATTGAGTAGGTATACGAGCTCTATTTATTTATAGTTCCTTCTTAATAAAATCACAGGTTAGTCCCAACAACACGAAAAAAAGAAAGAACGAAGATCAAATATATTGTTACGTCATTAGGCTCGTTACATATTTATTTATAACTGTGTATTACGAAAGTAAATAAAGCAGATATCGTTGTTATCTATCCTAGCAAATTTTTACTGACTTAGAATAATTATAATTTCGTTGAGTGTAGGAGACTCCACGGTCAATACAGTTAACACATGATGAAATGTACACTATCTGTTACCTACTGAAACTTGACACCATTCCAGAAGATTTTTATGAACACTTAAATTGTAATGGATTACAAGTAAAGTGGTAAGGGCAAGCAAGGGCGTTTCCCTATGTGGTAAATACAAGAACCACGGCTTAAATTATTATAGATGTTTGGTAGAAACAAAACTTTATTTCAGACTATTTGAAATCCATAGACTACGATAGTACTGTACAACTTACGAATCTAGTATTAGTAATTAACAAAACATAATAATTAATTATTTTCTTCTAAGGGTATTAATCCACCAATTATAACAAAAATAAGTTTATAACCAAGATCAAAGAAGAAGATGTAATTGAGAAGTAAGTAGGTTGTTTTATGCTAGGCTAACCGTGTTAAAAAATAAGATAAGAAAGCGTTAATCTGCATTTGATTCAACACGAAGTAACTAAATACGTACCTGCTCCAAACAAATGCAAAATAATAACATTGCAGCTTTAATAGTTTGAATGCTTAGCTTATGTAAATGACCCATGTCTGGCAAATGTCTGCGTTTCACCGTCGCAAGGATGAAGTAATGCATGACATCACCATAATGTCTCATAGTACCTAACTACCTGCAGTCATTCCTTTCAATTATGCACTGAGATTGTACTCCACTAGGGTATGTCATCGCTGCATCGAAGACTATGGTCGCATCAACAATGTTTGTACATACTCGTATGTATCTCAGTCTCAGTTGGATTGTATTGGCGTAAGTGACTGACGTCTTCCCGACTTTCTGACTTTTAGTTTTATGTAAAGTAGTGTTAACTACAGGATACATGAATGCACTCGTAGCTTGGTAGGCTGTACACCTACCTAGTATGAATCCAGCGCTTACTATCTTACAGGGATCTAATGTCCTGGCTCTCTGACCCAGGACGACGTCGGGACAACAGCGCTACTGGTCGAAAAAGACTCCCCACAATTTGATCCTAATATACCTAGCATTCGATATCCTAAATCCTACTAATATTATACTCGTAAACGCGAAAGTTTGGGAGTATGGATGTTTGTTACTCTTTCACGCAAACACTACTGAACGGATTTGTATGGAATTTGGCACACATATAGTTAATAACCTGGATTAACACATAGGATACTTTTTATCGAGATTTATGCGGGTGAAACCGCGGGGCGCTGCTAGTTCCTAAAAAAACAATACTAACTAACATTTAGTTTAGACCTGTTTTAATTATTGGTATTCTTGATTTAGTAGTTCTACTCGTTGTCCGAGAACAGAATAATTCACAGAATTTCCATAAACATTCTCCGTTTGTGCTTGTCTTATGATCCGTCTGTTGCTTTGACGACGGTATTGTTATTGTTCTGCCTGTCACTGACGATGATGTGTTGCTATTGTCACAGATCCGTATGGCGCGCTGACGGGATGTGCGCGCGCCTCTGGTGGACAGGTGCAGCTGTGGCAGTTCCTGCTGGAGGAGCTGGCGGCAGGCGCGCCAGGCATCTGCTGGGAGGTACGTAGTGTGCTGTACTAAAGGGAAACAATAGAGGAATGTATTTAGTGGGAATGGATCACTATCGCGGCAAAACATGAGGGCTTTGTGGACCTGTGTATATTACACCGCTTTTTTTCAAATGTCGCCGTTACGTTATTGCAAAACGTAAGTTGAATAATAACGATCATTATAGTCATAGTATAGAGTTATTTGAAAGAGATCCGACGGAATTTTTGATATGTAGATGCTCCCACTTTTTTTTCCTTGAGAAGTGGTTGCCACCATAGGGAGCATATTGTAACGAGCGTATATAAAGTTAAACTAAACTACGTGTTGTGTACCCAGGGTCCCCCGAACGAGGGCGAGTTCCGTCTGTCGGACCCGGACGAGCTGGCGCGGCGCTGGGGCCGGCGCAAGCAGAAGCCCAACATGAACTACGACAAGCTGTCGCGAGCACTGCGCTACTACTACGACAAGAATATCATGAGCAAGGTATGTTATAATATCATGAGCAAGGTATGTTATACACACTGCTGACTGCAGGGACCTCGTCTTGTTTAAAAAATAAATGATTGACGTGTAAAAGTGTTTGTACAAACCAACTTACAGAAATACAATAATTGATCATAAACTGCAGAGGAAAGTACCAGGAACACAAAGCACATTGGTGACAATACAGAGAAATGCTGCAGCCATGTCAGCCATGAGCCTTAATTATTGCTTTTCTTAGAGTTTAAAACGGAGACTCGATAATCTAGCTTTTACGAATATTCATCATGCCTAAGGCTCAAAGAGAAACTGAACGTTTGCCAGATCTACACCCGTTTATTTATTTATAATTGAATATTGCAATATTTAACAGAAATTGCGATAATCAGAATACTTTATCCAGATTTTTGAAAAAAATATAAGGTGTCCTTCAACTACTGCCAGGTGCTAAGATAAGAGCTAGGAGAAAAAACTAATAAGCGAAGCGTGTGCGCTTCAGTTTGCGTCAGTTTTGCTCAATTTCACGCGCTAACCGATAGTCGCTAACCGATAGTCAACTCATGTTTTATTTGTTTACTCATGCAAAGTTTACTCAGTTACCTATAATAGCAGTCGTATAATATTGCTCTAAGTTTTCTGTTGCTGGGTGACACATGGAGATAGTCACAAAAGTGTATAGTGCTAATACTACAAATATAGCTGCTATAGGTAAACTCTTTTCTCTCTTTTTTTCTAATATAAAAATAAATAAATCCGAGTTATTCGTGTTTGAAAAAGTAATCTGTTAACTTATTGCTCCATAGAAACAGCTATGTGAGATAGTAAGCATTAGATAATTTCTCTTGTTCATGACATGTTATCATAGTGATTTGCTTGATGATTAGAAGTGGGCAGCTCTCTGAGCCCTATTTTACGAGATCAGGAGTCAGTCAGGGCAGTAATTTAGGGCCTTTACTCTTCATTTTAACAGTTAATGACCTGCCGAGAGTAGTCAATAAATCCATACCATTGTTATTTGCTGACGACTTGAAATTTGTTCTTCAAATAAAACAGGAAACTGATCATGACATACTGCAGCAGGATATTAATGGGGTAGTTGAGTGGAGTCGTAGCAATAGGATGTACTTTAATGTGGCCAAATGTTCGGTGTTATCATTTACCCGTGCGCGCGACCCAAGTCATTATCATTATTGCATGGATGGAATCCGACTGCAACGTGTCTTAGAGGTTAAAGACTTAGGCGTGCGCTTTACAACTGATTTAAATTTCCGTAAGCATACCACCGATGTTTGTAAAAAAGCATACCGCAATTTAGGGTTGGTCTTACGACTAGGAAATCAGTTCACGAACATCAGTGCTCTGAGATCATTGTACGAAGCGCTTGTAAAAAGTCATTTGGAATGCAATGCTGTCGTCTGGTCGCCACATGAAGCCAAGTACAAACTGATGCTAGAACGGATCCAAAACAAATTTGTGAGATTCCTGTACCTAAAGCAGTACGGTGTGTATCCAGGGTATCCACTGTTGTATCCTACTCTATTTGTGCTGGGCATGGTAGGCTATAGGAAACTGGAAGTAAGAAGGGAAGTAGCTCTCGCCACTTACTTATTTAAGATTATGCGTGGTAAAATTCACAACCCAGGCGTTCTACGCACGGTTGGGTTGTGTGTACCTGATGGGTACGTGGGGCGACGGAGGCGACCGCCGCTGCTATGGGTGCCGCCTGCTCGCACCAACCTGCTGCAGCGCCGCTGACGCGTGCCCTGCATACACTCAATATGGTGTCACAACAGATTGACTGCTTCAATTGTACTCTGAGTGAATTCACACGGGCCACATTTTGCTTTTCTGAAAGCTATTAATAATATAATTTTAAGTGAAACTGTAAGCTATTATAACTATAACTACACTATTGTATTAGGTAAGCCTGTGATGATAGTTGTATGTGTTTTTAAATAAATAAATAAATGATTGCTATGTCGTTTCCGTCAGGTGCACGGCAAGCGCTACGCGTACCGGTTCAGCTGGGCGGGGCTGGCGGCGGCCTGCCAGGCGCAGGCGGGCGACGCGCCGCCCTACTGGCACTACCTGCCCGCCGCGCAAGCGCACCCGCCGCCACACACGCACAGCGTGCCCGCACCCTCCACCACCACGCAGTAGTGTAGCACGACTACGAGATATGACGTAGGAGAAAGTGCTACGGCGTAGCACATAGCACACTTGTGCTACGTCACTTCCTTGAGTGACGCGTTTAGGTGCATTGTTGAATCTGATAGTTCAAGAACGCATAAACAAGTACAATATTGTAAATCAGTGAAGTATCGGTGTGAACTCGTCAATTCATAACGCAGTATTGTCGGTCTATAAACGTCTGGAAAATTGGATTTTCGTGAGGACTTTTTTAACTTAGTAGTAAGAAGTGAGGAGCTCGTGGCTAAGTACCAACAGCCGCACTGATCGATCCATCAGGTTAAGCTACGCTGGCCGGGGTTGGTCAGTGGATGAGTGACCATCTTTACATACCGAGAATCCTCCGTGCCTCGGAAAGCACGTTAAGCCGTTGGTCCCGGCTGTCATTCCTGGATCTTTGACAGTCGTTACGAGTCGTCAGAAGCCCGAAAGTCTGACACCCAGTCTTACCAAGGGGTATCGTATTACCCAGTTACTGGGTTGTGGAGGTCAGATAAGCAGTCGCTCCATGTAAAATACTGGTATTCAGCTGCATCCTGTTAGACTGGAAGCCGACCCCAACATAGTTGGGAAAAGGCTAGGCAGATTGAAGTAAGAAGTAAGGAAATCTTGTTGACCTAATAATTTGCAACAGGTTTTGTTTCCTCTTGTGTTTTTAAAATGTGAAAGAAGTAAGTTAGTAGATGCGCATTTGATCATATTCAATAACAGATTTCATTCAAATGCTAACTTATAAAAATGTATAGTGACTGCCGCTGAAAAACAATTAAAGCGTAGGTATATTGCCTTAAGTGATTATTTGATACTTAAATATATAATATGGATTTTTCTTTTATTTATCAGTGTCAAGGATATGTTGGTATATATTTTTTAATACATTGCCCCATACAAGGAATTATACATTCTATGGGTCATACAAATATTAGTTCCGTGCGAAAATTGAACCGTGGCTGTAAATAATTCATGCGATGTGTTCCCGTAGTAAGAAAATAAGTAGTACCTATACTATGTATTTATGATATCCATAGACACTCGCCCGGTATTCGTGTCAAACTCAAAGCACAAGGATTCTAACGATGTCCTGTACATCGGAGGCGAAGATATTTTACCCAAATATTACAACACTAAGGTAATGGTGCCGATTCTCTTGTCACAAATGCCTCTAAACTAGACTAAAAATCACTAAAATTTTGTTTATTCCTGTCAAACGACGATTTCCCATTCTAAAATAGACTAAAGTGACAAAACTTAACTATATTTTAGTATGATAGCACTTAGATTGTACTGAGTTTTTAATTTAGTGAAGATGGCAATTTTGCTATTCTGAATTTGATGTTTTTCACCTAAAATTTAGATTGTAAAAACCTAACCAGACTAAACCTGACAAATTTTAATCTCGATTAAAAACGTGTGGGATAAAATAAGTTGTCATGAACTAAAATTCACACCAACATCTCGACTTCACGTAAAACAGTAATGTATTTATTTTTTCTTTTGCTTATTTATCTCGAAAATGGTCCTATAGCAAAAATAATGAAAATGTCGACCCCCTTTATAAAACACATAAACCCCTAAAACTCAACATGTAGGTAATATTTTTTCATATTTTCCATAAAAAAAATGAAAAATTCCATATAAAACACGTCGAGGCAACCGCGCGCCGCTGGGTCTAAAAAAAAAATAAGCACGGGTTTAGGGCAAACCACGGGTACCACGTAGAGTCGCGATTATCAAATTCGATTTTAGTTGTGTCAAAATTATTTATAAATTTAGAAATTTGTTTTTGCAGAATAGCTTTAAAATTCACATAGCCAAAATTAAGGAATTTTAGTGATAGTTTAGTTCGGTGTACAAGAGAATCTGCACAATTCGTTGTATCACATTACAGTTAGTAGGTTATGTGGTGGCATTCGCTGTAAATTACAACATTATATAGATATGTCGTTGACATGCAAATGATAGGATAGGTATATTGTGTGTGTAGATAAGCGCTTGAGCTTAGTGTTATGAATAATTATAAATATGTGGCGCTGGCCGATTCCAGACTTGAGTTATTATAAACTACAGAGTCCACTGCTGCCACTAGTGTTAGATAGGAGCTCTTTTATGAAGAAAGAATATCCTATTTACAGAATAAACAATTTCATTTCATTTCATTTCAGAATCAACATCCTAAATAGCGCATTAGCATAAAACAGGTTAAGTCTAGCAACTCTCTTAACAGATGCTGCCTTGCCAGTTATCAGCAGTATTGTTATGTATTAAACATTCGTTTTATTTTGTTTCTAGTTTAAGGATCTTTGAAAATTGCTGTCGTGACTTTTCTTAGTAAGAGTATATCTGGTGGCATTTCTTTCCATATCAACTTGTACATACTTATCTTGTTTATATTCTCTTCTACGTAGTTGCTAGAATTTGAGGTTGTGAGTCTGCGGTCTCTGCGAAGCCTTGGCGGTGTTAATGTTACCTTTCATTTACATACCTCTCTTACAAGTTAACAACGATGTTTAGCTAAAGTTTACTGTGACATTAAGTTATGTTTTTATTTCATTTCCTATTTTTTAATTGCTTCATATGTTTCAGCAGCTATGTCTTATATTTAATTGTTATTTCATACAAATACAAACTTTGTTTACTATATAGGTAATATTATTTGGTGTGGTGGGTTATTTTTAATATTACAGGAACAGGTTTATCATTATTCCTCATCAGAAGCAAAGCTGTCTTTATAGTAAGATTCTTATTGAAGTGAATTGACTTTTGTGTCTTTATTGTATAATAAAGTTATTTGTATGAAGTAGTTTTATGAAGATAAGTCTGCGGTGGCTGCCCCTTGGAAAATAAAATATGCGTCACTTGTGCTGTTGTTCCCTGTGGCTACAGTGACGACATACTTTGTTGTTTTAGTGATAGTTTCTTTTAATTGTGTTTTTTTTAAATTCTGAATCTATTTGAATCACTTTTCTTACATAGGTAGCACTTTGTTGACTGGGAAACCACGGAATTAATTATGGACAGTCTTATGCTTTGCCGAATCTTCCCGAACCGACAAAACAATACTGTATATAGTTTTTCAACAAAAATAAAAAGCTATGTTGAACCTGATGTAATTCTAGTTAGTGTTAGTTATTAATTCTAGTTAGTGTTAGTTTGTACCTATTCTAGTTAGTGTTAGTTTGTACCTATTTTTTATTATGATAAGTTACGTTATGTTTTTAAGTGTCAATTAGATACTAATTATTGTGTGAATGGCTAACTAATATGCTTCTTATGTTAATGTTTATATTATTATTGTGTTTTTGTAGTTATGGTCGGAAGTCAGTGCATCGTCTGAATGATATTTATTCAGAAGGGTATTCAATATAATTTTCAATCGATTAATATTCTTTTTTAGCCTAAAACGTGGTGAGATTTTGCAATACATTAAACATGTATTGAAAAATCTCACCACGTTTCTCATACGAAGTCAACATTATATTTATAATTACTTACAAGAGACTATAACATAGTCACCATATAGATATGCATTTTTTATCAATGCGTACCAATAAAACATATTATTACACGTAAGACGAAACTGAAAAACGCTTTGGGTAAGACTAGATGTAACCCTGTGGCGGTCGTCTGCACCCTAATTGACAACTCACTTTCGATGGCAATCCGAGAGTTTTGAAGGAGCTAATCCTTTGCTTCATAGGTTTGAAAAATGCGTTTGCTCAACAACGTAAATAACGCAATAGACGTGGGTGAACTGTCAAAATGAAAGCCATTGCGATCAAATGTCATTTAATGTGTATTACGCAATTACCCCTCTGGTTGAGGTGGGAGTTAACCCATCAAGTGCTCGCGTGTCGAACTGGCTCCAAACACGTTATGCTAACCCTGCAAGTGCTCACGTGTCGCACTGGCTCCGACCACGTTATGTTAACCCTGCAAGTGCTCGCGTGTCGCATTGGCTCCGACCACGGTATGTTAACCCTGCAAGTGCTCGCGTGTCGCACTGGCTCCGACCACGGTATGTTAACCCTGCAAGTGCTCGCGTGTCGCACTGGCTCCGACCACGGTATGTTAATCCTGCAAGTGCTCGCGTGTCGCATTGGCTCTGACCACGGTATGTTAACTCTGCAAGTGCTCGCGTGTCACACTGGCTCCGAACACGTTATGTTAACTCTGCAAGTGCTCGCGTGTCGCATTGGCTCCGACCACGGTATGTTAACCCTGCAAGTGCTCGCGTGTCGCACTGGCTCCGACCACGGTATGTTAACCCTGCAAGTGCTCGCGTGTCGCACTGGCTCCGACCACGGTATGTTAATCCTGCAAGTGCTCACGTGTCGCACTGGCTCCGACCACGTTATGTTAACCCTGCAAGTGCTCGCGTGTCGCATTGGCTCCGACCACGGTATGTTAACCCTGCAAGTGCTCGCGTGTCGCACTGGCTCCGACCACGGTATGTTAACCCTGCAAGTGCTCGCGTGTCGCACTGGCTCCGACCACGGTATGTTAATCCTGCAAGTGCTCGCGTGTCGCATTGGCTCCGACCACGGTATGTTAACTCTGCAAGTGCTCGCGTGTCACACTGGCTCCGAACACGTTATGTTAACTCTGCAAGTGCTCGCGTGTCGCACTGGCTCCGAATACGTTATGTTAACTCTGCAAGTGCTCGCGTGTGGCACTGGCTCCGAACACGTTATGTTAACTCTGCAAGTGCTCGCGTGTAGCACTGGCTCCGATCACGTTATGTTAACTCTGCAAGTGCTCGCGTGTCACACTGGCTCCAAACACGTTATGTTAACTCTGCAAGTGCTCGCGTGTCGCACTGGCTCCGAATACGTTATGTTAACTCTGCAAGTGCTCGCGTGTGGCACTGGCTCCGAACACGTTATGTTAACTCTGCAAGTGCTCGCGTGTCGCACTGGCTCCGAACACGTTATGTTAACTCTGCAAGTGCTCGCGTGTCAGACTGGCTCCGAACACGTTATGTTTCTACGTTGTTATGTGTCGTTCAATGTTTTGTTGTTATATTCGTTAGTAAATCAATCATAACAGTGTAAGCTAGCATAATAATTCTGGTTGTTATGTGAATCGTATGTTAATATGTACAATATGAACTGGTAGAACCTAAGTACTTATAACCTTCTTTTAACTCCACAAAATGCTTGTTACCAACTATTCCGTGTACTTACCTAATTATTTGTTTGTTTGTTTGATATTTGCATGTGCTTTCCAACGCCATGTTTCTAAAGGTTCCTAAATTAATCTTTGGCAGTTCAAAGCATTTACATATTTAACTAAAAAATGTCATACTGTTATGGAAATGCTAAACATTTTGGTGTAGGTACCTAAAGCTGCCAGTCTACCACACAATGTCACATATCATGTAACAAGAATTTTGTCTTATTTGGCTCTTATTTTTAGTTAGTTTTGTATTATTTGGCAACTAGGCAACATAATTATGTAACAAAATTGTCAGCGGTTATGCGTGTATTATAAAAATATAGTAAAACATTACAACTCAGTTCCTTGTCAATTGTGAACTTTACATAAATAATAAATTCTCTAAATAAATAATTAATTGTATAATTTTTTATTTTGATTCCTGTAGCGCTTGGTTCCCTTTCCTAGTCAGATCATCGTTTGAAAGGAAGCGTGCTATCTGTGACATGCAGTGCGCGTATCTGTCTGTTTGTTGAACATTCTTATTATAACACGAACAGTTAATCCGTTAATGAAACACTGTAAGTACCTACCTCCCTACCTCTTCAGAACATAATTGTGTGCCGAAGAAAGCACAGATGGAAAGAGAAAGATATACAGTACGTTTAAATAAGAGCCAGTAAAAAAATAATAAGAATACTGCTTCATGCGGTCATACATAAGATCTAAAAAGTAAACACTAGAGTTTGACCAAAGCTGTTGGTCACAAATATCGAATCGTTGAAATAAAGGAACGTGTACCTAAACGTTTATAATAATTCTGTACAAAAATACAATGTGTGTGGTTGTCCTTGTGAGGGCGGATACCGTTGATGATAGCCTGCCCACGCGCAGCGCCACCCGCAGGGAACCGCAACTGTTGGACATGTTTGTATCATTCACAATAACATCCTCTTAAAGTGAAATGGGTTCCAAAGCAGATGTTTCGACTTCACGCAAAATCAATGTTTATCTTAAAAAAACAACGAATTTTCATATATTTTTTTTTTAGATTACGAAAATTGAAGAGTCTCCTTAGTGAAGTATGAGGCCCGAAACACGATTGACAAAACTTTCCTCGATAGGAAAAAGCAGCAAAGTTACCTTAAAATCTGCTTTTTTTGTTACAACCACTAAGAGAAAACCTATTCCATTCGATTGTTATCAAAACAATTGTATTAAAATTTTGTCTACTTGTTCACTATTAAATACTTTAAGGAATTATGGACTTATTTTTCTATATCAACACAAGTAAAATGTTTGAATTAAATATTTGTAAACATAGTGCTATAGAATTGTGCGCGGGTCGGGTCATACCGCCGCTCCCGGAACGCTACCACGATACCATTTCGCCTTAAGATGAACGTTATGGTATCAACCAACCAGCACCTGCCACATTCAATGCTCAGAAGATATTAATACCGGCCCTGGACTCCAAACATTGTAGTCGACTCTTAAGTTAAGAGTACTAGGTAGTGAGTCTTAACAGTATAAAACGATCAGCTTCATGCTTCATGCCAATTAGACTGCGGGAAATAGTACCTCTTATTATTTTAATTACATAAGTACCGTCAACTGCCCTAACTTCGCCTGGCGTCCTAAGTTTGCCTATAATGAAAAATATGTAATATCTTTTTCATGTTACTTGTATGGCAATCGAAACTTTGAGTTTTCATAGAGAGCTTTAAGTTTCGATTAGGTACCATACAAGTAAAATGAACAAGTTAATAGATCTTTTTCATTATAGGCAAACATAGGATGCCAGGCAAAGTTAGGGCAGTTTACCGGTATAATAATTTATATCGTGCACCTTTAAAATCCTGAAAACCTTATTTCGAAAATATTATTTTCATTAATTTGTGAGATTTAAAATATCTCATAGCTTGTCGCCGAATGTTGTCGCTCCCGGCGCCGCAGTGGCTGCACAGCGCAGGCGACGCTGACACGAGTCGTAACAAGATGGCGTCGCGGCCGGCTGCCCTGCTCACCACGCTCCTGCTCTGTTTATATGGTAATGTTTTACTTTTATTACTCTTCTTCCATCACTGACATCGAGCTTATGTTCCAAGTTTTCTCATAAAGCGTGCTGTAGTAACACTGCGAACGTCTCCTCTGCTTTTCAAAAGAACACAGTACCTACTTTCTGCCGCAGTTGCAGGAATCTTACAACAGTTAATATTTTAGCATCTACCAACTTATTTAGCATGTTTTTTAGACCTATTATCTAGAAGTTTAATCACACCTACCACAAAAAAATACCGAACAATTTTGGCAACATTGCCGTAGACAAAATATTCCGTGGCGGGGCCACACTGCCACAAGTCAGTCGCTATTATTGAACCACTTTTTTTGTGCAGGAATCCCCGTGGTTTGGAGCGCGTGCAGTAACGCGACGCAGCTGTCCGTGCAGGTGGAGACGCTGCTGGCGGAGTACGAGCGCGATGCGCCGCCCGCCGGCCGCGTGACCGTAACGCTGGCGCTCGACGTGCGCCACGCCACCGTGGACGAAGCGCACGCCGTCATGCGCCTGCTCGCTGACCTCAAGATGGTGAGCCAGAAAGCCAAGCGCACATTACAGCCGCGAGCCGCAGCGCAACGCAAACATGCAAAAAACTGCGGAACGACCCGCCTGTAGTGTTCATAGAATGTGTACAAAAGTGAAGAAAGCGGATTTCTGCAATGGTTTGAGTGCGGCGTGGCTCGGCCCTATCTATGGTAGCCTTAATGCCCCCTATACACTGTTACTGAACCGAATATACTTTCCTAAAACGTACTTAGTGCATGACGGGCGCTCCTGTAGAAAATGAGCCGATCATGAGTAGTACAAAGCGGTCGGAAAGTGAATTTAGTAGGTAGTAGTACTTAGTGAGAGTTTCATTAAGCGTATTATACTCGTATCCAGATGAAAATACTTAGTTTTTATTTTTTTTGTAAAACAGCGAAAACTAGGTAAGTACCATGTTTCAAAACGTTCACGTCATGCATTATTATAACGTGCGAAATTTCAGATATCTTCCTTTTATTTTTTAAGTACCTATAATACATAAAACCCATATAAGGAGATTATGTTGATATTCGCCTACGCGTTTTTTATCAGTCCGCGTTGAACGGATGAGCCGATTTTGTTCAACAAATGAAACATTATGATGACTGAGATACCTATCCAAATGATTTATCATTTGTGTTCCAGTCGTGGCAGGAGCCGCGCGTGCGGTGGAACGTGTCGGAGTGGGGCTGCGCCAGCGCGCTGACGGCGGCGGAGCGGCTGTGGCTGCCCGACGTGGCGCTGCTGAACGCGGCCGCCACCAGCGCGGGCGACGCCGGCCTGCGCGCGCGCCTGGACGCCGCCGGCGCCGTGTCGTGGGTCACGCGCCTCGACGTCACCGTGCCTCTCGACCTGGCGCTGCAGGCCTGGCCCACGGACACTCAAGCCTGCACCTTCAAGTTTGGTTCCAGAGCCTACAACGATGCCGAGCTGGTCATAGAGATAAGTGAATTTAAAGTAAGTTGTGACTCCTGGCTGCATATTTAATGCCTTATTTACATTCTGCGCCTGCCGCTGCTCCTCACGCTTCCAACAATAATTCCCTAAATACTGCCGTAGTAGGATCGAGAGAAATGTGTGTTTACATTCAGCCCTACCACTCACATGGATTTCGACTTTCGGCAATGGTAGACGTCGAAATAATTACGGCGTCCACGCTGTGTCTTCTTACAATATATAAATAAGTTCACTAATTAAAAACATATCAAATTCTAAAAAATAAAATACATCGTAATATTTTATCTTCCAGAAGTGAACGAACAAAAAGAACTTTATGTATTAATTTGTGGTTTTTATCGTTTATATCCCATATTGCTTATTCGGATTCCAGCAGTTCTTAAAACTTTATACTTAGTGTTTTCATTACTCCAGTCGAAGCGCATTTTGGCAGATAAATACAAGGCAGCACGCACGTCCGATTCGTCCAAGCGCTCGGCGCGAAGTGTGCGACAGAGCTGAATGTAAACACGCACTCCTAATCAAACTGCCTGTCCTTTGACTTCCGCTCAAAATACCGCTCTTTTGGGCAGCGCTGGGCAGAGCGAGTAGCAGTGGCAGAAGCATGAGAAGTATCGCGTTTACATTCTCGTCCTGCCCACTTCCCTGCCTACTTCCCAGCTCACTGCCGTGGAAATGAGCTGAGTGTAAATGGGGTATAAGGTCTGTGTAGTTGTAAGCACAGACGTGAGATTAACCGCGTCTCGCTTCCTTGTTCGTCATCGCTGTCTTGGCGCTGAAAAAGTGTAAAGCATAGTTTCATAAATCTATGGTGTAGATAAACTCACCGAGCGCCTACTGCCGTATAATAGCATGATGCGCGAGTGCGGCTGTTTTAAATGCGGGTGCAAGGAAGTCTTCCGTACAATCCGTAAGGGAATAGATCGAGCGTTGGTACATTGCTCCGACGATCAGATGAAATGTGTAGAAAGTACGAATGAGAAGACAAAACATAATATATTATATACCAGCTGATCCGACAGATGCTGTCCTGTAAACAATAAATAATTCATACAAAATTCGTTATTACCTGATTCGGACTATTACGAACATTTGAAATCAAGAATTTGCCGTCCAGCCGATCTGAAGTTATGCGCTTACCAACAAACAGCATTTTATTTTTAGGGTTCCGTACCTCAAAGGAAAAAAATTGAACCAACCCTTATAGGATCACTTCGTTGTCCGTCTGGCTGTCGATCTGTCAGTCTATCAAGACTGATGAGATTTTTCTCAGGAACACGTGCAGGTATCAAATTGAAATTAATATCAAATACGTAGGATATAAGTCCCTTGGAGCTCTAAAAAAATCAACCTTCTAAGTCAACGCAATAAAACAATACGGCCATTTATGCGACATATTTAGTTACTCGGAAATAGGTAGATCAAAACCTTAGGGTACTTCCCGTTGACCTAGAATCATGAAATTATGCCAAAAGCAAGGTCTCACATACATACGCTGCGGCAGGTTATACAGAAGACCGAAGAGCCACCTGCCTCTCTGCTTAGCGTTTGTGGACTACGAGAAAGCATTCGATTAGATTGAGACATGGGCTGTACTGCAGTCTTTTCAACGTGTCAACGTGCCAGGTTGACTATCGGTACATCGAGGTGCTAAAGTGTCTGTACGAAAACGCCACTATGTCAGTCCGACTCCAGGACCAGACCTCGATGAACATGGACAAGACAAAGATCATGTCAAATGCCCACGTAACACGCACTCTCATGAAATTCGGAGATGCTACACTCGAAGTTCTGACGAATATGTTTACCTCGAACAAACTGTCCAGTTACGTAGGTCCTACTTCGAGCAAGAGGTCAATCGTCGAATCAGACTCGGCTGGGCAGCGTTCGGGAAGCTACGCAATATCTTCTCATCCCACATACCGCAGTGTCTCAACACGAAAGTCTTTAACCAGTGCGTGTCGCCAGTGATGACCTATGGCACTGATTAGAGTTCTCTGTCAATGGGCCTTATAAGAAGGCTAAAAGTCACCCAAAGGGCCAAAAAAGAAAGAAAGAAGAAAGAAAATAAATTTATTTGACTGGTTAAGGCACAATATTCATACAAAAACAAAAAAACAGAAACATTATAGATGTTACTTAAAATAATATTGTGTGCCTCAATGTGCCTGTGGCTGCGCCAAATAGGCCCAGTTCAGCATAAATGCCGGACAACTAGTGTCTGACGCTGGTTTTCAACTGGACCTTCGGTTACGAGGACGTCTTACGGATGTAAATCAGTTTTTTTGTGTGTATGGAAAAGGAGAGGGCTATGCTTGGAGTTTCCCTATATGATCGAATCTGAAATTAAGAAATCCGTAGGAGAACCAACCAAGGTAATCGACATAGCCCGAAGAATTGCCAGTATAAGTGGCAATAGGCAGGGGCATATTACTCGCAGAACAGCTGGCCGATGGGGCCAAACGGTTCTGGAGTGGTGACGGCGCACCAGAAGACGTAGCGTTGGGACGGTGGAGGCAAGGTGGACCGATGACCTAGTGAAGACCGCAGATCGATGTATGGGATAACTTGTTTTTGAACTACAATGTTATGTTTGTTTTTGGGATTAATTCATGCCAACTACCGAACCCTTTATTGTGCGTGGTCCGACATGCGCCTTCGCACGGCAGAGCATATACTCGTACGAGTACAGTCAAAACTGTCTATAACGACGAAATTTTGAAGTCAATCAGTCATTGGTAAAAATCGTATGAAAGTCCGTTCGGTAGTTTTTGAATTTATCGCGTTCAGACAGACAGACGCGGCGGGGGGACTTTGTTTTATAATATGTAGTGATAATGATGAAGAAGATAATCAGGAAGAGACCTTCGGTCTACATCGTGTAGTGTTGCGCCGTAGAGCAATATAATGACGTTTACCTGCCCTAAACATTGTGAATGTGATTTTTTTTTACTGGTTTCAACAATTTCCTAAGCATGAATCTATCCTTACAGCATGCAGTAGTATTTGAGACGGGATCCTGGGAGATCCAGAAGGTGGCGGGCGAAACGTCGTCCTGGCAACGCGGTGAGGAGGAGGTGAGCACGGCGACGTGGACAGTGTCGGTGCAGCGCCGCGCGCCGGCGCACGCGCTCGCCGCCGGCGCCGTGCTGCTGACCGGCGCGCTGCTGCTGCTGACGGCCGCGGCGCTGCCGCCGGTGCAGCGGCCCGCGCTCGCGGCCTGCGCGTCATTCACAGCCGCGCTTTGGTGATCACCCAACATTACCTTTAATCAATCAACTTCACCTATGAAGCCTCTCTCACGTTGCACTACAACCTACAACACTTTTTTTCTTTTGGTTCTCCGTCTTCCGCATCCGGTCTATCGCAGCAGCCATTTTGAGGTCCCATGCCGATACTCTCACTGGTCCACTCCGACGACTGTCGGTCTTTCATTGAAGTACTACTGCTTCAGCTTGATAAACCTTAACCATGGAGAACAACAAACACTAGCACAACAAACAGTCTCTACAATTCATCGTAATTGCACACAAGCATCTTGAGAAAACGGCTCAGTGCATCGTTGCTGTGTTTGCAGGTTGATCTCGACACTGGTCCGGCTGCCGGGCGCCAGCTCGTGCCCGCGCGCCATGTCGGTGATGTGCGCGCTGTGCGTGTGCGGCGCGCTGAGCGGCGCGTGCGCGGCGCTGGTGCTGCGCCTGGCGCGCTGCACCGCGGCGCCGCCGAGGGCGCTGCGGACGCTCCTGTCCAGTCTCTCCACCGTGTGCAAACTGACGCCCGAGGCGGTAAAAACAAACTCAATTACCGTGCGATGGCGCCCGCCTCGCCCTAAGTTTCTCTAAAAAAGCGTTATCACTAAAAGGCTTGTTCAGATCTCACCGTGCGAAACATTGCTACAGTGAGTTGCCATACTTCGGTCGGAAAAAGGAAGACCCAAGAGAGCTATTACTAATTTTGCGAGTCTATTTATGAGCTGCTAGAATGTAGGTACAATCACGAGCATAACTTACACTTACGCGAGATTCTAAAGCAATTTTCTGCGAAAGTATTGATCGATATTTTGTGGTATTACGAACATTCGTAGTAGATATTTTCGAAACCGAAATTATGAAAAAGGACTGTGCCCAAAGTTGTCAATATTATTTCACGAGAATTATTTTGCGTAACTTAAATGTATTAATATGCTCGTGACTGTGCTACTACAGAATGCTGCACACATTGTAACCAGAATGGCAACAACCGTTCAGGCAGTTCACTCGGATAGAGTGCTTCACGGATAGTTTTGAGATTGGCAGATTCGGCAGTCAAATGATTGTATCTCGTATAAAAAGATAATGTAGAAGTTCAATGAGCTATTGTGCTATGATTCCAAAAAATGAAAACAGAAAACAAAGTTCGTGCTAATGTTTATTGCTACACAACAGTAAATACATGGCTGGTGGCTGGTGGTCGTGTTGCAGGGCTCGTGCATCTCGTCGGAGAGCGGCGCGTGGGCGGCAGCGGCGCTGCTGCTGGACCGCGTGCTCTCCGCGTGCATCCTGCTCACGCTGCTCGTGCTCGTCGCCGTGCAGCTGTTTTAACACCCGTGCTCGGCTCGTCACGCACGACTTGTTTCACTACGGGTCCAATGTCCCGTGACACCGTGTCTTTGGAGCCATCGTACGAAGTTACGTGACGTCACCTAAGAACAGCAGACCGACATCTTGCCTCACGACATTTTCATCGAGTTCTAGCGAAGTCGGTGACTTCGTTCAACTTCGTGCAATGTCTGTGGAGACACGTGTCGCAGGATATTTGTCCCCGAGGAATAAGCGGCTTAATGCTCATCTCGGTACTGCCGGCAATGCTCTGGATTCAAGTCTGGTGTTCTCGTCTGCTCAACAGTATCTCTGAAGCAGCAATTGCTCGATATGTGTTGCTCAGGGCCGCTTGTTTCCACTAGCGTTCCTTGCCGAGTTGCTCTCGTCTTGCAGCAGTCGTGCAACTAGTTCTCTTCTATGTCTATGCTAGGTCTACTTAGTGCATCCTTCCTGTAAATATCAATACAAGTCATTAATAAAACTTACCATAACACACTGTGTTTAATATCATAATCGTCAGTCATATTTCCTATACCTACAGGGGACCCTATTTAGTGACAAGGCAATTTACATTTTGCGTTCGGTATATTTCATATGTTCTGCGAGCCTTTTTAAACTAACGCCGCCGTTTGTAAAAAGCTGAATCATACAAATTGCCTGCGACATACCTAAGGCTAAGGTTAAGGCAATACTGACTGCCAAATGTGCCACTGCTGTATGGGCCGAAATAATTACGTACCACTGCAACTATAATTTATCTAGCAACTTTATTTTATAATTTATAAGGTGTTACAGGCTCCATCATACAGTGCCGCTGGTTTAAGTATACTTACTATTAAGGTATAAAGTGTTGGTTCCGGCGCATAGTGGCGACTCTTGCGGTCTTCTCTTGCCGTAGCGGCTGACTGCCGTGGTACTGGCAGGACCTCCGGTCGATGACGTGGAGCCCCAGTTCGGACGCAAGCAGCAGGACTGATATCAATGCTCCCAGTACCAACACCTGCAAAATTATACAATTTGTTTCCAATCCTCTCATATTTAATGTAGCTTGTTTTACCATAATTGGGTCAAAATCACCAAGGTGGCAAATTCCAAATTCTGTTTTATGATGAATTTACCTAGCAGCTATTACTTTGATGATCAGCCTAAATGATCACTAAAGTTATGTTTAAACAATATTTGCGTTGGCAGAGCATGGAATTATGCATGGAAAACGTGATATTGAGCCAATATAATTTATAATCAGATTCCAAATCCTCTGGTGGTTTTATGAACCATAGACTATCTCCTAGACCAACTAGTGTTGTCAGCTTATCTCTTACAGTGGGAACCATAGACAATTAGTTGATTCGCCACAGGGGCATAAATTACACTACGTATACTATACGTGTTTAGTATTTATTTGATACGGTATAAAAATAAAAAGCACCAAAAATGAGTTTTTTTTTTTTTCAAACAAACTAAATAGCTTATGAATCAGAGTAAAACGCAACCACCCTTTGTAAATAAATTTAACTGACCTTAGAAGATACGCGCGCCGTGCGGCGTGTTTTATCTCATTTCAAAGCGGGCGGCTACCGTGTACTATTTATCACGCCTGTCCTAAAGAGTAGGTACCTAACTTTAAGAGCTTTGATATCAGACTGAATAGTTGTGCGGGTGAATCGATATCTAGCACAGTATCTTAGAGATACTCGTGTACTATAGTGGTGTACCTGCAGTGCTGGCAACACGTCGATGATGCCGATGCTGACGAAGCCGCCGCCGGAGGCCTCGCACCGCGGCCGCGCCACCAGCCACACGCGACGCGCGCGGTCCATCAGACCCACCTCGCGCTGCCAGCGCATTCTGCAAGCAAACAAACATTTGATGAGAACCCAGATCTAAATCTACGTGTGGCTTGCCGAGAGTCTAAACTGACCCATTGGAAATCATACCTAGAAATGCTCTCGTCACTCTTGTGACGAATTTTTTTCTTAATTTTGTAATTGATACAATATCATGATGCGATACTAATGTTGTCATTTGATGCTCGCTGTCGAAGAGCAGAAACAGCATGGCAAACGGCTTGACGTATGAATTGAAGATGTCGCATATAATACTTATACCCCGCGAAATTCAAATTATCTTACGTTTTTTGCTATTTGCAGATCAGTAGTAGGTTAAAATTTGCTTCACGATCGTAACAAGTATGTATTTACAGAATATTAATCATTAAAATCATCAATATAGCAACAATCAAATAAAAACGTTTATGATTAATTAAAGAATCTTTACATTTCCTTAAAAGTAATACATACAAAGATTCTAATGATTAAAATTGTGTAAATACCTACATATTTGTTACGGTCGCGAATCATATTTGATCAAGATACAACTAAAGAAAATTTGAATTTCGCGGGCTACCGATTTTACTCATGAACACAATATCCATAAAATACAGGGTGTCAGGGACATCGACGTGAAGCCGGCTACCATGGATTCAGTACATGATTCTGAATCCCCTGCGTTGAACTTTTTCGTCGGTTGTTAAAAAAAAAAACAGGTGTTCCATATATTTTGACCGCGTAGGTATTGCACTTTTCTATGAAACAGCAGATTTTTTTTTACTGACAATAATTGGTCACTTTACTCCATAGAAATATAAATAACTTCTTTCTTATATCTATGCTTTACTCCCATTTGTTTTATTTGTGTATTCTCTACAGGCAGAGACAGAAGTGCTTATTTGTAACCGAAACCGTTCAAACATCAGCTCTTAATCAATATCGGTTCCACCAATACGAGTATCTTTTCAGAAATTTTAGTGATGTACCTCATACCTGCTGGCAAACAGCTCCTTGTAGCCGGAGTGCTTCCTCAAGGGCACGGCCACCAGGGGCAGCTTGAACGCCTCGATCTCTTTGAGGCTGCACTTCTCGCGCTCCGTGAACGTCTGCTTTATTATGTCGTACCCTGAGCTCCTCTCCACCTGCACATTAAACATTCAGTATCACCATCACAAGGAGTTCTAGATTAACTTCAGTTCTCATGCCACTTCAAACTGATTTAATTTTTTTCGTAAATCGTTGTGTTACGGCATTTTGCTATAAATAAATCAAACGGGGTTATGACTATCTGTTGTTTCAGCTCAATGTGAAGAAAGTGAACCTGAGGTGAAAGTGAGTGGGTGTAGACGCGCTATAGCGAACTACACTTCGCGCACTCTCTGCTGTACAGCGAGACGTCGAGCGGTGTGTGAGAGAGAGCGCGCGAAGTGTAGTTCGCGTTATCGTGACAATGTAGCCGTAGCACAGAAGCACTTAGAAAAAAAAAAGTGTGCTGGGACACATAGTAGAAGTGAAACTTACAACGGACAAGTGGAAAAACGAATCGAAAGATTGTTAATGTACCTACTTGTCCAATTTGAAAACCTGCCCGTAAAACTTAAGTTAAAATTTTGTTGCGAATCGTTTTGCCACTTGTTCGTTGCGATTGACTCATTTTTCCACTTGTCCGTTGCGATTCGTTTTTCCACTTGTCCGTTGAAGTTTCACTTCTACTATGTGTCCCAGCACACATTTTTTTTTCGCAGTTTTACTGCAAATTGTGATTTGGTTAGGTTAGGTCCATTTTATCAAACAAAATAACTGAATTCAATCCGGAACCAAAAAAAACATCCATAGTCTACTCTAAACTTATGCACATACAAAAGAACATTAACATATGCACATCTTTCGTCACCAATCTTCATTAGGCTCACCTGCGTTATACTTATAATCAATGAAAGATACAATCGGCTTATGGTAACTAAAATATGATATTTGCTCATTGTATCCATCTAATACAGCCGTTGCCCTCAAAAGTACTTATCTACAGCGCACCTAGCTACCTATCTACCTATCCTACCCTATCTACCTACCCTACCTAGATACATTCCTAAGGTAGTGTAAATACACACATATATTAGCACATATATTGTTGTTCTTGTCTTTATATTATAGCATGTAAGGTGTATTCTTTGTTGGAGATCCTAATAAAATAAAATAAATAGTGTGCAAGGTAGTGTAGATAGGTAGGGTAGGTAGATACCTACCCTACCTATCTACACTGGGAACCGATCACTTTTCCGAATTGTTTTTGTTCGAATTTCATTTTACCGAAAACTATTAACCTACGTCTTTTTAGCTATATGCATTATTTGACATATTTTTAGATCATCGAAGTATCATGTGTCATAGGTATTATTTTACCGAACTATATTTCGCCGATTTACAAAATAACTGTTTGCTATTGGCCGAAGTCTCTTTTGAACTTTTTTCATTTGCCCAATGATTTATTTACCATATTTTCACCACACCGAAACAATAGTTTTTAATATTGAATTAAAATAGTGTCATAAAAAGCCAATATGTTGTGCTACAAAATTTAGCGACAGAAACGAATCGCTGCAAAACCGACTCCACGTAGTCTTGTATGCCTTACCCCTAGAGTGTAATTTAAGCCCGCGTAGATGCGGAGGGGTGGGGCGGCCCGCGAGCTGAGGAGCAGGTGGTTTGAAGGTGGTGAGCGTTAAAACCACCTGCAACGATAAGCTCGCGTGGAGCCGCAAACCCCGAAGCGCCGGAGCCATGACAGAAGCAATGCTTGCTGCATGTTGCACGCCTGCGTAAGTTTATTCCCGTTGTCCCCGTATGCCATATCCCCGTTACGGGGACAGCGGGACGTGATTAAATTTATTTCCCGTTGTCCCCATAACGTACATTCGGCTAACGGGGACAGCGGGAATAAACGCCTGCGTGCATGTTGCATGCTTGTTTGCACGCTGCATGCCTGCTTGCATGCTGTATGCCTGCATGCATGCTGCATGCTTGAAGCAAGCATCCTTCCTTCACCCATCCATACCTCGTGGTATAATAAATGTTCGGAAACATAATACTTCGAACACATGTTATTTCGGCTAAGTGTAACTTCGGTAAAAAGTTTTTCGACCAAATGAAACGTCGGAGTAACGAAAAAAATCGAATTGACAATAGGTCAACCGATACAGTGGCAGACGTGACTTCGATGAAGTAAAAAAAAACGAAACGATAATAGTTGAAAAGTTTTAGGTAAAATGAAATTCGGTCAAATATTTTTCAAACTTATGATAGGTAACCATCTACACTATCTACCCTACCTACGCAACCTACCGTACGCTGCCTACACTACCTACGGCACTTCCTCAGGGCACTTCATTTCTTGACATTGACTCCCCTGCCGTACGGCCCGTACCCCAGTGACGCCTACATTGCATAAGATGCTGCCTAGCTAGCCGAGCAGGGTGAGCGGCGGCCACGCGACGCTTTTTCCTAACACCGGGGGGTGTTAGGATTTTTACTGTCACGTCTATATAGAAGTTTCACTTCAAAAAGTAGGTAGATGTATCGAATTACTTGTTGAGTTGACCAATGTCTGGGGTTTCAATATAACACTAACAGAAACGCACCTGGAAAGCAAAGAAGCCGGTGCGCACGCGCGAGATGCCGTCCACCACACTGTGGTAGGCGCGCTCGCCCTGCGGCAGGATCTTGCGCCGGTACAGCTGCTCCGTCGACTTGTCCGGACTCTCCTGCGAGAAGGGGTAGACTCACCAGGGTTAAAAAAAAACGAACGGCGAATTTATTTAATTTTGTTTGCTCAAGTACTTTAAGGCTCACTTTCATCACAAATGTAACCTAACTAGCTAAATATATTTAGTGATTTGTGGAGCAAGTGAGCCGGAATATTAATAAAATTAAAGGACATGGTTAAATTATTAAATAGAAATATGGGCGACTCCCTTAGGAATGTATGAAACATTGTACCTAGTAATATGTAATGACAAATAGCTGAATATTAATAATTCGTATGAAAAAGTTTTAAACTTTTATACCGTTACAAACCTGAAAATAAAATCGTAGAAACTCCTACGTCAAAAGATATACAAACTTGCAAAAAAAATGTTTTGCTACGAACTTTAGCCAGGCGTTTGTTTACAACTTTCAACAAATTTAATAGGTTTAAAAAAAGATTTTGTTACGAAAATCACCCAACGCTGAAC
Organism: Agrochola macilenta; assembly: GCA_916701695.1. Lineage (NCBI taxonomy): Eukaryota > Metazoa > Arthropoda > Insecta > Lepidoptera > Noctuidae > Agrochola > Agrochola macilenta. The sequence continues at coordinate 24,515,419 of OU753556.1, forward strand.
GCATACATATTATACGCACTGACCGGCCAGGTGCACTCCGTATTTTAGGTATGAAGCTACAAGTGCGCGGCGGACTCGAAATGTCGGGCCAATTCAGTGGCCGAAACGTAGTCAGTCAGAAGATATAAGAATTACGCATTAGTAAGAGAGGCAACTTGTAGTATAACTGTAGGTGATTACCGCTATGCTACCTAAATTTCACTTTATTCCGTCGTAGCAAGAGTAGCTTTTTATTTAAATGATATTGCGATGTGAACCATCTGTAGTAATCTGTGCCGGTACATAAACAAAGTGCTATTCAAATAAAATAACAAAATGTCATTTATTTGTATATTATGTAGGTATATTCATTACCTCACCTTACCTTATACTACCTACACACTATGCCGGCGGCATGGCTGCCGGCTTTTGCCGCGCGGCACGTGCCCCCGGCTTTTTCGCCTTCATTTCTTTTGTGCGGTTTTGTGCGGCAGGGCCGGGCGCGCCGCGGCTTGCCCGGCGGTATGGCCGGCGGCAGTGCTGGCGGCCAGGCCGCCGGCATAGTGTGTAGGAGCTACGAGTATTAGGCGATCAAACGACGTCTAACACACGTCGGGCTTGCCTGTCTGACGTTTGATTTTTTTACGGAGATGGGATCGAACTTCTTAGATTGGAACGTAGCAAAATCGATTAAATAATTGATATTACAATTATTGTTCTAGTCGATCATTATACAGTCAATATTCTTCGCCATAAAATAGTTAAGTACGTGATGTTATGTTGTGATGGTTATTGGATTATTTCAATAGATTAAACAAAGAGTTTACACGTGATGCTTCTGGTATTTTTTTTATTTGTTTCTCGATTAGCCTTGATTAGATACCAAATGTAATCGAGAACAATCGATTGGCATATTTTTGTGAACATATTCTTGTGTTCTTCTTGTCAAACAAAAACATGAAAACAACTTTTAATTATTTGATTTGTTCACGAAAGTTCTAGGAGAATAACAAAACCGTATTATTTAGTTAATTAATCATTAATTAATAGTATTAGTAGTAATAGTATTATTAGTAGTATTTAACTATCAATGTAATGATGGCCTAGTGACTAAGGCCTCGCCTCTCATGCACGAGGTTTTGGGTTAAATCCAGGCAAGTACCAATGTGACTTTTTCAATTCTTATGTACTTTCTGAGTTTATCTTGGACATTACTGACATCGGTGAAGGAAAACATCGTGAGGAAATATCGACTTATAGTTAATATAAGTCTGAAATCACCAAACCGTCTTGAGCAAGCGTGGTGATCAATGCTCGTGCCTTCTCGGTATGAGTAGAGGCATTTTCCCTGCAGTGGGACAGTAACAGCCTGGTATTATTAATTTATTAATGAATATTTGAATGTTACGATGTAGTGCGATTTTTCTATACATGCTATTGGCAGTTGAATTGAATATTTTGACTTCTATATCAGCTATCTACGTATATGTTCTATGTTATGGGGTTTGGTTTCCGCACTTAGTCCTTCAGTGGACCATTGTGCGTATGAGCTATCTAATTGCGCAACACATTTTCGTAAACGATTACGACTAGGTAATCTGTTTCATTTCAACAGTTCAACAACATTCATTGCGTTATGTACGTTGTTGAGTAGATTTTTTTTCGATCTTATGAAGCAATGGATTAGCAATTTGTTTAATAACGATTCAGATTGATCGTGTATTACGCAATTAGAGTACAGCCTCGTCACCCAGATATCTTTATGATATCAAGGATGCTACTACAGAAGAACCTACAGACTCCTCCACGAGCCCATACTAACGAGGTAGTAGACTGTCTTGTAGGTGGTGTCCTGCACTCCGATGACCATGGGCGAGCGCGTGAGGTCGTCGATGGAGCGCAGCGCGTCGCTGGGCGTCTGCAGGATGGCCACGATCTTGGCGGAGTAGGCCGTGAACACGAACAGCGCCGCCAGCAGCGTGCTGAACATCACCACTCGGACCGACGTCACCGCTGGCGTGCTGTGGAAACCTGAACGGGAAATGAAAAGACTAGCAGCTATTGTTGAAAACACGACTGGCCTCGGAAAGGGTGAGGATTTTACAAGAGGTTACGTAAACAATGCCCCGGAAAAGTAATAACTAGGCGTAAGTGTGTCATAGCCAATAGTTCTTCAAAATATCTCTGGTCCGGCTCTGGCGCCCCCGGCTCGCAGTTTCGTTCATTTCTAGTAGGTAATATTATAATTCGGTTGTAAGTGCATCGATCAAAACTATCCAATCATAAACAAATACTTGCTTACGCTAATCTACGCTTGCTCCATAGGACAATTTAGAGTCTAGACAAAATCAAACTGGTTGCTAATTTAATTATATAATTTGTTCTTTTTTTATAACACTGATTTTACATTCTGTGATTTCTTGAACTCACACACTGACTTATTAGTATTACCTACTTGTTAAAATGTTAGGAATATCGTATAATTTTATAATGTTTGTAAATATATGAGCACCATGTATTTATCACATAATTGATTTATCTGTAAGTAATTGCTTCATTTTTCATTATTTTTTACCTATCGTGGTATAGTAATCTTATTCTAGATGCATCGTCTTCACATATAATTAATGTATACAAAATATTGTAAAAACATTTTAAAAGAGTAGGTAACGGTGGAATTTCTTGCCCATTCTTCTCCATACGAAAACTACCTTTTAGAAGGGGCGACTAGAATCAATTCTATTTTTTGTAAAATTGACTTTCATAAGTGCCTTTTATGTGCCTAATTGACTTTTGCCGTGGTTTTGCGAAATCGGTTTGTCTACTTCGGATTATCGATACGATACCATTCGTAACTGAAATCGGATTTCAGATACGTTTCGATATATCTGACGCAAGTCTACAAATATTACCTTTGTTACCTACTTCCATAAGGGAGGGTCTACTACGAGTATGCAAAGCTATGAGTTCTTTGCTTCATTTTACCAATAATGATACAAGAGTCTTAATTTTAACCAAATAAAGGTTCGTAAATTATAGGAATCGGCCATCAGCCGACAGTCGATCAGACGCCGACGGTTAGCTCGTTATCTCATTTGACTCACGCCACACGCGCGTCTAAGGAAACGACTCGGCTCGCTCAATAGCTCTTAGGAAAATACAGTAATTACACGATAGGTGCCTACCTACCTAATAACTACCTACTGTGCACGCAGCGGCATGCATGTCCTTTTTTCGTCAAAACAGCCAAAAAAGTACGAGTACTTACTACTGTTTGATGATTTTACGACTGATTTATGACTTTACGTAATAACAGGCAAAATTAAACAATGCAGTTATTTTTGATAATAAGTGAGATGAAGATGCAACCCCCTGAAAAAAACCTGCCTGCGCCCATGATTGCAATGGTTCAAATAGCTGTGCTATCGTAAATCGCTTAGAACTGTTTCTTGCAATCAAGCCACTCTTTAAGAACTTTACTGGTGCTGCATATCATCTTCACAACCGTTACGCCATCCTTTTGAATTCATGAGCAGGATTGTTTTAACTTCCTAAATGATAAGTAAGTACCAAAGTAACTGCTAGAAAAGAGACATACCTTGCTGACACAGCGTGCCAAGCGCGAAGGTGACGGTCTCGGACAGCGTGAACTGCTCCAGCTCGAGGCCCGGCCGGGTCCTCTCGCGCACCCTCCTCAGAGCCACCAGCAGCAGCGCGGCCGCCGCGGCCACGCCGCCGGTGGCCGCCCACACGCCACCGCTGAACGGCGCCAGGAACACGTTGGACACGGCCGAGCGGGACGGCTGCCGGAAGATGAACACATTCCTGGAAACAATATATCTATTTTAGCATAGGAATATCGTCCCACTGCAGAGCAAAGGCCTCCCTGTCCCCTTCCACTTGTTCCTGTCTTGTCGCTATCTGCAGCCTGTACTTTTTATAGGATGCCACTTAATATCTTGCCGCAGTTCCCGCCATCTCCTTACCTTTTGCCTACTGAGGAACATTATCAAACAGAACCATATTTTGAAATAGGGATGATGACGGGGTAAAAAAAAAAAATCTAATTAGTCCGTCAGTCAAATAATAAAAAAATATTAGTCACGTATTTTTTGCTTTATCATATTAATAAAATAAAATATGTGTGCTGGGACACATAGTAGAAGTGAAACTTCAACGGACAAGTGGAAAAACGAATCGCAACGGACAAGTGGAAAAAGGAATGGCAACGGACAAGTGGAAAAGTGAATCGCAACGGACAAGTGGCAAAATGAATCGCAACAAAATTTTTACTTGAAGTTTTACGGGCAGATTGATAATGTACTTGTCCAATTTGAAAACCTGCCCGTAAAACTTCAAGTAAAAATTTTGTTGCGATTAATTTTTCCACTTGTCCGTTGCCATTCGTTTTTGACTTGTCCGTTAGATTTTTTTTTCACAGGTTTACCGCAAATTATGATTTGGTTAAGTTGGGTACATTTTAATAAATGCATTTTTTATTTTATCAAACAAAAAAACTGAATTCAATCCGGAACCAAAAAAAACATCCATAGTCTACTCTAAACTTATGCACATACAAAGGAACAATAACATATGCATATCTTTAGTCATCAATCTTCATTCGGCTCACCTGCGTTATATTTATAATCAATGAAAGATACAATCGGCTTATGGTAACTAAAATATGATATCTGCTCATTGTACCCATCTAATACAGCCGTTGCCCTCAAAAGTACTTATCTACAGCGCACCTAGCTACCTATCTACCTATCCTACCCTACTACCTATAGATAGAAGATAGAATATTCTTTATTATGCACACCATAAAAATTACAGAAATAAATACCTATCTACCTAACCTACTTACCTACCCTACGCTACCTGCGGCACTTCATTTCTTGACATTGACTCGGTGCCGTACGGCCCGTACCCCAGTGACGCCTACATTGCATAAGGTGCTGCCTAGCTAGCCGAGCAGGGTGAGCGGCTACCACGCAACTTTATTCTAAAAATTTTAAACTCGTGATATCTTACGTAAAGAATGTCCGAATTGAATAATTCAAAAACTTATATAAAGATATTGAAGCAGTCTTGAATATGAAGATGAATAATTTATTTTGATAAGGATTAATACCAAGATACAAATAAAGAGCCTTTTCTAGCGGCGGCATTTCAATTAAATTTAAAAAATAAAAGAACACTTATTGTGGCATAACTATAATAGTTAGACATATGCTGTCGCGACACTTTTTGTAAATAATGATGTGTTCTGCAAAGTCTTAGTACATTATTTTATTCTATCATCAATAGTTTTCGCAGCGCACGCGATGTAAAGAATATTTTAGGTATTTTTATTACACCTTGCGTTACATTATTGGAGTTTTAATAATGATCCCTATTTTTTTTTTAAATGTTATATAGCCTATGTCTCCCGGGGTTAGTGTAGCTTCCCAGCAGTGAAAGAATTTTTCAAATCGGTTCAATATAAAAACTTGAGATTCCAATCTATTCTCTCCGTCCGCCGCTCACCACGCAGTATATCGTCTACCCCCTCCACGCGGCCGTAACGCTTTTTCGTGACAGACAAATCCTAATACCCCCCGTCCCGTAGATAAAATGCATTTTAGGTTGGGGAGTGGGGGTCGCTACGTCACTAGTATGTAGGTATAAAATCTACATAGGTACTCGTGACGTCATGGCACGTTTTACCTCAATGTATCGCTATGTCCAATATTTATTTATAATCTCAAAGACGGACTAAAAAAAAATGTTTAGTCTTCATCCCTATTGGTACACACGGCTACACATCAAGCTATTAATTTCCAGTTTATGCTGATCTCGCATTGTATAGGATTTCCGTACAATGTGAGGTCAGCTTATACTGGAAATGTATAGCTTGATGTGTAGCCGTGCGTACCTGCTCGGTGCTCGTCTAAAGGAGTTGGTAATACCTACTCAGTACTCGATCTGTTGGTCCGTTGCGAATTTCAATCCCATTATGAATCGTTAGGTTTTCCCCGCATTGGTTTTTCGTTGGATTAAATTAATATAATTTTTTCCTGTCACACGATTTATTCTATAGTCATTATGGTAAAATTGTTTCCTGTTTTTTTACCATATAAGGTTTTTTTTATTATTCAATAAGATAAATGGGCGAAAGGGGGAAGGTGAAAATGCGATAAGTAGGTACTAGGTATAATAAACTACTACTACTACTAGGAATAATAAATTAGAAGCATTATTATCAACATGTCTGTAACAGAAAATTGCTTCAGGTAAACTGCAAATAAACAAATTCAAGTTTTGTTAGCGTAGCTTTTGGCTGAAAGGTCAATATAGGTATTAAGTAAACGCATTATAGAGAACCTACTTACTTTACGCACTCATCTAATAGTTATACGGGAGAGTCAGTGAGTCAGTGACCGATACGTGTCCAAAGCTTTCTGCTCAATCATCACCTATTAGTTACGCTACATAATAGCCACAAACTACCGCTGCGCTGAGGTTTTGTGTTCCGAACATTCTTTGTCGTTATTAAAATATGCTTAGACAGAAATAGACACGTGCTTCGTCCATCTACCGTCGCGCGTCGTACCAAGACCGCCCCGCACCTCGCTACAGTTCCTAACTTGTATGTCGCGACCGCAAATATAAGTAGGTACCTACCTACAACAGGTAAAGAAACTGTCGTTATTGCACAGATGTGTTTGTTTTACAATAAATACAAGTTAATTACATGCAAATTGCGCTAATTAGTTATTCGAAACATACGTGACCACATAATGAAAGCATGATAATAAGTTTTTAAACTATATTCACGCATCTATTTATGGCTATCGATCAATCATGGACTTGCAACACAAAACCTCGGCGGTCCTCGTTCACAATGTTACGTTGAGTCATAAAGTGTATCAACTGAATAAGGTAAACGCGGGTGAACTCGACAGTGACCCAGAAGTCGTCAAATTATCTAAAATCGACAATATATTTTTCTACTAAACATTAAACTGGCCGATTTTTATGGCAACATATTTTTGGTAACATATTGCACAATTAAAATAGCAACACTGAGTTGCAACTGTAATGGCGTCAGAGATATTCTACATTGAAAGTGTCTCCAAGAAAAAAATAGTTTTTTTGTAAGTTTAGCTATTAAACGTAGCACTCGGCTCGTGGTTTTGTGTTTCTATTTGTGCAGCTTCAGTGGGGTGTACGGTAAGTCTGATTGTTTTATGAATTATTTAAGTTAATTTGCTAACGATATTACATGATATTTGGAACACTTTAATCATAAAAGTATTATTTTTCGTATGTGACATCTATTGGTACCCAAAAAGTCCTACTTGACCTAGAACTCGTCATTTTATGTACTATTGTGACGATTACTGGGCCACGCTTTATAGGTTGTCTCTAAACTCGTCTTATTGTAGATATTTTTGTGTTTTATGCCACAAAATTGGAATAAAACTATTATCGGGACCGTTAAATAGTTGTTAAACCCCTTGTGCAATCATATTTTAAGGTTTGGCCTTCATTTGACGATAAACGGGGTTTCTCTTAAGCTGTTTCTTAGGGGTATTATTACTTTATTGACGAGTTCTAGGTCTTTCACGTGTTTGTCAATTCGACGAGATTTATTATGAGACTGGGAATGGTTTGTGCTTGCGTCTCTTTGTGCCGCTGCGCGCTGTGGGCCTCCAGCACTCGCTTAAGGACACGTGATAAGTGTCTTAATCCTGGCCTGAAATCAGATTGGGCCGGTAACATAAACACTTGCATGCAATTTTTTAATGGCACTATTTGAGCTTTCTTTATGGCATGCGGTTATTGTTCTTGAACGTTCCACAAACTTAAACCATGTAAATGGGGCTTATCGTTATGTATAATTTTTTTATTTTAGATTGTCGTGATGCATGAACATAATTTTTATTACAGAAAATTATGGCTGAAAAACAATACAAGCAGGAGGATATGTCAAAAGCCATAGAGGCTGTACGTCAAGGGGTCACAACATCTTCTGCAGCAAGACAATTTAAAGTGCCAAGGACCACCTTGATTGACAAAATTAAAGGCCGTAGTTCGATCGGCTGCGCTAAAGGACCACTCTCCATTTTAACCAAAGAAGAAGAAAATCATTTAAAGACTTGGTTAATTTTCATGGCAGAAAGTGGGTTCCCTGTAACCAAAGATCAGTTGTTAGATAGCATAAAATTATTAGTTCGCAAACTCAACCGTAAAACTCCATTCACAAACAATAGGCCAGGTCGACATTGGTTCGAGTCATTCATAAAACGCAACCCGAATTTAAATTTATTGCAAATATAGAAAACGAAGACCAGGCAGCAAATGAAGGACAGGTAGAATTATACGAAGTTGTAAATGGAACACTAAGTCAAATGAGTTCTAACCCAATTGAGACAAGCGACACAGAAATTCCAATATTTGTAGAGCAGATTCTAAACTTTGAATTACGCGAAACAATAAGTAATCCACTCATACCAGCAGGAAAAATAATTCGAACGGTAGGTTCAAACCCTATTTATTTAATGCCTCTCAATAGAATATCACCAATGTCATGTGGCGATATCTCTTTACCTGTATCTTACAAAGACAAAACTAAGGTAACATCGACAATCACATCAGCTCCCATCACAAGAACTGCTGCTGGAATGACAGAAAATACGGCTCGACACGACGGAACGGAGTGTAGTTTAACCGCGTCGCAATCACAACCACCTATACCTATTTACCTAACGCCTCGATGTCAAATATCGCCAATGTCCTGTGACGATATCACTGTAACTGTACCTTCCAGAGCAATAACTAAAGTGACATCAACTGTTACATCGTCTTCCACATCAATAACTTTTGCTGGAATTACAGAAAATACTGCACGAATCATCTCGTGCAGTATTTTCTTTAACCTTGCCGCAATCAAAACCACCTAACCCTATTTATTTAATGCCTGGCAGTCAAATATCACCTATTTCATGTGACACTCACACATCATATTCCTCGTCAATAAGCAATGCTAGAATTACAGATAACACGACACGACACAACGGATCAGACTGTAATTTAACCATGTCACAATCACCACCACCATCTGAGGAAACAAAAGAAAAATCTAAAAAATTCTATGGTAACCTTCTGATTCCAACGCCTTTCAAAGAGGCTTTATTTTGGCCTCCTCATCTAAGCCAGACCCAGACAACCAAATCAAAAATAAAAATACCCAGTGTTGTGACCTCAGACCGGTGGCAAATTTTTGAAAAGCGAAAGATCGATGCCGAAGATGAAGACCGAAAAAGAAGAATGCAAACGGAAAAGGGTCGAAGCTAGAAAAACAGCAAAAGCTAAAAAAGAACAGACACATAAGAAAGCAACAAACAAGAAAGCAAATAGCACTTCAACTCAGGAAGTAAAAAAAGATGATTGGTACTGTCGGTTATGTCAAACAAGTTCTGAAACAGACATGATACAATGTCTAAGCTGTGAAATCTGGTACCATACAACTTGTGCAAAAATCGAACCGTCACAAATAACTTTTCATTGTGTCTATTGTAGCGCCCAGCCATAATAATGTTTTGAATGTTTTAGTGTAGCTTTACTATAATATAATGTTTCATTGATATTTTTGTTTTATAGGTATACGATTTTATATTTGATTTACTACTAATCACTTCTGCTTCTCAGCACTTTCGTGAAATGTTATTTCATAATAAATAAGCATTATGCTATGCCAAGAATAATACTTAGTTTAGGTGTTTTTTTATCTTACTGATTTAAGTTTAAATTGCTGTCTGATTATGAATAATTAAGGTGTGCAAAAGTATTGGGTATAAAGGCACTCTCTCACCGGGAACATCCGCAAAGTAATGTATCAATCCAAGATTCGTTTGGATATTACCATTACCGCGGTTCTCCTCAATTACTGATTTAAGCTCGAATCTGAACTGTTACATTACAGGCATACGCTCGCGGGGAGGGAGCGCCTTTAGATATTAAATGCTTAATGATTATTTGATTAATTATCGCGGAAGGTAAAGCTATCTGTAAAATAATTATTAGAGAGTTACAGTTTAGCAACAAGCCAATAAGAGGGTTTTTATTTTTTGTTTTATTATTTTTTAATTTTTTTTATTGCGAAATGGGCCTGCTTTTGACCTTAAATGTATGTTTAGTAATTATACTTGTGTGTATGAATGACTGATGATGAAAAATTTCACGAATGAGAAAAAACTTATTATAAAATTGATTCTGATAAAACCTGATTCTGTGATTATGATCTCATTATTTTTTTATGAAAAATATATAAGAATTTGATTTATCTTGACGTTTTTATTACCTACCTGCTCTGGTTCCTGTTTACACAACTTTTAATAAGTCATTTCTTGGGATTTGGTCTTCTACCTATTGTTACTAAGACTTGTCACTCATATCAGTCAATCACTATTTTTTTAAATATGTTCTCATCTTGATCTTTAATTTCTAGAGCGGAGAGTTCAAATTAGCATTAAAAATTGACGACTACTGGGTCCTTTTGGCGAGTATTAGTACAAATCTGACGACAACTGGTACAAATCGCCCTTTTTTTACATTTGCTTAAATAAGTATTAATTATAACAAAAAAATATAAAAAATTGCTACATAAATAGAATAACGGATAAATTTTCTATTTTTTCTTACAAAAAGTTTCACTCTACATGAAATACTTTTCACACAGCAGTGCTTCAAAGTCGATGAATATCAAAATCTGACGAGTGTTGGTACTTTTACCTTATAATCAGCTGTATCTACCACGTACCGATACCAAAGGTATTCATTTGCATAATAACAATGCGAATGATAATAATATTAAACTTTGTTTATTTATTCATAGAAATTATCTAATCCGGAAACTTTCACATCACATGTATCGCAATAGTATCATTCCGAAATCTAGCGATAAATCGAGGTAGGGTAGGAATTCTTATCGGATCAGTACGTCCGTCCGTCTGTCCGTGTACCAGTCAGTCTGACAAGTCAAGACCCTTTTTCTCAGGAACGCATAGAGGTATCAAGTTGAAATGAATATCTAATACGAAGGTCTACGGTCCCTTGGAGCTCTAAAAAAAAATCAAGATTTTTATGTCAACGAGATAAAAAAATACGGCCATCATATTTTGATATATTTGCAAAAAAATCAAAACTTATAGAGTAGTTCCCGTTGACCTAAAAACATGAAATTTGGCAAGAACCAAGGTCTCACTGCACAAGTAAAGGAAAAAATGCGATTACAAACTTATATTCCCAGTTGGAGAGGAGAACGGACAGTAACGTGTAGGTATCGATGTTTTGTGACAACATGTTTTTCAACTACAATGTTATGTCTGTTCTTGGGATAAATTCATGCCAACTATGGAACCCTTCATTGTGCGTGGTCCGACACGCACTCGGGTGGTATTTTTTTCTTTTAACCCTTTTTAGACGAGAATATGTTTTGTTAGAAATTTAGAATATGTTAATTTGTATAACGTAAAATCATTGACTTCTGATGAAGCTGTTCATAATTATGTAAGAAACTATTCTAAGATATTTAAAAGAGTGTACGCCCAAGCTAACTCTAAATTTAAATAACAAAATTAGTATTTCTAAGAATAAAATAAAAGCTGTGTGGCAGGTAATTAACAAAGAAACTGGAAACACAAAACAGCGACATCAGAATGAACGTTAATGGGGCGACTTTATCGGGGTCTCTAGTTAAAATGGGCTAGCCTAAAGGCCATTCACGGCCCTTTCCTATTTCTAGTTTATAATGACCTTCCTTACATAATGGATAATTTATTGGATATAATTCTATTTGCTGACGACACTTCTCTTATCTTTTAAATAGATAGAAAAGATACAGATAGATGTCTTACATTTTAACGATAGTTTGGCTGTCCTTTTGAAATGGTTCGCAGCTAATAACAAAATGTAATTAGGTTCTCAAAACTCTAAAAACTCAAAGCATTTATTTCAAATAAACCAATACAATCTCATGGCCAAATATACCTCAAGTGGGTCTAAATCTAAAAATGTACAATCGAGGTTACTTTTTTGCAACATATTAGTGTAGTTACTATTCCGATAGCTTCATAGAACTCGATACAGGTACCGCGAAGTGACGTGTGACTGTGTGATTGATGGCACACCTGCACCGTCCCTGCAATCTCTCAAACATTCCCACGGTAAGCGAAAACAAACAACCAACAAACATACTTCCGATAAATTAGCCGTTGTGAACTTCAACGGAAAAAAACACCACAAAGAGAAACATAAGTTTAATTTCGGCAGCCGGTGCCTTTGGATCTGTATTTTGCGCCTTTTTGACGCAGCTGTGACACACTCCCCTGCTAATTTCTTAGATCGCGCTTTGCTTGTTATGTAGGTTAGTGATATCTATTATTCCCCTGCCACCTTCGTTCCTTGGCAGTGTGAGCCTCTGAACACATGACCTAGGGTGGTGCCTTCTATGTTTAGTCAAAGTGGTGTTTATAATCCGTTGCAAATTTTTGAGTTCGGTCTTGTTCCAATTTATGATACCAAAAGAATATTAATAATAGGGATGGCATAAGTGTTTATGGCTTTTATAGGTAGTTTTTCGAGCGTTTATTTGTGTATGACATATTGTTTTTAACCTGTGTTTAAATTATTTAGTGAGTGTAGCTTTAATTTCCTTATGAAGAATCTGTTTCGCCTGTATGTAACCTAAATATTTGTAAGTACCGTTTTCGTTTAATGATTCTATCGTGTCACCTGTCTGCATGTGGTATGAATGTGAATAAGTGTTGCCCGCTCTGATTGAATTAATTTTACATTTTTGTCAATCCCAAACTCCATAGCTATATCATTTGAAAACTGTTCAGTAGCGTCAGCTAGTTCATGAAAGTCGTCTGGTGATGATGCGTACAATTTGACATCGTCCCTATAGAGCAGGTGGTTTATTTTACAATTTTGTTGGTCAGTCAGTATGTCGGTCATTGTAACACTATATTGAAGTTGATACCCGGGCTTTAAGGCATTGAGTTTATTTGAAAGCTGATTTAATGCGAGACAGAACCACAGTGGTGAGTCTCCTTGGAATATCCCTCATTGGATCTTAATGTGTTCTGTCCTATTCCTGTGGATGTATTTAAGTGTAATCGCGTCTGCCATTTATCTATTTTATTTCTTAAAAAGTTAATGAGTTGTGGATGTATCTTGATTTAAAACTTTGAGTAACTACCAGTGAGGTGCTGAATCGTATGCTTTCTTATAATCTTATTATTATTATTATTACTGCCATATCCTTTTATGATCTAAACCGAGTTGTTATGGAGATCATAAATGCACGTGCCAAAGTCAAAGTCAAAGTCAAAGTATTTATTCGTGTGCTTTTTGGTGATACAACAGGTCTTACAGTAATTTTATGGAAACTCAAAAAGCTACCCATTAGGCATACACGTTTTAACAATATCAGAAATTAAAATTGATTTACATTGAAATACAAAACAAAAAACCCTGCCCTGTCTGATGTCCGTCCTCCACCAGTCTGCATCTGCCATAGCTGGTACCCCTGACCTGTGGAGATTACTCATGATGACCAGGTACTGACGCGAGCACGCAGGTCTCGGAGAAGAAGTCGGCCACCTGCATGCGGTCAGGTCTAATGAAGAGCGAGGCCAGCCCCACCTCAGCCTCCTGGCGCTGCAGCCACCCCACCATCCCGTCGAACGAGCCGTTGTGCGACACGCCGTAGAAGTCCACCTGCCGCAGGTCGAAGCTGCACAAACAGAACGTGACCAGCCACACGTAGTTCAAGCGATGTGCGAACATGTGACATACTTTCCCGACGTATAGAAAGTTTATAAATAATATGACTCTGTAGAGTCATATTATTTATAAACTTTCTTCCTCTACCTCTACCTCTACCTCTCTCTCTCTCTGTTTCCTCTTTCTTTCTTTATCTACTTTCTTTTCTTTCTTTCTTTTCTTGTAAGACAATAATGTTTTCCAGAACCATCTGTAACAATTTCAGAGATGTTCGTACATTCATCAGCAAACATTTTCCCATTACCTATTTTGATGAGTTTTTTTATTCATATCGACGAGTTGCTAAGAATAGTATATTACTGTCGCGCGCGGCATTGCTGATTCGTAGTCGCGGCAACTGGGGCATTGATGATCGTGAAAATGTAGGCCGAGGCGAAACCGAGGCGCACTTATGTAGGTACAGTCGCGGTCTGAAAATGCTTACCACAAGGTTTATAATTGCATTCACACATCTATGTCACAAAGTCGGTGATATTCTATGTGATTTGATTAGGTATAGAGGGTTTTTTAGTATATCAATGGGTATAGAGCATAGATTATTTTTTATTTACACGTCATCGTCTAGGACAGACCTATACAAAAACTTTTTTGTAAAAAAAACGATTAAATATTAACTGGAATAAATACGGACATTAACCAAGCGAGGTCAAACCAGAGGGGCAATTCCCGTAACTTTTAAGAACGTTCGCATTCGCATCTCATTCGCAATCTGTCAAAAATACAATCAATTTACCAACATTTTTGACAAGTTTGACAGATTGCAACTAGAATGTGAACGTTTTTTAAGTACGAGAATTGGCCTTCTGGTCGGACTTATTACTGAAAATGCAAAAATAGGAAGAAAATCAAATAGAAATTCAAAACATCTTTATTTTTTGAGGATCTTTATTATTTAAATTCTATCAACAATTTACTGTCTAATAAAGACTCCATCAGCAGCTATGATGGCAAGTTGTGTATCTCGCATAGATGCGACAAGGCGTGCGCATAAATCAGTCACTTCGATATCATCCCATACCCGTGCACAATGTGATCTAAGAGCTTCAGGGTTTACTTCGTTCTAACAATCCCAGCGTTGAACCATTATGCCCCACAGATTTTCAATCGGGTTCATATCTGCTGACCGAGTAGGCCATTGAATGAGACGAATGTCACGGTGTACGTTAAAACTCGCCATAGAAGACCGGGCCGAGTGTATCGGTGCATTATCCTGAACGTTATCAAATTCTGCTGCAGGATACACTACGCGCACAGGAGGCAGCATCACATCTTCCAAAAGCGACACATAATTATACGCAGAAGCCCTACTTTCTAACGACGTCAGTTCTCCGTCATCGCATCGTCGTGGCCCATTTACCCCCATAAGAAAAAAAAGCTTGATAATGAGCCATATAGTTAATCTTCCGATTTGATTCGATTTAAAAGGGTTTTCGTCGGTAATTATAACAATCGACCAATGAAAATCTAGATATTGTTGCACAGAATTAAGTTTTGCTGTGAGGTTTGATTTCCACTTTAAATAGCATGATGTCTGTAGTGTAGCTCCGCTAGATGCAAAGTTCGTCGAGCCGTCCGAGGACTCACATCATACAAAGCAGCAAAATGACTACTTGATCTGAAGCCGTGCTCTTCCTATTGTCGAACCATATCAGTTATTTGCACGGCGGCGGTTAGTATCGGCCGTCGTAGTCCTGAATTGCTTCTATGATCAGTTATTTGCCCATCTTCGCCATGACACCGAGTCCAAAATCTCACAGTGAATCAAGATAAATTGAGTTCTCGTGTTATAACACAAATATTCAAGCCATCTTTGCCAATAATTTTTATTAAATTTCACACATGTTTTTGATAAATGTCAGTGTAACAAATGCAATTATGTCAATGTGTCAACTTTTAATGTAAGAAATCAGTTTCATCATCAAAAAGTCATGAATACTTTTTTGTTAGAATAGAAACTTCACAACTATTAAAAAGTATTATGTACCTAGATATAGCAATTTAGACTTTACTGCAAAGTTTGATAAAGAATCTAATTTGAAAACTGATAAACATTTTTAGACCGCTACTGTACGTGTGTCCATCAATGCCTGGTTGCGGCCTAGGCTTGTATAGTACTTTACTTTTCTCAAATAATGCGCAGAAATTCAAAATATGTAGGTATAATTTTTAAGTACCTACCTCCAGACATGCTTAGGATTGGTAAGCATATGTTCAGGTATATTCGTTTTAAAATTAGCCTAACAGTTTTTAATTATGAATTCCAGAACCAATGACGAACAACGATAATTTTTCACGCGCCATTATATTCATTTGTTTCTTCTTTACTTTAAACCTAAGCGTTGCTGTATTTGCAAGCCAAATCGAAATTTAAATAAAATCTTAGATAAGTTATCTCCTTGCCATGTGTTGAAGTAAAAAGTTCGTTCCATTTTTAAATAACACGACAGATATGATTTTTCAATTCATAGTACAATATTTGGCCGCTAAACACAACAGACTCAGACCAAATAAAAAACCAAGACAGAGCGCTGTCAACAGTGAAGTGAAGCCGGCTTCGTAAACATGTGTGCACTTTGTGTGGTGTAGTTTGATTGCAATGTCATTGTAAAAGGTTGTAAATGTAGGCGTGTGAGCGTGTATGCACAGAGAGGCGGTGTAATTTTGGCATGCTTCACTGTTTTGTTCACAGCGCTCGCTCTGTCTTGATTTTTTATTTGGTCTGAGACGACAGATGTGCATTTTCTTACAAACATTGCCGGCCGGGGGGAGGTCGCATGTATTCGGCCAGTACAGCAATTTCGATTTATGTCGAATGTGAATGTCGTGTAGGTACACCTGTCATTGGTATTTACGTCGCAGGTAAAATGTATGATTCCCATGTATGATTCGTCATTTTACAAACGGCGCCGTGCGCCGCCGCCGCGGCCTTCCGTTTACAAACACTGGCGGTTTTGCAAAATGCCTAAAGGCTTGTGCAGACCAGCGCGACTTGTCGCGCGACGCGACACGAACAATACAATTTCTAAGAAAACTTCACAGTATAACAATAACCGGTGTCGCGTCGCGCGACAAGTCGCGCTGGTCTGCACAAGCCTTAACGTGGCAATTCGTTCAATTGTTATAATTTCGACTTTGATTGTTATTGTAGGGTGACCAATAAATTGACCATCGTTTAACACAGGTTAGACAAATTTGTGAGAGCCGTCAGTTTATAATTATCGGTATTATTTCCGTTGGATTACAAACAATCGAAAAATTGTGAACTGGGTGAAATAGGTTAGGTTAGGTTAGAACTTAACTATGACCAACCACGTTTGTAAACTACAACAACTTCCAAGTTACTCGTAGCTAGGCAGGCTATTTAGTATTAGCGCATGATGCGTTACGTCCCACGCAAGTTAACAGGTACCAGTTCACAATTTGTCGGTATTATATCCGTTAGATTATAAACTTGTTTGTTGCAGTTCTAAATTTTCAACAATTTTGTACCAATAATATTCCCAGGAGTCCTCCGAGCACCGGATTCCATGGACACCTTATGTTTTTCACGTAACTAAAAACTTCAATTTGCCGCGGCATTTTGTAAACGGCGGCGGCGTTTGAATTATCTATAAGAGCAAACGTGCTCGGAGGAAGGAAGTATTCCAGTAAGTGCTCGTAGGGATCTTGACCATCTTCCGGGCTCTGGGATTGTTCTGAAGGCCTTGGAATACTCTCCACTCCTCAAGCACCTCAGGACATGTGGCCCCCTTGTCGCTACGTCACTACGTGCTAGCGACAGTTTCCGGGGGCCCATTATTGAGTGTGCAAGTCACCCCCTGCCATTTTATCCGTGTACATATGAAACACCGATCAGGCAGGGGCCATAGTCCTTCCATAGTTTCAGGTCACCAGGCAACTTAAGCAACCCAAACACATAGTCCAATATATTTGTTTCCATATCCTGCAATAGTCCTACACCAACCGGGGGTTGTCCTTGGGTGCACTTGCTTGCATAGTGCACACAGGGGCAATCGTCGGTTGGTGCCTCATTTCATTAAAACGCCAAACCGTCCTCTGCGAGTTGGCTTCGGCCCCTCGTACGCCTTCCAAAGGTTCGGGACCCCAGGGTCTCGAGAAATGTCAAAAACACAAATAATAATAAAAAGTTTATTTCGGAACAATAACACAAGACTAAGTACAGCAAGTAAAACGATGATAGCTGCAAAAGTATAAACTGTAGAGCAGCTAACAATGCCCTTCCCCAGATACAGAATGGAATGATGTTCCATGCAAAGAGTGCTTAAAGGTTAATATAGTTAATTTAAATTTAGAATAATTAATAATAAACAAGATGAAATAAACAGTACAGGACATATGATTTGGGATGTATTTTAACGTTGAGTTTAATGGGTGAGTGTAGGGTGAAAGGGTGTGTGACGGTAAAAGACGTGTGCGAGGGTTGTTAGTGGTGTTTGTGGCATGTGTTGTGTGTGGTTTTGTTGGGGTATGTGAGGGAGTGATGAGTATTTTACACTTCCACGAATTTCTCTGTTTCATCATAATTTTGTGATTTTAACCAGGCTTCAAGTTTTATTTTGCATTTGCTCTTGGTTAATGGGTAGATGTGTAGGTTGTTATAAATTTTTGAACTTATGTGTTTGTAATGACGACTTGCAACGGTTCTACGATTCTCAGTATTACAAACCCTATTCGAGCGACGTGTAGAATAGCATTTAGGATCAAAGGTAAGTTGGCTGTGTTTGCGAAGAATAGTTTGGAGGATAAAAAGCTGTCTGACGGTGAGAACCTGGCAGAGGGTATATAGAGAGGATGTCGAATAACGGGTCGGTATCCTTGCCAGCACCTTCAGAACAGCTCTCTGCGCACGTTCAACCCGAAGCATCATTGTTTTACCTGCACCACCTCAGAACGTTAGGCAATACCCCAGAACAGACTGAGCGAGCGCAAGATAGACGGTTAATAAGCAGCTAAGATCGGCCGCCCCTCTGAGCTTTTTAAAGATATATGTATATGAGTTTTCTCACACGAACTACAGTTGAAGCAATATGCTGCTTCCAATTCAGGTTGCCATCAAGAGTGACTCCCAGATATTTAATGAAAGGGGTATTTTTCACTTTTCTTTTTCCATCTATCAAATATTGTGGCATATTATAAAGTGACTGGCCAATTTACATTTTGCCTTAGGCATTTTGCAAAACCGCTAGCGTCTGTAAACGGACGGCGCCGCGCCTTTTGTAAAATGACGAATTATACAATCTGCCTGCGACACTATACCAATTACAGGTGTACACGATGAGAGCCCATACCTGTACTTCTGATATTGAATGTAAATATATACGAGCATGCTGTTGGCGTACCTATTTTAAATAAATAAAGAAGGATGTCAAAATAATACTCAAATTTCCAAGCATGTTTGAGAAAAATAAATATTAGGTAGGTACCGTGAACAAAATAATATTATTGAGCTCATTAAGAATCATTCATGAATAGCAAAATCTAGAAAAAAACATAATAAATGTATGGTTATGAAGTCTGAAATTCATGGCAATAACTTGGAACTTGGAACATCACAAGAGCAGAGCGTTGTAGTTTTATAATAGTTTCACCACATTTGAATGTTGGTTGTTAGTTGTGACGTGAATACGAACCGGAAGTGCAGGTCTTCCGCAGCCAGCATCATGAGCGGGTACGTGAACTTGGGGAAGGTGTCGATCTGCCGGTTGCGCAGGTCCGACCAGCCCTTGAAGTTGTCCGGCTGCGTCACCTGGGATACACGATTTGACAGAATAGCCTACATTAAGCTGTTCTGTTCAGAGCTACATCTAACTAAAGAAAAAAGTGCGCATTCAATTTCGAAAATCTTAAAAGGCTGTTCGAAAAATGTCCATAATTAATACCGATGTTATTATAATCATACTCAATGCTTGAATATGATAACGCCGCGTGACTGATCGCCAATTCGCCACAGTAGTACTTAAGAAAACTTACAAGGCTCTACTATTGTATTTCGTCAATTTTCACCTTCGTAAAAGGCTACTTCAACATTGTTGATAATTACCATGTTCATCAACTTATCCCTAGTTACAAGTCAAAACAATTAAACTCTCTAGGGAAGTAAGGGATCTTTTATTTCCACCTACACTTACTATGGAAATACCCTTCATGGACACGTTCCTCAAGTCTCTCCTTCTGGACACGGCGGTGGGCAGCGCGGCCCACAGCGCCTGCAACTCCTGCCGCGAGCAGTTTCTGGCTAGGCCCAGCACAGTCTGCAAGTACTGCATTCCCGGTTTTACTCTGTACACGTCCACCAGGCTCTCCGGGGAGGACCACACCACGTCTGCATCGGGCAGGATGTTGCAGGCCGATAGAGTGACCTCGATGATGGACCGGTCGGACGAGGAGTTGTGGAGCAGCAGCCACGAGTGCCGGCAGTTGAACCCGCGAGAGGCGGATGCCTGAAATAATTAATTAATGTCTCCAACCATCTGGCAAATAGAGAGCCATTGGAGAAACTCTTTTGTTTGCTCCATTTTGAGAGTTCATAATACATAGTTATATGACATATAAGGATCTCTTTTGTTGTAATTGTTTTGTTTTGTAATCCTACTAATATGGACTAAGTTGTCTGAAATAAAAGTTATATTATTATTATTATAATAAATATTTTCTATTGTACTTATGTATATTGAAGAATGTAAGTGCTACATACAAGATAGGTAAAAGATATAAAATGTCTATGCGGCGCGTGTCTGTCTGTATCAGTGCGTCGATTAAAATTTTTGTTCACAGTTATGTTTGTAACGTTATAAATGTGGTAGGTATTCTGTCCGTTAGTGGTAATGGCATGCTTCCAGTCTTACAAAATGTAGTAGGTAAATTAATTATTTTTACACTTATACAATAAATTTAACAAAATATGCTTGATCTACGGATTATCAAACTTTAAGTGTAAAAAGATTCTACGTTCATTTCTTCAGAATAAAAGCTATGATGAAACAGAAAATTATCTCAGTAAGTGACAGTGACAGATCACATATTACCTCACACGACTTCAATGAAAACAAACACACACTCTCTTTCACTCTATCTCACACACAGACATATACACACCACCAACACAATACAATCACTCACACACGAACACACACACACACACATGCACATATTCAATTATTTAAACTTTGTTGTTTGTTTGTTGTTGTTTGTTTATAAAATAAAAAATATATAATTGTACTAGTTTATTGTATCTTTTTGTAAGGGACAGGGACTGCTATTCCTTAATACAGGTTATTCTATAACCTAGCTAGGAGTGCAGAACTTCACCCACCAGATTGTGTTTGACATGGTACAAACTTATATGTATACCCTAACTATGTAAACTTCATGTACTACAATCTCCTTTTTTATGAAATAAATTTATTATTGTTATATACAGGATGGCAGGGGACTTCGACGCGATTTTTTTTTTACCTTGGATTCAGTACATGCTACTGAAGCACCTTTTTTTTTGTTTTGGGAAATTGTCAATTAACTTCTCCCGCTCTAGGCGGAGCGGGAGGGCGCGGGCGTGTCAGACTCTTACTGACTAAAACTCAATTCAATTCAATTCATTTATTAATTTTGTGAACATAGGGTAAAACATCTGTATGTCCCGCCAGAAGGCATACAAAATTGTTACAAAATTGTCCCACGCGTGTCCCATCAGTTGCCTGTACGTTGCCAGGGGCACTTTCGGATTTTCCGGCGACCCCGGCAGGCATCGGCCCTAGCGAACCCCATCAGTTGTGCTGACATTTCTTTGAGGCGCTTGTGGCACACAACGCGCTGTCAACCCGGGCCTGGTCCTTATCGGACGGCGAGCTACCCATTGCTCACCGTCCGCAAGCCCGCGCCTACGGTGGCCGGGAGTCGGCCTGCGATTCTCGACGCCCAGGCGTCTCCTGCGGCGGTGCTGAAGCACCCTGCGTTGAAATTATTCGTCGGTTATTAAAAATAAAATCAACTGTTCCATACATTTTGACCGCGTAGGTATTGCACTTTTCTATGGAACACCTGATTATTTTTGTACTGAATCCATGATATCAGTTTTCGCGTCGATGTCCCTGCCACCCTGTATAAATACATAAACTCGAACCAGAACGCCCCCTGCTACGATCTCTACATACTCCTTTTGCTTCTCCGTCTGCTTTACTCTTTCTAACTATTTACGCTGGGTACTAAATTAAATAAATAACTATATATTTATAGAAAAACAAAATGCCAAAATATATAAAAAAGCTCCCCTTTCGAATTTGGCTGATGCAATTAATAGCATAAACAAGAATTTGGATTCAATCTGCGAGTGGAGTGAGGCACATGGGTTGCAGGTCAATCCATCGAAGACTCAGGTCATTGTTGTTGGCAGCTCAAGGATGATCCCCAAGATAAACTGGTCCCAACTTCCGCAAGTTCAATTTAACGGAACTGCCATTCCAATAAGCGAAAAGGTTAAGAACCTTGGAGTTTGGATCGACAAACATCTTTCTTGGGGTCCCCAGCTACAGGACGTAAGCCGCAAAATTTTTGCATCTGGTAAGTCCCTGAGACGATTGCGGAACTTTCTTCCAACCGCCACTAAAACTGCGCTTGCACAATCCCTTTTACTTCCCATCCTTGACTACGCTGATGTCAGTTATCTCGATCTCACTGAGGGACAACTAGATAAACTTGAGCGACTTCAAAACTTTTGCAAAAGATTTATATTTGGTCTGCGCAAATATGATCACATTTCTGAATTTCGTACTAAACTCAAGTGGCTTCCCATACGTCTTCGCCGGAATACTCATATCTTATTTCAGCTCTACAGTATTTTGTTCAATCCTACAACCCCCTCTTATCTTAAAAAACGTTTCAAGTTCCTTCATGACACACATAATAGATAACTGAGGTCATCGGAAAACTTGAGACTAGAGATGCCGATGCATTCCACCAGCTTTTATGACAAGTTTTTTACAGTTCAAGCGGTACGGTTATGGAATGCCTTACCCGTGTCGATAAGGCGTGCTCAATCTTTGTCCACTTTTAAATTCTGGTAAAAAAACACTTCCTCTTTCCTTAAACATCATCATTACATATAGTTCCTTGATTTTGTTTTATGTTTATTATTGTATTTATATATATGTATATATAGATAAGTGTATGCTTTATGAATGTATGTATTTATTGTGTATGTAAATGGTACACCACTGACTACCTGCATTATTTGTCTCTCCTTTCTCCCTTTAATCCATCCAAAGGTTGTCTGTAAAAGATCGCTTTTAGCGATAAGACCGCCCATTGTGTCACCCTATGTAAAATGACTACATTTTTATCTGTATTTTTTATGGTGTACATAATAAAGAATATTCTATTCTATTCTATTCTATGCCTCTATACCTTATGAATGATTTTGTTTGAAACATAATGCTAAAAGAAGATGCTAGTCAGTAGATCCAAGGGATTCCTCTTCTTTAGCCTTTTCTCTTCATCTTCTTCTTCAGCCCCTTAGCCCCCTAAGGGGCTCAAGCCCACAAGCATCTTGATTTCTTCCGTGACAAATCTTAAAGTGAACTTGATATTATTAATGAAAAGCCAAATTAGACGTGTCAAATATTCGGCAGTAGATAAGGCTTCTTATATCGTGCACGTCTTCCGTATAGAGGCCCAACCTAACTCAGGCACCACCACCACCTTGAAAGTTTTTAATGACATCGCGAACATAGTTCGTGGTGGGGTTAATAGGGTTGGTAGAAACTGCGTTACAGTAGAGTTTGTGTCCCCTCAGCACGTGTAGCATGACTACCGTAGCAACGGGGCTTGTGTCGACGGACGAGTAGACAAAATGACAGATTGTCATTGTTTATCCGTCATTTTGTCTATTCTTCCGTTAACAAAACCCGTTTCTACGGTGTTCATGCTACGCGTGCAGGATGCCAACTCTATCTTGGTTAATACTTTGTTATCCAAGTACGCTTATACTGCTTCTATCCCTACATTCAACATCACAAGGATGGGAGTAGTGACAGGTGTTCCAATCTCATATTTCCGAAGATGAAGCCATGACAATATCTATCTGTCCCTCGAATTAATAGAAAAGTTCAGAAGGACGGGGATAATGAATGGAAACCCACTGAAACCAATTGTGTGATCACATTCGATAGACAAGTCTTACCCAAAAGCATCTTCTGCTGTTAAACATCCCTTCCCGTTGAACAATATATATATCCCACCATCCAATGTCGAAAAGATAGTAGATTTGGTATGCAGGTCAAAACCACGCTGCAATAAATGTGGCCATGATCACCCAGGTGATCAACATTTCTGAGGGCGAGGCCTTCTGTATTCTGTGTTCGGGTAATCACTTCGCTAATAGCAGGTCATTCCGCGAGCATGGCACACACAAAGCCATTAAGACCGTTATGGCTGAGAAATCTATTCTTTATGCTGAGGCTAGCAAATACGTTCCAACAGTTTCCCGCAACTATGCAAACATCACTAAAACTCCGATTTCTCAGTGTTATCCACAGACAGTAGCCCTAACACCCAAGTCCCATGCCCCCTCTTTCCCCATGTTATGACAATGCAGAATGCACCTTCTTATGTTCCACTCACATCTGAATGGCAAAACGCGCCCCTACATAATGTAGCAGAGGATCCTTTCGATTCGCCATTTACTTTGGAGGAATTAAATATGGAGCTTACTCAAACTTGTCCGGGACTCAGCTCCTAGTGTGATGTGCCATATACGAGGGGTATTCAATAAATAGTGAGAATGCGATACATTCTCCTTGGAAACAAAAAAAAAATACTGGCAGGCATAAGATGTCCACATAATAATTTGTGCATATAAAATGGTCGGTGTCAATGTCTGCAACTGAATTAAATACAGTCAACACTTAACAACTGTACGCAGTCAAGTTTTCTTTGATTTTAGGCGAAACGTAAAGGAACTATTAAGTTATGCTACACACTTAGGTACAAACATATACGAGGGGTATTCAATAAATAGTGAGAATGCGATACATTCTCCTTGGAAAGAAAAAAAATAAATACTGGCAGGCATAGCCCAGACATTAGTTAAGATGATAATAAAAAAAGCAATTAATTCCCTTTTGTTTTTTAAAAGTAGAAGTCTATTGTTTGCGTCGTTTCGGAACGTGTTCTTAAAAATGGATAAAATTGAAGTTCGCGCGGTAATAAAATATCTCTGCTTGAAAAATTTTACTACGGAGCAGGTAAATCAAGACTTGAGAGCAACATTAGGGGTTCATGCTCCTCCATATTCGTCATAGTTGCGCGTTGGTGTGCTGAGTTCAAGCGAGGAAGAACTTCCACTAACGACGACCCACGAACGGGACGCCCCATATCGGCAGTGACTGAACAAATGATTGAAAAAGTTGAAAATATTGTCTTGGCGGATCGTCGTGTTACTGTTCGTTTTATAGCTGAAGAAGTAAAGATTTCGATAGGAAGAGTCCATAATATTATAAACGACCATTTGGGTATGAAAAAAGTGTCAGCGCGCTGGGTGCCCAGAATGCTTTCTGACGCGCAGAAACAAACTCGACTGAGAATTTCACGAAGCTGTTTGGATTTGTTACAACAAGATCCTGACCGATTTTTGGCTCGATTCATAACTATGGACGAAACATGGCTTCACCATTATGACCCGGACACGAAACAACAGTCCATGACTTGGAAGCGACCGTCATCTCCAACTCCAAAGAAATTTAAGGCGATTCCATCCGCCGGAAAGATCATGGGCTCTCTTTTCTGGGACAGCCAAGGGGTGGTAATGATCGAATATCTTAATCATGGAGCCACTATTACGGGGACTATGTACGCAGGACAAGTAACAAAGTTGAGTGAGGAAATACGCAAGAAACGGCGTGGCTAACTCGCTAAAGTTGTTTTGTTTCACCAAGATAACGCCCCTGCGCACAAGTCCAGAGTTGCGATGGCTGCCATTCAAGAAGCTGGCTTCGAATTGATGGAACATCCTCCATATTCACCGGACCTTGCTCTTAGTGATTTCTACCTATTTCCGCGCTTAAAGGAACATCTCAGGGGCCAGATATTCGAAGATGATGACGGAGTAGTCGCCGCCGTAAATTATTTTTTAAGGGATCAGGAAGAAGATTTTTTTAGAAAGGGAGTTTTAGGATTAGAGAAAAGATATACAGTGTATAAATCTGAAAGGTAACTACGTCGAAAAATAAAATAACATAATAATATAATAAAAGATAATTGCGTCTTACTCATTCTCACTGTTTATTGAACACCCCTCGTACATGTATTCTTTTATAACCCATTCTGGCGAAAAGGCTAAAATCTACTTTTTAAATATTTTAAATTTGTAAATATGTGAGCCCCATGCGTATCTATCACATAATTCATATATTTGCCATTGCTTTGTTTTTCATTCTTTATACCTATCGTGATATAGTAATCTTATTTTAGGTGCATCAATGCACCTAAAATAAGATTACTATATCGTCTTCACATATATGTATACAAAATATTGTGAAAACATTTTAAAAGAGTAACGGTGGAGTGTCTTGTCCATTCTTTTCCATACAAAATCTGCCTTTTGGGGGGGGGCGACTACAATTTTTTTTATTTTTTGTAAATTTTGACGTTCTAAAGTGCCTTTTATGTAGATACCTAATTGAAATAAATAGTTTGACTTTGATTTTCAAGCCCCTCCCAAACCTGAATCCGCCACTGACGCTAGTCATCTGGACGTACGTACCTGGTCCAGGATGATATCGGCGTCGGGACAGGCGAGGTCCAGCAGCATAGCCTCCGGGAACCAACCGCGCGGCGCCATGGGCGGAGCGCGCAGGAAGTCGGACACCAGCGCCAGTCGCACGCCGGCGCGGTTGCTGCTGCGGTACAGCTCAGACACTTGCTCTACAAATGTAGGTACAGTACTGTTTGTAATGTCCTTGGTGAAGGTTGCTTTAATTTTTAGAACAAGCAAACAGTTAACAGGTTACTTAGTGAAATGTATCTAAAGATCTAATGGCACCTGCTTCCATGTAACGATGTAGCATATTATCACGGGCACGTTACCGTGCCAACGTGTCAACTTTATAAAGAAACATTTTGCTACTTAGAAAGGAGGAAGGGCATCTTCCCCTTCTCCTGTTTAACTCAGCAATCCTACCTACTACTAAATCACTGCTTAGTATTTTGAGAAAAGTCACGCAAATTTGACTTATTTGTTAGCGCACCTGAATGATGCGTTCCGAGGAATACTTTTGGTACGTTTCAATGTTGTTGCGCTTCGAGGGATACCCCGGATCTAGGATTTTTTTTTTTAAATTTTGAAGTTTTTAACACCCATCAATAGTTTTTTGTGCTAACTTGTAGGTAACCTATACCTACTTTAGTGACCTTTTAATTGGTACTTCTTTGGTTTAAAATAAAATAGCTGAACCTATCTGCATTACCAGGCGTCCAGCAAATGAAGGCGGTCATCATGGACAGGTCCTTGGTGAGGAAGTACGACAGTACGAAGCCGATCAGCTCCATGTTGACACGAAGGCAGACGGGCAGGCAGTAGCGCACTGTCCGTGTCCGCAACCCCACTTATCGGAGACCTAGGCGGGTAGTTAAGGGGATGTCCTTTACTCCACGCGGTGTTATTTTACGCTTAGAATACTATCGGTGCCTGTGCCTACTATGTTTGTTTCTTTCGCACCAATTGGAGCGAGTATAGAAAACGTTCGCCTTACTAAATGTTATAGGTTGGGTGCAGGCTCACCTGACCTCCGCTTGGTTACGCAGCGAACTATACATTTTGTTGGCGACGCGACCTGACGACGTCACAGTGGGTCGAAACTATGATTTTAGCGCTAAACACTAAAATCATAGTTTCGACCCACTGTGCGTCGCCATGGCGTCCCGGTGAGGTATGGCCCTTTATTTAGTAATAAGTAGATAGTGCTCACTCAGGACTATGGAGTCAAGTCAGTGAAAACAAGAGTCAATTCATTGAACTGTCTTTCATAATCAAGTATCTCAAAATTCGAAACCGATGTTATTGAAGTTACTTAAGCTTTGTTTCTCTTTTCTTATATTTATTATTATAAACAAGTTCCATTGAATGCCTCACCTACCTACATATTTTGTCTACCTACTTGCGCTGTTTTTAAATGCTATTTTCCACTCAGTTTTTTTCATCAGTTGGTAGGTACCTAAGTAGATACTAAGTATCTATCGTTATGCTTAGACCATTTCAGCAATTCCGATTTCCGAACTTTTTACGCAAAACAAAAGTAATGTTATGGAAAACAATTTTTTTTTTGTGGGTTCTGGGGTCAATCTGGGGTTGGTTTCTTTGTTGTCTTTATTTCATCATCACGATGGATTTCATGCCATCATCTGCAAAGAAACGGCCTCACTTCTGAGCAGAATAAGAGGCAGTCTAATAGTACCTATCCTGAAGGCTGTGGCGGCAGATACTTCCTCCGCCGTAGTAAGGCAATTTGTGCGAAGACTTATACCATACTTAGACCGTTACCATTTCTCATTGTGTCTAGATGTTGGGTGGTCTTCTCACAAATTCGTACTTAGTTTAAGTTACTAACAATAGGGATAAAACATGTTACTAACATTTTATGGATCTTTTTGTGATATCCGAAATAAAATGATTTTAATTATTAAATGTTTTTATTTTTGCATGTACGAGTATGTCCGCTAAACCATTGCGGGTTAACGGGTACGCCCTTGGTTAGTCAACAATCAACATACATACTGTAGGCATGTCAAAATCTTTAAGTGTTATAAGTACCTACATATTGTACGTACTTTGTTACAGATAAAAATCGATAGTTATGAGATGATTGGTATTCCAGCCAATAATCCTTCTAATCAACATCGACTTGTTAATATAATAAATAACTTCTCCTTAACGTCCATTCGATTGGCGATCATTATAAAACGCGACGTGTTTGTGGAGCAATCTTTGTGCACTATTACGTAGCATTAGATAATGGTGCATTATGTCGCATAATGAGCACAAATTGCCAGCTTAACAAACCTAATTGATTATATTATACCTACTTAAGAAGTAGCTATCAAGATTTCAAGGTACAAAATCGCACTCTCACGACTCTTTTCTATACATTTTTTGTTTTTTTTTTGAGGGTGGGAAATTATCAAATAACTTCTCCCGCTCTGGGCGGAGCAGGAGGGTGTGTCAGACTTTTACTGACTAAAACCCACCCGTGTTCCTTCCGTTGCCTGTGTGCCGGGGCCGCGATATCCCTTTCGGACAAACCCGCAACCCTGGCAGACTCTTTGCCGTACTTACGTCTCTTTGGGACCCGCTATGGGACTATGTGGAAACTTGGTAGGTAAGACCCGTGGTTACCATTGTCAAAAAGGGGTTTGAAGCATGCTAACTATAGATCATATCTGTGTTAAGAGCAACTGTGAGCGTTAGAGCGTAGCATGCACGTCATAACAATAATGAACTGTGCTATTCTGTTAACATCCTGCTTACCTACCCACAAGTTCCATGATTTCAATTGTTTAAAAGAATCAGCAAACAGACGAACCGCGCGTGTTGCTAAATTGCCTTCCCTTGTTTCTTTGAGGTCGCTGACCAGAGCTGGTCTTGCCCTATCTTTGAGGTCGCTGACCAGAGCTGGTCTTGCCCTTTCTTTTCATCTGGTACATACGTATATTATAGTGTCCATATCATTTCAGGGTGTCAGTTGCACTCGCAGCTCTTTGTGACAGTATTTGTCCCGGAGAAGCTTTAGGTAAGTACCTACATGCTACTGTACCTTAGCAATAAGAAGCGGCCATAAGCAGCATGAAGAACAATCAAATCGAAGAAGTACAAATGGATGCTGTATCACTGTAGGTATTTCGCTTACCTATTGAGAAAATAAATCAAAGACCGGTCTATGGTATAGTGCTTGTTTTCATTCTCAATCAATAGGTATCTTTTTCGTTGATACCTAGCCGAAGTTCAACAGGGTTAAGTCTGCGGTTAAGTGTAGACAATCTTCTGCAGCGATAATATTAATACTTACCACGCGAATAACGGTTTATCGAACACAACAAAACCGTACATTGTATCGGTTATCAGTGCATAGTAAAGGCATAGTTACACGTAACCGAGGTGCGTAAGTCGTACATTCTTATCCGTTGCGAAACATGTTACAGAAAGCTATAAAACTTGCTGCAGCGACTCACTTAAGTAGGTATTACGTAAATGAAATGGAATCGATTATTTAACTCACAAAAATCTAGAAGTCGAATGATCGAAGAGTTTTGTTTGGTTTCTTGTCCATTGTCTACATCAATAAAATAAATGTCATTGCTAAACCTGTTAGGTACTTATTACTAATAGGTTTTGTTTTTTTCCAAATATTTAAACTAAGTATAAATCCGTGTTCGGCCATTAAATTGCACTTAAGGATAAAAATAAAACAAGTGAAATAAAGTCAACATAAATAGTCTATATTATTAATCTAAGTTCTGTATCACTATAGGTTGGTGAGCGAGAGCGCGGAGATGGCGGGGCAGGCGTCCGGCTGCACGAACAGCGGCGTATAGTTGACCACGAAGTAGGTGCTGGCCGAGCCCAGCACGGAGCCCAGCTGGCCCACGCCGCCGCACAGGCGCATGCCGCGCGCGCCGCCCGCCCGCGCCCAGCCGTACACCCACATGCGCGCGTACGAGATCACGCCCGACACCACCACCCACGCTATCACCTGCAGGCAACAGAGCACGTTAGTACATACTACGACATAGACACACGATGGATGGCGCTGGCGGCTGTCTAGCAGCTATAGGAACGCTGATTTAACGGCGGGACTGCTTGCATGGAGAACCGTACACCAACAGAAGTGTGAAGGTGCGGAGGTGCGGTTTACCTAGCAGAGGGGCAATGCTCCTTCATCATTTATTTATTTTAGTGCAAATATAAAGTGCGGCACGTTGTCGATGTTGGAGTATAGCAAAAACAAATCGATCCTACTTCAACACAGTCTGTCCCATTCTAAGTCATAAATATTATTTTTTCTATCTGAGCCCGCCCTTAACCACTTGATGAAATCCTTTCTTTCTCATAGAGACTGTACTATACTGTTGGCCTTGTGTGGGATCACACGTCTCACATATTACTAGTAGAACACATCTTCCAATATATAAAGAAAAGGATAATAAACGTATTATTGAAATCCTTAGAACGGTCTTTCCTTTAGTGTCCAACCTTTAACCCTAACAGGTTATGGGCCCAGGAGCGCTAAGCCAATCTGAGAACAAATATAATAAAGTGAAAAAAGGACACTTAATAATAAAAACTTTCTGTGCATTGACCAATATAAATAAAAAGTTATTTTAGTAAGAGTGCTAGAAAATGGATCTAAGATCTTAAAGGAACATTAGACAATTTGATGGAGATAAGTATAGTGTGTGGAAATTGCGAATTCGCAATATATTAAGTGAAATAGAAGTACTGATCGTTATCGTGATCGACGATGAAGCTCCTTGTCACCGAACAGCTATAACTAAGCTAATAAGCTAACAGTAGCATTGTCACCGCAATGGAGACATTGACTGCAGATAATATAACATGAGCTTTTGTGAAAACGGCAAAAAGGGACATTTGAAAAAGCATTGTTTTTCTTACAAATGAGTTTTTGAAAACAAAAGAACCAACAATAAAACGGTTCAGTTGGTGAGCTAAAACCACATAATGGAAATACTTCTGGATTTGCTTTTATGTCGGGCAGTAATACAATTGATAGTAATGGATTATGGAGCATCAGATCATTTGAAAAATCGAGAAGATTTGGTTATCTCCCGGTTACTAGTGAGATGGGCGTACCAGGCATACTACAGGATGTACTTTTTGTTCAAATATATCCTAGGGGATATAGGAGTAGGCTGTAGGACCTACTATCGGTAAGGAAAGTGCAGCAAGCAGGCATGACGGTCGTTTTTGATAGAAACGGCAATGTTGTTGTGTACAATGATGGTAAGCCGGTAATAAAGGGTGAGTCTTTGAACAATCATATTGGCGTTTACTTTCTGCTTTTTAAACATGCTTTAAATAGCGAATGCTCATTAAATAGAGTCGTAAATAATACTTATGAATTGTGGCATCAAAGGTTGGGCCATATTGGCAAATCAAAATTTATGGAAATAGAAACAAAGTATTTTGTGATATTGATAAAATTGATAATATTATCCCAAGCGATAATTATGTGAAGCTTGTATTTTTGGAAAACAAGCATGTTTGCCATTTAATTAATCAAAATATTTGAAACGATCTCTATTTAAAGTGCACACAGATGTTTCCGGACCGGTCACTCCTTCGTCTAATGATGGCAAAAATTATTTTATGATTTATGTGGATGAATACAGATGTTATAGTAACGTTTCGGGATTATGTCGCAAAAAGCGAAGCTCGTTTTTGTCTGAGAATTGTTAACTTATATTGTGATAATGAAGGGGAATGTGTATCCAATGAAATTAAAGAGTTCTGTGCGCGGATAGACCGTATTAGCTACCACTTAACAGTGCAACATACTCCGGCTCTTAATGGTATTGCCGATCGTATGATAAGAACAATAACAAAACGGAGTCGTACAATGGTACAAGGGTCTAAATTCAATCGTTTTGGGGTGAGGCTGTGTGTTATTTAATAAATATCAGTCTCACGGCAGCACTGAGATTGGATAACACACCTTATGAGTTATGGCATAATACTAAGCCACAACTGAAGTATTTAATAGTATTTGGTTCTACTGTTTATTTTGTTAATAAAAGTAATAAAACGAAATTTGACAATAAATTGTCAAAGAGAATTTTCGTTGGATATGAACCAAATGGTAATAAGGTGTGGTTTGTGGTAGAGGAAACAGTTTGTTGGAGTCAGATATGTGGTAATGGATGAGATTAATTTCCATTGAATTGGCCAGTGAAACCTGAGCCTGGACGGATTATTGCTAGATGTAGCAATAACTCTGTTGACAATTCTGACTTTGTACACCCGTTTGAAAATAGGTGTGAATCTGATAAATCATTCAGATTGTATAAGTGTAAACAAACGGAAACAGTTTGTTGGATTGGAGTCAGAGATTTGGTAATGGATTAGATTAATTTTCATTAAATAGGCCAGTGAAACCTGCGCCCGAACGGATTATTGCTAGAAATAGTAATAGCTCTGTTGACAATTCTGACTTTGTACACCCGTTTGAAAATAGGTGTGAATCTGATAAATCATTCAGATTGTATAAGTAAACAAACGGAAACAGTTTGTTGGATTGGAGTCAGAGATGTGGTAATGGATGAGATTAGTTTCCATTTTAAATAGGCCAGTGAAACCTGAGCCCGAACGGATTATGGCTAGAAATAGTAATAACTCTGTTAACAACTCTGACTTTGTACACCCGTTTATAGAGGTGTGAATCTGATAAATCATTCAGATTGTATAAGTGTACAAACGGATATAATACCTGCTAATTAATCTGTATATGATACAGGGGAGCGCTTGAATTGGTCTTCATATAACAATGGCAATGAGTTAACTTTATCTCAAGACAATGAAACATCCCATAATTTAAGACGAAGTAGTAGGATCCAAAACATGGTTACAGTTTCTTATAATAAGAATTATGATGAGGACAGTATTTATAATACTGCTCGTTGTGTGCTGAATCTTTAATATTTCAAATTCTTCAATCATATAAAGAAATTAAATCCAGGGATGATAAGCATCTAAAGGAAAATGCTACCAAAGAGGAAATTAATTCCCTTCTTGGAAATGATACCTCGTGTCTAGTACCAATAGAAATATTATCGATTGTAACTGGTTATTTACAGTTAAGGTTTGAAAAACCCTTGAAATATAAAAATCGAGATTAGAGACTCGTGGTTTTAGTCAGAAATATCTGATTGATTATAATGAAACGTTATTTACAGTTAAAAAAATTATGAGTTTGGAAAACCCTTGAAGTATAAAGCGAAATTAGTGGCTCGTGGTTTTAGTCAGATAAATCTGATTGATTATAATGAACGGTTGCACCTGTCGCAAGGATTGCAAGTTTTAGACTAAATATAGATTTAGCTAATCAATTTAATTTGTTTGTTCACCATATGAATGTAAAAACTGCATTTTTGAAAGGGAAACTGAACGAGGAAATCTTTATGACTATTCCCGAGGGTATCTCGGCTGCAAGTAATATGGTTTGCAAATTAAATAAGTCATTATATGGATTAAAACAGTCTGCACGCTGCCGCGCTGTTGGTTCCAAATGTTCGAGCAAGCTTTAATATAAAAGGGGTTTTCAATACTCATCATTGGACCGGTGCATTTACATTTTAATGACGGTCATGTTTTAAAAATTATTTATGTTTTACTTTATGTGGACGATCTTGTGATTATAAATACTATGAATAGTTTTAAAACATACATAATGAACACTTTTAAGATGATAGACTTAAAAGAGATCAAATGTTTTCTGGGAATCAAAATAACCGAGTCTGAAAACAAAGTTACTTTGGATCAAGAAAGAAATGTACATAAAACAATTCTTGAGAAGTTTAACATGAGTGACTGTAATTCTGTCACTACACCGCTTGAAAGTAAACTAGATTACGAAGCATTCAATTCGAGTGAAATAATAAGTGCCCCTTGTAGAAATCCTATTGGGTCACTCGACCTGAAAGTTTTCTGTTTTTCTGTTAACATCTTAAGTCGATATGCAAGCAAAAACAACCATTAATTATGGTCACACTTAAAAAGGGTCTTGCGTCATTTAAAGGGAACCATAAATCTCAATTTAAGTTTACACGAAATTATTTCAACAATATTCTCAGTGGCTTTGTTGATTCTGACTGGGGTAGTAATAATAGATATGAAAAGTACTACGGGTTATTTGATTAAATTATTTGATCAATGCACAATATGCTGGTAAACAAAGAGGCAGCAAACAGTGGCAACTTCATCCACTGAAGCAGAGTACATGGCTCTATATGAAGCAGTAAAAGAAAATCTGTGGTTAAAGTCATTAGTAACAAGTATTGGCGTTGCGATTCCAGATTCTATATGTATTTATGAGGATTATAATGGATGCATAAGCATCGTGAATAATCCTACTAGTCACGAAAGATCTAAACACATTGGTATTAAATATCATTTTTCTAGAGAACAGGTTGAGAAAAATGTGATTAAAATGGTTTATGTTTCTACAGATAACCAGCTGGCTGATATCCTGACAAATTCATTACCCGCAGTGCGTTTCACGGAGATGAGAATCAAACTAGGGGTGACGTTGTCATTATAGACAACGTGGTCAAATAAATGATAAGGATATGATAATTAGAAGAGCTTGGTTATAAATAAGTAGATGAATAACATTAATAGTATCCAGTTATAATGGATGAATTGATTGAAGATGGTCTGATTAGGTTTTTCTGGGTTTCCCTAATCCTGCGCAACGAATGTTGGACCATGATGATTGTATTCCCAGAGAGAGAGAGAGGAAGGTGTGTGATTTTGTAATAGTATACAAATGTTTGATATACCTACTATATCGTAATTAAAAAGAAAGGGATTTATTTTTGAGGGAGCGTGTTGGAGTATAGCAAAAACAAATCGATCCTACTTCAACACAGTCTGTCCCTTTCTAAGTCATAAATATTATTTTTTCTATTTGAGCCCGCCCTTAACCACTTGATGAAATCCTTACTTTCTCATAGAGACTGTACTATACTGTTGGCCTTGTGTGGGATCACACGTCTCACATATTACTAGTAGAACACATCTTCCAATATATAAAGAAAAGGATAATAAACGTATTATTGAAATCCTTAGAACGGTCTTTCCTTTAGTGTCCAACCTTTAACCCTAACAGTCGACGACATCGACAGCCGCCAACGCGTCTGCGGCTGACGCTGACTTCAGAGTCGACGGCTGCAGTTGCCCCTGCCTTTGGCAACGTGCCGCTCGTGTATAAGAGCACTTACTTTAACATAAAACTACCATCGGCCGATTATTTTAGTTAAATACAACATTCATACAGCGCCGGTCCTGGGGTAGAGCGAGTGGAGCGAGCGGTCGCTCTTGGCGCCAGAGTCCAAAAAGCCAAATACGAAAAACAATTTCCAGGACAAAAATAAAATTCCGGCGGTTACAAGAGCACGACGGATGATGTCATTAATGCTTGCGTGCCACTTCTTCGTGCCGTCTTGCTGCAGGGAAGGACGTGGTGTGCGAGGCGGTCGACTGCTTCACCGCACTGACAGCGATGTGGCAAGGAGCGCACAAATTTAATTTAAATTCAATAAGATATTTGCACTGCGGACTAAGGGTGGGGTGGCAAGTGCGGTCCGCTGCGGGCCACAGTCTCGCTCTACCCTGATCAAGTGCTAGGGCCGCTGCTGCATTCATCCAGTCATCACAGAACTCCAGACATACGGACATGGTCGTCTTCCCCCCGTCCGCGAACACGCCACACTCAGGTTTAGCGGCTAAAAGTAAATCATCCTCCTGCCCTTTTCCTTTCTGCCTTTTATATAAATAAAGTCTAATTTATTTAGGTTCGGTGAACACGAATTATAATTTCTATTAGTCATCTCAGAATTCACTTTTTTTGGCTACATATATTATAAATACATACATATATTATAATATATTATTCCTTTATTTCATTTACATACTTATAAATTACATTTTTAAATATTAGAATATAAAAAAAAAAAATAAAAAAAAAAAAAAATAAAAATATCCTTTATTTCATTTATGTTTAACATTTCTCGGGACCCTGGGGTCCCGGACCTTTGGAAGGCGTACGAGGGGATTATTATTGCTAACCATAAACTCTTTTTCTTTTAGTTGTACTTTATAATCTACCAGCGACCCGCCCCGGCTTCGCACGGGTATGTATTATACCTACATATAAACCTTCCTCTTGATTCACTCTATCTATTGCTGAAAACTGCATTAAAATCCGTTGAGCAGTTTAAAAGATCTAAGCGAACAGACAGCGGAAGCGACTTCATTTTATACTATGTAAAGACAACACTTATATTACAGAGTAGGTACGCTAAAATACTCTTTTTACATAAACTGACTTTTTAGGCATAATTTTCACTGACGCCAGCCATGCCCACAGAACAAAAAAGACTGTTTACTGAACTTAATGCATTGGTACCCAAAGCCATAAAACTCGGGCGTTTCTGCGACATGGTTAAGAAACGACCCAAAATGTGATACAAATGCTAAATGCATAATTTGTGGTGTTTTAATTTGTCGATTTCTTCGGGTGGATATGGACCGTAAAAAAGATGTACCGCAAAAAGTGCACAAAAATACAAAATACCTACTGTTTTTTTAAATAAATTGTAAGTACTTACTCTTTTTTATTAATCTGTACTCTTTACTCTGATTTCAGATATACTCTACTTCTTCTAAAAAAGTTAGCATACCCTAATTATATATTCCACACAACTTCTTCTAGACGCTCCTAAAATCGCCTAACTGCGTAATCATTCACACATAACTCCAACTCTTTGTTTATCCCGCTGGAAAACATATCTGCTACGATTACTGACATTTCAAAAACCCATAACCCTTCCTCAACATAAATAAATGACAAAGTTGACTAGGCACCGAACTAATTTAACAGACGCCAGACGACGCGAAGGTAGATTGGCGCATGCGTAGCGTTCAAAAAGTAACGTAACCAAACCGTTCACGCAATCGTCTGGAACACAAAACCTCAGCTTTCCTTGAACGATTTCTATGTCGCTAACAGAAATATGAGTAAGTGAATTTGAAGTCAAGGTCAGGTGAGTCCGCGTTAGGGAAATATTATTGTAATTTTATAACAGTTACAATAGGTATGCTTAGGTAGCTTAATGCGCTTCTAATGTGCCCACGGCTGAGACGCAGGCCGGCCCCTCGAGAGGGAGTGGGTATTACTCAATGATACGAGTATGTGCTGCTTGCGCCTGAGTGTTTATAGAGGTGATATTGATCCTATATTATGTACCCACTGATTTGCAAATAGGAATGATTGGCTGTGCGTTTTCTGCTTTGATTCACAACAACCAAAGCAGAAAAATCAAGTGCTGGTAAAGCAAGGGCTTCATAACAAGGTAGTTGTTTAATACTATCCTTTATCCGTTTTATGCCAAATGCTATAAGTACACCTCTGCCCAACCCTTCGGGAATACAGGCGTTGTTATGTTATGCCAAGTATGTACGGTATGTACCTACTAAAGCAATAATTTCATTGAGAATATGCGTCCGGATAGTGGTGTGGGTAATATATTGTAAAACTTAGTTCTCTAGCTCCTCCTATTTGCGGGATATCATATCGCCCAGCCAAGGCACTGCATCTATGATAGAAAATTATGTCCAGTCTGATTCACTTCGGAATTATCGACAGTTCGTCTGACATATTATGATAGTTATCACTCCATGGTATCTCAAAGATAACGGAAGCTTCCAGCGAATACGACAGATAATTCCTAATCAACGCAATTATTACCTAATGATAACTCATGCGTTCAGTCAATCAATCATTCACAGATTTTTGCATGAATTTCAGAACAATCGAGCAATTCCCGGCCTGATGTGAGCCGGAACAGATGAAAGAAAAATAATGACATGCCACTTAGTATTGAGGGAAAAGTTTGAAAAGTTCCGTACGCGTACGCGAGGCAGAAGAAGATAGGTCCCCGCACCTATGAGCACGGGGCACCGAGGATGCGGTCCGTGTCGCATATAGTTCAAGAGATATTATCTTTTTAAGTTGTGGAGGTAGCACATCCGCCACTCTGCGTTAGGAAAAATGAAGCATGTCTTGGATCCAAGACATGCT
This sequence comes from Agrochola macilenta, assembly GCA_916701695.1. NCBI lineage: Eukaryota > Metazoa > Arthropoda > Insecta > Lepidoptera > Noctuidae > Agrochola > Agrochola macilenta. The sequence continues at coordinate 24,554,115 of OU753556.1, forward strand.
TGTTAACAAGTACACGATCGCGTCATTGATAGCAAGCTCTCAACTAGAACCTTGATTCAAATCGAGTGTACATACTTGGAAGATGCAGATTTGATAGCGACGAAGGCAGTCTTTCACGCAAAACTTTTTATCGAAGAAAATAACAGGTAACGTAAATCTTCTAAGCATCACTATCTTGAACAGCAAATCCTCGACTGTCTAGTATTCACGAATAATGAACCTTGACGTGCAACCTGACGGAAATAATTATCTAAGTCTTGTATTAAATCAGATAACTAAACTAGGCCTATACAAATACATTATGTCATGTGTGAAAACGTTATCATACAGAACTCAATTGTTATACTGCATCATAAACTTGTCTGTTGCTTCATACTTATAGATGTGCGAGTGTGTAATAGTGGTTTGGGATAATTTAGATAATTTTAATGTAGCTTGATAACATCACGGAGTGACCCACGTGCAACGTAGAGATAAACAGAAATTGTTCACGACAACATCTCGAACAAAAAGACTTCTATCTGTAAAGAGTTTCCGAATAGCAGCTTATGGAATCGCCGGACGGATCTACACAATGGAAATATACTTCCAGTAACTAGTAGCCTCTAGCCAGCAGCCAGTAGATCTTGGGCTACGGTTAGGTTCTTTCTTATTGACACTTTCTTCGGAATGAGATAAAAACAATTAAAGTAATACTCACAACTAAAGTTTCCCCGGCCGCGGTGTGCTGCAGCGGCGGCGCAGGGCTGAGCAGCGCGGTGGCCAGGATGTAGGCGAAGGGCGCCGCCGACAGTACCAGCAGGCCGCCCAGCGCGCGGCCCGGCAGCGGCCGCAGCCACACGCCCGCCAGGCACGCCGCCGGGTTGGCCATGGCGCCCAGCGTCACGGCCAGGTGGTACGCGCGCGTGCCGTACGGCATGCACGAGTACGACTGCACCGACGGCAGTACGCCGTTATTGAGCGCGTTCAGCAGCACCATCAGCAGCATCACGCCCACCCAGCGCGGGGCCAGCAGAGACGGCCGCTCAGACGTGGCCTCGTCGTCCTTGGCCGCGGCCGCAGGCGCCACGCGCTCCGACTGGAAGCCCTTGTAGTTGTTGATGACGACGAAGGCGACCAGGCTGGTCGCCGACAGCCCGCCTAGCAGCAGCAGGAACACCATGGTGTCGAAGCGCGCGGGCGGGTAGTGCGCCACCAGCGTGCTGTTGTCGGCCGATGGCAAGCACTCGGGCTCGCCGCCCACGCCCTGCACCAGCGCCAGCAGGCTCGACACGAAACCGCTGAGCCCCTCGCCCACCAGATACGTGGCGAGGTACACGTCACGGAAATGGCGCAGGTACGGGTAGAACAGCACGGAACTGGTACAACCCACCAGCGCGGCGAAGAAAGTCAGCGCCAGGTATGCCACGGAGCGCTCCTCGCCGCCGATCACCGACGTCTGCTCGTATAGGAACGCGTTGAGCACGAGCGCCAACGTGCCGATCACCAACAGCGCATAGATGTAGAAGGCATCCTTGACGCTGGGCAGCAGGCGGCGCATGACCGCGTACAGGAGCAGGCCGCTGTTGGCGAGCTGCACGGCCATCACCATGGACGAGGGCAGCGCCCAGCCCTCGGGCAGGCGGTCCACCAGCAACGGTAGCTGCACGTACAGCCCGTTGACGCCGAGCCATGTGCCGATGCCCCAGAACACCATCAGCACGTCCAACGCCACCAGTCGCTGCGCGCCCCACATCTTGGCGGTAACTCCGTCTCCTCGCTCAAGGCACGGCGAGCTCTCCTTGTCCTCGTTCAACCTGCGGCACGACGAACGCTTACACTCTCAGCAGTAGCTTCACTGCGCTGAGTTTGGCGAATGGTAATGATAACAAACCGTGTTGTAACGATGCTGACGATTTGTATTTATTGATACCTACTTATAGATAGAAAGTATATTAGTTTACGTTATTGTACGAATTATCGTGAGCTAACTTCTCACTGTAAATAAACGTGTGAAATGTTCGCTTTATATATACTTAGTGAGTTTAGGATAACGGTCGGATAAGATTAGCGACGTATGTCCACGAGCGTGTGTTGATGAAGCAATCGCGAAGACAAGTGCAGCTGCTGAACGGATAGTGCACACTGACATTATACAGCCTTCTATCAATGATCTACATGCTACCACCACTGCTACCAGTATTGTTTTTCACATGTAAGTATAAACTGCAAAAGTTATAGGTACGGGAGTTCGTGTTCGAGCGTGAGTGCAACAGAGCCGTCCACTGATAACTGGACGGAAACCGATAAAATAACGAAAATATAAAGGCAGTAATTATCGATAGCCACCGATTGGACACGACGACAGATTATAGTGATATTTAGAGCAGGTTCCGATGAAACCGTGTTATTAGCAGACACGACTCCGCGACTGCCTGCGCAGTCCGACGCTGGCGAACGTCGCTCAAGCACAATACCATCATTAATTACGATCCCATGTCCTGCTGCTCGAAGGCCATAAGTTATGTAAGTCATTTACATTATTTGTAAACCGCGAACACATAACAGAACAATATCATGATTGTCTTTTAATAAATTATTATTGTGTGTCTCAGCTGTTACTGTGAGAAATTATGATAATTCGTACGAGACGTAAATTAACGCAATACAAATCGTCGAGGTCATTGTCTCGATTAAAACAGTCAAATCATTATTAATTTATCATATTACGAGTATACTAATTACGACGTAAGTGGATAGTTGAAACATTGTAATTTTGTAATAAATTACTCCGTTGTCTTATACAATGTCAGTTGTAAAGAGATGGACGACAACCTCTATACTATAGCATCATACTGGGTCAAATCGTAGTTCCAGCAGTCGGCTCATATCAACAAATACATGAACTAGCGTCATACCACAAGTGAAGGACCGCTCGTTCGCTAACTAGGTACCTATGTTTAGGATGGAAAATAGCACAATAAAATTTAAGTGAATAAATTGGCTAGCTTATGTAAATGCAACGAGTTGTAGCAGAGATAAGGAAACGGTACACAATTAAACATACCCGTCATCCATTTCAAAGACAAACGTTTTGTTACTAGTAATGTAATGGTTAGTAAGGAGCACGACGCGGACGCACGCAGGAGGCCACGCTCAGCTTCTCGAAGTAATGCAGGCTGCTCTGCCTGCTCCCAGACAACTAACCTACATGTAACGACCACTTACATCTCAAAAAACAAACGTCTCCGCAGACTAGTTCTTATCACTCCCTTTGATTGATAATTAATTGGACAATTTATCGATGCAGTGTATTGTGACGTAACAGCCGAACGAGAGGCGAACACGTAGTGTTAACTTTTTTAATGAATTCCGACACAACCACCTTAATTAACAAGACTTGTCTGAATAAAGAGCACACGGTCCGACGTGCTAGCATTCAGCACTGTGAGCTCGTATATCTACATAAGTAAATACGACATCATTGGTGGCAGGAGCCGGGAGGCTGTTGTTCAACACTCGGCCGCTGAAATATTTGTTCAGGGTGTGCTACTTGTTTGATAAGGTGTGTACACAGGTATTAGTAGATACCTACCGGCAGGGCTGAGCCATAGCGAGCGTCGCGGGCGCGGCGGAGCAGCGCGACGCGCGCGCATGCTCTTCGCCGCAAGCTGGCCGTGCGCCCTTAGCTGTGACATGTGCCATGTAATGGGTCAAGCGGAACAAATACCACGCCAACTATACACAGATACGTCGGTACACCGATCATGGGCGTACCCAGGGGGGGGGGGGGGGAGGTGAGCCCCTGGATTTTGAATGCCTAAGTTACCTACTGTTTTCGATAAAAGTCACGTTAAGATTTACTTTACAGTTACAATAAATTATGCATTAACTTTATATGGGACAACATGTTTTTTCAACTGCAAATGTAAGTTAGTTGATAATTTTATTACTCGTTAACTTGTAGAGCCTACTTAGCTGAGATAGTTTTCCTTTTAATTTCGTTATATACACTACTGCTGTGAATTTTTCCATATATCCAGTACCAACCATTTAGCTGGCAGGGGGGGACACTTAACTCTAACGCAAACGGATTCCTGAATAAAAAAATGGCATTGACAAACTAAAATATATTTTTCATGATTTTATTTTACCTCTTTGTCGGCGTGATCAATATGTATATTCATGCCAAATTACAACTTTCTAGTACACACAGTCTCTAAGCTAAGCCGCGGATAGCCAGACGGACAGACAGACGAACATGGCGAAACTATAAGGGGTTCCTTGTTTACTATGGAACCCTAAAAAACCGCGCTGTGCGGCCGGTCATGTTGTAGGTATCATGCAAAATACGCGAACGCAGCAAGCAAGCACTAGGCTCGCTCGCCAGCCGCCGCGCTGCCCCAGGCCGACGGACGACGGATAAGGATTACCGCTCGTATATTCGGCTGATAAGCGAGACCGAGCGGCATGCATTAATTGCATTTATTTGACATGTTATTATTTAGACGGAGCCAAACATAGGCGACAAAAAATATTCATTCAATGTCCATATCAAACTATTATAAAAAATTCCAGATTAATAGATCTGGCTTAAGAAATTTCTGATGTGCCCCCCTTGGGCCAAAAGCTGGGTACGCCCATGCCGCAGATGATAGAGATTGACCTGGACGGCGGTGGCGACATGGCTGGACGTATTTGTCGATAGATCGGCTGGCGCACACGGCGCGGTCGCCTTCAGACTCTGTGTTGTTCACAGATTACTGCATGCTGGCACGCATGATGTCTGGAAACGACGCCATTGCTACAGAATATATCTGACAATATTGACAGAGCTCATATTTGGGAGCATCTGGGTACATTCTTGCCTTATCAAGTACACATAGTCAGCACAAACAAACAGTGCGACAGCCGGCTTTGAGTTGATGTTCATATTTAATGTAACTAACAATGTCACAATCTGTTGATGGCATTGGAAGAGATAAGTCGGCTCCACTGTACTTCACTACCCGCGCGTGCGAAGCTTCAATTTTTTTTTGGGTATAGATGTCTTCATGTAAAACGCTTTTGCAAAATTTCACACTGCGCAAACGCCTAGTTTTTAAGAAAAAAAATCCTAAAGTTTAAAAAAAATCTACTTTTTACGTAATTAATTTGACATTTTACCATAGATAATGTACATATTTCACTCCTACGTTGTTCCGTTTTACGTTCAGACAAAGTGACAGCGGATTTAAATGGTTTTGAGTATAAATATTGCTGGTTTTTCACTTTAATTCATTTTGAAATAGCTGCTACCGCAATGAACTCAATTATGAAGCAAATAATATAATTAATTAAATAAAAAATAATAAAGTTTTATTTGTAACGAAACGTAATCGAATGGAGGTGCCGCAGGGCCGATCGTTATTAGTTTGACAGTTCTCACTCATCAAGTCATCATGTACAAAAGGCAATGTTAAATATTGCTAAGAAAACTTAGGATGCATGAGCGAGCGAAGCGAGCTCGGGACTTGGGGCACCCCGACTCGGACAGGTTAGGTTAGAAGGTTGGTTATTATTTTTTAACTATTCAGAAATAGGAGCCCGCCAAGCGGGCTCCGTCGACTACGTTTTATGCTTGGAAACAAATTTAGACCTGCCATGTGATCTTTCCCGCCCTACTCCCACCAATACCGTAACAAACTTTGGCGATTTTTTTCTCGTCACCTATGGTTTTGCACACTTTGGGGTTTTCAATTATACACTAAAAAGGGTCTATTCTATCCAAAAAAAAATTGCTACTATAAAAAAGCGACGGGTGTTGAAGTACAGTGGTTCCGATAAGTCTTGAGATATATTTTGTAACAATAAGCCTTGAAGGATGAAAAGCACATTTAATTATTAGCAATAAAAAATGAGGATTGTCAGAAACATAAAAATCTGTATGAACACACAGTCAAAAGATACCTATTAGTACTTATTGCACTGGACAGGATGACAGCCCCGCATAGATTAGTATGATTAAAAGTTAAATAGATAATTGAGTCTATAGAAATAACCCGGAAGAAGATCCTGTTAATAGGTATTTGCCTGTTACTATATCAAGTATTTAAGAATTACCCAATATCTTTAACACAACAACAGTTATAGCATTGAGGATAATGGTAACATGCGGGGACCAGTCTATGAGCATATTGAATATTACAATGGTAAGTTACTTGAATGTCTTGAGAAAAAAATCTTTAAATTACAAAAGGATGTGTGTAACTCTCACCATTTGTATAGATGTTCCACAAGAGAACTTAGTTGCACAATGATAGATAGTATGGTGAGTGTTGTGTAATAAAAGAAACTGAGTCTACATGGAAACCAATTGGTAAGCAATCAACCAATAAAATTGCAGTCAGTTCTTGTTCTGAAGCCTACTGTATCTCAACTGGAAAATTAGTAAAATTCACTAAAACCAACCCACCATATTTAGCAAAAGCTATTGAATAGTTAGAGTAGGTAAAATAACTACATACTGTGCAAAGGAAGCTGGCATTATCCTCTCATGTATACAGAAGATAGTTCTGAAGACTTGTCACCTGGAAACCACAACACTTCAGTTCCACCACGACTCAGCACTACTATGAAGTGATCTACAAGTAGGAGGGCTCCACAACTAGCAGTTACACAACATAAGAATTACTAAGATCTAACACAGAAGGTACTAACTCATTAAAGGTAGTCTTATTAATAGTAAGTAATTCTGCTGAAGAAACATACATTCTAGAAAATTTATTAGGTAAATACAACAATTATTTAGTTAATGATAATAAGGCTTTCAATGAACAGCCAAAATTATTTCATTATCTAAGTACCTACCTAATTAATTCTTAAATATATTAATTATATTCATTAGGGAACTGGGAACTGCAAATTGTGTAATTTAGGCCATTCTAAATGATTATTATAAAATAATAATAAAAAGCTCTTTCTTTTTTCAAAATAATTTGTATAGAAACATCAAGGGTACTGAACATACATTTCTGGACTCTGTGACTTTGCATACAAAACCACAAACTAACACTGGTGATTTTCATTGCTTTATAAAAATATTTACAAACCTCGCGCTGCTCGCCATGTCGTATTTTTTAAGGCACTTGTCCAGCACTTGTTTCCCGTTCGGTATCACAATATTTCATTCAAGAGTTTCAATGTTGCGTACAAGTTTACTTCCTTACATCATTCTCTTTAAATCACTCTCTGCTATAATAAACCCTATTAACACTGTAGGAAATCGACCTAAATGACTTTGGCTCACACTTAGAAACTTAATAAAATAAATAAGTACAAAAGTAAATTCGTAGATAAACTTAGAAACTACTTAGCGACCTATGTTCAGTGGATTTCTTCCTTCCTGAATCTGATAGCTGAAATGATTTTGAGTTTGACTTTGGCAGCTATGATGAGTGAATGACAGGACAGCACACTGCACAAGACATGACAAGAGAACTCGGAACAGCTGTTCAAAGTATTATGGGTTAGGGTTGTCCAATGACCAAACTAAAAGGGAATAGAAATGTATTAGTCGATTGAATATTCTGGACATAATTTAATCTATGTTGACTTTATTATACCTATATTATCTTGACATCAATAATTAATTATTTGTTTTGTATTTTGTAATTAAATTTAGAATGACTATATGTAAAATGCAAATAAATGTAATTTTCTATACCTACAAAATTTGTACGCAGTTATTGGTAAAACATGGACGCACACAACATCTAGTATATATCACTGGAGAAGCCATATGCACAATATTCCGAACAAAACAGTCTGTCACTTTTTGCGGGGGACACGGTAGCGGAAAGAGAAGCCCGTATCATTCATTTTTATTTTATCGATATCGATATTCATTCGGAATTTTGCTTGAATCCATGAAATAGTTGTAGCTGTTGCATAAAATAGTTACATTTTAATAAGAAGATAAAATAACTTCAATTAAATAAAAGTAACTAAATTTGTAATAAGTTAAATCTCAATAAAAAATTAGGTCAAGTTCATTTTTTTTTTTTATATGCAACTTCACTGGACCACCACTTCAATGGACATAAACAAATTATAAAACATTGAACATTAAAAAAAACTATAACAAAAATAATTACTAAATAATTTTTACTAGGAAATTATCGACATGCCAATTTTGGTTTCAAACATGACCTCAACACTACGGTAGTCTCGTTAACATTTTTACTAGAGGACATAATCGCATGTCAAGTGCGTGTAAGTTTTGCTGATTTGACGTATATTTTCGTAATGCAAAAGAAAAGTATTTTGATCTTTACGAACATAAAAACGAGATGTAGCGAGACTCGGTGACGTCACAGAAGCAACGTGAGTAAAATACTCGATTCATGCTACGTTTTATATTGAATCATGGTTGAATCGAATAAAAAATCGAATTGTATTATGAGGTTAGGATTTTAAATTTCAATAAAAACATGACTAAATCCTCAGAGTAATAACTAAAGCATAGAGGGAGCGTGAAATTTCAGTATAGTTATACTGTTTATACTTATTACAAATTCAGTGAGAAAAACAAGGACAGATATATAGTTATAAGGGTTGCTTATGGCAAGGCTGTCCACTTTTTTTGTCTCGGTAGTGAAGTATTTTGCAGAGGTATCGATATTAATTTATTTTAGACAGGAAATTTACTTATTGAGTTGAATGTACGTTAGTGTCATGTCATACATTCCATGGATGATAAAATCAAAGAATACACTGTTTGTTTAAAAACGCTCTGGTTCCAACAGGCTTTTACATGTTAATCCTATTCTTCCTCTTGTCGTGTGAACTGCAAGATCTATCAACCAGACACTGATGTCAGTTTTTGTACCGCTTTCCAAGCTCCAATGTTAGTAACGACCATTAGTTCGCAGCTTATCGTTCCTTCCGAAGCATGAAACCATCTTACTTTTCTTTTTACCGATTTCTAAAAAAAGGTTATCAATTCCAATTCGATATGTATGTATCTAATATTGTTGGAATTGCACAATATACATATATTACTCTATGTGGGCTTCTAAACACGTGTGCCAAATTTCATAGGTGTATTTATGAATGTTTGTCCACGAATTTCTCAGAAACTGGTAATCGGATCGTGGTCATTCTTTTTTTATTGGATTTTTATCTTTCAACTTTGGAAACAGTACAAGTTTCATCAAAATCGGTTGAGCAGTTGTCAAGATATGGAACATATAACCGAACTCCTTAACGACAGTACGAATGTGTAAATTGTGTTCGTATGGGTATTTTGTCAATCCTTTAGATACGAGTACCTTATATAGAACTTACTCATTTTTTAGTGATGGTGTACCAAAACTAAAAAGAGAAATATAATAAATTTTGAAACAATCGGATGAAAACGGATTTTTATTTAATATTTGGGGATAAACAATAGAATAAAGAGAGGAGAAGAAAGCAGTTTAAATTTTTCGATTTTCAATCGAATAATTAAACTACTTTCTTCTCAACTCAAACTCAAAGCATTTATTTCAATTAAACCATTTACGGGCACTTTTGAATTGTCAAGGGAATCGATCAGTCAGAAATATGAAGCTAATTGTCCATTCCAAACGTAAAAGGTACCTATGGAGAAGAACGGGCAAGAAACTCCACGGACACTCTTTTATATAAAATAAATTGTTACAAAATATTCGTAACATCATTCATGTTGAAATTATACATGTGAGAACAATGTAGAAAGACGTGCACGTTAGAAGCGTCCGTAATAAAAAGATAAATAAAGGAGATTCAAAAATTTAAATCAGCCATGGCAGCTAAGAGTTGGCCTGTCCCAACTGACGGCGCCCGTTCACGAACATGACGCATGTATCAGCACCATTCAGCTCAACCATACAATTATATGCAAAACAACAAAGAAAACTAACTTGGTGTGTTGTGTTTTATCTACTATACTTTATTTATAGCCAAAAATACATATTAATATACATTAGGTAAAGTATATAGTAATGTAAAACAATTGGTAAAGGTTAACACGTTCACAGTCCCCATACAAACCATTTAGTAGACACCTTTTTTTTTGGTGGGAAATTGGAAAATAACTTATCCCACTCTGGGCGGAGCGGGAGGGCGTATCAGACTCTTACTGACTAAAACCCACCCGTGTTCCTTCAGTTGCCTGTACGTTGCCAGGGGCCACGGTATCCCTTTCGGACTTTCCCGCGATTTTAGTCGACCCCTCAAACCGGCAAGAAAAACAACTGAAGATACAAGAACAACATTTTTTTTCACAGAGCTTTGGGGCACAGAACTGTGAACGTTTTGTGATAGGTAAAACATAACGCGAATTGATCACTAAGTGAGCGCACGTGAAGATGGCTTTACTTACCAATAATAGGCATGGTATGGCGCCAGGTTTAAACCTTCTCCATTTATCGCTACTTACAAAGCAGTCGTTCGTAAAATGTTTAGAACATACTCGGCTATGCTTAGTCCAATAATTTCTGGCTCTTGGAATCACTTTACACCAATTTTCTTTCTCATTTGAAGGTATACTGAAAAAGAAAACGATAACTTTTCCAATTTATCGACATAAAATTATCATATCGATAAAAAGTATCTTCATCACTAGCATAACATAACATAACCTCACAATTTAACGATTTATTTTTATGAAAATTAATTCGCGATCACAACATAATTTGTAATAAAGATAGTTTGAAGAGATCAATGTAAAGAAACACTTAGGTACCGATAAAAGCTTACAAATTCATTGTTTTCTTTCCGTTACGAATGTGATCTACACGATAACACAAAACAAGCCATGTTAACAGTCTATTGATCTGTCCTTTGCACCTATTTTTTTTAGAAAATTGTGCATATATCTATAATTTTGAATCAAATAATGACCAACACCTCAACCAGCACACGTACTGAAATTCATGACGTAATATCGGACTAAATCAAATACTTTAAACGGTTAACCGTGTACTAAGTAACTATTGTGCTTTTTTAATTGGTCGTGTAATAAGAGACCAAGTAGGGTAAGTGCTCCAGTGAATGAACATTTAAGCGATCATCGAACTTCAAAAAATAATTACAGTATGTGTATCTAAGGGATACGGTGCAAAGGTATATTTTGGTAATAAGATTATATTCAAAAATATTTTTTAAGTTGGATTTACGACATGTATAATTTCTTAGATATTTAGCAATAAATCGAAAAATACCCTAAAACCCCAGTAAATGAACTAAATAAAACCAGTAAATGAACACAATTTTTGTTTACAGGAATATCCATAATATTATAAAAAATACAGTCTAACTATATACAAAGTTGATACGACAGAGGGGCTTTTCTTTAAACTGAGTATACTAGGTACCATTTTCAAGCTCTGTACCAAAAATCAATTAAATAGGAGCAGTAGTTTAGTCGCAAATGATTTTTTAAGTTTTTGCCCCGTTTGAACACGATGTATCTTTCCTAACAGCTGATTATGTCTATACGCATAGGTCATGCACCTTAAAACGATAAATCTGAGTATAACCTATGCGTTGTTGCCACTGTGACGCAAGTCACAAGTACAACCAAATATTTTCGCTAAAAAGATGACAATGCAAACAAGGAAGCAATAAATACACACACACTTGCATTTTCATTACGAGAGGGACAATCATCTGCAAAACACCGCGCGTAAAAGAAATTGTAATAGGTCAGTGTGTTGCTATTGCATCCTAGCGATCGAGGGGCAGGGGTTGCGATCGGTAAGTGGGGCAGTGGGGCTTCTAAAAACTGGTTTTTTCAGTGCGCCGACGCTATTCTTTCGGAACGTACAAGATGTTACGTAACACGGTAGCACCTGCTCCGCTTCCGTTTTGTCGAACTCGCGCGCTGACAATTGGGATTTTGTTTTGTTATTGTGATAGGACACTAAATAAGTTTAAGACAGTATTTCTTTTTTTATTGTGACAAAAGGACACGTAACTTGGGATTATTATTATTTAGTGTTAGTGTTTTTTTTTGTGATCGACTGCTTTTATTGTGATACGACACGTAATTAAACTTTGGGTTTGTGTGTGTGTGTGTGTGTGTGTAATTAAAGTGTTCAACAATGCCTCGTGTAACTTACACGGCGTTAGAATATACTGACATGATTTTTAATTAGAAAAATAAATAACATTATTCTCTGTCGGTATAATTTGTGCATTCATGTGAATGACACATCGAGAATTATTTTTTTTTGTGATTGTTGTACTTCAAAATCATACCTAACAAAAGCCGCGAGCCGAGGAGCCTAGAGTTACCTAGGTATCTGTAGGTCAGTTAAATTTATTTTCAAAGGGTGGTTGCGTTTTACTCTGATTTGTAAGCTATTAAGTTTGTTTGAAAAAAAAAAAAACTCATTTTAGGTGCTTTTTATTTTTATACCGTATCGAATTAATACTAAACACGTATAGTATACGTAGTGTTATTTAATGCCCCTCTGTCATATCAACTCTGTATAATCAACTAATTATACAAACATAAATCCTCTGCCTATTTTATTTTTTTTAATAACTTTTCCCGCTCTGGGCGGAGCGGGAGGCCGTGTCAGACTATTGCTGACTAAAACCCACCCGTGTTCCTTTCGTTACATGTGTCGCCGGGGCCGCGATATCCTTTTCGGACAAACACGCAACCCTGGCAGGCATTGGCCATTACGGACCCCGTCAGTTGGTGCTGACATCTCATTGAGGCGCGCGTGGAACACAACGCGCCGTCGACCCGGGCCTGGTCCTTATCGGACGGCGAGCTACCCATTGCTCAGCGTCCACAAGCCCGCGCTCACAGTGGCCGGAAGTCGGCCCGCGACTCCCTCCGCCTCCTCCTTCGCAAGCATTACTGCTTCGCAGAAGGAAGTGACGGCCTCCCAAGCACTCTCTCTCCGAACCATGGCCTGAATCAGGGCCGGACGCGAGAGATCGCCGCCGCAGATCGTCTCGGTGGAGCATACGGTGGAGACCGTATGCTCCAACGTCCAACTCCTCCGGGCGATCCACACAGTGGTGACACCCGGGCGTTTCCTCCCGCCTTATGCGGAACAGGAACCTCCTGAAACAATCGTGTCCGGTGTGGACCTGCGTTAGGCGGAAGCAAGCCACTCCTCAAAGAGGGTACTTATCGCCGCAATTGTGGCGTGCCCAGTACGGGGTGGCTACAATCGCACTCTCCATGACGCCATGAGATCCCGCGGGAGCTCTGTCCGCTGTGCCGTGATTTCTCGCGGCAGCGGAGTTACGCCCCAGAGTTTCGCCTCCTCGCGCCACTCCCAAATGTGCGCGAGAACTTTCGCATCCAGATCCCATGGCGGCAATCCGGCAAGGAGGCTCGCCGCCTCACCGGAGACCGTGCGGTATCCCCGGACCATCCGGATGGCCATGACCCTTTGGGACGCGTTCAACCGGCGGGCTGGCCGCAGCCTCAAAGACCGGTGCCCCGTAAAGGGCCATGGACCGCACGACCACCGCGTAGAGCCTCTGGCAGGAGGCGTTTGGACCCCCTAGATTGGGCAGGAGCCGCTTCAAGGCAGCCCTGGCCCGCTCCAGTCTGGGAGCCAAACGTCGGAAATGCTCCACGAAGTTCCACCAGCTGTCGAGGACGAGTCCCAGATATTTCATCGTCGACTCAACGCCGATGTGAACCCCTCCTACCGTTATTTAGGAACCCGACGGTGGCGCGTTCCGAGGACCATGAAAACAAATCTCCTCGGACTTGTGCAGGGCCACCTCGAGTCCCAATTGCCGGATCCTGTCAACGATTGTCGCAACCCCGTGTGTCGCTAGTTCGGCCGCCGCCTCGTGCACGCTGACCCCGCAGGTGCAGGTCACGCTGACCCCGCTAGGGAGATCGGCGCGCAGCACCCAGTCGTATCCGATGTCCCACAGATGCGGCCCCAGGACCGATCCCTGTGCCGACACCGCACGACATCTCTCGCCGGTTCCATTCTCCCTGGTGACCGGGGTAGATGACGGCCCTGTCCGACAAATAGGCCTCGACCACACGACAGAAGTAGGTCGGCCTCCGGTGATACCGGATTGCCTCCCTGATGCAACTCTAGGGCAGGGTATTGAAGGCATTGGCGATTTCTAGAGACACCGCCAAGATGAACCGAGTTAGAACTCCGTTAGCAATGGACCTAAGAAATCTTTCCAACGTTTCTTGGGTATATCGAAACCTTTCATATTTATTTTTATTGGAATCCATGGTAATTTAAAGGGACAGTATAATAAAAAATAATATAATAATAAAATCTAGGTCTTAAAAGGATGAAATCTAGCTCAAAATGTTGTGTTCATTTATTGGTCCCATCATCATGACGAAAGCTAATATTTGAACATGATGAAAAATGTTAGTTCATTCACTAGATTTTATGAACCAATAAATGAACATACCTGTCCCTGGCCTAAAGATCAGAAATCTATTTTTAAAACTTCTCCTAAATCATGAATCATATAGCATAATAATAAATTACATATTTGAATAAAAATATGAAATTGACGTTCGTTGGATTTCAAACGATTTTAAGTTCCATTGCTGGGACACCTAATAATTTACTTAAAACAGACTAAAATGGCAATGAAATCGATTTGCGACAAAGTATACCTATCCTTTATTCTAATGAATAAATAACATAAAGAATGTACTTCAATTACGGCTACAATGTGATATCTAAAATGTTGCGTCTTACCCGAGTCCTAAATTCTTGCCCGAACAAATACATAGTTACACCAACACTGCCAACTTTAAACGCTCGCCATTATAAAATGTATAGTGACTTAAGAAATTAATTTTGCCAATTTAATAGAAAAAAGAGTCACAATTACGAAAAAAAATACTGAGTTGGGTAAAAATATTTTTATTTCTTATTTTTTGGAAAAAACCTAGTTTTGTTCATTCACTGAGGTGTGTTCATTCACTGGAGCACCTACCCTATGACCGTTTGACAATTTCGGAACGTCCATTTAGTTTTAGCGTATACGAATCCTTAGGCATTGGTCTCTTTTAAGTGTACAATCTGCGCCATAAGAGAGAAGAGCTTAGATATATCGTAATTTGCCTCTAATTTGTATGCTCCCTCTATGCTTTAGTTATTACTCTGAGACTAAATCTTAGAAAAAAAAAATTGCATATGGAAAGTTATTCAGTTCTTTATGTAAATTTGACGTATTCAAAATTCAAATTCAAAAATCATTTATTTCAGCCCATAGGCCATAACGCTAGACAAAATTATAATCAATATAAAGAAATATAAAAAATAAAAAAAATTGTTAATTAATTCGGTACATTATATAAATAAAATTAGCATGTCAAAATTTTAATTAAAATAATTAATAAAACGCCTGCCTCTGAGTCATTTGTTTGTTTGTCATTACATTAATCATATAACAATGATTAATGTACTGACAATCAAACCTGTTCGCAAATACGCTCAGGTTGGAGGTGGTCCGGAGCCTGCGCCCCAGAGATGTGCACCGCTTTCGCATCGTCGTGTAGAAACAGTCCACACGGGCGTCAGCGAACATCCCCGACGCGCTGCAGTGCCGTGGCAACCCCAACAACACCCTGAACGCATTATTATACTGAATACGGAGAGCGTTGTACTGCTTCTGGGTATATGAGCCCCACAGGCTGGCTGTGTAAAGGGACGTACAAAACGCTCTGAAAAGAGTTATTTTGACGGCCCCCGAGCAACGAACAAACCTGCGGGCGATCATATTGGCCCTCACAGACAACGCCCTCCGCTCCCTATCGATGTCCGCATCGTCCCTCAGGTCAGAGGTCACGATATGCCCGAGATATTTAAACTGTTGAACTCTTTTTAACTTGACACCGTTTAATCTAATAGGTGGAACAGGTGGTGGTGTTGGTGGTGGTATTTGAACGCTTTTTACACCATTTAACAGCACAAATAGGTATTTTCACGAAGCTCCGCGGGCCTTTAAAACGATTTACGAAGTGCGTTAGAATCGATTTGAAAGTAGTATTTATGAACGTACTAGAACATTTGTTCTTGTACTTTTACAGAGGGGAAGTGTTCGTAAGGTTTCTCCAGTGTTATATACTCAAAGATCTAACCTAACCTAACCTAAGAAGTAATCAGACATGCAAGGTATTGAATTATCAATACCTTGCATGTCTGATTACTCAGTTTATGTAATAAACGCATGTTTGACAAATAAATGATCTTTATCTTTATTACAAAGCGATTTTACAGTTTGTAGTTAGCTGTTATAGTTAGTGGTTATAATAGTTTATTTCAGCATCTACGTTACGTACATAAAATCAATTAATAATTTCAGTTAGAAAGTGAGGTTGACGGACATAAGTATACTTAATAATTATTTTAACCACAATAAATAGTTAACGATGCTTGTGTCTACGCAACAAAGGAATGATTGTCCATAGTTAGATTTACCTACAGCAATAATGTAATGAGATACGAAGGTACTCTCAGGTACACACGTCAGGAAGGTACACACGTTATTCCTATTTATATTGGCTTACTTACTTGTAGTAGTGATAACTTAATCGACTTAGTTACGTTTCGCTATTGAGTAAAACAGCCTAAGTACATAAGTCTTTGCGCAGCCAGGAGAAAACGAAAACAGAGCACGCAGTGTCTTGAACGAGATAATTTTCCATAGTTTTTCAGACTTCCACAAGCCACAAGAAAAATGTTCCAAAACTGCTTAGAATAGGCCCATGTTTCTGTAAGAGAATAGTAAATATAATTTTGTATGTTGAAAAATATAAAACAACTAAGGCAAAACAATGGTTAAACAAAAACATTACCGAAACTGACCGAAACCAATTAAACCAAAATGTAAACAGAGGCATCGACATGATGATGCTTGGAGAGGGGCCAGTTCCCACTTCGTTGGAAGACGGGGAAACTGGTCCTCATCAAGAAGCCGGGGCGCCCGGCGGACTCTCCGTCCGCTTACCGGCCCATCGTGCTGCTCGACGAGGTGGGCAAGCTCTTTGAAAGAGTAATTGCAGACCGCCTTGTCGGGCAGCTGGTGCGAGTGGGGCCGGATTTGGCGGACAGCCAGTTTGGTTTCCGCAAGGGGCGCTCTACGGTGGATGCCATCATGCGCGTTCGAGCCCTCACGACGGGGGATGCTGTTGCCCGGGGTGGGGTGGTCTTGGCGGTGTCTCTTGATATCGCCAATGCGTTCAATACCCTGCCCTGGAGTTGCATTAGGGAGGCACTCCGGTATCACCGGATGCCGACCTACCTCTGTCGAGTGGTCGAGGCCTATTTGACGGACAGGGCCGTCATCTACCCCGGTCACAGAGATGTCGTGCGGTGTCCCGCAGGGATCGGTCCTGGGGCCGCATCTGTGGGACATCGGCTACGACTGGGTGCTGCGCGCCGACCTCCCTAGCGGCGTCAGCGTAGTCTGCTACGCTGACGACACGCTGGTCCTGGTGCAGGGGAGGTCGCATGAGGCGGCGGCCGAACTAGCGACACGTTGGGTTGCGACAATCGTCGATAGGATCCGGCAACTGGGACTCGAGGTGGCCTTGCACAAGTCCGAGGCCATGTGTTTCTATGGTCCTCGGAACGCGCCGCTGTCGGGTTCCCAGATAACGGCGGGAGGGGTTCACATCGGTGTCAAGTCGACGATGAAGTACCTGGGACTCGTCCTCGACAGCCGGTGGAACTTCGTGGAGCACTTCCGACGTTTGGCTCCCAAACTGCAGAGGGCTGGGGCTGCTTTGAAGCGGCTTCTGCCCAATCTAGGGGGCCCAAACGCCTCCTGCCGGAGGCTCTACGCGGGGATCGTGCGGTCCATGGCCCTTTACGGGGCACCGGTGTGGGCGCGTTCATTAAGGCTGCGACCAGCCCAGCGATTGAACGCGTCCCAAAGGGTCATGGCCATTAGGCTGGTCAGAGGATACCGCACGGTCTCCCGTGAGGCGGCGAGCCTCCTTGCCGGACTACCGCCATGGGATCTGGAGGAAAAAGTCCTCGCGCACATGTGGGAGTTGCGCGAGGAGGCGAAACGCCGGGGTGTAACTCCGCTGCCGCGAGAAATCACGGCACAGCGGACAGAGCTCCGGCGGGATCTCATGGCGGCATGGAGAGTGCGATTGTCGCAACCCAGCGCTGGGCACGCCACAATTGCGGCGGTAAGGCCCCTCTTTGAGGAGTGGCTAGAGAGGCGCCACGGCGTCCTCACCTTCCGCCTGACGCAGGTCCTCACCGGACACGGTTGTTTCGGGAGGTTCCTGTTCAGGATAAAGCGGGAGGAAACGCCCGGGTGTTACCATTGTATGGATCGCCCGGAGGACACGGTGGAGCATACGGTGGAGGTCTGCCCGGCTTGGGCGGGGCACCGCCGTGTCCTCACGGAGGCGATCGGCAGCGGCGATCTCTCGCGTCCGGCCCTGGTTCAGGCCATGGTCCGGAGCGAGAGTGCATGGGAAGCCGTCACTTCCTTCTGCGAAGCAGTAATGCTCGCGAAGGAGGAGGCGGAGCGCGCGAGGGAAATGCAAGATGCGCGCCCTCGCACCCCTAGTCGCCGCAGGAGACGCCCCGGGCGTCGGGAGTCGCGAGCCGACTTCCGGCCACCGTAGGCGCGGGCTTGCGGACGGTGGGCAATGGGTAGCTCGCCGTCCGATTAGGACCAGGCCCGGGTCGACGGCGCGTTGTGTTCCACGCGCGCCTCAAAGAGATGTCAGCACCAACTGACGGGGTCCGTAAGGGCCAATGCCTGCCAGGGTTGCGAGTTGGTCCGAAAGGGATATCGCGGCCCCGGCACACAGGCAACGGAAGGAACACGGGTGGGTTTTAGTCAGTAAAAGTCTGACACTCCCTGTTGCTCCGCCCAGAGCGGGAGGAGTCATTTGATGATTTCCCACCCAAAAAAAAAAAAACAAGGCATCGACATGATTGATAGCAAACGTGTCTCTATATAATCTGTGATTAATAGCGTATCCTCTACAGACTTCAAAGAATGATCATTCCAGCGCGGATTATTTTCGATGTTTAACATGTGATGTTATATGCCTTTCCTGTTCTTTTCCCTACCACTGATAAAGTTAGAGCAGCAAAGGTATATTTTAGACAGGCAATGTTTCGCATTAAATTCGACTCTGAACACGTCGTCTCAATGACAATGAGTCGGCAGATCGTTAAAGAGGTTATTTCAACTTTTACTCAGTGCTGCCAATTTTTTCCTTAGTGCTGGAGGTTCACTCCCTGTTCCTGACAGTGAATACATACCTACCTATCTATATTTCTTCGTTCGTTTTAAAGCTATGGAAATAGTTGTTAATGGACTTACCATTTATCATTGTCTAAAAGTCTGCCCGGCTTGGGCGGAGCACCGCCGTGTCCTCACAGAGGCGATCGCGTCCGGCCCTGGTTCAGACCATGGTTCGGAGCGAGAGTGCATGGGAGGCCGTCACTTCCTTCTGCGAAGCAGTAATGCTCGCGAAGGAGGAGGCAGAACGCGTGAGTGAGAGGCAAAATTCGCGCCCTCGCACCCCTAGCCGTCACAGGAGATGACCCGGGCTTCGGGAGTCGCAAGCTGACTTCCGGCCACCGTAGGCGCGGGCTTGCGGACGGTGAGCGATGGGTAGCTCGCCGTCCGATAAGGACTAAGCCCGGGTCGACAGTGCGTTGTGTTCCACGCGCGCCTCAAAGAGATGTAAGCACAAACTGACGGGGCCGCCCGGCCGTTAGGGCCAATGCCTGCCAGAATCAATTCAATGTGTACCTATCATAAAACTGCGGGGATTAAAAAAATATAATATAGATAAGTTTTATCACGCCTAGAATCCAAAAAATAGAACTGCTGGCGAGCAGGCAGTCTCTCCCTGTCTCCCATTCATTGCGAGAGAGCGAGAGATGCAGTAGTGAATGATTTTAGTAAAAGCATTGCTAATGGACCTTTTGAACCCAAAATGTACCTTTTCGGCGCTGGATATGTACCTTTTGGGAACTCATTTTCGGCAACACTGCTCGCGAGTCGCGAGTGAGCGGGTGACACATTACAATCTATTTAAGTCAGAAAGAGATACGAAATTATGTGTATCATTCATACTCTCACAGTTTTTCGTTGTCTTTATGCGTTTTTATATCCTTTGAGTATCCTTTACCTAATAATCATAATAATTCCTGTCTTTGCAGCCCTAATCACCGGTAGCTTGGACCCTGCTCCCGACACCGGCGGACCACAATTTTTTTTTTAAATTTTTCAATGTTTTTTTGAAAAAATATGAATAAACGAAATAATAATTCTACTTTTTATATTTTTTAATGTTTTTTTCTTTTTATTTCTTTTTCATAAAAATATTAAAAAATGTAATTTGTATGTATAAAAATGTATTAAAGAAATAATAATTAAAATCATTTATTCAAATAACATAGACTCATAATAACAATAACATAACATAACATTTACAAATAAAATTAAGATTAAAATAAATAAAATAAAATAATAATAAAAAATTACAATTACCTACAATCTAAATTCATAAAAAAAAAAATCGTATTTAAATTGAATTGAGTCGATGATTCGAATGATCCAAATGAAACATATCAATGATTCGGATCATTTCAGTGATCCAGATGCAAATGTTCCAATCGCAAAAATTATACACTTTACCCACCTCTAGTATGCATGGGCGAACCGTATTCGTAGGTATAAGCGGCAAGTAGAACGATACACTCAGAATCGCACCTTCCAGAGCGATGAAAGGTGGGTTTATAGGGCTTGGGAGCGACCAAACCAAGGTATGGCTGGCACGCGTCTGCCGGATGATGTTGCTATGTGCTCTTTCTGGCGCAGTATCTGCTCGGTACCTGTCAGTCACACCGAAGGTGATTGGACTCGGGAAGTCGAGCGAGCCTGCGTTCCAATACCAGAAATGGGGGCTATTACCATCTGCCCCCAAGATGTAACACGTGCAGTCCGTCCGTTGCCTAACTGGAAATCCCCAGAGCCGGACGGGCTGCACAACCTCTGGATTAAATGGTTTACAAGATCACACGCTCGCTTGGCGGCTCAGTACCAGACTGCTTTGGAGTCTGGTTCGCTATCCCAGTTTCTAGCGACAGGAGTTACCCACCTGCTCCATAAATCTGGTAGCACCACGGAACCCAAAAATTATATTCCAATCACGTATTTACCGGATTAACAAACACATAGACACCAACGTCATCATGTCTGCCTGTCAAAATGGATGTAGGAACGGATCCCGCGGTGCTAAGGAGCTACTCCTCATTGATATGGCCATTAGCCAGCAGGTTCACCGTTCCCGAAAGGATCTGTCGACATGCTGGATAGATTATAAGAAGGCCTACTCGTATGACTCTGTGCCACATACATGGCTCATGAGGGTGCTGGAGCTGTATAAAGTAGATGCAACTCTACGCACCTTCCTGATGACATGTATGGGGCAATGGAGGACGGTTCTTCGCTATCCAGGATGTCGAAATATCCAGAGGAATAGCGAGCCGATAAGGATCGAGCGAGGTATATTTCAGGGCGATAGTTTGAGTCCGCTATGGTTCTGTTTAGCCCTGAATCCTCTAAGCACACTGCTGGAGGATTCAGGTCTAGGCTATCGGCTGAGGAGAGGTGGTCAGGTTATATCTCACCTCCTCTACATGGATGACCTTAAATTCTTTGCCCCCAACAATTTGCAACTGATGGAGCTACTGAAAGTAACTGAAACTTCCAGTAGCGCCATCAGGATGGAATTTGGTGTGGACAAATGTGCGGTGCGGAATGTAAAGCGAGGGGAGATTATGAAATCCGTGGGAACGGAACTCTCGGATTCCATAAATCTTAGATCCCTCTCCGCATCCGAAACCTATAAGTATTTGGGTATGTCGGAAGCATTGGGCATCAATGTTACTGACATGAAGAAATCATTGAAGGAGCGCTTCTTTGGTCGCCTGAAGAAAGTATTCAATAGTTTTCTATCAGGCGGAAATAAGGTGCGCGCCTTCAATGGTTGGGTCATGCCAGTTTTGTACTCTTTCGGCATACTCAAATGGACTCAGACCGAACTCGACGCCCTGGATAGGAGGGTCCGTACGTTGCTGACTGCATATCGAATGCACCACCCACGGTCATCGGTAATGAGACTGTATATTCCGCGAAAGTGTGGAGGTCGAGGTTTTTAAATGCCAAGACCCTCCACAATCGCGAGATATGCAGTCTCAGGGAATATTTCCTAGAAGCCGACGTGGGGATGCATCGAGATGTGGTCGCTGTTTTTGTGTGTATGTCCGTCAAGGCCATATACCTCGAACTCGTATCTGAGTTGTCAACTGATGCATTTTTGACACCTTTGCGACGCTTCACGTCCCGTAGAGGTTTATGCACCGACAAGGGCGTCGCCAGCCGATGGCCCAGGGATGAGGGAAGGGCAAGTTGATATAGGGAGCATGGGAAAAGTATGATTTGTAGAATTCGAAACGATTCAGACGAGACGCAAGGTCTCGTCTGAATCGTCAGTCTTTTGAATGGGAGCTTCTTTCGGGCTCACTTAACATTCCTTCTGAAAATCAGACGCAATTTCTTTCAAACCGTCAGATTAGGTAAATCCATCCAAATAATCATCAGATTATGAGTCAGCATGACTAGGATATCTGTATAATAATCTGACTACGAAAATGCAAAAAAAAATCGCTATTCGCAGCACTCGATATTGCGATAAGCGATTTTTTTTTTTGCATTTTCTAAACGCCGCCGCCACGAGTTTGAGTCATGTCCGAATCTTTCTAACGTTTTATGGGAGCTTCTTTCGGATTCACTTAAAATCCCCTTTGAAAAACAGACAGTCAGTCCTATGAAATAGCTAAGCGGCAAATTGACGTAGTGTGTCAATCTGCTCATCCATCAAGTACCGTGGCATTACATCGTTGCATGTCACCGCACAGTGAAGTTGCACTGATTTATTGAGTGTAATCCATTATATTTGGAGTAGTTTCCAACTCCGAAGGGTTCACAAAATATAACAAATAAAAACAACGGTCGGTTCGACAGTATTTTAATTTAAAATTTCAAAAAGCAAATACAATAATCTCCGCATGACTCCTCTCATAAAGCTTTACACGTAAAGTAGTTATCTTTAAAAGTACATAATAATAAATATAACAAACAGTGAAGTACAGAGCGCGCGTGCGTGTGAGGCGCTCGCCTACTTGTCCTTCTCGCTCTCCGACTTCCTGCCCAGCGGCACGGCCGCCCGCACCCTGCAACAACACGCTCACTTAGCCCAGGTTCGCACGGTATTTTTATCGCGGCGATTTTTTTTCGCGTATTCTATTTTCGACGCTCAGCTTAGCGCCGAGTTTAATATTCAACAGTGTGTTTTCTTGACACACTGGGACACGAGCTGGATGCGCTCTGTTGGATTCTCAATTTTCGGCTTAATACCGAGAGTTGAAAATCCAGTGTACGAAAAAGAATCGCCGCGATTTTATAACGTACGGGCGAACGTAGGCTTACTGCGCCGACACTTACATCACACCTACTACAGGTACACATGCTACTGCATCATGTCAAGTCAAGGGAAATAATTGTTAAGTAAATTGACTGGCAATGTACTTCAATTGTCCGCTTATACAAATTACTATTGTCATTATTTGACAGTCCAAAAGCCGCCTGTATCAATCCGCTAAACAATTAATTTCCCTTACTGTACATTACATAGAAATATTTCGTATCATGCGAAGTTTGTGGCTGCAACAAAACGAGTGTGAAAGAGTATGCAGCCTGGTGCTTGTCAAGAAGTATCTCAGGCAAATATAATTTGTATATATTTTATTATTCCAAGGTTCATATCGATGGCTGTATATGATGGATGTAAGTATTGTAACAGGTGGACATTTATTATTGTGTTGTTAAGTGAGACTCATCAGTTTGAGGTGGATTTAGAAGGCGCTTGTAAAATTGAGATATGATCGGCTGTACAAACATTACACGTAGGTCTGTAACTCTGTACATACACACATGTGAGGGGTATGGATGTGGTGTAGATAATGTGTGGAGGAATTAAGTGATGCCTAGATTGGCCAGCAGTTGATGACCTATCAAGCTTTAGAAAGGGTCTGCGAATAGATCTGAGTGCGACAGACGACGCTCTGCAAAACATATGTACTAGTGTACTGTAACTACTAGTGATGCAACAAATACTACTTTTAGGAAAACCCATTGTACTATTCGCCAAATAGGAATACGAATACCTGATTCTACTATCGCTGCACGCAATTATTGGTCAAATAAGGTGGAAGGAAGTTAAGTACGCTAAGCAATATAAATATGTACATGTAATTTAATTCTTTCGATTACAATAGGTATAAATCTATGATTAGCTCCACAAATTATATAGGTAATTTTTATAAAAAAAACATAATATTATGTAGTTGCAAGTTTTTTGGCGCCCACATTGCCACAATGCCCACTTTGCCCCTAGGTTTCAGTGAGCCTGACTGTCATCTGAAGAAACCACCCGGTTTCTTGCGATTTCACTTTTACGTAATTGACATAGGATTTAAATTACAATTTCGATTGTAGTATTGTCGACCTCGTGATTGTTTTGCCAGCCTACGACTAAATGTCACTTGCACGTCATTGAATGTTACTTGCACGTCGTTAAATGTCAAGTTCTATTTTTGCTTTACGATCAATGAATGTGACAGATAGTTCAATCTTGGGCCAATTTTTCAATAGTCTGATAACTTTTACCTGAGGAATAAAAATAGCGGTTTGACAGCTTTAGTATAGAAAATGGGTCAAACTGTCTTATTTATTCTTCAGATAACATTTACCTGACTATTGAAAGATCAGCCCTTAGTTACAGATTAATAAGGATGGGACACTTCGCAGAATCATTTAAATGTGCGACTCTTGCCATGACACAATAAAGTGCAGTTCAGGGCGCACAGCGCTAATCACCTACATTTATATTCACCTAGAAGTTGCGTCTCTTTCTATCGTCTGACTCCTAGATCTTCTGACTACGTTACACTCACTGAATGTCGAAAGTGGTGAAGCTGGTGGTAGCTTTACCACGTATCACACATGAGATTGACAACACAATAAAAAAAAGGATGAGAAGATAATAATAAGTAGACAACCTGCACCTTTTTTTAATCAATATTGTGTAGTGCCTAGAAAATTACAAATTTATCGAATACGAACTAAATAAAAATTAATAGTGACGAAGTAAGAGCAGTGATAGCCTAGTGGTGTGACCGTCAGACTGCCAAGTCATAGGTCTCGAGTTCGAACCCAAACTATTCTGAATTTTCGGATTCATGTGCATATTTTATAATTATCACTTGCTTCAAAAACGGTGAAGGAAAACATCGTAAGGAAACCGAGACCGAGGCCGAGGCCTGAGAGATATTTCTCGACGGCATGTGAAGCCAAATCAGAGGCCCATGGCCGGCTTTAAAAGTCTGACACTAGATTAGTTACCACACGAAAAGAAGAATGGAAGTTAAAATTATATTTGCCTGTAAGTATACCTGACTCTATGGCCCGTATTAATAAACGTCCCTCAACAACGTACTTAAGTGCGCTATCATTTGATATGCCATTGTTACGATATCAGCATCTCAAGATCATTGCTAATTAATAAACACATGAGTACAGTATCTCAGTTACCAAGATCAGCTCCTCAATGCGCTGTACTTGATGCCGATCTCGTGAACGATTACACACACATTGACCGAAGTTTAGAATAACATTCATCACGTTGTATTTTGTTAAAAAAAATATGAATAGCACTGTATCACGTTATAAAGTTGTTGTCTACCCAAGAAAACCTTAAATTGTTGTATAATTATTTCTCATTAAGACGAGATGCTTACTACTCAACTTAGCAGGTACAAATAACATAACGCAATAAAGCGTCTGGAGGGTCAAGGACGAGTCTCAAAAAAAAGGATGAACTATAAATTTATTAGATTACTTTTTCATACGAATATATTGGGTTTGTTTCTAATAATATTAGATTAATTGGATTTATAAGGTACCTACTTTTAAACTTTATTTATTTATTAAACTTTATGCAACTAAATAAGTGGCGGACAACACAGGCGGATTTACGCAATGGCCATAAAATATCGTCATAGTACTCTATTTGATCATAATAATTAATTTCACCCAAAATGTTTTCAAAATCCATGTTTCGCGCTACTAATCACGACCTCAAGTCACGTACTGCCTACACTCAGGGTTTAGCATGTTGAGCACACTCACCTATGTTTCGTTTATTAATCAGTCCATCACTCGGCTGATTACGTAAACCTAAGCCGTAACTTGAGTACATCAATTGTTATGTTTATTAATACGGGCGAGACCTCAAGATTGGTATCAAGTGCGAGCTCTTGGGCTGAGTAATGTTTATTAATACGGGCCTATAGCTCGCTGCGAGTAGTGAGCGTGCAGTACTAAGCAGTAGTAGGGGTGACTCACTTGGCGGAGATCTCGTTGATCTTGCCGCGCGCGAGCTCGAGGTTGGCGTCCACTTGCGTCTTGTTCATCTCGTACGCCTTCGGCAGAGTGAACAGCGCTATCCATCCTGCAAACATTACACAACACAAGCTATTACTTACAAACATACTGAAAAAAAGTTATAAACAAGTATTCGGTTACCGCACAGCACATGGTTCAAAATCGCTTGACGACCTGCTTTCTGTCAAATATTCAGACAGGTCCTGTGACCTGTGAAAAACAATGTGGGAAAGGAGACCTGTCATCCTGTGCACAGGCACAGGATGACAGGTCTCCTTTCCCACATTTTTTTATTGATTTTAACTTATTTGTTCACTCGGAGTGTAATGCAACTGAATCAGCTTCCGTGCCGGCTGATGGGATAATGACAATATTCCAAGAGCACATGTACTATGGCAGTATTAGGCCGCGCGCACTTTGAACACGAATTTGTATCGTACGTAAACGCACCTATGATAGTGGTCGTAAGGATTGAGTGCGCACACTGAATACGTTGTTCTCCATCAAATAGGTAGTGTTCCGGTGATATCGCATTGAACGCACAAAAATCCCAACACGTTCGGATTGTTCTGGGACGTTGGACTCGGAATTATAAGTAACGTATACGTACGACTAGCTCGCACTCAGTCTGCGCGCTCCCTTAATATTTGGAAGGTCGGGATCGTTCGTGCGTGTTCGTATGTGTTCGCACGAGTAAAATGCGTACGAAAACGCCTTAGTTTTACAATAATTATGACTACAGCCTGCGGTCGTTCGTAGCTGAGCTCTGTTTACGATTGTTCCCTCAATCAATGATAAGCTATTCGTCACGTGCGTACGATTTATTTATGAACTGTGACCTCATAGTTCCATTCTTAGCAATATGTATGGCTATGAAACCAATTAAACATAAGTATTTGTATTACTTTGTGAACACTTCGCATAGCGTGGGGTCTTGCGTTCGATTCGGGTCGGGTACAGTGTTATGGCTTTCCACCAGGAAATAGCGATCCAGAATCTGTTACCCGGGTAATGGCAACAAAGCTAGTTCCCGTCTAACATGCGACTTACGAAATATGAGTGAACTATAAACCTATAACAATTTTTATGAAAATGAGTCCGTCGTGCGCTGATGTTACTTCAGATAACCGTCAAGATGTTTAACAGTCGACTGGAGCCCAGACGGTTGCCCGATCGACCGTTAAACGTTAACACGCTATGAATCCGAGAGTGACTACCATTTTTTTTTGTTAGATTTTTAAAGAAAACCAATGTAATTAGTTGATTGTAAGTAATTCTAATTTAGTTTTTTGTTAGATTTTTAAAGAAAACCAATATAATTAGTTTTTATTTTTAAGTAATATATAAAGATAGTTTACACATATACCTATTACAAACTATAAATATAAAATATGATATAAAATATAAATATATGCACAATGTCTCCGCCTTGCGACCCAGGAGAACTCACAAAGTGCCTGGGAGCAATTACTTACCTTCCCTTATAGGATTCTGCATGTCCAAAAAAATTTGGCAACAAAAAAAAACTTAACGAACCAAATTAAAGAAAATTGTAACAATTCGACCCTAATTTTAGATCCAAAATTACCTGCATTCAATAACCAATCACGAAAAAGCTTATGTTCACATGTGGAATCCAAATTAAGTGAAGGTGACATCAGGGGAGCGGCCAGGATACTGTTCAGCAGCGATGTGGTGGCGCCTTACTCTCCAGAAACACTAACAGCCCTAGAGAGTAAACATCCAGCGCCTGCGGATAATCTCACCTTTCCCGATCCCCCCGACCCTCCCGACCTAAATTCAACCTTCCTAAATGTTTCGGCGCCCCAGTTGATTGCAGCCGTCGGCTCCTTCCGGAGCGGTTCCGCTGGCGGCCTCGACGGCCTGACTCCACAACATCTAAAGGATCTATTGAGTTCAGGCGCCGGGGACGCTGGTGAGTCGCTTCTGAAGGAGCTTGCGGCCCTGATTAACCTCATGCTCACCGGCGGTGTGAACGAGGCTGTCGTCGATGTCTTATACGGGGCCAACCTATGTGCCTTGCGAAAGAAGGACGGCGGCATTCGTCCCATCGCCGTTGGATGCACCTACAGGCGTACGGCAGCCAAAATATGCTGTAAGCTTTACAGTGAATCCCTCACAACCAAGTTTCAGCCCCTGCAGCTTGGTTTCGGCTCGAGAGGGGGCTGTGAGGCTGCCGTGCATGCCCTTTCCACCTTTTTGAACTCGAACAAAGGTGAGGTTATCCTCAAGGTTGACGTTAAGAATGCCTTTAACTCTGTAAACAGGGACACTTTGTTGGCTGAAATAAAAAAAGAACTACCCGAAATTTATGGTTTTATGTGGCAGTGTTACAGGTACCCCTCTAAATTATTATACAAGGACAATGTTTTGGAATCTGCAGTAGGATGCCAACAAGGTGATCCGCTCGGGCCAGTCATTTTCAGCTTGGCTATTCATCCAATTATCCAGAGACTAAATTCAAAATTTAACGTATGGTATTTAGATGATGGAACACTAGGAGGTGATGTAGACACCGTTTTGAACGACTTACAACTCCTCAAACAATAATTTAAATCCATTGGCTTGGACCTTAACCCATCAAAATGCGAAATTTACCTTTCTGACATTACCGACAGACAATTGACACTTGAGAAATTTAATGCAATAGCCCCACAAATCAAAATTAAAAAAAAAAGTTCACTTCAGCTCCTAGGTTCCCCAATCTTAGAAGACAGCTTTTCTCCCTTCATCGACGAAAAAATCAAAAATTTCAACGACATTTCGGACAGACTCTCTAAAATTAACTTACATTCGGCTTTCACCCTGATCAGATACTGTTGTTTTGGTCCAAATTTCATATATTTTTTACGCTCTTCACCTTTATGGAAGCAGCCACACCTCTTGGACAAAATTGACCAAATTATTCACAGCACCCTAACATCCATTTTAAATGTGGCCTTGGACGACCGGGCGTGGCTGCAAGCCACACTACCCATCCGTTTCGGTGGCCTCGGTGTCCGCAAAATTACAAGTATTAGCTTACCCGCGTTCCTGTCCTCTGTCCACAGCACTGAAAAGTTGACCGGGAAAATTTTAGCCCCCTGCCTGGTCGACTCTGAAGTGCCGTGCTTGACTGATGCGGAGAACGCCTGGAAAACGGCTTGCCCGAATACAGATCGGCCTGTGAACCTGTCCTCCCAGAGGCAGTGGGATGAGCCGCTCTGCAGGTTGGTACGGAACAATCTTATTAATACGTCCACCAATACTGCTGAGCGTGCCCGCCTGCTGGCTGTGGGTGAGTGGGAGTCGGGCCTTTGGCTTCAGGCGCTACCGTCACCCAACATAGGGACTATGCTGGGTGACACCACTTTCCGGCTCGCTACCTGTCTGCGTCTGGGCGCTCCTTGTGTGGCCCCGCATCGCTGTCAATGCGGTGAAGCAGTCGACTGTCTCGGACACCATGGTCTATCCTGCAGTAAAAGCGCAGGCCGGAGAGCACGGCACGCCAGCATTAATGACACCATCCGTCGTGCTCTTGTCACCGCCGGGGTGCCAGCTGTTCTAGAACCCAACGGCTTGGCACGCGACGATGGGAAGAGACCAGACGGAATGACCATAATGCCTTGGAAGGTAGGTAGGCCATTGGTGTGGGATGCAACGTGTGTCGACACCCTTGCGCCATCCCATCTTCCTAGCACGGTGGGCTGTGCTGGGGCTGCTGCTGCAGGTGCGGAAAACCTCAAACGGCGCAAATACTCCAATCTTATTGGGACTTATATGTTTGAGCCGTTTGGGGTTGAAACACTAGGGCCATGGGGTCCGAGTGCCCACTTAGTCTTTCAGAAGGCTGGCCTATTCTTCGGCCAGAGAATCAGCATTGCCATACAACGTGGCAATGCTGCCAGCCTTTTGGGCACTTTTCCTGTTGACAACGATGCGGACGAATTTTTTGATGCCCTATGATTGTTCCCCCCCAACCCCTTTCTTATATACTTGTACATATTATTTAATGTTGCAAAAACTGTGACTTGTGTAAAAATGTTAATTTTCTAAGTGATTAATTTATGAACACATAATATAATTATTATAAGTACATTTACATAGATTAGATTTATTAAATGGCAACAGGAATAAATAATGAAAAAAATTAGACATATATTTTATATAATTAGTTGATTGTAAGCAATTCTAATTTAGTTTTTTTGTTAGATTTTTAAAGAAAACCAATATAATTAGTTGATTGTAAGCAATTCTAATTTAGTTTTTTTTATGGTTCCGTAACTCAAAAGGAAAAAACGGAACGCTTATACTTTAGGATCACTTCGTTATCCGTCTGTCTGTCTGTCTGTAAAGCCTCTTTTTTTCAGCTCTAATAAAATCAAGCTTTTAAGTCGTCCAATTTAATATTTATACTTCGACAACTTCCCGTTGACCAAGAATCATGAATTTCAGCACAAGTAAAGGAAAACGTCCGAAAATCGTTAATTTGTAGGAGAATTGATCGTGACGTACCTATATCGGTGCCTGGGAGAACATGTTTTTCAACTACATTAAGTTTGTTTCTTGGGATAAATAAAATTCATCCCAAGTAAGGAACCATCGTGACGTACCTATATCGGTGCCTGGGAGAACATGTTTTTCAACTACATTAAGTTTGTTTCTTGGGATAAATAAAATTCATCCCAAGTAAGGAACCCTTCATTGTGCGTGGTCCGACTCGCACTTGGTCGATTTTTTTCATTGAATTATTATGACTTTAACGCGATAGTAACGGCTGTGGTAATGAACTCTTTATGGAATATTGCACAACGACCGCTTTCTTCCATCGTTTCCATTGAATGAATAATTTTCGACACATCGCGATGTCGGTGCTTTGCATCGGTTCATCTTTGATACAGGAGTTAGGACATGTATGTCAACCTTCAAGAAACTGTGAAAGATCACTTCCGGATTTAGGGGGAGACGCGCAGTACTTATAAAGTTTAAAGGTAGCCGGCGAAGTTAAAATTTTCTTTATTTTTTTACATTTTGCAGGTCAGTGTGAGGTTTTATGTTGATTAAAATATGATTTGCGACCGTAACAAATATGGCTTTACATAATTATAATCATTACAATCAGCAATACATCTCCATATGTAAGCACAATCGTCAAATGTCATGATTTCATGAAATAGTCATTCAATGCAATTATATGAACTTAGAGAGTTGTATTGATCATTTTTATTATTATAATTCTATAAATAAACATTTGATACGGCCGCAAATCATAATCAGATCAACATACAACATGATACTGACCTGCAAATTGCAAAAAACGTAAGAAAATTTTAATTTCGCGGGCTACCTTGACGTTTTCGCCATAAGGAAAAATTCCTTATTTAAATTGTTTTTGAAGTTTTACTTCGAGCTGTGGGAGCCGGGCTGGCAACCCTCTCCGCCGCCTGTATGTGCAAAGGCGACACAATTTCCTTTAATTTGTACTAGTTTTTGAGCACCTGTTGGATTATCGATCAATAAAATTGTATTAATAAGTTGCTGCCAAAACATTTCGAGCTCCCTTCGCTCGCCCTACTAGCCAAGTACCTAACTCCTAATTCTTAAAACATTTCTAATTCATAAATCGCAAAAGAAATATCTAACTTATCATCTATCACTTCGCTCGCTCTTGCTTTCTAGATTGTGTTACATAATAAATAAGTCAATTGAAAATCAGACCGCACATCACATTCATTTTGTCTCGAAGAGTCAAATTGTAATTCAAATATGCTATAATCTCACGACTTATTTCAAACCCTGCCCAAACCTAATTAAAATAAATGTCCGACATGTCCATGTATTCAATGGTCCATCTTTATTTATTTTAATTTTTTCTTATATTGTTTCTTTCTACTGGCCCCTTGGTTTTATGAACGTACACTTGTGATTTTTAAATACAGATATTTTTTTGCAAAAGTTGTCTCCACCTCCGTTTTTTCTTCATAGTCAACTTTTTTTAATAATTTTTTTTAGTTCATTCGATAAAACTACTCATAAGCTTTTAGAAATAATAAACAGAATCCAAATCGAGCCAATAACATCGGAGATGCTACCAGAGGCAAAAGCTACTCAAAAAATTAAAAATGTAATAACATGAAAGATATTAAAGATTAACCCCCCTTTTAAAGTTAATTTTCGAGAATTTTTCATGAATCGTCAGAAAAATACGGGCGGTCACATGCACATGGGCGGCATTTTATTTAAAAAAATAAGGCTTCATAGAGAAACAGGGCAAAGGATTAGGGGGTGGCAGACGGCATTTAGCCCCGCCTCGAAATACTTCTAGATCCGGGGCTGTGAAAGACAAAGCATTTCGCTTTCCACCAGTTTTCCGCAGTGGAGTTAACGCGTGTAAAAAGATGCTTATCGATGCCGAGAGTCACTTTACTCTCCGTCATTGACATTCTTTTTTGCACTGGATCATACCTGGGGAACCTTGTGGTTACGGAGATATCGAAGGTTAAAGTTCCAACTAATTTTTTCACGAAACAAGTTTTAAATGTTTTAATTATAACTTAACTTTAAATACAACTCCTGCACAAGGGTGCAGGAGTTGTATTTAAAGTTAAGTTCAAGGGCACGCAAGGGCACGCACTCAAAAACACAATGTTTTGCATGTGTTACCCTGCGTGCTGCCGTTAGCAGCGATTTAAAAAGTCTTATCCCAGCAATAATTTTTGATCAACGTTACTTAGTTGTACGGAATGCGTAGATAGCGGCTATGTGATGGGTATATTCATACCCCGTAATAATTTAGAAGGATGTAGTGTACTGACCGAGTATGATGAGCGTGATGCCGTTGAAGCAGGCGCCGACGTACGTGAGGCACCACAGTAGCACGCCGAACTTCAGCGAGTCCACCAGGTCCTCCACCAGGAACAACCTGCAGCGCGACTGAGTCACTAGCTGGTACACAGAAATCTACACCCGTACAATTTTTCATTTTTTTTTTTTTAAGAAACGCGTCATTAGAAACAAAACTAATATCCTACAACGAGCGCATTGCGCACCATGTGACCGGCCTGTGTATATGTTATGGACCAAGTAATAAATAGGGACATTATTCATAATGCGCGGGCATTATGAAAAATGCCCCAAAATAAAAGAAAAATGAATTACCGAAAAAAATACCAAGCTTCCGAAAAAAATACTAAGTATCCGAAAACATATGTTCTGCTAAAATAAACATTTTCTTAAGTTCTACTCGTATAGAAACCAGCTTAGTTTCTACTATTGGATAAAGAATAACTTTTATAACTCTCAATTTTAATGAAAATAACTACCTACTGGTAGTTGCGTTCGGGTGCAGAGGTGAAAAAGTGGGTGAAATAGGTTAGGTTGGAACTGTGACCAACCACAAGCGCAATTTCCAAGTTGCTCGTAGAATTTTTTTCACCATTTTCTAATCCGGGTTTTGGGATGAAAATGACTAACTGTAGTTTTCGTTAAAACGCATTTTAAGCTGGTGGGAAAATATTACGTCAGCAAATGCTGTACCTACTATTGTTTTTTCGGAATTTTTAGTATTTTATTCGTTCCTTTCTTTATTTGCATTCACAATATAAGTTGTCGGAAAATTAGTATATAAAGCAGTAAATTTCATATTTTGAATAAGCCCTTTTTTTTTTTTTTTTCGTAGCTTTTATTACTACCCAAATAAAAATAATAGTAATAAAACCTGGTTTTAGTTGTGCTGCCTCATAGGTGACTAGCATTATAAAAAATGCCCGGTCGATTTGATTATTTCAATAGTTGTTATCACACTGCGCCCTCTCATATTGGGCATATTTCAAATTGCCCGGGCATTTTTTATAATGTCCTAATAATCACTTGATCCATAACATATACACGGTGTTATAATAAGTTTCTTAGAGATTGTAAGAATTAATGTAGTAGCACGTTAAGATCATTGATAAAGCTTTAAAAATATTATAAGTTATTAAATATTGCAATTATTTATTTTAATACAACAGTCTCTGTACTGTATGTGTGTGTGTACGTGTGGGTGACGTACCTGCGCAGCTCCGCGAGCGCCGCGTTGAGGTGCGCGGTGGCGGCGGCCGCTAGCGACTGCGCGCGCTCCGCCGGCACGCTGGTGTCTCTGTACTGTATGTGTGTGTGTACGTGTGGGTGACGTACCTGCGCAGCTCCGCGAGCGCCGCGTTGAGGTGCGCGGTGGCGGCGGCCGCTAGCGACTGCGCGCGCTCCGCCGGCACGCTGGTGTCTCTGTACTGTATGTGTGTGTGTACGTGTGGGTGACGTACCTGCGCAGCTCCGCGAGCGCCGCGTTGAGGTGCGCGGTGGCGGCGGCCGCTAGCGACTGCGCGCGCTCCGCCGGCACGCTGGTGTCTCTGTACTGTATGTGTGTGTGTACGTGTGGGTGACGTACCTGCGCAGCTCCGCGAGCGCCGCGTTGAGGTGCGCGGTGGCGGCGGCCGCTAGCGACTGCGCGCGCTCCGCCGGCACGCTGGTGTCTCTGTACTGTATGTGTGTGTGTACGTGTGGGTGACGTACCTGCGCAGCTCCGCGAGCGCCGCGTTGAGGTGCGCGGTGGCGGCGGCCGCTAGCGACTGCGCGCGCTCCGCCGGCACGCTGGTGTCTCTGTACTGTATGTGTGTGTGTACGTGTGGGTGACGTACCTGCGCAGCTCCGCGAGCGCCGCGTTGAGGTGCGCGGTGGCGGCGGCCGCTAGCGACTGCGCGCGCTCCGCCGGCACGCTGGTGTCTCTGTACTGTATGTGTGTGTGTACGTGTGGGTGACGTACCTGCGCAGCTCCGCGAGCGCCGCGTTGAGGTGCGCGGTGGCGGCGGCCGCTAGCGACTGCGCGCGCTCCGCCGGCACGCTGGTGTCTCTGTACTGTATGTGTGTGTGTACGTGTGGGTGACGTACCTGCGCAGCTCCGCGAGCGCCGCGTTGAGGTGCGCGGTGGCGGCGGCCGCTAGCGACTGCGCGCGCTCCGCCGGCACGCTGGTGTCTCTGTACTGTATGTGTGTGTGTACGTGTGGGTGACGTACCTGCGCAGCTCCGCGAGCGCCGCGTTGAGGTGCGCGGTGGCGGCGGCCGCTAGCGACTGCGCGCGCTCCGCCGGCACGCTGGTGTCTCTGTACTGTATGTGTGTGTGTACGTGTGGGTGACGTACCTGCGCAGCTCCGCGAGCGCCGCGTTGAGGT
Source organism: Agrochola macilenta (assembly GCA_916701695.1). Taxonomy (NCBI): domain Eukaryota; kingdom Metazoa; phylum Arthropoda; class Insecta; order Lepidoptera; family Noctuidae; genus Agrochola; species Agrochola macilenta. The sequence continues at coordinate 24,589,829 of OU753556.1, forward strand.
GCGCGGTGGCGGCGGCCGCTAGCGACTGCGCGCGCTCCGCCGGCACGCTGGTGTCTCTGTACTGTATGTGTGTGTGTACGTGTGGGTGACGTACCTGCGCAGCTCCGCGAGCGCCGCGTTGAGGTGCGCGGTGGCGGCGGCCGCTAGCGACTGCGCGCGCTCCGCCGGCACGCTGGTGTCTCTGTACTGTATGTGTGTGTGTACGTGTGGGTGACGTACCTGCGCAGCTCCGCGAGCGCCGCGTTGAGGTGCGCGGTGGCGGCGGCCGCTAGCGACTGCGCGCGCTCCGCCGGCACGCTGGTGTCTCTGTACTGTATGTGTGTGTGTACGTGTGGGTGACGTACCTGCGCAGCTCCGCGAGCGCCGCGTTGAGGTGCGCGGTGGCGGCGGCCGCTAGCGACTGCGCGCGCTCCGCCGGCACGCTGGTGTCTCTGTACTGTATGTGTGTGTGTACGTGTGGGTGACGTACCTGCGCAGCTCCGCGAGCGCCGCGTTGAGGTGCGCGGTGGCGGCGGCCGCTAGCGACTGCGCGCGCTCCGCCGGCACGCTGGTGTCTCTGTACTGTATGTGTGTGTGTACGTGTGGGTGACGTACCTGCGCAGCTCCGCGAGCGCCGCGTTGAGGTGCGCGGTGGCGGCGGCCGCTAGCGACTGCGCGCGCTCCGCAGGCACGCTGGTGTCTCTGTACTGTATGTGTGTGTGTACGTGTGGGTGACGTACCTGCGCAGCTCCGCGAGCGCCGCGTTGAGGTGCGCGGTGGCGGCGGCCGCTAGCGACTGCGCGCGCTCCGCCGGCACGCTGGTGTCTCTGTACTGTATGTGTGTGTGTACGTGTGGGTGACGTACCTGCGCAGCTCCGCGAGCGCCGCGTTGAGGTGCGCGGTGGCGGCGGCCGCTAGCGACTGCGCGCGCTCCGCCGGCACGCTGGTGTCTCTGTACTGTATGTGTGTGTGTACGTGTGGGTGACGTACCTGCGCAGCTCCGCGAGCGCCGCGTTGAGGTGCGCGGTGGCGGCGGCCGCTAGCGACTGCGCGCGCTCCGCTGGCACGCTGATGTCTTTCTCCAACAACCATCTGGAACACAAGCACACGCACTGACAAACACCATCACTTTTGCAACCGATACCAAATGGTTATAGCTTGATGCTGCAGGTTACTCACATACAAGGTGAATAAATTTTTATGAGGGTAAATTTTTCTGAGGCTTGTACAATTTTTTTTTAAATACTTATTCTAGAAGAAAAATCATCACTGGTAAAAAATGAAAACAATATCCATTGCTGGATCATTCTTTATAGTGATAGTATGTAGTAGATATATCAGCTATAATCGAGATCGCCACATTGACGACCATAACTGGAATTGAATCAATTGAGTGCATTATCAAAACATTTTTTTATTTAATTACTATTTCGTGATTCCAATTACTTAGACATTTTATTAAAAAAATCGACCATTTTAAATGATCAATTGGTTCCTTTTTTTGGTATAATACGATTAATAAACGTAACAATACAGGGGGGCCAAAAAAGCTATCTGCTTTATCAATGAGATAAGTGTCCGATTTGCGCGGGACGTCCCGATTTACACCTGACATTAGAGTTACATAAGAAATCTCGATATTTTGTCAAGTCGTAAAAACTGTGCGAAGCAGGAGCAGGTTATGTAAAAAATTTATTACTTAAACTTTTATAGAGCATAAGTTGATCAAATTCATTATTATGATTATGTCGTATCTGTATCTATTTTACTGTGTGTACATACATAATAAAATAAATAATTAATAAATAAAAGAGCGTCAATAATTAATAAGTACCTACTTAAACTGCGATTTTATTGTACATAATATTTTGTAATTTCTACTAGTCCAGCAAGTCTGATGATTATTATCAGATTAAATTCAGATTTACTAGTTAAATATTAGTTGCGAAACGCAATAAATTAAACCTTTTTTTTTTTAAACAGTCTTTTTATTGTACGATCTACAACCATAAATCTATTTTGTTTTAACTTCTGTCCCGATTTAAAGCGAATCGGACCTAGCAACACTAGTCATGACCCCTATGACCCCCCGCCCCCCCTGGATCCGCCCTTGGATATTACATTCTAATCCGACAGGGAGTGTCCTTCCATTCAATCGGGCACCATTCCAATTTCTAACACAACGTTCTGACATTTTGATAAAAAAGATAGTCGGTAGTCCAGTCGTAGTGGAAAAAATATTTTACGGTCATAGTTTTTCTTTTACTTGTAGGTTATCTGCACTAGCTAAGTAATATTTGGTTCGTACTTCCTAAGCCTACGGGCTACGTTGAACTAGATTACGAACATGGTAACAAAAAACGTTGCCGAGGTGAATTGAAAGTAACTATTCGCCTGCAAAAATAAATAGGTACCTATCTAAACAATTTATGGGTAAAAAGTATGTTAACCAAGTTTCTAAAGGCTTGTGCAGACCATCGCGACTTGTCGCGCGACGCGACACCGGTTATTGTTATACTGTGAAGTTTTCTTAGAAATTGTATTGTTCGTGTCGCGTCGCGCGACAAGTCGCGCTGGTCTGCACAAGCCTTAATTCGTTCTAAAATGATAATTTATTACTCAGCGTAATAATTAAATATCGCCGGCTATTGAAATTAACTAGTCGTCTTTTAAACTTATTTAGAAACAGTACCTACACTAAATTAAGGTATCAATCAATCTGCCTAGCCTTATGCCTGGGTCGGCTTCCGGTCAAACGGATGCAACTTTATACCAGTACCTATCTTACATGGAGCGACTGCCTATCTGACCCAGTAACTGGGTAATACGATACCCCTTGGTAAGATTGGTCGTCAGACTTTCGGGCTTCTGACGACCCGTAACGACTGTCAAAGATCCACGAATGCGACACAAGGGGAAGTCTCTCTCTTGAATCTTAAATATCTCTAAGTTAGATTTGTTCCATAAAACTGTTCTTATGGAACAAATGTAACTTAGAGAGATGTATTAATGATTCCAATGATTATAATTCTGTAAATACATATCTGTTATAGTCGCGCATCATATTTTGATCAAGATACAACCTGACACATAACCTGCAAATTGCTAAAAATTTAAGAAAATATGAATTCCGCGGGCTACAACTGCGGATCCACCTTGACCTGATGGATCGACCCGTGCGGCCGACTTTAGATTGGTACTTAGCCACGAGCTCCCCTAATTTACTAAATAAGTTAAATCTTATATCGATTAGATTTTATCAAAAGTTATGTCACAGAAAGCCCGAGCACTGCCTTTAAAGTAAAGAACCTTCAGTCATCAAAGTTTTCTCGTATCAAGAAAATGTTAAAATACAATTCTAAAGATGACGGTCGCAGGTTGTCACCTGAATTACAATTGGAAATAATTATGTACCTTTGTTTTGGACGAACTTAGATCAGTGATGATTACGTAAGTTCTGCTAGCATCTGAACAAACATAAAGCGCTTTGATTTTACAATTTACACTCTTATAGACAGTTATGTGTGTCCGTTCATTAACCATTGCCCCTCGTGTACGTGAAAAGGCTTACAAAGTCGTCAGGAACACATCAATAGAAGCGTAACTAACTGACGCCAACGCTTAGCAGTTCCGTGGGGGTTTGACGCATTTGGTGCACATCTCAACTTGTACACCATGAGATGCTGACTAAAGAGACTTTAGCACGCGTGTATTGATAACAATTATTACATTGTTGATGATTGAGTAACTCACGATGTCCACATGTTTGAACATTCCGGCCAGAATAATCATCGTGATACTGGCTCAGTACTATCTTATTTTTCGTAATTCAATTGTTTGAATGCTTAGAATGGATCTTCTTGACTCTAGAAAATCCATGTAAAGCATAAGACATTTAATACATAGTGGTAATTTGAAATGGGACAGGGGCAGCTAGGTACTAAGTAACGATTGAAGCTACAGATATAAACGTTTTTAACAGACCAACATACCATAAAACGTGAGAATTTACCTACGTTTTGCTAGCTGGCCGTATAACTATCTTGCCATTACTCTAAAAGAGGGATATCTGCTATCTCTGGGGATATCATCTGAAATCACCAGCCTGTATTGAGGGTCTTAAGCAAATGGCACGGTTTATGGCATTGAACGTCATAGATGAACGGTACGAGAGGCTAGGTACTTACTTGAATGGGTGTCCATCATTCGTTTTCTGCACGGCCTGCAGCACGTTCTTGTAGATGCGGAAGGCCACGGCGGCCGACAGCGCCAGCAGCGAGGCGTAGGCCAGCACCGACACCACGGAGCAGCACGCCAGCGCCACCAGCAGCGCCAGCCCCGCGCCCAGCGCCAGCCCGCTCGGCGCCGCCGCGCGCCAGTAGATCAGCGACTCCACTGCACACACCGCGACGGTCAATAGCAACACTTACTGCAACACCGAGCTAGCGGTGTTGACTGCGAGAAACAGGTTCACACAATTAACTTGATTATTAACTGTTTCTCAATTTAAATATAGAGTAAAAGAGCATTACCTTTCCTCTCAACTGTGAGTATTTATATACCTGTAATATGTATGTTTATATATATTTAAGCTTTATGTATTTATTTAAGTATATGTCAATTTATTACGTTATACGTGTAGGTATATTTTGATATTTTAGTTTAAGACTTCGCATATTTGTATTTTACTCTTCTTGTTCTCACACACTATTGTCTACATTTCTTTCTCATTTCTCCTTTCGCAGGTCTGCTGGAAGAAATTTCTTAAGAAATAAGCAGTACCTTTGTACTCATAATTATGTTTATGTCGTATTTGTATCAATTTTACTGTGTCTACATAAATAATAAAATAAATAAATAACTTGACATGGTAAAGTACATATTTTATTGTATACAGAGAGATGTTGATGAAACTCTCAGGATACCCCACTCCAGTTCCTCCAACGATAACTTAACGTTACGCACTACATCACAAGTTCTTTTATTAATTTGTTGCGGAGAAAGTTCTGACTATAAAAATAAATCCGCCGATGATCTCAATAAGTTTTGATTGAAATATAATTATTAAGATTAACGGTGAACGTAGATTCAGGTCAGACTTGGAGATGCGAACCGGTTCTTTCGAAGCTTCCAAACTTTCTCAATGAGGCTTCGTTCAAACAACCGTATGTGTTATGGAGCGAGTGAATCCAATGGCGCTAACAATGTACCGTTATTCAGTTTCGGCTGTCATCCTGTCTATGAAACCATGAACTCGAAATATAATGTGTTTTTAATCGAAAATAAATAATACTGTCAATCATACCCGTATAACCTAATACTATCCGACTCTACGAAATTGAAGTTAAACTATCGCACCAAATGATAAGATTATCGACGCGTGAAACCTTTTATAAGATGAAAGAAAACTTAGTATGTTCGGAAATAAACACCGTATGGATCGCGACTTGCCCCCGGTCTACGTTACACGGCTGAGGCTTCCGTTCCACGGCTGAGGCTTCCGTTCCACGTCCACACGGTGCCGGGCGATGCACCCGCGGCGCGCCGGGGCACCGGAGCAGGAGCGGGAGCAGGGGACGTCGGGGCGCACTGACACGTCACACACACGTCCAGACGGCTGGGGCGCGGGCCGGGTGAGGGTTAGTACCTGGTCCTCGGGGCGGCAGGGGCTCGTACTGCGCGTTGTGTCGCGGCGAGTGCTTGGGGCGCGCCATGGCAGCGGAGTGAGCGGCCGGCGCGCGCGCAGCCTGCCGCGCACATGGCGGGCGCCACGCGGCCCTGCCTTTCACACACGTCATCGTGACGCTGACCCGCGGCTGACACCGCAACGCCCGCGCAACACCGCTGCCACGCGACACATCCTGACCGCTCCGTACATTGTCGCAGTACACGCAATACTCCAACGCTCTATTCAACACCTTTAATGGCTAGCCAACACCCTAATTACGTAGCGCATTCTTTAATATCGACACTTTTATGAATAAGTGAAAATTACCAATAAAAAAATCATTACATTCGATTTATTTTAATTTTGTAGTTAGCATTTACTTAAGCCAACCACGTAATTGCTTTCACACTTTTGACGAGAACTCCTAGTAAGTTATAAACATAACATCGCAAACATCACTAAAGTTGAAACTATCTAACTGTATTAAAGCTCAAAAACACCTTTGTGCGAAGTGACATTCAACGTATTCACTAAGAGACAAATGTCCCGCAACACGTGTCCCTAGAGATGTCGGGACACGAGAGACGAGAGAGAAATACGAGTACACATTCTCAAAAAAATAAATACAAAAAATCGCTAATTCAAACCCGGTTACTTTGAAATGCTAACGATATCTGCCTCGTACAGTCTTAGAGTATATAACACTGGAGAAGCCTTACGAGCACTTTCCCTCTGTAAAAGTACAAGAACAAATAATGTTCTAGTATGTTCATAAAAACTACTTTCAAATCGATTCTAACGCACGTAAATCGTATACAGGCGCGCGGAGCTCCGTAAAAATGTCTAGTTGTGCTGTTAAAATATGTAAAAAGTGTTCAAAGGCGTTTCAAATAAAGAACTGAATAACCTTCCATAGTTGACATTTTTTTAATAATATTTATTCATGTTTTTATTGAAATTTAAAATCCTAACCTCATAATACATTTCGATTTTTCATTCGATTCAACCATGATTCAATATAAAACGTAGCATGAATCGAGTATTTTCCTCACATTACTTCTGTGACGTCACCGAGATTCGCAAGATCTCGTTTTTATGTTCATAAAGATCAAAATACTTTCCTTTTGCATTACGAATATTTACGTCAAATCAGCAAAACTTACACGCACTTGACATGCGATTATGTCCTTTAGTAAAAATGTTAACGAGACTACCGTAGGGTTGAGGTCATGTTTGAAACCAAAATTGACATGTCGATAATCTCTTAGTAATTTTTTTTGTATTTTTTTTTTTATTGTTCAATGTTTTTTAATTTTTTTTATGTCCATTGAAGTGGTTGCACTTACTGCAGCCGGGCAAGCCGCGGCGCGCCCGGCCCTGCCACTCAAAGCCGCACAGAGGATCGCAAAGGAAATGAAGGCGCAAAAACCGGGGGTACGTGCCACGCGGCATAGTGCGTAGTCCGAGCCATAACATTTTTTACTAAAGGATATAATAGTATTATATATTCTAAGATTTTAGCATAGTTTATTTTACTAACATAATGATACGTTAATGACTAACAATATTGTACCCACTTCTAACTGCAAACACATTGTTCCGATACTCTTTCCAAGGAACGTTTATATTATGTATGCAACCAGTGTTTCTCATTCTAAGTGAATAATTATATTCTGTTTTTGAGAAATAAATGTCTTAAGTAAACCATGTAGGTACCTATCTAGCAACACGTGTCGCGGGTTTGTACCCTAGTCACTAGTGAATACGTGACTTGGATAGTAAAGAAAGTAATATATTATGTATATTTACGTGACTTTAGGATGGTAAAGAAATGAATTAATTTAATATATAATCAGTAATTCGTCATAATCGACCTCCTATTTTCTCAAGGTTCATTGCCTGTGAACCTGAAATTGCAACGCAAAACAGATCATTTTCAGACGACGATTATTATCCTAATGTAACTCCAGTAATTTCAATCGCATCAAGGGTTTTACGTTCAAGAACCAGACGTCCTCCGGACAATATTAATCGCTTTAATCGAATATTGCGTGAGTCATGCTACTATATCGAGAACTTGCCTACCTATAATTTATTTATGAAATAATTATTATTATGAGGCAGCGTCTAATAGGTAATATCTGGTGCCTTCACAAAAGGAGTGGGTAGGTCCATTCTAGAAACGCCTGTGATGACGAATGTAAGCATAGAAACAGCTTAGACTAGAGAGAGCTTGGACCACGGGCAACAACAACGCACACGTTCGCCGTAAGTCGGTCTGCCCCTACTGCAGTAGCACCTTCCCGTCGCGCCTGTCTGCAGGAGCCGTTAGATACGTATTAGAAATCCTGACTCTGAGTATTTCAAAAAACATTAAAATATAGTCAAACGATTTCGTACAATTATTTTCGTCAGCCTGAAATCGCATCTTAGTTTCATCGCCAGCTAACGCAACGAAAAAATATTGTCTTACTGACCATGTTAGTCTGGCAAGATGCTCTCGCAGTCTCACATTACAAAACGACATATTGCGTCGGTGTCGGTGGGACCTTTTTATGTCGAACGGTTGATTCATAGCTGCCCAAGTGATACCGACTATCTATAAGTTACTCACCCTCTATATTCTTGAATTTGTGATGGATTAGAAAGTTCAAAATTTTACTTCCTCAAAACGATTGATAAATAAATTCGATTCATGAACGAATGGACTGAAATAGGTATTTACGCACGGCTACACATCAAGCTATACATTTCCAGTATAAGCTGAGCTCACATTGTACGGAAATCCTATACAATGCTAGATCAGCATAATCTGGAAATGTATAGCTTGATGTGTAGCCGTGTGTACATGTAGGTACTAAACACGATCCTTTTATGAACGAAACTTACAACGAAGGAAACTCACGGCAAAGAAGTTATAAATATAGGTATTTAAAATATAAAACAATGTAAACATATGCGCAACGCGCCGGAAACAATAACAAGCTCAGGCTCAGTTAGTTACTGCAGTAAATACTCATTTACAACAATAATTGTGACCTGAAGCATGTTTGTAATAAATACAACATGCTGGTGCATGCGGCACACTCGACTTAACATACTACATACCAGCACCGAACGAGTTTGAACACAACGTGAGCGTTGAAACTGAAAGTCGATGCGTATGTGGAAAGGCTTTCGTTATCAGTGTGCGCGGGCGCACGGGACGCGCCAACGTCTGCGCGCGACTCCGCGCCACAACAAATACGCAGGCGCTAGCGCAGCCGCTCACTGCACGCACTTGGCACCGAGCGTCGCGCGGCGCCAACACACGGTCAATGCCATCCAGCCTTAATTGCCTTATCAAGCTGAAGACACTACTGATGATACTGAGACGACGATTCCTACGTTTCTTAAATTTTCGACAAACGTGAGATGATCTCCGTGAAGAACGTGACTTCAATAGATAACACATCATTGTAATAATGTAGCATCGCTTGTTTGTTTGAATGATAAGGAGCAAAACCTGTGCGAAATTGATAACAATAATCAGAAGAATAACACAGTCGGCTGATAACTTAATAGGATGTAAAAAATATTTATAGCACAGCACTGCAAAGAGTCGCATGTGTGGGTGTTGAAGCTCGTTGATGGGCATTTGCACACACATAAATAACACAATGCCACCAAACCAAACCATACCAAATAACATAATGTAATTAAAACTCTTTAAATAGACACTTTTCATTGTCGTCGTTAAAGTTACATTAATAATTATTTAGTGTTGGTCTTCTTCTGGGTTTAATGTTTCCTCATTGTTACATAGCAATGTGGTCGGAGTGTCGTCTCAGGTTTTCCTGATAGGAAGATGCACTTTATTTTTATATTGTTATTAGTTAAGTATTATAGATTCAATGACTTACACCACTCGAATTCGGAAGACTTTTTCTCCGGCACATTACACTGACACAGAACAGTCGTTGCCGCCACTAGTCTCTGACGAAAATACGCCGACAATGATATGATTTTCATACTTTTGAGCAGAATATCTAACTTTTCTGATCTGCGTCCACATATTGAACAGACGAACTTAAACGCTAAGAGCATTATGAATGTAATCTACCCAAAATGTACCCCGCTACCTCTACCACAGCCACGTTTTCAATTTCAGGAAGTATCTACCGTAATGTCCCTATGGTAACCTGTGGTAGAATGCCCATCAAACACAGCAGTGTGTTTGTTGATAAGAATTTTGGAAAGGTATCAGATATGATCTTCTGGAATAATTTATTAACAACTACTGACCCGACGGACCTGACAGTGACAGTTCTGCTTCAAAGTGACACTAACTACAATCCACAATCTAAAGGTTTTATTTTTTACCAGGCTTTAGAAATTGGACTTTTCTAAACCTGTCTTTAATTTCAGCAACTGAAACCTTGACGATCCCGGCCTCCGGCGTATCATCCCGTCATGCAGTGACACCTAAGCGGAGCTGCGCCCGCCAGCCGCGGTGTGCAGTCTGCTAGTATGGTACTATGATGTATTCATGCACATCTGCATATTACATGATAATTAATCGATTCCGTACACAGCTGGTCCGCATTTCTAATTCAATGGAACGGAACATTAAGTTTGTGTCGGCCAGTTACAAGTAGTTTGCATGAATGTGTTTATAGGGCGCGATGTGCGGAAAGATGAAAGTTAATCACAACGTGGCGGAGGTCGCCGCGCGTCACCACGCAGTGGTAAAAATAACGCGCAGTGCCACTGCCAGTGCGGCTTCCGAACACTGCCGCACACCCGCACACGGTCGCCCCAAAACACATTGAAATGTTCAAATTCAACCGAAACTTGCATTGCTTTTTACAATTACTTAACAACATACTCAAATGCTACGACTGATGCACTAGAAGTAGGTTGAGTGATAAACGCATTGAAACGTCATAAAAACGTAAAGCATCATTAAATTATGTGACCACAATAGGTCTAAACAAATGGAACCGGTTAACAAAGGAAAATAACCGTGATAAGGTGAAGTAACGACCCTTTGTCTCCGGCGATAGTCGGGCCAAAGAGTCCTCGATAATATCTAATTGTAAGGTCCAATCCAATAAGCAGAGATATAGTTATCCAATAAGGTTTAGATCGACAGATATCGATATAATAGAACCTTTTTCAACACACAACACGAACTTGTAAATTGCACAAGTTTTTACAGACGGGGCATAAACTAACACAAACGAAGTGGATGCTCGCGTGATGTATGACAGTAAACAGTGGCGGCCTTAGGGGGCGGCGAGCAGGGCAACCGCCCAGGGCCTCGCTATTGCACGGGCCTCGCGCAACAACCCGAGTAGAAAAAAGTTGACTAAAACTTTATTTTTTTATACTTAGGTATTAGTAACCCTGTAAGTAACCCTGTTTAAGGCGTTCTGTCAGTCCTTTTACGCGAGTGGCCTGTGGGTATCATACACGCGCCGAGCATACAACGTCTTGCGTGTTCAATTTAATAATGCTTTTAGGATGCTGTTGGGACTGCCATGGCGTTGTAGCGCCTCGGGAATGTTCGCGGAGGCTCGCACAGATGGTTTCCATGCCATCATGCGAAAGAAAGCGGCCTCCTTACTACAGCGCCTGCATGGTAGTGACAACAGCATTCTAAAAATGATCGCTGCCAGACCGGACTGTCCCTTTCAGGGACACTGGGTGGGGACAGTCATAGGTCTATATAAATGAATTTAGTTCGTGTAAACTAACAATACTAACCTACTTTAAGCACCATTGTTACTAAAACCAAAATACTAACAAAAATATGGACCTTAGTCTGAAATAAAGTTTTTATTATTATTTCGTTTATTTGTTTTGTCTTCTTATTTATTTACATTTTTAAATATTTCTTAAAAAACGATATAAAAAAAAAACATTTAAAAATATAAAAAATAGATGTCCGCCGGTGTCGGGAGCAGGGTCCAAGCTACCGGTGGTTAGGGCTGCAGAGACAGGAACCTCCTCACAATGCGAGCCGTATCGAGTAGTACTGCCTTCTGAATCAGGCCCTTGATCCAACCGCCTAACGACAGCCTCGAGAGATGTTGGTCGAGGCTTTCCGCAATCAGGCCATTGGCCGTTACGACAATCGGCACAATGATAGCCGAGGTCACATCCCACATGTCGACAACCTCGTGTGCTAAGTCGAGATATTTAATTTGTTTCTCTTTCTCAGCTTTCACGAGGTTCCCGTCATGCGGGATGGTAACATCGACTATCATTGCGCGGCGCGCTAATCGGTCTATCACCACTATATCAGGCTTATTGGCTACAATAGTCCTGTCAGTAATGATAGACCGATCCCAGTACAACGTGACATGGTCATTTTCGAGAACTGGGTCGGGCACATACTTGTAATACGGTACCTCAGAGTCAACAAGTTTATATTTCAAAGCAAGTTGCTGGTGAATAATCCTGGCCACTTGGTTATGCCTGTGTAAGTACTCGCCGTTAGCTAGACGCGAACAACCAGAGATAATATGTCTGATGGACTCACCCGGACGATGGCATGCCCGACACACGTCAACCGTCCCGTCCTTCATAATATGTCTCCGATAGTTATTCGTCAAGCTTTATTATTTCGTTATTATTATTATTATTATTAGTTAAAACAATCAAATAAGTTTCTTATAAAAAGTAATATTAACGATATCAAAATTAAAGATTAGAGAGCACTTGAATGTGACCTGAATATGTTTATCCATATAGGTGAAGGGAACGACGACCTTATCTCGGTGAAAAAAAGTTTGAAGTGTACCCCACTCTCGGAAAAGTTCTGAGAATCATTGCCACCACACCTGTGACAGTTGAGTCTGCAGAAAAGAGTTTTTCGGGATAAAGGTACCATTCCGTACCCGACCGCAGGAGGCAACTGCAGGCGACGTGTCGCCGCGACACGTCGCCTGGACTGGAACTGGGTTCTATGAAATACCTTCCGTAGCTAGCGAAACGTCGTTGGCAGTTACGGGCGCACTCGCCCGACCACACAGGCCCGACAGGTGACACGTGTAGCCCGACCGCAGACCAGTAGTGCTGCCAACGCTCGAGCGATAGTGACGTTTTTCTATCTTCTATATACCGACTGGAATACGAGCAGTTGCCGCCTGCGGTCGAGTTCGGAATCATGACTGCAGCGACATGACACCGCGGCGAGTAGGCGCGACGTCACGCCGCTACACGTTCACCTGCAGTTACCTCCTGCGGTCGGGTACGGAATGGTACTTATTTTAAAAAATTAAAACTCGATATAAATCGATGATTAAAACATATTTGAGGAATTGAATGACACAAGATCGGCTTGCAGCTCTTGCTATTCTCTCAATTGAAAATCACGTTCGTAGACATTTTTTAGCTTACAATGCTTTAATTAAAGATTTTAGGGCCCTCGGTCCTGGAGGGCCCCAAATCTCGAGAAGTACATTTTAAAGAAATACTAAACAAGGCTATTTCTGTGTTAACTGCAATGTTTTGTGTGAAGGAGAGTTCTACAATACTCGCTTTCCGAAAGAGACTTTCTACCAAGTTATTAATGATAATTATTATACTCGTGAGTCTTCCTAAAAATATCATAAAAAAAATCATGGGGATCCGCTAAGTTATTGTTTAATCTGACGAATGCGTCCAGCAATACTTTAGGAACGCCTTGCTCGAGAAAGGGTTCTGTTACGCAAGTAATAAGATTAGGTACATTAATCCAGTAGGTATGTAGTTCTGTAGCGTCGTATAGTCGTATCTACATATGTGACAGGTGAGAGAGCGGATCACGCTCCGTGCGATATCGTCGCTTATCAGCGGGACGCGACTCGCGCTGGCACCGGGACTGGCACAAAGGAAGCAACTCATCACACACTCGCAGACCCTACTCGTGTCATCCGCAGTGTCTTTGCACATTGTATCATAATTTTATGTTATTAATATTGATGCATTTCAAGGATTGGGATGAAACCGATGAAAGTATAACCTAACACAGTAAGCAGTTACCGATTACCAATCAATTAGCTTTGAATTACAAATATTAAATTAACATAATGGATCTAATGGCGCCAACGGATTCATCACCATTATTTAATTATGTTTTCATGAATTCCATAAATTGGGTTCCTTAATAGTTTTATTATTTGTTATAATACGAGTATGTGGCTCGCATCGTGCGAGTAACATTTGTGCTTTTAACAAGTGCTGCCGTTCAAAACGTTGCCTTCTCAGTATAATACTATAAGACGGAGCAGATAAACAAGGTGATTTTTTTATATTCCAAAACTTTAGGCCTCTAGGGTATGAATGAGACCATATCAAAGAATAAACAGGCACGTTTGTTTTCTTGATGAATGATTATTTATGTAAAAAAACCCTTAGATGAAATATAAAAAATAAAAAACATTTAATTCAAACCATTTTTGGTCATAAAAAGAAAATATTACAACGTCGCATTTTCTTAGCTTTAAATATGAATGATTGGTTTGAATGAAAATTATCTATTTACTCGTACCTACTTATCAATGAAACAAATCTCTTGCCACGAGTACTCGCACTACTATTTAACTTGTGTCTGTCTCATTCGTACTTGCCCTCGGATATGATGCGGACTCTGGTGGTGCCAGTAATAAAGAACAAGACTGGAGACGTGTCAGACGGGTCAAACTACAGGCCAATCTCACTAGCTACCGTCATAGCCAAGGTACTTGACAGCGTGCTCAACTCGCATCTAAATAGGCATGTCAAGATTCATGATGCCCAGTTCGGTTTTCGGGCAGGGTTGTCAACGGAGACGGCCATTATTAGTTTGAAGCACGCTATTAAGTATTACACGGATAGACAGACACCAGTCTACGCGGTGTTCCTGGACCTATCTAAGGCCTTTGACCTAGTCTCTTACGATTTACTCTGGCAGAAGCTAGGAGACACAACTCTTCCGCCAGAGATCGCATCTCTCCTCAAATACTGGTACCTACACCAAGAGACTCGGGTGAGATGGGTAGGGGAGCTTTCGGAGCCATGTAGGCCGGAGTGTGGGGTGAGACAGGGGGGACTGTCCTCGCCCTTGCTCTTCGGTCTCTATGTGAATGCCTTGGTCGAGCGACTCAGCAGCATGCATGTCAGCTGCTATGTGGATGGTGTCTGTTTTAATAATCTGAGCTACGCGGACGACATGGTGCTGCTGGCTCCCTCAATTAATGCTCTTCGAAAGTTACTGGCTGTGTGTGAGTCATACGCGGAATCTCATGGGTTGATATACAACACCAAAAAGACAGAGTATATCGTCTTCAGGTCTGGCGCCAGATGTCGATCTACAGTCCCTCCTCTGTTACTTAAAGCTCACCCAATAAACAGGGTGTATAAATTTAAATACTTGGGCCATCTGGTAACAGATTCCCTGAAAGACGATTCAGATTTGGAGAGGGAGCGCAGAGCATTGTCAGTCCGGGCGAACATGGTCGCCCGCAGGTTCTCTCGTTGTACAGTCGCAGTTAAAATTGCCCTTTTTAAGGCGTATTGCACAACACTGTACTCGGGGGCCCTGTGGTTCAGATATACGAGTGCCTCGTACCCAAAGGGCTTGCAATGCTCTGCGTATCCAATATAACAATGCGTTCAGGGTGCTGTTGCGACTGCCACGCTTCTGCAGTGCGTCGGCGATGTTTGCCGACGCGCGCACTGTTTTAGTTATTAAGTACTAACATAGGCTAAGTAAGATTGTTACTAACACAATGGACCTCATTTGTAGTCTGAAAATTTATAAATATAATAATAAATAATTAAAGAGATTCAGTCCTTTACTATTAAATATTTTTGTACGCCCTCTGGCATAACATAGCGAACTCTTCAATATCTTTATACCATTATTATTGTACATTATGTTAAACAAATGAATAAATGACTTTAAAAAAACCTTAAAGCACCACATCTTGAAAGATTTCTCTCGATTTTAAATCAATTATTTAAAACAAGCTGACCGTCAGACGTTGTCCTATCAAAATTTATATTTCTATTTATTAGCTGTTCGTTTAGGTTTTTCCAAAAATACCCCAGGTTTCAAGCGAACAAAACAAAAAAAACTATTCGTTTGAGCCATTTTCGAGTTTTTGCGAGACTAATGCACGGCAATTGATTTTTATATACCTACGAGTTTAAACATACCAAGGCATAAAATACATCTATGTACTAATCTATCTTATCATTTTGAAATACTAACAAAAAAACAGTTTCCTACTAACAATGTAAATGTATAATTTATTGCTATTGACTTGCCATAGTTGCCATCGAGAAACGTTATGTAGGTAATAATACTCGTAGTAGGTACACTCACTTTTTCTTGTTACACACAACAAAATGCTTTTTGTGCATCTAAGTACTACATAATAGATTATTTACGATTCCTAGCGTTCTTCATAAGTTCGTGTATTTGTGTAGTGTAGTAAGTGTAGTATTATGATTAACTTTTACTTATTTCTCATGTTAAGTGAATTGTATTATTTTTGAGAAATAAATAATCTTATTAAAAGAGTGCTGATACACTTCTTTCTACACTGATATCTGTATTTTTTTTAATATATTAAAATGATATCCCCACGTTCTGTAGTACGCACGGCTACACATCAAGCTATACATTTCCAGTATAAGCTGACCTCACATTTGTACGGAAATCCTATACAATGCGAGATCAGCATAAACTGGAAATGTATAGCTTGATGTGTAGCCGTGTGTACGTAGCACATTTCGGTTGTCAAGGATCACCACGTGTCGTCGTGCATGCAACAGAGATTCCAACACACAGTTAAGGCTTGTGCAGACCAGCGCGACTTGTCGCGCGACGCGACACCGGTTATTGTTATACTGTGAAGTTTTCTTAGAAATTGTATTGTTCGTGTCGCGTCGCGCGACAAGTCGCGCTGGTCTGCACAAGCCTTAATTCAGACCTCATTCTATTCTAGTTTTGTACTTCCTTCTGTCGTACTATAATCTTATCTTCCTTATCATATCAATGAAGAAATACGTAGATTCGAACATTTGAAATCATATTATGAAACTGAATGTGTACCGGTCGTTTGCACATGTTTTCCAACCCATTAACACATGTATGCAAAGAAACATCATTTCTGGTTCTTGTTATATGCATGACGCAAGTATCTGGTATAGCAGCAACTACAATTAGTGAGTAGCTATTAGATCAAGGCGAGGCCAATAAGAGTATGCAGATGAAATATGACTTAGCAGTGAGCTCACGTCGTGGCTACAGGTACAACAAACAATGCAAGTAGGAACCTAAATACTTAGTTGGAATCATAACCACGAGCATGGCATATTATAGCAAGCAATACTTTTTGCTCACCGTCATTACATATTGTACTGACCAAGGACGTACGCAGAGTACCTGCTGAGCATATCGATTATTAGTCTTGTTCGCCATTTTGACTTACTTGATAGAACTTAACGTAGGGCATACATTGGTCACGTCATCACGTGCTTTACAAGCAACATAGTTGCTACAACAAACAGAAGTAGATAGGAATAGCGTCTTGCTCATGGACGAAGCACGTTTCAGTACGTAACAGATACCCAGTGGCACCTTTATAGTTTATACACATGTGTATAGATGGACATAGGACTCCTGCGACCTCCAGTATCCGATCAAGTTTCTCTCGTCGCGTAGAAAACCAGGAAACAAAGAAAAACCAGCATTCCGTTAAAGCTTGTAGTATAGAGCTACAACTAGCTAGTGAAAGAGAGGGGGAGACACGTGGCGGGTCAGTGCTAGAGCATGCGCTTATAATTCAATTAGGACAACATGGATGTTATCTACGTAGTGTGTCCAAACGAACCGTTCATCGGCACGGGACGGGTTCCTAACAACATGAACAAAACGAGAGTCTTCAACATGTCTGGGAATGAGATGAACCCACGAGGCAAACGTTAATACAGAAATAAATCTAACTTACGATCCATTGGGCAAACACTTAACTCTATTGTCTCATCTTATTGTTATAGATTATAGAACTCAATTAGTTCGAGAGACGAAGTTGTGGTTAGCGTTAAAAGAATCAGATGTCTTAAATAAAACCGTCCAAAATCTACGTGATTGAGCAAAGAGGGAAGAGCGTATTCAGAAAGCGAATGGCACCATGCCGAAATATAGTTTGTTGGGAGAAGATACAATGACTTAGAAAATAAACCCATATTAAAACATTATGCCAATAGTGGAATATTTTTATATCTTTTTGGCAAGACGCCGTCACTTGCCGCCAACGTAATTCAATCATTAAAAAGCGATCTCCCCAGTGATCTCCCGACATGAATTATAGGTATTAATTCGGACCAGTCAAGCCGATGGATCGTCACACTATAAATCAGATTGTTACCGGCCTCAGCTTCAGTTAAAATCAGTCTAATTTCATCTTGGCTGGCGATTTGAAGTGTGCAGGGTGAGCAGCACGGCACAGCGCATGCGCGCCGCCACACATTCATTACCAACACAATATTAATGACATCCAAGAGTCAGATGAGCCACGAGCCAGCGTTGCTATCAACTACAATACTTTATCACATACAGATAAATATAAAGACGTCGCTGTCGTAGCCGTGACGACACACAATTAGCTAGTTACGCACTGCACAGCTATTTGCACCTTTTTGTCCCATACTACAGATATAAATACTCGAGATGGTGCAGTGGAATGTTTCGACTACCTCTGTTTTTAGTTTAAGTAATTCGCGGAGTTGGGGATCAACATGTAAAAGAAAGTTATAAAAGAATCGTATGGCCGGTTACAGTCGATTATATTGTTCGTTTGATCTCTCGTCGATCGTTTGTGGCCCATCACGTGACGTAATTCGGTGCAAATAACGTATTATTAAATAATAGTGATACGTTTAGGACGGTCTTGTCGAACCTTGACTCTACACGCGGAGTTATTATTGTTCTGTCACCGGCGGCGACTACGATTTTACTGTGGCTTGGCGGGAGTTCACGACACGAAACAGATTAGCCGTGATGCGCACGGAGCCGACCGACCACCGACCACGACCAGCACCACCACCGTCACCTCCACCATTACTAAGTACCACCGTCACTGGCGACATCTTCCCCCTGGCCGCGAGTCGGTCGATCAGTTATCGTTTATGTCACTGGAGTGGTGTTAATACTGAGCTCACACAGCACTACAAGTACGAGTGCTAGCAGCGGCAGTGGGTCACAGTGCAGGGCCGCAGGGCGAGGCACGCTGCCCGGGCGGCGTGGCGGCCCGGTTGGCGGCGCGCCACCTATACGTATTTCTGCCCTCCGCTCTCCACAACCACTCACCTTCGGGATGCAGCCTCTGCGGGTCGAACCAGGCATCTGCAATAGAAGGCTGCGCGTTAGCGGGTTAGTCGCGACAGAGAGGAAAGCGGGCGAAGCGAAGCCGGCGCGAGGGGGAGGGGGCACTTACGCGGGTCGAGGACGCTGCAGAGGGAGGGCCCGGAGTCCGGCATGGTGGTGATTTACGTAATGCGAGCGTAAGGTGGATAAAGGCGGCGGATGGAGCGCGCGCCGCGCCGGACTCTCGCGTCGATACTGACGGCGCAGCCCCGCGCCGAGCCCTCCCGCCCCGCCCCGCGCCGCAGCCCCGCACCCGCGCCTGCCCGCACGCATGCGCACCTACCACCACGTCTGACAAGCACCCCCAGCGTGCTGCAGCACCACCAGAGCCCGCCACCGCGACACGCATGCCCGCACCCTCACCAGGATATCGTGTTGTAGTAGTTGTAGTCTCACAGGATTAGCTCATCGTGCAGTTAGTATTGTGAGTACTTACTCCGGTGCAGACAGATGATTAGACAAGTTATTTACATACAAATAGTACTACGAACAGAAGTAACGAGTATGAGTGAGATAACGGTGTCTGGTCCTGTGCATGTTGTGTACAGGGCGCGCGGGTGACGGGTCACAGGTCACGCCGCGGTCTACATGAAATAATGTCAGAGTCGAGCTACACTGACCTGCAAAGTACATTCGTCTTTTGTATTCATTGATTAGTAAATTCCTCACAGATTCGCGGAAAATAACGTATAATATGAAATAAAATAAATTACAAAATCAGCGATTAGAACGCGACGCAACGTTGTTTACGTCTGTTACCTTATTTTACGATGAATCATGTAGCCGTGATGCTGACGTTATCCTCATTTAGCACACAATAGCTACAACACGTTCAAACACAATATGTTGCTAAGTATCCACTAGGTACACTAACGGCTAACATCTACAAACTTGAGTGGAAACGAAAAGCGAAAGGTCATCTTAGCGCTGAATACTATTACTAAACTGAAAATCTGCATTTTAATGTATTATGTATGTCATCAATTATTCTCTGTGTGGAAAAATATTATTGTTAAAAAACAATTAAAATAAAACCAGTCAGACGCAGACAACTTTCGAAATGTGCCTTCACGCGTCGTAAGCAATCGCATGAAAATTTACTACGACAACAGAATAAAGGCTAATCTTGTTCCGAAAGGCCACTGCCACGTTAGCACGTTCAGTGCCGGGAGCCCTCCTGGAAGGTTCACCTAGTCGCATATGGGATACCGGGAGCCCTCGCGGAGGGCTCATTTTAAATGTAGGTTTTTTTAGCGAATACAGCATTATAAACCATCAAAATAAAAACTGATGTATATTGTTTTTTTCAGCGTTACACATTTTACTAAAAATTTAAAAGGTTGGAAACTACGCATAGCGACAAGACCCCCTGAAAATACAATTTTACTTCGTTTTACAACACGGTTTTAAACCTAATGCAGGTGACCCTACCGGAGGGTTCTCTTCCAATATGTATGGCGGCATGGCGTATGAGTTCTATGAAAAGTGGGTAGAGTCGAAAGTATTATATTAAATGCGAGATTTACTGCGTTTTTTATCATTTCCTTGCAAAGTAAGAGAATAAGCAAAGTAGATCATGCACTCCACGTACAGAAACCTGTGGTCACGTCGATCAACGGATGTTTGGTAGGATATTTGTTTAAAAAAAAAACTGCTAAGACCTTCATTTGGACTCCCAAGTTCTAAATCGCACCAAACCGAAAGAATCTTAGATGATTCAAGACTTTCGTATTGCCAAATAACCATGGTGAGCGCCGTCTTGTCCGAAGTCATTGCGAGTTTATAAGACTACGTCAGACATCCTAAGACATCTTAAAGCAGAACAGAACCAACAGATCATTACTAGATTATGAGTACATGATTGATGTTTCAATATTTGGTTAATTAGATGACTTGGTAGGTAATGGTGCCGATTCTCTTGTCACAAATGCCTCTAAACTAGACAAAAAAAAATGTGTGCTGGGACACATAGTAGAAGTGAAACTTCAACGGACAAGTGGAAAAACGAAGAGAAGTTTTACGGGCAGATTGTTAATGTACTTGTCCAATTTGTCCTGTCTTGTCCAGGTTTACTGCAAATTATGATTTGGTAAGGTTAGGTACATTTTAATAAATGCATTTTTTATTTAAACATATTTTATTTTATCCAACAAAAAAACTGAATTCAATCCGGAACCAAAAACACATCCAGTCTACTCTAAACTTGACGCCACTTGGGCACGCCTCAATTGCGGTGGGCACGCCACAATTGCGGCAATAAGTCCCCTCTTTGAGGAGTGGCTAGAGAGGCGCCATGGCGTCCTCACCTTCCGCCTGACACAGGTCCTCACCGGACACGGTTGTTTCGGGAGGTTCCTGTTCAGGATAAAGCGGGAGGAAAAGCCCGGGTGTCACCATTGTGTGGATCGCCCGGAGGACACGGTGGAGCATACGGTGGAGGTCTGCCCGGCTTGGGCGGGGCACCGCCGTGTCCTTACGGAGGCGATCGGCGGCGGCGATCTCTCGCGTCCGGCCCTGGTTCAGGCCATGGTCCGGAGCGAGAGTGCATGGGAGGCCGTCACCTCCTTCTGCGAAGCAGTTATGCTCGCGAAGGAGGAGGCGGAGCGCGCGAGGGAGATGCAAGCTGCACGCCCTCGCGCCCCTAGTCGACGCAGGAGACGCCCCGGGCGTCGGAAGTCACGAGCCGACTTTCGGCCACCGTAGGCGCGGGCTTGCGGACGGTGAGCAATGGGCAGCTCGCCATCCGATAAGGACCAGGCCCGGGTCGACGGCGCGTTGTGTTCCACGCGCGCCTCAAAGAGATGTCAGCAACAACTGACGGGATCCGTAAGGGCCAATGCCTGCTGGGGTTGCGGGTTTGTCCGAAAGGGATATCGCGGCCCCAGCACACAGGCAACGGAAGGAACACGGGTGGGTTTTAGTCAGTAAAAGTCTGACACGCCCTCTCGCTCTGCCCAGAGCGGGAGAAATCATTTGATGATTTCCCAACCTCAAACCAAAAAAAAAAAAAAAAAACTACTCTAAACTTATACACAAACAAAGGAACATTAAGAAATGCACATCTTTCGTCATCAAACTTCATTCGGCTCATCTGCGTTATAATCAACTAGCTGCCCGCCCCGGCTTCGCACGGGTAGCACGAAGTACTTATCTACAGCGCACCTACCTACCTATCTACCTACCCTACCTACCCAACCTACCCTACTTATCTACCCTACCTACCTTCTTGACATTGACTCGGTGCCGTACGGCCCGTACCCCAGTGACGCCTACATTGCATAAGGTGCTGCCTAGCTAGCCGAGCAGGGTGAGCGGCTACCACGCAACTTTTTTCTAATACTTACATTTTTAAACTCGTGATATCTTTCGAATGGAATGTCCGAATTGAATAATTCAAAAAGATAAATAAAGGTATTGAAGCAGTCTTGAATATGAAGTAATTTATTTTGATAAGGATTAATACCAAGATACAAATAAAGAGCCTTTTCTAGCAGCGGCATTTCAGTTATTTGTTTTAAATAAAAGAACACTTATTGTGGCATAACTATAATAGTTAGACATATGCTGTCGCGACACTTTTTGTACATAATGATGTGTTCTGCAAAGTAGTAGTTCATTATTTTATTCTATCATCATTAGTTTTCGCAGCGCACACGATGTAAAGAATATTTTAGGGATTTTTTTTACACCTTGGGTTACATTATTGGAGTATTAGTAAGGATCCCAATTTTTTTGAAAATATAATATAGCCTATGTCACCCGGGGATAGTGTAGCTTCCCAGCAGTGAAAGAATTTTTCAAATCGGTTCAATACAAAACTTGAGATTCCAATCTATTCTCTCCGTCCGCCGCTCACCACGCGATATATCGTCTACCCCCTCCACGCGGCCGTAACGCTTTTTCGTGACAAAAAAATCCTCATACACCCCGTCTATATAGAAGTTTCACTTCAAAAATCACTAAAATTTCGTTTATTCCTGTCAAACGACGATTTCCCATTCTGAAATAGACTAAAGCGACATAACTTAACCATATTTTAGTTTGACAATAGTGCCCATTCTCTTGTCACAAATGCCTCTAATCTAAACTAGGGACTAAAAATCACAAAAATTTAGTTTATTTCTGTCAAACGACGATTACCCATTCTGAAATAGACTAAAATGACAACAATATTTTAGTTTGACAGCACTAAGATAGAACTGAGTTTAAAGTTTAGTGAAAATGGCCATTTCACTATTCTGCATTTGACATTTTTCACCAAAAATTTAGATTTTAAAGTACCAAACCAGACTAAACCTGACAATTTTTTATCGCGATTAAAAAGGTGTGGGGAAAAAATAAGTTGTCATGAACTAAAATTCACACCAACATCTCGACTTCACGTGCAAAAACAGTATTGTATTTTTTTTTTCTTTTCCATAAATCTCGAAAATGGTGCGTTCTATCGCAAAAATAATGAAAATTTCGACCCCCTTTATAAAATCCTTAAACCCCTAAACCTGAACATGTAGGTAATATTTTTTCATGTTTTCCATACAGAAAGTGAAAAATTCCATATAAAACACGTAGCCAACCCCTGAGCGCCTCCAGCTCTAAAAAAATCACAGGTTAGGGCAAACCAAGGGTACCACGTGGATTCGCGATTGTCAAATTCTATTTTAGTTGTGTCAAAATTATTTTTTATTTTAGAGAATTTTATTTGCAGAATAGCTATAAGATTCTCCTATCCAAAAGTAAGAAATTTTAGTGATAGTTTAATTAGTTTAGTTCGGTGTACAAGAGAATCGGCACCAGTATTAAGATAGTACTGAGTTTTTACTTTAGTGAAAATGGCAATTGTGCTATTCTGAGTTTGACGTTTTTCACCAAAAATTTTGATTATAAAAAACCAAACCAGACTAAACCTGACAATTTTTAATCGTGATTAAAAAGGTGTGGGATAAAATAAGTTGTCATGAACTAAAATTCACACCAACATCTCGACTTTACGTGGTACTGTATTTATTTTTTCTTTTGCTTATATCTCGAAAATGGTGCGTCCTATCGCAAAAATAATGAAATTTTCGACCCCCTGTATGAAACCCATAAAAATCAATATGTAAAAAAGTGAAAAATACAATACACGTCGAGGCTGCGACCCCTGCGCGCCTCTGGCTCTAAAAAAGGATTAGGCCAAACCACGGGTACCACGTGGATTTGCGATTGTCAAATCCGATTTTAGTTGTGTCAAAATTGTTTTTTAGTTTAGAGAATTTTATTTGCAGAATAGCTCTAAGATTCTCATAGCCAAAAGCAAGGAATTTTAGTGATAGATTAGTTAGTTTAGTTCGGTGTACAAGATAATCGGCACTATTGGCTTTGAATTTATCTAGAAAACATAAATAAAACTAAATGTGATTAATCTTGATAGACAGACTATACTTACTTGTAGCACAAATACTTAATAGTTTAGACGTTGTGAAGAATCGCGTTAAGGGGCATGCGCTAATGTAGCCCGCGAAATCCAAATTTTCTTTAGTTTTTTACATTTTGCAGGTCAGTGTGAGGTTTTATGTTGATTAAAATATGATTCGCGACCGTAACCAATATGGCTTTACGTAATTATAATCATTACAATCAACAATACAACTCCATAAGTAAGCACAATCGCCAAATGTCATAATTTCATGAAATAGTCATTCAATGTGATTATATGAACATAGAGAGTTGTATTGATCATTTTTATGATTATAATTCTATAAATAAACATTTGATACGGCGGCGAATCATATTTAGATCAACATACAACATGATACTGACCTGCAAATTGCAAAAAACGTGAGAAAATTTGAATTTCGCGGTCTGCCTTGACGGTGTCGCGGTCGTCATTCAGTCGTGGTGGGTGACAACGGCGGAGTATTGCGAGAATGAGTCACCGCAGTTCACCTCCATTATGGTAATTACAGACAAACCTTCCAACTAACCAACCCTAAAGCTACACGCTCATGTTTGTGGATTTACCAACTATTATGATACGGGTACTGACTGATGAGACATAGGTATTGAATTCGAAATTAGAGAATTATAATGATAGCGTCAACTTGAGCTTGAGTCAATGATGAAAATTTACGTTTTTGGTACCTTGCTATGTGAATGAGATCGTGAATTCTCTTTAGTAACGGGACAAATATTGAGGTTATCCACAATAGGATTGAAATACTTCTCCTGCTAAAAGATGGAAGTTGACAATTAATCGAAATTGAATACTGAAGCTACTTTGCACTCCCACGCTGAATACTGGCCGTGACTTCGGATTCCGGAGCCATGGCCAGTGTACCAAATGACGTGTTCAATTCGAATGCTACTACAGTTGGCCTTTGTTTTAGTCCAAACCAAAGTACCTTGTAAAACGAAAACCAACTTGTATTGCTGGCTCTGTAAGCTCTGAGACACCAGTGTACGAGAACCATTAATTTAGGTGCAGATAATTTTTTTATAATATCCAGTCTGATAGATTTTAGACGGCGTAAGAGGTTCCCGGTTATGGTAGTTACTAAACACCTGTTAACAAAGAATTCTCTTTTATTGAGCAGGTTGCATAGTAAATTAAGCATGAGTGACGCGTGAGACACCATATCGCGCCGGTTAAAAATAGCCCGTGCGAGTGCGAGACGGCCGCGATCACGTCATCGTCTACCTGTGTGCCACTTCAACGTGCCGTAATGTTCCCCTCTGCTAAGTTCAATGAAACTTAACAACGAAACCCATTAATCAAAAGAACAATTTCTTAAGGGATGAGATTCAAAACCGAGCGCCACATACATAACATCGCTATCTTGGAAAAAGTCTCCCGACTTTCCTCCTGCCTATTTTATTCCTTCAGAACATACAAACATCGAAGAAAAAATTCTGAGCCACCTGATACGAGTAGTGATTAACCCTGAGAGACTAGAGATAGATACGAAAAAATCAGAGCCATAAGATCCATGTTCACTTAATTATGAAACTCTAAACCAGGCTTTTGGTGTATGTGTTGGGGAAGTCGGGATAAAACTTCAATCAAATAAGTTCATTATACGATATCCAATGGAATATAGTTTCATCATACCTACATACTCATAAGCGAGCGAAGACAGTCATGAAAGGGGTGAGTGATTTAATAAGCGGGTTTCCCCACCGTGCACCGGCCTAATCTAATAAATTACAAGCAACTATATTTCATTCACGACATCAACTGTGCGGAAACTTCGTAAACTATCTTATGAGCATACGAGTAGTTCATTATGCTGACAGTTCAGATGGCAATAGTCGAGTACGACTTTGTGGAAATAAAAGCTCGCTGGCTAGCAACAACTAGATCCGTTTAGATAAAGAGAGCAGACGGTGACGGTGTGTCTGTGCGGTGGTTGGCGACGAGCGTATCGATCGCCACCCGCCTTCCCTCGCGACCCCATCACCCCACATACATCGAGGCCTAGCCTTTATAGTTTATTGCATCCGTGTCTGGGTTTTTCCAGATATCCAGGACTATTAGTAATCAAATTACTTACGGCAGCAAACACTGTTAGCAATTTATTACGAAGATCTGGATTTATAACTATGACATTCTAAGAGAAATATTAAAAGAATCTATTTATTTAGCCTGCTAATCTATTTTTAGGACAAAGCATTAGAATAAGTTATGAACGATCTGACAGATTCCAACAAATGGATGGGATCGAGACTAAATTACACCTTTCTTCTTGATACACTTCGACGACGACCGCTAAATTAAAAGACTGTAAGTGTAATTGAGATCACTATTTTAATAAATTTTGTCACCCTCTCCTCTTATGGCGAGTAGCAGCACTGCCAGTGACCGAGCTGACGGAAATGCCAGTTTTTGTATGTCGTTTATCAACAAAATAAAGCAATTAGGTTATTGATTCTATAATATAACGGCGTTTTTTTTCTGCGTGGTTGTGAATGGGACAGTAAACAAAAGGGGTGACAGGGAAGTGACGTCAGTGGGAGATCTCGGCACAAGGGTCACAAAGGACTCAGCGCTACATTTTTGTGAAGAGCTTGGAATTAGGTCAACGAGTGAACACAGGGCGCGTGTTGATCTTGGAACTGTGTCTGTGGTTCTGCTTGCTCATTTTGTAAATAGTACCTGGGCGGCCGAGCTCTGTTCTGGTGAAAATAGAGAATACTTATTTAATAGTATAGAATAGTTTACACTAATTCCATGTATAGTTCCTACTAGGTACTATACATGGAATTAGTATGTAGGTACTACCCACATACTAGGTAATTCCATGCTGACATGTCTGTCAAATATTGTCAATAGTAAAATAGTCTAAGGTAGCCATCTTGTTCTGAACTTTAGGTGCACGAGCTCTGCTCGGGTGAAAATACGGAGAAAACGAATTTTCCCAGATTTAAGACCTAGTTAGATCGATTTTTCGCCCCCGTATCCCCTATATTACAACTTTCATCGAAATCCTTAGACCCGTTTTCGAGAACGTGAATACTAATATATATACGGGGTGTCCGGGACATCGACGCGAAGCCGGTTACCGACGAAAAATTTCAACGCAGGGGGGGTTTAGAATCATGTACTGAATCCATGGTAGCCGGCTTCGCGTCGATGTCCCTGCCACCCTGTATACAACCTTAGTTTTCGTTTACACTAAACCTCTTAAGGGGTCATTGTTAGGGAACAGCAGATATTTTTTTTGCGATTTCAGCGTTGGTCAACTTTGACCAACGCAGAAATCGCAAAAAAAAAATCTGCTGTTCCCTACATTTCGACGAGATATGCGAACATAAATAAATGTAGGGAACAGAAGATTTTTTATTTTTTTTTGTTGATACGAGATATTTATATGTATAATATATATATATATATAATACAAATATTGCTCGTTTAATAGTATAGTATTGGTTTTGTGACACAAGTCAACTAGGCAAATCCTTTAAAACAAAAAAAATTGGCTTAGGTAAGTATAAATTAAGTGCTCTATTGTTTTTACATCGGGTATCAAGAGTTACCCGAGATACCCGATGTATGTGACACATAAAAATAAAAAATAAATGCTAGATGAGTTCGGCTTTTCCCATATGGCTACTCTGAGAAGAAAGGCCGAAATAAACTCAGAGGTCAAGCTCTAGTCCAGACATAATCTTGGTCAGGCCATATGAGGACCATGTAGATTAGTGTCTGAAATTTTCTTTTGAGAAAAGAACCACACAGATTTGAGTGGACCTGTCCAGTCAGTGCAAGCATTTGTCAGTAATCGTGGAGCTCAACTCAGAACATAAGGAGCTCAACTCGACGAACAATACCAAAGAAAGGACATTGGGTAGGCCGCATATACTACTGAAACTGCCAGACCAACATGTTTTTTTTTTTTATATCCACATAGTCCTCACATTCACAATAATTAAAATTATATAAGAACAATCAAACCTATAATGATAAATACAGTTTGGCATAGCGGAAAGTAGTTGGTGACATTCGTGATTCGAGTCTCGACCTACTTATAGACTGCTGAGCTAAGACACTTAGGAGTTACTTTATCATATCAAACATTTCATTTTTAGCGATTTGGCAACATTTTGAAATTTCTACCAAACTATTTATTAATTTACAATAATTCAAGATGGTTGTAAATTAATTGATCATGCATAGTCAAACAGTTTAAAGATTTAAAACAAGTGATGAACGAAAGCTTAGATAAATCAATTTCCAACATGCTACCATATCTTCGTTTTGTCACCAAATAAAGGTGGAACTAAACTGAACGATAATGAAACCAGTTGATTATAATTTGAAGATCTATGAAGCCTTTATTTCTAAATGGCGTAGATTGAGTGAATGCTGCTGACTGATTTTGCAAAGGGTCCTAACAATTCACCTACTATGACATTAAGTTAGACATGGTAAATTGTCCATCAATATACCATCTTTCAATATTGCACTTTTGCAGAGCGCGCCGAGGTCGATTCGGACGAGTAGATAGTTTTAGAATAAAAATAAGACAACTATGCCACTGTGCCACATAACATCATA
Organism: Agrochola macilenta; assembly: GCA_916701695.1. Taxonomy (NCBI): domain Eukaryota; kingdom Metazoa; phylum Arthropoda; class Insecta; order Lepidoptera; family Noctuidae; genus Agrochola; species Agrochola macilenta. The sequence continues at coordinate 24,618,893 of OU753556.1, forward strand.
CAGGTCGATAAGAAAACATTCTTGGACAGAATTAGAAGGAAGCAGAGACTTATTTCTAAACGTATTTTCAATGTATTATTTAATTAATAAGTTGTCATGTCTAAACCCAACTGCGCCAATTTTAACTGCGGAACCACAGCTGACGTAATTTTTATGCAGAATATCGCGCGGATGTATCGGACGGTTTTATTACCGGAATGTGACCTAATAGCCGCTGACAAAACCAAAACGCCCTAATCATAGCAAAGTTTAGGAATCATAGTTCGGAATAACTGAAGCCACCCTTTCAAATATCAGTATTTCGATACTTACGCGTGATATCGTCACCGCTTCCGGAACCCATGTTTCACACACAACAATATCCACACAAAAGGCAAGTCCTCGCGAGAATGAGTCACAGCACGACCACACGACGCCACATCAATGTCAAGCGAGCACTCGGAACAGTTGTGAGCGGTGAGCAGAGAGCGTGCGACGTGAGTGCGCGGCGGGTGCTCCGCTTGTGAACGCAGCGCGGTGCTGCTTCAGTGATGCTAAAATTAGCGATGGTAGCGTCGGCGTTGTGCATACCACGCGTCACTCGGACTAGCCGCCACCGCCGCGCCGACGCCGCTCCCTGCGACCGCGCACCAACACCATGCCCAGCCAGTGCCACAGTTTCATTTAATCTTAATCTATTTTTTATTAATACGGGCTTATGTAGGCATCGGTGGATAAAACACTTTGAAAGAGACTATTACGAAAAGTTTCGTCGCTTCTATGGTCGCAAACTTTTCATAATGTTGAAACCATTGTTTGGAGTAGGTATCTAAGGTATTCTGAAGGATATTTTAATCTCAATAGCCTTTACGTCGAGTCGCGCTCTCGGTATGACAAAGATAAGATAAAGACTTGAAGATATCACTAGTTTCAACTACAACAGTTATAAAGTTAAAAATCCCCTAAAATGCATTAATGGATAGCAACTTCTTATGTCATTCTAATAAACGATAGCAAACAGCGATACCGGGAACCGAAACCAGTAGGAAATAAACGATGACTCGTCGATTAATAGTTTTTAAAGTCCTCTGACTATTGGCTATAATTGTGGTAGGCCGAATATTACAAAATAAATTCAGATTATTATATTTGTTGAAAGTTCTTTACCAAGTTAAAGACAAAGACAAACAGGTTGGCTAGTAGCAAAGACAAGTTGAAGTCTAGGGTAGGAGTAAGGACGGGAGCGACTCGGACGTTGTCTGAATAATGTATGGTGCGGGCTGTCGGACGTCCGCGTGCAGGCCGAGCGTGGGCCCGCCGGTGCCGTTACCCGGTGCTGCAGCGCGGTCAACGCTCTTGCCGCTCCGCCACCTCTGCAGTCGACCTCCTCTACCCCTCCTAGATTCGTCACCCCGCCCCCCAATTGACTGCTGTCACTATTTTACATATTTACATCCCTTTAATTTTGATAAAAGACGTAATCTCCCAGAAAGTTCGCGAGGTTGAATCTTGGTTTGATTTGAGATGTTTATGGATATTACTTGCGTCATATCAATGCGGCATATGCGGAAATTTCGTACCCATAATTTCCTAATATTATCTATTATGTCCATAAAACTCGCCACAATATTGATCAGGTGCTGTAATACACTTGTATAGATAATATTGATGTACGCGGGCATTGTTCTCCAGCAGACGTGATTCTTCACGGTCCGTGGCATGCAGCGCTCGGTGCTCGCCTTCAAATGGAACCATTCTAATTTTCTAAAAACTTACCGTGTCGCGCTAAAAAACGCCGCGCGCTAGCGACACCTCATGCAGACACGAACAATGAAATCACCTACCATTTATAGCTATGGTTCTTCAGCACTGAAGATTATGTTTGCATTCATTTCATTAAGGAAAAAGAAAGGCATTTTGAAACGTTATGCCAAAAAATTGCCATTCTGAATTTGTACATATAGAGGTACATATAGGATTTGTACATATAGTAATGAAAGAAACTCTTACCGAGTCCCATCTGGCAGAAGATGACCTCGGCCTCAATCACATGCGCTACTTGACGCTTCGGCTCAGGCGCTGCTGGCTTCGGATCAAGTGCTGCCGGCTTCGGCGGCAGGACTGGCTCCGACTTCACAGGTTCCGGCTTCGGAGGCTCAGGTTTCGGGGGCTTGGGTCCCGCCGGCTCTGGTGACGCCGACGGTTTGGGTTCTTCTGGCAGGGGCTTTTCGGGTGCTACTGGAGCGCTGGGAGCGGACGCTGAAGCCGGGGCCGGAGCCGCCGCGGGCGCCAGCACGGGCGTGGGGTCGTGCGGAGGCTCCGGGGTGTAGGCGGCACGCCCTGCCTCGGCCCGGGGCTCGGCCCGGTGCATGGGCGACTCGCCGGCCGTGTCGGCGTCCGACTCGCTGTCTGTGAATTTGTCGGCGATGTTGTCGGCCGAGGCGGAGGGCGCACGAGGCGCCTCCGCCAGTAGCTCGCGCTCCATGTCGAGGAAGCTGCGCGTGGCGGCGGCGGCGGGCTGGCGGTGCGGCGACTCGGCCGCCTCTCGCTTGCCGTCGCGGTCGAGGTGCTCGAAATCATCCGTCGAGTCCTGATCGCGCTTCATTACGGGCTCGGCAGGCGGCCCGTCGGCGACCGGTGCGGGATCTCCACTCGCGAGACCCCCGAGAAGAGCGTCGGCGTTGTCCATATTTCCTTACGTGACAGATAAAAAAGACGATGTCGAGAGTGATCGATAGGGTGCGGGAGTAGCGCGAGTGCCAGAAGCTGCGAACTCCGGAGGGCGGGTCCTGTCGTGCGTCCTCGCCGTACCGTACTGCGGTCTGCCAGCCGTTCGCCGGCCGCGGCTGCACGTCACTCAGCACGAGAAACGAACGGTATTACTCATCGCCGGCCCCTCCGTTGCAGCGGGGGCGGCGCCGCTTGCCGGTAATATAGATAATAAAATGGAATAAATGAAATAATAATATGTAAATGAAAGCAAATATAATAAGTGTAATATTAAACTGTTAAGATGGTCAAGTAAACAGTATAAATAAATTGCACAAAATTATGAGAATGTCCAATGTAAGCAAGAAATGGCGAAAAGTATTGACTATCCGATCCTGACCTTTTTTGAAGGCGCGGGAAGTAAGCACTGCTTTACCGACACTTCACAGCACAATGTCAATCGGATACAACAAGAGAAATAGAAGAAAGTTTAACTTCACTGTGGTTTCACAAATGAAAGTAGCGCTAGCGACACAACAGCTGTTACCAGTGTGACCAGTTTTTTTTTTTTTTAAGTATGAAAAATAAAGTAACAGTTTATTATTTTAGTTAAATGGGATTACTGTCATTATTCTGCTTTTTTTGTTGTATAACTTCACATAATTAAATAAAACGATAAAAATGTATGCGACTTGGAAAATAAAAGTGTCCATCATTGGTAAAACGGCAGCGGGCAATTCCCGTTTTTACAGGAATGTTCGCAGTCTAATCTGTCTCAATATTTAAAAAACCCCTTAATTACTTACATTTTTGTCAAGGTGTCTCAAAAGAATTACAAAATCACTTTTTAGAGAGAATAAGTAAATAGGAAATATTATGTGCAAGCGTCAGGCTAGCCCGCGAAATTAAAATTTTCTTACTTTTCTTGCAATTGCAGGTCAGTATCAGGTTGTATGTTGATATAAATAGGATTCGCGGCTGTATCAAATATTAATTTATAGAATTACTAGCTGTTGTCTGCAACTTCGTCTGCGATCCAGGATGAAATGTAGCCTATGTCCTTCTCCAGGTCAAGGTCTACTCGTGTGCAAAATTTCATCCGAATCCGTTCAGCCATTTTAGTGTGAAAACAAACAAACTCACTTTCGCATTTTGTTATATTAGTTAGGTTAATCACAAAAATCATCAAGTTCATTTAGTCCTATTGGATGACTATTTCATGAAATCATGACATATTAGGATTATTCTAGCTCCCGGAGTTGTATTGCTGATTCTAATCATTATAATTCTGCAAAGCCTTATTTGTTACGGTCGCGAAACATATTTTAATCAAAATTCAACCTGTCACTGACCTACAAATTGCAAAAAATCTTAGCGCATCCCCATTATAGATATGTGACGTTCAAACGTCAAAGTTGTATGGTTAAACCTCAGAGTAAAAGCAACGTTTATAAATAAACCCCCTAGTGTTTAAACGTCTACAAGTGAAGGTGCTACCATCTCAGTGGATTATACGTTTTTGCTTGCACTTCGAATATTTCGTTATTCATTTTGTTAAATAAATTTAAATAATTATTGATCATTTAAAAAAACTGATAGATAGTTTAGTGAGTTTAATCGATTTAATTAAATTGTATAATAATTGATAATTTTTAAAAAAAAAAATTTGAATAATCTAACTACTTTAGAGGCACAAGAAAATTGATTCGAAACAAGCAAACAGATGGTACAAAGTAGTCCTATAATATGTATGTAAATAGACGATGGAACTTCGTATTGTGTCCTTAAATTTCTATTACTAACCAAACAATTCTTATGTCACCATTTGGATTACTAATATTATGTTCAATAGTCTTCGTTTGTGTGACGGTTCCTTGTCTAAAGGGGTATACAACTGCATAAGTAACGCCTAAATACTACAACATTCATACATCATCCACCTGCCCATATCTCAATTTATTTGGGGTCGGCGCAACACGTAATTTTCTTCTGTCTAAGTCGACATCACGGTAGTCACCCCCTTTCTAACATTATTGTTGATAAATGTTTTAGAACGAAACTTTGCAGCCATCTGCAGTATGTAGGCGGGGCCGTTCTGTCATGTTAAAGTTTTTGTCTGTCACTGTCAGACAAACTAAGTCAAACAAATATCAATAGTCGATAAAGCAGTTCAAATAATATTACAACAAGTGCGTTCATTATAACTTGTCCCGTACGCTAATAGTAGCATTGAATTTTACAGTGTTAGTTGCAATACCAATAGAGTTCAAAATGGCAACTGACAGAACAGTACTACCAATCACATGACTGCAAAATTCAGTTGTACCAATTGCGTCACGAGACAACTTCTATTGAACGCACTGTACTTGGCCGCTTTCCGTATTAGTACGTAACGTAATCGTTCCAGCGCTGTGAACGATTCTCAGAGTAATAAGTTATTACTCTGAGAATCGTTCACAGCGCTGACATCATTATTTGGCGTTCCGATTCGATTTAGATAGCACGATTATGACAGCTGAGGGCTGTCAACAATTCGGAACGGTCGTGAACCAATGACTAATAAATCGTATGGACTTGGCATACCTACAAGAAAAACGTGTATACCTCCACACTTTACTGAGCGGATAAAATGGCGGTTAGGGCAGCCCTTATCAATATTTCTATAAAATAACATCGATAAAAGATTGTAAGAATGTTTTCATAATGTCACGGTACAATGTCTGCACAATTCCAATGCAATATCACAGCAAATTACTCCAAAATTCACAAATTTTAACCACAGCTCAAGAGCATTTGACAGTTGATGTACTCAACTTTGGTACCAAACAGAGAGAGGATAAAATGGCGACCCGGCCGCAAATAGGTATTTCAATGACTCTACAAGTTTATTTATTTATTTATTTAAAAAACCAACTTATACTAACAGTTTGCACCACACATACAAGTTATAGGTCAATATCTATTAGTAATTACACATACAATCATAAAATTAGATTAGATTACATAAAAGTAGACAAAATATGTTGAAAACGAAATTAGTCAAGATCAGGCAAAAATTTGATAAAAATATGTAGACAAAATTAGATAAGATTAGATATAATAGGGATAAAAAAATTGGAATAAAATTATTAGGATAAAAATTGGAATACAATTATTAGGATAAAAATTGGAATAAAATTATTAATAACAAATTAATTAATTAATTCACTCCAAGGAGATTGTACTGGGAGTGGCAATGGATTCCAGGTATCGAGTAGCAGTGTTCAGGAATCCCAGTTCAGTACTCGCAAAGACATCCGAGAATTCGTCATACAGCAAAATGTTGTTAATATGGGTGAGGGCTAGGTACAGACGCCAGCAGGTTAAGCTACCCGAAACTGTCAAATTTTCGCAATCAACCTTGAACCTTATGCTGTAGTGCTAAAGTTGAAAATCTATTGAATAAATTTGACAGATTGTAGTAGCTTGATGTGCTGGCGTCTTTACAAGGGATTGGCCTTGAGGGTTATGGTACTCGTTTGAGGTACTCGTATTAAGAATAGAGGACGTTGGCGAGGGCGAAGTGTGTGTCTAATGGGTAGTGGGATGTTAAAGGGGATGTGCTGTAATAAAAATGAATTGAAATATTTGCCACGAATTAGGCGGATGAAATATTTAACGAGACTAAGATTTCTCCTTACTTCTAAACTTTGATAGCCCACCATACCTAGCACAAATGGTGTTGGGTACATGTACGGATAATATCCATACAGTTTTAAGTAGAGGTAGCGGACAAAAGACTTCTGAACCTTTTCAATGGCCAGTGTATACACTTTTTCATGGGGGCTCCAGATTGCACAGTTAGTCTCTAGCAAACTACGGATGAAGGAGTTGTACAGCATGGCCAGTGCTTGACGATTTGTAAAAATTTTGGCCTGACGCAAGACAAAACCTAAGTTTTTGCGGGACTTGTTGCAGGTCTGTAGTATGTGCAGGTTAAATGTAAGATGTGGATCAAACTGAGCACCCAGATCGCGTACGGTTAAAATGCGTTTCAGGGGCTCATTGTTCATAGTGTAGATGTTGTGTATGGGTTGTGTGGCCTTTGAGTAGGTCATGACCGCGCATTTACTAATATTTAGATTGAGGTTTAAAGTGCTCCAAGCATGAATGTTGTCGATGTCGAGTTGAAGTGTGGCCATATCACTAGCATTAGATATAGGAAGAGCAACTTTGACATCATCAGCGTACATTATGACTGTGGAGTGTTTTACATATGTGGGAAGATCGTTAACTACTATTAGAAAAAGACGGGGCCCAAGGTTAGTGCCCTGCCCTATACCAGAAGTGACCGAGTAGCACTCTGAATTGGCATTCTTATATGTTACAAATTGCTTGCGGTCGTGCAGATAGTTTGCGAAGAATTTAAGCGATGTCACAGAGAAACCTGCCAATGCCAGTTTATATAGAAGTATGTCGTTATCAACCCGGTCAAAAGCCTTCTGAAAATCAAAATAGGCTACATCGATCTGCTTTTTGTCGTTAACATTCTTGGCTAAGAGTGTAGTAATGTTAAATAGATTAGACGTGGTTGAGCGATTTGGAAGGAATCCGTGCTGCTCTTCCGCGAACCACCGTTGCAGCATATTAAATATTTTTTTATATAATACCGATTCGAATACTTTGCCAAATATGGATAAAACAGCAATAGGCCTGTAATTTTTTATGTCACTTTTTGAGCCGGTTTTATGTACCGGGAGTACTTTGGATGTTTTCCACTCCATTGGATATATGTTAGTCGTAATAGACAGGTTGAAGATAAATTGCAAAAGCAATTTGAAAATTTCGCAGCCGTCTTTAACCAAATACTGTGGTATTCCATCCGGACCTTGAGTAGGTTTAGGAGGAAGCCGAGCCATAGCGCTACGAACTTCAGATTCGTGAACGTAATCAATATTAAGAGGATGGGACATATTATAACCTAACCTAAACCTAGGTTCCAGTACAGGCGTGCCTTTGCACGCATGAATAGTGAGAGGCTTCAACAAGATGCATCCAACATTGACTGGTCGCCCCTGAAAGCAGCTGCTTCAGTTGACGAAAAAGTTATTATCTTTAACAATGTTGTGGTGAAGCTTTATGACACCCATGCTCCTTTCAGGAAAATTAAGTTGAAGCGTCCGCCCACGCGCATATTTTGAAAACGCGTCTGCCACTTGCGTTGGCGACATGTCACCAAAGGTAGCCTGCTCATTATTTTCTCTGTTACTTTTCACATAGGCCCAGAAGGTTTTGGGGTCACATTTGATATTTGATTGAATACGATTAGTGTAAGTAGCAAAGTCTGCATCCGTACTTCTCATTAATAAGCGCCTATAGTAGGTAAAAAATGCATAATGCAATTGGTCATTATTATTCTGCTTGTAGAGCTTGTGATAATAGTTTTTGAGATTGTTTAGTTCAATAGAAACAGAAGTAAACCATTTGGGGTAATTCAGTCGCAATGGTTTTATCTTTTTGAAAGGAACGGTTTGACAAACAATATTGTTAATTAACTCATAAAAGGTCTCAACAGCAACGTTAACATCATCGCATGAAAACACGGGCTCCCAGTCTATACCAGCCAGTTCAGAGTATAACACTAAAAAGTCTGCCTTACGGAAGTTACGCTCAGAAGTTATACTTAAGTGTAGAGTTGCCAGTATAGTAACTATCAAAAACACTATTATCTTTTTTTTACTTACGCAAAATTATGAAAGTTAAAAAGATATAGTAGAGCAGTATTTTTATGATTTTGGCGTCGATATGCCTCATATTTGTATAACTGTTTTTTCTATAGTCAAACATTTCAAGTCCATATGATTTATAAGTCATTGTCGTGAACGCTCTCACGGTGCTCGCTCAACGTCAAAACTTGCATATAATATTTCTTTGTGTTTATACTACTGTACGGTCTGATCGCCGTACATTTCTGCTTACTCTGCAACCTACTTTAGGCCAACGATGCGCGTCATAATTTAGCGTAATAAAATAACATGACTAACGAATTAAAATATTGTGAACTTATAACTGTGTAGCTATCAACAACTCTCTAATCTACTCTTAACTTAAATAAACTCAACTACTTAGTGCATCTTATTAGAACGGTGTTTCTCTATACTAACTATACTTACAAACCTTCACGACAAAGCAGTGTACGGAGTTAACTACTACAACCCGTACAACTACACATTTCTTCTTTTTCGATGGTTAGGTGGCCACGGTAGCCAGAAACACAATTTCGAAAATGCCACGTTAGTCTTAAGTTATGATGCGACTCTAAACAAAACAGCACTGTCAACTTTGACAGCGCTCACGGTAATGTTAGTAAAAGGCATGGTCGGTGTTATTCTAAGATTGCGCATGTCATTACGTCATCTAAGTCGATTCACGATACATCGTTATCGCGCTCACGCTTATTCGGTACGGGTATTACGCACGCTCAATTCCATTACAGCGTAACTCGGAATGCAACCTTAGTCTAGCATCTGGCAACCCTGTAATGTCAATAATGTCATCACAGAACAATAAAGGTACCTCTAGGTACCTTTAATTAATTGTCATTGACAAGCACTAGCAGCACAGACTGCACACTGCAGTCTGCACAGAGACAAGAGATGGCGGCGACAGTAGTGGACGGTTGTGTTGATGCGAGTGAAATGATATCGCTCAATAAACAAAATTGCAACGGAATAGAAGGAAAGTTGCTTAATGGAAAAGTGAATAATCATAAAAATGGTTACGTGACGTCAAAACATTTAAGTAATGGTGACACTGTGAGTATATTCGTTGTGTGTATTCGTTTATTTTCTAACCTTCCAAAAATTTATAAACTGTTCTCACTATGTATCTATAGAACAGTTTTGCCGGTGCATAGAATATTTCACGCCTCACGGGCTGGAGCGTCTGGGTAGCTTAAGGAGTGGGCGGCCGGCTCACTCCTGGCTGCCCCGCTGACCCAGTGCAGAAAGATACAATACAGGTCGGGACAGCCTCGTCCCTACCTGTATGTTTGTCAACTATTTGTGTTATAACTGCTAAGGCAACAATTTTCTTTATTGTTTGGATGTAACCAATATTTTGATTTAAAAGAGTGTTCTTGCCCATTCTTCTCCATAGGAACCTACTTTATTTTTTATTTATTTTTTGGGTGGGAAATCATCAAATGACTCCTCCCGCTCTGGGCAGAGCGAGAGGGAGTGTCAGACTTTTACTGACTAAAACCCACCCGTGTTCCTTCCGTTGCCTATGTGCTGGGGCCACGATATCCCTTTCAGACAAACCCGCGACCCCAGCAGGCATTGGTCCTTCCGGACCCCGTCAGTTGTTGCTGACATCCCTTTGAGGCGCGCGTGGAACACAACGCGCCGTCGACCCGGGCCTGGTCCTTATCGGACGGCGAGCTGCCCATCGCTCACCGTCCGCAGGCCCGCGCCTACGGTGGCCGGAAGTCAGCTTGTGACTCTCGACGCCCGGGGCGTCTCCTGCGGCGACTAGGGGCGCGTGGGCGTGCAGCTTGAATCTCCCTCGCGCGCTCCGCCATAGGAACCTACTACGCTTTGGAATTGGCAGCTTTCTTAATTTTTCTAACTGACTGACCCCTTGACATTTCATTTCATTGGAATAGTTGCTTTGAGTTTGAAACAAAAATAAAGCATATGAAAACATTAACTGGAGTAATGTGATCTCGCTTTGTCATTAAGCTGCTGTAAAGAATAGTTTGCTACCCGTATGATTGTTCATTTATGTTTAACAATAGATGGTCCCATACACCTACACTACACCACCAACCATACATACATCAATCATGGTATTGTGCAATTTATCATGTTGTTTAGGGTTAGCCTTGAAGACTACGTAATAAGTGATCAAAAAGTTTGAGAGCTCCAATTTAATTTTTCTAATTCAATTCAAATTCAAAAGTCATTTATTCAAAATAGGCTGAGAATCCGCACTTTTCGAACATCAAAGTATAGCTATGTAAAGAACATTGCATTGGTCAATGAAATATTATTAATGCATACCTTGCAGTTCTGTAAAAGTGTATGGATGTTAAGTCTATTTTGCTCGTATTTGATAAGATAAGATATAATTTATTTCTCAGTACATGTTACATTAACATCTTAATATTAATAAAAAGCTTCACTTAAACTACCGTTGCCTGTGTAGAAATATTAAATTAAAAATAAAGCACAATTAATATCCCCATTAGTCATTATAAATGAGTTAGAAATGAAAATAGGTATTTTTTATAAAATGTCAAGTACAATTTTTTTCTTATTATTTATGAATTAAGTGTCAAAATTTATAATAAAAAAATTCATTATGGTCATTGTATGAAATTCTTTCTGCTTCGCGACCGGACTTTATACAATAAGGTAGTCTCTGGCGAGGTGCAAGTAATTTATTTGGGCTTCTCTTATCAACTTTTTTAGAAATGTGTCCATACAATGGAAACATGTGCGGATACCTTTTTATAAATAAATAAATTTCAAAAATGTAAGGGCAAGGAAATGTAAGAATGTTTTGTGCTTTAAATAATGGCTTACAATGCTCTAAATATTCTGCCCAATACACAGCTCTGACACACTTATTTTGTGCAATGAATGCTCTGTTCACGTCTACTGAATTACTCCATAAAGCAAGGCCGTAACACAGCACTGACGAAACATAACCATGATATGCATTAAGGGCTGTTTCAGGTTTCTTTACTGTCTATTCGTCTTAGTTTTCGAAGAGCAAACACAATATCTGTCGAATCGAGTGCAGTCTTTTTTTACATGTTCTTTCCAATAGGGATAATGCCTAGGTAAAAAAATGAAATTCTAATTAGTCCGTAAGTCAGATAATAAAAAAATATTAGACACGTATTTTTTGCTATATCATACCTATTATTAAAAAATTACTTAGATAAAACGCATTTTAAATTGGGGAGTGGGGGTCGCTACGTCACTAGTATATATAAAATATACATACTCGTGACGTAATCTTAAGATTACGTGAAAAAAGAAAAAAATACGTGTTTTAGTCATCATCCCTATTAAATTTTTCGTCAATAGCTAATTGCAGTTTAATGAGCAGGTAGCGATCAAATTCCGCGGCGCGAGACATTGTTGACGCCTGTGCTATGGCTGAAGCTGGCTAAGACATTTAAATACATTTCTTTCATATGCATGCTACCGCGCGCCTGTTTGCTTCAGTCGTAAACACGCCATATCGCATAGTCGAGTGGCTGTGCGCTGCAATCACACCACTCGTTATCAGCACGCGTACGTGGCGGCTAGGATGGGCGTGCGGCGCCGCCCGCCGCCCGTCCTGCTATTTGCTCGAGCTCGTAGGCGGGCTAGGCACACCTTGACACACCTTGACACACACACACACACACATGATTTGCGCCAGCTAATTATTTTTTGTGACACTTTAATGGGAAATAATGGTGCCGATTCTCTTGTCACAAATGCCTCTAAACTAGACTAAAAATCGCTAAAATTAAGTTTAATCCTGTCAAACGACGATTTTTTGTTCTTCTAACTGAACAGACAGCTGTGCTGCTGGGGAGTTTGTTGCGCCACTTCTTCTTCCCAGCTAATACACTAGGAAGTGGTGAAGGCTGGGCGTTTTGGGGGACTGTCTTATGTAATTTTGACGTTCGAAAAGTGCTGATTCTCAGCCTAGTTTGAATAAATGACTTTTGAATTTTGAATTTTGAATTTCCCATTCTGAAATAGACTAAAGTGACACAATTTAACTATATTTTAGTTTGACAGCACTAAGATAGTACTGAGTTTTTAGTTTAGTGAAAATGGCAATTTTGCTATTCTGAATTTGACATTGGTGCCGATTCTCTTGTACAACGAACTAAACTAACTAAACTATCACTAAAATTCCTTACTTTAGGCTATGAGAATCTTAGAGCTATTCTGTAAATAAAATTCTCTAAACTAAAAAATAATTTTGACACAACTAAAATAGAATTTGAAAATCGCGAAACCACGTGGTACCCGTGGTTTGCCCTCACCCGTGATTTTTTTTAGAGCCGGGGGCGCGCAGGGGGTGCCTCCTCGACGTGTTTTATATGGAATTTTTCACTTTTTGAATGGAAAATATTACCTATATGTTCAGGTTTAGGGTTTTAAGGGTTTCATAATGGGGGTCGAAATTTTCATTATTTTTGCGATAGGACGCACCATTTTCGAGATAGAAGCAAAAGAAAAAATAAATACAATGGTGCCGATTCTCTTGTACACCGAACTAAACTAACTAAACTATCACTAAAATTCCTTACTTTAGGCTATGACAATCTCAGAGCTATTCTGCAAATAAAATTCTCTAAACTACACTGACACGGACCGACAGACAGACATGACGAATCCATAAGGCTTCCGTTTTTTGCCATTTGGCTACGGAACCCTAAAAACCTCAAACGTACAACAAATTATAGTTATTAATTGGACAATAATCTTGTTTAGGTATTATTTGAACTCCGATGTTGAACACACATCTGATTCTGCAGAGGCTGCACTGCCACAGTGATACTGACTGACCGTCATATCTATTCGCATTCGCTCTAATGCCGAGCCTGCTAGCATGGTGCCTGCGTTCAAACAGACGACAAACTTACAATACAATACCTTCATGTGGAGGGTGGTTGTGTGAGTGTGCTTGGCTGTAAGTAGCCACGCTACATTTGCCTTATAATATAAGAACCGTGTGCATTTCAACGCAGTGTGACGTCTTGAATCAGTCTTGATATTCTGCTCTGCAGCAGTAGGTACTTACTTCGCTTTATAGTGGTCCTAGCACTCCTAGCAGACTTTAAAACTTTCATAGGAAGTACTAAAGAGGTCATATTATACAACCGAGTCCAAATAGAAAGGCATGAAAGACTCCTTTAATTCTCCTAAACATTGTTTTGCTTTTCAGAAGTTTGTGTCGGAGGGCGGCGGGGTGCCGAAGATGGACTGGTCCCAGTACGACACGTTCCCCGGCTCGTTCGAGAAGTGTACGCTGCTCACGGCGGCGCTCACGCACATCGGCCTGTACATCCTCATGTTTCTGGGCTTCGTCAACCAGCTGCTCTTCAAGCCCAAGGTCGCCACGGAAAAGAATAGAGAGGTATGTAACTGTATATGTCTAGAACAGGCAATACAAAAATAAAAAAATAACAACGATCAGGCCTTACAGTAGTCGCATATGTGTGTGTGTCTGACATCTTACCTGGTAATAAGCAACATTAACATTATATCCTTACAGTAGTCGCATATGTGTGTGTGTCTGACATCATACCTGGTAATAAGCAACATTAACATTATATCCTTACAGTAGTCGCATATGTGTGTGTGTCTGACATCATACCTGGTAATAAGCAACATTAACATTAATATTTTTTTGTTTTGTTCGCCTCAATAAAAAAAAATTGGGAAAACCCAAAAGCCGAAGCCGTAAAATCGAAATTGAAATTTTAACAGGACAACGTCTGACGGGTCAGCTAGTTTTTAATAAAATTGTATTTCATTGAATTAACACTAGGATACGAGGTACCTTTTATTATATATATAATTTTAGAGTTATTTTTTATTGAAGACAGTTCATTTTGTTCAATTTGGGGGAGAGCGATAAGACAATAGACTTATGATAACTCAAATATGGGACATATACTTGTGATTTCTAAGTAAGTATTTAAAAACCGTTGAAAAAATTAGTGAAAATTACAAAACTTGTTTTTAGTGTAAACAGGCTCGTTTTACTGTAAATCTAATTCGTAAAAGTCTTATAAGAACCATTAGGAAATATTATACAGATTATAAATCAGTTACAATGATCAGTTTTGTATGGGGTTCTTAGTAAAATAGCGAGAAATCAGAAAAGGGGCGGGGCCTCGTCAAGGTCGTTTCTGTGCTAACTCTAACACATTGGTCAAATCAAATAGCGCGTACTTCTCCGGCTTCCTGTAATACACTTCCGTCCCTTTTGACGAAATCACTCCCACAGATTCCCACTCCACAGACTGAAGGAAAGCGAGCGGAAAGATGTTTACATCAAAATAAGCAAAGTCGAGCATCTGGACTGCGAATTAAGAGATGTCGACTAATCGACTTTTTACTTTATTCGTATTTCTTTGCTTAAAACTGGGGAGATTGTTAAAATGAAATCGGTAACGTTTATTGTGGAACTAAAATCAAGATCCAAAACCGAGCTTCTATAACTCTAAATAAAAAATGTAGATCGTAACCTATTTTTTATTATTTACTGGCTGCGCCCCGCGGTTTCACCCGCGTAAGTCTCGATCCTATTCCAGGTCATGGTCTACCCGTGTGCCAAATTTCATCCAAATCCGTTCAGCTGTTTTAGCGCGAAAGCGTAAAAAACAAACACTTTCGCATTTATAATATTAGGATTTGAGAATCACAGTTTCGGTTGTGTACACCCGAACGCAACCGAAAGCAATGATCGGTCGATATTCGGTCTTTTTGCGACTGACTAGGCCAGTCGGCCAAAGTCACATTTGTACTGCGAATGCTTTTACTGAACAAAACAGTGAAACAAAACGGTAGTCCTTATGACGTACCGCAGTGCAGGATATTGATCGACTGGCTGGACTTAGGAAAAGGTCAGGCGTATCGGGCGCGCCCATTCGCATTCCCTATTATAATTTTTATCAATAAACTGTAAGGAGGAACATGTCCGTCGTGGAATAATTGGATCATCTTCATCATTATGAAGTCTTGAATGAATTGTCAAATAAAATTACAGTTACAACGTATTTGAGTAATAAAATAATAGCAGCGTTTCCAGATGTGTTTCCCATCGTCATATAAGGAAGACCACAGTCAGGTTAGCCACGTATTACCTGTTTGGAAGTACCTATGATGAACAAAACCTTTATGGGAAAAATACGAAAGAAATGGATCTATTTCTGTTAGGGTTAAACGTTGGACACCACAGGAAAGACCGTTCTAAGGATTTCAACAATACGTTTATTATCCTATTCCTAATAAGATAGGAAGGTGTGTTTTACTTACTACGAGTAGTATTATTTGAGACGTGTGACCCCTTCAAGCATTCATACACAATGATTTTGAATTCACTGTTAACCTTTCAGGAGGTGAAAGTAGTAATGATTATAAGCAACTTTCACTATCAGACGAGCTCTGAAATATCGAAAAAAATATCTGCTGTTTCATACAAATATGCAACTTTTACCCGATGAAAATGTATGAAAAAGAAATATTTTTGTTGCTATTTCTTTGTTGGTCCCATAGTGGCAGTTGTTTATAATCATGAGTACCTTCACCTCCTGGTTAGTTACATAGCGGCAGACTTCATGCTTAAATATTAATTTAATGTAAACATTAAATTGAACGTTTTTGATCAAATGTTTTTACTACTGGACTAGGCATATACTCGTATGCATAATAAGTATTGTACTTAATTAAATAGAACATCATTATTTCGCTTCAGTGGTTCGGTAGTGGATGCTAATCTGCCAGTAGGTCTGTAACGATCACTCGCAGCGTGCTTGTGCTCCTGCGGTCCTGGTGGCTAGTGCTGTGCCATGGCTGTAGCGCCTGTAGCTAATACATAAAGAAAGAAAGAAAACAAATTTATTTGACTCAGGAATTCACACAAAAACAAAAAAAAACAGAAAAAATAAAAATAACTTAAAATAATATTGTGTGCTCACGGCTGCGCCAAATATGCCCAGTTCAGCATAAATGCCAGACAACTAGTGTCTGTCGCTGGTTTTCAACTGGACCTTCTGTTACGAGGACAGTTTTATAGTGTGTATGTGTTCTATATTTAAATAAAAGTAGATAGAAATGTGTAGCAAATAAAATTAAACTTGATTAGATATTTGTTTACAAATTATTATAAATAATTATATAGCGCTTTATAAGGAATGAAATAAAATGATATGGTTGCACAAGAATATCATTATGGATTATTGGATAGATATATATTATTATTTTAATTAATCATATCTAGCTTCCGTTGGGCATCCACGAGATACTGCCGCAGGCGTCTTCTAAATGTCTCGATCGTGTTAATAGATCGGATAGGTGGTGGCAGGTTATTCCACACTTTGGAAGCCGCATAACGGAAGCTACCTCTAAAAGCAGCTGTACTATGCGACTGGGTTGAGAGTTGCTGCGAGCATTGCCTTCTGGCACATTCTCGTTTACTCGCTATCCAACTCAACTTGTCGTACAGGTAGTCCGGTTTTGGTTATTTAACTACACCGAATAGAAGGCAAGCCAAGTGTAGTTTGCGTCTGGACTTAATTTTTAAAGTAAAATGCCATGTCACACCTTTCCTAAACAATTAGGAAAGGTGACATGGCTTCTGCGAGGAATATTGTAACAAAACCGAGCACAAGCATTTTGTACCCTTTGGATGAGGCGGTCTGTACGAGCTAATAGGCGCGGGCCGTACACTGTGTCAGCGTAGTTCAACCTAGATAGAACCAGGGTTTCCACGAGCTGTTCCCGTAGTCTTTCGGACAAGTAAGGCCTAATCTTGTACAGAACTTTCAGGCGGTAAAAGCAGTTTCTCACCGAGTCGGCTACGTGCTTTTCGAAACGAAGGTCTTTGTCCATAATAAGACCAAGATTCCGCGCTTCATAGACTCTGTCAATTGGTTCGCCCATTAACTTCAGGTGGAACGTTGCAGGTAGTTTTGCTAGTTGTTGTCTAGTGCCAAATATTTACCGCCACGTATTTGGTTTTGGTTGGGTTTAGCGACAGGCAATTCTGCTAGTATTCCTGCTAGTAGGTCTTTTACATCAATTGGATTGGCATTTTTTGGTAAGGGTCTAACGGAAGAAATTTTCCATTGGTCAGGGAAAGTTGACGTCACAATTGAGCAATTTATAATATCAGTTATAGTCCTTAGTGCGTATGGCAGAGTCATATTTAGCATGTCAAGAGTAATGTTATCGGAACCTTCGGCGTTACTTTTCAGGTTGGAGACAATGCGAGAGATGTCATTCTGTTCCCACAGGATTGATTGTGAAAATTGCTTCACCATGTCTATGGTTCTCAAAATAAGTCATAAGTGTCATGCTTGCATCAGGGTTACCGGGAACCATCAAAAAAGTATTATTAATTAGATTTGAATCTGTAAAATGCGACGGAAGGTCTTGTCTGGGCTTATAAGGTGATAATGTGGATTTCAGATTTTTACATCACAAATGGTAGTCGCGTGTGTGCGCGGTGTTATTGCCGTCGTCGACAGCGTGTTGGCTGTTATTGCTTGTAAGGTAAGCTGTTGTCTTCATTCAATCAATTCATCGTTTTCTTAACACTGATGTTTTGTGCAGACTGTTCAAGTGGCTCTGTCGCAGTGTCACTGGCGTGTCGAGCACTCGAACCGTAACACTAGGCCTCGTCCGGACAGACTGACCAGTAGGCAATACATACGTTAGTAACGAGTGCGACTACTAGAGCCCATTACTTTTATAATCATTATGAAACCTAATACAAATATAATTTTACTATAAAACTATTTTTATAAAGAATTGACCTTCATGGTGCATACATTTCTGTTATGATTTGGTGCTAGTTATGTCCATAAATTAATTACAAATTATATTTTTTTGTTAATTTACTTTGAATATTGCCACTCTGCCGTAAATCTGGCGTGTTTCCGACAAATAATCGGAATCGGTCTCTAGTCTAAAGCGAGCATCTCTATATAGATCTTCTTGAGAGAGATGCGACTTGTATCATCGAAGATGATACAAGTCGCAGCAGCGTGCGTGTAGCAGTGTCGTCTGTTGTACTAGCTGACTAGCCTGGTTATTCTTACAAGAAACTCCGCGCATCCCGCTCGTAATGTTATTTGCAGATGGGAAGGGTGTTGACGGAATCCTTCGCCTCTAACTTTCTGCTGCGTCAGTGTGGCATACTGTTTGCGAGGAACCGGATTCCTTCCTCCAGTTTATATCGTGCGCCATGCCGCATCAATCATCTTAAAATTATATTTTTTATTTTGATAGTTTCACAGGACACTGATCTGTATTGATGATAGTATTACGTACATCACTTATTTTACATAGAACTAGGTACAATTATTTTTCCGTTCCATTAATAGTTATAATTTACATACAAAGAGGTAAAAAGTGGTTAAAAAGATTAATTATGTTGATTGTTTTGCTTAGCCGAACATTAAGCTAGTAATTCATTAAGTACCTGTTTATGAATTACTTATAACTAGTGGTCACCCAGCGGTCGAAATTCGACCATAATTCATTTAAATATCATAATTCTAAGGAAGCCATCTTGTGTCAAACGCATGGTAGTATGTGTAATGTTTTTTTTATAAATTTAATTTATTTCTAATGTATAATATATAAAAATATTAGCTGTCTGCACTCCTCCATATAAAATTTAACTGTGCCAAATTTCATACTCCTACGTCCGCGTAATTTTCTTAAAAAGGGGTATAAAGTTTTTGCTTCACGTATTAATATAAGTCAAAGTCAAACAATTTATTTCAATTAGGCACATAAAAGGCACTTATGAACGTCAAATTTACAAAAAATAGAATTGATTCTATTCGCCCCTTCCAAAAGGTAGTTTTCGTATGGAGAAGAATGGGCAAGAAACTCCACCGTTACTCTTTTAAAATGTTTTTACAATATTTTGTATACATTAATTATATAATTATATGTGAAGACGATGCATCTAGAATAAGATTACTATACCGCGATAGGTAACAAAAGAATGAAAAAAATAAATAAAGCAATTACAGATAAATTAATTATGTGATAGATACATGGTGCTCACATATTTACAAACATTGCAAAATTATACGATATTCCTAACATTTTAACAAGTAATACTAATAAGTCAGTGTGTGAGTTCAAGAAATCACAGAATGTAAAATCAGAGTTATAAAAAATAACAAATTATATAATTAAATAAGCAACCAGTTTGATTTTGTCTAGACTCTAAATTGTCCTACGGAGCAGGACCAGCATGTTTCTAAGCATTCTTATCTTGGATATAATCCTCTAATTTGTAATATGCTTGTTTACAGAGTGTACTTTTAATATGAGTTTTAAATTTTCTTTCATTTAATTGTAATATATCACAAGGTATTTTATTGTAACATTTAACACAGTACCCCATAAAAGATGTATGTACTTTAGATAATCTGAAAAATGGCTGATCTATTTTATCTTTATTTCTAGTATTAAAATTATGTCTATCACTTATTTTATGAAAAATATGAAGATTTTTTCTTACATACATAATATTTTCATATATGAATTGGCAAGGTACCGTCATAATATTAATCCTTTTAAATAGTTCCCTGAGAGATTCGCGACGATGTAGATTATAAATGGCTCTGACAGCTCTCTTTTGTAAAATAAAGATGGATTCAATGTCAGCAGCCCGACCCCACAGTAAAATGCCATACGACATAATACTGTGGAAGTAGCTAAAGTAGACCAAACGCGAAAAATATCCGCATTTATAGCTTGTACCCACGACCCTACGCTTTACCGTGTACCTACGAGGGGTGTTCAATAAATAGTGAGAATGAGTAAGACGCAATTATCTTTTATTATATGTTATTTTATTTTTCGACGTAGTCACTTTTCAGGTTTATACACTTTGTATATCTTTTCTCTAATCCTAAAATTCCCTTTCTAAAAAAATCTTCTTCCTGATCCCTTAAAAAATAATTTACGGCGGCGACTACTCCGTCATCATCTTCGAATTTCTGGCCCCTGAGATGTTCCTTTAAGCGCGGAAATAGGTAGAAATTACTAGGAGCAAGGTCCGGTGAATATGGAGGATGTTCCATCAATTCGAAGCCAGCTTCTTGAATGGCAGCCATCGCAACTCTGGACTCGTGCGCAGGGGCGTTATCTTGGTAAAACAAAACAACTTTAGCGAGTTTGCCACGCCGTTTCTTGCGTATTTCCTCACGCAACTTTGTTACTTGTCCTGCGTACATAGTCCCCGTAATAGTGGCTCCATGATTAAGATATTCGATCATTACCACCCCTTGGCTGTCCCAGAAAAGAGAGCCCATGATCTTTCCGGCGGATGGAATCGCCTTAAATTTCTTTGTAGTTGGAGATGACGGTCGCTTCCAAGTCATGGACTGTTGTTTCGTTTCCGGGTCATAATGGTGAAGCCATGTTTCGTCCATAGTTATGAATCAAGCCAAAAATCGGTCAGGATCTTGTAACCACGCATTAAGACGCATATATATGCCAGTGACCTTGAGTGGTTAGCTTGCGTGTTCTGCACTGAGCTCGCGCAACGCGTCGTACTTCCAACCAGTAATAGGACTCGCCCATCAAGGAGCACTGTCCCAAATTAGACGCATTATTAATTTATTATACATAAAACAAAAGGTATTTTAATAAAACACCTATACTAAAAGATCAATAAATAAATAATCTTTAAAATAGTGAAGGTTTCAGAAAAATACGCTTAATAGATTTTGGGTGATTTATTTATTTAACAGTTTATGTACACACATATAAACAGACAAAAGAAAGGAACAGAAAAATACGTACAAATGTGATGCTTATCTATTTCTAAAGAAATCTCTTCCAGCATATCTGTGATAGGAAACTAGTTAAAGAGACGTAGACAACGTGTGTAAAAGTAGAAGAGAAAATACCTAAAATAAAAACACTTAATTATTCACTAATTTAACTATCACTAAAATAAATATACTTAATTATAATATAGTATAAAATAATAAATACAAAATATACAACGATGTCAAAGTGGAAAGATAGTGTTCTTTCACTCTTCTTTTAAAAACTGCAACAGTTTAGCGGTCCCTAATGTCCGGCGGAAGCGTAGACAGAGTATTCTATAGACTCACGAAATCTGTGTCATCGAAAGGGACAGAAAAAAAGGTACATCAATTGTTTAGGGTTACCAAGTGATGTACAGACGCCAGCAGGTCAAGCTACCCGAAACTGTCAAATTTTCGCAATCAACCTTGAACCTTATGCTGTAGTGCTAAAGTTGAAACTCTATTAAATAAATTTGACAGATTGTAGTAGCTTGATGTGCTGGCGTCTGTACATTTTACCCAATATTCTTAACAATTTTTTTTTTTTTTTTTATGAGGATATTATTTCAGGTTTCTATAATAAGAAATAAAAAAACATGAGCAATGATGCGACTGCAATGTTTTATTCATAAATAAACAAATTATTGTCCTTGAAAAAGGACTAACTTAGTATGAATATTTCTTACTTTCGATTTTGGTTCAAAACATTGTTTGGTACCATGGTGAATACGTGTTTCGAAGTAATGCATTGCAATTGATTTAATGAGGAGAGTTCTGTGATTCCCTATAAAAGGCTGACGGTTGAAATAGTCATTAATAAAGATATTATTGGTACTTGTGCATTCCCTGAAACACGATAATATAAGTTTTGGCATCAAATTTTTCTCAGTATAAAATGAAATTCCTTTGTGTGAACGCGCTCGAAATATCTTTTCTGCCAATTCACAGACTTTATTTAAATCAGTAGAAGGATAAATAAGGCCTCCTTTGTCTCTCCTGGCAATGATTCCGTAATACTTATCTGTGATCAAAGCCAAAATACAATTCTCACATTTAATCACTTTCCTCAACTTTCTTGCAATAAAACCAGCAATATAGGTTATTATTTCTTTAGAATAAATAGTAAGCCTAGAAGGATCAGATAGATAATCATGATCTATATTAATTATAGGATCACATCCTAAGGATTCATCCGTGTCAGTTATATGTTCAGAAGACTGTTTAGTAAATAGATTGATTTTTTTTTCATAGCGTATTTCACTAAATGTTAAAATTTTAATGTCTTCGAGTGGAATACAATTCCCAGATGTTATGTGCTTTATTTCACCGTGAACAACCAGGCGTTTGTAAGCGCTTTCAAATTGAATTGCGGTTGGATTATTATTAAATCCACCTCTAGCACGAACAGAACTAAAAAAACATTCTAAATGATCCTGACTTAATTTTTATATGGGCAGGAATTTCATGGCGTCAGAAAGTATGTAATGATTGTATAATTTTTTGACACTTTTTATGCAAATAAGAAACCCAAAAAAGCCGACTTTCCTATTAGATAATAAAATGTTTTGCTTGTCTAATTTAAGGCCGATCAAATAGGTTTCCATCTCATTAATAAAAGTTTCTACTTCTTTGATATAATTTTTATAAATCGGCTTTTTTAAACCATATGTGTTAAAATTCCGGCTATTTAACACATCAAATATAATATACTTTTTTTTGATAAAATCTACGGTAGCCTCTGATCCAGCAAATTCAGACAAACATAGGTCTTTATTGCAAAATTCAATGGCTTCAGCCACAGAATTGCTGAAAGTTTGCGCTGCAAGCTTTACTTTCATTATTTGCTTTGCAAAATTTATATGCTGGTTACGCAGCTTATTGGCTAAATGAAGTCCTCCGTTTTGCTGTAATTCGTGAAGTCTGGTTATGTAATTCCAAGCAATTTTTTGGCCACTTGAATAAAAAAGTTCTTCTTTTTCTCCGAGTGTGTTTCTAACTAACTTGAGCATATGAACAGGATCTGGCATAATCATAATTTCTTGATCACCTTCATTAAATGAAGTTTTAAGATTGGTGACATTTGAGGGTTCTAAGAGACACCCTAAACTCCTGGCCATAGCGAAATTTGCGGGACACCCATCAAAAGTTAATGAAATAGTCTTAACACCACAAGAGTTTATTAAAAACCATTTATTAAAAAACCAACCACAAATGGTGTTATTTGCTGACGATACTTCTCTAATTTTTAAGATAAATAGACGTGCATCAAATCTTGACGACGTAAATAACGCCCTACTACAAGTCCAAAATTGGTTCACTGCTAATAATTTAGTATTAAATGGGAAAAAAACTAAATGCATAAGATTTGCTTTACCGAATGTTAAAAGTAGTGATCGTGACATAGTATTGAATAGGGAGAAATTAGAATTCGTCGATAAAACTGTTTTCTTGGGGATTACGCTCGACTCAAGGCTGCAATGGGGTCCTCATTTAACATCTCTTGCAGGACGCCTAAGTTCAGCAGCATATGCTGTGAGAAAAATCCGTCAATTTACTGACGTAGATACCGCGAGGCTAGTCTATTTCAGTTACTTTCATAGTATCATGTCTTACGGTATTCTACTATGGGGACGGGCTGCAGATATCGAGTCTATTTTTATTCTGCAGAAAAGAGCCATCAGAGCAATATATGGTCTCCGCAGACGCGATTCTCTAAGGGAACTGTTTAAAGATATTAACATCATGACGGTACCTTGTCAATATATCTATGAAAACATCATGTACGTTAGGAAAAATCTAAGTCTTTTCAGTAAAAGAGGTGATAGACACAATTATAGCACTAGAAATAGGGAACAATTAGTTCAACCGGGTTTCAGACTGGCTAAAGTTGACTCAACCTTCATGGGGTACTGTTTAAAATGTTACAATAAAATACCTCCCCACATACTCCAATTGAATGAAAGGAATTTTAAATCTTGTATAAAACGCACACTATGCTGCCAAGCATATTATAAGTTGGGGGATTACATCGTTGACAAAAATGCTTGGCTCAACGCTGGTCCAGCTCCACAAGGCGCATAAACTAATTGATTGGCATTCGAAAATATTGTTGGAGCTGCTGAAGATTGTAGGACTATCTTTAGATTGTATAAATTCAATTTCATAGTATTATATAATTGCATAGCACATGTGTGAGCACTATGTACCTACTTTAAAGCTACCATTTACTGGGTACCTACGTCTTTCATTGACCTAAATGTGCCCTTGCGGCTGAGAGTATGTCATGCTCACTCAAATGTCTCGCTGGTGGTGGCGTGTGTGTTGGATCATAAAGTTCCCTTCAAAATGGTTGAGCTAAATGGTGCTGATCCATGCGTCATGTTCGTGAACGGGCGCCGTCAGTGGGGACTGGTCATCTCTTAGCTGCCAAGGCTTATTTTGAATTTATTTTAATTTTTGAATTGTTTTTTTTCTTTATTACGGACGCTTTTAACGTGCACGTCTCTCTAAATTGTTCTCACATGTATAATTACAACATGAATGATGTAACCAATATTTTGTAACAATATTCTGATTTAAAAGAGTGTCCGTGGAGTTTCTTGCCCGTTCTTCTCCATAGGAACCTACTACGCGTTGGAATGGGCAACTAGCTTCATATTTCTGACTGACCGACCCCTTGACAATTCAAAAGTGCCTGTAATTGGTTTATTTGAAATAAATGCTTTGAGTTTGAGTTTGAGTTTAGCAACTCCAAACACTGTGTTACTAAATTTGCCTTCTGTCCGCCATTACAACCATCTACAAAAAAATAACCCACGGGAATTTTCCAGGAATCATTGATTGCCGTAAGCATAAATACTAGCGCTTCTCTAGCAACAGCCACACTGTCACCTTCTAATGATTCCCCGAAATTAACAAACCCTACGCACTTCTTTCCATCCCATTGGACATGCTTACGTATCGCCATCTCGTCTATACTTAATGCGCAAAATAAAGTCTTACTCTGCGCTTGAGCACGATTCACTAAGAACTTTACACATTCTAAAGATTCTTTAGTGAATCCAGGACTACCGTCAACGCTTTTATACCAAGAACGTAAGGTGTGGCAGACAAGAGTTGAAAGTTTTTCTTACAAAATTGTATGCACGCGGACTTATGAAATGTAAGCATAATGCAAACTTTCGGAGGGATGGAGAATATTTTCTTTTTTATAATAACTCACAATCTTCTTCACCAACAAGCAGTTTTGATTTTAATTCTGTAAGAACATGTTCTAAATCTGCCACCTTTTTGGTTAACCTCCTAGATTTTTCTCGAAGTGCTTTTAGCTTTTTCAAACGCTGTTTTGATATTTCTTGGTCTTTCTGCCATTTTCGTTTCAATGTTCTTGGCGTTAACTCAGGTGACGAATACTAAAATAAATAAGGAAAATGTTATTATATTACAAACTTATTATTGAAACAAAATTATGTCCTACATACAACTTTCTGCTCGTTATGCAGCTGTAAATTTTTGAATCCTATATACTTACAGAAGTTGTAGATTTAACTGTTTTTGAAATCCCCGCTAATGTTTCCGTGGATGTTGCTTCGCTGCTCTTAATCATCATAGTGTTTCCTCGATTCACTGACTCTGTAACCTAATGAAATTTATTGTTAAAATTTTATAACCATTGTAATAAAATTCAATCTTTGCAATCACATGATATATACATATTTATTACCGGAACAGCATCGGGGTATAAGAAAGTTTTGCTTCCTTTCTTTATTAAAAGATTACGATCAAAGTGTTGGCTCCAAATACGGGAACTCATTTTTGGAGCCCAATTAGGCCTATTAGTAGCAGCAATCCACATGTTTCTTATTTCGGGTTTATTTGGAAATCTGCAAATTTAATAAAAAATTTCGTCGGTGGGCCGTCTTAGATATAGCTTATAAATAGTGTGTATTACTAATATTATATGGTCTGAGATTAAGTTCTTTTTATTTTTATTGACATTGCATTAAAAAATCAGTATTACCCATGTTGTAAGGTAAATTCCCCGTCAAAAAGTGGCAACACTGAATGTTGAAAACGAAATTAAAAATATTGCTCAATTCACGATTTTATAAGATTTACACATTAAACAAATTAGTTAGTACATTACTGCGACTATTTGATTATAAATTGTAGAACACAAAGCGATCGAATACTTAAAAAGACCAAATACTTACCGAGTGAAAGGACAATCCGGCAATCTTCATCAAACTATCACTTTTACAATTTATTACACTGCACCTCACCATTTTGCACAGTTGCACAAATGTAATATAATCGAATTGACCACTAAAATATCGTATTTTGTGTTTAATCTGGTGTTATTGATAATAATCCAATCTGCAACCGCCACAAACGTCAAACTTGATGTGTATAATGATGTGCTCAGCCGACACGCGAACAAGGACAGAAATATTTTTACTCTGTCTCGTTTTTTTGCTAGTGACGTTAATATATTCTTCTTTTTCTTGTGCGAATGCAATGGAAGATATCCAGCAGTCTATAGAATACTCTGTCTACGGGCGGAAGTGAATTCCACAACTGAACCGCGTGTACACTGAAGGAGTAGGAGTAAAAGTCGGTTGAGTGGGGAGGGGATTTAAGGAGATTTCTAAGATGCGACCTGCAAGGTGCATCAGGACGGGCGTAGGAAAAGCGTTCCCGCAGATAGGATGGCGTTATAGGGTTGTGAAGGATGTTAAATAGCAGACACAATATCCGAGAGTTCCTGCGAAGTCGAATAGGGAGCCACTTGAGTAGGTATATTGCGAAAGTTAGAAACGTGGTCATACTTTTTAAGGTTAAAAACAAAACGAATAATATAAACAGATGTTTTGCAACCGTTTAAGTTTATTTAAAAGTTCCTCGGTAGCATCCAAATAACAGGCATCAGCGTAGTCAATGATGGGCTGTATGAGAGTTTGAGCAAGGGAGATTTTGGTACTCTAGGGCAAAAACTCTGGAGGCATTTCAGTGAATGGAACATACAGTAGTTCACTTTACGACTGACTTGACCAACATGGGCAGTCCACGATAGGTAAGAGTCCATGGTCCACCCCAGGTTTTTAACAGTGTTTGCGTATTCAATCTGAACTCCATTCAGACAGAGTGGAGACAGTGACGCAAACTCGAGCTTATTCTGCATATACCTTCCGCATATATAATTATGGCCTGGGATTTCTTAGGATTGATTTGCAGTCCAAAGGACCGTGACCACTCGCTAATCAAATCCAGGTCACTGTTCAAGGCAGACACTGCTGCTTCCGCATCTTGCCTTAAAAAGTGAGTGTAAAGCTGCAGATCGTCGACATAGAGATGGAAGTGGCAAGAGATGATTCTGGTGACAGCGTTAATGAAAATAGAAAAGAGAACGAGGAGAGAGTACGCCACCCTGAGGCACACCCGCTGTAACAGAACACCAGTCAGAAGAAGACTCTTCGAGACAAACCTGCGAGCAGCCTTTAACATAGGAGTCGAACCAACCAACAGTAGAAGAAGAGAAATGGAAAGATTTAAGGATTCCTAGAAGGATGTAGAAATCGACATAGTTAAAGGCACTGCTAAACTCCAGCAGTACAAGCAAGGTGAGAGATTTGTGGTCTATAGCCCAGCATATTTCATCAGTAACCGTGCATCGAGCGTGTTTAGTAGTGATTCTCAGTTTTTTATCCGCGTTAGACATAACTTTACAAATTAATTTCTATCAATCAATCTGCCTAGCCTTTTCCCAACTATGTTGGGGTCGGCTTCCAGTCTAACCGGATGCAGCTGAATACCAGTATTTTACATGGAGAGACTGCCTATCTGACCTCCACAACCCAGTAACTGGGTAATACGATACCCCTTGGTAAGACTGGTGTCAGACTACAAAATACTACAAATTAATTTCTATATGTAATATAAACATCGAGAGGAGAGAGGAGCTCGTGGCTAAGTAACAACAGCCGCACTGGTCGATCCATCAGGTTAAGCTACGCTTGCCGGGGTTGGTCAGTGGATGGGTGACCATCTTTACATACCGAGAATCCTCCGTGCCTCGGAAAGCACGTTAAGCCGTTGGTCCCGGCTGTCATTCGTGGATCTTTGACAGTCGTTACGAGTCGTCAGAAGCCCGAAAGTCTGACACCAGTTTTACCAAGGGGTATCGTATTACCCAGTTACTGGGTTGTGGAGGTCAGATAGGCAGTCGCTCTATGTAAAATACTGGTATTCAGCTGCATCCGGTTAGACTGGAAGCCGACCCCAACATAGTTGGGAAAAGGCTAGGCAGATTGATGTAATATAAACATAATCTAAAATAATCATAATTATATTAAGTTATTAAGAAAATGCTCTAATTTAACATATATTTATTCCAAATCATTAACACTACTCGTTTAGACGTGATCTTCTGTATAAAATCATTTAAAGTCGGTTATCGTCGCCATATTACCACGGTGTAATAGGTACCTACTACTTACTGGAACAACACCACGCGCGGACAGGGCTGACAGGCAGGACATTACAAAATGTGTGACATAGTACATAATAATAATAAAAAACCGGCCAACTGCGAGTCGAACTCGCACACGAAGGGTTTCGTACCATAATGAAAATACTAAACGAAGAATATATTTCTTATTAAATTTTTAAAAGATAGATAATTTTGTAGTTCATGATGATACTATGAATTACAAAGTTATTTTTACAGTTGTCGAAAATCACCCATATTTAAATAAAATACCTTATAAATCGGCGTTTTTAGTATTTGTTGATTATACAGGAAAAGTTTTTAACCAGTGCGCAAATTTTTTTTTGCTGGTTCAAAATCAGTAATAGAACACATTTCCATTATTACTTTACTTTAAATCAGCAAAATATGGACACAATCTATTCGTAATAATATCAATGGGCGCGCGCGGCGGCCGGCCCAAGCGGCGGTGTTGCACGAGGGTGAAACCTCCCCCCCTCCCGGGCGGCAAGGCGACGCCCGCGCGCCGGGCGCTGTGACCGACAGTTCGCTCATCGCACGCGCTGTCGTGTGACGTCGCGTCTAATAGCTTTCCCGCGCAAGCGCCGCGCTGCACGTGTGTCGTACTTGTACCTACCGGTCACGATGTCAGACTTCGCTAACCGCGAGTTTTATGAGATGGTGCTAGTGTATGTACTGAGTGGTGAAACTTTGCGAGCAGCCCATGGAATCCTTAACCCCGCGATCCCTAATGAAAGGACCATTTTAGCGGCATAATGTATTAAGTAATGTAAATTTAATTGATAATAATGCTTTATTTTCTGTATTTTGATGGTCCTAAGCCCATTAAAGTATGAATGAAAAATTGGAATTACTCTTCAAATAACTTCAGGTCACGGCCTAAACATAAAAAAAGTCTAGTTCGAATGTGATAAAATCAGCGATCAATACATTGTAAGTATTGTAACCCACGTAAATACCTACGCCGGCGAATCGAGCGAGCGCACAGCTAGGGCTTGCAATATCCGTTAATTTTTACTATCCGGATAGTACGGATATTAATATTTTACTATCCGGAGTATCCGGATAATTAGGATAATACGGATATTTTTTAGTTTTTATTATAAACAAAACTAATAAGCTTTTGTAACACGTTTTAATCAGTCTCTCAAGCAAAATGACCAAGAAATAATAAATATACCAATATTTCAAGTAACAATCACATAAAAAACTGGTTCACTTTCTAAAATTATACAATAAAACACCGATGCCGCACAAATAACTTGTATCTATTCTTGTCATACTAAAAACAAGTCTAATTAAAAATGAGATCTTACATATTTTTATCACAAATCACAACATCCCAATAAAATGTATTTAAAACATAAAACCTAATTAAATAAAAATATCACTTTCCCTGGCAAACAATAGTATAAATCAAATATAATAAAACAAAAATGAACAAAATATCTCAAAATACTCAAATAAACCCTTATGATATAATATTATGTAATTCTTAAATTATTTTGTATCCAAATTCTGGTAATATGATCTTAAAAAGCTTAAACTATCTAATGAATCTTCTTTCATGGAAGTTCTTAACTGGTTACATAAATATCCTGTAGCAGATAACACTCTTTCTGCTTCAACGCTGGTTGGTGGTATTGATAAAAGCAGATCGTAAACCCTTTCTAAATTCCTGCTTCTCTGACCACTCTCATCAAATAGTGCCATCTCTACTCGAATGTATGTCAATGTGGTGTCTAAATCATTTGTTGAAGAAGTCTGTCGCTACGCAGAAGATGGCTGACTCATAAACCGGATGAGTTCTTCTCGCATTTATGTTTTAATTGATACGCTTACAGTTGAAGAACAGCAACCTTCTGTATCTTATGTATTGTCCGCTGAAGTTATGACTGTTTGATCTGGTTGTTGTGTGTCAAAAAATGTAGAATTCATTTTAACAATCGTCAGTCTCACAGATTCGTTTGAAGGATTTTTAAAAGGACAGTCGTGTGTACTTCGCTCTTCATAAAAATTGTGAAGGTTGTGTAAATATGTCATTGTACCGATTATTTCTGGAACTCGTCGTTGTGATATTCTTCTTTTGAGTGATACTAGAAGAGAGACTACTAATGACAGCTTTTTATTTAATATTTAAAAGAGAAATACAACTATCCGTAACATCCGAAAAATCCGGAAAGTGATGCAAGTAAAATCCGGATTTGAAAATCGGCGGATATCCGGATTGCAAGCCCTACGCACAGCTGATAGGTAGGTACTTTCGCGCGTTCCGCTTCGCCGCGCGCCGCCGGGTAGCCATACAACCACTTTAAAGTAAACATCTTTCGTTAACGATAACTTTTTTTTCAATAAAACTCGTTTAAGTTTAATTTGTCAAAATTTGCGCAGTGGATAATAACTTTTCCTGTATACAGTACATAATATAAAGAAGTTTGAAATTCCCAACTTATTTAGTTGTTTTGATAGAGCTCGTACAAAAATGGTTTAAAACTGACAACTTTTACGGCCACCGATTTCATAATTTTTTTGAAGATAAAAAAAAATTGCGGATTGTTTGCCAAGGGAGCAAACAACTATTTTTAAGGCGAGTGTGTTGCTCCCGAGGTAACACTCTACTTTTTATTACCCTCTATGAGAGAAAAAAACGTATGCGTTCCGACCCCCGTCAGGAACAAAGTTCCTTCTCATGTGTGATTTTAAACATAAATAAAATTTTCGCAGCAGCCATCTTCGATTTACATTTTGACCTCACTATCGACTTTAGCATCCTCGAAAACTATGAAAACGACACCCATGACGAAAATCGGAAAATTTTCACAGCCGCCATCTTGGATTTTCCTTTTGACCAACACACTTTCTCTCTCTTGCCAGCCTGTTACTTGTTCATACAATGTTCGTGATTGATCTCTTTGGTGATTGCAACCTTTACTAACAATATCCACATTCCAAATTCAAATCACTTTAAGTCTCTAGGGTTCATGAGATACAGCGCGCTGACAGACAGACGGACGGATGGACAGCGGAGGCTTAGTAATAGGTTTCCGTTCAGCACTCTTCGGGTACGGAACCCTAATAAATGAGCACAGAGAAAAAGAAGAAAATACATAAGCTGATTAATGTAGGTACGAGTTATCATTATTAGCAATAGATACACAAATGAAGAATATTTATCATTTTTTACCGACTTCAAAAAGGAGGACGTTCTCAATTCGACAGTTTTTTTTTTTAGGTAAGTACGTCATTTCTCCGCCAATTATGAATTGATTTTGATGATTTTGTATGGTAGAGCATACTGCGGAGGTGCTCCCATATAATTTTTATTAACTTTGCTTGGGTAGTTTTTTTTTAGTAAAACGTATTTTTCCCACTTAGTCTATGTGGATGATGTCATAATAAGTTCCTGTCACTGTTATTTACATAGGAGGTAGTGGTATTTGATTTTGTGTGGGGTAGCTATCACAACCAAAGTGCTACTAATATTCAGAAAAATACGGGCGGGCACACATGTTCATGGGCGACATTCTATGTGATGAAGTTATGTCCGATCATTCATTAAAAAATTAATACCTATTAACATCCAAGTCGGTTAAAAAACACCACAAAGTGAAAAATTCTTTGAAGTCATGAGGCGCTTAGATTTAAGTTTGAAATGTACTAATTATAAAGTAATAGTGTACTCATTGTTGAAGAGCCTAATAATAAATAAATAAAAAGTCAGTATATTTAGTTTTGAATTTTCGTTTTTTGCCACCGGTTGGAAGTCGGTTGTTTTTATTTGTAAAAAGATTTTTTTAAAGGCCATCTTTGGTCAGTGTTTGGGTACACACAAAAAGCAGTTGAATTTAAGAGATACATCAAGTTCAACTGTAGTTAGTTAGGTATGCGGTTGCGTTTAGCCAATCTAGCGAAACATGTCTCCGTTTCCAATGCGCAGAATGATTGCATTTCAAGGAGAGTAGAGTAAAAACAAAACACGCTAGACTAAACAAACACCACTGGCAAAGCGTCGCGTCCTCGTGAGTTCATTCGATTATTCGGCTAGTGAGTGCGTGATTGGATGCCTTCATAACTATGTTTCATTCACTTGTTAGAGCATTAGCCGTCTCGTTTGTACCAGGCATCTATCAGTTCGGACGAGCAAGTAAACTGGCGGCCTTGCCCAAGCGGCTACCAATCATTGAAGGTACGAGTAGGTCAACAACGCTTTAATTTAGGATCTTACATCACAGAGGGTGATTGACAATTTTATAATGCGCTCATTTCATGAGTACTATGAAACAATGGTATATTTCAGCTCCTCCATAAACAAAATACTTACCTAATTTCATCGATCAATAATGCACTAGATTCCCGGTAAGCGCTTCAAAAACGGACCGAAAAATAAGAGCACAGATTCGGTTGTGGTCTTATTTCAAATTAGTATGGTTCAATCATAGCCAACGTTAAGACGTCAAAATGCCGCAGTACGCGTTCAAAAAATTTATAAATAACCACCGTAACACCAAGATTTTGGAAGGAATATTTTTTTTTTCGGTAAGTTAATTATCAGTAAGTGTTTTTCATAAAATAAAAACAGAATTAAATAGTAAATATAAATCAATTAGCAAATATTATAATTGTTTGACCAATGTTTGTGACAACTACCAACTATTGTAACAAACATCGACTGTTCTGGAACAGGGAATGCATGGTGTAGTATTGTTATTTTATATTTTATTTCTGTTTGTCGATTTCCTAGCGACCCATTTCGCTGTGTAGAATGGGTATCTACTGTCGCGAAAGAAAGAGGAAAAGAAATATATAAGCCTTATAAAAATTTGACAATTTGTTCGATTCATTTTAAGTCCGAGTAGATTGGAAATAACTGGAAACACGCAAAGGCGTAGATTACTAAAAACAGTATAACAGTAACAATAAGTATTTTTGAACTTGTATAAAATTTACTTTTTATTTTCAAGCGACATGACATTATAATTATTTGTTTCTCCGACGACAGAAAGATTTAATTTTGCCATTGTAATTAAATATTTGTTTCTCCGACGACAGAAAGATTTAATTTTGCCATTGTAATTAAATATTTGTATCTCCGACGACAGAAATATTTAATTTTGCCATTGTAATTAAATGTTTGTATCTCCGACGACAGAAAGATTTAATTTTGCTTTAAACTTTATGTTTGAGTGTCAAGGCTTATAATAAACTGAATTTGTTAGTTTTAATATTTTTTTTCTGTATTTCATAGAAAGAAATATAAACACATTTCGACTCCACTCATTCCTTGTCCAAGCGGCGAGCCTCTGTCATAAATTTTTATTGCTTTTATTGGCACTTTGTAATTCGAACTTTAAAACAAGCGTGTAAGGTTGAATTTGTTTTGATGTATGTTTGACTTTTTTGTTTTTTGTACATAGCTTTGTGAATACAACTTTAAGCACTGCATTTAAGGTTGAATTTACATTAATGTATATTTATTTAAACTAGAAGTACGTAAACACAATTGGCGACAGTTTTAAAAGATCTTTTGTATGGGATAGTGTATCTAGTGCATTATTGATCGAAGCCTAATTTAGAACAATACAGGCAGTGTAGTGAGACATTACTATAATGATTACAAATGGTTTTACGTCAGTGGCTAATGGCGAGGCCGACAGCGCAGTTCTTATGGGGCTGCACTGTTCCGCCGCCAGTACCGGTAATAGTTAGTAGTATTTGCCAGAGCAGACTGTGATACTGTGGAATGACCTCGGAATTAGTCGGTCATCTAATTAATGTCTTAGAAAATGTTACTAAAATCTTTTACGTAGAAACCAAATTTCGAAATTAGGTATTATGTTATATTTATTGTTTACCTTGATTTTGTTTTTACTATGATGTAGAATTTACAGCACAAACCTTAGTGGTTTAAAAATGCTATTCTGCTGAAACACTTTGTAATTATTATTTTTTCAATAGTAAATATAAAAAAAAAAAAAAAACACTAATAAAAAATGAATTTTCAAAATCGGTCAACAATTGACGAAAATATCAATTAGAACCTCTCCTTTTTGGAAGTCAGTTAGAAATACGGTTATCTCGAAGACAACCATATTTTTACTCGTTCAGTAGCAGCCGACCTCCAATTTAAGGAAATAAATAAATGCGCTTTAATAAAAAAACAAAAAAAATAATTATACAAAAACCAGATTGTGTAATTAAATAGTTATTATTGCTGCATATTACTGTGGTTTATACGCCGTCCTTGTGCAATAATACTGGAAAGTACTAGGCACATGCATAGTTGTGGATGTGGTCACGTTGAGGAAGGAAACATTGTTGTTCTTATCTTGTTGTACTACATTGATATACTAAAGTACATCATGTAAAAACCAGGGTTGGCACTCGCTATACCCATCATATCAAGCTTAACTACCAGGTTACTTGGAATGTCGGCTCCTAGCTTTCAATCCCAAAGTCACAAAATTTCGAAAATATTTGGTGACTCGTGATATCGATCCATGATCATCGCACTCAATGCTGTATGTTCAGAATGAAACCAAAACGCTGATCAATCAATCTGCCTGCCCTAGCCTTTTCCTAACAGTGTTGGGATCAGCTTCCAGTCTAACCGGAGGAAGCTGAACACCAGTAGGTATTTTACATGAAGCGACTGCCTGTCTGACCACCACTGCCCAGTTACTGGGTAACTTTGGTATGATACCCTTTGGTAAGACTGGTTTTGTCAGACTTTTGGGCTTCTGACTACCCGTAACGACTATCAAAGATCTACGAATGACAGCCGGGACCAACAGCTTTCCGAGACACGGAGAGGTCTCGATGTAATGGATGGTCACCCATCCACGAACCGACCGCGGCAAGCTTACTTTAACCTTCGGTCAACCCGTGTGGCTGTTATCATTTAGCCACGAGCCCCTGTCGAAACCAAATCGCTGATATCATTCATTAATTGATGCTATGGCCGTTGCTCCACGCTGCTCTGCAGTGGCTGCTATTCGGAGTGCGGTGTGATTCTTATGATTGCTGCTTTTAGGTCAATAATTATCGAACTGCTAAAGTGCGCACGCACCGAGCCATTCGTCCGCCTGACTGACGCCTGTTGCATCACTTTCATATTTTTATTTTGCTTATCAGAATCAGTATCATCATCAGTGTTACATTAGTCAATCTTCTTTCATTAGTTGATGGCATATCCGGTATTTCGGTGTTCCTTATCAATTGGCCACGAGGCATAACCATAATTACGGTGACGTCGAACCGCGCAATCGTTATTGTTCCAAACTTTGTCTATGTACTTTGCTCATGACGGCCAGCTATTTTTTATTTCATATACTTATAGGTATCAATGATATTGTTATTGTTATTTCTAAGGGTGAATCAGTACCTACCTAACTATAAACTCAAACTCGAAGCATTTATTTCAAATAACCCATAATACTTTTGAATTGTCAAGGGGTCGGTCAGTCAAAAATATGAAACTAGTTGCCCATTCCAACGCGTAGTAGGTTCATATGGAGAAGAACGGGCAAGAAACTCCACGGACACTCTTTTAAATCAGAATATTTTTACAAAACATTGGTTACATCATTCATGTTGTAATTAATAATAGGTAATGTAATAGGTAGGTAAATAATAGGTAGTGTAGTGCCTGGGGGTTTTGACTTCGGACTTTTGTAACAGTGAATGGGAGCTTTAAGTACTTACAACAGCTTAACTTAACAAAAATATAAGGCTTCTAGAAAACAACATACTATCTTATCTCCGTAGGTGATAATGGAGGAGGAATCTTCGGATTTAGTGTTTAAGGAGTAGACCTGCAGGAACAAACCATGAACGATAGCTTGTAGTTAAAGCATTCGAAAATATTTCAAGCTACGAGTACCAACGCTCTTCTATGATTTGACGGCGATGACCTTGTTTTGCTATAAAAAAAACATGACATCGTTCAATACATCAAATTCAAATAAAAAAAACCGGCCAAGTGAGTCCGCGTAGACCACGCAGAATGAAGGGTTCCGTAGTTGGGATGAATTTATCCCAAGAACATGTTTTTCGAGTACAATGTTAAAGTTTGCTTTAACATTGTAGTCGGAAAACATGTTCTTCCATACATTGCAAATACAAATGTAAGTTGATCGATTCTGTGAGCTGTGATAGTTTTCCTTTTAACTTCGTTATATTCTACTGTCGTGATATTTTTCACATATCCAAAAACAACCATTTACCTGGCAGGGGGGAGGAAACTTGATTCTAACAAAAATTAGCACTTTAAGAGGGATGCGCTAAGATAGCCCGTGAAATTGAAATTTTCTTATGTTTTTTTGCAATTTGCAGGTCAGTGTCAGGTAATATGTTGATTAAAGTATGCTTCGCGACCGTAAAAAATATGGCTTTACACAATTATAATCATTAGAATCAGCAATACAACACCTTAGTAGAATAATCCTCAAATGTCATGATTTCATGAAATAGTCATTCAATAGTATTATAAGAACTAAGATAGTTGTATTGATGATTTTTATGATTATAATTCTATAAATAAATATTGAATCCGGCCGCGAATCATATTTAGATCAACATACAACCAGATAGTGACCTGCAAAATGAAAAAACGTAAGAAAATTAGAATTTCGCGGGCTACCCTGACGCTTTCGCCATAACGCCGCGCCGCCAATTCAACTGGCTCGCGTCATTGTTCCGCTACTTGTGAATAAAAAAATAAAAAAACGTGATTTTATTTTAACACTTTGTCGGCGTGATTAATAAATGTATATAGGCCCATGCCAAATTACAGCTGTCTAATACTAAGATTCTCTGAGCTAAGCCGCGAATAGAAAGATGACAGGCAGACGGACATGGCGAAACTATATTGATTCCTTGTTGACTAAAAACCAGAAAAATTATGAATAAAAATTTGTAGGCCAGCTAGAAAAATTAACTAATAGGTTTGAATAAATAGGGAGCAATTTACTGCATTTTGAGGAGCTTTTCTGCTCATCATGCCGAAGATCTTCATTAGATCTTCACCAATTTTTTTGAGATCAACTTAAAGTTACTACCTTTCAAATAAATAAATTAATTAATTTTTTCGCAGTATACAATACTGCGAAAAAATATTGTAATATGCTCATTTAATCTTTTTAATTTAAAAGCAACTCTACTTTTTACAAAAAAACTTAAAGTACTACCTTTCAAATAAATAAAGATCCATCGAAATCGGATCTCATAAGGCGGAGATTATCCAGTAGCCTCCTTTTTGCCCCATTTTGGAGGACGCAGTCCTCCAATAAAAAATTCCCGACGACAAAAATATTCAAAAAGTTCTTAAAACCTGTATGCCAAGTTTCGTCCAGATCGGTTGTGAAATATAATATAATAAACATTTTATTTCTCTTCCACAAAGGATACGAAAGGATACGACCTGTAGTGTACGCACAAACTGACACACGAAAGGATACGACCTGTAGTGTACGCACAAACTGACACACGAAAGGATACGACCTGTAGTGTACGCACAAACTGACACACGAAAGGATACGACCTGTAGTGTACGCACAAACTGACACACGAAAGGATACGACCTGTAGTGTACGCACAAACTGACACACGAAAGGATACGACCTGTAGTGTACGCACAAACTGACACACGAAAGGATACGACCTGTAGTGTACGCACAAACTGACACACGAAAGCAAATTTCGCCAGACTTGATGCAGAGACGCTTCGCTCGCTTAGTCAATAAATTAAATTTTCTTTTACAATTTTTTTTTGTGCTCTTGATTTTTAGCATTGAAAATGCGATCGCTTCAGTAGGGTACCCGTTTTCAAGAACAGTGCGACCGTGGGGCCTGGGGGCTGTTGTCCTCAATTATTAGAATAGAGAAACGAGAATGATATTAAAAGATGCGTTACAGAAAGGGCCACAACACTGGAAATAAAAAAATGTACGAGTATTATGTTTATATACTATTTAATTTATCTTAATATATTTATATTATATTTATCTTAATTTAAAAAAAAAACAATTACCAAAAAGAAATCTCTATCGGGGTAATCTAGTCTTAATTATAATCCTATCGAAACCAGAATGGTATCGTTTTAAGGCCCTTTAAAATTCTTCAGGATTTTATTTTTTCGACGTCTCTTTTCGTTTTTGAAGAACATTAAGATTCTTTGAAAAAGTCCCTGAAGAAGCGGCAAAAAATGGAGTTGCTTTTAAATTAAAAAGATTAAATAAACATATTACAATATTTTTTCGCAGTATTGTAACCCTTTTAGTAACGTATCTTTTGCCATTTTCATTTCTCTTTATTTATCATTGAGAACGTTAGCTAGAAATATTTGTTTCAATATCATTCAAATAAATGAAGTTGAAGAAAATATTTGTTATAGACAACGATGTAAATTGTTTAAGTGAACAAATGTAAATAATTTTCTTCTGTATTAAGTTTTTCTTAATTAACTGCTTATTCTAAAAAAATATTAGCTAAACATTCCATTTTGAATTTTTTAAATTTCATTCACCGTATCTGAAAGCCGAGGTTTTCGGCACATATAGAAAAACAGATACTGTGCTATTTGACTTAACTTGTGTGACTCATGAGTAATTCATACGCGATATCTAATCGATACTTGATTGAGTAGATATCATCGGTTGCGGACATCGTGCGAGATTTTATAAAAAATAGGACATCTTTCACACTGTGATTGATCGACATGTTTGAACTAAATGAATATCTAGCGTTTACAATGAGAGATTGAATATAATAGATTTATGCACTTCGCCAGTTACGAGACTGCAGATAACTTTTTATTATATTGTCCTTCAGTTTCTTATTACATTTTATTTATTTAGAAGCTTTTGGGGTTTTATATTAATTAACAAAAATTGTGTGCAGCAGTGGGACAACTTGTCCCACTGCTGGGCAAAGGTCTCCCTCTCTCTATTACTTAATTAGTTAATAAAAATAATGAATATGTTTGCCTTTTTTTTTTTTTTCTGGGTGGGAAATCATCGAATGACACCTCCCGCTCTGGGCGGAGCGAGAGGGAGTGTCAGACTTTTACTGACTAAAACCCACCCGTGTTTCTTCCGTTGCCTATGTGCTGGAGCCGCGATATCCCTTTCAGACAAACCCGCGACCCCAGCAGGCATTGGTCCTTCCGGACCCCGTCAGTTGGTGCTGACATCCCTTTGAGGCGCGCGTGGAACACAACGCGCCGTCGACCCGGGCCTGGTCCTTATCGGACGGCGAGCTGCCCATCGCTCACCGTCCGCAGGCCCGCGCCTACGGTGGCCGGAAGTCAGCTTGTGACTCTTCGACGCCCGGGGCGTCTCCTGCGGCGACTAGGGGCGCGAGGGCGTGCAGCTTGAATCTCCCTCGCGCGCTCCGCCTCCTTCGCGAGCATAACTGCTTCGCAGAAGGAGGTGACGGCCTCCCATGCACTCTCGCTCCGGACCATGGCCTGAACCAGGGCCGGACGCGAGAGATCGCCGCTGCCGATCGCCTCCGTGAGGACACGGCGGTGCTCCGCCCAAGCGGGGCAGACCTCCACCGTATGCTCCACCGTGTCCTCCGGGCGATCCACACAATGGTGACACCCGGGCTTTTCCTCCCGCTTGATCCTGAACAGGAACCTCCCGAAACAACCGTGTCCGGTGAGGACCTGCGTCAGGCGGAAGGTGAGGACGCCGTGGCGCCTCTCTAGCCACTCCTCAAAGAGGGGACTTACCGCCGCAATTGTGGCGTGCCCAATGAACATGTTTGCCTTATGTGCGTTTGCTAAAAGCGACTGGACCCCACGACATAGGGAATCCTAGTGTGGTGTCTAGGGAATTTGTTCAAATCTAGCGCCTAAGGCTCTATTACTAGTTAAAAAAAATGTTGTACCTATCGTGTTTTCTGAACCAAGTATTTTTTGACAATAGTTGAATGTCGTGCGCAGGGTTACGCGACGCTGTACGACCCGTTCGAGACGTTCTTCTCGCGCTACGTGTACCGGCGCGTGCGGCACTGCTTCAACCGGCCCATCTGCTCCACGCCCGGCGCCGAGGTCACGCTCAAGGAGCGCGCCACCGATGACCGCAACTGGAGCTTCAGGTAACACCCAATCCCATATCTCTGATTCAACTGGCCCATCTGCTCCGCGCCCGGCGGCGCCGAACGCACGCTCAAGGAGCGCGCCTATCACATCTGCTACACAGCGGGTAACATGCAATGCTCAACTGTACCTTTCCTAATGCAAAACATACTGGATGGTTCAGGTTTGCAAATTATATGCTGCGACTATTTAAAGATGTCTTTTGGTTTGTATGTGGCCAACAGCGCCTACAATAACTGTGTCCTTATTTAGTACGGATGATGTCGAAATCACAATGCTGGTTTCAGTAAGTTTCCAAAAGAGAGGTGTGTTTTATTTCGAAAATAGTTTTTACAATAAGAAGGTAATCAAAAATGTTTGCCCTGGTTGACTCTGAAGTGCGTGCTTGACCGATGCGCTGAAAGTCTGGTTCAGAGATCGGCCCGTCAACCTTTCTTCCCAGAGACAGTCGGATGAGCCCCTCTGCAGGTTGGTACGGAATAATCTTATCAACACTGCTGAGCGTGCCCGCATGCTGGCTGTCGCCCAACATAGGCACTATACTGGGTGACACAACCTTCCGGCTCGCTACTTGTCTGCGTCTGGGCGCTCCTTGCGGAGCTCCGCATCGCTGCCAATGCGGTGAAGCAGTCGACTGTCTCGGACACCATGGTTAATCCTGCAGAAAGCGCGCAGGCGTCAATGATATCGCCAAGCGATTGGTCGAGTGGTCACGTGTCCAGGCTGGCCTATTTTTTGGCCAAAGAATCAGCATCGCCATACGACGTGGCAATGCTGCCAGCCTTCTGGGCACTTTTCCTGTTGACAGTGATGAGGACGAAGTTTTTGATGCCCTATGATTCTTTCCTCTCCTTTTATTATACATGTATTTATTATTATTTTAAGTCATAAGCTTATATATTATATAAATAGTACGATTAAGTAAATATAAAGTGTGCGTATTTTTTTTTTTTTTTTTAACAATTTTATCAATATTACCTTACAGAACATCAACTGGTATAGAGAGGTATTTATTAAATTGTACTTGTAGGTTATCTTGAGAATGTGATTACTGAACCACTCTACTACACAACATCTGTGTAGGAGGAACATAGAATAGATTAATATAAACTGTTTATTTGCATAGAATGTAGGTATACAGGTCAGTTGTTACAAAATAATGTTTCGTTCCATGCACAACAATGGACAATGGTACATTCTAAGCAAAAATGTGTATTTATAACTAATACAATATCTAATTTGACAGGGTTCGGTAAGTTAAAATTCTACATTCTAAGCCTGGGTTTCACCAAGTAACTTTAACGATAACCGGAGATTTTGACAGCCCAATACTTAATATCTCAATACTCAATCCACTGCTTTTCAAGTTGTCGTTGTGCAGCCGTCAAATTTGCGGTTGAATCTCCGGTTATGGTTAAAGTTACTTTGGTGCAACTCACACTAAGAAAATCTATACAGGGTGTCCCTGAAAGTATGGATCAAATCGAATAGTATTTAAGGTCATTTCCATACTCCCAAACAAAATACAACAAAAATTGGTCATAACTTTTGCACCGTAAAAAATTGCACCGATATTCTCAGGGTTAAAGAGTATGGAAATGACCTTGCTCACGCCCCTATTCGATTTGATTCATATTTCCAGGGACACCTGTATAATTTTAAATAAAATATCATGTGTTAAATTTACAATAACGAGACTATCGTTTATCTGCTAAGCCGTTGGTCCCGGCTGTCATTCGTGGATCTTTGACAGTCATTACGGGTCGACAGAAAGAATCCCGAAAGTCTGACAACTAGTCTCACCAACGGGTATCGTATTACCCAGTAAGTGGGCTGTGGAGGTCAGATGGGCAGTCGCTCCATGTAAAAACGTGGGAAGAGGCTAGGCAGATGAGTTTATCTGCTACTCGCTTTTGCCAACGGCTTCGCCCGCGCGCGTGTTGGAAATTATACCACGGGAACGTACTACCGGGATTAAACGTATCCTGTGTCCTAATCCAGTACCCTAATTGCGTTATGCACGATCAATCTGAATCGTTTTGAAACAGATTGCATTTGATCCATTGCTTCGTAGGTTCGGAAAAAACATCTGCTCAACAACGTCAATAACGCAATGAATGTTGTTGAACTCAAATTCAAATTCAAATTCAAAAGTCATTTATTCAAACTAGGCTGAGAATCAGCACTTTTCGAACGTCAAAATTACATAAGACAGTCCCCCAAAACGCCCACCCTTCACCACTTCCTAGTGCATTAGCTGGGAAGAAGAAGTGGCGCAACAAACTCCCCAGCAGCACAGCTGTCTGTTCAGTTAGAAGAACAAAAAAAAAGATAAATAATTTACATTACGCAACACAAAACATAATTGAATTAGAATTATAGTATAATTAGAACTGTACCCGTATGCCAAACTTCATCCAAATCCTTTCAGTCTAGCCGTTTTAGCGTGAAAGCGTAACAAACAAACAAACTCACTTTCGCATTTATAATATTAGTTAGGATTAGTTCAGATAAAATCTGATACAGAATAATAGCGCTTATGTAATAGGTCCCCACCTATGAAATCACCGTTTTGTATGGAGAATTTTAAATAAAGAAGTTGAAAATTAATTTTAAGCGACAAAAATAAGTTTTGGCTAATTTAAAACAAATAGTGGTCATTTCTGATAACGAAATGACGAGTAATTTTTAAGTTATTTTTGATGTTTATAAAACTACGAGGGCGGCACTGAAAATTTCGGGAATATTTTTTTTATTTTTTTATTTTACAGAATCAAGCAAGTGACACAACATTACTATTTAAAAATGTATTTATTGCTTTTCGAAGTATTCTCCGCGAAATTTGACACATTTTTCCATACGATGGAACCAATCATTGAAGCAACCATTCCATTCGGAAGTTGGGGTCTCCAAAATGGCCGTTTTGTAGGCGTCCACAGCTTCTTCAGGTGATGAAAATCTCTGTCCACGCAATTTATTCTTTATTTTAGGGAAAGTATAGAAATCATTAGGGCTTAGGTCGGGGCTGTACGGAGGATGGTCTAATAATTCTATGTTTTCTTGCTCTAAAAACTCTTTTGTTCTGTGCGCGGTGTGAGAACTCGCATTGTCGTGATGGAGGATGATGCGGCGGTTGCAGTTCTCTTTACGGAGTTCAGAAACGACCTTTGGCAAACAAATGCTAGCATACCATTCTGCATTAACCGTTCTTTGTCCCTCAAGAGGAATAGTCGTAACATGGCCGGTTTTGGAGACAAACGTGGCCACCATTTTTTTTGCAACACTCCGTGAACGAACAATTTTTGTTGGCTTTAACTCATTTTCGAACACCCAAACTCGTGACTGGTTTTTTGTTTCGGGTTCGTACGCGTATATCCAGGATTCGTCACCTGATACGATGTTGTATACAGCATTTGAGGATCCTGCGTGGAATCTTTCGAGAGTTCTGACGCACCAAGTAACGCGAGCCGCTTTTTGCTCTTCACAGAGCGAATGCGGTATCCATCGGGAAAACAACTTTTTTACACCTAATTGTTCATGCAAGATTATTTGTATTTGACTCATGACAAAGCTCTGCTCATTATTCGATATAATACCAAGCAATTGATGAATATTTTAAATCATAGAAGTGACGAGGTTCTCTAATTGTGACAAAAATACGCCAATTTTATAGGTGGGGGACCCAATCAATATTAGAAAGGACGTAAGGATACAATGTTATGAACGGAGCTGAATAAATGAAACCTGTATGTCATTGTAACAATGTAATTCGGCGTCCATATCCCGTCCTTGTCTACTTCAAGAAGAAGGTAAAGTGTAGCCTTGTAACGAATTACGATAATACTTTTATTTAGTTTTAGCGTGTAAATGTTTATTGCCTGCTCATATACTCATTCCACTCACGTTGATAATAATAACATTTACGAGCTTAAATAACGCGCATGCAAAGGAATTGGGGATGTAAAATATAATAAGCC
Source organism: Agrochola macilenta (assembly GCA_916701695.1). NCBI lineage: Eukaryota > Metazoa > Arthropoda > Insecta > Lepidoptera > Noctuidae > Agrochola > Agrochola macilenta. Next base: position 24,663,733 of record OU753556.1, read on the forward strand.
CTACGAATTAAAGTTGTTTGTAACGACCGCGTACGAGTACAGCCAGACTGGCTCGTTGTTCTGGAGGTCGCCGGCGCGATTGCTGCGCAAGTAGGTGTCGAGCAGTTCCGTCCACGCATACCCTCATCTCAGCTAAGTGTTGTGGCACTTGTGCTGCAGGTTCACGGGCGCGGAGCGGCGCTGCATCAACCTGGGCTCGTACAACTACCTGGGGTTCGCTGAGGGCGCGGGCGGCAGCACGCACGCCGCCGTGCAGGCCGCGTGCCGGCGCTACGGCCTGGCCATGTGCTCCGCGCGCGCCGAGCTCGGCAACACGCCGCTGCACCAAGAGCTCGAGGAGACCACCGCCAAGTTCCTCGGGGTCGAGGTACGCGCTCGCCTCACACACAGAACGAACCGAAAGGCGCCGACGATCTAGTTCGACGCCGCTTCTCTCGCCATCGACTGTACTCGGCAGTGTTTCAGGCGGCGCTGGTGGTGGGCATGGGGTTCGGCACCAACACGCTGGGCCTGCCCGGCCTGCTGGGCGCGGGCTGCCTGGCGCTGAGCGACGAGAACAACCACGCGTCGCTGATCCTGGGCCTGCGCCTGGCGCGCGCCGCCGTGCGCGTGTTCCGCCACAACGACGTGCGCCACCTGGAGCAGCTGGCGCGCGCCGCCATCGCCGAGGGCCGCTGGAGGAAGATCGTAATCGTGAGTTTCGACTCGCACGCAAGCTCGACTCGTGTCGAGCTCGCGAGCCTCCTCAAAACTTGAATGTTAATACAAAAAAAAATAACAACCTACTTGAAAAAAAACCCTACAAAATGAAAAATAACTTTAGTTTTGGAAACATGTGTCTTTGATTTTGTAGTTAGTTTGAGTGTTTCGTCTGGGACCGATTGTGTTTATATTATTATTACTACAATTTTTCACTTTGTAGTGCTATTATTGTAAAAAAGGATTTTTTTTTTTCACTTTTTTTATAGTACCTATCTCACACGAATTCGTATAACATTACTTTCTCTGTAAACAACAGTGACAGGAAGGTTAAAAATTCAAAAGTCAATTATTCAAACTAGGCTGAGAATCAGCACTTTTCGAATGTCAAAATTACATAAGACAGTCCCCCAAAACGCCCACCCTTCACCACTTCCTAGTGCGTTAGCTGGGAAGAAGAAGTGGCGCAACAAACTCCCCAGCAGCACAGCTGTCTGTTCATTTAGAAGAACAAAAAAAAAAGATTATATAACAGCATTCAATAGTTATTTATGCTATAAGTGCGGAAATCATCTTACGCACGTGTATCATACAACGTTTTACTATGCATTGTGCGAGGAAATAAAAAAAAAAAACGAGCGAGCCTTACGGTAGTCGCATATGATGTACACATCATAGGCGACTACCTACCATCTACATATTACGACGTATAAATGATAAAAATAACATTCATGACTTCGACTTCGACATCGACTTCGACTTTGACTTTGACTTCGCCATTGCCATCGCCATCGTCATCGTCATCGATATCGTCATCGATATCGTCATCGCCATCGTCATCGCCATCGTCATCGCCATCGCCATCGCCACCGCCATAGTCATCGTTATCATCATCATCTGATTTGTAAAACTTTTCTCAAATAATAAAAACTCTTTGCAACGGGCTGACGATGGCCACAAAAATTTAAAAAAAAAACAAGTAAAAAGCACTAGTGAAAAAAAGTGACACTTTCCGCACTAATTTACTGCTTGGAAAAGGCTCTTTTCGAGCAAATGCATTGTAAAATAATTTACATTACGCAACACAAAACATAATTTAAATTATTAGTCATATAAAAGCTAGCCAATATACCAAACAAAATCATCGAGAACTACATAGACTCAGGCAGAAATAAAAACAAAACGTAAATAGAACTTAGTATCTTAATAAAAGCCTCCAGGCATAAAGGGCGTGCCCGCTTACATATGGTTGTAACTGGAAGTTATAAATGATAAACTAGGACCATCGAGGTAAAATAAATAAACAATCAGTTAATTACTAATAACAATAAATAATATGATCAATTGTCGAGGTCACTAGCTACCCACATATTGAAATACAACTCATAAAAATAACATTGTGATGAGTAGATTATGTCAACAATAAATTAAATTTAAATAACTTGACTTTTATAGTCAAATAAAACAATTACTTATATTAGATATTTCTTATCTCAATAGGCGTAATAATAAAACCCCAATGTGTTGCTGAAATTAAAGATTTAATTAATATCTAGGTTTTACTACATGGAATATTAGTAAACTAAAATTATGTCGGCACTAGGGTATTTGTATACAAAAAACATACCTGAAATTAAAGAAACGACATTTAAAGTTTTCTATTGCGCCTAAGTCGATTCTCCTTCTAATGTAATAATCTAAATAAAATAAATAACAACTAAAACATAACATTGTGTTTTCTATGTAATTTTGTCATCACTACCAAAAGACATCCGTGGTAACTGTCACTGTCATAAAACAACTCTTTAAGGTGAATAGTAGGCTCACTGACCTTGCGCATGTGGGCGGAGCTAAACGCCCTACCCCTGGAATACGAAAAATGCGCGCGGTGGCGCGCTACACTAAAACGACGGTCAAAGAATATGCAGGGGCGCAGACATGCGCACGTTGGTCGGTATTTTTACCTACGATTAAGGGAATGGTACATGCAAGGCTGATATTTGTATTGATAGATCGAAACCCGTTTTGGAATACCGGTTAATATTGTTCATAAACCGTTATAATACCGTTCATTGATTAACCAGTTAATTACAAAAACGGTTTTGACTAAACCTAAATAATTTACAAGTCAAGTGTCGCCCCCCCCCCCCCCCTGCCAGCTAAATAGTTGTACTTTGATATGTGAAAAAATTCACAGCAGTAGTATATATAACGAAGTTAAAAGGAAAACTATCACAGCTAAGTAAGCTTTACAGGTTAACGAGTAAAAATCGACCAACTTAAATTAGCCGTTTGAAAAACATGATCTCCCGTACATTCCTTATGGGAGAACATGTTTTTCAACTAAGTACAATGTTAAGTTTGTTCTTAGGATAAATTCATCCCAACTACGGAACCCTTCATTGCGTGGTCCGACACGCACTTGGCCAGTTTTTGATGTGTAGCATCTTTCCGCTCGGTTTCCTGCAATTTAAATCTAAATCTAAATAATCAAATCTGTGGGAGTGATTTCGTGAAAAGGGACGGAAGTGTGTAACAGGAAGCCGGGGAAGCGCGAGCTATTTGATTTGACCAATGATCGCGCGCGGTGCTAGAGTTAGTAGTCAGAAACGATTTTGACGAGGCGGGGCACCCCTTTAATGATGCTTATTACCAAGGTGAGATGTCAGATGTTACATATCATAGGTAACTACTGTAAGGCTTGTTTTTGTTTACCCAATTGTTAGCTCGTATGAAAAATGCTACAAGCGCGGAAATCATTTTACGCACGTGTATCATACGTTTTATTATGCATTGTGCGAGGAAAAAAAAAACGAGCGAAAGGGCCGGGCGAGCGCGACTCGCACTTCAAATCGAGATGTGTGCAAAATTCGTTTGGAATATTGCTATCTCTGTTTGACAAAACAATGCGGGCGCTTCAGTGTGTGTGGATAGATACTATAGCTTATAGTAGCTGTAAGTACTTGCCATTCATTCATAACGAGTCGACAGCATTTATATTTATTATTAGAAATTAGGTATGTTCATTATTTGCTTTATTTTTGTTGATTATTATGGGGAATCGTTAGTGAATGTACAGATTAGTAATGCGTTTTTTGGAAATTTCTTTACCATGCCGAGATCTCAACATATTAGCATATTTCGACTAATCTCGAGATTTAGGCCTTGTAGAGAAAATCTATACTCCATAGGTTTAGGTAGTTAAATAAAGGTAAACAAATCGTAACAAGGGTTTTTGTGGATGACACTTTTTTGTTTAAATATACGATAAACCAAACTAAATTCATTTTAGATTTTTACAATAATTTCCTCTTTTATTAATGTATGTTAAACTTTATCATTTATTCATAAACTACTCTCCGTACATGTATCTGCTTGAGCACAATTTTTTTTGTTAGATTCATAATAATAATATACGTATTTTGTAATCTGTCTATTGTAAAGAGCCCAGAATCTAAACGTCAACGAATTATAACGTTGCTAAATTGAAGAGTACAACTGTGCCGTAGCATGACAACTAAAGTGACAGGTATTACGTTTAGTCGGTTACTTGACAGGTGTCTCGTCACGTGGTTTTTTTGTTTACCTTTATTTAACTACCTAAACCTATGGAGTATAGCTAGTAGATAATTCATTCAAATACGGGCAGGTACCCATACATTGTTGTCGAGCATGGCCGTCCGCCTTGGGGGAAATTCGGCTGACGCGTAAATATAAATTATTGGGATATTTATTATTATTGTCTTTATTTATTTTAAGCCTATTTAAGTTTATTTATTTCGTTTAGGGTGGTCTCAACTTTAAAAAAATAATGCTTTTTCTGTATTATTTATTATTATTCAAATACTGTTATTACTATGTAATGAATACAATCAAATAATAAAAGTGTTAGCGCACGTTAGCAAGGACGTGAAAATATCGAAGCGATTTTTTTTGTGTACTGGATTTTCTACGCTTTGCTTCACGCCGAGAGTTGAAAATCCAACAGTGTGTTTTTTCAACGCGCTGGGACGAGAGTGCGTCCAACACGTTGCATTCTCAACGCTCGGCTAAACACCGAAAGTTGAAAGTCCAGTGCGCGATAAAATCCCACCGTGATATTATTACGGCCGTGCGAATGTGGGCTTATGAAAAGTCCCAATTAGTAAATGACAAATATTCCTATAATTTATATTTACGCGATGTCCGTAAATTCAGATAAATAACATCTTTCCGAGCTAAGAATAATAAAAGACAAGGATTTTGATTATCCATTTATTAATTATGTTCTTACTTCAGAGATATTGATAAAGGTGTGTCATTAAAAAAATATGAGTCGAAACGTCATAAAGTCGTCTAGGGTGACCATAATATTCGACCTCGTTCAAATTACAAAAAAATACTATTATTTATGGTAATCAGAATACATAGTGTCAAAGATCTAGAGATGGGTCGTACTTGCAAAATTGAGTACCAGGGCTTCCAAGTACGTCCACCTTTAGACACCAGCGCCAAAAACCAGGGCTCGAAATACTTTCAAGTATTTTCTTTCTGCATGGAAAATAGATCCGTAAATTCATACTAATAAGGAGTACAATCGCGTATGCAAAAAAAGATACTTCCAACCAAGCCTTGGTGGAAGAAAAATACTTTCATAGAACATTGATCCATATTGCGATATAAATAAATAGCACAATCGCGTTTACAAAAAAAACTTCCACAACCTTAAAAGTAAAAATACTTGCATAGGATCCAAACCTTGTTGGAAGAAAAAAACTTGCATAGAACATTGTAATCCAACATACATTCGTAACTTTATAGAAATAAAGAGCATAATCGCGTTTACAAAAAAATACTTCCAAACATAAAAAGTAAAATATACTTTCATAGGACTGGTTCTGTAACTGAATATAAATAAGGATCAGAATCGCTTCGAGCGTAGACGTACCAATAAGGATCGTCGCTGTCGCTGTCGCGTCGACGGAGCGAGTAGCCGAGTAAAATACTTTGATAAAGTTCCCAAGCCTTGTTGGAAGAAAAAATACTTGCATAGAACATTGATTCGTAATCTAATATAAATAAGGAGCAGAACCGTTTCTACAGAAAAAAAAACTTCCAAACCTTTAAAGTAAAAATACTTGCATAGAACATTGATCGGTAAATAAGGAGCAGAATCGCGTCGAGCGTAGACGGAGCAAAATACTTTGAAGTCTTGCGAGTATTTCTCTGGTCGGCACTTGGTCGGCGTACTTGCAAGTAAATACCTAGTATAAAAACCTGGTTGCGTAAATACGCACCTTCCCTACAAAGATCCACACTAAACACGCTGATTTAAAAAAAAAAAAAATCGTGGGTTGAGTTAAAAGTATGTAAACAATTAGTAGCTAAGAAGGTAAATAGGTACCTAACTTACATAATTGGGTAACTTGTTGTGAGATACATCCCCAACGTTCGGAGTCCATGAAAACGATACACACGACGAAAAATTTGAAAATTTTCGCAGCCGATATCTTGGATTTACATTTTGACCTCACTATCGGCTTTATCATCCGAGAAAACTATGAAAACGACACCCATGACGAAAATATTTGAAATTTCCTCAGCCGCCATCTTGGATTTACATTTTGACCTCACTATCGGGTTTAGCATCCGAAAAAACTATGAAAACGATACCCATGACGAAAATATTTGAAAATGTTCGCAGCCGCCATCTTGGATTTACATTTTGACCTCACTATCGGCTTTAGTATCCGAGAAAACTATGAAAACGACACCCAAGATGAAAATATTTGAAAATGTCCGCAGCCGCCATTTTGGAATTTCATTTTGACATCACTATCGACTTCCGCACCTGCGAAAACCAAGAAAACGATACCCATGAGGAAAAATTAGAAAATTTTCCAATAAAAATAATAAGTGTCAGAATAGTTATTTATGCTTTATGTGCGGAAGGTAGGTGATTTCTCTTCCGCACGTGTCTATCTTACGCACGTGTATCATACAACGTTTTACTATGCATTGTGCGAGGAAATTAAAAAAAACTTGAGAGGTGTCAAGGGACACCCGGATGGAACGAAGTTCCTCTTTCTATGAGAGAGAGACAGACAGAGAAACACGCGCACGCCGCTCGGCTTACAACTATAGCAAAAGTGTTGTTAAAACTTTTGGTCCTAATTTTTTCCGTTCCGTTTTGTTCGATTCCCGGGTCAGGCAAAGTGATATAAATTGCATTTTTTCTAAAATTGCTCAATAGCAGCCGAGTCCGAATTTGTCCCTGGTTGATGGTAATGGGCTCACCCCCTATAACATGGAACTTCTAAACATAACTGGCGAAATGTGGGTGATCTATAGGTACACCTCTGCCTAACCCTTCGGGGAATACAGGCGTGATGTTATGTTGATATATTTTATATATACATTTATTTGTTTTTATTGTAAATTGTCAATGAAAATTAAAAGAAGTATTAATAATTGCACATAAAAAAATAGTCAACAATAAACCGCCTACGCGCACAATCGGTTTGGACTCTCTGCAGCGAGCTAGTCTATAAACGCACACTAATACAATAAGTTCGTAAACATTAGCACTAACACATATGTATGCGCATAGTCGGTCGATAGCCGGAGCGGAGCAACGAGCGACACAGCCGTCCCGTCTCAGTGCTAACGCACGACTGCCGCCCGCGCCCGCACAGAGCCCCTCTGAACCTCTATCTCTAGATGGGGATATTTTCTTAGTAAATATTGATTGATTTACAAAAAAAAATGACAAATCTGTAGTAACTCTAACCTTCAATTTTTCAGTGTAAAAATATTTCCAAATATCAAAGCTGTTTAGAAGTAGTTAGGGATATTAGCCAAAAATTGCGTTTTGGTAAATATTTTTTTAAGGCAAACGTATTAACCTTACGAAAAAATCCCGATAATATAAATGTTGTTCATGAATCTATAGCAAACATATATTTTTTTCAAACCTTTTAACGAAGCCGTTAATGAGAAGATAGCTTTTTAAAGTGACCGTTTTACTGTACTAAACGAGAGTAAGGCCCTTAATAAGGCTATGCAAAAAGTATGAATAATTACAACAATAAGAAATACATTTTCTTTACACTTATATAAACTCATATAACTTGTCAGTAGGTAAGCTGGAGAAAGAACACAAACATTGTCTTGAGTTAATCACAGCGACCAACTATTCTTATCATTTAAGTAGTCGTTGATAGAATAGTATGCCTTTGAACAAAGCTTGGATTTTACTTTCGTTTTAAATGCATTAAAAGGCAAATCTACCAAAGAAGAGGGTAGCTTGTTATAAAAGTTATACCAAGCCCAACAAATGAGTTATGAACCTTATGAAGCCGGTGAAAGGGAGCTCGTAGTTTGTCCTTATTTCTAGTGTTAACATTGTGAAAATCACTGTTTTTAGTGTATAAGTGTATATTTTGCCTAATACTCGTATATAAGATATTGGCGAAGATGAATTGAGATGCCACCGTGAGGATACCAATATCTTTGAAAAAATCTCTCAGAGAAACTCTGGCACCTAGCTGGTAAATAGCTCTTTTCGTTTAAATAGTAGATTTTTTGTCCAGGGAGCAAACAACCATTTTAAAGGCGAGAGTGTTTCTTTGAATCCAGAGCGGAGCGTAGGATTATAATGTTGCTCCCGAGGTGGACACTCAACTTTTTATCAAATACAATTGCGAACGAAGGCGGAATGCATTTTACGCGTTTTTACCTGTATAATTATTTTTTGTGTGGGAAATTATCAAATAACTTCTCCCGCTCTGGACGGAGCGGGAGGACATGTCAGACTCTGTCTGACTAAAACCTACCCGTGTGCCTTCAGTGTTGCCTGTACGTTGCCAGGGGCCACGGTATCCCTTTCGGACTTTCCCGTTACTGTATCATTCAGCCTGTTACGTGTTCATACAATGTTCGTGATTGATCTTTGGTGATTGGAAATGTTACTAACAATAGTCCAGATAGACCAGAAAAAAATACATATTCTATGTTACACCAAGATGTGCAAGCCTTCTTTACGCCACCTAGAAATTTGGGTACAAGTAATATCTTGAGCCTACAAAAAAACATCACAGATCTGGAGCGTCAGTTGGAACAAGCCGGAAACGAAATATTAGACCTCAAGGCTCAATTAATGAAGCTTCAGAAGATATTGGAAACAAAAGGTGAATGTCCAAAGGAAGAAATTACTCCACTGGATGCTTTAAAAGTGGAACGTACGATCAAAATATATATTTTTGGCACTCAACAATGTGTTGGACTATCATCTGCATTGATGCGATCACGACAGGATACATCATATGAAAAATATGTCGTCACGTCTCTAACGAAGCCATATGCACTAACAAGTGACGTCATTAAGAACTGCCATAATATTCAGCTATCGCCAAATGACAAACTCATTATTTGTGTGGGTGAAAATGACTATGATAGTAAAATTTTGTCTTCACAACTTCGTCATCTTCTAGATGTATTCGGCAATAATAATGTCAATGTTCTAAGTTTACTTAAGAATATGTATTTAAATGTAAATGACTTGAACCAAAAGATACGCAATATTTGCAATGAATACAAAAATTCTAACTTTATTGACTCTAATCTTATGTTAAATAATACTTGTAAATTAATTAATTATACTAATGACTATGATGATTATGAAAAAAAATACTTAAATGTCAAAGAACTAAAGAAATTAATACTGCGTCGTCAACCAAATGTTACGCAAACTGTGATCAAATGTAAAAAAGAACCTAAGGGAACAATCCCATATTACTTTGCACGAAAACAGCCAGAATGCGGTACAATAAATAAACTTGATGTAAAAAAACCCACTTCTACAATAATAGGTACCACACTATTTTAAGGTTGTAGACAGGAAACAGCTTTTTCGTGAAAACTGCTAGTAAATGCTTAAAAGTTTTAAAATATTACACCAAAATATCGCTAGTATTTTATCAAAACAGGAAATACTAGAACTAACATTATTATAATTACGGGACGCCAATAAAGAACCTGACATTTTATGTTTCTCTGAAACTTTTATGCGTGCCGGTAATGAAAATTATTTAAAATTAAATAACTATATTTTAGCAACTGTGTTTAGTAGAGACAAACAGAGAGGGGGAACCTGTATTCTCGCGAGACAGGGTATTAAATACAATGAGCTTTCTTACATAAAAAAATATTCAACACTAAAATCACAATTTATTAATAGTATGTCTATATAGAACGCCAAACTCTGACCCTAATGTATTTTTGAATAAGCTCGACCAATTTATGTGTGAAACACACAAAAAATATGGACCAAGCACAAAAATAGTTATAGCTGGTGATTTTAATATAAATACCCTAAAATCAGGAAAAGTGACCACCTATTTAAAAGGCTTTGTAATACCTACAATTTGCAAATGCACAATAATATTCCCACTCGTAAAGACGCTTGTATAGACCACATACTTAGTAACATAAAGACAGCATCAACAGATGTTTTGCCTTTTTATCTATCTGATCATGAGACTGCCCAATTATTAGGCTTTCCAGTAAAAGGGCAAAATTTGAAGTCCACATCTTACTACCAGCGGCGTGCCATGGCGTCAAAATTAGGGCAAGCCAACAGATTTTTCATATGTTGTTCATGGTACAACATTATTAGAAAACCTTTATAAAATGCGAAGAGTTCTAAATAAGTATTATCAAGCATTCGTATGTAATTTTCATAAGCGCCATCTATATGAATGAATGCGCGTAAACACACCGTTTAGCCGAATCTTTTTACCTTATTTCATATGCACTTGTCACATGCTAAAATTTTCAATCAAAATCCACTAGATGGCTCCCAACAAATGATCGATTTGTTGTTCTATTGCCGTACGCATAATTTTATGAGTTTAATTGAAAATGTTAACATGAGATAATACCAAAATAACTTTTTATAATTTATCATAATGACAATAGCCAACTCTTATCTTTATTTCAAAACACCTATGAAGAATCTCTTCGATACGAAAATTATTGTGTTTTGTGATCTCAATGAGAACTTATTGTTATTATAATAATAGGACATAGGGTTTGTTTTTCAGTGGTTTACCAAAACTACAAATGCCATACAAACAACACTAATTATGTGTTTTCATGGCACCAGCTACCTACCTAAAGTTGTCTAATAAACAATCGAATGCCTATTTCAATCTATTTTTCGACTGACAAAAATACTTGTTTTTATTTCCGAGAAACAAGTATCTACAGTAATTTGAGGTTGGTTACGGTAAAGTAAAGAGTTACTTATTGTCGAAAAACTCAAGTTACATACCTTTTCGAACACAGTTTCCGAATTCCCATTTTGATGATAAAATAACACTATAATCACTAACAAAAGCGCGGAATGAAATCGCCACAATAACTATCGAGATTATATTTGTCTGTAAAACTCAAAGTATTTACCTTTCCGAGTAAGGATTGCACACTTTAGTCCTTCACAAGGAACAATTGCATGCGTTTCCGAATTCATTTCAATGATAAGAAACTTTTTAATCACTTCAAAACTAGTCACAACACTTAAATTCACAGAAAATGAAAAAATATCAAAGCGAAAAAAAGTGCACCAGGTACCTAGCCGCTCAAAACAAATTTGAACAAATTTGCCACGTCATTACTCCTACTATTCAAACTCAAACTCAAAGTCAAAGCATTTATTTCAATTAAACCATTTACAGGCACTTTTGAATTGTCAAATAGTCGCGTCAGTTAGTCAGATAGTTGAAGCTAGTTGCCCATTCCAAAACCTAGATCTTTATGGAGAAGAACGGGCAAGAAACTCCAAGGACACTCTTTTAAATATAGAAAATTACAAAATCCTGGGTACATTATTCTTGTTGCTTCTATATGTGAGAACAATGTACAAAAAATAATCAAAACAATTCAAAATATAAGATTAAAAATAAGCCATGGCAGATAAGAGATGACCAGTCACAACTGACGGCGCCCGTTCACGAACATGACGCATGGATCAGCACCATCCAGCTCAACCATTTTGTAGGGAACCGAATGATCTAACACACTCGCCACCATCAGCGAGACATTTAAGTGAGCATGACATACTCTCAACTGCCATGCTCTTTCAAGTCAACATACATCTTAATAACATTAAAACGGCTCCATGGTACTCACATTTACAAAAATTAAAAAAATGCTTCTAAATTATACAAAACAAATTTGCAATGAATTTGAGAGATTAATAGAGTGTTACTACCAAAAAGAAAGAAAATCATTATCCATTGGAGTATTCAACAATTAAAACTTGTTTTAAATAAAAAATAAACATTAAGTTTGTAATGTCAGAGAAATAAAAAGGGGAAGCAACTCTTCCAAACATATTTTTTTTTTTTAACTATTGAGCCCAAGTGGCTGTGGAGCAGGACCAGCATTAAGCCAAGCATTTTTATCTATGATATAATCATCCAACTTATAATATGCTTGTCTACATAGTGTGCGTTTAATGCATGTTTTAAATTTCTTCTCATTCAGTTGAAGAATATCGAGTGGTATTTTATTATAACATTTTACGCAGTACCCCATAAAAGTAGTGTGCACTTTAGACAATCTGAAACGTGGTTGATCTAATTTGTTCCTATTTCTAGTGTTAAAATTATGCCTGTCACTTATCTTACTAAAAAGATGTAGATTTTTCCGAACATACATAATGTTTTCATATATATACTGACAAGGTACCGTCATGATGTTAATTTTCTTAAACAGTTCCCTTAGACATTCGCGTCTGCGGAGGTTATATATGGCTCTGACAGCCCTCTTTTGCAGAATAAAGATAGAATTAATATCTGCAGCCCGTCCCCACAGCAAAATACCGTAAGACATGATGCTATGAAAGTAACTAAAATAGACCAGTCTCGCGGTATCCACGTCTGTTAGTTGGCGGATTTTCCAAACAGCGTAAGCGGCTGAACTTAGCCGCCCTGCAAGTGATGTTAAGTGAGGACCCCACTGTAGTTTTGAGTCAAGCGTGATCCCCAGGAAAACCGTTTTATCGACGAATTCTAGTGTCTCCCTATTCAGTACAACATGACATTCACTACTTCTAACATTTGGTAACGTGAATCTTATGCATTTAGTTTTCTTCTCATTTAATACCAAATTATTTACAGTAAACCAATTATGTACCTTAAGCATAGCGTTATTTACTTCGTCAAGCTCCTGTGCATGTCTATTTATCTTAAAAATCAGTGATGTGTCATCAGCAAATAACACCATTTGTGGTCGGTTTTTCAGTAAATGAGGTAAATCATTTATATATACTAAAAAGAGGAAGGGACCCAAAATCGAGCCCTGTGGTACACCCATTTTGACTTTTAAACCCAATGAATTTACACCGTTTATTTGAACTTGCTGCAATCTATCATTCAAATATGATTTTACTAAGCTAAGCGCAAGTTTATCCAGTCCGTAATGCTCCAGTTTCAAGAGCAGTGTTTCGTGATTCACGCAATCAAATGCCTTGGATAGGTCGCAGAAGATGCCTATTGCATCTTGTGCCTTTTCCCATGCGTTAAAGATGTGTTTTAATAAGGTGACACCGGCGTCGGTATTCATAATCATAATCAAACGCACGATTCGTTCCATTCATAAAAAAATCAGAAGCCGGGCTTAATATTTAGAACATTTTGCGAAATAGGTACATACTAATGGTATCAACAAACTTAACTATTTCTATGCGAAAGAAGAGTGGTAAAAAAGCCTCATAAAAGCCAACACAAGTGCGAGCGAGAAAGAATAAAAATTATGTTTTCATTTACGATGCGATCTCGCGTCCTACTTATCGCTATAGTGTTAGAGCGAGATCGCAACTGCATCCGAGATAGTTGGCAACGATGCGTGATGCAAAACGGCGCGGAATTTAAATATTATTCTTTGAGTACGTAAACCTGGCATCGTAGCTTATAAAGCGCGCGGCTGACACAGTGCAGCGCGGAGTTTAATGTTAGGTATTATTCTTATCAATTCTTGCGAGATGATTATTGACTTGGTTGCTTTTTTTTTTTTTTTTTTTTTTTTTGGGTGGGCTCACTTTTTAAGGCAAGCCGGGCTTTTCGGCTTCTATGGGGGGACCGCCACTGCTTACTACACTTTTAAGAAAGACTACGGTAACGAAAATATTAAAAAATTCAAAGAATGTCGCTCAAGTTTATCGTGGTCAGAGGTACACCTAGAAACTGACACAAATAAGGCTTTTAATAAATTTCATGACTTATTATATCTGTTATATAAGTTATGCTTCCCAAAAATAAAAATAAAGATTAATCATTCTAACACATACAAACAAAAATGGATAAGTAAGAGTCTAAGAAATAGTTGCAATACTAAACGATCTTTACGATATCTTTACTACAAAAACAAAACTTTATTGTACAAAACAAAATATAAAAACTATTCAAATATGCTGAAAAAGTGCATTATTAAATCAAAAATGAATTCTAATATTAATTTCATTAAAAAAGTCTAAATAAATGTAGAGCAACGTGGTCAGTCATTAATCACGAAATTGGGAATATAAAATGTGACAATAATATTTCTGAATTACAATTAGATAAGCAGATACTGACAAATCCCACTGACATAGCGAACGCTTTTAATAATTATTTTGTTGACTCGACTCACACTTTAACATTTAATAATTTACATAATGACTCTAATAAGGTGTCAATTCTTAATTCCATGTTTCTTAGTTTAATGACTCAAGATGAAGTTAAAAAGGAGATAATGGCTTTAAATAATACTAACTCCGAAGGTTATGATGGAATTAGCACAAAAATAATGAAAGCGTGCAACACTGAATTAATTTCTATATTGACATATTTAATTAATCATTTTCATTTTCATCAGGTACTTTTCCTGATGCCTTAAAACTATCAGTCGTGAAACCACTTTACAAAAAAAGCAAAAAGATGACGTGAAAAACTATCGCCCGATTACTCTTATTCCTATTTTATCAAAAGTATTCGAAAAATGTATGCTCAACAGACTTGTCGACTTTTGTACCAAATATAACATTATAGCAAATGAACAGTTTGGATTCCAAAAGCACAAATCAACAACACAGGCAATATTTTCCCTTTTGAGCAATATCTTGTGTAAACTAAGCAATAATCATATAACTACAGGACTTTTTTTCGACCTGTCACAAGCATTCGACTTTGTGGCACATGATGTTTTATTAAAAAAGTTAGAAGGCATTGGAATAAGAGGGCTAGCACTAAAGTGGATTTCGTCTTATTTAAGTGAGCGGAAACAATACGTTGTTATCGATAAAGTACATGAAAACCTACTTTCTTCCTATTTTTCTGACTCCAGGGAAAATAAATGCGGCGTCCCTCAGGGGAGTGTGTTAGGACCCATTTTGTTTATATTATATATAAATGACATACCACTAGTGACTAATCATAAATGTGTATTATTTGCAGATGACATTTCAATTATCGTGACGTCTGATAAGAAGTATAAATCAATATCATGCCCATGAAATGGAAATTAATAATACTATTGACAATATTTTAGGATGGCTACAGATAAATAAATTAAAAATCAACTTAGACAAATCTAATTTTATACAATTTAATAAATCAAAACATGCTAAATACAATTTTAAACTTAATATTGGCAGACTGAAAGAAGTTACACAAACCAAATTCTTGGGTGTACTCATAGATCAAGACTTAAATTGGAAAGTATATCTAGATAATTTGTGCAATACACTTCAAGTAAAGAACGTGACAAATAGAAAAACGGCAATTATTACATACCACGCATATATAGAATCCATTTTACGTTACGGGCTTATTATATGGGGGAACAGTACGGATAAAGATAGAGCATTTATTGCGCAAAAGAAATGCATCAGGGCCATTTGTGGACTCCGTCCTGATGAGTCCTGCGAACCGTTTTTTAAAAAGATAGGTTTATTACCACTTCCCTCACTTTACATATTTGAAATCTGTAGATTTATGTACAGTAATAAGGGGTTGTTTAAAAAAGCGTATGAATTCATCTCTCGACCAACAAGGGATCCACACAGACTGATTGTATTAAAGGATAATCCTAAGTCAGTCAAGTATGCAAAAAGCTGCCTTGTGATGTGTGTACGTATATACAATAAAATACCAACAGAAATAAAATTATTAAATAATCATAACTCATTTAAAAACAAACTATACAAATGGCTGAATGGACATAATTTTTATGACATTAATGATTTTTTTAACTTGAAAATATAAAATGTGTATCTACAGGTATTAATGAATGAATGACTATTATTGTATTTCCAATTAATTTGTGACATTCTATACTCACACTCATTCTAATCTCTCATTTTTTAACTCGTTATTAATTATTTTGCATGCAATTGATACAATATTCTGTATAGCTAAACATGTGGACATTATGTATATCAAAACCAGACAACAACTTTATACCATGTTTAAAGCAAATAAAGACTTATCTTATCTTATCTAATATCCACATTTCAAATCACTTTTAGTCCCTAGGGATTTAAGAGCTATTTTAGGTCCTGTTTATGAAACTAGCTCTTTATGAATATAGATATGGTAAAAAAAAAATTGTTATCATCTTTCTGTTCTAAACGTCGTCGCCATTATATTGACGCTGACCGTAACGCCGGTGCGCCGCAGGTGGTAGAGGGCGTGTACAGCATGGAGGGCAGCATCGTGCCGCTGGGCGCGCTGGTGGCGCTGAAGAAGCGCCTCGGCCTGCAGCTGTACCTGGACGAGGCGCACAGCGTGGGCGCCCTGGGCGCGCGCGGCCGCGGCGTCACGGACCACGCCGGCGTGGCGCCCGCGGACGTGGACGTGCTCATGGGCACCTTCACCAAGAGCTTCGGCGCCGCCGGCGGGTACATCGCCGGTCAGTTGTCGCATCTGTTGACTATCTCTTTAGTGTGCATAGTCCCAGCGGAAAAATGTCGAATTTCTTAATTTTAGTCTAAGCAGATATTTAGTGTATTACGTCGTGTAATTGTGTATGGTAAGTTCAAATTTGTGCATCCAACCATTGGGGAGTTATTCAACAAAAACTGTTTCCGCTGGGACTACGTCATCCCAGCGGAACTTTTTTTTTCCTATGGACGTACAAGAAAAAAAATTCATTCAATAATTAGTGTGTAACGAGAGGTAAATGTGTATGTTTAAATGAAATTTGTGCGTCCTTTATTTACCAAGTTATTCAAGTTTCCGCTGCGCTGACGTTTGGCAATTTGATGAGAATCATATAAAACGGTTTAGTGCAGAGTTGTAATTTTTGACGCTCGTTGCTTTGAATTTGTATGTAATGTGTGTGAAAACAGAATTTGAAAAAAACATACCGTTCAGAAGATATACACGTAAAAGTAAAATTAGGTTATTAGGTCCAAGTACTTAAAATAGGAACTCTAGAGCCTAACTTATAACGTTTATTTGTATCTTGTAAGGGTCTACAATATCTTGCCAAGTTTCATTTATGTGCTCTTAGTAATTAACGAGCAATGGCATAATTTACTACGACTGAACCACTATATTTAAGACATCCGATTGTAGGACTGTTACTGCGCGCTAAGAAAATAACTACCTACTTTAGATTATTCCCTATTATACTGTTAAGTTTATAAATTCTACTTTTGAAATGACTACTGGGGTTAATGTTTTTTTTCTAATAATAATTATTATTAGTATTTCTATTTAATTAAATTGTATCGTGTAACATCAAAATATTTGTACGCTGTCACCAGCAGAATATTTAGTACATAATAATTACCTACTGTAACAATTTTTTGTAATAGTCTGACTAATAAATGCATTTATTAAGGGCGCGTTTGCAAATCGGACAAAATTATGCTGTTTTTCGGTAGATTTTGTGACAAAACTAAACCGAATCAAATATAACTAATAACTACCACATATAGGTTGGTTCTTCATCTTCAAATGATAGGAACTTTTTTGTTCAAAATTATAGTTTTTTATATTGTAAAAACGATCTTCCGTTGTTAATTTTGTGGAAAATGGCAACGGAAGATCGTTTTTACAATATAAAAAACTATAATTTTGAACAAAAAAGTTCCTGTTCTACTGGTCGAGGAGTTCTAGTAGCAGTCACCGAAGTACACCTTCAGGTCACTCCATCAAGTCCGGAGGTAAGATCTCATCATAACTAACAAAACGAGCCCAAACTCGGCACACCTAGTTCTACTCGTCGAGGAGTTCCAGCAGCAGTCACCGAAGTACACCTTCAGGTCATTCCATCTAGTCCGGAGGTAAGGTCTCATCATAACTAACAAAACGAGCCCAAACTCGGCACACCTAGTTCTACTCGTCGAGGAGTTCCAGTAGCAGTCACCGAAGTACACCTTCAGGTCACTCCATCAAGTCCGGAGGTAAGATCTCATCATAACTAACAAAGCAAGCCCAAACTCGGCACACCTAGTTCTACTCGTCGAGGAGTTCTAGTAGCAGTCACCAAATTACACCTTCAGGTCACTCCATCAAGTCCAGAGGTAAGATCTCATCATAACTAACAAAGCAAGCCCAAACTCGGCACACCTAGTTCTACTCGTCGAGGAGTTCCAGTAGCAGTCACCGACGTACACCTTCAGGTCATTCCATCTAGTCCGGAGGTAAGGTCTCATCATAACTAACAAAACGAGCCCAAACTCGGCACACCTAGTTCTACTCATCGAGGAGTTCCAGTAGCAGTCACCGAAGTACACCTTCAGGTCACTTCATCTAGTCCGGAGGTAAGATCTCATCATAACTAACAAAACGAGCTCAAACTCGGCACACCTAGTTCTACTCATCGAGGAGTTCCAGTAGCAGTCACCGAAGTACACCTTCAGGTCACTGCATCAAGTCCGGAGGTTAGTAAAAATATAAAGAACAGTACTAAAATGTTTTTTGTAGGTACCAAGTAATATAAAGACATTAGATAAAAAAACAATTTTCCAAAGTATCAAAATTAGTCAGTAAATTATGTGTCGACGTAGTAGTTCGATTCTATACCTATCAATTTTGCAAACGCGTCCTTAATACAGATGCAATTATTATTGTAATAATTTCGTAAGTTTAACAGAAAAACAAGTGATCTACTATTTTTATCACGAAAGTTATTAGTTACTTGTTCAAGAATTGTGTGCGCACCTGTACGAAACTATTAAACACAATAACGATACTATACTGGAAATTTTAGAACGTTAGCTCTTTATACTACACGGCCGCTTTTTCGTAGCCATTCAAACTTGGTCGGTTTATGCATGTATTGCAGTTGTTCTAGTATTTTCATTATAACTCTTTAATTATTTAATGTAGTGAGCTGAAATTTTACATGTGAATAGTAGAATGAATCCTACAATCGTCATCATCAATCATCAATTGTCAACAGTCCTACAATCGGATGTCTTAAATATAGTGGTTCAGTCGTAGTAAATTATGCCATTGCTCGTTAATTACTAAGAGCACATAAATGAAATTTGGCATGATATTGTAGACCCTTACAAGATACAAATAAACGTTATAAGTTAGGCTCTAGAGTTCCTATTTTAAGTACTTGGACCTAATAACCTAATTTTACTTTTACGTGTATATCTTCTGAACGGTATGTTTTTTTCAAATTCTGTTTTCACACACATTACACACAAATTCAAAGCAACGTGCGTAAAAAATTACAACTCTGCACTAAACCGTTTTATATGATTTTCATCAAATTGCCAAACGTCAGCGCAGCGGAAACTTGAATAACTTGGTAAATAAAGGACGCACAAATTTCATTTGCACATACACATTTACCTCTCGTTACACACTAATTATTAAATGTATTTTTTGTCTTGTACGTCCATAGGAAAAAAAAAGTTCCGCTGGGATGACGGAAACAGTTTTTGTTGAATAACTCCCCAATGGTTGGATGCACAAATTTGAACTTACCATAACACAATTACACGACGTCATACACTAAATATCTGCTAAACTGAAATTAAGAAATTCGACATTTTTCCGCTGGGACTACGCACACATCTCTTTAATGAAATTTATTTTATCTTATTTCAATACCATCTTGAATTTGGAAGAGACATTTTCGGTAGCCTATAAACCAGTGAAAATATTTTCCTCCGTCTCATCCTAGAATTGTATATTGCTTTTATAATTCAAGTTAACAAAGAATCGATGCACTCACGACTGCAGGCTCGTCGAAGCTGATCAACTGGATCCGCCTGCACGGGCACGCGCACACGTACGCGCACAGCATGGCGCCGGGCGTGGCGCAGCAGATCCTGTCGGCCATGCGCCTGCTGGACACGCCGGCCGGCCAGCAGCGCGTGCGCCGGCTCAAGGAGAACACGCACTACTTCAGGGAACAGTGAGTACCGGCCGGGCTTGTCGCTGAGCTTTCGGCAACCCGACATTGTAGTAACCACCTGTGATATGATTAGATAGTGCAATTATGATCAACAACCTCAAATTATATCATTTCTTAATGTAGAATCTTTTTCTTAATGTTTTTACGAGCTTTTATTTAATATCCTTATATGTTTGTGTGTCTGCTACGTTCAGGGTTGACATAAAACAAACAAGTTGTTTTAAAGTACGTATCTTAACACTTTCACTGTCGCAAGGTAGTTGGTAGTTCTATCACCGTACGTCCAATAATAATATTGCATTATGATGTTTAATTAGCTCATTTACTAATTGTATGATAGCGAACATTCGTCTTATTACCCTCAGATAACCATTAGGTACATATCATTTTCAAGAATGCATTACATGCAATGCACGGACGTATAAGCTTCACTTCCAGCTAATAGTGTTGTTTAAAAACGTTGAAACAAACAATACAACTGGTTATATTATTTAATTTTGGTTAATTTCGCTGGAATATTGGATAAAAAAAGATACATAACTACTCACTAGTAAATAACATTGTTTTATTCAAACTGTTTTTAACATTGTTTAACACTTTCACTGTCCTTGCATTACGTGAAAGTGTTAAACAAGTTTAAAATAGTTTGAATAAAACAATGTTTTTATTAAGTGTTTAAAATCACAGTTTTAAACAAGTTTCAAACAATGTTTAAAACATTAAGAAAAAAAACATGGTTTTAATTTAAATAGCGAATAAATGAAAAGTTATAAATGTTTAGGACTTGAAATAGCTCGAAAAAGGTTAGATAGTAGATTGTTAGATCCATTTGCCATATGAAGCAATTCCCCGCAACTATTTTAGAGATTCCCCTTATTTGAATATAGTCCGTCCTACCTATGTATGTACCTATACTTCGTCGCCGGTACAGCCCCGTTCTGTCGCTTGTCGCAAGATGGTAATTCCCCGTCTAAGAACGAATATCGCAATTCGGAACGTAAGTAATACGTTCCAAATTGCCAGGGTGTACAGCTTGGCAAAGAAGTCTGGAAAAAATTTGGGCGCCACTATCGCACTTAGGTTAGTTCGAATGGTAAATGAGTAAAAGATTTAAACAAATTGTTAAAAACACTTCTTGTGGGTGACTCAAAACCTACTAGCATTTGTCGGCAAAATAGTGCCATCATCATAGGTCTGCAATACTAAAGTAAAATGTTTAGTGCCAAATGTCACCACGTCAGACTCTTTTATGTCAACCTGTATGTAGTTGGTACAGTATCTGTGTTACATATTAATTAGAAAAAAATACGTATGTTCACATTGTTCACAGATTAGATACCTAGTACAATAGTTAGTACTACCATCTTTAATCAAAGCTAGTATGTTATTCTAATCGTTTTTTTTTTATAGTCTGGAAATGAATTATATTAGGCCTGATCGATTAGTGTTGATAATAAAACACTCAAAAGTAAAACAATATACAAATAAAACATTTTAAACTGTTTGTTTTATATGACAGAGAGGCAGCGGCGGGCCGTGGCCTCAAAATTAGGGCAAGCCAACAGACTTTTACGATTTAAAAAAAAAACTGTGTGCGATTGACTGATTTTCATATGTTGTTCATGGTACAACATTATTATAATGTTGGTTAGAAAACCTGTAAAAAATGCGAAGAGTTCTAAATAAGTATTATCAAGCATTAGTATGTAATTTTCATAAGCGCCATCTATATTAATGAATGCGCCTTAACACACCAGTTAGCCGAATCTTTTCACCTTATTTCATATTCACTTGTCACATGCAAAAAAAATCAATCAAAAGTCACTGGATGGTTCCCAAATGATCGATTTGTTGTTCTATTGCCGTACGCATAATTTTATGAGTCTAATTTAAGTCTATTGAAAACGTTAACATGAGATAATACCAAAATAACATTTTATAATATATCATAAACACCTAAGTATGAAGAATCTCTTCGATACGAAAATTATTGTGTTTTTGATCTTAATGAGAACTTATTACAGTGGCACCCAACTGATAAGGCGCGTCGTGAATCTTCGTTCGCACAGAAAAGAAAGTATGGCCCCGAAGATTAACGAAAGAATGCTTAAAACTTACAATCAACTTTAGAACACTATTATAAGCTTCATAATACACTGCAGCTGTTAGTTCCGTCTCACTCGCAAGTCACGCCCCTCCGCACAATTACACTTCGTGCCAATTTTATCGGGCCACCAGTTTTCATCAAATATATATTTAATAAAAAATACAGGTTATTTAAAATATACGATTTATTTAATAAACAAATAGGTATTTATTTAGTAAACAATAAAAAAAACTTAATCTAAAGGCCGCACTCCTGCTATCCCAATATCACTCTGAGCGTCGCTACTATTACCATCACTATCACGATTCGAACCATCCGATGAAGATGATGTATCTTCGTTGGTGTTTATTACAAATTGGTCCAATCTATCGTCGATGGCCTTTTCCAATGTCATAAATTCGTCTTCGCATTTGATGGCATGATCTACAACTTTTTGCCACTCGTCTGGCCCGATGGATGCGAATTTTTCAGACAAAAGACGCTGCACTTCGGTCAAATTCATGGCAACATTGAATTTGCTTACGTGACCTTTCACCTGCGACCAAATGTTTTCTATCGGATTGAAGTCCGGATGATATGGAGAGAGCCTTAAGAGGGGGTAGTAACCAAAATTGCCTATCTTCAATTCGATTTTTCAGAAAGTTGATAAGAATTAGGTGTAAAATAAAAATAACACGAGTAACTACATGATATTTCCAAACTTTTTGTGTAACAGAAACACAAAATATTAAAATTTTCTCGATAAAAAAACATCACGAAGTTACCTCTAATTTTCCCGTATTTTCGATTTGTACTTAATATGATAATGATTTATTGGATAAAAATTAGATGATTATTTGTATTATTAAAAGGCGAAAAAATTTGTGTAGGCTTTTTTTTTTCAATCAATCAATCTTTATTTGTGAACACAGGTATTACAATAAAGGTCTTATGTTTTTATTCCTTTTATTTTTGGTTTTATTACGAGTACAAGCTTTTAGCACTTACGACGTTCTTAGTTCGTGGAAGAAGTCGTCTTCCATCGCACGTTGCGGGAACTTCAAGCATATTTTTGTTTCACAAATCAGTCGCCGTCGCTCTGTTGAGACGAGAGGACTGCGCTCAAATTTTTGGCTTCGCTATGATATAATTTATTTGCGTAAATAATATTTTCGTAATTTATCACATTCTAGAAAAGAAACTGTGAAATAGAAAACATGAAAAAAACTCTAAAACCACTTCCGAAACGATTATTAAAAGCGTTAAGAATTGATAATCAAAATAAATACCGAGGCTAAATAAAAATATAAAATTCAATGTTGTTATTGGAAAACTCAAGATGACATACATTTTATTTGACAGATTTATGACTGTTAAAGTACAACTAGCGCCATTGTCCTGTATTTCGGTCAATTTTCTTGCGGAGAAAATTTACAACATAGCCAACTAGGCAATTCCACGTTTATTTGAAAGTCTGCGCTGGAAATTTTAAATCTTATTACGATTATCTCAAGATCCAAATTCGTTTACCCCACTTTTTTGACAAACTTCATATAAGGTAACGCTTAGACGAACAATTTCGAGCGACTTTTGACCATCCCCTAAATGAGGTTGAAACCCGAAATGCATAATAGGTTATTGGTATATTATTATATCCTATTATTTCATCTAAAAACATTAAAAAATTGTAGCCCACCAGGTATCGGGAGCAGGGTCCAAGCTACCGGTGGTCAGGGCTCGTGTATTCTATGCTCCTGAGAGAGGAACCTCCTAACGATACACGTCGTGTCCAGAAGTCCTTGAAGCCCTTTCTGGATCAAGCCCTTGATCCAACAGCCTAACGAGAGCCTCCTCAGGTGTTGGTCGAGGCTCTTAGCAATTATGCCATTGGCCGTCACGACTATCGGATTATTTTTCAAAAACACAAACAGCTTAAAAACTCTAAACAAAAATTTGACAGAAAAAGAGATAAGCTTGACATTATGTCTATAGTAAAATTTGCATTTTCTCAAACATGCTTGGAAATTCGAACATTCATTCGAGCGCCGGCAATATCTGGCGTGTTTAGTGGCTAAATAAATTACTATGAAAAGTCATATCTCGACACCAGCAATACTAACTTGAAAAAGCCGATTTTACACCAGAGGCATTTCATTGAAAAAATGTGATAAGTAACTTTTTTATTAATAAAGATAATTAATTGTTTTTTTTTTTGTGTTGTCAGTTCTCTTGACAATACAAAGAATGTCGTTATTTAATTTCTTTATTATTTGTTAGTTTTGAAATTAACCCGAGTTAGTAGAAGTAAAACACAAAAAAAAAAACGATAAATGAATATGCAATAAATTACACCAACTCATAGTTAGCGTAGCGTACATTTAAATGGAATGTCAAAAGGTGAGAATGCTAAAACATTACATTAAATTCATATGAATTGTCAAACTACACCTAAAAAAAAAACATAAATTCTTTACAATATTATTAATTACAAAAAATCAATACTAATATCTTAAACCGCCGTGTAATAGTACAGGTAAGAGTGTGCTACCTCTCAGCTAAGTCTTGCCTTTTTTGTTACGAACATTCACGAACGGAATACACTAGGCTAACTAGAGATAGCGTAATGTATGGCGCGCGATTGCAAAAATTACATTCACTAAACGTTATGGAAAATTTGTAACTTGTCGTTACAACTTTTGGTCTTAATTTTTTCCGTCTAGCCCCCTTTCGCAACGCGCGATATGATAAGGAACTTCGTTCCAAAAACTAAATGGCGGATATTTGGCGAAAAAATCTCCCAAACATATCAAGTGGTTTTAAAAGGTGATTACAAAAATGTATACAAATTATTTGTTAAAATGTAATTTGGAATGAGAAATGGTTAAAAAAAATCCTAACTAAAAAGCGTAAAATAAAAAAAGTTAATTTTTTTAAGACAGAAATAGGTCATCTTAATTCCACTTTAAGTTCACTTTGTACGTAGTCGGGTTTTTGTTCTTTTTTATTTACTTTTTTTGTTCACAAAGATTTTCGGTGGGGATTGTTTCTACTCGCGTTTCGCGTAGGAAAGGTTTTCATGACACATGCTATGTGTCTTTGCACAATACGGTGCAAAATCCACTATAGCAATATTTTTTTTCACTTGGGTAACACTGTTGCACGAAGACGTCGTGAGGTACAAATTGTACAAGGTCCTAAATAAAATTTGGTTACATTTGAATTTAAACCTTGTCACGTCATTATAGAGTTTCTAGTTCCAAAACTTACATTTGATCTAAGATTCTGAATTCAAGCTTAGCGTATAGTATATGCAAAATAAACAGATGTTTTTAGTTTTACCTATTGAAGAATTGCATTGAAAATAAAGGGAATGGGCAATGATCATATTTCGTTAAATATTGTAATTAAAAAAACATTTTGACGGACATAGGGTTGCTGATCACTGCGGTTCAACAAATATTCTAAGTTTATTGATATTTTTGTTCAATCATTTTCGTCCTTAATAATTATGACCCTTATGATGTTATCATTCTAAAAAGGCTTGTTTTCCTCAAAGTAAAAAAGGGAAGGTAAGTGATACGATTAGTTAGATAGTATTTGCTTCCATATCGTCAAAAAAGCAAGTTTGTTGAGTTTATTTTCATCATGACTGATAATGTAGTACGTAGTATAATACTTTGATGATGATCCGCTCGCATTTGCGAGCAATGCAAACTGACTAATAAACATCGGATATATAATTATAAGATAACAATTATGTTCAGAGGTAAATAAAAACGTTTAAAATAGTAGCCCACCAGCATCGGTAACAGATTCACGAACATACAATAATGTAATATATGGAATAATATACCTACTTGTATACAGCAGCGATCATACTTAGGTAAATTGAATAGAGCCGTTTCATCTGATTATTTTGCGTATACTTAGTACAGAAAATTCAAATTCGAATTCCATACCTAGCTAGATAAACGCCGGGTGAAAAGTTTCTGCCGGCGGGAATGGATTGTGTTTTGTTTTCGTCGTGTTTGATGAGAGGGGTAGGTAAGGGTTGCGCGGGTGAAATTTGATTTTTTGCTGGCTTTATGCGCCCTCTTAACACTGTGTGGCCGTGAGCTTCCATTATGGTGTCAAGCGAGTACTTTACATAGAGATGCTTATAGCGTTTAATTATATCGTACAATTCCGGTTTATACGCTTTGATATTGAAAGGTATGTTTTTATCTTTTAACCAATCCTGCATAATCTTTTTTGCAGAGTTACTGTTCGGTGCCCTGTCCTCTAATGTGCTATGGTATGACGCATTGTCAATGACAAACACAGAATTCGGTTGGAGGTTGGGAATTAATTTCTCGTAATTTTCTTTGTTCATCTCACTGTGATAGTCTCCTGTGATATGAGCCGATTTGTACATGAGCAAAGCATTTGGTATGAATCCATTAGCACCACCAGCATACGCTATAATCAACCTCGGTCCCTTCGAAATTGTTTTTTTTTTATGCCTTTGCCTTGACCGTCAGCCCAGGCTTGTTCCTTGGTGTGGGTCGAATGAACATAAGTCTCGTCGCCATACACTATAGGTCTCCCTTCATGTCGATACTTTTTTATTTTTCTTAAAAATCGTATTCTTAATAGCCTTACTTCATCTTTTTCCGCCAGCAATTACGGTTCGTTTGCGTTTTCCTAAACTTAAATCCTATCTCTTTTACTATTCGGCGCAGAGTTTCTCTGCCCCCTTCGAAGTCAATATCTCTTTTTAATTTCTCCAATAGCGCTCTCATTGTGACTACCTGTTTTTCTTCGCGGTGAAAGTCATAAATTTTCCTGCGTGCAGATTTTCCGGCTTGGTATGAAAAATCGTCCAATTCCTTAGTAGTTCTAAAAGAAGGCCCCGCAGTGTTTTCAGTCGTATGTTGATCCTTCTCCTTAAGAATTCTTGTTATAGTTCGTTTTGAAATTTGTGTAGCTTAATGGCCGTTCGGTCAATAATTTCAAAAAAGATCTTTTATAAATGTTGTGTTCTTAGACTCCTGAGCTTCTTTCTTCATAAACTCGTGCACATTGAAAATTATTTCCCGAGCTTGACTTTTAAGTGGTTGCCCCCTTTTTAAAGAACTCATTTTAAATCATAAAAAGAAAACACTTTTGTTGCCACTACGTGTACTTTTGCCTGCTACGCGTGCACTCGTATGGCGGCTGACACATGCCACGCGGCGCTCGCTAATATGGCGGCAGCTGCCGACCAATAGCGGTACAGAAAACAGAAGCGCGGTGCGTGGAGCGTGCCTATTGGTCAAAAGCATTTCCCGCGCTTTGAAAATTCATCTTCTGCGCAGGTACATCGGTAAGCCATATCAGTTGGGTACTACTGTACCTATAATATTATGAATTATGTTTTGTTTTTCAGTGGTTAACCAAAACTACAAATGCCATATAAACAACACTCATTATGTGTTTTCATGGCACCAGCTACCTACCTAAAGTTGTCTAATTAACAATCGAATGCCTATTTCAATGTATTCTTCGACTGACAAAAATAATTGTTTTTATTTCCGAGAAACAGTTACAGTAATTTGAGGTTGGTTACGGTAAAGTAAAGAGTTACTTAATGTCGAAAAACTCAAGTTACATACCTTTTCGAGCACAGTTTCCGAATTCCCATTTTGATGATAAAAATAACACTATAGTCACTAACAAAAGCGCGGAATGAAATCGCCACAATAACTATCGAGATTATATTTGTCTGTAAAACTCTAAATATTTACCTTTCCGAGTAAGGATTGCACACACTTTAGTCCTTCACAAGGAACAATTGCATGCGTTTCCGAATTAATTTTAATGCTAAGAAATTTTTTAATCACTTCAAAACAAAGGTAATCACAGCAAAAACTAATCACAACACTATTAATTCACAGAAAATGAAAAAATATCAAAGCGTAAAAAAGTGCACCAGTACCTAGCCGCTCAAAACAAATAGTTGTATCATTAGATAGAAATTCACGCGTAGCGTCTTGCCACGTCATTACTCCTACTATTCATAATCAAACGCACGATTCGTTCCATTCATAAAAAAATCAGAAGCCGGGCTTAAAAATTAGAACAATTTGCGAAATAGGTACATACTAATGGTATCAACAAACTTAACTATTTCTATGCGAAAGAAGAGAGCGTACAAAAGCCTCATAAAAGCCAGCACAAGTGCGAGCGAGAAAGAATAAAAATTACGTTTTCATTTACGATGCAATCTCGCGTCCTGCTTTTCGCTATAGTGTTAGAGCGAGATCGCAACTGCATCCGAGATAGTTGGCAATTAACTACTGTGGGCGTACAATGGGTAATGTCAAATTATAATTTACTATCAATTGAATCACATTTGCAACTCACACACTGTAGGTACACGACACAACTGTTCGGAACGCGCGACAGTTTCTAAACATGCTCACTGCTTGTCAGCCACCAATGAACTCTGCTTAGCTCCGGCTGGTCCGAGTGTTTTGTTGTAGACTCTGCGAGCGTCGCATGGCGGCGCTGGCGCTCCGAGTAGTCAAAATCATTGATGTATTTCCGACATAAAAAAAAAAGAGTTTTTTTTACTAACTCTGGCTACGTTACAAAAGGACAATAGGCTGACAGTTGTTTTCACAATTACTTCTCGAACGCTCTTATCAGATTCTGAGAAAACAATGCATTTTGCAAGTGATGCAGTTAAGTTTATGAACAATAATACGACGCTTTGACAATCCGTTGACAGCCTTATTACGCGTTTTTAAGAAAATGCAAACTTGAATTCAAATAACACGATAATAAACGGCAATATAAGACTAAAATTAAACTTGATATTAAAGCTTAGTATAAAGTGGTAAACTCGCTATTCCCGGGACACCGGGATGATTGATGATTGTCAGCCTAGTTTGAATAAATGACTTTTGATTTTGATTATTCCGATGACGTCATTAAATCCGAATATAAAAAAATATTAATACTAATCCACAGACTGCGTGCGATGGGCGCGGTGACGCTGGGCCACCGCGACTCGCCCGTCGTGCCGCTGCTGGTGTACACGTTCAGCAAGATGGCGGCCACCGTGGAGCGCCTCACCGCGCATCGCATCGCCACCGTGGGCGTGGGCTTCCCCGCCACGCCCCTCAACAAGGCGCGCATACGGTACGCACTCCCACACGTTACAGCGAGGACACGCTCAGTGTGGCGCAATAAGCTGCCCAGCAGCACAACTGTCTGATAAGTTCGATGAACTATTCTACGTTCTCTATACTCGTTAAATTGTGAGCCTGGAAGACCCGTTATCACCTGTTTCTGAAAGCATAATAAATTCAACCCTTGTTTTGGTGAAATGGCATCTCACAGGTCAACCTAGGAGCTTTTGGCTGCTTAACCAGACTTTCCTGTTGTTGCCTTAATAAACTAAGGCCTCCACCCAGGGCATAAAACTATTAACTAAGCCACTACACGCTAAGACCACACAGGGTCGGGGCGGAAATGGCCGGAACGGCGTGGCCTGGCTCGAGCGAGGGTCGGGGTGGAGATGGCCGGGGACGGCGCGACCTGGCTCGAGCGAGGGTCGAAGCGGAGATGTCCGAAACGACGCGGCCTGGCTTGAGCGAGGGTCGGGGCGGAGATGGCCGGGGACGGTGCGGCCTGACTCGAGCGAGGGTCGGGGCGGAGATGACCGGGACGGCGCGGCCTGGCTCGAGCGAGAGTCGGGGCGGAGATGACCGG
The DNA here is from genome assembly GCA_916701695.1 of Agrochola macilenta. Classification (NCBI taxonomy): domain Eukaryota; kingdom Metazoa; phylum Arthropoda; class Insecta; order Lepidoptera; family Noctuidae; genus Agrochola; species Agrochola macilenta. Next base: position 24,693,659 of record OU753556.1, read on the forward strand.
GACGGCGCGGCCTGGCTCGAGCGAGGGTCGGGGCGGAGATGGCCGGGGATGGTGCGGCCTGACTCGAGCGAGGGTCGGGGCGGAGATGACCGGGACGGCGTGGGCTGGCTCGAGCGAGGGTCGGGGCGCAGATGACTGGGACAGCGCGGCCTGGCTCGAACGAGGGTCGGGGTGGACATGGACGGGACGGTGCGGTGGGCTCGGCGGCGAGGGCGGAAGGACGGCGCACTGTAGGAAAACCCCACACAAATCCGTCTCAAAACCGTTTCACACAAGTCGTTGTTATTGAAAAAAAAAAAAACATTCATGTAGTCTAAGGGTCAGTTCACACTGAGACGTGCCGCGACACAAAGATTCTTGAAGAGGCCGCGGGACGCATCGCAACGTCGCGAGGCTTGTTTTTTGTTGTTATTAATATTGTAAAGAATTATGTTTTATTATTTCAGTTATTTTCGTTATAGATTGGCAATTAATATGAATTTAATGTAGGTAATGTTTTAGCATTTTCACCTTTTGAAATTCCATAATATTGTACGCTAACTACACACATCAACACGGTCTAGGGATATTTCATACTCAATTAAATAACTCGAAAAGTACTAGCCGCATTGGAATCTTTTATACACCAATTTGTTTGTAATTTATCTCAGACTAATTCCAAATTAAAATTTTTGAAAATTCTTTTGTTTCGGTGGCATAAAAATGTCTTGATGTGTAGGAGAGGGAATTTTCATTTGTGCGAAATTTAGAAAACAATACGAATTACGTTTAGTTACAGTTTTTTTTCATTTTTAAACGAAAGATAAAGTTAAAATTGAGGTATTGTAGCCATGCAACGCCAACATTTGACGAGGGCGGAGATGTTACGAGCTGTGGGAATGCTGGAAGCTGGGTCTGTTCAGCGTAATGTTGCTGAGGCCATAGGAACCCACCAAAATGTAATTTCAAGATTGTGGACACGCTATCGTGCCACAGGTGAAGTAGCGGAGAGGCACCGGGGCCCAAGTCGCATCACTACCCCCAGACAAGACCGATTTTTGCAAATTACTGCGCGAGCTCAACCAAATGCAACGGCGACTCAATTGGTCCAAAGGCTGCGAGTGGAACACCAAGTGCTTGTGAGTGACCAAACTGTAAGAAGGCGACTGCATGAAAGCAATCTACGCTCTCGTAGACCACTCCGGGTCCCACCTTTACGGAGAGGCAATCGTGGACGATGATTAGAATGGGTTCGGAACCACGTGGACTGGGGCCGTGAGCAATGGTCCAATGTGCTGTTCACGGATGAATCCAGGTTCGGCTTCCATCCAGATTCACGAAGGACGTGTGTTTGGCGAGTTCCTGGACGATGGAGCCGTCTTCAGAACCCTCAGGAAGTTCACCCATACCAATGAGGAACAATTATGGTTTGGGCAGGAATTCGTCTTGGAGGACGGACGGATCTCGTTTGGGTGCGGGGCAATATGACGGCAGAACGATACGTCCAACAGGTGCTGGGGCCCGTAATCTTGCCCCACAGAACACAAATGGGGCAAGATTTCCTGCTCATGCACGACAATGCCCGGGCACACACGGCGAGAACGGTAGCAGCTTGGTTACATACACACAATATTAGGGCCTTAGACTGGCCTGCTCAATCGCCAGATCTAAATCCCATTGAGCATGCGTGGGATATGCTGCAAAGAAGAGCTCTGAAGGAAGTTCCTTAAAATCTGGCTACAGAAGATCAACTTTTTGCGCACCTCAGAAGGACATGGGACAATATTCCGCAGCAAGACATTGAAAACCTTGTTCTGAGCATGCCGAATCGTTGCCGATGTGTTATGAACATCATGGGCGCTTTCTCAGACTACTAACTTCAAGTTTATAAACACAAATTAAATGATTTTTCTATTTTTTTCAGTTTTTACTCATAAATTAAAAGTTAATTCATATACGGTTTCCGTCTATGCTTCATTTTTTTTCCATAAAATCCTGAAATTTTAATCGAAGTACCTTAACCATTATTAAAAAATGGTAGAATATTAAATAACGTATCTTTTAAATATATACATGTCATATAAATAATTAACACATTGATAGTAATTCGCTTTTTTAAAAATATCCCTAGACCGTGTTGATGTGTGTATAAGTTCGACTCTTTCAAGTTAGCGTAGTGTTCATTACTAGTGTCGAAACGCACTATCACTCTAAAAAAACACAAGCATGTAAACTGCACAATTTACTTTTCAATTTACGTGAATTTTAAAGTAAAGTAACTTCACGCTATGTTTAGTTTAGTTTACGATGTAACTTTAATATTTTACGACCATTTTAAGAACACTGTTCATTCTCAAATTAACTTAATGAACAGATGGATAATGTTGATATTATTTTACATGTGGGTGCAGGTTCTGCCTGTCGGCGTCGCACTCGCGCGCGCAGCTGGACGAGTGCCTGGCGGCCGTGCGGCGCGCGGTGGCCGAGCTGGGCCTCGCCTACTCGCGCCAGCACACAACTCCTACCGCCTAACACATCGTATACTAGTTATACTCAATAAATTATTTTCTCACGCTTCAGAATCTTTTGTATACATTACCTACCATATTAGTAGTGCGGTGCGCCTCTTGCGATTCGGAATTTAGGTTGCACACAACATGGTGGTCATTCGGTTGGTGGAAAAGCACATAGGTTTAAAATAGTTATTTAAGCTATAAGTGCGGAAGGTAGGTGATTTCCGATGAGTGGCATTTTATTCACGAGCGAGCATAGCGAGCGAGTGTATAAGTCGACACGAGTCGGAAATCATCTTACGCACGTGTATCATACGTGTCAATGACTCTGGCAGGGCCACCAACAGGGATTTTAATTTTGATTACACAAAAAATTAGTCGCTAATTTGTCGCCAAATATCAGAATTTGTCGGTCACTGGTTCAAAAGATATAAGGGTTTATAGGTGGCCGATCTGGAGAGTCTCCCCAGCAGGGCCACATTTTTATCTCAAAAACTAGGGCACCTAGCGAAGATCTGTTTTCTCCAATATTTTGTCGCCAATTTGTCGAAATTTGTCGCCAAGTTATAGATTTTGTCGGTGTGTAATTAAAAAGATATTAAAGAATTCAATTTCCCCAGTGGTACAAGCAAGTACAAAATACCTTAAGTAGTTTCTAGACACTATCTATGACGTCATATTGAGGAATGTTTGTTTCGAATTAAATAAATATAAACTTATTCTATAATTTCAACCACCAAAGGAAAGCTGTATTCATTACCTATAAACAAATCTAAAATAAATATATGTAATTATTTATCTAACACAATGTGCATTTACCACTTAGTCGCTGGCAGATAGATCGCTGCGCTCCGTTTCATTTACGGTAAGTAAGAAAGAGATAGATGCGCGTGTACAGACGAGCTACTTATAACGAGTTGCCCGTCACGTAAGTTAAAGTCAGCCAGTTTAATTAAAATGGAACTTATTATGAATAGTTACGAACTCGAGTGTTGTTATCTCTATTATAGGTATTCCGTAAATACAAAAACGGGGAAAAGTGCGAGATAGAACGAGGGTTTGCTGCACGTCACCGGCGCGCCGCTCAAAGTACTTAAAAAAGAATAGGTAAATAAACAAACTTGCTCTAAAGGATTTTTTCTTTATTCCTCCACCGGGAGTACCTACAGCGAGGTTTGTTTGTGTAAAAAATTGAAAGAACAGTTACGAATGCAGGCATTTAAGTGCATTGAACAAGGTGGTGGACAATTTGAGGCAAAATTCAAAATTCAAAAGTCATTTATTCAAACTAGGCTGAGAATCAGCACTTTTCGAACGTCAAAATTACATAAGACAGTCCCCCAAAACGCCCACCCTTCACCACTTCCTAGTGCATTAGCTGGGAAGAAGAAGTGGCGCAACAAACTCCCCAGCAGCACAGCTGTCTGTTCAGTTAGAAGAACAAAAAAAAGATTCTATATAATTTCGATGATTGATCGACGATGATTTGATTCTATGTATTCAAAATAATTTAGATTACGCAACACAAAACATAATTCAAATTATTAGCCATATGTTAGCTAGCACACGCCAATATACCAAACAAAATCATCGAGAACTCAACCAATCAATCATCGATACTCAGGCCGAAATAAAAAAACTAAACGTAAACAGAATTTAATATCTAAATAAAAAAGCCTCCAGGCATAAAGGGCGTGCCCGCTTACATATAGTTGTAACTGGAAGTTATAAATGATAAAATCAGAATCAGAATCAGAAATAATTTATTTGCAAAGAATGTAGGTAACAAAACATAGTTTTGATGGTGTAAAAAGAAGAAAAACAAAAGATCCAGTACATTCTACCGTATGGCATGCAACATTAAGCACTATCACAAATCAAATCAAATCAAATTATTGCAAATCTATATTAATGAATAAGTGTCAGGTAATCAGTTTTTAATGTCTTTAAACCTAACTTCTTGAAAGTTGAATTCACCGGGAAAATAATAGTCATAGTATATAAAATTAGAATCAAACTTAACAAAATGAAATATTATTGAGCAATGTCATAGGGTGTTGTCATTTAAAAATTCACTAACAGCGTAATAGCATTTTTCAACTAGTAGTTTTGTTAATTTCTTTTTGAAAGAATGAGATGTATAATTTTTAATGTCATTAGGTATTTTATTGTAAATAACTGGTCCCATATGCATAATATTTTTTCGTAATAATGCTGTTTTGAAACTGCCTGTATGTAATAGACCTTTGTATTGGGATCTCATTAATGCCGGTCTTGAAGAATGATTTATCATTGTTTCAAAAAGATTTCTGTTCGTTTTAACAAATAATGCTACCTCCAGAATATAAAGCGATGGAAAGGTTAATAATTTTAAGGATTTAAACATAGGAATACAGCTGTCTGTTGAATTGATGCCGGTCATTGATCTAATGCAATATTTTATGGCTCTGAATACCCTTTCTCGTTCACTGCAGTTCCCCCAAAATATAACTCCGTATCTTAAGATAGAGGCAACCAGACCATGGTAAGCTATGATGATGGTGTCAATATTAACTTTTTTCGACAAGTTGTAGAGAATATAAGCTCCTCTACTTAATTTTTTGCAGACTTCTTCTGCCTGCTGTTTCCAAGATAATTGGCTGTCAATTACTATCCCTAAGAATTTAGCAACATTTGTCTTGTCAATATTTTGACCATTGTATTCGATTTCTAAAGGATCTGGGTGCAAACGTTGAAAGAAATGCATTATCTTTGTCTTTTGTAAATTAATAATTAGATTATTAGTGTTTAGCCAATTAATGATTGATTTTAATGTGTCATTAATGTCGTTTTCATCATTTGCTTTTTCCACGCATTTTACTATCGCTGTGCTATCATCAGCGAATAACACCATCGGCTGTTGCACTTTTCTCGGAAGATCATTGATATATAAAAGAAATAATGGAGCCGCAATGACACTCCCTTGTGGAACTCCGAATTTGACTTCTCTACTATCAGATAGGTATTTGAATTATAATTTACGTCTAGAACATACTCTTGAGATTTCTGTATGTTGCTTACGATTACTAAGGTACGATTTAATAAGGCTCAACACATTTCCTCTAATGCCGTAGCTGTCAAGTTTTTGTAGTAGGATATTATGATTAACGTAGTCGAAAGCTTTGGTCATGTCAGTAAATATAGCACAAACTGGTGTTTTTTTGTCAACATTCGTCATTACATTATGTATTAAGTCATATATCGCCATGTTAATGTTTTTATTCTTTCTGAAGCCCTTTTGCTCATCGCTAAGAATGTTATATTTATCTAAAAATGAAAAAATTGATTCATATATTATTTTTTCCAAGATCTTGGAGAATACCGAGACAAGGGCAACTGGTCTGTAGTTTGACATGTCTTCTTTACTATCTTTTTTATGTAACGGTTTTATAATTACTGTTTTTAGGCTATTTGGAAAAATTCCTGCGTTTATGCAGATATTCATTATTTGACACAAGGGAAGAGCTATAATATCAGAAACATATTTCACAACTGTAATTGCTATTCCGTCATATCCGAAACTCTTTTTGTTTTTCAATATTTTAATAATTCTTATTATGTCAGCCGGAATTACCGGAGACATAAATATTGAATTTGGATTGTTGTCTATCCTAATGACCTCGTTATTATTATTATTTGCAGAGTTTTGGACTTGTTCGACGAAGAAATTATTGAATGAGTCTGCAATTTCTTTCGCATCCCTAATAATAGAGTTGCCTATCTTGATTTGCATGATGGGCTCTTTCGTCTGATTGCTACCATTAATTATTTGCCATGAGGCTTTAGACTTATTCGGTGCTTTTTTTATAATGTGGTTATTTTGTGCTTTTTGTGTAAGTTTTACAATTTTTTTGAATCGTTGTGAATATAGTTTGAAATTATTTTTATTTTCTATTGAAGGCGATTTTCTATACTTCCATAATAATTGTCTTTGTTTGTGACTACAAATTCTAATTCCTCGAGAAATCCACTTGATTTTCTTGTGATTGTCTTGTTAATTAATTTAATTGGAAAACATAGGTTGTATAAAAGACGAAATAGGTCTATAAAATTGTCATATGCCTCATTAGGATTCATAGTCTCTAGTACTTCCGAAAATGATAATTTTTTTATGTGGTTTTTGAACTTGATCAAGTTAACTTTAGACAAATCTCTTTTACTTACGCGCCACGAGTTGACTATACATGTTTTATTAACATGTATTTTCAATAATTGTGCAGAATGGTCTGATAGGGCAAAGTCGATTACCTCACTATAACATTTTTTCTGAGCGTTATGCGCAAAATTATCCAGACAAGATTTGCTTCTTGGTCTAGTTGGTTGCCTAAACTAGGACCATCGATGTAAAATAAATAAACAAAGAGTTAATTACTAATAACAGTAAATAATATGATCAATTGTCGAGGTCACTAGCTAACCACATATTGCAATACAACTCATAAAAAAACAGTGTGATGAGTAGATTTTGTCAAAAAGTGTTTTGAAAAGAGGACGCCGCCGCGCCGCACGGTGGATCGAAAATCGGCTGTAGAAGACATAGGATCTCGATTTCTTAAATGTTATTTTTTTTGCTGGAAATGACTTCTGCTGATCATTACTGTTCTATAAAATGTCATATGAAGTAAATGTGTGCACAAATGGAAGAGTTATAATTTTTATAAGAAAAAAATGTATGGAGCTAGTATGAAAAATCGAATTATCTCCTAAACGGCATGTTTAACCGTAATATCCTTGGAGGTGGTCATAGTGCTAATTATTTATAATGTTTTGGTTGCGGATTTGACGAAAAATTTCATGACGTTTTTTTTTTAAAATCGTCAAAATATTTTCATTTGTTTTTTCATATGAAACGATTCCTTTTAGTGTTTATGTTGAAGAACACGGACTTTTAACTACACGTAACATAAAATAGCATCACTCCTATATTTCCGAAGGAGTTGGCAGAGGTTTATAGTACACCCACACGTAGACAACTATGCCTGAGCTAGATATTTATCAACACATCATGAGTTTTAAAACTTTTCATACAACCAAATTACCAATTGTTTACTCTTCTAATGAGTCCGAAAAGAAGTGATTAAGTAACTACACTGATTAGGTCTTCTAATGAGTCTTTATAGGTGATTTAATGATTTTCAATATCTCACGACAATGCCAACTATGGATTACATTCAACTTTTCCTGATAAGTAAGCTAATTTGTTAATTAGCAGCAAAATTTATAATTGTCACTAACTATTCTTAGAACTCATAGCGAGTTCTAAGAATAGTTAGTGACAATTATAAATTTTCATTAGCTAATGAGAAGATAACTAATGAGGGTAGTTACCTAATTATTGGCGTTTTGCAATAAAAGGGCTAAAGTTTAGTTTTATAATTTAGTTTGTTCACAACTGTGTAACTGCTAACACCAAATCTGCGACTATAAAATCTTAGAATGGAAAGTTTAATCACGAATTTAGACTTGTTTGTTCTTCTACGAAGTGAGAGTACTTCATTTGATCATGAAGTATTGTTCAGTGCAGTTGTATCCCGCATAGGCGATTGCCTGTCTGACGAAGATCGTGTTGTTCTCAAAGAATTTTGTCGGAGATTTACGCGAGCCTCTTTACAAAGGTGGCAGAAATCCAACCGATTCCTTGATAATTTCAGGAGAAAGTACGAGAATTGGTTGGGAGCAAATATTGATTGGCCGAGTTTTGTGCAAACTTTAGTTAATCAAGAACCAAGTGTTGATGAGATACCAAGAGCGCCCTCAGTCTCTCCAGAACCGTCGACATCAACGTCCATTGGAACAATGACGAAAAGATCCCGTAAACCATTCGAAGATCTGGGAAGTAAACAAAAAAAGAGAAGATCTGATGAACACACAGGCGAAGATTCCAGTGAATTGGCATATGCAGCTGCAGCACATTTAAAAGAAGAAGGGCATGGAGATATCGCCTCTGTCATCGAATACATGATGAAATATCCTGAAGCAGCTGCTAAATTAAATGAAACGCTTAAGAAACCAGCTAAAACAATCATATTTACGTCAGAAAAGGCGCTTGGATTGCTTCTTTCGCTAAAACTCTCAAAGTGGCAATATATTACGTTGCGAGAGGCTGCCATTCGGGAAGGTGCTAAGGATATTTATCCATCTTACTATAAAGTGCAACAAACTAAGCTTGATTGCTACCCTCCGAAGCAATCAGTGACAGTTACTGATTCATCGGCTAGGATTACACTTCAAGCTTTACTTGATATCACAGTTACAAGAATCCTTCAAAGCCTTTCTAAGGAAGAGCATAACAAGCAGTTGAAGCTGATATCCAAGTGGGGATTTGATGGTGCTTCTAACCAAAGCCGATACAAGCAGAAAATGGAGGGTGAGGAAGATGACTCGAGCATTTTCATGACCTCCTTGGTGCCACTTAAACTGACAGATGGAGACAACATCTTATGGACGAACCCAAAACCATTCTCAGTTTTGTATTGTCGTCCAGTTCAGTTTACTTTTGTAAAGGAGAGTGAAGCAGTTGTCCTTGAGCTGAAAAAACAAATGGATGAAGAAATTGAGGCCCTTATCCCCACAGAGTGCAATAATAATAATAGGGTGACTCATGAACTAATGATGACGATGATCGACGCTAAAGTTTGCACTTACCTTTCTGAAGCTAGATCAAATGCATCGTGCTACCTGTGCTTAGCAAAGCCTCAAAGCCTACAGAAATGAACCGCTTAGATGCTGTAACATCAAAAATTGTGTGTTCTGACCTGTATGAATTTGGCTTGTCATCCCTACACGCCCGTATAAATTGTATGGAATGTCTGTTACACATTGCATACAGGCTCGACTTCAAACGGTGGGCAGCGAGAAGTGATGAGCACAAAGAAATGCTACAGACAAGGAAGAAAATAATTCAAAATAAATTCAAAGATGAGCTCAATCTGTTGATTGATATAGTAAAACAAGGCTCGGGAACCACCAATGACGGGAATACTGCAAGAAAATTCTTTGAGTTTCTTAATAAAACCGCAGCTATAACCGGTTTGGATGAAGACCTCATCAAAAGATTTGCTGTAATTTTATAAGCAAACGTCTGGAGAGCAGATCGATATAATAAAATTTAGAGATTATGCCCGCAAAACAGCAGAAAAGTACGTATTATTATACGACTGGTACTACATGTCGTCAACCGTTCATAAATTATTAATCCATGGGGCTGACATAATTGAGAAAAATAATATTGTGTCGATTGGGACTCTCTCGGAAGAAGCCTCAGAGTCTCGAAACAAAGATTTTAGGAGGTTTCGAGAACATCATTCGCGGAAAAGAAGCAGGCAGGATTCCAATCAAGACATCTTAAATATGCTTGTTGTTTCTTCGGATCCTTTGCTAAGTGCACAAAGGCCTAAGTTAGATGCCAAGAAAAAGCAGAGCTTTTTTGCTGAAACTCTCGACTTAATTCAATTTCAGGAAACTGAGTTCGAGTTTTTGGATATATCCAATCTGGATGCTGACTCAGAATTGTAGTCTGACAACGAGAATGATAAGGAAAATTTGTAAAAAAATTATATATGTACTTATTTGTAAATTTGTATTTGAGTCTGTTTGGGTTTTTTTTTTTGTAATATTTAATGATATTTTGTCTTTTTTTTTATTTATTTTACTTTATTTTACAAATGCTCAGTATTAATTCCTTAAATTAAATTATTTTGTATATAATATAACTTTATATGTTACTTAAATAAGAGTTTGATAATCTTTTTTTATTTAAATTAATAAAAATGTGTCAAAAAAACAGCAATTTTTTTATTTAATTTTTCTTGTTTTGTGTGTTCTTAATATTTGGGTTAATAACATATCGAACTTTTTAACTTGGACACTAAAAGGGATCGTTTTACATGTAAAAATAAATAAAAATATTTTGACGATTTTTTAAAAAAAACGGCATTACATTTTTCGTCAAATCGGCAACCAAAAAATCATAAATAATTAGCACTATGACCACCTCCAAGGATATTACGGTTAAACATGCCGTTTAGGAGATAATTCGATTTTTCATACTAGCTTCATACAAATTTTTCGTAAAAAAAATATATTTCCTTCATTTTTGGGCAGAATTAACTCGGGTGTCATTTTTGTACATAGTAATGATCAGCAGAAGCCATTTCCAGCAAAAAAAATAACATTTAAGAAATCGAGATCCTATGTCTTCTACAGCCGATTTTCGATCCACCGTGCGCCGTATGATTGCAGCCCCCTTGATTTTTCACGTCAATAGCGTGTTTGTGTGTGTGCCTTTAGATACAAATACCGAGGCGCTACCTACCAATGTAGTCTGTCGATGTCCATATATTATTTTTCTACAATTACGATAGCAATTTTTTTTAAACCGGCCAAGTGCGAGTCTGTCTCGCGCACGAAGGGTTCCGTACCATTATCTATAAAAACGGCAAAAAAAACACGTCTGTTGTATGGCAGCCCCCCTTAAAAAATTGTTTTATTTTAATTTAATTATTTATTTTTAAAGTTAATATATAACTAAATATTCTGTGAATATTTCAAGCGTCTACCTGTTGCCGTTATCAATATCGAGCAAAAAAATCACGTTTGTTGTATGGGAGCCCCCTTAAATATTTATTTTATTCTGTTTTTTTAGTATTTGTTGTTACAGCGGCAACAGAAATACATCATCTGTGAAAATTTCAACTGTCTAACTATCACGGTTCGTGAGGTATAGCCTGGTGACAGACAGACAGACAGCGGAGTCTCAAACTCAAACTCAAAGCACTTTTGAATTGTCAAGGAATCGAGTCTTAGGAGTCTTAGTAATAGGGTCCCGTGTTACCCTTTGGGTACGGAACCCTAAAAAACACTACTTAGGTGCTTCAGTGCATAAATTATGACTGCAACCTAATTTTCTAATTGGGGTGTATGAAATGAAATGAAATGAAATGAAATGAAATTGTTTATTCTGTAAATAGGATATCGGAATCACTTTTACACGTCATATAAAAAAATATTAAAAATAAGCTTGGTGAGGTCGGTGTTTCCTATCTGACTACTCTGAGAAGAAAGGCCGAAACAAACTCAGAGGTCACAGTCTCTTTTAAAGTCCAGACATAATCTTGGTCAAGTCATGTGAGGACCATGTAGATTAGTGTCTGAAATGGTCTTTTGAGGAAAGAACCACACAGATTTGAGTGGACCTGTCCAGTCAGTGCAAGCATTTGTCAGTAATCGTGGAGCTCAACTCAGAACTTAAGGAGCTCAACTCGACGAACAATACCAAGGAAAGGATATTTGGGTAGGCCGCATCAACTACTCAAACTGCCAGACCATCATTAAAACTGAGAAAGAAACAAAGAAATGAAAAGGGAAAATAAAAATATCCACATAGTCCTCACATTCACAATAATTAAAATAATATAATACTTTACAAAGTAATCGTGTCATTTTGAACATAATTTTCAACAATGTCAATGTGTATATAAAACTGGTTTATTGTGATGAATAATTAAAATGTCAAGTTTTATGGTTTTCACAAGGCTTAGCAGAGCGAGCAGCTCAATCCCAAGTTTTTTTATCTTCTAAATAATCTGAAATTTTATAGTACCCTTTTTTACAAAGTTTGATTATTAATACAGTTTTTAAATCCTAACATTTGTTTTAAAATTAATTTTTCAAAGATTTTACTCAATGTAGGTAATATCGAAATAGGCCGAAAATTTGTGGGATCAGTTGTGCTGCCAGATTTGAACAGTGGAATCACTTTGCTAAGTTTCATCAAATCAGGAAATACACCCGATGCAGTACAAGAGTTAAAAACGATTGCTAAAAAGGGTGAAATAACATCAATTATTGAAGACATGGTATGTACTGATAATCCCCAAAGGTCAGCAGTTTTTTTTACATCAAGTTTATTAAAAGATTCTATAATGTCTTTAGCAGTAATAATTGTAAATTCAAAAAGTTTGTCACATTCTGGTACACATTCTTTAAGTATTGAGTAAGCAGAAGTGGAGGACGACAATGACAGAGTTTTGGTTGTTAAAATGGGAATATTAGTGAAGAAATTTTCAAACTCAGTTGCCACCTCCACGTCTGCCTTAATATCTACATTATTGATTTTTAGATGGAAGTCACGATTCCGTACTGTCGTTCTTCCCGTTTCTGAATTAATAATATTCCAAGTTGTTTTAATTTTATTTCCAGAAGATTTTATTTTATTTTTAATGTGTATGGCTTTTGCTGAGGAACAAGCTCTTTTAAAAGTTTTAGAATATTTCTTAACAAATTCTTTAAAAGTTTCATCATGGTTATATGTTTTTTCATGATACAATTCAAATAACCTCTGCCTACTTTTGTAAATACCTGGTGTTGCCCAATCACTAAATATAACGCGGTCAAAAACAGGCAATGTTTTTGCGGTGAAAACCTTCCTAAACTCACAATTGATGAGGTTAAATAATGAAGCATACGCTTGGTCCGGGTCGTTATGATAAGGCAAACCTGGTAGCTTTTCCATTAAATTATTTTTAAAAATAATTAAGAGTAAAAGTATCGGGCAGGGTGTGCATTATTCCAGTTACATGTTGTATATGCCTCGCGAGGATATGCTCATTTAGGACGAACCATTTAGTAGGTACCTTATTAATAGGTATCTATTGAATTTTAATATTACATCTGTAATTTTTTTTTTTTTTTTACAATAAACTCCCAAGCCACGTACAAGATCTAAGCCTTAATAAATTCAAATCATTCATTAAACGTAAGTTGTGCCAGAAAGCGTTTTATACCATTAAAGATTACGTTGAGGACAAAAAGGCCTGGGATTAAGCTGCTCCAATTTTTTTTTTTTTTTTTTTTCAATCATTTGTACCACTATATGAATATTTACTTTGTGAAGTAAAATATATACATATTTTTTATTTTTTTATATATATAATTGTGAACGTGAGGACTATGTGGATCATATATTTTTTATTTTTTTTTCTCAGTAATTATTAATGATAATCTGGCAATTTGAGTACTTTATGTGGCCTACCCAAATGTCCTTTCTTTGGTATTGTTCGTCGAGTCGTCGAACTCCTTAAGTTTTGAGTTGAGCTAGGTACACGATTACTGACAAATGCGTGCACTGACTGGACAGGTCCACTCAAATCTGTATAATACTTTCCTCAAAAGACCATTCGAGACACAAATCTATATGGTCCTTCAATGATCTGACCAAGACTATTTCTGGGTTTTATATACACATTGACATTAATGAATTTTATATATACAATGACATGAATATTTACTTTTTAAAGTATTATATTGTTTTAATAATTGTGAATGTGAAGACTATGTGGGTCATTCCTTTTATTTTATTATTTAGTTTTTATCACGGTCTGGCAGCTTGATTAATTTATGCGGCCTACCCAAACGTCCTTTCTTTGGTATTGTTCGTCGAATCGTTGAGCTCCTTAAACCCTGAGTTGAGCTGCACGGTCACTGACAAATGCGTGCACTGACTGGACAGGTCCTCTCAATCTGTGTGGTTCTTTCCTCAAAAGACCATCTCAAACACCAACCTACATGATCTTCACATGATCTGACCAAGATTATGTCTGGACTTTAAAAGAGACTGTGACCTCTGAGTTTGTTTCGGCCTTTCTTCTCGGAGTAGTCAGATAGGAAACGCCGACCTCATCTAGTTTAAAAAATATGATTGACGTGTAAAAGTGTTTTGTCCAAACCCACTTACAGAAATAAAATCATTTATCATTTAACATAGGTACATAACATAACATCACACAAAAAAAACACACTCATAAAACAGTTGCATGCGACTGTACATCTTGACACCAAATAGACCAAGAGCAAGGTTTAATGTTTTCAAACAAGTTTAAGCCACTCTAACCTAGTATTTAAAACATAAAACCATGTATTTAATTGAGAATTTATGTCTCTCGGACATTTCTAAGGACTGTAGACCGATAAAACTAGAAGTACGAGTATATTACACATATTAATAGAAATATTTTTTCTTGCCAATTTTTCGTGAACTCTTCGATCTAGCTCTTGGACTATACCTTACTAATTGAACTCATTATATCTCCTAAACTAAGACCCGACAAATTCTGATATTTGGCGACAAATTTCGACAAATTGGCGACAAAATATGGGAGAAAACAGATCTTCGCTAGGTGCCTTAGTTTTCGAGATATAAATGTGGCCCTGCTGGGGAGACTCTCCAGATCGGCCAACCTATAAACCCTTATATCTTTTGAACCAGTGACCGACAAGTTCTGATATTTGGCGACAAATTTCGACAAATTAGCAACTAATTTTTTGTGTAATCAAAATTAAAATCCCTGTTGGTGGCCCTGCCAGAGTCATTGACACGTATCATACAACGTTTTACTATGCATTGTGCGAGGAAATTAAAAAAAAAACGAGCGAGTCTTACGGTAGGCGCATATGATGTACACATCATAGGCGACTACTTACCATCTGCATATTACGACGTATAAATGATAAAAACAACATTCATGTCATCATTCAGTCATCGATATCGTCATCGTTATCATCATCATCTGATTTGTAAAACTTTTCTCAAATAATAAAAACTCTTTGCAACGGGCTGACGACGGCCACAAAAATAAAATAAAAAACAGAAAAGTAAAAAGCACTAGTGAAAAAAAGTGACACTTTCCGCACAAATTTACTGCTTGGTAAAGGCTCTTTTCGAGCAAATGCATTGTAATAGTTATTTATGCTATTAGTGCGGAAGGTAGGTGATTTCTTAAATCATCTTACGCACGTGTATCATACAACGTTTTACTATGCATTGTGAGAGAAAAAAAATAATAATCGAGTGAGCTTTACGATGATTTGTAACATCTAACATAATGACGACGTATATAAATGATAAAACAACATTCATGACTTTCGAATTCGACTTTGACTTTGACTTCGACTCCGCCATTGCCATCGCCATCGTCATCGATGTCGTTAAGGCCATCGCCATCGCCATCGTCATCGATGTCGTTATCGCCATCGCCATCGCCTTAGCCATCGTCATCGTTATCATCATCATCTGATTTGTAAAACTTTTCTCAAATAATATAAACTCTTTGCAACGGGCTGACGACGGCCACAAAAAAAAAAAACAGAAAACTAAAAAGCACTAGTGAAAAAAATTGACACTTTCCGCACTAATTTACTGCTTGGAAAAGGCTCTTTTCGAGCAAATGCATTTTAATAGTTATTTATGGGAAGTGGAAGTAGGAAAGTGCGGAAGGTAGGTGATTTCCGATGAGTGGCATTTTATTCACGAGCGAGCGTAGCGAGCGAGTGTATAAGTCGACACGAGTCAGAAATCATCTTACGCACGTGTATCATACAACGTTTTACTATGCATTGTGAGAGAAAAAAAAAATAAAAATCGAGTGAGTGTGTGTGTGTGATGATGACATCTAACATAATGACGACGTATATAAATGATAAAAACAACATTCATGACTTTGACTTTCGACTTCAACTTCGACTTCCACTTCCACTTCGACTTCGATTTCGACTTCCACTGGACTCCTTGACTCCGCCATTGCCATCGTCATCGCTATCGCCATCGCCTTCACCATCGTCATCGTTATCATCATCATCTGATTTGTAAAACTTTTCTCAAATAATAAAAACTCTTTGCAACGGGCTGACGACGACGGCCACCAAAATTAAAAAAAAACAGAAAAGTAAAAAGCACTAGTGAAAAAAAGTGACACTTTCCGCACTAATTTACTGCTTGGAAAAGGCTCTTTTCGAGTAAATGCATTGTAAAGTTATTTGTTAACTATTAAAGTCGGTAAAAAGCTTAAAATATCCAAATTGCAAGGTTGAGGATAAAGAGTAAAATAACTATACAGCTGCTGAGAGGCGTACGCACGTAACTGAGACAGTTCGAGATTCACTGGTGTACGTAGTCGCAGCGGAAAAATTATGAATTTCTTCACTTCAGTTTAGCAGATTTTTTGTGTATGACGTCGTGTAATTGTGTATTGTATGGTAAGTACAAATTTGTGCATCCAACCATTGGGGAGCTATTCAACAAAAACGGTTTCCGCTGGAACTACATCATCCTAGCGGCACTTTTTTTTTGTTATGGACGTACAAGAAAAAAAATACATTCAATAATTAGTGTGTAACGAGAGGTAAATGTGTATGTTTCAATGAAATTTGTGTGTCATAAACTCATAAAACTGCGAAGATAATCAAGTTTCCGCTGCGCTGACGTTTGGCTATTTGATGAAAATCGTAAGAAACGGTTTAGTGCGGAGTTGTAATTTTTTACGCACGTTGCTTTGAATTTGTGCGTAATGTTTGTGAAAACAGAATTAGCAAAACACATACCCCTCACAAGATATACAGGTAAAAGTAAAATAAGGTTATTAGGTCCAAGTACTTAAAATAGGAACACTAGCTAGAGCCTAACTTATAACGTTTGTTTGTGTCTTGTAAGGGTCTACAATGTCCTGCCAAGTTTCATTTATGTGCTCTTAGTAATTTATGAGTAATGGCATTATTTACTACGATTGGACCACTGTATTGTATAACATCCGATTGTAGAACTTTTTAATGGTCAAGCAAAATAAAACATATTTCGATATTTAGTGTATTATTCACATGTACAATATCAGCTCATTACACTAAATAATTAAAGAGATATAAAAAATACCAGAACAATCGCAATACATGGATAAACCGACCAAGTTTTGAGTGGCTAAAAAAGCGGCCGTGCAGTTTATAGAGAACGTTCTAAAATTTCCAGTATAGTATAGTACATTAAATATCTGAAATTAAGATGAAATCAAGGAAATTTCGGATGGAAATGCATCTTGGACAAAGGCGATGACATTACAATATATTTCAACCACTTCTTCATAAACATCGCGAAACCGAAATCCATCGAGCACCCAAATAATAAACCAATAATGGGAAGAAGGTTAGCGAACTCCATCTATCTTGAACCAGTTGATAATGTAGACATTTATAAAATAACTATGGAGTTACGAAAGAGGAATTCAGCAGGGTATGGTGGTATTACAACTCGTATTTTAAAAGATAATATATTTGCTATAATAAAGCCATTGACTGGTGCTGGTGGCACGAAAATCTGGAACTTCTATTGAAGTCCGTGGAGGTTAAAAGGTTAATAAATTATCCGCCGTAAAACCACTTACACATAAACAGAGTTCGAACACTGAAGCGGGGAATTTCAGACCAATTACTTTTTCTCCAAAATATTTGAGAAACTAATGTGTGCTAGGTTCACGATTTTTTATTGAAAAAAATGAAGTACCTACTAAGTAACCACCAAAAAGGTTTTATTAAAAATAAATCCACTACATTGGCATGTTTTAAAGAAATTCTCAGTTCAGTAGACAAAAACAAATTCCTATAGCTGTAACGTATTTCTAGTTATGACCAAAGCATTCGATATGGTAATGGTATGGCCGAAACTGCAGTGTGCTGTGCCAAGGTTTCTGATGAGGCTGAGGGTGATGACCAGGAATGCACAACCGCTGCATGGTGGTGGTCAGGATACCTGTAGAAGCCGTGAGTGCTGGCTGGCTGTGTGACTCGCCTCACGAAAGCTTGCGAGAGTGATGATGATGTTGAAAACGTCACGCTGAAGTAGTTCCACGAAGGCTGCACTTTTTTTTCTTTTTTTTTAAAGGATGAAAAAGACGAATACGAACGAGTTTTGCTGTCACGCTCGCGATGGACTCAGGTTTCGTCTTAACCAAAAGCTACCCAAGTAGCACAGAATTGCATTATATATGTTCACATAAGGCCCACAGCGTTAATCTAAGCATTTATACCGATTTATTAGAGTTCACCCGGGCTGCAACAGCTGTTTAGAAAAAAAACGACGCTCACTTTAACGCTCTCTTCTGTACTGTAAATCTATTAAACACCACAAACACGCCATAGATATCACTGTTATTCAGCGTTTAGTAGTGCAATACCCTATCAGCTGCAAAAGCGCATGTTTGTGAACACAAATTATGCAGTTTCCTGAATAAACACCCAAGCGAGTACTATTAAAAACCGTTGCAGTTAAAGAGAAAATATATGAACTACTATAACGTCAGCAGTTACTTTGTGAAGTTATTTAACAAAGAATGAATGCTTTATGCTGCATACAGATAAACTTTTACCCTATTAGTCAGGTGTTACTATACACTTGAATAACAGCATTTATCTATGCAGTTACCTAGCAGCAAACATGGCAGCAAAACAAAATTTGAACTTAATGTAAATATAAAAATAATGTTTATGGTATTTCACAGTAAAGTTACCTACCTCCCCAATAACATTTCAGATATAATAGGAAGAAAACGAAGTTTTACTTAACGTAAATTATTTATTTTCTTACAAATGGCACTTGAGATTTTGCACACAAAACTTCATGTTTAGTAAATTGACAGTTCATATTAAAGAAAAATAAATAATAAAGATATTGCATTCCACAATTTCGCTCAGAGTGTACTTGAAACTGTGTAAAAGCATTATAAAATGTATACATTCGTCTTTTTGCTGTATAATAGGTAACACGTGTCTTGTTATTCAGGCAATGTTCAGTTCTTGGGGTGACTGTTACACATATAAATGCTAATATGATGTTGATATAATTCAATTATTTGATAATTGGAATTCTTATACAGCTATGTGCTGAATAATTTGTGCCCAAATTAGAGTTACATCAGCAGAGGATGCGCTGGCTACGCTCTTATACAGCATGTTTATGCAGCTAATGTTTTCACGGTGCACTGTGAAAATGCTGTTATAAAGCACTTTTGTGCTACTTGGGTAGCGTCGCGCGAATACACGATCTTTGCGCCTGTCTATGAATATGTCATAATCGCGCGATCAATCAAGTCGCGTATCGTCGCCTTAGAGTGAAAAGCTCGGAAATGAAACTACGATTTTTATTTTGTAAAATTTTTGGAGAAATTAAAACTCGCAACGCACGCCCTATTTTTGTGGCGGCATCTATATCGCCACATGCGACCAACGCACGCCCTATTTTTGTGGCGGCATCTATATCGCCACATGCGACCAACGCACGCCCTATTTTTGTGGCGGCATCTATATCGCCACATGCGACCAACGCACGCCCTATTTTTGTGGCGGCATCTATATCGCCACATGCGACCAACGCATCTTAATGACTTCACGCAAAATCCTGCGTCGCGTGAGCAGGTTTTACCGCGCGATCACCATTTAAATAACTTCCCAGTTGCCCACCAGTTTTTCGCTTATAAGAGGTTTTCACTCTAAGACGACGGTATGTATATATTGGTCATTATTTCCCTGCGTCCTAACGGAAAGCAATCATCGCATGAATACGCGATTATTACCGGAATAATGTCATATTCATATAAACGATCGCTTAATCGGGTATTCGCACAACAGTCGCGTTCGGTTAGGACACAGGGTCACACAACTCGCAGTAATCCGTCGATGGCGTCGCGATAAGTAGCGCCGGCTCATGCGTCACCGCATAATCCTAGTTTAGGTGTACTAAAAATATTATTGACTATCTGTTATCTGTAATATTTGCCGATACCTATACAGTCTATAGTGACTCCAAAAGAGAGATATCATATTGTAATACGTAGGTATTCGTTGTTACCTGTTTCCGCTTAAAAGTCGGTACGTTCGTAAGTACTAGGAGTGTCCGACCGGAACAGGACTTTCTACCGAAACCGAAACTTTAATAGACACGTAAAAATCTATTGTTAACTGAAATTTGGCTAATGTTCCCTTCGTTCAAAAAGTTTGGTCAACAAGAAAAGTGACCCAAATACTGCCACAGGCCGATACCTACAAGCTCAGGAAATCAGTTAATGAATCACACATCCATATCTGCTTATCAAGCCGCGGTGCAGATACGATAGATAACAACAACGGAGGATTCGCAGGTCGCCGCTAGTTCCCCACGCAACGCGCTCGCAGCTCCTGCCCTCTCGAGCTATCGTATTGTGTTACGTGAAGAGTGCCGACTGCCGAGGCTGTGACTGGCACGTGTCTGCGTCTGCGTGAGAGGCATGGCGGGCAGTGCGCGCTGGTCGTGGGCCGCGCTGCTGCTGGCGGCGCTGCTGCGCACGGCGCTGGGCGACGGTAACGTGTCCGTGCAGTGGAAACAGTGAGCCATCCGCGACCATATCCAGTTTAGGACTGTTTGTTTGTTGTTTCTACGTCCGAAAACGAATCTATGACAAAACGAGAAATCTGGTAAAGTAAAGAGTCATGAGCTCGACTTCAGACGATACTAAAACTGCAAAGAGGAAGTAAATACTAAGGTTGGGTTGTTTTGCAAAAAATACCGGGTTCGATTCCTGGTGTTTCATAAAATAACAAAAATGCAGTTTTGTTTTTTATCAAAATCGAGCTCAAGTCTGTGAGAAGAGAAAAGTGGTCAAGATTTTGATCACTTTACTCTTCTGAAAAAATGGGTTTCTGAAATAAGAGTGGGGTGAAATTTAAAATTACGCCCCACTATTATTGACTTGAGTTACTCGGATACTCATGGCAACGCGTCCGTTCTAGTTTCATAAGCTGCTTATCAAGTAAACATTTGTAGAAATTGTTTTCAATTCAAGTCCACATGAAATGCACAATAGGTATACATACTAACCTCCTGTGTGCATATAAATAGTTTGAGTATTGTGTAAGTTTAACTAGATTATAGTTAGCGGCGTTGTCTGTCAGGCTCACGTTCGAGG
This sequence comes from Agrochola macilenta, assembly GCA_916701695.1. Classification (NCBI taxonomy): domain Eukaryota; kingdom Metazoa; phylum Arthropoda; class Insecta; order Lepidoptera; family Noctuidae; genus Agrochola; species Agrochola macilenta. The sequence continues at coordinate 24,714,948 of OU753556.1, forward strand.
AGACGCACGAGCTGGTGGTGACCCCGGCCGTCGAGTTCATCTTGTCGTTTGCGCAGGTGAGTCCACTCTACACGAACTTTACATCCTATTTATTATATTATTATGAATTTATTAGGTAAGAATTATATATTATTATTACCTTTGCGGATTTTTTGTTGATTGTACTTAATAATACTTTATGTGTAACGCAAATTCCTTCAAATTTGTAGCACCCGGCACAGGGCGTGTTTCCGATCCGAGTGTGGGTCAAAGCCGACGGTGGCGACACCTCGCGGCCGCTGCTCGTCACAGCGAGACGCAGGATAGGTAAAGAAGATAGAATTGAAATGAACTATCACACAACATATGGTTTCCGGTAGGTACCTACTGCATAGATGCCCCTGCCGCTGCCTCTAAGTTTATCCTAAACGCTTCGGCGGCGGTAGGAGCTAGGTCCTACCGCACCGTCTCCATCTTATCATCGCACTACCATAGTTAGCTCTTTTCCAGTGATGGTAGATATAAATTTTACCTATTTATGTAAGGTCCGTTATGATATGAGGCGGTGTCCGCCATAGATATAAGAAAGAAGAAGTCGGTATGGAGAGTGCGGACACCATATAATATTTCTATGGTGTCCGCACTCTCGATCCATACCGACTGAGCGCTCATCAGATATTTTCCTATATTGAACGCACTTTGTTCAATTCCCGGATCGCGTCCAGGTGCTGAAGGGCGACCAAGTGGACGGGTGAGGAACAGCTATATGTTACCGGTTTATCTATAGGTAATCTATGTATGGATTAGTCTGTGAAACACAAAACACTCCCTGTCGTAATCTGTTATAAATAGAATTAAATGTACACATTCCTTTTGAAATAATCACAAATATTTATCTTCTTCTTTCCAAATCACAGATAAAGCTAGACAATCAGATGAACCTCTTTAACTTCTCCAATTCAAACTCATCTTCTGTTGTTAATATATGTAATAGGTACCTACTTATTTTAATCAAAATAATGTAATTAATGCATTGTACGTACACTAATGATGAAAATAATAAATGATTAAATATACTATTATTATAATAATATCTTGTGTGTATATTGAGAGTGAGGTGTGCGTGTGGGCGGCAGGTGCGTGGACGTGGCAGCTGCCGTACCGCTCAGGCACCACTATGCTGTACGAGCTGGAGCGCACGCTGTGCCCCGACGACAGCGTGGACGCCGAGAAGCTCACCGACGACTGCGGTCAGTACCATATGATAGGCGTTACGGCTTTATACACAACACATCACACTCGTAGTCACATGCTCCAACTACCAGCGACGAGCTCACACGCCTTGCTGCCATCACTGAGCAATTGGTTTTTGCCAAGGGCGCGTCAGTTCGATTCCCGCAACGAAAAAAATATTATACAGGCTGGCACACAGAACAGATAAAAGAGGAACTCTTTTATCTGTTCTGTGGGGTGGCAGGGACATCGACGCGAAAACTGTTACCATAAATTCAGTACGTGTTTCGAAAAGTTTCAACGCAGGGGGGTTCAGAGTCATGTACTGAATCCAGTAACAGTTTTCGCGTCGATGTCCCTGCCACCCTGTATAATAGGTGGTAGTATGTGAAGATTTATGTCTACTACACACCTGTGATACGGGAGAAATTCATAATTGTCGTTTTCACAAAAAATCGGAAGTGTTTCATGAATAAGTATCGTGCCCTAACTCACCAAACATAATAATATTGTAATGCTATCAGATTCTGACGACCCGATGTTGCCTACGACGGGCGAGTTCTCCCTGCACGTGGGCTCGTCGTGCGCCAGCCCCACGCGCGTGCAGCTGCGCGCCACCTTCGCGCGCGACTGGCGCCTGCCCTTCCAGTCCTCAACTGCCGTGGAGACGCAACAGGTACGCGAATATACCGCATCGACAGGATCGAGTCCAAGATCAGTCGATATTTCATCATACTTATCCTCTCTACTTATACTCATCCGGTATCTTTTATAGTCTGAACTATATTTCACTAAGGACAAATATTCTGCGCAATCGCGCGAAGGCCCACGACCTTCTCCGTCGTATCGATGTCGCTAGATATGTTGTCGTACGACGTCGTCGCTCTATTCCGTGCGATGTGTTTTTCTATGATCCTAGTGAATATCGGTTTTAGTATAAGGTACACGTAGCAAGTAGTGTTTTCTGGCACTTACTTCCAAGATTAACACTGAACACTCGTAGCATTCGTTTATTATACCTACTCACTAATGTTGCAGGGAGCGCCGCGCGTTAACTTCTACGGATGGCTGCCGGAACAGAACAACGTACGGCTAGTGGTGGAGTCGGAAGACGACGTGTGCGCCACCATCGCCGTGCAGAACTACACGGTCAGTAACACCAGCAACCAGTAGCCAGCGGCCCTACCATGACCACTGGCAGGGCGGTTACTTGATGTGCAGGGCAACATCCATTATAAGACTTGCTCGAGTCAGTACTTAAGTAGAATCTACACAATTTTGTTTTATTCTGTACAAGTTTTGAGTCTAGCTTGGCTAGGTCTCCAAACTCAGGTAAGTTTTAGTAGTAAAAGTTATAGTCACACTTTCTACTACTAAAACTTATCTGTATTTTCGACGCATCACCTTTCATCGTCACAGCGTTTGTTAAGATCTTAGGTGCATACGTAGGTACGTCTGAAGGAGATGTCTGTATCTGTATAGTAAGTTTAAAATAATTTATTGTTGTGATTCGTGACACTGTACAGTGCCCGATAGCTGAGACGCTGGAGGAGATAGAAGTTTCGACGCTAAGGATGACCGTGATGCGATCCGGCGGGGTGCAGCTATCGGTAATTAAAACCATTTCACATAAATTATATTGTCACCTGTCACCATTGTTTGCCTACGTGGTTACTGGACCACTTTCGAGAATCATAGACATATAAAATATTTTCTATCTCAATGTCGAGAACAAATAAATTAAGAGTTAGCAAGTGAAGTGTCTGTGTTGGTTTTCAGCGCAACCGGTACCCGCACGGTTTCTACATACTGTCGGTAGTGCAGCACACGGACGAGGCCTGCCGCGAGGAAGAGCCTGCCCAGGGGGACTGGCTGTGGGAGGCCGCCGTGCTGGACCAGCAGCAGAGCCTCAGCGAGGCGCCGCCGCCGCGCCGCAAGGCGCTCACGCTGCACACGCGGGTACAGTACGCCGCAGCCACGCGCTCGCGCTGTGCCCGCGTGTGACTCAGTGACGTGCGACGTGTTGCAGAGGGCCCTGACTCGCGGGCAGTACCTGGTGGGCGCGGGCGTGACCCTGGCGCTGTTCGTACTGTTCTACGTGCTGTTCGGCGCGCTGGTGCTGGTGCAGCGCTGGCCGCGCTGGAAGAGGCTGGTGGGCCCGCGTGCGGTGCTGGCTCGCAGTAAGTACGCCGGCGACAAAATTTACCTACATACGCTATAAGTATTCTGGGATCGATCTATGGTGATTCGTAAAATCGTATTTTCGTCGAATACCTATAGAATTTGGTATATAGGTTGGTGTATGGCGGAGTATACTCGTAGAAGGGATGTGGAATGTAATGTAGTACTTATTAAGCGGTTAAGTATCTTGAACATGACGGACATCGTGACGGACAAACATCGTGTGGAAACCTGCGGGGTTACTGCGTAACCCACTAATGCCCGTATTACTAACCTTATTCAAAACTCAAGCAATTTAAAGCCTCCGACTAATAAAAGATTCGTTTTTGAAAGCCTTTTGATTGGTTGAAACTAGTAAATAAGTAATGCTTGACTCTTGAGTGAGGTTCTGTAATAGGTACGTTAGAGTAGCAATCTTTTCAGTTTGACAGTTCAACAGCATTCATTGTGTTATTTAAGTTGTCGAGCAGACAAATTTTTCATTACTTATGAAGTACCTATGGAATTGCAATAACCTTCAAAAATTATTCAGATTGTGATTGATAGTGTGTTACGCAATGAAAGACACTATCGGCTGGACTTATCTATACTGATATAAAAAAAACCGGCCAAGTGCGTGTCCGACACACACTTGGCCGGTTTTTTTTATCGCACGCACCATAGATATAAGAAAGAAGTATTATATTAGTCTGTTATTTATATTTCTATGGCACGCACTATGAAGTGTTCCGTAGTTGGGATGAATTTATCCCAAGAACAAACTTAACATTGTAGTTGAAAAACATGTTCTCCCATACGGAATGTATGGGAGATCATGTTTTTCAAACCGCACATTTATGTTGGTTGATTATTACTCGTTAACCCGTACAGCCTACTTAGCTCTGATAGTTTTCCTTTTAATTTCGTTTTATATACTTCTGTTGTGATTTTTTTTACAAATCCAAGTACAACCAAAACAATTCAGTTAAAAGCTTAATATTTCGCAAACAGATCCCTGAATCCAAAAATGGTTTCGACAAACTCATTATAACTCTTATTTTTGAACGACCTTTCTAACGATACTTACCCCACAACATGGGGTAGACGAGAAAAAAAAATACATCCCCACTTTACGTGTAGGGGAGGGGAGGTACCCTAAAAAAATATTTTTCTTGATTAGTATAGTGATAGTGGTAAAGAAGCAATGTATTTACTACAATAATAGTACAGTCGCTGTGATACATGAAAACCAAAATAACGCAGTAAAGGCAAGAAATATTTTACGGTTTGTTGTTTTTCATGATTTTCAACACAAATATAGTAAAATACTTGTGCTGATTTATGAAAAGTGGTTCTACGATTTATAAAGTTTCTAGTTTAGCTTCGATTTTTACAAGAAACCACTGAACAACACGGTACTTATTCCTAAATTTTATCACGATCGCGTTCGAAAGCGCACTAGTTAGCGGAGACGGCCATTTGCCTGAGGCATGAGCATTGTGATCAGGACGCGCGGACACAGACACGCCCCTCATGCCACTTCTCCTGTAATTTATATTTCTATGGGTTACACTACGTAAAAATGAGTGAAATCGAAATTTTACGAAAAAATATATAATTTTTATTAATTAGTACCTTTAATACCGCTCAGTGACTTAATAATAAAGCAAGTACTTATAAATTTTTCAGAGCCTGATGAAGTAGAGGTGGAAAGCACAATGTCCATGTCGCCCAGGCGGCGACGGCGGCGAGACTCCAGTGAGTCTATGTGCATGGCACGAAACGAGCGGCGATGAGCGATGGCCGCGGGGCGGACCGCGCGGCCGTCGCTCCTCGCCGCCAGGTTGGTGCCCGTCCGCTATGAATTCTAGCTTATAGGTACTCAAGACTACTTGCTTGTGCTGAACTTATGAGAAGCTCAACTTTACTGTGGAAATTGGGCCAGGAGACGAGAATAGCGCACGAAGTCAAATACAAGCCTTTTGTTTGCTGTTATCTTATCCTTCTATGCAAGAGCGTCGCCAACGGAGAGCAAAGGAGACAGCTGCCCCCCCCCCCCCCCCCCCCCCCCGAGGTTAAAAAAATTGTCACAGAAAAGGGAAATGTTATGTAAACAAACTACATCTCGTATAAAGCCAATTTTGTTTAATTGGACGAGATAAATGGGTTTTTCTTCGTTCCTATCGGGAGAACTGATTTGTCAAAAATCTAATGTGCACCAGCGTCGAGTTACGCCCCATTGTGCGTCATAGAGGTAAGACTCGCACTACAAGCGTAAAGCTTCATGTGCTCTTGCCTCTTGACTGTACCTACAAATCATACTTTTCCCATCTTCCATAATATCAACTTGCTCCCCCCTGGATCATCGGCTGGCGACGCCTTTGCTGCTATGCCATTGCCCGTGGCTTATTGATTGAGGATAATAAATTTACTTATGTATCTACCACCGTTTTTGTAGCGGCGACATTCGACAGCAGTGATAACAGTGACACGGACGAAGAGGAAGATGAGACCGGTACTGCCACCACCGTTGACACCACCGGGGTCATAGACAGCGTCACCACCACCGCTGTCACCACTGGCACCGACATCGCCCCTCCTGACAATGACAGAAGAGGCTCTTCCAACAATACTAGAGATACTGCCGCCGGCCCCGACGATGCCGCGCCTGCTGCTGACGAGCACTTCGTTGGTCGCGTGGACCTCACCACCGACACCACCGACATTCCCGACGGCGACGCCAACACGCGCGGAGTGCAGACCGAACAGAACGGCAACGGGATCTACGTGCTACAGGCTAACAGAGATCAGGTACTCAGCACATTTAATATCAAGTCACGCGTTTACATAAATGAAGTCATTTTACAAAGCGTCGGTTCAATTAGTTTTTCTGAGAGTGAAAAAGAGTGAACTGCGGTCATTAGGAATGGTCAACAGTAGCAACAGGGCTCATTATAATAATATTCTCCCGACCGAACTTCGGTCACAGCGGCCAAGCTCATCGGAGTACGCAGAAGTTATAATATAGCGCACAAGTGTGCGCAAATACGGGTGCACTCGCCAAACTTCTGAACTCCAGGCTGCTACAGAGAAGTTCCAATGGAAAAACCCAATAACACCTCGCTGGGCAGCAAACCCAGGTGGTCCCGCTCAGCAGCCGTGTGATATGAAGTGGTCCCTCAGGCGCGGCCGTTCGGGCTGCCGGCGCGCCTGCACGTGGCGGCGCTGGCGCGGCGGCGCGCGCGCGTGCTGGGCGCGCGCTCCGACCGCTACCTGTACACGCTCTACACCGTGGCGCTGTTCTACTCGCTGCCCGTGCTGCAGTTCGTCGCCGGCTACCAGATCGTGAGTAGCGCCACGTGGCTACGCTGCTAGTTGAAGCCGCCGGCGATGCTCACTGTGTTGTTTCAGGTGCTGAACGCGACGGGCTCGCTGGACGCGTGCTACTACAACTTCCTGTGCGCGCACCCGTGGGGCGGCATCTCGGACTTCAACCACGTGTTCTCCAACGCCGGCTACCTGCTGCTGGGCGCGCTGTTCATGCTGCAGGTGCGTCGCCGCAAGATGCGACGGAAGAGGAAGCCCAGGGACGAGGTACGTATGCAGCGCCGCACCGACCGAGTGACGCAGCAGTGAGGCAGTACATGTGTCCGCAGGAGTACGGCATCCCGGCGCACTACGGCCTGCTGTCGTCGCTGGGCGCCGCTATGATGATGGTGGCGCTGCTGTCGGCCACGTATCACGTGTGCCCCAACGCTCTCAACTTCCAGTTCGGTACGTACGCATCGCATCATGGATTTTAATGAGGTACCACTTGGTTTATCTCTAGCTTTAGGTACTGATATAAATAACTTTGTTGCTAATTGGTTGAAAACGCAAAATGTTTTAGGATATCATTTACTTTTCCCCAAGTCTTTTTTGCTGAAGCCTAAAATAGTTTGCCATTCAAAAGTTATCCTATTTATCCAGATAATCTGATCTGGGATCTGCAGAGTTCCTAGGAAGACGGTAGGTATTTATATTTTTTACGGGTTCCCTACTTGAAATCGAATGACGTAAGATCGAATAACACTTGCTCGAAAACGTTAACTCGATAGTACTTGAAATCGATAAATTATGAGCGCGACAGTTCACTACCTCGATGCATCAAAATCTCGAATAACTAGGTATAAGCTCGAATGATTGGCAGAGCGAAGCCCATTATCTTGAAACATGATTTCTCGCGAATAACCATCTAATCGATTTACAGAGGATTTTTATTTGAGTACAATTTATTGAAACAATATATGCGTAGAAATATAAACCAACTATAATCATGAAAAATAATTATGGTAATAAAATAACGTTACAAATACCCAGTTATTTTACCAAATAGGTAGGAAGTAAACCTATCTTTGTACGAAGTATTAAAAAAAAATATCTTATGACCCTTATTCCATATTTTTTACATCGATTAGATGGTCGTGAATCGTAAATCGATTAGATGGTCACCCATCCACAGACCAACTCTGGCAAGCGTAGCTTAACCTGATGGATCGACCTGTTCGGCTGTTATTACTTAGCCACGAGCTACTGAATCGATTCATAATAATACATACATAACGTAATAATGGGCCGGGTGACAGGCCATATCAATTTATTAGCCCTACATTTAATATGTTGGAATTTACACGTAAATTTCAACTTCGAAAAAAAAAAAAATTGAGATAATCATAACATGTAATAACGGACCAAAAGAACGGTATCAAAAGAAAGGTCTTGACGACCACATTACAAATATGTCAATATATGATATTGTCTAAGTAAATAAATATGTTTAAATTACTAAAAACAAGCAAAAGTGAGACTGCGCTACGTACGGCACGGCTGTAAAATTAATACCTATTATTTAATAAAAAAAGCATGATTAAAATGATATCTACCAACGCGCAGTTAATCAAATCTTACGTTAAAACATGGTTAAAACGGAAAAGCATAAAACTAAAACAAAATAAGTTTTAAAAACCCCAACCCGACTAATGAAAAATAAAAGTGATATAACAAGTAGGTACGAAACAAGAAAATATTTCAGACAGAAATCAATACATAGGTACAAAAATGGTAAAGCCGTCATCGTAAATGACATTATCATTTTGTAGGTGTTCCTGGCACCCACATGGTGTACAGGCAGGCGACACACAGCTCACTTTTATTTTTCCGTAGTCGGGTTACAGTTTTTAAAACAATTTTTTTTTTTATTTAGTTTACTACTCAGTTTTTACTGCTGAACTTGATATAATATTTATAAAATGCGTGTTGCATTTTATATATTTTAATTTACCAACACCTCCCTAAACAACTGCCGCTTTAAATCAGTGCCATTTTTTACTACCTACAAGCCGGTGTGCCCGATGGGATATCGCATCACCTAAAATGACGAACTTCTAAACCTGATTTATTAAATTCCGATTTTTATTTATGTAATAGATTACTTGGAGGATTTTTCATAAATAAAGTGATGTTGTTGCACAGACACGGCGTTCATGTACGTGCTGGCAGTGCTGAGCATGGTGAAGATTTACCAGTCGCGCCACCCCGACATCAACGCGCGCGCGCACGCCACCTTCGGCGTCCTCGCAGTGCTCATCGCGCTTGGTACCGCAGCATACTTTATGCTTATAAAATGTTAATCGATAGCAATGAAAACAAACGAGGAAGCATAGGAAACCTTGTTCTGAGTTGCCAGTTATGATTAAGTCCCATATAATTAAGAAAGAAAAGTATCTACTGACAACAAACTGGACATTTGCAAAAAGTCCGGATATTTTACGTATAATATTTTTTTTAGGGTTCCGTACCTCAAAAAGAAAAACGGAACCCTTATAGGATCACTTCGTTGTCCGTCCGTCAGTCTATCAAGACCCATTTTCTCAGGAACGCGTGGAGGTATCAAGTAGAAATTATGAAATAAGTAGATCTCTTGAAGTTATAACAAAATAAATAATGAAGCTACTACCTAGTCAACGCAATAAAAAATACAGCCATTTATGTGACATATTTTGATACTCAAATAAATCTAAACCTACAGGGTAGGTAGATACTTTCCGTTGCCCTAGAATCATGAAATTTGGCAGGAAACAAGGTCTCACAGCACAAGATAAGGAAAATGTCCGAAAATTTATAATTTGCAGTTGGAGTATTGACAGTGACGTATGACGATATATGGGAGAACATGTTTCTCAACTACTAAGTTAAGTTTGTTCTTGGGATCAATTAATTCATCCCAACTTCGGAACCCTTCATTGTGCGTGGTCCGACACACTCTAGGCCGGTTTTTTTCAGTAGGTATAGTCACTGAACTTTTTTATTTTCTAAAATAATTCCCCATATCTGGAAAAGTCCGGACCATTGTCAAGGCCGAACAAATTCCGGGGGCCAAGAGCCCAACATGTCCGGACAAATCCGGACGGATGGTAACCGAACATGTAATGGAAGGTCCCAGGTTACTACTATAAATTAACACAACGATTGTATGCCTTTGATTTGCCGCGGGTGGCTCTCGCAAAGCCAGGTGGTGCTTGTCACGAACGACACGGTCAACGCACCCAGAGGTCGACGAGGGCCGCTGAGGGAGCCGTGGTGACGAGGTGGTGTAGCGTGCGTGTTGTGTGCAGTGGTGTGGGGCGTGCTGGGCGGCGGGCCGCTGTTCTGGAGCGTGTTCACAGTGCTGCACATCTTCACCTTCCTGCTGCTGTCGCTGCGCATCTACTACGTGGGACAGTTCCGCCTTGGTCAGTAGTTGCCAACTTTTTTTTATATCAAATATAGTATTATCCAAACCATTGCCTGTAAAAATATAGGTAGTAGTTGGCGAAAAAAATTTAAAAATATATTAATAGGAATGTTTCAATAAAAAAAAAAACTCATATCTATTTTTACTCTAATGTCTCATATCTATTTTTACTCTCTGAAATACCAGCTTTTAAGAGATTAATACTGGCCCTATTGTGTTTATCTTGCCATTTTGTATTGAAATAAAAATATTGTAGTTTCGCCTACTATATTTTTTCTTTATTTGGACAGAGTCGTCCAAATAAACAAAATTGGCTGTTATTAATTAGGTTTTTTAAAGTTCCATATCTCTTAAACGGGGTCTAATCCGGAATCCGGGGACGTAATTATTAGGTTTCAGCTCTACAGTTCTCCCGAAAGGTCCGTTTCCAATCCAAACATTGAAAATATAAATAATTATTATCCTCAGTTCCTATCAGGACTCCTACCGAGTTGAAACTGATTTGTTAAAAAAAATATGTCCACCAGAGTCGATTTTGGACCCCCATTGTGCGCCGTAGTAATCTGTGCTAGAGGTAAGACTCGCACTACAAGTGTAAAGCTTCATGTGCTCGTGACTGTACCTACAAATGATACTTTTCCTATCCTCCATAATATACCAATTTGCCCCCCCCCCCCCCCTCTCCGGGTCATCGGCTGGCGACGCCCTTGCTTACATTAATATTGTTCAAACCTCGCATTGCTAATTGGCTTGCAAACGACTACTGCTAAAGATGAGAAGTCTCAGAAGTCAAAGTCAAGTCTATAAATGGCCAGCCAATAAACACTGAAATGAATGCATTACCACACTCACTACCATGCTTTTTCCATTTCTAGTTCCATTCCTAGCAGCTGTATTTTGTCGATGATTTGTTACCAGAATAAAAATAAAACATGTAGGATAGTAGTTTGCTAACCCCTATCAAAATGCTAACAGCATGGGTGCGCGTATATGTATACAGAGAAGCAGAGCCTGCAGCAGGCGGCGCGCGAGCTGGCGGCCATGCCGGCGCGCGGGCTGCGGCCGCTGTACACCGCGCGCCTCGTCATGCTGCTCATCGCCAACGCCGTCAACTGGGGCTTCGCGCTCTACGGGTACGTGCGAGTAACGCGATCAGGGCGATGTTACTCCGAGCTATGATGGCGCACGCTGAAGTCAGCCTCTAAGAGTTGTCCCTGCGGCAGGTTGTTCACGCAGAGTGTGGACTTCGCGGGGCACCTGCTGACCGTACTGCTGGGCAACACGCTGTTGTACATGGTGTTCTACCTGAGCATGAAGCTGCTGCATGGCGAGCGCCCGCGCTGGTACGCGTGGCTGTACCTCGCCGGTGCCACAGGTGCCTGGGCGCCCGGCCTCTACTTCTTCGTCTCCGGCAGCACCAACTGGTACGTATGCACCCCGTACCTGCTACACTTCAAAAAATTACAACATGCTTTTGCGGTAGGTAAGATTACTTTTCACTAGGTACACTGAGCGGGCGGTCATCGCTCGTTTCGTGCGAAACCGTCTAAAAATCGACTACGTATGGCCCCGCCGGGCTTTGCTGACAATGAGACGAAGACAAAAGTTTTTTGATTTTACTGAGGGCATGCTGTGTGTAATTACTTACACACAGCCCGAGTCCCTCCCCCGGGCTCTTCGCCTTCCAAGCGAGCGCCGCGCGATTTGTCAACCACCGCGCGGTCGCCGCGGCCCTAAGGCCCCCACCCGTCGCTTCGGAGGCTCCTATGCGAGGTCCCGTGCGGCGCCCCAGACGCCTAACTATACCCGTGGAGAGTTTAATAGCGTGTACAGAGACAATTTTAGTTTTATAGTTAGTCTCCGACACTGATGGCGTCTGAGGCTGGCAAGGTTAAGTCGCTAGATCAAGCCGCGACAGATGGGTCGGTCGATGAAGTTTGCCCAAGGGAAGACCGAAGGTATAGCGTTGACGCTCGTATTTAAACTAACGTGCAGAAAAACTTTAATTGCGCGATGTAGAACTAAAAATATAAATGCATTTTCTCCTTAGAGGAAACATTGCCCAATGTTTATCGAGGTTCACTAGGCTTCTTAATTACCTAATCTTTCAACTGTACAGCTGTATTTTTCGACTTTCTGTCATTATTTCTATTATTTATTTTAAAATTCGAAATTGCTCATCGACCAATCATAGCGCAAGGAAGGAGCAGGGAAATCCCGCGCCTGTCACGTTTGCCAGTTTCAATCCCATTAAAACCGCAGACTACAATATATATAGCCAATGACTCATGTTACTTACTAGGTATTCATACATAGTAACACTTCAGTAGACATATTTGTAGGTAGGTATCCTTTTACAATACGCAGCAGATGCAAGTTTACGTTCCGTTTCTCTGAATATCTTGTACTTGCTCTGTTCATGTGCGGTGCTAACGAGCGCTATGTTGCAGGGCGACAACGCCGGCGCTGTCGCGGCATCTGAACCACGAGTGCCGCGTGCTGCAGTTCTACGACTCGCACGACCTGTGGCACATGCTGTCGGCCGTGGCTCTATACTTCTCTTTCAACGCTATGCTCACGTGGGACGACGGACTCGCCGCCGTCAAACGCACTGAGATCGCTGTGTTTTGATATTATTCAAACTATTATTTAATAAAGCTGTAGGTACCTAATTTCTTATTGGTATAATTTTTACAACGTCAACAACACGATTACGCGTATGTTTATCTTGAAGTCCTATGAGTGCATGAAGAGAGTCCAATGTGTATAATTCATATTGATAAAAGTACACTGCTCCAAGGATCTTTTGGCGCTCGGAAATTTCTATATACCTACCAACAATATAGACGGGTTGCCAATCGCTAGGGCTACGGAAGTTAGGTAATGTGAAATTCAACACTGGGCTAACGTTTCGAGATCATGTCACAAGCTGCTATCGCAATAGGTTACCCTGTAATGATAATATGTAGGCAAGTTGGAAATAAATAAAAATTAAAAGATGGCGGCGTTAGTTCCGATTTGATCATCCGCCAAAATAACCTTGTTGCGCCGGGGGGTGAAAGGGGTGCCATGAGCTATATAAAACCAACCTCTCCGACCCCAATTTCGGGCAGCTGTCAATGTCAATTGTTACCACTGATGTGCGGTTGAACCTCAGGTTGACCATAGAAGGAACAGTGTGCCCAGTATGTCTTGTCTTGGCTATTGGTAATACTAACTCGCGCCCGTGCTCTGTTATTATATTTCGCAGTGTTAGGTTAGGATATTTTTATTTCCACACGTTTTTATTTATGTTAGGTTTAAAGCTTGGTTAAAGTATGAAAGTTCTACAAACGTTGAAAAGAATTTCTCATAGAACAAAGAAACGAACAAAACGCATTGTGAAATGTCAGTGACACAGTGACGTCACGTCAGCGATTGTCGCGTTCTCATTATTTTTATTTCGAAATTTCGAAAATAGCTGCATAAATTTATTGTTTAGTGTCGTTTATGTGAAATATTTAGCTCTGGCACATAACACTGACATGGATAACCAATACTACTACAAACTGATGGCGAACTATCTATCAAAACGGAACTGTGACGAGTCGTTCATGCGATATTTTTTTGGTAAGAATTCGCTAAAGAAAACACCTGAAGAGTTGGAACGGGCAGACGAGAGGAAAAGAAGACTGCAGCGGGAACGGTCACGTCGATATCGAGCGTTAAAGAACGCACGTCGACAACACGAGGGCGGCGGGACTGGCGGTGGGACTGGCGGCGGCCGTGACAGCGCGGACGGCGACGCGGCGCGCTCCAAGTCGCGCGCCCTCGCCCTCGAGGAGGACTACAGCGACGGCGACGAGCCGCCCACGCTATGCGACCTCAGCTACGACGACAAGTGGCGGGAGAACGCGCCCGCTTCCGACTGCGCGTCTGACGACAACTCAGCGCAATCAGCGGCTGAGCTCACAGACGCGGCACCCAGCACTGATGCGCCGCTGAGTCTGCGTGAGCTGCTGAGCTCGCCCAACACCGAGCTGGACTACCCCACCGTGCACAGCCTCATGTTCCACTGGCTACAGACGTAACACTGTGCTGTTCACACTCCACACCAGAAAGCATGCAACAACTTTGGCTCCCACAAACTTTTTTTCTCAATCCTATATTGTTTCCATTCACGTGCTGCACACAGCCCTGTCTTCCATCACAACTAGTACCGGTACTGAGTTGTCAGTCAGTAGGCAACTATTGACAAAGTTCATATCAAATGCCATGTATTTCTTAGAAACAACTGTGAGTGTGGTAGTCTTACACATATCAAAATGTTGCCGCTTTTATGATATATTGATCACATGTGTTGACAGAACCGTCCTGTTATGATTGATTGACTAATTAGATTGTAGTTTAATAATTATGTACTTTGACTGTAGATGATAATAACCAATGGTTCAGGGTGGTTTTAGCAAGCTAAGCAATATAGGTACAAGTTTGTAAAAGAGTAAATGTAAGCTTTCCAACGTGCTAAGAGTGCATTGATGCCCCCATGATGTTTATCTACACAACATGCAACACAACACAAGTACAATTTTGAATCCAGATAGGTTGTAATCATGTTACATGAATTGGAAAATTCATTCACATGCATTACTTTGAATATGCAACTGTTATGCTTTTGTCCATTCCATAGCAGAAGTATCAAACATTGACTGCAGAGAGAATGATGATTAGCGTGGACGATTGTAGTTGGCTTGCCATTGTCTAACAATAAGAAGATATCACTTATTTGCATTTGAAGCCATGCCATTGCACTGAACAGGTGGTAGTCAGTCAAGTAGTCTACATAGCATTGTGGTGATAGTATGTGGCAGAGATGTGCTATGATATGAACACATTGAACATGTGGGCTACAGGTGTTGTGTTGTGAGCACAGCACCAGCCAATAGCTCATAGAGTATTCCACTAGACAATAAGTTGTTGTTAAGTTGCCATATCCTAATATTTAGATACTCGACAATTATACATAATTTTATTATAATTATATGCATAGAAAAGTATAGAGTATTATATACCTATAGTTTGTGATACAAATGAATTTACATTTTGTGTGAAATCTACAATGTTAGGTAAAACAGGTTCATAGTGTAAGTAAGTGCAGCAAGTGGTGTCATGGACTAACAATGCGTCATGACACCCGGCCGCGCATTGGGCTGCAAATGCTGCAGTGCTCCATGTATGTGTGTGAAAAATACAACATTCCTATAACAAAATTATATAAACACCCTGTATTTGTTGGGAGTGGTGTGAATATGAGCTAATTCCAGCAATATGATGTGTGGTAAACAAGATGATGGGATGTGTGAAGATGTAAGGTGATGTATAAAGTACCAACCAAGTCAATATGTTTCCAAATATTTTTTTAATATTTAGATATGTACTATCGCGGACGCGCATATTGAACACGGTAAGGATTACCCCTGCTTCCAGCGATCGGCCGCTATAATAATGCTTACCTACGAAAAAAAAGGGTTGTTCTGCACGAGATTTTGTTTTCAAAGTGGTTAGATATGCGTGACCGCGATGGTACTTGATTCAACGTAATTAATTGGCATTTAAATCTAAGTTAAATAACTCCCACACCATTTATTTGAAATCATTCAGCAATCACAAAAAAGCAACACCACATTTTAAGAATTTTGCATGTTTTTGCTAAACCTACAGGATGAGTTTTTGAAAAGGGTTCACTATGGCAGCCAGCTAACTTTTAGTGTTTATCATAATAAAAAGCATTATTTTTTATTATCTATGCAGCTATAGCGTTTATGACGAACTCAAATACCCCCTCAAGATAAACCCATAAATGGATATCTAAATAAAATTCTTCTAGCTCCAACAATTAACATATCTAGGTCTCATAAATAATGAACTCTGATTAAATATATTCATCCTGGAGGCTAAGGGTCAGTTCACACCGAGCTGTGACGCGAAGCGACGCTGCGTGCACTTTTGAAGATAGTGATACAAAATATAACTTTATTACTACACAAACGTCTCGGTGTGAACAGAACCTAACAGGCTGAATCTTTTTATTATAAGGGATGAATTTTTGAGGTGGGAGTTCTGGGCGAAAACCGAGTCTCTTAGATTTTAGACTGAAACTAACAGAGCAAAATTAATAACTATAGATCGCGCGGGGAAGTAGACAAAGGCCAAGCTAACTCAATCTGCCAATTTTGTCAATGGCGCTCTCCCGGTGTCACCGCTCACGTACCTCAGCCGGTGACTAGCAGTCGCGCGCGGACTATACCTTACTTATTTCTCTGTAACAGAGAAACAATTTTTTTTTTTTTTAAGTCTGGCGGACTTAAGAGCGCACCGAGGAAACTATACGTAATTGCGAAATAATAGCATTCGTTTGATCCCTTGCTGCATCGTTATTACTTAAATTAATCCGGAAGGTCATCAGTTTTTTAATAATAACTAATGTTTTCTATAATGTATACATTTTCAAAACGTGTATTTGTTTTAATAATACGAAGGAAATACTAAAATTAACCTGAACCGCCCATTCTTTATTCCGCCCATCCCATTCATTAGCGCCAGAAGCTCGGTGCGCTCTTAATTCTTCAGCCTAGAACCGAGTCTGAACTTTTATAAAATACCTAATCGCATGCCAAGTAGATCATATTGTCATGTATAAAGTCAAAGAAAGTGTATTTTCTTTAATTTTTTTGCTACAACACTACTCATTTTTAAAGCTCCGGTAGGCACTGGTAATTCCTTTGATCTCAGCTAATTCTGTCTCATTCCCATCTCAAAAAATCGTACATAGGTATAATGATACAAATATCTAATTTCGATGCGTCTGGTATAACTACTTACATACATTATATGCATTTAAGTATATTAAATACTCTGGTTTTGAATATTTTGCTCTCTTATGTTTCATTAACAAAGGAAGTACGCTAGATACTTCGATCAATAATGCACTAGATACACTATCCCATACAAAAGTTCTCTTAAAACTGTCGCTAATTGTGTTTACGTACTTCTAGTTTAAATAAATATACATCAATAGAAATTCAACCTTAAACGCAATGCTTAAAGTTGTATTCACAAAGCTATGTACAAAAAAAAAAAAAGTCAAACATACATCAAAACAAATTCAACCTTACACGCTTGTTTTAAAGTTCGAATTACAAAGTGGTAATAAAAGCAATAAAAATTTATGACCTAGGCTCGCCGCTTGGACAAGGAATGAGTGGAGACGAAATGTGCAAATTCAGTTTATCCCTTGCCTTCCCTATAGCCTTGACACTCAAACATAAAGTTTAATTACAATGGCAAAATTAAATCTTTCTGTCGTCAGAGATACAAATATTTAATTACAATGGCAAAATTAAATCTTTCTGTCGTCGGAGAAACAAATATAATGTCATGTCGCTTGAAAATAAAAAGTCAATTTTATATAAGTTCAAAAATACTTATTGTTACTGTTGTACTGTTTTTAGTAATTTACGCCTTTGCGTGTTTCCAGTTATGTCCAATCTATTAAAATGAATCGAAAAATTGTTGAATTTTTATAAGGCTTATATATTTCTTTTCCGCTTTCTTTCGCGACAGTAGATACCCATTCTACACAGCGAAATGGGTCGCTAGGAAATCTACAAACAGAAATAAAATATAAAATAACAATACTACTTACACCATGCATTACCTGTTCCAGAACAGTCGATGTTTGTTACAATAGTTGGCAGTTGTCACAAACATTGGTCAAACAATCATATTATTTGCTAATTGATTTATATTTACTGTTTAATTCTGTTTTTATTTTATGAAAAACACTTAGTGATAATAAACAAACCGAAAAATAAAAAACCTTCCAAAATCTTGGTGTTACGGTGGATAATTACAAATTTTTTGAACGTGTACTGCTGCATTTTGACGTCTTAACGTTGGCTATGATTGGACCATACTAATTTGAAATAAGACCACAACCGAATCTGTGCTCTTATCTTACGTTCCGTTTTTGAAGCGCTTACCGGGAATCTAGTGCATTATTGATCGAAGGCTAGATACTAAAATTATTTTTATATGGTAGGCACATGAACAGACAAGGTGTTTACACTCACAAGATGTTATATTAGAGGGTGCAGTCTTAAAGTTGGCCGCAAATAACTGTCAAATATTTCGCTGTTTCAGTATTATTGAATGTATCAATATTACTAAAATATTCAATGTTACGGTATTAATTAAGTATTGCAATTCATAATCAATATTTTAGTGCACTACAGAACGTTATCTCATAATTGTATTAAGTAATATTGACAAATTATTGAAAACAGTAAAATATTTGAGTTCTGTAAATGCGACGTTGTCAACTTTCAGAATTCACCTTTTTAAGTAGGTTAGAGCTAGAAGGACCTTAGTAATACATTAAATGTTGTTTCTACGATAGACTAAGTTATTTTAAGTGTCGCTACTGGCTTCACAGATTTCATAGCTCTTTCAATTTAAGCGTTTTATGGGACTGCGGACTGCGCTAGCAACGTGTCAATTATATGGAGAAAAACAATCAAACGCATAAACAAAGATATAAATATGTCTATATAGACAGTCAAAGCTGTGAACATGTCAAAAAAATAGCGTCCAACTGTTAGCCGCTAAATGCACGCACACTAGAAAAGCACAATGACGTGGCGCGAGTGTAAGACGTAGCTGTCACGCGCACCAAGATAAAAAAGTTGGTCTGTTTGTTTTAGTTCAGCGCGACACTACCTAGAGACATATAAATAATCAAAGCGTTTAAATTGAAAGAGCCCTTAGACTCATGATACAGAATTGTAAATCCTGTTTTCCAAATTCAGTGGAACTCAAGGTGCATGGCACAGTTATTATTGAAAGACGGTAATGCTTTGCAGAATGGTAGAATGCTCATACTAGGTGCAACGTAAAAGTTAGTCACGAGCTCATGATTCCTCAACACATTATTGAAAGTACGATGTCATTTAGATGAAAAAAAAAGCAGAGAACCAGTACAGTTAAGTTTTAACAAAAGTAATCAATTGTGACATAGATATAACAGTGGGCCACAAACTACGCGTTGCTTGTATCTTGTGGCGGCTCTCAGTGCAGGGACACCATCAACATATTCGACGCGTACAGCCATTTATTATTAGTTTAGACTTAGTTTTACTATAGAAGGCACTAATCTGTAACAGAATAAGTATTATACACAGATATAGGTAGGTTATACCTACATGACCTGCACCCTAATTGCGTAACACACGTTATATCTGAATAATTTTGAAAGATATTGCTAATCCATTGCTTCAAGTATTCGAAAAAATTGTCTGCTCAACAACGTAAATAAGGCAATGATTGTTGTTGAACTGTCAAAATGAAACAGATGATTGATCGTGTGTTACGCATTAGGGGTGCTGATCACACCACTGTTAGTCTGGAAAAAGTATTTAATGCGCTGTTTTTTCCAGCATGTTCTACTTTAGTTGGTGGCCATACTTCAGTGGTGTTTTCAGTTTCGGATACAATTTTTATTGGTGTTCTCGTTCCAATAGGTGCTTTCGTTCTCAGTTTTGTATGTCTTAATTATAGTTACGATACTGGTAGCTTAATTGATAAGGTAAATAGAGAATTGAAAAGGGCGTACGGCGTAAACTGAAAAGATTATAATAGTATATTTTGTTAGTGCAACAAATTTTGTTGCTAAAATATGAACAGTGCTAAATATAGAGTGCCATTAGTAAGGTGGTGTTCAGCAGACGCCCTTGCGCCTGCGGCGGCGATGCCTTCGATGAAATTTAATGTTAAAATGTGAACTATGCGTAGGTACTTTAAAGTAGTGCCATATTAAAAGAGCTTCCTGTCTATTTTTAATTACTAGTCTTTTATTAGTTGTCTGTTTCCTTTGTTATGATGGCACCTCTCATACCTGCCATCGGCGTACCTAGCGCCAGGGCGCGGGCCAATGAAGGTCCCGGAGCCCCTTTGCATGTGCTGAGGATGGCCACCGTGTGGTTTTACCCATAAGCTCCGCCTTTCCCAGAACAGACCAGTAATAGCGAAAAATCTGCTACTATTTTTAACGGTCACTTATCACGGCAAACAATGGAGCAGCTGATAATTATTTTCGCGATTTCAGGGTACGTCTTGGTCCCCATGATGATTTGAATGACTCATTTCGGATTTTTAGTTTTATACCTTACTAGCTTTTGCCCGCGGCTTCGCCCGCGTGGATGTCGAAAAATATCCGACGGGAACGTATTACCGGGATTAAAAAATAACCCATAGGTTAATCCAGGTTATAAACTATCTGTGTGCCAAATATCATCCAAATTCGTTCATCCGTTTTTGTGCAAATCGGAACATACACACAAACAGACAGACCAAAATTCTAAAAACTATATTTTCGGCATCAGATTCAAATATTCAATGTAAGGTTTGACTTCGTTGCACCGCCGTGTCCTTGTGGAGGCAATCGGCGGCAGTGATCTCTCGCATACTGCCCTGGTCCAGGCCATGGTACGGAGCGAGAGGCCGTGGGAAGCCGTCACGTCCTTCTGCGAAGCAGTAATGCTCGCCAAGGAGGAGACGGAGCGCGTGAGGGAGAGGCAAATGTAGCGCCCTCATGCCCCTAGCCGCCGCAGGAGACGGCTTGGGCGTCGGGAATCGCAGGCCGATTACCGGCCACCGTAGGCGCGGGCTTGCTGGCGGTGAGCAATGGGTAGCTCGCCGTGCGATAAGGGCCAGGCCCGGGTCGACGGCGCGTTGTGTTCCACGCTCGAATCAAAGAGATGTCAGCACAACGGAAGGGGTCCGCTAGGACCGATGCCTGCCTTCGGGTCGCGGGAAAGTCCGAAAGGGATACCGTGGCCCCTGGCGATGTACAGGCAACTGAAGGAACACGGGTGAGTTTTAGTCAGTAAAAGAGTCTGACACGCCCTTCCGCTCAGCCCAGAGCGGGAGAAGTTATTTGATCATTTCACAACCTCAAAAAAAAAAAAAAATTGACTTCGTTACTATTTCATTTTACTTCGTCTGCGTAGTGTAATTTTTGTTTCAAGATAATTATGAATTATTATAACACTAACAACATAGAGCTTTGTTCATGGCTAATTGTCCTCACTACGTGTGATATTTGAGAAATACTGTAAAGAAATACCTACTGTTAAGGACCGGTATCTACCTAAATCCTTCACAGTTTTTCTCTAGGTATATACAATGTTTTTCACTAATTTGGAAGTGGGCACTAAAACAACTAGTTGGAGAGCTAACACAATCATGAGCAAGCCAGATAAAATTGGCCGTGGGAGAAACAGTCTTGCCGCAAATCAACTCCAGCTAATTTCAGAGTTCGTCCCTGTCCCTGTGACTTATTAATAGTCATCGCGAAACAAACCTTGATTGGGAACTGCAATCTTTTAAATTCAAACGGAAGGTCATTTGGTATCAATAGTATACGCGGCATGAAGACTGTTTCTCCTCTGGCAGATCCAGTTAGTATTTTGGCCTCAATAACATTACGGCGGAGATCTGTTACTTGGAGTCTAGTTCCATTGCACCAGTACAAATTATCACGCTATTTGCTATGAGGGATGGGCAGTATCGCATTCTGTTCGTATCCTAACTATCCTAATCTATATCGATTCTCCCGGAGACGGGGATGGGTGGGTTCTCCGGGGGAGGGGCCCGTGGCTAAATAATAACAGCCGCAAAGGTCGATCGATCAGGTTAAGCTACACTTGCCGCGGTTGGTCTGTGGATGGGTGACCATCTGTACAGTCCAACGCTGTACACGTTTTGCTGACGCGGTGTTTTGCACCAGACGTGCGTCATTTCTATTACTATAAATATACATACATTACAATAAATCAGAGAGTGCGATTACTGCTACGCGGTGACTTACATTAGAGAAAGGAATCGTCAACAGTTATTAACATTTATTACTTGTAAACACTATTTATACGTAATAAACCTAACGGGAACTAAGTGATCTTTTCTCTACGCGCTTCAATCTATACAACAACCACTCCGCAAGTGTACGAACCGTACATATTTTGGTCCTTCGAGCCGGATATTTGGTGCTGGTGTGTCTCTTTACGGTAGCGGATCGGTCTAGCTGGTCTCCCAGAAGGGGTTCGCCCCAGTTAGATTGAGAAATCGCATAATATCGTAACAAAGACCCGTCCGTGCCTCGGAAAGCACGTTAAGCTGTTGGTCCCGGCTGTCATTCGTGGATCTTTGACAGTCGTTACGGGAAGTCAGCCCGAAAGACTGACAACCATTCTTACCAAGGGTTATCGTTACCCAGTAACTGCGTTGTGGAGGTCAGATAGGCAGTCGCTCCATGTAAAATACTGTAAAGTTAGAAACAGTACACGTGTACTTATATTATTTTTACTTAAATACAAAATTTAGCGAATGAACAACTTCAATACAAAACTTCATCGCCCTTTTCAGACCCTTGTGGGTTGAAAAAAAAAAAAAAACAACGATTTACGTTGTGTTAGTTTCCAACCATAAGCTTAGATATTAGTGATTTTAATAAAAAAATAAAGAACTTTAATTAAACAAAATTTCATCCCCCTTTTCACCCCCTTAAGGGTTGAAATTCTAACAACACCGTTGCGTTAGCTTCCAACCTAGCCTAGATAGTAAATTTAGTGATTTTTCTTCGAAAATTAAATTCATTACCTACATAGAAAATACTCATTTAGGTATTAATTTTGCACTATTTAGTGTTTCGCGAACTTCCTTCAATTTATTTTAAGACTACGTTTTGCCTGCGAAGTGGGCGGAAATTATCCAACGGAAACGAGCTACCGTACCGGGACAAAAATGTTACGCGATAGATCAACAATACAACTCTCCGGCCATACATACAGAATTCCGTTCCGAAATATCGAAGCAAGTCCATGCAAAATCAAGGATGATAGATCCACACGTACTTACATCTATAGGTATAGTAATACTCCGTTCAAATTTTTCTCGGATTCGAAATTCCGTAACGGAATTTCGTGTGAATGTGGCCGGCCCCGGCCTTAGTATAGTTTTGCTGCCTTAGAAATTCGAAAAGGAATTCCGTATGTATGTGGCCGGGCGGCGGTAAGTACCTAGCTGGGCAACAGGGCAAATCGCTTTTATTATGAAGTAAAGAAAAACCGGCCAAGTGCGTGTCGGACCACGCACAATAAAGGGTTCCGTAGTTGAAGAGGCGAGGCGACGACGGCGGTGCAGCGCGGGCGTTGTGCTTTTGTGTATGTTCTGCGCCACGTCGCGCGTCGTTCCTAAAATTCCGTTTTTTCTTTTGAGGTGCGGAACGAAAGGTATATTTTTATTGATTAGGTACCTACTTGGCAATATTGATTCTAAATATTTACTTTTTTTTTTAAACCTAAGTACGTATTTCAATGAAGTCGACATACATATTATTTGAAGGTACCTACATAGTCACAGACGGTAGCTTTACACCTACGTACCTACCTACGCAATAAAGCATGCACGAATATGGTACCTACCTACTTATTCAATGTCAACCGCATTGCTAGTTTGCGTCACCAGGCAGAGTTAAGCTTCACATAAATAATTATAAGTAGGTAATATCAACACATACTTTTTCTGTAAAAAAACATTTTACAAACAAAAACAACCGACTTCAAGTCGGTGGCAAAAAACGAAAATTCAAAACCAAAGACACCGACTTCCGAAATTAAGTTATTTTTCACTTTGTAATGTTTTTTTTTGGAAGTCTGTTTTTTTGTTTTTGTAAATGTTTTTATTTTTCAATTTTTAGTTGTGGTAAGTACAGTCGCCGTCGGATATATTGTAACAGACAAGGTGACCAAATACTTCTGAACAATTTAAAATGTCAATAAGTTCCATAAAGTACTGTATGGAACATAATGACATTTTAAGAGGGTTTATCCTCAAAGTTGGCAATGTCGCAAATAACTGTCAAATATTTGGTCACCTTGCCTGCTACATTTATAATATATCTGACGGCGACTGTACCTACCCCACACAAATTCGAAAACCTCTACCTGTAAATAACAGTGACAGAAAGTTATCATTATTATATTATTATATCATCGACTTAGACTAAGTGGGAAAAATACGTATTATTGAAGCTTACTCAAAAACTATCCCAAGCAAAGTTAATACAATTTATATGGGACCAACTTGGGAGCATATCATACAAAAAAAAGAATTTCCAAATCGGTCTACAATTGACGGAGAAATCGGCGGAAAACAAATAAAAATTAAAAAAAACCGGCCAAGTGCGTGTCGGACCACGCACAATAAAGGGTTCCGTAGTTGGGATGAATTTATCCCAAGAACAAACTTAACATTGTAGTTGAAAAACATGTTCTCCCATGCTGAATGTATGGGAGAACATGTTCTTCAAACCGCAAATTTAAGTTGGTTGATTATTACTCGTCAACCTGTACAGCCTACTTAGCTCTGATAGTTTTCCTTTTAATTTCGTTATACATACTACTGCTATGAATTTTTTCACAAATCCAAGTACAACCATTTAGCTAGCAGGGGGGGACACTTAAATCCAACAAAAAAAATCTGTTAAAAGCTTAATATTTCGCAAACGGATCCCTGAATCCAAAAATGGTTGTCACAAACTCACAATATTTTTTAACGACCTTTCTAACAATACCCCACATGATGGGGTAGACGAGAAAAAAAAGAACATCCCCACTTTACGTGTAGGGGAGGTACCCTATTTTTTTTATTTTTAGTGATTTTATTTTAATAACTTTGTCGGCATGATTAATATGTATACATATGCCAAATTACGACAAGTTCCACTCAAATCCCCTAGACCAGTCCCCCAGGGGACTACACAGCACTCAGTGTTCCACTACGATCCCCTATGCTGGGGATTCTCTAACTACTAATAAGTGCTATTCCTTTATAGTCCCTTCTAAAAAAAGGGAATTACAAAATAACAATATGTAATACATATAATAAAAAATCCGTCTACAGAGGGGATAACAATGACGTAAATTAACTTTTGTTAGATGTTGAAGAAAAAAGTACCAAAAGCTTTGAAGAATTTCGCAGGTTCGACCAGTGCAGCGTCTCAGCAGTAGCAAATGAAAATGGCTAAATATAATTTTATTATGCACAAGAGAATGTAAAACACCACATTCCCAAAACATTACATTCTCTTGTGTCTAAACTGACCCTGGCACTCGCCGACCGCTGCCGCGGCACCGCTCGCTCGGCTCGTGCGTTGTGTGGTCACAGTTCTAACCTAACCTAACCTATCTTCAGCCATTTTTATTGTCTATTAATGTTATATTTTCACCAACTGTCTCTCTATACACTTCCTTTATTAAATAAATCCCTGTGCGATAAAAATTCATCATCTATCGGTTAAAATCAGTCAATGTCAGTGTTATCCTTATAATAGCCAGTGCTACATTGAAAATAGGTTTCAATTCAATAATAAGGTTCCCAAACAATTAGGGTATTCAAAAGGAAATTAGAGTTTTATATGATCCCCTAGGGCATCGTAGTGGAACATTGAGTGCTGTGTAGTCCCCTGGGGGACTGGTCTAGGGGATTTTAGAGGAACGAGTCCAAATTACAGCTTTCTAGTACTAACCGTCTCTGAGCCAAGCCGCGGACAGATAGACGGACATGGCGAAACTATAAGGGTTCCTTGTTTACTACGGAACCCTAAAAAACACATACGCGACGTACGTAATAACCTCCTCCTTTTTTTAGAAGTCGGTTAAAAATAATTTCTCTATACAGGGTGGCAGGGACATCGACGCGAAGCCGGCTAACATGGATTCTGAACCCCATGCGTTGAAATTTTTGGTCGGTTATTAAAAAAAAAATCTGCTGTTTCATAGAAAAGTGCAATACCTACGCGGTCAAAATGTATGGAGCAGCAGTTTTTTTTTTTAATAACCGACGAAAATTTTCAACGCTGTGGGGTTCAGAATCATGTACTGAATCCATGGTAACCGGCTCCGCGTCGATGTCCCTGACACCCCGTATAGCTCGGTCACTTCGATCCGGGGAGTTGCGCGCTATAGTTCTCACAGCTGAAGTACCCCTCCGTGATTCCGTCCAGAGTAGTCCCAGACTGCGCTCCATATAGCCACAAATACAGGGTGGCAGGGGTTAGCGACATCGACCCACAACATGATTCTGAAACCCCTTGCGTCGAAACTATTCGTAGGTTTTTTTTTTTTTTAATACCTGGCTTTTCCATACATTTTGACTGCGAAACAGCAGATTTATTTTGATAACCCACTGAAAATTTCTACACTAGGGGGGTTTCTACACTGAATCCGTATTAACTGTTTGCGCGTCGATGTGCCTGCGGCCCTGTATGTATAGCGTAGCTAAGTATTAGTTATCCATGGAATGTATGCGCCTTAAGCACAAAAGGAATGTCACAAACATATTTGTTTACATATAAGTAGGTACCTAATAAGTGAATTGAATATTTGGTTCCAGTTAAATAAACTTTAATAAATAAGTAATCTTCACACACAATCTTGCTCAAAAATAAATTATAACCTAAGTAATACAAAAATTTATATAGATTTATGCATCTCTAGTAACAAAATCCTGTATCGCAGTATTCACAGCCGTAACATAGACTATATATTATTAAAATGTTCATTACCTGTCTATTATAAAATATCTGACGGTAGAACAAAATGTTAAAATAAAATTCAACAAATCGATAAGTAATACATAAACTGCTTTGTACCACGTAGTAAGTATCTCTATGTAGTCTGTGATGTAAATCACCTAAGCATGCGTGCTGTGCGGGGTGCTGATTTGCTGAACAGCAGTCTCCATAGTTAGGGTAGGGTTCCGTGTGCTTGAAACCGTTAAATATACCATTTTCATATGTATAGGTATCGACCTAGGAGCCTGCGTGACTTTAACGCAAGCATACCGGAAAAGTGCGCATCCTATGCGTAGTCAGTGGAGTGGAAACCTCGTTGTAAATCAAACAGTAAGGCAACACTCTTACATTTTTCCAACTGTAAAAGTTAATTAGAAGTATAATGTATGCGGCGCGTGCGGTTCTGTATGGATGAGCAGCTCGCTGGCAGAGCGCGCGGCGCGAGCGCAGTGCCGCCGAGGCCGTGCTCTGCAGCGGCCCGACCGGCCCGGCTCGCGCCCGACGCCCGCCACCGCGCGGCGTGGGCGAGCGGCGACCGTGTTCACCGGACCTACGCTCAAGCTCATAGTGCACTAGTTCGCTTGCTCTCCTTCACACGAATTATGAAAACCTGCACCATGTACAAAATAACTTACGTGACAAGGAAAAAACAGGTAACTTTCTAAAACTAATTAAATAGAATGTATTTTGGAACCTGTAAAGCTGGTTACGGATTACCTAATCACCACTTAATGACTACTCCAAAACATTTCCTTCGGCTGCAGAGCAACTTATACAATTCTTCAATGTTTTGCTCACTGTGACGGATAGTGGGAACCCCCCGGCGCCCGCGCGCGCCAGCTCGCCGCGACATACGCCCTCGTAGTCGTCGGCGTTCAGGGAATATATCATAGCTCCTCCCAACTGATTTTCTATGATGAATTTCGCTTTCTCCATAACACTTTGGGTGCCTTCATAGGAGACCCATTCCTTGTTACTGTATAAGTAAGGTACCTTAGCCTCATGGTCCTCTGATATGTTAACACCGCTTGTGTTGGTAACAAATGCACATACTTCAGGATAGTTAACAAAACCTAAGGAGCCCAATGATCCAAACCCAGATGCTGGGCTACTCACTTGATGGTTGTTGACATTAACCAAAGTGAATGTGTGACCATAAGTGGGTATGCCGACTACAATTTTTTTACGATCCAGCCCCTTGTCTAAGTACATGTGAACCGTGTAGTTGATGTTCAGAGTGGCTAAGTACAACTGTTCTCTGCTACGCTGATACAGTGGTGAGTTAAAGCCAGTGAAAGGGGTGTACTTAGTATAGTAATGGAAATCATATGTCATGATATTCACAAAGTCAAGATACTCATTCAATTGGTCAACATCATAGGAAATATCAACTATTGTTTGTGGAGCTGCTGCAGCAATGGTTAGTAGATAATTTCTCTTTTCCCTAATGTATTCCGTGCGGATCTCTTGAAGCAATTGTGAGAAATGCTGTCTTTCACGACCGGCTACTGCTACATCGTGCAAGGCTGGAAACTCCCAGTCAAGGTCTATCCCATCCAAGGTATAATTTCTCAATAAATTCTTAATGGATTTTATGAATATTTTTCTTGATTTGTGATCTAATACCATATCCGGAAAACCATTATCATTTCGGGAACCTCCAACTGACAGCAGTATTTTAAGGTCTGGGTTCTTATGTTTTAGTTTGACTATTTCAAGTAATGTTCTGTACTGGTAGTCTTCTAATGCAATCTCATTTTTCACCACTCGAGCAAAAGCCATATTAATGTGTGTACACAGGTTTGGGTGAATATCAGAGGGCATCAACTGATTAGTAGCATGCTCGCTCGGGAAGTTGTAGTAGCAGGAAATAACTTTGGGACTGTCAGCTTGGGGTACAGGGTTCCTTTGCCTTACCACATCGTATTTCATCTGAATTGAGTTCCCGGGGAGATTGGCACCTCTGTGCCACGTGTGGTACAATGAAGCACAAGCAGCCGCTGTGATTAATAAAATCAGCAAACAACTTGTAACGTTTAACACTGTCTCACCAAACCTCGAAGTAGCTTTTGTCACTTCACTTTTAAGATGGTCATATTCATCTTCTCCTAATTGGTAATATTTATTGTTGCTCTCCTCTTTAATGGTATTAGTCAGCATGGTGTAGTTTTCTGAAAATTTATAAAACAATACATTTTGTAGGTGTATGAATTTGCATGTTTTTAAGTTTAGTCAACCGCAAATCCATGGAAACAATTTGATTTTAATAGTGCCGTGTGTCGTAGCAGTACCTAACTAAGGGCAGTTTTAATAGCACAAAGTGTTTCTTCTGTACTGACGTGCAGTTGACCGTACATAAACCTACACTAATGTAACACTCTGAACATAAAACAGAATAAATATCGTTTCTAAAAACAAGTAACGAAAAGACTTACAACTTTACCTTAGTAGGAGTATTTACAATAGGTAGTAGGTATGTGGTTACAGACAAAACAATTTGATCAATCACTTATTAGATATCATTTCACATCAGGGTATTCCTGAATGCAGTCATATAAAATCAGAATCCGTTTCTTAATTTTTCTAAAGCCCGGTTGCAGCCACGACCTTAGTGATCAACTGCGAGACCAAGCACTAGCAAAAAAAAAAATTTTTTTTCTTTGTAGAAAACATTCATTTAAGTTCAGTGCGTGCGCCCCTAAGACGACCCACTGACCCAGTGCCTGAAGAAAAGTGAATCTCCCTATATAAAATGTACTCTGTGAAGTGAATTTCCAATCTATATAAAAAAAATAAACAACAAAAACCCCTCAATGACTGACTGAACTGGCCCACAGCCACAGACAGAGTTGGACACTTGGACAGAATACTACGAGACAGATAGACTAGAGACTACTAGTCTGTGGAATACTAATAACGGTACGTTTGCACTGGCGAAACATTCACAACAAAACATGTTGTAATATTTACTCTCTGTGAATGTTCCATCCAATGTTTGACAAGAACTAGATTTCAACATGACATGTTTTGTTGTGAATGTTTGGCCAGTGCAAACGTACAATTTCCCATTTATGGATTGTCGTATTTAGGTTTTTTGCATGTAAATTAATTCCTAAACGAACAATTTTGTTTATTGTTTTGGCAAATGACAGCTTTGATTTGACACTGACACTTTGACAGTGACAAGTCACGATTCATTAAAATTATTATTGATAGTCTTCTTTTCAATTTAATTACAATATTTATATTAATTTGATGTAGGCGTGTAGTTTTATAATATCAGAGGTTGCACAGGCCTCCTCTAACCTAGCATACGCCTAGATATGGACGACGCGTCCATGAACCACTACGAAAAACAGCTGTATAGTGTGTTCAAAACGTTCGACGTAGATAACGAAGAAGCCTTAGACAGATCAGCAGTTCATAAACTTTGTGACGCATTGCAGCTTGAAGATCGCGGAGCAGCCCTCGTAAACACGCTATTCGAGCGACGCTCTGACCGAGTCACTTTCGCACAGTTCCGGAATGGGCTGCTAGACGTGCTGGGGCGCGCTGGCGGCGAATCCGCGCGTTCCGTGCCCGCTCCGTTGGAACTCTTGCCTCAGCCCGATCCGCCCCCGCATCACAGTGACGACGACTCCTCTGGTCGCGAAGTGGCTCCAAAATTTGTGTTCGGCTCCAAGAAATATGGTCGTCGATCAAGGCCACCTCGTTCAGGAGCCGCGGCGGACGAGCCTCCGAGTCCGCGCTCCTCTTCCGCCTCCCGCCTTGATACCGACGATAAGAGAGCGAGACAGCGAATGAGGTACAGACGTAGCGCATCCGCAATGGAGAGCCGAGACGACAACATCGTTGTTGACCATGGCGGCGGCCATAATGACACCGCCGCCACGGAGACGTTCGAACACGACCGCCGCATCGACAGGGACGAGGCCCTCGCCCTGTGCCGCGGCCTGAACATGGAGGGCATCGACCGGCGGCTCATAGAGCGGATATTCGATGACACAGGAACCACAGATACGACTGTTGGCGAGTTCTTCGATCGCTTAAATGCATCTCTCACTACTACTATGGAAGAGGCCTCGCGCGAAGTGCGGGCGACCACGACGATCGGCGACGCCACTGCCGACGCAGCAGACGACGAGACGGCGGCCGGGTTGCCCAGCGAGCTGGTGCTGGAAGCGTGGGAGCGGGCCGGCGTGCAGCAGCCGCGCCGCCTGCTGGTCGAGCTCGGCTTCGGTGCTGTCGTGCTTCGCCCGCCCGAGCTCGAGCGCGCTCTCGACGAGGAGCTGAGCGCGCTCGCAGAGCCGGCGGGCGAGCCGCGGGACGCGCGCTCGCTGCTACTGTTAGCCGCG
This sequence comes from Agrochola macilenta, assembly GCA_916701695.1. Taxonomy (NCBI): domain Eukaryota; kingdom Metazoa; phylum Arthropoda; class Insecta; order Lepidoptera; family Noctuidae; genus Agrochola; species Agrochola macilenta. Next base: position 24,746,116 of record OU753556.1, read on the forward strand.
CTCGCGCTCACCCGACTACGACTGGAGCTGGCGCGGCGCCGCGCTGACCTGGCTGCCGCCGAGCGAGACAAGCTCCGCGGTGACGTTGCTGAAGCCAACAGACACGCTAGGCTTCTGGCACAAGAAGTAGACGAGAGCCACGCTCGCATCGAGTCCGAGTTGAAAGCGAGTCTTCGACGTGCCGAGGCGCGTCATACTGAAACTACACGTCAGACTGCCGCGGAGACTGCGGCAGAGCGCGAGCGGGCAGCTGCGGCGCGGACGCGCTTGGAGGCCGAGGTAGCGCGGCGCGCTGACGTAGAGGTGCGCTTGCGCGGGGAAATAAGTAGTCTTCGCACACGCGCGGAGGAGCTGGAAGTACGCGCGGCGGGTGCGGAGGAGCGCTGCGGCGAGGCGGAGCGCGAGCGCGCGCGCCTGGCGGCCGAACTGCGCGCGGCTCACGTGGAGGGCGCGGCGGCGCGGGAGAGCGCGGTGCCGGGCGAGCTAGCCGAGCGCCTGCACGAGCTTCGCCATGACAACCAGCTGTTGCGCGACCGCAATGACGAGCTGTGCGCCGCGCTCGAGGCTCACGCGCGGCGCACGGCATCGGGGCGGCCCGAGGTGCGTGGCGGGGACCTGTCCACCGAGCTCGACTCGCTATTGACTCATGAACAGTCTGAGGTGAGTCTCCTTAAGGTTTGTCGTTATTAAAGCAGTTTGTTACCTTTTCATTGACAGTTTCAGTTACCGATTAAATTATATCTAATAATAATTATATCTAATTCTAATATTACTGAAAGTTCACTTGAAAGGGTTGTGTAATTGTGTTTTCTAGAGTGGGTATAGTGGAGGTACATTGAAACATTGTTGGTCATTTATGATCTGGATTTTATTTCCTCTTTCAGGAATGTGACTCGTCTCCAGTTAGTATAGACCAAAAGATTCTGGGCCACGTGGAAGCTGTCACAAAGCTCAGAGAGATCTTTGATAGCGTACATGCAATCCCAAGTATCATCGAGACGGATGGTCTGGTATGCGCGTCGTGCGTCTCCGTGGGCGAGGCCGCGCGCCGCGTACAAGAGCGCGTGCACGAGCTCAGCGACGCGTTCATCTGCGCCGAGCAGGGCCCGCGGGCCGCGGATGTCAGCGCGCAGACGGACGCGTTGGCTGACGGCGACGCTCTGCGCCGGAACTTGCATGAAGACGAGAAACGGAAAATGGCCGGCCTCATCAAGTAAGTATGCGTTCCACAGTGGAGAGTGGCCTGGCCGTGCTGCCGTGTTCAATACGAGGGACTATGTTTTCAGGGATCTCGAGAGCAGCCTCGAGCAGATGAAGGCGGAGTACGACAAGTGCGAGGAGTACTGGAACGGCAAGCTGGAGGAGGAACGCGACATGTACAGCGAGGAACAACGGCTGGGCGACGAGCGCCTGGCCGAGCTGGTGGCCAAGATCGGCGAGTACGAAAGGCAGTTCGCGCCCGCGCCCGCGCTTCCCACCATCGACGAGCGCTACAGCCTCGAGGCGCAGTTCACCGACCTGGACGACGAGTTCCAGCGGTACCGCCGTGACAAGGAGGCGGAGCTGAGCGCGCGCGGCGCCGAGCTGGCACGCATGGCCGAGCGTGTGGCGGCGTTGGAGCGGCGACTGGCGGCCGCGCCCGCCCCGCCCGCCCCCGCGCCCGCGCCCGCGCTCGCGCCCGAGCCCGCGCCGCGCCTGGCGGGTGAAGTGCGCGAGCTGCGCGCCCGCACGGCGCGAGCAGAGGCGGCGGCGCGGCGGCTGCACGCGCGGCTGGCGGCCGCGGACCTGCTGGTGAAGGACCTGTACGTGGAGAACTGCCAGCTGGCGCACCGCCGCCCGCTGTGACGCGCGGCCGGCGCAGGTATCGCCTCGAATGTCGTCCATACTTGCCGCGCGTTCGATACCAGTGAACGACTCGGTTCAAGTGCCTTTACATGCTATAGTGTGTAGTAAGTACCTCATTAAAACATGTGCATATAATCACTATAGCTGAGATTGGTAAACGTTACTAAGCACATGCTATGGCTTAGAATATGTTATCTTACACTAGCTTTTGCCCTCGGCTTCGCCCGCGTGGATGTCGGAAAATATCCCACGGGAACTTACTACCGGGATTAAAAGTAGGTACCCTATGTGTATCCAGGTAAACAAAATATTAATTCCGTACATCATTGTTTCATAAGTAATTCTATTGGTTTATAATTTACACAAAACCATGACGAATCTAAACAAAAACCTAAACCTTCCTCATGAATCACTCAGTATATTGGTGGCAACAGTTCGAGTTTTTCGCGTTCAGACATGCAGAAAGATGCGTCGGGAGGACTTAAAAAAAAAAATGTGATGATTTGCCACGTCATGCTCCCCAGCAACTCTCACCTGTTTTTCCATTTAGAATTGTATAATACTTTTGTACCCACAATATGTACTCAATTTGTACATACTTTAAAAAAAAGGACCTTTATAGGTTAAGAGTACACACTTCATTTTTATGTTGCTGTAGAGCATCTCTCCAGCAACCTCAAGTTAAAATATGAAGAAACTTACGAAGATGCTTATTGTATTAACAAAGAAGTGTCTGAAAATAATTGTAATGTTGTTTTAACTATTGACTAAGCAAGTGACTGTATGTCAAGTTAAAAATTCTCGGGGTATTGATATAAGCGCCTGAGCAAAAATACATAGCAAAGTGTAAGTATAAGCTTTGCAGACATTCTATTGTCAGGCGTTGTAAACTAAATAATTGTAAAAACACTATGTAATATTAATTACGATGTGTTGTGTGGTGTTTCCCGGATGTTTCTTTTTTTACAAATATATTTCAAATGGGTTGCCTGGTTAAATATCCTAACTAATACTATAAATGCAAAAGTGAGTATGTTTGTTATCGTGCTCACTGCTGTTAAAAATGTTAACAAACATTTTCTAACATAATAATGTAATGATCAAATGTTTGTTCACAAAATGTTTACTACTGTTTGTAAACATTTTTAACAGCAGGTGTGGGAGCACAATTACGGTTTCACTCAGGCCCACGGGTAGACCATGACCTGGGTACATAGGGTACTTTTTATCCCGATATTCCTACGGGATCAAGACATATACGCGGGTGAAACCGCGGCGCGCTATTAGTGGTCAAATACTTTTCATCCGGTAAACAGATGGGTGTAGGTCGATCTTACTTCAGATCCTATAGGTACTAATATGACAGTTGTGCGACAGTAACAACTAATACTACCTAAGCTAAAGTGCGTGCTAAGAAACGTTTAATCTTGGGCTAGTACATGTGTACCGTGGTCCTGGTACATGTTCCTTTACGTAATGCGATATACTTTCACACGTTCATCTTAATCATATTATGTTATTATAATGTTATCAGATGAATACGACTGAAATAGTACAGTTCGCGTCAAATAACTTTGCCGCTCTGAATTTAGGTTACAGCGCACTGGCATGCGCGCTGCTGTTTTTTAAATAAGATTGACTACTGTGCATTCATTTGTAGCCTACTTCAGAGCGGCAAAGTTATTTGACGCGAACTGTGTAGCTGTAAAACCAGAAGCTTTCAATATTTATATTAGTTTACATTTATTTTATAATAAGTATGTACCTTCCAAGGTTTTTAGTGTCAGATTAAATGAAGAATAATTTGTATTTCAAAGTTTCTACAACAAAATTCCCCGGAAGATGATCATTTATGTGTAGTCAAGTTTGTTCGTAAAACTACAAAGTCATCCGTGCTGTACAGCCCGATTCAAACTTATGGCGGCTCGGAACATGAGGCGAGTCGCTGCGCAGTAACGAATTCGTGTGGGTCTATCTGGCAGGCCCCAACGAGTTTTATCAACAGGTGATAGGTTTACATAAGGACATTATTTTATACCTATAGAAAATAAATAAGATATATTTTGTACCTCGACAGTTTTTGATTAAATGACGTTTCTATGAAGTGTCTTGCTAGCGGGCCCCTTATGATTATTTTTATTGTTATTATACTTTCAGATCGCCCAGCAGTGCTCGGAGTTAGAAACTATTATGTACCTTACAAATCCAAAATTTCGACTTTCTGAGAGCTATACTTTAGAAGATATTCGTTACTTAGACAAACGTCCAGCTGCCTGCCATATAGACCCACACAACGAATTCATGTGTCAGCGGGGGTGAGAGGTGCGGGACTGCGCAGCGAGTGGCTAACTTCCGAGCCGCCATTAAGTTTGAGTCGAACTATACTTGGTTGGACAATGGGCAGCAATCACTGACTTGACTGTTTGGCTATAACATAACTTCAGCTTAACGGATTGTCCCGCTTTCTCTGTAACATTATTGTAACGAAAAACGGTCTGCGGTTGTTCTATGGGCTATAGTGCGTCGTGGTAAGCACGCTATTCTAACCAAGCAGTAACCATTGTATGCTATGCGAACAGCGATTGTTCCATGTTGGCGCCTCTCACCAACGTCAACAGTGTGTCGCTATACTAGAACGCGACTATACTCGTACTTACTGCATAACCATTTAATTTATCTCTTCACTTTGTATGTTGTATTTCTCTAAGCAACTCCAGTAACTAATGAAGTTCCCCAGTAAACATTTTTCTAGTTGTTTTTTCGTGATAGATTTTCTGTGTATAATTTAAGTTGTAAGTTCTGTGTATAAGATCCAGTTGTAAGGGTAATATTATTGAACCGGGCTCCTCGCGATGTCTGAGGCGGTAACAACGCCACAGATTGCCATACCCAGTGCTTGCATTGGTATAACGCAGTGCTTGTTGCCCTCCTCGTGAAGTCGTGACGAGCGCGTGGCACTGTGGGCACTGGCACACGCTCTCTGAGTCCCTTGCTGTCACACATACTTTATCTTAGCATTTAATGGGAATGTAACCACCTCACTTGACGGTCCAATTTAGTCCAGCATGGCGTTACGATTATATTTTATATTCTGTTTATGTGTGTTATAATTACATTGTTCTCCTCAGTGTTATACAAATATTATTATATTGAATGTAAAAGTATAATGATGCTATCATTATACATATTTTTAGAGTTCGAGTGGAGTGCCGCTCACTTGCTCTTGGTCAGTCGTACTCGTCAGGAGGATGTCTGACAGGTACCTAGTCGGTTTGTGTGCGCGCTCAGTATTTCAGTTCTGGTGAATTGTTGCCTGTATTATTGAGTGTATTGTCGGCACGTCGTCGCAGTCGGCTGCGGCACATCACACGGGAGCATGGCGCACGGCGTCGTCGTCGAGCACTGCTTGTGTTGTCGGCTGTGTAGTACGACATTCTTATGCAGCTGATTTTGTTATAAATGAAACTAAAATATATTACCTATATGTTTCACTATGCTAGGTTGTGTTGTATTCCATTCCATAAGGTGTATAATAATATACTTTACATATCCTTCCTGATATATTGTTTGTTAAATTAAATATATTAATTCGCTGAAACAGTGCCTAAGCTATGATATGTGATCACTATCAATGCATTAAAGTTAACTAATTAGATAGTTTTATGTAAATAATAATAGATAATTGTGACATTGATTGTAACCTTACCACGTGCCTAATAGAAAGCGACCGTCGCGATAATTTGTCGCTCATTGGGTCGGAATACCAGAAGGCCCTCTGTCCGCGCGACAAGCGTTCGGGTTCGCTAAAGACGCCATGAACGCAACGATCGCTTCTATTAGCAATTGTCTAGTGATTAATGTGCACACGACGCAGTCACTGCGAAGAATTGACCTTAATCATGGTGTATGGGAGCTGGGAGCAGTAGGAGCGGACATACACGCCGTCCGTAGTCCCGGCGACATGGATCTGTTGATGTTTTGTGTGGAGTGACGTCCGTTTGGTTGAACAATTTATACAGTACGCGGCCAGGCTGGGTACTTCTGTGTTTAAATATTATTGTGATTATTAAAGTGTTGATCAAAAACTGGGTTTTAGTAATAAACCATCCAATAGGAAGAATATGAACAGAAACAACAACAAGAGTAGGTATAACGTTTATTGAGATACTGTGGGTCAATAAAACGAGGCTTAAAATTAAAGTTACCTTTAGTTAAAAAAAACAAAAGTTTAAGTAATAGTAAGATCTATTGAAATGATAAGTATATCAACATAGTGCTAGTGCGACTGTCACTCACCCAGCAAAATGAGCAAAACCGGGCTTTAAAGCCTCGTGCAGACTGGCGCGACGCAACTCTAACTAAACAATTTCTAAGTAACCCGTGTCGCGTCGCACCAGTCTGCACAAGACTTAATACGATATATTTACATTTATATAATATATCTACTCATTTCTTTTACAAATGTCGTAAGTCACAGATCGATAGTGACGGCTAGAGTACCTACTAGCCTACTGATCATTTGTTACTGGAGCAGTGTGCTAGAGGCTCCCTGGCGGCTCGCGGCGCTACAAGTACATGCCGTTGACGAGGTAGTCGGCGTCGTGCGCGAAGGGCGACTTGCCGCGCCCGCGCCGCCGCCGCAGGGCCGCGCGCGCCCGGCACGTCAGCATGCCCATGATGGCCGTCATCATGAACAGACCTGCGCCACAAATGTATCAGACACGTCACACGCAGGCACTGCTGCGTAGAATGGAGAGGTTACCTCCTGAGGATAGCTGCGCGGGTTCATTTGTTTGCCACGCACTGCAACCTTCGGCCACATTAAGTAGCTACCTACGTATTGTGTGGCCGAGGGTCACACAGTGGATGCTCCTACCCGTATATTTTTATGCAAAGTGAAGTGTATCTATGTCGTCATCGTGCGAAGTAATGAACCTCCGCCATTACACCTCGACCACAAAGCAATGCAAGCGCCCTCAATGGCATGGGGACAAAATACTCGTAAAAGTTATAAAACTAGAACCCAACTACCAGCGCCGGCCCTAGGGTAGAGCGAGTGGAGCGGACGCTCTAGCGCCAGATGGCAAGGAGCGCCAAAAAGCCAAATGAGAAAAACAATTTCCAGCGCAAAATAAAATTTTGATAACGGCATTTGTCGAGGCGCGGGAGCATTTTTAACCGACTTCAAAAAGGAGGAGGTTCTCAATTCGAACAAACGTCGCAGCGGAAAAGTGTCGAATTTCTTAATTTCAGTTTTGCAGATATTTAGTGTGTGACGTCGCGTAATTGTGTGTCGTAAGTAATTTGTGCATCCAACCATTGGGGAGCTATACAACAAAAACTGTTTCCGCTGTCTGGGTCTACGTCATCCCAGCGGAACTTTTTTTTTTACTATTGACGTACAAATGTGTATGTTTACATGAAATTTGTGCGTCCTTTATTTACCAAGTTATTCAAGTTTCCGCTGCGCTGACGTTTGGCAATTTGATGAAAATCATATAATTTAGTGCAGAGTTGTAATTTTTTACGCACGTTGCTTTGAATTTGTGTGTAATGTGTGTGAAAACAGAATTTGAAAAAAACATACCGTTCAGAAGATATACACGTAAAAGTAAAATAAGGTTATTAGGTCCAAGTACTTAAAATAGGAACTCTAGAGCCTAACTTATAACGTTTATTTGTATCTTGTAAGGGTCTACAATATTCTGTCAAGTTTCATTTATGTGCTCTTAGTAATTAACGAGCAATGGCATAATTTACTACGACTGGACCACTATATTTAAGACATCCGATTGTCGGACTTTTTAATGGAAAAGCAAAATATTTTCTTATACCAATATTTAGTGTGTTAATGCAACTATTCACATGTAAAATTTCAGCTCACTCCATTAAATAATTAAAGAGATAATGAAAATGCTCAAACAACCGCAATACATGGATAAACCGACCAAGTTTGAATGGCTACGAAAAAGCGGCCGTACAGTATAAAGATCTAACGTTTAATATTAAATTTCCAGTATTGTACACTTATTGGATTGGTACAGGTGGGCACACAATTCTTGAACAAGTAACTTTCGTGATAAAAATAGAAGGTAGGTCATTTGTTTTTCTATTAAACTTACGAAATTATTACAATAATAATTGCATCTGTATTAACAAATGCATTTATTTGTCAGAATATTACAAAAAGTTGTTACAGTAGGTACCAAATTATTATATCCTTAATATTCTGCTGCTTCCAGCATACAAATATTTTGATGTTGCACGGTACAATTTTATTAAATAGAAATACTAATAATAATAATTAGAAAAAAAACATTAACACCAGTTATACTCATTTCAAATGTCGAATTTAAAAACTTAAATGTTTTAAACAATTTTATTTTATAAGTAGGTAGGGTAAGTGTTCCAGTGAATGAACATTTAAGCGATCATCGCGGATACGGTGCAAAGCTATATTTTGGTAATAAGATTATATTCAAAAATATTTTTTAAGTTGGGTTTACGACATAACCTGTATAATTTCTTAGATATTTACTCGTAGCAATACATTGAAAAATAATTTAATTAATAGATTTCCAGTAAATGAACACAATTTTTGTTTATTTATTATTACAGGAAAATCCATAATATTATAAAAAATACAGTCTAACAATCAACTAATTATACAAACATAAATCCGCTGCCTTTTTTTTTTTTTAATAACTTCTCCCGCGCTGGGTGGAGCGAGAGGGCGTGTCAGACTGTTGCTGACTAAAAACCCACCAGTGTTCCTTCCGTTGCATGTGACGACAGGGCCGCGATATCCCTTTCGGACAAACACGCAACCCTGGCAGGCATTGGCCCTTACGGACCCCGTCAGTTGGTGCTGACATCTCTTTGAGGCGCGCGTGGAACAAAACGCGCCGTCGACCCGGGCCTGGTCCTTATCGGAGGGCGAGCTACCCATTGCTCACCGTCCGCAAGCCCGCGTCTATGGTGGCCGGAAGTCGGCTCGCGTCTCCCTCCGCATCCTCCTTCGCGAGCATTACTGCTTCGCAGAAGGAAGTGACGGCCTATGCACGTTGTCACAACCCCGCGTGTCGCTAGTTCTGCCACCGCCTCGTGCGACCTCCACCGCGCCAGGACCAACGTGTCGTCAGCGTAGCAGGTAACTTTGACGCCGCTAGGGAGGTCGGCGCGCAGCACCCAGTCGTATCCGATGTCCCACAGATGCGGCCTCAGGACCGATCCCTGTGGGACACCGCACGACATCTCTCGCCGGTTTCATTCTCCCTGGTGACCGGGGTAGATGACGGCCCTGTGCGACAAATAGGCCTCGACCACACGACAGAAGTAGGTCGGCATCCGGTGATACCGGATTGCCTCCCTAGTGCAACTCCAGGGCAGGGTATTGAAGGCATTGGCGATGTCTAGAGACATCGCCAAGACGACCCCACCCCGGGCCACAGCATCTCCGTCGTGAGGGCTCGCGCATGATGGCGTCCACCGTAGAGCGCCCTCTACGGAAACCAAACTGGCTCTCCGCCAAATCCGGCCTCACCCGCACCAGCCGCCAGACGAGGCGGTCTGCAATGACTCTTTCGAAGAGCTTGCCCACCTCGTCGAGCAGCACGATGGGCCGATAAGCGGACGGAGAGTCCGCAGGGCGCCCCGGCTTCTTAATGAGGACCAGTTTCCCCGTCTTCCAACGAAGTGGGAACTGGCCCATCTCCATAACACACGCACACATTTATTGTCAAAAAATTACTTTCACTTTTAATTTGTTTGTATTTTGTGTTTCACGAACTGTGTCCAAATAAAAGTTTTCTTTCTTTTTCTTTTCTTTTCCTCGTGCTCTCTGACATTGTGCCAGCTAATGGAGTGTCGTTACTTGCTTTATTAATAGTTATATCTCCGTTAGCAATGGACCTAAGAAATCTTTCCAACGTTTCCTGGGTATATCGAAACCTTTAATATTTATTTTTATTGGTATCCATGGTATAATAAAAAATAATATAATAATAAAATCTAGGTCTTAAAAGGATGAAATCTAGCTCAAAATTTTGATTTCATTTATTGGTCCCATCATCATGACGAAAGCTAATATTTGAACATGATGAAAAATGTTAGTTCATTCACTAGATTTTATGAACCAATAAATGAACATACCTGTCCCTGGCCTAAAGATCAGAAATCTATTTTTAAAACTACTCCTAAATCATGAATCATATAGCATAATAATAAATTACATATTTGAATAAAAATATGAAATTGACGTTCGTTGGATTTCAAACGATTTTAAGTTCCATTGCTGGGACACCTAATAATTTACTTAAAACAGACTAAAATGGCAATGAAATCGCTTTGAGACATAACGTATACCTATCCTTTATTCTAATTAATAAATAACTTACACAATATACTTCAATTACGGCTACAATGTGATATCAAAAATGTTGCGTCTTACCTGAGTCCTAAATTCTTGCCCGAACAAATACATAGTTACACCAACACTGCCAAATTTAAACGCTCGCCATTATAAAATGTATAGTGACACAAGAAATTAATTTTGCCACTTTAATAGAAAAAAGAGTTACAATTACGAAAAAAAATACTGAGTTGGGTAAAAATATTTTTATTTCTTATTTTTTGGAAAAAACCCAGTTTTGTTCATTCACTGGGGTGTGTTCATTCACTGGAGCACTTACCCTACAATTTAGTAGTTGGGTGTACTTACATTATAATTATAGTCGACTGTGCTTTGGCTTTGAGAAAGTCTTTATTTTGTAACATAAGTATAAGTACTTACGAGTACTAGTCTCTGATCTCTGTAATTCCAGTGCATGTTATCATTTATACGATTATACGTTAGAACGTAGGTAGGTAGGTACTGCACTACACTACAAACCTACCTTCACAATTATTGAGTCAATTATTACTGATTTGTAATTGTATGACATATTTGTTACTGTAAAAGCTCGACCAACTACCGAAAATTTACTAGTAAAAAACTTTTTACAAAAAAATACAACCGACTTCGGTTGTATTTTTGGACGGTGGCAAAAAACGAAAATTCTAAACCCAAGACACCGACTTCCGAAATTAAAGTAATTTTTCACTTTGTAGTGGTTTTTTCGGAAGTCGGTTGTTTATTTTTTTGTAAAAAGTTTTTATTTTTCACTTTTTAGTTGTGGTACCTACCCCACACAAATTCGAATACCAGTACCTGCTATGTAAATAACAGTCACAGGAAGTTATCATCATATCATCCACATATACTAAGTGGGAAAAATACGTATTATTGAAGCTTACTCAAAAACTATCCTAGCAAAGTTAATAAAATTTATATGGGACCAATCCGGGAGCATACCCTTTCAAACAAAAAAATAATTTTCAAAATCGGTCCACAATTGACGGAGAAATCGACGGACATACATAAAAAAAAACATACATACGCGTCGAACATATAACCTCCTCCGTTTTGGAAGTCGGTTAAAAACCTAAGGTTTTTAACCTCTATAATAATAATGTTGTTTTTTTTAATTTTAATGACATTACCTAATAAATACTTTTAAGAGTACAAAGTTTAATGCAGTTGTTTTATTTTCCGCTAAACTATTGTGTGCGCACCTGTACGAAACTATTAAACACAATAACGATACTATATGTAATTTATATTAAACTCAACAATTATTTTGAAAAAAAACAACATTTTTTGTGAGGAACAAATGGGATTCAGGCAAAATAAAACTATTAATATGGCAGTGTACAATTTCCTTAAAAAGATACACCACAAAATCGACAACAGAAAGCCGGTTGTAGCAATGTACATGGACATGACGCGCGCTTTTGATTATGTTGACCATAAATTACTATTAAAAAAGGTCTATAGCTACGGCATTAGAGGTAATGTGCTGGACCTCATACAATCGTATTTAGAAGGTAGAAAACAGTGTACTCAGATTAGCCAAATCAACATCAAGTCAAAAACTGAAACAATATACTCCTCAAGTACGAGAACAATTTCGTATGGTGTTCCACAGGGGACTGTGTTAGGTCCATTATTTTTTATCTGCCATATACGTAAAAATGATTTCCCCAATGTAACTAGTCATCAGATGTGCTTATTTGCAGACGATAGCACTATTGTTTTCGACAAGGGTAATTTGAAAGAAATTGAATCAGATATAAACACCGACCTGATGTCAATCATAGAATGGTTTTAAATGACAACAACCTTAAAATCAATTTAACTAAAACTAAAATAATGGACTTTAAACTTCGACAAAGAGAACCAACACAGTACCAAATCGGATAGAAAGGAGACACAGTACTAGAAACGTACACTACAAAGTTTTTAGGATTGCACATTGACAATGATATGACCTGGAAAACTCAAATTGATCATGTTTGTTTGAGACTTTACCGGTTTTCTTATGCCCTTTATATGTTAGGTAAAGTTGCAAGCAAAACTGCCCTCCTAACGGCATACCACGGGTATGTAGCCTCCACATTAAGGTATGGACTCATTTTGGGGTAATGCTACAAATATATCCTCCGTACTTTTGGCACAAAAAGATGCATCCGAGCCATCTGCAAATTAAGTACAACAGATACATGTAAGCCACACTTTAAGGATTTAAATATTCTGACAGTACTTACCGTCGCTGTATATCTATAAGGTTTTGATGTTTGTAAAAACCAATGTACATTTGAGTCAACGTCGCTCAGATATGTTAAAAACAATAACCACCAGAACTGCTTTTGCTTATAAAAGTGTCTAAGTATGCCATGGCACCAAAATTGTATAATAAATTACCTTGTCTTATTAATCAATTAGTATCGGTGGCTCGGCACTCGTGAGGGTGTCTAAAGTAAAATATTTGGGTCACATGCTGACAGATCGGCTTCAGGACGATGAAGACCTAGAGAGGGAAAGGAGGGCGTTGGCAGTCCGCTGCAATATGTTGGCCCGCAGATTCGCACGATGTACCACAGATGTAAAACTATTACTTTTCAGAGCATTCTGTCAGTCTTTTTACACGTGCAGTCTGTGGATCAACTTCACGCGGCGGGCTTACAACGCCCTGCGTGTTCAGTACAACGACGCTTTGAGGGCAGTGTTAAGAAAACCCCGATACTGCAGTGCGTCCGCAATGTTTGCGGATGCATCTGTCGATGATTTCTTTGCAGTAATGAGGAAAAGAACTGCATCGATGATGAGCAGGGTTCGTGGTAGCACCAACACTGTCCTCAAAACGTTAGCGTGCAAAATTGATAGTCCATTTACTGTATACTGGGCAGGCGTACACCTGCAAAGGAATAGGAAATAGACTGAAGTAATTATTGTGTGACTTGTTTACTAACAAACTACTAACACCATTTTATTTTATTTTTGTGTGTCTACTAACAACCCTACTAACGACTTCTTTCTTTGTTTTGCTGGATTTTTTTTATGGACTATGTGTCTGAAATAAAGATAAATAAAAAAATAAAAAAAATATTAGAAATGGTAAGAATTATAATGAATTCAAAAGTAATCTTTTTAAGCTCCTAAATGACAAGGTATATTATTCAGTCAAGGAGTATCTGGATGACAAATTTTGATTCAATTTTTATCATTTATATTTTTGACTGTAATTTTGTGTTTTTGAATTTTAAAAGTGGACAAAGATTGAGCACGCCTTATCGACACGGGTAAGGCATTCCATAACCGTACTGCTTGAACTGTGAAAGACTTGTCATAAAAGCTGATGGAATGCATCGGCATCTCTAGTCTCAAGTTCTAAGGGTCTTATCTAACTTATTGATATTATACGAGTATTAAAGGACGTTATTACATTTCGTTAAATATTTTCATTAATTACCTGACATTACCATCATTATATTTAATTAAATTACATTAAAAAAATTGACATTGATACTACTGAATTATTTTATTTTATATTAATTTACTTAATTGGCGAAAGCCTCCCATAAATGTATATTTGTACGCCAAATAGCAAAACATGGAGAAACTATAATATAACAATTGTAACATCTCGCACACTGTTGTAGGTTGTAACCTATGTTTACAAAGAAAGAATATTTATTGATTGATTGATTGATACTGGAAATTTTAGAACGTTAGCTCTTTATACTTGTTTAGCCACACAGAGACCATATCTGATTAAACTGCGATCATAATGTCCAATGTTCGTAATTTTGTTTACTTACTCGTCACTAGATGGCGTTGTACGATTTCGATCGATTTGTGAATCGCGGTGTCAAGATTTTCCGCCGATAATATAGGGTCTTAGAATTTATGAAAAATTACCAACCGGATTAGCCTGTGGCCGAATCACTGGCGCTGTCCACACGCAGTCGTAGTAAATTGATAAATTCCCGCGCGGACCGCAAATTTTTAACCGACTCTCTCTGTGTTTGTACAGGACACCGTCGGGTACCTGACTACCTGTGCGGACACAGGGGGAGCTGCCCGGCGTGAACACGCCGCTGCGGTCGCGGAGGCCTACCCAATAAAATGCCGAAACCCGGCACGCGCGGCTCGTTGGGCCGCGATGCCGGGGAACAAGAGGATTGTCCGGTGTTGGACCGGACGACGTCGATGCCTAACATTGGCCCGGCGACGTCCCGTGCGCCACCGGCCGGACTCAAGAAGAAGGAAAAGAGGGAGGACGCTGCCGTAGTAGCTGCCGGCCCACCGACGACATCGGCGCCTGCGCGCGTTGCGCCTACGCGCGCCCCGGGACCCAGCATCAACCCGGGCCGCGCATTACAAGCGCGCGCCCCGGCACCGCCAGCGCGCGCGCCCGCGCCCGGGCACCCCACCGTGACTGCCGCGCGCCGTGCTGCGGCGCAGGCGTACCCCGCGCTACCCGCGCCGCGTACCCCTGTGCCGTCGGCACGGCCCCGCGCTCCCCCGGTCCGTGCCGCGGCTCCGCCGCCGCGGTTTGTTTCGCCGCCCGCGCCCTCTGGCGCGCCACCCGAGAAATCCCATGCTGCGCCCGCTCCACGCACCGCCGCTCCCGGCCCCCGCCTCTCGCTGGCGGGACCGGTGAGGGCTGAGCAGGAGCGACCAGCTAGTGCCGGCCGGTTGGCCGGCACTCACCACTGAAAAGGCGCCCGCTTCGCCGGCGCCCCCCTGTGCATCCGCCTGCGACTCGCCCGCGATGCTGTCGGCATGCTCCTCCCGTGTGGGGTCGAGCATGTCGCTGGCGTCCGTGGGCTCGGCCGCATCCGGTCGTGAAGACATGTCCCCGGACATGACTCCGCGATCCGGTCCGCGGCCTACCGCGGGCGGATCTGCCGCCGGGCCTATGTCGCCGGCGTCACCGACACCGTCGCTGGGGTTTAGCTTCGAGTTTGAGCTTGAGGCCAGACCCCAGCGACGAAGAAGGAGCTCCGACGAGACCGCGTCGGAGGAAGCGAAGAGGTACTGCCTCGACCCGCCGCGGCCACAGCGCGATAGCGCGCCGCGGGGTCGGGGTGCACCGACGTCGCCCACCTTCTCTGACGCGGTACGCCACCGTGCACCACCGCAGTCGCCCACACCACCAAGACAGACAGGGGTGAGTATCACAAACTCGCCGCCCGCTCCCGTTGCTGCCACTGCCCCCCTTGCTGCCGCCCCCGGCGCCGCGACGACGTCATCGTCGACGAAACAAAAGCTGGGGAAGAAAAAGCTTCGATTCCCTCCGCTGGTAGTGGAGACGCTGCCCAATTGGGCCATGCATTTCCGGGCCATCAGTGGGAAGGAGTATCGGCTAGTCCAGCGGTACCTGACCGGCCTGGAGAAGAGCAGTGGCGTCAGTTGGTTCGCGTACTCACTGCCAGCGGAAAAGAACCTAAAGATCGCCATAAGGGGCCTGCCGGCGGACACGGACCCGAAGGAGATCGAGGAGGAACTCCGGACGCTGGGATACCAGCCGGAGTATGTGCGTCATATTAAGGGCACACAAGGACGACCCGGCTGTGTATTTCACGCCATCATAAAGAGGACCCCAGACTTCCGGGCCATCTATGACACCAACGTATTTATGTTTATGCGTGGTGTCAAGATTGAGGCTTGGCGTGGAAAGCGTGGGCCCGCTCAGTGCCACCGGTGCCAGCGTTTCAGACACAGCTCGCACCAGTGTCACCGTCCGCTCGCTTGTGTGCGATGCGGAGAGGAACACGCGGCCCGCGCCCGCGGGAAGAGCCGGCCACCTGCGCAAATTGCGGTGGCCCGCATCCCGCGAGCAACATAAAGTGCCCCGTTTTTGAAAAGGAGATCAAAAACAAGCGAGCGGGGACCGTCGCCATCACGGCCAAAAGCCGGGCACAAACGGCCTGGCCGAAAGAGACGGCCACTGTAGAGGCACAAGCCACGACGTTGATGGCGCCGGCCAACGAGCCCACAGAAAGGCCTGAAAGACCTCCTCCGGGCGGAGGAAGAAAAATCGGGGTGGAAAAGGGAAGAAGAAGCCCCTACGGCCGCCCCTGCCTCAAACATCGCGCAGGTTGCACCGAGGGATGCACACAGTCAACTAGTGGGCGAACCTACTAGTAGCGACAAAATGTCGCAGCGGCAAAGCGAGGAAGCTCGTAGGTTCGCCCAAAAGCCGCACGGCGCCGCCACTACCGCGGTCAAAGCCACCAAGGCACAGCGGCCAATCACGGCGAAGGAAAGGTTCCCGGTAGTGACGAGTGGTGGCGCTGATGCCGCACCACAAATGAAATCGCAAACAACAAAAGAATTTACAACCTGCGCGATTAAGCTTTTAATGGATTTGATAAAAGCAATCAGGCAGGGCCGAGACATAGAGTCGGTCATCCTCGACGGTCTGGCCACCTTGCTGTCACTCTGTGATGGCTAGGCCGCTGAGGATGATCCACTGGAATGCCCGCGGCCTTAGGGTTAAGGTCGCCCCCCTCCGCCACCTCCTTCGGGAACAAGATATCGACGTGGCGCTAATTAGCGAGACGCTCCTGGGACCTGAGGATAGGGTCAGGTTCCCGGGATATCATGTCTACAGGAAGGATGAAAGGTCGGCTCAAGACGCCCGCTACCGTGGTCTGGTGGTATTAGTGAGGCGAAGAGTCGTCCATCAAGAGCTCCCCTTGCCGTCACTTAGCACGTTTTACGCGCTGGGTGTGCAGCTGCATGTTGCCGGCGAGGACATCAACGTTTACGCGTGCTATAAACCGCCCGCGGCTTACCTAAACTTCGTAGAGCTGCGGGCGCTAATTAGCGCGCTAAACGGCAACGCTACCATCCTAGCCGGCGACCTAAATTGTAAGCACCCGGCGTGGAATTCGATGCTAACGAATACCGAGGGGAGGCGGCTCTTCGCGGACGCGGAAGCCTTCGGGTACACAGTGTCCGGCCCAGAGACGCCGACCCATTACCCAGACGCAGCACGCTACATGCCGGATGTGCTGGACGTTGTAGTCCACCGAGGGCTACACTGCCAGATCACGCAACAGGTGATAGACGACGAGTTGCAGTCGGACCACCAACCGGTACTCGTCGTCCTATCGGGCATGCCGACCCGACTGAAACCACTAGCGTCACGTCGATTAACGGACTGGACAGCCTTCGGAGAGAAGCTAGACACCACCACGCCGACTCGGCCCATCGTCACTTCTGCGGACGTTGACCAGATGGCGGGTGACGTCACTGCTTGCATCCAAAGTGCCTTAGAAACGGCGACCACGACACCGCCGCAGGGGAGAGGGCTATTGCCGCCCCTGCCGGCCTACCTAGTGTCTATGATAGCCGTGAAGAGGCGCCTACGCAAGCAGTGGCAACAGCTTAGATGCCCGACGCTGAAGACTCAGCTCAACCGTCTCGCGGAAAGAGTGAAGGCCGAGTTGTCGGCTCACACCGCCGCGGGCTGGGAGGAACGCATCGACGCGACAACAGATAGTTGGCCGTCGGTGCACAAACTCTGCCGTCAGCTAACGAACACCCCGGCTCCGGTGCGCCCACTGCTCAACAGCGACGGGGCGCTCAAGTATGTAGCGGAGGACCGGGCGGAGGTCTTCGCCATCCACCTGGAGCGTCAGTTCCAGCCGAACCCGACTAGCGACCACGAGCATGTCGCAACAGTCGAGAAACATCTTGGGGACTACTTCGCACCGCCGATACCTCCCGAGGAAGAACCTATCTTTTTCTCGCCTGGCGCAGTTAGACGCGCCGTCCTAAGGACGAAGCCTAGAAAGGCTCCCGGTGCGGACGGTATCACGAACACAGCGCTGCGCCACTTGCCGTTCCGTACATTAGCGGCACTGGCGCACCTGTTCACTGCGATACTGCGCACCGGGACCTTCCCCGCCTCTTGGAAGGAGGGGCGCGTCATCATGCTGCCCAAGGCGGGCAAGAACGTTCTGAAGCCGGAGAGCTATCGGCCAATAACGCTGCTGCCGACGGTCTCCAAGGTGTTCGAGGTGCTCCTGTTGCGACATCTCCTAACACACATCGAGCCTCGTCCGGAGCAATTCGGGCCGGCGGTTCACAGTACGACGCTCCAGCTGTCGAGGGTACTGCATCACCTCACAGCCGCGAAGAATAAGAAGGAGTACTCGGTGGCAGTATTCCTCGACATGGAGAAGGCCCTCGACCGCGTGTGGCACGACGGCCTTATATATAAGTTGGCCACCTCAGGCGCGCCCCGTCGCGTCGTCAAGGTGGTGACTAGCTTCCTCTCCCACAGTACTTCCAGGGTGGTGGTCGACGGGGCGCTATCTAGCACCCGTCAGGTGCTCGCGGGCGTCCCGCAAGGCAGCTGCGTGTCGCCTGCGTGTTACTCACGTTACACCGACGACATCCCCACCACTTCAGACGCAATGCTCGCGCTGTATGCCGACGACGCGGACGCCGCGTACATCACTACCTCGCTTAAAGCGAAGTACGCGGCGGTCAAGATGCAGCGCGCCCTCAATTTGCTCCCCGAGTGGCTGTCTAAGTGGCGGCTTTCGGTTAACGTGGATAAAACGCAGGCGCTGACCACTAGATCCGCGCCCCTCCCACCGCCCTTGAAACTTCACGGAGTCGACATCGATTGGTCGCCCCGGGCTAAGAACCTGGGTGTGACCATCGACCGCCGGCTCTCGATGGTGCCACATGTCCGCTCGGTCGCCGCACAGGGTAGAGTCGCCCGCAACCTGCTCAAACCGGTGCTCTCATCCCGCATCCCGGCGCGTGTCAAATTGAGCATGTACAAGCTGTACGTGCGCTCAATTTTGACATACGCCGCCCCCGCGTGTTTCGCCCTCACAAGGGAGTCGAGCCGCAAGCTGCTCCGCGCGCAACAAAACCTTGCGCTGCGGACCATTGTTGACGCTCCTCCCTTTGTGAGGAATGACGTACTACACCGGGACCTCGGGATTGAGAGCCTGGATGAGTTTGTCGGGCGACTCGCGACAAGGATGTTCGCGCGTGCTGACGCATCTGCCTGGCCCCATGTCAGGCAGCTAGCGCCACTGCACGCACGCCTCCCTGACGCGTTACCCCTGCCCCGCGACCTGGTAGCGGACAAGTGACACCACACACCGGACATGACGCCTCGAGTAAACCGCATCCAGGTTACACGCGGTTTACTCGATATAATGAGACTCTACAGATGTACACATACATCTGTTGCGCGGCGTGTTCTAGGTTAATATAGGCACGCCGCGTAACTATATACAGACAACCAATACTCTACAGACGCCTATACAACACTTGCGAGCGCGACGCGGGCCGCGAAGCACGTTGGCACTGAGCGGTGTTACACTACAACACAAGCCGCTCACACAAACACGACTGCTTATCCCTCAATCCGTAAACGGCTAGATCTGTGAGCGGGGCGAGGGAAAGCTACATATCTACCTGTAGGAGCGTCGAGTCGGCATCTCTGTCGCTGGTCGTCTTCGTTGGGCCTCCCCCAGGCAACTGGGGGTCTCACCTGGCCGGGACAGACCGCCGAGATGCCGTGAAGAAGCGGCGCTATTGTACATAGCGTCGAGGCGCGCCTACAGAAAATTCAGAGCAACCATTCACACAGACGCAATTTATTGTGTCATTTCCGCGATGCCGTTCCAGGCGAACACATTGAGGGGCCCGTTTTAGCGGGCCACCGTAAAGCATCCGCGGGCGAGGGGCGAAGCTCCGACCCCGCTCGCCACGCCCCCTTGCGGGGGCGTCGCGACATCCCGACGAATATTACCAATCACTAAACCACTTGTTTTCCACGGTGTAATCACTACATCTACGAATATACTAGGAATTGAGTGAAAATTGAAACCTTTTTTCATTCTCAATCCCCGGTATCTAACCCCCACTATAGCGAGGGTTATTCATGGTCCTTCGAACCGGAAGTGGCTAGACTGGCTAGGGCTATTCCAGTCCAGCTAAACCAGGTGTGTTCTCCTAATTGGACGGAGAAACATCATCCCCATACACTCCTGCTGGGTGATATTGGAAGGTGAGAGAGGGAGAGAGTTGCGGGAGGTACGGAGGAAGGAGTACCAATCAGCAGCAAGCAAGCTGCAGACGACTAAGGTCGTAAGGAAGTGAGTGATAGTGCCGAAAATCGTGAGTACTTTGTGATTTCTTATGTGTCAAGCAAAAGTGAACTTTATTGCCTAGAAGATTTAAACTTTAACTTTGGACTAGTAAATTTAGGACTTAGAATAATTTCATGTGTGCATGTTTAGACTTAGTTAGATTTAGTGTTCAGACGGGGAACCTATGCCCGATTTTTTGTAAATTTTTGTGTCAAACACTTAGAAAAATTTCTTTGTTTACATCGACTTGCAAAATTTTCGATAACTTTTTGGACTTATAAAATTTGAAACTTATTATCAGAGACTTAGAAAAATTTCATTGTTTACATTGACTTGTAAAATTTTCGATATTTTTTTTGGACTTGCAGATATTTTTTAAACAAAGTGTTGGATTACTAACTTCAAAATGTCTTTGCAATCACATGTTAATGTACAGAATGATATTCACAATCTGTTGTTAAGGGCTAAAAGTAATTTTAAAAAGTCGCCAAAGGATAGGATTACCAAGCAATATTTAGAATCCAGGTTAGAAATTGTTGAAGAGTTGTGGGCGCAATTTAGTTTAACTCATACGCAAATTGTGAAGGATTTTGAACCTAAGGATTTGGTATCTTCAACCTACACTGTAAACGAAGTTTATTTTAATACTGAAGAATTATATTTAGATTTAAAATGCGAGTTAAAAACTACATTAAATAAAATTAAAGATAGTGATGCTTCTCCGATTGCGGGGTCATCATCAAATAATGTTTCCGAAGGTAAAGGCACATACATTTTGCCTAGAATCACTATCCCAACATTTTCGGGGAAATATACGGAATGGCCGACTTTCCGAGATTTGTTTGTATCGGCAATACATAAAAATAGTACTATTGATAAAGTGCAAAAGTTACACTATTTAAAAAGTTATTTAGCTGGGGAAGCCGAGCAGCTCTTACGGCATATACCAATATCGGAATCAAATTATGACAGATGCTGGACTCAATTAGAGACCAGGTATAACAATAAGAAATATTTATCTCACTGTATTTTGAAAACATTGCTCAGTCAAAAGAACATAGTACAAGAGTCAGCTAGTGCCTTAAAGGAATTAATGGATACAACATCCGACTGCCTAAATGCACTTTCCAATTTAGATATTGATATAACTTCATGGGATATTTTGATCATTCATATCATAACATTAAAACTAGATTCAGACACTAGAAAAGATTGGGAACTAAAGGTAACTAGCAACACTGATTCAGATAAGCTGCCTACATTTGAACAGTTCAAAGAATTTTTAACAAGCCGGTATAGGGCATTTGAATTCCTAGAAACTAAGCCAAGTAAAAATAATGCTAGTTTTAGTAAGGCAAAGGTTTTTCACACGGCAAACAATGCTGATACGGCCATGGTTTGTCCGCTTTGTAAGAACGAGCATAAATAAAGAAATTGCAAGCAATTTGTTAGCCAGGATGTGGATACTCGGCGTAAGTTTGTGCAAGATCACAACTTATGTTTTAATTGTTTGGGGCACAACCACTCTGCCAGGTTTTGTAAGTGTACAGCCTCTTGTCAAGTATGTAAGCGGAGACATCACTCTTTGTTGCACCCTAAAGGTGAGCAGGAGTCCAAGGGAGGGAAGGGAAATTCGTCTAGCGATAATGTTTCGCAGACAAAAGAACATTCACACACGGTTGGAGTAGAAGCGGAAAACAAGGTAGTAACTTGTTTTTCGAAAGGCACAGCAAATAGTCAAGTCCTATTAGCCACAGCCCTAGTGAGGACGGTATCTAAAAATGGGGCTATATGTACAATCAGGGCCTTGTTAGACCAAGGCTCACAGGCGTCTTTTGTTACAGAACATCCTGTCCAGAGTTTTGGGTTACAGAAAAAACCAGCTAAAGGTTTAATAACTGGTATAGATGGTAATAACAAATTAAGCTTAAATTCGGTTGTCGAGGTTAAAATTCAGTCTAGGGTCGACCCATCGTTTGAACTTGTGGTCAAAGCATACATTCTCAAATCGATTACGTCATTATTACCTGGTAGGGAAACGGTATATTTAGATTGGGCACAAGTTAACGAGATACAATTAGCGGATCCTAGATATAACACACCGGATAAAGTAGATATGTTTTTAGGAGCTGAAATTTATAGTCAGGTTTTACGAAACGGGTTTAAGAAAGCTCCTGGTGGTAGCACTGTAGCTCAGTGTACTTACCTCATTGGGATGGATTTTATCAGGAACGGTAGCTTCAGCTGCTCAGAGTGCAAATATTACTGTGATGCATGCTCACCTTGGTGATGATGAAGTCCTGAAAAAATTCTGGGAATTAGAAAGGGAACCACAAAATAAGAAATATTTTGTGGTTCCCTTTCTAATTCCCAGAATTTTTATTTTTTTCCTATACTTACCGAAGAAGAAACAAGATGTGAAGACATATTTAAGGCTACAACTGTAAGAGACAAGGAAGGTCGTTACGTAGTTAACTAACCATTTAGAAGTCAAGATCCGAGCTGTAAATATGGCGATGCAAGAAAGGTAGCAATTAACAGATTTTACGCATTAGAAGCTAAACTCAGTAATAACACAGATTTAAAAACAAAATATGAGGAAGTTATCAACGAATACTTGCAGATGGGACACATGAAGCCAATAACCAAAGCAGAAGAACAAAACCAATATGCAGTGTACTTGCCTCATTATGCTGTTATACGGGACTATAAAGACACAACCAAGGTTCGGGTTGTCTTTGATGCTTCCTGCAAGGAAAAAAAGGGAATATCGCTCAACGATGATCTAATGATTGGTCCAGGGCTGCAACCAGATTTGCGACATTTACTGATTCGTTGGAGAACTCACCGTATTTGTCTAGTTTCGGTCATTATCAAAATGTACCGAATGGTGCGCGTGGCCGACCATCATACAGATTTTCAACGCATCGTGTGGAGAGACAACAAACAATCTGCAATTAAGGATTATAAATTACTTACCTTTGGTACCTCATCAGCGCCCTATTTAGCAGTTCGATCGATGCAGCAAGTAGCGTACGATGAAGGAGTCAAGTATCCACTAGCAGCTGAAAGAGTACTTAAGGATTATTACATGGATGATCTTATGACTGGTTGTGACTCGATAGAAGAAGGCGTGCAGATCTATAGCCAAATGAACAAGTTATTAGAAAAAGCAGGAGTCACTTTACAGAAATGGTCAAGCAACAGCAGTGAATTACTTGAGAAGATCATCGGTGAAAGGCACTCGTACAAGGGACAGGATGGTGTAGAAAGGGAGATCAACATAAAACAGGATGACATATTTAAAACGTTGGGACTTACCTGGAACCGAAGCTGTGACACCTTCCAGTATTGTGTTCAGTTGCCTCTGCTGTAGGAACCTGTAACTAAAAGAAAAATGTTATCAGATATAGCGAGACTATTTGATCCTTTGGGATGGGTCGCTCCTGATATCGTAGTAGCAAAAATATTAATCCAAAAATTATGGATTTCAGGAATTGGCTGGGATGAGGAAATTCCTTGTGAAATAAAAAAGGAGTGGTTTACTTACCGGCAGGAGTTGTCAGGTTTAACGGAATTTTCAATACCTCGATGGTTGAACATGAAACCCGTTGACAAGCAGGTAGACTTGCATGGATTTTGCGACGCGTCAAAATCAGCATACGCTGCGGTAGTTTATGCACGGGTAGTCGAAACTGACGGTAGCGTTCATGTAACTTTGCTCACGGCGAAAACTAATGTCGCACCAATAAAAACGGTGTCAGTGCCTCGGTTAGAGTTTTGCGGAGCAGTTCTTTTAGCAAAGCTGCTTTCTGAAGTCTCCGAAGTGATGGGAATCGGTAAATCTAATTTGTATTATTGGACCGATTCAGAGATCGTGTTAGCGTGGTTAAATAGTCATCCTAACAAATGGAAGACATTCGTAGCAAATCGCGTTTCTGAAATTTTGAGCATCAGTGAACCACAGCAATGGAATCATGTTCAGTCGAAAAGCAATCCTGCTGATTGCGCATCACGTGGTTTATATGCGTCAGTATTTGTAAATTTTAAGTTGTGGGTAGACGGCCCTGGGTTTCTGATGGATAAAAATAATATATTTGGCAAACGTAAAGCGGTATCATCAACTAATATAGAAGAAATCATGGTACATGTAGTAACAGACGATAATTTTATTTGGAATAAATATTCATCACTTACCCAACTAGTTCGAATGGTAGCATATTTAAGACGTCCTTTGGAGTTGAGAAAACCGAAAGGTGAAAGGTGAGAAGGAGTCATAAATTTATAACTGCAGAAGAATTAAGATTAGCGTTGGAGACATGCATTAGGGCATGTCAAGGTCAAAAGTTCGAAGCAGTAATTCTGGATCTGCAAAAAGAAAGGCCTAAAAGAAAGATGTTTAAGTCTTTAAATCTATACCTCGATTCCGTTAAAATCCTGAGGGTGGGCGGTAGATTGGAACGGACCGATCTTAACATAGATCGTAAAAATCCAATGTTGATTCCAAGTGATACTCCTTTCACCAATCTTCTAATCGCCGACGCACATCATAGAAATCTTCATGGCGGTCCTCAACTAATGCTTAACTACTTAAGCACGAAGTATTTTATTCAGGGAGCTAAGCGGTTGGTTACTGCATATGTGCGAAAATGTGTAATTTGTTTACGTTATGCAGCATGTACAAAACCTCAATTAATGGGTCAATTACCACCTGCACGGGTTACACCAAATAGGCCGTTTAGGAGCAGTGGGGTAGATTATGCTGGTCCTATTCAGTTAAGGGCATCAAAGGGCAGAGGTCATCATGCGTATAAGGGATACATTTGCTTATTTGTCTGCATGGCAACTAAAGCGGTCCACATTGAGGTCGTAAGCGACCTAACAACAACGGGGTTTCTTGACGCTTTTAAAAGGTTTGTGGCAAGACGCGGTCAATGCAAGGATATCTGGAGTGATAACGGTACAAATTTTCAGGGCGCTTCTAAGGAATTAGCCACATTACTTCGCTCGGAAAATTCTGGTATAGCTAAGGAAATTGCTGCGGCCCTAGCTACTGAGGGTACCACATGGCATTTTATTCCACCACATGCTCCAAACTTTGGCGGATTATGGGAGGCCGGAATAAAGTCATGTAAAAAACATTTAAACAGGGTAATAGGTAGCCCTACGCTAACTTATGAGGAGATGTCCACCTTATTAAGCCAAGTAGAAGCATGCTTGAATTCACGTCCCTTGTGTAGACTGACCGATTCGAACACTTTTGACGCCTTAACGCCAGGGCATTTTCTTGTAGGCGAACCAATAGTAAACGCGCCTGACTACAACTACGAAGAGGCGAATATTTCTAGTTTGAAGAGGTGGCATTTAGTACAACAGATGACACAACATTTCTGGCGACGGTGGTCCGACGAATACTTGATCACACTACTCCAACGTTATAAATGGTCTAAACAAAATCTGAACCAAACGTAGGGGATATTGTCTTAATTAAAGAGGACAATTTACCTCCTTGTCGGTGGCTTCTTGGCAGGGTGGTTGAAAAACATCCGGGGTTAGACAACCTTACACGAGTGGTCACAGTTCGCAGTAATGGTTCCACATTTAAAAGACCAACATCAAAACTGTGTGTCTTGCCTATTGCCTAAGAATGTTGTTATGTTAGTTTAAGTGATAATTTTTAACATTATTTAGGTTTGTAATTATTTGTTTATGTTTAAGGTTACATGTGTATGGCATAATGTATGAACAACTGGAACTGTTTGATTATCAAAATATAAATAGCTATGTAAAATTTAACATTGGAAGGACATAATGTTGCACAAAATGTCCTTGGTGGGTGGAATGTTTAGCCACACAGAGACCATATCTGATTAAACTGCGATCATAATGTCCAATGTTCGTAATTTTGTTTACTTACTCGTCACTAGATGGCGTTGTACGATTTCGATCGATTTGTGAATCGCGGTGTCAAGATTTTCCGCCGATAATATAGGGTCTTAGAATTTAAGAAATATAACCAATTACTAAACCACTTGTTTTCTACGGTGTAATCACTACATCTACGAATATAGATATACAAGAATTGAGTGAAAATTGAAAACCCTTTTTCATTCTCAACCCCCAGTATCTAACCCCCACTATAGCGAGGGTTATTCAATACTGCATGGCCGCTTTTTCGTAGCCATTCAAACGTGGTCGGTTTATCCATGTATTGCGGTTGTTTGAGCATTTTCATTATATCTCTTTAATTATTTAATGGAGTGAGCTGAAATTTTACATGTGAATAGTTGCATTAACACACTAAATATTGGTATAAGAAAATATTTTGCTTTTCCATTAAAAAGTCCTACAATCGGATGTCCTAAATATAGTGGTCCAATCGTAGTAAATTATGCCATTGCTCGTTAATTACTAAGAGCACATAAATGAAACTTGGCAGGATATTGTAGACCCTTACAAGATACAAATAAACGTTATAAGTTAGGCTCTAGAGTTCCTATTTTAAGTACTTGGACCTAATAACCTTATTTTACTTTTACGTGCATATCTTCTGAACGGTATGTTTTTTTCAAATTCTGTTTTCACACAAATTCAAAGCAACGTGCGTAACAAATTACAACTCTGCACTAAACCGTTTTATATGATTTTCATCAAATAGCCAAACGTCAGCGCAGCGGAAACTTGAATAACTTGGTAAATATAGGACGCAGAAATTTCATGTAAACATACACATTTACCTCTCGTTACACACTAATTATTGAATGTATTTTTTTTCTTGTACGTCAATATAAAAAAAAAAGTTAACGGAAACAGTTTTTGTTGTTTAGCCCCCCAATGGTTGGATGCATAAATTTTTACTTACGATACACAATTACACGACGTCACACACTAAATATCTGATTCATATAAAAGCAAAGACAGCAACATCCCATTTCTTCATTTTGGCAACTTTTAATGCAGTATGGTAGTATTCCATCAACTTTACTGGACCGAATATTAAAATCGTTTCAAAACCATCATCATCTTACAAAATAGAGGTTCTAAATTTGAGATTGGTAGCAAAACCAGCAACATAGCCACGTAGTTGCGGTATAGACAGCAACATCCTTCTTTGACGAATCAGGTGTCACTATTCGAACCAACGGTAAAACGGTGGTTCGGTGTATTACCACAACACTACTGGTGCAAAACCAGCAACATCCAATTAAGAATGGCTCAAAAGCAGCATTATCCACACATTGGATGCAAAAACAGCAACATCCTAAATGTATTACTTTATTTTGGTAAATGTAGTGTTTCTTAGGGAATTCTGTTTTACAATATCTGATTCTATCATCATTAGTTATCTATTCTTGTAACATAATGTAACTAAAAAGTGGTACATGCAACGTAAACAAAAAAAGACGTCTACTGCCTTTTCAGTAAAAGTGAATGTTGCTGCTTTTGCTTCTATATGACTCCTGCAAAACTGAAATTAAGAAATTCGACACTTTTCCGCTGCGACTACGCACACAATGTTTTTTTTTGTTTGTTACGCGATTACTTCGCCAATTGTTAATTGATTTTGATGATTCTTTTTTTGATTGATAGGTCATACTTCAGAGGCCATATACATTTTGTCAACTTTGCATGGGTAGTGTTTGAGTTAGCTTCAATAATACGTATTTTTTCCACTTAGTCTAGTTGGATGATGTTATACTATGTTCCTGACACTGTTATTTACATAGCAGGTAGTGGTAGTCGAATTTGTGTGGGGCAGCTACTACAACTTAGTAAATAATGAGAAATAAAATCTTCCGAAATTAAAGTTATTTTTCACTTAGTAATGTTTTTAGGGAACTTCCGTACCACAAAAGGAAAAAACGGCACCCTTATAGGATCACTTTGTTGTGTCTGTCTGTCTGTCAAGACCCCTTTTCTCAGGAACGCGTGGAGGTATCAAGCTGAAATGGATATCAAATACTCAGGTCTACTGTCCCTTGGAGCTGTGAATAAATCAAACTTCTAAGCCAACGCATTCAAAAGATACAGCCGTTTATGCTGCAAATTTTCGACACTCGCAAGGCAATCAAAACCTACAGGGTACTTCCTGTGAACTCAGAATCTTGAAATTTGGTACGAAGCAACCTCATAAAGCACAGATAAAGGCAAAATTGCGAAAAGCATAAATTTTTGTTAGGTACATCATATAATAAAAATATTTTTAGTACGGAACCCTCGGTGCACGATTCCGACTCGCACTTGCCCGGTTTTTGGAACGAAGTTCCTTATCGCGCGTTGCGAAAGGGGGCTAGACGGAAAAAAATAGGACCAAAAGTTGTAACGACACTTTTTGCTATAGTTGTAAGCCGTGCGGCGTGCGCGTGTTTCTCTGTCTGTCTCCCTCTCTCTCTCTCTCATACAAAGAGAAACTTCGTTCCATCCGGGTGTCCCTTGACACCTCTCAAGTTTTTTTATTTTATTATTATTTATTGTCTGATTGAAATTAACACCAAATACCTACTAATTGAATTGTAAAGCAGTAAAAGCTTTCCAAAGAAACAGGAGTACCTACCTATACTAATTAGAGATTTAGAGCTACTTAATTTAATTGAAATTCTATAAGTGTTGAGATATTTGCACTGCACTAAGTGTGGGGTGGCTTGTGCGGGCCGCTGCAAATCCCATGCAAGACCAAAATATTATGTTCAGTACGTAAAAGGCAATTCGTAGTTGGGGGCCCCCTTCGCATGCTAAATATAAACGCAGGCTGCTAAAATTTTTCGAGCTCGTTTCGCTGGCTCTTGCATCCTGCGTTTTCTAACTTTTCCGTATAGGTTGACAAAGTAATTGCTATCTCTGTATAAATGTTCAAAAGAAAGTTTAAACTATGCAGGGAGCCAGAAATGTTCGATCCATTCTCTATTCGTCTAATGCTCTAGCTTTACTGTTGTCGAAAACGTCTATCTCCTATTTCTCTATCAATAGTCAAAACAAAACCTAGCCTTATTATATTTCGACGTTCATTCCTGGGCGTGGGGGCCTTATACATATAGTTTTCCCGAGCCCGGGCCTCCGCCAGGTTTACTCCTCCATATTTGCAATAAACGTTGTTTCTGAACATTTTGGAATTATTATTTATTTATCATGAAACCGAAGTAGAATTTACGTGAAATGAAAGCGTTGATCAAAATGCGCCGAAAGACAATCTCGCTCTACCCTACGGCCGCTTCTGCCAACAACTACGACAAAAAAATCATCTAAAAGGTACAAACAAGACATCACAGACAGACAAATGAAAAATCCGGAGTCATACGTGTTCGGCTCTGACTACAAGCATCCGAGGTCATACGTGTTCGGCTCTGACTACAAGCATCCGGAGTCATACGTGTTCGGCTCTGACTACAAGCATCCGGAGTCATACGTGTTCGGCTCTGACTACAAGCATCCGGAGTCATACGTGTTCGGGTCTGACTACAAGCATCCGGAGTCATACGTGTTCGGCTCTGACTGCAAGCATCCGGAGTCATACGTGTTCGGCTCTGACTACAAGCATCCGGAGTCATACGTGTTCGGCTCTGACTACAAGCATCCGGAGTCATACGTGTTCGGGTCTGACTACAAGCATCCGGAGTCATACGTGTTCGGGTCTGACTACAAGCATCCGGAGTCATACGTGTTCGGCTCTGACTACAAGCATCCGGAATCTCCCCGGTCCGAGAAAAATCAATAAAAAAAACAATCAAAGTTATTTATTTGCTAGAACAAGGTGTTACAGTAAATTTGTTTCAGCTTTTTTTCATGATTTTATTTTCTCACCTTGTCGGCGTGATTAATATGTATACCTATGCCAAATAGCTTTCTAGTACTAAGAGCCTGTAACTAATCCCTGACTGACAGACAGACAGTCAGACAGAGAATCTTAAGAGGGCCCTTCCCGGTCCGTCTATCGTCAACCCGAGCATGGTCGAAAAGCTTGTTGTTTCATCGAGCGCAAGTGAGAACTGCTAACAAACAAGCGAGAACGCGATAACATTGTACGAAAAATTTCGTTTAAAAATTTGTATCAGGAAATCAGTAAACCTACAAGTTTGTGAAAAAAATTATTGATATTTAGAATTTCCATTACATGTGCGAGGTTTCTATGCAGATGTTTTCTTTACTTTTACCAATTATGAGATTATGACAGACCAAATTTCGGGTAAAATTTGTGCAAAAAAGCAGATTTTTGGAAGCTTAATAAAGATTTTTTTTCGAAAATTTTTGCTTTCATAGAAACCTAGATATAGTGCACAAGATACATATTAGTTTAAAAATTTCAAAGAAAGATGTGTTACAACCATAATCACGTACGAGCGTTTGTATGAAAAGTATGACGGGTTGGCCTCTCTATAAGGGTTCCTTGTTGACTACAGAACCCTAAAAAGGCACACCTTACAAAGGAAAGCCAAGAGATACTGAGTTCATCGTTTTCACGAAGACCGCTTATCGGAAGGTTTATTTCACAGGTCGTATCCAAAAATAAGGTCACCCTGTTACTGGCGCGGGATTCGTCCGGAAGCGCCCGGAACGAACGTTTTTCGGAGTCGTGTGGTCAGCTCCATACAACTACATACTATATTGAAAGGCCCCTTGTCAAATGATTGCTTGAGAGACGGATTGAATCTGGGCTTGCCCGGGGCGGTTTTGTTTTTCGGGCCCGGGAGATTCGAGCCTTAGGGCATAAATCGAACAGATTACGTTTTTTAGATCATTACTTTTTGGCCTTTAAAGGCCCCCCTTTAAAGGCCATAAAGTATTATATATATTCAATTTAATGTGGACTAGCGGACGATCAAGACGCTTCCAACGATACTTACCTCATTTGTCAAATTATGAGTACTTAGTTTAGAAGTTATGAGGGAACAGATGACCATACATACCGGTCAAAATTATAACCCTCCTTTTTGGTTCGCCGTAGTCGGGTAAAACGTGAGTATCTACCTAGCACGAGTAGCATCATGGCGGCGGGCGGATGCTCGCTGAGCCCGTCGTGCTCGTCGTGCTCGTCGTGCTCGTCGTGCTCGTCGTGCTCGCCGGCGGGGTAGTGCACGTGGGCCGCCGCAGACACTGCTTTTTTATCCGCGCTCTCCGCAGACTTGCTCGTCTGAACAGTCTGCACACAACAGAATGAAGTGCATAATTATTATATTACATAGGTACCGAGAAGTAACTACTACCTAGATATAACTAATGCCACTTGTAATAGTACTCATTTTTTTTTTTTATAATATTGTCGTGCCTAGCTTATTTCAGAGCTCCCAATCATAGATAAGTATAAACAAGTGTGACCTTCTCCTTGCTGGTGTCGGGCGCGCGCGCGGGCGGCGGGGCGCGCTCGGCGGTCGGCGCCGGCGCCTCGGTA
The DNA here is from genome assembly GCA_916701695.1 of Agrochola macilenta. Lineage (NCBI taxonomy): Eukaryota > Metazoa > Arthropoda > Insecta > Lepidoptera > Noctuidae > Agrochola > Agrochola macilenta. Next base: position 24,777,857 of record OU753556.1, read on the forward strand.
GGCTCCTTCTTCATCAACTCGAAGCCCTTCTTAGGGCTGTCCCGCAGCGTCTGCTGCTGGCTCGAGTACACCACCGGGATTTCCGGCATCGTCTTTGGCGGGATGTACACCGGAATTTCCTAACAGGATATCACAGTTATTTACTCGTACAGTCGCCCCCTATTACATGGGACTTAAGTTATAACTGGCACAAAATGTGGGTATCGTACCTATACAATAATAAACTTCAGGCCAACTCGACACTTCGGGCACAGTATAATAAAGTAACAGTAGTTATTATGTCACTCTCGGACCTCGGTACATAAACCTTCCGCGTCCGTGCGTAACTGCCGTGCACTCGAGACGCGTATTGGTATGGGGCCATTCATTTATTACGTAAGACGATTTAGGGGGGAGGGGGGTCGCTCATGTCTTATTTTTTCTTACAAGGGGGTGGGAGAAAATGCGCAAAGTTAAAATTGTACTTTGAAAAAACGCGGGCAACCGCGCGATTGCCGAGGTTCGCTCGGATGCGTATAGGTAACTAGAAGCAACATCTATTATTAGAGATCTTCCAGCGGCAGATCCACTTTCCGAGTGGGTTTTGAGCTGAAAATCTTATGTAGGTAAAGATGAATGATTAAAACCAACGTTTATTAATACCAAAAAATTTAAATTATTAGTACCTTTGTAAGTACAAATAAACATTTCTAAAAAAAATTACTTTGAAAATAAACATCAAAAAATTGTTTCTTTGAAAAATAAACATTAAAACAAAACCAAACGTGTACCTATTAATTTTTTCCTTTAGATTCTTAAGTAATAAATAATAAAGATAAGTACCTAATAAATATTAAACGGGGGGCAGTGAGTCGTCCAATTCTGATTTATTCTTATAATAGGGTAGGGGGTCAAAAACTAGCGAAAATAGTCTTACGTAATAAATGAATGGCTCATAAACACTGAGATTTCGAAGCGCGTCATTTTGGCCGGTTTCTATGAAGACATAATACTGTTACTTATTTATGCTGTGCTTCGGGAGACAAGCAAGCATGATGGTTATATCTCAATACACATCTAATTATGTAGGTACACTATTGTATCTGAGGCCATTGCTGCCAAACTATGTTGTGTTTGTGACTGTGAAAGGGGTTCTTGCTATCAAAGTTAAGTTAAGCACATAGTGTTAGTGTCACCTGCTCGGTGCGCGGCACAGGCCAGGCGCGGCGCGGGTCGGGCTCGGGCCAGTAGGCGCCGCCCCAGCCGCGCTCCGCCGACATACCTGCGCACATATACCGCACCCAGTGTGAGTGTTCTATCGTCGGCAAAGGTTTTTGGACACAGTTTCTGTCTGCCCCTAGGTTGCCGGTCAAACTTGAGCGAATGGGCATTAGGGGGTTACTGCTTAAACTCTTCACAGACTACGTTAGAAACAGATTTCAATGTCAGAGTTAGCGATTGGATAAGTGACTATTTTCCCATTACCTACGGAGTTCCTCAAGGCGTCACTGACCTACTCTATTCTCATTTACATTAACGACCTTTGTGAACTCCAAAACGGGAAGATTGTTGCCTTTGCAAACGACACGGCCCTTGTTTTTAGAGGTAGCTCATGGGGGATGGGGCAGCACTTTTCAACACGCTCAATTGCCTAATTAAAAAATTAAAAATTAAACGGCATCAAAACCGTTAACCAGTGACTGAGATGTACTTATCCTCTTAGCATTAAATGCGGGGATTGCAAAACAAGAATATTAAAACTTGAGCGCGCTCAAATAGCGTTCCTGCCATTCTTTCATCCTTTACAAAAACTGCGAAGTATTAACAGAAATGCTTGGACTACATTGTCGCGTCGCGAACTATGCTTCGCGCGCTCTCTGTCGCTTAGCGACACGTCGAGCGATATGCGAGAGAGAGCGCGCGAAGTTTAGTTCGCGATAACGCGACAATGGTGCCGATTCTCTTGTACACCGAACTAAACTAACTAAACTATCACTAAAATTCCTTACTTTAGGCTATGAGAATCTTAAAGCTATTCTGCAAATAAAATTCTCTAAACTAAAAAATAATTTTGACACACCTAAAATAGAATTTGACAATCGCAAATCGCAATGGTAACCGTGGTTTGTCCTCATCCGTGATTTTTTTTAGAGCCGGAGGCGCGCAGGGTGTGCCGCCTCGACGTGTTTTATATGGAATTTTTCACTTTTTGTATGGAAAACATAAAAAAAATATTACCTACATGTTCAGGTATAAGGGTTTATAGGTTCCTTAAAGGGGGTCCAAATTTTCATTATTTTTGCGATAGGACGCACCATTTTCGAGATATGAGCAAAAGAAAAAATAAATACAGTACTGTTTTTGCACGTGAAGTCAAGATGTTGGTGTGAATTTTAGTTCATGACAACTAATTTTAACCCACACCTTTTTAATCGCGATTAAAAATTGTCAGAATTAGTCTGGTTTGGTATTTTACAATCAAAATTTTAGGTGGGCAAACCACGGGTATCACGTGGTTTCGCGATTGTCAAATTCTATTTTAGTTGTGTCAAAATTATTTTTTAGTTTAGAGAATTTTATTAACAGAATAGCTCTAAGATTCTCATAGCCTAAAGTAAGGAATTTTAGTGATAGTTTAGTTCGTTGTACAAGAGAATCGACACCAATGTCAAAACATTGCCATTTTATTTTCACTAAACTAAAAACTCAGTACTATCTTAGTGCTGTCCATAGATATAAGAAAGAAGATTAAGTTATTTATATTTCTATGGTGCTGTCAAACTAAAATATAGTTAAATCTCAGAGTAATAACTAAAGAAGAGTTAAATTGTGTCACTTTATTCTATTTCAGAATGGGAAATCGTCGTTTGACAGGATTAAACTTAATTTTAGTGATTTTTAGTCTAGTTTAGAGGCATTTGTGACAAGAGAATCGGCACCATTATTACTTATTTATACTGTGCTGGAGTTGTGACACTCACGTCGCGTAAATATAAATGATTGGGATAGTTATTATTATGTTTATATTTATTTATTTCTTTTAGGTTTCAACTCTCAACTTTATTAACCCTACGTTTTGTTTCGCCGAAATCGGGTAAAAAACAAAGGCTACTTCTGTCTTATTCCAGTTTTGTTTTTTTTTTATGCTTGCCTGTCCCACTCCTGGTGTCCTCCTTTTAATAAACTTTAAATATTGTTACTTATTACAAAAAAAGAGTCAAGTGTTATGCAAAGTAGGTATTAGTAAAAGACAAATATTCCAATAATTTATATTTACACGATGTTCGTAAAAAAGAACGGCTCAGATAACCAGAATAGCTCTAAGATTCTCATAGCCAAAAGTAAGGAATTTTAGTGATAGTTTAGTTCGGTGTACAAGAGAATCGGCACCAATGTAGCGTAAGCAAAACACAGCTTTTCCGTTTACTGACTTATGAAGTTATGACCCTACAGCTTTCCAGCAGAAACGTAGAAAACATACAGTCTGCGTATACAGCGTGTCCAGTAAATAGCACGACATACTGCAGGGGGTGATAGCTAGGGTCACTACCTATCAATACAACACAATATATGTTCAGCAAAATCTTACGGATTTACAGTTTTACAATTTTCCGAAATACCGAAAAATCTCTACCTTGAAATAGCTTTTTAAGCATCTCGTAATGAAAAAATCCTTTTCTAGGACTTTTTTTTACATCAATATATTCGTGAATAGTTACTTTACTCATTACTCAAAAAAGTTCTAGAAAAGGATTATTTCATTACGAGGTACTTAAAAATCTGTTTCAAGATAGAGATTTTTCGATATTTCGGAAAATTTTGTAAAACTGTAAATCTGTAAGATTTTGCTGAACATATATTGTGTTGTATTGATAGGTAGTGACCCAAGCTATCACCCCCTGCAGTATGTCGTGCTATTTACTGGACACCCTGTATAAAGCTTGCCACACTCATTTTGCACAGAGATTTTTCAACTTCTTTGGTGAAAATTTGTACAACAAAATCAATAATATCCAAAAAATATAGGTATCCTTTAGCCTTCACCTTCAGCTCAACAACAATGTAAAATAGTGATCACCATATAATATGAATACGGAAAAAATACTGCATATTTTAAAATAAAATTAACATATCGAAAGCACACATAGGTACACGTTCGCGTACACACTCACACCACACAAATTCACACCCTATACCTACACTACACACACCACACCGATTCACACCCTATCTACACTACACATATCACACACATTCACACCCTTTACTTACACTACACACACCACACAGACAACACACATACTCACTTACATCACTCACCCGTCAAGTTTTAGACTTAACACTTTCGACTCCACCCACTTTTCATACGTCATGCCGCCATACATATTGGAAGTGAACCCTCCGGGAGGGTTACCGGCATTGCGTTAAAGTTAACCATCACTGACGGTCAACGGCATTAGGTTTACAACTCTGTTATAAAAACAACTGTAAAACGAAGTAAACTAGTGTTTTCATGGGGTCTTGTCGCTATACGTAGTTTCCAACCTTATTTATTTATTTATTTATATATACTTTATTGTACACCAGATTATACATTACATAAAGAAAAAGTAATACACTACAAAATATACAATGGGCGGCCTTATCGCTTACTGCGATCTCTTCCAGGCAACCTTGGAATGGACAGTGATTTTCTGGACATAAAATGACATAAAATGCCTTTTAATTTTTTTGTGAATATTTGTAAATACATTTTAATAAACGTTATTATTATTATCATTTTATGACACGGTCGTGGTTACCGTTCCCGTTGGGTTGCGGCGGCCAAGCGCGGCGCGGCCAGGGCGGCTCGAAGGGCGGGAACTGCGCGCCGCTGTCTGGCTCCTGGAGCAGCCCGCCCTTGTGGCTGAAGATGTGCGAACTCGCAAGACCCTCTGCCAACATTGTTATTCGTGAAACTTCACCGTAACGCAATCATTGTAGCATTAATCTGTGGTAGATGTTAGTTTCAGCGCACTGACCATGTTTATTTAAGTTCAGGGTAGGGGAGGGGGGGGGGGGGAATCCCATCTACCGCGCTGCACTGTTTGGTTTCGTTTTCGTATAATTCAAGGACGAGGAATTGATTTACATTTTCACCCGTTCATAGAAAAAAAAAGATCTCCTTTTTTTTCTATGAAACGGCGCAAAATACTGAAAAATAAGAAATAAAAATTCATACAAAATCTATGCCTATAATTAAACCACTAGATTATGCTTTATAAAAAAAAAATTGTATAAAGCCCTGTTTATCTAGAATATATAAACATAAACTTTCTTAATAGATTTAACTTATAAATATGTAAAAAAAAAACATGTTCGATATCTAGATGTTGTATAAATATCTAGAGATAATTCATAATATTATAACAAATATTTTATATAGGCACTGAGATAACCACAATAGGGATCATGACAAACATATTTTTTTAGTCCGTCTCTGAAGTTATAAAAAACATTGGGCTTTTTTTTTTTTACGTTATCTAAAGATTAGGTACGGCAATACATTGAGGTAAAATGTGCCATGACGTCACGAGTATGTAGATTTTATACATACTAATAACGTAGCGACCCCCACTCCCCAACCTAAAATGCATTTTATCTAAGTACTTTTTATTTATTTTTTAAGTTATAATTCTAATTTAATTTTTGGTTAAGGCCTCGCCTCTCATGCACGAGGTTGTGGGTTCAAATCCGGGCAAGTACCAATGTGACTTTTTCAATTCATATGTACTTTCTGAGTTTATCTTGGACATTACTGACATCGGTGAAGGAAATCATCGTGAGGAAACCTGGACATGTAGTTAATATAAGTCTGAAATCACCAACCCGTCTTGAGCAAGCGTGGTGATCAATGCTCGTGCCTTCTCTGTGTGAGAAGAGGCCTTTGCCCTGCAGTGGGACAGTAACAGGCTGGTATTATTATTATTAAGTTATAATTCAATTTATTTTACAACTAACTATCTATATTATGTACAAGAATGTAAAGAAAAAAACTAAGAAAAAATAAATAAAGGGAAGAGCTCATTGGGCATAAAAAAATTCGTCCGCATCGCTGTCAGCGGGAAAAGAGCCCAAAAGGCTGGCCTAAGTACTTAATTTTTTATTAATTTAGTAAAGTGAAAAATACGTGACAATTTTTTTTTTGTTATCTGACTGACGGACTTATTATTATTTATTTTTTTTACCCAGGCGTCATCCCTATTCCAGCTTATTTTAAACATGTGAGTTCAAATCGGTATTCCCATAATTTTACTTCAAGAGAGCGTATTTTTATGTACTTAATAAGTACACTTATTAAAAAGTAGTAGTAGTGTTTTATGTATTTTGTAAACAATGTATTTCTAGCAAATAAACTATTGATTTGATTTGATTTTAAAAATAATAGTGTAATTTTTGTAAATAAGTGAAATAATAATAATAACAAACAACAGTAACAACATTTATTGTTTCCGCTAAGCCACACAGTTCGGTGCACCTTATTTCTATTTTCAAACAATTACACCTTCCTGCGCATTTTGGTTTGCATCTACATCTTATAAATTCCATGCAAGCAACGGCTGCTGGCGGTACGGTAAAAATAAGCTCTCTTGAAGTAAAATTATGAGAATACACCGATTTGAACTCACATACTTATTTAAAATAAGCTGGAATTGTGGTTATCTTAGTGACTATACGGGGTGGCAGGGACATCGACGCGAAGCCGGCTACCATGGATTCAGTACATGATTCTGAACCCCACTGCGTAAAAATTTTTCGTTGGTTATTGAAAAACAAAAACAGCTGCTCAATACATTTTGACCGTGTAGGTATTGCACTTTTCTATGAAACAGCTGATTTTTTTTTAAATAACCGACGAAAAATTTCAACGCAGTGAGGTTCAGAATCATGTACCTACTGAATCCATGGTAGCCGGCTTCGCGTCGATGTCCCTGCCACCCTGTATAAAATATTTGTTTTAATATTATGAATTATCTCTAGATATTTCTAGCATACTTCATCTACTCGTAAAAGGCGAAAATAATGGCTGAGAAAATATATATTAATTATATTGATTATGTAGGCGCCTAAGAGCGCCGTTTACAAGTAATTTTTAGACCTTTTACTTATTTTTATATTTTTTTCCATTTCTATTCTTTTATTTAATTAATATGATTAACACGCTAATTAATGACTTAGATATTTTATTTTATTTTATTTTAGAGTCTAAAGTTTGTGAAGCGGAACACTGCAAACAATATCTTTCCGGCTATAAAACTCCGTTAACCATACTAACACAAAATATTCGTAGCATATTTAAGAATTTTGATAGTTTTTGCACTTTTCAACAACGGATAAACATGAATTGTGACATAATTGTTTGTTGGCTTGCCAAGCAATATAACATACCACTAATCACGGGATAAAATATGTACAAAAGTAGCATAGATTACAATCAAAATGATGGGGTGATAGTTTATGTCAGAAGTTACCTCAATGTCTCCGTTGAGGAACCTAATATGGTCGACTGTAACAATGTGTTAGTTAAAATTGGATCTGAATTTGCGATATTAGCAATATATCGGCCTCCCTCCTTTAAAAATATCAGCAATTTTACTAACTCTCTTAATGACACCTTGCAAAACTTGTCATCCTTCAAAAACACGATTTTAATTGGTGATATTAATATTAATATTCTTCCAGGAAGTGCTGATGCGTCTGCTCAGGACTACCTCAACCTATGCGCCTTTCATGGATTGCTCCCCGCACACAATTTTCCTACACATTAAAGTGGCTCTTGCTTGGACCATATTATGCTTAAATCGAATTTCCCTTCACTTGCACTTGTTGTTAACTCAACAATAACCGATCACAATGCTGCCCTATTAATCATAAACTGTAAATTACCGAAACAAAACACTCGCACAATTTCTAAATTAAACATAAATAAACTTGAAGAAGATTTACGCGTCATCAACTTTGATCCAGTCTACAATTCTGCTGATCCGCAGTTTTGTATGTTGTATGTAATAGAAAATATGCGACATGCAATTCAGAAAAATACAGACATATTAAGACTGAGCCGTAAAAATTTTAATATAAAACCCTGGATCACGACAGGTCTTATTCGTTGTATGAAACATAGAGATAAACTGCACATGAAGGCCAAATCTCATCCAGATAATGCAATACTGTAACTATCGTACAAAACAAAAGGTATCGTAATTTCTGTAATGATCTCCTCAAAAAGGTTAAAAGCAACTACGATAAAACTGCACTGGAAAAGGCTGGAACAAATAGTAAACAGATCTGGAAATATATTAAAAATGTAACATAAACCTCGAAACAAAATGAGTCATCATCAGGTTTATTTAAAGCGCACTCGACACCGCTGACATCTGCTAACTTAGCAAATAATTTCTTCGTTAACGTCGGAAAGAATCTGGCAGAAAGAAATATGGTTCAATCACACTATAAAACAAGCCCGCCTTTTGCATGTAACCCCACCTTAACATCCTTCGCCCTGCTAGATACTGACGAAACTGAGGTAGAAAGATTGGGTGGGTTGGTTGGGATAATATATCAAATAAAATCATCAAGCAATTCAAGAATATTTTGGTATCGCCACTGACTTATATTTTCCGAATGTGCCTGTCTTCGGGTCTTTTTCCCGAGTGTCTCAAAAAAGCAGTTATTGTCCCTGTATACAAAACAGGCAGTAAACAGCAAGTAACAAATTATAGACCAATTTCTTTGCTGCCATCTATGTCAAAAATTTTGGAAAAAGTCTAAAAAAATAGATTGTTTAAATATCTGGAAGATAAATCAATTTTGTCGGGGCGTCAATATGGATTTAGACCTAAAGTTTCAACTGCCGATGCTGTACATCATCTGACTGACTATCTAGCACAAGAACTTGACAAGGGTTACCACACAGTAGGTGTTTTTCTGGACCTCGCCAATGCTTTTGACACAGTCTCCATTCCTATTCTGTTGCGCAATCTTGAGACAATGGGCATAAGAGGAATTCAACTGAAACTTCTCAAAAGTTACCTTGAAGACCGATCTCAGTGCGTTAAGATTGGCAATGTTCTTAGCGCAGACGAAAAAAACACGTCCTTCGGTGTGCCCCAAGGAAGTATTTTAGGGCCTACTCTGTTTTTGATATACATAAATGACCTTTGTAATCTAAACCTAGAGCATGGCAGCACTGGGACCTCTGCGGTGGACACCAGTGTGGGTATCCTCAAGGGTAGACCCTTTGGAGGGGTGGCGCTCTTATGGCGTAAATCTGTATTCTAGTTTGTGTCAGTGGTACAGTGTGCAAACCCGCGCATAAGGGCTATTCGTATTTCTACAAACGATCGGCCCGTGCTGGTTGTCAGTGTTTACATGCCTACGGACTGTGCTGAGAACGTGCCTGAGTTCACAGACTGCCTAAGTGCGATTAGTGCTATTATTGAGGAAAGTAGTGTTGAATCTGTTTTCATTCTCGGAGACATAAATGCACATCCAGGTGAGCGTTTTTACACTGAACTTTTGGAATTCTCTGCGGAACAGGATTGGATATGTGCGGACACTAATAAACTGTGTTTATCGTCCGATACTTTCACTTTCATTAGTGAGGCACACGGGTGTCGTAGATGGCTAGACCACTGTATTGTCACAAGGGCTTCGTGGCCGTGTGTTGTAGATATATATGTAAAGTATGATGTGTATTGGTCAGACCACTATCTGTTAGTTGTGACATGTAATTTTAATGTTATTACACAAAAAATCTCATTGAAGAGCACACCATGTAATAAAGTTAAATGGGGTGATAGGAGCCCGGAGCAGATAGACAAGTACACAAACATATGTAATACACATTTAAAAACTATAGATTTCCCACATGAATTTCAGAGTTGTTGTGGAAAAATCTGTCACAATGATTCCCATAAGTTATATGATGATCTGATTAATGTGTTACGAAAGGCTGCGAATACTACCTGTATGATGAAGAAAGGCAAACATGGAAAGTTATTAGCAGGGTGGAATAAGCACGTGAGCGAGTCTTACTCGGGTGCCAGGCGGACATTTAATACATGGGTAAGCTACGGTAAACCAGCTAGTGGGCCATTGTTCAGAGACATGATAGAGGCGCGTAAAATTTTTAAAGGTAAGCTGAAGTGGTGTCAAAACCATCAAGAACAGATAAAAATGGACTTGATGGCGACACACTACTGTTCTGTGCACTATACTCAATACTCAATATATTTATTGCTTCCACATGTGAACTTAGGTGGTAGGTTTAACAAAATAATATGATCATTGTGGACCCTGTCGGGCACAGCAAAAGTAGGAGAGAGGAAGAGGGCTTTTAATTTTGTTTACTTAGTTATTACCTACCTATTTATTGTAATTATTTTATAAAACTTGTAAATTAAAATTTGTCATTTAAATAATCATTGATATCATAATAGCATTTAGTTAATAGGAATAGTTTTAATTTGTTTATAAATGTATTCCATTTTTGTTCATTTTTTATTAATTCTGGTAATTTATTAAATATTTTAATTGACATGACTAGTGTACTTGTTGAGTGCATTTTTAACTTAGAACCTGGTAAGTTTAACCTATTTTTATGGCGTAATGTATATTTAGACTGTATGTTTTCTCTTGTCGTGTAAAAGTGCTGGTAATTTCGAACGAATTTGCATATTTCTAGAATGTATAGGCAAGGGAGGGTAAGTATTTTATTTTCTTGGAAATGAGGTTTGCAACTGTCGGTGTCTTCTATATTTACAAGGATTCTTATTAATCTTTTTTGCAATGTGAAAAGTGTCGGTGCATCTGTGCTGTTTCCCCACAATATTACGCCGTAGCTGAGCCATGCATGTGCGTAGGCATAATATGTAACAAGTGCAGTTTTAAGGTTAGTGGTCTTTTTGACTTCACGAAGGGCGTATGCAAATTTGGATAGTTTTGATTTTATCTTTTTGATGTGTGATTTCCAATTAATGTTTGTGTCTATATCCAGGCCAAGTAAAGTAAATTCATGAACGACTTCTATTGTTTTTCCGTTGTAAGTGAAATGTATGTCTAGTGGGGCTTTTTGTCGGGGGTGGAAGGGAATTATTTTAGATTTAGAGAAATTAATTTCGAGGTTATGGTCGTTCATCCAATTATCCACTACACGAATAAGGATTTTAAAAATTTTTGGAAGTGTACAAATAAATTAAATACTAGACCTGGCATCCCAGTGAGTGTCAGCGGTGTTTCTAGCCCTGAAGACATTGCTAATGTTTTTAAGGAGCATGCGGACGGTTCGATGCTGAGACGCAGGGGACGAATATTTCAATTTTAATTCTTGCTAGGGATATTGATCGTGCTATTAGGGGTATGAAGGGAGGAAAATCACCGGGATATGACGCTCTCAGCGTGGAACACCTCAAGTATTCTGGTTTCCACCTTCCTAGAGTACTTGCAATGTTATTTAATTTGTGCATAAATCACTCACACCTACCCCCTGCCCTGATGAAAACTCTGGTGGTACCGATTGCCAAGAGTAAAACGGGGGATGTGTCTGAAAAATCTAATTATAGACCCATTTCGCTAGCCACGATTGTAGCGAAGGTATTTGACAGTGTGCTTAACTCATATTTGAACAAGCATGTTAAGTTCCATGACGCTCAGTTCGGCTTTCGTCCTGGCTTGTCGGCTGAGACTGCTATTCTTAGCCTTAAGCACACTGTGAAATATTACACTGACAGACAAACCCCGGTTTATGCTTGCTTTTTAGACCTCACGAAAGCATTTGACCTAGTATCTTATGATATGTTATGGCAGAAGCTAAAGGAAACGGGCCTACCGTCAGAGTTGACGTCACTTTTTAGGCATTGGTACCTTCATCAGAAAAATAATGTGAAGTGGGGGGTGAATTGTTGAGTGAATACAGGGTGGAATGCGGAGTGAGGCAGGGGGGGTTGAGCTCACCCTTGCTTTTTAACCTTTACGTTAATGCGCTGATCGAGGAACTCAGTCAAATGCCCGTAGGGTGCTACGTAGATGGTGTCAGTGTAAACAACCTTAGCTATGCCGATGATATGGTGCTGCTGGCTCCCTCGATTTGTGCATTGCGGAAGTTGCTTGCCGTATGTGAAAAATATGCTGCCACACACGGTCTAAGTTATAATGTAACAAAATCGGAGTGTATGATCTTCAAGGCGGGTACAAAGTGCCCAACTGTTGTTCCACCAGTGTTACTCAATGGTATTCCTCTTAGACGAGTATACAAAGTCAAATATCTTGGGCATGTGGTGACAGAAAATCTTGGAGATGATACAGACATAGAGAGGGAGCGCAGGGCATTGTCAGTCCGGGCGAACATGCTGGCCCGCAGGTTCGCTCGATGTGCAGACGCGGTGAAAGTAACTTTATTTAAAGCGTATTGCACATCTCAGCGAGCCTGTGGTTCAGATATACCCAAAGGGCTTACAATTCTCTGCGCATACAGTTTAATAATGCCTACAGGGCGCTGTTACGGCTGCCACGCTTCTGCTGTGCGTCAACAATGTTTGCTGAGTCGCGTACAGACGGCTTTGATGCCACCTGGCGCAAAAAGACAGCCTCACTACTAAGTAGATTGCGTGGGAGCAGTAACAGCATCCTGAATGTAATAGCCAATAAGATAGACAGCTCACTGGTGTGGAGTCTCACCCAGAGGACTAAGTCTCTCTTAGTTATTAGGTACTAACATAGTTTTATTTTTTTTAAGTTCATACTAACAATATAAATGTAATTATCTAATGGATCTTTAGTTGTCTGAATAAATAAAATATATTATTATTATCTTACGCTGACGTCACTGCCCTCCTTTTTTCTGCTGAATCGGAACATGAAGTCTACAGGTTCGCGCAACACGGTTTTAATATTGTAAATAAGTGGCTTCAACATAACTCACTAACACTAAATACGGCTAAGACAAATTATATTAAGTTTTCAATGCGCAAGCAAACATCGGTTTTGCCCTCAACGATGTATGCTCACTGTTGTATGGTCCCTACAGATTGCCTGCTTACGTGTCCTAATATTAATATAACGCATGAAATATAATATCTGGGAATTATAATAGATGAAACCTTATCTTTTAAACCACACATAAAAGCTTTAAATAATAGAATGCGTAAACTAATATTTATCTTCAAAAAACTACGTTATATTGCAGACCCAAAATTAATTAGGCGAATTTACTTTGCTCTCTGCCAGTCAATTTTGACTTACTGCATTACCTCTTGGGGTGGAGCAGGTAAAAGTTTGCTACTACCTATCGAGAGAGCTCAAAGAGCGATTCTCAAGGTTTCTACGTGCCGCCCTTTCCTTTTCCCCACTAACCTACTCTATAAATCCTGTGAAGTACTAACAGCTCGACAGTTATTCATAATGAGCATCGTATTAAAACAACACGCAGCCCTCCCATATAGCACTGAATTTACAAAAAAGAGACGGAAAGACATAGTTTGCCCTACAAAAAGTACAAAACATGCTTTCGCAGCCAAATTTTTTGTCTTCCTAGGACCATTACTTTATAACAGACTAAATGCGAGAGCCAAAATGTATTCTCTTAATTATAATAATTGCAAAAGAACTCTCAAGGAAGCTCTTCAAAGTATGTCATACGAAGATACAGATAAATTATTAGTTGTACTTAAATGAAAATTGTATTTGTGTTAATTAAGTTTAGCTAAATAAGGTTAGGTTTAGGTTAGGTAATAAGATTTTAGCAAGTAGGATTTATTGTACTATTTACACCTTTTTACATACCAATTTGATGACTAGATTTGTATAATTAATGTGATTATTTAGAAATATTATACCTTGCCTCGCCTGAAATACAGTACCTAGTTCAGGCACATAACTTAATAGAATTTTTCGTAGATTTAAGCAAATTTGTATTTAGTATTTTACCTTTTTACATGAATAAACTTTTATTATTATCATTTCCTTTATTTAACTATATATACATATAAATTATATTTTTAAATATTAGAATAAAAAGATATAAAAACATTTAAAAATATAAAAAATAGTAGCCCACCGGTATCGGGAATAGGGTCCAAGCTACCGGCGGTCAGGGCTCCAGAGAGAGGAACCTCCTAACAATGCGAGCCGTGTCCAGAAGTACCGCTTTCTGGATCAAGCCCTTAATCCAGCTGCCTAACGAGAGCCTCCTCAGGTGTCGAGGCTCTTGGCTATTATGCCATTGGCCGTCACGAATATCGGCACAATGACTGCTGTATCCACATCCCACATGTCGACAACCTCGCGAGCCAGGTCAAGATATTTAATCTGCTTATCTTTTTCAGCTTTCACGAGGTTCTCGTCATGCGGGACCGCTATATCAATAATCATTGTGCGACGCTCTAATCGATCTATCACCACTATGTCTGGCTTATTGGCAACAATAGTCCTGTCAGTGATGATAGATCGATCCCAATACAACGTGATATTGTCATGTTCGAGAACTGGGTCGGGCTCATACCTATAGTACGGTACTTCCGATTCCACAAGATTGTATTTCAGAGCAAGTTGATGGTGGATAATCCTGGCTACAAGGTTGTGCCTATGCAAGTAGTCTCCGTTAGCCAGACGAGAACAGCCAGAAATAATGTGATAATAATAATTATTATTCGAAGTACCTACCTACTAATCAGTGTCATCAATACTAAACAATAAGTGCCAAATCCTATCCAAAATAAGTACGCATTACGCACTTCCCTAAGGCGACGTCCTGCGTGAGCGATCTAGACGCGAACGCGAAGCGGCGCGGCGCGGCGCGAAAACAACAAACAGTCGAAACCTATTGAAGTGGCTAAACGCGGTGCGGAGCGGCGCGAAATGAAGCGAACGCTAGCGAACGCGATCAGTTGACAGTTGGCTTGATATTTTCGCGCGAATTGGATGCGGTGCCGTCGTGTTTTTGTTTGGTCATAATGTCGGAAATATAAATTTTAATTAATGCTATCCAAGAACGTCCTATATTATTTATTAATTTATTTATCATAAGCACACTAACAGCACAGTCACTTACAATTCAAATTAAAATAACATTTAAAATTATCATTTCAGTAACCATGCAAATGACAGGTATGCATGACATTCACATATGAAAAAATTTGAGACTAAGGAGAACAATTTAAAATGTGTCTAGTAGACATAAATCTACAACACTACAAAACTAACCGATTTGAGCTAGATAGATAGACTCATCACACTGCTTAAATAGGGAGCGCCTGTATGAAGCGAAAGTCATGGAGAAAATATCAATAGGGTAATCCGTCAAATTAGACCTTTCATTATATTGCCTTGCCATACGTGTAAGAGGGCTATTAAATGTAGTATTCAAGGTGGATGTAGGTAATTCAAAAATACGATGATGACGCTTACTACGTTGGCTAGGCCTAAAGTTAAAATAGTTAATTAATTGTGCATCAATGGACCCGTTTATAATTTTATGAAGTATTAGTAAGTCCGAATGGACACCAGAGACAGGAGAAAAAGGTACAGAATCATAACCCGCCAAGGCAACTATTTGAGAACGATTAGCTAAATAACTCTCAAACCACCGCAACAGATAGCCATGAATACCAGCGGAATTCAATTTCATAGAAAGAATTGAGTGATCAACGCGATCAAAGGCTTTTGCAAAATCTATGTAAACTGCATCAACCTGACCCCTAGCTTCAAAGGCGCTACTAATGAAAGTAGTGTAAATAAGCAAGTTAGACATAGTAGAACGGTTGGACACAAAACCATGTTGCTTCGAACTAACTATATGACGGAGGTGGGAATAAACTACATTGTATATTATTGTCATTGTACATTATGGGATAAAAGGAATAAAAAATATCACAACCGGTTATTATCGTACAAATTGTGAAATTCCCCATAAATACCAATGCCTTTCTAAGTATACAATATTAGTCCCACTTCTTCGCCGTACATACTTCTTGAGTATTTGATATTTAAGAAATGAATTTTCCAATAATATTTGCTTCCGTCCGTCCATGACAAATGCACAGTGCCCACTGAACTGTGACTGAACGGCGGCGTCAGTGCAGTGTTGCAAAAGTGAAAATGTAAAAATCGGGAGATTTTTTTTGTCAAAATAAAACAACAGTACCTATTTTGTGCTATTAATTAAAGTAGTTTATTAAACATATTAAAGGTACAGTGATTACTAATTATTAATTTTCGTACCACTTCTTGCTTGCTATTTTTGTAAACATTATTTGTATTTGGTCAATATTAAAATTATAACAAGTTTGGTTATTTTCTCCTATACATCTTTTTGTGTGGAGAAGACCAATAATTGATTCAGTGGATAGTTTGTTGCGCTGTTTAGTTTTCATTAAACATCGAAATAATTCCCCACCAAACAATAATAAACTCTATTGTAAGGCATTTCGGTGTAATATGTGTTTGTGTATTGAGAGTTTGAGGGGCCGTGTAAGGATTTTTGGGGAATCCCCGTGCCAAAGAGAATATAATTTTTACCTACCCGTGCATTGGTTTAGTGTTACCAGGTTACCTTCAGTGATGTCGTCTTTAGAATGCTAAATAATACTATATTCGTTACTTAAGTTTACAATGTAAAAATTCGGGAGACAGGGTCGCTAAATCGGGATATCGGGAGGGAAAAGCCAAAATCAGTAGATCTCCCGATTAATCGAGAACTTTTGCATCACTGCGTCAGTGGCGGCTGTGCGAGACGATTCGCGTGCACGTAGGACATAGCCGCCGCGTCGCACCGCATCGCATTGAATTCGCGTGTCACCGCTTCATAATCGCGTTCGCTTTGAACCGCCTACCTAGGACGTAGCGTTAACGCAGCTCCGCCGCGCGACGCAAATATTTCTTTTTTTTTACATATTTTTAAGTTAAATCTATTATGACAGTTTATGTTAATTATATTCTAGATAAGCAGGGCTATTTACACCAATTTTTTTAATTACGCTTAATTTCGTTGATTAATTGTAGGCATAAAATTTATTTCTTATTTTTCTATTTTCGCGCCGAAATCCTTTTTCTTCTGTGAAATAGTGAAAATGAGGTTCCAAAAATGAATTCCTCGTCCTTGAATTATACGAAAACGATAACAAACACAACCTATTTGCTAAACTTTGGTAGATATAGACGTAAGAGTGCAGCGTGATAAATGGGATTTTCCCCAACCCCACCTCCCCCACTTACCTGCAGGGTGGTGCTACGTGGGTACAGGGCTAAATCAGCTCAGAAGACCACCAGGTATGCCTGTGCCAAGCGGCTTCCTTTGTTGAAGATTTGCAAGGTTCCCAACAAATCATGAAACTAAATACCCGGCTATACGTACCGTTGTAACGGTGCTGCGGCTGCGCCTGCGTGAGGCGGTGCGGCCAGCGTTCCGGCAGCGCGGCGTCATCACCCGGCGCGTCGCCCGCTGCCTCCAAGCTCTCCTGCACAACCAGCTCTCACTGTAAGCACTACCTGACAAATTATCAACAATGTGTAGAGGTGACAGAAGAAAGTGTGAGATAAGACAGCACCTTTAGCGGCTTGAGAAGCGCGGGCGTGGTGGAGGGCGGTGAGGGTACACGTGGCGCGGGCGGCGGGGGGCAGCCCAGCTCGGGCGCCTCGTCCGAGCCGTCCGCGCACTGCGCCACGCCGTCACACGCGTTGTACACGGCGATGCACTCGCCGCCGCGCCGGCATGCGAACTGGTAGCGGCTGCACCGCGACGCTGCAACAATCGGCAGCTACTTGTTCTCACACGAACCCGACCGCGGACGAGTCCCGCGCCGCCTGCGCACGTTTGCCTTTGTTGACACAGACAGCAGAGGGGATTGCCAACTAGTATAATGATCCCGTGCCACCGGAGCTTGCCGCGGACAGTGCGTGGTTTGGGGTCAATTTGACTGCGCAGAAGGCGCTGAGCAGACGATAAATAATTTGTCCGCGAACACGGTCCGCAATAACGGAACATGAATCATGTCTGTGCTCATGACGTCACTTTGACCGTTAGATCCACAGTGATTACTTGATTAGTTGCGAGAACTGCGACCATAGAAATATAAACTGCGACTCATATTATGTACTTTATGAATGGTATAATATTGTGGACATGGTTGCCCCCGGCCGGCGCGGCACAGCGGCGACGGACTGCGCGGGCGGTTCGTGTGTAAGGTGGCCTCGTGGGGCAGCGGGCGCGGGGGCAACGCACTGCCCGTACCGCCACCTGTTTAGTCAGATAGTCCGCGCAGGTCAAACCTATAAAGCCTTGTGCAGACTAGCGCGACGCGACTTGCACAATACAACTTCTAAGAAAACTTCACGGTATAACAATAACCGGCGTCGCGCTAGTTAATCATTGTAGGTACTTATTTGTATTTATGCAAGGATTACGTTAAATGTCAATAATAAGATACCTACTAATGGAGTAGGTCAATTAAATACACTGTACTAGGTACCTAGGTAGCTTCTTATATTTTGGTTCTCTATGACGGCCCGGAGGACCAAATCAATCAGCTGATTGGAGTGTTTCTTTGTTACAAAACTGTAACAAAGAAACACTCCAATCAGTTCAGTGTTAAAGTAACCTGTTGGTCTAGCAAGTCAAGCTCAAGAGTACCAATGTTTTCACGCGGGCCGGTGCAGCGGTGGGCCGGTGGGCGACGCGGGTCGATGACCTTGCACTACACCGCTCATTAGTTATGCATAAAAAGCTACTAGTTGGCCGCTTGGCGCGTCTATAATCACTACCCCACTTCGACATTGAATGCTACAAACATCACCCAAACAGATCGTCGCTCTCCTCTCTCCTCGGCTACTTTATGTCAGACTACAACTACAGACCTATACTAACAGGATGTAAAGTTGAAGCGGGTCCTGGTCTCCTGGATGGCGGGATGGCGGGGAAGGAATCTAGGAATCTGCAAAGTGGAACCTAAGAAAGATTTGCGTAATCATACGAGCTATTATCTAGATCATTGTAAAATTTGTTTGGTTAGGACGATTGGTAGTTTGAACGTTGATTGGTTAATCTAAAAGGCGGCTTCCCACGTGCGCGATTTTGCGAATGCTAGCGGAATCCAGGTCTGAACAAAACTCACCAAACTCACCAAGCGAGACACCGAAGATATTGCAGATTCAAAATTACGCGTAACAAAATAATTATGGTTGACGGCAACGCGGGCGTAGCGGTAGGAGCTAATAAGTTCCCGTGGGATATTTTCCGACATCTACGCGGGCGAAGCCGCGGGCAAAAGCTAGTAAATTATAATGCACCTAATGACACATTGATGGCTATCGCTTTGATTTTACTAAGAGAATGCAAAAAATAATAATAATGGGAGGTTTTGGATGAAATTTTACGAATTTTTGCTTATTAAATGCACGTCGTGTTATGTAGCTTGTAGGCCGGGGCCCCCAGTAGCTTGGAGGCCCCGTATCATTGATACGGGCGGCACGGTAGCTACGTCCCGGCCATTACTGGCTATAACAGTTGTGTGTGAAATGATGTGAGCTTAGGGCACAGGAGCTGAGACGCATACGTATCGTACTGGGTGGGTGCTCGTCGCGGGGCGGCGTGGGCCGCACCGGCGCGGGCGCGGGCGGCGGCGCCGTGCTCGCCGTCGTGGTGCTGGCCGTGCTGCTGCTCGCGCCACTGCTCCTGTGAAGGAATTCGGAAATCGATCTTGCTTCTTTCGACTCCAATACTTTTCACAGAACTCATACGCCATGCCACCATACTTATTGGAAGTGAACCCTCCGGGAGGGTTACCGGCATTACGTTTGCGCTAAAGCTCCACCGCGAACGGTCCACGACTTTAGATTTAAAACCGTGTTATAAAACACTGTAAAACGAAGTAAAATAGTACTTTCAAGGGGTCTTGTCGCTATACGTAGTTTCCAATTTTATTATTTTTTTGTGAATATTTGTAACCGTGATAAAATATAAAATTAAAAAAAAAAAAAGGATTTTAACACTAACGCATATGTACTAATAAATCTTGTTAAAATATAATAATTCGTCTGCGTAGAGTATTAATTCTTTTTTCTAGATAATTATGAATAATAACAATAAGAAGATAGAGCTTTGTTCGTGCCTAATTATCCTCCATTACGTGTGATATTTGAGGAATACTGTAAAGAAATGCCTACTGTAAAGGACCGGTATCTACCTAAATCTTTCACAGTATTTCTCTATACAAGGTGGCAGGGACATCGACACGAAAACTGTTACTATGGATTCAGTACATGATTCTGACACACCAAGCGTGAAAATTTTTCGTCGGTTATAAAAACATATACGAGTATCAGCTGTTCCCATAGATATAAGAAAGAATTAAGTAATAATAATAATTAATTAAATAAGAAAACTGTTATTTATATTTCTATGGCTGTTCCATACATTTTGAACGCGTAGGTATTGCACTTTTCAATGAAACAGCTGTTTAAAAAAAAAAACTCATGCTCATGGTGCGTGAGGCGCTCCTGGTTCTGCAGCTCGGCAAGGAGCCGGCTGATAGCAGCACGCCGCTGCTGAGTGGTATACATAGTTTAGTGGGTAGTGACCTCAGATTGGCATTAGCTCCTGCTCATGGTGCGTGAGGCGCTCCTGGTCCTGCAGCTCGGCAAGGCGCCGGCTGATGGCAGCACGCCGCTGCTGAGTGGTATACATAGTCTAATGGGTAGTGACCTCAGACTGGCGTGCTCCTGCTCATGGTGTGTGAGGCGCTCCTGGTCCTGCTTGGAAGGCGCCGGCTAATGACAGCACGCCGCTGCTTAGTGGTATACATAGTTTAGTGGGTAGTGACCTCAGATTGGCGAGCTCCTGCTCATGGTGCGTGAGGCGCTCCTGGTCCTGCAGCTCGTCAAGGCGCCGGCTGATGACAGCACACCGCTGCTGAGTGGTACACCTACAAAGTTTAGTGGGTAGTGACCTCAGATTGGCGAGCTCCTGCTCATGGTGCGTGAGGCGCTCCTGGTCCTGCAGCTCGGCAAGGCGCCGGCTGATGGCCAGCACGCCGCTGCTGAAGTTGCTGTGTGCCGTAAACTTGCAGCGGAAGTCTTCCGGAGGCCCGCAGTTGAACAGGTAGCAGCTGCCAGGGCCCTGCACATATAAGTAATTCAACAGCTGTTAGTTCTATTGCGGACTGTGCTGAAGCGAGTTAACAGGCAAAGGTAGGTCTATAAGCCCATAACATTATCTGTTGGGATTGTAATGCCCAACAGTGAAAATGTTATGTTGATGTTGTGTGTTGGGATGTTATGTTGAACGAGTAAACAACCGATTGGTGTAAAGGTTTTATTGCTACTAAAAATAACATGTTATAAAGTAATAATGTACAATTAATGTTGGATTAAACAAACTGCAACGTTTTACTGTAAGTTTGCATGTACAGCGTAGCTCGTACATATTGCCCACTCACAAAGATAACTTAAATGTACATCGGAAATATTTAAAAATCAAGTTAAAATGTTAAAGGTAAATACAAACAAAGTCATAAGTTATTATGGTAATTCACAACGCGCAATAGGCGACGTTGCTTTATTGAGTGTGCGTGCACTCGATAAGTGCGCTGCGCTGCTGTCGTCTGTGACGTCAAATAAAGCGTTGTCCACGATGCTCGCTGTCGACTTTCTTCGGGGCATCGGGTTGGGAACAGATGGAGCTTCTGGTTTCTGTCGACTTGCCCAATGCTTGCGTAGGCGGTTGTAAGCGTATATTACGCCCGCCAATGCTGCTGCGGCTGCTAATAGGTAGATGACAATATTCTGCTTCGATCACGGATGTCTGATTTCTTAACAACAGTGCCAGGTGTTTCTCGTTTGCCTTGACCAGGTCAATGTCTTCTTGATATCGTTTTGCGAATTCGTCATCTAATACTCCGAACAGGGAGCGCGCGATGGAACCGACACCGTTGATAAGCCCACGTTTGCTTCTCGTATTCACTCGGCCTTGCGGATTCAGCAACACATGGTTGTAGTGTCCTATTTCGTCAGTCGAGTGTTGTAGTAGTGATAAAATTACGTTACATTGTGTTTTCTGTTTTATTTTCTCGCAGACGTTTTCTAGATGATTAGTGAATTTACTGGATACTGCTATACCGTGCCAGTAGGGCTTGACGTCATAGTATACGATAATCTTCCACTCGCCGCGTATAAGTTGCATATTCAGTTGAACCAGAATGACGGCGTGGTTGTATATGTTAAGGGCTCTTTAAACCCTAAAGTAGAGGAAATACAGCTAGTACAAGCATCCTGTCTGTGATTAGACATATTGGGCAATATTGTTTATTGTATCTACCGATCACCCTCTAACTCAAATACCGACAGCTTTATTGACTCCCTCAGCATACAGTTAAACACATTAAAATCACAAAAAAAATGTTATAATTACTGGTGACATAAATATTAACATCAAACACAAAGAGACCGAGTCATCCCAAGAGCACAAGAGTAGAGTTAACTACCTAAATATGTTATCATTTTTCGGTATACTTCCTGGACACACTTTTCCCACTAGGGACCAAAGCTGTCTTGACCATTTCATGCTTAAAATACACAAAAGGTTCTCGGCATCAATCGCTATCCTGCACACTACGGTGACTGATCACTATACAACATTTATGTCTATAACCAAGTTAAAAAATATTCAAATCGTAAATAGAACCACCACTACTCTAAATTATGAACAAGCATTGAGAGATTTACAGGAGAGGAATTTATCTGATTTGTTATTTTGTAGTGATCCAAATTTATTAATCGATAGTTTTATTAATATGCTAACCAACGTTGTAAATGAAAACACTAATATAAAAAATATTCCAAGCAATCAACGCATCATAAAGCCGTGGATTACCTTGGGCATCCTTCGCTGTATCAAAAACCGAAATAAATTGCAAAAACAAATTCACAATGACCCTTATAACGAAATATTAAAAATAACTTATACTAGATACAGGAACTACTGTAACAATCTAATAAAAAAATTGAAAAGAAAATATGAAAGAAATTTACTTGCACAATCAGTATCTAACAACAAATTACTCTGGAAAAATATAAAAGCCATAACATACTCAAATAGATTAAAAAGTCAAAACATAGAATTATTAAACACAAAAACAACCCACATAGAGTCGATAAACTATGTTAATAATTATTTTGCTAATATTGGAAAACAACTTGCTCAAAAAATTAATCCTGATTTAAATGATATTTATAATAACCAAACGAATACAGTGGGATCACAACTTAATACCTTCGTACTACTAGATACAGATGATACTGAAGTAGATAGTATTCTGATGAATTTGAAATCTGACAGTGCCCCTGGTTGGGATAATGTCTCGACAAAATTCCTAAAATACATAAGAAAGGAAGCTGTTCCCATTATTGCTCACCTTGCCAATCTATGTTTTCAAAAGGGTGTCTTCCCGGCTCCATTAAAACAGTCCGTTATTACCCCAGTTTACAAGGGAGGGGACAGCGACGATGTCAGCAACTACAGGCCTATTTCCGTTTTACCATCCATATCAAAAGTGCTTGAAAAAATTATTAATATCAGACTTACTAATTATTTCAAAAAGTTCAATCTTTTATCTAACTCACAGTTTGGCTTTAGGCAAGGTGTATCCACTGAAGATGCAGTAACTGCGTTAAGTTCTCTTGTAGCTGAGCACCTTGACAAGGGAAACAGATGCCTGTCTGTTTTCCTAGACCTCAAAAAAGCATTCGACACCGTCTCTGTCCCAATCCTTGTAAACAAGCTGGAAAAAGCCGGAATAAGAGGGACTGCACTCAGTTTACTCAAAGACTACCTCTCCAACAGGAAAAAAACAGTAAAAATAGGACAGTACTCCAGTGACGAGGTAGATGTGTCATACGGCGTCCCGCAGGGTAGTGTTCTAGGGCCTACCCTCTTTCTCCTGTACATTAATGATCTTTGTAACATGGAAATAAAAAATGCTAAAGTATTCTCGTACGCCGATGATACGTCTATTGTGTTCTTTGGTTCATCCTGGCACGAAGTTAAACTGAGTACAGAGGCAGGAATGGCTCGGGTAGCGGAATGGCTAAAAAGTAACTTACTTTCCCTGAACACTAATAAAACAAACTACATATGCTTTAGTATCAGTAACCGAACACAGCCTATTGAAGAGTTGGATTTAAAAGTACACATATGTGGAAACATGCCTACTATAAGCTGTAACTGCCCGTGCCTTGAGAAGGTCGCTGCAACTAAATATCTTGGAGTTGTGGTGGATCAAGCACTGTCCTGGTACCCTCAACTTGAGCAAATTTCTGGGAGAATAAGGAAACTCAGTTGGATCTTTAAAACCCTGAGGCACATTGTTCCAACTAAAATAGAGTGCTGTAAGAACCGTCCCAGAAATCTCTTAAATGAAATATATGTAGCACTGGCCCAGTCTGTGCTATTATATTGTATCCCAATTTGGGGCGGTGCAGCAAAAACTAAATTTATAGACATAGAACGAGCGCAGCGTGGATTAATAAAAATGATGTATTTTAAAAATAAAAGATTCTCCACTGTAAGCTTATACCAAATAAGTGATTTACTCTCTGTAAGGAAACTGTATGTAACCCAAACCATACTAAAAAAACATAAAACACTACCATATAATGTTATTGAAAAACCTAAAAGGAGAAAAGATTTAGTTGTCCAAGTTCCCCAAACTAAAACTAGATTTGCATGCAAGCAATTCAATAAGCGATCTGCTCAGCTCTATAATAAAATTAACAAACATGTTTATGTATATAATAAAAGTTACCACGACTGTAAGAAAAGTATAATAGACTGGATAAAGCCACTTACCTATGAGGAAACTGAGGCACTCCTGGAACACGTTGAGTAGTCGAAATATATCACACATATATACATATATATATATATATATATATATATATACCATAACTGAGAACACCATACCACACCACACACCTCATCGCACAAACCACACATCTCATCACACACACCACTCCACGCCACACCACACCACACCACACCACACTACACTACACCACGCTACACCACATCACATCACACCACACCACACCACACCACACCACACCACACCACACCACACCACACCACACCACACCACACCACATCACATCACACCACACTATACACCACAACATATGCACTAACTAGGAATAAGCTTCATAAATTTAAATTGCAACTTTGCTTATAGATTTTATTTTTATTTTCTTAAGATTAATAGCTAAATGCAGAAAAATGTACTTACATTATATAGTTACCCATAAATGTTTTACTATGTTGTGAAAGAGCGGAGCCTTCTAATACAGGCATTGTTTGCCTAAAAGGAGGCTCCAAATACGTTCAAATGTAATGTAATTTTCTATTTGGCACAATAAACTATTTTGTATTTTTGTATTTTGTATATTGGTTACTTTGTCAAAGTATAGACCTTGTTGAATCTCGGCAATGTTTGTTGTGTTAGCGGCAGCGACAGGATTTAGCAAATACAGCATAACTAGTCCAATGAAGTTTATTTTTTTGTTTGTTGTTTTGCATCGTCGTGAACTTTGCGACTCGCTGTTTAGGTATGACTCATTTTCGTTTGTTTTTGAAGTAATTTGCTGTCCGGTTTTTCCGGTCCAGTTTCGTAACCTTTGATAGGTAAGACGGATAGTTTTGTAACAGGTCTTTTCATATGTCCATTTCTTGTTTTTAGGCTAACGACCCGAACATATCCATCGTTCCCAGGGTGAAGTTCTGTTATTCTCCCCATGAGCCATTTGCCGGCTGGTATATGATCAACATGAATAACCACTTGATCGCCTATCTTCAGATTTTTCTGTGGTTCCTGCCACTTTGATCTAGCTAATAGTTGGCACAAGTATTCGTTCCTCCATCTCTTCCAGATTTCTATGAAGATCTTTCTTGTTAGTTCCCATCTTGTTCTTGCATCTTCCCTTGTTTCAATGACTGTCAGCCCCGGTCTACCCGATAAAAAGTGGGCTGGCGTCAGACAGTCTAGATCGTCTATGTTTTCAGTTAGTGGACACAGAGGTCTGGAGTTCAAACAGGCCTCCAGTTTTGTTAGGATTGTGGTAAATTCCTCAAATGTTAATTTTTGTTCTCCTACTACTCTTTTTAAGTGGTGTTTTAGGCTTCTGACTGCTCGTTCCCACAATCCTCCCGCTGATGGCCAAGCGGGGGCATTAAAATGCCACTCAATCTTCATCCCCGCGATTTACTTTTGTAGTTGGTCGTTTTTGTGTGTATGTTCGATTTCCTCGTATTGCTCCTCGAGTTGGCGGTTTGCGCCGACAAAATTTGTTCCGTTGTCACTGTATAAGTGACGAGGGGCGCCTCTTCTTGCTGCCATCCTGTTTAAGGCTGCCAAAAATGCTGAACTGGTGAGATTTGATACCAGTTCAATATGCACAGCTTTGGTCACCATGCATATAAAGACTGCTATGTAGCCCTTTGTTGTTCTTGCTCCATTCTCTTTCATTTGTTGCAGTTGTTGGTCTGCAGGGGCCACCCAGATAGCACGAAACATCTTCTCAATGTCCGCTGTAAACGGATATTTGTATTGTCTCCATTTCATCAATAATGTTTGTAGGTCCTGTTGAAGATTGGGGCCTTTGTACATGAGGTCGTTCAAACTGCATCCTGTAGATGTTTTTGCTGACGCATTGAATACCACTCTGTACTTTGTTGTTGTTGATTCAGCGCGTTGCACGCCGTGGTGAGGTAAGTAACACTCGAATATTTTGTTAGTGTGTGTTGATTGCTTCATATGACCTAGATCAATATATTCAGCCATGAAGTCTTTATAGGCCTTTGCCAAATATGTTTGTTTTTCTAACTTTCTTTCTAAAGTTTTGAATTGGGCGATAACCATTGGTTTGGACGATCCCAGTCTGCTCTCAAATTCACTCTTCATCGGCAGTCTGACTTCATATTTCCCACTCTCCAAGCGTTGCGTAGTGTTGGTGTAGTATTCAATGCATGTTTCATTTTCCACCGATAGGTTGGATTGATCCGTGATGTCTTCAGTTTCCCAGAACTGTTTGATATCTTCCAGATTGTTAATGACCACATTGCAGTGAAAAGTTTTGACATTTCCGCATAAAAGCCAACCTAGATATGTTTGTTGTGCGATAAGTTGAGTGACGTTATCGCCTTTTATTGTTCCTCCTAGCATGATTTGCGAATAAATATCTGCTGCAAATAGTAAATCCACCTGACGGCTGTTATGGAAGTCTGGATCTGCTAGATGGATGTTCTGTATGTGGGACCAAGATGGTTTTGCAAAGGTCTTATTTGGCAGGTTCTTAATCAAGTTGTTCATAATGAAGACAGACGTTTGGAACTTGTAGTCGTTGTATACAGAACTGCAAGTAATTGTAGTCATTCCTTTGCAGTGGTTTTCCTTCTGTCCAACTCCAAAGATGACTCCTTTGCATCTCTCGCGCTTGACACCGAGAAGTTGAGCGGCATGTTCCGTGATCAAAGATATTTGAGACCCTTGATCGATGAGGGCTCGCAACTTGATTTGGGTCCCATCAGCTGTTTCTATGTTTACTACAGCGGTTGCTAGTAGTATATCCGAAGTATCATCATACAT
The DNA here is from genome assembly GCA_916701695.1 of Agrochola macilenta. NCBI lineage: Eukaryota > Metazoa > Arthropoda > Insecta > Lepidoptera > Noctuidae > Agrochola > Agrochola macilenta. The sequence continues at coordinate 24,805,498 of OU753556.1, forward strand.
GGGAAGAATTTGTTTGGTTTTCTGTTTTGTTCTTAATACATGCATCGTGTGTCAATGTATTATGTTGACCCGCGCATTTGCGACATCGGTAAGCTGACGTACATATTTAACCGTTATGGCTGAACAGGCAATTTACGCAAATGTTCATTTTATTTATTGTGCTAAGTTTTAAGTGATTCGGCATTTCTAAAAACTTTGCACAATTGTACATGCCATGTTCGTCATCGCAAAGAGGGCATCGAAATGTTGACGCATGGAACGATTTCGTAATTTTCTTGTTGCTAGTTGCTTGATTACTGCTGTATTGTTTTTTAGAGTACGAAGAATTTTGATGTTGACTCGATGACGTATTTGGTTTTTGATGGTTTTCTTGTTTGCGACGCGATGCTTCCAACGATGTAAACTATGCTTCTAGGAAATCGAACAGATCTTTCAGTATTAGCAGCTTTCGGCAATTCTTTAGCGAGTCATTGTACTCAGAATGTGTGTCTGCGTCTAATTTCTGCGATAATATATGTACAAGAATCGGATCCCAAGTGTCAACATCCACTCCTAAATTCTTTATCGCATGTAAGCATTCTATGCTGACGTCGTGGATTTTCTTTATTTGGGCCACTGACTATTGTTGCATGTTTGGCAGATTGAAAATCATGTTGATGTGCGATGTGAAGATAAGTTTTTCATTATTATATCGGTGATTGAGGATATCCCAACACACGAGGTACCTAGTTATCTGAACTTATCTGTAGATGTTGAATCAAGCGTTCCGCCTCTCCTTGCACCTTACTCTTCAGAAACTGCATCTTCTGAGCAGATGAAAGGGAATTGTTGCTGTGTATTGCTTCCGTGAAAAGGTCTTTAAATGGGATCCACTGGTTGTAGTTGCCGTAGAAGACTGGTATCTCTAATTTCGGTGTTGTTTTCTCACGATGAGCGCCGGACCACATTTTGGTATTCAAAACCTTTTTCAGATCATGGAACTGGTTTTCGTACCTGGTGTAGCGTTCTTCGTACACTATCATCTTCTCTCCGTTGGTTTCGCACTCTATCTCCCAGTGAAGGTTGTCAATAGCTGACCAGCGCGTTTGTAGTGTTTGCAGAGCGTCTTGAAATTCCCATTTTTCAGATAGAAACTCCACGTGTATGTTCGCGACTGCTCTCATGTAGGCTTTGAAGTTTGCCGTCTGTTTGCGCAACATGTCGTCCAGCTTGCTATTGGATCCCGTATCCTTTTTCGCGGTGTTTTGTTGTTCTTGCCGAGTAGGAGGAGGTGATGGTTCTCTGTTTTGATTATCTTGATTGGCATCCCTAGCTTGTTCTGCCACCTCACTCTTCAAGGCTTCTTGTTCCTGTCTTGTCTGATCTGAGGTACCTTCCCCTGTTTGTTGGTTGGCACCTCCCACTGTTTTTGTTTGTACCCATTGCTCCCTTGGCGAACGAACGAGGGTCGTGAGTTGTTGGTGTTGTTGAAGAATAAGCTCCTTTACTCCATTGTAGCACTGCAGTGTTTGATTATAGCAGTCATTCGTAAAGTAGGGATGACTTGCACTTTGTTCTGTAGACAAGCGGTCATGATTGAATTGGTATTCTGACCACAAGTTTTCCAACATTGCCTTACGGCGTTTGAAATAGTCGGGGTTTTTTCTGTCCCAACCATCTTTCTTGATATTTATTCCGATCTTCTTTATGTTGTCGTAGAGTTCGTTCTGATTCTGATATAAATCAGCTGACGACATGTTGTTTATCCTGTTTTTCTTGTTGACTTTAAGATGAACTCTTCTGTTCCGAGCGTCGACTGTTGCTCCACACTCCTGGTTCTTGGTATTGTGCAACCTTTCTCTTCTACGATATGCGCCTTCTCAATTGGTTACTGGGGCGACTCGCTTCTGAGAGACCAGTCCAACCAATTCGCGACCGTAAAAGATATAAATTACACAACACTAAATTGCTCGAAGGACCAAATGTTGGGGTTGTAATGCCCAACAGTGAAAATGTTATGTTGATGTTGTGTGTTGGGATGTTATGTTGAACGAGTAAACAACCGATTGGTGTAAAGGTTTTATTGCTACTAAAAATAACATGTTATAAAATAATAATGTACAATTAATGTTGGATGCAGTTTGTTTACAAACTGCATCGTTTTACTGTAAGTAGGTCAAGTTAGTTGCATGTACAGCGTAGCTCGTACATTATCGGTGCAAGTCAAGAAAACTACCGTCAATCATATTTCCTCATTGGTTTTTAAGGCTGTTCGCCAAAATAGTAAGATTCTATTTATAAAATATAATAGCAATGTTAGAACAACGCGTAGTTGACGTCGAAACTGACGAGCGTCTCGCGTATGTCATTTGTTTACGTGGGCTTATTCCACAAATCCCCCCTGAAAATCCCCCTTAGGGGGGAAAATGGAATCTATAAAAAAACAGTGTGGAATTCCCCCTGATAATCCCCCTTAGGGGGGAAAACTGGAACGAACACAACAAAAAAAGAATTAGCCAATTTGATGCAGCCGCTCTCAAGTTACCTATGTTGTGACCAGAAAAATAGGGATTCATTTTTATAAATATAATTTTTATAAAGCTTTTGCGTTATAAAGCTTATGAAGCATTTTTATAAAGATCTTGCGTTTATTCCGTTACACGTTGTACGAGTATGTTCTTACTTCAGAGATATAGACATATCAATATTTAAATTAAAAAACTTTTTACAAAAAAAAACAACCGATTTCCGAGAAAAAACACTACAAAGTGAAAAATAACTTTAATTTCGGAAGTCGGTGTCTTTGGTTTTGAATTTTTGTTTTTTGCCACCGACTTCCGAAATTAAAGTTATTTTTCAGTTTGTAGTGTTTTTTCTCGGAAGTCGGTTGTTTCTTTTTTGTAAAAAGTTTTTATTTTACACTTTTTAGTGGTGGTACCTACCCCACACAAATTCGAATACCACTACCTGCTATGTAAATAACAGTCACAGGAAGTTATCATCATATCATCCACATATACTAAGCGGGAAAAATACGTATTATTGAAGCTTACTCAAGAACTAATCCAAGCAAAGTTAATAAAATTTATATGGGACTAATCCGGGAGCATACCCTTTCAAACAAAAAAATAATTTTCTAAATCGGTCCATAATTGACGGAGAAATCGACGGACATACATAAAAAAACATACATACGCGTCGAACGTATAACCTCCTCCTTTTTGGAAGTTGGTTAAAAAATATGAGTTGAAACGTGATAGTCGTGTAAGGTGACCATATTTTATGCAGGAAAAGTTTTTAACCAGTGCGCAATTTTTTTTGGTGGTTCAAAATCAGTGATAGAACACATTTCCATTATTAATTCAATATTTTTTTTATCCTACTTTAAATCAGCAAAATATGGACACAATCTATTCGTAATAATATCAATGGCCGGCCCAAGCGGCGGTGTTGCACGGGGGTGAAACCTCCCCTCCTGGGCGGCAAGGCGACGCCCCGCGCGCCAGGCACTGTGACCGACAGTTCGCTCCGTTATAATGTACTCTGTGGTTCGCTCATCGCACGCGCTGTCGTGTGACGTCGCGTCTAATCGCTTTCCCGCGCAAGCGCCGCGCTGCACACGTGTGTCGTACTTTTACCTACCTCGTCCAATTGAAAAAAAAAATAGAAAATCAGAATACATAGTGTCAAAGATACACACTAACTAAACACGCTGTTAGAAAATGTTAATCAAGCGGCAAGAAGTTTTATTATTATAAATAATATTAACCAATCAAGCAAAGTAAATGCGAATATGTATACAATACGAAATGTATTGGTACCGAGCTCGATGAGAGAATGTATGAGAAAAGTTTTTTGCGATTTCTGACTTTCCTAGTACTCAAACCTCAGTTGCTCCAGTAGAGTTTTTTATAAGAAACAGGATCGATTGGAATCAAAAAAAGTTTTTGTGAAAACTGCCCATTTTCTTGCTAACTGTACATTTTTTTCAAAATCTGTGAATGCAGATCGAAATCTTTCGAAAAGTTTAGGACAGTCTCTTAAGACCGTTTTCCTGTAGCTACAACGTATAAGTTAGCTGTCCTTACTGCCCCATCTCAAAAATCCACCCTGTATAGCGTTACAGCGAAATTAATTAATCTGAAGTTCTGAACCCTAATTGATCTACTACGATCAATCATAATCTGAATAATTTTTGAAGGAAATTGCTAATCCATTGCTTCGTATGTTCGAAAAATTTGTCTGCTCAACAACGTAAATAACGCAATGAATGTTGTTGAACTGTCAAAATGAAACAGAATGTGATTGATCGTATGTTACGCAATTAGTGCTCAGGCAGACGCTGTCGCCGCTGCGCCGCTGCGCCGCGCCGCCGCGCCGACACCGCGCCGTCACAGCGTAGCCACCGGGCCGCGCGGACCGCGGCGCCGCCGCGCGCCGCCTGCGCCTCTAAACAGGGTTGGATTTTGTACTATAATTATAGTATTTATACTATAATTTCGCCCTTTGTACTATACGTATACTATCCACATCTCAGGATAGTACGCTTAAATACTATAATTTAAAGTTTGCTCTCGAATGTTTAGTTTTACGTCATATTATGAATATTTCGACCGTGCGTGTAGTAACACAATCCATAGACGCCATTTAATTGTCTTGTGACGCTATCAAAAGCGGTAGCAAAAGTGGGAATTGTACTGATTTTATTCCTATTGAAGATATGTTGATGAGATTAAATGCTAAGGATGAAGATAGAACTAATAGTAATATTCAAGAACTGATAAACTTAGAAGAGGAGTAAATTTTGCCTTAACGGGTGTTGATTTTATTGACTATTATACATGTTAAATTAAAAATAATGAAAGTGTACTATATTTTTTTATAAATACTATCCTTTTAATTTTTTTGTTCTATCTTTTTCAACATACCTAAATCCAACCCTGCCTATATCTAAGCTTAAAAGCTTATTCCATCGCCGGCCGCTTGCAATAATGCACGTGCTATAAAAGTGATAATAATGGCAAAATCAAGCGGAGACGGCGCGGCGACGGAGCGGCGACAGCGCGGCGGCGCGGCGGCGGCGCGGCGGCGGCGCGGTGGCGGTGCCGTGTACGAGACCATAGGGTGCTGGATATTATCATAAGTCATCACCAGCTAAAGCTCTTTAGAGTTTTAGAGGCCTACCGATTAATATTAGTAATGAATGGGATACTCGTTTGTCTGGATACGGATGTATCTAAACGTTCGCACGGACGTAAAAATATCGCGGCGGGATTTTATCACGCACTGGATTTTCAACTCTCGGTGTTGAACTGACCGTTGAGAATCCAACGTGCTGGGACGCACTGTCGTCCCAGCGCGTTGAGAAAATACACTGTTGGATTTTCAACTCTCGGCGCTGAGCAGAGCGTTGAAAAAACAGTGCAAAAATATAATCGCCGCGGTAAAATATCGCCCGTGCAAACCTGGGCTAAAGCTGTTATCTAAAGATAGGTAGGTAAATATTAATTTATACAAAATATGCTCTGATACCTACTAGTATATAAATCAGACTAAAAAAATATATATCTTTATTTTCTTGGGCTGAGTTTAGAAATACATATATACTCGTACATAACATCACGCCTGTATTCCCCGAAGGGTAAGGCAGAGGTGTTCCTATAGTACGACCACATTTCGCGAGTTATGTTTAATTCCCATATACATATTAGGGAGCGAGCCTATTGCCATGAACTGGGCACAAATCCAGACTCCAGGCTGCTACTAAGAAATTTATGGAAAATCCCAATAACACTTTGTCCGACTCGGGAATCGAACCCAGGGCCTCATGCTCAGCAATTTGAAAATTATCGCAGCCACCATCTTGGATTTTCATTTTGACCAAATTCACACTTTCTCAGAGAAAAGCCACATGGATCATAACGCTTTTTTCGAAACGTGATGAATTCTGCCAATTTACGTTCCAATAAAAATAATACATACAATACAATTATATAATAATAATAATAATACAATTTAGCAAACAAGTAAGTACGCACGTACAGCACAGTAAAATACCTTATCGTCTAATACTGACAAAAAATAGGTACCCCGAACGAATTCCAACTAAGCACGTTGCGCTAGTGTGAGTGGCTGTCGGAGCGATATACACCTACATTGAGCAGTGCGACCACACACACATTGACGATTATTGGTTGACGCGATATCACTACTAGCTATCGAAAATGTATGATAAATTGGATGTGTTCCGTAATACCAAAAATGAAGAATGAAAACTTAATGTTTTTCCATATTTTTTTCGATAATTTGTAACTTGATAATATAAGCTATGCTGCTGCGGAAATAATATTACAAATATTGTTGTTTATAATACATAAAAAACAATAAGTATGAAAACATGTCATTTACGCTGTAAAAATGTATGAAATTCAATTCGCTTTAATTTCATTTCAGGTAAGTTTTTGGGAAAAAAAAGACGTAGAGGACTAGATAAATACTGTCGAAATCCGAATATTAACTTAATATGGTGAAAATATGCTCAAATTCCATAGGTATTACGTTTGTATGGACAATTCAACGGTCGCCACGTTCTTAAGTACATATTTCAATGGATTTGTTTTTTTATGTGAAAGTTACTCATTATAAAAAATACAGATGAAACACTACCTACAAAAAAATCGTAACATCGAAAGTACCAAAACCATTGAACTACCACATCACTAAAACCATAGACAATTTCTAGTGGCCATTGTTGTCTGGCAAATTTAGAAACGCGACATGGCAGTATGGAATTAGTAAGTACTATCATGGAAGCATGGAATTTGTATAAATAAATTGACTTTGAAAATTTTGAATACATGGTACTAGTATGAACTATCCTATACTTTCTTTATTTTAACCCGAGCAGTGATTTGTGCTTTTTTTAATCTCATCAAAGAGACTTCTATGTTCTATGTTAAGGGGTTTGGTTTCCTTCAGGTGGACCATTGTGCATGGGTACTTCTTGCTTTTTTTATGCCTACTGAGTAAATAAATAAAATATGATACAATAACATAATATTTCATCAAATTATATATTTTTCACTAAGTACATATTAACCTTAATTTGCGTATTCAAATTATTATTTTGTGTTTATAATATTTTTATATAGGCTGTTCAGCGGTTTTGCCAGTGCCTTTATTTACAACGAGGATCTGTACTTCCTAACCTAACCTAACATTTAGTAAATTAAAATTTTCTCGTAATAAGCTTAAGTGTGCTATACTAAACTACTAACCCCGGTGTTCATTTATTTCCTAAAGATACTACGCCTAAAAGTGGGAAACTAAAAGAGTACAACTAAAAGGAACTTGGAAAGTTGATTGGTAAACTTCGACAATATGGTGGAGTTCTGGTGGAGCTATTAACGTCTTGGTAAAGTTCTACAGCAGGAAGGGCAGGAACGTCAAGATCTTGTCTTTCAGAAGCTTGAGGGCTTTGATTGCCGAACATAAAATTTCGGTCATAGATAACCTAAAAAATAAAGGATACCATTTTCATGAGTCAAGTGAGAATTCACACGTTACAACAAAAAAAATATCCAAATCTAGAGCCTAGCACTGATGAAAAATAAACCTTACCTAAAAATTCAAGAATACCATTTATATATAAAGTAGTGTTCTCTCAATTTTCGTAAATTTTCCTACCATGAATCAAGTAAGAATTAACACGTTACAACAAAAAAAATATCCAAATCTAGAGCCTAGCACTGATTTACAAAATATTTTATTACATAGAAGTCTACTTCTCAATAATATCTGATTTCTTTCCAGTAATCCTTGCTTCACGTTTCTTTAGTTCGTCTTGGATCGATGCTGGATCGGTTTCATCACAAAAAAAAACAATAAACACTGATGTAAACAAAGCGAAAATGATTTGACAGCGGCCATCCCGCCGCTGGCGACATCTGCGTTGAGCTTTGCGCGTGGATCCCCCACTGCGCGCGCATCGCTAGCAGAAAAAATAAAACCAGCGCGCCATTTTCAATTTTCGTCAATATTTGTTATCGTTTATGTTTTGATATTATAAAAAATACGAAATCTAAAGTATTGTCATCAACCGATGTACAAAAGTTTTTAAAAGAAGCTCCGATTGACAGTACCTGGCAACAAAGGTCAGTTGAACTTTATAAATCTAAATTTATCATCTCTATAGTTACGTAATTCCAGCATAAGTTCTTACAACAAGTCTGTTGTTTTCCTCGCAAGTTTGTTGAAAAACATATGAAACGCGAGCGCGTGGCATCATTACCCACAAGGCAGCATTGCCGAGTGGGTAATGATGAATGAATACAGCACACTCGTATCATAATGTACCTACTATTATGAAAATCAAGACTTTTTTTTAAACTCTTGTCGCGGTATACATTAATTCATAACATACGCTCTTGTCCATACCCCACACGATAAAACAAATCGCTGTTTTAATGTAAAGTTAGCCTAAAATTCGGCGTAAATTCCGGGGCAATATCGCAGGATGGAGGAACGCAAGCGTCCTACTTCTATTTCGTCGTTATTATTGCAGCAGAGTATAACTTCGTGACTGTCCTAATACAAAATGTACTGAAAACAGATCGCAATAACGCTTGTGTTATTATCGACCGATAAAAAGGTATTGTCTTGTTTGGCATAAAATTATTTGTACTATTATTGTTTTCCATAATCGTCCCCCCTCTTATTATTTACTTGCACTATTAACATTTATGCTAGTAACGCTTGTCATATCAACTTATTAATCATAACTTTTATTTGCCATAAAATAAGTTTCCATAATAACATGTGTTATAATCATTAGTTTCTCTAAGTAACACATTACATAATTGATAATTGACATAAGCAACATTTAATATAATTTAGAAACGTTTATTGCCTGTAATCAAATGACTTATTACAGTAAACAATCTTTAGATAATAAACAGTTTGTCAAATTCGAAACGGTTAGGTTAGGTTAGGTTAGAACTGTGACCAAACAACGCGCGAAGGCGAGCGAGCGCAGCGAACGTGCCGCGGCAGCGGCCGCCGAGTGCTAGATTTCCTCTTTTGCAAAGCAAGCATGCATGGTAGATTATGTTTATTTTTAGGTTTCCTTGCTAATAAAAAAATCTGTATCGTATAATCATATATTAATCAACTGAACTAGCATTGTTGTGCTAGTATGGGCAAATTAATATTATGGTGAATAAATGTAATGGAAAACGAAATTATTGAAAATGAAAAATATAGCAAATAAATTTATGGATTAAAATTATTATGAAACTTGATCGATTATAACCAATGAAATTAGTGAAAATGAATTTATGTACCTAATTTCACGATTATGGCAACTGAAGCGTTATTTCTAATGAAATTATGGCAAATACAAGTATGGTAGGTATATAAAATTATTGCATTTTAAATTATGGCAAACATTAGTAAACCCGATAAAAACGCACCTGTAGGGGAGAAACCAAGTCCCAGTGCTCCATAACATTTTATTTTATTTTGTTCGCAAAAGTGATGTACAAATGGAATAAAATTGCTACAAAACAATAAGTCTGATTGACATCTACTAGATGTGAATCTAATCTGCGTGCGCAATTTATTTGCCAAATATGTAAACAAACACGAGTTTTCCACTAAGACAAACATCAAACTTATGCAAGTGTAAATAAAGTTGAATTTAGACCGACTAGTATTGTTGAAAAAGTCACAAAAAATGTGAAGTTGTACCGTAAACTGAACCTTATGATTAGGCATTACAGTCTTTTTTTTTCTAAAACTCGTGTTTGTTACATGTTTGGCAAATGAACTGCGAACGCAGATTAGCATGCTTAATGCGTACCTACTTAACTAATTACTTATAAGTTCTTTTTTTTTAAATTTCAAAGTACTTGGTTTGTTTACGGCAATTCGGTGTCAGTAGTTGCAAGCCCGGTTACCTTCTCTTCGTAGACGAAGACGTCGCAGGCGTCAGTCTCGCAGCACAGGCGCAAGCACTCGGCGCGCGCGCCCACGTCCAGCTCTGAGAGGTAGCGCGCGCCCATGTCGCGCGACTCCTCCGTGCGGATGATCTTGTCGCGCTGCACGTCGAAGCGTGGCGCGCACGCTCCAGGGTCCAGCTCGCGCGCACCCACCGCGCCCAGCAGCAACGCCGCCCACCACGACCAACCCCGCAAGCGCATCCCTCTCAGCGCTCGCACCGCTCGACACTACGCAATACCACTCTCACTGCTGACCAGACACAAAACACTTCGTTTCCTTGAACACACTCCCGAAATTTGTTTTTACGGATACGTAGGACCTCTGTGCGGATGTTCGCATCCCCGCCGTGCATGTAGGATACAGGGTGTAGCCGTGAGTGCTGGCGGCAGTGGCGGCTCGCTGCGTGTTCGTGTTAACAACTAATTGTTATCGCATACATTAGCGGGCGCCGAGTGCGGCGCGGTGGCCTGTCCGCGGTCGATATTGTCGCGTCTGCGCACTCACTCACGCACAAGGACATAATAAAATAAAAATACTAGATGCGGCACAAATGTACAACACACACCGGTTGTGTTTAGGCTCCGGCAGATAGGCGCGACGCGACTCTGTTGGAACAATTTCTATGAAAATTTCATGGAAATTGTTCTACTGGAGTCGGCTCCACCGTCGCGTCGCAGCTGCCCGCAGGAGCCTTTTCCTTTCCTATACAAGATGTAAATAGCAGCGTTGTTATTGATACGGCACGATTTTTTTCTCAGTAAATACGGCTTACGGCAGGACTCTCAAGACTGTATAAAAAAATACGGCAAATGACTTAAGTGAAATGAAATGTTTTTTCACTAGCTTATTGAATAAAACGAATTTAAAACTCAAATATTTCAACTGAAGAGGCTGTGCGCCACAGTAATAGAGACAATTTTTCGTCAATGTTACCACTAATCCAGACACTACCACGAATTTTATTGTCAAAATTGAAAACAACTGATTCAAAATCAAGTACAAATATCATGGTTACTACATACATGTACGATGTCGCGCGACATGGGTGACAAAATGAGACGCAAGGAGAAGTACATATTAGATAAATATGAATCTAAAGTAATAGAAACGATACAGTGATGTCATCTATAACAGGGAATAAATATGATCCGAAAGCCATTATTTCTGTATTTGTAGGCAATAGTTCCAATTTAAAAAATGATGACATCACTGTCAGTGTCACTGAAATCTTGAAGATTAATTGTCAGAAAATAATATTGTGTGCTTTTCCATACTTTCAGCACTTGTCAAGTAGGCAAAATCATATTATACATATGCTAAATAACCATATGCATTTGTTAGTTAATCACTATAGTGACAAACTTATATTTTTTGACACCAACACTTTTGTTGAGAAATTAAAATCGACTAGGGATACTGCGTATCTGCCTATTAGTTTTAGACGTCAAATAGCATGGCTATTAGCTTTTAATATAAACTCAGACATAAGTAGTATGTCGAAGTCTTATGTATTTAGCACCACAAAGGTTAGTAATAATACTAATATTAAGGTGGTTAGCAATAGTAATTTAAACTAGTCAGTAAGACAACAGAAGGTACTAGTAACAATGTTGTTTGTCTCACCATCAACAAGCTATCTTCTGGCACTCAATTAGTTAATTGTAAAAACGGGGCTAAGCAGAATTCCTTGAAATTGTTTCATCAAAATATTCAAGGTTTTTCTTCCAAACAATTAGAAATTGAATTGTTTTTAGAAAAAACAATGTTTGATATTATTTGTATAACTGAACACTGGTTGAAAGATTATGAAATGCTAATTAATTTTGAGAATTATAGTGTGGGCAGTTGTTTTAACCGAAAATCCATGCTACGTGGAGGTTCACTAATCTTAATTAAAAATTGTATAAAATCTAAGACTCGTAATGACATAGTTGAATTATCGGTGGAACATAGCATTGAACTGTCCTGTGTTGAGCTAGATAAGCATTTTATAGTGTGCGTTTACAGACCTCCAAATTATCAAAACTACTCTATATTTGAGTCAGTAATGGAAGATGTTTTAGCTAAACTTGCAACTGGTAATAAATCAGTAATTATTTGTGGTGACTTTATATATTAATATTTTAGAAAATAATTCAAATAGCAGTAGATTATTAAGCCTGTTTAAATCATTCAATCTGTCAAATGTGTTTTTAGAACCAACGCGAATAACTTCGACTACTGCTACATGTATCGATAATGTCTTTTGTTGCTGCGACTATTTAGATAAAGCCATTGTAAATTATCTCCCTTCTGATCACAGCGGTCAAACCGTTAGTTTTGAGTCCAGCACACCAATACAAAAAGTGCAGATTCAAATTAGACCAATAACATCGGGTAATTTAAATAAGTTTAACAACACTTTAATTAGCAAGTTAAGTGCTCAGGGCCTAAATTTGTCCAATGGCAATATTCTGTATGAACAATTATTTTCATTAGTGCAAACAGAGTTCAATAATTCATTTAAGAAAAAAACTAAAACTATTTGCCCTAAGTTTTTATTCAGTGACTGGGCAACTAAAGGGATCAGGAAAAGTAGGGAAAGATTATTTGAACTGTATGGCCTTAAGCCGTATATTAACACGGAAACTTTTAATAAGTATGTTGCTACTTACTCTAAAACTTTTAAAAATATCTGCAAAGCAGCTAAAGCTTCTTTCATTAGTAACAAGGTTAAATCAGCAAACAATAAAATAAAGACAGTTTGGAAAATTATTAACAATGAAACGAACAAGAACAAAAGACATAATACTGATTACACACTTGACACTTCCCGCGGTCTCATTAGCGACAACATCGATGTTGCTCAGGAATTTGCAAATTTCTTTACCAATATTCCAATTAAAACTACAGAAACTTTAAATTCGTCCCCCTTACTTGCTATTGATTTATTAAGAGCGAATGTTTCAGCCTTTCCCGTAAAATTTAAATTTAAACATCTAAACCCTGTGGTCGTTGTAAAAGCTTATAAGCAACTCAAGATCAAAATTACCGAAGATCTGTGGGGTATGTCTACTAAAGTTTGTCAATCAATTATTGAGACAATTGCACCCTATTTAGCTTTAATATTTAATTTGTGTGTGGATCAAGGGGTATTCCCGGATCTAATGAAGTACAGTAAAGTTATTCCACTATTCAAATCCGGGGACAGCAAAGATACTAATAATTATAGACCCGTATCGGTTTTTCCGGTTTTCAGCAAGGTGTTTGAAAAAGTAATGTTAAATCAAATGCTCCAGCATTTTAATCGTAATAATATCCTACACGATCAACAGTATGGTTTCACCAAAGGACGTTGCACAACCGACGCCGGTGTCACCTTATTAAAACACATCTTTAACGCATGGGAAGAGGCACAAGATGCAATAGGCATCTTCTGCGACCTATCCAAGGCATTTGATTGCGTGAATCACGAAACACTGCTCTTGAAACTGGAGCATTACGGACTGGATAAACTTGCGCTTAGCTTAGTAAAATCATATTTGAATGATAGATTGCAGCAAGTTCAAATAAACGGTGTAAATTCATTGGGTTTAAAAGTCAAAATGGGTGTACCACAGGGCTCGATTTTGGGTCCCTTCCTCTTTTTAGTATATATAAATGATTTACCTCATTTACTGAAAAACCGACCACAAATGGTGTTATTTGCTGATGACACATCACTGATTTTTAAGATAAATAGACATGCACAGGAGCTTGACGAAGTAAATAACGCTATGCTTAAGGTCCATAATTGGTTTACTGTAAATAATTTGGTATTAAATGAGAAGAAAACTAAATGCATAAGATTCACGTTACCAAATGTTAGAAGTAGTGAATGTCATGTTGTACTGAATAGGGAGACACTAGAATTCGTCGATAAAACGGTTTTCCTGGGGATCACGCTTGACTCAAAACTACAGTGGGGTCCTCACTTAACATCACTTGCAGGGCGGCTAAGTTCAGCCGCTTACGCTGTTTGGAAAATCCGCCAACTAACAGACGTGGATACCGCGAGACTGGTCTATTTTAGTTACTTTCATAGCATCATGTCTTACGGTATTTTGCTGTGGGGACGGGCTGCAGATATGAATTCTATCGTTATTCTGCAAAAGAGGGCTGTCAGAGCCATATATAACCTCCGCAGACGCGAATCTCTAAAGGAACTGTTTAAGAAAATTAACATCATGACGGTACCTTGTCAGTATATATATGAAAACATTATGTATGTTCGGAAAAATCTACATCTTTTTAGTAAGATAAGTGACAGGCATAATTTTAACACTAGAAATAGGAACAAATTAGATCAACCACGTTTCAGATTGTCTAAAGTGCACACTACTTTTATGGGGTACTGCGTAAAATGTTATAATAAAATACCACTCGATATTCTTCAACTGAATGAGAAGAAATTTAAAACATGCATTAAACGCACACTATGTAGACAAGCATATTATAAGTTGGATGATTATATCATAGATAAAAATGCTTGGCTTAATGCTGGTCCTGCTCCACAGCCACTTGGGCTCACAAGTTAAAAAAAAAAAAAAAAAAAATATGTTTGGAAGAGTTGCTTCCCCTTTTTATTTCTCTGACATTACAAACTTAATGTTTATTTTTTATTTAAAACAAGTTTTAATTGTTGAATACTCCAATGGATAATGATTTTCTTTCTTTTTGGTAGTAACATTCTATTAATCTCTCAAATACACTGCAAATTAGTTTTGTATAATTTAGAAGCATTTTTTCAATTTTTGTAAATGTGAGTACCATGGAGCCGTTTTAATGTTATTAAGATGTATGTTGACTTGAAAGAGCATGGCAGTTGAGAGTATGTCATGCTCACTTAAATGTCTCGCTGATGGTGGCGAGTGTGTTAGATCATTCGGTTCCCTACAAATTGGTTGAGCTGGATGGTGCTGATCCATGCGTCATGTTCGTGAACGGGCGCCGTCAGTTGTGACTGGTCATCTCTTATCTGCCATGGCTTATTTTTAATCTTATATTTTGAATTGTTTTGATTATTTTTTGTACATTGTTCTCACATATAGAAGCAACAAGAATAATGTACCCAGGATTTTGTAATTTTCTATATTTAAAAGAGTGTCCTTGGAGTTTCTTGCCCGTTCTTCTCCATAAAGATCTACGTTTTGGAATGGGCAGCTAGCTTCAACTTTCTGACTAACTGACGCGACTATTTGACAATTCAAAAGTGCCTGTAAATGGTTTAATTGAAATAAATGCTTTGAGTTTGAGTTTGAGTTTGAGTTTGATAAGAAACCTTCAAAGGCGCCAAGTAAGGGGCCATTTATTTATTACGTAAGACAATTTTCGCTAGTTTTTTACCCCCTCCCCCCCTATTATAAGAAAAAATAAGAATTGGCCGACCCCCTCCCCCCTTGTTTAATATTTATTACGTAAGAATCTAAAGGAAAAAATTAATACACGTTTAGTTTGTTTTACTGTTTATTTTTCAAAGTAACAATTTTTAGAAATGTTTATTTAAACCTACAAAGGTACTAATAATTTTTATTTTCTGGTAGTAATAAACTTTGGTTGTAATCATTCATCTTTATCTACATAAGATTTTCAGTCCAGGGGCTCAAAACCACCACGGAGAGTGGAACCGGCGGGAGATGTCGTGCGGTGTCCCACAGGGATCAGTCCTGGGGCCGCATCTGTGGGACATCGCCTACGACTGGGTGCTGCGCGCCGACCTCCCTAGCGGCGTCAGCGTAGTCTGCTACGCTGACGACACGCTGGTCCTGGTTCAGGGGAGGTCGCATGAGGCGGCGGCCGAACTGGCGACATGTTGGGTTGCGATAATCGTAGATAGGATTCGGCAATTGAGACTCGAGGTGGCCTTGCACAAGTCCGAGGCCATGTGTTTTTATGGCCCTCGGAACGCGCCACTGTCGTGTTCCCAGATAACGGCGGGAGGGGTTCACATCGGTGTCGAGTCGACGATGAAGTACCTGGGACTCGTCCTCGACAGCCGGTGGAACTTCGTTGAGCACTTCCGACGTTTGGCTCCCAAACTGGAGAGGTCTGGGCCTTTGAAACGGCTTCTGCCCAATCTAAGGGGTCCAAACGTCTCCTGCCGGAGGCTCTACGCGGGAGTCGTGCGGTCCATGGCCCTTTACGGGGCACCGGCGTGGGCGCGTTCTATAAGGCTGCGACCAGGCCGCCGATTGAACGCGTCCCAAAGGGTCATGGCCATTAGGCTGGTCAGAGGATACCGCATGGTCTCCCGTGAGGCGGCGAGCCTTCTTGCCGGACTACCGACATGGGATCTGGAGGCGAAAGTCCTCGCGCACATCTGGGAGTGGCGCGAGGAGGCGAAACGCCGGGGCGTAACTCCGCTGCCGCGAGAAATCACGGCACAGCGGACAGAGCTCCGGCGGGATCTCATGGCGGCATGGAGAGTGCGATTATCGCAACCCAGCTCTGGGTACGCCACAATTGTGACGATAAGTCCCCTCTTTGAGGAGTGGCTAGAGAGACGCCATGGCGTCCTGACCTTCCGCCTAACGCACGTCCTCACCGGACACGGTTGTTTCGGGAGGTTCCTTTTCCGCATAAAGCGGGAGGAAACGCCCGGGTATCACCACTGTGTGGATCGCCCGGAGGACACGGTGGAGCATACGGTGGAGGTCTGCCCGGCTTGGGTGAGCACCGCCGTGTCCTCACGGAGGCGATCGGCGGCGGCGATCTCTCGCGTCCGGCCCTGGTTCAGGCCATGGTTCAGAGCGAGAGTGTATGGGAGGCCGTCACTTCTTAGCGTAACAGAAATCCTGAGTGAATTTTTTTTTTAACTTAGTTTGTAATGTTTTAAAATAAGAATTATGTTTAGTTTTGTGTTTCTTTTTGCTCTGTTTGTTAACATTTTGTAATTTAGTTTAGTGGATTTAGTTTATAATTGTTGTAACTTTTGCATGCCTGCTGGTAAAATATGGCTGAACCTATTTTTCAAAATCAAAATCAAAAGTCATTTATTCAAACTAGGCTGAGAATCAGCACTTTTCGAACGTCAAAATTACATAAGACAGTCCCCCAAAACGCCCACCCTTCACCACTTCCTAGTGCGTTAGCTGGGAAGAAGAAGTGGCGCATCAAACTCACCAGCTGCACAGCTGTCTGTTCAGTTAAAAGAACAAAAAAAAGATTCTATATAATAGTATTCAAAATAATTTACATTAAGCAACACAAAACATAATTTAAATTATTAGCCATATATAAGCTAGCACACGCCAATATACCAAACAAAATCATCGAGAACTATACTCAGGCAGAAATAAAAAACAAAACGTAACAGAACTTAATATCTTAATAAAAGCCACCAGGCATAAAGGGCGTGCCCGCTTACATATAGTTGTAACTGGAAGTTATAAATGATAAACTAGGACCATCGAGGTAAAATAAATAAACAAACAGTTAATTACTAATAGTAATAAATAATATGATCAATTGTCGAGGTCACTAGCTAACCACATATTGCAATACAACTCATAAAAAAACAGTGTGATGAGTAGATTTTGTCAAAAATAAATTAAAATAACTTGACTTAAAATGTCAACAATAATTAAATTTAAATAATTTGACTTTTATAGTCAAATAAATTAAACAATTACTTATATAAACTCATATAACTTGTCAGTGGGTAAGCTGGAGAAAGAACATAAACATTGTCCTGAGTTAACTACAGCGACCAAATATTCTTATCATTTAAGTAGTCGTTGATAGAATAGTATGCCTTTGAACAAAGCTTGGATTTTACTTTCGTTTTAAACGCATTAAAAGGCAAATCTACCAAAGAAGAGGGTAGCTTGTTATAAAAAGTTATACCAAGCCCAACAAATGAGTTATGAACTTTATGAAGCCGGTGAAAGGGAGCTCGTAGTTTGTCCTTATTTCTAGTGTTAACATTGTGAAAATCACTGTTTTTAGTGTATAAGTGTATATTTTGCCTAATATATAAGATATTGGCGAAGATGAATTGAGATGCCACCGTGAGGATACCAATATCTTTGAAAAAATCTCTTAGAGAAACTCTGGCACCTAGCTGGTAAATAGCTCGAACAGCTCGTTTTTGAAGGACAAATATATTTTGAATATCAGCAGCTTTGCCCCACAGCAGAAGACCGTAGGACATAACGCTATGAAAATAACTAAAATAGACTAAACGAGCTGTATCGACGTCAGTGTATTGTCTTACTTTCCTGACGGCGTAGGCGGCGGAACTGAGCCTTCCCGCTAGGCTCGATATATGTGGGCCCCACTGAAGTTTGGCGTCTACTGTTATGCCCAGAAAAACTGCCGAATTTACGGATTCAAGCACCTCTTTATCTAAGACGATGTTGGGACCTAGATTTCTAACATTAGGTAGGGCGAACTTTACACATTTCGTTTTCTTAGCATTGAGAACTAGGTTATTTGTCGTAAACCAATCTGTAACCATTGAGAGTGCACTGTTTACATCGTCAAAATCTTGTCTATTCCTGTCTACTTTAAAAATAAGAGAGGTATCATCTGCAAACAGTACAACTTCTCAGATACCCTTTAAATAGAATGGTAAGTCATTGATATACACTAAGAACAAGAATGGACCCAGTATTGAGCCTTGAGGTACACCTAACTGAACTGGTAGCCCGGAAGATTTCACACCATCAACATCTACACATTGGGACCTATTATGTAAATACGAATTTATAACGTTGAGAGCTTCGTTTAGCACACCATAATGACGCAGTTTACGCAAAAGCGTGTCATGGTGCACGCAATCAAAGGCTTTGGAGAGATCACAGAAAACCCCAATAGCATTTTGCGAGTTCTCCCATGCGTTAAATATGTGTTTCAGCAGAGCAACACCGGCCCGCATCTGTAGTCGAACGACCTTTTGTAAAGCCATATTGTTCATTATGAAGGAGGCTATTTAAATTAAAATGTTTTAGCAACTGCTTGAGTATTAACTTTTCAAATATTTTGCTAAATGCTGGTAAAATAGAAATAGGCCTGAAATTGCCAACGTCATTTTTATTACCTGATTTAAATAATGGTATGATTTTACTATTTTTCATGAGGTCAGGAAAAGTTCCTAAATCAACACATTTATTAAAAGTAACAGCTAGATAGGGGGCTACGATGTCTATTATATTACTTAAAAGTTTAATGGAGATGCCCCAGTAATCACCCGTGTTTTTAGACTTGAGTGTGTTAAAAACATTAACTACATCACGAGGCGTTACATGTTCGAAGCTAAATAAGGTACTACATTTAGGCACACTACTGTGCAAAATGTTTTCAGCTTTAGACGGGGACGAATTCAAGGAGCGAGTCGTAGTTATAGGTATGTTGGCAAAAAACTCATTAAATGCCTCGGCTACGTCGGCTGCTGTATTAACTAATTTATCGCCTACCATAATCTCAAGTTGTTTTTCATGTCTAACCGACTTACCCGTTTCATTGTTAATAATTTTCCAAGTGGTTTTTACTTTATTATTAGATTTTTTAATTGTATCGCTTAAAAATTTAGATTTAGCAAAAGCACAAATATTTTTGAATAATTTTGAATACTTTTTGACATACTCTAGGAAAGGAGTATCAAACCTGTATTTTTTCAAACCATATAACTCGTATAGTGTCGCTCTACTTTTATAAATACCTGGAGTAGCCCATTGATTAAAGCCAACGGAGGTGCCATTAATGTTAATGGTTTTGGTCTTAAAAATAGATTGGTACTCTTTTTGCACAACATCAAAAAGGGCTCCATAAATTTCATTAGGATTCTGGTGTTCTACTATAGATGGTGTAATTCTATGAGCTATATTGTTTTTAAACTTGATGCAACGAGTAGCTGTATAAGGCCTGCATTCTATTTTATGAGGCTTTTTATTTAATGGCATAGGGAAGCTAGCCAATAAATTACAGTGGTCAGACGTTAAGTCACTTAAAACTATATTATTTTTGGCATCATAATCACTAAAAATATTATCGAGACAAGTCGACGAAGATGCCGTGATCCTAGTAGGTTCAAAAAACAAGTTAATTAAATTATAAGACCTGAACAGATTGAGAAGTCTAATACTCAATGGAGTAACCTCTAAAATATTAATGTTGAAATCGCCACATAAAATTATGCTTTTATTACTTGATTTTAGCCTATTGAGTGAATCCTCCATTACCGATTCGAAACGAATAAAATCCCCAGATGGGGGTCGATAAACGCAAATTATAACGTATCGCTCTAGTTCAACACAAGACAACTCAATAGTGCGCCCAATAGAAAGATTAACTAAATCTAGACGTTGTTTACATTTCAACTTGTTTGAAACAAGAACTAAAGACCCACCGCGAATAGCATTTTTTCTTACAAATGCACTTTGTACAGTAAACAAATCATCATTGATAAACACTACTTCATGTTCTTTCAACCAGTGTTCAGTCAAACATAACACCTGAACATCATAGTTTTCCATAAATAAACTTAACTCTAGTTCTTTGCCAGACAGACCCTGCATATTTTGATGTACAACATTGAACATATGCGGCTTATCCGTTGTCGCACCTAATAGTTTAAACTACAAGGCGTATCAAAAGTAGTGTTAGTACCACTACTAACAGTAATCGATGGTACACTACAAGTACCAGTGTCATTGTGTATATTGTATGCTAAAAGATTAGCAATTTGTCTCCTACAACTAGGTGGCAAATACATAGTATAATTTGTCAGTTTGTAATCAGCAATAAATTGATTACAATCAAAGTATAAAATAGCTTCATTGTGACGACAAGTCCTATTATAAATTAACATATTTAATTTATGAATGTGCCTATTTTTCTCATCAGACAAATATTTAGAATAAGGCAAGGCACAGAAAATAAATTTACAACTATTGGTCTCATTGAGATGTAACATCAAATGGACACATTCAATTATGTCTTTTTTCCTGACAGTTAAACTATCCCCGTATAATAATATAACAGTGGAACCGGGGTTTATTTTTGTCAATTTAATATTATTAATTAATTGGCTAATACTGGCACCGGGTGAACAATTATTAATTACATATTGTTGCGAACACTGATTAAATACACTACCAAAACCTTGACCAAATTTGTCAGAGAATACATAAGTTGTCTTAATAAAATTATGAATTCTATTGTCATCCAAACAGCTACGTACAGGCTGAGCCACAGATGGAGTAGGTGGAACCAGTTGAGGTTGGGGCTCATGGGAGCAGGCACAGCTAAAAGAGAGGTTATTTGTCAGAGACTCATACCTCTCCGCATTGTACTTGACCAGGTCTGCCAACTCATTAGCCTCCTGCAAGCGCTTACTCAGGTCTTGTTGAGAAGCCTCATATTTACTAAAGATATCCTTTAGAGCATATTCCCTAACAAACAATTCATCCTGTAGGTGCTGAGTGTCAGTATCATACATAGTATTGTCAGTATCATACATAGTATAATCCTTATAACACCGTGTATTGTACCCATATTTGCAAAATAAAATATCTTTATCTTTATCTTCCTTCTGCGTAGCAGTAATGCTCGCGAAGGAGGAGGCGGAACATGTGAGGGAGAGGCAAGATTCGCACCCTCCCGCCCCTGGTCGCCGCAGGAGACGCCCCGGGCGTCGGGAGTCGCGAGTCGACTTCCGGCCACCGTAGGCGCGGGTTTGCGGACGGTGAGCGATGGGTAGATCGCCGTCCGATAAGGACCAGGCCCGGGCGACGGCGCGTTGTGTTCCACGCGCGCCTCAAAGAGATGTCAGCACCAACTGACGGGGTCCGTTAGGGCCAATGCCTGCCAGAGTTGCGAGTTTGTCCGAAAGGGATCTCTTTGTATTTTACTGTGTGTACATAAATAATAAAATAAATAAATAAAGGGATATCGCAGCCCCGGCACACAGGCAACGGAAGGAACACGGGTGGATTTTAGTTAGTAAAAGTCTGACACACTCCCGGTCCGCCCAGAGCGGGAAAATATATTTTTATTTAAATTATTTGTTAATTTCCCACCCTCAAAAAAAAAAATGTGTGCTGGGACACATAGTAGAAGTGAAACTTCAACGGACAAGTGGAAAAACGAATCGCAACGGACAAGTGGAAAAAGGAATGGCAACGGACAAGTGGAAAAGTGAATCGCAAAAAATAAATTACTTGAAGTTTTACGGACAGGTTTTCAAATCGGACAAGTACATTAACAATCTGCCCGTAAAACTTCAAGTTAAAATCTTGTCCCCTCCACGCGGACGTAACGCTTTTTCGTGACCGATAAAATCCTAATACTCCCCGTCTATATAGAAGTTTCACTCAAAACCCACTTGGAAAGTGGATCTGCCACCGGAACATCTCTTGCTTCTAGTTACCTATACGTATCCGAGCGAACCTCGGCACTCGCGCGGTTGCCCGCGCTTTTTAACCGACTTCCAAAAGGAGGAGGTTATCAATTCGATTGGTTATATATATTTTTTTTTTTTTTATGTGAACATACATACTCAGGGCATTACTCTTTTATAGACGGATTTGCAAAATTCTTTTTCAAAGTATAGTTTTAACTTTGCGCATACGTAAGAACTATCGAGACTCCCTCCCAACCCCTTGTAAAAAAAAATAAGACATGGTCGACCCCCCTCCCCCCCTAAATCGTCTTACGTAATAAATGAATGGCCCCATAAGAAGGAGAAACAAATGAAGAATTGTCATTTTTAAAATAAATACGGCAATTTAGTATAAATCTTTTCCCATATATACGGCAAACCAGACTGTGATGAAATACGGCAGCTCAGATTTTTACGATAACAGCACTGGTAGATAGGTACCTAATAAAATTTTATTGAAATAACTGAAAACTCGTAACGAATTTATGGAACTCATCATTATGATGATCATGTTTTACGTAGGGTGCTATGGTAATAAAATCTGCTGTGTTGTGTTATTATTATTTTCTTTATTTCATTTTGAGTACTTATTTTTTACATTTTTAAATCTATATACATATACGCGTAAAAGAAAGTCGTGTTAGTTACACTATTTATAACTCAAGAACGGCTGAACCGATTTAGCTGAAAATTGGTGGAGAGGTAGCTTAGAACCAGGAGTCTTTTTAGTAGGGTAGGTAGGGTATGTAGGGTAGGCAGTGTAGGTAGTGTAAGCAGGCTAGGTAGGGTAGGTAGGGTATGGTAGGTAGGTAGGGTATGGTAGGTAGGTAGGTAGGTAAGTGGGTAGGGTAGGGTAGGTAAAGTAAGTAGGTAGGGTAGGTAGGTAGGGTAGGTAGGGTAGGTAGGGTATGTAGTGTAGGTAGGGTAGGTAGGGTAGGTAGTGTAGGTAGGTAGGTAGGGTAGGTAGGTAGGTAGGTAAGTGGGTAGGGTAGGGTAGGTAAGGTAAGTAGGTAGGGTAGGTAGGTAGGGTAGGTTTTTGGGTAGGTTGGTAGGGTAGATAGGGAAGGTAGGGTTTTTTATATTTGATTGATTGCGGAACAAAGTTCGCCGGGTCAGCTAGTATTTTTATAAAAATCATACAAAATCATTTAAAATAAAATAAAAGAAAAAAAACCTTTTAAAAAAAAAGCTTTAACTTTAGCTCTAAAAACAAGAAAATAAAATTTTCTTTTAAAATTTTAACTATCAATTTATTACCTCATTATACACAATTTATATGATCATAAAAGCTTGTCGCGCGTTTAAACCTCGCGACAAGCTTTTATGATCATATAAATTGTGTATAATGAGGTAATAAGTTGATAGACAATTTGTTGATAGTTAAAGTTTTAAAAGAAAATTTTATTTTCTTGTTTTTAGAGCATTTAAATAAAAGCTTTTTTTCTTTTAATTTATTTTTTATTTTTTAGTTATTTCTAATTATTCTCGGCAAGCCCTTTCATTTGATACCCATATTGCAGAAGTGCATAAAAAATAACTATTCCGCCATCTTGGATGTTCCGCCATATTAGATTTAGAATGACGTCACGTTATTTTTCGAGTTACTCTCAACAAGCCCTTTCATTTGATACCCATATTGCAGAAGTGCATAAAAAATAACTATTTCGCCATCTTGGATGTTCCGCCATATTGGATTTAGAATGACGTCACACAGCTTATCGTGTATTGTCATCCAAACTTAACGTGTATACAAATTTCAGCTCAATCGATTGAAGATATCTGCTTCAAAATTGAGTAGCAAGATTTCACGTGAACAAACAATACAATACATACATTGCAAGTTAAATAAAAGCTTTTAATATAAAAAATAGTGGCCCATTGGCATCAGGAACAGGGTCCAGGCTGGTGGTCAGGGCTCTAGAGAGAGGAACCTCCTCACGATGCGTGCCGTGTCTAGGAGTACTGCTTTCTGAATCAAGCCCTTGACCCAGCCGCGCAATGAGAGCCTCCTGAGGTGTTGGTCGAGGCTCTCCGCTATTAGGCCATTAACTGTTACGATTATCGGCACAATGATTGCAGAGTCCACGTCCCACATGTTGACACCCTCGTGTGCTAAGTCGAGATACTTGATTTTTTTTTCTTTCTCAACTTTCACGAGATTCTCGTCATGAGGGACAGCGATATCAACAATCATTGCACGGCGCTCTCGTCGATCTATCACCACAATATCAGGCTTATTGGCTACAATAGTCCTGTCAGTGATGATAGATCGATCCCAATACTAATAATAATAGTTCTTAGTGTGGGGCAACGTTTAAAAAAATTAAAATAAAATAAAATAATACAACGTGATATTGTCATATTCGAGAACTGGGTCGGGCTCATACCTATAGTATGGTACTTTTGACTCAACAAGGTTGTATTGCAAGGCAAGTTGCTGGTGGATAATCCTAGCCACTAGATTGTGTCTATGCAAGTACTCGCCGTTAGCAAGACGAGAACAACCGGAAACAATATGTCTGATTGATTCACCGGGACGGTGGCATGCCCGACAGATGTCAACCGTACCGTCCTTGAAAATGTATTTCCGGTAATTATTCGTCATGATAACTTCATCCATAATCGCAAAGACAAAACCTTTGGTTTCCCCGAAGAGATCGCCGAAACGCAGCCAGGATACAGATTCCAAAAAGTCTACATCAGGCCCATGGAGGGCCCGGAAAAATCGTCCGTGAAGCTCTTTGCCTTGCCAGACTTCCTTATGATCAAGTATCAAGTACTGCAGGTTTACGCTAGTTCTCTTTCGCCAAGGAGAGTGGGGTGAGGCCCTTGTCCACTGCGACCACATCTCGGTGCATCCCCACGTCAGTTTGAAGGAAATATTCCCTGAGACTGCAAATCTCGCGGTTGTGGAGGGTTTTAGCATTTAAGAAACCTCGACCTCGATAACCTGACCACCTCTTTTAACCGATAGCCTAAACCTGAATTCTCTAGCAGTGTGCTTAGAGGATTCAAGACTAAGCAGAACCAAAGCGGACTCAAACTATGGCCCTGGAATATTCCCCGTTCAATCCTGATCGCTTCATCGATCCCCCGGATCTGTCGACATCCTGGATAGAGAAGGACCGTCCTCCACTGCCCCATACATGACATCAAGAAGGTGCGTAGAGTTGCGTCTATTTTGTACAACTCCAGCACCCTAGTGAGTGAGCCATGTATGTGGCACCGAATCATAGGCCTTCTTAGAATCTATCCAACATGTCGACAAATCCTTTTGGGATCTACGGACCTGTTGGCTTATGGCCATGTCTGTAAGGAGTGGCTCCTTAGTACCGCGGGACCCATTCTTACATCCATTCTGAGACACAGACATAATTGAGTTGTTAAAGATAGAACGCCATTCCCCCTGCTTACCCTACCCTGCCTGTAGTGTATGTATTACAGTAGGACTTAGGAGTAACGATTTCATAAGTCTCTTCTCGTCAAGACGTGAATGCATCACCCTCTATAATGTTGCCACTACTGGGACTCAGGTCTCAGTCAGGTCTCCTTTCTGTGGGATCGTAATCCTCTATTGCTATGTTTGGTCCCCGAAACTCCAACTCATCAGATTTTGTATGCTCGGTGCTCCTTATTGCATCCTGCTACTCCTGCCAGTTCAGAGACACGAATGACACGATTGCGTGCTCGGCGTTCAGTTTGAAGGTGGAGACTCAAGCACGTTGACCGGTAATCGCGCGGTAACTTTCATATGGCGATGCAGGGCTATTGTGTCGTCTGATAGTGTCCGCAAAATCTGTAACTAGTATTTCTCTGTTCTCACAAAGCATTGTGTCTATAATCCTATACTATTAAATAAGCAAAATTAAATACCTATATATTTACATATATATATTTGTAATCACGTTCTCGAAAACGGGTCTAACGATTTCGATGAAACTATTCGTTACGATCACCTCGTCGAAAAAATAAAAAAAGGTTGGGCTGTGTTAGGAGTGAAAGGAAAAGGAGTGAATGATAGCGTGACGGTTGACAGGGGAGAAGTGAAGAAGAGAACCTGGTGCGCCGACCACAAGTGACATGGGACAAGGGCAGGAAGATGACGATGATATGATAAATGATAGCGTGACGGTTGACAGGGGAGAAGTGAAGAAGAGAACCTGGTGCGCCGACCACAAGTGACATGGGACAAAGGTAGGAAGATGACGATGATATGATAAATGATAGCGTGACGGTTGACAGGGGAGAAGTGAAGAAGAGAACCTGGTGCGCCGACCACGAGTGACATGGGACAAGGGCAGGAAGATGACGATGATATGATAAATGATAGCGTGACGGTTGACAGGGGAGAAGTGCAGAAGAGAACCTGGTGCGCCGACCACAAGTGACATGGGACAAGGGCAGGAAGATGACGATGATATTATAAATGATAGCGTGACGGTTGACAGGGGAGAAGTGAAGAAGGGAACCTGGTGCGCCGACCACAAGTGACATGGGACAAGGGCAGGAAGATGACGATGATATGATAAATGATAGCGTGACAGTTGACAGGGGAGAAGTGAAGAAGAGAACCTGGTGCGCCGACCACAAGTGACATGGGACAAGGGCAGGAAGATGATGATGATATGATAAATGATAGCGTGACGGTTGACAGGGGAGAAGTGAAGAAGAGAGCCTGGTGCGCCGACCACGAGTGACATGGGACAAGGGCAGGAAGATGACGATGATGATATGATAAATGATAGCGTGACGGTTGACAGGGGAGAAGTGAAGAAGAGAGCCTGGTGCGCCGACCACAAGTGACATGGGACAAGGGCAGGAAGATGACGATGATGATATGATAAATGATAGCATGACGGTTGACAGGGGAGAAGTGAAGAAGAGAGCCTGGTGCGCCGACCACGAGTGACATGGGACAAGGGCAGGAAGATGACGATGATGATAAGATAAATGTAGCGTGACGGTTGACAGGGGAGAAGTGAAGAAGAGAGCCTGGTGCGCCGACCACGAGTGACATCCCAACTAGCAAAAAGTAGTTTTAAACTATCCTAGAACCATAATTTATCGAGGAATATATGAGACTTATATCCGCATATAAGTCTCGAAAAGGGCCCACTTTATAAGTCTACTTTTTCTTTTAATGTATTTATATTAGACCGCTGAAATGCCATATACGCCTTTATTGCTCCTGTAATTGAGTTACGTCAATACAATTACTCCTGTAAATCTCAATATAAGTAAGTTATAGTCAAAAATGAGATTAATACGCGCCTAGAAATGCTTCTATAATATATTGTGAACAGTCGAGTGTATCGCTTGTTGTGCTCTGTAAAAAAATATTTTTAACATCTTGAGGGGAAGTATTTATATGAATCAGAATTGATTCATGTCAACCTTAGTAGAAGAACAAAATCTTATTGTTGTCAAATTGTTAGTCTTATAGCTTATACGTAGGGGAATGTGAATTTTCTGTGAAATCTATCATGGTTTTGATAAAAAAATTAAAGCGCCTCTTGAAATTTGCTTATTTACATTTTAGTATTAATTAATATTAAATAAATATTATGAAAGGCAGCTGCCATTTTCCTGGTGAGCATTTCCAAGTATGACATAGTGCTAAAATAAGTATTTTAAGCATTTCCAAGTGTGACATAGTACCAATATAAGTAATTTGGTTCTATATTGGGTTATCTCAAAACCGAAAAACATTCGCCATTGTTACCGATTAGGGTTCCGGAATGCCCAGATGAAAATCGATTCAAATCAAATCCTACAATAGAATTTGCAAAACTATATAAAGCGCGTTTTCGCCTGTACTGGTCGTTACAAGCAAAAGTGGCTTCTTAAGAGTTTTAACCAGGATTGTTTGTGATTACTTAGACAATAACACTACTGTGGAATGCCTATATAAATATGTCTAGGTTTAAAACGGCATACGATAAATCGATATAGAGAACATTTTATACTACCGTGTGCTGTTATAATCTTGGTGATTTATTATTTTTTAAACGTGGATATGTAATTCATTTAACACTTACTTTTAAGTTTATGTAAAACCAAACCAGATACATAAATGATTTACAATAATTTGACTTTAATTTACTTAAATTGGTCATAAAATATTAGCTTATAAGAGGTTATAAGTAAAAATAACAAGAGTAATTGCTCCTCAGAGCATATCTTCCTGGTACATGCTCCTACAGGAGCATATAAGTCTGAGTTAACGGAGTAATTACTCCTGAGTGCAATTACTCTTGTTTCATGCTTTTATAGGAGTCTTGATCCTATATTTGTCAGGAAGTATGATCCTATATACCGATATAAGTACAAATCATAGGATTAAACGTACTTGAGTAAAATCAGCATGTATTTATGCTGTTAAAAGCGCAGTAGCAACCACCAAAACTATCATCGGAGTTTTATAAGTCCACGTAGCATTATAAAATCGCATTCCAGGATTATTTTGCTTGTTGGGATGGTTGGCGCTTCCTATTTGACTACTCTGAGAAGAAAGGTCGAAACAAATTCAGAATCTGACGAAGGTATGTAAATTATGTAATGTATCACATCACATAAAAAAGAAAAAGTGGGTTCAGTACGGGCGAATAGAGACCCTCTGCCTTCTCAAAGTGAGTGATAAGCTAACTGTAGCTGAAATAAGGATCCTGGAAGAGTTCAAGACGCGCGCTAACGCAATCAGGGACAGTACTATAGTGCCTCCCACTAGCCCTAGGTGGCGGTCTTCTGGGGAGCAGCGCGCGTGCGCGGCCGCGGCCTCAGCCTCCAAGCTGCAGAAGAACCACACGCTCTCGAATTTTTCATATAGCTTCTACCCGTAGCTTCAAACTGACACTGAGTATTATTACGTTAATAATAGTAACTACGTAAAAGCCGCTCGGCTCGATCTAGTTTGTTACTGTTGTTACAAAGCCGACCCCAAGACTGTTGGAGAAAGCCTGGGCAACTGATTTGTAGGGAATAGGGATCGCGTGCGATCAGACTTCTAAGTTGAGCTCACAGATCACTATTATCCTAGCGGGCGGAGCTCCACTCTCATCATCTCATTACTGTAATATGAGGATAAATTTAACAACCTAGCTATTTCCCGGAAAGGGTTTTTTTTTGTGTATTTTTTCATTTTCATTGTCTCCATGACAAAAATACACATGTTTGCCTGCAACTTTCATTGTGATCGGTTAAAAGATACATATTATTTTCCCAATACCAGTACAAAAAAAAAAGTATCTCAACATCCATTTTTGGGCTTCCGTACCGCAAAAGGAAAAAAACGGAACCCATATAGGATTAATCATTAAATACTATTCAGTTTTTTTTATGCCAAGTAACGTTTGAATGAGCATAAGAATCTCGCACTCCCCGGTCTCTTTCTTTTTCCACCTTTGATTTCCACCATTTAGTTAGTATTTGATCGTTTTGCTGGATCAGATGCAGGACGCGAGGGCCTGAGGGCCAGAGGGCTCGTAAGAAGCGCACCTTCTGAAGCTTACGTGTGGTCGGGCAGCGGGCGGCTGCGGGTGGCGCCGGGCGCGGCAGTGTCGACGCGACGCGGCCGCAGCCCGACGCGCCGCCCTCATGTCGCTGTTCTTCAAGTTCAGGAGCGGCGTGAGTACAGCGAGTGCGAGCGGGCGCCGAGCGCCGGAGGCCTGCCGCAACGCCGCCGCTGGCGCCCGGCGCCCGCTCCACGACATCGGCCAGCACAATACTTGCCTGTGATTTTCTGTGTTCTGATGCTAGTTGTGCTGGGCATCACATCAATGTGTAATGTATCATATTATGAAGTCTTTAGGGCCATATAAGAGATCATTAATTCGTTCCAGAGCCTAGTGCACAGTGCAGAAGTAATTTCATTGGTTGGTAATATTTGTTGATGCTTGTACAGTGTTGTGCATGGGGTGCGCAGGGCGGGGTCGTCGGGCGCCAGGTCGCCTAGGGTTGCGCAGGTAGTCCGAGCGGCGCCGCGCTCGTCCGGGACTCCGGGACGCGTAAATACAAAGGCGGGTGCAACGCAGACAGTAGCTGTTCTATAACCCAGCCGCGTTCGTATGAATAAAGTTTTACAAACATGATTACACCATAGACATTTGAAAACTGTCTGCAATGTGATTTGCTCCGAAAGACATTGTTTTAACAAAAACGACTGCAATATAGCTTATAAGCTGTATTGCAATCGTTTCTGTCTACATAACACTGCAAGTAGGTACCGAACCCTGCGAAGGACCCTGTGGGTCCATCATGCGTCACGATCATGCGTTATGCATTTTTCATTGCATGATGAAAACTTGTCAATCAACTGCCATCACGTAGTTTGCTGTCATTCACATCATGAAAGAAAGAAAAGAAAGAAAGAAAAATACGTTTATTGTCATTACAAGAAATACACCTTACAACTATATAAACAGAAAACAAATTATTATAATGCCAAAAGGGCCTCACCTCAGCATAATGTCAGATGACAACACAAAGTGAACCACCGACGCTGACTTTCAGCTGCAACCCACTAGTGCCATACGCTAGAATAATAAATGTATAGGGAAGTGTCTGTCCTATTTAATAAATAATTTAAAGATAGTATAAAAAATAAAATAGAATAAAACTCATAAACGATCAAACAAAATTTTGTGACATACGTGTGCGTTGTGTTGTGATAAAATGAGAAACTAAATACCCAATATCTGTGTTTTAACCTACATAAAATAATAAATCTATTAACCATTAGAAAGTACCTTCAATGCAAAATCGTGTAAAGAACTGCGTTGTTCGTCTAAACTACGAAACGGAGGTTGATGCGGTTTTTAATATCATTCGTACTTATATAACAATAATAATTGACAAATAAAAAACTAAAATATATGGGTAAAATTAACAAAATTGATAAAATTGGTAAATATTACAAAAAAATAAAAAATATATATTTAACTTTTTTATACCTATGGCAGATATGTGTGCGGCATTCAACAGTTAAAGTTCATTTTAAAGTTAATTAGCGATAATTTTTCATGAATATTCAGAAAAACACGGATGGTCACATGCTTAAGGGTGGTATTGTATATTTGTAATCACGTCCTCGAAAACGGCTGTAACGATTTCGATGAAAGTTGCAATATAGGCGTTTACGGGGGCGAAAAATTGATCTAGCTAGGTCTCATATCTGGGAAAATTCGTTTTCTCCATATTTTCATCCGAGCAGCGCTCGGTCGCCCAAGGTTTCTAACAAGATACCTTAGAATAATGAGGACATGGCAGCATGGAATTAGTAAGTAGCTACTATCATGGAAACAGCCTGGAATTAGTATGAACTATCATACATTACTAGCATTCTCTATTTTCACCAGAGCAGAGCTCGGTCGCCCAGGTACCAGGTACTTTAGAATGAAATACCCTGACAATAACTTACGAAAGTGGTAGTTTCGTAAGTTCACCAAAGTTACGATTGTATATTTTTATTATGTTACTATTATTTAGTAACAAAAGTACCACTTTCGTAAGTTTGCCAGGGTATGAACAATATTCACTTCTATTTATTTATTTATAGTTAATTAAAACCGTACAACACCAATTACATTAATGAACATAGAAATATAAAAATATTAATCTTGACAATTCTTTTTATATAATTTAATTAAACTAACATGGAACAGTTGACTCCCTTGCATACTTTCTCTCACACAACATCAGACATATACGCATAATTTTATTCCATTCATCAGCAAACACATCGCATTCAGGGTTGGCAGTCAGAAAGGCGTTGAGCATCTTCAAAGTACGACACACTGGAGATTCAGCTCTGGCAACAGTTTTGGATGACGGTGGCGCAAATAGATTGCGCCGGCGGCTGGGACGGTGTCCGATGTATTTGTCGGGCACAAATAGTCGGCAGAAAAGGCCATGGAGGTCTGGGCAGTCTATACGTCCCCGTAAGGTTTTACAGGCTATCGTGAGCTGATCAAGGCCTCTTCTCACCTCCAACGAATTAAAGCCCAACATCCCTAAAAGAAAGTTGGTAGGGTACATGTAGGGAAAGAAATGGTATAACCTCAGGAAGAGGCATCTTAAGAAGGTTTTCTGTACCTTTTCAAGCATCACTGTTTGGGTCGCGGTATGGGGTTGTTTTATATAGGATGATGTAAAATTACAAATTTGAGTTTTTCTGATCCTTGTAAAATATTGGCAAGTACCACTTTTAAAACCAAACGTACCGTGGTAGGTACTTTTAGTTATATTTGTTACAAAAAAAAAGTTATCATTGATTTTTGCTTTCAAAACGCTCCCCTGTGAAATGCACTTCCTGTAGATTCGTACGTTTGCCGTAGAGGTGACGAAATGTTCCGTAGTTGGGCTGCTGGTGTCAGCGCCAGCCGCTGCACTAGGATGCTCTGCATGTTCGCAAGTGCTGTTTCTGAGGTCTGGCGTGGACTCAGTTGAACTCAGTTCTGCTGCCTGGTACTTCTAGTTTTACTATAAATACGAGTATTTGAATGTTTTGTAGTGTTTCCCTACTCCCATGGGAAATAGGCGTGAGTTTATGAATGTATGTATATTTTTAGGGTTCCGCAGTCAACAAGGAACCCCTATAGTTTCGACATGTCTATCTTTCTGTCTTCGGCTTAGCTCAGAGATTTTTTAGTACTAGAAAGCTGTGGGTTTCCCCTCTCCTCTCCGACTCCCCTACATGTAAAGTGGGGTTTTTTTTTCTCTCATCTATCCCTTGGTGTGGGGTGTCGCTGAAAAGGTCCTTCAAAACGGTGTGCAAATTTTTGTTGAGTCAAGTGTCCCCCTCTCCCCCCCCGCTTAATGGTTGGTTTTCATGATTTTATTTGGCTTGTGTTTAAACACCTACCAGAAAAGTACCTATTTTACTACCAAAAAATTCGAAATACCTGCCACAATGGATAAATGCTCACTAAATTGTGTTTCATAAAGTATTGTAGAAATTAACCTATTTTAACACCCTTTTATTAGCTTGACCTGTATCTATCTATCTATCTATCTATCAATCTATGTAAAGGAATCTTTCAACGTAATTTTCACCAACTTCAAGAGGTTCGATTAACTTGAAAATTTGCACACGTATCAAGGACCGATGACAATACAATAATTTAGTATCTTGAAGCTGATCTGATGATGGAGCCAGAAGGTGGATACTGGAACTCTTCAGTAGCTACTAGTAAACCCCTCGAGTTTGGGTTCATATGGTTCGGTTTGACGAGTCCAATATATTGCACTTGGTCTGATGATGGAGCCAGGATGTGGATAGTGGAACTGTTTACTGGCTACTAGTAAACCCTTCGAGTTTGGGCTCATATGACTTTGTTTGACGAGTTCAATATATTGAATTTGCTGTCGAGGGTCTGATGATGGAGCCAGGAGGTGGATAGTGGAACTGTTTAGTAGCTACTAGTAAACCCCTCGAGTTTGGGCTCATATGTTTCGGTTTGACGAGTCCAATATATTGCAAATGTTGTCGAGGGTCTGATGATGGAGCCAGGAGGTGGATAGTGGAACTCTTCAGTACCTATTAGTAAACCCCTTCAAATTCAAATAAGTATAGCAGTATTTTCTTCATTAATTATTTTACATATTTCATGCATTAGTTAATTATAATTATTATTATCTAAATTAAAATAAATATTGATTAAACATTATTTGGTTTAGGTAATTAATTATTGTTAAATTATTATTAATCATCGACATCGGTAACATTAGTATCAGATTGCCCTTTGGCAAAAGCCCCTAGGGCTTGCCATAATTTCCTATTTGTGGCTTTCCTTCTCCATGCTCCCATCTCATTCTTTCCTTCTCCATGCTCCCATCTCATTCTTTCCTTCTCCATCCTCCCATCTCATTCTTTCCTTCTCCATCCTCCCATCTCATTCTTTCCTTCTCCATCCTCCCATCTCATTCTTTCCTTCTCCATCCTCCCATCTCATTCTTTCCTTCTCCATCCTCCCATCTCATTCTTTCCTTCTCCATCCTCCCATCTCATTCTTTCCTTCTCCATCCTCCCATCTCATTCGTTCCTTCTCCATCCATTTCATTTTATTTTGACAGACTCTCAGTGCTGCTCGATGTTTGTAAGTGAGGGCCCAGGTTTGTGATCCGTAGGTTACACATGGCAGTATGCAAGAGTTGTAAACTTTAGTCTTGTCCTTCATTGGTATTTGTGCAGTAAACCCCTTGAGTTTGGTCTAATATGACTTGGTTTGATGAGTTCAGTATATTTAATTTAGTGTCGAGGGTCTGATGATGGAGCCAGGAGGTGGATAGTTGATTTCTTTAGTGGCTACTTAACTAGTAAACCGGTCAAGTCATAACTTCGTTGACTTTAGACTTATTATCTAAATGAAAAATACTAGACTATAAAGTTAAAAAAAAAAAAAAAAATTAAACAAAACTAAAAAACATGCTTTTTACACGAACTAAAAATGATAAAATAATTAAATTGACTTGTTCTAGTTACGATATAAGTCAAAATTCAAAATTCAAAAGTCATTTATTCAAACTAGGCTGAGAATGTCAAAATTACATAAGACAGTCCCCCAAAACGCCCACCCTTCACCACTTCCTAGTGCATTAGCTGGGAAGAAGAAGTGGCGCAACAAACTCCCCAGCAGCACAGCTGTCGTTTCAGTTAGAAGAACAAAAAAAAGATTATATATGTATAAGTAATAGTATTCAAAATAATTTACATTACGCAACACAAAACATAATTCAAATTATTAGCCATATGTTAGCTAGCAAGCGCCAATATACCAAACAAAATCATCGAGAACTATACTCAGGCCGAAATAAAAAAACTAAACGTAAACAGAACTTTATCTAAATAAAAAAGCCTCCAGGCATAATGGGCGTGCCCGCTTACATATAGTTGTAACTGGAAGTTATAAATGATAAACTAGGACCATCGATGTAAAATAAATGAACAAAGAGTTAATTACTAATAACAATAAATAATATGATCAATTGTCGAGGTCACTAGCTAACCACATATTGCAATGCAACTCATAAAAAAATCATTGTGATGAGTAGTTTTTGTCAACAATAAATTAAAGTTAAATTAAAACTTGACTTAATTAAAAAGTCTAATAAAATAAACAATTATATAAACTCATATAACTTGTCAGTACGTAAGCTGGAGAAAGAACATAAACATTGTCTTGAGTCTTAGAGTATATATCACTGGAGAAGCCTTACGAACACTTCCCCTCTGTAAAAGTACAAGAACAAATGTTCTAGTACGTTCATAAAAACTACTTTCAAATCGATTCTAACGCACTTCGTGAATCGTTTTAAAGGCGCGCGGAGCTCCGTGAAAATGCCTATTTGTACTGTTAAATGGTGTAAAAAGCGTTCAAATACGTCAAATTTACCTAAAGAACTGAATAACTTTCCCTAAGTAGTATTTTTTTTATTAGATTTAGTCATGTTTTTATTGAAATTTAAAATCCTAACCTCATAATACAATTCGATTTTTCATTCGATTCAACCATGATTCAATATAAAACGTAGCATGAATCGAGTATTTTACTCACGTTGCTTCTGTGACGTCACCGAGTCTCGCTACATCTCGTTTTTATGTTCGTAAAGATCAAAATACTTTTCTTTTGCATTACGAAAATATACGTCAAATCAGCAAAACTTACACGCACTTGACATGCGATTATGTCCTCTAGTAAAAATGTTGACGAGACTACCGTAGTGTTGAGGTCATGTTTGAAACCAAAATTGACATATCGATAATTTCCTGGTAAAAATTACTTAGTAATTATTTTTGTTTTTTTTTTTTTTTATTGTTCAATGTTTTATAATTTGTTTAAGTCCATTGAAGTGTTTGTATATAAAAAAATAAAAAATTGAACTTGATCTAATTTTTTATTGAGATTACTTACTTATTACAAATTTAGTTACTTTTATTTAATTGAAGTTATTTTCTCTTCTTATTAAAATTTAACTATTTTATGCAACAGCTGTTTTATTTCTGGGTTCAAGCAAAATTCCGAATGAATATCTATATCGATAAAAATAAAAAATATGGTACGGACTTCTCTATCCGGGCGAGCAGCTATTGTTATTTTTGACAGTAGCTACCCCGTCCCCCGCAAAAAGTGACAGACTTTTTTGTTCGGAATATTGCGCTTAAGGCTTCTCCAGTGTTATATACTCTAAGTCTTGAGTTAATCACAGCGACCAACTATTCTTATCATGTAAGTAGTCGTTGATAGAATAGTATGCCTTTGAACAAAGATTGGATTTTACGTTCGTTTTAAACGCATTAAAAGGCAAATCTAGCAAAGAAGAGGGTAGCTTGTTATAAAAGGTTATACCAAGCCCAACAAATGAGTTATGAACCTTATGAAGCCGGTGAAAGGGAGCTCGTAGTTTGTCCTTATTTCTAGTGTTAACATTGTGAAAATCACTGTTTTTTGTGTATAAGTGTAAATTTTGCCTAATATATAAGATATTGGCGAAGATGAATTGAGATGCCACCGTGAGGATACCAATATCTTTGAAAAAATCTCTCAGAGAAACTCTGGCACCAAGCTGGTAAATAGCTCGAACAGCTCGTTTTTGAAGAACAAATATATTTTGAATATCAGCAGCTTTGCCCCACAGCAGAAGACCGTAGGACATAACTACTACCTACCGACGACCTTAAAGATAATGCAGACATTGAAAGGGAACGTAGGGCACTGGCGATGGCGGTCCGAGGGAACATGTTGGCCCGTAGATTCTCTCGTTGTACGGACCAAGTCAAAATCACTCTGTTCAAGACGTTTTGTCAAGGTCTGTATGCGGGGGGTCTATGGGCCGGCTACACCAAAAGATCGCTAGATGTCTTACGTATCCAATACAACAATGTTTTTAGGATGCTGTTGAAACTGCCCCGTTTCTGTAGCGCATCGGAGATGTTTGCTCAGAACCGAACTGACGGCTTCCATGCTGTAATTCGCAAAAAAGTCTCATCACTGATGCGTGGAGCGCGGGTCAGTGACAATAGCATCCTGAAAACAGTGGTGGAGAGCCCTTACTCCCCTTTTCTGAGGCACTATGTGGGGAGAATGGTCAGGTAGCATATATATATTCCTTGCTTTATCGTTCTCTGCACATCCTGCCGCAGTCACCAGCTATTGTTGTATTTTTTTATGTTTTATGTACTACTAACACTAGTGATAAGGTATTTTACTAACAAATTGGACCATATTGTTGTCTGAAATTAATAAATAAATAACGCTATGAAAATAACTAAAATAGACTAACCGAGCTGTATCGACGTCAGTGTATTGTCTTACTTTCCTGACGGCGTAGGCGGCCGAACTGAGCCTTCTCGCTAGGCTCGATATATGTGGGCCCCATTGAAGTTTGGCATCTACTGTTATGCCCAGAAAAACCGCCGAGTTTACAGATTCAAGCACCTCTTTATCTAAGACGATGTTGGGACCTAGATTTCTAACATTTGATACTTTACACATTTCGTTTTCTTAGCATTTAGAACTAGGTTATTTGTCGTAAACCAATCCGTAACCATTGAGAGTGCACTGTTTACATCGTCAAAATCTTGTCTATTCCTGTCCATTTTAAAAATAAGAGAGGTATAATCTGCAAACAGTACAACTTCACAGATACCCTTTAAATAGAATGGTAAGTCTTTGATATACACTAAGAACAAGAATGGACCCAATATTGAGCCTTGAGGTACACCTAACTGAACTGGTAGCCCAGGCGATTTCACACCATTAACATCTACACATTGGGACCTATTATATAAATAAGACTTTAAAACGTTGAGAGCTTCGTTTTGCACACCGTAATGACGCAGTTTACGCAAAAGCGTGTCATGGTGCACGCAAACAAAGGCTTTAGAGAGATCACAGAAAACCCCAATAGCATTTTGCGAGTTCTCCCATGCGTTAAATAATATGTGTTTCAGCAAAGCAACACCCGCATCTGTAGTCGAACGACCTTTTGTAAAGCCATATTGTTCATTATGAAGGAGGCTATTTAAATTAAAATGTCTTAGCAACTGCTTGAGTATTAACTTTTCAAATATTTTGCTAAATGCTGGTAAGATAGAAATAGGCCTGAAATTGCCAACGTCACTTTTATTACCTGATTTAAATAATGGTATGACTTTACTATTCTTCATGAGGTCAGGAAAAGTTCCTAAATCAACACATTTATTAAAAGTAACCGCTAGATAGGGGGCTACGATGTCTATTATATTACTTAAAAGTCTAATGGAGATGCCCCAGTAATCACCAGTGTTTTTAGACTTGAGTGTGTTAAAAACATTAACTACATCACGAGGCGTTACATGTTCGAAGCTAAATAAGGGGCACATTATTAAGCAAAAGGTTTTCCGCTTTAGACGGGGATGAATTTAAGGAGCGAGTGGTAGTTACAAGTATCAATCCAGCTTGTCACTTCTTTTATATCCAATGATTAAATCAAAAAGCGTGGGTCACTTTTTTAGCAGTTGTATACTTTTAATAAATTTAAACAAGATGCTCCACGCTTTTTGGTTTTGTGTGTGAAATGAGAATGAGATGATGATGATGAGAAATGAAATGTACTGTGAAATAGGTTAACAAATTATTAAAGCGGCTGTGCGGGTTGCGGAGGGAATAAATAAAGGGAAACGACTGTAATTTTAGTTCGACAATAATATATTTTGGATTCAGGTTGGATTATTTGATTACACTAAAGCTATTTAGAACTGTCATTTTGGGTATTAATGTTACTATTTCAGGGAAACAAGATTTGGTGAGCATTTATCCATTTTGGTAGGCAAAAAGAATATAAATACAACACGTAGGTCTACAATAAAATTATTCTGATGAGTGTATAATTATTTTGGAACTTAAAACGTTGTTGTTTAGGCACTTCGGTATTTAAAGAGTGGGATTCTTTTAATTGAAGTTAACATATTTTACTTGGTAGGTAGGTACTTAGTGGGTCTAAAAATTATTTTGGTGAGCATTTAAATTGTAGTAATTTTATTTTACCACTTTGTCGACGTGACCGCGTGACCCATGCCTAATACACTGAAAGCATTTATTCTTTGCTTAGTTATTATAAGCAACAGATTTAAAAAAATCGTTGGTTTTAATTTGAATTTAATTGAATAAATTAAATATACAAAACTTATGA
The DNA here is from genome assembly GCA_916701695.1 of Agrochola macilenta. NCBI lineage: Eukaryota > Metazoa > Arthropoda > Insecta > Lepidoptera > Noctuidae > Agrochola > Agrochola macilenta. The sequence continues at coordinate 24,845,042 of OU753556.1, forward strand.
GGGTTTATCCTAAGAGTTGGCAACGTCGCAAATAAGTGTCAAATATTTATCTGTTTTGATTCCTAGAGCAATATTACTGAATAAAAATAAGAAATTTGGCTAACTAGCGAACTAGAATATTAATAATGAATTGCAATTATAACATTGAATTTGATGTTGTACCTGGGTCATTTTCAGAAAAAGTGTACACGATTAAAAATATGCCGATATTACATTTTTAATTGTTTTTCGTGTTTTTAAATTAAATTTACAATTAATGTTCTTTCCACTATATGAAAATTATAATAAAACCTTTTTTTTTTCAGGATTATTTACTGAAATATAACTAATTTATTACTCCCGGGGAACAAAATTTACTCCATTCCGAAACTAATGGCTTTCGGGTTATATGTAGAAATAAAATAAAACTCGTTTGGATTTAATCAAATAGTATAATTGGTAAGCGACGTTTTGTACTTCAATTCAAAATATGGAACATTAAAATCAACAATAGCAAACATGCATAATCATCATTTTTATTTCCATTACGTTACTCTTTTGACCAAATTAGTTCAATACTTTTTGGTATGTTTCTCAATTAGGGTACAATTTAAGAACCCTTTTTTTAATTACATTAATCAAATGATTACGCTCAAAATTATCAAAATTTAATAACAATAAAATAGCGTTTCACTCTAAAAATAATATTTAAATTACAATATAAAATAGGACAGTCACGGAATAGACTACGCCTATATCGGAATAGAATTCTTAAGACTATTGCACATTATCAAGAAAATGAGATCAAATTCTTACCCGACTGCAAGGAAAGGGTTATGTTTTTCGCGCGTATCTTGTATTGTAATATTCTTACCTCATAACTTTCAAACCGCTCGACAGATTTATATAATTAAGACATCGATAATACGTCTTGAATGTCCAAGTATTCTTAGACAAGTTACGTTAATATATTTTTTTTTTTAAACACTTATTGTCACACAAACTATTTAGCAAAAACTCAAAATAGTCATGTGACAATAAAATAAGTGTTTGTTTGTTTGTTTTTTTTTACAAAGTGACCCATTATGAACGTTACGAATTAGATTTGGAAGTCGTCACTTTTTTTTGTTTTTATAATACGTAAATAGATCGATACTACAAATTAATGTACCTATCATCTTCCTAAGAATTCCATTCCGAAACTTTTCAATTCCATTTCTACGGTACCTGCGTTTTGGTTACGGAACGGAAGTATCCGAAGTCTGACTTCAAACACTTTTGTTTTAATTATTTTAAACTAACACATCAAATCAACAAGCTTGGTATCAATTTAATTTCACTGAAAGTTAATAAAGATATAAAAATAATTTGCAAGAAATAAACTTGTAAACTTACTTTGAAATTGTTCGTGGCTTTGGAAAATTAAAACCGGACCGAACCTGAGGCGTAATTGTTCGTCCGCTTGCCGCCGTCAATAATTCAAAATAGCCAAAATACTTTTTGGAACCCGCTGAAAGCATTAAAAATGTTGCCGATCAAAAATAAATACGCATAGATGGTAGTTTTGATTGCATCACCTCGCAAAAATTGCGGTTTCGGAAGGGAATTTTCCATTTTAACTAGTTTATGTCCTTACAAATATTAAATTATTTAAATATTTTGTGCTACATTAAATGATTGCTGCAATTGTACAACAAATCGTACATAACTATACTTTCCAAAATATCAAACACATTATTATTATATAAATCAACAAAATACATTATGGTTACGTTATTTGACTGAAAATGTTAGTGGGACAGCGCTAAAATAGATACAGCTACCTTCTATTTTTGAAAATTAAGGTAATATGACTGTGTTTATAAGCAGCAACATTATACAATATTGTTAAAAACTAACCACAGATCCAAATTGTTTGAAACTTAAACGTAGATATTATTCTTTAAAAAAATTACAAAAGTTGTGGGGCACACCCAAAACACAAATGTACACTTTTTGTGAAAATGACCCACCTACCCGTAATAGGTGTAAAAAACGCATTTGGAAAGTTTCCAAATAGTTTTTTTACATCTAAAACTAAACATTCGGTGTTACGATATTAATTATTGCATTTCATAATCAATATTCTAGTTCGCTAGTTAGCCACATTTTTTATTTCGATACATTACCTAATACTTATTGCCAAATTAATCAAAACAGTGAAATATTTTACATCTATTTGCGATGTTGCCCAACTTCAGAATAAACGCTCATTGTGTTTTTCGTTTTAGTTTTTCACACTACACTTCACTACCAATTATAAAACATTAAATGTGTTTTTGAAAGCTGGTCAAACGAAAAATTAAATATTAGGTAAGCAGGGGGTCTACCCTAAACTGAAAAACATGCCAAGTGGTCGACAACATAAGAAAGTTTGCGTTCCAGAGTTCCTCTGGTTTAGAGAAACAAAAAAAAGAAACAGAAACAAACAGTGGTGCCGATTCTCTTGTCACAAATGCCTTTAAACTAGACTAAAAATCACTAAAATTTAGTTTATTCCTGTCAAACGACGATTTCCCATTCTGAAATAGACTAAAGTGACACAACTTAACTATATTTTAGTTTGACAGCACTAAGATAGTACGGAGCAGTGTTGCCATATATACAGATTTCTCCGTATTTATACAGATTTTCGATTTATGATACAGATAAGCACTGGATACAGATTTTTGTACAGAATTTTCTAATTCTATTGATTAAATAGCTTAATCTGCTTTAAAGCGGAACTTAGGTAAATAAATCGCGATTGGTAGTATTGTTCTGTCAGTCAGTGGCCAGTTTCACTTATTTTTCAAACGGGGAGTCCACCAATTAAAGATTTTTGCGTGTTATCCAAAATACTGCGCTCTCGTAATGCATTTATCGTAAATAATTAATTTCGTACAAATTTTTAATGGTAATTGATATTGATTTAATGCACAATAAAAAATCCCAACAATCTGGCAACCAGTCTTAACAAGGGATATAATGTTACCCAGTACCTAACTGTGTTGTTGAGGTCGAGGTAGGTGATGAAGCAAGCCTATTCTCTTCTTTTTCAAAAGAAACAGAATAAAGTAATTTGACTGAATACGTAAGTAATAATAATAATATAATAATCGTTTATTTATAAAAAAGGACACGCTTACAATAACCTTAACAATTTAAAATATAGCACAGTTGCTTATTTGCCTGAACTAGGTTAAACCTGTGTTTCAGGCTAGTATAGGGTAAGTAGGTATATTATTCTGTTTCGGTGTTTTTGACCATACATACAGATTTAATACAGATTTCAAGTTAAAATAGCATACAGATATAAATACAGATTTTAGCAGTTTCTACTACAGATATAAGGTTCAATGCATCTGGCAACACTGGTACGGAGTTTTTAGTTTAGTGAAAATGGCAATTTTGCTATTCTGAATTTGACATTTTTCACCTAAAATTTTGACTGTAAAATATCAAACCAGACTAAAGCTGACAATTTTTAATCGCGATTAAAAAGGTGTGGGCTAAAATAAGTTGTCATGAACTAAAATTCACACCAACATCTCGACTTCACGTGCAAAAACAGTACTGTATTTATTTTTTCTTTTGCTTATATCTCGAAAATGGTGCGTCCTATCGCAAAAATAATGATTTCGACCCCCTTTATAAAATCCTTAAACCCCTAAACCTGAACATGTAGGTAATATTTTTTCATGTTTTCCATACAAAAAAATTAAAAATTCCATATAAAACACGTCGCGGCGGCACCCCCTGCGCGTCTCCGGATTCGCGATTGTCAAATTCCATTTTAGTTGTGTCAAAATTATTTTTTAGTTTACTGAATTTTATTTGCAGAATAGCTCTAAGATTCTCATAGCCTATAGTATGGAATTTTAGTGATAGTTTAGTTAGTTTAGTTCGGTGTACAAGAGAATCGGCACCATTATCTGACTTCTCGGAAGTCACACTGTGATGACATCATGCATGTACGAGTACTTATTCATCATTTTATTTCTATTGCTGAACTCATTTGACTGTTTACATATAAATAAAGTCTGAAACCGGAATAGAATTTCTCATCATAAAGTTTTTGGAGATGGAGCTAATTGTGGAGCGTGAACTCTATGGTCACTCTGGTTTACTCTTTAGCTCAAGAATGGGGATTTATTCACAACACAAGTTTTAAGTGACGTACCATACTAGGCACGTATAGTGTATAATATATAGCAGGTAGGTAAATTCCGATAGGTTTAGTTAGCTACAAGCTAGCTGTAGTTGTCCGGTCAGTGGTTGAGCTCCTGCGAGTCTGCGATAGGTAGGTACACAATTAAACAAGACCTGGGCACGCGTGTTGTTGAGGTGCGCGGCAGCGGCGGCAGGGCCGCTATCAGCTGTGCGCGGTCGGCGGCCGGGAGCCCGGGCCCGGACCAGCCGCGTCGCCGCCCCGCCCTGCCGCATGCCACCCCGCGCTATCTATCTTTCGTTCGTTTCGCGCGCAGTTGAAGCTAGCGCGGCTCTTTGTGCGATCGTGTCTCAGTTTGTTGTGGTTGTGACGTGCGTAGCTTGCACGGACTCGGTGGAGTGCCTAGTGGCGGTGGAGTGTGCAAGTGGTCGGTGTTGGTGGTGGTCGCCGGTCGGCGCTCTCGCTGGTCGCCGTGTGAAGAGCTGAGAGCGGCGCCCGGGAGCCCAGGGAGCAGTGACCGCGGTCGCGATCTCGGTACGGCCCGGAGATGATTGCGAGCGACACACTCGCGCGTAACGTACTTCCCGCAAGCTGTTGTTAAACTCATATTTATACCGAAACACGTTGTTGTCGACTCGAATCGACTTAATGTCATGTGTGTACTAGTCATCACCTACATAATGACTAATTTATTTCAAACTATGTACCTACATAGCTTTCTAAGGATGCACGTTGTGGTCTATGATGTGTTTTTGAGTGTTTCCGGGGCCAGTCGTACCTAGTGTCCACCAAATGAGTCCACCGTGACTGTGACAGTGTGACTATAATCATAGCACATATTTTCAGCGAAAGCGTCGTAATATTATAAATTTATAACTACATTTTGTGTACCTAATATTAGGTAGGTAATACTAAATCGCCTCGTGACTCAAGACAGTTGTGATCACATCCGTGACGTCTTGTTTCGGTTTATTATGTCGGTACGGATTAGGTAGTGACGGTGAGCTCTGAGCTGTGAGTGCACAGAGTTTTGTAATATTTACCTACCTAAATTTTCAGTCTCGGCAGGTGGCAGCTGCCGCCAAAGCAACTGGCTAGCCGAAAGCACTTGTTCAGAACCTACAAGTAGATTCTTGTACTGATACTTGTACAGTTTGATTGAAAAAGAATGTACAGTTTGATTGATATAGAATCTGTCAACCGCGTTTGGCGCTCCGATTGGCCCTTCACTGGTCTTCACTGGTGAAGGGCCAATCAGAGCGCCGAACGCGTTCGATGCGTAAAGTCGAGATGATAAATGATTTAAATATGAAACTCGCACTAGGGCCTCTGAACTCTAGTCAGAGGCTATCCAAATTCCAACGTCCGGTTGTTCATTATCATTGGAACGCACAACGACATTATTCTATATCAATCAAACTATACATTCTGTATATAAATCAAACTCTACATTTCCAGTCATAAGGTAACCTCTCAATTTACGGAAACTCGGAAAGCCTTTACAATGCGAGGTCAGCTTATACTGGAAACGCAGGTTTACGCAGGCTTATATTATTTAAGTAGGTAGGTACCTACTTGTACTATTATGTATGTGACGTAGGCACTTAGGTACTTAGTTAAATCAGTAGACTAGACCATGGTCTAATAAAAATTATACCCTGGACTAGACTAGTGCGTAGAGTAGTAGCGAATGGGACACGTCTTGGGTAACACACCCAGTCAGTAGGCAAGTCTTCTAGCAAGAATTTAACTTTGAATAGCTCGTCATCTTCCTGCCCTGGTGCCGTGTTACTGATGTTACTTTAACTTTGAATAGCTCGTCATCTTCCTTTCCTGGTGCCGTGTTACTGATGTTACTTTAACTTTGAATAGCTCGTCATCTTCCTTCCCTGGTGCCGTGTTACTGATGTTACTTTAACTTTGAATAGCTCGTCATCTTCCTTCCCTGGTGCCGTGTTACTGATGTTACTTTAACTTTGAATACCTCGTCATCTTCCTTCCCTGGTGCCGTGTTACTGATGTTACTTTAACTTTGAATAGCTCGTCATCTTCCTTCCCTGGTGCCATGTTACTAAAACACTTACTAACTAAATAAATATTTTTTTTACTGTCAATACTCATTTTAGACACAAAAGATTTTCGAATAAAAAATGAATCGAGCGAATAGGTTGCAATTACGTAACTGTCTTGTACATGGAAAGAAAAAGATCCAATACATCATATTCTAAAGTTCCATTTGATTGATATTCTGAAACAGTCACGCATACAGCGTGATATTGCAGAATATTAATGCAAATTAAGATACAATTTAGGGAGCCTCCTCATATTAGTCTCTATGTCGCGAGTATCAATTGGTATAGGTATTTATTTATTTAAGTCGAACACACGTGATTCATATTGTTGTTAGTAAAACTAACTAATTAAAATAAAAAAACAAACTAAAATAAAACAGAAACAAAAATAAAACTGGTTTTTATTTAAAAACCTATAGGTCTTCTATCCACTTCCCGCTGCACCAGACCTGCAGCTGTGCATACGGGTCCAGTGCCCCAGGAACGGGCAATCAGGCTTATTCACTATCACCTTAAGAATGCTGTTGGTGCTCCCCCGAATCCTTCGCATCAGGGATGCTGTTCTTTTTCGCATAATAGCATGAAAGCTATCTGTATCTGCTTCAGCAAACATGCCCGATTCGCTACAGAACCGCGGGAGCCCCAACAGCACCCTAAAAGCGTTGTTATACTGTACTGGAAGAACGTTGTAGGCCCTCTGCGTATGTCTAACCCACAGGCTGCACGTGTAAGACGACTGGCAAAACGCCTTGAAAAGAGTGAGTTTCACTTCTCTAGTAGCAGATATATATTAAAATCATTATTATTTGGTGCCGGCGCGCGATACCAAAATTCTATAAGTAATAGGTTTTCTTGTTGTTCTCTTTTTAGTTTTTAAGTCTTTTTCCGGTCGGGTTTTTATTTTTGATTTTTTTATTTACTTACTTTTTATTAATGAAGTAAGAGATCCAAAGACAACCCACACGCATGTGCATTGTTTATATTATAATCCGTCATTTACCTGTAAGGGGAATGCCACCCCTAATTTTAATTTACTTTTAAACGAGAAAAAGACTAAATGTATTAGATTTCTAACACCTAACGTTAAACAGGTGAAAACCAATATACTAGTAAATGGGACAGAATTGGATCTTGTGGACACCACTGTGTTGTTAGGTATTACTTTGGATTCGAAGCTTCAGTGGGGCCCACATATAACCAAATTGTCGAAGCGGCTAAGTTCTGTAGCCTACGCGGTGTATAAAATCCGTCATTTGACTGATGTAGAAACAGCTCGATTAGTATACTTTAGTTATTTCCATAGTGTAATGTCGTATGGCATTTTGTTGTGGGGAAATGCAGCCGACTTTCAGGCTATATTTGTGCTGCAGAAACGTGCCATTCGAGCAATTTATAACCTAAGTTGTAGGCATTCACTGAGGGATAAATTTAAGGAAATATACATAATGACAGTCGCGTCTCAATATGTTTATGAGAACCTGATTTATGTGAAAAAGAATATAAATATATATTCTAAACACAGCGACATTCATAGCTTAAATACTAGAAACAAAGATTTATTTATTGTGCCGAGGACTAGGCTCCAAAAAATTAGTAATTCATTTAATTGCCAAAGTATACGTTTTTACAACAAACTCCCAAGCCATGTCAAAGAACTGAGCCTCAATAAATTTAAATCATTTATTAAACAGAAACTATGTCAAAAAGGTTTCTATAAAGTTAAAGATTACTTAGACGACAAAAAGGCTTGGGACCATAGAAATATAAATAACAGGAGAAGTGGTATGGATGGGGGCGTGTCTGTGTCCGCGCGTCTTGATCACAATGCTCATGCCTCAGGCAAATGGCCGTCTCCGCTAGGCGCTAACTAGTGCGCTTTCGAGCGCGATCGTGATAACATTTAAGAATACCGTGTTGTTCAGTGGTTTCTTGTAAAAATCGAAGCTAAACTATAAACTTTATAAATCGTAGAACCACTTTTCATAAATCAGCACAAGTATTTTGCTATATTTGTGTTGAAAATCATGAAAAACAACAAATCGTAAAATATTTCTTGCCTTTACTACGTTATTTTTGTTTTCATATATCACAGCGACTGTACTTTTATTGTAGTAAATACATTGCTTCTTTACCACTACCAAAGTATGTCGCTAAGTAACTGGACAAGCAATGTAAAAATTATACAAAACGATATTTGCTTTAAGCGGTTGCATCGTTAGTACGGCCGCAGCGGCCTGCGACGGATTAGTGATGTGGTTGTGCAGATCCACTAACGTAGGCTATCGACAATAATGTCGATTGTCGTATGAATTTATATTACTATTAAAGTTTATTCTTCAATTTGTCAACAGTTATAGCCTGATTGGAAGACCGATGTGAAATCTTGTTTTATACTCATTTAGATTTTCTCATAATGTTGTTATTTTTTTGGTTTACTTAATATTTCTTTTTTTTACTTACTTATTGTTTATTTATATCATCTTATTATATGTATATCGTTTTTTATTTATAATTTTTTCAGCAACTTCCAAAAATTTTAATACAAATATAAATGGGAGAATCGATAAGTTTCCGATTTAGTCAATCACTAGCGTATATGTAAAATAAATGGCTTTTGCACAGCACAACGATAGCGAACGATGTTTTCGTGTGGGTGAGTTGTACGGTGCATGGTAAATGCACGCTGTGTTTGATGGGATAAGGTTTATAATTGATTATGTAGTACGTTCTGATTTGTAAATTGCAAGTGTGAGCGGGGCGTCGTATTTATTGGGTTTACTGATCGCATGTGTGATCGCAGGCTAGAGAGTAGGGATAGATAGAAGACATTGGGTTTCGATACATTTTCAACTACTGGGCATATCTCCTTCTTTCTTATATCTATGCTTGGGACTAATTAAGCTACTCCAATGTACCCCAAGGAACAAACAATTATTTTAGACTATTTTAGACTACACGATACTATATGAGCATATAATTGTTGGATTATTTTATTTGACTGTAAGTCAATTTATTTTAATTTTGTTTTCATTTATTGTTGACATAATCTACTCTTTAAAATGTTTTTATTTTATGAGTTGTATTGCAATTTGTGGTGATGTAAATTATTTTAGCATAATAATATGCACTATTATATAGAATCAAGTTTTTCCAACTGAACAGACAGCTGTGCTGCTGGGGAGTTTGTTGCGCCACTTCTTCTTCCCAGCTTATGCACTAGGAAGTGGTGAAGGGTGGGCGTTTTTGGGGGACTGTCTTATGTAATTTTGACGTTCGAAAAGTGCTGATTTCTCAGCCTAGTTTGAATTAATGACTTTTGAATTTGAATTTGAATAATTATTATCATGTTTCGTAATTTCATTACACCATTGTTTAGCTGTGCACAGAATGCTTTCTTTCCAATTTTCATCGATCAAATAGGCAAATAGTCTCGGGGTACCGAGTAAAATGACTGCTCCCTTGAGAGATTAAAAATATTATTACTTGGTCCTGGTCCTGGTCCTTCATCAATATCACCACATTAATCAGAAAGTTTTTTGTTGAGTTATATACCTATGTAACTGTGTTTAGCTTTCGTATTTTCCGTACAATCATGTCAGTTGTTTTTGTAAAATATAAATACTCGTAAAGGCTTGTGCAGACCAGCGCGACTTGTCGCGCGACGCGACACGAACAATACAATTTCTAAGAAAACTTCACAGTATAACAATAACCGGTGTCGCGTCGCGCGACAAGTCGCGCTGGTCTGCACAAGCCTTAACTAAGCAAATCAACATTCCCATGAGAAAATTATCTATGCTAAAAGTTGTTCTATACTACAGTCTGCAAATCTAATAAAGTACCGCGACATATTGAAATAGGAAGAAGAGCGTCGCCAAGGGGGGCAAAGGGGGCAGTTGCCCCACCGTAGACATCCAATTTTTTTTTGTCAAATACAAGGCATTTTAATGTAAAGAAACTACTTATTTAAAAAGCCAATTTTATTTATTTTGACGACTTTTAAGCCTCGTGTAGACTAGCGCGACGCGACTCGAACAATAAACAATTTCTAAAAAAACTTCACCATATAACAACGGTGTCGCATCGCGGTAGCCCGCACGAAGCTTTATTTGTTTTTTTTAAAGTTCCATATCTCCTAAACGGGGTCTAATCCGGAGTCCGGATAGTAAATCGTAGGTGTTGGTGGTATGCCCAGTCATAATACCTATTATGGCTCCTACACACTATACCGGCGGCATGGCCGCCGGCCGGCTTTTGCCGCGCGGCACGTATCCCCGGCTTTTGCGCCTTCATTTTCTTTGCGATCGTTTTTGCGGCTTTGTGCGGCAGGGCCGGGTGCGCCGCGGCTTGTCGGGCAGTGCTTGCGGACACGCTGCCGGCATAGTGTGTAGCAGCTATTAGGTTTCATCTCTACAGTTTTAAATAGTTTTGGGAAAAACGACCCGAGAGGTTCGTTTCCAGTCCATACCATGAAAATGGATATTATTATTTTTTGCAGTTCCTATCGGGACTTCCAAATTGAAACTGATTTGTCAAAAAACTAAAAGTGTATACAAAAAATCAGCTCAATCGGTTGAAGATATTTGCTTTAAAATTGAGTAGCAAGATTTCACGCGAACAAACATACATACATACATTGCAAGTTAAATAAAAGCTTTTAAAATCGAATGTCCACCAGCGTCGATTTTGGCCCCATTGTGCGCCGTAGAAGGTAATACTCTCACTACAAGTGCAAAGCTTCATGACTCTTGACTGTACCTACAAATCATACTTCCCCCCCCCCCCCCCCCCGGGCCAAAGGCTGACATCGCCCTTGCTAAACGCCCATAGACGTTACTCGTATAACAGTAAGACTTCTATATGGTGTGTCAGGGTGTACCTATAGTCCCCACGGTTACTTAGTCTTTATAAATATCTTATCATAACCAATAATTATTAAACTCTAAATTAGGGTAACAAAATATCATTCACCTTGTATGATATTAATACTGGCCCTATTACGGTCATCACGTTTTGTATTGAAATGAAAATATAGTAGGCCTACTATATTTTATTTTTAGAAAAATAGCATTTAGGTCTCTAATATAGCAGGATACTATATTATTGTATCGTAGGGTTGGCAACCCTAGTACCAACCCTTCTAATTGCCAGTCGAGTCTAACGACACTGGCAAGTGGCAAGCGTCGCTGCGCCGCCCGTCGCGTCGGTCACTGTATGCAGTACATTAGTCTAACGACACTGGCAAGTGGCAAGCGTCGCTGCGCCGCCCGTCGCGTCGGTCACTGTATGCAGTACATTAGTCTAACGACACTGGCAAGTGGCAAGCGTCGCCGCGCCGCCCGTCGCGTCGGTCACTGTCTGCAGTACATTAGTCTAACGACACTGGCAAGTGGCAAGCGTCGCTGCGCCGCCCGTCGCGTCGGTCACTGTATGCAGTACATTAGTCTAACGACACTGGCAAGTGGCAAGCGTCGCTGCGCCGCCCGTCGCGTCGGTCACTGTATGCAGTACATTAGTCTAACGACACTGGCAAGTGGCAAGCGTCGCTGCGCCGCCCGTCGCGTCGGTCACTGTCTGCAGTACATTAGTCTAACGACACTGGCAAGTGGCAAGCGTCGCCGCGCCGCCCGTCGCGTCGGTCACTGTCTGCAGTACATTAGTCTAACGACACTGGCAAGTGGCAAGCGTCGCTGCGCCGCCCGTCGCGTCGGTCACTGTATGCAGTACATTAGTCTAACGACACTGGCAAGTGGCAAGCGTCGCTGCGCCGCCCGTCGCGTCGGTCACTGTCTGCAGTACATTAGTCTAACGACACTGGCAAGTGGCAAGCGTCGCTACGCCGCCCGTCGCGTCGGTCACTGTATGCAGTACATTAGTCTAACGACACTGGCAAGTGGCAAGCGTCGCTGCGCCGCCCGTCGCGTCGGTCACTGTATGCAGTACATTAGTCTAACGACACTGGCAAGTGGCAAGCGTCGCTGCGCCGCCCGTCGCGTCGGTCACTGTCTGCAGTACATTAGTCTAACGACACTGGCAAGTGGCAAGCGTCGCTGCGCCGCCCGTCGCGTCGGTCACTGTATGCAGTACATTAGTCTAACGACACTGGCAAGTGGCAAGCGTCGCTGCGCCGCCCGTCGCGTCGGTCACTGTCTGCAGTACATTAGTCTAACGACACTGGCAAGTGGCAAGCGTCGCCGCGCCGCCCGTCGCGTCGGTCACTGTCTGCAGTACATTAGCCCTATAACCCTGCTTTTAGAGGCTATATAAACGTATCCGTCGGCGAAATGCTTAGTTAGATTAGCGACTTGCACGTGTAAACCAATTATACGATACCTAATAGTGTACTAATAATCTAATTAGAACGCTAGCCGTGACGTAGCATGTACATAGTTTGTAGTCCAGCACTACGGACTCGTGTTGCGCGCGCCCTCCCGCGCTCTATTTACCTAGGCACTCTGCTCTTCTGATAAATTTAATTGATAATGATAAGGATAACGTTGCATGTCTTATCATTTAATATCTTTACATGTGTCTGTAATGTATTTACGTAAATATGTACCTAAGTCGCAAGATAATGAGCAAGCGGCACACTGTGCCTCTGGGTTGGTCGCCATACTCCATGGCTGGAAACTCCGCACTTCCCGAGTCATCATCAGATCACTCATCCTAATTACATTTATTTTGATTACTACTATTAGTATTACATTCTTTACATTGAATTTAAACATCTTTTCCGACATTAAGCCTACGTTCGCACGGACGTAATAAAAACGCGGCGATTTCTTTTCGTACACTGGATTTTCAACTCTCGGTTTTGTGCCGAGCATTGAGAATCCAATAGAGCGTATCCAGCGCGTATCCCAGCGCGTCAAGAAAACACACTGTAGGATATTCAACTCTCGGCGCTAAGCAGTGCGTAGAAAATCCAATACGCGAAAATAAATTGCCACGATAAAAATACGCCCGTGCGAACGTGGGCTAAAATATTCCACCGCTGCACCGTCGTAATGTGTATGTAACCTTAGTCAAACTAACGAATCACTACTTATTTCGAGAGTCTGTATAAGTAAGCACCTGTCTTAGGTACCTACTTAGTTATAGTTTTTAAATAAGTAGATACTTACTAAAATTACTCGTTGATCTCTACAATGTACCTACCTACATTAATCATACGCATGCAAAAAAGTGTGTCGTCGATCAGTTTGTGTCAGTCTGTCTCTGCAGGGATACAATGAAACCTACAGTAGTATTCGTCATCTTGTTAACGTCTTCTTCTTTTCATACCTCTTCAATTACTGAAGGTTGGCTATCGACTCCGAACATTTCTCCTTGTCCTTTGCGAGGTGGTGCAGCTTAACAGCACTCGTGGCTCCAGTCCATTCGCGAATGTTTCCCAACTCAACCAAGAGTTTTTGCTTCGGCCAACACCGTGTTTCCGCGCTACTTTGCATATCATTATTAGTTGCACTAAGTCATACATAACTCATACCTCTTGTGCCTAAAACGTGTCCGAGCTAGCAACCTAACTTTGTTCAACGATCTGCATGAGCTTGCTGTCCTGGCCCATTCGTCTTAAACGACATCGGCATTTCTGACTTTTTGTACCCACATTTCAAATGTCGCTATACGTTTTCTGATATCTTCTTTGATGGTCCAAGCTTTGCATCCGTATACAGCAAAGGGCCAGATGTAACAATAAACGAGGCGGGTGCGCAAAGGTATACGAAGTCTGTAACATGCCGCTCGAGCTCGACCGATATCTCGGACTCGGCATTCTCGGCAAAAAATCCAACCGAGAACTCGGACTCAGTTCTCGGCTAAAAATCCAACCGAGAACTTGGTCTCGGTTCTCGGCTAAAAATCGTCGAGATTCTCGGCCATAACCGAGACTGTTGTCTGTTCGCCTCTGTTCTAGGATAGTAGGTCGTAGGGTAGTAGGACTGATGTTCTAGGATAGTAGGTCGTAGGGTAGTAGGACTGATGTTCAGCGCACGTGACTGTTGCAACGCTGCAATTGTGATGAAAGCGCGTCTACTTCGTGCGGGAATATCATCATACCATCACACGTTGTCACTATCATTTTAAATATCAGATTAGTGTTATCAAGCTAAGCGATTGTGTGTGATATTATGTATCGCCGTAGGTAGTTGATGTCACCTTATTATGTTGGCCCAGTACTTTTTTGGCCCTGTAATTTTAGGGATCCATACCTGGAAAGGAAAAAAATGGAACCATTAGAAGATCACTCGTGTGCGTGTGTCTGTCTGCTCGGCCGTCTGTCACAGTCACAGCCAATTTGCTCCGAATCGAATGGACCGATTAAGTTGATGTATTTCTGTGACCCAAACACGGACGTGTAACGTACATAAATGAATTAAATTTTGAATATGGGGGTCACTTTTGAGGGGAAAATAAAAAATAAAGTTTTGAAAACTTCCATGTGGCTGTCATTTGTACATCTTTGACATTGTCATTACGGGTCAGAAGTCAGAAGCCCGAAAGTCTCACAACCAGTCTTACCAAGGGGTTGTGGACTTGTGGAGGTCAGATAGGCAGTCGCTCCATGTAAAATACTGGTATTCAGCTGCATCCGGTTAGACTGGAAGCCGATCCCAACATAGTTAGGAAAAGGCTAGGTAGATGGTGAAACTGTACCAAGTGACATGTCAAATGAAACGGTTTGTTGCTAGGATGAAAATTTTTGTTTAAATAAATAAATTTATATTTAAAGATATTTTAAGAAAATAGAAGAAAACTTACCAATTTAATTTACCCTTATCTTATTATGGGCCAAATGTGTCTGAAATAAAAACATTTTATTTTATTTTTATTTTATTATTATTTATCTCTGAAACTACTGAGACTAAAATTTTGATAAAATATACAGAGAATGGTTCTTTACTCATAGATTACGAGATTAGATTACGTCTTAAAATAACATGGTAAATCTTTCATTTATATATTATACTAGCTTTACCCGCCCCGACTTCGCACGGGTAGCACTAAACCCTACCTACCCTACCCTACCTACCCTACCTACCCTACCCTACCCTACCCTACCTACCTACCCTAAGTCCCTAGTCCACTATGACAAACATTTCAAAACCAAAATCAGCTAAATCGGCCCAGCCGTTCTTGAGTTATAAAATTAAAACGAAAAGTGGCATTGATTTTTATAGATATACGAGTAAATGTAGATTGTGCGTACAAACTTACATTTTCAGTTGGAATGTATGGCCCAACTAGCATTTTGGCGCTAAGGATAACTGTTTTTAGCGCTCATGGTATTATAAATGATATATGTATAAGAGCTCCGATAATAAAACATTCGATTGTACCAACTATGGTGGAATAACACTTACCAAGAAAAATACAATGCCGCCCATAGGCTGTATTTTTATTTGTTTGTGACCGCCCGGGTCACATGCCCATGGGCGACATTGAGTTATACCTTAGGGCGGTAGCATGGAGTTGGTAGTCTTGGTAGCAACCATTATATAGGTCACTCTTATAACTGTAAGAAGCGTAAAACACTGAAAGCAATTGTAAGATGTCTGCTAACACTTACTAACGGCTGATGTCTTTAAACTGAGTTAGTTAGATGCTTTGTAACACCTAGGCTTACTGTCACAGCGGCATACTTATACGTATATATTGTTGCAGAAAACTTACCATAGCTAGCAGTAAGTTTTAATAATTATAACACGAGAATTCTAAATCCAAATACGTGTATGTCCTGTTAAAAAAAATCCGCTATGACGGTAACAAAAGTACAAACAATTTGAAAAGAGATGAGAGATTTGGGGCTTTGAGTGATGTGTGTTACTAATAAATACCTACAATATATTCTAAAGGTATACTCGTATATATATTGTTTCGAGGAAGCACTAGTATGTTACTAAAAAAGTTATTAGAGTGGATTTAATATCTGTATTTGCTACTTTAACTTGCAGTTGTAACCTGTGTATAGCTTAAAGTACACATAAAGTGGTAAGCACTGCTTCAATAGCACTAATGTAGCTCTTTATTGTCACTAATTTATCACTACTCTATAACTATTATGTCACTTTAAGCTCTAAAATCGTGGGCCCTAATCCGGGTTATAAGAGAGTTACAACGCGTTATACATGTATTATCCTATGTAAGTGCCTTTATAGGACCTCTTAGGTTCTTAAAATTGTCTTAAAGCTCATGTACCTAGCACATAGTCTTATCACCAAAATCTTAGTTGGGGGATAACATGTTTTTCAACTACAATGTTAAGTTTGTTCTTGGGATAAATTCATCCCAACTAGGGACTCTTCATTTTGAAAGAAAATAAATAAAGAATGATGTTTATTTGGACACAGTTCGTGAAACACAAAATACAAAATAAAAAAAAGTGACAATAATTGCGTGGTCGGACACGCACCTGGCCGGTTTTTGTTAAATGTAATTCCTATCTTCGTTCACGTCATTATCATTCTCAATGTTTACCTGTCTCAGTAAACGACACGCATGGCGAGCTCAGCCCTGTCAGTCGATACATTACATTACACACGTTTGGAGCCGGCTTTAGGGAACTCAATGACCCGACACACAACATTACCACCACTGAAGCCATAATAATAAGCAAAAAAATAAACAATTCCGTCAAATAGTTGCATCGCAAAGCATCGCACTAACAATGTATGTGGTGTATTTTTATAAATTACTAGCTGCGCCCCGCGGTTTCACCCGCATAAGTCTCGATCCCGTAGGAAAACCGGGATAAAAAGTATATGTCATATGTGCCTGTCCAGATCATGGTCTTCCCATGTGCAAAATTTCATCCAAATCCGTTCAACCGTTTTAGCGTGAAAGCATAACAAACAAACACACTTTCGCATTTGTAATATTAGTTTAGGGATTAATATTAATTAATCAATATTAATATATACTCGTAGTTAGGAAGGATTAGGATTTTTTATTAGTCTTGTCCTCCTTATATGTATTCCCCAAAACCTTGTGTGTGATTTTTGAGCACGCCATGGCTTCAAGGCGGTTCGTTCTCCACCTCTTACTTTCAGAAACAAGCTCGGCTTCAGGGTCGTTGATGTTTAGCGGGGTGTGGATTTGGTCTGACCAGCTCTTAGGCCTATTTCCTCTTGGTCTTTTCTGCCGACCGGTCGGTGTACGACATTGACTGTACATAGCACGAATTAACTCTACATACTTCCCGGGCAAACCTTTCTCTTTCAAGCTCCACCACAACACATCCCGACGTGCCTATGATACGCTTTCTCCAGATCAATGAACACCATGTGCAAGTTCTTGTGTGTGCATACTTCTCGCACAGTTGGCGGAGTGCAAAGGTGGCGTCCATTGTTCCATGCAGTAATATTGCCAAATTAATCAAAACAGCGAAATATTTGACATATATATTTGCGACGTTGCCCACTTTCAGAATAAACGCAGAAGTCATAAGTGTAAGAGCGAGCGAAGCGAGTTCAATAATTATAAGGTTCTCTATTATTGTGTTTGGCATTTTCTGATAATGCTTTAGTTCTGAATGTACAAAATAAATTATAAACAAAATATAAAAAAATTACAAAATACAAACCAAATATCACAAATTATTCACAACTAGGGCATGCATTTATCCGGATAAATCCGGATAATATGGATATTTTGGATACCACTGTAAAAAAAGGTTAATCAAACTAATGTACGTTTCCAATCGACGATCAATCATTGGCAGCTTCGTTCCACATTGTATATTTCGAATGAATGAATGAAATGCACCGACCCCAGATAAATCGAATGAACCCCAAGACTGCACTAGCTCCTGGAACCTCAGGTTTCATGGGTCTCGCTACTCCGTTTCAGGTTTCTTGTCAATCTAATCTAATCTTGTGAAGAGAAGGTTGGTTCCTAGTGCTTGACAGATGAATGTTTCTGGGTCACCATCCATCAAAGAGTGTCATTTGTACTCGACATAGAGTTTCTAAATCTGGTCACAATGAATATTTAGAATCTCGCGACTTCAGTTGACGACAGTGATGATGATAACCATAGAAATTTTCTTATATCTTTGATGATAACGTATACTCAGTGATTACCAGCAGCAGACAGAAACTGAAAATGTATTTACTTTAACAGTTGATGGTGTATCTGGCATGGTCGTTTTGACTCCTTTGCCTATTTGCTCCATTTTTAAAGTAAATCATTTTAATCACAACTCCGGAATCTTGAAAAGATGCTTATTTCCAATATTGAAATTCCATAATAGACCATGATTACTCTAATGATGGCTGCTGATGGCTGGTTGTTGTTGGTGCACTTTAGAACCCGGAGGACCCTAGAACTTCATCATTGTCATCTGATAGGACTATGTAGTAAGTTAATTCCGTAAAACCGCAAATTATTCTTAATTATTTGTCATTTTAATCTATACTGACATGTAATAAAATCGTAGCGAAGTCAAAACTGTACATTGAATATTTTTGGAAAAAAAGTAATTGCTACGAGGTGCGAGGTCTTGGATCGATTCTAATAGATTCTAATGCCGAAAATATACTCGTAGTTTTTAGAATTTTTGTCTATTTGTCTGTCTGTATGTTCCAGCATCACGCAAATTCCACTGGACAGATTCTGTTAAAATTTTGCATAGATATTCCCTTTAAGTCTGGTCAAACTGTAGGGTATGAACTACGAGGGGTGTTCAATAAATAGTGAGAATGCGATACATGCACCTTGGAAAGAAAAAAAAAATACTGGCAGGCATAGCCCAGACATTAGTTAAGATGATAATAAAAAAGCAATAAATTCTCTTTTGTTTTTTAAAAGTAGAAGTCTATTGTTTGCGTCGTTTCGGAACGTGTTCTTAAAAATTGATAAAATTGAAGTTCGCGCGGTAATAAAATATCTCTGCTTGAAAATTTTTACTACGGAGCAGGTAAATCAAGACTTGAGAGCAACATTAGGGGTTCATGCTCCTCCATATTCTACGGTTGCGCGTTGGTGTGCTGAGTTCAAGCGAGTAAGAACTTCCACTAACGACGACCCACGAACGGGACGCCCCATATCGGCAGTGACTGAACAAATGATTAAAAAAGTTTAAAATATTGTCTTGGCGGATCGTCATGTTACCGTTCCTTTTATAGCTGAAAAAGTAAAGATTTCGATAGGAAGTGTCCATAATATTATAAACGACCATTTGGGTATGAAAAAAGTGTCAGCGCGCTGGGTGCCCAGAATGCTTTCTGACGCGCAGAAACAAACTTGACTGAGAATTTCACAAAGCTGTTTGGATTTGTTACAACAAGATCCTGACCGATTTTTGGCTCGATTCATAACTATGGACGAAACATGGCTTCACCATTATGACCCGGAAACGAAACAACAGTCCATGACTTGGAAGCGACCGTCATCTCCAACTCCAAAGAAATTTAAGGCGATTCCATCCGCCGGAAAGATCATGGGCTCTCTTTTCTGGGACAGCCAAGGGGTGGTAATGATCGAATATCTTAATCATGGAGCCACTATTACGGGGGCTATGTACGCAGGACAAGTAACAAAGTTGCGTGAGGAAATACGCAAGAAACGGCGTGGCAAACTCGCTAAAGTTGTTTTGTTTCACCAAGATAACGCCCCTGCGCACAAGTCCATAGTTGCGATGGCGGCCATTCAAGAAGCTGGCTTCGAATTGATCGAACATCCTCCATATTCACCGGACCTTGCTCCTAGTGATTTCTACCTATTTCCGCGCTTAAAGGAACATCTCAGGGGCCAGAAATTCGAAGATGATGACGGAGTAGTCGCCGCCGTAAATGATTTTTTAAGGGATCAGGAAGAAGATTTTTTTAGAAAGGGAATTTTAGGATTAGAGAAAAGATATACAACGTGTATAAACCTGAAAGGTGACTACGTCGAATAATAAAATAACATATAATAAAAGATAATTGCGTCTTACTCATTCTCACTATTTATTGAACACCCCTCGTATCACGCTATTTGCTATGGGGGATGAGTATGATTAGATTATGTTCGTATTCTTCTCCGCAAATTTTAAATATACGAGCCAAACTGTTAGGATATTGCAGATAGTTACAAATTTAACATTTTAAATTATTATTATTCGTTATTATCATCACGCTATACCTTTATGGAGCTAAGCAGTCAATCATGAAATAAAAGAACGGCTATTTCAGAAAATTTTCAACAACAGAAATAATTAAGCGGTTGCACGACTTCTTTCCAAAGAAGAAGACCAGTCGGGTTGGGTCGGGTTCGGGTTGTAACATCGATTCCCAATTATTGGTATTTTTTGTAATACTCATATGTATATAGTTAATAATTAATTAATACTTAATTCACTAAAAAAGGTAAACTTGGTAAGCAATAGGAAATTGGGTTATTCCACTAATCCCCATTGACAATCCCCATAGGTTTAAAAATAAAACGCAAACAACATAATTATTATACTTATATGAAACACGAAGTCTTTACTTCTTACGGGCCTTGATTATTTTTATAATCGAACAAATTAAAGTAATGGCTAAATTAATAGCCTTAGTGTAAAATATTTCTGTCATGTCTTATTGCGGTCACAACTCGAACAAATTATAATTAGTCCTTGAAAAAGAATCATAGATGGCCAGCATAGGTAACAATTATGAAATTAACAATCACAAAAAAAGCGATAAACGGCAGATTTTGGCTGAAGTAAGATTAGAAAAAATCTAAACTTCCTTGTTTATTGCTGATATATCTATTCAAACTCATAAATCTCGCATTTTCAACAAAAAAGATAAATGAAACCTTTTACTTCAATTCCAACCCATAGAATGATAAAGCAGCCATCTGTTAATCATTTTGTGTAGAGCTCTTCGCAATAGATGGCGTTTTACTCAATTTTGTCATCACGTTTAGTAGGAAAATCAAACATTTTTTTTTATCTAGTACCTACGTTACATAGAATTAAAAGAATTGAAAGAAATTTATCAACATGTTTTTGGCAAGTACTTTTTTCCAGTTTTCTGATCTACTAAGCTTTCTATTAAAAAAAAAACTTACCAAGTGCGTGTCGGACCACGCACAATGAAGGGTTCCGTAGTTAAAATGCATTAATCCCAAGAACAAACTTAACACTACAACAACAATATTGAGAGATTTAGTATGTTATTTTAAGACCATAGACTTCGTATAGGTTTTCCTGTAATCTATGAGTAAAGAACCATTCTCTGCATTCTTTTAAAAAAATTTGGCTCAATAGTGTGGAGATAATGGTGAATTATCATAAATTTTCAAATTTTAAAGATTTTCTCAAATATCTTTAAAACTATTTTTTTATTATAAAAAAAAATATATATTGTATAAAGTTTAATATAAAAATTGAGATCCTCGCAACAAGTCCTTTCATTTGATATGTCAGACGGTTCAGTTTGCAAAACTTTTTATTTGCTTATTTGCCCCCAAAAATAACCCCAAAATTCCAAAATCATTTAGTTACGTTACACGTCCGTGTTTGGGTCACATATATACATAAGTGTACCAAATTTCAACTAAATCGGTCCATTAGATTCGGAGCAAATTGGCTGTGACAGACGGACAGACAGACAGACAGAGACACGAGTGATCTTTTATGGGTTCCGTTTTTTCGTTTTGAGGTACGGAACGGAGGTACGTTTTAAAAGTAGATAACCAGTCTGTCTGTCAATGATGCCGATTCTCTTGACACAAATGCCTCTAAACTATACTAAAATTTAATTTATTCCTGTCAAACGATGATTTCCCATTCTGAAATAGACCTACGTGACACAACTTAACTATATTTTAGTTTGACAGCACTAAGATAGTACTGAGTTTTTAATTTGGTGAAAATGGCAATTTTGCTATTCTGAATTTGACGTTCTTCACCTAAAATTTTGATTGTATAAAAACCAAACCAGGCTAAACCTGTCAATTTTTAATCGCCATTAAAAAGGTGTGGGGTAAAATAAGAACTAAAATTCACAACAACATTTCGACTTCACGTGCAAAAACAGTACTGTATTTATTTTTTCTTTTGCTTATATCTCGAAAATGGTGCGTCCTATCGCAAAAATAATGAAAATTTCGACCCCCTTATGAAACTCCTAAACCTGAAAATTTCGGTAATATTTTTTCATGTTTTTCATACAAAAAATGAAAAATTCCATATAAAACACGTGGAGGCAGTTTGCGCGCCTCCGGCTCTAAAAAAAATCTTGGGGTAGGGCAAACAAGTACCACGTGCAGTCGCGATTGTCAAATTCGATTTTAATTGAGTCAAAATTATTTTTAAATGCTGAACTTTTTTTTTGTAGAATAGCTCCAATCTCATAGCCAAAGGTAAGGAATTTTAGTGATAGTTTAGTTAGTTAAGTATGTTCTTGGGATAAATTCATCCCAACTACGGAACCCTTCATTGTGCGGGGTCCGACACGCACTAGGCCGGTTATTATATGTTTAAAAAAATATTTACTATCTTAATGAGTTCGGACGAAGAAGGCGTGTTTTCAGTTTTAGGGTTTTAGCAATAGGTAGTAGATTTGGTAACGAGGAGAAGAAAATCTAGATTTTAGCATGAAAATACTAAAAACCCATAAAGAAGCATTCGCAGCAGCGTGAAAATTGCTAGCTCACTCACACAGAAATGAAACTATTCTGCCAACTCGAGATATTTTAGTTGTATTCTTATTACTTGTCCTTGAACGGACCGTGCCATGTGCTATTTATAGAATCTACCATAATAAAACAACGCCATAAGTATCTAAGTCGACTCCTAGATGGCGTTGTAAAACTACAGTCTCTGGCAATTTGTGAGTCGCTGATGCTGCCATCTGTTGAAAAAATGGAGGAAGAAAAATAGCCAGCTCAATAGCCAGACTTAGGGAGGTTCATTTCTTTGTATGGGATTGGGTATCTGTACGTAGAGTATTATATTATCTGTGTTGCAGTATAAACTTTACAACAAAATATAATCTTTTGGAGATCAACTTTTAAATTACTTTATGGTAACTTTGTGGTTGATTATTGCAGAACTTTTGTTTAGATTTTGGGCACTTTTCCCACTGACAGCGATGCGGACGAATTTTTTGATGCCCAATGGCTCTCCCTTTATTCTGTTTTTTTTTTTCTTCTGTATACTTGTACATAATTTATATATTTTAGTGTTAGATGTATATTATAATAAAGTTTGATAAAAAATAAAAAATTGATTATTTTAGAACCTAAGTCCCCTTTCAAAAAAAAAAACTCGTTACTAAAGATGCTTATTAAATGAAAATCTATTGCATTCACTCAGTGAGACATCCAAATATTACTATCCTATTTTTCTAGTACAGTCACATAGATTTATATTATTATTAATACTACTGTTAAAAATGAATATCTCGTGAATGTTTAAAAAGATCTCTTCCACTTCTTGAGACATCCAGATACACATATTTGAAGACATTCGTTATAGCTTTTTGCTTTATTTGTTTGCGTCACTATGTATTTTCATCATTACATAAAACTATTCTATCATAAAGCTGATATGAGCGTCTTAAAACCTACGTATTTGGATGTCTCACTGAGTGAATGTAATACACATAATCACTGAGTGATTTTCATTTAATAAGGATATTATTCACGATATTTTTTTTAAATAAAAGTGGCACCACCTAAACAAAAGGTAAACAAAAGTTCTACAATCACAAAGTTACCATAAAGTAATTTAAAAGTTGATCTCTAAAAGATTATATTTGTAGTAAAGTTTATACTGTAATATGACATGACAGAAATTTTTACACTAAGGCTATTAAAAATAACCGATACTTTCATTTGTTTGATTGTAAAAAATAATTAATGTGTTCTAAGGGCCTAAAACGGCCACATTAAGCAATTCCTCTAAAAGCAATTCATTTTCTGAATTCCTAGCAATTCCTCTATGGTGACACATATTTTAGCTGAATCATATTCTTTTAAATTCATAACAGAATTATATTTGGTGTTAATTTAATATCGCCGCATGAAAAAATTTGAGACGGGATATTTTTTATTAATCCAGTGAATTTTTTATTTTTTATTTCTACATTTTAAATATTATTTAATTATAATATAAAGCTGTCAAACAGATGAATTGATCGCAGTTAATATTATGAATTGGCAGTTTGTGACAGTGTGATTCATAATCTATTCATATTATGAGTCTGCCAAAGCGGCCGTTCCCGTAAGAAATAAAGACTTCGTGATTCTTATATATAATATGTTGTTTGTATTTTATTTATAAACTGATGGGGATTTGTGAACTCACGTCCTGAACTCCCCATTGATGGGGATTTGTGGACAAGAAAGGCCACAAATCCCCACTGATGGGGATTGTCAATGGGGATTAGTGGAATAACCCAGGAAATTGCTACAGATTTGTCCTAGCGATTTTAAAATCTGTGTGTGGACGTGAAATTTTGATTTCTCTACGAGTGTAGTACCTAGCATTATTTACCAGATTTTACGCTCTGTAAAAATTTACTAAAATAAATAAACGATCACTATTTTTAATATTATTTGCGGTTATTACTTCACACAGTACAGGGCCCATTGTCGTTTGCGTTACTGAGGACAGTTGATGTTGCAGAATATCCCAAATTCCGCGCAGCCTGCGTAGCACGTCACCTTTTTGACGGTGTCCCACACCGGGAGAAGGCCAGCGTCGGCGACAATCATGAGAGTCAAAATGGCGGGTGTACCATAGCCTATGACCATAGCGAATTAAATTATACCAATTACCAAACAAATGATGGCAAAAAATCTGTACCTCCGATCTCTGTACCCGAACGAAATTATTTCGAAATTAAGGTACACCCGCCATATTGCCATCAAGATGGCGCTATGGTACACCCACCATTTTGACTCTCACCGACAATCCCAGTAGTCTGCGGCATTTATTTGCCATCATTTTAGTGTTTTGTGGAATCGCAAACCCAGTTCTGTTATGGGAGAAATATCGGCATCATCTATCCGAAGACTTTTTACGAACTTTGTGGCGTACTACTGAAGGTGACATTGAACAAAATGATGAACGCGTTCTAAACAGCTGTCTTAATTCACATAACAAGACGTGGTAATTACCATCGGTGGCAATCCACTGATCGAGTATGGGTTACTGGCTCCGCAACCATGGGCACAAAAAGACCGCGGATATTGGGAATACGCCGCCTGTTCCAGGCGCAATGAGTACCATCTTTTACGATAACCACGTATCTATGTTCACCTCAGAGTAAAGGGACCTTTTTAACACCGTTCTCCAAAGCGTTGGGCTAAGTCAGGGTAAAATGTTTTTCTTTGATGCTCCTCGTGGAACAGGAAATATATTTAATACCACTGGCATCCTTGTAGTGGTCAGGAGGCAAGGCAAAATTGCAATCGTGGTAGCGTCTTACAGAATCGTTGCCAAACTGCTTCCTGGTGGCAAAACAACGCACACCATGTTTAAAATTCCCATCGATTTAGAGTGCAAAGAAACGCCTGTTTGTGAGGTGTCACGGCAACATTGACAAGAAGCGCGTGCTTAGAGATTGCGCTTTCATCGTATGAGATGGATTGATTATGGCAAATAGGAAAGCAGTGGAAGCTGTAAACAGAACCCTGCAGCACTTCCGCAGGATCCAAGACGTAATGGGTGGTGTCACAGTTCTGTTTAGTAGCGATTTCCGGAAAAAACTACCTGTAGCGACGCGAGGTTAGGATATTGCAAATAGTTACCGATCAAACTTTTTACGTAAATGATTATCATCACGCTATATTTTTATGGAGCTAAGCAGTCAATAATTAAATATTATAAGAACGATTATTTTAGCTAACTTTCAACAACAGCAAAAGTTCCATTTCCAACTACTGGTATTTTTGTGATTCTTTTTTTTTACATTTTGTAATACTAATATGTATATAAAATTTCGTAGAACGTATTAATGAAATAAAAAAGGAAAACTTCGTAATTCATGGGAAATTGCGACGACACGTCACAAGCACTTTACAGTCACAAAATATTTAAGCTTCTGTTCTGATCATTTTAAAGCTAAAGACGAAGAAATAATAAAATGTTTTTTTACAGGTCATACAATAGTCCTAATGAAAACACAATATTTTTAGTGCTATTTACTTTAAAAAGCATATTGTAAGGTAGTCTAATATCACAAAAACAAATATATGCATGAAATACTTAATTTAATCTTTTGGTATTATTTGTAACATTATTAACAAGAATGATAATTATGAATGTGGTGATGCGTGGAACTAGGGCTGACGAGGTGAATGCTTCGTTGAAAAGGTCGACTCTATGGTTGCTAGTTCATAGACTGCGCTTGACATACGAGCTCGGCTTGGCTTAAAAAATCTCCGAAGTTCTTCTAAAAGTTTGTGAAGTCACTCTACCAGAGGAGAGTGGCCAGGTGGCTCTACCAGAGACTCTTGGTAGAGTAGTTCCCACTTTAGAAAATATGATTCGTCTGGTGTACGGGAATATCAGTCGCATACTGTACCAAGAGAATTCTTGGGTGCGTGAACGGGCCATTTTAACCAAAAATGATAAAGCTGCAGCGATCAACCACAGTATTCTCTTGCAAATTGAAGGGAGCGAAGTGATATACACCTCTGTCGGTTAACACTGTTGTGGAGCAAGATGATGCCACACATTACCCCGTAGAATTTCTGAATTCGCTAACGGCAAGTGGACTTCCGGCGTAGGTACATCATTCAGCTGAAGGTCGGTGTCCCGATTATGCTTTTTCGGATCTTAACTCCACCGAAGCTATGTAGTGGAACCCGGCTCAAAGCCGTCTTTGCAGAGAAAGGTCATCGAGGAGAAAATTCTAACAAGTTGTATGAATGAATGAATGAATGATTATTTGTACATTTGGTCTTCAGTTAAAATTCAGTTGGCTCTCTATGTTTTGCCATTGGCGTACAAATTTTATAATTACAGTGGGTAAAATAACATTAAAATTAAATTCAAAGTCATAATAAATTAAGTGTAGTGTTAATTAGTTGTAGTGTTAGCGAGACAGTATTTATACCGCGACCACAGGACAAGCTACTTCCCCCACGGACAACTGTACGTCGCTTGCTCCCGCGTCGTCAGTCCTAACTCTCTGTATATTTTGGCTGTTGAGGACAAAACTACAAACCTACGTAATATACAGGGAAGTTTTAGAAAAATGTGGCTGTTATTGTAGTATATTGTGGTGTGTTACGACTTCCACGTGAACGAAGTCGCGGGCAGAAGCTAGTTTTGAATATGAAAAAACCAAGTGTTATTATTATTATTTCAAATCCTTAAAATAACATGTTATCGTAGACAAGTAAGTATGCTTGAATCCTAGATTTTCTCAAAATCATTATGATTGTGTGTAATGGTCGTCTGTACCGTGTATTCGTGTAGCTATGCATTGACTAGAATACCCAGACGTCTGCAAAGGGAGGCGTGGAGGTCGTCGCCCGCGGAGGGCTCCCAGAATGAGTTTTGTTGTTGAAAGCCGTTTCAGCCCGCGCGACCCTACCACCTGCTCCTCTGCGCACAGCGTGCACCGGCCGCCGCCGTCTTTGTGCACCACACACGCTACATTCGAGATTCATGAAAACGCACGTTTTCACCGTCACGAGTAGGCACTTATGTCAGTTTAGGTAAATGCTACCGCACGCCGCGTCAGCTGCGGTTTGTGACATGCATCTCACATATATTTTCAGTTTTCCATAAGCACAGCGACCTAATTCTTCTGTTTTAGGGTTCCGTAGCTCAAAAAGAAAACGAAACCCTTATAAATCACTTTGCTGTTTGTCGGTCCGTCTGTTAAGACCCTTTTTCTCAGGAACGGGTAGAGCGTTTCGCAATCGGTAATTATCCATCAATGTACATGTGTGACATAATTTAAAAACATTAAAAAAGTCTCCTGTATATAATTTTATATTTATTTTAATTTTTATCTGTGGTAAGGGAGAACAATCTGTTCCCCTGCGCAGCGAGCCCGGCCTACTATGACATGGCTTGAGTCACACATTTTATCACAGTTTGGGCGATAAAACCGCCCAAACTGTGTTAAAATGTCCCTATGCCCCATTGCAAAGTTAAATTTGTTTTGTTTGAACCGATTTTCCATTCGGTTCGTATGAAATTACGGAGACGGAACCCTTGTTGCACGAGCGACGAGATTGATTCGCACTTGGCCGGATTTCTTTGAACCGCTGCCGATTCGGTTCCTGTACAATTTGTCTTAGGTATTGTGACTGCTCCTATAAAACCTATTAGCCTAGCCTATTTTTAGTTATTGTGGTCGGCTATCATGTTTTAGGAGATAAATAAATTAAATGAGACGCTTCTAAAGCACCTGTGAGTCTCAACTCAAATCAAAAGACATATTCACTAGAATCCAGAGTTTCTATGAAATGATATGCCAAGTAGTTAATGCACTCTGCACTACCTGCACTGGTCCTGCGGGCGCGTGTAGCGTTTGGTAATATGACACCGAGTGTGACCATCTCGTTTCGTGTACTTACTAGTACCTACCGTTTGGTGCAGCGCGCCAGCTTCCTTTACCCGTAGCGTCCGCGAGGCCGCCATAAACCAGTGACAGTGTCATGTCGGTGCTATATGAGGACACAAAGGCAAGACGGCTGCTTCGGGTCTGTCTGTGCGTCGACCGTAGTGCCGTGTGACGAGGTCGAGGGTCACCGGAGCCGCCCGAGCCCCGGCCCGAGGAGACACGCTTGCTTGGGCTCGATGAGTGCTGTGCCGTCCTGTTCTACTATACTACTTAGGGCACGGGACCTCTCGCACGTGACAGAGCTCCTGTCTTGAACCTTTCCTATTCAATAATCATCGTAGGATACGATGCGATCATACGTCCGTCACGCCGGGAGACGCCACGCCCGCCGCACTCGACGTGTAAAGCCCCGCGTCTCCGTAAACGAACACTTAGACGGTCGCACGTTGCGTTGCCTGACCTCGAAACGTTGTCGAAATAACGCAGGAAATCGCCACCGAGGCTTCCCGTGCTCTGTGCCTTCTTGCCTATTTCTTTTCTAGTGATCATAATTAGATTATGTTAGTAAGTAGATAAATTCCGTAGGGTGTTAGTACTGGAATTCTTGCAAAGGACCGGATTAACATTCAGAATTATTGCAAAAGACCTTGGAATATTGAATGCTGTTATAGGGTCCATTCATAAAATCTTTATTCGGTTATTTATTTGCATATCACATTTTCGTACTTAAATGATTTAGAGTTTGCTAAGAATAGATGCTTAACACTAATGACTCCTCCCGCTCTGGGCGGAGCGAGAGGGAGTGTCAGACTTTTACTGACTAAAACCCACCCGTGTTCCTTCCGTTGCCTATGTGCTGGGGCCGCGATATCCCTTTCAGACAAACCCGCGACCCCAGCAGGAGATGCTTACCACTGGCCTTTTATTCAGGGGGCTTTTTACGTCACTTCCGGCATTGAAGATAACGCGGTTCGAGACTTCGAGTTTACTTTCCATTCTACCAAAAAAAAACGCTTAAAAAATATTAATAAAAAAACCGAAATCATTTAAACAATGTGAATTGAATGAATTCTATAATTACTAAAAATTTAAAAAGTTTTGAATTAAGTAAGTACTTACTTGCATAATTTCCTATAGATTGCCTTCGATCAATAATGCACGATTGATCGAAGTAGATTGCCAACTTTTTTTGAGAAAAATAAGGTATTAAATTCTTTGAATAGAAAAAAATGTAATTATGGAAAAACAATTGGCTGTATTTACACAAAATAAAATTATTTGAACTTTTGAATGAATTATCTATCCCTGTACGGTTTCTATTTTGCCATTTTTTTACTACCTAAGTTATTTATTTACGCCCAAAGACGAGGTAAAATTAGTGTTGAAATATGTGGACGCTCATAACTTCCAAACCAATAAGTATTTTTTTTCTATATTGCTTGCATACAGGGATAGATAATCAGCTGCATCCGGTGAGACTGGAAGCCGACCCCAACGTCCCCACATAGCTGGGACAAGGTTAGGCAGACTGGAAGCCGACCCCAACGTCCCCACATAGCTGGGACAAGGTTAGGCAGACTGGAAGCCGACCCCAACGTCCCCACATAGCTGGGACAAGGTTAGGCAGACTGGAAGCCGACCCCAACGTCCCCACATAGCTGGGACAAGGTTAGGCAGACTGGAAGCCGACCCCACCGTCCCCACATAGCTGGGACAAGGTTAGGTAGATTGATTGACAGGGCTAGATAATGACAAGACTACTCGTAATTGATGTACCTACATTTTACTTTTGAGCTTACACCGTCAAACAGACGACTAATCACCATACTTTTGTATGGAAGAATGACCGACTAGCGTATCCTTAAAGCATATAAAAAAAATAATGTGTGCTGGGACACATAGTAGAAGTGAAACTTCAACGGACAAGTGGAAAAACGAATGGCAACGGAAAAGTGGAAAAATGAATCGCAACGGACAAGTGGCAAAACGAATCGCAACAAAATGTTAACTTGAAGTTTTACGGGTAGGTTTTCAAATTGGACAAGTCCCAGCACACATTTTTATTTCGCAGGTTTACTGCAAATTATGGTTTGGTTAGCTTAGGTACATTTTAATAAATGCATTTTTTATTTAATAATAGTTAATTTTATCAAACAAAAACACTGAATTCAATCCGGAACCAAAATAAACATCCATAGTCTACTCTAAACTTATACACACACAAAGGAACATTAACAAATGCACATCTTTCGTCATCAATCTTCGTTCGGCTCACCTGCGTTTTAATCAATGAAAGATACAATAGGCTTATGGTAACTAAAATATGATATCTGCTCATTGTATCCATCTAGCCGTTGCCCTCAAAAGTACTTATCTACAGCGCACCTACCTACCTATCCTACCCTACCTACCTACACTACCACTACCAGTGACGCCTACACTATATTGCATATGGTGCTGCCTAGCTAGCCGAGCAGGGTGAGTGGCTACCACGCAACTTTTTTATAATACTTACCGCTGCTGCCGCTCACCACACGATTTGTCGTCTACCCCCTCCACGCGGCCCTAACGCTTTTTCGTGACAGAAAAATCCTAATACCCCCCGTCTATATAGAAGTTTCACTTCAAAAACAAAATTGAAACAAGTAGGTACCTACCAGAATTTCGCAGTTTTTCGAGCACCATGGGAGTAGCACAAGGTTTTCAGGGTTGCAAACTTTGGTACAAACTACTCTCAGGGGACCTAACAACATATAAAAAAATCGTAGTTACATGCGCGTTTGCGACGTTTGCATTCGTTTAATTTAACCGTGTGTCCCTAAAAGCCAATTATTTTAAAAAGAGTAACCGTGGAGATTCTTGCCGGCTCTTCTCCATAGGAAACGACCAATTGGAACTGTGCACCTAGCTTCTGACGTTTCATAATTGCCCACGTAGGTTTATGTGAAATACAATATTTTGATTTAGATTTTGCCAGTATTCAAACAAATTGTGTTGCGTTGCGTGCATTTACCATTCTTTAAGTTTATGGCAATCGCAATGTATGAACTGTTCAGTGAACGAGTGACGTATAACTTGCAGAACCGCGGCAGTGCGAGCGCGGCAGCGTGCGGCATGGAGTGCGGCGTGGCGGCGCCGGCGGGGGGCTACCCCGCGCCCCCCGCACACGCGCATCCCGCGCTCTCGCCCACCGAGCGCTCGCCAGCCAAGTCCGGCCTGCACGTCAACTTCAGTGACAAGGGAGAAGTAAGTTTTATGCATGCATAGCAAGCACCGCTAGCACCGCCCGCCAGCGTCCAGCACCGAGCCTGCATGCTGATTCTTTCAAAGCCTTTGAAAGAATCGTCAGGACCTCAGGGCCTCAGGCCTCAGGGGAAACATAGTAATAATAGTGATACTTACATGTGTTATACTGACTGTTAAAGGTGTTTGTATTGTATGTACTTAAGAGCGTTTATTCTGAAAGTTGGCAACGTCGCAAATAGCTGTCAAAAATTTACCTGTTTTGAATAATTTGCCAATATTACTGTATGGAAATAAGAAATGTGGCTAACTAGGGAACTAGAATATTAATAATGAATTGCAATTATAACACTGAATTTGATGTTGTACCCGTTTTAGGTGTAAAAAAGGCATTTGGAAAGTTTCCAAATCCTTTTTTTACATCTAAAACTAAATATTCAGTGTTACGATATTAATTATTGCATTTCATAATCAATATTCTAGTTCGCTAGTTAGCCACATTTCTTTTTTCCATACAGTAATATCGCCCAATTAATCAAAACAACGAAATATTTGACATCTATTTGCGACGTTGCCCACTTTCAGAATAAACCCTCTTAAGTACATTTCGTAATAGGAGATGGCTTGATGGCGTAAATTCTGCAAAGTAGATAGCATGTGTGATCTGACTAACGATCTGGCCTGGCGCCGATAAATTATAAATATTAAGTTGCAATCATCAGGAGCATAAAAACTAAAGGTCGAGGTAAACAATGCGATCCATTTGTAGCAATGGTGGAGGTTGCCTGTTGCCCACGCGTCACGTGCCCACATACGATAGCATACATTTCGACATACCAAGCAACGCTTTCTTTATAGTGTGAAGACGTTACATATTATAGTATCACCATGCAGGTATAATGGGTACAAAACTACAAACCCATCTGTCGGGCTTGGCGCTGGCGCTGCTACTCTGTCAGGGTATTTTTTCCAGTACACAAATACCCAGGAAGTGTGATAAAAATATAAGATAATTTTCATAGATTTATTTTGTAAAACACAATAAAGCAGTGGGTGAATAGGTACTGGCAAATCAATGAATAAAGTATGTGGGTACCCAAATATAGGAGCTAGCATCTTGCTTCGAGCAAACTTAAATACCAGCTCAGTTGACATATTATTATTCTCATTTATTAATTTTTACACGTATCTCTTGCATTTTAAAATACATATAATTTCAATAATAAAGAAATAAAAAATAAAAAAATGGCATCTACCGATATCGATTCCAAGCTACCGTTGTTAGGGCTCCAGAAACAGGACCCTCCTGCATGCGGATGCGAGCCCTATCGAGGAGTAACACAACATCACGCCTTCTTTCCGCCCAAGTATACGTTTTTACAACAAACTCCCAAGCCATGTCAAAGAACTGAGCCTAAATAAATTTAAATCATTTATTAAACAGAAACTATGTCAAAAAGGTTTCTATAAAGTTAAAGATTACTTAGACGACAAAAAGGCTTGGGACTAATTAAGCTACTCCAATGTACCCCAAGCAACAAACAAGTATTTTAGACTATTTTAGACTGGACTATTTTGGATTATTTTATTTGACTGTAAGTCAATTTATTTTAATTTTGTTTTTATTTATTGTTGACATAATCTACTCATTAAAATGTTTTTATTTTATGAGTTGTATTGCAATTTGTGTTAAACTAAATTACTTTAGCATAAGCACTATTATATAGAATCAAGTTTTTCCAACTGAACAGACAGCTGTGCTGCTGGGGAGTTTGTTGCGCCACTTCTTCTGCACTAGGAAGTGGTGAAGGGTGGGCGTTTTTGGGGGAGTGTCTTATGTAGTTTGAATAAATTACTTTTGATTTTGAAGGGTTCGGCAGAGTTGTACCTATAGTTGCACATTTCGCCAGTTATCGAGGAGTACTTTCTCTAAATCAAAACCCTTAGGCAAACCGTTAGGCACCTGGATCAAGATCCAGGTGCCTAACGAGACCCTCAAGAGATGTTGGTCGAGGCTTGCGGCCATCAGGCCATTGGCCGTTACGGCAATCGACACAATGGCAGCTGAGCTCACAATCCACGTGTCTACAACCTCCATATTGTTAGCATACCTTCTCACTGCAGGGCAAAGCTGTCTTTCCAGTCTCTGTTTTAAGGACCAGTCCATTGGAAAAGAGCTCATCCCGCCATCTCCGCCTGTGCCTGCCGCAATGTCGTCATATAAAAGGGGCGGATTGAGCCGTATCTACGGCTGACACGCGGCAGATGTGTCCAGCACAACACCATTCTACCGTGCCCGTGGAAGCTTGCCACGTGACATCAGCGATTACTGTGATGGAACGAATGGTTGTATTCCCGGCCTACAAGTTTGATACCCACAATACTCCGTTACATAGCTCTCCGATGAACCTCGTGCCTAGACCGCTGCTGATTTGTCATAGACCATAAATCTAGGATTTTTTTTAGAATTCATCTGCTCCTGGGGATGGAAGGTCGTCACATTTGCAGTTCTTAACGTGATTTCTGTGTAAAAATAGAAGTTAATAGCGAGCGACAGGACTTAGGAATTCGCGTCCACCCCGTCTAACCCGGAGATACAGGATGTCAACCCGTAGCCCGGAGATTTGGCAGCCCTAGATGAGGACCATCATGCAGGTTAATGTCTGAGATGGTCTTTTGAGGAAAGAACCATAAAAATTTAGTGGACCTGTTCAGTCAGTGCAAGCATTTGTACATAATCGCGTAGGTCGAGCTTAAAAGTGTGAATGAGTGTGTCTCTAATATTAGTTCGGTGGTTGGCGCAGGTGAAGGAGCGGCGTGAGAAGTTTCTGACGGCCAAGTACGGCAGCCACCAGATGGCGCTAATCCGCAAGCGCCTCGCCGTCGAGATGTGGCTGTACGACGAGCTGCAGAAGTTGTACGACACGGTGAGTGCTGCGGTGTCGCCAGCTTCGTTTTTTTATCATTCCGATCTGGAGCGCAATTCCGAATTAGTAAAACAAGACAGTACATAATGGAAGTGGTCTGCGCTGTCTTATTGGCTGCTGTATCGTACCCTCGTGTGTTGCAGAAGGAGGCCGGGTGCGCGACGGGCACGGGCGCGGCGGCGGCCATCTCTCAGGAGGTGGAGGTGGACATTGACGAGCTGCTGGACATGGACAGTGACGAGCACCGCCGCCGACACCTCACGGTGCGCATCACACAGCTCACACTCCCGACACGACACACTATTCCTCTCAGTGCTCACTGCTGCCCCAGTGCCCCACTATTATTCTATTCCTATTCGACTAACGATACATCCATATAAGTAACGTAGGCACCTCATTCGACAGTCTATCGAATCGAAAATGACATATTTTCACGGGTTTTGGCTTTGTGAATAGCCCTTTGAGGTCTCTTTGAACATCGATTGTTGTTCGATTCGGCCCGGAACCGTATCGATCGGTTGCGAAATTGCGAATAGCTATGCAGGCTTCTCTTTTACCGACGAACACATTGTGTACACGTACAGTCAAGTCTTTTATATCTTCGTCAGTTCAAATTATTTCCTTTATCTATTTAGGACACATAATACCTTTTGTAGCTATGGCACTGAATAGACTATTCCATAGAAAAATATATTTAATAACTTGATAACAAAGATCTAATAAATTAGACTACGACCAATGTCGAGTTGACTTAGATCTAAAACTTTTATTGTTGGACTCCTCGTGAGAAAGTGGCCAGGAGTGAGGTATTCCAGATCTTCAACATCATCCGATAATGGACACAGCGGTCTGCTGTTCATGCACGCTTCGATTTGGTTTGGACAGGTCCTCTCCAATCTGTGTGGTTCTTTTCTCAAAAGACAGACACTAATCTACATGGTCTTCATACCTATGGCTTGACCAAGATTATGTCTGGACTTTAAAAGAGACTGTGAACTCTGAGTATGTTTCGGCCTTTCTTCTCAGAGTAGTCGGATAGGAAACGCCGAACTCATTTAGCAATTTATTTTTTATTTTTAATATGACGTGTAAAAGTGATTCCTATCCTATTTACAGAATAAACAAGTTCATTTCATTTCATTAATCGGCGTGGTTTCCGTTTCCGCACTATTAGTCGTGTAACAGTTTGTTAAGAAGCCCTCGTTTGTGGTATAAGTTTTTTTTGAGATAAGGGCTTGTTTTTCTTGCTCCATAAGCCATTTAGGGCCTTCCCGCCACAGGGTAAAGTTGACCAGTTTTTGCGGTGGAAGTCCTCTTGTTGCAAAGTCGGCAGAGATTTCGTTCGTCTTCACGTAACCCCAGTTTATCGCAGGCACGATGTTTAATATTTGTATGGTTCTATCGTTACATACTTTTCGTATTTAGTTTAACTTCCCTGAAGCCATGCTAGAACGACTTTAGAATCGGTCCAGCAGTAATCCTTAGATCGTAATCTTCAAGGATCTTAGTTATCCTTTGTAGGAGTTTTGCAAGCAAAATTGCGGCGCATAATTCCAACCACGATATCGTAGTTTTGTTTTAGATTGGTGCTACCTTCGTTTTTGCCGCGAGTAGTGTAGTTTCGTACGCGCCGGTAGATATGAAATGAAATGAAATTTGAAAATGAAATGAAATTTATTTGCAAGAATTGTAGTCGGTACATTACAACTGTAATGTACTACAATTCTTGCAAATAAATTGGTGTATATAACAGATTCTAAAACAATTCGCTAAAACTAGCATGCAAAATTACATGAATTAAATAAATGTAATTATGTAATTATAATTGGAACCCTATGTTCCTTGGGCATCTATACTCACAAAAAACGAGGCGTCTATCCTTTTCAATAGGGATGGATACACGAATTTTTTAAACAAAATCTCGTAGAATTTTTTATTTTTTTTTACTGACAGTAATATTCAAACTATTCACTTGCAAATAACAATAAAATAATATCACTTACCTTAGGAAATCAAAAGTTACACGCGTTGGTAAAACGATTGAATCCGTAATCCGCGATCTTTGTGAGTGAGCCCGTCGAATTTTCTGCATGAACACACGACACTTCGGATCAGAGCAGTTGTCGCTCGCACACTAGCTGGGTGCGGGGTGTTCTTCGTTTATAAGTATTAACTGCGATGATAATACGTTTACAAGTCACAATTTGAATTTTGGGGCGTCTATCCTCCTAGGGCAACTATCCCACTTTTACCCTACATTAAAGTTATTTTATTTAAGACTAGCTTTTGCCCGCGACTTCGTCCGCGTGGAAGTCGAAAATGGTTCTAATAGGATTTTTTATTGGTTTTTTACGTTATTAATTTTGTTATAACATATACTTAATTTATTATGTTAAAATGTTTGAATAATTATAAAATATAGCAATCTTTATTATAGTGTAGGGATCAAATCAATCTGCCTAGCCTTTTCCCAACTATGTTGGGGTCGGCTTCCAGTCTAACAGGATGCAGCTGAATACCAGTATTTTACATGGAGCGACTGCCTATCTGACCTCCACAACCCAGTAACTGGGTAATACGATACCCCATGGTAAGACTGGTGTCAGACTTTCGGGCTTCTGACGACTCGTAACGACTGTCAAAGATCCACGAATGACAGCCGGGACCAACGGCTTAACGTGCTTTCCGAGGCACGGAGGATTCTCGGTATGTAAAGATGGTCACCCATCCACTGACCAACCCCGGCAAGCGTAGCTTAACCTGATGGATCGACCAGTGCGGCTGTTGTTACTTAGCCACGAGCTCCATTATAGTGTAGGGATATAAGGGTTAAACAAACTTGAATAAAAAAAAAAACAAAATGTTTTATGAACACGAAGCTCGGCCTTTGATATGGCGAAAGTTACACGGGTGTATTATCTTTTTACAACGAAATCGAAATACTACACCTACCGCAGTATTTCTTTGTAAACAATATTTTTTGTTTTTCTTTCGGGTGTTAGAATCACCAGGCTACTCTGTGCGCTTACTCTGGAGCATGCCACATACAACTGGCCGTGGGAGAAGCAGCTTTCCCTTAAGTCTACTCCCGTTACCTTATGAGTTTGACCTTGAGCTTTGTTTTTAGTCATTGCGATGCATACTTTGATGGGAAACTGCACTCTCTTGAATTCGAAGGGGTAATTTGATGGTGTTAGGGGAATCCTAGGAATAAATACAGACCTCTGTAAAGCCGGGCGTCGGGAGTCGCGAGTCGACTTCCGGCCACCGTAGGCGCGGGCCGACTTCCGGCCACCGTAGGCGCGGGCTTGCGGACGGTGAGCAATGGGTAACTCGCCGTCCGCTAAGGACCAGGCCCGGGTCGACGGCGCGTTGTGTTCCACGCGCGCTTCAAAGAGATGTCAGTACCAACGGGGATCAGGACGGGGTCCGCAAGGACCAATGCCTGCCAGGGTTGCGAGTTTGTCCGAAAGGGATATCGCGACCCCGGCACATAGGCAACGGAAGGAACACGGGTGGGTTTTAGTCAGTAAAAGTCTGACACACCCTCCCGCTCCGCCCAGAGCGGGAGAAGTTATTTAATAATTACCCACACTCAAAAAAAAAAGAGGGGTAATTTGATGGTGTTAGGGGAATCCTAGGAATAAATACAGACCTCTTTAAAGCTTACAAACCTTCAAATGCGGTACTAATATGTATAGTACGGTGACTTTCGAGACATTCCAATTTTAAAGAGTATTTGCATTGCAAGCACCAAGCCTTTAAGTGAGTTCAACCTTTTTTGAATAAAATCGGATTGACTTTTCAAACATGTCTTGTGTCAAAATAAAATAATTTAAATCAAAATCACTAAGGAGTATTGATATCAACTTCGAAGCAAATCACTCCCAAAATAACTTTCTTCCCCTATTTAACTCCGTTAGGGGATGAATTTCAATAAAATACGAAACAGGTCTTCCATTAATTCTGTTAAAAAAAGTTTATGCAAAATTTGAAGTAGATTGGTCCAAGGAATCACGTTGTCCCATACAAACTGTGCCCACCTTTTTCATCCCTTTAGGAGTAGAATTTCGAAAAATCCATTCTTATCGGATGCCTACGTCATACAAAGAACACACCCTCCAAGTTTCAGATCTCTACGATCAGCGGTTTAGGCTGTGCGTTGATCCGGCAGTCAGTCATTCAGGACAAAGCATTTTATATGTATAGATTATGAATGTCAATCATTTGTCAAATTATCATAGTAGAATGTCCGTGTGAAGTATATTATTATACCATGATCAGTGGCGTGATGGCCCAGTGAAAATCGTGAGGAAACCTGGATTTGTAGTTAATATAAGTCAGTTAGTCAGTCAGTTAGGATATATAAGTCTAAAATCACCAACCCGTCTTGAGCAAGCGTGGTGATCAATGCTCGTGCCTTTTCTGTGTGAGAAGAGGCCTTTGCCCTGCAGTGGGACAGTAACAGGCTGGTATTATTATTATTATTTTTGTTTCTGCGTTTGTTTTCCACGGCCTAGCCGGGTAGAACTGGTGGCACGGGCCTAAGCCAAGTGTCCATCAGTGGGGATGGTCAGTGTGAGTCTCATTCACAGAATATAATGATTTTTGTAGGCCATTTGAATAATATTGTTTTGAAAAGATTGATTGGCAGTTACTTTCCCTATATAATTTTGGTAATTTATTATATATCCTTATAACCATTGGAAAGCAACTTCTGTGATATAAGTGGCTTTTCATTGGAGGAATAATCAGTCTATCAGGATATCTTGTGTTAAACGTAACAGCGTCTCCAAGACGTTGAAATAATTCGGAGTGCATTTTTACAAATTTACAGCATTCAAATATGTACATACCGGTAACATATTTTATACGTCTATGACCGGTAACAGTTAATATTTTTAAATCATTAAAAAGAGGTTTACATGAAGTCAATGGTGGCACATCACAAAGAGCACGGATACATTGTCTTTGGGCTATAAATACCCTATTTATAAGAACAGAGTTCCCCCATAGCACAATGCCGTGTCTTATATTAGAACCTACATAACCATGATACGCTAAGTGGGCTGTTTTTAGGTTAGCTATTTTACAAAGTCTCCACAAGGCAAAAGCGAAACGACCTTTAAGCAGTGAGGTTTCCATGTGATAACGCATGCGTAGGCTTTCTCGCTCGCGTAACAGAATGCTTGCAATTCGATCGACCTGTTGTTTTCGTTTTTTATCCATCTTGGTAAACTTATATATTTTATGTTTGGCAGATCGGATTTAATTTGCATCCATTCCATTTCTATGGCATCCGGTAAATTTTCGTCCCTGCCAATGTTTTGACAGTTATCACTCCATAGTTTTTGAAAAAGCAATTTTACTTGTAGGGTAATTGGAGCCAACCAACCGAGCGGATCGTAGATCTTACTTATTTCTGACAATAGTCTGCGTTTAGTGTATGGTGCATTTTTGTTGTTGTTAGGCGCTTGAGCGCTTCGCTAACAAAATTGAATGTGTCGTGTCCCGCATTCCATGCGAGTCCGAGTGTTTTGCTGAACTTTTGTTGCTTGAAGTTAAATTCGTTATTGTTACTTTCTCTTTCGTCTGTAGTTCTTTGAGAATAGATGGTTCGTTCGTGGACCATTTCCGTAAAACAAAACTACCTTTCTTCAGTAGTTTGTTTAGCTCTTTTTGCAGTAGTTTTGTTGATTCTATGGTATGGCCCGTGATGGCGTCATCCATATAAAATTCGTTAAGTAGCGTAGTGAAACACTAAATACAAAATAAAAAAAGTGAAAATAATAATTTAACAATAATAGTGTGCGCCTCACGGCTGCGCTAAAATAGGCTGGGGAAATTAGGTTTGAACCCTGCACTAAATCCTAACAGCGATTTGATTCCTGACTCGTGTTTTGGTACATAGCTTTTCATTTAATATTTAAAAAAAAAATATTTTCCAGGACCGCATCAGGGTAAAAAAAAACAAAAACGCATTTGTGTGCATAAAAATTGACGCGAAATAGTTAAGAGCGTTTATTCAGAATAAACGCTGGGCAACGTCGCAAATAGATGTCAAATATTTCACTGTTTTGATTAATTTGGCAATATTACTGTGTCGAAATAAAAAATGTGGCTAACTAGCGAACTAGAATATTGATTATGAAATGCAATAATTAATATCGTACCACCGAATGTTTAGTTTTAGATGTAAAACAACTATTTAGAAACTTTCCAAATGCGTTTTTTACACCTAAAATGGGTACAACATCAAATTCAGTGTTATAATTGCAATTCATTATTAATATTCTAGTTCGCTAGTTAGCCACATTTCTTATTTATATTCAGTAATATTACTTTATGAATCAAAAGATTCACAGATTTTGAAAAAAAATTACAGTCAACAAGAAAATTTGCAGTTTTCACAAAAACTTTTTTTAATGCCAATCGATCCTGTTTCATATATGGATCGTAGCTCTATAATATTGACGTTTTACCTTTATGTTTGCAGACTTTACTAGCAGATGCCAAAAAACCACAAAAAGATGTACATGTAAGTAGTTATAATATATTTTTTATTAGAGTAGATTAGTTTTGATTCTGTAGAGGAACGGCAACAGAGGGTGGCGAGGTGCGGGGTCCGCATGACTTTCATGCGGACCCCGCACCTCGTGCGCGGTCGAGAGCGTGACGACCTGCGCCAGTGCTCCAGCACCCCGGCCACAGGTAGTTGAACCCCGGCTGGGTACGAAGCCGACAGACCTGTCCGCCCGTCCCACGGTGGGGCACAGCCATGAGGATATCCACACGTAAAAAAAAGGATTATCCCACGAAGCGGCACAAAAGCTCATTCTTCGACAGAGAGTAATTATTAGATATTTTACTTTGTCAGACGAATGATAATTAAACGTTTAACGAACTTTAGAGCATATTATACAGGGTGGCAGGGACATCGACGCGAAGCCATTACCATGGATTCAATACATGAGTCTGAACCCCCCTGTGGTGAAATATTTAGTCGTTATTAAACAAAAACAGCTGTTCCATACATTTTGACCGCGTAGGTATATTGCACTTTTCTATGAAACAGCAGTTTTTTTTTTTATAACCGACCAAAAATTTCAACGTAGGGGGTTTAGAATCATGTACTGAATCTATGGATCAGTTTTCGCGTCGATGTCGCTGACACTTTGTATAATATGCTCTAAAGTCCGTTAAACGTTGTGTCCAGTTCAACGTAGGTACAGTTCCACATAGGTACAGTTCTCTCATCATGTGAAGACCGTTTAGCCCTGCGTGCTTGTACAGATAACATACTGCCACACTAGGTACTAGGTAACCCAATATCGGTCGAGATTCCAGATCTCGCGAGATCACGAGCCTTTTTTCAAGATTCAAACTCTTGGGAAGTTCTTGTTTGAGATTTCGTGATTGAGGCACACTATACTCGTATTAAAAAAAATATTAATGGAATAATGGTGTGCGTGATAGGTGTGTCATCATCATTTCAGCCGAAAGAAGTCCACTGCTGGACGGACATAGGTCTCCCCAAACACCTCCACTTTGACCTTCAACGGATTCCTGCGGATTCACTAGGTCATCGGTCCACCTTGTGGCAAGGCCTTCCAACTTTACGTCTGCTGGTATACGGTCGCCACCACCACCAGAACCTTTCGGCTTCATCGGCCATCCGTTCTGCGAGCACTGCCACTGTTTGGCATTTCTTCGGGCTCTGTCAGTTACCTTGGTTCTCCTACGGATCTCTTCATATTCGATCACGTAGGGAAACTCCAAGCATAGCCCTCTCTACTGCCCTTCGGGTGACTTGCAGCCTTCTAATGAGGCCCATTGTGAGCGCCCACGTTTCAGTACCATAGGTCACCACTGGCAACACGCACTGGTGAAAGACTTTCGTCTTGAGACATTGCGGTATAAGAGACAAGATGATATTATCACGTAGCCCGGATTCGACTGATTCCTCTTTCTCGAAGATGGACCTACCTTAGTGCACAGGGTGACGACGCCGTCGTCGCGCCGCCGGCTCCGCTGCGCCTCGAAGCTGTGTATATGCAACGTTGCTAGCCCGCAGCCGCGCAACCGTCGCGGATTGTAGAGTGATATGGCAAAATCAAGCGGAGACGGCGCAGCGGCGGTGCGGCGGTAGCGCTTCCGCGTGCAGCCTTCATGGTTACGCGAACCGGTGTCGGCGCAGCTGCGGTACCGTCTACACGAGCCCTAACTTTCATGAGGGTGGGTGTTACATGGGCATTTGGCGATTTTTTCATGTTAAGACCAATTTTTGAAAGTTCTACTGAGGTCATCGAGCATTGTACTGAGGTCCTCCATAGACTCGGCCATGACTACTATAACATCGGCAAATCGAAGGTGAGTGATGTACTTGCCATTGATGCTGTCTGTTCTGTGCTCTTTTGTCCAATGTAGCGGTGAACAGTTTCGGAGAGATAACGTCTCCCTGTCTCACCGAATTCGAAGTCCGGTCCTGGAGTCAGTTATTTATGCGTAGTGCAAATGATTATAACCTACTTAAATAAACGTTGATATTTAGGGTTCCGTCGTCAATAAGGAGACAGACAGACGGACGGACATGGCGAAACTTTATAGTTTCGCCATGTCCGTCTGTCTGTCTGTCTGGCCGCGGCTTAGCTCAGAGACTCTTAGTACTAGATAGCTGTAATTTGGCATGGGTATACATATTAATCACGCCGAAAAAGTGGTAGGTGGGTAGGACATAAAGCGCTGTCAATGACAATTATAACCACTGATTCGCACGATAGCTTAGTACTAAGTAATAAAGTATCAATAGAGTGCTAGTTCAGCTTATACTGGTTTTTTTACCACTGACGTGCGGCCTACTATACAAATAGGTCTACATGAATAATCGCGACTCGACGTGGCGACGACGACGCGTACCTCATAGGTAGAGCTGCGGGCGCAGAATACTTTTCCGCCTTCATTCAAATCAATTAGTATAAAATACTCAATTGTCGTAGGGTTTTGATTGTTCTTACTATCCTACGAGGCTACAACTTACTAATAAAGACAAACGGTCTTCGTGAGATGAGAGAACTGTACTTGTAACTTGTAGTTGATACTGGTTTAATTTTGTTGTAGATTTTTGTTGATTTGTG
Organism: Agrochola macilenta; assembly: GCA_916701695.1. NCBI lineage: Eukaryota > Metazoa > Arthropoda > Insecta > Lepidoptera > Noctuidae > Agrochola > Agrochola macilenta. The sequence continues at coordinate 24,889,088 of OU753556.1, forward strand.
CCTTTCGACCAAAAATTTTTAATTTAAAAAAGATCTTTTCAAATCTGGGACTTCCATCTAATATTTACGTCCTGAGTTAAGTAGATTTCTTACAGAAGTATGTCTGTGTACATATGTGAGTTTTAATAACTGAATTCTTTACTTTTCAGAAATTCATAAACGACTTGCTAGAAAAGGCGAAAACTCTGTAGATTATGGAACCAAATCTCACGGATCGAACGCGAGGAGTGGCCTCGTCACCGCTCCCCTTAGATGTAGTTATTATAAGTAGTCATGTCCTAGCTCGTAGATATATGTTGTGAGCTGCGTGCCACCCGCGCCACCCGCGCCCGCCGCGCCGGCGCCGTACGGCAGTACAGCGACATACTAACACGACATATCAGCGGAGGGAGACACAGCCCGGCGGCGTTAATACAAAGGCGGATACAACACAGACACGGATAGTGTGCTGCATTAACTCGCGAATGGCTTATAGCAGTAATAGTCCGGTCCGAACCCAGCTGCAACACAGCGGTTTGTAGTGCAGCCGCATTTGTTTGCTTATGGCAATGAAAAGGAGGATTCAACGCAGACCCCCTTAGCCTGTGTATCAATATATTATGTGTTCCACACCGAATTTATTTAAAAAGGTTAACTTGTCTTTATCAATCATTTTTCAATTTTTTTTAACGATAATTCTCGCACGCACGCGCCTAGTCGTCGCTAGGTCAAGGGCAAACTAACTTCAATCATAAATAACAGGGAATATGCATGTAATATTTTCTTCACTAAAACGCTAAAAGACCGTAGATAATATTATTAACCCAAGAAAAGTATTAAAAGTTAAATTCAACTACTGCTTGTTGCTCAAAAAAATTATGAAATTGCAACAATTTTCTACTACAGTTCAAACGTCCTTTTCTGTCACGGTCATGAAGTGATGTCATTTGCCACGATACTCTCATCTGTTTTTTAAGGGCTTTTGCCTCAAATCGTATTAAATAATTTTTTGTGCTTTAGAATAGAATAGAATAGAATAGAATCATTTATTTGCCAATAATGTAGGTATACAGATATGATGGTATTTTGTTAAGTGTCCCGATACATTTTGCCTTACGGCATGCAAAAATTATTTAACATAAAAAACATTAATTAAACATACAAGAAATTTAAACAAACATAAAAAGCGTTCCATTCGGTTAGTAACATTCATTAGAAAAAATTCTCATCCTCAATTAAATACCCACACTAACAATGTCAATAAATTAAGTTTTAAAATGTCAAAAAGAAATAATTCAAGCAGAAATCGCACTTATTTATTACTTTAGTGAAATTTCAAGCACTTTGCAAAGAATAGTTGTTTATGTCACTTCCGGCATTGACGAAGGAGTTGTTGCCGTTCCGTTCCACCAAAAAAACGCAACAAAAAATAATGAATTGTAAATTAAGTAAAGCATACAAAATTAAAAAGGATTTAAATAATGAATTAGTTTAGAATTACGTGCATATTCCCTATTGTTAGTGTCTCCCGCGATCAGTCCGTAAATCCGCTGCATTCGTGCGACGTTGCCATTGCCATTCCGAACGCGATGATAGTACAGACACTAGTTACTTAGCATTTTGCAGAGTAGTCAAACAATGTCTTCGGAACCGATCACATTGCAGACAGTTTTCAAATGTCTGTGGTGTAATAGTGTTTGTAATAGGTACTTTATTTATACGGACGTAGCTGCGTTACGGAAAGCCACTGTCTTTGTTACATTCGCCTTTGTATTTACGCAGCCCGGCGCGCTGGCGCTGCCTGTTACTAACAGCTATTAAAATTTCGTGCCGAACCTACCACCGTTCCAGTGAGTTCATACCTACCAGTATTTTAAATGATGATTGAGCATCTTGTACTAATCTATTATTTGTATTGACGAAAGACGAATGGGAAAAGGCTCCGCAGGCGGAATTGTTTGCCGGGCGATGTCGTGCCCGGTAACAGCTGTCGTTATTATAAACTTCATGCTCGTAGAATAATATTTTGTGATGTCGTAGGATAATCGAATCTTTGCGAAAATCCTAGGACGATGGAAAAGGACCGGATAAGTGGAATCTAAGAATGTTTTTCGTAATTATACGAGCTGTCATCCGGTTAATTGCAAAAATCCCAAATTGTTGGAAAGTTGATCGCTTTATCATTGTTGATCAGAACATCATAGCTCTTGAGCTTGATAAAATTGCCAACAATAAAAGACGAAGGAACTTATTACCTGACGATCAGCGCATTTGTCAGTGTACTAGGTACGTTCTCAACGTGAGCGGTTATTCGCGACTTACTACCTGACATTGTTTTTTCGAATGACCCTGGAAATATGTAGTTCGGGTGATTACGAAAATCTGTCTTATTTTCCAGATATCTGATCCTTTGCAATTGTCCTAGGAGTATCGCAAAGAGCCGATTTAGTAAATTACCCTGCGACCCATCCACCTGCCAGCCTGTTCACTCAAATAAGCGTTATTCGCAACCGAAAGTTCACTACGCAGTTATCCCACTGTCTATTGTGTGATTCTGAACAGGCCTTCCAAAACAGAACAATAATATGGAAGGAAGGATATAATTACTTTTAGATGTTATTGTAAAGTTAGCTTACTATAATATTAGTGTAAGTAATTACATTTGTACATGAGCTACGTGTTTGAACAAGGTGCAACAGCATACTCAGTCGTGATTTTGGAAGCGGAACATTCGAGTTCAGTGAGCCACCGCGCCAGGCGGCCTCGCACCACGTGGCTCTCGCGGACCTGGCAGGCAATACCGTAACCACGAGTCCACGACGCAATATAACGCTTGTTAATGTATCGGATATTACGAAAAGCATTCTTCTGCTGCTAAATGTACATAGCGCGCAACAAACCTTGTGAAACAGTCGTCGGATGTGCTCTGACAATGTAATTTATGGGTACCTACCATCTACGTTACGTAAATGCGCAGTCGCGGCCTCTAACAGTGACCTAGTATTTTAATGTTTATGGGGGTTATAACCTAAAAACAATAATCATCAGCTTTAGCGGAAGCATCAGATTTGAAGCCGCTTCGCGTAGCAAACTAGACATGTATAGTTTTTGGCGAGCTCTTATTGGATTGTACGGAATTCGGAAAGCATAATATAATAATATGTGCCTACAATCCAATGCAAGTTCAGCATAGACTAGAAATACTACACAATATGTAAAAAATATACCCTGTCCGATCCGAAAGGGGCACATAGGTACTGCAATTTTTTTTTAAATTGAAAGCACAAACGTTGTTACTATTTAAAATTCACATATTTAGTAAGTATCAAAATTACCCCAATTCCAATTTTCAACAGGGGTCATAAATAAGTTAAATGACTTGGAAACACCCGCTAAATGACGGCCGCCCGCGCCCCATGTAATAACCTGGTACAATTCCATTCCCATTAAAAAAAATATTACCATATACTTAGTTACTTATGACTCTCAGTACGATACACTCACGGATCGAACAGGGTTCTTTTGTTTTTGCTTGTGTCTATACTGTATCGTCGTGTGTCCTCTAAGGTACCTAGATTATTTATAAGATACTCGCTCACGATCACACACACGTCACAAGCTGTTATAGTTTCATTTCTGTTCTCCCCGAAGCGTCGGCAGAGAATGAATGTCTTTTAAATATTTTCAGACTGCCTTGGTGGTCTGGTGGTTGCAAGCGCTACTGCTGCTGAGAGTGATGTCCTGAGTTCGATTCCCAGGTCGGGCCAAGTGTTATTGGGTTATTTTCATCAGGAATTCCTCAGTAGCAGCCCGGAGCCAAGATTTGTGCCCGATTGATCTGGCGAAATATTGGTGTATGTGTGGACATCTGCTTTGTCGGGCGTTTTCCGTAGGAGCGATAGTTAAAGCACGTGCGTACGGCACGCGCCAGTCGCCGGCTCCTCCTATTTTCCTTCTGGTCGCGACCTGTGCTACATCCGCATCCGCATGAACATCCGCATTAATTATTGCGGAAGCGGATGCAGATGTCCAAATCAATGCTGAAGCTCCACAGTTGCGGATGCGGATATCCGCAACATACCTGTTCTGGACCCCTGCGTTGACATTTATCGGCGGTTATTTAAAAAAAAATTGCTGTTCCATACATTTTGACCGCGTAGATATTGCACGGTTGTAGTTTTTTTTTTTTTAATAACCGCCGTTAAATTTCAACGCGGTTACCAGAATCATGTAAAAGTACTGAATCCATGGTAACTGGCTGTGCGTTCGTCAGTGGGACACCATGCTATCCTATATAGTTTTTGATTAAGCAATTACTAACACGCTATCAATTCAATTCATTATTGTATAACAAGTGGATCTTGGTTGTCCTAATCAAGAAATTATTATAATTATGTCGGTGCCCTCTGCCCAACACTTCGGGGAAAACAGGCGTGACGTTATTTTGTTATAATAATATTCATATATTATTATTGGATTTGGATGGTTTCATATAAAGCATTGTGCAGACAGGCGCGACGCGACTTTAACAAAACAATTTCTAAGAACACTTCACGGTAGAACAATAATAATTATCGGTGTCGCTTGGCGCGACAAGTCGCGCTAGTCTGCATGAGCCTTAACGCGTAGGTACGGGAAACCGTAGGTACAGTCAGCATCAAAAGTTGATGACCACATTTCGATTTAAAAATCACTGTACACCGTATTCACTATTAGCACTTCACTATACAGCGATTTTGAAAATCTAAATGTGATCAACAACTTTTGATGCTGACTGTACCTACTAGCGATTCGGTATACCTTTGTAATTTTTATTTATCTACATCACTGCCCCAACAAGTTCTCCCACTTGTGGGGGGGCAAAGTGGAATGTTTAAAATGTTTATGTCTACTTTGTTCTTACCACTAATCGTAATGGTAGTGTTAGATAAATTCCCTTAAATCCAACACAGACCTGAGCCCTAGTATAATTTTCTCCACCTAAATCGATTAGTGTGACAAAGTGGACAGCAAAATTGTGAACTTCCAATTTGTACCACTTGTGGGACAACTTGGTAGGTCAGAGTGGAATAATCTCAGCGCTATTTGTATGAAGCTTAGTAGGCTGTGCCACTGTAGACTGCTCGTCGCCTTTGCATTCAACCAGCTGAAAGTATTGGGCTCGGCCCTAGCTGTCACTAACACGTGCTGGTGCGCGGAGGTAGTGTCACACGTGTCGCGGCGACGTTACAGTCATTGTTACACATTAGTACGTTGCAATGGTTGTATTGGAGCTAGTCTCGATTGTGTTCGCGGTCTCTGATCGAAGCACTTTGTAATAAATAATTTTAATAAGTTTGTTTATTTTATTTAACATCCATCACGATCTTGTTTTGTCCTTCGGCATGGGTTCCCAACCGTGTGGGAGGCGCCCTTTGGGAGGGCGTAGAGGTACTGAAGGGGTGGCGCGGCGGCTCCAAAAATAAACTAAGTACTTACCTACATTATTTATTACTTACTTATTTTTTTTTTTTGTAGGTACCTACGTACCTACTTATTAAAAAACTTACCTAAAGGCTAGATATGTGGAACGTTAAATGAGCTTCAGCTTTTCTGCCTACTTTTTTTAGACAATATAAATTTTATAGTCAGTATCTATATCTATACATAGTATAAAACAAAGTCGCTTCGCGCTGTCTGTCCCTATGTATGCTTAGATCTTTAAAACTACGCAACGGATTTTGATGCGGTTTTTTTTTAATAGATAGAGTGATTCATGCGGAAGGTTTTTGTGTATAATAAATTAAGGTTTTGTGTAAATTGGCTGAAATGTAACGATTATTGGAAAAAAGCATGCCAACTGGGAGCTTTACTGGCGTGTGCCGTAAGCCGTAAGAGATAAATCAAATTTATGTTTTACAGAATTGTATATCTTAAAAATTTCAAAAATAACGTCTGCGATAGCATGTCTATCTTCGAAGGATGACCACACAGTAACCATTTTTATTTTTCAGAATTTGATAAAAATTTAATTGTTATTTCCGAAGCTATTTTGACCGGTATTTTATTTATCCTTATCCAATAAAATATGTTATATATCCTTATCCAATAAAATATGTTATTTAAATTGGGCATTTAATTTAGATTAAAATATGCCTTGATATTATATCATTAAAATGAATAGTTTAAAAGATATCACAGATTCAAAATTACGCGTGACAAAATAATTATGGTTGCCGACAACGCTGGCGCAGCGGTAGGAATCAATGACTTTTCCTCAGATATTAGGTATCTAACTAATCCCGGTAGTACGTACCCGTGGGATATTTTCCGACATCCACGCGGGCGAAGCCGCGGGCAAAAGCTAGTTGGTATATAAGAAACGAAGTGAAATGAAAGGACATGTAAAATGAAATGTAAGTACGTGTACAGTAAAATCGGCAGCTCACGTAGATTCAATTTTCATTTTACAAAAGAGGGCAATCCGCGCTATCTACAAAATGGGTCCTCGCGAGTCCCTTAGAAACAAATTCAAAGAAATTGATATAGTTACTGACTCTGCCTTCTCTTTATATCTTAGAAAATACGAGTATTATGTTCGCAAAAACTTAGGACATTTCAAAATAAGAAGCGGTTTCCATAATATAAATACACAGACATGAAATTGTGATACGCAAATTTTGATTAACTAAAACAAGCTCTCCGCTTTTATAACGACTTGCCAAAGTCGGTTACAGAACGTAGCGATGGGAAGTTCAAAACCCACATCAAACGTGTCATTGACTCTGGCAGGGCCACCAACAGGGATTTTAATTTTGATTACCTACACAAAAAATTAGTCGCTAATTAGTCGGTCACTGGTTCAAAAGATATAAGGGTTTATAGGTGGCTGATCTGGAGTCTCCCCAGCAGGGCCACATTTATATCTCAAAAACTAGGACACCTAGCGAAGATCTGTTTTCTTCCATATTTTGTCGTTAATTAGTCGAAATTTGTCGCCAAATATCAGAATTTGTCGGTCACTGGTTCAAAAGATATAAGGGTTTATAGGTGGCCGATCTGGAGAGTCTCCCCAGCAGGGCCACATTTATATCTCAAAAACTAGGGCACCTAGCGAAGATCTGTTTTCTCCAATATTATGTGTCACAGCTTCATTCGAAGCGATTTATTGTTTACGTATTGTAGTAGCACTTCCATGTACCAGCCTTGCACGGATTTTTAGAGGTAAGTAAAAGTTTATTTTTATTTTTTTGTAACTTACTTTCATTTCACTGGCAACACTATCCTTTTACCACTATTTTGCCCCCACTGAACTATTTCTCTATAACGGTCAACAGTCATTTTAATATCATACCGCGTTTCCGTGCTTGAAGCCTTCGCACGTCTCCGCTCCTACAAATAGATCCAGCTCCTCAAAATGGTCAAGAAAAGGAAGATAGAAAAAACTGAAGAAGAATTACGGCGAAAAATACAAAAATTGCAAAATAAATTGCAGGCAACGACTAATCACCGTATTAATTCTTCATCTGAAGAAGACTTACACAGTAAGTTACACAATTATTATGAAACTATTATTATCAGTGATGCGAGGTTACTAAGTTTGAGTCTCCTCTGTCATTATAAAAAGTGATGCGTACTGCCATACTTGGGCTGATACTGTCACATAATCATTAAGTTAATACTTACTTGCCTAAGGGATGCGAGGTTACCAAGCTTGGGTTTCCTCTGTCACGTTAAAAAGTGTTAAGTATTGCAATTATTATCGAACGTATTCTAAAAAGAAACGTTTTTCGCAGATTTTTCACACCAACTAGATGTGGACTGCGGTATATCACAAAATGAGGAAGCATGCTTGTTTCAAGTGTCGCCGCTTCCTGCGTCGCCGTTTCGTGCTTCCCCACGTGCCTCGCCTCGCACCTCGCCACGTGCCTCGCCACATGCCTCGCCACGTGCTAGTTCTCCGTGTCCTGCTTCACCACCGCTATGCACGGCGCCTTTGTCGCCTACACCCGGTACCTCCGCAGAAGCACAGCCAGAAGTGATGGAAGACCAAGACTTAGATGAAGACACTCTGCAGTTACTCGGCGATGCTCCAAAGACGGACATAACCATGGGTCCGTCTGTTCATAAGGACATTGCCAATCGTTGGCAGGACATCCTTACTAAGGGCTTGGCTAAGGATGTAAAGGAAAAACTTTTAAAAAGTTATTTCGTTCCTAAAAACAACCTGGAAGTAAAGGCAGCTCTGCAGGATAATCTGGTAAAAAGAGACTCGGCGCTCATGTACAAGCAAAAGAAGCTTGGTATAGCATTGTCAGCCTTAGCATCCGCTACTGACATGATAATTTCAAATGAAACGTCCAAACAAAAACTTTTGAAACTCATCAGTGACGCTTGTCGTATATTATGCGACAGTCATTTCTGGGAGAAAAAAACAAGGCGTAACTTTGTCATTTCGTCTATTAATATAAATTTAAAGGACGCTTTGCTTGAAACAAAAAGGGGCAGTTTGTTATTTGGGGAAAATGTTACCGACAAGGTTAAAGCCGCCAAGACAATACAGCAATCAGGAGATGCCTTAAAACACGTCCTAAGACCAACATTTAATAAGCCCAAAGGTGTCTCAAAAGGTCCAAACAAGGGTCATTTAAACTTCAATCCTCAGCACCGGAAGGTGGACAACAAGCCGAACAATACGAGGCGAGCTGCTCGCCCTGCGTATCGGCCGCCGCCACCGCCGCAAACCAGCGGCAGATCGCGCCGCTACTCGTCCCTGACGAGGCCACCGCATCGAAAGTGAATGATCAGGTACTAACTGCTGGCAGACTCCAGTATTTTTTCAAAAAGTGGTAATTTATCACTACTGACAAAACGATTCTATCGTGGATCAAAGGGTACCAAATACCATTTAAATGTTCACCATATCGTACTGATTCTCCTAATGTTTTTCCTAAAAATATTCAAGAAGCCCAAGATTTTGATAAATCAATCAAAAACCTACTAGATATTAATGCAATATCACATTGTAATTCTGTTAAAAGAGAATTTATATCGAGTGTGTTTTTAGTGCCAAAACCAAACGGCGACAAGAGATTCATATTGAACCTTAAATGTTTAAACAAATTCATAGAGACCAAACATTTCAAGATGGAGGATTATCGTACAGCCTCAAAGCTTATAACAAAAAACTGCTATATGGCATCAATTGATCTAAAAGATGCTTACTTCTTAATTTCAGTACATAAATCTCATCGAAAATACCTCCGTTTTAAATATAATAATACCCTGTATGAATTTAATTGTCTACCTTTTGGTTTATGCACTGCTCCATATGTGTTTACAAAATGATTAAAGCCAGTTATGGCATATCTAAGAACCCATGGCATGATATCAGTTGTGTATATCGATGATACCTTTTGGAACAACTTTTCTTGAATGTCAAAATAACGTTGACTTAACAATAACATTACTTAAAAACTTAGGTTTCATAATAAATGCAGAAAAAAGCTGTTTAGAACCGCAAACAGTATGCAAATTTTTAGGTTTCGAATTCGACTCTAAAAACATGTTATTAAAATTACCTGGTACAAAAAAGTCAAAAATAAAAGAATACATTTCTAGCTTCTTGAAAAAGCGTAAATGTAAGCTTCGTGAATTTGCACGGTTCATAGGTTTATTAATTTCAGCTTGTCCTGCAATTCAATATGCATGGCTTTACACTAAACTTTTTGAACAATTTAAATATTCCTGTTTACTTACCAATCCTAGTTACGAACAGTTAGTTCGGCTCCCCAACAGCTTACATAGTGATATGTTGTGGTGGCTAGATCATATTGATCATGGTGCATTTTCTTTAACTTGTGATCGATACGATTTAGAAAGCTTTTCCGACGCGTCATGTACGGGTTGGGGAGCTTATTACAACACAGGTGAATGTTTTGGCTATTGGAAAAATAGTGAAAGAACCGCACATATTAACGAGTTTGAGTTAAAAGCAGCTTTTCTCGCACTTAAATGTTTGCCCACGAATCGTATAATTTAAAAATACTATTACGTATTGATAATGTAACTGCTATATCTTGCATAAATCGCATGGGCAGCATACAGTTTGAACACTTGCATAATATCACTAAAGAAATTTGGCAGTGGTGTGAAAGGCGTAGTATAACTATTTTTGCGTCTTACATAAACACTAAAGATAATTATGAAGCATGATCAATTATCGCGCATGAAATTTCAGGACACTGAATAGGAACTCAATGACGATGCATTCAGTCAAATAACACATTATTTTGGCTACCCCGAAATAGACCGCTTCGCCGATTCGCGAGTAGGTGTAATGCTAAGTGTCTCAGGTACATAACTTGGAAAAACGACCCTGATGCTTATGCAATCGATGCTTTCACCATTCCATGGAAAAATGAACTATTCTACGCATTTCCACCGTTTTCACTTATTACAAAAACAATGCAAAAAATTATTAATGACAAAGCAAATGGGATAGTATTTGTACCATATTGGCCAACACAACCCTGGTTCCCTGTTTTCCAAAAATTAATTTGTTCCAAACCAATATATTTTGAACCAAACGTAAATTTGTTAACTTCTTCTTTCAGAACGCCTAACAATCTGCACCGCACCCTGAAATTGGTTGCCGCGAAGCTTTCAGGCAAACATTATTAAAAAGATATTTATCTAATAAATCCATTAAAATTATATTATCATCATTATCTGATTCCACTTATAAACAATACGATGTTTGTATAAAATCTTGGATAAATTATTGTAATAAACATGGATATGATTATTCCTCGGTTTCAGTTCCTGTAGTCATTCATTTTCTTACCACTATTTTTGAAAAAGGGGCAAAGTACGGTACTATCTATTCATATAAATCCGCATTATCCTTGTTGTTAAGTAATGTGGCAAACGATGATCGAATTAAGCGATTTATGAAAGGAGTTTACAAATTAAGGCCTCTAGTAATCCAAAATATAATTTGACGTGGGATCCAACCACCGTTCTAAATTATTTAGCACAAAAATGGCCTAACACAGACCTTGATTTGGAAACTCTTTCTAAAAAGACTATTACTCTATTGGCTTTGGTGACTGCGCATCGCGTTCAAACATTTTCATTAATAAAATTAGGCAACGTTCGAGTAAATTCTGCTATTGACATAACTATAATAATACCTGATTTGATAAAAACATCCAAACCTAATTCTTCACAACCAGTTCTAAAATTACCTTTTTTCGACGCACGTCCTCAAATCTGTCCCGCTAGCTGCTTAGAGGTTTATATAAATAAGACTCAACCACACTCAAAAGTTTCATCACAAACACTCAGTCACTGGATAAAAGATACACTTTACAGCAGCGGTATAGATACGTCTATATTTAATGCTCACAGCACTCGTCATGCAGCCACATCCTCAGCCAATAGACTTGGAGTCAATATTGACCTGATAAGAAAAACTGCCGGATGGAGTGTATCATCTTCTGTCTTCGCAAAACATTATAATAGGCAGGTTGTAACTGATCCACATCTCTTTGCCACTACAGTACTTACTGGTGGTCATAATCTGTAACAAATACTTAATATTAGATTGAGAATTTAATTAAAATCAATGTTATCTAGATATAATAAAAGGCACTTGTGATTACTCACCTGTTTTGTTAAATTTCACATTTTCGTCTCTGAACATCTACAATACGTAAACAATAAATCGCTTCGAATGAAGCTGTGACACATAATTAAAAATCAAACGAACTTACCAAGTGAAGTTCGATGATAATTATGTGAACAGCTTCATTCGAAGCGATTTATACCCTCCCTAGAAAAGTTACCTACCCTACCCTAGATAAATAATAATAATAATATAATATTTATTGACATAAAAGTATGTTACATTTATATATGGAAACCCTGACTCCTGCGCTAGGTTGTGACCTGTGTTACAGGAAATAAAAGTGTAATATTTATTAGCTTTCAACAATATGATATTAAAATGACTGTTGACCGTTATAGAGAAATAGTTCAGTGGGGGCAAAATAGTGGTAAAAGGATAGTGTTGCCAGTGAAATGAAAGTAAGCTACAAAAAAATAAAAATAAACTTTTACTTACCTCTAAAAATCCGTGCAAGGCTGGTACATGGAAGTGCTACTACAATAAGTAAACAATAAATCGCTTCGAATGAAGCTGTTCACATAATTATCATCGAACTTCACTTGGTAAGTTCGTTTCATTTTTAATTTTGTCGCCATTTTGTCGAAAGTTGTCGCCAAGTTACAGATTTTGTCGGTGTGTAATTAAAAAGATATTAAAGAATTCAATTTCCCAATACAGTGGTACAAGCAAGTACAAAATACTTTATGTAGTTTCTAGACAGTATCTATGACGTCATATTGAGGAATGTTTGTTTCGAATTAAATAAATATAAACTTATTCTATAATTTCAACTACCAAAGGAAAGCTGTATTCATTACTTATAAACAAATCTACAATAAATTTATGTAATTATTTATCCAACACAATGTGCATTTACCACTTAGTCGCTGGCAGATAGATCGTTCCTCGTTTCATTTACGCGGTAAGTAAGAAAGAGATAGATGCGCGTGTACAGACGAGCTATATAACGAGTTGCCCGTCACGTAAGTTAAAGTCAGCCAGTTTAATTAAAGTGGAACTTATTATGAATAGTTACGAACTCGTCGAAGTGTTGTTATCTCTATTATAGGTATTCCGCAAATACAAAAACGGGGAAAAGTGCGAGCTAGAACGAGGGTTTCCCCTGCTGCACGTCACCGGCGCGGCGGCGCTTCGGCGTTCGCACCGCTCAAGTACTTAAAAAAGAATAGGTAAATAAACAAACTTGCTCTAAAGGATTTTTTCTTTATTCCTCCACCGGGAGTACAGCGAGGTTTGTTTGTGTAAAAAATTGAAAGAACAATTACGAATGCGGGCATTTAAGTGCATTGAACAAGGTGGTGGACAATTTGAGTGTTTTGAAAAGAGGACGCCGCCGCCGCCGCGCCGTATGATTGCAGATTAATATGTAAGTTACCTTGATTTTTCACGTCAATAGCGTGTTTGTGTGTGTGTCTTTAGATACCAATACCGAGGCGCTACCTACCAATGTAGTCCGTCGATGTCCATATATTATTTGGCTACAATTAGGATTGGATATTTTTTTTTAAACCGGCCAAGTGCGAGTCTCTCGCGCACGAAGGGTTTTTTTTTGCTGTTTTTATTGATAATGGTACGGATTATCAATAAAAACGGCAAAAAAAACACGTTTGTTGTATGGCAGCCCCCCTTAAAAATTTGTTTTATTTTTATTTAATTATTTATTTTTAAAGTAAATATATAACTAAATATTCTGTGAATATTTCAAGCGTCTATCTGTTGCCATTATCAATATCGAGCAAAAAAATCACGTTTGTTGTATGGGAGCCTCCTTTTAAATATTTATTTTATTCTGTTTTTTTGTATTTGTTGTTATAGCGGCAACAGAAATACATCATCTGTGAAAATTTCAACTGTCCTCACTATCACGGTTCATGAGATATAACCTGGTAACAGACAGAAGACAGCGGAGTCTTAGTAATAGGGCCCCGTTTTACCCTTTGGGTACGGAACCCTAAAAAACACTACTTAGGTGCTTCAGTGCATAAATTATGACTGTAACCTAATTTTCTAATTGGGGTGTATCGGGCAGGGTGTGCATTATTCCAGTTACATGTTGTATATGCCTCGCGAGGATATGCTCATTTAGGACGAACCATCTAGTAGGTACCTTATTAATAGGTATCTATTGAATTTTAAGACTATACCTGAAATTTAAAGTTTGTGTACCTATGTAGTGAAATTATCATAGGTACATAATATAACATCACAAAAAAAAAAAAAAAAACTCATGAAACAGTTGCATGCGACTGTACATCTTGACACCAAAATAGACCAAGAGCAAGGTTTAATGTTTTCAAACAAGTTTAAGCCACTCTAACCTAGTATTTAAAACATAAAAACATGTATTTAATTGAGAATTTATGTCTCTCGGACATTTCTAAGGACTGTAGACCGATAAAACTAGAAGTATATTTTATTTATTTATTAAAACTTCATGCACAAGTAAAAAATACTGTACAAAGGCGGACTTAATGCCTGAGGCATTTTCTACCAGTCAACCTTAGGGTGATGCAGAGACAAAACATGGCAGGGGCAACATAAGGGATAGATAACTTGAAAATTAATACATACTAATAAATAGATACATACATATAAACCAAATAAACTTTGTCAGGAGAAATAACGATAGGTAGAGGAGAGAACAAATCCAACAAATCAGCGCTGCAATGATTCTGCTATCTTTTTACGAATATGTTCACGTGCCTTCACTTTGAAAGAAAACCGACTGGTTGCCATCCTGATGTTCAGAGGGAGCGCATTCCAAAGAAAAACCGCCTGGACAAAGAAAGAAGAGTGAATAAAACCAGAACGGTGAGAAGGACATCGTAGAAGACGATTGTTGGTAGAACGAAGATTTTTACTATGGGCAGAGCATAGGTATTGAACATGGGAAGTCAGGTAAGAAGGAGAAGTGGGATTGTCCAGTATAGAATACAACATAGACATAGCCCTCAACTCTCTGCGCTGACGTATGGGTAACCATTTTAAAAGCAATCGGTGCGCAGACACATGATCATACTTACGAAGATTGAAAACGAATCGAATGCAGTTATTTAGAAGGCGGTCAAGTTTATTGAGGAGATCTGCATTCAGGTCATAGTAACACACATCACCATAGTCTATTATGGGAAAGATTAGGGACTATACAAGCATTGCCTTTATGTGTGATGGGAGAAGATTTTTCAACCGATAGAGCGACCGCAACGTGCCGGTGACTTTTTTGCTTACAGTTGTGACTTGCTTTCGCCAGTCAAGACATGTGTCAACATGCAGACCAAGATCCCTAACGTCGGAGCTAAACGGGATGACCGAGTTGTCAAACACGACAGGTGGCACAGTTAAGCCATTTAGCTTCCTCATACTGTGGGTGCTCCCTGCAATGATAGCCTGACACTTGGTTGGATTAACCGCCAACCCAAAACGATCAGACCAGTTTTTCACCGTGTGGTGAAAAACTGGTCTGATCGTTTTGGGTTTTGGGGATTTAGGTGTCTAAATCCCGGTTTAGCTCCTCAATTGCATCGGATATGTTGTCAACACTTGCCTGGCAGTAAAGCTGCAAATCGTCAGCATAAAGATGATACGCAGTCCGAAGGTCGGTGGTAATGAGATTGATAAAAACAGAGAACAAAAGAGGAGATAATATACCGCCTTGAGGGACGCCAGCTGCAAGATCACACCAACCCGAGGAAGAGTCTCCAGCACGAACAGACTGCTGAAGCCCCTGAAGATAAGAGGAAAGTCATTCCAATACCTCCCGAGAAACCATAAGATAGGAAAGGATGGATAAAAGGACTTCGTGACTGACGGTATTAAAAGCATTGGAGAAGTCAATTAACACTAAGACTGTAACTTTAGTGTCTTCCATTCCACGCCTTATATCGTCAGTCACTTTAAGGAGAGCTGAAATGGTACTGTGCCCTGGCCTGAAACCGGATTGAAATGGACTGATGAGGGAGTTGCGGTGAATAAATTGGGAGAATTGCTTATGAACACTGGCCTCGAGCACTTTAGATAGAAAGGGAAGGATGGAAATAGGGCGAAAGTGACTATGAAGAGAGGGATTGGGTATTTTAGGTAGGGGCCGAACAAGGGCTTTACGCCACAGGGAAGGGAAAACACCGGTGTAAAGGGAAAAGTTTATGATGTGGGAGATTGAAGGAAGGAGTTGATCCAGAGCTGCTACGATCATATGGCAGCTGATATTATCGCAGCCCACAGCTTTGGATTTAATGGAAAGGATAATCTTTTTGATCTCTCCCGGGTCGACTGGGGTGAAGACAAATGGGTTAATATTGGGACGCGTCAGACCAGCGAGGTAGTTGAGGGTTTAACATTTGGTTAGACTATCTAGATTAGGTACAGTAGAGAAATGGCGATTTAGATCGTCCAAACCAATTGTGTTAGGAAGGTCCGAATGTCGCGACTTGCCGATGCCCAAAGTTCCAAGGAACTTCCAAATATCGGCAGGTGAAGAAGAAGTAATATTATCTAGGATGTAGCGGCGTTTAGCGTTGCGTATCATCTGATTACACGGATTCCTAGCAGCCTTAAACAAGGCCCCATTGTCATCCGGGCGGTCCTCTTTAAACTTCCGAAACGCACGGTCCCTCCGTCGCATTGCCATCCGAACTCCCCTGTTCATCCAAGGCGCAGGCGGCCGCTTAATCTTGATTTTCTTGATAGGGGCATGGGCGTCAAATAGCTTGACCACAACATCGTTGAACAATCTGACTTTTTCCTCAACTGAAGCAGCTACTTCCAGAGGTGACCAGTCAATATTGGACGCATCTTGTAGGAGCCTCTCGCCATTCATACGCGCAAAGGTACGCCTGTACTGGAACGTTGGTTTAGGTTTAGGGGGTTTAAGGACATAGGATAAGAAAATAACGTCATGATGAGAAAAGCCAGGAGCATCATGTTGACCATGTGAGGAAACTAGGGAAGGATTAGAGGTGAGGATCAGGTCAAGCCAAGTATCATCACCGACTATATTGTGATGAGTGGGTTGGAGAGGCAAAACATGCAGACTTGCTGACTTGACTAAATGCAGGAGTTTACGGGACCGAGGGGAGTTAAGGGTAAGGAGGTTGGTATTAAAATCCCCCATAACAATGTGATTTGCATACTCTGATCCCAAAGATTCAAGTACCGATTCAAATTCAGTGAAGTAATCAATGGAAGGGGGGCAATAGACGACGCCAAGTACGGCTTTAACTCCTTTGACACAAACCTCGAGGAAAAGAAACTCTGCGGATTCATTAGAAGAAGAAGAAGCTAGAATTTTTTGTGGGAAATCATCACGAAAGTAGATGGCTACACCACCCCCCCTCCTACCGATCCGGTCATTCCGAAGAAGAACGAAACCGGGGAGCGGGTAAGTGGTTGAAAGCAGGTCAGGTTTGAGCCAAGTCTCGGAAATCAGGATATTACACATATTAATAGAAATATTTTTTCTTGGCAATTTTTCGTGAACTCTTCGATCTAGCTCTTGGACTATACCTTACTAATTTAACTCATTATACGAGGGCGGAGTGATAAGTCTGGTAAAAATCAATTTTGGAATAAAATTATCGCAAATTGCATGTAACCTCCTTGTTCACAACTCTTTTGAGGGACTATATTTAAATTTTCAGCCAGTACCGCCGCCGCGCCGGTTAGTTTTTTTTTGAGAGCCATTAAATAAAAACTATTGAACGCATTTTCGCAAAGATGGAGAAAAGTGAATTTCGAGTGTTGATTAAACATTATTTTTTGCGCAAAAAAACTATTACGGAAACGAAACAAAGCCTTGATAAATGCTATGGGGACTCTGCTCCGTCGATTAAAATGAATAAATGGTTTACGGATTTTCGGTGTGGTCGTACAAGCACAAGTGATGCTGAACGCCCAGGACGCCCAGTTGAGGTCACTACTCCAGAGATGATTTAGTTTGATGGAAATTATTTGAAAATTATAATTTTTAAATAAAGTTGTCTCCTTGTTTAATTTTTACCAGACATCACTCCACCCTCGTATCCCCTAAACTAAGACCCGATTAAATCTGTGACTTGGCGACAAAATATTGGAGAAAACAGATCTTCGCTAGGTGCCCTAGTTTTTGAGATATAAATGTGGCCCTGCTGGGGACTCTCCAGATCGGCCACCTATAATATCTTTTGAACCAGTGCCCGACAAATTCTGATATTTGGCGACAAATTTCGACTAATTATAATAAATTTTTGTGTAATCAAAATTAAAATCCCTGATGGTAGCCCTGCCAATGACACGCTTTCTGCGATCTCTTCCAGGCAACGTTGGACATTTTGACAGTTTAACAACATTCATTGCGTTATTTTCTGAGGCTATTTTTACGTTGTTGAGCAGATTTTATTTCGAACTAATGAAGCAATGGGATTAGCAATCTGTTTCAAAATAAGAGAATAAGAAGCTCCGGATAGTCAGTAACCTGGCAACAAAAGTCAGTTTGACTTTATTTAGATAGTGTTTTTGCATTTTGACGAGTTTGTCGTATCATGCTTGAAGTTGAAATAACAAAATAGTAATTTGTGTAAAGTTTATTTTATTAACTATACAATGCTTATTTAGACAGCTTTTTTATGCCTTAGAACAGGCCCATCATGGTCCCTATACAGAAACATGCTGACAATGTTTAAATGATTTTTACAGACAATTCGTCGAAACATATATTATTCACTAGAACTAGTAATTAACATTTTATTAGTGGTACAAATTAAAGATCAGCTCCTTATGACGAGTACGTGCAAGTCGCCCGTCACTCGGCGTAGTGCGGCGCGTGCAGCAGCTCGGCGTGCACCGGCGCGGGCGCGTGCAGCGCCTGCAGCGCGTCGCGCAGCTCCACGAAGCGGCGCTTGAACTGCAGCCCGCAGCCGCGCGCGCGCCGGAACTCCAGCAGCGTGCGCGCCTCGCCCGCGCCGCCGCAGCGCATTGCCCACGCGCGCATCTTCAGCTCCGCACCGCATTCTATCGCCATCTGCCAAACAAGGGGTCGGTTAGCGATCGGCGTCAGCGGAGAGGCGGGCGATCGGCGCGCGACTCACCAGGCGCGGGTGCAGGCGGCGCCACACGTAGCCGCGCAGGCGCAGCGCGTCGCCCAGCGCGGCCATGGCCTGCGCCTCGTCGGCGCGCAGCCACACGCGCGTCATGCGGCGCCCGAGCGGCGCGAGCGCGGCGCCGTCGGCCGGCGTGGCCAGCAGCAGGTCGTCGGCGTGCGCGGGCTGCGAGTAGCTGATGAGCGCGTCCATGTCGGCGGCCGACAGCTCGTCGGGCGCGTCGGTCGCGTCGGCCGCGGCCGGCTGCGAGCGCCATGCGCGCGCCGCGCCCTCTGTCGACGGGAATGGTCAGGAAATTCGTCTCGGTTTCGATTCCGGCGATGTGACATCGATTTTTAAGAACACATTTTTAATTAATAGCCGCTAGAATGCAAGTTCTTTGTTTACATACAAGGTATGATTAAAATAACTCGCAACCCGAAAAGGGGTAATTAAATCCACCATGATGAAACAACTTTAACTGTGAGGACAACACGATAACAAGTCAATTGTTCTTCTTCTTCGTGTCAGTTAGGGGTCACATGTCTTAAGCAAAGCAATGCCCACAGAATTGATTATTTAATCGGTATCAGATACTTCGCTAAAGCTAAAGTAGTAAGTTTAAGGTTAGTTTTTAGTAAAATTCTTTTTTTTAAATTTTTAGAACAAAATTCAATTTTACCCGTTTATTTTAATTTATTAAAATTTTATCAGTATTCATTTTTATTTGTCAGTTTATATTGTCATAATAAGTAATAATAATAAAAACCGCATCAACCTCCGTTTCGTAGTTTAGAAGAACAATGCAGTAACATGATTTTGCCTTGAAGGTACTTTCTATTTATAGATGATAGATTTATTATTTTATGTAGGTATAGTAGGTAAATAGGTTATACATAGCTATTGGGTATTTAGTTTAATTTCTCATTAATCACAACACAACGCACACACACATGTATGACACAACATTATTATAGTAGCAGATATAACTTATTAGGTAGGTATCCTTCATACTCTTCTCTGTTTCATCGTTGGTGCGTTTCGAGGAATAAAATTATAATATTTTTTATTTGATTTTGTTAGCGCACCTGAATGGTGCGTTTCTAGGAATACTTTTGGTGCGATCCGAAGTTGGTGCGCTTCGAGAAATATCCCAAATTTATATAAGGCAATCCTAAAGGCTTTAGGATTGCCTTGTTTTTAATAACGTAGCTATAATGAAGTTGGTTTAAATTTGAATTTCTGCTTTGACATGCTCGACTGTCAAACGGTTTCGTGTCTCAGATCAAACCTCGCTTTCTTGTTTCGCCTTAAGAAGCGAAAGACCCTTTCCGTTGCTGGATTTGATACCGATATTGAAGCTATAAAAGACTTATGAAGATTTGCAAGGTCTTGATTGTCTATAAAAATATTGCGCCATTTTTGGAGCGGCGTCAAGTCTTTGTTTTACACTGCTGCCTTCACTACTAGCGCTTTATCGCACTCGACATAGTGATGTGTAATTTATTTATTTTTGCTACTAATAATGGTTTTTAATAAGTTTATTGATCATGATGATCATGGTGTGAGTCTATCTGGCAGGCCCCAACGAGATTTATCAACAGGTGATAGGTTTACATAAGGACTTTATTTTGTACCTATAGAAAATAAATAAGATATATTTTGTACCTCGACAGTTTTTGATTAAATGACGTTTCTATGAAGTGTCTTGCTAGCGGGCCCCTTATGATTATTTTTATTGTTATTATTATAGATATTAGCACTATTGAGTAATTATGAAAGTAGGTATAATGTTTGAAAACGGGTTTGCTAGCTAGGCACTTATTTTATTAACGAATACCTTATGAAGTTCATACGAAGTTGAAATTTTGGATATGTAAGGTACATAATAGTATCAAGCTCTTCATTCTACTGTATGATATAAAAGAATAGTAGTTAGAAAATAATCCACTGGCTGGACGTTTGTCTAAGTAACGAATATCTTCTAAAGTATAGCTCACAGGAAGTCGAAATTTTGGATTTGTAGGTACATAATAGTATCAAGCAGCTAATGCTATTGTATGTTATAAAAGAGTAGTATTTAAAAAAGGGGCCCGCTGGCTAGACGCTTGTCTAAGTAACGAATATCTTCTAAAGTATTGCTCACAGGAAGTCGAAATTTTGGATTTGTAAGGTACATAATAGTTTCTAACTCCGAGCACTACTGGGCGATCTGAAAGTATAATAACAATAAAAATAATCATAAGGGGCCCGCTAGCAAGACACTTCATAGAAACGTCATTTAATCAAAAACTGTCGAGGTACAAAATATAGCTTATTTATATTCTATAGGTACAAAATAAAGTCCATATGTAAACCTATCACCTGTTGATAAATCTCGTTGGGGCCTGCCAGATAGACGCACACATGATCATGTGCAAATCGGGACGTGTCCCCAGACCCCTGATAATCGGAACGTCCCGCGCAAACCGGGACACTTGGCAACGCTAGTTGCAGCTGAACATTGGCGTCGGGTGGTGGTACACTTTGTGTTGTCTGCCATTATGCTGAGCTGAGGCCCTTTTTTGGCATTAAAATAATTTGTTTTCTGTTTTTATAGTTGTAAGGTGTATTTTTTGTAATGACAAACGCATGTTTCTTTCTTTTTTCTTCTTAGGTTCTCAGTTAATTATTCCATTGATTGATGCTTATTTTGCTTTAGCAACAATTATTTATCTTGGACTAAGTTTGCTTATTGCATTCATTTAAACCAAAATGTTAAGGCTAGTTGTATTTTCGATTCAAAACTCGAGTCGAATCGAACACGTTTACGTTAGTGCATTTGTGCTAGATTACAGCTGATTTAAATTTTTCGTGATTTCAGGGTTTGCACAAAAGTTTTAAGTATTCATAATAATAAGTTAAATGACCTTTTTTGGAGTTTTCAGTTATTTCTAATATACCTTGTGTAAATAAATTGGAGGATAATCGAAAAATCGGCTCTGCGATCATTCTAGGACTATTGCTAAGGGATTGTATTTGAAATCTAAGACTGATTTTCGTGATCATTTGAGCTATTATTAAGATAAGGAGAAAAATGTGAGATATCAGAGATAAAAAAATGCAGATTGAACTACGACATACATTTTTTTTTAAGAGTATTATACCAAACGGAATAAAACAGACAAGAAAGATGAAGACGCAGGCAAAGACACGGTGCCGAAGTGTAGATATAGCGACGGCGCGGTGCTTTGGTAATCTAGCTTTATGAGCATTTCTCACGTCACGGAGCTAAATCGCCAAAGAGCCGAGCCGCGCGAGTCGACGACGAGGCGAGGCGCTCCTCCGGCTGCCGAGCGGCGCGCGCCGTGCTGAGGCACGAGGCGGCTCCGAGACCGGACCCACTCAGAGTCACCTAGTACCTGACACGGCCGCGCGCCTCACGCGGGCGCGCTGCGGGCGGGCGGCACTCACCGGCGGGCTCGCGCGTCCACGGCAGCTCCAGCAGCGTCGCCAGCGGCGCGCGGCGCTCGACGGCCGCGCACAGCGCGCGCCGCAGCAGAGCCAGCGCCGCCGCGCTCAGCTTGCGCCACGGGCCGCGCGGCGGCGGGCCCGGCCCGGCCCACGCGCTCCACGCCGCGTAGCAAGGGTCCGCGTCGCACGCGCGCTCCCACGGCAACTCTTCGGACACACAGCACGATGAGTTAAGACTGGGGCATCGATACCGCCGGATAATAATCGACGGAAGCTGCTCACCGACGGCGACGAAGTTCCCGAGCGTAGGTGCGTGCGCCGCGACTCGTAACTTCGGTACCATAACTTTAGGGTCTGCGAACACGCCTACAGCTAGGATACCAAAGACACGAGCCGCGACTCGGAGCGGTCGGGCGGCGGCGGGGCTGCGGCCAGGCGGGTACTCACCGCCGGCCAGCATGGCGAGCAGCACGAGCGCGGCGGCCCACAGGTCGGCGGGCGGCGCGCGGTAGGGCCGCGCGGCCGCCCGCAGCACCTCGGGCGCGGCGTAGGGCGCGGTGCCGCACACGCGCGCCAGCAGCCGCTCGCGCGCGCCGTGCCTGCAACGTTCGAGCGCCCGCTGCCGTCACTCCGAGCTACTACTTTACCGTTTACCGTGACCGAACTCGTATTACAGAGCAGTACGCCTATTGGCATTTTGTCTATTCTGCCGTCACCCGTTTCTATTGTGGCCATACCACGCGTGCAGGGATTGATTTATCGGAATGATACCTCTATTTAGTTTACTGATATTAATTATGTCATAGCAGTATCGAAATAACAATATATTTAATTAATACGTATATTTAATCAATTACTTTTTTAGAGATAAGAGGAAAATTTAAATGACCTAAAAATACAAACCGGTCCAACATCCAGATTGTTTTAACATAGGGGTTCCCAACCTTTTAACATACGCGCCCCCAAGTTATTTTGTCAACATAATATCTCTTGACATTAAGTATGTAAATCGAGCGAAAAAGAGAATTTTATTTTTCCACTACTATAGCCACATAGCAATGATTTTTTGGCACATATTAGACATAACAATATAAAAAATGCTTTTAATAGAAGACGTAAATCTATTTTTTTGTATTTTTTCTTATATATTTTTTATCTACTTAATCTTAGCGAATATGGATTTTATATTAATACGACATATTCTACAGAACTAAATATGTAATATTAAAAAAAAACTCAAATTATCTTACAAGATTTTGGAGTAAAATGCTTCTAAAGTTTCATATTTATTTCTATGGTTTTAGGGTGCTCAACTGCTCAATACCAAATATTTTTATTATTATTTTTGTATGCGATAGAGATATTGTTGTGCATATTACATACCTATCATAAAATATGATAGTTCAATAATCTAAAACATTTTTTTTTTTTTTATCCGGTAGCTAAAAATGTTTTATCGTCACTTTAGAGCATTTTATTAGTATGTGTGTTGTCATAAATTTTATGTAAACTCATACTTCTTCACAAAAATTTAACAGAAAAAAGAAAACGATTCTAATCGAATCGTTTTTTTTTTTTCTGTTAAATTTTTCCCGCCCTGCCCTGACACAGTTTTTCAAAACTTAAATATCTCTGAAGTATGCATGCATGAGTAAGATTGGATATTTTTATGGTTTATAGAAAAGATTCTAAGGAACCTCTGGTTAAATAATAATATCCACATTCGTAAAGAATTAAGAGATTTTTTTTTTAAAGAAATAACACTAAAAACTGCATAGTTTTGTTATTTTATGGGATAAAATTATAGGGATTGGTGGATAATGTAGATAATTAATCTTTTCATAATATTACATATAAAACAGCTGTATTTACCTAGTACTTTAACATCACTGGCATTTCTATGGTGACTTTTTTGTTTCCATAGAAAATAATATAAATGGCCGTAATTCTGGTTCCAAAAACATCTAGACTTAACTATTTCAATTGTATTGAAATAGTTTGTAGTGTCCATTAAACAAATAAAAAGAGGATGACCGCTTTTAAGGTGGATAGGTTAGATTTTTTCATTATTCGAAACTGAAATAGAAGTTACTTTGTCAACTTTTCAGAAAAACTCAAGAATTATGAGAAAGCATAATGTAAGAGCGAGCAAAGCGAGCTCGAACAATGTTGTACAATTTTGGATTCGGTAGATTTTCTTTTGACCATTCGAAGAAGTAGGAAAACTTATTTTTCAACATAAGCAGAAAAGCTTATTTTACAGTAGGTATTATACCTACAATATTATGAAACTTTCGGCTAGCGGTCCATTGGGCACTACCCCCTACCGCGGGGGCGCGCTCCTTCGGTTGGAAATCCGTTTTAACATAAGAGGATTCGGCACTCGACAGGGGTAGTACAGACTGTAACTATGTACTACTATAGACATCGTAGTCTGTATGTAACATACAGTATAGGTACACCTTAAATGAATGTGTGCAGTGTACTGCTCTCAACATTGTTTTTTTAAGAACTCTCTTTTTAAATTCTTCTACTTATTTATAATTTTGCAGACATTTTGATAAAGTTTCAAAACGCAAAAAGGTGTGGTTGTATAAGAAGATAAGTAGCGTTCTGTTCAGTAGAGGCATCGTAGTGGAATTGAGCTAGTATAAAGCGTACCTCACCTGAAGAGCGTCGCCATGCCGAAGTCAGAGATTTTGATCTGGTCGCGGTTGTCGAGCAGCAGGTTCTCGGGCTTGATGTCGCGGTGCGCCACGCCGCGGCCGTGCAGGTACGCCAGGCCACTCAGCAGCTGGCGCCAGTAGCGCCGCGCCTCCTCCTCTCGCATGCCCACGTCCGGCTCTGCACACAGTCGCGGTCAGTGCGGGCTCATGGGCCGCGCCCACCCGCTCGCCCGCAGAGCCCGCGCTCACCGATGCGGTCGAACAGCTCGCCGCCCGGCGCGTACTCCAGGAACATGTAGTGCAGGCCCTGGTGCGTGCGCTCGCCCAGGCAGCGCAGCACGTGCGGGTGGCGTAGCGCGCGATGCAGCGCGGCCTCGCGCGCCGCCCGCTCGGCGCCCTCCTGGCCGGCGCCCTGCTGCCCGGCGCCCTGCTGCCCGGCGCCCTGCTGCCCGGCGCCCTGCTGCCCGGCGCCCTGCTCCCCGGCAGGCTGCTGCCCGCCCGCCCCGCCACGCACCACCTTCAGCGCCACGGCGGCGCCGCTGCGCGCGTGCACCAGCAGCCGCACTCTGCGCCACGTGACAAATACAGAGTCAGACGGAGTTTGCGCTCACTTATTGCTTAGTTTACACGGGGAGTGCGAACGTAATGTGCTATTGTGCAAACTTGTGCGCCGAAAATACAAGGTTGTCATAGAACAACGATCGACGGAGGCGGCGGCGGCAGTGACCGCGCGAGGTGGATAAACTTTCAAGGATGCGCCGAGCCGCCGTGACTCGCTAACGTCGAGTTTTTTCTCTCCAAATTGCAGTGTCGATCTTGTTCCGCGTTCGCCTAAGAACTCCGTTCGACACGGGACAGCAACTGAAATCTATCTCATCGTTCTTCGAGATATATGAACAAAATAATACTATTATAAGGCTGGGCTGTGGGCTCCCTGGCCGCGCCATCACGAATTATTATAAGGAGCACCCGGGACCGGCCGGGCGGGGCTCGGACATACACTAAATAATTGTACGCACTTAGTACTTACTACCCAAAAACGATAATACTATTACGGAAAGGTGTAATATTGAGAAAAACATCAAATCAAGATTAAGAGGGCTTATCCTAAAAGTTGGCAACGGCGCAAATAGCTGTCATTTATTTATCTGTTGTGATTAATTTGGCAATAATAGTGTATGGAAATATGAAATGTGGCTAACTAGTGTACTAAAATATTGATTATGAAATGCAATAATGAATATTGTAGCACTGAATATCGGTTTAAATAATTTATTCTCATAAAGAACACAAGACAGTTCACTTAATATATGAGATATACAAATAAATCATGCTTTGTTACAAGGTAACAAAGACTCCGTGAGTCGTTATGAGGAAAATAAACATAAAATAAAAGGAAAATATTTAAAACTAGGCTTCTAAAAATTGAATCAAAATAGGTTAATTTAGTTATTTATCATGTAGGCATTTTCTAAATATGTGTTACAGTGTTTCTGAGACATAAACTTCTAACAATTTTTTAAAAATATTTATATTTTTTGCATTGACTATATTATCTGGCAACTTATTGTACAGTACCGCTCCTTCGTATAAAATGTTTTTCTTCCCGTAATTGGTTCTGGGTGGTCTGAGTTCGAGTTTGTTACGATTTCTAGTGTAGTCCCGTGATTTCTTTTTTTGAAAGTCAATTGTGAGTGGGTTTCCTTTGTTAAAATTTTCGTAACTAAAAAACATGTTTTGTATATATATATAGTTGTTGTATGTTGTATAGTTTGGTGTCGTTATATATTTGTTTAGTTGATGTTAGGTAGTGGTAATTGTATAGAGTTTTAATTAATTTGTTTTGTATCACTTGTATCTGGTTTATGTAGGTTTTACCGGCACAGCCCCATACTTCAACCAAATATTCAAGATGTGGTTTCACGAGTGCATTATAAATCATGTTTCTTATCTTATGTGGAATACAGCCAGAGAGTCTAGAGTATTTAGTTTTAGATGTAAAAAAAGTATTTAAAAACTTTCCAAATGCCTTGTTTACACCTAAAGCGGTTACAACATCAAATTCAGTGATATAATTGCAATTCATTAATAATATTCTAGTTTGCTAGTTAACGACATTTCATATTTAAATTAATCAAAACAGCGAAACATTTGACATCTATTTGCGATGTTGCCCACTTTCAGAATAAACGCATAAATCATTTATCATTTATCATTTATAAGCGCATTGAATCAGCAGACAAGCTGATCTTTGTACTTACTAGATTTAGCCTTCAAATTAGAAGTAAATATTGGAGTTATCCTAGTGAGATGGTTAGATAGAAGTGCTAAACATAAGCAACAACAATACGACTTTTCAAGCATAACAATAAAAAATATTCGACGTCAAAGGTATGCGTAGTCCCAGCAGAAAAATTTCGAATTTCTTAATTTCAGTTTAGCAGATATTTAGTGTATGACGTCGTGTAATTGTGTTATGGTAAGTTCAAATTTGCGCATCCAACCATTGGGGAGTTATTCAACAAAAACTGTTTCCGCTCGGACTACGTCATCCCAGCGAAACTTTTTTTTTTCCTATGGACGTACAAGAAAAAAGATACATTCAATAATTTGTGTGTTAAGTTTATAAATTCGACTTTTGAAATGACTACTGGGGTTAATGTTTTTTTCTAATAATAATTATTATTAATATTTCTATTTAATTAAATACAAGAAAAAAAATACATTCAATAATTAGTGTGTAATGAGAGGTAAATGTGTATGTTTAAATGAAATTTGTACGTCCTTCATTTACCAAGTTATTCAAGTTTCCGCTGAGCTGACGTTTGGCAATTTGATGAAAATCATATAAAACGGTTTAGTGCAGAGTTGTAATTTTATACGCACGTTGCTTTGAATTTGTGTGTAAACAGAATTTGAAAAAAACATACGGTTCAGAAGATATACACGTAAAAGTAAAATAAGGTTATTAGGTCCAAGTACTTACAATAGGAACTCTAGAGCCTAACTTATAACGTATATTTGTATCTTGTAAGGGTCTACAATATCCTGCCAAGTTTCATTTATGTGCTCTTAGTAATTAACGAGCAATGGCATAATTTACTACGACTGGACCACTATATTTTAAACATCCGATTGTAGGACTGTTTAATGGAATAGCAAAATGAAACATATTCCAATATACTAAATATTGGAATATGTTTCATTTTGCTATTCCTATTCCCACTATTTTTGTATTAATTCTAGTATTCACATGTAAAACTGCTGAACTGAAATGAAGAAATTAGACATTTTTCCGCTGGGACTACGCACACACGTCAAAGCCAAATAATTTATTTTCTCTTATTTTTTTTGCCCTTGTAAGGCACATTTGAACGTCGAAATTTACAAAAAAAATGAATTGATTCTAAGGAAGGTAGTTTTCGTATTGTGAACAATTGGCAAATAACTCCACCGTTACTCTTTGGTATAGGAACATCTATATAAATATAAAAGAAATTCGGGTTAGTTACACTGTTTATAACTCAAGAACGGCTGAACCGATTTAGCTGAAAATTGGTGGAGCGGTAGCTTAGAACCAGGGGGCCTACTCCCTAAGCGAAATCCGTTCGTTCGGTCGTCGTTACGGGCGCTTCGCTCTCTATCTAACTTACGGTATGTCCGTAAGTGAGACGGAGAATGAAGCGCCCGTAACGACGGCCGAACGAACGGATTTCGCTTAAGGAGTAGACCCCTGGAGTCTAACATAGGATACTTTTTAGCCTACCCTGTAGGGTAGATTGGGTAGGTAGGTAGGGTTTTTTTTATATTTGATTGATTGCGGAACAAAGTTCGCCGGGTCAGCTAGTTAGTTATATAATTGTGTGAAGACGATGCACCTAGAATAAAATTACTATACCACAGTAGGTAAAAATAATTAAAAATGAAGCAAAGACAGATAAATTAATTATGTGAAATATACGTGGTGCTAACAAAGCTAAAACTTAAAAAAAAAAATACAATTAATAAGTAATTGTGTGGGGAAGTAATCACAAAGTGTAAAATCAATGTCATATAATAAAAACCGGCCAAGTGCGTGTCGGACCACGCACAATGAAGGGTTCCGTAGTTGGGATGAATTTATCCCAAGAACAAACTTAACATTGTAGTTGGAAAAACATGTTCTCCCATACGGAATGTATGGGAGGGAGATCATGTTTTTCAAATCGCAAATTTAAGTTGGTTGATTATTACTCATTAACCTGTACATCCTACTTAGCTGTGATAGTTTTCCTTTTAATTTCGTTATATATACTACTGCTGTGATTTTTTTCACAAATACAAGTACAACCCTTTAGCTGGCAGGGGGGGGGGGGATACTTGACTCACAAAATTTTTCAGTTAAAAGCTTAATATTTCGCAAACGGAACCCTGAATCCAAAAATGGTTTTCACAAACTCGAAATATTTTTGAACGACCTTTCTAACGATATCCCACAACATGGGGTAAAGAAACCCGATCGAGAAAGAAAAAAGAAACCCCACTTTACGTGTAGGGGAGGTAGTACCCTAAAAAATATTATTTTCCTTGATTTTATTTTACCACTTTCTCGGCATGATTAATATGGTGTGGGCCTATCTGCCAGGCCCCAACGAGATTTATCAACAGGTGATAGGTTTACATAAGGACATTATTTTATACCTATAGAAAATAAATAAGATATATTTTGTACCTCAACAGTTTTTGATTAAATGACGTTTCTATGAAGTGTCTTGTTATTATATACTTTCAGATCGCCCAGTAGTGCTCGGAGTTAGAAACTATTATGTACCTTACAAATCCAAAATTTCGAGTTTCTGTGAGCTATACTTTAGACGATATTCGTTACTTAGACAAATGTCCAGCCAGCGGGCCCCTTTTTTAAATACTACTATTTTATATCATACAATAGCATTAGGAGCTTGATACTATTATGTACCTTACAAATCCAAAATTTCGACTTCCTGTGAGCTATACTTTAGAAGATATCCGTTACTTAGACAAACGTCCAGCCAGCGGGCCCCTTTTTTAAATACTACTCTTTTATATCATACAATAGCATTAGGAGCTTGATACTATTATGTACCTTTCAAATCCAAAATTTATACTAATAAATAAACTAATACTTTCAGAATAAACGCTCTTAACGATGATATACACTTTCTAAATAATCAAAATCTTTATATCTCTATCTATTATCTTATCACAGAAATACATGCCTTTCATATTTATATAAATAACGTCTACGTGATATTATTGTTTTATTGTAACATGATTTCTGGATGAAAGCAGTGTGCAAGTAAGATGATCCATGATCAATAGAATAAGGCAATAATTTGTGATAATGATGAACTGATGTGGGACGGGCTGGCTGGTGGGATGATATGAGCAGGGGGGTCAATACTTCTTCAAGGTGTCTTCTTTATTTTCTTAGGTGCTTCTTATGGTAATGCCGGGAACGGAATGCCCGACCGTCGCAGTCATCTCTTCGCCCCCGAAGGGGGCGCGAGGAATCCGTTTTGGGGCTTTATTGGCCCCTTGCCCGAGGAATGTTTCTCTCGGCCCACGAAATCGGGGGCCCGTCATTGGGTTCCCCTCCCTCTCCTAGGAGGGGGTGGGAGTGGTTTAATGCACACCTATTCGCAAGAGGGGGGGAGCTTGCCTCACCTCAGCGCTTTGGGGTGTTTCTGGGGTGGATCTGTAGGAGCGCCCTAAGTGCTTCACGACGCCCGTGCGACCAGGCCCCTGCCGGGTGAGATCCCTAGTTCCCTAGGGAAGGCCCAACAAAGGCCGGTCTAGCAACGAGGGCGTCGGTTTTGGTTGGCGCTCCCCACAGTGGGAGTCTTCCCTGCCCCCCGCAGCGTGAACCAGATCTAGCCGGTAGCGCTGTAGGGCGCGGAGCGTTGTAGTGTGTGTCGAGCGACTATAGTTGTGTGTGCGTCGCTCGTGTGGAACTTTTGGAATGCCCGACCACTAGGGCATCTCGCAGTTAACCTCTGAGGAGGTCGTAGCTGCTTAACCGGACTTTCCTGTGGCTGCCTTAAGCTTCTACACTTAAAGCCTCCAGCCAGGAGCATAAACTATTCTAATTAAAATTAGGCGAATGCTCAGTAAGGGCACCCCCTGTGGGGTACGGACCTCGGCTTAGGGCGTCGCTGGGGGGAAGACAGCGAGATGGGACAGGCTGGATCAAACATAGATTATTATTATTCGGGGAATTTAAGACTACGGGCTCCAGCTTCGACGCGGGCTGGCCCATCGTCGAGCAAGGGTCGGGGGGAGTATCATTTACCTACTCGGGAGGGACGCGGTCGCCGACCTCTGCTGAGAGGTCGGAACGTGTGTCGGTGTGTATGTTTCTTTAGTGCCCGACCACAGAAACTAGCCTTCTTTTATAGTCTACATCTTTAGATGCCCGACCAATCAAATCACTTCAAAGCACACGGCACTAATCAAATTATTCTCGTCCAATCAGATCGCTTGTAGTTTGCACACGACACTAATGTGATTTTTTATGGGCAATTTACTTTTGCTGTTTTCTGTGGAAAGGCCTCCCTTACAATGTTTAACTTATTTTTTATAACATAGGAATCGACTTATACTAGCTAATTACAGAAAACTGTGTCAAAAAACCTTAATTTAAACCCTTAAAATGACGAAATTCTAAAACGGCTCTCGTTACGGTAGTTTCTTAGTACTAAAGCTTACATAACACCATGGTACAAGTGGCGCCGCCTAGCGTGATAATATATGGAACAATAACGATCCTATCACTGCCTATAATTTCCTAGCTACCACATAAAAATAATAAAAATAGTTAATTAGTTAAGTATCGTCGCTAACAAGTATATTTTTAATGCCGAAGTAATTAGTAATTCAGGAAAGAATATTTTTCCTGAATTGTTTTGTTTTTCCTCTTTTTTTCATTACCGTACACTTTATGACCGAAAATGAAACATCTCCTTTCATAATTTCAGGTCAATGGAAAGTACGACAGGTTTTGATTTATTTGAGTGTCAAAGCAGCATACCTAAATACACTTCGCTCGCGACTTTATCCCCGTAGATTACGTACCCCTCCACCCGTTTTAAAAGGTAATTTTCGAAAATTAATTATAACGATTTTCATTTATTTAGACAAATTAGTATTCGGGACAATATTTTAAGTCTAGAGATCATAAAAGGAATAAGATTCCTAAATATAAACATCCATTCCTAACATTCCTTGTTTTCTTAAAATTCCTTTGGTATAAACTGTGTCCTCCCTTTTCACCACGGCTTTTCTATTGTTAGTATCCAACCCATTGTGTGGAGTATATATGTAGAAGTAAGCCGTCAAAGGAGTGAATTGGACAAAGAAGTGAAACTATCATGGTCCCGTTTTTTCAAGGAATCGTAAAGAGGATTACGAAAAATAAATACCCACACGTGCTTGTTACACACCCACAATGAAGGGTTCTGTCATTGGCATTACCCTTTTCACCGCCATCGTACACAGTACGCGATGCCTCGCCCAGCGCCAAGCTATATGTATAACTAAATTATACAGTAAAAAATAGTGATGAAGGTATCGTCCTATCGATAAATGAGATTTAGACACCTAGGTTAAGTTTTATTTATAAAGGAGATGGATAACGGTATTAACGGTCCCATACAAGCTTGGCCCAGAAATGAACACGAATGAAACAACAAAATGTATTATGAATCTTTAAGGTTTCGCTCGGCACGGGTACGTTAACAGTACCGGACCGGTTAAAAGCGTTTCATAGGCTTGTATAATTTGGTTGACCGTAAAACTTTGTGAAGGGACATAAGACCCTTCTCTCTTTGTACGTCTTACTAGAAAATACCAAAGTTAAAAGTTTATTTCGAAGTTAACTTCGTGAACGATACTTCGCGCGGTTGCATGTCATTGGCTTGATTTATAAGAATTTCAATTTTTGAGTGACTCCTCATAACTCTTTTGAATGCCATATCGCTACCGCGATGAGTACTTTGATGTTACGGTTAATGTTTGAACACGTTTGAGCAACATACGACTAATTTGAGAACGCCTATTTTAGTTTGTTTTAATAAAATATTTGATGAATGGTAGTAAGTAGACCATGGTCTGAACAACGTTTATTCTAGCAAAACTGTGATTCAATCAAATGTCACGGTGTATAACATTTTGCTTTAAGAGCGTTATTCCGAAGGTGGGCAACGTCGCAAATAGATGTCAAATATTTCACTGTTTTGATTAATTTGGCAATATTTCTGTGTGGAAATAAGACATGTGGCTAACTAGCGAACTAGAATATGTTTTTTTTTAATTTCCGTGTATGAAAATGTTTAATTCTGATAAAATATATTACTTTTATAATTTTTTTACATAATGTAACCAACATTTTTCTTCTAACTATTTTGCGTCAATTTTTAGGGTTCCGTAGTAATCAAGGAACCCTTATAGATTCACCATGTCCGTCTGTCTGTCCGCGGGTTAGATAAGACACGGTTAGTACTAGAAAGCTGTAATTTGGCATATGTATACATATATTAATCATGCCAACAAACTGGTAAAATATTATTTTATTTTTTCTTAGGGTTACCTCCCCTACACGTAAAGTGGGGATGTTTTTATTCCCTCATCTACCCCATGTTGTGGAGTATCGTTAGAAAGGTCGTTCAAAAATATTGTGAGTTTGTGAAAACCATTTTTGGATTCAGGGATCCGTTTGCGACATATTACGCTTTTAACTGTTTTTTTTTTTTGTTAGAGTTAAGTGAATAAGTATTATAAATATGGAGATGAATTTACATGTGACTTAAATACTATTTTGGGTATTATTTAGTTATGATATTATGATATGGACAAGGAAAATCAAATGCAATATTATAATAAAATAAAATAAATATAAAAATAAATTGAAATCCTCCTAATATATTGATTCTTTGGTCTTCTGATTGGATATTCTGACGATAACAGAGTTTAATGAAATAAAAAACGCTCGACTTATGCTATACATACACATTTAAAAAAAATAACAGACTTAGAGAGACCAAAAATTATACTTAAATACGTTTTTAAGCCACTAAACTAAACCCTGATTGTATCTTAAAAATGCTATTTACTCTCCTAACAATTATAAAAGTCTTCAACGGGCTCTAAACTAATCAGACTTTTATCCTCTGATAAACCCTTATTAGAATCTTAACAATAATATTTTTGACAAAACATTTAAATTAACATTAGGCAAAAACTGCTTCTAAAGCAAAAGGTAACTAAAATTATTTTATATAATAAGCTCCATAATTAACAACGATAACCACAAAACAATTGAATCTTAATAAAAACGATATTCTAATAACAGTTTTGTAAGAAGACGATGCTTAACAAAAGCCTTTAATTTAAACCAATTAGGCTCAGAAATTTCCTACTCCTACAATGCCCTGACCAATAATAGTGTAAGTTTTGATGATTGAATTCAATCATCAAAACTTAACACTATTATTGATTATGATAACAATTACAAGAATAGTTACTTTTTCGTCTGTCTGAAAGCGAAAAACTCAAAAACTACCTAACGGAATTTCATTCGGTGTTCACCAATTGACGGAGTGATTCATGGGGAAGGTGTATAGAATTATGATAAATATTACATACGAGGGGTGTTCAATAAATAGTGAGAATGAGTAACACGCAATTATCTTTTATTATATGTTATTTATTTTTCGACGTAGTCACCTTTCAGGTTTATACACTCTGTATATCTTTTCTCTAATCCTAAAATTCCCTTTCTAAAAAAATCTTCTTCCTGATCCCTTAAAAAATCATTTACGGCGGCGACTACTCCGTCATCATCTTCGAATTTCTGGCCCCTGAGATGTTCCTTTAAGCGCGGAAATAGGTAGAAATCACTAGGAGCAAGGTCCGGTGAATATGGAGGATGTTCCATCAATTCGAAGCTTCTTGAATGGCAGCCATCGCAAATCTGGACTTGTGCGCAGGGGCGTTATCTTGGTGAAACAAAACAACTTTAGCGAGTTTGCCACGCCGTTTCTTGCGTATTTCCTCACGTAACTTCGTTACTTGTCCTGCGTACATAGTCCCCGTAATAGTGGCTCCATGATTAAGATATTCGATCATTACCACCCCTTGGCTGTCCCAGAAAAGAGAGCCCATGATCTTTCCGGCGGATGGAATCGCCTTAAATTTCTTTGGAGTTGGAGATGACGGTCGCTTCCAAGTCATGGACTGTTGTTTCGTTTCCGGGTCATAATGGTGAAGCCATGTTTCGTCCATAGTTATGAATCGAGCCAAAAATCGGTCAGGATCTTGTTGTAATAAATCCAAACAGCTTTGTGAAATTCTCAGTCGAGTTTGTTTCTGCGCGTCAGAAAGCATTCTGGGCACCCAGCGCGCTGACACTTTTTTCATACCCAAATGGTCGTTTATAATATTATGGACACTTCCTATCGAAATCTTTACTTCTTCAGCTATAAAACGAACAGTAACACGACGATCCGCCAAGACAATATGTTCAACTTTTTTAATCATTTGTTCAGTCGCTGCCGATATGGGGCGTCCCGTTCGTGGGTCGTCGTTAGTGGAAGTTCTTCCTCGCTTGAACTCAGCACACCAACGCGCAACCGTAGAATATGGAGGAGCGTGAACCCCTAATGTTGCTTTCAAGTCTTGATTTACCTGCTCCGTAGTAAAATTTTTCAAGCAGATATTTTATTACCGCGCGAACTTCAATTTTATCTATTTTTAAGAACACGTTCCGAAACGACGCAAACAATAGACTTCTACTTTTAAAAAACAAAAGAGAATTTATTGCTTTTTTATTATCATCTTAACTAATGTCTGGGCTATGCCTGCCAGTATTTATTTATTTTCTTTCCAAGGAGAATGTATCGCATTCTCACTATTTATTGAACACCCCTCGTATATGCCAAATTACAGCTTTCTAGTACTAACCGTCTCTGAGCTAAGCCGCGGACAGACAGACGGCTTTACAGGTTAACAAGTAATATTCGACCAACTTAAATTTGCAGTTTGAAATACATTCCTTATGGGAGATTTCCTTCTTGAGATAAATTCATCCCAACTACGGAACCCTTCATTGTACGTGGTCCGACACGGACTTGGCCGGTTTTTAACACACTTTTATTAGCTTGACCTGTATCTTAGCTATCTATCTATCTATATAAAGGAATCTTTCAACGTCATTTTCACCAACTTCAAGACGTTCTATTAACTTGAAAATTTGCACACGTATCAAGGACCGATGACAATACAATAATTTAGTATCTTGAAGCTGATCTGATGATGGAGCCAGGAGGTGGATAGTGGAACTCTTCAGTGCCTACTAGTAAACCCCTCGAGTTTGGGCTCATATGTTTCGGTTTGACAAGTCCAATTTTTTTCTTGGGCACGCCACAATTGCGGCGATAAGTCCCCTCTTTGAGGAGTGGCTACGGCGCCCCGGGCGTCGGAAGTCACAAGCTGACTTCCGGCCACCGTAGGCGCGGGCCTGCGGACGGTGAGCGATGGGCAGCTCGCCGTCCGATAAGGACCAGGCCCGGGTCGACGGCGCGTTGTGTTCCACGCGCGCCTCATAGGGATGTCAGCACCAACTGACGCGGTCCGGAAGGACCAATGCCTGCTGGGGTTGAGGGTTTGTCTGAAAGGGATATCGCGGCCCCAGCACATAGGCAACGGAAGGAACACGGGTGGGTTTTACTCAGTAAAAGTCTGACACTCCCTCTCGCTCTGCCCAGAGCGGGAGAAGTCATTTGATGATATCCCAACCAAAAAAAAAAAAAGGGGTGTAAATTTCCGAAGGATTTCAATGTATTTCTTGAAACTTCCGAAACAAATTTATTTAATTTTTTCATTATTTTTTCTAGGGTAGTGATGAGCAGGTCCACCGCCTGGTGCCCGCTTATCGTTGAATTTTGGGACACGTTGTATATAACAAAATTAAAAGGAAAGCT
This sequence comes from Agrochola macilenta, assembly GCA_916701695.1. NCBI lineage: Eukaryota > Metazoa > Arthropoda > Insecta > Lepidoptera > Noctuidae > Agrochola > Agrochola macilenta. The sequence continues at coordinate 24,925,905 of OU753556.1, forward strand.
ATGAGAGCTAAGTAGGCTGTACAGGTTAACGAGTAATAATCAACCAACTTAAATTTGCGGTTTGAAAAACATGATCTCCCATACATTCCGTATGGGAGAACCTGTTTTTCAACTACAATGTTTGTTCTTGGGATAAACTCATCCCAACTACGGATCCCTTTATTGTGGGTGGTCCGACACTTAATAGGCCGGTTTTTTTAAGCTCGAGTGACGATTTTAAGCCCTGTAGAACATCTCTCGTTCAAAAATTGTACATGTACCTTAGGCCCAAGACTATTCAACATAGCAAATTAACAGTTGCAAATCCTCTACATGACAAAAAGTGAGTGCAAGCAGAATGTGATCACTTGGCTTCTATCACTAACCTATTATGAAACTGAAATGCTGCTAATAAAAAATAAAAATTTAACTAGTACGCTAAAGTACTAGTTAAATTTTTATTTTTTATTAAACTATGTTTATTAATTTTTGTTTAAAAATGACAAGAATAAAGAGATGACAATATGTATAGTTTTCTTATTCATGCAATTATTGTACATATTTATCAATCAAAAGTCATTTATTCAAACTAGGCTGGGAATCAGCACTTTTCGAACGTCAAAATTACATAAGACAGTCCCCCAAAAACGCCCATCCTTCACCACTTCCTAGTGCTTAAGCTGGGAAGAAGAAGTGGCGCACAAACTCCCCAGCAGCACAGCTGTCTGTTCAGTTGAAAAAACTTGATTCTATATAATAGTGGCTAAAATAATTTACATTACCACAAATTGCAATACAACTCATAAAAACATTTTAAAGAGTAGATTATGTCAACAATAAATGAAAACAAAATTAAAATAAATTGACTTACAGTCAAATAAAATAATCCCATAGAAATATAAATAACAGGAGAAGTGGCATGGCATGGCAGTGGTCCGCGCGTCTTGACCACAATGGTCATGCCTCAGGCAAATGGCCGTTTCCGCTAACTAGTGCGCTTTCGAACGCGATCGTGATAACATTTAAGAATACCGTGTTGTTCAGTGGTTCCTTGTAAAAATCGAAGCTAAACTATAAACTTTATAAATCGTAGAACCACTTTTCATAAATCAGCACAAGTATTTTGCTATATTTGTGTTGAAAAGCATGAAAAACAACAAATCGTAAAATATTTCTTGCCTTTACTACGTTATTTCTGTTTTCATATATCACAGCGACTGTACTTTTATTGTAGTAAATACATTGCTTCTTTACCACAACCAAAGTCTGGCGCTAAGTAACTGGACAAGCAATGTAAAAATTACAAAACGATATTTGCTTTAAGCGGTTGCATCGTTAGTACGGCCGCAGCGTCTTTGCGTGCGACGGATTAGTGATGTGATGTGGTTGTGCAGATCCACTAACGTGCCTGCTATCGACAATAATGTCGATTGTCGTTTTTTTTTTTTTTTTTACTAGCCTACTCTGGTCCCACTCCTGGGCAAAGGCCTCCCTCCACTCCTTCCATCGTTCGCGAGCCCGCGCGTCTTAATTCCAGTTTTGACGGAACCTATCCAGCTCGTCCCGCCATCTCCTACGCGGTCTGCCGCGACCCCGCCTCACTATCTCAGGGCACCAGTTTTGTGCTATTTGGGCCCACAGTTTGTCCGGCATGCGACAGACATGTCCTGCCCAGTCCCATTTAAGTTGGGCAGCCTTTTGAGCCACGTCAGTTATTTTGTTTTGGAGCGCAGTATTGTGTTTCGAACACGATCCGTTAATTTAACTCCTAGTATACTGCGCTCCATTGCTCGTTGGCAGACCTTGAGTTTGGACTTCTGGATGTTAGTCAAAGACCAAGTTATGGATAAGACTAAGAGATTGTCGTATGAATTTATATTACTATTAAAGTTTATTCTACAATTTGTCAACAGTTATAGCCTGATTGGAAGACCGATGTGAAATCTTGTTTTATACTCATTTAGATTATCTCATAATGTTGTTTTTTTTTTTGGTTTACTTAATATTTCTTTTTTTTACTTACTTATTGTTTATTTATATCATCTTATTATATGTATATCGTTTATTATTTATAATTTTTTCAGCAACTTCCAAATATTTAAATACAATAACAAATGGGAGAAACGATAAGTTTCCGATTTAGTCAATCACTAGCGTATATGTAAAATAAATGGCTTTTGCACAGCACAACGATAGCGAACGATGTTTTCGTGTGGGTGAGTTGTACGGTGCATAGTAAATGCACGCTGTGTTTGATGGGATAAGGTTTATAATTGATTGTGTAGTTCGTTCTGATTTGTAAATTGCAAGTGTGAGCGGGACCTCGTATTTATTGTGTTTACTGATCGCATGTGTAGTTGTAGGCTAGAGAGTAGGGATAGATTGAAGACATTGGGTTTCGATACATTTTCATCTACCGGGCATATCTCCTTCTTTCTTATATCTATGAATAATCCAAACAATTATATGCTCATACGAGGGCTGCACTAAAAATATCGGGAATGGAATATTTCCACTATTCCTGTCATATTAAAATCTTTTTAATTGAAAACTCCTTGGTTTTAAAAATCGAATACCATTTATTTATTTAAAAAAAGATTCTCGGTCTTGTCACAAGGTTTTGTCAAACTTGTTTAGTCGTTGAGAAAATGGAATTGACTCGAGAAAATTCAAGAGCGATGATTTATTATGACTTTCGAAGTGGTTTAACACAAAAACAGTGTATTGACCGGATGATTTCTGCATTTGGTGATCAAGCCCCATCCAAAACCACAATTTATCGCTGGTTTGCTGAATTTCAACGTGGACGTGTCAAGCTCAGTGATGATCCCCGTCAAGGTCGTCCAAAAACTGCAGTCACCCAAGAAAACGTTGATGCTGTGCGTAAGCTGATTGAGGAAGATCGACATGTGACATACCGCGAAATTTAGGCAACTTTAGACATTGGCATGAGTCAAATACAAATAATCTTGCATGAAAAATTAGGTGTAAAAAAGTTGTTTTCCCGATGGATACCGCATTCGCTCTGTGAAGAGCAAAAAGCGGCTCGCGTTACTTGGTGCGTCAGAACTCTCGAAAGATTCCACGCAGGATCCTCAAATGCTGTATACAACATCGTATCAGGTGACGAATCCTGGATATACGCGTACGAACCCGAAACAAAAAACCAGTCACGAGTTTGGGTGTTCGAAAATGAGTTATAGCCAACAAAAATTGTTCGGTCACGGAGTGTTGCAAAAAAAAATGGTGGCCACGTTTGTCTCCAAAACCGGCCATGTTACGACTATTCCTCTTGAGGGACAAAGAACAGTTAATGCAGAATGGTATGCTAGCATTTGTTTGCCACAGGTCGTTTCTGAACTCCGTAAAGAGAACTGCAACCGCAGCATCATCCTTCATCACGACAATGCGAGTTCTCACACCGCGCACAGAACAAAAGAGTTTTTAGAGCAAGAAAACATAGAACAATTAGACCATCCGCCGTACAGCCCCGACCTAAGCCCTAATGATTTCTATACTTTCCCTAAAATAAAGAATAAATTGCGTGGACAGAGATTTTCATCACCTGAAGAAGCTGTGGACGCCTACAAAACGGCCATTTTGGAGACCCCAACTTCCGAATGGAATGGTTGCTTCAATGATTGGTTCCATCGTATGGAAAAATGTGTCAAATTTCGCGGAGAATACTTCGAAAAGCAATAAATACATTTTTAAATAGTAATGTTGTGTCACTTCCTTGATTCCCGAAATTTTCAGTGCCGCCCTAGTATTATGTAGTCTAAAATACTCTAAAATACTTGTTTGTTGCTTGGGGGAGGGTACATTGGAGTAGCTTAATTAGTCCCAAGCCTTTTTGTCGTCTAAATAATCTTTAACTTTATAAAAAACCTTTTTGACAGTTTCTGTTTAATAAATGATTTAAATTTATTGAGGCTCAGTCAAGCGCGGATCCACCGTTGTGGGCACGATGGGCATGCCCACAACCCTAATAGACATGTGACGTCACCCTTTCCCGGTCTATTGAGGTCGGTAAGCTGATAATATTATAATATCCAATGCCTTGATAAAATAAAATAAATAATTAATCGTGCGTTATTCGGAACGCAGCGAAGTACTTAGTTATCGATATTCTGACACGATAATATGTCACTTTTTGACAACATAATCTGTTATGAGATGACTTTTCGGTGGGTGCCCAGACATCTACAAATTTAAAAGTAAGCGTGTGTTGTATTGGACACGCCACAATTGCAGCGATATGTCCCCCTCTTTGAGGAGTGGCTAGACAGGCGCCACAGCGTTCTCTACTTCCGCCTGACGCAGGTCATCACCGGACACGGTTGTTTCGGGCGATTCCTGTTCCGGATAAGGCGGGAGGAAACGTCCGGGTGTTACCATTGTGTGGATCGCCCGGAGGACATGGTGGAACATACGACGGAGGTCTGCCGGCTTGAGCGGAGCACCGCCATGTCCTCGTGGAGGCGATCGGCGGCGGTGACCTCTCGCATGCGGCCCTGGTCGGCCCGGCCCGGGAGGCCATCACCTCCTTCTGCTCGCGAAGGAGGAGGCGGAACGAGTGAGGGAGAGGCAAATTTCGAGCCCTCACGCCCCTAGCCGCCGCAGGAGACGCCCTGGTCGTTGGGAATCGCAGGCCGTTTTCCGGCCACCGTAGGCGCGGGATTGCGGACGTTGAACAATGGGTAGCTCGCCGTCCGATAAGGACCAGGACCAGGTATTTTCACAGCCGCCATCTTGGATTTTCATTTTCACACTCTCTCTCTTGCCAGCCTGTTACTTGTTCATACAATGCTCGTGATTGATCTCTTTGGTGATTGGAACTTTTAATAACAAAATCTACATTCCAAATTCAAATCACTTTTAGTCCCTAGGGATTAAAAAGCTATTTTGGTCCCTGTTTACGAACAATAAACTAGCTCTTTTTGAATAGATGTGATAAAAAACTAATTTTAAGTGATATGTAGCATTTTACGCCACTTGTGGCACCCCGACCAAATGGGTGGTTAGGTTAGGTTAGACCTGTGACCAACCACGCGCGAGCTGAGCGAGCTGTGCCGCGGTAGCGCGCAAGCGCTACTTCCAAGCAGGGGGCTTCCATTTGGGTTACCCATTGAAAGGGTTTTCGACAGGGTTTTTCTAATTAGTTAGTCAAAAACCCATACGATGTGGGTAACCCTTTAGAACGGCTTAATTTAAGCCATTCAAATTTTGGTTACCCATTGAAACGGTTTTCGATAGGGTTTTTCTAAGCAGTTAATCAAAAACCCATACGATGTGGGTAACCCTTTTGAACGGCTTAATTTCAGCCATTCAAAAGGGTTATACTTTCAACTCTTTAAACGATAATAGCGTAACATTCCGACTCGCAGCAATGTAATATGTTCTCTCGATGATCGGCATAGGTTGCAAAATGGAATAGCACGCGTTAAGGCTTGTGCAGACCAGCGCGACACCGGTTATTGTTATACTGTGAAGTTTTCTTAGAAATTATATTGTTCGTGTCGCGTCGCGCGACAAGTCGCGCTGGTCTGCACAAGCCTTTAAGCGGCCGCGGCGGCGCCTTTGTGCTTACTTACCGAGCGGCTTCTAAACAGGGATCTTTTATCATTATTGCATGTAAAATGGAGTTCATTTTAGCTTTGCTGGCCGGGTATTGAAATTACGTATTATTATGATTTTTTCATGTCCGTACTTGTTTATTACTTTATTGCAGGCATTTGCGGGGACCGTACAATTGTAATTCTTGCTGTTTGATTTTTTGAATCCGGACGTCTTTTGCTATATTATTAGTCAGTGCGAATTTCAGAATTTTGAACAATCTATACAGTGCCTAAACCAAAACGAGATGATTAATACATATAAAATGCTTTGTCCTGAATAACTGACTGACGGATCAACGCACAGCCTAAACCGCTGATCGTAGAGACCAAAAACTTGGAGGGTGTGTTCTTTGTATGACGTAGACATCCGATAAGAAAGGATTTTTCAAAATTCTACCCCTAAGGGAGTGAAAAAGGTGGGCAAAGTTTGTATGGGACAACGTGATTCCTTGGTCCAATCTACTTCAAATTTTGCATAAACATTCTATAATAGAATTAATGGAAGGCCTTTTTCGTATTTTATTGAAATTCATCCCCTAACGGGGTTAAATAGGGGTAAAAAGTTATTTTGGGAGTGATTTGCTTCCAAGTTGATATCAATACTCCTTAGTGCTTTTGATTTAAATTACATTTTATTTTGACACATGTTTGAAAACACAGTCAATCCGATTTTATTCAAAAAAGGTTGAACTCACATAAAGGCTTGGATCCTATTAGAACCATTTTCGACTTCTACGCGGACGAAGTCGCGGGCAAAGGCTAGTAGCATATAAATCATTATGTTAACCTTTTCACCGCCCACGTACACAGAACGCGATGCCTCGCCATGCGCCAAGCTATAAATGTATAACGAAATATATAGTAAACAGTAGTGATGAGGGTATCGTCATATCGATGAATGAGATTCATACGCGTTAAGTTAAGTTTTAATTATAATTTTACAGATATAAATAAAAACTGATTAAATATTTCCATATTTATTTCATTTCACAGTATCCCTAGTAAGAAAAAACAGTATAAATTATAAGTATCAAAGAAACAAATACATAACTCAATTAGACTTTTAGGAAATGAGGTACATCTCTATTTGTTTCATGAAGTCATTCTTTGACTTCATTTCAAGTCCTTGGCGCTCAGAGCACGTTAAATTAAATTTTGATTAGGGATGTGGTCTATGGTCTTTCTTCTATTTCTGTCTACTCCCATGTTTTTTTTAACTACTTCAGTCAACGTTTTTTACCCTAGCTAAGCGCCAGAACTTTTCAGTGTATACATATATAGTGTTTTTCGAAATGGAAAATAAGTATGGATTTAAGTTACACACTCGTAGCAGTGTACCTATCACAGCACTGTTTTTAAGCTTTGTTTCCAGAATTCGAAGAAGTCCGATTCCACACCTAAAATGTTTAATAGCTGATCTGAATCCAGTTCTTCATTCATCTTCTCACCTATTTGTTTACTCCGATAAAGAATCCGATTAGTACCTGCAGCCTGCACTATGCCAAAGTGACCTTGACAGCCGTACGTTTATGACGTCACAGAACGACTTCTATAGTAGTCCGTGGCGCCCAGGGCACTGACAACCATAAACTTATAATGGTTTTGTAGAGATGGGAATATAATTATCGACAAGGATTGCAAACAACTATTTAATTCCGAGTCAGCACCCATCTGAAGGTCGAAATTATTCTATTTTCCCTTTGTTATAAAGTAGTTAACTAAGTTCATATTTTACTGCCCTCAAATTGTTTTCGATAATAATATTTATAAATATTACAACGGGTGAAATCAAACAGTGATAACTTTCGCGTCACATCACTGGCCGACTATATATAAAGTCCTTGGCGTTCTGGGGACATTAAAAATGTTCGGAGTTTTTGTTTTTGCCAATTTTAAGACAAATAACGAATTATTTTGCGTGGAAAAATAAAAATAAAACAGGGTATTAGACTGCTATATTAAATAATAAAATGAAAAAATCCTGTTAAATACAGTAAATTTTCATTTTATAACATAGTTAAAATGAAGAGCTTCTAATGAAGTCGTGGCGCTGGCGGCACGAAAATCCGGAACTTCTATTGAAGTCCGTGGCGGTGAAAAGATTAAAATGTTTGAATAATTATAAAATATAACAATCTTTATTATAGTGTGGGATATAAAGGTTAAATAACCTTGAAATAAAAAAAAAAAAAACATATATTTTATGAATACGAAGCTCGGCCTTTGATCTGGCGAAAGTTACACGGGTGTATTATCTTTTTACAACGAAATCGAAATACTACACCTACCGCAGTATTTCTTTGTAAACAATATTTTTTGTTTTTCTTTCAGGTGCTAGAATCACCAGGCTACTCTGTGCGCTTACTCTGGAGCATGCCACATACAACTGGCCGTGGGAGAAGCAGCTTTCCCTTAAGTCTACTCCCGTTACCTTAAGAGTTTGACCTTGAGCTTTGTTTGTAGTCATTGCGAAGCATACTTTGATGGGAAACTGCACTCTCTTGAATTCGAAGGGGCAATTTGATGGTGTCAGGGGAATCCTAGGAATAAATACAGACCTCTGTAAAGTTTAGAAACCTTCAAATGCGGTACTAATATGTATAGTACGCTGATTTTCGAGACATTCCAATTTTAAAGAGTATTTGCATTGCAAGCACCAAGCCTTTAAGTGAGTTCAACCTTTTTTGAATAAAATCGGATTGACTTTTCAAACATGTGTCAAAGTAAAATTTAATTTAAATCAAAAGCACTAAGGAATATTGATATCAACTTCGAAGCAAATCAATCTCAAAATAACTTTCTACCCCTATTAAACCCCGTTAGGGGATGAATTTCAACAAAAGACGAAACAGGTCTTCCATTAATTCTGTTAAAGAATGTTTATGCAAAATTTGAAGTAGATTGGACCAAGTAATCACGTTGTCCCATACAAACTTTGCCCCCCTTTTTACCCCCTTAGAGGTAGAATTTCGAAAAATCCTTTCTTATTGGATGCCTACGTAATACAAATAACTCACCCTCCAAGTTTCAGGTTTCTACGATCAGCGGTTTAGGCTGAGCGTAGATCCGTCAGTCAGTCATTCAGGACAAAGCATTTTATATGTATAGATAACAAAATTAATAACGTAAAAAACAAAAACTTGAGGTGTCAAGGGACGAACGGAACGGGAACGGGGATGGAACGAAGTTTCTCTTTCTATGAGAGAGAGAGACAGACAGACAGAGAAACACGCACACGCCGCACGGCTTACAACTATAGCAAAAAGTGTCGTTTCAACTTTTGGTCTCGAAGTATAAGTATGTAAGTCTCTTGACTCGTGTCGACTTATACACTCGCTCGACTTCGACTTTCGACGTTGAGAGAGAGAGAGGCAGACAGAGAAACACGCGCACGCCGCTCGGCTTACAACTATAGCAAAAAGTGTCGTTGCAACTTTTGGTCCTAATTTTTTCCGTCCAGCCCCCTTTCGCAACGCGCGATAAGGAACTTCGTTTCAATAAAAAATCCTATTAGAACCATTTTCGACTTCTACACGGACGAAGTCGCGGGCATAAACTAGTATAGGTTTAACAAAAGACAGACCAAATTCTTACTTACCCCTTGCTCATTCAATTGACTACGATAACACGGGCTACAAGACAATAATTGTCAGAAACTCAGGACACACACCACCTTACTGTGTAGGCATCTAAAATGTAGGTAGCATGTGTGTCGTCTTACAAGTCTACGATGTCTAGTGAAATAAGGGCAATGTACGCCAGCGATGGTGGATGGTGCGTGGTGCTCGCTCCACCCCACCCACCACCTACTTAGCACTAGTTTATTGAATAACCATATGGTAACCCTATCAAAACCCTTATGTTATATAAGTTATCATAATGAATGGGTAACCCTTTCATTGGGTTTCAAGTATAGAACCCATTCAATGGGTTATCATGTAACCCTTTCACTGGGTTTCAATTAGAAAACCCATTCAATGGGTTATCCATATGGAAGAGATAACCCTTTTACTGGGTTTTAAGCATAGAACCATAGAAATATAAATAACAGGAGAAGTGGTATGGGGGCGTGTCTGTGTCCGCGCGTCTTGATCACAATGCTCATGCCTCAGGCAAATGGCCGTCTCCGCTAACTAGTGCGCTTTCGAGCGCGATCGTGATAACATTTAAGAATACCGTGTTGTTCAGTGGTTTCTTGTAAAAATCGAAGCTAAACTATAAACTTTATAAATCGTAGAACCACTTTTCATAAATCAGCACAAGTATTTTGCTATATTTGTGTTGAAAATCATGAAAAACAACAAATCGTAAAATATTTCTTGCCTTTACTACGTTATTTTTGTTTTCATATATCACAGCGACTGTACTTTTATTGTAGTAAATACATTGCTTCTTTACCACTACCAAAGTATGTCGCTAAGTAACTGGACAAGCAATGTAAAAATTACAAAACGATATTTACTTTAAGCGGTTGCATCGTTAGTACGGCCGCAGCGTCTTGTGACGGATTAGTGATGTGGTTGTGCAGATCCACTAACGTAGGCTATCGACAATAATGTCGATTGTCGTATGAATTTATATTACTATTAAAGTTTATTCTTCAATTTGTCAACAGTTATAGCCTGATTGGAAGACCGATGTGAAATCTTGTTTTATACTCATTTAGATTTTCTCATAATGTTGTTATTTTTTTGGTTTACTTAATATTTCTTTTTTTTACTTACTTATTGTTTATTTATATCATCTTATTATATGTATATCGTTTTTTATTTATAATTTTTTCAGCAACTTCCAAAAAGTTTAATACAAATATAAATGGGAGAATCGATAAGTTTCCGATTTAGTCAATCACTAGCGTATATGTAAAATAAATGGCTTTTGCACAGCACAACGATAGCGAACGATGTTTTCGTGTGGGTGAGTTGTACGGTGCATGGTAAATGCACGCTGTGTTTGATGGGATAAGGTTTATAATTGATTATGTAGTACGTTCTGATTTGTAAATTGCAAGTGTGAGCGGGGCCTCGTATTTATTGGGTTTACTGATCGCATGTGTGATCGCAGGCTAGAGAGTAGGGATAGATAGAAGACATTGGGTTTCGATACATTTTCAACTACCGGGCATATCTCCTTCTTTCTTATATCTATGCATAGAACCCTTCGATCAATAATGCACTAGATTCCCGGTAAGCGCTTCAAAAACGGAACGAAAAATAAGAGCACATAATCGGTTGTGGTCTTATTTCAAATTAGTATGGTCCAATCATAGCCAACGTTAAGACGTCAAAATGCCGCAGTACGCGTTCAAAAAAATTGTAAATAACCACCGTAACACCAAGATTTTGGAAGGAATATTTTTTTTTCGGTAAGTTTATTATCAGTAAGTGTTTTTCATAAAATAATAACAGAATTAAATAGTAAATATAAATCAATTAGCAAATATTATGATTGTTTGACCAATGTTTGTGACAACTACCAACTATTGTAACAAACATCGACTGTTCTGGAACAGGGAATGCATGGATGAATGTATTATTATTTTATATTTTGTTTCTGTTTGTAGATTTCCTAGCGACCCATTTCGTTATGTAGAATGAATGAGTATCTGAATGAGAATGAGTATCTACTGTCGCGAAAGAAAGAGGAAAAGAAATATATAAGCCTTATAAAATTCGACAATTTGTTCGATTCCTTTTAATAGATTGGACATAACTGGAAACACGCAAAGGCGTAGATTACGAGTACTAAAAACAGTATAACAGTAACAATAAGTATTTTTGAACTTATATAAAATTGAATTTTTATTTTCAAGCGACATGACATTATAATTATTTGTTTCTCCGATGACAGAAAGATTTAATTTTGCCATTGTAATTAAATATTTGTTTCTCCGACGACAGAAAGATTTAATTTTGCCATTGTAATTAAAATAAATATTTGTATCTCCGACGACAGAAAGATTTAATTTTGCCATTGTAATTAAACTTTGTTTGACTATCAAGGCTTATAATAAACTGAATTTGTTAGTATAATTTTTTTTTTCTGTATTTCATAGAAAGAAATATAAACACATTTCGACTCCACTCATTCCTTGTCCAAGTGGCGAGCCTCTGTCATAAATTTTTATTGCTTTTATTAGCACTTTGTAATTCGAACTTTAAAATAAGCGTGTAAGGCTGAATTTGTTTTGATGTATGTTTGACTTTTTTGTTTTTTGTACATAGCTTTGTGAATACAACTTTATGCATTGCATTTAAGGTTGAATTTACATTAATGTATATTTATTTAAACTAGAAGTACGTAAACACAATTGGCGACAGTTTTAAGATAACTTTTGTATGGGATAGTGTATCTAGTGCATTATTGATCGAAGATAGAACCCATTCAAAGGGTTACATTATGATAAAGGTAACCTCATAAACGGCTTACCCCTTCGAAAAGCTTAACTCTTATCCGGAGTTGTACGGTCCCTGCTTCCAAGTTGGTCGCAGTTACTTGGCAATTTTTACTACACCTTAAACCATGGATACCCTACATTAATTATATGGCCACACGTCGACTGACATATCATTAAACATTGACGTTTAAACGATATTATGGTAAATTTTAGCTGGCCATTTTATGAAACAATAATTTCATGAAATGGTCGAATACTTCATGAAATGATTAATTCTAAGATCTGCCTATGACATATAACGTAATACATTGCCGCCAAAACTTCCGAACCGACTTCCTTTTTGGTGGCGCGCGGCGTGGCGCTGACGTTAGTAGTTTAAACATAGGTAACCCAACTTGAAGTGTTTTGATGAAATCGAATAATTTCATGAAAATCGGTTCAGTAGTTTAGAGCCTAAATGTGACTGTGATGTGCAAACAAACACACATTTACTTTTGTAATTTTCGTGAGCGAACAAACTAACAATTTACAGGTTTACTAATTTACTAGTATTCTCCTCACGGCTTTGCCTACGTGGAACTATACACTGTTCAAAATCTTTGTTAGTGCGTCATATATTTTGTAAACATCTCCTTTATAGGAATGCACTATATCGATCATATTCCAACTCGCAATTGGCCGATTTTCGGGTGGCTGTGCCCGCAACCTTTTTTGAGGGCTGGATCCGCGCCTGGGCTCAGTTCTTTGACGTGGCTTGGGAGTTTCTTGTAAATATATACTTTGGCACTTAAATGAATTACTATTTTTTTGGAGCCTAGTCCTCGGCACAATAAATAAATCTTTGTTTCTAGTATTTAAGCTATGATTGTCGCTGTGTTTAGAATAGGTATAGATTTATGTTCTTTTTCACATAAATCAGGTTCTCATATACATTTTGAGACGCGACTGTCATTATCTTTATTTCCTTAAATTTATCCCTCAGTGAATGCCTACAACTTAGGTTATAAATTGCTCGAATGGCACGTTTCTGCAGCACAAATATAGCCTGAAAGTCGGCTGCATTTCCCCACGACAAAATGTCATACGACATTACACTATGGAAATAACTGACTTATACTAATCGAGCTGTTTCTACTTCAGTCAAATGAGATTTTAGAGGATTTTATATACCGCGTAGGCTGCAGAGCTTAGCCGCTTCGACAATTTGGTTAGATGTGGGCCCCACTGAAGCTTCGAATCCAAAGTAATACCTAAGAAGACAGTGGTGTCCACAAGATCCAATTCTGTCCCATTTACTAGTACATTGGTAAATTGGCTTTCACCTGCTTAATGTTAGGTTAGGTTAAAAAAATTATATCCAAGTTTTTCTATGGCAAATACACACACTCACTCACCCCTACGTAGGGTTACCATATATGTAAGGGAGGATGCCTGTCTAGGATGTATATAATATTTAATTTATTCCCTCATTTATGTTCAGTTCATCACTGTTGTGGGTGCTGCAAGATGTTTTTCTCATTAGTATTAAATTATTCCATAAGTCATAGTCGGCACAAAAACATCGATTATAATGATATCGAGGGTGCCCCACCTGATACCTATAATTACAAGATATTAAGTTAGTTTAGGGAATGGCTGCAACTCTAACATACAACATTAATTATCAGGCCTATTTTAATTGGAAACTATGTTTTGTTACTTGAAGGTGCAAATAAACTATTTAATTTATTTTACATAAGTAAAATAAATTAAATAGTTTATTTGCAAACCAGGTGGGGGTCCACGTATGGTTACCATCTATGTCATCGATGTACAAAATCAGGAATTTTTTACATCCTAGACAAGCATCCTCCCTTGCCTGTCTAGGATGTACAAAATTCCTGATTTTTTTGAACAATGCCTGTCTATTGTAAAAAAAACGAAGTCGTAAAATAGATAATACGCAACAGATAGTTTTAAAGACTGACATTTATTCAAAATGAAAAGTTTTAACAATTTACGACCTTTACACTAATCACAATTTTTTTTTTTTCTTTTATAAATATAAAAAATCTTCACACAATACATTTTGAAAGTTTTCTTGGGTTCCTAATAACGGTTTTACCAACTCAATTGTCAGGCAATTCCTTTCTTTATTCAACTGTGCATTTATCAGGGGAATTCAAAAATGCCTGTCTCATCTTAGCGCCAGCCGCACGCCTGTCTTAACCATAAAATGCCTGTCAAATGCGGCAAATGCCTGTCAGATGGTAACCCTACCCCCAGGATCATCAGCACAACACTCCAGTGGACCATTGAGTGTGGGCCATTGCGGCCTGGTGGTTATTCCAACGTCTCTGCCTAATTTATGAGTGTCAAATTTTTATTGACTGGGTCAAGTATAAAGTAAATGTTATTATACAATTAACAACTACGTTGCTCATAAAGATTCAATGATATTATGTAGCATTGTATAAAAATACTATTAATCAAACGGTTATTAACTTGTTTATTAGATTAGTTGATTTAGTTTTGTGAATTGGTTTGGTTATAATTAATATTGCAAAATAAAATAGGAAAAAAGACTTCAAAATAGAAAACCAAAAAAATGTTTTGTAATAGCCAGTCGCTAATCATTACTTAACTTTTGTAAATACTGTTTATAAATAAACCCCTAAATGAGGCAAACAGGATTCTAAATATATTTTTAGTAAACTCATTGTTGTGAGATTAATTATTTTGGCTACGATGATAAATATATAAACTTGTATGCATGTTTCTAGAAAAATCTAAAAAAGACAATGTTTAGAAAGGAACTTCATTCTATATAAATGAACAATAATTTCCATGATTTTTAAAATTTGAGAATGCAATAAATCGTTTCTAGTTTACGACGTGTTATTGTTGTCAACATTTTTTTTATTATATGGCACAATAAAGGTATTGTAGTGTCAGCATATGTCAAGTACTGTGGGTTCATGGTAGTTACTAAGTACATATTTACTGATAATTTCATAAAATACAAATTGCAACTGAATGAAGACCAACAAATCAACTTACTCGCCATATGCACCTTCACCCAACACTTGGGCGACCAGCCAGCCTTCGACGAACTCGGCGCCGGCAGCCATCGCCCCGCCTCGCGCTGTCACCTGCAACATAACGCACTGTCAGCACCAGTGGACGCGCCCTACATGCTGGTGCACTGCTGATGCCTAGAGCTCGCTGCTGCCTGCTTCTATACTCGAATGTTGCCGCCGAGCACGACCACGCCGCCGGGTTGCGGTTTTATTATTTTTCGTCATCGATTGATTCAAATACTTGAAAATACGTAATCTTATGACCTATTCATGAGTTTTAATCTATTTGACGATGAAAATTCGTTTAATTTGCATCAATCTGCCGATAAATGCGCTCTAAATGGCGGAAGGCACGTGGAGATGAGTGAACAAAGCGAAAGCCGAACGGCGCCGTCGCCTGTCTGTCGACGACTTGCCACACAATGCGATAACGGTAATCGTTTCCGAAATTGCAAAAATTTGCAATTTCTTTGAAGAACTCTCTAGTACCAAATAATATATTTTTTTAAATATTGTTTTCTACTGAACACTAACCTTCTAAAAAAGATCAATGGATCACACCATTTTGCCATTTTCTTTTCTTCAACGCCCGTCCGTCCGTTCACCAACCAATCGCCAATCGTTCGCTGATTCGCCGACTGCGCCGGACGCCGGCCGAGTATCCGACCACAGAACATATATCCGACCGACCGAGCCGGCCGACCACAGACACAGAGGAGGCGACCGATGTACAGTGTTGCCAACTAGTCTAAAACGAAATATGCTAAGTGCTAGTGCTGTTGCAAATAGCAAAAAATATGCTTAAAAAAAAGTGTTGAGATAATTTATGCCAAATTAATTTAAAATTTTAATTAATCAATATTATTATAAAATAATAGATTGGCTGTACGTAGGATTACTCCAAGTTTTAAAATAAACGGTCGATATCTTGACCTTCATCAACAGCAGCTGTAAATGTGGAAGACTAAAAGACCCGTATTACAGAAACTCACTCAAGACTCGAGCATTACTTAAAAATTGTTGCAACCAATCATTAGGTTTTAAACGAGTTTTAAGTAATGCTTAAATTTAGAGTGGCGTTCTGTAATACGGGCCTGAGAGGCCGAATTAAAAGTCTCTTTGGTATGTACCTATACATCGCAGTAGGTCTTCTGGAACGGCATAAGAAAAGCAGCAGTTTTCTGCCCTCCTTAGGCCAAATCTGACATAGAAAATGACATTTAAGGTTTTCACCACTAAACGATTCCGACGGTCTTTACTAATTTATTTGACTGAAAACGCGTTCAATTTCCGCGTTTGAACGCGGTAATAACAATAGACATATTGCAAACTTAGATAAATCTGCAAAAGGGTTATTTCCAGGTGCATGTTTATATTCGATTTCTTCGTTCCAGAACTGTACGGTGGAAGATGTGCATTCCCATTTAATATATACGTACTATGTTTCTCCATTGAGATACAAGTCATTCTATTGTAGATGCATTCACTCTTAACTCTTCGGCTATTTCGGTAATGGCAATGGCAAAAAATAATATGCTACCTAAACGACGAAATAAATCAAAGTAAAACAGGTCTACACGTTTAAAAAAAAAAACATTGTTAGGCGCTGTTCGACCCCGTGCCGCAGTTTCATGAAACCGTGGTAATAACAAATTTCTCGAATGATGTTCTTTATTATTTACAATGAATTACAAATAAATATTTTCATTGCATTCCTAATGACGCGAGCTTTCATCGATTGTGTTATTTTTCAGTTCTGAGCAGATTTACGGCCGATATGAGACGACATTTTAAATTTTCTACAATTCTTACGGTTTCTGATACTGCCGTTACGGTAGTATTTGCTTGACACTAGATATTATTGGCGCATCGCATTCCTTAAAATGCAAGCGACCTTCCCCACTTCGGTGGCAAAATACAAAACAAAAGACAGCAACTTCAGCGTTTTTTTTGGAAAATGTGTATTTCGTTTTTAAAAGTTGACTAGGTGGCGTAATGCATAGTGATTTGTATTCGATGCGATTCCTGAATTCACCTCAATTTATCTCTACAAAGTGGCCATTTACGCAGACCGACGCGATGAATTCTATAACAACTGACAGTCGATTTTATTTATTTTAACGTAAAGGGTAGTATTCTACTGGGTACATATTTGAACGTCGAAAATTAAAATACCTACAGTTAAAATGTTTATGTTCAAGATATCGAACACACTTTAAACCGAAAATTAAAATATCGTAAGTTTATAATGGTGCCGATTCTCTTGTTCACCGAACTAAACTATCACTAAAATTCCTTACTTTTGGGCTATGAGAATCTTAGAGCTATTCTGCAAATAAAATTCTCTAAACTAAAAAATAATTTTGACACAACTAAATAGAATTTGACAATCACGAATCCACGTGGTACCCGTGGTTTGCCTCACCCGTGATTTTTTTTAGAGCCGGAGGCGCGCAGTGTGTGCCGCCTCGACGTGTTTTATATGGAATTTTTCACTTTTTGTATGGAAAACATGAAAAAAGATTACCTACATGTTCAGGTTTAGGTGTTTAATAAAGGGGGTCAATTTTATCATTATTTTTGCGATAGGACGCACCATTTTCGAGATACAAGCAAAAGAAAAAATAAATACAGTACTGTTTTTGCACGTGAAGTCGAGATGTTGGTGTGAATTTTAGTTCATGACAACTTATTTTAGCCCACACCTTTTTAATCGCGATTAAAAATTGTCAGAATTAGTCTGATTTGGTATTTTACAATCAAATTTTAGGGGAAAAATTTCAAATTCAGAATAGCTGCCATTTTCAGTAAACTAAAAACTCAGTACTATCTTAGTACTGTCAAACTAAAATATAATTAAATTTTGTCACTTTAGTCTATTTCAGAATGGGAAATCGTCGTTTGACAGGATTACTTAATTTTAGTGATTTATTTAGCTCCTAAAATCAAAATTTGGGTGAGTTACAGGTTGACTCTGCGCAACTTGCCTAGCAAGATCCACTCCAACGTTTGCAAAATACTTGTACTCGTATAAAGCATTGACAGAGGACTTTGGATCGCTGCACATATTAAGAAGTTCTCCTGACTTATTTATGGGTGAGGTGTTTTTGTAACTGATAGTTTTTATAAGGTCCCAAGTTGCTTTGGGGTTACCGTTGGCCTTCATGAGTTCTTTTTGGTCAAAGTTGCGTTTAACAGTCTTTAGTAAATTGTTACAGTAATTTCGGTACCGAGAACATTGAAAGACCTAAATATGAATGAATGAGAACTTAGGATGCAAGAACGAGCGAAGCAAGCTCGGGACTTGGGGCACCCCAACTCGGACAGGTTAGGTTCGAAGGGGATGGCGGGGTCTAGTGAGCGAGGGAAGCGAGCGAACAAATACCCCACAGACCCCACTATCGTCATCTTGTTTTTTTTTTAACCATACAGAAACAGGAGCACCACTAAGCGGGGCTCCGTTGACTACACCGCGCCGTCACCGTCGACTACAAAAGTATTTTTTAAATTTTCAATTAGGGGGTCAGGAACAACGACGCAAAAAAAATCAGCTGCTCCATACATTTTGACCGCGTAGGTATTGCACTTTTCTATGAAACAGCTGATTAAAAAAAAAATAACCGACGAAAATTTTCAACGCTTCAACTAACTTAACTATCAACTTATAACCTATTATAGCTTGTCGCGCGATTTACTTGTGTAAAAAGGTAAACTAGTACCTATTTAATTGAGTATTCTGCTAAGTTTTTTTTTTTGCAAACCTCGCGACAAGATTTTATGATCATATAAATTGTGTATAATGAGGTTATAAGTTGATAGTTAAAATTTTAAAAGAAAATTTAATTTTCTTCTTTTTAGAACATTTAAATAAAAGCTTTTTTTTTAAAAAGGTTTTTTTGCTTTTAAAATAAAAAAATAAAATAAAATATCTTTATTTCAGACCTAAGCAGTCCATACGTAGTTAGTGGTTAGTAACAAACTGTGCTTACATGCTATGTTATTATTGTTAGTACTTAATTCTATTTAACATAAACCTATACCTAATTCTACCCAGTGCCTTTGGATGGGGCAGTCCACTCTGCTAACAATCATTTTCAGGATGCCGTTCCGAGTGCTACGCAAACGTTGCAGTAGGGAAGCCGCTTTCTTACGCATGATGGCGTGAAAGCCATCCGTACGTGCTTCAGCAAACATGAATAAATAATTAATTAATAACTAATAATAATAACTAATACTATAATTTATTATTATTTTTAATTTATTTTTTACTTTTTAGTTTAGCCCATAGCCCATAGCCCATTTCATTTGATACCCATATTGCAGAAGTGCATAAAAAATAACTATTCCGCCATCTTGAATGCTCCGCCATATTGGATTTAGAATAACGTCACATTATTTTTCGAGTTCCTCTCAACAAGCCCTTTCATTTGATACTCATATTGTAGAAATGCATTAAAAATAACTATTCCGCCATCTTGGATGATCCGCCATATTAGATTTAGAATGACGTCACACAGCTTATCGTGTATTGTCATCCAAACTAAACGTGTATACAAAATTTCAGCTCAATCGGTTGAAGATAGCTTCAAAATTGAGTAGCAAGATTTCACGCGAACAAACATACCAACAAATAAAAGCTTTTACAATGCATTTGCTCGAAAAGAGCCTTTTCCAAGCAGTAAATTAGTGCGGAAAGTGCCATTTTTTTTTACTAGTGCTTTTTACTTTTCTGTTTTTTATTTGAGAAAAGTTTTACACATCAGATGATGATGACAACGATGACGATGGCGATGGCAATGGCGGAGTCAAAGTCAAAGTCGAAGTCGAAGTCGTAGTCGAAGTCGAAGTCGAAGTCGAAAGTCAAAGTCATGAATGTTGTTTTTATCATTTGTATACGTCGTCATTATGTTAGATGTTACACATCATCGTAAGGCTCACTCGATTAATTTTTTTTTTCTCTTACAATGTATAGTAAAACGTTGTATGATACACGTGCGTAAGATAATTTCCGACGCGTGTCGGTGAAAAAAAAAATGCCACGCATCGGAAATCACCTACCTTCCGCACTTATAGCATAAATAACTATTAAAAAATAAGTAAGTCCACCTATGCACTATATAAATTAGCCTAGATGTTAAATGTTGATGCGCTTCTAACTGCCTATCACGGCTTGGTATCCTGGAACTTAAGATACGGTGTAATTTTTTGGGGTAATTCAACAAATAAGGATGTCATTTTTAAAACCCAAAAGAGGTGCTTTGGAACTATGTTTGGACTTCATGTTACTGAGAGCTGCAAACCCTTTTTCAAAAAATATAAAATATTAACCCTTCTATCTATGTACATTTTAAAGACCATTATATTTGTCAAATCGAACCCACACCTACTCGTATTCCCCCTATTATCAGATAAAGTAATTCGGAATAGACGCGACAATACCAAACTTTGCATTCCTAGATCCAGGACAGCTCTATTGCGTAAAAGTATAATCTGTACAGCACCAATCATATAAAATACTTTGCCAAAATTTTGGAGAGAATATACAACAGAAAAATTAAGAATTGGGTTAAAAAACCTTCTGTTAGAGAAAGCTTATTACAGCACTGACGAATTTCTGACTGATAAATTAGTCTGACTTGTGTGAAATAAGTAGATTTTTATTCCTTTGACTTAAAACTGGCTAATTTTATTTCATTGACGTGACGTTTTTATGACGAGTTCATGACACTATTCTGACACTATTCCACTATTCTATTAATTTATTATAATTTGATTGATGTTTTTATTTGACATGTTAATTGCTTTGAATAATTATGTTAATGAATTAATGGACAAATTTATAATTATTTGATGTTTATGTCCTACTAGTTAATAAAAATAACCTACCTGTTTTATATTTGTACGCCGTTAAGGCAAAACATATCGACTGTGATATAATTTAATGTAACATCTTGCATGTGTGTGTATACTTATGTTTTGGACAAATAAATGATCTTATCTTATCTTTGCTTCAGAAAGTTCGACAACATCGCGATACAGTGTGAGCAAACTTCACGTGTGTCACCGACGGTGAGCCGATTATGTTCGCGGACTTAATAACCGCGTACTTTACGTACACACGTCTATCACCCACTCTAGAGTCCACGCCAAATTCAAATTCAAATTCAAAAGTCATTTATTCAAACTAGGCTGAGAAATCAGCACTTTTCGAACGTCAAAATTACATAAGACAGTCCCCCAAAAACGCCCACCCTTCACCACTTCCTAGTGCATAAGCTGGGAAGAAGAAGTGGCGCAACAAACTCCCCAGCAGCACAGCTGTCTGTTCAGTTGAAAAAACTTGATTCTATATAATAGTGCATATTATTATGCAAAAATAATTTACATCACTACAAATTGCAATACAACTCATAAAATAAAAACATTTTAAAGAGTAGATTATGTTAACAATAAATGAAAACAAAATTAAAATAAATTGACTTACAGTCAAATAAAATAATTCAACAATTATATGCTCATATAGTATCGTGTAGTCTAAAATAGTTTAAAATAATTGTTTGTTCCTTGGGGTACATTGGAGTAGCTTAATTAGTCCCAAGCCTTTTTGTCGTCTAAGTAATCTTTAACTTTATAGAAACCTTTTTGACATAGTTACTGTTTAATAAATGATTTAATTAAATTTATTGAGGCTCAGTTCTTTGACATGGCTTGGGAGTTTGTTGTAAAAACGTATACTTTGGCACTTAAATGAATTACTAATTTTTTGGAGCCTAGTCCTCGGCACAATAAATAAATCTTTGTTTCTAGTATTTAAGCTTTGAATGTCGCTGTGTTTAGAATATAGATTTATATTCTTTTTCACGTAAATACCACCACTGAAGTCCGGTGGAAAATTGTGGAACTATTTTTTTTTAAAGCAATTTGATACAATGACATAGACACTAGCGCCGCGTCAAAGGGACATCAGTGGTGGCGTGGAGTCTATATAAATAAACACAACTTGTGTGTATTACTGTACGTTAGCACTGGCGAAACATCGCAACAAAACATAATGAAATCTTCCTGTCAAAAATCAAACATTGACAGAAAATAGAGATTTCAACATGTTTTATTGTGAATGTTTCGCCAGTGCAAACGCACAGTTAAGTAGAAATCGGTAGAATCATCCCATTGACGGATGCAGGTGACCATGTACTTTTCTCAAAGTACTTACTAATTCCATGAGTTCTCTTTCGTCATGTCATTGTCATTGAACATTTGAACGAATGAGAATCTTGATTTGAGTTGAGTTGAGAAACTATTGTGTTTGTTGATTAGTGCTCTGTGATTAAACGTATCTGGCTAGGATATTATTGTAGACTCATAAACTTAACACAATTAAGGAGGTTAACATTAATAAATAACATGGTAAAAATAATAAAGGCAATAAATTTGTGTAGAAGTAAAACCTTTAAAGAAACTACTTAAATGTGAATTTGTTACAGGCTGGATATTCAGAAGATCAACTGGCAGGTGAGTCATCAATAACTGATAATGCAAAGTCGCCACGCTGGTGGTTTGCCGTAAATATGAAACAAAACAAAACCGAAAGATCGTGCTGCACTCCAGCTTCTCGGTCGTGTATAGTCACATACAAGAATGAGCTCAGACAGTCGACTTGCGTTGTGACACTCACGCGTAATCTGTGAGTCATGTCATGCCAATCAACGTCCTTACCGAAAGCGGTGGCTGTTACAAGCGCCCTAGTTTCCTTATAAGGTTTGTATTTTAAAGCGATCCAGGTGTGTCGCTTGGCCGGGTGGCCTCGCTCGGTCGCGGAGTGGGTCGCGCTTAGTGCGTCGCCACACGCCCTCGCAACATGTTCATGTACGAGCCGCCTACCAAGCTGAAGCTCACCTCCGTGGAAGGTATCCTCGAGTTCTCGCCATGTGTGCCACACACCCACTGTTCTACTCTTCTAAATTAACTTAAATTTCATCATTAAGCATTGTTAATGTTATGTATCTTTGTAGAATTCCAGGAAGCATTCCAACTATTTGATTCACGTGGAGATGGCAAGATCCATGTAGCACAGATTGGGGATGCACTGCGAGCTCTTGGACAGAACCCTACTGAATCTGATGTGAAGAAATGCACCCTACACTTGAAGCCCGATGAAAGAATTTCATTTGAAGTGTTTCTACCCATTTACCAGGTAAGGAAATGCTGAATATTTTATAGAAATAAATGTAAGATAGCAGGAAAAATAATGCTGCTAAACAGGCGTGTCACTACCTCTACATACACAATAATATTTATGATATCACAAGTAAATGCTGCTGTTCTGAATCATTGTTTTGTTCATTGTTAAATTAAGTAAATAGTTGTAGACAACAGAGATATTGACTTATTTTTATTTTATTCTTTTAAATTTGAAAACTAAAACTATTACGAAAAAGGTAGAAAAATTGGTAACAAATTGTAGTGCTAATTGACAATTGTAGCTTTAAAAATTGCCAAATTATAAGATAAAAAAAATGATATTATGCTAGCTAGACTGGCTGGCTATCAAAAGTATCTTCATAGTAGCATCTTACATTGTCCGTTGGGAGTGACTAGAATAGGAAATATAATACCCCTGCTAAAAAAACTTTTAAAGCATATAGCTTCTCCATATTTTCATAGATTTTATTGATTTAATAGCTTCTGCCCCCGACTTTGTCCGCATAAAATCTCTTATTTAACATAAAATCGCCTGCCAGCGCTATTTCTATGTGTTTGCTTAGCATTTTTTCAGACTTTTATCTTGTTGCTCGGCTCCTGAGTGTCGTAGCGTGATCTGTAATAGCTAGGTCTTTAATACCTTCCTCAAGAATTGGGCTATCAAATCCAAAAATTATTTTTCCAATCCTACTGGTAGTTCCAGAGAAAAGTGCGTTCAAACAAACACACAAACTCTTCACCTTTAATATAGGTAATTGGTAGTACGGGCTGCTCCCACAACTCCACGTCAAAGCGCGTATGTTGCGTACGGGCGGGAAAATCGGTTATTTGATCCACCCCACCTCTTCAAAGAACTTCGACAATCTCACATACCCCACCTTGGTTACCGAAGTACTTTGCTCTGAATCAGCATTAATATATTAGTATAGATAGATTTCAATTATGTATTACATAATATACTATGCGTTCTTTGAAATAACATTATTTGCTTGAGTATTTTTAATAGTCATCATGTTTTATGGTATTTATTTCTGTAAATTGGTTAAAAAACGCTTTTACATGTCAAAATTAAATTATGATTTTAAAACTAGATGAGTTTGGTGTTTCCTAACTAAATTCTCTGAGAAGTAAGACCAAAACAAACTCAGAGGTCACAGTCTCTTTTAAAGTCCAGACACAGAATAGTAGTCCAGATATAATGTTGGTCAGGCCATATGAGAACCATGCAGGTTAATGTCTGAGATGGCCTTTTGAGGAAAGGACGAAACAGATTTGAGTGGACCGCTCCAGTCAGTGCCCGCATAAAGTCAAAAATTGCATAGCTCAACTCAAAATTTAAAGTGCTCAATGACTCAACAATACTAAAGAAAGGATATTTGGGTAGGCCGCATAAATTACTCAAACTGCCAGATTATCATTAAAACTAACTGTGAATTTACTAAGGCTCAATTCTTAGTTCATTAACGTTCCTATCAAAGTCAGTTTGGACAGTGTGTTATCAAAAATCATGAATGAAAAATGTGTATCTTGGCAGTATTCATTGACCTCCAGTATTCATTACTTTGTATAATGGTGTGATTGTTGTAACTGAAAGGGGTGTGAACATTCTTCTATGGAAGCTGGCATCGCCATTTGGATTTTATAAACTTGCGGCTCATGATGCAACTTGTATATATATTATGGATAGAAGGTACTTGTACTAAAAAGAAACAAAACAACATTAGAATTTAAAATTTTCTTTTGCAATTTAATCTTAAACTGGCTCTCTTTGAACCGACCAGATTGAGTAGTAACTCTTGCATCGACAACTTTGCTCACTCTTACCGAAAAGAATGCAAAGCGGAAATAATGGATCTAGTTCTTTCAGACCATACGTCTCAGTTACTCAAAGTACCTATCAATAAAATCTGTACGCTAAAATTCAGGAAAACTAAAAAACAAGACATTTCAGCATGTAATTTATCCAAATTCAAGAGTCACTTGAAGTGTTTGTCTTTCTTGCAAGTGTACAAAGCCAAAGATGCTAATGAGTCTTATGACAATTTTAAAGATGATTTTTTGTTATTATATCGTTTATGCTTTCCGGAAAAAAATGTCACCATATACACAAATAAAAAGACTAAATGGCTATCTCGTGGAATTAAATTATGTAGTAAAAAACAGAGACAGCCACTCTGGGCATATAGACATAATCCCAATTCAAACAATAAACTTGTTTTAAAAAAATATTCAACACTTTATAGGAGAATAATAAAGTTAACCCAGTAAGCTCTAAATAACCATTTTATAAATTGTTCACAAAACAAATCAAAAGCAGCCTGGCAAGTAATTAACAAATCAAAATTTTGCTTGCCCCAATTACCAATATTATCTATAAAAAAAGATAATTTAATTTTAACGCACCCCATGGATATAGCAAATGAATTTAATAAATATTTTATTGAGGCTGTTGAAAACAATCAAAAAACGAATTGTACGTCGCAAAAGAAACCAGTTAGTGAAAATCTAACGTCACAGTCATTATTTATGCTGCCTGTTGCAGATGATGATATAATTAAAATAATTACCAGCCTCAAGAATACGAATACTGTAGGATACGATGGCATATCAACCAAAGTGATAAAATATGTCAAGGAAGTTATAGCACGGCCATTGTCACATATAATAAATCTCTGTATTGCTGACGGTATATTCCCAAATAGTTTAAAAAAAGTAATTATTAAGCCCATTTTTAAAAGAAATGACAGCACTGATGTAAAAAATTATAGACCAATTGCAAAAATCCCGGTATTATCAAAAATAATTGAGAAAATAATTTATAATTCCGTATATGGATATTTCGAAAAATTTAAATTATTTTGCATTGAACAAAAGGGGTTCAGAAAAAATGTCAATATTAATATGGCAATATTTGACCTATTATCTAGTGTCATGACATCTGTCGATAAAAGAAATCATGTTTGTGCGATATATACAGACATGACGAAGGCGTTCGATTATGTGGATCATAAAATTTTACTACAAAAATTACATAGTTACGGCATTAGAGGTAACATCCTAAAACTTTTAGAATCATACTTAAGTGATAGATTACAATGTACGGAAATCTCTAGGATATGTCCTATAACCAAATTAGAAACCACATATACCTCTGAAGTAAGATACATAAAATATGGCGTGCCTCAAGGTAGCGTTCTGGGACCACCGCTTTTCTTGATATATAAGGTGCTATAAAAATATCTGCCACGGCTTTAATGGTAGGTAGTATTGTGTTTAAAGATTACAATAGTGAAGAACTTTCGTACCCCAGAATAGTTAATTCAATTTGAGAAAATAAAGTAGTTTATTAAACATTGACTCTACTCTGCATAACGTGGTTCACAAATTACGCGCGATGTGTCGCTTCGTCAATGAAAACAACTGCTATCTCTTTCTATCTGTTCTGTGAATGAAAACTGAAATCAGCTGACTAGTTCGTCACTATCTAACCTACTAGGTACGCAATAATACGCAGGCATAAAAGTGTTTTAAAAGTGCAGTTACTTACCAGCTACCACATTCTTCTTCCAAAAAACTGACGTAAATAAGATGATAAACTTCCCATCACACTTAAAACAGGCTTTGGACTGACAAGTTAGTGTAAGAATCGCAATTTTTTTCTTATTATTTTAATACAATAGGTGCTTAGTTTAATATCAAATAACGATAAATTACAGTAACTTGGCGTGTTTAAAAGTTAATCATCTTATTTACAATAATTGCACCGTATTTACAGTTATTTACACACTCCCTACCTACTTATCTACAAAACTGTTGCACAAGTCCGCCTTCGCGTTGCACACAAATGTAGGCACGCTTACGTACATGTCTCTTCACTTTATTTAATGTGTCCGTTTCACTTTTTACTTGCCTAAATGCGCGTTTGATGCGCCTTCTTAGTTCTTCCACACTTCTAATGTCATGTCCGGTTTGGCCGTACACAAGGTCCTTTACACGACCCCACAAAAAAAAGTCTAGAGGGGTTAAATCCGGCGAGCGAGGAGGCCACGGCACTGGTCCTCCTCGGCCTATCCACGTTTCACCGCCGTACCACACACCGTTTAAAAAATCCCGTACGCTGATGGCGAAATGAGGTGGTGCTCCATCATGTTGAAAGTGCAGCCCTCTTATCTCTTCAAGAGGAATACGTTCCAACATTCTTCTCACACGGGTTCGTAGTAAGCGCAGATACGTGTCTCCGTTCAGTCTGTCCAAGAACACTGGTCCTAGAATTCTGTTGCCGAGTATCCCGGCCCACACGTTAAGACTAAACCGAGTCTGAAAGTGGTCAGGCCGCACAACACGAGGATTCGCCATAGTCCAATAATGCGCATTGTGTATGTTGAACATACCAACCCGTGTGAATGTGGATTCGTCAGTCCAGAGAATGTTGCGGTGTTCTTCTCGCATCCAATTACAAAACGCGAGGCGAGCGGCGTAGTCATGTGGATGCAATTCCTGTACCCTTGTGAAGTGGTAAGGATGGAGCCCTTCCCGATTTAAAAGTCGCCACACGTAGTTGTCGCTCACGTCGAAGACTCGAGCAGCATCCCTGGTGCTCGCAAGAGGATGACGCCGGAAGAAGTCCAACACTTCCTCTTCGAGTTCGGCAGAATATGGAGGCCTGCCTGCGTCAACCGGAGGCGGGTCAAAGCGGCCGTGTTCACTAAATCTGTACACGGCATCCAGAATGGTATGATGACTCACTCGCACACCAAACCTCTGCTGGTATAAGTTTACTGCATGCGCAGTTATGGAGTTACACTCGCGGTAGCACAATACCATTTCAAGATATTCTTGATTGGAATACCGTCGTCTGGGAGGCATTTTTTAAAGGAAGCGCGAGCGATTTTCCCGTCGCTAACCGCTAAAACTAACTTCCGAGCGGGCGCGGGGCGACTGGCGAGCGGGCGGTCGGCTGGCGCGTGCGATGAACGGGGTAGTGCGGGTGAGGGTGGGGGCGCGCGGGGCTGCGCTTTGACGACCGACGAGTTGCCGGCGCGCAGCGGCGTTGTTTGATAAGAATGGCAACAGTGTATGAACGGCGCCGGCGTTTTGCGAAACGATTGAATTGTATTCGGTGCGGTGCGGCAACAGCTTATTCAGTCTACGTGATGGTTTTATGCGAATATATCAATTCAAATTTATACGTACAATTTTTTGTATGAAAAAAAATATGACAAATGATCAATAATTTATCTTTACTATTGTAATCTATAAACACAATACTGTCTCCCATTGCAGCCGTGGCAGATATTTTTATAGCACCTTATATATAAACGACCTCCCAAAATTCACAGGACAAAAAATGGTACTTTTTGCAGACGATAGCACGGCTATTGTAGAATGTAATAATCCAAACAATTATCAAAATGACATTAATAATTCTCTATATAAAATAATAAATTGGCTTAATGATAATAATCTTATAATTAATTTAAATAAAACCAAAATTATGCACTTTCACCAACGGCTTGAGAAACCACTGGTTAATGTTGCATATTATGATTCTAAAATAGAAGAAGCTAGTAATGCAAAGTTCTTAGGTATAACTATAGATGATAAGCTAACTTGGAAATCTCATTTGGAGGAAATTTGCAAGCGGTTAAGTAAATCAGCATATCTGCTGTCTCAACTATCAAAAAAAGTTAATACTGATACACTGTTAACAGCCTATCATGGACTAGTCGCCTCAGCTCTGCGGTATGGTGTTATTTTTTGGGGACACTCAACAAATAGGGAACTTGTTTTTAGGATGCAAAAAAGGTGTATACGTTCAATGTGTGGTCTAAAAACAACAGATAGTTGCATTCCATATTTTCAAAAGTTAAAAATATTACCCTTACCAGCTTTACACATCCTGGAGACATTATTTGTTAAAACAAATCCACATTTATTTAAAAAATTATGTGATGTAAAGAGGACACCGATACGTGCACAATATATAAATAAATTATGCCTTGTGAAATGTAAAACTTCTCTAATGAAGAAAAGCTTCTTTGGTGTTGCTCCACTAATATATAATAAAATACCCGATGAAATAAAATGTATGCCATTGCAAAAGTTTAAAAAAACACTCAACGGGTTACTGCTTGAAAGATGTTATTACTCTTTAGATGACTTTCTTAATGATAAATCTCTGTAATTATATAATCCTGACATACATTTTTATACGAATCTTTTGAATTTAATTGAAATTATGACATGAAGTGAATTAACTTTGAATTGTATTAAAATTTAATTTGCATGCATGCGTTAATACAATTGGATACTCAAGTAATAAATAAGTGTTTTTGTAATACATTTATTATCATAATTGATCATTTGTATGTCACTATTGGCAAAACATAGCGCACTACCTAATTTTTTAAGATCTTTGTATGTAATTACCTATGTTTTACAAATAAATTATTCTTATTCTTCTTACTTGAACGGTAGCCTCGGGGGTCGGGTTGCCTCCTTCCCTCAAATATGGCGAGGAGGTAATGGCTGATCTTTGCGTTATGCTCGTGAACGGGTGCTGCTTGTGCTGACTGGTCATCTTGCTGATCATGGTTTTGTTATTGTTATTAGTAATTAACTGTTTTATTTTACCTCGATGGTCCTAGTTTATCATTTAAGTACTAGCTTTTGCCCGCGGCTTCGCCCGCGTGGATGTCGGAAAATATCCAACGGGTACGTACTACCGGGATTAGATACCTAATAGCCGAGGAAATTCATTAACTCCTACTGATGCGCCCGCGTTGTCGTCAACCATAATTATTTGGTTACGCGTAATTTTGAATCTGTGATATCTTTTGAAGTATTCATTTTAATGATATGATGTCAAGGCATATTTTAATCTAAATTAAATGCCCAATTTAAATGACAATATATTATTGGACATGGATAAATATAATACCGATCAAAATAGCTTCGGAAATAACAATGGGCCTTTTATCAAATTCTGAAAGATAAATATGATCACTGTAGGTCATCCTTAGAAGATAGACATTATGCTTTTGCGGCTTTTTTTGTTGTAATTTTTAAGATCTACAATTCTGTAGAACATAAATTTGATGTATCTCTTACGGCTTACGCGGCGCACGCCATTGAAGGTCCCAGTCGGTATGATTTTTTCCGGCATCTTCGACAACAATCGTTATATTTCAGCCAATTTACACAAAACCGTAATGAATTATACACAAAAACCTTCCGCATGAATCACTCCGTCCATATCGGTGAAAAACCGTTCGGTAGTTTTTGAGTTTATCGCGTTCAGACAGACAGACAGACGGGGGCGGTGGGGGATTTTGTATTATACTACGTAAGGATACCTTCCAGTTACAGCTATACAGGGTGGATTTTTGAGATGGGGCAGTAAGGACAGCTACCTTAAACGTTATAACTACAGGAAAACGGTCTTATGAGACTGTCCTTAACTTTTTGAAAGATTTCGATCTGCATTCACAGATTTTGAAAAAAATGTACAGTCAGCAAGAAAATGGGCAGTTGTCACAAAAACTTTTTTGATGCATTTGAATCGATCCTGTTTTTTATAAGGATCAAAAAACTCTTATGAACCAACTGAGCTTTGAGTACTAGAAAAGTCAGAAATGGCAAAAAACTTTTCCCATACATTTCATAGGAAATGTTACTCTAACTTACTATTTTACGATGATAGACTGGCCGAAACTAAACTAAAACAAATTGAACTTCAAATTTCGAACGAATAGAGAATAAAATTTTGAACCTTTGTGCTTTTGAAAAAAATTTTTACATGGTTAGTTTGTTTTTTTGCAATATTTGTCTTTTGTAGAGGACAGTCTTTTTTAACGTTTTCCAAACAATTTCAGACTTGTTTGGAAAACGTTAAAAAAGACTGTCCGTGTTATGAATAATTTGAGGTCATTTTTAGAGTTCCGTACCTCAAAAGAAAATTACGGAACCCTTTTAGGATCACATCGTAGTCCGTCCATCAGTCACTCACGACCCTTTTTCTCAGGAATGCGTGGAGGTATATATCAAGTTGAAATAACATCAAATACGTAGGTCTCTGGTCCCTTGAAGTTTAAAAAAATCAGTCAACGGAATAAAAAATACGGCCATTTAAACGACATACTTATTTTGATACTCGCAAATAAATCAAAACCTACAGGGTACTTCCTGCTAACCTAGAATGATGAAATTAGGCAAGAAGCAAGGTCTCATAACACAAGTAAAGGGAAAAGGCCGAAAATCGGTAATTTGTAGTTTTACCACACAAAAATAAAAAGGTTGCCTGGAAGAGATCGCGGAAAGCAATAAGCCATTGTATATTTTGTAGTGTCTGATTATTTTTTTTTTGTTATGTTTTTTGTGGTGTACAATCCTACTAATATTATAAACGCGAAAGTTTGTATGTATGTATGTGTGGATGTTTGTTACTCTTTCACGCAAAAACTACTGAATGGATTTTAATGAAACTTTACAATAATGTAGCTTATACATCAGAATAACACATAGGCTATAATTTATAAAGATATTGTGTGAATTGTCCAAAATATAACGATAAAGCGCCCGCGTTGTCGGCAACCATAATTATTTTGTCACGCGTAATTTTGAATCTGTGATATCTTTTAAAGTATTCATTTTAATGGTATGATGTTAAGGCATATTTTAATCTTAATGAAATGCCCAATTGAAATAACATATTTTATTGGATATGGATAAATAAAATACCGGTCACAATAGCTTCGGAAATAACAATGAAATTTTTATCAAATTCTGAAAGATAAAAATGCATACCGTAGGTCATCCTTAGACGATAGACATATGATATCTATTAAAAGAGACTGTGACCTCTGAGTTTGTTTCAGCCTTTCTTCTCAGAGTATTCGGATAGGAAACGCCGAACTCATCTAGCAAATTTTAATTATATTTTTTTTAATATGACGTGTAAAAGTGATTCCTATATCCTACTTACAGAATAAACAATTTCATTTCATTTCATATCGCAGACTTTATTTTTAAACTTTTTAAGATATACAATTCTGTAAAACAAAAATTGGATGTATCTCTTACGACTTACGCGGCGCACGCCAGTAAAGCTCCCAGTCGAGTTTATTTCTATGCAAACATTCGTATGTATGTCCTATCACTGTGAGATATTCATTATTTAGCATTTCGATTATATGGCGAGTGTATATGCATACATTTAGTCTTTGAGAGATTCAACATTTATACAATATATATATATATATATATATTTTATCCGACTTTAAATCAGCAAAATATGGACACAATCTATTCGTAAATCAATGGGCGCGCGCGGCGGCCGGCCCAAGCAGCGGTGTTGCACGGGGACACCTCCCCTCCCCCCGGGCGGCAAGGCGACGCCCGCGCGCTGGGCGCTGTGACCCTGACCGACAGTCCGCTCATCGCACGCGCTGTCGTGTGACGTCGCGTCTAATCGCTTTCCCGCGCGGCATGTGTGTCGTACTTGTACAGACCTACCGGTCACGATGTCAGACTTCACTAACCGCGAGTTTTATGAGATGGTGCGAGTGTATGTACTGAGTGGTGAAAGTTTGCGAGCAGCTCACAGAGCATACCTCGAATGCGAGCCCATGGAATCCTTAACCCCGTGAAAGGAAAAGACCATTTTAGCGGCATAAGGTATTAAGTAATGTAAATTTAATTGATAATAATGCTTTATTTTCTGTATTTTGATGGTCCTAAGCCCATTAAAGTATGAAGGAAAAATTGGAATTACTGTTCAAATAACTTCAGGTCACGGCCTAAACATAAAAAAGTCTAGTTCGAATCTGATAAAATTAGCGATCAATACATTGTAAGTATTGTAACCCACGTAAATACCTACGCCGGCGAATCGAGCGATCACACAGCTGATAGGTAGGTATTTTCGCGCGTTCCGCTTCGCCGCGCGCCGCCGGGTAGCCATACAACCACTTTTAAAGTAAACATCATAAAACTTTTCCTGTATATATATATTATATATATATATAATACTAGCTTTTGCCCGCGGCTTCGCCCGCGTGGATGTCGGAAAATATCCCACAGGTACATGGGCGCCGGCAGAAATAATTTCCAGGTGGTGCAGATTTTAGTTTTCTTACAATCTTTGCCGTATATGTTAATAAAAAGATGAAATTTTAGTCTGAATGTTCGAGACATTTACAAATTTCTGACTATTCATTATGAATTTATTATATAGGTACCCAGTCGTCACGACTCACACCTATTTGTTCACGACGATCGAAATTTAAAAATTCTAAGTTGGTGGGCCAGGAGTACCGGGATCGATATTAATCGATTTCCATTACTTCTCTGAACGCACCCTTTAAAGTACCGCTACTCCACACCTGCATAGCTAACATGACAAGCGCGAGAACGCTCTTTTTCTCGTTTTGTCGAAATTTGTCGACGATTCTGACGTCATTCTAATCCCTAACATGACCGTAAACGACGAGTAAACTGGAAAAAGGCACTTTGACACTTCTATATCTCGCGACGAGAAACCGATGTTGCAAATTATTAAAAACAAATCATTTTTATGATAGCAACATCGGCTTGAGATTCCGTTTCATTCATTCAATGGTGCCGATTCTCTTGTCACAAATGCTTCTAAACTAGACTAAAAATCACCAAAATTTTGTTTATTCCTGTCAAACGACGTTTTGCCACTATTATGGCACTGAACTATTAATTTTGTGAAAACGGAAATTTTTCTATTCTGAATTTAGCGTTTTTCACCTAAAATTTTGATTTTTAATCTAAATCTGACTATTTTTAATCGCGATTAAAAAGATGTGGATTAAAATGAGTTGTCATGAACCAAAATGCACACCAACACTTCGACGATGCAAAAACAGTACTGTATCTTTATTTTCTTTTCTTTTGCTTATATCTCAAAAATGGTGTGTCTTATCGCAAAAATAATGAAAATTTCGACACCCTATATGCAACCCATAAACCCCTAGAGCTCAACATGTAGGTTGTTTTTTCCATATAAAACATGTCGTTCTAATATAAATAGTAGTTTAAAACTAAGTGTTTTCATTATTAATATATTGTAAAAAATAAATATGACTAAAATAAGTACAATTGTGAAACTGCCATGCTATTTTGGAGTTTTTTTTTTGTATAATTATTTTGTCTACTCTTCTCGTCGTAAAAATCGAGGACGAGTAAATGACAGAAAAATGGCAGATATCTCGTGTTGAATTGTCAAAAATCGAGATAACTAAGGTGTCATGTTAGAGTTTGTCGAAAAAATATCAAGTTTGACAGAACGAGACGACTATTTTGTATGGCGGCGCTGTCAGAAAACGAGAAAAGTGACAGAAATAGACGACAATTACTCACGCGAGAGTGAGTAATTGTCGCGGGCGTCAAGTTAGCCCTACAGATGGTACCAGCATAAATGGGATGGACTTAACAGAGAAAGCGCAATACAGTTTCTAAGCAGTGCGAAAGAGACCGACTCTTGTCAAAGTCAATCGCGAATGAACTAGAAAGATCATAAATGTGAAAGAGACATAGATTATAGATGACAGGGACAGAGCTACGTTCGAGAACGTTTGGGAATCTGGAACCTTCCTTACATTGATATACAGAGTTGATATGACAGAGGGGCATTAAATTACACTACGTATACTATACGTGTTTAGTATTAATTCGATACGGTATAAAAATAAAAAGCACCAAAAATGAGTTTTTTTTTTTCAAACAAACTAAATGGCTTATGAATCAGAGTAAAACGCAACCACCCTTTGTAAATAAATTTAACTGACCTTAGAAGATACCTAGGTAACAGTGGCAACGCCAACGTGTTTTATCTCATTTCAAAGCGGGCGGCCGGCGGTGGCGCGGGCGGCGGCTTACGCCTTCGCTCGCGGCTTTTATGTTCGGTATGGTTTTGAAGTACGCGCACAACAACAAAAACACTAAAATTTTAAATTCTCGATGTGTCCTTCATTCACATGAATGCACAAATTATACCGACGGAGAATATTGTTACTTATTTTTCTAATTAAAAATCATGTCAGTGTATTCTAACGCCGTGTAAGTTACACGAGGCATTGTTGAACACTTTAATTACACACACACACACACACACACACAAAACCAAAGTTTAATTACGTGTCGTATCACAATAAAAGCAGTCGATCACAAAAAAAAACACTAACACTAAATAATAATAATCCCAAGTTACGTGTCCTGTCACAATAAAAAAAGAAATACTGACTTAAACTTGTTTAGTGTCCTATCACAATAACAAAACAAAATCCCAATTGTCAGCGCGCGAGTTCGACAATACGGAAGCGGCGCAGGTGCTTCCGTGTTACGTAACATAAGTACGTTCCGAATGAATAGCGTCGGCGCACTGAAAAAAACAGTTTTTAGAAGCCCCACTTACCGATCACAAACCCTGCCCCCTCGTCGCTAGGATGCAATAGCAACACACTGACCTATTTCTATTTCTTTTACGCGCGGGATGTTTTGCTATGATTGTCACTCTCGTAATGAAAATGCAAGTGTGTGTGTGTGTATTTATTGCTTCCTTGTTTGCATTGTCATCTTTTTAGCGAGAATATTTGGTTGTACTTGTGACTTGCGTCACAGCGGCAACAACGCATAGGTTATACTCAGATTTATCGTTTTAAGGTGCATGACCTATGCGTATAGACATAATCAGCTGTTAGGAAAGATACATCGTGTTCAAACGGGGCAAAAACTTAAAAAATCATTTGCGACTAAACTACTGCTACTATTTAATGGATTTTTGGTACAGAGCTTGAAAAAGGTACCTAGTATAGGCAGTTTAAAAGAAAGCCCCACTGTCGTATCAACTTTGTATAAGGGGGCTAGGTCGCGTTCCGAGTCAGTCAGTTTTCGATTGAAGTTCGAACAGTTCGTTCCGAGTGGTCAAATCGCGAGTAAGTTCCCGCCATATTCGTTTCCATAGATTAGTGTTTTTAGTGTTTTTATAGTGTTGCCGTATTTTAATTTCGAAAATAAATAGATCATTAAAAAAAAAAAAAAAAAAACATTCATACAGTCCAAATAATCCAATGATTGCTTGATTACATGTGCAAGAGCGAGCTAATTAGTCAGTGTCAGTGCGCGCCGTAATTAATTAATCAGTGCAAGCAAGCAGTGACAAGTGAGCTAACGTGTGTTTCTTTTCTTTATAATTTTAATTATGAGTGACATAAGGCGATTTTTGTGCAAGAGAAAAAAGATGGAAAATGAACAGTTTAATGCTAAAGATTGTCCAAGTACTTCGGCACAGCAAAGTACTAGTAAAACTGAATTAACAACACCACAAACTTCAGTTAATATTTATGATGTGGGTTTATATCTGGATTCTAACGTACCTATCAGTGAATAATACGGTTTAAAGTGCTCGAAACACCGTGGAAACCTCCGCAAGATTATGATTTCAAGCAGGACATCGATCATAAAAACCAAACACAACAACGTGCATTTCGCCACGAGTGGCTCACAGCATACCCTTGGTTAGCCTATTCTGCTCAGGCTAAAGGACCACTTTGCCTTACATGTGTATTATTTCCCGCACAAATTCATCAAGGCAGTACCGTTCATCGTTCGGCCATTTATCGTTCGGCCATGCAAAAAATATCAAAAATTTCATGAGTGTGCGAAATCTCATGCAAATAGCCAGTGGCATCGTGAATCGGTTATACGTTCTAAAAATTTTCTGGAAATTATGCAACAAAGAAAAAAAAAAGACGTTTATGAACAGATAGATACTGAATATCACAGGGAAATTTCAGAAAACAGAAAAAAACTTCAACCCATTATATCTTCGGTCTTGTTTTGTGCTACGCATGATTTACCCCTTCGAGGAAAAACAGAAGATGGGTCAGTTTTCAAAGACTTACTACATTTCCAAGTTGAGGCAGGAGATACGGTTTTAAAGACCACTTTGCAACTGGTTCGAAAAATGCCCTCTATGTATCCCATCAAATACAAAACGAAATTATTGAAACCTGTGCTGATGTTCTTCGTGAAACCATTACTGATGAAGCAAAAGAAGCGGCATACTTTTCAGTTTTGGCTGACGAGACAGCGGATATAAGCGGGACTGAACAGCTTTCAATGGGCATAAGATACGTCAAGTTTGACCAAACGAAACACAGTTACGTAATACTTGAAGAATTTTTGGGGTACAGACCACTTCAAAAATTAGATGCTGCATCGATTTCTGAAGTTGTTACATCTTTTTTGACATCATGTGGTTTAGATCTCAACAAAATGGTTGGGCAAGGGTATGATGGTTGCTCCACGATGGCTGGACATGTTGGTGGAGTTCAGAAAATAATTAATGATAAATATCCCAAAGCAAAGTATTTCCACTGTGCTAGTCACATATTAAATCTTGTTGTCAATGATTTAAATAATTTGAGTGAAATAAGAAATACTGCTGGAATGATTAAGGAAACTATAACTTTTTTTAGAGAGAGCATTTTACGGCGAAAAAAAATTCCAAATATTCCCTTGTTTTGCGAAACCAGATGGTCTGCAAAGTACAAAAGTATTCGAATTTTCGCTCAAAATTGTAGAAGCATTACAAGACCTCTCAGAAAATCAAGCCACTAATTCTAAGACAAAGGTTAGAGCTTACCAACTGCGCACTGCTTTGACCACCACACATTTTATTGTGGCATTGCATATTATTGCTACTTACTCGGCAAAGCTTGAGCCTGTCTGCAACCAGCTTCAACAAGTGGATATTGACATTAATTCAGTGAATGACCACATTTGCAAACTCACTAAAATAATAGAGGGTCACGGACAAAACGCATCGCAGAAATTTACTGCTATATTTGGAGAAGCTAAACAAAGTTGCGAAGACCTTAATATTGAGATTAAATGCCAACGAGTTACGAAACGACAGGCTCATCAATCCAACCACCCATCCGAAAACGTTGAAGAATTTTACAGAAGAGCTTTATACCTACATCCCATACCTTGATTCGATCATTTCTTCTTTAAAATACAGATTTTCTGAAACACATAAAAAATCATTTTCTCTGTTACAACTACACCCAAAAATAATGAAAGGCATCAGTAAAGAAGAATTTCTTAGAGCTGCAAAAGACATTGAAAATTTGTATGGCGATCTTTTATCTAATTTTATTTCAGAAATCACGACTTGGTTTGAAATGTGGAAATATCCACAGCCAGCGGCAAATGATATCAGTGAAGTTGATCGATATGAAAAACATCTTATAGACTATGCAAAAGATTTCTTTCCTTCAGTAGCAGAAGCGATCAAGATTGGCATTAGTCTACCCGTCACAATGTGCACAATAGAAAGATCTTTTAGCACACTGAGAAGAGTTAAAACTTGGAATAGGTCCACAACAGGTGACGAGCGACTGTCTGGATTATGCTTGTTAAGTGTCCACCGAGGCAAGATAACCGAGGCCAATAAAGATAACTTTATAGAAAACGTCATTAATAAGTTCGGTCAAAAACCCCGCCGGCTGCAATTGCTTTTTAAATGAGAATTGTGTAATTACTGCCTACTAATTATTATGAATAAAAAAAATATTTCCAACAGACGGCTTTTTATTTCAATAATTCCTGTTGATCCTGAGATTCCAAAGGGGTGCAAGTGCACCCCCTGGCACCCCCCTGCCGGCGCCCATGCACGGGTATGTACTAACGGGATTAGTTAGATAGCTAATATCCGATTGATTCCTACCGCTGTGCCCGCGTTGTCGGCAACCATAATTATTTTGCCACGCGTAATTTTGAATCTGTGATATCTTTGAAAGTATTAATTTTAATGATATGATGTCAAGGCATATTTTAATCTAAATTAAATGCCCAATTTAAATAACATTTTTTATTGGATAAGGATGAATAAAATACCGGTCAAAATAGTTTCGGAAATAATAATGAAATTTTTATCAAATTCTGAAAGATAAAAATGGTTACTGTAGGTCATCCTTAGAAGATAGACATATGCTATCGCGGACTTTATTTTTGAACTTTTAAGATTATAAATTCGAAAGTAAATGTCTGTCTGTCTGTCTGTATGTTACCTTTTCACGCCTAAACCACGGAACGGATTTCGATAAAATTTGGCAAGGAGATAGATGGCATCCCAAGAAAGAACATAGGCTACTATTTGTCTCAAAAATAACCCCAAGGGGGAGGATATAGGGGATGAAAGTTTGTATGACCTTTTCACGCCTAAACCACGGAACGAATTTCGATAAAATTTGGCAAGGAGATAGATGGCATCCCAAGGAAGAACATAGGCTACTTTTTGTCTCAAAAATAACCCCAAGGGGGAGGATATAGGGGATGAAAGTTTGTATGACCTTTTCACGCCTAAACCACGGAACGGATTTCGATAAAATTTGGCAAGGAGATAGATGGCATCCCAAGGAAGAACATAGGCTACTTTTTGTCTCAAAAATAATCCCAAGGGGGAGGATATAGGGGATGAAAGTTTGTATGCGAAACCTATCATTTCTTAAGATAGGGCTATGAAAATTTAAATTTATGCTTTTGGTAACAAATAAAGAATTACGTATTCAGCGGTTTTCAAAAATTATGCCGTAAGGGGGTAAAATAGGTCACCTTCCGCCTGACGCAGGTCCTCACCGGCCCGGTTGTTTTGGGAGGTTCCTGTTCAGGATAAAGCGGGAGGAAACGCCCGGGTGTTACCATTGTGTGGATCGCCCGGAGGATACGGTGGAGGTCTGCCCGGCTTGAGCGGGGCACCGCCGTGTCCTCACGGAGGCGATCGGCAGCGGCGATCTCTCGCGTCCGGCCCTGGTTCAGGCCATGGTCCGGAGCGAGAGTGCATGGGAAGCCGTCACTTCCTTCTGCGAAGCAGTAATGCTCGCAAAGGAGGAGGCGGAGCGCGCGAGGGAAATGCAAGATGCGCGCCCTCGCGCCCCTAGTCGCCGCAGGAGACGCCCCGACCGTCGGGAGTCGCGAGCCGACTTCCGCCCACCGTAGGCGCGGGCATGCGGACGGTGGGCAATGGGTAGCTCGCCGTCCGATTAGGACCAGGCCCGGGTCGATGGCGCGTTGTGTTCCACGCGCGCCTCAAAGAGATGTCAGCACCAACTGACGGGGTCCGTAAGGGCCAATGCCTGCCAGGGTTGTGAGTTTGTCCGAAAGGGATATCGCGGCCCCGGCACACAGGCAACGGATGGAACACGGGTGGGTTTTAGTCAGTAAAAGTCTGACACTCCCTCTCGCTCCGCTCAGAGCGGGAGGAGTCATTTGATGATTTCCCACCCAAAAAAAAAAAAAAAAGCGGGTAAAATAGGGGATGATTTTAAAATTCAGATGCAATATTGTTTTTTTTTTGACTTCTTTTCAACAGATTTGAGGAATTGGAAATATAGTCATAGTTAGTCTCCAAAATAACCCCAAGAGGGGGATATAGGGGATGAAAGTTGGTATGGGAAACCTATCATTTCTTAAGTTAGGGCTATGAAAATTTAAATTTATGCATTTGGTAACAAGTAAAGAATTACGTATTCGGCGGTTTTCAAAAAATATGCCGTAATTTTAAAATTCACATATAACATTGTTGTTTTATTTGTGTCTACTTTTCAAGAGATTAAGAAATTGGAAATATAGTCATAGTCCGTATCTTGAATTAACATTGAGTCTTTATTTCATTGAAATCTGTCCACTCGGTCATAACTTATTACAATTTAAATTTATAAAATAACCTTTCTAACATGTAGGTATTATGTGTTCAATGGCCGCTAGAGTAGGTATTACAAATCAATGGTGATAACTATAGTAAAATGAATAATTCGTATTTTAACCAAGGCATTTTTATAATCATATAAACCTGTTTTTTTTTTTTTAAACCGGTCAAGTGTGAGTAGGACTTGCGCCCTGAGGGTTTCGTCTCAAAGTTGTGCTTGCTCGGCAGTCCGAATTTCTAAATCTGGATTGAAGGACAAACTTAACTTTTCAATGAAAAAGAACTTTTAATAGAGTAATGAATTAAAGAGTAAGTTCGGATTTCACCAATAAAATTAGCTGAGCTCTTAGTGTACAATACCCCATAACAATTTTGATACTGACTTTTGGCTCTTGAACGCGTTTTAGAAATGCTGATGGCGTTTAGTTTCATTGGTGAAATCAGCCCTTTTTTTTTTTTTTTTTTTGGATGGGAAATCATCAAATGACTCCTCCCGCTCTGGGCGGAGCGAGAGGGAGTGTCAGACTTTTACTGACTAAAACCCACCCGTGTTCCTTCCGTTGCCTGTGTGCCGGGGCCGCGATATCCCTTTCGGACAAACTCGCAACCCTGGCAGGCATTGGCCCTTACGGACCCCGTCAGTTGGTGCTGACATCTCTTTGAGGCGCGCGTGGAATACAACGCGCCGTCGACCCGGGCCTAGTCCTACTCGGACGGCGAGCTACCCATTGCCCACCGTCCGCAAGCCCGCGCCTACGGTGGCCGGAAGTCGGCTCGCGACTCCCGACGCCCGGGGCGTCTCCTGCGGCGACTAGGGGCGCGAGGGCGCGCATCTTGCATTTCCCTCGCGCGCTCCGCCTCCTCCTTCGCGAGCATTACTGCTTCGCAGAAGGAAGTGACGGCTTCCCATGCACTCTCGCTCCGGACCATGGCCTGAACCAGGGCCGGACGCGAGAGATCGCCGCTGCCGATCGCCTCCGTGAGGACACGGTGGTGCCCCGCCCAAGCCGGGCAGACCTCCACCGTATGCTCCACCGTGTCCTCCGGGCGATCCACACAATGGTAACACCCGGGCGTTTCCTCCCGCTTTATCCTGAACAGGAACCTCCCGAAACAACCGTGTCCGGTGAGGACCTGCGTCAGGCGGAAGGTGAGGACGCCGTGGCGCCTCTCTAGCCACTCCTCAAAGAGGGGCCTTACCGCCGCAATTGTGGCGTGCCCAGCGCTGGGTTGCGACAATCGCACTCTCCATGCCGCCATGAGATCCCGCCGGAGCTCTGTCCGCTGTGCCGTGATTTCTCGCGGCAGTGGAGTTACACCCCGGCGTTTCGCCTCAAAAGTCCTCGCGCACATGTGGGAGTTGCGCGAGGACTTTGCCTCCAGATCCCATGGCGGTAGTCCGGCAAGGCGGCTCGCCGCCTCACGGGAGACCGTGCGGTATCCTCTGACCAGCCTAATGGCCATGACCCATTGGGACGCGTTCAATCGCTGGGCTGGTCGCAGCCTTAATGAACGCGCTCACACCGGTGCCCCGTAAAGAGCCATGGACCGCACGATCACCGCGTAGAGCCTCCGGCAGGAGGCGTTAGGACCCCCTAGATTGGGCAGAAGCCGCTTCAAAGCAGCCCCAGCCCTCTGCAGTTTGGGAGCCAAACGTCGGAAATGCTCCACGAAGTTCCACCGGCTGTCGAGGACGAGTCCCAGGTACTTCATCGTCGACTCGACACCGATGTGGACCCCTCCCGCCGTTATCTGGGAACCCGACAGTGGCGCGTTCCGAGGACCATAGAAACACATGGCCTCGGACTTAAGCAAGGCCACCTCGAGTCCCAGTTGCCGGATCCTATCGACGATTGTCGCAACCCAACGTGTCGCTAGTTCGGCCGCCGCCTCATGCGACCTCCCCTGCACCAGGACCAGCGTGTCGTCAGCGTAGCAGACTACGCTGACGCCGAGGGAGGTCGGCGCGCAGCACCCAGTCGTAGCCGATGTCCCACAGATGCGGCCCCAGGACCGATCCCTGCGGGACACCGCACGACATCTCTCGCCGGTTCCACTCTCCGTGGTGACCGGGGTAGATGACGGCCCTGTCCGTCAAATAGGCTTCGACCACTCGACAGAGGTAGGTCGGCATCCGGTGATACCGGAGTGCCTCCCTAATGCAACTCCAGGGCAGGGTATTGAACGCATTGGCGATGTCAAGAGACACCGCCAAGACCACCCCACCCCGGGCAACAGCATCCCCCGTCGTGAGGGCTCGAACGCGCATGATGGCATCCACCGTAGAGCGCCCCTTGCGGAAACCAAACTGGCTGTCCGCCAAATCCGGCCTCACTCGCACCAGCTGCCCGACAAGGCGGTCTGCAATTACTTTTTCAAAGAGCTTGCCCACCTCGTCGAGCAGCACGATG
This sequence comes from Agrochola macilenta, assembly GCA_916701695.1. Classification (NCBI taxonomy): domain Eukaryota; kingdom Metazoa; phylum Arthropoda; class Insecta; order Lepidoptera; family Noctuidae; genus Agrochola; species Agrochola macilenta. The sequence goes on from OU753556.1 coordinate 24,969,308, forward strand.
GGCCGGTAAGCGGACGGAGAGTCCGCCGGGCGCCCCGGCTTCTTGATGAGGACCAGTTTCCCCGTCTTCCAACGAAGTGGGAACTGGCCCCTCTCCAAGCATGCGCTAAAGAGCCCTCGAAGTCGAGGCCCGAGAGCCTCTAAGGCCAGAACCCAGGCTTTTCCAGGTAAGCCGTCGGGTCCTGGGGCGGTATTTTTGGCATTCAGCCTACTCTCAAATCTACCCCGGTCACCTCCGGAGATTCGTCGTCGTCGTCGTTTCCTGTGTGGTCCGCATCGGGCACCGCAGGAGGCGGAACCATGGGCGGGGGAGTATGTTCCCCTCGCGAAGGGAACAGAGCGCTCACCACGTCCTCCACGAGCTGGGGCCGGAGACTCTGCGTCAGCGGGGGAGCCCATGGGCGGAGCTTGTCTCGCACCCATTTATATGGGCGTCCCCACGGGTCTCTGTTCAGAGTCTCCAGCGACTCCTCGCGGGCCAGTCCTCTGGCCCGCTCGATCCCGGCTTGGAGGGCGGTCTTCGCCGCTCTGTACCCGGCGTACAGCTCCGCCTCAATGGCTTCCGTATCCGGCGGGCGGATACGAAGCCTGCGGTGCCTGGCGTACAAGTGGCGCGCAGCAACGCACGCCGCACGTAAAACGGTCAGCTCACGCGACCACCAGTACACCTGGCGCTGAGCACGTCTGGGCTGGACCCGGGGCATTGCCACGTCACATATTTCGGACATGGCCTCCCGGAACCACTCCGCCTCGTCGTTGATGTCGGCAGGCCTGTCCGGTGATGTCACCCAGGTCTGCACGATCGAGGCTTCCAGGAGGAGCTCCCGGTCCAGCTGCTTCAGCGCCCACCGCGGACCACTCGGGGTCTGTCTGACCGGCGTGCCCGAGGTCTGGGCGGAGACGTCAAACCGGATGTACCGGTGATCGGAATAGGTCTCCACCCCCTCCATGACGCGCCAGTCGATGCCACGTGGCGACAGAGCGGGGCTGGTGAACGAAATGTCCACCACTGACTCGCCCCGCATCCGCACGCACGTGGGAACAGAACCCCGGTTTAGGACGACCAGGCCCGACTCCAGAGCCCAGTCCTCCACCATCCTGCCCCGTGTGTCCGTTAACCGGGAACCCCAAGCCACGTTCTTGGCATTGAAGTCCCCGAGGACGATCACGGGGAGGGGATGGTACCCGACGACGACGACTCTCAACTCCCCAAGGGAGTTGTGGAACTCGGCGAGAGTTCGGCTCGGGGAAAAGTACGCTCCCACCACGACAATCTCCCCGAACCGTGCTGCTACGCAACCCCGTCCCTTCTTGACGGCCTCGAGGGACGGGGTACCGGCGGCGGCTGACGAAATAATGGCCACTGAGCCGCTCAGGTCCTCCACCCAGTAATCCCTGGGCGGGACAAAGTACGGCTCAGCGACCACGGCGATGTTAATCGACCACTGCGCCATGCTCTGGAGCAACAGATCCTGAGCTGCGGCGCAGTGGTTGATATTCGCCTGGAGGAGGCGTAATGGACCTATTGGCAGTCCATTTTAGCCCCCCCCCCCCCGAGCCCCTCGTGAGGGCCCCGCCACGGCGGCAACGGCCGCGGCGGCGACGACGGTGGTGGCGGCAGCGGCGGCGGCAGTAGTAGCGGCGGCTGCGGCAGTGACGGCGGTGGCGGAGGACTTGCTCCTGGCTTTGGCGGGTTGGGCGCAGGCCTTACTCCCAATCCGGTGCTCGGCCGGCTTGCCAGCCGCTGCACATACGGCGCAGTGCGGCGTGGCTTCGCACGAGCCGGCCTTGTGACCGGGCTGACCGCAGCGATAGCAGTGATCGCTGCGGTCCACCTCCGAGGTGCATTTAGCTCCCACGTGGTTGTCCACATGGCAGCGGAAGCATCTCAGAGGTCTGGGTTCGAGCAGTTTCACCTGCGCGGATACCCAGCCCACCAATAACCTTTGGCCCTCCCCGGCGATTTTTCTGGCCGCCGACACGGGGCAGCTCCCGTTACGGCTCGCATCCCCGTGAAGCCAGGACGGATGGTGCCCGCCCTAACCTGCTCGGCAGAGCACCCCCCAGTCCTGACGACAGCGGCCACCACCTGTTCCTCCGCCACTGAGTCGTCCAGGCCCGAGATGCGCATGTCCACGCACTTGGTGGGCCTGGACACTCGGGCCTCGTCCGCATTTAAGGACGCCCTGAGCTTTTCAGCTAGGGCGTCAGCGGCCGGGCCACTGGCCACTCCGGGGAGCTCTAGCATCCGGGCGCCAGTCGCAGTGACCCTAACCCGGATGTGAAATCAGCCCTAAATGTTACTTCAAGAGACGGCCTATGAATGTTTTTTTTTAATTTGTAGTTCACATACAAACTATATTAATGACCAATTTTCGGATTTTCCTCTTTACTTGACCTTGCTTCTCGCCAAACTTCATGGTGCTGGGCCAACGGGAAGTACCAAATAGACTGGTTTATTTGCGAGTGTCAAACAATACGGCATATAAGGCCGTCTTTTTAATTATTGACTTGGAAGTATGATTTTCGTTACAGCTCCAAGAGACCGTAGATCAAAATTTTGATCTGAAACATCTATAGCCGCACGTAAAACCGATTTCTGGCGTGGCGACGCATGCCGTGGCGACGCGTCGCCACGCTATATGATGGTATATAATATATACAGTCTATATGCAGTAGTGTGTACGGTGTGGCGACGCGTCGCCATGCGCAATCGACTGTGCGATTAGTTAATTATTATCGTTATTAACGATTATATATATAAATATTATATTATATTATATTAATTATTATTAACGATTTTTTTTATGACATATTTAGTTCCTATCACAATATGTTCTTTTCTGCATATCACTTTTACAAAATAATGTCGATGTTTCACATCTGCCAGGCGTCCCGTGATGGCTCACATTTTTTAATATAAATATTTCAACTTGATGCTTCTACGCGTTCCTGAGAAAAAGGGTCTTGACAGAAAAACAAGTCATCCTTTAAGGGTTTCCATTTTGTAATTTTGAGGTAAAGAACCCTAAAACAGATTTATTATCTGCCTGTTACTATTTCATGCCGTAACGGTTTAACGGATTTAGATGAAAGGCGTATGCCTTTCATCTAAATCCGTTAAACATAGAATACTCTGAATCCCGGTAGCACGTTCCTGTGGGATATTTTCCGACATCCACGCGGGCGAAGCCGCGGGCAAAAGCTAGTAAAGCATATATAAATAAAAAAATAAAAATAAACATTTACAAACTTACACTTGCAGAGAATTGACTGTAACGTATATCGATGTATGGGAGAAAGTGTTTTTCAACTACAATGTTACAAGTTTGTTTTTGAGATAAATTCATCACAACTACGGAATCCTACATTGTGCGTAGTCCGACACGCACTTGGCTGGTTTTTTTGACAAATGTCTCAAAAAGTTAAGGACAGTCTCCTAAAGGCTTGTGCAGACCAGCGCGACTTGTCGCGCGACGCGACACGAACAATACAATTTCTAAGAAAACTTCACAGTATAACAATAACTGGTGTCGCATCGCGCGACAAGTCGCGCTGGTGTGCACAAGCCTTAAGACCGTTTTCTTCTAGCGACAACGTCCTTACGGCCCCATCTCAAAAATCCACCCTGTATACATGTGGGATTGTAGGGCAAAATAAACGAGTTGAAGATACTTGTAACACCGTTTATTGAATTTTAACACACCGTAAAAATATAAAGATCAGCGTTCCACCGTAAGTCTAGTCGTCGTCTCCCCTCTCATGCTTCCCGTTCTCGCCATTCACTTTCTTCTCCCTCGCACACACACACACACTTCTCTCTCTTGCATCCGCTGCGTGCCGTTTTACCATTATAAGCTGCGTTCATACTACACTATTTTTATCCTATATATAGCCATATTTAAGCGGGCACGCCCAATACGCCTGGAGCCTTTTATTCAGTTTAGTTTTTATTTCTGCCTGAGTGTAGTTCTCGATGTTTTTGGTTGGTATACAGAGTTGATATGACAGAGGGGCATTAAATAACACTACGTATACTATACGTGTTTAGTATTAATTCGATACGGTTTAAAAATAAAAAGCACCTAAAATGAGTTTTTTTTTTTTTTCAAACAAACTAAATAGCTTACAAATCAGAGTAAAACGCAACCACCCTTTGAAAATAAATTTAACTGACCTACAGATACCTAGGTAACAGCGTGTGTTATCTCGTCAAAGCGGGCGGCCGCCCGCCGCGCGCCGGCCCGCGACGGCGCGGCGGCGCGCGGCGGTGGCGCGGGCGGCGCCTCCGCTCGCGGCGGCTCCTCGGCTCGCGGCTTTTGTATTAGGTATGGTTTTGAAGTACAACAATCACAAGAAAATTAAATTCTCGATGTGTCATTCACATGAATGCACAAATTATACCGACAGAGAATAATGTTATTTATTTTTCTAATTAAAAATCATGTCAGTGTATTCTAACGCCGTGTAAGTTACACGAGGCATTGTTGAACACTTTAATTACACACACACACACAAACCCAAAGTTTAATTACGTGTCGTATCACAATAAAAGCAGTCGATCACAAAAAAAAACACTAACACTAAATAATAATAATCCCAAGTTACGTGTCCTGTCACAATAAAAAAAGAAATACTGTCTTAAACTTATTTAGTGTCCTATCACAATAACAAAACAAAATCCCAATTGTCAGCGCGCGAGTTCGACAAAACGGAAGCGGAGCAGGTGCTACCGTGTTACGTAACATCTTGTACGTTCCGAAAGAATAGCGTCGGCGCACTGAAAAAAACAGTTTTTAGAAGCCCCACTGCCCCACTTACCGATCGCAACCCCTGCCCCTCGATCGCTAGGATGCAATAGCAACACACTGACTTATTACTATTTCTTTTACGCGCGGTGTTTTGCAGATGATTGTCCCTCTCGTAATGAAAATGCAAGTTTGTGTGTATTTATTGCTTCCTTGTTTGCATTGTCATCTTTTTAGCGAAAATATTTGGTTGTACTTGTGACTTGCGTCACAGCGGCAACAACGCATAGGTTATACTCAGATTTATCGTTTTAAGGTGCATGACCTATGCGTATAGACATAATCAGCTGTTAGGAAAGATACATCGTGTTCAAACGGGACAAAAACTTAAAAAATCATTTGCGACTAAACTACTGCTCCTATTTAATTGATTTTTGGTACAGAGCTTGAAAATGGTACCTAGTATACTCAGTTTAAAGAAAAGCCCCTCTGTCGTATCAACTTTGTATATTGGCGTGTGCTAGCTGACATACTCGTATGGCTAATAATTTAAATTATGTTTTGTGACTTGTGTTGCGTAATATAATTATTTTACATACTTACTATTAAATAGTTTTTTTTTTCTAACTGTGCTACTGGGGAGTTTGTTGCGCCGATTCTTCCCACCTAAAGCACTAGGAAGTGGTGAAGGGTGGGTGTTTTGGGGGACTGTCTTATGTAATTTTGACGTTCGAAAAGTGCTGATTCTCAGCCTAGTTTGAATAAATGACTTTTGAAAACACAAAATGTCCTGGGTCATGGTGCTCCTAAAGTGTTATCATTCCGAGATATTGAAAGATTAGTATTAGTATTCAATCTTTCACTTTAGGGCACATATCAAACTAAAAGGCGATAGGTGCTTATGCCACAACCACAAGGCACCTGCCTATGTTCCTAAGGTGCCTATGCCCCTAAGGTGCCTATGCTCCTAAGGTGCCTATGCCCCTAAGAGGTGCCTTTGCCCCTAAGTGGCCAATGCCACTAAGGTGCCTATGACACTAAATTTCTATCTTTCTTTTTCTTTTTCATCGGCTTGCAACCTCTGGCTCAATTGTGCTTAGTTCGTGTTTTCTTTGTTTGTTTCCTTCTTCCTCGGTCCCTCAGTGCTGAGGGCTCGTGACCCATCTTGTAGTGTCTTGTCCGGGCTTGGCGGAAAACATGGGTGTTTTCTTTATATGCTTAGTATGTAACCTGGAAATAATAGAAGTCAAAAAGTCGTTATTATTTCATTCATGTGTTTTATAAAGCTATTGTCACAGTTCTTTCACAAAAGCAGTGTTCTTTAGATTTTCAAGTCTGTGTATAGTCTTTCAGAAGTCACTAAAATAACCAACATAATATGATGAACGAGACAAGAAAATAAGGCACAACCGCAAAAAGACATCTGGCCCTTGTAGTACTCCGGTGTTCTTGTGACAAACACTCTAATAGTGTCTTTGATTCTGAAGATGCTGTGCTTTGATGGAAACTGTTGTTTTAACATACTAGGAAAGTTGGATGGACAGATGTTAGGTAATTAGTTCCAACAAATACTTATTTATTTCACGGTTAACATAAAGGCTCGTGCAGACGCGACGCGAACAATACAATTTCTAAAAAACTTCACGGTATAACAATAATCGGTGTCGCGTCGCGCTAGTCTGCGTGAAGTTTAAACGTACAGTTCCGAAAGCGACGGCATGGCAGCCCGCAGCTTGCGGCAGCAATGATGTCGCCCAATCGCAATGACAGACCGCAGTGATACTACTGGTTTCTATGTATTTCTATGGAAACGCTTACATAGATGGCGACAGTGTCGTCTGCGGGCTGCCGATGCCTTAACTGTCATCGTGCTGCCCCGTCAATAACATAATGCTCTTTGATCATGTCATGTATTTTTTTAAACTGTGTGTATTGTAATGAGCTGAGTGTACCACAGTCCACAAGATAACAAGTACATACATGATGTCATGGTTGTAATTGTAACACACATTAAAATAGGTATTTACCGTTAAAGTGATTGTGTCAATGTTTTAAAACTGTAATGGGAATTTTTTCCATTTATTTAGGTAACGTATACGGACTTCGAAAAGGTGGTTATCTATTCTTTTGTTTTTTGACATACTACGATCATAGGGGAATAGGGATGACAACAATTTTTTTTTTTTTTAAATATTGGACACGTATTTTTTCTTTTTTACGTAATCTAAAGATTACGTAAATAGGGCATATTTTACCTCAATGTATCGCACATTGAGGTAAAATATGCCATAACGTCACGAGTATGTAGATTTTATACGAACTAGTGATCAGGGGCCTGCACAGACATTCAAGACAGGGTATGCACGGCTGAAATAAAAATAAAACTTACCAGCTTCCACTTGTTTCGGTCGGTGGCCCACCGATTACCTACCCTACCTGACTTACCGCACGGCGCGCGGCGGCGCCGGCAGCTTCGCATGATGTTTGTTTGCGACCACCATGAACATCGAATAATAACACTAACAGGAACCACACAACCAGGACAACCTTGACCTAGCTATTCAAACTAGTCTCTATTCTACCTTTACCAAAAGTTTGGAACTTCAAGCAGATGTTTTTCTGAAGAATCGTGTTTCGCAGCCGCTTTGTGAAAGTTATTTAAATCTGAATAACCGATAGATGTCCAAACATTATTTTTATCAGAATTTGTAAATAAAATGCAAGGAAAACAATATAATGTGTTTGTGTGTACACAACCTGTTAACCAGTAATAATTATCATAAAGCTTTTTATGGAAATAACCTCTTTTTTGAGTTAAATCCAACCCGGGTAGACATCTTCCCTTTGCTATCAATTTAAATTGTTGCTCAAAAGATGACGTCGAAAAAGCGGCAGATTTTAATTTATTTAAACACACTTCGCCAGAACAGGTCTCACAGGTATAATTTTCCATTTTTTACAATAAACTTGCGAAAAATCTTTGCATTTACGAAATAATACGAATTACGAACGAATGAATTAGTCGGTCATTTGGTCAATCCGACAAAAAAAAGTTGGCCCTCTGCAATCAATAATTAAATAGTGTTTTTACTGCTTCTGAATTTGGACGGGTTGCAAAATAAGCTATGCTTCCAAAACACAAACACGCGCGCACATTTTCACGCACACATTCACACTTTTGCTGTGTACTACACGAGAATTCATGAGATTCAAAGTATCAGAAATAAGCAAGTCGTATTACTACTTTTGCTCACGAGGCTCACGAGTGCGCTGCCTGCGCGGTGAACACAGAGTCATTTTTATTGGGTGAACTTGCAGCGCGCAACAAACGAATTAGTTCCAAAAAAAAAGATGATAGATGGCGTGGAATGTCGTAAATCGCGTTAGTGATATTTTTTTAGGTATAATTATTTATCTTTTAAATCGGCATGTACATATGTTATAGTTATACATATGTTATATATATGTTAGCTTATTTGCATGTATGAGCCGCATGCCCCTGCTAGTGACGTATCGACCCCCACTCCCCAACTTAAAATGCGTTTTTATCTAAGTAGATTTTTATTAATATGATAAAGCAAAAAATACGTGTCTAATATTTTTCTATTATCTGACTGACGGACTAATTAGATTTTTTTTTTTACCCAGGCATCATCCATATTCTTTTGTCTACCTTAAGGCTGCCTGTCCACTGGAGCGGAGAGGAGAGGAGCGGAGTAGCGGTGTGCTAATATTAACCAATGGAATTGCATAAAACCTCCGCTCCACTTCAGTGGACAGGGATTTGCGAACTAGTTTAAAAAGTCATACAAAACCGGGAAGCGGAGCGGGGAAACGGAGTGGAGAAGCAGAGAGGGGAAGCGGAGTGGGGAAACGGAGCGGAGAAGCGGAGAGGCGATGCGGAAAAATACGTGAACTTGGTCCAGCTCCGCACAGTCCGCAACACCGCTCCGCTACATCGCTCCGCACAGTCCGTAATTCCGCTCCGCTACCTCGCTCCGCATCAATGGACAGACACTGTCCGCAACTCCGCTCCTCGCCTCGCCTTGTGCCTTGCGCCTCCCGCGCTCTTTCCGCCGCGTCCCAATGACATCCCGGCGCAGAGCTCATACCGCTAAAGAGATACATATAGCTAAGCGTATGCTGAGACGCATGTCCACGCAGCGCAGGGCAGAGCAGATTTTATAATGCATGAACGTACTGAGAGCTGCGTTTGCTGCGGCGCGGTCATGTGTGACTCAGGCATGTGACTGTCCTGGTCTGCGTCTCTTTGTAGTGCCGGCATAGATTTCGGCGCGACGGGTGCAGGACGACACGTGTTTTTTTACCACTAATTCATAATTTTTGTTGCAATTACAGAACCTTTAATTGAATTAGTTCGTTGTGAACCTTGCTTGTATGATACAAATCATTCAGACTGTTCAAAGAAGACATTAAGAGATTTTTTCAGATAGGTTTCAGTTAGCCAAATAGTTTTTTTACGCTTTGAAAAACTGTAAAGTAGCAACAACTCGTTAATTTCATAATCGGAATCTGACTCTGAACTCTTTTTGCTCGTCAACGCTCACGTCTAGTTTGTACTAGCTAGGACGCAAATGTGTCTGTGTAGCTGCGTCGCAGCATGCGGTCGCGGATGTCTGCCTCGCCTGCCCTACCCTGCAAAATCTGTACTGTGCTGACTTGCGTCACCTGCGTCTCAGCATACGTTTAGCCTTTTAAGCGTCTACTGCGCAAGGCAAACCACGTGGTGTGTCAAGTCTCATCTTTAGTGGCACGAATTGTACTGCTCGAATTTTGTGGGGTCCATTATATGTATTCCCAAAAAATGTCTTTGTTAATAGTTGTTTATTATTCAATAATCATAAAGCGACCCGTCCACCGCCAGCTTAACTAAGTTAGTTTGGTTAGTTATGTTTAGCTCGCCGGTTTTTCATGCATGTGCATCCACCCACATGCACGAAAAGCTTGCGAGCTGAACTAAACTAACTTCGTTTAGCTGGCGGTGGACGGCTCGCTTTAGAGTGAGAGTCAGTCGCCGCAAGGTGTGGTATGAAATTGCTCTTTTGTTAAATTTTTTACTACTTTGGACTCCCCCACTACTGGGGCAGCTGATATGTACTACCTAAGGCACAGATTAATAACTAAGGGCAAACTATAATATTGTCCTGTTTTTCAACCGGTATGAAATAACTTGGTCAAACTAACGCCCTCGTACTATATGTAATTATGCACTTACACTGCACTAACAGCTTAGGAAATTTTTATAAAATAATTATTGAGCACTATTCTCACAAAGAATGATGTCGCTACTGAGTGCTCATGTTATTTTTTATAAAATAAAAAAATAAAAATAATGTAATAGTATTAAAGATTTAATTAAGATTATGTATTTAATTTAAATTGAATTATGAAATTTTTATTATTATTTTTATTTGTTATTGTTATCATCGTTTTATTATTTTGGTTATTATTATTGATATCCATGAATTACCAAAAAATATTGATTATCTTTATTATTTGTATATTTCCTTTTTGGCTTTGTAAATATACAACCATAAATGGTGCTTGTTGTGTTAGCTTGTAAGTAATTGTTGCACTTATAAACGTAAAAATAAATTATATTAAATTATAATCAACGGAAAGAATACCGATAAATTTTAAACTAACGGTTCCCACAATTTTACTTAAATACGAGGGCGGCACTGAAAATTTCGGGAATCAAGCAAGTGACACAACATTACTATTTTAAAATGTATTTATTGCTGTTCGAAGTATTCTCCGCGAAATTTGACACATTTTTCCATACGATGGAACCAATCATTGAAGCAACCATTCCATTCGGAAGTTGGGGTCTCCAAAATGGCCGTTTTGTAGGCGTCCACAGCTTCTTCAGGTGATGAAAATCTCTGTCCACGCAATTTATTCTTTATTTTAGGGAAAGTATAGAAATCATTAGGGCTTAGGTCGGGGCTGTACGGCGGATGGTCTAATAATGCTATGTTTTCTTGCTCTAAAAACTCTTTTGTTCTGTGCGCGGTGTGAGAACTCGCATTGTCGTAATGAAGGAAGAAGGAAGGTGCGTCAGAACTCTCGAAAGATTCCACGCAGGATCCTCAAATGCTGTATACAACATCGTATCAGGTGACGAATCCTGGATATACGCGTACGAACCCGAAACAAAAAACCAGTCACGAGTTTGGGTGTTCGAAAATGAGTTAAAGCCAACAAAAATTGTTCGTTCACGGAGTGTTGCAAAAAAAATGGTGGCTACGTTTGTCTCCAAAACCGGCCATGTTACGACTATTCCTCTTGAGGGACAAAGAACGGTTAATGCAGAATGGTATGCTAGCATTTGTTTGCCGCAGGTCGTTTCTGAACTCCGTAAAGAGAACTGCAACCGCCGCATCATCCTCCATCACGACAATGCAAGTTCTCACACCGCGCATAGAACAAAAGAGTTTTTAGAGCAAGAAAACATAGAATTATTAGACCATCCTCCGTACAGCCCCGACCTAAGCCCTAATGATTTCTATACTTTCCCTAAAATAAAGAATAAAATGCGTGGACAGAGATTTTCATCACCTGAAGAAGCTGTGGACGCCTACAAAACGGCAATTTTGGAGACCCCAACTTCCGAATGGAATGGTTGCTTCAATGATTGGTTCCATCGTATGGAAAAATGTGTCAAATTTCGCGGAGAATACTTCGAAAAGTAATAAATACATTTTTAAATAGTAATGTTGTGTCACTTCCTTGATTCCCGAAATTTTCAGTGCCGCCCTCGTAGGTACCTGAGTGCTGGAAACAAGTATGGTTTGTCCAACCTGTGTTTTATGATGGTCACCGTACAATAACAATCAATGTCGAAATTATAACAATTAAACGAATTGCCAATTTGCCTTAGCATTTTGCAAAGCCGCCAGCGTTTGTAAACGGACGGCGCCGTTTGTAAAATGACGAATCGTAAAACCTTCCTGCGACATTATATATATATACTTACCTACCGCTTTTGGAAAAAAATACTGATTGTATTCGTTTCTTTTATGTACAAGGAGAGGGTGTATGTAAGTAGGTAGGTAGGCATATAATGATGCGTGGCAACGGACTGCCTGCGTAGATGGCGCGTGGCGCCGCCCGTCGCCGCGTGCCGTCGCGCGTCGCGTCGCTCGTGCTGTTATTATTTTATACTATGACATGTATAGATAAGCATTTTACCTCTCGGTGTGCTAGTCGAGGCAAGTATGAAGAATATGAAGATGACCCAGATAGTGGTGTAGGTAATGCAATAAACTAGTGAATGTGTAAAGTAACCCACTGTGTTTGTGCGCAGGCCATCTCGAAGGCGCGCAGCGGCGACACCGCCAACGACTTCATCGAGGGGTTGCGCCACTTCGACAAAGACGGCAACGGGTTCATCTCCTCCGCCGAGCTGCGCCACCTGCTGTCCACGCTCGGCGAAAAGCTCAGCGACGACGAGGTACCTACCACACTGCTACAAAGTCAACATATGTCAAAATATATTTAAAATCATTTTTCCAATAAGAGCACAAAGTGAAAAATTAATTGGTTTCTTTGGTTCCATATTTTCGTTTTATGCCACCGACTTATTGCAGTTGTTTTTCACTTTGTAGTGTTTTTTTTTTTAAGTTGGCTGTTTTTTAATTTATTTACATAATATGTACTTATATGGTTTTAAAAATAAAATAAAAATAAAAAAGACTCGTACTTGGCCGTTACAAGCGCGCACAGTCAACCACCTCGGCGCTCATCAGTGGTAACTATGTGACATTGACAGCACCTTTATTTCGTAGCGTTTCGTGTAGGTACCTAAGTTTACCACTGATGTGCGATCAGTAGTACGGTAAAAAGCTGTCCTGTAAGTTGATGATTGTCACTGTCAATAGTGGCGACACTGGCCGCAGGCGAACGTCGCGTCGTTTAGCGCCAACAAGATACGATATTGGTTAGCAGGAAGTTTTTGGTCTTTTGAAATAAATTGTGTTGCATGCCGCTGAATTAAAAATAGAGTACAGTAAACTCGGCAAGAGCGCGCTCACCGAGTCAGCGCTACGACGCGCGACGCCGACGACGTTGTAGAGGTAGTAATGCGTGCGTGTGTGACAGGTGGAGCAGCTGCTGCAGGGGCAGGAGGACTCGCAGGGCAATATCAACTACGAGAACTTCGTGCACCTCATCATGCAGGGCTGAGCGGCCGAGCGCGCCCTGCTCTCACTGCACATGTTATACTAAGTGTTAAGGCCTGTACAGCGATTTCGCTGTCGCGCTCGGTAGAGATACTGGTCCGCCACTTTGGGCCAGTATGGCTACCGAGCGCGACAGCGATATCGCGTATATCTGAATAGGCCTTTAGTCGTAATCACCAACTGTTTGTGAGTGGCAGGAGCTTGCCAGCGCCGGGCTCGACCTAACGCATTTACGGTGGCCGTACGCCCCGCTCATTTCACACGTAGACTGTTTAACGAAACTTACGATTCCGTATATGTATTCCCATTCGAATGTATTCCAAAACTAATCATAATTTTATATAATGTTTGTACAGAAATAAATAAATAATTATAATCATTATGCTGGCTTTTCCTTAAATAGATAACAACAACGATCTCGCGCTTTGAAACTATGAATAATGTGAATTCGGACAGGACCTGGTGCCTGGTGATATGTAAACCGACGATGACGCCCCCACTTCACCAACCCGTCCCCAACCCTATTTTCTCTGACTAGAGACTTTCAAGGTATGTTTTGTACACTACGCCACAACTACCTCGTAGTCTGACTACAGGACCTCAAACCACTTCTACAGCGAGGCGTGAGGCTGGTATACGTTTTCTCTTTGAAATTGTTTACCGCTGCACCCAGAGAGTATTTCCTAAGAACCTGGACTACTGGAATGGGCTTTGCATCAACATAAACGTAACAAGCGAACTATGTGAGAGCGGCTGAGACCACGCAGCGCGGGAGCTCATGTCAGGGCGTGATGAAAGCAGAGCTGTCTAAATAATGGTAGGTACATAGACGTATAAAAAAGTATACGTCTATGGGTTCTATTTAAATAAACATTGCCAAGATTTTTTTTATGATCCTTGCAACACTCGCTTCCATGAAGGACGGTCCAGGGCAGCCCGTTCGTCGATCGTTTTCAATAGGCGATAAGCTTAGATCATTTCCAAAACAAGTATACACACACATGGCATGCAAGATGTTACATTAAATTATATCGAATCGCCACCTCTGTGTTTTTCTCTGCAAAATTCGTAGCCATTTCAAAATCCGATAACTTGAGATAGTTCTCATGACCTTTTTTAATAAATGTTTAGGAGAGGCAAATCACATGGGGGTCATTATGTAAGTCACGCATTTCCTGTAATGTTAACTCCAATAGTTCCTGTTTAGATAATACACTTGCAATGTTTTGGTGGAGTATCCTAAAGTTGTGTGATGTAGGTGTTGTGTTTTTAGGTACGAAAAAATGAGTCTTTTAAGTCGTTCATTGTAAGTGTGGGAAAATAATATGGTATAGTACCCTTTCTGTGCTCTTCAGAAGGAAGATGACAGTTTACGTTTTGTTCAGTTCCACTAATACTGCTGTTTCGGAAATAAAAGGGAATAGTTCCTTTTTTGGGTACATTTGTCTCCCTTTTTGGCAAAGAACTTGATTTGCTACTCGCGAGGTGTTTCCTGAGCTCGGCTGGATTTAAGTATTTTTGGTTATAATATTCACAATCTAATATGTGGTTTATTGTTTTGCAAATGTCAGATACGTTGTGGTGTACGGAATTCATGAAATGATTCCATGACAATTTTTGTAATTTTAAAAGTATGTGTATATATGTATGTTTGTTCGCGTGGAATCTTGCTACTCAATTTTGAAGCAGATCTTCAACCGATTGAGCTGAAATTTTGTATACACGTTTAGTTTGGATGACAATACACGATAAGCTATGTGACGTCATTCTAAATCCAATATGGCGGACCATCCAAGATGGCGGAATAGTTATTTTTAATGCATTTCTACAATATGGGAATCAAATGAAAGGGCTTGTTGAGAGTAACTCGAAAAACAATGTGACGTTATTCGAAATCCAATATGGCGGAACATCCAAGATGGCGGAATAGTTATTTTTTATGCACTTCTGCAATATGGGTATCAAATGAAAGGGCTTGTTGAGAGTTACGCGAAAAACAATGTGACGTCATTCGAAATCCAATATGGCGGAATATTCAAGATGGCGGAATAGTTATTTTTAATGCATTTCTACAATCTGGGTATCAAATGAAAGGGCTTGTTGAGAGTAACTCGAAAAATAATGTTACATCATTCTAAATCCAATATGGTGGAACATCCAAGATGGCGGAATAGTAATTTTTTATGCACTTCTGCAATATGGGTATCAAATGAAAGGGCTTGTTGAGAGTAACTCGAAAAATAATGTGACGTCATTCGAAATCCAATATGACGGAACATCCAAGATGGCGGAATAGTTATTTTTAATGCATCTCTACAATCTGGGTATCAAATGAAAGGGCTTGTTGAGAGTAACTCGAAAAATAATGTTACGTCATTCTAAATCCAATATGGTCCAACATCCAAGATGGCGGAATAGTAATTTTTTATGCACTTCTGCAATATGGGTATCAAATGAAAGGGCTTGTTGAGAGTAACTCGAAAAATTATGTGACGTCATTCTAAATCCAATATGACGGAACATCCAAGATGGCGGAATAGTTATTTTTAATGCATCTCTACAATCTGGGTATCAAATGAAAGGGCTTGTTGAGAGTAACTCGAAAAATAATGTTACGTCATTCTAAATCCAATATGGTCCAACATCCAAGATGGCGGAATAGTAATTTTTTATGCACTTCTGCAATATGGGTATCAAATGAAAGGGCTTGTTGAGAGTAACTCGAAAAATTATGTGACGTCATTCTAAATCCAATATGGCGGAACATCCAAGATGGCTGAATAGTTATTTTTTATGCACTTCTGCAATATGGGTATCAAATGAAAAGGATTGTTGAGAGTTACTCGAAAAATAATGTGACGTCATTCGAAATCCAATATGACGGAACATCCAAGATGGCGGAATAGTTATTTTTAATGCATCTCTACAATCTGGGTATCAAATGAAAGGGCTTGTTGAGAGTAACTCGAAAAATAATGTTACGTCATTCTAAATCCAATATGGTGGAACATCCAAGATGGCGGAATAGTAATTTTTTATGCACTTCTGCAATATGGGTATCAAATGAAAGGGCTTGTTGAGAGTAACTCGAAAAATTATGTGACGTCATTCTAAATCCAATATGGCGGAACATCCAAGATGGCTGAATAGTTATTTTTTATGCACTTCTGCAATATGGGTATCAAATGAAAGGGCTTGTTGAGAGTAACTCGAAAAATAATGTGACGTCATTCCAAATCCAAAATGGCGGAACATCCAAGATGGCGGAATAGTAGTTTTTTATGCATGTCTGCAATATGGGTATCAAATGAAAGGGCTTGTTGAGAGTAACTCGAAAAATAATGTGACGTCATTCTAAATCCAATATGGCGGAACATCCAAGATGGCGGAATAGTTATTTTTTATGCACTTCTGCAATATGGGTATCAAATGAAAGGGCTTGTTGAGAGTAACTCGAAAAATAATGTGACGTCATTCTAAATCCAATATGGTGGAACATCCAAGATGGCGGAATAGTTATTTTTAATGCATCTCTACAATCTGGGTATCAAATGAAAGGGCTTGTTGAGAGTAACTCGAAAAATAATGTTACGTCATTCTAAATCCAATATGGTGGAACATCCAAGATGGCGGAATAGTAATTTTTTATGCACTTCTGCAATATGGGTATCAAATGAAAGGGCTTGTTGAGAGTAACTCGAAAAATTATGTGACGTCATTCTAAATCCAATATGGCGGAACATCCAAGATGGCTGAATAGTTATTTTTTATGCACTTCTGCAATATGGGTATCAAATGAAAGGGCTTGTTGAGAGTAACTCGAAAAATAATGTGACGTCATTCCAAATCCAAAATGGCGGAACATCCAAGATGGCGGAATAGTTCTTTTTTATGCACTTCTGCAATTTGGGTATCAAATGAAAAGGATTGTTGAGAGTTACTCGAAAAATAATGTGACGTCATTCGAAATCCAATATGACGGAACATCCAAGATGGCGGAATAGTTATTTTTAATGCATCTCTACAATCTGGGTATCAAATGAAAGGGCTTGTTGAGAGTAACTCGAAAAATAATGTTACGTCATTCTAAATCCAATATGGTCCAACATCCAAGATGGCGGAATAGTAATTTTTTATGCACTTCTGCAATATGGGTATCAAATGAAAGGGCTTGTTGAGAGTAACTCGAAAAATTATGTGACGTCATTCTAAATCCAATATGGCGGAACATCCAAGATGGCTGAATAGTTATTTTTTATGCACTTCTGCAATATGGGTATCAAATGAAAGGGCTTGTTGAGAGTAACTCGAAAAATAAAGTGACGTCATTCCAAATCCAAAATGGCGGAACATCCAAGATGGCGGAATAGTAGTTTTTTATGCATGTCTGCAATATGGGTATCAAATGAAAGGGCTTGTTGAGAGTAACTCGAAAAATAATGTGACGTCATTCTAAATCCAATATGGCGGAACATCCAAGATGGCTGAATAGTTATTTTTTATGCACTTCTGCAATATGGGTATCAAATGAAAGGGCTTGTTGAGAGTAACTCGAAAAATAATGTGACGTCATTCTAAATCCAATATGGCGGAACATCCAAGATGGCGGAATAGTTATTTTTTATGCACTTCTGCAATATTGGTATCAAATGAAAGGGCTTGCCGAGAATAATTAGAAATAACTAAAAAGTAAAAAATAAATTAAAAGCAAAAAAACCTTTTTAAACAAAAGCTTTTATTTAAATGCTCTAAAGTGAAGAAAAAAATTTTTTTTTTTAATGTTTTAACTATCAATTTTTATTCTCATTATACACAATTTATATGATCATAAAAGAGTAAAAAGGCACAGTTGGCTCTGTTCGCAGACGATACGGCCATTTACTACAAGGGCGCTGGGCCCGACTCGATAGCCCGCCTTCTCCAAACCGCAGTCAATAACCTTGGCGCCTGGTTTAGGAAATGGAGGATCGAAGTCAACCCCGACAAAAGCCAAGCGGTCTTATTTTCAAAAATGCTGGCTCGATACAGACCCCCTTTGCCCCGACCTATCACCATGCTCGGCAAGCCGATCCCTTGGGAGAAGCGAGCCAAGTATCTAGGTGTGGTCCTCGACCAAAACCTCACTTTCGCAGACCACATAAAGCAGGCCCGCGCGCGGGCCGCTTTCGCTCTCGGAAGACTCCACTCCATGTTAAATGCACGTAGCAAAATGTCACTTAGGTGCAAATTGCGAATCTACGCAACGTGCATTCGCCCCATCCTGACCTATGCGGGCGCCGTCTTCGCCCAAGCTAAACCCCGTCAAATCCATAGATTGCAGGTAATACAGAACAGATTCCTTCGTAAGGCCACGGGAGCCCCTTGGTTCTGTAGGAACGAGACCCTCCACCTCGACTTTAGACTCCCCACAATCCACCAGTTTCTCAAACGCAATTCCAAGCGTTTCTTTGATTCCGCCGCCACCCATCGCAACCCTCTGGTTGTCGAGGCCGCCAGTTATGTCCCGAGTCAAATCAGCACAGTCCGCCGCCCGAGGCAAATCCTTTCCGACCCAGACGACCCCATAACCCTCCTCCAGGAGAGCAATAGGGAAACCAGTACAGTGAGAAAACACACACACCGACACACTTTCCGACCTCGCCGCAGAGGTCCGCGATCGCGACCCTCCCGAGTAAATGATACCCCCCCCCCGACCCTTGCTCGACGATGCGCCAGCCCACGTCGATGATGCTGAGCCTGTAGCATTAAATTGCCCGATTAATAATAATGATATACCTTCTATCCAGCCTGTCCCTCTTGCTGTCCTCCCCCCAGCGAACGCCCTAAGCCGAGGTTCGTACCCCACAGGGGGTGCCCTTAGCGAGCGTTCGCCTAGTTTTAATTAGCATAGTTTTTGCCCCTGGCTGGAGGCTTTGAGTGAACCTTACGGGTCAGCTACGAGATTACCTACATAAAAAAAAAAAAAATACCTACGCATAATAGGTGGTGAGGGCCGTTTGTAGATTGGTTGTCTTTTTCATTTCGCGGAGAGCGTGCTGTTAGAATGGACAAGTCCCGCATCTTTTTAAAAAAGGTTTATTTTACTTCCTAAAATAATAGACAATATATTTGGGGAAAATTCGGTATACGTCCCAACTCGTCGAATGCCAAACCCGAACTGGCTGGAAGCTGGTGGGCGATCATGGTCTAGAAGGGCCGGTGCTGACTAAGCAGTAGTATCAGCATTTACAGTTACAAAGTTAACCCCCCCAACAAGATGAAACTTATATTTTTTATGCTAAGTTTCAGGGAGATATGCGAAGTCTTGGGATTGGAACTTCTTCTAATTCCTGAACTTCGTCTGGTAAGCTGTTAGATTCTACCCGTATTTTAGTTTTGGAAGAAGGACATTTACCGAATTTTTTACAAGTTTTATAAACTATAAAAATTAGAAGTAGGATAATTATACAATATGTAATAATAGGATAATGAGATTCATATTTTATGAATGGGCTAGGTTCATTAATAATTTTGTCAATATCTGTCATTAATTGATGTTTTGAAGCAGTTACAAGTTTTTCTAGATGTAGGTATATCATTTAATTTTAAAGGTTTCAATTTTGGTTTAATTAACATGAACTTATCTTTGTCACAACAAGGATCATTGATAAGATTGAAATCGGAAATTATAGGTTTAATAACTGTATTATAATAAGGTTTAGATGAAAGTTCCCTGTCTTTACAATAAGCTTTACATTCCGGTTCTAGACTGATTACACCAGTTCCTAATAATTTGTACTCTGTTATCTGAGAATTACATTCAAGGGTAAGTTTGGTCGGTTCTGACTTAACAAATAACCATCTATTGTTTTTTAATTCTTGCCAAATATCTATATTCCCATGAACCAATTTAGTTTCACATTGTTGAGGTAATTTATTAATAATTTTACATAGCATTTCTGTTTCGCAAGTAGGCATATCCTGAACTGAGTATATGTCAAGATTATTACATTTATATAAATCTGATTAATAGTTTTAACACATTTACTTAATTCCTGAAGGCATACATAGGTTATTTAATCTTTACTTATAGCTATATGGTTACAATGCGGTATAATCATAGCATAAGAATAAGGCCGGTCCACATCATGTGGGATAGGTACAGAGATAGGTTTATATAACACGTATTCTGACTTATATACTAAGGGAATTTTAATGACAAACACTACTTTACTATTTATAAAATAACACGACAGTTGCGCTAAGTCGGTTAGTGTATGGATACTATCTAAACTTAAACTAATAGGTAGTTCACTATTCTTATTTAAATCTTTAACACTATTCATTAGCTCTTCGTACAGTTGTTTAGGGATTAAGACAGAGGGATGTATAGAATGGCTTTTAGTAGACATTATAGCGTTAATAATGTCGTCGAGTCTAAATGATAAAGTTAGTAAAGTAGAAAACAATTCGTTATAGATTTCATTCATTTTAGATTCTATATATAAATCTTTAGGTATATTAGATACATTGTTTAATACAGCTGATAAATTTTTAATAGCATTGCCTAAACGAGCTTCATTGGTTTTGATTATTTTAAGCGTTTCATTATAATTTTTTAATGCTGTATTAGTCATCAAAATATTATCTTTCAGGAGAGACGAAATTTTCTTATCATTATTTTCTAAGTGTTGTATTGCGGAATTATACTTTATTGAGTCGTCCTCATCCATTGTGCCAATTACTTGTTTGAAAAGGGAACCGATACCAGCAAGCCACGCAGATCTCTTATCTCTATCGGGAATAAGATGAGATATCGCACTATAATCTTTTAAAATACTGTCAAGGCGAGATGTTAAAGGTTGTAAGATGTTATGGCATCTTGAGACACTTAATTCATTCTGTTGGCAAAGAAATCTAGTAGTTCCTAAGGCTGACTTAATATTTTCTATATGAGGTTGAATATAGCCAACATCAATCGGAACTAATATGTGAAGATAATTGTTAGAGATTTTCAAGGTTCCCGCAAAGTCAAAATAGATTCCGGTACTTTCCTTAATAGGTTCTATAACATCGGCTGAGATAACGGAGATACACGCCGAGGCGATCCTGAAATAATATTCTAAGTTATGAAACTAATCTACGTATCTAAATATAACATAATTAAAACTAATCATTCGTTTCAGCAAGTTTGACTTCATCGTAGTGATGTTTTACGTGCCGACGGTTTATCAATAAGGTAAGTGTGTTATTTCCATTTATTCTAATTACTTTATAGGGACCTTTCCAAATGGATGATAAAGCTTTACGGAGTTGTAAGTGATTTTTGACGTATACCATATCACCTGCTTTATACTTTACTGGTTTAGTATGCTTATCATAATAAGCTTTGGAAGTTATTTTCGATTTTAAGATATTTTCTACAGCTTTTTCTCTGGAAAATCTTAAACGTTGTTGTAGGATCCTAACCTAATTATTGTATGTTGATTCTAAGGCGGAGTCATAAATGGACGAGGGTATAAGTGCCTTGTGACCAAATACTAGCTCATAAGGGGTAAAATTCGTAGTACTATGAACCGTTGTGTTATAAGTTAGCATGGCTGTGTAAACATATCTGGGCCAATTAGTTTGATTTTCATCTACAAAAGATTTAAGGTATTCTTTTAAAGTTGAGTGACTCCTTTCAAGGGCTCCCTGTGTTTGTGGGTGATAAGGGGTAGACCAGAGCTGTTTAATTTTTTTTAAGTTGCAAGTTTGCTTGAATAATTCGGCCGTAAAGTTCGTGCCTTGATCAGTTAGGATTATTTTTGGAATACCGAATTGGGCAATAAAATGGATCAGGCATTCAGAGGTTTCCTCTGCGGTAGCATTAGGAATAGGGTAAGCAGCTGAGTATTTAGTCAAGTCATCTTGCAATGTTAAGATAAATTTTGATTTAGCGTTACCAACTTCCGGAAGCGGACCTACAATGTCCAATGCAATGCATTCAAACGGTTGTGTCGACGTTGTAGTGATCTGCATCGGCGCACGGTTGGTTTGACGTAGCGCTTTATTAGTTTGACAAGATACACATTTACGGACATAATTTTCAATGTCACTGCGCATATTCCGCCAGTAATATTTTTCTTGGATTCTTTTCAACATTCTGTTAGAGCTTAAGTGACCCGAAATAGGGATATCGTGATTTTCACGCATAATTTTAGCAATTTCGCCCATAGTCGGATACATTATAATATTTTTGTATATATTAATGCTTATACTTGTATTATGAAATAGGTACGTGATTATATTATATATCTTTATGTAACTATGGCTATCAAATGGATTTCTGAAATCTGTGATGCTAAACTCATTTATATTTACAGATAAAAGGTAGTTCTTTAAATTTTTCAGGCTCTTGAAAATGTCATCGTAAGTAGTTGTGTCATAATGATACACCTTAATGAATAATAAATAATAAGTGTTATTTTCTTTTTCAGATACCAAGAATGAATATAAAGTTCTTTCCAGTGCAAGCAATTCTTTACTTTGAGTCATGTTACCGATAATTTCAGATACATAACGGTTTGACTCGTCAAAGTCAATTGAGGTAGGTATCACAATATGCTTTGATTTTGTCTTTAAAAGATTTTCGTTGTGTTCAAGGATTTTAGTATCAAATGTCACTAATCTGTTATTTATACTTTTCAGGCATTTGGAATAAGTATCGTCATCATCGGTGATTTCACTGGATTGTGGAGTAGGTATATTAAAGTCATCAGGGAGTTCCAGGTTTTCAGGGAGGACAAAGTCATCAGGTAAGTCTAAGGTTCCAGGATTTGATTGCGGCGAGGACTGCGATGGATTGGTAAGCGCTTCGTCAGGGTTAGCGGATACAGTTTCAGGATTAGGTATTGGATGATTATTTATTTGAGTCTCCTCTATGTTTTGTAAAGGATTTATTGGATATCGCGAAAGAGCATCGGCATTAGTATTTGTCTTACCTTTCCTATATTGAATTTCATAATTGTATTCCTCTAGTTTAAGGCGCCAACGGACTAATCGAGATCCAGGGTCCTTGCAATTAAAAAGCCAATTTAGAGGTTTATGGTCTGTTAATATTTTAAACTGACGGCCGAAAAGGTAGGGGCGAAATGTTTTAGTTCCATATACAATAGCCAGACATTCTTTCTCGGTGACACTATAATTGCACTCCGCTTTATTAAGTGTCCTGGACGCGAAAGCGACTGGTTGATCTTTGCCAATTACACCTTGGGATAATATAGCGGAAATGGCGTAGTTTGACGCGTCGCAAGTTAAAATAAAAGGCTTAGTAAAATCGGGGTAAATAAGGACTCGTGCAGTTACCAATTTTTCTTTCAATTGTTCAAATGATAATTGTTGATTATTGGTCCAATTAAATGGAGTATCCTTTTTCAGAAGGGCCGTAAGGGACTTTGCATATTTTGAGAATTCTGGTATAAATCTTCGATAATATGACGCTAAACCTAAGAATGATTTTATGTCTTTAGCGCATTTTGGTACAGGAAAATTCACGACAGCTTTTATTTTATCAGGATTGGGTCTAACACCTTCACTGCTTATTACATGACCTAAGTAGCCGACTTCTTTTCGCAGAAACTCACATTTGTCCGGCTGAAGTTTAAGGTGGAATTTTCTCAAATTTTCAAAAACAAGAATAAGTTTTTCGATATGTGAAGATAGATCGTGTGAGTATACGACTATGTCATCTAAATACACAAAGCAATGTACACCCTGTAATCCAGACAAGATAGTGTTCATTGTTCTTTGAAAAGTTGCGGGCGCGTTTTTTAAACCAAACGGCATCCGCCTAAATTCAAAGTGTCCTTGGGGTACACTGAAAGCAGTTTTTGGTGCGTCTTCTGGAGACATTTTAATTTGGTGAAAACCGGAAGCTAGGTCGAGAGTTGTAAAGTATTTACTTTGACCTAATTGATCTAAGATTTCATTAATTTGGGGAATTGGGTAATTTTCACCAATAGTTATATCATTTAATTTTCTATAATCTATTACTATTCTCCACCTCTTTTGCCCGGTGGAGTCATCTTTTTTGGGCACTATCCAAATAGGGGATGACCATGGGGATTTTGATGGTTGAATAATTTGCTGATCTAGCATCTTGGTTATTTGTGACTTAACCTCTTCTTTGTGTATTTCTGGAAATCGATACGATTTTACATTAATTGGTTGTGTGGAATTAGTTTTTATTTCGTGTTGAATTACATCTGTACAGGTTAATTGGTCTCCAGGTAGATGAAATATATCAGAGTACTGATGACAAATTTCACTAAGATAATGTAATTCTTCCTCATTTAAATGGGATGATCGCAGGAGTTCAGATAATTGCCGAGACCTTTCAAGACTATTAACTAATCTATTATGTTCTATTATATTACATTGAGTGAGATCGGGTAAAGATAAGGTAAGCATAAGGTTAGCATTTAAGCGAACTGGATTTTCGGATACATTGAGAATTGACAAGTTAATTCTGTTATTGTTTTTTACTTTAACAAGACAGTTGGATATTAGAAGGGAATCGGAAATATGTTGATCTAATATCATTCCCTCCTTCAATTCAGGATTTTTCACTGAACACTCTATTACTGTTTCAGTACGAGGTTCAATGACATATGATGGTTCATCGAAGGATAGTTTAATGTCGTTGTTATTTATTTCTAAGGAGTCTGTCTGATAATTAATGCGACATTTGTATTGTGAGAATAAGTCGTTACCTATTATACCATCGTAAGGTAAGTTTATATTTTCAAATATTTGGAAAGGATGAGTTATATTTAACTTTTCATTGTAGTTTAAAACTTCCTACACTTTTCATAGTTTCATTTTTGGAATCTATCCCTTTAATTGTAACGACCGACGGTCTTCTAATTGCAGGGTACTTGTTATACTTTTCTTTTTCAGTACACAGAGTGACGCTCCAGAATCTATCAAGAAGGTAAGTGGTTTTTTATTTACAAATGTTTGTAGTTTAATGAAAGGTAAGTATCTTCTTCGAGTAAGGATTTCATATATTATAAGTTCTCTTTCAGGTTTACAATTGGATTGCAAGTTCGGACCTTCCATATGGGGCTGGTTACCCTGCGGCGTGATCCTACTTTTGGAAAAACCGTGAGTTTGGGGCTGATTACCCTGTCCATTGATCATGTTATTAAAAGAATTCGGACCTTCCATATGGGGCTGGTTACCCTGCGGCGTGGTCTTACTTTTGGAAAGACCGTGAGTTTGGGGCTGATTACCCTGTCCATTGGTCTTGTCAATAAAAGAATTCAGACCTTCCATATGGGGCTGGTTACCCTGCGGCGTGGTCCTACTTTTGGAAAGACCGTGAGTTTGGGGCTGATTACCCTGTCCATTGGTCTTGTTAATAAAATGATTCAGACCTTCCTTATGGGGCTGGTTACCCTGCGGCGTGGTCCTTTTTTGGGAAAGACCGTGAGTTTGGGGCTGATTACCCTGTCCATTGGTCTTGGTAATAATAGGGGTAGTATCGGCTTGAGTAAAAGGGATGTGCCCCGTGCGATACTTAAACGGGACATTATTTAGTTTAAATTGGTATCATTGGCGGATTCGTCTACTTCATCTCTACCTTCTTCTTCACAACCATCTGTGAAGTTTATACGAGACCCTGGTTTAGACGGAGTAAATGGTTGAGGACCATTTGAAAATCTTTTATTATTGAAATCGCGCAATTTGCAATTCTCAAGAAGGTGTCCTGTCCTTTTACAGTATCTATAGAAAGGAGAATCATTGTTAGAAGTATTGGGCTGATTGTTATTAGTACTTTTAATGAAAACTTTTGTATTATTTGTTTCACCTCTTTTATTAATAGATTCTGTAACTTTTTGTCTGTTGAAATTACGATAGCAAAACTGCTGTATTTTCTCTTCGGATATCGCAGCATTAATGGCGTCATTTAAGTTCTTGTAATCTCTACATCTCACAATATTAGCGATTCTAGGAATTAAGCCTAATATAAATGTATGCAGAGCGAGATCTTCCATCGCAGCTAATCTGCCCGGAAGTTCGGTTTTTCTTGTGTTTGAAACGGTAACTTCTGTAAGAAGTTTTTGCAAGCAGGTTTCTACTCTTAATGAGAATTGACTAATGGGTTCCTGGTTTCCTTGCCGACAGTCTTGCAAGTCAGTGAGCAAGTGAGCATAGTGTTTACGTTCACCAAACTGGTTTTTCAAAAATTCTTTAAGTGAAGGCCATGTTTCGAAATCTTTGATAGAGCACGCGGTTTCTGCTTTGCCTTCCAGTTGACTTAATATATATTTAAAAACGACATCTTCCTGTTGAGAAGATGCCAAGGATATTGCGCTATCGCAGTTCCTTAAGAAAGCTGTTAATTTATCCCTATCGCCGTTAAATGGTTTAATGAATTTTAGCACGACATTTAATGAGATTTCGTCATCAACCTTAATGTCTTTTTTAGATTCGGATTTTGACATTTTTTTATTAGTAAGAAGTACTAAAACTACACGCTTCTGCTTAACCCTTCGGAAAGTACCGGCGTGAAGTTATGTTACTGGTATATACTTAACGTTATTAAGTTCTGAGAATTACGTGGGCTCCGGATGTATAAGTTATGCGCAACTGATAAGGACGGCTGGGATCGAGGCGTGTGCCTCTTAACAAGTTACCTTGAAACTTATTATAAACTTTTAAAATTAATCTTATTTTACTTTAACATACGAGATTAAAACACGATACACGCACACTTTACGCACAACACGCACAAAATTTCACTGGATAGAGTAATTTGGACTTACAGGAACAGCTCGTAGGAATGTTTCATTCTGGATCTGCTGGATTACGTCTACCTTAGACGTATGGATGAGAAGCCGACGGTTGCCGTCAGGTCGGCGCTGGATACAATATGGATTGGGTGCAGCAGGTGCTAGCCAACTGCTTAATACCACTTACTACGCAGTGGACCCGGAGCGGCGATATGCAGCTTTGGACCAAGTCGAATGGTATCGACCTTCGATGTGATGAGTTCGGGTTGGGGTGCTTATTAAGCGACACAATCACTGGGCACTTTTGGATTTTTAGGATTCACGGACACACACAAACTTTTGTTTCCGGTGACGATATTTAACGTTTTTAGGACACTGGGGATGTCTTATCCCACCGCTGCCACCAAATGTTAGAATGGAAAAGTCCCGAATCTTTAAAAAAAAGGTTTATTTTACTTCCTAAAATAATAGACAATATATTTGGGGAAAATTCGGTATACGTCCCAACTCGTCGAATGCCAAACCCGAACTGGCTGGAAGCTGGTGGGCGATCATGGTCTAGAAGGGCCGGTGCTGACTAAGCAGTAGTATCAGCATTTACAGTTACAAAATAGGGATGTAACAGTGCGAAAATTTAGAATATTTTGAACGGGTTTTTTGTATTTGTGTTTTTCAGTTAATATTGGTGACGACGTTAGGTTGTTTATGCGTTGTAGATACTTTTGGGATATTTTGATAAATAAAATTACGCGACTGTTTGCTAGCTCTGTATTGAGGCAACTAACATGTAAAACGATCGGACATACCGCCCACCAAAAGGACCCTGTGTCCTTTTACAAATTCTATTGCTGCTACTTATCCTAACAATATAGTGGCCTTAATAATTAACTTATTGTTTTCTACATTTTAAAACTGATCAAAACAATATAACATATCTTCGAAGTGGACTGTAGTAACAAAAAATTGAATAACAGATTATCCAATAGATAATAAATAGCTAAGAAGTCACCTACCTACATGTCAGTTTATTTTATGTAGGCAAAGTAAACAGCATGATTCATTAAGGTAAGTACCTATCCATTTGTTGACAACATCATTAGTTATTAGTTGTACATAATTATAGTTATAAGCAATAGCATGCAGGTGGGAAGTTACGAGTACATTAAATTAGTTTAGGAACTTGAATCTTTGAATGGTAAGTATGTATGTGTAGGCACATATATCTCAGTAGTAATTAAGTAGTTTATGTAGTTAGAATAATAAACTTACTTTGACAATTGTATGAAGAACAATCTTAACATTATAAAACTTAGACATACTAGGAAGTAGGTATACATAGTAGTAGCATTAGTATATTAAAAAATAGCAAACTTCGTTTCAAATAGCGTGCGTAATTAAACGTCTTTAGGTAGGAATATTAGCTTAGATAAAGGTCTTTTTAATTCACTCTGTCCTTTACACTGCACAGTAACCACTCTAATTAAATTATCTTTTCCAGGATGCAGCGTTTTTATTTTTCCCATGATCCATCTCGTGGGTGGCAGGTTTTCCTCTTTGATGACCACAATATCTCCCACGGTAGGTGACTGGACAGCTGATTGCCACTTCGTCCGTTGTTGCAGGGTGTTCAGGTATTCTGAATGCCATCTTCGCCAGAAGTCTTGTGTCATTCGCTGTACTAATTGCCATCTAGTTAATAGATTGATGTTGGATTTTTCATAGTCACCATCAGGAACACTAAGTAAAGGCTCACCTATCAAAAAGTGCCCAGGTGTGAGTGGTGACATCGTCTCAACAGTGTTATCCAACTGGCATAATGGGCGGGAGTTAAGACAAGCTTCTATTTGTGTTAGCAATGTCGCCATCTCTTCATATGTAAGTTTTGTGTCTTTGCTAACCCTTGCTAGATGTTTCTTTGCAGATTGCACTCCAGCTTCCCAGAGGCCCCCACAGTTTGGCATTCGCGGCGGGATAAAATGCCACGTAGTTCCATCGGTTGCTAAGTTTTCGGAAATTTCTTTAGAAATGCTTCGTTCACCTACTTTGAAAAGGTCTTTAAGTTCTTTTGCAGCACCAACGAAATTGGTGCCGTTATCGCTGAACAGATGAATACAGCGACCTCGACGGGCGACAAATCTCCGAAATGCAGCCAGGAATGCTTGAGAAGTTAAGTCTGTCACGGCTTCTAAATGTATGGCACGGGTAGCCATACACACAAAAAGACAGATGTACCCTTTAGTAGCATGATGCCCTCGCCCCTTTGATGTTCTCATTAATACTGGACCTGCATAGTCGACTCCACTGTTCAAAAAGGCCCGCTGTAGACTCACCCTTACAGCTGGTAATTCACCCATTAACTGGTTGTTTATCTTGCCTTTATTGATAATGCAAACTTTACAAGTTCTTATGCATTTTCTTACTGCTGATTTTAAGTTAATTATCCAATAATGACTTCTTAGGTACGTCATCATAACTTGAATACCACCGTGTAACGTTTGTTTATGTGCTTCGTTGATCAACAATGTAGTGATATGTTGATTACTCGGTATTATTAATGGATGTTTAGTTGTGACTGGCAAATTAGCGTTTTGTAAACGACCTCCTACTCTCAGCAGATTGTTTTTATCTAAAAATGGTGTCAAGCTAATTAGTGAACTTGATTTTCTCACCTTACCATTTTTCTTTATGTATTCTATATCTTTTTCATACACTGTCTGCTGATAGTAATTTATGCAATTTTGCAAAATTGTGTTCATTTCACCAGTTGTTAAATACCTCTTTTTGTTTTTATTGTCTAAAAACCTTCGGCAATAAGCGAGTACTCTTTTCATTCTAGTCAGATTAGAAAATCTTTCCCAAATTGGTTTTTCTTCATTTTCTTTATTTTTAGTTGTAAAAGTACAGCATGTTAATTTTAACTCTAAATCTGTCTCTGTATTTTCTGATTTTCTCAAATGAATTTCCCTTTTTGATAACCATTCTGGCCCCTTCCACCACATCTTCTCCTTCTTCAGATCTGTTAGGAACATTCCTCTGGATGCTATGTCAGCAGGATTTTCTTGTGATACAACATGATGCCACTGTATGTTGTTTGTATTGTCTTTAATTTCCACCACTCGGTTTGCTACAAAGGTCTTCCATTTTTGAGGTTATCCATGAAGCCACGCCATTACAATTGTTGAGTCTGTCCAGCAGTAAGTTTGATAATGAGGAATTCTCATGGCTAATGTGACTTGTTTTAGAAGCCTTGACAACAATAAAGCTCCACACAGCTCAAGACGAGGAAGCGATATTGTTTTTAATGGAGCAACTTTGGTTCTTGATGCAATTAAATTTGTGGATACAGTACCATCCGGTTGTTCCACTCTGCAGTATACAACGGCTGCATAGGCCCGAGTTGAGGCATCACTAAATCCGTGCAGCTGTATTGCTTTTATATTACTGCTGTACGAGTGTAACCATCGGTCTAGAGAAATCTGGTTGATATTCTCGAAATCCTTTCTTATATTCAACCAATCAGAGGTTAATTCTTCAGATAATGGCTGATCCCATTGTGTGCCAACTAACCATAGTTTTTGAATAAGCATCTTAGCGAGCACAATGCTTGGCGATATCCATCCTAATGGATCGTAAAGTTTTTGTACATCTGATAACACTGTTCTCTTCGTAATAGTAGATGGAGGTGAAGAGAGACTGATTTTGTAAAGAAATTGATCAGTACCAAGATTCCATGCGATACCCAACGCTTTCACAGTACCGTCTAGGTTTATATCAAGTTGGATGCTTGAAGAAATGTTGCTTGGATCCATTGAATTTATCAACTCGATGTTGTTTGATGACCACTTCTTCAACTCAAAACCTCCCTTGCTTAACATTGCTTTGAGTTGATTACTAGCTTCTATGGCTTCTTGAACAGTGTCACAACCCGACATTACGTCATCGACATAGAAATCTGACAAAGTAATGTCAGCGGCTACTGGATAGCTATCTCGTTCTTCATGTGCGAGTTGGATCAAGGTCTTCACTGCCAGATAAGGTGCTGAAGTAGTCCCGAAGGTCACGGTAAGTAATCTATAATCTTTTATTTCTTCATTGCTATCATTTCTCCACAGAATTCTCTGAAAATCCGCATCTTCTTTGTGTATCATGACCATTCTGTACATCTTTTGTATGTCTGCAGCAAAACAGATGGCGTGCATTCTCCAGCGCATGATTATGGAACGTAATTCTTCTTGAAGCACTGGACCAGGTAAGAGTTCATCATTTAATGATATGCCATTTATTCCCTTACATGATGCATCGAAAACTATGCGGGTTTTCGTGGTTTCTTTTTCTTCACGCAGGACTGGATGATGGGGTAAGTATACTGATTTTCGTGTATATATTTCTTTTTCAGGTACTTCTTCTAGGTGACCTAAGTTTATGTAGTCTTTTATAACCTTTACATATTCCTCTTTCAACTTAGGCTGCTTTTTAAACCTTCTCTCTAATTGTATCAATCTTGTTTTAGCTATGTCTCGTGTATTTCCTTCAGTTGATTGAATACAATTTGTTTTAAACGGTAGTTTCACCATAAATCTTCCTTGTTCATTCCTTGAGTATGTTTTGTGATAAATGTCTTCACACATTTGTTCTTCTTTTGTATTCTTTCGTCTTGTAGTTGTGTCTATTTCCCAAAGTGTTTTTAACATGTTATCAACGTCTACTTGGTGATGCATGACAAGAAATGAATGTTCTTTTTGTGATGTATTTATTTCTCCAAATAATATCCATCCTAGGGTTGTTTTCTGTGCACATGGTGACCCTGGTGGACCCTTTATTAACTCTTGTTCGACTATTCGTGCATACTCCTTAACACCAAGCAGCAAATCTATCGGGCCTGGGTTGTTGTACTCTGGATCAGCAAGATCGAGACCCTCCAGGTGCTGCCAGTTATGAACAGTTATTGTGTGGTGTGGTATTCTCGTGGTCAGTTGCCTGGACATGACGTAAGCTTCAACGTGCATGTTGAATTCTTTCTTTCTTGATAATATGTTTAGCTGAACCACGTGTTTAATTGGTGCTTGCATAGAACCCACACCTGTTACAGTACCTTCAATTGATTTTCTTTGTAGCATCAACAATTGAGTTGCCTTTTCACTTATGAAGCTCGCTTGTGAGCCTTGATCTACAAGAACTCTTAACAGTGTCGCATGTCCATCCTTTCCCTTTGCTTTGACTAGTGCAGTTGCTAATAATGCTCTTCCAGATACTCCGATACCAACATGAAGAGTTGTTACGGTCTCCTTGTTGGTTTCTACCTGAGATGTCGATGGTTGTATTGGTTCTGTCTCTGTGGTTTCCTTCGACTTCTCTGATTTGTGAAGTAAGGAATGGTGACGTCTTCTACATACACGGCAAGTAATTGGTACCTTGCATTTGTAAACGGAATGACCCGGAAGCAGGCAGTTGAAACAAAGCTGTTTTTCTTTCACATAATTGTTACGTTGTGTAAGATCCATTTTAATAAATTCTTTGCAATGACATAGGGTATGTTTTTCACTACAAAGTGCACAGCTTTTATCTTTAACAACATTCGCGGCATGGTAGGATCGCTCTTTGATGGTACGATCTTTAATTGTTACGGGTTGTATCATTTCCAGTGTTCTAAATTTAGATTCTAAAAATCTTTTTAATTCTTCCCAAGATGGCACTTCGTCTGACTTTTCCTTATAAGCAAAGGTTTCCCACTCTTTATGTGACTCCTGGTCCAACTTCTGAATCACCAGAAATATAATTAAAGGATCCCAGGAATCGGTGTTAATTTTCAAGTTTTTTAGGTTATTTATGCACTCTGTCGTAGTGTCTAATAAAGTCTTCACACTATTAGCTGTCTGTGTTGTGATTTTCTTTTGATTAAAAAGTCTTTTCAAAACAGAGAACACAATAACACGCTTGTTTCCGTATCTGTCTTTTAACAATTGCCATGCTTGATCGTAATTGCTGTCCGTAACTTGAATGTGCCTTAATATTATTTCTGCTTCACCAGTAACACTTGACTTTAGGTAATGCAGTTTTTGAACGTCACTGATTGATGTATTTTTATGCACAAGTGATGTAAACATGTCCTGGTATGTGGGCCACTCTTCGTATTGTCCCGAAAACGATGGTAATTGTATCCGAGGCAGTTTTACCGCCGAACATTGCCCTTGACCACCAAATACTGAAGAGTTTGAGGTTTCCATTGCTGTGTGTTGCTGTTTGCTCAACATATCTGTCAAGTCCGCTTGTAGACAAAGGTACAGGTCTTCAATGACAAAATAGTCTTCATTGAGAAAGTAAGAAACTTCTCCACGCTTGTCTCTCGGAGTACACTGTGTCATCATCTCATGAGCTTGCTTAAAGGAACTCCAATACTCTTCAATGCACTTCACTCTAGCCCTTATGTAACCATCTGTAAGTCTTACTTTAGGGCATTTTTTTAAGTTCACTTGGGTTTTTTGTATCAATTTTGCCACGTCTTCTAGCGTATTCAAATATTTTTGTTGGTCCGAAGTTAACGTAGGCATTGTAACTTTCTAATATGTTATTATGTATCACTTGTGCTATTAATTGCCAACTACACCGTCCACACTTTATTAAAATATCCAACTTCATAAAAAAACTGCACAGTTTTGCGTAAACAAGTCGTCTTATCTCTGGAATGCGGCTGCCTTTTGTTCTCAGCTCGCTCGGACTCCGATTCACTAATGACCCACAGGTGTGCCAGTAGTAATTATCCGGCTCGATTTGCGACCATATGGTGACGACGTTAGGTTGTTTATGCGTTGTAGATAGTTTTGGGATATTTTGATAAATAAAATTACGCGACTGTTTGCTAGCTCTGTATTGAGGCAACTAACATGTAAAACGATCGCACAAATATGTTTATCTAATGTAAGTCCAAGTAGTGTAAACTCTTCAACAGTTTCCAATTTTGAGCCGTTGAAGTTAAAATTTAAGTGTAGAGGAGCTTTTTGATAAGGGTGGAAAGTCATTAATTTAATTTTACATTAGGGCCATGGGGTCCGAGTGCCCAATTAGTCTTTCAAGACATCGCAAAGCGGTTGGTCGACTCTTCATGTGACCAGAAGGCTGGCCTATTCTTCGGCCAGAGAATCAGCATTGCCAACGTGGCAATGCTGCCAGCCTTTTGGGCACTTTTCCTGTTGACAACGATGCGGACGAATTTTTTGATGCCCTACGATTGTTCCCCCCCCCACCCCTTTCTTATATACTTGTACATATTATTATTATTTTAAGTCTTTTAGTTTTTAAATTGTTAGTTGTTTTATGGACCAATAAATATTTAGTTTTAGTATAATTAATTTCTAAATTATGTGAGGTTAGCCAGTTACATGTTTTTGTAAGTGTGGAACTGAGTTTTTCTTCTATGTTTGTGTTGTTTTTACATGAGACTAATAAAGATATGTCATCCGCGAATAAAACACATGGCCCGTCTATAGTTTTTTTGATTTGATTGGCTAAGTTAAGTGATTTTGAATTCCTTGTCACTCTTGCTTGTTTCTTACCAGTAATCAACGCCCACTGGGCGGTCCTAGAGTGAGATACTAACTATTTTGTCACCTACTCTAAAATCTGACTTTCGAAAAGTGACTGTGATTTGCTGGATTCGAACCCGCTCCCACGGTGCAGTGTGCTGTTGCGAGTCGACTCCCCACCCGCTGCGCTACGGTGCTAGTGACGTAGAAACTTGAATAAGCTACTCGCCATCTGCTACGCAGCTGCCGCCGTAGCCGCTGTCGTCACTGCTACGGATTGCCTACGCGGCTACGAACACGAAGTACTCGTAGCCAATGCGCTACGACTCCGCTCGCACGCGAAACCGTCTCGACGCAGTGCGGTCGCACTTAACGTATTGTGACGAATTCTACAAGGTTTGCTAGCATCTGTGTTACAACTATTGGGAGACATGTCCGTAAAACGCACTCCCCCGAACACGCCGAAAACGCAAATAAACAACCTTTGCCAGTCCCAGACCAAATCTGAATCGGATATAGCCAATGCAGTGCTGAGTGATTACGTGAATACAAACCGAAATAAAAGAGCCCGAACGGAAATATCGCCACAAGGCGCTACTACCCCCGACCTTCAAACCCAACCCGAAGATTGGAAGGAAGAACAAGACTCTTCAATAGCAAAGCTACTTGCGACTCAAACCGCTGTGATGGCTAAATTGGCGTCTGATATTGATGAAATAAAATCCCAGAACACTCAGATTCAGGCATCTAATACGGAGATACACAAGTCAAACGAGGAGATAGTCAAATCTATGTCTTTTATAAACTTGCAATTTGAGGAGCTGAAAAAAGAAGTTGAAGATCTAAGAAAGGAACGCCGGGAACAGAGACAATATATTGAAAGTCTAGAGAAGAGAGTACAAGATCTACAACATAAATCCAGATCGTCGGGCATTGAAATCCGCAATATACCGCAATGTAACACTGAAACCAATGCCACTCTTGTAAAAACGGTATGCAGCATTGGCGAAGCAATCGGAGTATCCATAAAAGACTCTGAACTGAGGGACATTTATCGCTTGCCTGGGAAACCATCGGGTGCCCCTACCACTGCACGACCGATAATAGCTGAATTTACTTCTGTTATGAAAAAGGAGACGCTCATATCTGCAGTTCGAACGTTCAACAAAGCCAAGGACAGGGAAGATAAATTAAATACTGGTCTCATTGGCATTCCAGGAACATGTCAGCCGGTTTATGTCACGGAACAGCTCCCGGGTAACACCAAAAAACTGTTCTACCAATCAAGAGAGTTTGCGAAAAACCACAAGTTCAAATTCTGCTGGGTATCCAACGGTAACATATTTTTGCGCAAAAAGGAGGGAGA
Organism: Agrochola macilenta; assembly: GCA_916701695.1. NCBI lineage: Eukaryota > Metazoa > Arthropoda > Insecta > Lepidoptera > Noctuidae > Agrochola > Agrochola macilenta. Next base: position 25,004,902 of record OU753556.1, read on the forward strand.
CAAACAACTGTTAATCAACTCTGAAAAATGTCTTCAGGATATGGATTTCACTGGCTTGTGACTGGTAATCCGTATAGTTAAGATCTCTATATTGGAATACATTTGCCTACTATTATTGTTTTTCGATATTGTATTAGTTTCTAAATCCAAAAGGATACACAATTTATTTAACTCTCACATAACCACACAAATAAAAACTCACCATGGCATACGCACTCTATACAAAAATACACTGACAACTCACTTCCACAAAAACTCCTGGTATAACCACTACTTTTACATAAAAAAGCAAAAAAATAAAATAATGATCGACATAGTATATACTAAACAAATGCTAACAACAGAAGTCGTACATTTGAGTCACCTCACGTTATTTCTATACTTTCCCAATGGCTAGCATAAATAGTATATGCAGCGAGTTGGACTCGGTAACAGTGGGTAACTCATTTAACTGTGCCCCAGAAAATTGTATTGAATATGTCAACCCCACCAATACCAGCATGAAAATACTACACTTAAACATCCGTAGCTTAAATAAAAACTTTGACCAACTCCAGGTACTAATGCACTCAACAAAACTTGATTTAGACGTGGTAATTCTTACTGAATGTTGGCTTAGTAAAGTCAGTAATATGCCTGTTTTCGCTGGATATGATTCCTATTTTACTGAAATAAATAGTAACCAAAATGATGGAGTTGTTATCTTTACAAAACAAGCTCTCCGAACCTCTAAGTGGGAACCTCAATTTGTGGGTGGAAATTGCTTGGTATGTCATATAGTTAACCAAAATATCGCTATTGTAGCAGTGTACCGATCCCCGTCATACAGTTCCATCGAAAGTACCGAAAGTTTTTTGGATAGTTTAAATAGTGTCTACGTAAGCCTCTCCTCCTATAAAAATATAGTCCTCATAGGTGATATTAATATAGACCTCAAACCAAATAGTTCAGATGACCGCTGTTTCAACTATCTCATTCTAAATGCCTCCCACGGTCTTCTCCCAACCCACAGGTTCAACACTCGGCTGGATAACTGTCTAGATCATGCACTTGTTAAAACTACCCTTCCTGTTACTACTCTTGTACTAGACTCACACATCACGGACCACAAACCGGTGCTTCTTAATATTGCTAACACAAACCCAGCTACTAAACCACTCCACATAGCTACCCGGATAAACTACGATGCAGTTAGGTTAGATTTAGAAAATTCGGATTTTACCCCATTATACAAAATTATTGACCCTAATATATCCATGAATATGTTCATAACTATTATCTCTTCAGTAATTGACAAACACACTAAACAAATTAAAATCCCAAGGAAAAAAAGAATAATCAAACCATGGATAACCACCGGCCTATTAAAGTGTATACAAAACCGTGACCGGTTGCACAACAGATCTAGGAAAGATCCCAATCATCTTATCCTGAAAATTACCTATACGCGGTACCGGAATTATTGTAACGACCTGCTCCGGAAACTAAAAATAGCCCATGAAAAACGCGAACTTGAAAAATCTCGTAACAACCCCAAAGCCCTTTGGGAAACGATCAAGCAAATCACCAGTACCTCCAAAAAGAAAACTACCCCAGTAGAACTGTTGGATATTTGTGATAACGCTCCTTCATCCGTAAACAAAGTATGTAGTTTTTTCAGTAACATGGGCACTAACTTGGCGGAAAAGATTTTGTCCCAATCTCACCAACCTGCAAACCCTCCTAAGAGCCCATGTCAAGGCATTTCGTCCAGCCCCGCCAACTCCCTTGTGATACTTGAGGTTGATGAGTCAGAAGTAGAATCTCTTATTCTGCAACTGCGTAATGATTGCGCAATAGGTTGGGATGGCATATCCCCCTTAGTGCTAAAGAGTTGCCGCCAGACCTTGACGCCGCCTTTGACGTATATCCTTAACTCTTGCATTCAAAAAGGCATCTTCCCTGATGCGCTAAAGAAAGCTATCATCCATCCAATTCATAAGGGAGGGAACAGGCACTGTGTCAACAATTACAGACCCATATCGGTCCTATCAGCACTCTCTAAGATACTGGAAAGGATCCTAAATAGCGGTTTAAATAAATTCCTCAACAAACATCAACTCATAGCTGATAATCAGTATGGTTTTCGCACAGGAATCTCTACTGAAGATGCAGTTCTTGAGCTGACACAATTGGTTGCTAGGAATCTTGACAGTAGAACCAAAAGTCTAGGGATCTTCCTAGACCTTTCTAAAGCATTTGACACAGTATCTGTTCCTAAACTTATGTCTAAATTGGAACTCCTAGGGGTACGAGGAAATACTCTCGAAATTTTCAAAGACTACCTTAACAACCGGACCCAACGAGTAAAAATTGGAGAGTATATAAGTGAAGAAGTATCGACCACTTACGGTGTACCTCAGGGAAGCATTTTGGGCCCCACACTCTTCCTGATATACGTCAATGAGTTGTGCAGAATGACCATTCCCAACTCCAAGATCATTGCGTATGCGGACGACACCGCAGTCATAGTTCACGGACCAACTTGGGATAGCGTTAAACGCTACGCAGAAGCGGCAATGTCAGCTATAGTCAAATGGCTCAACCTAAACTTGCTTACCCTAAACTGCGAAAAAACATCGTACATTCCCTTCGCTATCCGGCGTAACAACTTGCCTGGCAAATCCTTCTCCATAACAGCGCACACCTGCTCCAAACAATCCCCACAATGCTTATGTCCGACGCTTGTAAGAACTGACAATGTGAAATATCTGGGTGTCCAAATAGACGGAGGATTACGATGGGACAAACAGGTTGACGCCATTTCCACTAGATGTTTGAAACTATTGCATATTTTCAAATCCCTGAGAGACTCGGCTGCGCCAGATACCTTGAGGATGGTGTACTGTGCATTATGCCAATCCATCATTGGATATTGCATTGCAGTATGGGGTGGTGCAAATAAAACCAGTCTTCTGAGGATTGAAAGAGCGCAGAGAGCCGTTCTGAAAGTGTTGTCGCGCAAACCTTATCGCTGTCCCACTACGCAATTATACGCTGATTGTAAGGTACTTTCAGTGCGCCAACTTTTTGTACTGCAGTCTACTGTTAGAAGACACGCTAGCGTTCCCCCTACTGACCCTAAAAAAAGGAAAAAACTACCCTTAAGTACCCCTCACAAAACCGCCTTCGCTCAACACCAATACTACACATTAAGTACATACATATACAAACAAGTTAACAAACACCTAAACATTGTCGATTTAAATAAATATGAGTTAAAATCAAAATTAATGGAATGGCTACTGGAACAGGACTATCTACGAACAGAATCCTTACTTAAGTACGTCTCCTAACTACTCACATATCTCCAATCACACACAACACACCCACACGCACACACACTCACATTAGCTTTATATTCATAGTCGCTCAGGTAGATCGACACAGTCTACTATTATACATATAGCATGTCTTTTAAGCTGAATCACTGTCTCTCAAGATACAGGTTTCCTAGTTTGAGAGGCAGGGTTTTCCATATTGTGTACAGATTTGAGTTCTAACTTTATACTGCATTGTGTTGCTACCAAAGCTCATCTAACTTGTATTTACATATATAAAATATGTTTAATCTGTATTTTTGTGAAATAAAGTTATTTATTATTATTATTTATTATTATAGTTTTCGATAAGTCGCTAATGTAAACGAGGAATAATAGTCGCGCCATCGACCCGAGCCTGGTCCTTATCGGACGGCGAGCTGTCCATCGCTCACCGTCCGCAGGCCCGCGCCTACGGTGGCCGGAAGTCAGCTCGTGACTCCCGACGCCCGGGGCGTCTCCTGCGGCGACTAGGGGCGCGAGGGCGTGCAGCTTGAATCTCCCTCGCGCACTCCGCCTCCTCCTTCGCGAGCATAACTGCTTCGCAGAAGGAGGTGACGGCCTCCCATGCACTCTCGCTCCGGACCATGGCCTGAACCAGGGCCGGACGCGAGAGATCGCCGCCGTCGATCGCCTCCGTGAGGACACGGCGGTGTTCCGCCCAAGCCGGGCAGACCTCCACCGTATGCTCCACCGTGTCCTCCGGGCGATCCACACAATGGTGACACCCGGGCGTTTCCTCCCGCTTGATCCTGAACAGGAACCTCCCGAAATAACCGTGTCCCGTGAGGACCTTCGTCAGGCGGAGGGTGAGGACGCCGTGACGCCTCTCTAGCCAGTCCTCAAAGAGGGGACTTATCGCCGCAATTGTGGCGTGCCCAGCGCTGGGTTGCGCCAATGGCACTCTCCATGCCGCCATGAGATGCCGCCGGAGCTCTGTCCGCTATGCTGTGATTTCTCGCGGCAGCGGAGTTACACCCCGGCGTTTCGCCTCCTCGCGCAACTCCCACATGTGCGCGAGGACATTTGCCTCCAGATCCCATGGTGGTAGTCCGGCAAGGAGGCTCGCCGCCTCACGGGAGACCGTGCGGTATCCTCTGACCAGCCTAATGGCCATGACCCTTTGGGACGCGTTCAATCGCTGGGCTGGTCGCAGCCTTAATGAACGCGCCCACACCGGTGCCCCGTAAAGGGCCACGGACCGCACGATCCCCGCGTAGAGCCTCCGGCAAATCTTGGAGGCTGAGGGCAAGAGAGCTATTGGGCGGTAATTATTAGGATCATTTTTATTGTTCTTTTTATGGATTGGTTTAATTAATGATTTCTTTAACAATCGGGGAAAGTGCCTTCTGTAAAAGACTAATTTAGTAAAAGATAAAATGGTAAGGTGAAAACAGGTGCAATTATAACATTGAATTTGATGTTTTTTTGTTAGTTTTTTTTTTACATCTAAAACTAAACATTCGGTGTTACGGTATTAATTATTGCATTTCATAATCAATATTCTAGTTCGCTAGTTAGCCACATTTTTTATTTCCACACAGTAATATTGCCAAATTAATCAAAACAGTGAAATATTTGACAAAATAGATGTCAAATATTTCACTGTTTTGATCACGCGACGTTGACGTGCGACGTTGCCCACTTTCAGAATAAACGCTCTTATCGAGAAGTAGAAGACTTCTATCTAATAAAAATAATTTATAACCTATAGCACTCAGGAATAATGTAGCTTTCTACCAGTGTTTTTTTTTTTAGAATTGTATCATTAGTTCCAGATATTACCCCCTATATACAAACTTTACCTCTTCATGATATTAGTATAGGTATAGACTATACAAATATTGCTCGTTTATGGGGCATGCGCAAAGGTAACCCGCGAAATTCAAATTTTCTTTAGTTTTTTGCATTTTGCAGGTCAGTGTCAGGTTTTATGTTGATTAAAATATGATTCGCGACCGTAACAAATGGTTTTACATAATTATAATCATTACAATCAGGAATACAACTCCATAAGTAAGCACAATGGTCAAATGTCATGATTTCATGAAATAGTCATTCAATGGAATTATATGAACTTAGAGAGTTGTATTGATCATTTTTAGGGTTTATATGCCGACAAAGAGGTAAAATAAAATAAAGAAAAAAATTTTTTTTTTTGGGTTTCTCCCCTACACGTAAAGTGGGGATGTTTTTTTTTTCTCGTCTGCCCCATGTTCTGGGGTATCGTTAGAAAGGTCATTCAAAAACATTGTGAATTTGCGAAAACCATTTTTGGATTCAGGGATCCGTTTGCGAAATATTAAGCTTTTAACTGATTTTTTTTTGTTAGAGTCATGTGTCCCCCCCTCCTGCCAGCTAAATGGTTGTACTTGGATTTGTGAAAAATTTCACAGCAGTAGTATATATAACGAAATTAAAAGGAAAACTATCAGAGCACGCGCACGCGGACGCACGCGGTAGGACGCACGCGGTAGCGGTCCGCCCCCCGCATTTCGCCCGGTGCCTATCCAGGCCCCGGGACCAAACACCAACCCGGGCCGCGCATTACAAGCGCGCGCCCGGGCACCCCACCGCGACTGACGCGCGCCATGCTGCGGCGCAGGCGTACCCCGCGCTACCCGCGCCGCGTACCCCTGTGCCGTCTGCACGGCCTCGCGCACCCCCGGTCCGTGCCGCGGATCCGCCGCCGCGGTTTGTATCGCCGCCCGCGCCCTCTGGCGCGCCACCCATGAATCCCCATGCTGCGCCCGCTCCACGCACCGCCGCTCCCGGCCCCCGCCTCTCGCTGGCGGGACCGGTGAGGGCTGAGCAGGAGCGTCCAGCTAGTGCCGGCCCGTCTTACCGGCCGGTACCGGCCTCAGTGCCACCGGTGCCAGCGATTCAGACACAGCTCGCACCAGTGTCACCGTCCGCTCGCTTGTGTGCCCGCATCCCGCGAGCAACATAAAGTGCCCTGTTTTTGAAAAAGAGATCAAAAACAAGCGAGCGGGGACCGTCGCCATCACAGCCAAAAGCCGGGCACAAACGGCCTGGCCGAAAGAGACGGCCACTGTGGAGGCACAAGGCACGACGTTGATGGCGCTGGCCAACGAGCCCACAGAAAGGACGCAAGCCACCTCCTCCGGGCGGAGGAAGAAAAATCGGGGTGGAAAAGGGAAGAAGAAGCCCGCCCCCCCGACGACCCAAGAAGACGCCCCTATGGCCGCCCCTGCCTCAAACATCGCGCAGGTTGCACCGAGGGACGAACACAGACAACTAGTGGGCGAACCTACTAGTAGCGACAAAATGTCGCAGCGGCAGGGCGAGGAAGCTCGTAGGTTCGCCCAAAAGCCGCACGGCGCCGCCACTACCGCGGTCAAAGCCACCAAGGCACAGCGGCCAATCACGGCAAAGGAAAAGTTCCCGGTAGTGTCGAGTGGTGGCGCTGATGTCGCACCACATACGAAGTCGCAACAAACTAAAGAATTTACAACCTGCGCGATTAAGCTTTTAATGGACTTAATAAAAGCAATCAGGCAGGGCCGAGACATAGAGTCGGTCATCCTCGACGGTCTGGCCACCTTGCTGTCACTCTGTGATGGCTAGGCCGCTGAGGATGATCCACTGGAATGCCCGCGGCCTTAGGGTTAAGGTCACCCCCCTCCGCCACCTCCTTCGGGAACAAGATATCGACGTGGCGCTAATTAGCGAGACGCTCCTGGGATCTGAGGATAGGGTCAGGTTCCCGGGATATCATGTCTACAGGAAGGACGAAAGGTCGGCTCAAGACGTCCGCTACCGTGGTCTGGTGGTATTAGTAAGGCGAAGAGTCGTCCATCAAGAGCTCCCCTTGCCGTCACTTAGCACGTTTTACGCGCTGGGTGTGCAGCTGCATGTTGCCGGCGAGGACATCAACGTTTACGCGTGCTATAAACCGCCCGCGGCTCACCTAAACTTCGTAGAGCTGCGGGCGCTAATTAGCGCGCTAAACGGTAACGCTACCATCCTAGCCGGCGACCTAAATTGTAAGCACCCGGCGTGGAATTCGATGCTAACGAATACCGAGGGGAGGCGGCTCTTCGCGGATGCGGAAGCCTTCGGGTACACAGTGTCCGGCCCAGAGACGCCGACCCATTACCCAGACGCAGCACGCTACATGCCGGATGTGCTGGACGTTGTAGTCCACCGAGGACTACACTGCCAGATCACGCAACAGGTGATAGACGACGAGTTGCAGTCGGACCACCAACCGGTACTCGTCGTCCTATCGGGCATGCCGACCCGACTGAAACCACTAGCGTCACGTCGATTAACGGACTGGACAGCCTTTGGAGAGAAGCTAGACACCACCACGCCGACTCGGCCCATCGTCACTTCTGCGGACGTTGACCAGATGTACGTCGGTGCACAAACTCTGCCGTCAGCTCACGAACACCCCGGCCCCGGTGCGCCCACTGCACAACAGCGACGGGGCGCTCAAGTATGTAGCGGAGGACCGGGCGGAGGTCTTCGCCATCCACCTGGAGCGTCAGTTCCAGCCGAACCCGACTAGCGACCACGAGCATGTCGCAACAGTCGAGAAACATCTTGGGGACTACTTCGCACCGCCGATAGCTCCCGAGGAAGAACCTATCTTCTTCTCGCCTGGCGCAGTTAGACGCGCCATCCTAAAGACGAAGCCTAGGAAGGCTCCCGGTGCGGACGGTATCACAAACACAGCGCTGCGCCACTTGCCGTTCCGTACAGTAGCGGCAGTGGCGCGCCTGTTCACTGCGATACTGCGCACCGGGACCTTTCCCGCCTCTTGGAAGGAGGGGCGCGTCATCATGCTGCCCAAGGCGGACCAGAATATTCTGAAGCCGGAGAGCTATCGGCCAATAACGCTGCTGCCGAAAGTCTCCAAGGTGTTCGAGGTGCTCTTGTTGCGACATCTCCTAACACACATCGAGCCTCGTCCGGAGCAATTCGGGTTCCGGGCTGAACACAGCACGACGCTCCAGCTGTCGAGGGTACTGCATCACCTCACAGCCGCGAAAAACAAGAAGGATTACTCGGTGGCAGTATTCCTCGACATGGAGAATGCCTTCGACCGCGTGTGGCACGACGGCCTGATTTATAAGTTGGCCATCTCAGGCGCGCCCCGTCGCGTCGTCAAGGTGGTGTCTAGCTTCCTCTCAGACAGGACTTTCAGGGTGGTGGTCGACGGGGCGCTATCTAGCGCCCGTCAGGTGCTCGCGGGCGTCCCGCAAGGCAGCTGCGTGTCGCCTGCGTGTTACTCACGTTACACCGACGACATCCCCACCACTGCAGACGCAATGCTCGCGCTGTATGCCGACGACGCCGCGTACATCACTACCTCGCTTAATGCGAAGTACGCGGCGGTCAAAATGCAGCGCGCCCTCAATTTGCTCCCCGAGTGGCTGTCTAAGTGGCGGCTTTCGGTTAAGGTGGGTAAAACGCAGGCGCTGACCACTAGATCCGCGCCCCTCCCACCGCCCTTGAAACTTCACGGAGTCGACATCGATTGGTCGCCCCGGGCTAAGTACCTGGGTGTGACCATCGACCGCCGGCTCTCGATGGTGCCACATGTCCGCTCGGTCGCCGCACAGGGTAGATTCGCCCGCAACCTGCTCAAACCGGTGCTCTCATCCCGCATCCCGGCGCGTGTCAAATTGAGCGTGTACCTACAAGCTGTACGTGCGCTCAATATTGACATACGCCGCCCCCGCGTGGTTCGCCCTCACAAGGGAGTCGAGCCGCAAGCTGCTCCGCGCGCAACACAACCTTGCGCTGCGGACCATTGTTGACGCTCCTCCCTTTGTGAGGAATGACGTACTACACCGGGACCTCGGGATTGAGAGCCTGGATGAGTTTGTCGGGCGACTCGCGACAAGGATGTTCGCGCGTGCCGACGCATCTGCCTGGCCCCATGTCAGGCAGCTAGCGCCATTGCACGCGCGCCCCCCTGACGCGTTACCCCTGCCCCGCTACCTGGTAGCGTACAAGTGACACCACCCACCGGACATGACGCCTCGAGTAAACCGCATCCAGGTTACACGCGGTTTACTCGATATAATGAGACTCTACAGATGTACACATACATCCGTTGCGCGGCGTGTTCTAGGTTAATATAGGCATGCTGCGTAACTAATCACAGACAACCAATACTCTACAGACGCCTACACAACACGTGCGTGGGCCGCGTAGCACGTTGACACTGAGCGTCGAGTCGGCATCTCCATCGCTGGTCGTCTTCGTTGGGCCTCCGCCAGGCAACTGGGGGTCTCACCTGGCGGGCACAGACCGCCGAGATGCCGTGAAGAAGCGGCGCTATAGTACACAGCGTCGTGGCGCGCCTACAAAAAATTCAGAGCAACCAATCACACAGACGCAATTTATTGCGTCATTTCTATTATGCCGTCCGAGGCGAATACATTGAGGGGCCCGTTTTAGCGGGCCACCGTATAGCATCCGCGGGCGAGGGGCGAAGCCCCGACCCCGCTCGCCACGCCTCCTTGCGGGGGCGTCGTGACATCCCGACGAAACTATCAGAGCTAAGTAGGCTGCACAGGTTAACGAGTAATAATCAACCAACTTAAATTTGCGGTTTGAAAAACATGATCTCCCATACATTTCGTATGGGAGAACATGTTTTTCAACTAAAATGTTAAGTTTGTTCTTGGGATAAATTCATCCCAACTACGGAATCCTTCATTGTGCGTGGTCCGACACGCACTTGGCCGGTTTTATGATTACAATTCTATAAATATACATTTGATACGGCCGCGAACCATATTTAAATCAACTTAAAACATGATACTGACCTGCAAATTGCAAAAAACGTAACAAAATTTGAATTTCGCGGGCTACTGTGACGCTTTCGCCTTAATAGTACCTGGATGACTGGAGGTATTATACGAGTATGTATAAAAATCAATGCCACTTTTCGTTGTAATTTTATAACTCAAGAACGGCGGGGCCGATTTAGCTGATTTTGGTTTTGAAATGTTTGTCGTAGTCCAGGGAGGGTTTAAACGGTGACAACATTAGAGTAGGGTAGGTAGGGTAGGTAAGGTAGGTAGGTAAGGTAGGTAGGTAGGGTAATTAGGGTAGGTAGGGTAAGTAGGTTAGGTAGGGTTTAAAGCTACCCGTGCGAAGTCGGGGCGGGTAAAGCTAGTACGTAAATAATTAGCACTCGACAAAACAACTGAAGATCGAATTGCCGCTTTCCCGCCTTTGGTTAATAAATTTCTTTTTCTGTGGCATTTTATCAGCCAGTATTATTTTAAATATCACTGACGATGGTAAATATTTTGCACAAATCTATTTGAATTAAATAATAATATAGTGAAAAGTTAATTATGAATACCTTCTTAGTCATGTTACAAAAGTGTTGATAAAACATTTTAATTATAATTTTACGCCGCGATTTAACAGAGTGGCTGTATAAAAAGTTGGCATGAACATGGCATGCATAGTTATTAATTTTTTTGACAGCATGGAAAATTGTTTTCCCGGGACGAAATGTAATATTTTCGTTCCTCTGATGTGGTAACTTCAAGCGTACTTTCCTTCTTTCTTATATCTATGGTACTTTCCAAGTATGAGAAATGAAAAATACTTTCTGTAGCTTTAAGTCAGTTAAACAGTCAATTACTTAAAAAACAAAATAATTTTGACCGACTGTGCACTTCGGCGTGTCTCACCTCTTTGGACGCCGCGGCAAGCCTAGGATGCCACGGCATAGTTGCCGTCAGTATGCACTTGCATGTAGTGCTGCCGAAGGAAGCCCTGCCGATACCCGGCCGTGCCGCCAGTGGGCGTAGGCCCGTAGGGCGACCACCCGATACTCAGGGCAAGTATTTTTTTTTTCAAAACAAGGTAGTGGCTCGTCTTTCCGTTTGCCGGCGACAATCATTTATACTTATATTTTGCCGGCCAGTGGAAAAACGCCCAATCTTGGACATCATGGACATGCCACATAGTGATAGATATTATCCAAATAAATATTACCAGTGCATAACACATCCTTATCCTGATGAATCGTCAAATTGTACGTAATTATGTGGAAACAACCAGTCTCTAAATTCACTTGTTTATGTTCACATATAGGGCAATACCACGGTATCATTTAGGTCTGTGGATGGCGAGTGCCTTTGTCCCTATGTGTTGTAGGTATACATCATGTAGCCACCACTGAATGATTTGTGAACAATAACAAGCGAGGAGGAGCTAGTCGAAGAAGTTAGACGTAGCGGAGTGGAAATTAGTGACGTTTCCTGCTTGTGGCTGCGCGCTGCGCGCCTTTGATGGGTGCGCGGCCGCGGCGGCGCTTGCGGCCTGCGCAGGTGCGGCGCGGCGCGAGGTCGGCTCGCGGACGTTACTCACGCTGAGGTTATCTCCATTACGTACGGTAGGAGCGGTCAATTGGCCCCGCGCTCCGCTGCGGGTCGGTCAGTCAGTCGCAGTCAATTGCCATGTGTATATGTGCGCGCGCGTGGGCGCTGTGCGCGCTGAGCGTGGCCGCCGCCGGCTCGCTGCTGCCGCTGGACGCCGAGCACCTGCACGCCAGCGTCGGTGGGTTCGCCGTCATGAACTGTCACCTCGACTTTCCTTTCGGCAACGAGATTCCATACCACTTACAATGGGATAAAGATGTAAGTGCCAGAGAGCTGCATGTTCATTCAGCAAATATGACAACATACAGTAGGTACGTACATAATTGCATTATCAATACATATGTATAACAACACCTGCGCGATAGGGACTTGTAGGCAAAAGCAACAGACGGCCGCGACGCGCGACGCCCGCGACCTGATCTTGCTACACAATCGATACCTACTACTTACAAACCTACACCCAATCATCACTGCCTACCTACCTAGGTAGGTATGTAGCATGCATGCATGCATGCATGGTGCGAGGGCGTCCAACCCTACTATATAATGTACCTACCTAGGTAGGTAGGTGCGAGGGTGTCCAACCCTACTATATAATCCTGTTATACCAGGCGGCATGCCGCCCATGGGCATGTTACCGGCCGTATTCTTCATGAAAAAATATCGAAAATTAACTTTAAAAGTGGGGTCTATAGTACTCGTATATAAAGCTTAACTCATAGATAAGCTTTTAGAAATAATAAACAGAATCCAAATCGAGCCAACAACATCGGAGAAATAGCAAAAAATGTAAAGCAGGGCCACAAAGGCAAAACAAAAAATAATAAAAAATTGACTAACATGAAAAATATTAAAGATAAAACCCCGTTTTAAAGTTAATGTTCGAAAAATTTTCATGAATATTCAGAAAAATACGGGCGGGCACATGCCTATGGGCGACATTGTATTAAAGGCATAAATACTCTAAAGGCTTGTGCAGACCAGCGCGACACCGGTTATTGTTATACTGTGAAGTTTTCTTAGAAATTGTATTGTTCGTGTCGCGCTGGTCTGCACAAGCCTTAATAAGCGAACTACTAGTTAAGTACATACATTTTCGATAAAAATTAAATAATTAATGTTTTAAAATAAGTGTTAGTAGTAGCAATAATTTTTAATGACTGTATAAAGGCTTGTGCAGACCAGCGCGACTTGTCGCGCGACGCGACACGAACAATACAATTTCTAAGAAAACTTCACAGTATAACAATAACCGGTGTCGCGTCGCGCGACAAGTCGCGCTGGTCTGCACAAGCCTTTACTCCCGAAAATTGAAGTAAACAAAATTGAAAACTCAAGAAAAAAGAAAGAAAGGGCCCACCAGAGAAGATTTTCGTTAAATGTTTGGGGATTGTGATGGGGATTGTCCATGATAAGTTGATCGGGCCTTTCTTCTTGCCCCGAAACTTGAATGGCATAACGTACGAAAACTTTTTAAGAGTAGAAGTGAACACACTTTTGGAAGACGTGTCTCTAGCTACGAGAAGAGATCTGGTGTATCAGCACTATGGATGCCCAGCTCACTTTTACCGAGGTGTACGACAATGGCTGGATGACAATTATCCGCTGAGATGGATCGGTCGAGGTGGCCCGACGCCATGGCCGACGAGAAGTCCAGATTGAACGCCATGCGACTTTTATCTTTGGGGTCACATGAAGGACTTAGTGTACCCTACACCAGTGACATCCACTGAAGAGTTGAGGGAGAGGATTTTGGCAGCTGCCGAACACATAAAAACCTCACTTTCAACGCGAGTGACAGTGAGTGAAGTACGTCGTAGGCTGCGTGCTTGCATACGCAACAATGGCAGGCAATTTGAACAGGATTTATAATTTTTGTTTACTCCATAACAAATTACATTCATTTTTTATTCACAAATCAAAATTTAAAAATTTACCTACAGCGCGCTTTTGCATGTTTTGAAAAACCGCTGGGAAAGTTAATAACGATTGTACCTTTTTGGAAAGCTTATGAAACCAGTAAGTTAGTTTACTCATTTGTACGCTAACTGTAATACAATTTTTTTCCAATAGTTTACTACAATTTTCGGGAGTAATACAGTCATTAAAAATTATTGCTACTACTACCTTTTATTTCTGAGATTATGTAAGTTTTGGGCAAGCATTTTTTTTTAATGGTCACTCCTTTTTCAGCTTTCAGAAAAGTATCAATTAAATGTTTAGAATGGAGGAGTTTTTTCATAATTAATTGTATATGGTAACAAGTCAGAAAATTTAAAAATATCGAAGAACCGTCACAGCTCGGTGTCCATCCAGTTTTGACCCTTAGTTAAGTAGACTTGATTTGTTGCTAATGACTCTCTCGCTCTAGTATAACCCCTTTCAAGGAATAGGTCGAATTTCCCTGTCACCTGTATATTAATTAGGTAAGTAGGCCCAAAGTAAATATGACGACCTCAATACAAATGTCCGTCTCAGTTTTACTCTTTTCCTCTTCCACTTATTTTAAACACTTAATAAAAATACCTAAATGTCAAAGAATCCCATTCGTCCATAAATTTAAATTGTCCATTGATCAATAATCTATTTGTTTCGTTCTGAAAAGGTATTTTTCGTTTTCTCTCGACTGCCCCAGCAGGAAAGTAATTTGCAGATGTCAGTAAAATGATGACAGTTGACACGACTAGATAGGTATTTTAATTATACATGCAAGCAAGAGCAAATCGCTCGATCATGAGTGTCGTCTGGCACAGCGACAGTATTCCAGCAGGCCGGGCAGGCCGCCTAGCCGCGCGACCAACCAGCCGGCCGCCTGCCCATAGCCACAACCGCAACGCAGATGATATTCGTCACGAAGTTCTTACGACACTCGCGGGAAGTAATAGGTTGCTTCTATTTGTGGCCGACCGGTCACTGGTCACATACTGACCACGCGGCATTTACCTAGTTAGTAAATAAGTAGTCGTTCTCCGCTCCAAACTGTGTGACTCGGACCATTCATATTTATACAGTATGTGTATCACACAGTCCTATATACGTAGGTCTATGGACCGAACCGCGACAGCTCAAACCATAAATAAAATTCTTCTTTATTAATCACCCGATCCCTGAATGGTTGATTGAAAAAGAGGGATTCAGTGTGCTTTCGAGGCTTGGGTCCGGTTGCGCCGGCCGGCGCCCGGGTCGTGTAAATACAAAGGCGGATGCAACACTGACATCCATAGTCTGTGCTGCATTATCTTGCGAATGGCTTAAAACAGTAATAGTCCGTCCCATAGATTATATTTCTGTGGTCCGTCCGAACCCAGCTGCATGCAACACAGCGGTTTGTACTGCAGCCGCATTTGTTACTATAAGGCAATAAAAAGGCGGATTCAACGCAGACACCCATAGTATTTATTATTACCGTTAGATTATAAACTGTCGAAAAGTTGTCAACTGGGTGACATGGGTTAGGTTAGAACTGTGACCAACCGTGCGAGAGCCGAGCGAGCGCTACTTCAAAGTTGCTCGCAGCTAGGCAGCTTATTTAGTATTAGCGCAAGGTGCGTTACATCGCAAGAAAGTTTGATACCTGCAGTGTAGACAGTGAGTACGAGTACCTACTTTTATGCTGTATTGGAGTTGTTTTTGTTGAAACAATTTCTGTGTTGTATCCGCCTTTGTATTGACGCGACCCGGGCGCGATGCACGATTACACCACAGACATTTGAAAACTGTCTGCAATGTGATCGGCTCCCAAAGACATTGTTTGGTTCGCTCGCTCTGTCTACACTGCCGGTATCTAACTTGCTTGCGACATAACGCACCTTACTCTAATATAGCCTGCCTAGCTGCGAGCCACTTGGAAGTTTGTCAAAGTTCAAACCTAACCTAATCCATTTAACCCAGTTCACAATTTTTCGACAGTTTATAATCTAAAGGAAATAATACTACTTATGGGTGTCTGCGCTGATGCCTTCAACGAATGCAGCTGCACTGCAAACCACTGTGTTGCAGCTGGGTTCAGACGGACTATTAATCCTTTAAGCCACTCGCAAGATAACGCAGCACAGACTATGGGTGTCTGTGTTGCATCCACCTTTATATTTACGCGCCCGGCTCTCACAGTCTTACGTCCTTTGTTGCCACGGGCCCGGGAAAGCGCTACCTCCAGGATCTAACATCGTGGTAGGAGGTGTACCCATCGGTTACGAGCCGCTGATGAAGTACCCAATCTGGGGGACCAATACCTCCTGAAGAAGGTTCTATGTGTGTGTCTATTGCGCTCTATGGGGCGCCGGCGTTAGAGTTTGGAGCGGAGAGAGCCCCGTTACTCGGAAATGGAGCGGGAGGGTGTGACCGCAGGCTATGTTGTGCGGCCTATGGCGCCGGATGGGGCACAATGAGTTCCGGCTGCCAAATGGTGTGGCGTGCAGGTAGGTACATGACTCGGGGAATTTGATGCCTGAACAGACACTGGCCGGAGACTGCCCGAGAGCGGGGTGCGCTGTGTTTCCACACGCGATATAACAGGGTTAGGTAAACTTCACAGAAGAAAAACTTCATGAAAACTGTAGGTTTTAAAGTTCTCATTAAACTTTGGGCTCCCTCTGTATTTCACAGGGATTGGCTGGTTTGCGCGCATTTTTTTCTTAGTTGTTCCTTCACGAAGAAAAATAAATATTATTGGGTTTTCGCATTTGGGTAGGTACGCTGAAAGCTAGTAATTATTACAATTGGACGGCGAGGCCGAGTGGACGGCGCGACTGGCCAGGGACTTGGGTAGATGGTTTACATATTCAGCACAATACCAAGCGACCGCGCATTGTGCCCCTTAATCACTGTCAACGACAAAGCTTATGTACTTTATTATCACAATGCAAGTGACCGCGGCCGCCGCCACCCGGGCCGCACGCACTTACACATACACGAACACGAACAAAACACACTGTACAGTGTGTTCAGTACTGAGTATGTACTACATACTACCTACTCGTATTAGACACATTGGCCACTCTGTGCACTGAGGACCACCAAATGACCTCGCCACGGCTTATACCTACTTATTTATTCATCTTCATCGCAGTGATCATCTGACGAGTACTTCATTCGTTAACTAGCTTAATGAGGCTACCTACTTGGTCGCGTTAGCAATTGGGATCTATGCGTTCTGTTACTCTCTTACCTACTATATACTAGGGTTGCCAACTTCTTGTACAAGAAATAAGTTATAGTCAGAGAGAAAATAAACAATGAGTTGGTAATACTTATTTTTTTCCAAAAAGTTATAAAACTAAAACACAATTACGATATAGGTACTACGAAAAATTATTTTTTTTACAAAAATAAAAGAACCGGGACTTACTACGACGTCGTCGGTTGATTTTTTTTTTGTGAAAAGTTATTGTGTTTTCTTTTTTGAAGATGGTTGTAGTTTTTTCCCGACTACGGTTAGCAAAAAGGAGGGTTATGCTTTTGACCGGTAGTATACCTTTATGTATGTATGTTCTGTTCATCTGTTACCTAGACTATACATAGTATAAAACAAAGTCGCTTCGCGCTGTCTGTCCCTAATCCCTATGTAAGCTTCGGTCTTTAAAACTACGCAACGGATTTTGATGCGGTTTTTTAAAATAGATAGAGAAGATTCAAGAGGAAGGTTTTTGTGTATAATAAGGTTTTGTGTAAATTAGCTGAAATATGACGATTATTGTCGAAGAAAGCGGCGGTAGGAATCAATGACTTTTCCTCGGATATTAGGTATCTAACTAATCCCGTTAGTACGTTCCCGTGGTATATTTTCCGACATCCACGCGGGCGAAGCCGCGGGCAAAAGCTAGTATCTTCTAAACTAGTGCTTATAATCTGATCTAGCGTCTTGATTGTGCGCTGGTTATGGGCTATGTGACGTCACATTAAATCAATATGGCGCCCTCTAGAGGACTTAAAGTAACGACCTAAAAAAAAACATGCCATTTTGGGTAAAATTAAAGGATTAGACGAGCACATGAAAGTTCTTAGAAAATCAAAAACTGAACAAACCCATACGTCAGCGCAGAGAGTTGAGGGCTATGTCTATGTTGTATTCTATACTGGACAATCCCACTTCTCCTTATTACCTGACTTCCCATGTTCAATACCTATGCTCTGCCCATAGTAAAAATCTTCGTTCTACCAACAATCGTCTTCTACGATGTCCTTCTCACCGTTCTGGTTTTATTCACTCTTCTTTCTTTGTCCAGGCGGTTTTTCTTTGGAATGCGCTCCTTCTGAACATCAGGATGGCAACCAGTCGGTTATCTTTCAAAGTGAAGGCACGTGAACATATTCGTAAAAAGTTGTCAGAATCATTGCAGCGCTGATTTGTTGGATTTGTTTCTCTCCTTTACCTATCGTTATTTCTCTTGACAAAGTTTATTCGGTTTATATGTATGTATGTATGTATCTATGTATTAGTATGTATTAATTTTCAAGTTATCTATCCCTTATGTTGCACCTGCCATGTTTTGTCTCTGCACCACCCTAAGGTTGACTGGTAGAAAATGCCTCAGGCATTAAGTCCGCCTTTGTACAGTTTTTTTACTTGTGCATGAAGTTTTAATAAATAAACAAACTAGCAAGTCAAAATTCAAATTCAAAAGTCATTTATTCAAACTAGGCTGGGAATCAGCACTTTTCGAATGTCAAAATTACATAAGACAGTCCCCCAAAACGCCCACCCTTTACCACTTCCTAGTGGATTAGCTGGGAAGAAGAAGTGGCGCAACAAACTCCCCAGCAGCACAGCTGTCAGTTCAGTTAGAAAAAAAAAAGATTCTATTTAATAGTACTTATTCAAAATAATTTACATTACGCAACACAAAACATAAATTAAATTATTAGCAATATGTTAGCTAGCACACGCCAATATACCAAACAAAATCATCGAGAACTATAGGTAGGTACTCTGGCTGAAATAAAAAAACTAAACGTAAACAGAACTTAATATCTAAATAAAAAGCCTCCAGGCATAAAGGGCGTGCCCGCTTACATATAGGTAGTTGTAACTGTTAAAGTTATGAATGATAAACTAGGACCAATCAATCTGCCTAGCATTTTCCCAACTATGTTGGGGTCGGCTTCCAGTCTAACCGGATGCAGCTGAATACCATTATTTTACATGGAGCGACTGCCTATCTGACCTCCACAACCCAGTAACTGGGTAATACGATACCCCTTGGTAAGACTGGTGTCAGACTTTCGGGCTTCTGACGACTCGTAACGACTGTCAAAGATCCACGAATGACAGCCGGGACCAACGGCTTAACGTGCTTTCCGAGGCACGGAGGATTCTCGGTATGTAAAGATGGTCACCCATCCACTGACTAACCCCGGCAAGCGTAGCTTAACCTGATGGATCGACCAGTGCGGCTGTTGTTACTTAGCCACGAGCTCCTCTCGAGCACGAGCTCTCAAAGAATGATAAACTAGGACCATCGATGTAAAATAAATAAACAAACAGTTAATTACTAATAACAATAAATAATATGATCAATTGTCGAGGTCACTAGCTAATCACATATTGCAATACAACTCATAAAAAACATTGTGATGAGTAGATTTCGTCAACAATAAATTAAAATAACTTGACTTAAAAAGTAAAAAAAAATAAACAATTAAGTATATAAACTCATATAACTTGTCAGTACGTAAGCTGGAGAAAGAACATAAACATTGTCTTGAGTCTTAGAGTATATAACACACTCTAAGTCTAATGTTTAGCTTAGAGTTAATCACAGCGACCACTATTCTTATAATTTAAGTAGTCATTGATAGAATACCTAGTATGCCTTTGAACAAAGCTAGGCAAATAGTGTCCATTTACATTAATATATCGCTGCATCCGATGGAACCACTGAGAAAAGCACTCTGCCCACTCGTCCTTAGGGGTCTCGTTGAAACGCAGCCACTGCTTCCTCGGCGTCCATAAAACGTTTTCCTCGAAGTTTTTCTTTTATTTTCGGAAATAAATAAAAATTGCAAGGTGCGAGGTCGGGGCTATAGGGCGGGTGACCCAGTAATTCCACGTCAGACGTCGCCAAGTAGTCGATTGTTTGCTTGGCGGTGTGCGACGAGGCGTTGTCGTGGTGAAGGAGGATCCTACTGCGAGGTCGTTTCTACCGAACTTTTTCCAAGACAAGTGGCAAACAATTATTGGTGTACCACTCTGCAGTAACCGTTTTTCGATCCTCTAAAACAATTGTGGCCCTGTCCTTCCGAAGAACGAGGCCACCATCTTTTTTCCCACGCTTCGCCCTCTCTTCACTTTAGTTGGCAGCTCCTCGGAAGGAAACATCCAGATAGCGGACTGTCTCTTAGTTTCAGGATCATAACAATAAATCCAGCTTTCGTCACCCGTAATTATGTGTCGAACACAGCATTTGAGTCACCTCCGTTAAATCTTTGAACCATTTCACGACACCAATCAACACGACGGAGTTGTTGGGCCTCTGTCAAATTATGAGGTATCCACCGGGCACAAAGCTTCCTGACCGCTAAATGTCCATGGAGGATTTTGTGCACTTGATTCATACCAATGCCTAAGCTTGTCCGAATCTGCTGATAAGTCACTCTTTTGTCAGTCTCTATCATACGCCGCACAACACTGATGTTATCTTCAGTCGTCGCCGTAGAAAGCCGTCCTTCACGCAGATCATCGGTGAGATTAATGCGACCACGTTTAAACTCATTAAACCAGTTGTAAACAGTGGCACGAGATGGGGCTTCATCGTGAAAGGCCAATCGAAGTCTATCATAACTTTCTTGTTGACTTAAATGACATCGAAAGTCATAAAAAATCATTGTTCTCGCGTAAATTCATGCTGACGTGACACAGACAATTGAATAGTCAAACGAACTTACCTGTAAGTGAAGTTCGACGGTAATACTCGTTGCTGTCTCGCTCGAAGATGATGAGAGAATACAATGGTAGTAGGCGTTTAGTCGAGTCTCAAGTCACATAATTTTGAAGAAATAACTAAAAAATGAACGCGCCCTTTCCTAAGGCGTGCTGCCATCTATCTACCTCTGCAAGCTATCTTCATTAAGTTCATAGCGCTTTATTGGTTTTACATCACAGGGCCCATGCTCATTATAACTAGGTATATAGCATGGAATGTTTGGGTTGGGTGGGACTCATCATCTTCGAGCGAGCGAGACAGCAACGAGTATAATTACCGTCGATCTTCACTTACAGGTAAGTTCGTTTGACTATTCAATTATACTCGTTGCTGTCTCGCTCTCAATGATGAGAGAATACAATGGTAGATGTTCAAAGACTAGTTGTAAAAACAATAAATCTTAATAAAAGTTTTAAAAAAATTACGAGGATTTGTTATTTTTAACACAGGTATTAGATTAGCATTCAAGGTAGGTATGTACTTGTACTAGTAGTAATCCAGTAACATTAATCATTACATATGTATGAACAAAAATATATAGGTACTTACTTAATTCAAGTTGCACTAAATCATTTTAATTAGCAAATTAATAATCTTCAGAAAAGTTTATACTTATTGTTGATTATGATCAACAACAATATGAACTTTATAATTTTAATAGACAACAATATTAGTTGATAATTTATCAATAATAAACCTATTAAGGTCTTCTATCAAATCAAACTAAAGTTGAGTAGAGTTTGCAAGAGAATGTACTAATGTCAATAATATTCCACACTCTCCAACAGCTAATTCTAATTCAGCTCACAGATTTATTGGGAGTTTATTTTTTATATAATAAGTAAGTTAGCACTGTCTCGCAAGCATTTAGGACTTCTAAAGAACTACAGCCTGCTGTAACTGCGTGCGTGCTCATATTATATTACCTTTAGTAAAGTAATTAGTAAAAATATAATTAAATAAATAAGGTTGTTATTTTTCCCTAAAGTTTTCTAGTACATAACCAATTTAACCTTAGTGTTATCTGTGTGTATTTATTGAAACTTTTATGTGGATGTTATATCTGGCAATAGAAAGATATAATCTCATTTAACTTATCAGATTGAATCATAATGCAGTGTACTTTGATCACTGTATTCTTAATATTTAATTTATGAGATCGTTAGCTCCCTTTTCGCCTGTGGCTAATATTTATAAAGTCACAGTTTTCAGGTAGCAATTTTAAAAATAATTTTGGTGAAAATAGTTATTTTCAGTTCATATAATGTAAACAAGATATTTATATCCTATGTATTATAATTTAATAGGTTTTGAAGGTCTTTATTTATAGAAAACCTCTGAATAGTGTTTTTAACTTCATCAGCTGTCCAGGTAGAGTACCTAAATGGATGATTAAAGCCTGATTTGATTTAATGGAATGTAATTTCTATAGGAAATTCCTTCTTGAATTTTCTGAGTAAAAATATTGTCTAATCTTGGTAATGGTAGGTCTTGTAATACTTCATTATACGAGTAAGTATTTTGTAACTTACAGTATTATTCTATGCTACAAATGCAGGTGAGTACTGATTCATTGTGGGTACTTTTAGATGCTGACTTTATCATAATTTCTACTGCTACATCAGTGATTCCTTTCTAACCATTTTAATTTCTGGTGAAAAAAGGTAGGTATACTCAATTTACTGTTGCCCTGTTATCTTTTAAAGTTGCTTTGGTTATGTATAGCTGGTATAGTTTTCTTAGTTTTGAGAACCATAGAGAATAGACGGGAAAAAACATAAAATAGATTACTTATATGTATTATTCAGACCTACACTATGTAGTTAAAGTAATCACTGCCACGGAACCAGATCTTGGATCTGGGTTCCACATTGGCACTATGTAGGTACCTATTGTTTGTGATGTAAGTAAATAAATACATTTTAGTTACACCAATTTTAAAGAAATATCAAAACTTTTTGATAATGTGTATCATTCAGTTCTTATTCTGCATGGCTAAGTCTCATTTTTAGACTCACAAAGCCATACATTTACCTTATTAGGTACCTACTTATACCTATATCATCATCATCTTGTCCATATCCCAATGTATTTGGGGTTGGTGCTACAAGCAGTTTCTTCCATAATTCTCTATAGGTCGTATTATATATTATTATATGTATATATTATGTAGGTATATAAGGGTACCAGAATATAACAAATTTCATAACTCACACTTTTTCTGTATGGTAGATACTGCAGTAATAGATATTGAATATTTTTTTATAAGATTTCACAATCTCATAAAAATCTGTCAGAACATATTTATCACAAGAAAGCAATTAATTAATGTGAAGCTGACCTTCATTCTTAATTCATTGCAGATATGCAGTCTGAGAGCTACATGATATTCCCCACCGTGTGAGGATCTGTAGATACATATATCTAACATGAAAAAAATATTTCTAAATGAATTTCCCAAATGTGGCTAAGTTTATAGACCACCATTGAAGATCATGTGTGTGCAGGATCCAATATACCTGGTTATGATAATTGTCATCATTAATTTCTTTACTTGTAATAATTAATAACTAGACCAAAAAACGGATAAAAAATTCCAATAACCTGAGTATGAAATCTAAACTTAATTTGGTTTTAACCAATTGCAATAATGCAAAAAATATGCTTATTAACTTCAAGCTGTTATTTGTTTCTCTCATTACAATGTGAGAGTTATGTTGTGTTATTTATTGGAAACAATTAGACCTAGAAAGTTTACAATACTGTTTTGGTATAAAATCTAACTCTTTCAGTATAGGTATCCAGTGTTGACTGTGCTTTCCAAACACTAGGTATGTGAATGTTTTCGAGTCAAAGAAGACCATCATAAATATATATACATATATCTGATAACAAAGCCTCTTTCTGTTAAGTAAGCTATGGTTTCATGTTTCCGGAGCCAAACAAAAGGCAAGCATTAAATTGATACCTAGTAAGTATTATTTTCTCTAGGACTGTATATTTTACGTCTGAGGTTACCAGAAAGTAAATTTCTGTAGTTTCCCACTGTTTGGTAGTTTTTCCAACTTGATATATATTATTTTAACAATACTAACATCTTCCAATTCAAAGTAAGAAGTAATGTCCCATTGGGCTTTTAAACAAGAAATAATTGACAAACAAAACTTGTTATGTATAGTTATACTTACTTAAATAAAATTTTAGTTTAAAAAAAACTAAAAAACGCCTTTTACACGAACTTAAAATGACAAAATAATTAAATTGACTTGTACAAGTTACGATATAAGTACCAATCCAGCTTGTCACTTCTTTTATATCCAATGATTAAATCAAAAAGCGTGGAGCGCTCGGGTGTTTAGCTATGTATACTAATCAATTTAAACAAAGCGCTTTTTGATTTAATCATTGGATAAACTCGTAAAAGAAGTGACATGCTGTGTTTTTTAGTATTTTTGAAACTAAAATTATATTTTTACTTTTTAGTCTAGTATATTTTTCATTTAGTTATTAAGTCTAAAGTCAACGAAGTTATGACCGGTTTACTAGTTAAGTAGCCACTAAAGAAATCCACTATCCACCTCCTGGCTCCATCATCAGACGCTCAACACCAAGTGCAATCTATTAGAGTCGTCAAACTGAATCATATGAGCTTAAACTCGAGGGGTTTACTAGTAGCCACTGAAGAGTTCCACTATACACCTCCTGGCTCCATCATCAGATCCTCGCCACCAAATGCGACATATTGAAATCGTCAAACCGAGTCATATGAGTCCAAACTCGAAGGGTGTATTAGTAGCCACTAAACAGTTCCACTATCCACCTCCTGGCTCCATCATCAGACCCTCGACACCAAGTGCAATATATTGGACTCGTCAAACCGAAACATATGAGCCCAAACTCGAGCGGTTTACTAGTAGCCACCGAAGAGGTCCACTATCCACCTCCTGGCTCCATCATCAGATCCTCGCCACCAAATGCGACATATTGAAATCGTCAAACCGAGTTATAAGAGCTCAAACTCGAGGGGTTTACTATTAGCTACTGAAGAGTTCCACTATCCACCTCCTGGCTCCATCATCATACCTTCGACTCTAAGTGCAATATATTGGACTAGTCAAACCGAATCATATGAGCCCAAACTCGAGGGGTTTACTAGAAGTTGCTGAAGAGTTCCACTATCCAACTCCTGGCTCCATCATCAGATCAGCTCCAAGATACTAAATTATTGTATTGCCATCGGTCAAAAAAAAAACAAAATTCAAAATTCAAAAGTCATTTATTCAAACTAGGCTGAGAATCAGCACTTTTCGAACGTCAAAATTACATAAGACAGTCCCCCAAAACGCCCACCCTTCACCACTTCCTAGTGCATTAGCTGGGAAGAAGAAGTGGCGCAACAAACTCCCCAGCAGCACAGCTGTCTGTTCAGTTAGAAGAACAAAAAAAAAAGATTCTATTTAATAGTATTCAAAATAATTTACATTACGCAACACAAAACATAATTCAAATTATTAGCCATATGTTAGCTAGCACACGCCAATATACCAAACAAAATCATCGAGAACTATACTCAGGCCGAAAAAAAGCCTCCAGGGATAAAGGGCGTGCCCGCTTACATATAGTTGTAACTGGAAGTTATAAATGATAAACTAGGACCATCGATGTAAGATAAATAAACAAAGAGTTAATTACTAATAACAGTAAATAATATGATCAATTGTCGAGGTCACTAGCTAACCACATATTGCAATACAACTCATAAAAAAAAAACAGTGTGATGAGTAGATTTTGTCAACAAAACTTGGTCTTTGATACGTGTGCAAATTTTCAACTTAATCAAACGTCTTGAAGTTGGTGAAAATTACGTTGAAAGATTCCGATAAATAGATAGATAGATAGATACAGATCAAGCTAATAATAAGAAAAACGGTGTTAATAATAATTATAATTCTAAACGATTGCTATTTTAAGTTAAAAAAAAAGGTACTAAATTAGGTTGATCTTGCAATTATCATTTATTTTTATTTTTATTCATGGGTTCCTTTATCGATACTGAACCTACCCCTAAGCTATGGCAAGTAATTTCTTTAACAGCCTGTATAGTGCTCATTATTTCAAATCAAAATCAAATCAAATCATTTATTCGCATAGTAGTTCGAATGTAGGTATTGTACAATAAAGTTGTTATAAAGGTATAGTGAGCCGGATACATTCTGCCTAAGTTTTGGCATGCAAAATCTAACAAACAATGTCATCATCATTAAGCTAATGAGTAAAATTATGAAATAGATAATAAATTAATAAATTCAAACTCAAACTCAAAGCATTTATTTCAATTAAACCATTTACAGGCACTTTTGAATTGTCAAATAGTCGCGTCAGTTAGTCAGAAAGTTGAAGCTAGCTGCCCATTCCAAAACGTAGATCTTTATGGAGAAGAACGGGCAAGAAACTCCAAGGACACTCTTTTAAATATAGAAAATTACAAAATCCTGGGTACATTATTCTTGTTGCTTCTATATGTGAGAACAATGTACAAAAAATAATCAAAACAATTCAAAATATAAGATTAAAAATAAGCCATGGCAGATAAGAGATGACCAGTCACAACTGACGGCGCCCGTTCACGAACATGACGCATGGATCAGCACCATCCAGCTCAACCAATTTGTAGGGAACCGAATGATCTAACACACTCGCCACCATCAGCGAGACATTTAAGTGAGCATGACATACTCTCAACTGCCATGCTCTTTCAAGTCAACATACATCTTAATAACATTAAAACGGCTCCATGGTACTCACATTTACAAAAATTGAAAAAATGCTTCTAAATTACACAAAACTAATTTGCAGTGTATTTGAGAGATTAATAGAATGTTACTACCAAAAAGAAAGAAAATCATTATCCATTGGAGTATTCAACAATTAAAACTTGTTTTAAATAAAAAATAAACATTAAGTTTGTAATGTCAGAGAAATAAAAAGGGGAAGCAACTCTTCCAAACATATATTTTTTTTTTTTTTTTTTTACTTGTGAGCCCAAGTGGCTGTGGAGCAGGACCAGCATTAAGCCAAGCATTTTTATCTATTATATAATCATCCAACTTATAATATGCTTGTCTACATAGTGTGCGTTTAATGCATGTTTTAAATTTCTTCTCATTCAGTTGAAGAATATCGAGTGGTATTTTATTATAACATTTTACGCAGTACCCCATAAAAGTAAATCATTTAACAAGTCCAGATCATGCATAAAAAATGTTACAAATAATGTCAATAATATTAAATAGTTGAGATGTCACACATGGGGTCATTCAAAAAGTCACTTAAGGAATAATAACATAAAAATTTGAAAAAAAAAATTGTGACATGTGAGGGTAGAAAATAAATCATAGATACAGAACACGTCGGCTATGTCCTATTTTAGTCCTACAGGCGCTTAGTGCAAACTTTTATTTGAAATATTTTTTTGTATATGTAAGCGTTTGTCTTGGTTTATTTCAAAATAAAGAACAAAAAAAAACATTTATTTGGTTTATATTTTAGAACATTCTGAGCATCCCAGCAGAAAATATACACATAGCCGGGCTGCACCGTATACGGTACTGCCCGGCCACAAACAAGTGCTTTTTTAACAAGATATATTTGTGGTACATTTAATGTATTCATTGGTACTGCAAGACCAATAAAAGAACATTTAATTGATACGTCTATAAATTACGAAATCGACTGTGGCCGGGCTGCGACGCAACACACAATAAAATTACGAAACCTATGTACATTTTTAATATTCAGACATATTGTGATGAAACCATCTGCCCATTATTTTGACTTAGTAGAAATGGGGTCCCGTAAAACCGGTACGTTTCTAACCGGTACTGCCCACCGAGTCAGGTTGAGAATCATCTAAACTAACGATTTTATATGGTTTTGGCCGTAAAACGATATGATATGGTTTTGATCGTGGGCTCTCGTACCACACTAAATTGTTAAGGAATGTTTTTTTATTAATTTCTTTAGAAATACTGAATGTGTAGGATGTTGGATTATGCCAATATTTAGTAAATAAAGAAAGAAATTTCTACTAAATATTGGTGCTATTGTTATCCGATTTGATCAAATAGTTTAGTAGCTACGTACATATACGAGGAGCCACATAAAATGGGTTGTATCAGCGAAATTATATAGTTTTTCCATTTAATTTTTACAGTACAAATTAAATCACATTTGCTACTAAATTATACTAAAAATCTGTTGTAATTGGTTGATTACTCGTACTTTCCGAGAAACAGCGCGATGAATTTTATGGATTTTTATGAAAAATCAAAGCATTGTAGCTTTCTCAAATTCAGCCCTACAAGACCCATTTTTTTTGTACAGGCTACGCATAAGTACTACTAAATCCTACAAAATTTTCAAAAATATCCGTTGGCTAGTTTTCGAGTTCTAAGGTGGCTCCTCAATTCAGACGTCTGGATTGAGGAGCCACCTTTAATGTCATACAACTTTTTAAGGGTTTTACTACAAATTCCAGGATCCGGCCTACAAAATCGGCGAATTCACTAATAAATATTGGTAGTACCCTCATTCAAATATGAGACATGGGTCCTCAGTCCAGACGGACACAATATTTTTTAACAATATTTTTATTTAAAAGAGTGCCCGTGGAGTTTCTTGCCCGTTCTTCTCCATAGGAACCTACTACGCGTTGGAATGGGCAACTAGCTTCATATTTCTGACTGACCGACATGGACCGACCCCTTGACAATTCAAAAGTGCCTGTAATTGGTTTATTTGAAATAAATGCTTCGAGTTTGAGTTTGAGTTTGGACGAAGTGGTAGGTACCACAACTTATGACGGAAAAAGAAAAAGTTTTTAATAAAACCAATAAAAAAAGACCAAAAAAAACGCTACAAACTGAAAACAACTTTAATTTCAGAAATAAACGAAAATACGGAACCATAGAAATATAAATAACAGTCTTATATCTATGTACGGAACCAAAGACACCGATTTCCGAAATTAAAATTGTTTTCAGTTGGTAGTGTTTTTTTTAATTGTTAATTAAAGTTTTATTAAATGAGGATATAATGGCGTTGCCTCGAAACAAAATAACAAAAGTAAGGTGTGTGAAATGGTGGTTAGGTATCTCAAAGTACCTGGATGAAGTACTTAAGTGGCGACGAGCGAAGGGTGGTGCGTCGGACTGTAGAAAGTCGGTAGGGTCGGGTGCTGCCGAGCTGCGCGGCGGCGGCCGCAGGCGTGGGATGTGAACCAGCGCAGCGCAGGAGACACTCGACCTAGTACCAGTAGACGTGCCAAATATGCGTGGGAGCTGTAATTGTTTACTTGCTGACACTCGTACAGAGTCGTATGTACATTAGTCGCAGGAGAGGCACTCGACGCGCCCTCACTCCCCCCCGCCCTGCGCGCTGCGCCCGCGCCCCCTTTACTCCTCGCAGATGACCCTGTTCGGTACGATAACACATCGGAGTGCGTGCACGTGGCACTCGCAAACATTTTGTTGTGCTATTGATTTTATTAAATGTCTGCTGAGTGCCGCATGCCGTCTGCGCATTGCATCGTTGAAGCAAATACATTATCGCTGTAGAGGCATTTTCATACGTAGGTACCTTTAAGGTCTATTCCAAAATGAAAGAAATGATACCCATAAACCCCTAAACCTGTCGGTAATATTTTTTCATGTTTTCCATACAAAAAGTGAAAAATTCCATATAAAACACGTCGAGGCAGTCCACCTTGCGCGCCTCCGGCTCTAAATAAAAAATCTTGGGGTAGGGCAAACAAGTACACACAAGTACCACGTGCAGTCGCGATTGTCAAATTCGATTTTAATTGTGTCAAAATTATTTTTGAATGTTGAACTTTTTTTTTTTGTAGAATAGCTCCAATCTCATAGCCAAAGGTAAGGAATTTTAGTGATAGTTTAGTTAGTTAAGTATGTTCTTGGGATAAATTCATCACAACTACGGAACCCTTCATTGTGCGGGGTCCGACACGCACTTGGCCGGTTATTATTTGATGTTTTTAAAAATATTTACTATCTTAATGAGTTCGGACGAAGAAGGCGTGTTTTCAGTTTTAGGGTTTTAGTAATAGGTACCTAGTAGATTTGGTAACGAGGAGAAGAAAATCTAGATTTAAGCATTGAAATACTAAAAACCCATAAAGAAGCATTCGCAGCAGAAAATTGCTAGCTCACTCACACAGAAATGAAACTATTCCGCCAACTCGAGATATTTTAGTTGTATTCTTATTACTTGTCCTTGAACGGACCGTGCCATGTGCTATTTATAGAATCTGCCATAATAAAACAACGCCATAAGTATCTAAGTCGACTCCTAGATGGCGTTGTAAAACTACAGTCTCTGGCAATTTGTGAGTCGCTGATGCTGCCATCTGTTGAAAAAATGGAGGAAGAAAAATAGCCAGCTCAATAGCCAGACTTAGGGAGGTTCATTTCTTTGTATCTGATTGGGTATCTGTACGTAGTATTATATTATCTGTGCCCACGTTTAAAGATGCGGTCCTATTTCCTTATTAAATAATGTCGTAGGTCTATATGTATTATGGAGACCCCTCAAGTTTTAGAATATTATACTGCTTCAACACTGAATTTATTTATCTTTTACATACCAAACGTACGTAAGTCGGGTACTTACGTACGTTTGGTATGTAAAAGATAAATAAATTCAGTGTTGAAGCAGTATAATATTCTAGCACTAGCTAATATTATAGCACGGGTGCTATCTTGTTCGTTTTCACGGTTTTAACTTCGAACATATTTCAATGGATTTGTTTTTTTATGTGAAAGTTACTCAATATAAAAAATACTGATGAAAAAAAACACCTAAAAAAAAAAAAAACCTACAAAAAAAATCGTAACATCGAAAGTACGAAAACGAAAAGATCATACTACTACATCACTAAAACCATAGACAATTTCTAGCGGCCATTGTTGTTTGACAAATTTTGAAACGCGACAGGGCAGTATGGAATTAGTAAGTACTATCATTGCAGCATAGATTTTGTACAAAGAAATTGACTTTGAATACATGGAACTAGTATGAACTATCCTATACTATTAAATGAGCATTCTCTATTTTAACCTGAGCAGAGATTTGTGCTTTTTTTAATCTCATCAAAGAGACTTCTTGCCTTCTATGTTCTATGTTTAGGGGTTTGGTTCTTTCCTTCAGGTGGACCATTGTGCGTGGGTACTTCTTGCTTTTTTTATGCCTACTGTGTAAATAAATAAAATATGATACATTTACATAATATTTCGTCAAATTATATATTTTTCACTACATATTAATCTTAATTTGCGTATTCAAATTATTATTATGTGTTTATTATATTTTTATATAGGCTGTTCAGCGGTTTTGCCTGTGCCTTTATTGACAACTGCGCGCGCATCGCTAGCAGAAAAAAAAACCAGCGCGCCATTTTCCGTAAATATTAGTTATCGTTTTTATTTTGTTATTATAAAAAATACGAAAATCTAAAGTATTGTCACCAACCGACGTACAACAGTTTTTAAAAGAAGCTCCGATTGACAGTACCTGGCAACAAAGGTCAGTTGAACTTTATAAATCTAAATTATCATCTCTATAGTTACGTTATTCCAGCATAAGTTCTTACAACAAGTCTGTATTTTTCCTCGCAAGTTTTTTGTAAAACGTCGTATGAAACGCGTGTGCATTGGTCATTACCCAAAAGGCGGCATTGGCGCGCGAGCCATAGGCGAGCGCGATAATTTAGCCGATTACAGCACACTCGTATCATAATGTACTAGTTCAACACACTTGCTCGTAAAGTAGCTCTTATTGAACCGTTTTAGGGTCATAATTCAGTGTATTAAAAACGCGTGATTTTAACTTTATATTATCGGACTAGTGCTGTAATGCCACAGATAACTAATCAGGATTTGGTTGCGACTCGCTAAAAACAATAACATTGGACTTGCCTGGGAATTGAACGCGATATCTATGTGTCACTGATTAAATACGCACTAATTAGGATACACGTATTATCACACCCACTTTAACATCCTATGCGTGCTTCTTATCTTTTAATTAAACTATTTTTATTAACAATAAAACCGAAAACTGGAATAAATTTTCAATTACTATTATTTTTGACAAAATCTACTCATCACACTGTATTTTTTATGAGTTGTATTGCAATATGTGGTTAGCTAGTGACCTCGACAATTGATCATATTATTTACTGTTATTAGTAATTAACTCTTTGTTTCAACTATAACTGGGGTACAAACAATTTATAACTAATTAATTAATAAAAGTAGGAAAATTATATACTAACTTAACTAAAACTATTTACAAACTAAAATATAGCATCGAAGAATTCATCCGCATCGCTGTCGACTGGTAATGTACCCAAGAGGCTGGCCGCATTGCCACGTTGTATGGCAATGCTTAGCCTCTGCCCAAGGTAAAAACCAGCCCTTGGGTCACGGGAAGTGTCAAATAGCCGTTTGGAGATTTCTTTAAAGAGGCCGTGAGCACTCGGACCCCACGGCCCGAGGGTTTCAACCCCAAACGGCTCGAAAATATAATTACCAACAAGGTTATTATACTTACGCCGCTTGAGGTTTTCTGCAGCCGCAGCGGCAGCACCAGCACAGCACGCTGAGCCAGGAAGATGGGATGGCGCAAGAGTGTCGACACAGGTTGCATCCCACACTAAAGGCCTACCCACCTTCCATGGAAATAAAGACATGCCGTCCGGTCTCTTGCCATCGTCGCGTGCCAAGCCATTGGGTTCTAATACAGCTGGAACGCCGGCGGTGACAAGAGCTCGTCGGATGATGTCGTTAATGTTCGCGTGCCGCGCTAAGCGACCCGCACTTCGGCTGCAAGACAGGCCGTGATGTCCGAGACTATTGACAACTTCGCCACAGTGACAGCGATGAGGAGAACAGCATGGAGCTCCTAGTCGTAGGGAAGCAGCGAGGCGGAATGTAGTGTCGTCGAACAAGGTACCTATGTTTGACGACGGTAGTGCATGAAGCCACAGACCCGATTCCCACTTACTCACAGCCAGCAGGCGCGCACGCTCCGCAGGGGTAGCAGACGTGTTAAGTAAATTGTTCTGTACTACTCTGCAGAGCGGCTCATCCCACCGTCTTTGGGAAGATGGATAATCGGGTAGAGCTGAGTTTGGGCAAGCGAGTTTCCAGGCATCCATAGCCTCGGTGAAGCACGGAACATCAAAATTAATCAGTGTGGAGGCTAGAATTTTCCTGATTAATTTCTCAGTGCCGTGGACAGAGGATATAAAAGCCGGTAAACTAATACTAGAAATTTTGCGGACGCCGAGGCCTCCCATACGAATGGGAAGAGTAGCTTGCGCCCAAGCTCGGTCGTCCATGGCCACATTTAAAATTAAAGTTAATGTGTGTCGGATAATTTGGTCCATTTTTTCTAAAAGGTGATTGTGTTTCCATAAATGGGAAGCGCGAAGAAAATATGTTAATTTAGGGCCGAAACAGCAGTAACGAATTAGGGTGATGGCCGAATGCATATTAATTTGTAACAATCTTTCCGAAACGTCGTTGAAATTTTGTATTTTTTCCTCAATAAAAACGGGAAAGGAATTCTCGAAGATTGGAGACCCAAGGAGACGAAGAGAGCTTTTATCAATAATTTTGATTTCAGGGGCTATTGCGTTAAATTTGGGAAGTGTCAATTGTCTGTCAGTGCTGTCCGCTAAGTATAGTTCACATTTCGAAAGGTTGAGATCAAGGCCAATGGAATGAAATTCGTTTTTTAAGAATTTTAGGTCATTTAAAACAGTTTCTACATCGCCTCCCAAGGTTCCATCATCAAGGTACCAAACATTAAATTTGGAATTTAGCTGTCGAATGATTGGATGAATGGCTAAACTAAAAATCACTGGCCCGAGGGGGTCACCTTGTTGACAGCCAACAGCAGATTCCAAAAGCTTGTCCCGATACAGTAATTTAGAAGGGTGTCTGTAACATTGCCAAAGGAAACTATAGATTTGGGGTAACTCTGTGTTTATATGTTGTACATCGATGGTCCTAGTTTATCATTTATAACTTCCAGTTACAACTATATGTAAGCGGGCACGCCCTTTATGCCTGGAGGCTTTTTTATTTAGATATTAAATTCTGTTTACGTTTAGTTTTTTTTATTTCGGCCTGAGTATCGATGATTGATTGGTTGAGTTCTCGATGATTTTGTTTGGTATATTGGCGTGTGCTAGCTAACATATGGCTAATAATTTGAATTATGTTTTGTGTTGCGTAATGTAAATTATTTTGAATACTATTATATAGAATCTTTTTTTTTTGTTCTTCTAACTGAACAGACAGCTGTGCTGCTGGGGAGTTTGTTGCGCCACTTCTTCTTCCCAGCTAATGCACTAGGAAGTGGTGAAGGGTGGGCGTTTTGGGGGACTGTCTTATGTAATTTTGAAGTTCGAAAAGTGCTGATT
Source organism: Agrochola macilenta (assembly GCA_916701695.1). NCBI lineage: Eukaryota > Metazoa > Arthropoda > Insecta > Lepidoptera > Noctuidae > Agrochola > Agrochola macilenta. Next base: position 25,039,070 of record OU753556.1, read on the forward strand.
CTCAGCCTAGTTTGAATAAATGACTTTTGAATTTGAATTTTTACAAAAGTCAAACAACCGACCATAGGCAACCGACATCCTTTTTAACTGGTCTAAATTTATCTAGACATTGAAAAGTTAGTGATTGACGTAATAAATATCGACTATTTGTTCAAGGAGTATTTTATTAATCCTTTATTGAAAAAAAAAAACTATTTTAATGTATTTATAATTATTATACTGACAACAATCGTGTTTTAGGCTAGGATTTTCAAGATGCTGTTGAAGCTAGCCCACGTTTAAAGATGCGGTCCTATTTCCTTATTAAATAATGTCGTAGGTCTATATGTATTATGGAGACCCCTCAAGTTTTAGAATATTAAACTGTTTTAACACTGAATTTATTTATCTTTTACATATCAAACGTACGTAAGTACCCGTGCTATCTTATTCGTTTTCACGGTTTTAATTTTTCGAACATATTTCAATGGATTTGTTTTTTATGTGAAAGTTACTTAATATAAAAAATACTGATGAAACACTACATAGAAAAAAAATCGTAACATCGAAAGTACGAAAACGAAAAGATCATACTACTACATCACTAAAACCATAGACAATTTCTAGCGGCCATTGTTGTTTGACAAATTTTGAAACGCGACAGGGCAGTATGGAATTAGTAAGTACTATCATTGCAGCATAGATTTTGTACAAAGAAATTGACTTTGAATACATGGAACTAGTATGAACTATCCTATACTATTAAATGAGCAAATTCTCTATTTTAACCCGAGCAGAGATTTGTGCTTTTTTTAATCTCATCAAAGAGACTTCTTGCCTTCTATGTTCTATGTTGGTTTGGTTCTTTCCTTCAGGTGGACCATTGTGCGTGGGTACTTCTTGCTTTTTTATGCCTACTGTGTAAATATATAAAATATGATACATTTACATAATATTTCGTCAAATTATATATTTTTCACTACATATTAATCTTAATTTGCGTATGGAAATTATTATTTTGTGTTTATTATATTTTTATATAGGCTGTTCAGAGGTTTTTCCTGTGCCTTTATTTACAAATGCGCACGCATGGCTACCAGAAAAAAGACCAGAGGGCCTAGACAAATGGCATTCGCTTCGGAGCGATTCTATTACGACAATCGCTATCGCTTCAACGATAACGAAGTTCAATTGGTAGACAAGGTACACTTCGTTTCGCTATCGTCTCATCCATTGGTTTGTTCGATAAAAATTACATTTTATCTTTGGTCTTTCGTGAGCAAACGTCAAATTCCGCGCTGTCGCTGTCAATTCTTGTTGTCAGTTGAACTCCGATAGTACGAGAGCCCATGACCAAAACCATGTCGCATCGTTTTACAGCCAAAACCGTATAAAATCGTTAGTTTAGATGATTCTGAACCCGACTCGGTGGGCAGTACCGGTCAGAAATGTCACAGTTTTATGGGAGCCCATTTCTGCTATATCAAAAGAAACAGGCAGACGGTTTCATTACATATTATAAATGTACATAGGTTTCGTAATTTTAATACGAATAAGTTTGCAGACATTTTGCGTGTCCAATGTGGCCTGAGCGCATTTTCAAAAATTTAACCGATCGGTCTCCCAGTAACCTGGTTCAATTTTTTTTCTATCTTTTATACAGTTACCGGGGTTACAAAAATATGATTTGTTATATTTTATATGGTACCTATAATTCCAAAAACCAAAAGAACGTTTCGAAGTCGCCCGGAAAACGCGCGGTTGTTGTTACGCTCCTATCCCTCACGACAGGACACGAAAGTTTTTAAACACGTTCAAAATGGTTCAACTCATAAGAGGCTCACACTTTCTTCTGAAAAACAATTTATTCGCATCAATTGACCAATGTTCACCTGAAAACAAAAATTTCAGACGGGTTGCTATGTATTTCATTTTTTGACTCATTTTTAACTTTTTTAAGTTTCAGACGGGTTGCTATGTATTTAATTTTTTGCCTCATTTTTAACTTTCTTAACGCTACTGGATTCTAAAAATTGTGTTTTTGGTATCTGAAATCTATCGTTCAACTCCATTCTTAAAATCAGACAAATTGCTATGAAACCGGTCAGTATTTATTTTTGACATATTTCAGAATGCGGTCCGGTCAGACGTGACGCGAAAAATTAATGAAATTATGATTTTTTGTATTCATGATAACTAAATATATCGATTGTATAATATGGTTTTGTTCGTAAAACGATAAGGCAAAAATGTTGGTTACGGACTCTCGTACCACGACTCCTACTCCGGGACGAAAATTCAAAAGTGATAAAATTCTATAAATAATGCATTTCATCGAGACTTTCGAATAGGGATGATGATTAAAATTATTTTTTTGTCTGTCAGGTAGATTATATCAAATATTGGACACGTATTTTATTTTTTACGTAGGTAATCAAAATATTACGACGTAGCGAGTAGCGAGCCCCCACTCCCCAACTTTAATGCGTTATACCTAAGTATTTTTTTATAAATATGATAAAGCAAGAAACACGTGTCTAATATTTTTTTATTATCTGACTGACGGATTTAATAGAATTTCTGTAATATAAATTTTACTTCTCATAAAATTTACCATACCCCGAGTAAACTCCAAAAGTCGCCATTTTGTTTCGTTTTCCACAGGGTTTTGACGTTCGCTAATGTTTCCATCATACGAATCGAAAACTAGCGATAACGCTTGTCAAAAATTATCACTTGGCTACGCATTTCTATGGAAGTTATCGTTCGACGCTGTCGATTCGTTTGATGGAAACGAATGATGATGACATTGTCTAGCTAATTTCTATTCGTTAACTTATGATCACGTGACATTTCCATAGCTTAAGTCAACCGCATACATTTTCTACTTTTCTACTAGCGATATCGCTAATCGAATGTTACTTTGTCTAGGCCCTCAGCGCGCCATTTTCCGTAATTATTTGTTATCGTTTTTGTTTTGTTGTTTTTAAAAGAAGGTCCCATTGACAGTAACTGGCAACAAAGGTCAGTTGAACTTTATAAATCTAAATTATCATCTCTATAGCTAAGTTATTCCAGCATAAGTTCTTACAATAAGTCTGTTTTTTTAAAAGCTTTTGTTTAACTTGCAATGTACGAGTATGTATGTATGTTTGTTCGCGTGAAATCTTGCTACTCAATTTTGAAGCAGATATCTTCAACCGATTGAGCTGAAATTTTGTATACACCTTAAGTTTGGATGACAATACACGATAAGCTGTGTGACGTCATTCTAAATCCAGTATGGCGGAACATCCAAGATGGCGGAATAGTTATTTGTTATGCACTTCTGCAATATGGGTATCAAATGTAAGGGCTTGCCGAGAATAATTAGAAATAACTAAAAAGTAAAAAATAAATTATAAGCAAAAAACCTTTAAAAAAAAAGCCTTTATTTAAATGCTCTAAAAAGACAAAAATAAAATTTTCTTTTAAAATTTTAACTATCAACTTATACTCGTAACCTCATTATACACAATTTATATGATCATAAAAGCTTGTCGCGAGGTTTGCAAAAAATAAATAAACGCGCGACAAGCTTTTATGATCATATAAATTGTGTATAATGATGTGATAGTGTTAAATTTTGAAACGCGACATGGCAGTATGGAATTAGTAAGTACTATCATTGCAGCATAGAATTTGTATAAAGAAATTGACTTTGAATACATGGAAATAGTATGAACTATCCTATTTTACGAGTATTAAATGAGCATTCTCTATTTTAACCCGAGCAGAGATTTGTGCTTTTTTTAATCTCATCAAAGATACTTTTTGCCTTCTATGTTCTATGTTGGGTTTGGTTTCCTTCATTTTCATAGTTTCATCAAATTATATATTTTTCACTACATATTAATCTTAATTTTCGTATTCATCTAGCTTCATCTTTCTGACTGACCGACCCCTTGACAATTCAAAAGTGCCTGTAATTGGTTTATTTGAAATAAATGCTTTGAGTTTGAGTTTTGAGTTTGATTTCAAATAATTATTTTGTGTTTATAATATTTTTATACAGGAAAAGTTTTTATCCACTGCGCAAATTTTGACAAATTAAACTTAAACGAGTTTTATTGAACAAACTTTTTTTATTTAAATACGTCATAGTACAAAAAAAAAAGTTATCGTTAACGAAAGATGTTTACTTTAAAAGTGGTTGCATGGCTACCCGGCGGCGAGCGGCGAAGCGGAACGCGCGAAAGTACCTACCTATCAGCTGTGTATCGCTCGATTCGCCGGCGTAGGTATTTACGTGGGTTACAATACTTACAATGTATTGATCGCTAATTTTATCAGATTCGAACTAGACTTTTTTATGTTTAGGCCGTGACCTGAAGTTATTTGAAGAGTAATTCCAATTTTTCCTTCATACTTTAATGGGCTTAGGACCATCAAAATACAGAAAATAAAGCATTATTATCAATTAAATTTACATTGCTTAATACCTTATGCCGCTAAAATGGTCTTTTCCTTTCACGGGGTTAAGGATTCCATGGGCTCGCATTCGAGGTATGCTCTGTGAGCTGCTCGCAAACTTTCACCACTCAGTACATACACTCGCACCATCTCATAAAACTCGCGGTTAGTGAAGTCTGACATCGTGACCGGTAGGTCTGTACAAGTACGAGACCCTCTTCCCCCGTACCGCCACAAGGTGTAGACATGCCCACAACCCATTTTTAACAGTTAATATAAAATTAAGTACAATTTTAAAATAATTTAATTCGCATAAAAAAATAGGAGTGCATCAAGTCTGAGGAGGTTGGCTACAAAGAAGTGCCACACGCGTACGCGAGCGAAGAAGAATCAAGCGACAGCTGTGCGTACTTAAGTGCCCTGGTACTTCAACTGATTCGCCTAATACAAGGTACTGTGACTCATCATTACACAGCAGACGGGCGCACGCGCACGAAAGAGACAGAAGTAAATAGCTGATCTCCGCCCCATTATAAACATCACTAAGCGGATGACGACAGCTGGCGTATGCGACAAACTTCTACAGTTTATTGTCTCCTAGTACCTCGTTGTGCTACTCATACGTTTTAGACGCGCAAGTGACCCTCAATAGTATAAATCTCGCTTCAGTACATATTTGAGATTCTTATTGTGAGCGTAAGTGCCACTAACTGACATAGAGGATTGCGATAAAGGTAAACTCTCCTACATTTTATTGTCTCCTAGTACAGGAATAAGCTACACAATACAAGAAAAGGATCCAAAGTACATTAATTACTAAGCAGATGACGACAACTGGCGTATTTGACAAACTTCTATAGTCTATTATCTCCTAGTACCTTGCCGTGCTACTAATATTCTTGACGCGCAAGAAAAAGGACTCGGAATAATATAAAACTCGCCTCAGTGCATATTTGGATTCCTATTGTGTGCGTATGCACCGGTTACTGGTTTAAAGAATTGAGCTAACTATAAAAAACGAACTCCTACGTTGTATTATCTCCTGGTACCGGACTGAGCTACATAAATCAAAAGAAGGATTCGGAGATAACTATAATAAATTCTAGAGACTGGCCCAACCAACTGTTACACCGCAATGGCAATGGAGCACACACTGAACAAATCATTATCTGAGTCAAACATCTCCATGTGTACTGATACTCAGCATACTCCACCTAACTTTGTTTCCCAACGGAACAAGCGCCCGCGAGAAAACGACTACGACTCGGACTTTAGCAATTTCAAAGAAGAAGTCAAAACACTCATATCATCGTTGATCACGAAACAAAGCGAGGAAATAAAAAAAATCTCTACTACATTATTGGAAATTAGGACTACAAATACTAGTATAGAAAGCTCCATGACCTTTCCTCACCTCTCAAAATGAAGAGCTAAGGAAGAAGATCGAGGTAATCGAGATAAAGGCTAAGAAGGATGAAGAGTACATAATCCTACTAGAAGATAAAATCGAAGATCTTCAGCGCGGAAGCCGTAAAACCACGATAGAGGTAAAAAACGCACCACAAATCCAAAACGAAACTAGAAGTGACTTAATAAAAATGGTTACACATTTGTCAAATGAGACTAAATGCCCTATCCAACAAAACGACATTTTACGAATTCCAAACAAACGCAGCGACGTAAAAAACGGACCGATTGTCGTCGAACTAGCATCATCTATATAAAAAATTGAGTTTTTGAATTCGGCCCGAACGTACAACAGAGGAAACAAAGATAAATGATGTGCAAAACATCTAGGATTTACTACTAATGAATACACCCCAATCTACGTATCAGAGCAGCTCACCACTAAGGGTGCGCGCTTATATTTTCTGGCCCGCGATCTAGTTAAATCCAAAGCCTACAAATACTGCTGGACTTCCTTTGGCCAAGTCTGCGTCAAAAAAGATGATGTCTCGCCGAAAATAATAATAAAAAGCGAAATGCAAGTTAATAAGCTTATGCGACAAATATGACTAGTCCTAATTGATAACTACGTCACATGTATAAATTATAAGCACAATAGTCTTTCTTACTGTTATTTGTTAAATTCTATTAGCTCTAAGGTTAAGTTAAGTAAGGTTACTATTAATATGTTGAAATTAGTTATCATTATTTTATTACTAAGTAGATTAAGGAGTACAAAGTCTGTAATTATAACGCACACACACACAAACAAAATATACACTATTAAACCTTTCATACAGACCATTTCATACATATTACGTTCAAAAACACATACACTTAAAACCCTATATGACTACAATTTTTTGCACCTAAGCCCTGTTAGAGACAATTATGGATAGAACGCTGGAAACAATAACTGAAATAGATAACATAGAATTAGCCCAAGTATCAAACTTTTCCCTTCGCAATTTTAGTACGACTGTGAAGATTAAAAACTCTGATTTTACGATTATCTCACAAAATATAAGAAGTATCTATTTAAATTTTGATGACTTGCAGTTGAACCTAGCCGATCTACATTTTAACACAGATATTATTGTTTTAAGTGAATGCAGGCTAAACCCAAATAAAAATATTCCTCAAATACAAAACTACACTACAAGCTACACCACTAAGCATTTAAATAAAGCTGACGGTGTCGTCGTCTTTGTTACTAACAGGTGCATTTTAAAAACAAAAGAAATAAAATTAACTCACGCTTCTTGTATACAGGTTGAAATTAAACCCGATCTCATAGTCATAGGGATATATCGCTCTCCATCAAATACAAATGCAGATGATTTCATAAACTCTTTATCTCAACACTTAGCTACCCTTTCTTCAAATAAAAATGTAATTGTTACGGGTGACATCAATATAAACTTAAAAGAAAAAAAAAAAAAAAAAAAAAAAAAAAGAAAGAAAGCAAGAAGAGCAATCATACGAAAGATCGAATCGACTTAATTATTTCAACATGTTAGCAATGCACGGCCTACTACCTGGACATCCGCATCCCACTCGAGACAAAAGCTGTCTAGATCATTTTATTCTAAAGCTTAGACCTAATAAAAAATCAGCATCCATAGCAATTATCGAGACCACTATCACCGATCACTTTATGATTTTCCTAAAACTGTCTGAATTGATGAACAAACACAAATATTTTAAAACTAAAACCTCAATTAACGTAGAATATTCACTCGAGCTCTTACAAAGTAGCAACATTCAAGAACTTTTAGACCTAAATAACCCCAATATACTAATAAATAATTTAATAACTTTACTACAAAAATGACTCACTGCCAGTACACTTGTAATAAAAATCCCCCTGAAAAATAGATTAATTAAACCTTGGATGACCATAGGCTTGCTGCGCTGTATACATAACCGCAACAATATGCAAAAAAAGTTAAAACTAGACCCTCATAATGAGATACTAAAAATTACTTACAGGAGATACAGGAACTACTGCAACAGCGTTATTAAGAAACAAAAACGTAAATACGATCGTGAACAGCTTTATAAGACACATAAAAACTCCAAAAAGCTATGGCAAACAATAAACAATATTACCCAACGAAAACCACCTAAGACACAAAACATAGAATTGCTGGAATCAGCCGCTACCCCTCTCGAAGCGGTGAATAAAGTAAATGAATACTTCTCAACCGTTGGAAAGCATCTTGCTGGCGAAATAATAAATAATCCTGAGAGACAGGCTCACAAAGACCCCAACATACCTACGAACGTTCCAAACCCACCGGTCTCATCATTTGTACTGCTCAACTCTGACGCTGAAGAAGTAGCAACCGTAATTACAAGCCTAAAATCCGACAGTGCTACTGGCTGGGACAAAATCCCCGTAAGTTTTTTGAAATCTGCCAGGTTTATTATTTCACCAATCATTTCACACCTTATTAACCTATGTTTTGAAAAAGGAAGCTTCCCCACGGCCCTGAAACAAGCTGTAATAACACCTGTCCATAAGTGTGGTGACAGAGCTGATCCGTCCAACTATAGGCCGATATCCGTCCTCCCGTCCCTGTCTAAAATTGTAGAAAGATTAATAAATAAACGCTTAAGTACATATTTAACACAAAATAAAATAATTTCACCCTCACTGTTTGGCTTTAGACAGGGAAAGTCTACTGAAGACGCAATCCTAGCGCTGACATCTATCGTCACTCAAAGAGTGGACGATCGAAAAAAGTGTCTGGCCGTCTTTTTGGACATCAAAAAAGCCTTCGACACAGTCTCTGTCCCCACACTTTTACATAGGCTAGAAGACATTGGTATAAGAGGATTACCACTTAAACTTTTCGCGGAATACCTGAATAAACGCAGGTACGTGGTTAAAATAGGATCAGTCACGAGTTCCGAAGAAATAGTCACTTACGGTGTAGGACAGGGTAGCGTGCTCGGGCCGCCGCTGTTCCTCATTTATATAAACACCCTATGTAACATGAGTATCGAAGGTGCCCACATTTTTTCTTATGCTGACGACACAGCAATTGTTTTCTCGGGAGAAACATGGGACAGCGTCGGTCGCATCATCGAACGTGGTCTGTCTACAGTAGCTTTTAACTTTGAATATTTCAAAGACCAATTACATCTGCTTTTCTATATTTGACCGTGCCCAGCCATCACAAGATCTTCAGATTAAAATCCATACCTGCTCCAGCTCTACTAACACCACCTGCTCTTGTTTAAAAATCAACAAAGTATCCAGTACTAAATACCTTGGTGTTATGCTTGATCAAAGACTATCGTGGCACTTGCACCTAGAACTAATAATGAACAGAGTGAGGAAATTGATTTGGACTTTCAAATCTCTTCGACATGTGGCTACTAAGGATCTTATCCAGCAAATTTATGTCTCCCTGGGTCAATCTATACTTACGTACTGTTTGCCAATCTGGGGCGGAGCATCTAAAATAAAGTTTTTGGTGCTGGAGAGGGCACAGAGAGCTTTACTAAAAGTCATGTACTTAATGTTAACATAATGTCAAATAATTTAAAAGCAAACCAATTTTTAACTCTCATGCAAGAACATAATTTTACTCAACATGTAAAAACCCCTACACGTATTACACCAAACACTACAACGTGTATAGATCTAATATTCACAAATTTTAATAGCAAAGACATGTACACAACCACTGAAGAACTAGGCTTCTCCGACCACCATAGTGCAATTCTACATCTAAAAATAACTGAACAAGCAGAAAAATGTTACTGGTACACACAGAAAAGGCTATTTAATAACACAAATATATCTAAATTCAAAAAGGAATTACAAAAACTCAATTGGAATGACATTTTTACAAATAATAACATTGACATAAATTATAAAATATTTCATGACATACTAATCTCTATTCTAAATCAATGTATGCCGCTGCGTAAAATTAAACTAAAAACAGAATATAAAAATATTGGCTCACTGTAGGTATAAAAAAATCTTGTATAAATAAAAGACTATTAAAAACATTAACTAAAAAAACAAAAAATCCAGTCTTAACTAAATACTATAAAAAGTATGAAAAAACATTAAAAAAAAGCTGTAATAATTGCAAAAAAACTTCACTTTAAAATAAAATGATGCAATCTAACAATAAAGTTAAAACTATGTGGGGAATAATCAACGAGCGCACAAACAAGAAATTAAAAAGTGAAAAAAATAACATAATCCTACAAACAAATAATAGCCTAACTTCAAAACCCACAGAGGTAGCCAACATATTTAATGATTTCTTTGCCTCTATTGGTGGGGATAGAACTCAACTAACTACCAGCAAACCAAAGGGCCCCCCGGCGATTCCAACCACCCAAAATACATTATATCTTAGCCCAGTGGATCCTTACGAGGTAAATACAATAATTAAAAATCTAAAAAATAAAAGAAGCCACGGTACTGATGAACTTCCACCCACCTTATTTAAGCAATGTGCTGACGAACTAACTTTACCATTTTACATTTTAATTAACCAATCTTTTGAAGAAGGCGTTTTTCCTGAATTATTAAAAAAAGCTCTTATAAAACCGATCCACAAGAAAAATATAAAAACCGACCCAAACAACTACCGTCCCATTGCTCTGTTACCAACAGCCTCAAAAATATTTGAGAAAGCAATGTGTGATCGTGTATATGCATTTTGTGAGAAATATAACATATTCAATGACAGTCAGAACGGCTTTCGCAAAAACAGATCTACCGTTTTGGCAGTTTACAAATATATACAAGAAGCACTCAACATAATTAATGATAAAAAATATTCTGTCGGATTGTTATTAGACATGACAAAAGCTTATGATAAAGTACAATTTGATATATTATTAAATAAACTATATAACATAGGTATCCGCGGAAAAAGTTACGATTGGTTCACATCATATTTAAAAAACAGAGAACAAGTTGTAGAAGTAGAACATTACAATCATAAATCAAAAGAAATAGAATTAATACGTTCCCAAAGTATACCCATAAACGCTTCTATACCACAAGGAAGCGTAACAGGGTGCCTGCTATTCCTAGTTTACATAAACGATCTTCCCAACCACATCAATGAGTCATGCGTATTATTCGCCGATGATATATCGATCTTAACTTCATGTGATAATAACATAAATTTAAACCAAAAACTTACTTCTATACTTGACACTACAACACACTGGATGAACGAACACAACCTTGAAATTAACTTTAACAAGACAAAAATAATAACTTTCCACCCACGACAAAAAAACCCTTTAACTATTAGCTTCAAATATAACGATTTAAAATTAGAAACTGTAAATAAATTCACACTTTTAGGCCTTGACATAGATACACACATAGATTGGAAATCACATATTCTAAAAATTAGAACGAAATTATCCAAGTTCTCATATGCCCTCCGAGAAGTCAAGAAAACAACCGACCTTAAAACAGCACTGGTTACGTATTATGCGTACGCATTCGCGTGGCTAAAGTATGGAGTTATATTATGGGGAAAAAGCACAGACGCACCGACACTATTCACTCTGCAGAAAAAAATGATTAGAATTTTAATGAATATCAAAGTAACTGACTCCTGTAAACCGCACTTTAAAGACCTTAAAATATTAACCCTGCCTTCCCTCTACATACTTGAAATTTGTAAATTTGTTCGAAAATATCCTCAATTCTATTCTAAAAGAGGTGATATTCAAACTAAAATATCACTCAGACATGAAAATAGACTTAACATACCCACTTCACGATTAAAAATGCACTCTTCCAGTGCATTTGTTATGTCTATTAAAATATACAATAAGTTACCGGAATACATTAAAAATACTAATAACAATAATATATTTATCAATAAAATGAAACAATTCCTAATACTTAAAAGCTACTACACTATTGACGAATACTTTGACGATAAATTTCAACAACAATAAAAACATTTTGACATAATACCGACATTTCCTTTTAATTTTCAATTAGAACTAATAAATTTACTTATTTTAAAAACGCGTAAATACTATAAACTTAAATTAATTATATTAAATGGCTAATTAAATCTCATTTCAATAATAAAGACTCACGCTAATAATTTGAATATTTTTATAATTTTAGTATAACCATGCAATAAATTAAACCCAAATATTAAGACTCATACAAATAGGAATACAATTACGCAATTAAATATAATTATGATACAAAATATAAATACCAAAGAAGCTACCTATCATTTTAATGTAATATGTTTTCATTTAATTCTTCTAAACAAAAAGCGCCTTCATCCTCTCTCCTATTATCATTTAATTAACTTTGCTGTGCCCGACAGGGTCCATGATTGATACAATGTCTAACATACCAACTGTTTTATCTCACATTATGGAATGCAATAAAGTATTGAGTATTGAGTACTTCAAACCGATTAGATTCCCCACGGAAAGTTTATACTTAACCTCAAACCTTTTGTCTGTTAGGAAACTCTATGTCCTGCAGATTACATTAAAAAAACACAAATCTCTTCCCTACATTACTTCCAAGACACATTCTAGGAGAAAGAATAAAGTAGCTGAAGATTGTCCAGTGAATACTACATTTGCTACAAGGCAATTTATTAAACAATCCCCCCGTATATATAACGCTCTCACTGAACAATGTGCCATCTACTCTATGACATACCACGACTGCAAAAAAACACTAACTGAATGGCTCAAGAGCAAAAGTTACGAAGAAATCGAAGATATCCTACACAAGATCACATAACTAAGAAACACATATAATTTGTACACATATACACACCACACACCCCCACGGTACACAAACCACATTTATCTTACACACATCCCCACTACATCCCGACACCCACACAAGCACACACACACACACACGCACACAAACGAACCCACACACAAACTCACAAACATATTCTACACCCAGTGCCCTTACTAATATAATAATGGGTTATAAAATGTTCTCACACATTTGTAGAATTATTGTAAACTGGAGGAGCGGAACCACCTAATACAAGCAAATCTATGCTTAAAAGGTGACTCCAAACCTAACATAGTTATTTACGTAAGTGAAGAAATAAACATTTTTATTATTATTATTTATTACGTGCAGCGCGGGAAAGCGATTAGACGCGACGTTACACGACAGCGCGTGCGATGAGCGAACTGTTTACTGTCGGTCACAGCGCCCGGCGCGCGAGCGTCGCCTTGCCGCCCGGGGTGGGATGGGAGGGGAGGTTCAACACCGCCGCTCGGGCCGGCCGCCGGCCGCGCCGCGCGCGCCCATTGATATTATTACGAATAGATTGTGTCCATATTTTGCTGATTTAAAGTAGGATAAAAAAATAAAAATAAATATTGAATAAATAATGGAAATGTGTTCTATTACTGGTTTTGAACCACCAAAAAAAATTTGCGCACTGGTTAAAAACTTTTCCTGTATAGGCCGTTCAGCGGTTTTGCCTGTGCCTTTATTTACAACTGCGCGCGCTTCGCTAGCAGAAAAAAAAAACCAGCGCGCCATTTTCCGTAATTATTTATTAACGTTTTTGTTTTGTTGTTATAAAAAATACGAAAATCTAAAGTATTGTCACCAACCGTACAACAGTTTTTAAATTAAAAAACTTTTTACATAAAAAAAACAACCGACTTCCGAAAAAAAACACTACAAAGTGAAAAATAACTTTAATTTCGGAAGTCGGTGTCTTGGGTTTTGAATTTTCGTTTTTTGCCACCGACTTCCGAAATTAAAGTTATTTTTCACTTTGTACTTAGTGTTTTTTTTCGGAAGTCGGTTGTTTTTTTTTTTTGTAAAAAGTTTTTATTTTTCACTTTTTAGTTAGGACATACCCCACACAAATTCGAATACCAGTACCTGCTATGTAAATAACAGTCACGGGAAGTTATCATCATAATTATCATCCACATAAACTAAGTGGGAAAAATACGTATTATTGAAGCTTACTCAAAAACTATCCCAGCAAAGTTAATAAAATTTATATGGGACCAATCCGGGAGCATACCCTTTCAAACAAAAAGAATTTTCAAAATCGGTCCACAATTGACGGAGAAATCGACGGACATACATAAAAACAAAAAAAACATACATACGCGTCGAACTTATAACCTCCTCCTTTTTGGAAGTCGGTTAAAAAGAAGCTCCGATTGACAGTACCTGGCAGCAAAGGTCGTTGTACTTTGTAAATCTAAATTATCATCTCTATAGTTACGTTATTCCAGCATAAGTTCTTACTCTTCCTTACTTTTTCCTCGCAAGTTTGTTGAAAAACGTATGAAACGCGTGTGCATTGATCATTACCCATTCGGCTAAATTATCGCGCTCGATTCATGCGGAAGGTTTTTGTGTATAATACATTAAGATTTGTGTAAATTGGCTGAAATATGACGGTTCTATGTTCTATGTTATGGGGTTTGGTTTCCGCACTTAGTCCTTCAGTGGACCATTGTGCGTGGGCCATAGCGGCCGTTGGTGGTTATTCCAACCAGCCCACCTCCCTCCAGAAGTTAATTAAATCTCCTGGTCTGTTCAGAACATCTGTGAAAGATCTGGGTGTCCCGAGGGTCTGTGTTCTAATCTGGGTGACGCCTGTGCATTCAAAAAGCACGTGCGTGACGGTTTCCTCAGCCTCCATACACGCCCTGCACAGAGGACTGTCCGTTATGCCTATTGTGTGAAAGTGTTTGTTCAGCGAGCAGTGGCCCGTGATGGTCCCCGCCACCAGGCGCAGGCCATTCCTATCCAGGCGTAGTAAACGCCGGGTTAGCCCGGTATCCAAGGATGGCATGGCTTCCTTGGATTGCCTGCAGCCCGGTGTCGAGGACCACCAGTGCTCCGCTTGAGTATGGGTGAAATCCTGCAGCCATCTGCGTATCTGGTTGAAGGGGATGGGTACGATAGGCTCGGGTCCACAGACCGCCGTGCTGGATCCTCGTCTAGCAAGTTCGTCAGCAGCGTCGTTACCTAGCGAACCGCTGTGTCCTTTTATCCATTGCAGCGTCACCGTGTTGCGGCTAAATACCGTTATTTGTTCGAGTGCATTGTGACATTCTAGTGTCAGCTTTGAGGTAAAATGTGTTTTCTGTAAGGATTGAAGCACTGAGGCGCTGTCGGAGAGTATGCGTATGTGTGTGTCCGTAACTCTCCTGGCTTTTAGGGCGTGGACCGCTCGTATGATGCCCACACACTCCGCTTGATAGACGGTGTTGAACATTCCCAGCGGGCTGGATATCTTTATATTGAAGTCGTGTGAGAAGACTCCAACTCCAGTCCCGGAGTCGGTCTTCGATCCGTCGGTGTATACTCTCATCTCTTTCGAGCCTGAGTAGTCACACTGTTCTTCTGTAAGTATTATGTTGTAGTGCCTATGAAAGTGGTATGTTTTCGGGGATTTATCACAGGGTGATGCCATCATTATTCGTCGTTTGATCGCATCTTCCTTTATACGTGTGTGCTTAACTCTAGAGTCTTTGCTTAGTGTACCGGATACATGGAGCCTAAAGGCGGCTAGGGCCGCCTCCTCCCGCACGATGAGGTGCAGAGGAGGCAGTCCAAGCATTGCCTGTAGGGCGGCAGTGGGTGTAGTTCTCATACTGCCAGTGATTGCAACACAAGCAAACCGCTGCAGTTTTTCGAGATTCTTTTGGGCTGTGCTCAGGTCCGTCCTGGGCCACCAGACCAGTGAGCCGTATGTGATAATTGGTCGGATGACTGTGGTGTATAGCCAGTGGGTGACCTTGGGGCTAATTCCCCTATATGACGGTTAAAAAGCTCAAAAGTAAGTCCGCGATAGCATATTATGTCTATCGTCTAAGGGTGACCTACAGTCGATTAAATCTTTGCCTACAGTAACCATTTTTATCTTTCAGAATTTGATAAACATTTCTTTGTTATTTCCGAAGCTATTTTGACCGGTATTTTATTTATCCTTATCCAATAAAATATGTTATTTAAATCGGGCATTTAATGGACATTAAAACATGCCTTGACATCATATCATTAAAATGAATACTTTAAAAGATATCACAGATTCAAAATTACGCGTGACAACTTCGATCAATAATGCACGTGACAAAATAATTATGGTTGCCGACAACGCGGGCGCAGCGCAGCGGGAGGAATCAATGACTTTTCCTCGGATAGTAGGTATTAACTAATCCCGAGTTCGTTCCCGTGGCATATTTTCCGACATCCACGCGGGCGAAGCCGCGGGCAAAAGCTAGTTAACAATAAAAGCGAAAACTGGAATAAATTTAACGATTCAGATTTTGATTGATCGTTTATTACGCAATTAGGGTACTGGTTAGGTTCGAAGGTGATTCGTGATCTCCTTCGTGTTAGGTTCCTTTAAACTCTGCAAACAGAAATAGGAGCCCTGCGAAGCGGACTAAGCCTTACTTCAAAAGTTTTATATTTACTAAATAACATTATTTTGGCCTTGACCTTCGAGATGTTTTACATTGACCTTGAAAATGTGTCTCCTGTGAACTGGTGGTTGAGGGATGACTTGCCCTCTTCCTCTCTCTTCCCTTTTACCTCCCTCTCCATTTCTGCGCAGTTAAATATTTCTTTTTTCTAAAGAGGTGTAAGTACCTCGTTGTTTGATTGCATAAGGTAATCTCTGAAAGTACCTACTGACCCGGTTATGACAATGAATGCACTAACTTACATGAAGTATTTCCTCTCGCTAGTTCTAATTTCTATAGCATGAGTTCAGTGTTGAAATTAAGGCAATCCTGCGATAAGGTGCTTAATGACTCCCCGTGGCTGTGTTTGCATTTGCAGGAGGACACGATCTTCTCGTGGTACAGTGGCGAGGGAGCAGCGCGCGTGGCCGACCGCTGGGGGGGGCGCGTGCGGCGCGTGCTGGACGGCCGTTTGGGGCTCGGCCGTGGCTCCATCAACGTCAGCGCCGTGCGTGAGACCGACGCCGGCCTCTACCGCTGCCGCGTCACCTTCCCCAACCGCACGCCGCCCGCGCGCAACAACGGCACCTTCTACTACCTCGAAGTCGACGGTCAGGCCTTCATACCTTCACACCCCTCGCTCCATCGACTGGCCCCGCCCCCGCTCCATCATACAATATATCTTAATCGACGTGTTGTTTACTTTTCAGGAGGTAATTTGATAGTGACGCCGCCAATGAACGTGACGGTCCTGGAAGGCGAGCGCGCTGAGCTGGAATGTCTGCCGAAGAGCCCCGAGTCCGTGGTGGAGTGGTACAAGGACGGCACGCCACTCAGCGAGCTGCCCGAGCTGGCGCTGCGCTCGGAGCGGCCCGCCAACGGCTCGCTGGTGCTGCGGCGCGCCTCGTCCACCGACCCCGGCGAGTACGAGTGCCGCGTGCGCGACCCCGACAACGCCGCGCAGAGCGCCGGCGCCTTCCTGGACGTGCAGTGTGAGTCCACGTCGTACGACGTCGACTGAGACCTGCCAACCATTTAAAAAAATATATAAAATATTAACCCTTCCATCCATGTACATTTTAGAGTTTATGATTATGTTTGTCAAATCGATTTCAAATCTATTCCCCCTATAGTCAGTCATTCAAAAATCAAATCAAAATCAAAAGTCATTTATTCAAACTAGGCTGAGAATCAGCACCTTTCGAACGTCAAAATTACATAAGACAGTCCCCCAAAACGCCCACCCTTCACCACTTCCTAGTGCGTTAGCTGGGAAGAAGAAGTGGCGCAACAAACTCCCCAGCTGCACAGCTGTCTGCTGCAAATTCGAAATAGACGCAACAATAGCAACCTCTGCATTCCTAGATCCAGGAAAGCTCTACTGCGTAAAAGTATATTCTGTATGGCGCCAATTCTTTAAAATACGTTACCAAAACAATGGAGGGAAAAAAAACAGCTGTTCCATACATTTTGACCGCGTACGTATTGCACTTTTCTATGAAATAGCAGTATTTTTTTTTATCGACGAAAATTTTCAACGCAGAGGGGTTCAGAATCATGTACTGAATCCATGGTAACAGG
This sequence comes from Agrochola macilenta, assembly GCA_916701695.1. Lineage (NCBI taxonomy): Eukaryota > Metazoa > Arthropoda > Insecta > Lepidoptera > Noctuidae > Agrochola > Agrochola macilenta. The sequence continues at coordinate 25,056,980 of OU753556.1, forward strand.
CATCGCGTCGATGTCCCTGCCAGCCTGTTTAAGTACTTTTAGTTATTTCTTGTTATCATCAGTAAATTTTTTGTCACGATTGGCGGCCCCTAATATAGAAAGAAAGAATAACGGTTATTTGGACACAGTTCGTGAAACACTAAATACAAAACTAAAAAAGTGAAAATAATGTCTGGCCACCCTAGGCTCGGCCCTACTGGGCCTTAGGGCAAATCCGCCACTGGGGGCCGGAGCACCATCTTGGTGTAGAATCCAACTCCGACCAACAAAATGGAGCTCATTTCGAGCTACCTAATTAGTTTAACCTATTTTTTCGTTCAATTAAAATAAGTTAAGATTTTATGGTTTTCCATTCATTTAATTTATCATATTTGTTAGTGAGATTTGATCCCTATTATTGACCCTATCGATTGATGCCATAAAAGTACGGGTTGTTATTTTTTCGTATTTTAGCCGGTTTGATTCCCGATTGTGGCAAGCGAATTTTCGAAAATCTTTGAATGCAGATTTTTTCTTTTTATAAATAAAGGAATGTTGCCTTTGAGTAAAATTTGGCTATCTCCTGTATTTAGAGTAGTTTCCCTGCGGCAAACATTCCACCCTGCAACACATACATACATACATACCAATACAATACATACAATTGCCACCCTGAATACATACTCGTATAAATGACTTGTTGACACTATTCTGTACTTAGTACATTTAGAGTAGTTTCCCTGCGGCAAACATTCCACCCTGCCACCCTGTATACATACTCGTATAAATGACTTGTTGACACTATTCTGTACTTAGTACATTTATGTAGAGTAGTTTCCCTGCGGCAAACATTCCACCCTGCCACCCTGTATACATACTCGTATAAATGACTTGTTGACACTATTCTGTACTTAGTACATTTAGAGTAGTTTCCCTGCGGCAAACATTCCACCCTGCCACCCTGTATACATACTCGTATAAATGACTTGTTAACACTATTCTGTACTTAGTACATTTATGTAGAGTAGTTTCCCTGCGGCAAACATTCCACCCTGCCACCCTGTATACATACTCGTATAAATGACTTGTTGACACTATTCTGTACTTAGTACATTTAGAGTAGTTTCCCTGCGGCAAACATTCCACCCTGCCACCCTGTATACATACTCGTATAAATGACTTGTTGACACTATTCTGTACTTAGTACATTTATGTAGAGTAGTTTCCCTGCGGCAAACATTCCACCCTGCCACCCTGTATACATACTCGTATAAATGACTTGTTGACACTATTCTGTACTTAGTACATTTATGTAGAGTAGTTTCCCTGCGGCAAACATTCCACCCTGCCACCCTGTATACATACTCGTATAAATGACTTGTTAACACTATTCTGTACTTAGTACATTTATGTAGAGTAGTTTCCCTGCGGCAAACATTCCACCCTGCCACCCTGTATACATACTCGTATAAATGACTTGTTGACACTATTCTGTACTTAGTACATTTAGAGTAGTTTCCCTGCGGCAAACATTCCACCCTGCCACCCTGTATACATACTCGTATAAATGACTTGTTGACACTATTCTGTACTTAGTACATTTAGAGTAGTTTCCCTGCGGCAAACATTCCACCCTGCCACCCTGTATACATACTCGTATAAATGACTTGTTGACACTATTCTGTACTTAGTACATTTATGTAGAGTAGTTTCCCTGCGGCAAACATTCCACCCTGCCACCCTGTATACATACTCGTATAAATGACTTGTTGACACTATTCTGTACTTAGTACATTTAGAGTAGTTTCCCTGTGGCAAACATTCCACCCTGCCACCCTGTATACATACTCGTATAAATGACTTGTTAACACTATTCTGTACTTAGTACATTTATGTAGAGTAGTTTCCCTGCGGCAAACATTCCACCCTGCCACCCTGTATACATACTCGTATAAATGACTTGTTGACACTATTCTGTACTTAGTACATTTAGAGTAGTTTCCCTGCGGCAAACATTCCACCCTGCCACCCTGTATACATACTCGTATAAATGACTTGTTGACACTATTCTGTACTTAGTACATTTATGTAGAGTAGTTTCCCTGCGGCAAACATTCCACCCTGCCACCCTGTATACATACTCGTATAAATGACTTGTTGACACTATTCTGTACTTAGTACATTTAGAGTAGTTTCCCTGCGGCAAACATTCCACCCTGCCACCCTGTATACATACTCGTATAAATGACTTGTTGACACTATTCTGTACTTAGTACATTTAGAGTAGTTTCCCTGCGGCAAACATTCCACCCTGCCACCCTGTATACATACTCGTATAAATGACTTGTTGACACTATTCTGTACTTAGTACATTTAGAGTAGTTTCCCTGCGGCAAACATTCCACCCTGCCACCCTGTATACATACTCGTATAAATGACTTGTTGACACTATTCTGTACTTAGTACATTTAGAGTAGTTTCCCTGCGGCAAACATTCCACCCTGCCACCCTGTATACATACTCGTATAAATGACTTGTTGACACTATTCTGTACTTAGTACATTTAGAGTAGTTTCCCTGCGGCAAACATTCCACCCTGCCACCCTGTATACATACTCGTATAAATGACTTGTTGACACTATTCTGTACTTAGTACATTTAAATTTTTAAATTCTAATTTGGTCTATTAATTATTAGAATAGTGGGAATAATAAATAATAATTATTTGTATAAATGTAATAACCTACATACTTATTATTTGCACGCCGTTAAGGCAAAACATGGCTGTAATATAATTATAAATATTGAATTGTAACATCTTGCATGCCATGCCATGCCTTGCCATAAGATAAGATAGGATCACTTATTTGTCCAAAACATGAGTATACACACGTATGTATACTCATGTTTTGTACAAATAAATAATCTTATCTTACGAAAACCACACGCACCACACACGCACTTTGAAAACGGTTTGTTGTTTCAGATAAAGCCAAAGTAGTTTACGCGCCGAAGGAACGCTTCCTGCCGTACGGCAAGCCTGCGAGCCTGGACTGCCACTTCAGCGCCAACCCGCCGCTGACCAACCTGCGCTGGGAGAAGGACGGCTTCTTGTTCGACCCCTACAATGTGCCCGGAGTGTTTTATAGCAGGAATGGAAGTTTACTATTCAATCAGGTAAATCATCAATGACGCCGAGATGTCTCGCGTTATTTGTTATAGCCGCGTAAAACACGAAGCGTTTCGGTTAATTTAAAAATATTAAGAAACCCTCGCAGATTTATATGTACTCGTATTAGTAGCATTGTAGCATCATACTCGTACCAGTTTCAATTGTTTTACAAGTAATTTGTTTGCAACAGGTCGACGAGTCGCACGAGGGGGAGTACTCGTGCACGCCGTACAACTCGCTGGGGTCGGAGGGCGCGTCGCCCGGCGTGCGCGTGCGCGTGCAGCGGCCGCCCGCGCTGGCGGCGCGCCCGCAGCCGCTGTACGTGGCGCGCCTCGGCGCCACGCTCACGCTGCCCTGCGCCGCCACCGCGCGCAACCACCACGACCAGCCGCTCGTGCACTGGGCGCGGGTGAGTCGCGCACTGGCCGCACCGCCGCGCGCCGCCGTCGCGCCGCGTGCGGCCTGTGTACACGTGTCGTGTTCTCTTCACAGAAGGACGGAAGCGACCTGCCTGCGGGGCGGCACAATCTCGACGACGGCAACCTGACCATCGTGGACGTGACGGAGGACGACCGCGGCGTGTACGTGTGCACCGTCAGCAACGAGGCCGCTACCGTCGACGTGGAGACGGAGCTCCTGGTCGAGAACATGCCCCCTCGCGCTCCCTACAACCTCACCGTCAGACCCTCTACTGATTCTCTGCATCTGACCTGGGTGCCCGGTGAGCTCTCTATAGTTTCTCCTTTAAGTACCTACAAACGTTTATTAGAATAAGAGAGACTGAATAAGAGATGACTTTTTCTTTCTTTCAGGACACAACGGACTTGAGGTGGATTACAACGTATGGTATCGCGAGCGGACTGTGAGCGAATGGCGCACTATGAAGATTTTGACTAGAGGTGTCACTGAGGCCACTCTGGTCGGACTGCGACCCGGCACGGAATACGAGTTGCGTGTACTTTCACAAGACCTGATCGGCGACGGACTTTTCAGTAAACCAGTTTTCGCGAGAACACTCGGTAGGATTCTGATCGTAGTCGACTTCATCACGAGTCTCATGTCTATTTGAATGTAATATGAATTTTATTGTCTATTTCAGGATCAATAGACGGTGAGGCGGTGGAAGCAGTGGAGGCAGTGGAGGGAGAACAGATCGCGTATGCTGCCGTCACTACCGAGGAGCCCGAGTTGCCGGAGTCTAGCGACGGCGGCGAGCTGGAGGTGACGGTACGGCTAATCGACGACGGCGCGCTGGTACGCTGGCGTCGCGAGCCGCACGACGCGTCACGCTGCACGGTGCGCTGGTACGAGGGCGCCGCGCCCGGCGAGCGCCTGCTGGCCACGGGCCACACGCTGCACGACTACATGCTCGGTACGAAGCTGACACTCCTGGGATCCACTCGGCCCCGAGACCCGGTCTGACCCTGCGTTGCGTTCCCACAGTGAGCGGCGCGGCGGAGGGCGCGCGCTACTGGGCGCGCGTGCAGTGCGCGAGCGGCGCGTGGGGCGGCGTGGCGCTGAGCGTGCCGGAGTACGCGCGCCTGCGCGGCGTGGCGGTGGGCTGCGCGGCGGCGGCGCTGCTGCTGGCGGCGCTGGCGGCGGCGCTGTACGCGGCGCGCCGGCGCCTGTGCGCGCGCCGCGACCTGCCGCGCGCCGACAAGCGCTTGCGCTGACGCCGCGCGCCCGCTCGCGTCACGTCATCACCGGCACCGTTCGCCGGACGGGGCCGCTCCGAAGCCGTCGTTCCCGTGATCTATGTGCACTCTGTGACTTTGCGTGCAGTGTTTGGATGTTTGTTCGAAGTTGATGTTGTTATTTATTAAAGTATGCGTGACACGAATAAAATTAAACCTATTTAATATTTAGGTGAATAAAGTTAGAGTTGTACAATAAATAAATGGAGAACTCTTATATTTTTTGTTTTCCTTCTAACCCTGAAACTTAGCAGACATACGGGGAATTAGCCATCGGGCATAAGACATTCGAAATCAAGCAGTAATCCCCCCTGAACTATGTTATTTTTGCTTATTTTTATATTTTCTTATTTACCTATTTTTAATTATTATGATACATAAATTATATACTAATTATTTATTTATTTATTTTATTTACACAACACTTCTATCATAACAGGAAATCCCAAAGCGATAGGGTGGTACTTAGCTTATACTCGTATTAATATATACTTATTTTACAAATTGTAACACAAATGGTATGGAGTTATACTTGCGAATTCATTCAATGAACAGGAAAAAATGTCAATTCTTTCGGCGATATCATTAAGTGTACGTAAGGCTCGAGTAACTGGCGCTTTTAGCAGCAAGTTAGTCCTGCCGCGCGGCACCACCAGCAGCTGCGGCCGTCTCCGCCTCAGCACGTAGTTGTCGGGCACGCACAGATTCACCTCCTTTAATACCCCCTGATTCATGATTTTACCATTGATTAATTTAAACATATAAATGGCGAGAGTCATATCCCTTCTTAATTCCAACTTGTTGTACCCAACCATGCCTAGAACAAACAAGGTTGGATACATCAATGGATAATTGGGAATCAAACGAGCTTACCTGTTAAGCGAAGTCTTGATTCTAATTTTATGAACGGCGATCTGAAATATAATTATTTACGGAGTAGTAGTATCCTAATACGTGTCTCTAACATCGCGTTTTTTTAGAGATAAAAATATTGCAGAAATATTTTTTATATAGAATTATCTTCCTCTTTCGTTGGTAACACCGAACTGTCACTTATTTTTAGAGATCCTTATGATGAGGAACGAGCTCTGTTTTCTGTACAGAGTAGTTCCGCATACTGATATTCACTAGGTTTTCCTGAAAAGGATAAGTGAATTAGATACACTAATTATTGCAGTTTTAGGGCTGTTAGCTAGTGGCGGGTGGGTAATTATATTTCAGATCGCCGTTCATAAAATTAGAATCAAGACTTCGCTTAACAGGTAAGCTCGTTTGATTCCCAATTTTACTTCACGGCGATCTGAAATATAATTATTTACGGAGTAGATGTTTAGAGTTGTCTGCAATAATTCAGTTAGTTAATAAGTTAAGTATTTGATTATAAATGTTCTGGTTTATTGAATAGGTACTTTTATCTTCCTTCATTAGCATTGTTTATTAAGGAATAATAAGCTATCGTTAATTAGCATAAAAGTATAATCAAGAACAAGTAACCCCACTTTGTGTCTGTCTCGATTGATGCTAGCTCTAAGTTGAGCTGCTGTATGTCATGTGTTGTCCTGTGAAAGGAAGAATTAAATCACTCTCACTTTTATTTTACATATATGTATATAAGTTTTAGAGTAGCTTTAAAACAGTCTCGGTATTTGTTTTATTAGTCCATAGTCAACATTAGGCCAGAGAGGCCAGGGTTGATGGTTTTCATGCCATTATACGGAAACGGTGCGCTTCCATTCTTGGTAGAATACGTGCTAGCTCTCACAGCATCCTGAGTATATTGTGTGATAGGTGGGACAGCCATGCTGGCTCACTGGATACGGCTGCACACGTAGGTGTCAGTCGTTTCAATTTTGTATTTTGTATATAGTGTGGTTTTATTTACTAACATTAGGTTAAGACCTGTACTAATTACTTATGGATCTTGATCTGAAATAAATATATTATTATTATATTAGGGCCAAATCGGCCGTCAACTTTGTAGGGTTTCTTTAAGTTTATTTTTTACCTATTTGTATTGAGATATTTGTTGGAATGAGTCATTTTGAAGGCTTCCGTAACAGAGAATAGGTACCAGTTGTATAAGTCTCCGTAAACATTCACTTATTTGAGATGCAGTATGGAACTTAATGCGTGAGTTTACGATAAGCTCATTTAATGAGCTCTTTAGAGTAATGTTGTGTATGGCCGATTCCTGCAATTTGCGGACCGTCATTGTGGCATAAAAAATGCTACCATTGGTGAACAAGAGGATTCGTTTTTGTTTATAGTAACCGAGCATTAGTCACTCCGATAGTTTTTTTTTTTTTTAATCATTGAGTATTTTACGCCTTTACACCAATACTTCAATGCCACCATCAAGAATGCAATGCCTTAGTAATTAATGCAATGCCTTGGTAATTATCTAGCAATTTAGACAGCCCTGTGCTGTCATGTAAACATTGAGCTCCGTATATAAATACTCGTAAAAATAGTAAAAGCATTGATATCTTTAAAATTATGTGTTCGAACTTGAATTAGTAGTGTAAACCATCTGAGATAATGTTATCAACTCGCGAATTTAACCCTGGACGAAGTTATTACTGTGATTTTGAGTGAACAGTTATAAGTGACTAAATACAATTAATTGAGTGAAATTTGTACTGATATATATGTGAACATACTATTTTCATCAGACAATTTGTGATTGCGTCAAAAATAACTAAAATATATGAAAAAATAGCAAAAAAGTGAAAACCGTTGAGATTTAAAACCACCACAACTGCAATAATAATATTCAAACAGAGTAAGAAAACGAACCTTTATTTCGACGCTTTAACTCAAGTAACAAATAGCTGTTTCTGTAAGAACGAGTACTGAGAATCTCGTGTCACCCGGTTCGATCCCCGCCGAGCGCGGGCTCTTTTTGTGATCTATACAAATTTGTTCATTGAATTATTACGATGAGCTTCCTAATTATTATAACATTACGACGAAAGCGAACATACTCGGACCCAAATACAAGTAATGTGAGTGAAGTTTCGGCACATACCCTCAACGATGAAAGTATATCCAGTATGCCTGACTTGTCAAGCGATGAATCACATAACGAACTGATACTTAAATAAAAACAACAAATTAACAAACTAGAATCAGAACTCAGCAGTGCCCATCAGGAAATTGAGACTCTTTCTATTGAAAATACAAACATCAAACGAACGAATATTGAATTGCTGGAACAAAATAATTTATACAAAACTGTTACCCATAGCCCCATAAAAAAAATTAAAACAAAAACACCCCTTGAGATTGAAAAAACAAGAAGAAATAAACAATTAAAAACATTATGTGAACTACAATCACCACCAACAGTAGGTCAAACGGCAGATCAAAGTAACACCCCGATCCAGCCATTATACAGTACTGATCCTACGCAACACCAAAAGAAAATAAACGAAACAAGGACTGGAAGTAAAAATCACATATTGACCACTAACACCAGGAATAAAATATTATCAATCTCTCAAAAACTTTCTCAGAACATTACGATATATGCCACTATCACAAGCCGAAATGTAGCACAGACCTACTAATTAATAATTTGGAAAACCAAATACAAGATTTCACAATGAACGACTTTTGTGTTATCTTAATAGGCGAAGAAGACTTTCAGAATACTCGTGACTACTTTGGCCTTATATTCTACATAAGAGAAGTTGCACAGAAGTTAAGTCACACTAATATAATTATATGTGCACCCACTTTTAAGTATGGGCACCACACCAATATGTTCAACTGGCGAGTAGAGAATTTTAATAGTTTGTTATATCTCGACATACTAGAACATGAGCATGCGTACTTCTTGGATTCAAATAGAAATCTTAAGTATAGCCATGAGATGTTTAATATACATAGTGGCACGGTGAACAAACTCGGCATGGAAACCATTTTCCAAGACATCCAAGACTTCATTAATGGAATAATACAGGATGAAACACAAACATTGGATACCCTTACACGCACAAATCAGCAGACTGACGAAAACAAATCTGAATCCATGTTTTTTCGAAACTAAACACCTATATGTATTACATCAAAATATAGCAGGATTATTTAACAAAGCTGATCTCTTGATGATAAATATGGAAGAACTTGCAGACAAAAGCAAATCAATTGATGTACTATGCTTTACGGAACATTTTATGATGGCAGGATCCGAAACATATCTCCATATAATAACTATGTTTTAGCTAGTTGTGTTAGTCGAAATAATAGCAAAAGAGGCGGAGCGTGTATAATAGTTAATAAGGAGCATAAATGGAGGGAAATTCCAGATTCAAATTCAAAATTCAAAAGTCATTTATTCAAACTAGGCTGAGAAATCAGCACTTTTCGAACGTCAAAATAACATAAGACAGTCCCCCAAAAACGCCCACCCTTCACCACTTCCTAGTGCATAAGCTGGGAAGAAGAAGTGGCGCAACAAACTCCCCAGCAGCACAGCTGTCTGTTCAGTTGAAAAAACTTGATTCTATATAATAGTGCATATTATTATGCTAAAATAATTTACATCACCACAAATTGCAATACAACTCATAAAATAAAAACATTTTAAAGAGTAGATTATGTCAACAATAAATTAAAACAAAATTAAAATAAATTGACTTACAGTCAAATAAAATAATCCAACAATTATATGCTCATATAGTATCGTGTAGTCTAAAATAGTCTAAAATAATTATTTGTTCCTTGGGGTACATTGGAGTAGCTTAATTAGTCCCAAGCCTTTTTGTCGTCTATGTAATCTTTAACTTTATAGAAACCTTTTTGACATAGTTTCTGTTTAATAAATGATTTAAATTTATTGAGGCTCAGTTCTTTGACATGGCTTGGGAGTTTGTTGTAAAAACGTATACTTTGGCACTTAAAAGAATTACTAATTTTTTGGAGCCTAGTCCTCGGCACAATAAATAAATCTTTGTTTCTAGTATTTAAGCTATGAATGTCGCTGTGTTAAGAATATAGATTTATATTCTTTTTCACATAAATCAGGTTCTCATAAACATATTGAGACGCGACTGTCATTATGTTTATTTCCTTAAAGAAGAATGGGCGAAAGTGGTCCAAGAGCCTCCACTGATGAGGCTTAGGGGAAATCGAAGTGCTTATTTGTCTTATGATTTTGGCAAAATTCTATTAGATTCTGTCCCGGGGTTCTATTGTTATGGTCATGTTTGTCCTGACTATAAATAATATGATTTTACGTATAAAGAAAGGCCGGTTAAGCAGCCGACAACCTCCTAGGTTGACTTTCGAGATGCCATACTTAAAAAAACAAACAAAATCAATCTTCGTTTTTTAAAAATACTGACATTTGCTTTTGAATGGACTTGATTTCTGCCGCTATAACCGAACCAAACCGAACTGACTTATGCTTGTTAAAGGATACTTCCTCTTTTTCCTTGTGATTGGACATAGTCAGTGAATTATAAATATGTTTCGACCTTCAGCGGGCGTTCTTTGTCTACTGTGTAACCATTCTGTGTTACGTAAAAGACGAATGACCATTACCCAAACGCTTTTTGATGAAAATCCAGGAGTTGCTGTGATTATCACAGAAAATCTGCAACCATATCAGGTATGGAGAATAATCATTATTTTTGTTAATGAAAAAGAAAATAATACGGAATGAATGTGAGCAGGGGTAGTTATTTTATTATGCACTAGCTGCCCGCCCGGCTTCGCACGGGTAGCAATAAGTAATTATCTACGGCGCACCTACTTATCTACCCTACCTACCCTATCTATATTAGTATAGATGATATAATATAATATTAGTATAGATGATCGCCATACTATGATATATAGTTTTAACATTAGTGTGGTATTAATTTTTAATAGAGTCTGTTCTACTAACTACTACACTAGTGACATTTTTTTTTGTTTCAGATATCATTTAACGACGCTGAATACATGTGTAGACCTTGCTGGGTAGGAGTTCTAGGACGCCTTCGTCAGCAACGGAACATAGAACAACCCCCAAATGTTGAAAACGTCGCGGATCCTCCACTTGTTGATAATAATGAAAATAATCAACATCAGGAAGCAAATCCAGTGATAGAGCTACCTACTTATTCTCGGCCACCAAATACATCGAATGCTTGTATGTTTTTTGGTTGCCGCCATAGAACTCGCCATCGCATTTCAGACGCTACAAAGAAACGGTTGCTGATGGATAAAAACTATTACGTTCCCGACGCAGCAAGAGTGTGTCAGTTTCATTTAGAGTCAAATGTTTGGGAAGAATTATTAGAAGCACCAAATCTGAGTCACAGTTTTAATAGTGAACAAATAACTGACATTATTGACGTGTTGAAACAAGTTGCAGAAAGTAGAAAAAGATATGATTTTGAAAATCTCGAACAAATGGATGATGACGAGTTATATTATTGGACCGGTCGAACAAAACAAGATATTTCTGCAATCTTAAATGAGACTCCGTCACTGAGTGATTGCGGTGAATCTAAAACTGCTCTTGCTATAATGCTTGCAAAGCTAACGACCGGAGAACCGAATGAGAGGTTAGCATTGATTTTCCACATGAGTCGCAGGAAACTTGAGCGATTAATGAAATCTGCTAGGGAAGCATTGAATCACGAATATGTCACACGCCATCTTGGCTGGGACCATATTGAAAGAGAGAGTCTGCTGCAGCGGAACTTATTGATACCAAATGCACTTTTTGGAAACCCTGCAAATAACAAACTTATTACTGTCATTGACGGGTCTTACGTGTATATATTTAAAAGCAGCAACTTCGGATTCCAAATCGAAACATATAGCCCGCACAAGTATCTCAACTTATTGAAAGTGTATATGTGTGTATGCAGCGATGGCTACATTATTGACGTAACTGGACCCCATGGAGCCAAAAAGTCTGATGCATCCATAACTTTGGATATACTGAACCACGAGGAACATCCTTTTCATCTATTTTTTTATCCAGGTGATATATTCATTCTTGACCGAGGGTTCAGAGACGTTTTGAATGATCTCGAAGCCTTCGGCTACGAAGCACATATGCCAGCAAGTGTCGCGGTCGGTCAGACACAATTAACCGTCTCTGAAGCAAATAAGTCGAGAATGTTAACAATGACCAGATGGGTGGTCGAGGCCGTAAACGGACGCATTAAACGTGACTTCAAACTATTTCGCCAGGAGTACTATCACAATGCAATGCCCCACATGTTTGCTGATTTTAGGATAGCAGCTGCACTAACAAATGCGTTCCATGTTCCCATTACAGACAGCACACATGCTCCTGAGTTTCTTGAGAGAATTGCAATACGAAGGGAGATGCCAAATGTTCTGGCTGAATATGTACAGCATCGTCGTCTTAACGGACAACGAGTAGCGTTCCAAAATATGGACACAGAATTGCCAGGTCTTGAGACGTTTCCAAGATTGACACAGGACGACCTGATCTTATTTGCACTCGGGACATACCAGCTGAAACTGGCCAACAGCTATTATGCCGAGCACATACGTAATGATGGCGAGTATTCAATCGAGTTGTATCGAGATTCCGAAGGGCTGACTACCGATTTGAACGAAGCGGGTATTCCTGGAGAGAGTTTATAGTTATTGAGAGGCAAAATAAAATCGAGGCATACACGTGCACGCGGGCATTATTCATATGTGGTAGTAAAAAACAACGCAACTGGCTTGGATGCAGTCGAACACTACTACTGTTCATGCAAAGCGGGAAAACGTACCGTGGGATGCTGTGCACATATCATGGTAATCATATGGTATCTTCGCTATGCTCGTTACGAACAATACATACATCAACCAGCCAGATTTTTAGATTCCATAATAATAGATTAGTAAGTTATTATGACGAATAATTATCGAAGATACATTGTCAACGATGGTACGGTTGACATCTATCGAGCATGCCACCATCCCGGTGAATCAATCCGACTTATTGTTTCCGGTTGATCTCGTCTTGCTTACGGCGAGTACTTGCACGGACACAATCTAGTAACTACGGTTATCCACCAGCAACTTGCCTTGCAGTACAATCTTGTGGAGTCCGAAGTACTGTGACTACAGGTATGTGCCCGGCCCAGTTCTCGAGAATGGCCATGACACATTATACTGGGATCGAACTTCATCACTGACAGGACTATTGTAGCAATAAGCCTGATATTGTGGTGATGGATCCACGATATCGCTTTCCTCAACGCTTTCTTCGTGAAAGCTGAGAAAGATAAAAAAAAAACAAGTATCTTGACTTACCACACGAGATTGTCAACATGGACTCTGCAATCATTGTACCGATAATCTTTACGGTTAATGGCCTAATAGTGGAAAGCCTCGACCAACACCTCAGGAGGCCCTCATTGCGCAGCTGGGTCAAGGGCTTGATTCAGAAAGCAGTACTCTTGGACACGGCATGCATAATGAGGAGTTTCCTCTCTCTAGAGCCCTGACCACCGGAAGATTGGACCCAGTTCCTGATGCCGATGGGCTACTATTTTTTATATTATTTAATGTTTCTGATACAAATATAAAAAAATGTGAGCAATATGTTTTGAAAATGAAATAAAGGATTAATAAATGTTATTTGTTCCTCCAATAGCTTGTTTTATTAATCCGGCAACTACCTACGTTGAGCTTATTATGAACCTTAGTCTTCGTATTGCATCGCTATGCTTAATCACAATAGGCAGGGGTGGAGGGAGGATATTTACGTTAAACTTAAAATCATACTTATAATCAGGATAAACATGACCATAACAATATAACCCCGGGACAATCTAATAGACTTTTGCCAGAATCATAAGACATATAAGCACTTGCATTTCCCGCAAGTCTCATCAGTGGAAGCTCTTGGACCAACTTCCAAACATCATTGCCCATTATCCTTTATCCCTCAGTGAATGCCTACAACTTAGGTTATAAATTGCTCGAATGGCACGTTTCTGCAGCACAAATATAGCCTGAAAGTCGGCTGCATTTCCCCACAACAAAATGCCATACGACATTACACTATGGAAATAACTAAAGTATACTAATCGAGCTGTTTCTACATCAGTCAAATGACGGATTTTATACACCGCGTAGGCTGCAGAACTTAGCCGCTTCGACAATTTGGTTATATGTGGGCCCCACTGAAGCTTCGAATCCAAAGTAATACCTAAGAACACAGTGGTGTCCACAAGATCCAATTCTGTCCCATTTACTAGTACATTGGTTTTCACCTGTTTAACGTTAGGTGTTAGAAATCTAATACATTTAGTCTTTTTCTCGTTTAAAAGTAAATTATTAACACTAAACCAATGCACTATTTTAGAGAGAGCATTATTCACATCGTCAATAACTGTCTGTTGTCGCTTAAGCTTAAATATAAGTGACGTGTCATCTGCAAATAACACTATTTCATGACTGTTCTTTATAAGGCAAGGTAGGTCATTAATATATACGAGAAATAAAAAAGGGCCTAGAATTGAGCCCTGCGGAACTCCCATAGTGACAATAGAACCCGGAGATCGCTTGCCGTTAACGTCCACTCTTTGGATCCTATTATCCAAATAAGAAATAAGAAGATCCAAGGCAGTGTTTCTAACACCATAGTGATGCAATTTCCTGACCAATGTATCATGAGAAACACAATCGAAAGCCTTAGATAAGTCACAAAAAATGCCTAGGGCATCATGTGACTTCTCCCAGGCCTCAAAAATATGTGAAAGAAGCTCAACACCAGCGTCAGAAGTCGAGCGACCCCTTGTGAAACCGAATTGCTTACTGTTTAATAACTTATGTTTATTAAAATGTCTTTGCAATTGATCTAGCATCAATTTTTCAAATATTTTACTAAAAGTAGGAAGCACAGAAATAGGTCTAAAGTTCGTGGGGTCTGATGTGCTGCCCGATTTAAACAAAGGTATTATTTTACTACTCTTCATTAAGTCAGGAATTACACCACAGTCAATACATTTATTAAAAATAATTGCTAATTCAGGCGCTACAGTGTTGATAATGCATTTTGCAACCTCTACGGAATTTCCCCATAGATCAGCAGTTTTTTTAACATTGAGTGTATTGAAAGTTTTAATAATATCTCGAGCACTAACATAGTCGAAATTAAACTCATGGTTACAAATATCAACATTTTCTTTCAATAGGGTCTCGGCAACAGTGGGTGAAGAATTTAAAGATTTTGTGGTTGAGACTGGAATATCTGCAAAGAAATTTTCAAAAACTGTGGCAACTTCTAAATCTTTTTTAATAACAGTATTATTAATATTAAGGCTGTAGTCACTACTACTCTTTTTGTCTCTTCCAGTCTCATTGTTTATAATTTCCCAAGTAGCTTTAATTTAATTTTGACTATTTTTAATTTTAGAGCTTAAATATCGACACTTAGCTTCGCTACAAACTTGTTTAAATAATTTGGAATAGTTCTTAACATATTGATAGAATTCTTTACTTTTATTATAATTTCTTTCTTCATACAGTTCAAAGAGTTTGATTCTACTCTTAAATATCCCTTTAGTTGCCCATTCACTGAAAGTTGCAGAACCATCAACTGAGATCTGCTTTGGTATAAAAGTTGAGTTAAATTCTGTACAATACATGGCAAAAAAGGAATTGTACAGTTCATTAGGATCATCACAATAAGGCAAGTAGGGTAATTTACTATTAAGTTTGTTTTTAAAACTCTCCAAGCGACCTGCAGTTTTTGGCACTACAGTGATATCTCTCTTAGTCACTTTCTTATCTTGTTTACTAAATGTAATCAGCTGTCCACAGTGGTCAGAATCCAGTTGACTTATAATTTTTTTATTAATTGGTAATATGTCAGTAAATATATTATCTAAACATGTACCTGATGTGGCGGTTATTCTAGTAGGCTCCAAAAATAAATTATTAAGGTTATATGACTGAAATAAATTTTGAATTTTTAGGCTCATTGATGAGTCTTCTAATAAATTAACATTAAAATCACCACATACAATAAATTTTTTGATGAAGGAATGAGAATGAGATGTTAAGAAACATACTATAACTAATGTATTTGAATGCTGTGCTATCGAACTTATTGATTACAAAGTTATTATTGTCTGTGTCTACCGAGTACCGAATCCAAACAATGTGGTAACATTTCTTTCAAAACTTGAAAAAGTCCTTTTGCTCATTACAAAAATAAGCTGTAATAATATTTTAATAGCTGGAGATTTTAATATTGACATTTTAAAAAGTAATAATGTATCCCTAGATTTCGAATGTTTGTTATTAAATTTCAACTTGAAGCTTGCTTTAAAAGAACCTACTAGACTGATTAGCATGACTTGTTTAGATAACTTTGCCCATGATTTCAAAAAACAGTGTAAGACTGAAGTGTTGTTATTTGGCTTATCAGACCACACGGCCCAATTAATAAAACTTCCAATAAAAAAGCTTTTCAAATTTAAATACTGGTATAAAACGGAACGAGATTACTGTAAAGAAAATGCTGATAAATTCAAAATGTGCCTGAATAATTTTTCTTTCTCAGAAATCTACGCAACTAAGTACGTAGATAATGCTTACACATATTTCATGGAGAATTTTAAATTATTCTACAATCTGTGCTTCCCGCAGAAAAGCGTAATGATGAAAGTTAATTATAAATCAAAGTGGATAACACGCGGAATAAATGTGTTGCAAAAGAAAAAGATTATTGCTCTGGCAACTTAGACAAAAAGCAACAAAGACGAATAAACAAAATTATATTAATTATTCCAGATTACTAAAAAAAAATATTTCGCTAACGAAACGTGCACAAAATAATTACAGAATTGAAATGTCAAATAATAAATCAAAGACAACGTGGCAGATGATTAATAAAGTACGGCCAAATTTACCAAGAGAACCCATAGAAAAAATTAAACTCCAAAGTATAAGTATCACAAATCGTACAGAAATAGCTAGCACGTTTAATAATTACTTCGTTGATAAAGTTAAACCAATCTTGGGTGCCGGTAAAAAAGTAACATCCCTAATTAATCACAGACCTAATTCCATGTTTTTAGCTCCAAGCACACCTCTTTATGTGTTTAAGATAATAAATGGCCTAAAAAATACAAAAAGTATCGGATATGACGAAATTTCTACAAACATTGTAAAAGAAGTAAATAGTCAGATATGTCATCATTTAAGTCATATTATTAACCTGTCTATAACAAATGGCACATTTCCAAAGGATCTTAAACTAGCAATTGTTAAACCTTTGTTCAAGAAAGATGATAAAGAATTAGTGGAAAATTATCGACACATTGCTCTCCTTTCTGTATTTTCTAAAATCTTTGAAACTTATTACAATATAGAGTTAAATAATTACTTAGAAAATAACAATATCTTATGCAGCGAACAGAAAGGCTTTCGAAAGCATAAAAATATAAATATGGCTATCTTTGAGTTAAAAAAAAATGTAATGACTGCGGTTGATAAAACTACCCCTGTGTGCTCCATCTTCTGCGATATGACACAAGCCTTCGATTATGTGGATCACAAAATATTGGTTAGAAAATTGGAGGCGTACGGTATACGAGGAAACGTTTTAGAACTATTTAGATCTTACTTAACTGATCGAAAACAAATCACACAAATTACAAAATTTAACATAAAAACTAAAAAAGAAGAACAATACCAATCCAAAGTAAGATATGTTAGATATGGTGTTCCCCAGGGCAGCGTAGTGGGACCTACGCTATTTATTACCTAGATCAACGACCTCCCTAATGCAACCGTGCAACCTATGACATTATTTGCAGACGACAGCACAGTAAATATTACATGTAATGATAAAAATCTATTTGAAAACGACATAAATAAAGCACTAACTTCTATAATAACTTGGCTAATCAATAATAATCTAAAAATAAATATAAATAAAACAAATGTAATGAACTACAGTCAAAGACCTCAAAATTCATTTAAATTTAAATTAATGCATGATAATAATATAATAAATCAAGTAGAAACAGCCAAATTCCTCGGTTTAAAAATTGACAGTAGAATCAATTGGAAGTGTCACACAGAAGACCTTTGTACAAAAATAAATAATCTTTTGCGATGTACAAACTGGCACCAACAGTGAGTAGAAACGCACTATTCATGGCGTATTATGGACTTGTTGAATCGGTACTTAGATACGGTCTAATATTTTGGGGTAATTCTACTAACACTGACATGGTATTTAAAATGCAGAAGCGTTGTATTCGGGCTATGTTTAAGATCAAAAATACCGACAGCTGTCAACCAATGTTTATAAAATACCATATACTGACACTTCCGTCACTATACATCATGGAAATAGCTTTATTTGTTAGAAGCAATCCTCACTGGTTTCCTCTTTTGTCGGACAATGTCACTAGAAATAGACGTACTAAATATAAGAACTTCTTACAGCCTCACTCTGCGAAAACAGCACTCCTTCATAAAAGCGTGTTTTGTATGGCACCATTAATATATAATAAGATTCCAGAGGTTATTAAAAATATAAACCAGCCAAACTTATTCAAGAGAGAACTTAAGAAGTTACTTACTGTAAAATGTTACTATAAGGCAGCGTTCCCACTACGCCGGACCTACGCCGGAGATCTGCCGCGCCGGTAAATCTGCCGGAAGGGCTAGTGGCTGTACAATTTATATGAAGCTATTCACATTATCCCGGGTCCGGCATTTTTGCCGAGCCCGGCATTTTTACCGAGCGTTTTGTCACTGCGAAGTGCCGGAAAATCCATCAGACCGGAGTAATGTGAACGAGTTTGCACCAGTTCCCCAATGTTTTCTTTTTACTCTATTTAGCCTTCTATTAAGATACCACCACAACACAACTATTTCGTCGTCCATTGTGTGGTGAGTCCTTGACTGTCCGATTTTCTTGTGGGATCCGGTGTAATGTGAACACCTCTGTCCGGTGTCCGGTTTCCGGCGAATCTGCCGGTCCGGCGTAGTGGGAACCCGGCCTTATGTTAAAGATTTTTTAAATGATAGTTTCTAATCTGTTTGTGTTATATTTTAATTTTGTTATGCTTTATTTTGTTTTTTTCTTTTTTGCTTTCTTTCATTGTGTTGTATTTCAAGTGGCAATAATTTATTTTGTACGCCAATGGTGGCAAAACATGTTGCAACTCACAGACAACCCACTTTACATCCACATTTGCATTTATATGAATAATGTTACACATGCTTACAAATAAATATATCTTTATCTTTATCTTTGTTTTTGCGGCTTTTGCTTATAAGTTTGGTTATTGGGGTTCTTTTGGTAAATATAAATATAATGTCAAGCGCAGGATGAGCTTTTAACTTGGTCAATTTTAAATTTTGCAAGCACCATTTAATAGGTTAGTTTGGCTAATTTCCCTCTGTGGCCTCGCACAGGCCGTACTCTTTTTACTGTTTGTGTTTTTACCATTTTACCTGTGCATGTCCGAAATAGAGTATTTTCCTTTCTGAATTACGTAAAGTGGAAGTGTCTGTATCAGATAATTGACAAGAGTAGAGCTAATCGAAAAAAGTAGGTTCATTTTAGAAGCATAAAGGTATGAAATTTTTTCCTCTGACCTCAATATATCCGAAATTAAATTATGGAGTGAGATATATTATAGTTTAAGTTAGGGAGTTGTATAGTTAGCTGTAATGTGCACTTGGTGAGCAGATTGTTTTAGTGTAGTCATTTGTAGTTAATTCATTCATGTTACCTACATTGATTAAGTACATGGTATCTGACCTTGATCATGTTCTAATCACAATCCATCAATACTTTATCCTCACATCACAATGCGCCCCCCCCCCCCCCCCTCTTTGTTTCTTTGCCAATTTAATTTTAGTGTTGTAATTATCACTGAAATCTATTAAGTAAGTATATAGACTATTAGTTGGAATGGTTGAATGTTTAGTTAGAAATTTTGATTTTATAACCTTTGAGTAAGGTTAACCATCTCTGCCTGGCCCTTTGGGAAATACAGGCCTGATGTTATGTAATGTGACTAAGATCACTAATACTTACTTACTTTTGTTTTGACATGGGTATTTCAAGGCACATGTTTTGTGTAAAAAAGATGTTACAATCAAACCTAGCAATTCACATAAGTCTGGTGTTAGTACTTCATGATTAGTTTCCATCACCAACATTTAGGTGCATTTATAGTGATATCTTTAGATATTATGATTTATGGCAGTCTTGATATTTGACGAGTAAATAATCAGGGTAAGTTGGTAGAAAATCTTGTTTTGGTAAGTGTTAGTCACTACTGGTAGTTTAGTCAGTACAGGTAAAGTATGAAAGTTTTAATAAGGAAGTTATCAGGCAACGTATTTATAATGAACCCTTTATTGGTTATCTGATGTTGAGAAACATCTTGCAGCCCTCAGTGATAGAGGTAAGATAGGATGAAATCATACATCTATCTTTTTTGGTATGTTGAACAATAATGATTGAGTAATGTACAAGTTGTCTGTATAAAATATTCGAGTTAGTACTGGGAATATTATTTGTAATTTTCTGCCAATCAAATATGGTGGAGGTCTCACTGCCCTAAAGGGGTTAAATAGCACCTTTTTTAGGTTCGGAATGGGGTTGAATTTTCTATTTTGTTTGAGTCTGAAGTTTATAATTAAATTATTTGTAAGTCTGTAGTGCATTTTAATTCATCTCAGTATTTACTGACTTGTAATGTTGTTAAGAGTTAATATATTGAGTTTGATAGGTATCAAATATGTAGTTTATTGTATCTTTGTACCCACAACGAATGACAGGATCAGTAGCATGTAAATGTTTTGTCGGCATTTGGTTGTAACAGATAGACTCCTGTTGTACTAGTTTTACATTTTCTCAATAGGGCCGGTAAGTTTTCTTTATTATCCTGAGTGAGTGTGTTGTGGTTTTAATATTTATTGATTAGTTGTTATTGTTTGTAGCAATGAAGTTGTATGCTTGAGTTTGTTAAGTGTATCTATTTGTTTCTCAAATAGAGTAAATTGAAATTCATGTGAATTAGAGGTGATATTACTTTTGTTCTGCATAGCTAACATGACAAGCGCGAGAACGCTCTTTTTCTCGTTTTGTCGAAATTTCTCGACGATTCTGACGTCATTCTAATCCCTAACATGACCGTAAACGACGATTAAACTGGAAAAAGGCACTTTGACACTTCTATATCTCGCGACGAGAAACCGATGTTGCAAATTATTAAAAACAAATAATTTTTATGATAGCAACATCGGCTTGAGTTCCGTTTCATTCATTCAATGGTGCCGATTCGCTTGTCACAAATGCTTCTAAACTAGACTAAAAATCACCAAAATTTTGTTTATTCCCGTCTAACGACGTTTTGCCACTATTATGGCACTCAAATATTAATTTTGTGAAAACGGAAATTTTGCTATATTCTGAATTTGGCGTTTTTCACCTAAAATGTGGACTAAAATGAGTTGTCATGAACCAAAATGCACACCAACACTTCGACGGTGCAAAAACAGTACTGTATCTTTTTTTTTTCTTTCTTTCTTATATCTCGAAAATGGTGTCTCATATCGCAAAAATAATGAAAATTTCGACACCCTATATGAAACCCATAAACCCCTAGAGCTCAACATGTAGGTATTTCTTTTTCCATACAAAACGCGAAAATTTCCATATAAAACATGTCGTTCCAATATAAATAGTAGTTTAAAACTAAGTGTTTTCATTATTAATATATTGAAAAAAAAAAATATAACTAAAATAAGTACAATTGTGAAACTGCCATGCTATTTTGGAGTTTTTTTTTTGTATCATTATTTTGTCTACTCTTCTCGTCGTCAAAATCGAGGACGAGTAAATGACAAAAATATGGCAGATATCTCGCGTTGAATTGTCAAAAATCGAGATAACTAAGGTGTCATGTTAGAGTTTGTCGAAAAAATATCAAGTTTGACAGAACGAGTCGACTATTTTGTATGGCGGCGCTGTCAGAAAACGAGAAAAGTGACAGAAATAGACGACAATTACTCACGCGAGAGTGAGTAATTGTCGCGGGCGTCAAGTTAGCCCTACTGGTTTTAGTTTGGTGAAAGTGGACATTGACATTGTCAGGTACTTTGTTGCATCAGCCAAGTCTGTCAACAGTTTGTGTATGTCTTATTTATTTATTCACTCCAAACATACGAATATCCTTACAGGCTAGACCCTTACCCAGGATAGGACCAGTTGTTGCTTTCCCTATGACAGGGGTAACCACCAGTGCAATTTGGTTCTGGAATATCTCAGTCCCTTGGTTCCTCAGTTTAGGGGGATCTGGGAGTTAGGCATATGTCTTACGAATAAGTATGAGCATGGAATAATGCTTTGTAGGGGTTTGGTCCATGAATCATTTGCCATCACCCATTGCATGAAGAGAGTATGAAGGCTGCGAGAGCCTTACTTAACCCTGCACATTGTCTGCTTGATGTATATAAACTTGTAAAAGCAAGGTTAGGTTAGGTTAAGTTAGGTATTTTTTTTTTTTTTTTTTTTTTGTTTTTTTTTGTTTGGCAGGAGTGGGAAATCCTCATGGACGCCCAGACTGCCTCACTGATGAGCCAGTCTGGGCAGTGCCGGACTCTTACCGGCTAAAACCCACTCCTGCCTTTCTAAGTGTCCCCCTGACATAGTCAGAGGCCTTTTTATCCATTTATTTTTATTTAATTAGCATTTTCCATCATTTTTTCGCCGAATTGATAAAAGATTTTACTAATTTGAATTTAAATCTACGAGTTTTATTTATTTACCTAAATTAATGTTTTGTTTTCTTAAAAATATCTGTTTATTATTTGTATGCTTTGTCTGTATATACATGTATATATTAAAAGCATAGCTTTATGTTTCCTTATTTAATTTTATTACTTTTGAGACTATTGTTATGCAGTATTCTAATAAAATATTTCGTAGTTTTGCGTTACTCATTATTTTTGCAATATTACCCCTGTTTATCTCCACGTCCATTCTCAACTCAGCATTTAATCGCTCCACTCCGTACGCAGGACATTCCGTCAAAACATGTGGGACAGATTCCAGCGCATCCGGCTCACAGATGCACGATGGGCTCCCCTTACACTTAAAGCGGTGCAGGTATTCAGAGAACCCACCGTGCCCCGTTAAGATCTGTGTTACCACTCCGGTTGGCTTAAGTTTTTGGACAATTTTGAAGGCATCTATCGCGTCTGGGAGGAACATTTTCGTGACGGAGGCTGTTTCGCCATTTTTGTATCTCCGGTTCCATTCGTCAAGCGACCCCATTCGGATCTGCCGCTTGACGAATGAAACCGGGCAAAGATCATAATCCGGCTTCTTTTTTAATTTGAGTGCAGCCTCTTTAGCAAGGTGGTCTGCGCGCTCATTGCCCTCTAGTCCGGCGTGGGCCTTGACCCAGAACAAAGAAACATCTTTGCTCTGGGACAAGGCCGCGCCCACGTTTGCTCTCGCTTCCACGGCCAGAGCGTGGAGGGAACCTTGGTTCGTGACTGTTTGAAGTGCTGCCTTTGAGTCACTATAGATTCCGAAGGTTCCCTCTTTGCGCTTGAGGATTTCCCTCGTGGCTACGCATATGGCCAGGAGTTCCGCCTGGTAGACCGTGCAGCACGACGGCAAGCTAAGCTTTACGGACTTGATCTCGGCATCGCTGTCCCACAGTGACAGTGCTGCTCCGACCTTACCCGCGATCTTGCTGCCGTCGGTGAAAAACCGGACCGCCTGGGTGTTGTGGGTGTCCACTCGGGACTGGTCCTCCAGACTCATGAACTCCATGGCCATATGTTTCGCCGGATGTGGAGTCTCCGCAAATGCCACCACACGCTCCACCTCCCTGCCCGCTAGTGCCGGCCGGGGCACTCCTCTCTTTGCCTCATACAGGGCGGCTGCTTCCTGTATTCGGAGGTCGAGAGGAAGTATTCCCGCCAGCACCAGGGACGCGTTCAGCGAAACCGTGCGGTAGGATTTGCAGAGCTTTTGGGCGAATCCTCTTTGGACCGTGTTCAGCAGCTTCTGCACTCCAACCTTCTTTGTTGCCGGCGCCCAGGCACTTGCCGCGTACATCACTACCGGCTCCACCGCTGCCGTGTAGATGCTCCGTATGACCTCCGGATGTAGGCCCCAGCTCACTTTAGCCGCTCTGGATAGCTGCTTGTAGATATTAGCAGCTTTTCTACAGACGTTTGCGGCGTGGGTGTTGAAAGTGAGCTGGTGGTCGACGGTGAGCCCCAGTATTTTTATTTCCTTAGACATGCCAATGTCAACCCCGCCCATGCTCAGGAGTGGGACATCGTACTTCAGCTTCTTGGTAATTACCATTGCACAGGTTTTATGTGGTGCAAACTTCAGCTTGTTTCCGATGCCCCACCTCCGAACATACTCGAGGGCAGCATTGGCATGTCTTTGAACTTCCAATGCTGTGTCACCGTCGAAGATCATTACGACATCGTCGGCGAAAGCCTGGCAGTGATCTCCCCGCTCTTCCAGGCCCTTCAGCAAAGGGTCCAGCAGTAGGTTCCAAAGGATTGGACCGCCTATAGACCCTTGAACGCAACCTTTGTTGGTATCCATGTGGCACTCTGCTCCGGCGTACCTAACTCGGACACTCCTACCAGCCAGGTAGCTGTCCAGCACCCGTCTAAGATTCACCGGGCACCTTTCCTCAGCCAGTCTGGTCTTGATTGCCGGCCACCATGCGCTGTCGAAGGCGCCCTCTATGTCAAGCGATACAACAGTTATCAGCTTCTTTTGACTCAGCTTTGTTTTGATGTGTTGTATCATGGTGTAGAGGGAGTCCTCGGTGCTCTTCTGGGGCATGAAGCCAAACTGACGAGTACTCAACCGCGGGATCAGATGCCACTTCAACCTTGCTACCAACATTTTTTCGAGTATTTTGCCCAGGACTGGTAGGAGGCCGATCGGTCTGTAGGACTTCGGGGTGGTGTAACAGTCCTTTCCTGGCTTTCGGAGTATCACCACTGTGGCCACCTTCCAGGCTCCGGGGAAGTGGCCCTGCTCGAGGCACTTGTTGGCCAGCGCAAGAAACATCCCCGGATCCCGGAATATGGCTTGGGCACAGATATCGGCTGTGAGACCATCCGCCCCGGGTGCCTTCTTTGGGTTGAAACTTTCCACCGCGGTTTTTAACTCCTGAAGTGTAAACGGTGGGTCATGTTGTTCATCATGCGTCCACTCGTTTACACGACTGGCCGCTTCACGCGTCCGACGGTGGTAGTCATTGTCTTCCTCTTCCAGGTCTTCGGGGTAGAAGGTCTCTGCCAGCAGTGAAGCCGAATCTGCACCGTTAAGTGGCACTCCATCCTTCACCAAGGGCAAGTCCTCGTGTCTTTTAGCGGTCCGACCTATGACCCTATAGATGCCCTCCCAAACTCCTTCTTTGTCCTGTTTTTCGCAGAACCCCTTCCAGCTTGTGATCTGCGCCCTTTTGGCTTGCAACTCATAGTTTTCTTTGGCTTGCAGGTACTCCTCGACGACCCTCGCTCTACGGACCGGTGCAGCGCATCGAATGCGGCGTCTCCTGGTGTTCACGTCATCCATCATATCAGCGAGCTCTTTGGACCACCACGGTATTGTAAGTATATCATTATTTTTAATTTTATCTAATGTTTTTTCACTGGTTTCAGTTATGGTTTTTATGTAATTGTTGATAATGTTTTCTAAATCTATTTTATTATTAATTTTATTTATTTCTATTGTATTTATGTTGTAGTCTACTTTTAATTGGGCCAATTTCTCATGAAATTGGCTCCAATTTGCTTTTTTTGTATTATAAAGTCTAGTGGTTCTATTTATATTTGTCCCTTTTGATTTTTGAAGATTAATATTAAATACAATACCGTTGTGATCCGAGCTCGTGATGCCTTCCTCAACCCTCCAGTCCTCCACCAGGTCTAGCAAGTCCGTTGAGCACACTGTTACGTCAACGAAGCTGGAGTATGACTTGCCACCCCTGATGGTGTCGAAGGTTGGCGTGTTTCCGACGTTGAGTACCTGCAAGCACATTTCGTCCAGCGTTCCCGACATTTCCTCACCCCTGCCGTCTATAGCCAAACTGCCCCACCAGGTGCTCTTTGCATTTGCGTCACCTCCCATTATTATTTTTGTAGGGCCCATTTCCTCACGAATCTGCAGAAGCTGCTCCAGGTATGGCTGTATGGGCTGGTCCGGTTCGAAATAGAACGAGACTACTGCGATTTCCCAGGCGCTGGTTCGGATCCTCACCACCGTGATGTTATTGGTGGTGAGTTTTGGACACTGTGTGACGTCAAGGTCATGATCAAAGACGACAATTGCCGCCTTCACAGTTCCACTTCAATGTTCCGCGCACTGGTAGACTCTCGCTCCCCGGTAGTCTCGCATCCTTTTTACCCCACCCACATACGGCTCCTGGAGCAGTGCGAATGCGACCTTTCGCTCGCTAGCCACTATCATCAGCTCTTGGGTCGCCAGATTCTTCCTCTGCAGATTCGCTTGGATCACTTGGTAGTTTGGTCGGGCACTAGGGTGAGTTCGGGTTCGGGTCGGGCATGAGTTATTGCTTCCGGGAAAAACTGCGTCCACCTTAGCAATACGCCACCGACAGGCGTGCCAATGCGTCCCATTTTACTCGTATCGGGCACCCGCTGTCGAAGGCGTTGTGGTCGGTTTTCTCCATTTTTGCCAATAGGCAATTGTGGCATTTCGGTGCCTCCGCTGCCAACCGTGACGGGCAGTCTGCCCGCATGTGGGGGTCGCCGCAGTGGATGCAGAGGTCTGCGGGCTGCGTGCACAGTCTTCGGCTGTGGCCGAAACGAAGACAGCGAGTGCACTGCATCAGTGGCGACTGATCCTGCACTCGCACTCGCTGTAGGTCGATGTGCACGCGACCCGCCATAGTCAGCCTCTGCCATAAGGTAGGGGACACCTGCAGGACGACGTGGCACATGTGGGGGTTCCTCGTCCTTCGACGGTACTTCACCCCCAACCTCACGTCCTCCGCAGGAATGTCCCCTATCAAATGGGTGTTTTGCCGCTGCAGGGATTGGGTTATCTCCTCATCTGTGTGGCAGGAGAGGACGTCTTTGATGATGACAAGCGGGTCTTTATTTTTCACCTCTTCTACCAACAGATTACCCTTGCTCCTTATGCGCTCTGTAACCTTTGCCATTTCCTCCCTGGTTCTGAAGCCGACCACCACCTTCTGGTCCCTCGCCTTGCGCAGCCGTTCGACTCTGGTGCCCTCGTTCCTGGCATCGACCGCGGTCCTGAGCTTCTCAATGACCTCTTCACCGGTGTCCTGATCATTTAGAGATGATACCACTACCGAATGAAGAGGTTCTTGAAAGCGCTGTGTCGGGCCGGTGGCCATTTCCGCGAAGGTCGGACCCTGACCTGCAACGTAGCGAGGGGCCTCTTGCAGACGCTCCGACAGAGCCCGTGTGTGCTGATTGCATTCCTCCAACGCTTGGTTATGCTGCTGAAGGTTTGCCATCAGCTGCTTCATGAGCTCTGTCGGCTCATCCGTGGCCGGCCTAAGGTCTTCTCGGGCCTTTTCGGGTTCGACGGCTCCCGCAATACCTTTCCCTCTCTCGATCTCTGCTTCCTTCACCAGCTGGTACAGCCTTTCGACCGCTTTGGTCAGTTCGTCCTTAATCTCCTTTTTAAGGTTTTTGGAGCTTAAAAGCTGTATCTTAGCTTTTGTGAGACACGCCTTTGCCTCCGTGGTCCTGTTAACGTACCTCACGGGTTGCGCTTCTCGCGGCGAGCTCTCCTCCGTTCCCTTCGGCTGCTTCGGTCCATCCAACTTGAGTGAGAGAGTTACTTTGGGTTTAAGTTTGGGGGGAGTTCTCAGTGGAGCCTTTTTTGGTGGGGTTGGGGTTTTGAGAGGCTGTGCAGACTTCGATCTGTCAGCCTCCCACTCCCCCACACTACGCCTCACCGACGGGCCAGCCTGTTCCAGTTGAGGCCCACCCGAACTCTCCTCCGAGACCTTTGCTTTGTTTACGGGTGTCCGTATTCCAAACATTCTAGATGATAACGGGTTTGAGACTGCGGAAAAACTATGCGATCAGAGGACACTTGTACTGAATCCCTGTAAAGGGGGGATCAGCGGTAAATAAAAAGATGAATAAAATTAAAACGAGCCCTATAGATAGGACTTGGTCAAATAAAACAGTAGTCAACAAATTAAATGCTTTCAAGGTAACGTTAATAGGCCTTGAAACCAGCGATTCAGTTGTTTCCTATTTCCGAAAGGTATATTTATGGTTTGCAGAACTAAAAAGTAAATATAATTTTTTGCCAAAACCGAAAAGTTAACCTGGCTAGTGAATAAAGGGTGGGTGGGAGAGCAATTTTTCGAATTTGTATGTTAGCTAGGCGCACGTGGGAGGTGTCAAAAGACGCGTCTCCGCGCGGGCTAGCGTTCTGTGGGGTTATTGGAATTAATGCAGAATAAAAAATTTGACTTTTGGTCAAAAAACGGGATTTTCGACCGAAAAGTATGTAAAAACCGGGAATAACGACTACCAAACGGGACTCGAGCTCGCGGAACGCGAACCAGAATACAGGTAAGGCAGGCAAGTATCTATTTAAGCTAATAACAAATGTGGTTTGGAGAGAAAATTTCGAGATAAAAATTTATTTTAGTAATTCGTAAAGAAAATATTGAAAAAAATTCTAAGTCCTGAAACGAAAAATATTTTTCGCGTAAATGTCAATTAAAATTAGTCAGATAGTAGGACGGAACCTATTTAAAATCAATTTGGCTGAAAACAGCTTCAAAATGCGTCACCTGGATGCAAAGTTATAACGATAACGGGTTAGGTTAGGTTTTTTTTTTTTTTTTTTTTTTTTTTTTTGGTTTGGCAGGAGTGGGAAATCCTCATGGACGCCCAGACTGCCTCACTGATGAGCCAGTCTGGGCAGTGCCGGACTCTTACCGGCTAAAACCCACTCCTGCCTTTCTAAGTGTCCCCCTGACATGGTCAGAGGCCTTTTTATACATTTATTTTTATTTAATTAGCATTTTCCATCATTTTTTCGCCGAATTGATAAAAGATTTTACTAATTTGAATTTAAATCCACGAGTATGTTTTATTTATTTACCTAAATTAATGTTTTGTTTTCTTTAAAAAATCTATTTATTGTATGTATGCTTTGTCTGTATATACATGTATATATTAAAAGCATATCTTTATGTTTCCTTATTTTGTTTTATCACTCTTGTAGTTATTGCTATGCTGTTATCCATTAAAATTTTCCTATGTTTTGCGTTAGTCATAAATTTCCAAATATTTTCCTTCTTTAGCTCCGTCTCAAGTCTCATTTCCGCATCCAATCTCTCTACTCCAAACGCTGGACATTCGGTCAAAATGTGAGGGACCGTTTCCTGTGCATCCGGCTCACAGATGCACGATGGGCTCTCCTTACACTTAAAGCGGTGCAGGTATTCAGAGAACCCACCGTGCCCCGTCAAGATCTGTGTTACCACTCCAGTTGGCTTTAGTTTGCTGACAATTTTAAAGGCATCTATTGCGTCTGGGAGGAATATTTTTGTCACGGAGGCTGTTTCACCATTTTTGTATTTCCGGTTCCATTCGTCAAGCGACCCCATTCGGATCTGCCGCTTGACGAAAGAAACCGGGCAAAGATCATAATCCGGCTTCTTTTTTTTTTTTTTTTTTTTTTTTTTTTTTAATTTGAGTGCAGCCTCTTTAGCAAGGTGGTCTGCGCGCTCATTGCCCTCTAGTCCGGCGTGAGCCTTGACCCAGAACAAAGAAACATCTTTGCTCTGGGACAAGGCCGCGCCCACGTTTGCTCTCGCTTCCACGGCCAGAGCGTGGAGGGAACCTTGGTTCGTGACTGTTTGAAGTGCTGCCTTTGAGTCACTTTAGATTCCGAAGGTTCCCTCTTTGCGCTTGAGGATTTCCCTCGTGGCTACGCATATGGCCAGGAGTTCCGCCTGGTAGACCGTGCAGCACGACGGCAAGCTAAGCTTTACGGACTTGATCTCGGCATCGCTGTCCCACAGTGACAGTGCTGCTCCGACCTTGCCCGCGATCTTGCTGCCGTCGGTGAAAAACTGGTTAGGTTAGGTTAGGTTAGGTTTGAGCAGGGCCAGTTTCCCACTTTGTGGAAATCTGGTCGTCTGGTCCTGCTCAGGAAGGCGGGGCGCCCTGCGGACTCGCCGTCCGCGTACCGGCCCATAGTGCTGCTTGACGAGGTGGGCAAGCTGTTTGAGCGGATAATCGCAGCCCGCCTCGTCGGCCACTTGTGCAGAGAGGGGCCGGACCTGGACGACAGCCAGTTCGGGTTTCGGCATGGGCGCTCCACGATCCACGCTGTGTCGCGGGTAAGAGTCCTGGCGGAGGAAGCGGTGTCCCGGGGCGGGGTGATGCTGGCGGTGTCCTTGGACATTTCCAACGCCTTCAACACCCTGCCCTGGAGTTGTATTCGGGAGGCACTGCGGTATCATGGGGTGCCTCCCTACCTCCGCCACATCGTTGGGGCTTATCTGTCGGAGAGGTGTGTCACCTACATGGGACGTGATGGCGGAAACCAGCGCCGCATGTCGTGCGGTGTTCCACAGGGCTCGGTTTTAGGCCCGCTCCTGTGGAACATCGGGTACGACTGGGTGCTGAGGGGCGAGCTCGGTGCCGGGGTAGACCTGACGTGTTATGCGGACGACACGCTGGTCACTGCCCGGGGGAGCTCGCACAGGGAGGCAGCGTTGTTGGCGACGGCTGCGGTCTCACATGTGGTGGGCCGCATACGTCGCCTAGGCCTGGAGGTGGCCCTCAGCAAGTCGGAGGCCATGGTGTTTCATGGCCCCCGGCGGGCGCCGTCACCCGGCTCACACATCGTGGTCGGGGGGGCTCGGATCGCTGTCGAGTCCACCATGAAGTACCTAGGATTGGTGCTCGACAGCCGGTGGGACTTCGGGCCCCACTTCCGACGGCTGGCGCCCAAGTTGCTGGGCGCCGCTGGGGCGCTATCAACGCTGCTTCCCAATCTGGGGGGCCCGAGCGCCGCTTGTAGGCGGCTCTACGTGGGGATCGTGCGATCGATGGCCCTTTACGGGGCCCCGATCTGGGCTGCTGACCTGACGGCCGGTAGCATCGCCGTAATGCGCAAGCCGCAGAGGGCGATGGCCGTCAGAGTCATCAGAGGGTATCGCACGATCTCCTACGAGGCGGCTTGTGCACTGGCCGGATCCCCGCCCTGGGACCTAGAGGCGAAAGTACTCGCGTCATCGTATCGGTGGCGCGAGGAAGCGAGGGCGCGGGGCGAGCGACCGATGCAGCGACACATGGAGCTGCATCGGTCTCAGCTTCGCGAGGTCCTGGTGGCGGAATGGCGGGACAGGCTTTCACGCCCTACCGCCGGCCTCGACATCGTCGAGGCGGTCCGGCCGGTGCTCGACCGCTGGCTCGGGAGGAGGCACGGCTCCCTGTCGTTTCGGGTGACGCAGGTGCTCTCGGGGCATGGTTGCTTCGGGAAGTACCTGTGTCGCATAAACAGGGAGCCGGACGCCCGGTGTCACCACTGCGTCGACTGCCGGGAGGACACGGCGCGGCATACGCTGGCAGAGTGTGCCGCTTGGGAGGAGCCGCGCCGTGCCCTCATCTCAGAAGTAGGCAGTGACTTGTCGCTGCCGGCCGTAGTGAATGCGATGGTCGGCGGCGGCGAGTCCTGGGACGCGGTGGTTTCCTACTGCGAGACAGTCGTCTCGCAGAAGGAGGCTGCGGAAAGGGAGAGGGAGATCTCGTCCACTCACCCGGCCCGCAGCAGGCGCACCGGGCGTCGGCGGAGGGCGGATAACGCCCTCTTCCAGCCCCCCTAAATGGGTCCAGGGGTGACGGACTCGGGGACGTCCGTCGCCCCCCACACATCAGGACCCGAGGTGGCGGCGCGTAGTGTTCCACGCGCGCCCCTCTGAGACGTCGCGGGGGGAGTCAAACACCTCACTCCCCCCCCTGACCCGCGAGGAGGCCCGCAGTGGCGGGCCGGCACCAGCCGGGGGTTGCGGAAGATTTCAAGTTCCCGCGACCCCCGGCGTAGGTGTGAGTTGGAACACCGGGGTGGTTTTTAGTCAGTAAGAGTCTGACAGACCCCTCCGCCCGCCCCAGGGCGGAGGACATCCATGAGGATTTTCCACCCCGGAAAAAAAAAAAAAAAAAAAAAAAAAAAAAAAAAAAAAAGGTTAGGTTAGGTTAGGTTGGGGGATCGGGAGGACACGGCGCGGCATACGCTGGCAGAGTGTGCCGCTTGGGAGGAGCCGCGCCGTGCCCTCATCTCAGAAGTAGGCAGTGACTTGTCGCTGCCGGCCGTAGTGAATGCGATGGTCGGCGGCGGCGAGTCCTGGGACGCGGTGGTTTCCTACTGCGAGACAGTCGTCTCGCAGAAGGAGGCTGCGGAAAGGGAGAGGGAGATCTCGTCCACTCACCCGGCCCGCAGCAGGCGCACCGGGCGTCGGCGGAGAGCGGATAACGCCCTCTTCCAGCCCCCCTAAATGGGTCCAGGGGTGACGGACTCGGGGACGTCCGTCGCCCCCCACACATCAGGACCCGAGGTGGCGGCGCGTAGTGTTCCACGCGCGCCCCTCTGAGACGTCGCGGGGGGAGTCAAACACCTCACTCCCCCCCCTGATCCGCGAGGAGGCCCGCAGTGGCGGGCCGGCACCAGCCGGGGGTTGCGGAAGATTTCAAGTTCCCGCGACCCCCGGCGTAGGTGAGAGTTGGAACACCGGGATGGTTTTTAGTCAGTAAGAGTCTGACAGACCCCTCCGCCCGCCCCAGGGCGGAGGACATCCATGAGGATTTTCCACCCCGGAACAAAAAAAAAAAAAAAAAAAAAAAAAGGTTAGGTTGGGGTGCATGTTGAGAAGCCTCCCCGTGGCGCACCCTGGGCAACGTCAGCTCCAAGTGCCCACCAGGTTTTGGTGGACACTTGGGGCTGGCGGCGAATTCTCAACAAACGGGGAAGGGTCATGGTTCCAATCACCGATCATCCATGATGGTCGGTGAAGGGAACCGGGCTACAGTAGGTCGTACGTCTACTCCCCCCTCTGCTTACAGAGGGAGGTGAGTTGGCGTACATTAGGGAGTCCCAATCCCAAGGTCTAGCGTGCCGAGGGGATGAATGGCCGGAGGGTTATCCGGTCGCTAGCGCGAAAAGGGACCTCACCCTTAAAAAGGAAAACATGAAAATGAAGGCTACTGGAAAAATTCCCCAGGCGGGCAACCTCCTCAAGGAGGTACAATCCCGCCCTTCTACGGAAGGCAGCCCCACCGTATCTGGGGGGGGCACCAATAGTCCCGTAGGCCGGCAGACCACCGCCGACCTTCGTCAACCAAAACTTGCGTCGCAAGAAAAGGAGCTCCGGGTTAGCCTGGAGCGCCTGTGCGACGCAACAAAGCCGCTTGCCGTCGTTGACGGCAACAACAGCCGAGGAGGCTCATGTCCGGAAAAGGACCGACTGTCCGACCAGGACACGCAGCTGGGAGGG
The DNA here is from genome assembly GCA_916701695.1 of Agrochola macilenta. NCBI lineage: Eukaryota > Metazoa > Arthropoda > Insecta > Lepidoptera > Noctuidae > Agrochola > Agrochola macilenta. The sequence goes on from OU753556.1 coordinate 25,090,354, forward strand.
AAGCGCTCGCGCAGCGAGCTGTCTTCCGAGGAGGAGGACCTGTCGGGACCAAAATTTGGTACCGCGCAGAGGGGGAGGCGTCGGTTACCGGACCGTAACTTGAGGGGTCGCTTCTTGCGGCCCGCTACGCCGGTACCGATGCAGATGGGGAGCGCAGAGAGTGAGGGGACCCCGGGCGAAGACTCCGCTGCGTCCCCACTGTTGCTGCAAAGCAACAAGGCGGAGGCGAGCTCCGCAAAGCGGATGCAGCGGAAGGCGGTGGCGGCTGACGAGGTCAGCGAAATGGCTCGACTAGCCCGAGAGCGACGCTCTGCTCAGGCGGCTACCGGAGGGAGCCTATCGGCGGTGGCGCTGAGTCGCCAAGTTTTGGACGGCGTGGACGTCGTCATGAAGGTTGCCACAAAGTCTGGCAGCCTGAAGGGGACGTTCACGCGCGCTCTGAAGGAAGCGGCTGGCGACATCAAGGAGGCAGTTGAGGTCCTCCTTAGTCGCACGAGTTCAGACGAGACGGCGAAGCTGTGGGAGGAGAACAGCCGTCTCAGATCTGAGCTGGAGGACCTCAAGCGGGAGCTTGCCGCGCAGAGGGCCGAATGGCAGCAGAGGCGTCCTGCGGCCACTGGTTCCGCTCCCGTCGTTGCCCTGACACCGCCGGCCCCGTCGTCGGCCCCGTCATCGGTCCGTACCCCCGCACCTGCAGATGCAGAGATCGAGAAGATCGTTCGCATCTGCATGCTGCAGTGTGGGGGTATGATGAATGCCCGTCTGCAGGGCCTGGAGTCGAGGCTCCTCCCAGCAGTGACTCTCCGGCCACCGCTCGCAGCGGATAGGAGGAGGAAGGAGGAGCCCGCTAAGCCGGGTCCCGCGCAGACCAAAGGGGGCACGTCCGCGTCCACTTCCCGGACGGCCGCGCCACCGGCGACCGCTCTCTCGGCGAACGCGTCCGGGTCCACCGCGGAATCCTGGACGACGGTGGTAAAGAAGGGCCGTCGCAAGAAGAAGACGGCGCCGCCACCACCGGTACCCGCTGGAGCACCGGCACAGGTACCCAAGAAGGCTCAAGGGCCGCCTAGGGTGAGAGCCCCACGCTCCGCGGCTGTAGTTATTACGCTGCAGCCCGGAGCCGCCGAAAGGGGTGTCTCTTATAAGGCGGTCCTGACAGAGGCAAAAGCCAAAGTCGCGTTCCCTGACCTTGGAATACCGTCTGGCCTCAGAGTGAGGCAGGCGATAACGGGGGCGCGACTGCTTGAGGTGTCGGGTGCCTCTAGCGGCGAAAGGGCGGACGTCCTGGCCGCCAAGCTGAGGGAGGTCCTCAATCCGGAGGACGTTCGGGTGTCCAGGCCTCAGAGGACCTCAAGCGGCAGGTTGACGCCCAGAGTGCAGCTCCCGCGGCAGCCGGCTCCTCTTCCATCGTGGCGCTGTCGTCGTCGGTCCCGTCTTCGACGCCTGCACTTGCGGATGCGGAGGTCGAGAAGATCGCGCGCATCTGCATGATGCAGTGTGGGAAGATGGTGTGTGCCCGCCTGGAGGCGATAGAGAACCGGCTCCTCCCGGCTCAAAATCTCCGCCCACCACTAGCTGCAGACAAGCGGAGGGAGGAGGAGGCGGCGGCTGAGTCGAGCCGGTCTGGGAGGGGGACTAAAAAGCCCGCGAAAGGTACTTCCGTGCCCGCCTCCCGGGCGGCTGCGCCGCCAGCTGCGCCGCCACCAGCAGCACCACCGGTGGCCGCGTCCGGGCCTACTACGGAAGCCTGGACGACGGTCGTCAAAAAAGGCCGCCGTCACGGGAGGAAGACAGCGCCACCGGCGCCCGCTGGAGCACCGGCACCGGCACCAAAGAAGGGACCGCCTAAGGTCAAAGCCCCACGCACCGCGGCTGTAGTAATTACACTGCAGCCCGGAGCCGCAGAACGGGGCGTCACATATAAGGCGGTCCTAACAACGGCGAAAGAAAAGGTCGCGTTTCCCGACCTCGGCACACCGTCCGGCTTCAAAATGAGGCCGGCAATTACGGGGGCGCGCCTACTCGAGGTGTCAGGTGTCTCCAGCGGTGAAAATGCGGACATCCTGGCCGCCAAGCTGAGGGCGGTCCTCAACCCGGAGGACGTCCGGGTGTCCAGGCCAATGAAGACCGTGGAGTTGCGCGTCGATGGTCTGGACGACTCGACGACCCCAGCTGAGGTCGTGGCGGCCATTGCCAAAGTCGGTGGATGTCCACCCGAAGACGTCCGGACGGGCGAGATTCGCGCCGACGCTTCCGGGCTCGGCACGATTTGGGTGCGGTGCCCGGTGGCGGCGGCGAATAAGGTCGCTGACGGTGGGCGTTTGTTAGTGGGGTGGGTTGCGGCGAGGGTCAAGCTGCTGCAGCCCAGGGCCTTGCGGTGCTACCGGTGCCTGGACATTGGGCATGTCAGGGCACGGTGCACCGCTGAAATAGACCGCAGCGAGCAGTGCTATCGCTGCGGTCAGGCCGGCCACAAGGCGGCCCAGTGTTCGGCAGCACCAAACTGCAGCCTCTGTGCAGCTGCAGGGAGGCCCGCCGGGCACAGAGCGGGCGGAAAGGCCTGTGGCGCACCCGCTAAGAAGAAGAAGAAGAGAGGAGGGGCTGCCACGGCTGCCGGGGGCTCTTTACCCCCCTCGCAGCCTGGCTGCCCTTTGGCCGACTCCCGGCCTAGGAATGGTGCGGAGGGAATGGATTGCGCATAACGGCGCTCTATCATTTCCTCCAAGGCAATATCAACCACTCTGCCAGAGCTCAGGATCTCTTGCTCCAGAGCATGGCAGAGTGGTCGATTCACGTGGCTGTGGTCGCCGAACCGTATTTTGTCCCCCCCAGGGATAACTGGAGGTGGAACTTGGAGGTGGCCGATCTGGATGATTCGGTCACCAAGGAGGATGTGGTGGCGGCCGTCGCGGCGGCTGGAGGCTGCGACGCTGGCGCGGTGAAGGGTGGAGCCATCAGGCCTGGCCGCCGCGGCCTGGGCATCATCCGCGTCGAGTGCCCAGTCGCCGCGGCTGGGGCCGTCCTTGCAGCGACCAAGGGACGGCTGCTGGTGGGCTTCAGCTCGGCTGTGGTCCGGGCGCTTGAAGACCAGCCCGTCCGCTGCTTCAAGTGCTTCGCGGTCGGCCACACCCGAGCCACGTGTCCCTCCAAGTCCGACTGGGGAGGCACGTGCTTCCAATGCGGTCAGGAGGGACACGGGTGGGCCGCTTGCACCGCCGCCAAGCCGCACTGCGCGGCGTGTGCCGCCGGTGGCCGCCCCGCGGACCACAGGATGACGGGCAGGAGCTGCAAGCCCCCCGTGAGGAAGGGCGTGGTGCCGGCACAGGTTCGCCCTGTTGCCACCGCCGTCGCAGTCGTCGCCGCTGTAGCTCCAGTGGCGGCGGTAAATGAGGTGGGGGGTGCGATGTCGGAATAACAATTTCCGACTACCGCATCCTCCAGACGAACACCAACCACTGCAGAGCGGCCCAGGACCTGGTAGTGCAGGTCATGGCCGAGTGGTTGGTGAACGTAGCGGTGGTCGCCGAGCCCTACTCGATCCCCGGCAGCTGGCTGGGTGACGAGGACGGCTCGGTGGCACTAGCGGCGCGGTCTTCCACAGACTCCCCTCCCCTCTCGCTATTAGAGAAGGGACCGGGATACGTGGCCGCCGCGTGGGGAGACTTCGCCCTTGTGGGCGTGTATTTCTCCCCAAACCGCCCTCTTCAGGACTTCGAGAACTTTCTCGGAGTCCTGGCCGCCGTGGTCGGCAGGGCGGCGCCGCGTCAGGTCTCCGTGCTGGGAGACCTGAACGCCAAGTCTGTGACCTGGGGCAACCCGGCCACCGACGCCCGCGGGCGGGCGGTGGAAATGTGGGCGGCCTCCTCTGGACTCTCCCTCTTGAACAGAGGAAGCGTCCGGACATGCGTGCGGCGGCAGGGTGGCTCAATAGTGGACGTCACTTTCGCCACCCCTGCGTTAGCCGCGCGCGTGCTGAACTGGCGGGTGGACCTGGTGGAGACTTTGTCAGACCACCGCTACGTGCGTTTCGACATCTCCACCAGTGGCCCCGGAGCGACGCGGCCCCGCTCGGGGCCGTCACCGTTCCCACGGTGGGCTCTCACCCGCCTGGACAGGGAGGCAGCGCGGGAGGCGGCGTTCGTCCAGGACTGGCTTTCGCCGTCTTCCGCCGGTCTGGACGTGGACACCGTGGCGGGGCACCTCAGGGAGTCTCTGACCGAGGTATGCAACTCCAGCATGCCTCGGTCTCGCCGACCACTACCAAAACGCGCCGTGTACTGGTGGTCGGCGGAGCTGGCGGAGCTTCGAGCGGCGTGTGTGGAGGCAAGGAGGGCCTACACGCGGAGTCGGCGGCGGCGTCGACGGGATGTGGCTGTCGGGGACCACCTCTATGAGGTGTACTTGGAGGCGAAAATGGTCCTCGACCGAGCCATCGCCGCCGCCAGAGACTCGGGGAGAGCGGAGATGCTGGAGGGTCTCGACAACGACCCCTTCGGGAGACCGTACAAGGCGGCGCGCAACAAATTGCGCCCCTTTGGTCCCCCCGTTGCCGAGACCCTCGAGCCCTCGTTTCTGGATGGGGTGGTTCGGTCCCTGTTTCCGTGCAGGGACAACTTCACCCCACCAGTGATGGACCCCCCGCTTGGGACAGCTCCGCCAGCTGAGGAGGAAGAGGAGGCCCCTCCTGTCACGGAGTCGGAACTTGGCGCGGCGATTCTCCATATCCGCGCCAAGAAGACAGCTCCGGGCCCCGACGGTGTCCCGGCAAGAGTGGTGGCGATCGCCGCCACTCAAATGGAGGAGAGGTTTCGGGACCTCTTCAGCGCATGCCTTGCGTCTGGGAGGTTCCCGAAACCGTGGAAGGAGGGGCAGCTGTGCCTCCTCCGCAAGGAGGGCCGCCCAGCAGACTCCCCCTCGGCATACCGGCCCATCGTTCTGCTCGATGAGGTCGGTAAAATGTTCGAGGGGATAATCGCTGCCCGCCTGAAGGGCCATCTGCGGCGTATCGGGCCGGATTTGTCGGACGCTCAGTTCGGGTTTCGGGCTGAGCGGTCCACGGTGGACGCGCTGGCCTGCCTTAAGGGGCAGGTGAAGGAGGCGATGGATGCGGGGGACGGATTGTTGGCTGTGTCATTCGACATTGCCAACGCCTTCAACTCCGTTCCCCACTGCACCATCCTCGAGGCGCTCCGATTCCACGGAGTGCCTCGGTACATGCGCAGTCTGCTGGCCAGCTACCTGGAGGATCGGGCGATCCTCCTGGTAAACAAGACTGGCCGAGTCCGGCGGTACGCCGTTGAAGCCGGCGTTCCACAGGGGTCTGTCTTAGGACCTCTCCTCTGGAACGTCGGCTATGATTGGCTCCTGCGGGGAACTCTCCTCCGAGGCACGAGTGTCGTCTGCTACGCGGATGACACTCTCCTCACCGCCCGGGGGGAGAGTTTCAGAGAGGCGGCCGACCTGGCCTCGGCGGGCGGATCCTTGGTCGCGGGGCGGATCCGCCGCCTCGGTTTAACGGTGGCGCTGCACAAGACCGAGGCCGTGTTCTTCCACGGCCCTCGGCAGCGCCACCCACCACCTGACGCCCACATCTTCGTGGAGGGCGTCAGGATTGAGGTGAAGGCCCAGATGAAATATCTGGGCCTTGTACTCGACAGCAGGTGGCGCTTCGGCCCGCATTTCAGCGGGCTGTCGTCGCGCCTGCTGAAGGCCGCGGGCGCTCTCTCGTGGCTGCTTCCCAACCTGGGGGGGCCCAGCGCGCGATGCCGGCAGCTTTACGCCGGCATCTTGAGGAGCATGGCCCTCTACGGGGCTCCTATCTGGGAGGAGTCCCTCCACAGACGAGAGAACGCCGCGGCCTTGCGGGCACCTCAAAGGGCCATAGCCCAGCGTGCGGCGCGGGCCTACCGCACGGTGGGCTATGCGGCAGCATGCGCTCTGGCCGGCACCCCTCCTTGGGAACTCGAGGCGTGGGTGCTCGCCAGAGTGTATGAGTGGACGGCGGAGCGAAAAGCGAGGGGCGTTCGCTCGGCTCCAGAAGAGCGGGAGGCCGTCCGGCGGGAGGCGAGGGACGCCATCGTCGTCCATTGGACGGGGGACCTCGCCACCGCAGCCTTCGGCCGCCGAACCCTCGACGCGATTGGGCCAGTGCTGCGAGACTGGCTCGAGCGTCCGCACGGGTTCCTCTCCTTCCGTCTCGTGCAGGTGCTGTCCGGACACGGTTGCTTCGGATCGTACCTGCACCGTATCGGACGGGAGGAGACGCCGTCGTGCCGCGACTGTGGCGCGGCGGAGGACGTGGCACAGCACACTCTGGAGGTGTGCCCGTCGTGGTCAGAGCCGCGCCGCAGTCTCGTCGCGGCGATCGGACCGGACCTCTCGCTCCCCGGCTTGGTTAACGCCATGCTGAGGGACGAGGGGTCCTGGGCGGCAGTCGCCTCCTTCTGCGAACACGTCATGTCCCAGAAGGAGGCGGCGGAGCGCGCACGGGAGGACGATCCTGCCGAGGCGCCGCTCCGAAGGCGGAGGAGGGGTCGAAGAAGACGTCAATACGATAGTCATCTTCGACTCCTCCCAGGTGGAGGCCAGCAGGCAACGGGTGCGGGGGCACCCTTGCCTGCATCGCACAGACCTCCACCAGTGTCGGACGGGAATGGCCAGGTGTTCCCGGCCATTCCCGTAGCCCCCCAACCCGGGGGGCATGCGGGGCCCGCCAGCTAGGCGGGCATGCGCCGGGAGGGTCGTGGATGTAAAGGCTGAGCCGGTTTCCCATGACCCTCCCATCACGGCGATGCGGGAACACCGCTGAGTTTTAGTGGGTATACTGTCACTAGGACAGGGAGTCCCACATACCCCGACTCGTCCCCCACGAGCCGGGGATGCATAAAGCATTTCTCAGCGACAAAAAAAAAAAAAAAAAAAAAAAAGGTTAGGTTAGGTTAGGTTAGGTTGGGCGAGGGGCGTTCGCTCGGCCCCGGAAGAGCGGGAGGCCGTCAGGCGGGAGGCGAGGGACGCCATCGTCGTCCATTGGACGGGGGACCTCGCCACCGCAGCCTTCGGCCGCCGAACCCTCGACGCGATTGGGCCAGTGCTGCGAGACTGGCTCGAGCGTCCGCACGGGTTTCTCTCCTTCCGTCTCGTGCAGGTGCTGTCCGGACACGGTTGCTTCGGATCGTACCTGCACCGAATCGGACGGGAGGAGACGCCGTCGTGCCGCGACTGTGGCGCGGCGGAGGACGTGGCACAGCACACCCTCGAGGTGTGCCCGTCGTGGTCAGAGCCGCGCCGCAGTCTCGTCGCGGCGATCGGACCGGACCTCTCGCTCCCCGGCTTGGTTAACGCCATGCTGAGGGACGAGGGGTCCTGGGCGGCAGTCGCCTCCTTCTGCGAACACGTCATGTCCCAGAAGGAGGCGGCGGAGCGCGCTCGGGAGGACGATCCTGCCGAGGCGCCGCTCCGAAGGCGGAGGAGGGGTCGAAGAAGACGTCAGTATGATAGTCATCTCCGACTCCTCCCAGGTGGAGGCCAGCAGGCAACGGGTGCGGGGGCACCCTTGCCTGTATCGCACAGACCTCCACCAGTGTCGGACGGGAATGGCCAGGTGTTCCCGGCCATTCCCGTAGCCCCCCAACCCGGGGGGCATGCGGGGCCCGCCAGCTAGGCGGGCATGCGCCGGGAGGGTCGTGGACGTAAAGGCTGAGCCGGTTTCCCATGACCCTCCCATCACGGCGATGCGGGAACACCGCTGAGTTTTAGTGGGTATACTGTCACTAGGACAGGGAGTCCCACATACCCCGACTCGTCCCCCACGAGCCGGGCATGCATAAAGCAATTCTCAGCGACAAAAAAAAAAAAAAAAAAAAAAAAAGGTTAGGTTAGGTTCCTGACGCCCACATCTTCGTGGAGGGCGTCAGGATTGAGGTGAAGGCCCAGATGAAATATCTGGGCCTTGTACTCGACAGCAGGTGGCGCTTCGGCCCGCATTTCAGCGGGCTGTCGTCGCGCCTGCTGAAGGCCGCGGGCGCTCTCTCGTGGCTGCTTCCCAACTTGGGGGGGCCCAGCGCGCGATGCCGGCAACTTTACGCCGGCATCTTGAGGAGCATGGCCCTCTACGGGGCTCCTATCTGGGAGGAGTCTCTTCACAGACGAGAGAACGCCGCGGCCTTGCGGGCACCTCAAAGGGCCATAGCCCAGCGTGCGGCGCGGGCCTACCGCACGGTGGGCTATGCGGCAGCATGCGCTCTGGCCAGCACCCCTCCTTGGGAACTCGAGGCGTGGGTGCTCGCCAGAGTGTATGAGTGGACGGCGGAGCGGAAAGCGAGGGGCGTTCGCTCAGCCCCGGAAGAGCGGGAGGCCGTCCGGCGGGAGGCGAGGGACGCCATCGTCGTCCATTGGACGGGGGACCTCGCCACCGCAGCCTTCGGCCGCCGAACCCTCGACGCGATTGGGCCAGTGCTGCGAGACTGGCTCGAGCGTCCGCACGGGTTCCTCTCCTTCCGTCTCGTGCAGGTGCTGTCCGGACACGGTTGCTTCGGATCGTACCTGCACCGTATCGGACGGGAGGAGACGCCGTCGTGCCGCGACTGTGGCGCGGCGGAGGACGTGGCACAGCACACCCTCGAGGTGTGCCCGTCGTGGTCAGAGCCGCGCCGCAGTCTCGTCGCGGCGATCGGACCGGACCTCTCGCTCCCCGGCCTGGTTAACGCCATGCTGAGGGACGAGGGGTCCTGGGCGGCAGTCGCCTCCTTCTGCGAACACGTCATGTCCCAGAAGGAGGCGGCGGAGCGCGCTCGGGAGGACGATCCTGCCGAGGCGCCGCTCCGAAGGCGGAGGAGGGGTCGAAGAAGACGTCAGTACGATAGTCACCTTCGACTCCTCCCAGGTGGAGGCCAGCAGGCAACGGGTGCGGGGGCACCCTTGCCTGTATCGCACAGACCTCCACCAGTGTCGGACGGGAATGGCCAGGTGTTCCCGGCCATTCCCGTAGCCCCCCAACCCGGGGGGCATGCGGGGCCCGCCAGCTAGGCGGGCATGCGCCGGGAGGGTCGTGGATGTAAAGGCTGAGCCGGTTTCCCATGACCCTCCCATCACGGCGATGCGGGAACACCGCTGAGTTTTAGTGGGTATACTGTCACTAGGACAGGGAGTCCCACATACCCCGACTCGTCCCCCACGAGCCGGGCATGCATAAAGCATTTCTCAGCGACAAAAAAAAAAAAAAAAAAAAAAAAAAAAAGGTTAGGTTGGGGTGCATGTTGAGAAGCCTCCCCGTGGCGCACCCTGGGCAACGTCGGCTCCAAGTGCCCACCAGGTTTTGGTGGACACTTGGGGCTGGCGGCGAATTCTCAACAAACGGGGAAGGGTCATGGTTCCAATCACCGATCATCCATGATGGTCGGTGAAGGGAACCGGGCTACAGGAGGTCGTACGTCTACTCCCCCCTCTGCTTACAGAGGGAGGTGAGTTGGCGTACACTAGGGAGTCCCAATCCCAAGGTCTAGCGTGCCGAGGGGATGAATGGCCGGAGGGTTATCCGGTCGTTAGCGCAAAAAGGGACCTCACCCTTAAAAAGGAAAAAATATGAACATGCAGGCTAATGGAAAGATTCCCCAGGCGGGCAACCTCCTCAAGGAGGTACAATCCCGCCCTTCTACGGAAGGCAGCCCCACCGTATCTGGGGGGGGCACCACTAGTCTCGTAGGCCGGCAGACCACCGCCGACCTTCGTAAACCAATCGTTGCGTCGCAACAAAAGGAGCTCCGGGTTAGCCTGGAGCGCCTGTGTGACGCAACAAAGCCGATTGCCGTCGTTGACGGCAACAAAAGCCGAGGAGGCTCATGTCCATGTCCAGTGGACCGACTGTCCGACCAGGACACACAGCTGGGGGGGAAGCGCTCGCGCAGCGAGCTCTCTTCCGAGGAGGAGGACCAGTCGGCACCAAAATTTGGTACGAGGGGGAGGGGTCGGTTACCGGACCGTAATTTACGGGGTCGCTTCTTGCGGCCCGCTACGCCGGTACCGATGCAGCTGGGGAGCGCAGAAAGTGAGGGGACCCCGGGGGACAAGAGCGAAGACTCCGCTGCGTCCCCACTGTTACTGCATAGCAACAAGGCGGAGGCGAGCTCTGCAAAGCGGATGCAGCGGAAGGCGGTGGCGGCTGACGAGGTCAGCGAAATGGCGCGACTGGCCCGAGAGCGACGCTCTGCTCAGGCGGCTACCGGAGGGAGCATGTCGGCGGTGGCGCTGAGTCGCCAAGTTTTGGACGGCGTGGACGTCGTTATGAAGGTTGCCACAAAGTCTGGCAGCCTGAAGGGCACGTTCACGCGCGCTCTGAAGGAGGCGGCTGGCGACATCAAGGAGGCAGTTGGGGTCCTCCTTAGTCGCACAAGCTCAGACGAGACGGCGAAGCTGTGGGAGGAGAACAGCCGTCTCAGGTCTGAGCTGGAGGACCTCAAGCGGGAGCTTGCCGCGCAGAGGGCGGAATGGCAGCAGAGGCGTCCTGCGGCCACCGGTTCCGCTCCCGTCGTCGTTGCCTTGACACCGCCGGCCCCGTCGTCGGCCTCGTCATCGGTCCGTACCCCCGCACCTGCAGATGCAGAGATCGAGAAGATCGTTCGCATCTGCATGCTGCAGTGTGGGGGTATGATGAATGCCCGTCTGCAGGGCCTGGAGTCGAGGCTCCTCCCAGCAGTGACTCTCCGGCCACCGCTCGCTGCGGATAGGAGAAGGAAGGAGGAGCCCGCTAAGCCGGGTCCCGCGCAGACCAAAGGGGGCACGTCCGCGTCCACTTCCCGGACGGCCGCGCCACCGGCGCCCGCTCTCTCGGCGAACGCGTCCGGGTCCACCAAGGACTCCTGGACGACGGTGGTAAAGAAGGGCCGTCGCAAGAAGAAGACGGCGCCGCCACCACCGGTACCCGCTGGAGCACCGGCACTGGCACCCAAGAAGGCTCAAGGGCCGCCCAGAGTAAGAGCCCCACGCTCCGCGGCTGTAGTTATTACGCTACAGCCCGGAGCCGCCGAAAGGGGCGTCTCTTATAAGGCGGTCCTTACAGAGGCAAAAGCCAAAGTCGCGTTCCCCGACCTTGGTATACCGTCTGGCCTCAGAGTGAGGCAGACGATTACGGGGGCGCGACTGCTTGAGGTGTCGGGTGCCTCTAGCGGCGAAAGGGCGGACGTCCTGGCCGCCAAGCTGAGGGAGGTCCTCAATCCGGAGGACGTTCGGGTGTCCAGGCCGATGAAGACCGCGGAACTGCGCGTCGACGGGCTGGACGACTCGACAACTCCGGCTGAGGTCGTGGCGGCCATCGCCCGTTCCGGTGGATGTCCGCCCGAAGACGTCCGTTCGGGGGAAGTTCGCGTCGATGCGTCCGGGCTCGGCGCGATCTGGGTGCGGTGCCCGGTGGCGGCGGCGAACAAAGTCGCCGACGCTGGGCGTCTTTTGGTGGGGTGGGTGGCAGCGAGGGTGAAGCAGCTGCAACCCAAGGCCTTGCGGTGCTACCGTTGCCTCGACATTGGGCATGTCAGGGCACAGCGTTGTTGGCGACGGCTGCGGTCTCACATGTGGTGGGCCGCATACGTCGCCTAGGCCTGGAGGTGGCCCTCAGCAAGTCGGAGGCCATGGTGTTTCATGGCCCCCGGCGGGCGCCGTCACCCGGCTCACACATCGTGGTCGGGGGGGCTCGGATCGCTGTCGAGTCCACCATGAAGTACCTAGGATTGGTGCTCGACAGCCGGTGGGACTTCGGGCCCCACTTCCGACGGCTGGCGCCCAAGTTGCTGGGCGCCGCTGGGGCGCTATCAACGCTGCTTCCCAATCTGGGGGGCCCGAGCGCCGCTTGTAGGCGGCTCTACGTGGGGATCGTGCGATCGATGGCCCTTTACGGGGCCCCGATCTGGGCTGCTGACCTGACGGCCGGTAGCATCGCCGTAATGCGCAAGCCGCAGAGGGCGATGGCCGTCAGAGTCATCAGAGGGTATCGCACGATCTCCTACGAGGCGGCTTGTGCACTGGCCGGATCCCCGCCCTGGGACCTAGAGGCGAAAGTACTCGCGTCATCGTATCGGTGGCGCGAGGAAGCAAGGGCGCGGGGCGAGCGACCGATGCAGCGACACATGGAGCTGCATCGGTCTCAGCTTCGCGAGGTCCTGGTGGCGGAATGGCGGGACAGGCTTTCACGCCCTACCGCCGGCCTCGACATCGTCGAGGCGGTCCGGCCGGTGCTCGACCGCTGGCTCGAGAGGAGGCACGGCTCCCTGTCGTTTCGGGTGACGCAGGTGCTCTCGGGGCATGGTTGCTTCGGGAAGTACCTGTGTCGCATAAACAGGGAGCCGGACGCCCGGTGTCACCACTGCGTCGACTGCCGGGAGGACACGGCGCGGCATACGCTGGCAGAGTGTGCCGCTTGGGAGGAGCCGCGCCGTGCCCTCATCTCAGAAGTAGGCAGTGACTTGTCGCTGCCGGCCGTAGTGAATGCGATGGTCGGCGGCGGCGAGTCCTGGGACGCGGTGGTTTCCTACTGCGAGACAGTCGTCTCGCAGAAGGAGGCTGCGGAAAGGGAGAGGGAGATCTCGTCCACTCACCCGGCCCGCAGCAGGCGCACCGGGCGTCGGCGGAGGGCGGATAACGCCCTCTTCCAGCCCCCCTAAATGGGTCCAGGGGTGACGGACTCGGGGACGTCCGTCGCCCCCCACACATCAGGACCCGAGGTGGCGGCGCGTAGTGTTCCACGCGCGCCCCTCTGAGACGTCGCGGGGGGAGTCAAACACCTCACTCCCCCCCCTGACCCGCGAGGAGGCCCGCAGTGGCGGGCCGGCACCAGCCGGGGGTTGCGGAAGATTTCAAGTTCCCGCGACCCCCGGCGTAGGTGTGAGTTGGAACACCGGGGTGGTTTTTAGTCAGTATGAGTCTGACAGACCCCTCCGCCCGCCCCAGGGCGGAGGACATCCATGAGGATTTTCCACCCCGGAAAAAAAAAAAAAAAAAAAAAAGGTTAGGTTAGGTTTTTTTTTTTTTTTTTTTTTTTTTTTTTTTTACTACCTCCAACATGATTGGAGCCTATGCCTGTCTGCTGTTCTATCATACCAGTTCTCGCATTTATGCCTCTCGTAATTTCATTCTTCATACTAGGTCTTTCTATCATTCATCCTCATTTGTTTCCTTAATGGGTGGGATTCCCATCTATCATCTACTTTTTGACAATCTATCTATCTTCTTTTTCTTTATTTATTTATTCATAATCGGGTGTTACATAATAAATAGGGAGACAGATTTTATTTCAAGACTTCTTACATTACAAAAACGGGGGAGCAATTTTTTATTTTTGCTCTTTTTTCACATTATACTTAATATAAGCTTATTTCTATTTTTACATATTATTATTATATAGGGAGACAGTTTTTATATTATGACTTTCTATAATATCCTTATTCTAATCTTACAGAGACGGGGAAGCAATTTTTATTATTGCTCTTACACACAAATTATTTTTAATCTTAACTTATTTCTATCTACACATATTATATTTACTTTCTGTTTTACATTAAAATATTTTACACATGTTTATTTCTATGCTGGTCTATAATATAACACACTATATTATGACAGCATAATTTCTTATGCGGTTTTGTTTCGTTCTATAACTCTTTTTGCAATTAGTTTACAGTAGTCAAGGAATATGTTTGCTTTTTTACTTTTTATTATGTCCTTTATGTTGTTTATTGTTATTGTCGTGTCCAATGCATTCTCGACGTTAAAGCGATGTTTCGCAAATTGTGGGCAATCGAGTAATATGTGCGGGATCGTTTCGCTTGCCTCCGGGTCACAGATGCACGATGGACTCTCCTTGCACTTGAAGCGGTTCAAGTACTCGGAGAATCCGCCGTGCCCCGTCATTATTTGCGTGAGTAGACCATTTATTCCTATTTTGCGAATTTCACCGTAAGCCACCCTCACATCCGGGAAGAATATTTTAGTAACAGATGCGGTGTCACTGGTTTTGTATCGGCGATCCCATTCATCAAGCGTTGCCATACGTATGCTTCGCTTGACGAATGAGATCGGACACTGGTCGTAGTCAGGTTTTCTTTTGGAGTTTCCAGCGGCCTCTTTTGCTAACTGGTCGGCTCTTTCGTTCCCGAGCAGCCCAGCGTGAGCTTTAATCCAGAACAAGTTAACCACCTTGTTCTGGCGAGATGCGGATCTTATGTTATCTCTAGCTTCTACAGCAAGAGGGTGGACCGAACCGGGGTTTGTGATCGTTTGGAGAGCCGCCATTGAGTCGCTGAAAACTCCAAAAGATGATGCCTTGAGCTTACAAATTTCCCTAGTGGCTCTTGCTATTGCAATGAGTTCAGCCTGGTAAACCGTGCAGTAATTTGATAAGGTAAGTTTGAGGGCTCTGGTCTCGGCCTCACCATTCCATATGGACAGTGAAGCACCAACCCCTCCTCCGATCTTACTACCGTCCGTAAAAATGCGGACGTCGAAACTAGAATTGTTATCCAACTGCTCTTGGTTTACCAGGCTGACGAACTGCAAGGGGTCGCGTGCCGCGGGATGGAGACCCCCGATTGCAGTGGTCATTCGCTCGACCTCCCTGCCCACCAGTGATGCCCGGGGCACCCCCCTCTTGGCTTCGTACAGTGATGCCACCTCACGAACTCGGAGGTCAAGGGGGAGCATCCCAGACAGCACCAGCGCTGAGTTCAGGGAGACCGTGCGATATGACTTACACATTTTCTGGGCGATTCCGCGCTGGACGGCCCCAAGTTGTTTTATTACGCCTACCTTTTTGGCAGCCGCAGCCCACACGCTAGCAGCGTAAAGTATAATGGGCTCCATCGCCGCAACATATATCACCCGTATCACTTCTGGGTGAAGCCCCCAACTGACCTTTGCGGCTCTACACAGTTGTTTGTAGATCGCAATTGCCTTCTTGCAAACGAGCGAGACGTGGGTGTTGAAGGTCAGTTTGTGATCAATGGTTACCCCCAGAAGCTTTATTTCTTTTGACATGCCAATGTCGATCCCACCCATGCTCAGGCGTGGTGTGTCATATTTTAGTTTCTTCGTTATTACCATAGCGGTTGTTTTATGTGGTGCGAATTTTAGTTTATTCTCGACACCCCACGCCAGAACATAAGCGAGAGCGGCATTGGCACATTCCTCCACCTCCAGTGCGGTCTCTCCGTCAAACACTAGGAGAACGTCATCTGCAAACGCCTGAATGTAGTTACCCCTACTCTCTGCTGCTTTTAGGAGGGGGTCCAGTAGTAGGTTCCACAGAATTGGGCCCCCAATTGAACCCTGGACACAGCCCTTGTTTGTGCTCTTGCTGTATACCTCCCCACCGTACCTGATAGAAACCTTTCGGTTTCTGAGGTAGCTGTCTATGACCCGCCTAAGGTTGGTTGGACACTCTTCTTCCGCCAGACGGACTCTTATCGCCGGCCACCAGGCGCTATCAAATGCTCCCTCTATGTCCAAGGATACGAGCGTAATGATCCTTTTTTGTGCTAGTTTTTCGCTAACGTGCTGCATGAGGGCATAGAGGGAGTCCTCGGTGCTTCTTTGTGGCGTGAATCCGTACTGACGGGTACTCATCCTTGGTAATAGGTGGAACTTGAGGCGGGCCACCAGCATCTTCTCGAAGATCTTTCCTAATAAAGGCAACAGTCCAATCGGCCTATACGATTTGGGAGTGGAATAGTTTTCCTTTCCAGGCTTTCTAAGTATTACGACTGTTGCCTCCTTCCAGGCTGTGGGGAAGTGGTGGTATTCTAGGCACTTATTTAAAACCTTCAAGAGTACTTCCGGGTCGTCACTTATGGCGTGACAACAAATGTCGGCGGTAAAGCCGTCTGAACCCGGTGCCTTTTTTGGATTGAAGGAATCCATCGAATTCTTCAACTCTGCCATAGTAAACGGTGGGTCGCAAGGATAATTTTGTTCGCCAGAGTTTATATTTTCGGCTTTGATTCGGATGGATCGGTGATGTGCGTTGTCGTATTCTATGGGGTCTTCCGGGTAGAACGTTTCCGCCAGTAACTTCACGGAGCCCTTCGCATCCAGCACATCACCATTCCTTTCCAGTGGCAGGTCTTCCTCCCTACGCTGCGTCCTACCAATCACTCTATAAATTCCCTCCCAAACCCCCTCCCTATCCTGTCTCCCACAGAATTCCTTCCAACTCTCGGTCTGAGCTTTGGCCGCTTCTAACTCATACTCTTCTTTCTTTTTCAGGTACTCTGCTATGACCTTCGACTTCCGGATTTGGGCGGCACAGCGGATCCTGCGCTTCATGGTAGCGACGGTCCCCTTCATCTCAACGAGTCTCTCGGACCACCACGGCAAAGTAAATTCCTCATTGACTTTCTTGGTCGGTATTGTTTGCTTACATGTTTCGTCTATTGCTTTAGTGAGGTTATTTATTACTGTGTCAATTTGCTCTATGCCTTGAATTTGATCTATTTCTACAGATGTGAATTTATAATCTATTTTCAATTGGCCAAACTTCGCATGAAATTTGGACCAATTGGCTTTTTTGGTGCAAAATTTTCTGGTGGTTCTCTCAATTTTGATGCCCTTAGATTTCTGCAAGAGGATTTTAAACACAATGCCGTTGTGATCCGAGCTCGTGAGTCCCTCGTCAACCCTCCAGTCGTCTACCAGATCCAAGATATCATTGGAGCAAGCAGTAATGTCCACGTGACTGCTATATCTTTTCCCTCCTCGGATGGTGTCGAAAGTCGGAATATTCCCCCGGTTCAGTATGTTTAGGTTTAGCTCGCCGAGAGTACCTGCCATCTCTTCCCCCCTAAGGTCAGCCTTCGGGCTGCCCCACCATATGCTCTTGGCATTGGCGTCCCCTCCAACGATCAGTTTTTTGGAACCAACTACGAGCTCTATTTGTTTAAGGTGTTCTAAATATCGCTCGATTGGCTGGTCTGGCTCAAAGTAAAAGGAGACAAGCGTGATTTCCCAGGCACTGGTCTGGATTCCCACCACTACGATGTTATTTGTGGTGAGTTTCGGGTACTGTTTGACTGTGAAGTCACTGTTAAAGACAGCTATTGCCGCTTTGACAGTCCCATCTCCTGTGCCAGTGTTCTGGAAGATCCTAACGCCCCTGTGACTCCTCATTACTTTCGCTCCGGCCACGTATGGTTCCTGAAGAAGCGCCACCGCTATCCCGCGCTTCTTGTATTTTTATATTTTATTTGTAAAAAAAAGGGGGGGAATCGAAAGAGGGTGACCAGAGAATCTTGGCAGTAGATACTTACTAGTAAGTATATACAGGCTGGTGTCAAAAATGGGCTATCTCGCTCCGTTCTCGAGTTAAAGCCGTTTTAAGGTTTTTAAAAGTCCCGAGTTCGGTTCCCGTTTGGTGAACACAATTTTTATAGCTAGGAAAACAAAATGATAAATCTAATTCTAAATCTAAAGCCGTTCGGCATCGGTATTTTACAGTTTTAAAATTGGCTTCTATAAATTTGGATTTTAATAACGGGGTAAAACTAAGGAAAAATTTAATAAAGTGGAGAATTACGTACAGTTACCCAGAATTTTTCGAAAAAGCGCCGCAGAGGGATTTGAAGAATTTGTTCGGGTAGCCCTTACAGAGGAAACTATGTTATATAAAGTTAGTTTCCCTCTACGACTTCCTGTTTGGGAGATATAGCCGCTCCCATACGACTTGTCAACAAGCGGAATTCGGGGAAAAATCCACGATCGGGGAGAGGCTTTATACCCCAAACTAGTGGATAAAATATTTTAAAATGAATTTTTACATGTACTAGTAGCTGAGGGCTACTAGATTTTCAAATAAATTTTTGAAAAATTTAATAAATAACTTATATTTTAATATTTTCTTTCCGAAAGAAGCCAATTTATTTTACCGCCGGAAATTATTTCTGTGTGCAGTAATAATTACAGATCTCCTGAAGTTAGGGTCCGATTTCACTGATATTTCGGCACCGGGTTCGGGAACAATCCAGCTAACCTCCACAGGAGTTTCAGATTTTTCCTCTCAAGTTGTAGGCGAAAAACCGTGGCCGGAAAAACCTGTTGTCAGTTTCACAGCCGCACAGAATTTCTCTTAAGTTTGTAGTCTTTTTACAAGCTGCACACTTAACTTAATTTGAGTTTTGAAAATACCTCCGGGGTCCTTGTCGCGTTCTCCTTCTCGAGGAGTGGTCAGAGATGGTTTTCGGCCTTCGTAGCGGGACCTCGTTGGCACATGGAAAACTGTGTTTCCCCTGTATTTTCGCGCACCCGCACGGAAAAATTCGGGAATGTTCCCAGGGTTGAAGGTCTCGATGGGGCGCTCAGGATAGCAGTTCAAGAAAGCTATGTCGTCGATCTTGTTTCGGAGATATTCGACTTTCAAAATCGAAAAATCCAGTAAAAGCACTATTTTTTTTCACAGTTTTAGCCACAACTTTCACAATTTTCCGAATTTTCACTTCGCGTTTTCACTATCTTGATGGTCGCGTGATTGCGCGTGTTTTAAGCTATAACACGAGTGATTTCAAGAACTTTTTAACTTTTTCGCTATTTTTCTCAACGGAGCGCGGTCAAAACTGAACTGTTCGCGGCGGGGGACGCCGGCTGACTGGTTAGGTTAGGTTAGGTTAGGTTAGGTTAGGTTGGGGGAACGGCCCTTCTCAGGGCCAATCCAACGGCCCTTCTCAGGGCCAATCCAACGGCCCTTCTCAGGGCCACGTGTCGGAAGCTGACCGCGCACCATCTGCGGCCAGCTCATTATTTAGAAGGCCAGACGATTTGTCGGACTCCGACGACTCCGTCATGGACACGTCAACGTCCGAAAGCGACCGCTTTAAGCGGAAGCGGTCCGTGGGCTCCTCGGAGTCCGTTAGGGCGAAGAAGAAGTCGAAGCCTAAAAAGGCCTCGACTTCTACTGCGCCTTCTTCCCACAGTGTGGGCTTGGTGGACGCCGAGCGCCAGTTGA
Organism: Agrochola macilenta; assembly: GCA_916701695.1. Classification (NCBI taxonomy): domain Eukaryota; kingdom Metazoa; phylum Arthropoda; class Insecta; order Lepidoptera; family Noctuidae; genus Agrochola; species Agrochola macilenta. The sequence goes on from OU753556.1 coordinate 25,109,324, forward strand.
ATCTGGCGAAGAGGGCGCAGCTTCAACAAGACCTGGAGGAGAGGGTCGCTGCCAAGGAGCAGCAGGCGCAAGCTGCCAGGGCGAAGGCTGGCTACGGTGCATCCAGTGTGCTGTATGCTGACCACTCCCTGGCGGAACTGGAGCGCATGGCGCATGAGGATAGGGAGGAGGTCCTGGAGGTCGCCTCAAAGTCCTCCAATTTGAAGGGGACCTTCCAGAAGGCCCTCAAATGCCGTGCCGCCAGCATGCACGGCATCGTGACAGAGCTGGTCAAGCGCACGGCCACGGACGAGACGCGGCAGCTGCAGGCGAAAGTGGATCGCCTGCAGGCGGAGGTCAGCCAGCTGCACCAGAAGCTGGCTGAGGCCACGGCCAGGCCTGCCCAATCCGCCCCAGGTCCAGTGGTAGGAGACTCCTCCTCCTCCTCCCCTGCCAGTCTTGAAGCCACATTCCGTGGCATCGTCATGGAGGAGAGGGCCTTCATCCGGGCCTGCTTCGCAGGCATCGAGGACCGGCTCCTTCCGGAAAAGCGGCTGCGCCCGCCGCTAGCGGCGGACAAGCGTCCACCGCCCAGGGAGCCGGAACCTGCGCCTCTAGCAGGCCCAGCATCGGTTGCCCAGCCCGCCGAGGGCAAAGGCAAGGGCAAGAGGACCAAGGCGGCTCCTCATGCCCCCACCACAAGCGCGGAGGTAGCGTCTGGGTCGTCTGCCACTCCAGCAGCCCCCCAGAACTCGCAGGAGGAAGACGCCCTTCTTCCCTCCACCACCCCGTCCAACCAGCCGTGGACGGAAGTGGTCAAAAAAGGGAAAAAGGGCAAAAAGTCGGCTCCCAAGCCCGCTGCGACTGGGCCTGCAGCGAAAAAGGCCGGCGGGAGGAAGCTGGTTCCTCCCAAAACCGCGGCCGTCGTGGTGACCATCACCCCGGAGGCCGCGGAGCGTGGGGAGACGTATGAGTCCGTCCTAAGACGGGCTCGTACTAATGCTGATCCCTCCCAGCTGGGGATCAGCAACATCAAGTGCCGCCGAACTCTAACCGGGGCTCGAATTTTCGAGTTCTCGGGGGAGCAGCGCGGCACAAATGCGGACCTCTTCGCAACAAAGTTGCAAGAGGTCATAGCGGATGTGGCAAAGGTCGCCAGACCTGTTAAGACCGCAGCCTTGGAGGTGGCCGATCTGGACGACTCGGTCACCAAAGAGGATGTGGTGGAGGCCGTCGCGGCGGCTGGAGGCTGCGAAGCTGGCGCAGTGAAGAGTGGAGCCATCAGGCCCGGCCGCCGCGGCATGGGCGTCATCCGCGTCGAGTGCCCAGTCGCCGCGGCTGGGGCCGTCCTTGCTACAACAAAAGGACGGATCCTTGTTGGGTTCGGCTCGGCTGTGGTCCGGGCACTTGAAGACCAGCCTGTCCGCTGCTTCAAGTGCTTCGCGGTCGGCCACACCCGAGCCACGTGTCCCTCCAAGTCCGACTGGGGAGACACGTGCTTCCAATGCGGGCAGGAGGGACACGGGTGGGCCGCTTGCACCGCCGCCAAGCCACACTGCGCGGCGTGCGCCGCCGGTGGCCGCCCCGCGGACCACAGGATGACGGGCAGGAGCTGCAAGCCCCCCGTGAGGAAGGGCGTGGTGCCGGCGCAGGTTCGCCCTGTTGCCACCGCCGTCGCAGTCGTCGCCGCTGTAGCTCCAGTGGCGGTGGTAAATGAGGTGGGGGGTGCGATGTCGGAATAACAATTTCCGACTACCGCATCCTCCAGACGAACACCAACCACTGCAGAGCGGCCCAGGACCTGGTAGTGCAGGTCATGGCCGAGTGGTTGGTGAACGTAGCGGTGGTCGCCGAGCCCTACTCGATCCCCGGCAGCTGGCTGGGTGACGAGGACGACTCGGTGGCACTAGCGGCGCGGTCTTCCACAGACTCCCCTCTCCTCTCGCTATTAGAGAAGGGACCGGGATACGTGGCCGCCGCGTGGGGAGACTTCGCCCTTGTGGGCGTGTATTTCTCCCCAAACCGCCCTCTTCAGGACTTCGAGAACTTTCTCGGAGTCCTGGCCGCCGTGGTCGGCAGGGCGGCGCCGCGTCAGGTCTCCGTGCTGGGAGACCTGAACGCCAAGTCTGTGACCTGGGGCAACCCGGCCACCGACGCCCGCGGGCGGGCGGTGGAAATGTGGGCGGCCTCCTCTGGACTCTCCCTCTTGAACAGAGGAAGCGTCCAGACATGCGTGCGGCGGCAGGGTGGCTCAATAGTGGACGTCACTTTCGCCACCCCTGCGTTAGCCGCGCGCGTGTTGAACTGGCGGGTGGACCTGGTGGAGACTATGTCGGACCACCGGTACGTGCGCTTCGACATCTCCACCAGTGGCCCCGGAGCGACGCGGCCCCGCTCGGGGCCGTCACCGTTCCCACGGTGGGCTCTCACCCGCCTGGACAGGGAGGCAGCGCGGGAGGCGGCGTTCGTCCAGGACTGGCTTTCGCCGTCTTCCGCCGGCATGGATGTGGACACCGTGGCGGGGTACCTGAGGGAGTCTCTGACCGAGGTATGCAACTCGACTTGTCGGACGCTCAGTTCGGGTTTCGGGCTGAGCGGTCCACGGTGGACGCGCTGGCCTGCCTTAAGGGGCAGGTGAAGGAGGCGATGGATGCGGGGGACGGATTGTTGGCTGTGTCATTCGACATTGCCAACGCCTTCAACTCCGTTCCCCACTGCACCATCCTCGAGGCGCTCCGATTCCACGGAGTGCCTCGGTACATGCGCAGTCTGCTGGCCAGCTACCTGGAGGATCGGGCGATCCTCCTGGTAAACAAGACTGGCCGAGTCCGGCGGTACGCCGTTGAAGCCGGCGTTCCACAGGGGTCTGTCTTAGGACCTCTCCTCTGGAACGTCGGCTATGATTGGCTCCTGCGGGGAACTCTCCTCCGAGGCACGAGTGTCGTCTGCTACGCGGATGACACTCTCCTCACCGCCCGGGGGGAGAGTTTCAGAGAGGCGGCCGACCTGGCCTCGGCGGGCGGATCCTTGGTCGCGGGGCGGATCCGCCGCCTCGGTTTAACGGTGGCGCTGCACAAGACCGAGGCCGTGTTCTTCCACGGCCCTCGGCAGCGCCACCCACCACCTGACGCCCACATCTTCGTGGAGGGCGTCAGGATTGAGGTGAAGGCCCAGATGAAATATCTGGGCCTTGTACTCGACAGCAGGTGGCGCTTCGGCCCGCATTTCAGCGGGCTGTCGTCGCGCCTGCTGAAGGCCGCGGGCGCTCTCTCGTGGCTGCTTCCCAACCTGGGGGGGCCCAGCGCGCGATGCCGGCAGCTTTACGCCGGCATCTTGAGGAGCATGGCCCTCTACGGGGCTCCTATCTGGGAGGAGTCCCTCCACAGACGAGAGAACGCCGCGGCCTTGCGGGCACCTCAAAGGGCCATAGCCCAGCGTGCGGCGCGGGCCTACCGCACGGTGGGCTATGCGGCAGCATGCGCTCTGGCCAGCACCCCTCCTTGGGAACTCGAGGCGTGGGTGCTCGCCAGAGTGTATGAGTGGACGGCGGAGCGAAAAGCGAGGGGCGTTCGCTCGGCTCCAGAAGAGCGGGAGGCCGTCCGGCGGGAGGCGAGGGACGCCATCGTCGTCCATTGGACGGGGGACCTCGCCACCGCAGCCTTCGGCCGCCGAACCCTCGACGCGATTGGGCCAGTGCTGCGAGACTGGCTCGAGCGTCCGCACGGGTTCCTCTCCTTCCGTCTCGTGCAGGTGCTGTCCGGACACGGTTGCTTCGGATCGTACCTGCACCGAATCGGACGGGAGGAGACGCCGTCGTGCCGCGACTGTGGCGCGGCGGAGGACGTGGCACAGCACACACTCGAGGTGTGCCCGTCGTGGTCAGAGCCGCGCCGCAGTCTCGTCGCGGCGATCGGACCGGACCTCTCGCTCCCCGGCCTGGTTAACGCCATGCTGAGAGACGAGGGGTCCTGGGCGGCAGTCGCCTCCTTCTGTGAACACGTCATGTCCCAGAAGGAGGCGGCGGAGCGCGCTCGGGAGGACGACCCTGCCGAGGCGCCGCTCCGAAGGCGGAGGAGGGGTCGAAGAAGACGTCAGTACGATAGTCATCTTCGACTCCTCCCAGGTGGAGGCCAGCAGGCAACGGGTGCGGGGGCACCCTTGCCTGTATCGCACAGGCCTCCACCAGTGCCGGACGGGAATGGCCAGGTGTTCCCGGCCATTCCCGTAGCCCCCCAACCCGGGGGGCATGCGGGGCCCGCCAGCTAGGCGGGCATGCGCCGGGAGGGTCGTGGATGTAAAGGCTGAGCCGGTTTCCCATGACCCTCCCATCACGGCGATGCGGGAACACCGCTGAGTTTTAGTGGGTATACTGTCACTAGGACAGGGAGTCCCACATACCCCGACTCGTCCCCCACGAGCCGGGGATGCATAAAGCATTTCTCAGCGACAAAAAAAAAAAAAAAAAAGGTTAGGTTGGGGGATCCCCCACAGCGCATACTTCCTCGCAGTATCCCCTGGGCAACGCCGTGTCTGACCACCGTAACGGAGTGGCAGACCGGTGGCTAAAGTGCGCTGTGACTCGTAGGCATCACGCAGTCGTCTACGAACGAGTCGAATTTTAATTTTAACATGTCGAGTTTTTATCCAAACACCTTGTCGAGCAAGCCAGCGCGTAATGCGTCTGGCCGTTTTATCAGGAATCGCCCCTCCCAGGGCGATTCAAACGGCCCTTCTCAGGGCCAACCCAACGGCCCTTCTCAGGGCCAACCCAACGGCCCTTCTCAGGGCCAAACCAACGGCCCTTCTCAGGGCCAAACCAACGGCCCTTCTCAGGGCCAACCCAACGGCCCTTCTCAGGGCCAACCAAACGGCCCTTCTCAGGGCCACGTGTCGGAAGCTGACCGCGCACCATCTGCGGCCAGCTCATTATTTAGAAGGCCAGACGAGTTGTCGGACTCCGACGACTCCGTCATGGACACGTCGGCGTCCGAGAGCGACCGCTTTAAGCGGAAGCGGTCCGTGGGCTCCTCGGAGTCCGTTAGGGCGAAGAAGAAGTCGAAGCCTAAAAAGGCCTCGACTTCTACTGCGCCTTCTTCCCACAGTGTGGGCTTGGTGGACGCCGAGCGCCAGTTGAATCTGGCGAAGAGGGCGCAGCTTCAACAAGACCTGGAGGAGAGGGTCGCTGCCAAGGAGCAGCAGGCGCAAGCTGCCAGGGCGAAGGCTGGCTACGGTGCATCCAGTGTGCTGTATGCCGACCACTCCCTGGCGGAACTGGAGCGCATGGCGCATGAGGATAGGGAGGAGGTCCTGGAGGTCGCCTCAAAGTCCTCCAATTTGAAGGGGACCTTCCAGAAGGCCCTCAAATGCCGTGCCGCCAGCATGCACGGCATCGTGACAGAGCTGGTCAAGCGCACGGCCACGGACGAGACGCGGCAGCTGCAGGCGAAATTGGATCGCCTGCAGGCGGAGGTCAGCCAGCTGCACCAGAAGCTGGCTGAGGCCACGGCCAGGCCTGCCCAATCCGCCCCAGGTGCAGTGGTAGGAGGCTCCTCCTCCTCCTCCCCTGCCAGTCTTGAAGCCACATTCCGTGGCATCGTCATGGAGGAGAGGGCCTTCATCCGGGCCTGCTTCGCAGGCATCGAGGACCGGCTCCTTCCGGAAAAGCGGCTGCGCCCGCCGCTAGCGGCGGACAAGCGTCCACCGCCCAGGGAGCCGGAACCTGCGCCTCTAGCAGGCCCAGCATCGGTTGCCCAGCCCGCCAAGGGCAAAGGCAAGGGCAAGAGAACCAAGGCGGCTCCTCATGCCCCCACCACAAGCGCCGAAGGAGCGTCTGGGTCCTCTGCCACTCCAGCAGCCCCCCAGAACTCGCAGGAGGAAGACGCCCTTCTTCCCTCCACCACCCCGGCCAACCAGCCGTGGACGGAAGTGGTCAAGGGAAAAGGGAAAAAGGGCAAAAAGTCGGCTCCCAAGCCCGCCAGCGTGGCGACTGGTCCTCCAGCCAAAAAGGCCGGTGGGAGGAAACTCGTTCCTCCCAAAACCGCGGCCGTCGTGGTGACCATCACCCCGGAGGCCGTGGAGCGGGGCGAGACGTACGAGTCCATCCTAAGACGGGCCCGTACCAATGCTGATCCCTCCCAGCTGGGGATCAGCAAAATCACGTGCCGCCGAACTCTAACCGGGGCTCGAATTTTCGAGTTCTCGGGGGAGCAGCGCGGCACAAACGCGGACCTCTTCGCAACAAAGTTGCAAGAGGTCATCGCAGATGTGGCCAAGGTTGCCAGGCCTATAAAGACCGCAGCCTTGGAGGTGGCCGATCTGGATGATTCGGTCACCAAGGAGGATGTGGTGGCGGCCGTCGCGGCGGCTGGAGGCTGCGACGCTGGCGCGGTGAAGGGTGGAGCCATCAGGCCTGGCCGCCGCGGCATGGGCATCATCCGCGTCGAGTGCCCAGTCGCCGTGGCTGGGGCCGTCCTTGCTGCGACCAAAGGACGGATCCTTGTGGGGTTCGGCTCGGCTGTGGTCCGGGCACTTGAAGACCAGCCTGTCCGCTGCTTCAAGTGCTTCGCGGTCGGCCACACCCGAGCCACGTGTCCCTCCAAGTCCGATTGGGGAGACACGTGCTTCCAATGCGGGCAGGAGGGACACGGGTGGGCCGCTTGCACCGCCGCCAAGCCACACTGCGCGGCGTGCGCCGCCAGTGGCCGCCCCGCGGACCACAGGATGACGGGCAGGAGCTGCAAGCCCCCCGTGAGGAAGGGCGTGGTGCCGGCGCAGGTTCGCCCTGTTGCCACCGCCGTCGCAGTCGTCGCCGCTGTAGCACCAGTGGCGGTGGTAAATGAGGTGGGGGGTGCGATGTCGGAATAACAATTTCCGACTACCGCATCCTCCAGACGAACACCAACCACTGCAGAGCGGCCCAGGACCTGGTAGTGCAGGTCATGGCCGAGTGGTTGGTGAACGTAGCGGTGGTCGCCGAGCCCTACTCGATCCCCGGCAGCTGGCTGGGTGACGAGGACGACTCGGTGGCACTAGCGGCGCGGTCTTCCACAGACTCCCCTCCCCTCTCGCTATTAGAGAAGGGACCGGGATACGTGGCCGCCGCGTGGGGAGATCTAGCCCTTGTGGGGGTCTATTTCTCCCCAAACCGCCCTCTTCAGGACTTCGAGAACTATCTCGGAGTCCTGGCCGCCGTGGTCGGCAGGGCGGCGCCGCGTCAGGTCTCCGTACTGGGAGACCTGAACGCCAAGTCGGTGACCTGGGGCTCCCCGGCCACCGACGCACGCGGGCGGGCAGTGGAAATGTGGGCGGCCTCCTCTGGACTCTCCCTCTTGAACAGAGGGAGCGTCCAGACATGCGTGCGGCGGCAGGGTGGCTCAATAGTGGACGTCACTTTCGCCACCCCTGCGTTAGCCGCGCGCGTGCTGAACTGGCGGGTGGACCTGGTGGAGACATTGTCAGACCACCGCTACGTGCGTTTCGACATCTCCACCAGTGGCCCCGGAAGGACGCGGCCCCGCTCGGGGCCGTCACCGTTCCCACGGTGGGCTCTCACCCGCCTGGACAGGGAGGCAGCGCGGGAGGCGGCGTTCGTCCAGGACTGGCTTTCGCCGTCTTCCGCCGGCATGGATGTGGACACCGTGGCGGGGTACCTGAGGGAGTCTCTGACCGAGGTATGCAACTCCAGCATGCCTCGGTCTCGCCGACCACAACCCAAACGCGCGGTGTACTGGTGGTCGGCGGAGCTGGCGGGGCTTCGAGCGGCGTGTGTGGAGGCGAGGAGGGCCTACACGCGGAGTCGGCGGCGGCGTCGACGGGATGTGGCTGTCGGGGACCACCTCTATGAGGTGTACTTGGAGGCGAAAATGGTCCTCGACCGAGCCATCGCCGCCGCCAGAGACTCGGGGAGAGCGGAGATGCTGGAGGGTCTCGACAACGACCCCTTCGGGAGACCGTACAAGGCGGCGCGCAACAAATTGCGCCCCTTTGGTCCCCCCGTTGCCGAGACCCTCGAGCCCTCGTTTCTGGATGGGGTGGTTCGGTCCCTGTTTCCGTGCAGGGACAACTTCACCCCACCAGTGATGGACCCCCCGCTTGGGACAGCTCCGCCAGCTGAGGAGGAAGAGGAGGCCCCTCCTGTCACAGAGTCGGAACTTGGCGCGGCGATTCTCCGCATCCGCGCCAAGAAGACAGCTCCGGGCCCCGACGGTGTTCCGGCGAGAGTGGTGGCGATCGCTGCCACTCAAATGGAGGAGAGGTTTCGGGACCTCTTCAGCGCATGCCTTGCGTCTGGGAGGTTCCCGAAACCGTGGAAGGAGGGGCAGCTGTGCCTCCTCCGCAAGGAGGGCCGCCCAGCAGACTCCCCCTCGGCATACCGGCCCATCGTTCTGCTCGATGAGGTCGGAAAAATGTTCGAGGGGATAATCGCTGCCCGCCTAAAGGGCCATCTGCGGCGTATCGGGCCGGACTTGTCGGACGCTCAGTTCGGGTTTCGGGCTGAGCGGTCCACAGTGGACGCGCTGGCCTGCCTTAAGGGGCAGGTGAAGGATGCGATGGATGCGGGGGACGGATTGTTGGCTGTGTCATTCGACATTGCCAACGCCTTCAACTCCGTTCCCCACTGCACCATCCTCGAGGCGCTCCGATTCCACGGAGTGCCTCGGTACATGCGCAGTCTGCTGGCCAGCTACCTGGAGGACCGGGCGATCCTCCTGGTAGACAGGACTGGCCGGGTCCGGCGGTACGCCGTTGAAGCCGGCGTTCCACAGGGGTCAGTCTTAGGACCTCTCCTCTGGAACGTCGGCTATGATTGGCTCCTGCGGGGAACTCTCCTCCGAGGCACGAGTGTCGTCTGCTACGCGGATGACACTCTCCTCACCGCCCGGGGGGAGAGTTTCAGAGAGGCGGCCAACCTGGCCTCGGCGGGCGGATCCTTGGTCGCGGGGCGGATCCGCCGCCTTGGTTTAACGGTGGCGCTGCACAAGACCGAGGCCGTGTTCTTCCACGGCCCCCGGCAGCGCCACCCACCACCTGACGCCCACATCTTCGTGGAGGGCGTCAGGATTGAGGTGAAGGCCCAGATGAAATATCTGGGCCTTGTACTCGACAGCAGGTGGCGCTTCGGCCCGCATTTCAGCGGGCTGTCGTCGCGCCTGCTGAGGGCCGCGGGCGCTCTCTCGTGGCTGCTTCCCAACTTGGGGGGGCCCAGCGCGCGATGCCGGCAGCTTTACGCCGGCATCTTGAGGAGCATGGCCCTCTATGGGGCTCCTATCTGGGAGGAGTCCCTCCACAGACGAGAGAACGCCGCGGCCTTGCGGGCACCTCAAAGGACCATAGCCCAGCGGGCGGCGCGGGCCTACCGCACGGTGGGCTATGCGGCAGCATGCGCTCTGGCCAGCACCCCTCCTTGGGAACTCGAGGCGTGGGTGCTCGCCAGAGTGTATGAGTGGACGGCGGAGCGGAAAGCGAGGGGCGTTCGCTCAGCCCCGGAAGAGCGGGAGGCCGTCCGGCGGGAGGCGAGGGACGCCATCGTCGTCCATTGGACGGGGGACCTCGCCACCGCAGCCTTCGGCCGCCGAACCCTCGACGCGATTGGGCCAGTGCTGCGAGACTGGCTCGAGCGTCCGCACGGGTTCCTCTCCTTCCGTCTCGTGCAGGTGCTGTCCGGACACGGTTGCTTCGGATCGTACCTGCACCGAATCGGACGGGAGGAGACGCCGTCGTGCCGCGACTGTGGCGCGGCGGAGGACGTGGCACAGCACACACTCGAGGTGTGCCCGTCGTGGTCAGAGCCGCGCCGCAGTCTCGTCGCGGCGATCGGACCGGACCTCTCGCTCCCCGGCCTGGTTAACGCCATGCTGAGAGACGAGGGGTCCTGGGCGGCAGTCGCCTCCTTCTGTGAACACGTCATGTCCCAGAAGGAGGCGGCGGAGCGCGCTCGGGAGGACGACCCTGCCGAGGCGCCGCTCCGAAGGCGGAGGAGGGGTCGAAGAAGACGTCAGTACGATAGTCATCTTCGACTCCTCCCAGGTGGAGGCCAGCAGGCAACGGGTGCGGGGGCACCCTTGCCTGTATCGCACAGGCCTCCACCAGTGCCGGACGGGAATGGCCAGGTGTTCCCGGCCATTCCCGTAGCCCCCCAACCCGGGGGGCATGCGGGGCCCGCCAGCTAGGCGGGCATGCGCCGGGAGGGTCGTGGATGTAAAGGCTGAGCCGGTTTCCCATGACCCTCCCATCACGGCGATGCGGGAACACCGCTGAGTTTTAGTGGGTATACTGTCACTAGGACAGGGAGTCCCACATACCCCGACTCGTCCCCCACGAGCCGGGGATGCATAAAGCATTTCTCAGCGACAAAAAAAAAAAAAAAAAAAAAAAAAAAAAAAAAAAAGGTTAGGTTAGGTTAGGTTGCGGTCTGCTGGCCAGCTACCTGGAGGATCGGGCGATCCTCCTGGTAGACAGGACTGGCCGAGTCCGGCGGTACGCCGTTGAGGCCGGCGTTCCACAGGGGTCAGTCTTAGGACCTCTCCTCTGGAACGTCGGCTATGATTGGCTCCTGCGGGGAACTCTCCTCCGAGGCACGAGTGTCGTCTGCTACGCGGATGACACTCTCCTCACCGCCCGGGGGGAGAGTTTCAGAGAGGCGGCCGACCTGGCCTCGGCGGGCGGATCCTTGGTCGCGGGGCGGATCCGCCGCCTCGGTTTACGGTCGTGGACCGACGGTTTTGGGGGATCCCCCACAGCGCATACTTCCACGTAGTATCCCCTGGGCAACGCCGTGTCTGACCACCGTAACGGAGTGGCAGACCGGTGGCTAAAGTGCGCTGTGACTCGTAGACATCAAGCAGTCGAGTCTACGCAAATGTCGAATTTTAACCCAAACATGTCGAATTTTAACCCTATGTCGAGTAAGCCAGCGCGTAATGCGTCTGGCCGTTTTATCCGGAATCGCCCCTCCCAGGGCGATTCAAACGGCCCTTCTCAGGGCCAACCCAACGGCCCTTCTCAGGGCCAACCCAACGGCCCTTCTCAGGGCCAACCCAACGGCCCTTCTCAGGGCCAACCCAACGGCCCTTCTCAGGGCCAACCCAACGGCCCTTCTCAGGGCCAACCCACCGGCCCTTCTCAGGGCCAACCCACCGGCCCTTGTCAGGGCCAACCCACCGGCCCTTCTCAGGGCCAACCCACCGGCCCTTCTCAGGGCCAACCCACCGGCCCTTCTCAGGGCCAACCCACCGGCCCTTGTCAGGGCCAACCCACCGGCCCTTCTCAGGGCCAACCCACCGGCCCTTCTCAGGGCCAACCCACCGGCCCTTCTCAGGGCCACGTGTCGGAAGCTGACCGCGCACCATCTGCGGCCAGCTCATTATTCAGAAGGCCAGACGAGTTGTCGGACTCCGACGACTCCGTCATGGACACGTCGGCGTCCGAGAGCGACCGCTTTAAGCGGAAGAGGTCCGTGGGCTCCTCGGAGTCCGTTACAGAGAAGAAGAAGTCGAAGTCTAGAAAGGCCTCGACTTCTACTGCGCCTTCTTCCCACAGTGTGGGCTTGGTGGACGCCGAGCGCCAGTTGAATCTGGCGAAGAGGGCGCAGCTCCAACAAGACCTGGAGGAGAGGGTCGCCGCCAAGGAGCAGCAGGCGCAAGCTGCCAGGGCGAGGGCTGGCTACGGCGCATCCAGTGTGCTGTACGCTGACCACTCCTTGGCGGAACTGGAGCGCATGGCGCAGGAGGATAGGGAGGAGGTCCTGGAGGTCGCCTCAAAGTCCTCCAATTTGAAGGGGACCTTCCAGAAGGCCCTCAAATGCCGTGCCGCCAGCATGCACGGCATCGTGACAGAGCTGGTCAAGCGCACGGCCACGGACGAGACGCGGCAGCTGCAGGCGAAGGTGGATCGCCTGCAGGCGGAGGTCAGCCAGCTGCACCAGAAGCTGGCTGAGGCCACGGCCAGGCCTGCCCAATCCGCCCCAGGTCCGGTGGTAGGAGGCTCCACCTCCTCAACCGCTAGCCTTGAGGCCACCATTCGCGGGGTGGTGATGGAGGAGAGGGCCTTCATCCGGGCCTGCTTCGCAGGCATCGAGGACTGGCTCCTGCCGGAAAAGCGGCTGCGCCCGCCGCTAGCGGCGGACAAGCGTCCACCGCCGAAGGAGCCGGAACCTGCGCCTGTAGCAGGCCCAGCATCGGATGCCCAGCCCGCCAAGGGCAAAGGCAAGGGCAAGAGGACCAAGGCGGCTCCTCATGCCCCCACCACAAGCGCGGAGGGAGCGTCTGGGTCCTCTGCCGCTCCAGCAGCCTCCCAGAACTTGCAGGAGGAAGACGCCCTTCTTCCCTCCACCACCCCGTCCAACCAGCCGTGGACGGAAGTGGTCAAAAAAGGGAAGAAGGGGAAAAAGTCGGCTCCCAAGCCCGCCAGCGCGGCGACTGGTCCTCCAGCGAAAAAGGTCGGCGGGAGGAAGCTGGTTGGGAGTCCGTCCTAAGACGGGCTCGTACTAATGCTGATCCCTCCCAGCTGGGGATCAGCAATATCAAGTGCCGCCGAACTCTAACCGGGGCTCGAATTTTCGAGTTCTCGGGGGAGAAGCGCGGCACAAATGCGGACCTCTTCGCAACAAAGTTGCAAGAGGTCATCGCGGATGTGGCCAAGGTTGCCAGGCCAATTAAGACCGCAGCCTTGGAGGTGGCCGATCTGGATGACTCGGTCACCAAAGAGGATGTGGTGGCGGCCGTCGCGGCGGCTGGAGGCTGCGAAGCTGGCGCAGTGAAGAGTGGAGTCATCAGGCCCGGCCGCCGCGGCTTGGGCATCATCCGCGTCGAGTGCCCAGTCGCCGCGGCTGGGGCCGTCCTTGCAGCGACCAAGGGACGGCTGCTGGTGGGCTTCAGCTCGGCTGTGGTCCGGGCACTTGAGGACCAGCCTGTCCGCTGCTTCAAGTGCTTCGCGGTCGGCCACACCCGAGCCACGTGTCCCTCCAAGTCCGACTGGGGAGGCACGTGCTTTCAATGCGGGCAGGAGGGACACGGGTGGGCCGCTTGCACCGCCGCCAAGCCGCACTGCGCGGCGTGTGCCGCCGGTGGCCGCCCCGCGGACCACAGGATGACGGGCAGGAGCTGCAAGCCCCCCGTGAGGAAGGGCGTGGTGCCGGCGCAGGTTCGCCCTGTTGCCACCGCCGTCGCAGTCGTCGCCGCTGTAGCTCCAGTGGCGGCGGTAAATGAGGTGGGGGGTGCGATGTCGGAATAACAATTTCCGACTACCGCATCCTCCAGACGAACACCAACCACTGCAGAGCGGCCCAGGACCTGGTAGTGCAGGTCATGGCCGAGTGGTTGGTGAACGTAGCGGTGGTCGCCGAGCCCTACTCGATCCCCGGCAGCTGGCTGGGTGACGAGGACGGCTCGGTGGCACTAGCGGCGCGGTCTTCCACAGACTCCCCTCCCCTCTCGCTATTAGAGAAGGGACCGGGATACGTGGCCGCCGCGTGGGGAGACTTAGCCCTTGTGGGGGTCTATTTCTCCCCAAACCGCCCTCTTCAGGACTTCGAGAACTATCTCGGAGTCCTGGCCGCCGTGGTCGGCAGGGCGGCGCCGCGTCAGGTCTCCGTACTGGGAGATCTGAACGCCAAGTCGGTGACCTGGGGCTCCCCGGCCACCGACGCCCGCGGGCGGGCAGTGGAGATGTGGGCGGCCTCCTCTGGACTCTCCCTCTTGAACAGAGGGAGCGTCCAGACATGCGTGCGGCGGCAGGGTGGCTCAATAGTGGACGTCACTTTCGCCACCCCTGCGTTAGCCGCGCGCGTGCTGAACTGGCGGGTGGACCTGGTGGAGACTTTGTCAGACCACCGCTACGTGCGTTTCGACATATCCACCAGTGGCCCCGGAGCGACGCGGCCCCGCTCGGGGCCGTCACCGTTCCCACGGTGGGCTCTCACCCGCCTGGACAGGGAGGCAGCGCGGGAGGCGGCGTTCGTCCAGGACTGGCTTTCGCCGTCTTCCGCCTTTCGCGTCTTCAAATGGAGGAGAGGTTTCGGGACCTCTTCAGCGCATGCCTTGCGTCTGGGAGGTTCCCGAAACCGTGGAAGGAGGGGCAGCTGTGCCTCCTCCGCAAGGAGGGCCGCCCAGCAGACTCCCCCTCGGCATACCGGCCCATCGTTCTGCTCGATGAGGTCGGTAAAATGTTCGAGGGGATAATCGCTGCCCGCCTGAAGGGCCATCTGCGGCGTATCGGGCCGGACTTGTCGGACGCTCAGTTCGGGTTTCGGGCTGAGCGGTCCACGGTGGACGCGCTGGCCTGCCTTAAGGGGCAGGTGAAGGAGGCGATGGATGCGGGGGACGGATTGTTGGCTGTGTCATTCGACATTGCCAACGCCTTCAACTCCGTTCCCCACTGCACCATCCTCGAGGCGCTCCGATTCCACGGAGTGCCTCGGTACATGCGCAGTCTGCTGGCCAGCTACCTGGAGGATCGGGCGATCCTCCTGGTAAACAAGACTGGCCGAGTCCGGCGGTACGCCGTTGAAGCCGGCGTTCCACAGGGGTCTGTCTTAGGACCTCTCCTCTGGAACGTCGGCTATGATTGGCTCCTGCGGGGAACTCTCCTCCGAGGCACGAGTGTCGTCTGCTACGCGGATGACACTCTCCTCACCGCCCGGGGGGAGAGTTTCAGAGAGGCGGCCGACCTGGCCTCGGCGGGCGGATCCTTGGTCGCGGGGCGGATCCGCCGCCTCGGTTTAACGGTGGCGCTGCACAAGACCGAGGCCGTGTTCTTCCACGGCCCTCGGCAGCGCCACCCACCACCTGACGCCCACATCTTCGTGGAGGGCGTCAGGATTGAGGTGAAGGCCCAGATGAAATATCTGGGCCTTGTACTCGACAGCAGGTGGCGCTTCGGCCCGCATTTCAGCGGGCTGTCGTCGCGCCTGCTGAAGGCCGCGGGCGCTCTCTCGTGGCTGCTTCCCAACCTGGGGGGGCCCAGCGCGCGATGCCGGCGGCTTGGCGGGCGGTGGAAATGTGGGCGGCCTCCTCTGGACTCTCCCTCTTGAACAGAGGAAGCGTCCAGACATGCGTGCGGCGGCAGGGTGGCTCAATAGTGGACGTCACTTTCGCCACCCCTGCGTTAGCCGCGCGCGTGCTGAACTGGCGGGTGGACCTGGTGGAGACTTTGTCAGACCACCGCTACGTGCGTTTCGACATCTCCACCAGTGGCCCCGGAGCGACGCGGCCCCGCTCGGGGCCGTCACCGTTCCCACGGTGGGCTCTCACCCGCCTGGACAGGGAGGCAGCGCGGGAGGCGGCGTTCGTCCAGGACTGGCTTTCGCCGTCTTCCGCCGGCCTGGACGTGGACACCGTGGCGGGGCACCTCAGGGAGTCTCTGACCGAGGTATGCAGTGCAGGTGCTGTCCGGACACGGTTGCTTCGGATCGTACCTGCACCGTATCGGACGGGAGGAGACGCCGTCGTGCCGCGACTGTGGCGCGGCGGAGGACGTGGCACAGCACACCCTCGAGGTGTGCCCGTCGTGGTCAGAGCCGCGCCGCAGTCTC
Source organism: Agrochola macilenta (assembly GCA_916701695.1). Lineage (NCBI taxonomy): Eukaryota > Metazoa > Arthropoda > Insecta > Lepidoptera > Noctuidae > Agrochola > Agrochola macilenta. The sequence goes on from OU753556.1 coordinate 25,124,832, forward strand.
GTCGCGGCGATCGGACCGGACCTCTCGCTCCCCGGCCTGGTTAACGCCATGCTGAGGGACGAGGGGTCCTGGGCGGCAGTCGCCTCCTTCTGCGAACACGTCATGTCCCAGAAGGAGGCGGCGGAGCGCGCTCGGGAGGACGATCCTGCCGAGGCGCCGCTCCGAAGGCGGAGGAGGGGTCGAAGAAGACGTCAGTACGATAGTCACCTTCGACTCCTCCCAGGTGGAGGCCAGCAGGCAACGGGTGCGGGGGCACCCTTGCCTGTATCGCACCGACCTCCACCAGTGTCGGACGGGAATGGCCAGGTGTTCCCGGCCATTCCCGTAGCCCCCCAACCCGGGGGGCATGCGGGGCCCGCCAGCTAGGCGGGCATGCGCCGGGAGGGTCGTGGATGTTAAGGCTGAGCCGGTTTCCCATGACCCTCCCATCACGGCGATGCGGGAACACCACTGAGTTTTAGTGGGTATACTGTCACTAGGACAGGGAGTCCCACATACCCCGACTCGTCCCCCACGAGCCGGGCATGCATAAAGCATTTCTCAGCGACAAAAAAAAAAAAAAAAAAAGGTTAGGTTAGGTTAGGTTAGGTTAGGTTAGGTTTCGGAGAGGTGTGTCACCTACATGGGACGTGATGGCGGAAACCAGCGCCGCATGTCGTGCGGTGTTCCACAGGGCTCGGTTTTAGGCCCGCTCCTGTGGAACATCGGGTACGACTGGGTGCTGAGGGGCGAGCTCGGTGCCGGGGTAGACCTGACGTGTTATGCGGACGACACGCTGGTCACTGCCCGGGGGAGCTCGCACAGGGAGGCAGCGTTGTTGGCGACGGCTGCGGTCTCACATGTGGTGGGCCGCATACGTCGCCTAGGCCTGGAGGTGGCCCTCAGCAAGTCGGAGGCCATGGTGTTTCATGGCCCCCGGCGGGCGCCGTCACCCGGCTCACACATCGTGGTCGGGGGGGCTCGGATCGCTGTCGAGTCCACCATGAAGTACCTAGGATTGGTGCTCGACAGCCGGTGGGACTTCGGGCCCCACTTCCGACGGCTGGCGCCCAAGTTGCTGGGCGCCGCTGGGGCGCTATCAACGCTGCTTCCCAATCTGGGGGGCCCGAGCGCCGCTTGTAGGCGGCTCTACGTGGGGATCGTGCGATCGATGGCCCTTTACGGGGCCCCGATCTGGGCTGCTGACCTGACGGCCGGTAGCATCGCCGTAATGCGCAAGCCGCAGAGGGCGATGGCCGTCAGAGTCATCAGAGGGTATCGCACGATCTCCTACGAGGCGGCTTGTGCACTGGCCGGATCCCCGCCCTGGGACCTAGAGGCGAAAGTACTCGCGTCATCGTATCGGTGGCGCGAGGAAGCGAGGGCGCGGGGCGAGCGACCGATGCAGCGACACATGGAGCTGCATCGGTCTCAGCTTCGCGAGGTCCTGGTGGCGGAATGGCGGGACAGGCTTTCACGCCCTACCGCCGGCCTCGACATCGTCGAGGCGGTCCGGCCGGTGCTCGACCGCTGGCTCGGGAGGAGGCACGGCTCCCTGTCGTTTCGGGTGACGCAGGTGCTCTCGGGGCATGGTTGCTTCGGGAAGTACCTGTGTCGCATAAACAGGGAGCCGGACGCCCGGTGTCACCACTGCGTCGACTGCCGGGAGGACACGGCGCGGCATACGCTGGCAGAGTGTGCCGCTTGGGAGGAGCCGCGCCGTGCCCTCATCTCAGAAGTAGGCAGTGACTTGTCGCTGCCGGCCGTAGTGAATGCGATGGTCGGCGGCGGCGAGTCCTGGGACGCGGTGGTTTCCTACTGTGAGACAGTCGTCTCGCAGAAGGAGGCTGCGGAAAGGGAGAGGGAGATCTCGTCCACTCACCCGGCCCGCAGCAGGCGCACCGGGCGTCGGCGGAGGGCGGATAACGCCCTCTTCCAGCCCCCCTAAATGGGTCCAGGGGTGACGGACTCGGGGACGTCCGTCGCCCCCCACACATCAGGACCCGAGGTGGCGGCGCGTAGTGTTCCACGCGCGCCCCTCTGAGACGTCGCGGGGGGAGTCAAACACCTCACTCCTCCCCCTGACCCACGAGGAGGCCCGCAGTGGCGGGCCGGCACCAGCCGGTTGGTTGCGGAAGATTTCAAGTTCCCGCGACCCCCGGCGTAGGTGTGAGTTGGAACACCGGGGTGGTTTTTAGTCAGTAAGAGTCTGACAGACCCCTCCGCCCGCCCCAGGGCGGAGGACATCCATGAGGATTTTCCACCCCGGAAAAAAAAAAAAAAAAAAAAAAAAAAAAAAAAAAAAAAAAAAAAAAAAAAAAAAAAAAAGGTTAGGTTAGGTTAGGTTCCGGTTTCCCATGACCCTCCCATCACGGCGATGCGGGAACACCGCTGAGTTTTAGTGGGTATACTGTCACTAGGACAGGGAGTCCCACATACCCCGACTCGTCCCCCACGAGCCGGGGATGCATAAAGCATTTCTCAGCGACAAAAAAAAAAAAAAAAAAAAAAAAAAAAAAAAAAAAAAAAAAAAAAAAAAAAGGTTAGGTTGGGGGATCCCCCACAGCGCATACTTCCACGTAGTATCCCCTGGGCAACGCCGTGTCTGACCACCGTAACGGAGTGGCAGACCGGCGGCTAAAGTGCGCTGTGAATCGTAGTCATCTAGCAGTCGAGTCTACGAACAAGTCGAATTTTAATAACATGTCGGATTTTAACCTTATCAAGTCGAGCAAGCCAGCGCGTAATGCGTCTGGCCGTTTTATTCGGAATCGCCCCTCCCAGGGCGATTCAAATGGCCCTTCTCAGGGCCAACCCAACGGCCCTTCTCAGGGCCAACCCAACGGCCCTTCTCAGGGCCAACCCACCGGCCCTTCTCAGGGCCAACCCAACGGCCCTTCTCAGGGCCAACCCAACGGCCCTTCTCAGGGCCAACCCACCGGCCCTTCTCAGGGCCAACCCACCGGCCCTTGTCAGGGCCAACCCACCGGCCCTTCTCAGGGCCAACCCACCGGCCCTTCTCAGGGCCAACCCACCGGCCCTTCTCAGGGCCACGTGTCGGAAGCTGACCGCGCACCATCTGCGGCCAGCTCATTATTCAGAAGGCCAGACGAGTTGTCGGACTCCGACGACTCCGTCATGGACACGTCGGCGTCCGAGAGCGACCGCTTTAAGCGGAAGAGGTCCGTGGGCTCCTCGGAGTCCGTTACAGAGAAGAAGAAGTCGAAGTCTAGAAAGGCCTCGACTTCTACTGCGCCTTCTTCCCACAGTGTGGGCTTGGTGGACGCCGAGCGCCAGTTGAATCTGGCGAAGAGGGCGCAGCTCCAACAAGACCTGGAGGAGAGGGTCGCCGCCAAGGAGCAGCAGGCGCAAGCTGCCAGGGCGAGGGCTGGCTACGGCGCATCCAGTGTGCTGTACGCTGACCACTCCTTGGCGGAACTGGAGCGCATGGCGCAGGAGGATAGGGAGGAGGTCCTGGAGGTCGCCTCAAAGTCCTCCAATTTGAAGGGGACCTTCCAGAAGGCCCTCAAATGCCGTGCCGCCAGCATGCACGGCATCGTGACAGAGCTGGTCAAGCGCACGGCCACGGACGAGACGCGGCAGCTGCAGGCGAAGGTGGATCGCCTGCAGGCGGAGGTCAGCCAGCTGCACCAGAAGCTGGCTGAGGCCACGGCCAGGCCTGCCCAATCCGCCCCAGGTCCGGTGGTAGGAGGCTCCACCTCCTCAACCGCTAGCCTTGAGGCCACCATTCGCGGGGTGGTGATGGAGGAGAGGGCCTTCATCCGGGCCTGCTTCGCAGGCATCGAGGACCGGCTCCTGCCGGAAAAGCGGCTGCGCCCGCCGCTAGCGGCGGACAAGCGTCCACCGCCGAAGGAGCCGGAACCTGCGCCTGTAGCAGGCCCAGCATCGGATGCCCAGCCCGCCAAGGGCAAAGGCAAGGGCAAGAGGACCAAGGCGGCTCCTCATGCCCCCACCACAAGCGCGGAGGGAGCGTCTGGGTCCTCTGCCGCTCCAGCAGCCTCCCAGAACTTGCAGGAGGAAGACGCCCTTCTTCCCTCCACCACCCCGTCCAACCAGCCGTGGACGGAAGTGGTCAAAAAAGGGAAGAAGGGGAAAAAGTCGGCTCCCAAGCCCGCCAGCGCGGCGACTGGTCCTCCAGCGAAAAAGGTTGGCGGGAGGAAGCTGGTTCCTCCCAAAACCGCGGCCGTCGTGGTGACCATCACCCCGGAGGCCGCGGAGCGTGGGGAAACGTATGAGTCCGTCCTAAGACGGGCTCGTACTAATGCTGATCCCTCCCAGCTGGGGATCAGCAATATCAAGTGCCGCCGAACTCTAACCGGGGCTCGAATTTTCGAGTTCTCGGGGGAGAAGCGCGGCACAAATGCGGACCTCTTCGCAACAAAGTTGCAAGAGGTCATCGCGGATGTGGCCAAGGTTGCCAGGCCAATTAAGACCGCAGCCTTGGAGGTGGCCGATCTGGATGACTCGGTCACCAAAGAGGATGTGGTGGCGGCCGTCGCGGCGGCTGGAGGCTGCGAAGCTGGCACAGTGAAGAGTGGAGTCATCAGGCCCGGCCGCCGCGGCTTGGGCATCATCCGCGTCGAGTGCCCAGTCGCCGCGGCTGGGGCCGTCCTTGCAGCGACCAAGGGACGGCTGCTGGTGGGCTTCAGCTCGGCTGTGGTCCGGGCACTTGAGGACCAGCCTGTCCGCTGCTTCAAGTGCTTCGCGGTCGGCCACACCCGAGCCACGTGTCCCTCCAAGTCCGACTGGGGAGGCACGTGCTTTCAATGCGGGCAGGAGGGACACGGGTGGGCCGCTTGCACCGCCGCCAAGCCGCACTGCGCGGCGTGTGCCGCCGGTGGCCGCCCCGCGGACCACAGGATGACGGGCAGGAGCTGCAAGCCCCCCGTGAGGAAGGGCGTGGTGCCGGCGCAGGTTCGCCCTGTTGCCACCGCCGTCGCAGTCGTCGCCGCTGTAGCTCCAGTGGCGGCGGTAAATGAGGTGGGGGGTGCGATGTCGGAATAACAATTTCCGACTACCGCATCCTCCAGACGAACACCAACCACTGCAGAGCGGCCCAGGACCTGGTAGTGCAGGTCATGGCCGAGTGGTTGGTGAACGTAGCGGTGGTCGCCGAGCCCTACTCGATCCCCGGCAGCTGGCTGGGTGACGAGGACGGCTCGGTGGCACTAGCGGCGCGGTCTTCCACAGACTCCCCTCCCCTCTCGCTATTAGAGAAGGGACCGGGATACGTGGCCGCCGCGTGGGGAGACTTAGCCCTTGTGGGGGTCTATTTCTCCCCAAACCGCCCTCTTCAGGACTTCGAGAACTATCTCGGAGTCCTGGCCGCCGTGGTCGGCAGGGCGGCGCCGCGTCAGGTCTCCGTACTGGGAGATCTGAACGCCAAGTCGGTGACCTGGGGCTCCCCGGCCACCGACGCCCGCGGGCGGGCAGTGGAGATGTGGGCGGCCTCCTCTGGACTCTCCCTCTTGAACAGAGGGAGCGTCCAGACATGCGTGCGGCGGCAGGGTGGCTCAATAGTGGACGTCACTTTCGCCACCCCTGCGTTAGCCGCGCGCGTGCTGAACTGGCGGGTGGACCTGGTGGAGACTTTGTCAGACCACCGCTACGTGCGTTTCGACATATCCACCAGTGGCCCCGGAGCGACGCGGCCCCGCTCGGGGCCGTCACCGTTCCCACGGTGGGCTCTCACCCGCCTGGACAGGGAGGCAGCGCGGGAGGCGGCGTTCGTCCAGGACTGGCTTTCGCCGTCTTCCGCCGGTCTGGACGTGGACACCGTGGCGGGGCACCTCAGGGAGTCTCTGACCGAGGTAAGCAACTCCAGCATGCCTCGGTCTCGCCGACCACTACCAAAACGCGCCGTGTACTGGTGGTCGGCGGAGCTGGCGGAGCTTCGAGCGGCGTGTGTGGAGGCAAGGAGGGCCTACACGCGGAGTCGGCGGCGGCGTCGACGGGATGTGGCTGTCGGGGACCACCTCTATGAGGTGTACTTGGAGGCGAAAATGGTCCTCGACCGAGCCATCGCCGCCGCCAGAGACTCGGGGAGAGCGGAGATGCTGGAGGGTCTCGACAACGACCCCTTCGGGAGACCGTACAAGGCGGCGCGCAACAAATTGCGCCCCTTTGGTCCCCCCGTTGCCGAGACCCTCGAGCCCTCGTTTCTGGATGGGGTGGTTCGGTCCCTGTTTCCGTGCAGGGACAACTTCACCCCACCAGTGATGGACCCCCCGCTTGGGACAGCTCCGCCAGCTGAGGAGGAAGAGGAGGCCCCTCCTGTCACGGAGTCGGAACTTGGCGCGGCGATTCTCCATATCCGCGCCAAGAAGACAGCTCCGGGCCCCGACGGTGTCCCGGCAAGAGTGGTGGCGATCGCCGCCACTCAAATGGAGGAGAGGTTTCGGGACCTCTTCAGCGCATGCCTTGCGTCTGGGAGGTTCCCGAAACCGTGGAAGGAGGGGCAGCTGTGCCTCCTCCGCAAGGAGGGCCGCCCAGCAGACTCCCCCTCGGCATACCGGCCCATCGTTCTGCTCGATGAGGTCGGTAAAATGTTCGAGGGGATAATCGCTGCCCGCCTGAAGGGCCATCTGCGGCGTATCGGGCCGGACTTGTCGGACGCTCAGTTCGGGTTTCGGGCTGAGCGGTCCACGGTGGACGCGCTGGCTTGCCTTAAGGGGCAGGTGAAGGAGGCGATGGATGCGGGGGACGGATTGTTGGCTGTGTCATTCGACATTGCCAACGCCTTCAACTCCGTTCCCCACTGCACCATCCTCGAGGCGCTCCGATTCCACGGAGTGCCTCGGTACATGCGCAGTCTGCTGGCCAGCTACCTGGAGGATCGGGCGATCCTCCTGGTAAACAAGACTGGCCGAGTCCGGCGGTACGCCGTTGAAGCCGGCGTTCCGCAGGGGTCTGTCTTAGGACCTCTCCTCTGGAACGTCGGCTATGATTGGCTCCTGCGGGGAACTCTCCTCCGAGGCACGAGTGTCGTCTGCTACGCGGATGACACTCTCCTCACCGCCCGGGGGGAGAGTTTCAGAGAGGCGGCCGACCTGGCCTCGGCGGGCGGATCCTTGGTCGCGGGGCGGATCCGCCGCCTCGGTTTAACGGTGGCGCTGCACAAGACCGAGGCCGTGTTCTTCCACGGCCCTCGGCAGCGCCACCCACCACCTGACGCCCACATCTTCGTGGAGGGCGTCAGGATTGAGGTGAAGGCCCAGATGAAATATCTGGGCCTTGTACTCGACAGCAGGTGGCGCTTCGGCCCGCATTTCAGCGGGCTGTCGTCGCGCCTGCTGAAGGCCGCGGGCGCTCTCTCGTGGCTGCTTCCCAACCTGGGGGGGCCCAGCGCGCGATGCCGGCAGCTTTACGCCGGCATCTTGAGGAGCATGGCCCTCTACGGGGCTCCTATCTGGGAGGAGTCCCTCCACAGACGAGAGAACGCCGCGGCCTTGCGGGCACCTCAAAGGGCCATAGCCCAGCGTGCGGCGCGGGCCTACCGCACGGTGGGCTATGCGGCAGCATGCGCTCTGGCCAGCACCCCTCCTTGGGAACTCGAGGCGTGGGTGCTCGCCAGAGTGTATGAGTGGACGGCGGAGCGGAAAGCGAGGGGCGTTCGCTCAGCCCCGGAAGAGCGGGAGGCCGTCCGGCGGGAGGCGAGGGACGCCATCGTCGTCCATTGGACGGGGGACCTCGCCACCGCAGCCTTCGGCCGCCGAACCCTCGACGCGATTGGGCCAGTGCTGCGAGACTGGCTCGAGCGTCCGCACGGGTTCCTCTCCTTCCGTCTCGTGCAGGTGCTGTCCGGACACGGTTGCTTCGGATCGTACCTGCACCGTATCGGACGGGAGGAGACGCCGTCGTGCCGCGACTGTGGCGCGGCGGAGGACGTGGCACAGCACACTCTGGAGGTGTGCCCGTCGTGGTCAGAGCCGCGCCGCAGTCTCGTCGCGGCGATCGGACCGGACCTCTCGCTCCCCGGCTTGGTTAACGCCATGCTGAGGGACGAGGGGTCCTGGGCGGCAGTCGCCTCCTTCTGCGAACACGTCATGTCCCAGAAGGAGGCGGCGGAGCGCGCACGGGAGGACGATCCTGCCGAGGCGCCGCTCCGAAGGCGGAGGAGGGGTCGAAGAAGACGTCAATACGATAGTCATCTTCGACTCCTCCCAGGTGGAGGCCAGCAGGCAACGGGTGCGGGGGCACCCTTGCCTGCATCGCACAGACCTCCACCAGTGTCGGACGGGAATGGCCAGGTGTTCCCGGCCATTCCCGTAGCCCCCCAACCCGGGGGGCATGCGGGGCCCGCCAGCTAGGCGGGCATGCGCCGGGAGGGTCGTGGATGTAAAGGCTGAGCCGGTTTCCCATGACCCTCCCATCACGGCGATGCGGGAACACCGCTGAGTTTTAGTGGGTATACTGTCACTAGGACAGGGAGTCCCACATACCCCGACTCGTCCCCCACGAGCCGGGGATGCATAAAGCATTTCTCAGCGACAAAAAAAAAAAAAAAAAAAAAGGTTAGGTTAGGTTTCCTGGGCGGCAGTCGCCTCCTTCTGCGAACACGTCATGTCCCAGAAGGAGGCGGCGGAGCGCGCACGGGAGGACGATCCTGCCGAGGCGCCGCTCCGAAGGCGGAGGAGGGGTCGAAGAAGACGTCAATACGATAGTCATCTTCGACTCCTCCCAGGTGGAGGCCAGCAGGCAACGGGTGCGGGGGCACCCTTGCCTGCATCGCACAGACCTCCACCAGTGTCGGACGGGAATGGCCAGGTGTTCCCGGCCATTCCCGTAGCCCCCCCAACCCGGGGGGCATGCGGGGCCCGCCAGCTAGGCGGGCATGCGCCGGGAGGGTCGTGGATGTAAAGGCTGAGCCGGTTTCCCATGACCCTCCCATCACGGCGATGCGGGAACACCGCTGAGTTTTAGTGGGTATACTGTCACTAGGACAGGGAGTCCCACATACCCCGACTCGTCCCCCACGAGCCGGGGATGCATAAAGCATTTCTCAGCGACAAAAAAAAATAAAAAAAAAAAAAAAAAAAAAAAAAAAAAAAAAAAAAAAAGGTTAGGTTAGGTTAGGTTAGGTTAGGTTAGGTTTTGCGAAAATGGTCCTCGACCGAGCCATCGCCGCCGCCAGAGACTCGGGGAGAGCGGAGATGCTGGAGGGTCTCGACAACGACCCCTTCGGGAGACCGTACAAGGCGGCGCGCAACAAATTGCGCCCCTTTGGTCCCCCCGTTGCCGAGACCCTCGAGCCCTCGTTTCTGGATGGGGTGGTTCGGTCCCTGTTTCCGTGCAGGGACAACTTCACCCCACCAGTGATGGACCCCCCGCTTGGGACAGCTCCGCCAGCTGAGGAGGAAGAGGAGGCCCCTCCTGTCACGGAGTCGGAACTTGGCGCGGCGATTCTCCATATCCGCGCCAAGAAGACAGCTCCGGGCCCCGACGGTGTCCCGGCAAGAGTGGTGGCGATCGCCGCCACTCAAATGGAGGAGAGGTTTCGGGACCTCTTCAGCGCATGCCTTGCGTCTGGGAGGTTCCCGAAACCGTGGAAGGAGGGGCAGCTGTGCCTCCTCCGCAAGGAGGGCCGCCCAGCAGACTCCCCCTCGGCATACCGGCCCATCGTTCTGCTCGATGAGGTCGGTAAAATGTTCGAGGGGATAATCGCTGCCCGCCTGAAGGGCCATCTGCGGCGTATCGGGCCGGACTTGTCGGACGCTCAGTTCGGGTTTCGGGCTGAGCGGTCCACGGTGGACGCGCTGGCCTGCCTTAAGGGGCAGGTGAAGGAGGCGATGGATGCGGGGGACGGATTGTTGGCTGTGTCATTCGACATTGCCAACGCCTTCAACTCCGTTCCCCACTGCACCATCCTCGAGGCGCTCCGATTCCACGGAGTGCCTCGGTACATGCGCAGTCTGCTGGCCAGCTACCTGGAGGATCGGGCGATCCTCCTGGTAAACAAGACTGGCCGAGTCCGGCGGTACGCCGTTGAAGCCGGCGTTCCACAGGGGTCTGTCTTAGGACCTCTCCTCTGGAACGTCGGCTATGATTGGCTCCTGCGGGGAACTCTCCTCCGAGGCACGAGTGTCGTCTGCTACGCGGATGACACTCTCCTCACCGCCCGGGGGGAGAGTTTCAGAGAGGCGGCCGACCTGGCCTCGGCGGGCGGATCCTTGGTCGCGGGGCGGATCCGCCGCCTCGGTTTAACGGTGGCGCTGCACAAGACCGAGGCCGTGTTCTTCCACGGCCCTCGGCAGCGCCACCCACCACCTGACGCCCACATCTTCGTGGAGGGCGTCAGGATTGAGGTGAAGGCCCAGATGAAATATCTGGGCCTTGTACTCGACAGCAGGTGGCGCTTCGGCCCGCATTTCAGCGGGCTGTCGTCGCGCCTGCTGAAGGCCGCGGGCGCTCTCTCGTGGCTGCTTCCCAACCTGGGGGGGCCCAGCGCGCGATGCCGGCAGCTTTACGCCGGCATCTTGAGGAGCATGGCCCTCTACGGGGCTCCTATCTGGGAGGAGTCCCTCCACAGACGAGAGAACGCCGCGGCCTTGCGGGCACCTCAAAGGGCCATAGCCCAGCGTGCGGCGCGGGCCTACCGCACGGTGGGCTATGCGGCAGCATGCGCTCTGGCCAGCACCCCTCCTTGGGAACTCGAGGCGTGGGTGCTCGCCAGAGTGTATGAGTGGACGGCGGAGCGAAAAGCGAGGGGCGTTCGCTCGGCTCCAGAAGAGCGGGAGGCCGTCCGGCGGGAGGCGAGGGACGCCATCGTCGTCCATTGGACGGGGGACCTCGCCACCGCAGCCTTCGGCCGCCGAACCCTCGACGCGATTGGGCCAGTGCTGCGAGACTGGCTCGAGCGTCCGCACGGGTTCCTCTCCTTCCGTCTCGTGCAGGTGCTGTCCGGACACGGTTGCTTCGGATCGTACCTGCACCGTATCGGACGGGAGGAGACGCCGTCGTGCCGCGACTGTGGCGTGGCGGAGGACGTGGCACAGCACACTCTGGAGGTGTGCCCGTCGTGGTCAGAGCCGCGCCGCAGTCTCGTCGCGGCGATCGGACCGGACCTCTCGCTCCCCGGCTTGGTTAACGCCATGCTGAGGGACGAGGGGTCCTGGGCGGCAGTCGCCTCCTTCTGCGAACACGTCATGTCCCAGAAGGAGGCGGCGGAGCGCGCACGGGAGGACGATCCTGCCGAGGCGCCGCTCCGAAGGCGGAGGAGGGGTCGAAGAAGACGTCAATACGATAGTCATCTTCGACTCCTCCCAGGTGGAGGCCAGCAGGCAACGGGTGCGGGGGCACCCTTGCCTGCATCGCACAGACCTCCACCAGTGTCGGACGGGAATGGCCAGGTGTTCCCGGCCATTCCCGTAGCCCCCCAACCCGGGGGGCATGCGGGGCCCGCCAGCTAGGCGGGCATGCGCCGGGAGGGTCGTGGATGTAAAGGCTGAGCCGGTTTCCCATGACCCTCCCATCACGGCGATGCGGGAACACCGCTGAGTTTTAGTGGGTATACTGTCACTAGGACAGGGAGTCCCACATACCCCGACTCGTCCCCCACGAGCCGGGCATGCATAAAGCATTTCTCAGCGACAAAAAAAAAAAAAAAAAAAAAAAAAGGTTAGGTTAGGTTAGGTTTTTTTTTTTTATATTTGGTTGATTCGCATGTGTTTTATTTTGGTGGAGATTTATTATTTTAATGTTTTCAGTTTTTGGACAGCTCCTGCTATTTGATACAGTTACTATCCTCTGACATTTTATTATTCGCTATGATTGTGATGATGTTTTTATATAATAAATAAGATGATGGATGATATAAATACAATATAGATTTGATCATGATGATTGAATCGAAAATGGTGTAGACTCATGTGCCGTTGAAGCTCTTGAGCTGGCTCAAAATTTTTGTTGCATATTTTTTATATGCAATCAAGACCTCTTGTTTTCGCGTTAGCATATCGATGTCGTATGTCGTGATTCCGAATCTCTCAGAGACCGCCTCATACTGCATGCGATCCATGGCGAATCTGGGGCAATCCCTGAGGAGATGGTCAATGGTTTGTGCAGTGTTGTCGTGGCAGGGACAACAGTTGTCTGAAGTAATTTTAAAACGGTGGAGATATTGCTTATGGAATCCGTGACCTGTCAAAATTTGGGTGATATAGAAGTTTGGTTCAGATTTTTTCCGGAATTTGTGGATTTGTAAGAGTGTAGGAAATATTGATTTAGTGTGTTGTCCCTGCTCACTTGATGCGTATCTGGCTTGCCACTTAGCCAGGTTGGATTTTCTCAGTTGTTGTTTGACATACGACATCGGGTATGCGCTGTAATCCGGCGCTTTGTGAAGCCGAGTGGCCGTTTTCGCGGCTGCATCTGCGGCTTCGTTGCCCGCAACTCCGCTGTGTCCTTTCACCCACGTGATTACTATTTGTGGTGGTGGTGTGTCTGTGCGTGTGTATGTGTGATCGTGTATGATTTTGTGAATTTTAGTAACCAGCGGGTGTGTGTTGCTCCGGTCTGCAATCGCCTGTATAGCCGACTGAGAGTCGGAGAAGATGGTGGTGTAAGTATGTGACTTTGTGTGGGCCCATTTGCAAGCTTCCAGGATGGCCAACAGTTCAGCCTGGAAGACTGTGCAGGTGTTGTGGAGTTTGTATGTTTTTTTGGTAACGGCTGTACCTCCCGGGTCGTAACAAACGAAGGCCGCTCCGACAGCACCATCGTCCTGTTTGCTGCCGTCAGTGTAGATATTGTGTTGTATGGGTGTCAATTGAGTCGCCTCGACTTCAGTTTGTCTATGTGTCCGGGTGCTGGTGACCGACTTGGGTAGTCTAAGAGCGGGGTGTAAAAGCTCGCGTACGGGTGTGGGGCGTTCAGGAGTGATGTCCGTTGGCAAAAGGTGACTGGAGCCTGTCAAACGGATCGTCTCGATGTGATGGACTTCTTGGATCCTGAGATCGAGGGGCATGAGCTCTGCGAGTGCCAGAGCGGCAGTAGTAGAGACGGTCCGGAAGGCACGGATAGCCTTCAGTGCGAATCCCCGTTGGAGGCTGGCGATTTGCTTCTTGACGATCTTTCTGCTGACTATGTGCCCCCATATACCAGCAGCGTATGTGATAATCGGTTCTATGACGTGCAAATAGATTGTGCGGGCATTTTCCGGGTGTGCGCCCCATGTGCACCTAGTGTACATTCTTAGTTTGTTGAATATGCGAGTGGCTTTGCCCAGCACATGTTTTAGGTGGCTATTAAACCGCAGTTTTTCATCCAGGATGACGCCGAGCAGTTTGATTTCGGGTACGAATGCTAAGTTGATGCCGTCCATTTGGAGTTGCGCGGTTTTCGCTTTGGGCGTGAAGGCGATGACTTGGGTTTTTGCCGGGCCAAAGGTCAGTTTCACGCGTTTGCCCCATTCGCTGATGTTGGCGAGGATGTTGTTGGCGAGTTGCTCCACTGATTCGGTTTTATCCGCTGTAACCACCAGCAGGACGTCATCCGCGAAGGCTTGTATGTGGCAGCCCGATGGCAGTTGCATGTCCAAGAGCTCATCCAGGATCAGGTTCCATAAGACTGGGCCACACGCGGATCCTTGGATGCAACCCTTTGTCAGTGTTTTGCGCACTCGGACTCCCGCGTGGTCCAGCGTAGCGGTTCTGTCCTGCACGTAGTTTTTGATAAGCCCATAGATGTTTTGCGGTGTTCGAATGTGTTTAAGGCGATGAAAGAGGGCAGGCCACCAAGCGTTATCAAATGCCGCTCTTATATCTAAAGATATTGCTATTGCAAGTTTGTGGTTTTGTTTTGCGTGCTGTACGTGGTTAAGAGCTGCATGGATGGCCTGGGTGGTGTCCTTTTGTTGACGGAAGCCGAATTGTTGAGGGTTAAGTTTGTTTCCCACCTCCGCGTGGTGGGCTACCCTTTTAATGAACAGCTTCTCCAGGAGTTTCCCGAACACTGGAATTAGACCTATGGGGCGGAATGATTTCAGATCTGTTGGATCATCCTTTCCCGGTTTGGGAATGATCTTAACATAGGCCTCCTTCCATATTCGGGGGAAATGCTGAAGAGCAAGGCATCTATTCATAATGTCGGTTACCAACCTCGGGTAATGTGCTGTAAATTGAAGGCATATATCGGAGGTGAGATTGTCGAGGCCAGGGGCTTTGCTGGGGCTGATCTGTTCTAGTTGCTCCAGAACCTCTTCTTCCGTGAATGGAAGGTCGTCTACCGTGTTGGTCGTAGGGCTATGGTATTGGAGGCGGAGTTCTGCTTGTGTCGGCATATGATCGCAGGTATCGTCGGGGTAGAAGTGGTTAAGTAGGGCGGTGGCTGTCTCCTCTCCATCGGTGGTAAATTTGTCTCCTACTTTGAGGGTAATGGGTGGTCTTCTGGGTGCAGTCTCTTTGAGAAGTCGGTTGGTGAGCGACCAGACGTTCTCTTTCTGTTGTTTTTCGCAGAATTTACGGAAATTATTGGTCGATTCTTTTTTCAGTTCTTCCGAGTACACCGCTTTCTTATTCTGGCTTTCTTCCAGAAGGGCTTCAAGTGGTGAACCTTGCCGTTTCGCAATGTGGATGCGTCTGTGGAGGTTGATAATTTCTGTTTTTTTGGTTTCGAGACTCTCGGTCCACCATGGAGCTTTGTACCTGCGGTTCTGACCTTTGGTAGGCATGGTTTCGTTGCAGCTGTCGCGTATCAGATCAGTGATTTGGTGGACGAGGCGCTCCAGCTGTTCGACATCGAGGTTGGGCACATCCCTATCGAGCACGTCTGAGACCGTCATTCTGTGCAGCACGGCGTCCTTAAACGCTGCCCAGTCGGCCCCTTTGGTTTTGAATAAGAAGGTGGAATTATTGTTATTTTCTTTTATTACAGGTCTACGGGTGGCGATGCAGAAATCAATGGCGTTGTGCTGCGAAGACGTACAACAGTCTAGGTTGACCCTCCAATCACGCACCGAGTCGAGCATTGAGGCGGACGCCAGCGTTACGTCGATGATAGACGATCGGTCGCGCCCGTGCGTTACTGTCTCGAAAGTCGGGGTGGATCCGGTGTTGCAGATGTACATGTCGTTGGCGTAGACGAGTTCCAGAACGCTGATTCCTCTGGGGTTTGATTTATCGCTGCCCCAGGCAGGGTGCCAGCCATTGAAATCTCCCCCCAGTATGCACTTGTGTTGCGATGTGGCTTTGAGGAAGAAGTCTATTGCTTCAAGTGTGCAGGAGGTGTCATCTCTTGGCTCTACATAAGCAGACGCCAGGTACCATTTCTGGTGGTCGATTTGCAGCTGAATCACGCTTAAGTTAGCTGAAGACATTCCAGACTCCCCCAACACCACACCACACCCAGGTTTGACGAGGATGCATGCCTTAACATTGCATCCGTTAGAATATTGGAAGATGTCGATGCCCGATATAGGCTTGACCTCCTTGCCAGATCCTATATAGGGTTCGGACAAAAAGGCGATATCGTATTGGCCATTATAAAAGTACGTTATAAATTCATGGAAACTATTTTTTGAGCGATCTATGTTACACTGTACTATTTTTATGAGTGACTTATCCATAATCAGTGCGGCTGGTAATTTTGAGTTTAAGTGATTTCACTCTAGGGCAATTATTTGCGGTGGCCTTGTGGCCGACGTCAAAGCTGGTGCTGAATTTTGTGTTATGCTGGTGGCAGTTGAAGCATTTGGGCGAGCCTTTCTTCTCTCGAAGCGGGCAGCTTTCGATATTGTGGCCTTCTTCAGAGCAGTAGGCGCAAGGAAATTGTTTCGCGGTGCATTTTGTCCTGATGTGCCCGAACTGCAGACACTTTTTGCACTGGATGAATGGCGAGAAGTCTTCAGCATGAACTCGTTGGTAGTCGATGCAAACTCTTCCCATATCGACAATTTTACGCCACACAGTGGGGTGGGCTATAAGAATGGCATTGTAAAGTTTTGGGTTCCTGTTATTCCTTTTGAAGGCGAGTCGCAGATCGTCATTCTTCTCAATGAAGGGCGATAGCTCTTCGTTCTGGCCGCGAATGATTTCGATTAGCTCCTCCGATGGGGTGTCTGTTAAGATTCCTTTGAGGATGAGCATTGGTTGCAGTTTTCGTGCCGGTTCCGCTGTCAACTGGGAAGAAGTTTGTAGTTTCTTAAGGGTCTCGTCTCGCTGTTTCTCCGTTTCGAACTCGACCCTTAGTTTATTGTTGGACACGGACTGGATTTTTGTAGGCGCATAAGTGGTGGTGCGGAAATTGACAGTGTTCCTAAAGGACTCCACGACTTCCTGGCGCGTTTGTGTGTCGCATTTAGCCGAGACAATAAGGGCAGGTCTGTTTGGTGTAATCTCTTTTGTTGGGCGCTGAGATGCAGGCGCACTAGCGGCCTGCGCGTAAGTCGATGTTTCTGGAGGTGCTGGTGGACTTGTGATAGTAGAGAGATGCTTGCTCAACTCCTCTCGCACGCAAGTCGCAATCTCCTCTCTGAGTGTCCCATCACCATCGTCGGTTCTGACGAGATTTTTCATGGATTGAACCTCCGTCTTTACGCTCATGATGATCTCGTTTTTAAGGTCGCCGATATATGATGGCGGTTGACCTTCCTGGCCGGATTCCTCCTGAGGCGAGCGAGCGAAGTTGGGAAGTTTTGATATCGCTAAGCGTATTTCATCCGAGGCAAGGCCGATTGTCTTTTTATTTCCAGCCGTGACGCTTTTGTTCTCGTAAACGGAGGTTTTAATGCATTCAGCAAGTCTGGATATGACAGCGATGCATGATTCTATGCTGATAACCTCTGAAGAGTCCGCGGGGAGGGGCGGAGTTTTGATCGGGAGTGGGGGAATGACAGAACGGGGGGGAATGACAGTACGGGGGGGAGAATGTACAATGGACATTTTCAATTAAATTTATTTGATTCTGGCGTGAAGAAACCACGACCCTAATGGCTAAGGGATGGGTGTTTTGGTGGTATTTGGCTGCAAACAGCTTTGAAAGCATCAGGGTGCATTAAAGCAAAATAAAAATATTTTGCAAAAATCGTCGCCTTTATCTACCCTGCCACTATAGGGTGGGTGGGAGGGAAAATTTTTGAAATTTTTTGCGAGGTAGCCACGCGTGTGAGGTGTCAAAAGACGCGTCTTCGCGCGGGCTAATGGAAAAAGGAGTATTTAGAGGTAGGCAGAGAAAAAAATTTTGAATTTATAGCGAAAAAACGTGGTTTATTGCAGGAAAATTGGAGTTTATAGAATTTTTGTTCTACCAACCAACGAGACGGGTCGCGGAACGCGGTCCAACTTGAAGGTGTGGCAGGTAAGTATTTTTTGATACCAAAATTACCGGCGTTTAGCAGAAAATCTTTGAGATATTCGAGGATTTTGTGTTTTAATTTAGTGAAAATTACGAAAAATAGATTTAATTATTATTTAAGCAGACTGGGGGTCGGGGATAGGTGGGAACGCGGGGCAGAGCCCTATTAAAATTAACAGCACCGAAAACCGCTTCGAATTCCGACTCCTGGTTAGGTTAGGTTAGGTTAGGTTAGGTTAGGTTAGGTTAGGTTAGGTTAGGTTAGGTTAGGTTAGGTTAGGTTAGGTTAGGTTAGGTTAGGTTAGGTTAGGTTAGGTTAGGTTAGGTTAGGTTAGGTTAGGTTAGGTTAGGTTAGGTTAGGTTAGGTTAGGTTAGGTTAGGTTAGGTTAGGTTAGGTTAGGTTCACAGCACACTCTGGAGGTGTGCCCGTCGTGGTCAGAGCCGCGCCGCAGTCTCGTCGCGGCGATCGGACCGGACCTCTCGCTCCCCGGCTTGGTTAACGCCATGCTGAGGGACGAGGGGTCCTGGGCGGCAGTCGCCTCCTTCTGCGAACACGTCATGTCCCAGAAGGAGGCGGCGGAGCGCGCACGGGAGGACGATCCTGCCGAGGCGCCGCTCCGAAGGCGGAGGAGGGGTCGAAGAAGACGTCAATACGATAGTCATCTTCGACTCCTCCCAGGTGGAGGCCAGCAGGCAACGGGTGCGGGGGCACCCTTGCCTGCATCGCACAGACCTCCACCAGTGTCGGACGGGAATGGCCAGGTGTTCCCGGCCATTCCCGTAGCCCCCCGACCCGGGGGGCATGCGGGGCCCGCCAGCTAGGCGGGCATGCGCCGGGAGGGTCGTGGATGTAAAGGCTGAGCCGGTTTCCCATGACCCTCCCATCACGGCGATGCGGGAACACCGCTGAGTTTTAGTGGGTATACTGTCACTAGGACAGGGAGTCCCACATACCCCGACTCGTCCCCCACGAGCCGGGGATGCATAAAGCATTTCTCAGCGACAAAAAAAAAAAAAAAAAAAAAAAAAAAAAAAAAAAAAAAGGTTAGGTTAGGTTAGGTTAGGTTAGGTTAGGTTAGGTTAGGTTAGGTTAGGTTAGGTTAGGTTAGGTTAGGTTAGGTTAGGTTAGGTTAGGTTAGGTTAGGTTAGGTTAGGTTTTTTTTTTTTTTTTTTTTTTTTTTTTTTTTTGGTTAGGTTAGGTTAGGTTAGGTTAGGTTAGGTTAGGTTAGGTTAGGTTAGGTTAGGTTAGGTTAGGTTAGGTTAGGTTAGGTTAGGTTAGGTTAGGTTAGGTTTTTTTTTTTTTTTTTTTTTTTTTTTTTTTTTTATGTAGCAGGAGTGGGAAATCCTCATGGACGCCCAGACTGTCTCACTGGTGAGCCAGTCTGGGCAGTGCCGGACTCTTACCGGCTAAAACCCACTCCTGCCTTTGCTCAGTGTTCCTCTGGCGTTGTCAGAGCCCTTAGTTAGCGATGATCTAATTTTTTTCTCGTTACTTTAAATTTTTGATTTTTTCGTCAGTCCTGTTTTAGGAAGTGGAGAATTCCTGGAAGCAGTTGCTTCGCTAAATCAAATTTTTTCTGTATCTAATAACTAATAATTTTTTTAAGCTAAAATTTTACATACCTATCTAATAATTATCGTCTTATTTCTCTATATTATTTTTGTGTTTTTCTTTTATTTTATTTTTTATTTTTATTTATGAGTCTACCTATGCTAATACCTATTGTACTTCATCTTTTCCTTAATCTATTCTATATTTATAATATGGCTATGCTAATATATAATCAATATATCATATAGACATAATTTATAATCTACTTGTTTACATTTACTTTTATTCTATGACTACTAGCTACTTTTTTTACATTAAATTTTCTGTGTTTACATTCCGTCAATCCTGGCAGACTCACATCTGCTATTTTAAGTACCTGCTTTTGTCTGGGGTATTTCCAATTCTCGAACGGTACTGCTACTATCTCGAGATAATAATTTTCTTTTAGTTTCAGGTACTGCTCGATGACCTGTGCACTCCAGACCTGTGCATCAATGAGTCCGTTGGACCACAACGGTAAGGTAAGTTTGCCGCAAATCTTTTCTATACTATCTGTATTTATGTTATCGTTTATACTAATTACTGAATCTATTTTATGTTTAATTGTGTCAAGTTCTATTGCATTTAATTCTAAGTCGGATTTTAATTGGGCCAATTTCTTATGAAATTGGCACCAATTCGATTGTGTTGAGTTGTAGCTTCTTGTTTTTAGTTTTTGTATGCTAATTTTGAAAACAATACCGTTGTGGTCCGATCGGATCTTACTTCCGGAAAAGGCTGGCCGCACTTTAGCAGTACGCCACCGACAGGCGTGCCAACGCATCCCATTTAAGGCGTATCGGACACTCACTGTCAAAGGCGGTGTGGCCAGTCTTTTCCATTTTGGCCAAAAGACAGTTGTGGCACTTTGGAGCCTCCTCTGCCATCCTTGACGGACAATCAGCCCGCATGTGGGGCTCTCCACAGTGTATGCAGAGGTCGGCGGGCTGCGTGCACAGTTTTCGACTGTGGCCGAAGCGCAGGCAGCGAGTGCACTGCACCAGTGGTGACTGATCCTGCACTCGCACTCGCTGCAAGTCAATGTGCACGCGACCCGCCTGTGTCAGCCGCTGCCACACAGTCGGGGACACCTGCAGAACGACGTGGCACATGTGGGGGTTCCTCGTCCTTCGACGGTACTTCACCCCCATCCTCAAATCCTCTGCAGGAATGTCCCCGACCAGGTGGCAGTTTTGCCGCTGCAGGGATTGGGCTATCTCGTCATCTGTGTGGCAGGAGAGGACGTCCTTGATAATGACGAGCGGATCCTTATTTTTCATCTCCTCCACCACCAGATTGCCCGTCTTCCTTATCCGTTCTGAAACGTTTCTCATCTCTTCCTTGGTCCTGAAACCGACCACCACCTTCTGGTCCCTCACCTTGCGCAGCCGTTCCACCCTAGTGCCCTCATTTCTGGCATCGACCGCCGTCCTGAGCTTCCCGATAACCTCCTCACCGGTGTCCTGATCATTGGTAGATGATACGACCACCGAGTGAAGAGGCTTTTGGATGCTCTGCTTCGGACTGACGGCGGCCATCTCCGCGAAAGTCGGACCTTGGCCTGCGACGTAGTGAGGGGCCTGCTGCAGTTGCTCCGACAGAGCCCGGGTGTGCTGTTGGCACTCATCCAATGCCTGTTTGTGGTCTTTGAGGCCTGCCACAAGGCACTTCATCAGCTCCGTCGGCTCATTTGAGGCCAGTATCAATGGCGCGGGTGTAGGTATAGCTGCTGCAATGACCACAGGTGCGGGTGTCATAGGCAATTTGTTTCGCTCCGACTCTTTCACCAGCTCATAGAGTCTGTTAATGGCGTCGAGCACCGCCGTCTTGATCTCAGTCTTGAGGTTGCGAGAGCTGGCCATATTAAACTTAGCTTTATTAAGACAAGCTCTCGCCTCCGCTGTAAGACTGGGGTACCCGGACTCTGTCCTCTTTGATGGTCTTGCGGTGCCCACATTTCCTCGGCGCGTCTCCAGAGTGCTGGCGGCAGGTGGAGTGGCGTCACGCTTAAGGTTGACCGGGGATTTAGCCTGAGACTCAGCTTTCCCGGCCTCCCATTCCCCGATGCTACGCCTCACACAGTGAAGCGAGGGTCCAGCTTTCTCTGTCGAACTCGAAAAGGCCTTGGAAACCGACGAGCCCGCGTCTTTTGCCGGTGTACGGAACATGTTAGTGCTCTGTGTGAAGGTGGTGTTCATAAACCGACCGGTCAGAGGACACTGGCGATAACTCTAGGTCCCTGTAAAGGGGGGACAAATACAGAGTGTATCCTAAAAATAAAACAAAATTCTCCTACGGCCACACGACCGTAAGGTCAATAATGGGTACAAAAAATAAAAATAGATACAGAACTCCGTCAAAATGATGCCCAAAGACGTAAAAACACGTTGGTTTAGGCCTAGTCTAACTGAAAAGAACTAAGATGTAGCCGAAAGAGCTTTAAATAAAATAAAAATAAAGTTTTTATAATTTACCAGAATCTAAAGTTTACGTGGCTAGTGAGTAAAGGGAGGGTGGGAGGGCAATTTTTCAAATTTCTATGCTGGCTAGGCGCACGTGCGAGGTGTCAAAAGACGCGTCTCCGCGCGGGCTAGCGTTCTGTGGGGTTATTGGAATTAATGCAGAATAAAAAAAATTGACTTTTGGTCAAAAAACGGGATTTTCGACCGAAAAGTATGTAAAAACCAGGAATAACGACTACCAAACGGGACTCGAGCTCGCGGAACGCGAACCAGAATACAGGTAAGGCAGGCAAGTATCTATTTAAGCTAATAACAAATGTGGTTTGGAGAGAAAATTTCGAGATAAAATTAATTTAGTAATTTGCAAAGAAAATATTGAAGAAAAATTCTAAGTCCTGAAACGAAAAATATTTTTCGCGTAAATGTCAATTAAAATTAGTCAGATAGTAGGACGGAACCTATTTAAGATCAAATTGGCTGAAAACAGCTTCAAAATGCGTCACCTGGATGCAAAGTTATAACGATTTGATGTAAATGCTGTATCGCTAAGGTGGATTTCGTCTATTATTGAATTTACTTGATTTTAAAGATTTCAAATTTCTATGCTGGCTAGGCGCACGTGCGAGGTGTCAAAAGACGCGTCTCCGCGCGGGCTAGCGTTCTGTGGGGTTATTGGAATTAATGCAGAATAAAAAAATTGACTTTTGGTCAAAAAACGGGATTTTCGACCGAAAAGTATGTAAAAACCAGGAATAACGACTACCAAACGGGACTCGAGCTCGCGGAACGCGAACCAGAATACAGGTAAGGCAGGCAAGTATCTATTTAAGCTAATAACAAATGTGGTTTGGAGAGAAAATTTCGAGATAAAATTAATTTAGTAATTTGCAAAGAAAATATTGAAGAAAAATTCTAAGTCCTGAAACGAAAAATATTTTTCGCGTAAATGTCAATTAAAATTAGTCAGATAGTAGGACGGAACCTATTTAAGATCAAATTGGCTGAAAACAGCTTCAAAATGCGTCACCTGGATGCAAAGTTATAACGATTTGATGTAAATGCTGTATCGCTAAGGTGGATTTCGTCTATTATTGAATTTACTTGATTTTAAAGATTTCAAATTTCTATGCTGGCTAGGCGCACGTGCGAGGTGTCAAAAGACGCGTCTCCGCGCGGGCTAGCGTTCTGTGGGGTTATTGGAATTAATGCAGAATAAAAAAATTGACTTTTGGTCAAAAAACGGGATTTTCGACCGAAAAGTATGTAAAAACCAGGAATAACGACTACCAAACGGGACTCGAGCTCGCGGAACGCGAACCAGAATACAGGTAAGGCAGGCAAGTATCTATTTAAGCTAATAACAAATGTGGTTTGGAGAGAAAATTTCGAGATAAAATTAATTTAGTAATTTGCAAAGAAAATATTGAAGAAAAATTCTAAGTACTGAAACGAAAAATATTTTTCGCGTAAATGTCAATTAAAATTAGTCAGATAGTAGGACGGAACCTATTTAAGATCAAATTGGCTGAAAACAGCTTCAAAATGCGTCACCTGGATGCAAAGTTATAACGGTTAGGTTAGGTTAGGTTAGGTTAGGTTAGGTTAGGTTTTTTTTTTTTTTTTTTTTTTTTTTTTTTTTTAAG